>OY293830.1:43369566-45943316 GCA_958507055.1 Crioceris asparagi | reverse complement strand
ATTTCAAAAATTTGTATTTAGATTTTTTACTTAGTAAATTAGTCATACGCTAATTTTTAAGAACAATTATAGATAATGTAGCTAATTGTTGTAGAATCTAGAAGGAAAGATTATCTAAGTAATTTTTAGATCAATATACCCGGTAGATACATCTATTATGAACAATCCAAACAAAAATCATTGAGGACTGACAATAATCAGATATATATGCTAAGCGAGACTGACTTGTCGCGCACGTCCAGCGCAAAGACGCATTTTGCGAAAGATATGCGTAAGGAAGCTCACACATTTTTTATGCGCGTGATCAAAATTATAGTTTCAGAACAATAAACGTCGAAAGTTTCAAAATATCTGTATTAAAAGTATGTTTGAATTTCTGGCTACACCGAGGTACCTATTCGGGCTCTTAGTTATTTTTTTGGTGAATTGAAGGTCAATTCTTTTGTAACAATTAAGAAATGTTGTTTAAGTTGAGAAAGTACGAGGTACATGAATGAGAACAAGTTTTTTACTCAAAACCTGCATCACCTTGTGGAATACAGCAACTATAAACATGGTGTCTCAATCTTTGGCCCCATGTTATATGAACACTTCGGTTTTTATTCACGTTGTTATTTCTGTAATTAAAGAAGTTACACTATTTTAGATAAAACACATCAGACGCATAAAAACTACAAGTAATACTAAAACGAACGTTTAATCTTCTAAAGCTGATAAGACATGAAAATGTCATAGAAGACTAAAAAATGTAAAGCGCTAATATCGAGTGTGACCTCCTCTCGCCAAAATCACTTCATTTTATCGAAGTGTTAAGAAATTTGGATTAGTAATACAAGCTTGAGAATTTGTAACAAGTTTTCATGCAGCACCACTCAGAGTTAGCTCTTGAAGGTTGTCGGGCAAATCAGGTTTGCGAAGAATGTGCCTCTACCTCAATGCTGTTGAGATCAGAGCTGCAAGCTGGCCAAACCATTCGTTCAACACCTACTTTGTCCAGATATTCGGCAACTATTTATACGACGTACAGTGTCACGAAATTGTCTCCAATAGAAGGCGAATAGGGATTTGAATTGAATAAAGTCATTTTGCGAGAGGAGGTTTTGAAGTTGTCTTTTCTTCTTTAATAACAGATACGTAAACGTGAATGTTCATAAAACATGGGGCTACAGTTTGAGACCAGATAATAATCCCTGTAACCCACAGTGTTAAAAACTTCTCATTAATGTACCCTTTCCTTACTCTAATTAAACTCTAAATCAGAATTCCTACATTATTGTTAAAGAACAGAAGAGTTGACCTTTCAATTCACAAAGAAATCATTAAAATAAAGTTCGAGAGAAAAGCCGATTTTGAAAATGGGTAAAATTTTTGATAGCAGGGTTTTTTTGAAGGTCAGTCACAGTCAGTGTAGTTTTTATCGAATTTCTAGCTAAAATGTTGGTGAAGATTAAACAAAAATGAAAAACAAAACCTTATCTACTGGAAAGGTCATAGTTTGATTATTTTAGACCACGATGGTCGCATCCATATAGCTGATTATAGGTGAAACATTTTTCAGTGATTATTAAATGCTCGTGCATATCCTTAAAGTGATAAAAAAATCAGAGAGATGAACAATTATACAAAAATAATTGGTCTATTTTTACCACTCTCACGACTATTTTAATCGCACAAGTTATGTCGGGTCGTGATTTAAATAATTTATATGTTGTCCACACAAAAAAAATGTTCATGTGCGTGTATACATATATACACAGATAAATATACAATTGTATATATCGATATTATTTATAGTAGGGACGCTTTCTGTGTGCGATATATCAAAAGCATGCCACGTTTGCCAGCATTGTTGGATGCAACTTAAGTTTTTAGTCAGACATAATACAGCCAGCAGTAGGTATAAACTATATGTGTTAGAAGATTACTTAATATGTTCTTTGTACTAGTAAACAGAGCAGGAATAAAATTATGTTTTAGTTAAATCAATTGAATAATAATTTTAAATGGTTTAATTGTATAGATACCCCTCCGTTTTGGAAGTCGGCCAAAAATAGCTCCAATTTTTTGATTTAGCAAGCTGTACGTAATCTAAATTTTATATGTAAACCCCATTTGATCGAACAGAAACTGGAAATGTGCAATTATTCATAAATAAAAGTTCTGCCCCTATAGATAAGTATGTTTTTATTGTTTCGATAGATATATAGTTTGTTTCACGAATGATGGCTATTGTGTCTAATCATTCACAAGCTACGTACATCACGCTATACTTCTCATCGCATCTCATTATCATGAAATAATTCTTTACTACGTTTGTCGGTCTAAGCTACAACATCAGTATTTCAAGCTTATTGCCTTTAATACCGTAATAGGACGCTGCTCGTATGTCAGAAGGCAAAGCAATATTTATTTGACGTCACAAAGTCAAAGTGACATTTCAGAGAATTCAGATGAATAAATTTATATTTTATAACTCAAACAAAAGATTTTTATTTTATGGTTCTGCATTATTGTTAATAAAAAATCTTTCATATAATTGATTATATAATCAATCGATATTTTTTTCTCCCTAATTATATGAACTTCCCTGGAGTGTATAAAAAAATTGAAATACCATATTTTATATCGAAATCGTTACGCCACTGATTTACTCCCGTCAGTTCAATCGATCAGGTTCTAATATTTTCAAGGCAGGCGCTATCGTGAAAGAAACTATAAGTTTTTTTTGTTCACTAAAACATGACAGGGTACCTTATGTCAGCAAAATTACATTTGCCAATTCAAATTTATAAAAAGAGTTATTGATTATACAAAGGAGAAAGGTATTAGATTTTAGCTCCAGGTTGTGTTTTCGACTGACAGGAAGCGGAGGTAGACAAAAAACCGAGAACTAAAATCTACTATTCTTCCCGTGTATAATACACATTTTTTTCTCTCTGGCCGGAAAAACAATGATTTAATATTGAAAAAAAAAATGTTCAGAAAATTATCGATATGAAACTTTAAGTTTTAATTTTGAACCTTTAAAGTAAGCAAATATCTGTCAATTTAATTCTGTGATTTGATTTAAAAATTGCGATCTTAGTGGTTGTTTGTTTGTAAAAAATGTCTGATTTCAAGTTTTCTCTGACATCACCGGAGTTCGTAGAAGCAGGGAATGTAGCGTTACCAAAATTATTGCCAGCTAAATCGCTATATTTATGTGTATATAGGTATATCCGGAAAAAAAAGTACTCATAATTTTATAAAAAGTGATACTTTGTCAGCTGTCAACAGAGATAAAATGTCAAACTTTCACAGAATTTTTTTGCTGTGACGGGAAAATTTAACATTTTATCTTTGTTGACAGCTGACACAAAGTATCATTTTTTTCCCATGAGCAAAAAGTGAGTACTTTTTTCTCAGGTATATATACTTATACACATAGATATAAATCCAATCACATAATTAAATCGACAGACATTTGATTACTTTAAAGGTTTCCTTAGCAACGCAAGTTTAATTGTAGCTATTAAAACAACAGACTACCAGTTTTGAACTTAAAATTTCACTTCGACAATTTTCTGACTTATTGTAATATTCTTCCATTATTAAATCATCGTTTTTCCGGTCAGAAAAAAATAGTGTATTATGCACGGTAAGAATATTAGATTAGCTAAAATCTAATACTTTTTTCCTTGTATAATAAATAACTATTTCATCAAAGTAGATTGACTTAAATCAAATATTTTTGACCGATTTCCCAAAGAAGGTGGTATACAATTCCATTCTATGTTTCCTCTAATCAAAATTTAAATCAGAGAATTTTCAAAATATTGACGGTTTCCTAATAACATCACAAGGAAATATGTATCAAGATTGATATAGCTATATTTTGAAATCTTTGAATATAAGTGAACGTTCAACGATTATGACAACTATTGAAACACTAAAGAATATGAAATATTTCTTTAAAAAAATTAGGGCCGATTATATTATTTGTTGTACTGAAAAATACAACAAAATTTCATTGGTGCTGGTTTCAGTGCACCAACTAATCAAGTCAGTTCAAGTTTTAGTGAAAAAATATACAGGGTTCCCCATAATAGACTACCCATTTTAATTTTTGAATAATTTTTTTTTAGTTAACAAAACAAACTCTTTGGGATTTATAATAACTTATAAATATTTGGTTAATTTATTTCTAACTTTTAAAATCAAGTCTTCTGAATGACCTCCACCAACTTCAACACATTTTTCAATATTAGATAAAAAGTGTATCATCACACGGCGTAGCAAACCTTCGTCTATTCCTTCAACTTCTTCACGAATTTTGACTTTCAGTTCCTCGATTGTATCTGTACGACTCGCAAACACTTTGGCTTTTAAATATTCGCACAGTAAAAAATCGGGTGCCGTTAAGTTGGAGGACCTCAAAGGCCAAGGCAAATCTCTGAATCGAGAAATTAGTCGGCTATTAAACATTTCTCGCAGGACCCTCATTGAGTTTCTGGCGGTATGAGCTGTTGACCCATCTTGTTGGAATAGTAAGGCACTGTTTAGTAATCCTCGTCTATTTAATTCTGGAATAAGAAATGTCTCTAGCATATTAACGTAGCGCTCGGATGTTACTGTTACAGCGCGGTTATTTTCATCCTCAAAAAAATAAGGACCAATAATAAAGATCCTACTCCACACCACACAACAACTTTTGGATTATGGAGGTTCTGTGTAAAGATTTCACGAGGATTTTCATTTGACCAGTATCTAAAATTCTGTTTATTGACCATGCCGATCAAATAAAAATTTGCTTCGTCGGTCATTAGGAGACTGTGAATTGCTCCTTAATGTAAATCCAAAAATTTTTGCCAAATGCTAACCTTGCTTCTTTATCTTGATTGCTAAGGTACTGTGCCATTTGGTATTTATAGGGATGAAATTTTAAATCCCTTTGAATAATTCTATCTAAGGTTCCCCAATATTCCTATAAAGGTTTGTCGATTAGCAGACTTTTTAGGACTTCTTGTAAACGCAATTCTAACTCGTTTAATATTTTCTGGTGTACGAACTGTTCTTCGACGACCAAGCTTCTTCAAATTTTGTACAGAACCATTTTCACGCCAATGACGAACCCATAACTCAACAGATTTACAATTTGGCGCGTGACCCCTATTGTTGTTATTAAACTGACGCCGGAATGCACGCCTAACTTCTTCTATCGAATTGCTTCTTAAGAAAGTTTCTACACAAAACACACGTTGTTGGACTGAGTAATCCATGAAAGTTCAAACGGATGTTGAAATAATGTCTTAAAGCAAATAAATTAAATAATTATTGATGAAAACTAACAAACTTCTCGTAGAAAAATTACGTTCCACGAAATTATTAATTTAAAATTTATTCGTGACAGGCGCCTACTTGATTAATAATTTACTTAAATCCCAAAGAATACAGAAGATAATTCCACAGAGAACAAGGTATTTAGTTATCTCGTAGGGAATTTATTAATAATATAAAATGGGTAGTCTATTATGGGGACCCTGTATAATCGCTGGAATATTTATGTGGTGAAATTTTGTTAGGACCTTTCAGAGAAATTCTGTATATACTAATTATTTGCTTTATGTAGTTCCGTCCCAGCAGTTACCATGAAATAAATTCAATTATGATGTCATCATTGACTATCTGTACAAATTTCCTTTTTCTTGGAATCCGTGTTTTGACATTATATGTGTGGAAAATACTCGAACCAAGTAAAGTAACCTGATGCTAATGCTTGTTTCAAGACGACATTTACTCAATGGGTAAGTTTGGTAGAGAATAGTTATCGATGAAGCTGGTGGTTACTTTTGCTAGCACGAAAGAATAGTTTTCTGCCAGAATACGGCAGATAACACGTGTGGTAACACTCATCACTTAAAAGTGGCAGTAGCCAGATTTTTTCCTATCGCCGAAAAACGCACCCATTGTTGGAAGTACAATGATCTACGTCACTCAAAGTGCTTACAACACAACAGCCTAAGTCATAAGTTTTTGTAGAGATGAAAATTAGCAAGTTTGCAATAATAGTCACACGAAAGCTTTCGTTGGAATTTTCCATGCTTTCAACACCTCGAACAAAACATAGTTTTAAGAAACTAGTGAGCCTCTGTAGGTACTCAAGAATCCTGGAATTCAAATGTCATATAACAATAAGTTGGACTAAACAACAATAAATCAAACAACTGAGTGCTGCACTCATGAGTCAAACTTTAGTCACAATAACCTGTGGAAGCATATCACAAAAGCATGATCAATTATCAATATTGCTGAATGACACTTTCATGGCGTTCAATTTCAACTCATTATTGAAAAGAAACTTTTTGATCTTTACAGTAATAGTGACGTTTTTTCGTGTAGTTATTAGTCGTCCAAAAATAAACATGGCCAATGCGTCCTTGAGCCTAGTAAGTTGTGTTAGAAAGAGCGAGAAATAGAGACAGCTCTCCCCTACTCGAACTTATACATTTTCAAATAGAACCTCTATAATATAAATTCCACCTGTCTTTAATTAATATAGCAGACCAATGTTTAATGCCAATTTCTTTATATTTAACCCATATGCCTAGAGAGAAGCTCTGTTCCTGTCTGTGCATATATATGTATATGTATCAGTATTTGAATGGTGTGTCATTGCATTTTCAAGTCATCGCTATTTTTGGTCTAGAGGTGGTATTATAAATGACTCTCGTGTCTGCTATCTGGACTCGTTGCCAAAATGAATGCACATTTACTATACAATTATTGCATTTCAGATAGAGGAACTGCTGAAATTTAAGATTAAATTATTTGTGTAAGTACTTATCATAAGGTAGTCTATCTGTATATATGCTTTCTTCACCTTCGTGAAGAAGACACAGTATACGATATGTCGAGTTTCACTCGGAATAACTAAGCCATTTAATAAGAAATGAATTGAGAAAACCCTTATTAACTTGTTTAAGCCATTTAATAAGAGATGAATTGAGAAAACCCTTATTAACTTGTTTAAGTCATGTTTATAATTATAACTGAAGGTAATACAGATATTTAAAAATACGTTTAGTACAAGTACAACTCAGACCCCGAGGATTCTGTACAAAAGTCTTCCATCTACCTATAACTGCACAACTTCAAAAGTAACAGCACCAATAGAATCTGTATTACATATTTTGTATTTTTCATTGCACCTATTAATAAATTCGGTCCAATTTTTTGTAAAAATACTTATGTTCTATTGAATGTTCATTTGCTCAAATAGCGTTCATTTCTAAATGCTTTAACTTTATTATTTCAAATGGAACACCACGTAAGAGAGAGGCATAGAGAAATATAAAACTATTCAATGGATAATTGAATGAACTACAGATTTGTTGTAAAATATACTGGGTGTCCTATTTGAAATAATAAAGCTATAGCATTTTGAGATGATGGATATTAGATCTCATCTAAAGAAGCAACCTGTAAATTTTTGTAAAATTCTATAACAAAAATTCAATAGAACAAAACTAGCCGAATCAAACCTAGAAAACAGAACAGACTTCCTTAAAAAACAAAAGGTAACTTTGATACGTAGCGATTCTCTTCGGCACCCTGGGAAAGTGAAAGACAATGTGTTTGTGCATAAGATTATTTTTTACTAGCCCACATATTATGCACAACAACTCACCAAATTTCTATTATAACTGGATGAATGTTATAAACGCATGAAATACGAACAAACAAATGATTGTTTTCATATTAAGCGCTGAAATCTATCAGCTCATCAAGTCATAGATAAAATAATTCATAGCTGTATGGGCGCAATTTTATTTTTATTTTACAACATTTTGTATTACCTAAGAGAACGTAAATTTGAAAATGCCACCATTAAAATAGATCGCGTGTGCGGTTTATTTTTGTTATGTGGCAGCTTCCGATAGTATATTAATCTTCAGTATTAAGGTAAATATTTGGTCAGTTATTGAATATTATTCCGTATTTCTACTGTTAAAAAAAAGGAACTATAAATTTCTGGGCGGAACCCCACCACCAATTGTGCTTTTGTAACGTTAATGTTGTCAAGGCAGTTTATTTTAGAGAAAATGTAACGTCAATTTGTTTATATATGTCTTTTGTGACAGTATATATTTTTTCGGGGTGGGTCCTGGATTTCCAAGTAACAATATAATTTCGGCACCCTGGGAAAGTGAAAGACAATGTGTTTGTGCATAAGATTATTTTTTACTAGCCCACATATTATGCACAACAACTCACCAAATTTCTATTATAACTGGATGAATGTTATAAACGCATGAAATACGAACAAACAAATGATTGTTTTCATATTAAGCGCTGAAATCTATCAGCTCATCAAGTCATAGATAAAATAATTCATAGCTGTATGGGCGCAATTTTATTTTTATTTTACAACATTTTGTATTACCTAAGAGAACGTAAATTTGAAAATGCCACCATTAAAATAGATCGCGTGTGCGGTTTATTTTTGTTATGTGGCAGCTTCCGATAGTATATTAATCTTCAGTATTAAGGTAAATATTTGGTCAGTTATTGAATATTATTCCGTATTTCTACTGTTAAAAAAAAGGAACTATAAATTTCTGGGCGGAACCCCACCACCAATTGTGCTTTTGTAACGTTAATGTTGTCAAGGCAGTTTATTTTAGAGAAAATGTAACGTCAATTTGTTTATATATGTCTTTTGTGACAGTATATATTTTTTCGGGGTGGGTCCTGGATTTCCAAGTAACAATATAATTTCCATTCAAGTTATAAAATGATATCTTGTCGAATACAGTTTATATGAATTTTTCCTACTTTCCTCTGAAAACAATCTAAATTCATTTCGAAATGATCTTTGTTTCTTTAATACAGAATATGTAAACTCAAATGTAGATTTTATAAGTATCAAAAAAAGGGTTTTATAAAAGTTTCCAGACTTGTTACTGAATATTTGTTTTTAAACCATGGTAATTTTTATGATTTCTATTTATTTTTCAACTCACAGAATATATTTTTTAGAAGAATTATAAAACAAAAAATGATTGATGATTTCTATTCTACCCACATTTTATTCAACTGGACAGGGATATTTGCATCTTGTGACTGTTTTGCTTTTGGTAGATACTCATATTCAAATGAATTTCCTTTTTTTCAGGAATTTTTGTTCCAATTTCGGGCAGCTTCCATGCTGTCGATTCCAAAATGTGAAAACAGACGCTTGAAGGATTGGCCTCCTGACTCAGGGAAGATTCTTTCATATTCAAAAGTGATTAATTTTTAAGACGTTTAAGTAATATTTCAATATTACCTGCTTTAATTACAACTGTCATACTTACACGATGCCTCTCCTGGAACTCGAACTACATGAAAACTATAATTGAACTATGAATCGAATTTGAATATTGAGAACTATAGATACTGATATTATAAGGGGTTACTCGGCTAAAATATTTTCAAGAATGTGGAACGTCCGGTTATACCGAAAGTGAATGCCAACTTAGTTATTTCAGATGGAATGCCCTATACAGGGGTCATGCATTAGAAGTTTTCCAATTTTCAATCGGATCAGAAACTTGAAATTTGGTGTGCTGTCATACTCGGTTTTGCCCGTTCTACCTAAAATATTATTATTCCTACAGCTATACAGACTTTGCCAAGAGTCGGAGGAGGTATACAATTCGCCTTTGTGCTTTTTTTTGTTTTTTGCGCACGCTGTATGTAGTAAACGTACTCCGATTTTGATGATTTTTTATTCATTTGAAAGAGAAGACGTGAGAAATGGTCCCATATTCATAAAAAAGTCAAATCCGAAATCTCCTACCCTCCGAAAACCACCCCCAAAGGGGTAGAGGGGGCAATATTTCTCGAAAATCGAAAATCCGAGACGGGAGAATTAAAGAGTTTCAGCAATGTTAAAATTTTAAATATGTGTATTTTCGCTATGTGGAAGGGACAGTTTCTTTCAAAAATTGAAAATTTGAGAATGCCAAATTAAAGAACAAATTATTTGCAACAACATTTACGTAGAACATTTTTTCCATAGAGTTACGGTTATCGAGTTACAGCAGTGGTAAGGGAAAAATGTATACATAAGTATTTCCGCCGCGATGTTTTGAGATCTCCAAATTATACTAGTAACAAACAAGTACAAGCAAGGAATATACATGAATAATGTTACACCTCAAAAGTGTGAAATAAATATTTTTTACAAAAAAAATGGACCAACTTTATTAGTTGGTGCACTGAAAAATACAAAATAATATTAATTCTATTGGTGCAGGTACTTGTGAAGTTGGTGCCAAGAGTCTTCTATTCAATTCAACTACATTTAAACAACTTCAAAATTACCAGTACCAATAGAATTAATATTATTTTGTATTTTTCAGTGCACCAACTAATAAAGTCGGTCCAATTTTTTGTAAAAAGTATTTTTATTCAAATAGATAGCTATATTTTTCCCACGTAGTTTGATTGACTTTCTAATTCTGAGATTGAATCGACACAAGTTCTAATAACCAATCTTTTACAATTTTTAAAATATGTCTATTTTAAGAAAAAAGAATATCGTCGTAGTAATTTCCAATAAAGTTTGTATCTTGTAAAATTTGGGAAGCAAAGAAAAAAGAATATCGTCGTAGTAATTTCCAATAAAGTTTGTATCTTGTAAAATTTGGGAAGCAGTTAAAGTCTAAGCTAACTCTGATGCACGTTGCATTCAAAAATTTCCAAAACGTATATATTTTAAAATTATAATTACAATTTTTTTACCATTTAAAAAAAATTGAATTTTAATATAAGTTTCTTAAGCATTCCGTTTTAGGAATATTCAATAAAAATTAAGAAACTTCTTATTTATTCCTGTTGTCCTAGAAACAAAGGATCATTGTAATTTTCAAGTAGATATTTTGATATTTTGTGAAGTGAAAACGAATTGAATTCATTCTTAAAATTGATTTGAAACTGGAAATTATCCAAAATACCATTCTGGGATATTCAAATATATCCTCAAACCTCGGCATCTTTTGAATTAGGTATTCGGCACACTAAGGTGGAATTCTGGTAAATTAAAAATTGTAATAGATAAGTTACTGAAAGAGGAGTTGATTCAACTCCGAATTAGGAGGCCAAACAAAACAAGTGAGCAAAAATGTAGGTTTCTAGTTGAAATAAGAAAAATTGGTACCGATTTTTGGCACAACCTGAAGGTATAGCTATAGTACTAAAAATATTTTAATTAGGACGGACTTGATCGAATATAAATTACCAGTATCTAATCAAGTTGAAAAACTTACTAATGCACGATCTACGTAAATCAACTTGTTGTATATTATTACATTTTCAGATTCCTTCAATCTAAAAATATTTCATGTATAATATTCTATACATAAGTCTAACCGTTTTTGACAAATATCAAATTTTATATGAAAAATTATGTTTGCAGACCAATATATATTTATACCTATTTTTTCCGATAAGGAATTATTCTTTTATTATACAAAACAATAAAAATAAAGGTAACTTTGGATTAGAATGTCTTGTCCAAAAATGGAATAACTCAACATACATTCTAAGTTCTGTTAGAATTGGGCCATAATTGCATTAAAATAATCACAAGGGTAAAAAAAGTCAAAGAATTGACATATAAATGTAAATATTACACTTATTTGCAATTTTTCATTCATGTGGGGACTATTAAATTAAACAAATACCTACATAGATGATTTCAATCTATATATATATATATATATATAAGAGCGACTCATCACGAAATCTCAGAATCTACAAGTGCTAGAAGTCTCAAATTTTGCATGGGGGTTCCTTTGAGGACATATGTGCTCACTAAGTAGGTTATTGACTGTACATTAAAGATATTTAGAGAAAAATAATATGGGGGCCTCTATTAGAGCAACAGAACCAAAACAATAGTTTGTTTAATTTTTTTGTCTGTCTGTATGTTTGTACGCGCATCACGCAAAAACTACTGCATGGAATTGAATGCAGTTCTCACGTATCTATTACTAGAGGTATAACATCAAATATAGGCTACATTTTATCGCGTCTGTCTGTCTTTCTGTATGTCTGTACACGCATCGTGCAAAAACTACTAGAAGGAATGGGATGGAATTGAATGCAGTTTTCCACGCGCACGAAGTCGTGGGCAAAGGCTAATTTACTAATAATTAGATATCTATGAGAAATGTGAATGACTTTCGATGTTTTGTTAAATTTCAATTTTGATCACCCCGTAGACACTAATATAATGATCAAAATATGATAGAAGTATTACTAAAGGTAATTTTCTTCTACAAGGAAACAGAGAATAACAATAATTATGGATTGATCTGCAAACGGTATTTCTTACTTAAAAATTTAAATATGTCGAGTACGGTTGTACTTAGGTTTAAAAATGTTTTTACATTTGAATTAGGAATCTATAAAACTATAATAGCATACAGGTCGTTCTACATGAAATAACAATGTTGGCAGCTACATCCGGTATAACCGGAAGTGCCACATTCTTGAAACTATCCTAGCTATTACCTTCAGTGTAGTTCTCAATTCTCAAATTCGGTTAATTTATAGTTTTCTATGAAGCAACAATAGTCAGTAGATGCAGCTCCCGGAGGACACCATGTATAAGGAATAATTGAAAAGCATTCAAAATTCAAATACTGCGTTTCACAATGAGACTCTTTTATGGAAAAAACGACACACAGTGTTGTCGGTTTTTAAATTTACCTGTCATATTTTCGGCAATTCTTATTAACAAATCATTAAAAATAGATTCCGTCTCAATTTTATTAAAAGTAATGCTAAAATAAATCTATTTTTGCAAACACTTGATTTTTTAGGGCTTTTATAACAAAAGCCGCTAAACTAGACTACCATATTTTCTGGTGTAATTTTAAAATTCATCATTTACTCTTATTAATTACTGAACAAAAAGATTTTGAGATAAAATTTTCCCAAGACCAGACCTGATGGTTGGTCGAGCCCGTCATAACAACGCACTGACAACGATGCGCTCCATAAGAGTTCATAATGCATTCTCAGTTTGAAACGCGCTATAGACATTTCCAATATTTGTTATGATCTTATGATTATAACATTAATTCTGGTTTGCGAATTTCTTCCAGTGTTGCTTAATAACATATTTTGGGCTCCTAAAAGTGTCAAGTAATATTACAATATTATGTCACTTCCAATAGTTCAAGTTAGGAAATAATCTCAAATTCTATGGTAAACTAGAATGTCTGCGGCTATGTTGAAATATTTCATCTGACTTCTTTCTTCTTTGATAGGTATCACTTTCGTTCGCTACATGGAATGACAGCAGAGAGAAGGTGAGTGACAGGAAAGAGAAAGGAAGATTTTAAATATGATCTCGTTTAATAAAAAAAATTCAAAAATATATGTTCAGCTCACAAAAATCTATTATACATAATTTTAGCCTATTACTAATGAGTGTAATATTGTAAAAACCTTGAAAAGATTTTCTTTATACATACAAACCTTCCGCAATAATATTGCATTAAAAAATGAGATCAAAAATGTATTAATACCAAAGCTCATCGTATCATTAGAATGCGCATATTTCTATCATATTGACAATCGTTGATATTTTTAGAGATATTCGCATTTCTTATTTATTTTATTTCACCAAATACAACAACATATGCGGCTCCATAGAACCATCCATCTGAATCAACAAAATTTATTTCGACATTCATAAATTCACCAAGGAGAATAAAGCATCTTTCATTATTTCATTGGATCTGACATTATTACAGCATTTATATTACACACGATCTGTATTAGATCAATCGATACCTAAAACGTTCGAACACTATCAAAATAATTCAAGTCGAGACGTTTCTTTACAAAAGAAAAATTAACTTCGCTGAAATGATTCAATTGTAGTGATTTATATATAGTGATCCAAATGCAACTAGTAGGTATACAATGTTTTAGACAGCATAGACACAGACATCAGAGATCATAAAGTGATGTTAATAACACACATTACAGGTGATTTACGAGGTTTATTTTCAAGTGCCATTGCGCTTCGCATGGATTTTCTATGTGTAGGTGGATTTTATTATGTAGAATTTGGGAATTTAAGAGCTAAATGTTGTTTTTTATTAATGAAATAAAAATATTAATAAACAGATTTTTAAAAGATATAATCATCTATGAAAGGAATAAGAATGATGGGAATCCCAACAAAAAAAAATATGCACCTTTCAGTCCAAAACATTCTATACTATTACTTTCTAATCAGGTACTAGTTTGGAACACTGACATGTTTTGTGTACTTTCTATGAAAAGTACATAATAATCTAAGTACGTTATAAATGTTTTTGACCGACTTCCCAGACGGGGGGATGTTTTATGTTATTTCGTGCTTCGATTTCGATGATTTATCTTTAATTTCAAAGAGTAGAATTGGGGAATGGTCCATATTTAAAAAAAATTAAAACCAAAAACTCCTTCTCTCAAAGGGGATTGAGGTGATTTTTTTACAAAATCAAAAATTTAAAAAAGCCAACATTAAAAATGGATATTTTTCAAAAATAATACGGTTTCTGAGTTACCTCAATTGTAAAGTCTCAAATATGAGTAATTTATTGCTATGTTCGGAAATTTATTCAACGATTTTGATGACTAATAATACATTCAAAATGTGAAGTAATTTTTTACAGAAACTAGGGTGCACTCAAAAAGACTAAATATTTTTTTAAATATATAGGTAGATAGAAGACTTTTGGCATCAACATAAAAAATGTATTAGTGCTACTAATACATTTTAACTATTAAAGTTGTTTATAATTTTAATAAAAAAAATGTGTTTGATTTGCAGCAAAATAACCACCGTGACTTTTAATTTATGTTTTAAGTGAGTATTTATGTAAATTAGTTAATATAAGTAGCCTATAACTGTAACTACAGTTAAACATGTCCCTTAACTTGACAACTGAATTTAACTGAACTTGTTTCTTCGTGTACGTTCGAGAAATAAATATACAAGTTGTGCAGTTGCAGTTAGATTGATAACTTTTGGCACCAACTTTACAAGTACCAGCACGAATAGAATTAATATTATTTTGTATTTTTTAGTGCACCAACTAATAACGTCGGTCCATTTTTTTGTAAAAATATTTATTTCACACTTTTGAGTGTAACATTAGGCACGAGAATCGTTGAACGTTCACTAATACCAATGAAGATAGTACTTATCCTATTATCCACGTATATTCTTTGTTTGTAGTTGTTATTATTAAAATCTCAAAATATCGCTGCGGAAATACGCATAAGTATTTTCGATGTTATCATTCAACCACCGCTGCAACTCGAAAACTGTAACTCTAAGAAAAAAATGTTCATTATAAATGTTGCTGCAAATAATTAGGCCTTTCATGTTGTACCCACAGATTTTCAATTTTCGAAAGAATTCGCCCTCTTCATATAGAAATACACATATTTGGGAATTTACCATGCCTCTAACCAGAAAACCGTCGTAACTCTTTTGCAAAAATGTTCTATTTAAACGTTTCAGGATATTGTCTTTAATTAGATTTTCGATTTTCGAAAAAAATTGCCCTTCGGGGGCGGTTTTCGAGAGAAAGAGATTTCAGATTTGCGTTTTTATGAATATGGGACCATTTTCTCAAGCATCCTCTTTCAAATGAATCAAAAATCATTAAAATCGGGGTACGTTTACTATATAGGTACAACGCGCAAACAAAGAAAAAAAATCCCGATGGCCTGTAGTAAGCGGAAAGGTAAATTTTTCAAAATTCATTGAATTGAAATTTTAACAACCTTTTCATTGGTATACCTACATGTTATTAAATAAAATTGTCATAGCCTTGCGGTTAGAGGTTTTTGTTTTGGCTGTTGAATATAAAGCAGACAGGGTTCGAGTCCACTTCAAGGCAGATTTTTTTTTCGTCTATTTCTTTTCAATAAATATACTATATATTTTTTTAATCAGGGTCTATATTAAGATCTCCAGAAAATGTACAATTACATCAAATTTATATTGAGTGTTCATGTTTTATCAATATTTGTTATTTTTCTTTATTAATTTTTATTTTTTTACCTGTGTATTTTATGAAAAATTGTTCTTAACAAAAGTTGTAGGTACTGATTATATCTATAACCTAAAATTATTTTTAATAATATTTACACTACTGCTCTTTTTTGATAAATTTTTTAAATGTTTGAATGGTCGCCATTTTGAAACTACTTACCCGATATTGCCCAATAACGAACTCGACCGAGATATTTGAGAGATTGATTTTTGTAGCTAATTTGAACTTGATACCTTCAAAACTGCGACCTCTATCATGTTAACAAATTTCGTAATATCCCATATATATATATATATATATATATATATATATATATATATATATATATATATATATATATATATATATATATATATATATATATATATAAACTTTTGAACCAAATGTTTTTTTGGACTAACTTATAGACATATAACAACATGCCGTTGAAATTTTTTCGAAATTCAAAAGTGTGAACGATCGCAATAGGTATATTTCTATAAGAAATTTACCTAAGAAAGCACAGTCCGTTCAGGGTTCGTCGGGCAAAAAAAACAGTGGTCATCAACGAAATTCAATATTTATATACCTACATGTGTTGATCAAGTTGAAGAACTTGTTTCATGAACAGGTTAAACTGTGTAACGGGAATTGCATTAACTAGGGTCAATTTATTTTCACAACTTTATTTTTATAACTACTATAGCTTTTGCCCGCGACATCGTGCCCGTGGAAAACTGCATTCAATTCCAAGCGGTAATTTTTAAGTGATGCGTGTACAAACATACAAAAAGGTAGACAGACGCGGTAAAATGGAGTCAAACCACTAGTAATATATCGGTGGAAACTGCATTCAATTTCATGCAGTACTTTTGGATGATGCGCGTACAAACATACTTCTGTTGATCTAATAAAGACCACCCATATTAGTTTTTCTTAAATGTCTATAATGTACAGACATCGGGCTGTTACACTTTTATTATATACTACCGCGATATCGTGAGCGAGGAAAATTGCATTCAATTGCATGCGGTAGTTTTTGTGGGATGCATGTACCAAATACAGACAGACAAACGCGGTAAAATAGAACCTATATTCTAAGTTAGACCTCTACTAATACATCGGTGAAAATTGCATTCAAGTCTATGTAGTAATCGTATTTGCGTGATGCGTGTACAAACAAAGACAGACAGACGTGATAAAATCTAGCCAATACTCTAAGTTAGACCTCTAGTAATTCGGTGTGTGATTCGTACAAACATACAGACAGACAGACAAATATTCTGGCTTCTGTTATTCTAATAAAGACCCCCCATATTATTTTGTCATAAGTATCTTTAATGTACAGGCCGATGCCTGTAACAATTTTATTATAATACTAGCAGTACCCGGCGCGTTGCTGCCGTAGCAGTAATAATTGTAGAAATGTATGAAATTTGAAATAAATAGTTATGTTGGTTATTGGCCATGTGCAATCCAATAGAAGAAAATAATAAATAAAACGAATTTCAGAGTAATCACTTTAATTATTAATTATTAATTATTATTATTATGACGATTACTTACAAAAATAACTTCCTGCATTTGTACACTTCAGTAATAATAGAATATTTTTATTGTAATGGTTTATGGTACATGATATTTTTTTATTTGCTTGATTATTTTAAATAATTCACTTTTATCACCTATATGTCCACAGTGTTAGATGGAGTAGGTTTAATATTTGACCCTGTCCCTACCAGAAGTGCTGCCCTCTCGTAGCAAAAGGCCACACTCTTCTCAGGAAAAAGGCTCATTTTTTCCAGATAATATAGGTGTTCTTTGGATAACGGTTCTTGACGTGTATGACATATCTGACACCACACTAAGAAAGCGTATGCGAAAAGTAGTGTTTTCACTATTTTCCTCGCAATTTTTACGATTTTTCTCTCCATAATAACCTTCCTTATGCCTTAACGAAAATATTTTAAAAAAATTATCCGCATTGGTCGAGCAGTTTTCGAGTTTTGCTCTTAGCAACGCATTTGGCGATTCATTTTTATTTATATAGATATAAGATATATGTATATGTAAATATATAAATGTATAGATGTATAAATATTATATACACCTATTTATTTACACTATAAAATCCAAACTGCACTACACTGTCTCTCATACGTATCCAAACTTGATATTGAGGAATAATCTTGAATATTCCATGGTCCATCTTTTAAAGGATGTCCCAACAAGATCACCGAATTCAATTTTAGAGAAAAACAAATAAGTTTTTTGAATTATGCAAACATTTTAATTTCAAAATAAAGAACAATAGTTCCGATTAAAAGTGGTGGCAAATGGCCACCATGAAACCTCTGGCACAGGGTTATTCTTTTGTTGAAATTTGAAATAACATTTTCGCATAAATGTGGCTGTATTTCCACAATAACGCGCCGTATTTTCTCTTTAAGATGTTCAACTATTTCAGGCTTATTCGCTTACTCCTTTTCCTTCACACAGCCCCATTGGTGGCCAATGTTGATCGTCAAATCGACAAATGACGCGGCCTTTCTGCAGTAAAACTATTATTCGCGTGCTGTGTGGCAGGTCGCACCGTTTTGTTGGAAAAACATGTCCCCCACATCAATTACATCCGATTCGGGCCACAAAAACTCCGTTAACATTTCGGCATACCGCTCACCATTAACAGTTAGCGCATTTCCAGCCTCATTTTTTAAGAAATACGGCCCAATCACCCCGCCCGCCCAAAATGCACACCAAACAGTAACTCGCGGTGGATGCATTGGTTGTTTGAGTATCATACGAGGATTATCAGCACCCGTATCCGTTGAGTTTAAAATGTGCCTCATCTGAAAAAATGTTTTTTTTTTTAAAAATCCGCATTAATTTGATTATTTTCCAACATCCAATCAGCAAATCTACGGCGCTGGGCATGGTCCCATGGCTTAATTTCTTGCACCAACTGAACCTTGTATGCGTGAAAATGCAGATCTTTTACCAAAATGCGTTGCATAACAATTCTGGAAATGTTCTTGACCACGATGCCAAATGGAAGATTTTGGATCCTCGGCCACAATTTCCCTTACTGTGGCTATATTTACAAATGACCGACGATAAAGAAGACGACGAGCAATGATCTGATCTATCAGCGTAAATTTGGCCTCAAATTTTGTAATTCTCCATAATCCATAATCTTGAATTGCTTGGTCTGTACGTGACTACTGTCAAAAATAAATCACCGTAAAACTCGTAATAACAAAATAGCGCCAAACTTAAATACGGCGCTCTTGTTAGGACACCCTTTATAATTAAGTGTGAAACTATGGAATGATCCCGGCATAGTAGTTAGTGTGACTTGATTATATACCTCGTAGTTTTCAAACGGTACACTTCAGCCATCTTAATCTCTGATCGGCACAATCAGTAGCATCCTTGGTAGGACTGCTGCTGTTTGACCAGCAAACGCCCTTGCGGAAGAAGTAACGGTCTACAACCATCTTCGTTGGTTATGCTCATTTGAAACAACATCCTTTTATTTGCACACCGGCGCGTAGAAAAATTACTTCATCATACTTCCTAAAATCTTCCAAATCAGTTTATCCTATCTTTAGTACAACAACTTCATAATTTATTTATGATTTTATTCTTCAGCCTCTTGATCGAATGCCAAATGTCTTTATGAGGTGACCTTTCTCTTGACATATTTTTCGAAACCAAGTGGAACACAATATATCCCACTTCTGACACCAATCGTAACTGAGTGTAATTAATGTTTTATAACTATTTATTTACAATATAAAGTCCAAACTGCACTAACTGATTCTGCATCATTACTAATGACGTTTCCCTTCTCAACTGATGTCACATATTATATCAAAAAATAATGTTCAAGCATCAACTCAAACATTCTAAGGATTTTGTTTTCTAATTGAATTTAATTGAATTTAAAAATCTGAAATGAACGCGACCTGTCAGCTTAGCTTTGATCACTACCACGGACTAAGGAAATATAGGAACGGAGTGTAAAGTCCATCTGTAGACTCTAGGGGTGTGTGCAATCGCCCCGCTTGTTTACTCTCCGTTCCTATATTTCTATCTATCTATCTATATAGTCCATGATCGCTACCCACTCATATACTTCTGCAAGTTTAGCATTTCAACTACAAGCGCCTTTACCTGATTAATTCATTAAGAGTTGAAACGTTCTAAGTAATTGATTGGAGGATTAAAATATAATGGCAGAGAAATAAAAAATACCAATGAACTAATTCATATACCAAATTGTTGATCGGAAATACATCCATTTATTTTATGACTCATCAACGTGCAGATGCATATCTACGTAAGTATGATCTATTTTTAGTCAAATTAGACAATATATTTTATTACTATCAATAAATTTCTATGCTAAATAAATAGTTAAGACTTATCAAGGTATTTTATTCGTACTTACTTTCCAAAATTATCGACTGCAACAAGCGCCCTCCTATTCTGATGTGGTATCTTTCTGACTTCGACAAAACCAAACGAACTTAATATTGTCGTCACCTACAACAAACAAACCATTTAATTATTTGTAAGATTTGTTCGGATAAAAAAATCTTAAATTTATATAAACTCTACGAATTACTTACTATATGTTATATTAGAAATATCATTCAAAGTCACAAATATTTATCTAAGTTATTTCTGGTACTAGTGTATCCCCGTGGAGATATATCCTGTGTTTCAAGTTAGTTTATAGTATAATAAACATTTAATTTATTTATAAATTATTATTCATAGCCTAGATTTTTACGAAGTTATTCTAGTAAATGAAAAAGAAAACTATGAAATTTTATAGCAATCCAAGTACCTACGAAACGTATATCCTGTAGGGACATGCTAATTTAGATAGGTATATTTGCGCACAGGGCTCAAATAGGTTAAATGTATGGAAAATACTGTTTCATTAAATTAAATGATATAAAAACTGTATATAAAAGAACCAGCAGTATTATCTTTCTGGTATTTGTGAGAACAAAGATCGGACCTTTGGTTTTGAATATTTTGGGTCGGATTAGGAATATTTGGAAATGTTAACCAGGTTGTGACATGAACGTACGCAGATAAATTCATGAAGTACAAATTTCTGACCGTGTTTTAGTTTTGAAATGATTTTGGGTAAAAAGTAAAATAAAGCTTAGTTTATATTTAATTGCGAGAAAACCAAAATAATAAATGAAAAAGTAGTATAAATTAAATAATCACTCCGCCATTGGCAAACAAATAAAGTAATGTAAAACAGATAAATATTTTTTACAAAAAAATGGACCGACGTTATTAGTTGGTGCACTGAAAAGTACAAAATAATATTAATTCTATTGGTGCTGGTACTTTTGAAGTTGTGCAGTTGCAGTTAGATTGAAAACTTTTGGCACCAACTTCACAAGTACCAGCAACAATAGAATTAATATTATTTTGTACTTTTCAGTGCATTTATTTCACACTTTTGAGTGTTCTCAGATTTTCAATTTTCGAAAGAATTGCCTCTTCCACAAAGCGAAAATATACATATTTCAAATTTTAACATCGCAGAAACTCGAAAATAATAAATGTTCAATTTAAACGTTTCCGGATATTTTCTTATCTTCATTCCTGCCATCTCGGATTTTTGATTTTCGAGAAATTGCTCCCTCCACCTTCATCGGGGGCGGTTTTCGGAGGGAAAGATATTCCGGATTTGAGTGTTGACAAATATGTATTTCCAAATTTCTTAAATAGTTAATTTGAAAAAAAGCTCCATTATTGGCATGTGGTGGTACAATAATTTTTGATTCTGTGGCATACTTTTTATGGGGTTTTTAGAGTTTTAGAAAAGTTCCAGTAAAACCCCTCCTCACGAAATCAGGGTTGGATAGTCTAAAAAAGTGTAATCAAGGCTCCTGAACACGCCCACGAATTAATATGTATATACATAAAGGAAAATATATAGAATTTAAAAAAATATAGAATCTTTTCTGCTTCACTCACAAATCTCCAGAAAACCATTGCGAAAATCAATTAAGGAACCGTCTCCAGGCGAGCGAGCGAAATTTTAATTTTTTTGTGCGTCCGCATGTTTTGATATATTCTAACTGTCAAAAAAATACGAACTCCAACAAATATTATTGAAACCTAACTGTTGCATGAATTAATGTTAGTAAGCTGAACATATTTTTCATTCATCCATTGAGATTTAAATAACCCAGATTAAGGCTAATGGTTTCTCATTTTAAATTCCTATTTAGAGCAGTGCATTTTCCAAAGGGAGATTTTTCTCCCAGATCTTTGATCACGAAATCTAAAGCTGTTTTTTTCTTTAAAAATAGTTTTCACGGGATTCCTCAAAGTTAAATTTATGCGACAGCTAACAATACAATTCGAGAGAATGTTTGATGTATTATAGTCACCTTGAAGTTTTAAATATTATACGTTAACGAATCCTATTATCATAATACAGTCACATTTGCAAAAACTCAAAAATAATGGATACCGTTTTTCCAATAAAAAGAACCCATAATAAATGCGAATATTTCGCACGATATATATATATGTAAAAGATAAGGCGTACCGTCAAAAATCATATTTGTGAAACAATACATATATATTATAGATATTATTTTTTTGTTGTCTTCTGTACAATATTATTATTATTATATCTACAACTGATGTAATTAATGGAAATTGTTAATTTATTGATTCAATTCGTTTTTTTGATAAAAACACTTGCGTAAAGAATATAAATAACTAAATCTAAAAGCTGTCATGCATGTTCAGCGGAATGTCAATAGATGGCGACTTGCTTCATAAAAAGTTTTCAAAATATTTCTTTCCTACGAGAACAATAATTTCAACCATTTTGTTTATTTTATCTCATTTGCAGGAAACGTAATCTTCAAAATCTCTCGTTCCAAACATTAATTTTGATGAAATATTACTGACGTACCGACAAGAAAATACATTTGAGAATTAATATATACGATCCTGTCCGGCTAGACTGATAAAATTAACTTTATTAAATGAATACAAATAAAATAATAAATTCGAAGAATGAACCAGTAGTTATATTTCTAAAATAATATCCCATTATACAAGTAGTCAAATTCTATTTGTCAAAAAAGTTGGCACAGAAATTTAATGCATTTTTTATTGGGTAATAAAGCCTTTACCTAAGGAATAAAACTCATCTAATAATAAGTACCCATAATGGTTTTTGACATAAAACGTATAATGCGAAAATAATGTCAGTTATTTCTGTATTTTTAAACCATATATAAACATTGTTCAACAGAAAGATTACATTATCGACAAATTTAAAATATCTTTCTTCCTAACTTCGATCCAGTATATTGATCAGTATGGATTAACAGGAGCTTGTTAATCAAATCCTGATTTATTTTCGGAATATTTGGATACCACTGCAACACTAGCACATTATTTTGTTTCAGTTGATGACTTTTTACCTTACTGATCAATATACTGGATTGAATTTAGGAACACAACCACAATAATATGCATAAAAAAACTCATAGTTGATAACAAATGTACTAACCTGTGATATATTAACAGGATTCCTTTTTATTGACTCTACAACTAAGTATGGAGGTCTCGTTGAACTAGGATCATCACCAGCTATACTCTGGAACGTGATGAAATAGTACAACTCCAAGATTCATTAACAATGTAAGAATTCAAGACTCAAAATACTTACAATATACGGTACCAATCCTCTGATGACATTTACGCGATTCTTCCATTCAGACAATCCACCAATCAACTCACTGCTCACAAATCTCTTTGATTTCGGAAATTTATAATAGATATTGAAATAAGCTAACCGAACAAAAATATAACCGGCACAAAATGAGTCCCAACCAGCTTCGTGATATCTGCCATAAGATTCGTTGTTGACGGCTTCGATAGCTGGTGAATTCATGGCTAAATGCCTGCCTACACCGTCCTTGAAGTATTCAAAAAGTGAACCTAAGCCTCGATCCCTACACCGCTTCTCCTCTGGGATAGCTTTATTCAATTCAAAGTATATGTTTTTTGTATCAAAAATATGAGGGAATAAGTTGTGTACTGATTTTTTGAATTTATTGTACGACTCGGGTAATGGTTCGTAAAAACTTTCATGCATAAGAACAAGATCATGAAGTATATTGTGTCCGACTAAAGGTTTCTTTAGAGAAGTTAATAATCTGAACACTTTTGTGAATCCCATTAAATTATATACCAGTTCTTCTTCTAAGGAGCTACTAGAACTGAGAGACGTGAATTGTTTTGAATTGAGTTTCTTCACTACAAATTCATTGTCTTCTACGCAAGTCCATAAGTTTTTGAACTTGCTTCTAAAACTTTTGTGTATAAAATACAATACTTCAAAATTTGTTTTATATTTCTCATAAAGGCCTGTTAATATTAATTTTTCGTTTTCTATTGCACTTGTGAACCAATTTTTCAAAAGTTCTTCCTCTTTGCAGGATACTTCTTCCAATAATATTCCAAAATTACTCTGGACATCTGTGATAGAGCCATCCCTTAATCGCTTTAATAAATCTTTTGCTTGCGGTTCATTAAGATATGGAACACCAGAATACATAAACTAAAACAGCATAGATTCAGATTTCTTCATACTCTTTATGAATTCAGTAAAAACATAAAAAGAAACCTACTAGAAAACCTATTTCACAATCAATAATTATACTTGCTAATTGTGTGATGATTACCTTATTAAAGTCAAAGTTATTTTGCTTCAAAAATCCCAAAGAAGAAGACTGAAACAAGAAGGACCTCTCTATACTTGGAAATGTTGCAGGAGATATATAAAAATTATATATGGTCCCACTGTACTGTTCTAGTTTGGGATCAAAGCTGAATGCAGTTAAACCAATTTGTAAAGGGATTACAAGCTCAACATTATTTCTTAATTTAATATATCTTTCAGAAGGATTATCAAACAAACTGAAAATAAAAAAAATGATAATTTGTAAACCGTCAGGGATCGGTTGTTGGAACAGAACCGATAATAAAGCAAATAATGCAATTTATTTGTGACAAACCTGGGTTGCTGATTTTTCAAAGGATGCAATGCACTAAATTCCAAGTCAACTGCTATAAACTTTGCACTCTCTAATGATCTCTTAATATCTGAGAAATTTTCTTCGAAATTTCCATAATTTATCTCTCCCATTTCAAATATTTTCTTAGGTTACCTTCAGGTTAGGCAACATCCATCAAAATAAAATTCTACCACTACTGACGTAGACTAACTAAATTCCCTATTTTTCATATTGAATTGAAAATCCTTATTATATCCTTAATCCTTTCAGATACCCGATCTTTATCAATTTAGACTATATCAAGAGATTCGTTTTTATTTCTTAAGAAATGAGAATATGCGAAAATCTTGAAATAAAAAAAGTTGGAGATGCCGGGGATCGAACCCGGGGCCTTTCACATGCAAAGCGAACGCTCTACCACTGAGCTACATCCCCTGATACTACATTTGACTTAAAGATTATTTTTGATACTCATGCACTAGTTTTTTATAGTTATGACAAATATAATGGACTTCCATCTTCCACCAAAGAAGATAGATACCAGTAGTTTCATCTTCTTTGCTTCCATTATCTTTGGTTATGATTACTATTTTTTAATATTTATGAGACGAAAGTATTGAAGATAGTGTAAAAAAAGGTAGGTATTACAATATACTATAGTAGGTATCCAGAAATCTATTGTTTATTTAAGACATAATTTCTTAATAATTGTAATTCTTAGGGTTCCGTACATACCTACCTACTACCTACAATGAAAACGGGGAACTCTAATGAGAGTCTGGTCTGGTCTGCATGTATGTCTGTCACAGGCAATTTTCATCGAATCTACAGAACGGATAAAGTTGTAATTTGGTAAGTACCTAGTTTATGTAGGTTCCTACTTAGGTAGATAGGTATAGCGTAAATAAACGAAACCTGATACAGTTGGTGGACTAGAAGAAAAATCATCTTTAAGGGCATTATGGTGTTTCTCAATATCCTAAAATACCTAAACAACTTATACGATATTAAGTAAAAATATACGAGAATTGACCATTATCCTCCCATAGGTATAACCAAAACTACTGAGCATAAAATTTTGAAAAAAATACAGAGTAGATAGGTAGGTAGGTATAGGCTTCAGTCAAAGTTGACACGAAAACTTATGCGAAAATACTAATACGGTTTGTTTGAATATCAAACGATTGTCTTGAGTAGGTACTGTTGAGGCATACCAAACAATAAATTTTATTTAACGACCGCCATTATACATACTTATAGCATCTATTTTGCCGAAAAATTTCGCTAGTCGGTGTCCGAAGGTTAGGACCCCACGTCGCCCAAAAATTCATCGCTTGCCTATTTTCAAAAACGAAAAAACCCGAAGCTTATTTCACTCCATGTAGCCTGGGCTTTGGCATGTTGCCCGTCCCCCGTACAGGTAGAATTTACCGAAGTTATAAAAAGCCGCCGAAATCTAAAACATTGCCCGTATCGTTCTGTGACTACCCAAAGTGACAAATCTTACAAGTTAACACGTCTATGGGGGCCCTTAAACGATAGAGGATATTCCGTGTTTAGTTTTAATTTTTTTAAGAAGAATTTTCATCAACACAGTGATATACCAACCATCATCGTTTGGGACCACTTATTTTGTGATATAATTATTACCGGTAAGTTTCAGTGAATAGTGAACAGTGCCCATACGGATGTTTTGGATTATTTATAAATGGATTATGAGAAATAGTAAAGGTATCGCTCCATGGAAAAGTGTAGAATAAATATTCAAAATATTCGCTAATATTGTTCTTACATAATATAGAAAAAGTGTTGATTCCTGCCAAAATAATAATGTGTGCTAAAATCGTAGCTCTAAGCTTGGCATAAAGCCCAATACCCGGACGCTTAAGCGAGGTTGTTTCAAAAATAAAACAACTTTGCTTTATAGTGACGCGTCGCAAAATATAATATATACTCACTGAATTCATTTCTAATAACAATTATCTCTTTTCTACTTTTGACAACTTAATTATTTGAGGCGCCAAAGTTCCATCACGTGGTCTTAAGCCCTAACCAATCACCAGCCTTGTTTCTCACTAGCATGCGTACTTATGCTTGAGGCAGATCAAAATAAATAATATTACAAATAATGGGACATACCACAACACTATGGACTATGGATTATAGATCTAACAATCAATTATAAATATAAATGTGATTTAAAAAAAAGCAACTGGTTTCGTAATTAACTGCATTTCTCATTTTTAGCAACTTCAGAAAATATAAAAATTATAAAATATATCTTTGTATTAATTAAGTATTTTACTATCAACAGTATGCCATTTTTGACCGACGAACCCAAACGGAGAAGGTATCCTGTATACAATTAGACTGTGTGATTTTTTTTTAGCTCCTTCGATACATTCTTATATTTTTTATAGAAATTTGAAAACTGAAAGTGTTACATGCGCCATCTTTATTCAAGTATAATATGAAAAATCGTAAGACATTTGAACTCTTGAATAGAGGGCACTGCCGTACAATATAGAAATTTAATTCAGAATAGAGTATGTAATAAACATGCAAAAAGGTTTTTTGTTATTAGAGAGATGATTCTATTTAAAATTAATGAATTAGGGAATTTTGCAGAATAAACATGTAAAATGTATAGTTATATGTTCATAACAATCAAAATTATCCAGAGTCAGAGTAATTTTTATCGAAAAGCAACCAAATTATTTCAATCTAGACTCTTCCACCACCCATCTATCTAATTTCCTTGAAGGCAATTCATTACAGTATAAAGTCATCATAATTTCTTTTCGTAGAACTGTCAGATGACAACGAAGTGTGAAATACGTCATTGAACACGTCATTTAAACTTCGCGCTATATGTAATAGACCACCTGGTCTTGCGGTGGCCAATCGCGAATGTCCACATGCAACATGCGTACGGCGAACGGTAAAACTAAAATTTGCGGTTTTATTTATTCAGCAAAATAAATACTTCTAAATTTCAGACTTTCAGTGTGCCAGTGAAGTTTTTAGAAAATTAAGCAAATCTAATTCCCGGGATTTGGAAATCGAAGTAAGGTGAACGGAATTAAAATAAATCCCCTACTGTCAAAATTATTTAGGGAACGTGAACGTGGCGCGTCGTGCATGCGCCGCATGAAAATCCAGCTGAAAACGGGTTAGTGTTGAATGTTCAGTTGTCGGGAAGTGTTCTGGAAGTTCTGAACAGTTTTGTGCATTTATTTACTGTTTCGAATGAAAATGTCTAGCTTAGCGATCGGTTAATTCAAAAAAATAATTAACAAGATATAAAAGTATACCCGACCAGCGGACTGTGATTGTGCAAATTTTACACACCATTTTATAGGTTATAATTTTTCGTGATCTTAGATACGCAACGGTGAGTAGTATCAAAACGTGGTCTTTTACTATTGTGTCACATATGATCGTGAAATTAAATTTCCCAGATAATGTACTTGACCCGATTCATAACATGAAGGTGCAATTTGATTCAGCAACATCTTCCAGATAGTTTTTTTGCTGGGGGTTTAACCAACACCATTCAAACAATGCCAATTAAAGCTAGTTGCTTATGAGTATTTTATTCATACATTCTCAACATTATTTAAGTATGAGCACCTATATGATCTATATTAATATTATAGGAACTTGTGAATCCTAACAAAATGTAAATTTAAAACAAGGTCTAATTTATTTTAAATAAATTATAGATATATATTTTTAATGATCAGCTCGCTTGAATAAATTACCTTGGAAGCAAAGTCAACAATTATTTTCCTAACATGAAATGAGACAGACAAAAAGATATAAAAAAAATATTTTGGAAAATTTGTTCACAGTTGTTAATAAATACCCACCTATTTAATGATTATTTAAAATTATTCATGTGCTTACTATGTTCTATAGAAATAGCTATTACTACCATATAAGTATTAGGAAACCAGGTTACCTTTTTCAAATTTTTGTCCAGTCATTTTTAGCAAGTTGAAACATTTATTTCGAATCCTAAAACCCAATAATTTTTATCTTGAAGGAGATAAACGAGAATAAGATCATAAAGTCATCAGCTTCCTTATATTTAAAACACGTTTCATTAATATAAATTTGAAGCGGCCCTTACTAACTGTACCCGAGGGAGTACCTAGCGTATTTTGCATTCCCAACTCCCAACACACAGTTTAATAACTTTATACTCTAACTATTTAACTACTGGATAAAATATCTATTTCAGTAGTACAAAAATGTATACCACCTGTAGCGATAAATAATTGATAACAATTTCTTGTACCTAGGTACCTACCTAATAATACATAAATGTGAACATATATTTCCTTCCCTCTAATTTATTGCAGTACACAGTTACAGTCCTCTGCCGTATAATATTGTCCTTATAAAGTACCTACCTACCTCTTTTCTCTAGCTTTTAAGATAATTAAACAATCGGCTGTTCGGATTTTTCTACTTACCTAGATGATATGAATATGATTGTTTCAATTTTAACATGTTCCTCATTAACTTAATTAAAAATAGTTATAGGTAATTGTCACTGGATTGAATCGAATATATATTAAAATTAATTATTGTTTGATAAATTAATGTGATAGTTTTCCTGTGAAATATGTCTAATTATTATGAATTAATCTTTCTTCTTTTAACGAACAAATAGGTAATCTTGACCTTCCAATTCCTAAGTTGATATCGGGATAAAATATGTACCTACATTTTTTAATATTTTTTTAAATTATTGGTGAAACATTAATGATCCGCATCTGTCAGAAAATCCTAATTGATTTCAAATAGCAATATCAGTTATAACATGAGGGGTATTCCATAAATCTAGAACCACAATGCCGGTTGATGATCAATAAAAATCAGTGCCTGAATTTCTTTATAATATTGATTTTTTTATTTGTGGTTTTACCTTCATTCACGATTTTCATACTGTGTAGAATAGGAAGGAGAGGTGAACTGTTGTGACATTTTTTGTTTTTGTTGCAGACAGTGACATACGGGCATCATGGATGACGCTCACACCAAAACTGTGGAGGAAGTGTTGGGTTACTTCAACACAGATCCAGAAAAGGGACTTACAACCGACCAGGTGAAGAGACACCAAGAAAAATACGGTCCAAATGGTAAGTAGAAAATTAGAATAGCTCAAGTTATTGACATTTAACGATTTCTTCTATTTGAAAATCATATTCCTATCGTTCTCTGAACACATTTAAGAACATGGGCTAAATTGTTGATTTTGATATGAAACGACAGTAAATATGTTTTGCTAATATAAAATTTATCGGATATATCAAATACCTGATTTTGAGATACTAATCTGTTTATCTGTCTATCATGGAAATGAGTTTACGATTTATCTCACCTGGTTTGTTTGTCGGGACTGCTCATTTTTGTAAACATTGTAATCTGTTTACAAACATAACAAGAAAAAAAATAGTTAGGGTTCATAATATGATGTTTTTGAATATTTTTCTTCATTTGAATGTTCATTGTTAAACGACGATGTCCATATCGATTTTAATATGTAGTGCCAATACCTATGCTAGATACAAGAATTTTCATTTTCTTTCGTATTACAAATTACAACGAATTGGCATGTTTTTCTGCATATATGTAAATACACTTGAGACAAGTAGTAAAGCTTTTGAATCGATGTTACTAGAAAAGGGTTCATACTACTGAGGATCGGTAAGAGTACCTGTTTGTAGTAGAAAATTCCAAATTTTTATAAGTTTATGACCAAATATAAGAAAAAGCCACTTAGAAAAAAGTTAAAGTAGGTTTTACCATAATGTAGTCATGTTTGATGCATCCCTACTTAAAATTTTGAAATTGCTATTAGCTTATCATGTTGGGATTTAAAAAATTAGTAGATTCCTAAAATTTCGCTCCATTATCTTCATTAGTTTTGGAGATATTGAATAAAAACCATCTTCAGGCGCGTACGAACGGCTGCAACTCCCTTAACGAACATTTTTCGATCTATGTTTATTGGAACTTTTTGCCTTATTTTCAAAAATCCGCTGGTGAAGTTTGGCAAGCGAATTTTGGGACACCCTATATGTGAATAATGAAATTGTTATTACTTTGAACGTTGAAATTACAAATTTGACGTTGACGCGCTTTCAAAATCCAAAGCTGACATATGTTTGCTACAATTACGACATACCTCATAAGCTATTATGCGGTGCTGCCTGCCTTATGAAGATTCTCATCAGGAATTTATTTTCAACTCACTTTAAACGTTTTAATTTAATAGAGCACAATTTCCGCAAGCCTAAATATGTTTTACAGTGAGAGTAAATGGACATGATAGTTTTTACTGTTTAAATTTAGAAGGAAGGATGCATGTTGTTTTGCTCACAAAACACGTGCATCGAAAGATATTACTATGGTGTTCAAAAAAGCTAAGCTTTGATCTGGATTTTAGAAGTATTATTTTCTTGATTTTTTTGATAATTATCTATTATAAAAAGTCTGATTCATTACGATAACGTCCTACTGGGAAGATAATGAATATTCTGGAAACTAGGACACTTGAAACATTTTCACTATGCTCTGACCATCGCTAAAATTACAAAAACTGATCCATTCCCATAGTTGTACATCGAATAAAAAACATTTTATCGGACTTTTGGGCCTTTTTCTAAGATGAGACTCATTTCAATAACTTACAGCTGGGAAGTTACCAATTCCATTTTCATGAGATTAAGTAGCGATTTTAGGTATTAGATGTTGCCCTGACAAATATCAATGAAATGTTTGTTCTGTTGGTACTAATAAATAATTTTGAAGTTGTGTGAGATATGCAGTGTGTTCCTAAATATAAAACATTAGCCTGGCCAGGCTCAAATTATGTCATCAGTCAATGTCATATTAATATATTAAGTACATATATCTGTCAATTTTCGACGGCCATTTTAACCCTGGCCAGGCTAATGTTTTGAATTTTGGGACAGCCAGCAAATGTACCATTTATAGGTAGGGAAAAGACTTGAAAACGACTAGTTATTACCACTACTAATAGAATATTATTTTATATTTTCAAGTATTACAAAATTTCATATCCAATATTTACTTTTAATAAATCGAGTAATAAATATTACATTTTTTAAGTCTGTTCCAAGGATTTGAATGTAAAATTATTCACATCTTTCTGGAAATCATTTTCGAAAAAATCTCCCTCTATTGGGAGGATATGAGGATATTCTTAGGTCTACATTCGAATAAAAGAAAAATCATTAAAATCTAAGCACGTTTACTATACAGAAAAATAAACATCATAGGTACAATACAATTGTATGCCTTTTATTAATTTTGAAATCGATCTAAAAGAATTTTATGAGTTATAGTCCTTGATTATATAAACTGATAATGCTTCTCTTTTGTGATATTTCCAAGTTGTTCCTTAAACTTCTCATTCAGTATTCATTTCATTCGTTCAGATCTACTTTACATTATTTCATCTGGAAAGATTGTGAAGTATGCTTACCATAAGCTATTTAACGTTGGTCTATATTTGTTATTTAAAAGCGGGTCGAGAATATTATTAACATTGTGGAACGTACTCTAAGCGTTTCACTTTGTGGCAATATCATCACCGAATACTCTACAAAATTTGGCTCTCTTTAGAGGTATTATTATTGCGTTACTATGATGGATTTTGAAAAGGGTTATTATATAGAATTCCAGGCTGATCGATTATGTTTGGCTTTTTATGCCATAATAATTGCATTATTGACAATATCAAAGGCAAATTATTATATCAATATCGGGGGGTGAGGGTGGTAGGTACCGAGTTTTACTCAATAAATAAAACCAATTGAATTGAACCTTTATATAACTAGGTAACTACTATTTTATATTGGCGATGTGCGAAGTGCATGGTATGGATCTCATTCCATTCAGTACAACCTTTCGTTCCATGAGCCATTAAATGATCACTGAATATAGTTGATATAAAACAAAATGACAGTCCCTATTTTTTGATGTGCACATAACGAATACCAATAACAGATGTATTACCATCTTTATGGTTAATAGCCAATGCTTTCTTTTGGTGCATTCGGCCATGGCAGAACATATCAAAACAGGACAAGTAACTTTGTATTATGAACTGTATAAGACAACTGCAATCGCCATTGAGTAAGCCTGCTAAAAAGCGGGCCTGATTTTTTTGCGAATTAGAGTTCCTGAAATAGCTGCAATGGCGCTGGTTTGTGCTCGAGTGAACAGAAATAAAGTTGTATAGATTAACCAAAGCGATGACATATATTGTATAATGACAAATTGTGTGTATTTGTACATGTCTATGGTATTTTTATATCATTATCCAAGAGATGATTGAAGGAATGATTAGGTATTCTGTGGCGAGAAGAACTAGAAGCTTGTAGGTATCGCATGTATTGAAAATTCATTATACCTAAGTGAGGTTTTAATACAAGATTATAATTTTGTCAGTGCATTGAATTAATAAAGTCTTAGTTTAATAAGATAGGAAGAACTTTTCAATTTTTTTGGTTCTCTTTGGGCTGGACATTATGTGTATGTAATGTTGTTATTAGCATAGTATACCTAAGTAAAGTGTTATTAGTACAGAACAAAAAATATGTGAGTTAGACAGGCGCGTTGGGATCGAACTTAACATCAATACGTATACTGATCAGACACCTAAGGCTCTGTATGTTTTAAAATAATATATAATATATTATGAATAAGATTTTTCAAGTGTCTATATCTCAGAAATTCTAGTTGAAGGAAAATTAAATATTTATAGCGTTTAAATTGATAGACGATAAACAAGTTCTTCTGTTTCTAAATTGAGTGAAATACATTTTCGAGCATCTCAGCACAAATAGGTATTTCAAGAAATCATATGTTTTACAAGATCCTATAAAGAAAGTTTCGTTTTTGTAAAATATTTTTTCATTCGAAGGGATGATATTTATGAAACCCTCAAAATTTAAATTCGGGACCATCTTCAAAATCGACTTACGTTTACTATGCGAACCGAGTTTACATATTACATACATAAAAACAAGCTTACTGTACAGTCGAATTGTATACCTCCTTCTTTTGGGAAGTCGGATTTTTTTACCAATATGTAATCGCAAAAATACTATTTTGCCGGGATATGAGACTTGTCATACTTTCAAAGGTAGGTACGTCCCATAGAAAGATCACTTACAGGTTCACAAGCACTAACTGCATTTATATGAAATAACGAATATTTTTATTTATAATAATAGTATTTATTTCTTTACAAAACTACTGTATCGTAAATCGATTTGAATTTGTTTACATTTTGAAAAGTTTCTAAACTTCCTATTTTTCCTACCACCTATCTATATTGTTGGGAGTTGGGAATTGCTTTGTTATTCTACATTGTCAGCTGCTAGAGGTAGACAAAATATCGCAATTGGTTCGATTTCCTTGTGTCAAAGAATATCGTTTCTATGAATGTGGTTGGTGGTTGTAGCTTATTCCAATATTAATTGATCACTTTTGTTCATTTAAACAACTCACACAATTTTCTTGAAACCTTTCAGACAAGAGGAGGAAAAAATGTAATTTGATTGATGAACTGGATATTATTCTGGAAATGTAAGAATTCTATACATAATATATGTAATACAGGACTTTGAAAGCGCGAATGACTATGTTTTACTATAAATAAATGTATTTATAAATTGTTTTGATTGTGTTTATAGACCGTTATTACTAAAACTCGGCTATAGCGGACATTCAAGGACCAGAAAGTTAGCTCGTTATATATCTCTACGATAACTGGTGACTTTGAGCCAACTAGGTATAAGTTTCACACTTTTTAACCATTATCATTTTCATACTATTTAATTCAGCTAGTATCTCAAAGAGTCTGGCCCAATTTAATTTTTTATACCACGAACAATATCAAATTTGCCTTTTGCAACTTCAAGCTCCTTATTCGCGGCGACCATATTCGCTAATGCTTTTTGTGATATTCAATAATATTATTTATTTTATTTGTTAGTTGTTTTTAGTTCCTGTTGATGCTAGGTAGTTTCTTACTTTCTTATTTTTAACATAAAATAATTTTGAAACATTTGCTTTATAATAGGAGGGTTTTATAATACAGAAAATATACGTTTTTTATTCTATTTTTTATCATTGCTTTATTTTATTTCAAAAATTTCATATAAAAACATATTTTCTCAAAATCCAAAATGTTTGTCCGTTTCCCTTCAATATCAGTACTTCCTATAGTTGAGCTAACAAATCTGTTCAATTTGAGATAAAATCGAGATTTTTTGTAACGATATTAATAGCATTGTTTTAGAAAAAATCTCTGTAAATACAAACATTTTTAAACGAACTCAGTTATTCTGTTGAGAACTCCTACAACACCTAAAGTGAATATAAATAGTTGCAGCAAGTAGAAAATAGTTCGTGATGCAGAATTGAAAACTTTGAATTAGTTTTATACCTTTCATGTCGATACTATATATAATAAGAAATTATGAAAAGACTCGGTCATTTGATCGATTGCTAGCCAACAAGTTTTACTGTACCTAATGTCAGTTTTGTAGCTCTTAATAAACAATTATTGATTTTTATCTCAAGTGTTTGACAAACATTATCAGTATTGAGCCTTCAATAAAATTATTCAATACTTTGACTAGCCATATTCAACATCTTCTCTTAGCTAAAAGAAAAGTAAAAATGGTGTCGAATACGATATTGATATCAGAATATTTTAATATGCCTAGATACTAGAAACATAATATACCTAAGCATATTATTTAATTTATCATAAAGAATAGATGTGATGGAACAATACGAGTGATTAATTTTCCTACAACTTCTTTTGTAAATACACCACATACTCATGATAAGAAAGATTATTGTATGGAATTTCCCCGAGTAATATCTTTATAATTTTTTTATACTACAATCACTGTACGTTAGTCGTGGAAGAAAAAATATCCATGAGGAACACTTGCCCCTGTATTGGAAATGTGGTTCTGTACTATATTATTTCATCTCCAAAATACCGTACAATGATGCAATCCTAAAAGGCGAGAAATATAAGGTCTATGGAAAAGACCCATAATAAAAGTCTCTGTATCCAACCCCCCTCCTCAACGGTAAATCGCGTTTGACCCATGCCCCTCAGCATGCTAATTTGGGCCTGTAGTAACTATAGATTAGTTTTATACTAAAAATGTCACGATAATTCGTTACCATAATTACCAAACTAAACTAGTCCTGAACTAAGATTTGGTTATGAATACGGCTGTTGATGTTTCATATCGCCCACTAAAGCAGCAATAATTTAATATAAAATAAATAATATTCACAATATTTTAAATTTTCAATAACACGTTGATTGTGAGATATTATCATTTTAACCATGCAATTATCACAGCTGCTTGTCTGTCTGTCTCTTTCTTTTGCACACAGAATCGTATACATAATATTATAAGGAAATCAAGGTCTGATTATGTGCATATAAGCCATAATGTATTAAGTAAAAGGATAACAACACGTCACAATAGTATTCAGTAGTGTTGTATGTGTATGCTTCCAAGTGACGTCACTTGGCAAGGTCCTTCTCGATGTATGTGCGTAGTGTTTGTTGTATATGTAACTATTTGTTCAATTGAACAAATATATAATGATCTTGTTCACATTCCAATTAGTGGTTTGCCAGTAAATACCTATATAGATAGGTATGTACATAGCACGATTGGGGGCAGAACATGGCACTGAATAATAAGTGTAACGACAAAGATTTGATGCACTAATTACGTGAGCCCGATTCACACTTGGCCATTTTTTTAGAACCACAGATTGTAAATATTTCACTAACTTTCCGCTATCACTGAACTTTTTTCATTGCAGGTTTTTGTTATTTTTGGATGATCAAAAAACAAGTTCAAGCGCTTTGTCTATTTAAATTTCGCTCGATGCATTTGCTGTACAAATAAACACATCAAAATAGCATAAATATATGCTACCGTAACATTCACCAGTTATGTCTAGGTACGTGTGAGGACGTTTATCACATAAAAGTCCATTAAAATCCAATCAGTCTGGTTGTGATTTGGTTTGAAAGTAGGTAGGTATGTTTTTTTTTCGAATATCAACTCAAAATTGCTAACATGGTGCGTACTTCCTTAATTACGTTTAGAGATCGAAACATATTTGAAAATATACATTTGTATATTATTTGGTTATTTAGTCTCAATATTCAATAAACACTGAATTTTTGTTTGGGTGATTCATTAAAGAGGAAATATGTTTTCCTATTTTCCCGATGTTTTTAAATATAGGAAATCCTGTTTCTTATAACCAATGTGTAAAACTTTTTCAAATTTATGAATAAGTATACAATTCTTCTTAAATTACATCATCCATATTTAAGTACCTGATGGTTGAAGTTTGAAATATTGTTGCCATAGTTCTCATATAGTTTCACAAAATTCTCTTCCATTTGGTTGGCTAAAAAACTCGAGTTCCCAAAATAAATCAGTACTTTTTCATCTTTATTTAATAATGCTTATCTTTTTGGGTTAAGTTGAATTAAACAATGGTTTGTCTATTCTGGAAAGAATGCGGCTAATCTTCTTAAATGATGCAATAAAACTACTTCTCTTCTACTTCGTGGGGAATACCGTGTTTGTAGGTTATTTTCATGTATATCCAGATAAAATTTATTTCGATTATGCAATTGCAATAGTTGTAAAAAATAGAATTATTTTTAAGTCAGTTGACTTACAATGTATTTATATAAAAGATCTGGGCGATCATGTAACGCAGAATTTAGGGTGGGTCTATAAGAGTTAGTTAAAAAATGTGGATATTTTTAATCAAAATGTGTTACAATCAATAAATACATCGTTAAATATCGCCTGTGTCGTTCACATAGCTCATTATTTATAGAGCTCGAAATTAATATGAAAGTGCAATGTTATAGTGAAACATACCAGAACTTGACTGTGTCCAAATCGACCCTAAACTCCATACTAAAATATACATCGCAATCTGCGAAGCCATTTTCGAAATAGCTAGTGAAGACCTCGAGGGTCGCACCCTTTATATGAAAGTATCGCCAATCAACACCGAAAATCTCCTTTTTGAAAATTTTTATCGAAATCTGTCGAGCCATTTAAGAAAAAGTTCATCGGCTTCGAGGGTGGCACCCTTGCGTTTTGTTTGAAAAACCACTTATGTAGATAGGTAACAATTAAAACCTTATCTATACAGGCTGTTTCAAATTCGACTCTCACCATTGGGAACTGGGAAACCATATAGGGAATACGAAGATGGTTAGGTTAGTTGGGGCTAAGTTGCGTATTTATGTGCTCAACAATACGAATTTTCGGAAAATCATTTTATCTTCACGGCTTTATGACTGAATGAATTTTTAAATAAATAGCACATTTAAATTGCCACTTTTTTCGCTCTTTCCAATGGTGTTAATAGTTTTGTAACCAGACGTTTCGTCTATGTGTAACTGTCATGCACTTTTTTCTTATGGGAACCATAATGGCATTCCACAAATTTCAATAGCCCTTTTTATCACCTTTTCTACAATGTATCCCCTTGTCCTAAAAATCGGAGAAATTAAATAAATTACTTTTCTAAAGTAGTTGGCTTTGATTTTTCCAATCGGTGACACGTAAATGACAGTCTGTGTTCTCTGGTATATAGGTACCTACTCTCTGGCAAATCGTCGTATATAATTACTCTATGGTTATGTCGCGCTGTTCACTGTCAGCTGTCGCAATTGTCAGACGTCAGACGTTGATAACACTAATTAAAAATTTTATTTTGTGTTGTGGCAGGCAAACAATAATTTGTTATGCAATTGCTATTGCTGGCAAACAGATATACATAAGTATAGTTCAAATCAGAGAGATAGCAGTAGTACTCATCGGTACGGTTCAAATCTTAAATGCCTGATAAAAACTATTGTTATTTTTTTTTCAAAAATTCCACTTGTTCATAATAAGTAATCCAGGATGTTTCAAGCTTGTTATAAGTTATAATGCTAGATTATATACTATTTATACTGTGTTGCCCAATTACAAATCCAAACAGTCGATCAAATTGATTCTCAAATATTCAAGTGCATCAGGTCCACATCAACATCAAAGTAGACATTCTACATTTAAACAATTTTACTAAATCAACTCAATCAATTATTCACATTATTTGATCAAAATACACATATTTACAGATTTATAAGTATGTACTTCTAATTAAATAATCATTACATTCTAAACTCTTCAAAAATCTCTCATTTCAACTAATCCATTCTTGAATAATCCAAATTTTACGATGTGATAAGATTTGAAAATAACCTTATACCTACGTAGATATACATATGACATCTAATACCATTGTACCTATTATACATACCATTTTGAAAATTGTTCTATGAAATTCTAAAGTTTAACGTTTAACCTTTACACTGCAAAGAACAAAGAATGACATCGACATCGGATGTCAATCAACTGTCAAAATAGCATTGAACGATCTTTTGGGCAACAGCTAGTGGCATGTCTAGCCTGTTTGCATTTTATGATAAAGATGTAATGAGCTGAACATGTTTCTCCATATTCCTCCTTTCAACTAGCCAGTGAAGTGATTCACTTTTCGTGAAATTTTGCAGACACAAATGCGAATAAAAAGTTTCACATATTTCGATTTGTATGACCATTTTGGCTTAAAGCGAAAGAATTTTCTACAGGAAATGGGCATCTTAACGTTCCATTTGAAGGGAAATAAAGGTTGAAGCGCATTTATATTTGTAGCTGACATGTCCATGAACAGGTATAGGTACATCTCGTAAGGAAGTTATGGACGTTCGTTTCTGCACCAGATTTATTGCTCAAACGATAAACCATTCGGGATTGAAAGAAAGAGGTTGGGTACTGCTGGGTCATCAACTGCAGACTCGTAATGGCTGCCAGCAGCACGGATTAGCCTTAAATTGAGGAGAGAACTTTGGAAGCGATATGCCATGCCATCAATTTTCTCATGGCGTGAATCAATATATACAAGGTGGCTAGAAAGCCACCTTGTTTCTGAGTAAACTATACGTGAGATTGAAAAAATATCCGAACAAAAGTTTGTGTACAACATTAGCTCTTTTTCGTGACGTACTTTGATTTTCAATAGCTACGCCGATTTTCGGGATATGACGTCATCGTTGTTTTCATATAACACCCTATATATTTTTGCATTTTCAGATACTAACTTTCTTAACAATTTAAATGGTTTAGGGTTTGATTGGTGTGGGACTGGTGGTTTCTTTGGATGTATTCAGAAACAATATTCCACATATCAAATTTATATTTGTTTAATTGGGTTCTTCAAAGTTCTCACCACTCACACACCAGTTTCAATCAAATCCTTCACTGCTGATTTCAAATTGACGTAACATTCTCTCAAGATATATCCCAAAGACTTAATTTACCTAAGCTCTCCTAAATCAGCTTTTAATGAATGGACTTGGTAGGGTTTCAATTACCCCGCTTATCGTATATCCGATGAAAATTAGATTTCGTTTGTGTGCCAAAGTTCATGTTATATAAAACATGATCGTGACGCAATCAAAGTTAATTTATTCTTCGTTTGCCTGAATATTCCTCCAGGAGCCACTTCGTGTGGTTCTTTACATGTATCTCTATGAAAATGAACTTTCTTTTAATTTGACTTTTTGTGGTCGCAAGCTATAGGAAGCTTGGAACTTTTTAGATGCCTTGAATATTGTTTTGCGACAGTATAATACATTTTTTGCACAAACTATACCCGACTTTATTAGTCGGTGCACAGTAAAATACAAAATAATATTCATTCAATTGAGGCTGGTACATTTTGATTGTTTAAATCACTGTTTAGGTCTAGGGACTTCCGTGGTGGGGGTAGTTCCCATATTGAAGCCAAGAAGCTTGGTTCATCATCGTGCATTTGCTAGTCTACGCTGTGATCGGGTTTCGATGATAAGCCTATTTTTTACAAAATATGAGAATATTGGCATAGACATCTGATTCCTTTGAAGTAACCTGATCACCGTGACCTTGTTTATCTTCTTCAATAAGAGAACCACCACTCAAATTTCGGCGAGTCTCTTGACGACCTATAAAGTTACGATTGTGGTTTCAGTTGTCGTCAAGTCAGAGCTTGAAAAATATATAGCTGATTTCACACTTCCAGCTATTTTCTAGTGCTTTTTTGGAAATATCCGATTAAGCTGTTGCCAGAAATGATCTTTTCCTTCATCTTAACATACAAAATTTTCTTTCTTTTAGGGAAAGTTGTTGAGAGTAAGGAGAAATTTATTTAATATGAGACAATCTCTCAACTTTCCTCTTTCAAATTAAAAATAAATCATCCAATTCGGAGCACATTTACCATACGCATGGTGCGAATAATTATTCAATAGTAGACAACCAATAAAATTGTATACCTCTTATATAAAAGATATCTTTACGAGTACCAAAAAACCTTGATTATCGTAAATTCTGCAATTTGTATTCATGATGACCTACCATTCCCCGGTGAGTTAGTTGGCATTATTTGTTGCGACTTGTGACTAATTATTATCAACCACGTCATCATATTATTTTCACGTCATGATTTTCGGAAACTATAATATGTATCTAAAAATCATGAAATTGGTAATGACGTAGGTAGGGTATTAGCTGAGATTTTAAATTAAATGATTTTCATGTAGAATTTAAAATACAACGTAATAATAACAATCCATTAAAAACGTAAAAACCAATAGTACAATTATAAAATCTATCGGGACGGTACGTTCATATAACCATTCAATTGCCTGTATTCATTGTGTACTTACAGGTAAGTAGTGGTGTAATTAACTTTTTTTCACCATGTAGACATAAAATTACTCTTTCGGAGAAGTATTTCAACTTTTTAAGATATCGATATGACTTCTCTGATATTTTCTAAACAAGCTGCTAGCATACTTGGCTCGTATAGGTATATTTCATAATTATTACAGTCTAATTTTAAACAAAATCTATTGCCTCAACTATTCTTGAGTTGGAGCATCTTACGCGAAACTGTATTTTAAACTCAAGCATGATATTGTATACATATTTAAATTAATAGTACATTCTTTTATATTATATACATATTCTGTCCACATTTCAAGGCCCCTAAAATCAGATACGATGGTTCGTAGGAGCATGTTACTAGCTATTAGTGATTTCTTATAATGAACCTAGATCTCAGTGGTCGCACCCTTAATGCAGGAAAACATGCTCTGTCTTCCATCACATCTGATACTTCATCTCTTTTGTTTTGTGACGTATATTTTAACCGGAAAAAAGGTGTTGTCATACTTTTGCCAACCCTGTATTTTTGTAAGTGATTGCATTTTGTTCCACTTACATATTTTTGAATTCAAAATTCTATTACCAATATAACTGCATTTATTTTTTGCGCATTACTTAATAAAGTCGTTTTTTTCTTTTGTGAAGATTTATTATTTATTATGAGAATTTTTCATAGCAACGCCCATATAAAAATATTTGCGGTTCATTCTTATCCCAAATGATTTTTTATAGCTTTCATAAATATTTGGCATCTGAGTTTATTGGAGAATCTCGGTAATTTTCTTGCTTTACGACTGACACGTTGATGATTAAATATAATATATCTGTATGTGTATCCTATAAAATGATAACACGTGCTCATCTGTTAGTGGGTCAAGAAACTCACGTAAACAATACCTTCTTTGTTTATGAACCATTGTTTGGTCAAAGATGTTTCTAATCTTTGGTTTGTTAATATGATTAATATTGTTCAAATCTTTTCATTGAATACCGCGTTTTTAACATAATATATATAACTTGAATAAATATTATTTTACAAAAAATTGGACCGACTTTATTAGTTGGTGCACTGAAAAATACAAAATATATTAATTCTACTGGTTCTGGTACTTTTGAACTTCACAAGTTCAAAATTTCTTTTCGGACCACTCGAAAACCTCCCCCATGGAGGGTGGACGGTGCAAAATTTATTAAAAAAATTTAAAATTTTATGTGACAGAATTAAAGAAACGATTATTTTCAGCAACGTTCAGATTAGATATTTTTTAAAAAAATAAGGGTTTCCGAGTTACAGCACTAAGGGCCGGTTTTATAATGTCTGGTTGACCGAAGGTTGAAACTCAACCGAGGGTCAACCGTGACTTTTTGTATTATATACCTTGAACCCAAGGTGGAAATGACAGCAACTGACAGTTTTCTCAAACATTTCAACCAACGATTTTGCTTTAACCAGCGGCTGACCAACCGACGGTTGTAATGTCCTTTATAAAACTGGCCCTAAGAATATACCTACATGATTGCTTTCGCCATATTTTCAAAATAGCGGAATATAAGTTCATCAATTTTCATTACTGAACACACTAAAAAATGTGAAATGTGAAATAACGTTAATTCTGTTGGTGCTAGTTAGTACTTTTGAAGTTGGTGTCAAAAGTGTTCTATCTTTGCACAACTTCAAAATTACCAGTACCAATAGAATTGATAATATTTTGTATTTTTCAATGCTCCAGCTAATAAAGTCGGTCCTCTTTTTTGTAAAAAAATACTTTTATGAATAAACACGATTTAATTCAGAAAAAAATTGTGATGATTTTATTTACCTATATAGACTGGAAATAACGGATTAAATTAGTTTACTAGCTTAATATTTTTATATCGATCGTCGGTACTATCAATCAACTATTATATTTTTTTCATTTTCATTTTATCTATTATAAAACAATGTCTATTATTCAAAGTTTAATGCAGCATAGGTATATACATATGTATATATATTGAACTTTTTATTGAATAATGTAACTGAATACACACTTAATGCTTTCAATTTCTAGGTATTAAAGAAATATAGACTATATTAGGTATACAATGCGTTTTGAACAATAGTTCTATAACATTTATGTATATATAGGGAATAGTTATCTACTCGGAAGTTATAGGCAATAGTTGCAAATATAGGTCGAGAATTGAGAAGTTTTTGTCTCTTATATACCTTGAGCAAAGTAACTTGATAACTTTGTTTAAGTACAGCTAATAAGAGAAGGGAGCCAGATAACGTGAAAGTAGCTTTTTCTTAGAGCATTTTTTTTTTCAAGTCAATTTATGGCTTCAGGGGTGTCGAATCAATGTCAAGAATAACTCTATACCTACGCAACCTATCGGCCAATGACGAAACTCCGTAACATTTTAGACATTTGAATAGTAGTAGTTAACTTTGCGGATAGGCATGTAAAAGAATACTTTAGACAAGTTTCAGCAAAATCCTTTGAACTGTTTTCGCCTTACAGCAAAATACTTTTTTCCGGGTATAGCACAGATACTGTTGTAATGGAGGGGGTGTCTTATGCCCTATGCCACAGGCGAGCGAGTTTGGTACCTTACAAAACAAAAAAGATGTTATTTTGAACTGACTTGAACTTTTTACACGATTATCTACAATACTTCCTCATATAGGTAATTACTTTTAGTGGCGGTGGGAATGTATTTTTTTTTTTGATTTTAGAAATTACACAGACCTTTTTTTATTGATATCCCGCTGGCTAGCTACACTAAATTTCTCAAAATTCCTGAATCTATTTTCTGTATACTAAAACGTACATTTTTTCTATTCAACAAAGACTGTTATACCATGGTTTAGATAAAATAAACTATTTCTCCATCTGTTTCCTATAATTTGTAAATAGATCACTTGATAACGTGCTAATATTTTTAAAATTTAATCATCCGATTTATACATATATCTATATGTATGGATAAACATTGTGTTGTAAGAAGCTAATAGATTGTGAAGTAATAATATACTAAAAATTATTTCAACTTCTGTATTGAGATAGTTGATGGGTAATTTAGGATATAGCGTATTGAAAAACGAAAAACCGAAATCATAAATTATGACTATAAATGTAATATCAAATTGAAAAATTATATTTGCTCAAGAGGTATTTTATATTGTGTTAAATAATTAATTATGGAAAAGTAAATAATCAATTTTGAACTGGAATTGGAAAAACTTTCAGTATAATAGTTTATAACAATTCTCACTATAATTCATTTGAGAATGATAGAATTAAAGAACATTACTTCAAAAACAAACATTGCCATCTTTATTTCTTTATAATACATGGAATCGTTAATTGTTAATTGTATCATTATATTTTGAATGCAGTTTATTTATATGTAAATAATGTTCATATTTATTATAAATTTACTAATTGCGATTTCTCTTTTTTCAGAACTTCCTGCGGAAGAAGGTAAGCAAAAATAAATCTTAATGAGGCCAAGTTTATCTACAGAACGTTTTCTAAGGTAGTATCTACGTGTCTTTCGAAAGGAGAATTTGAATTAATATCGAAACTAAAGGTGTATTTTTGTATTGAAAAGATAAGAAATTATTGATTGAACATTTTTGCGGGAATCATTATTAATATTAAAAAAACTGCTCAGTCAGTTTCAGATATAAAAGGCGGATTTTAATGAGCTATGGGGCCATATCAAAGTCCAATTGTTATTGGTATTTAGCGGTATTTAGTTATGCAAAAAATCATACCTATCTTAATATTTCAAATGGTTTGTGGAAGGCAAGAAAAGTTTCTTTGTAATAATAACGTTTGATTATTGTTTCAGTAAATCTTCTCAGTTTTGACCTTCATAATTTTAATAAACTGATACATTCATCATTAATGAAATAGAATAGTCTTTTATTCAACATTTTACAGTGTTATGTCAATTATTAAGGTATATATAAGTAAATAATACATGTAATCTTGATTATTCAGTGACCTTTTTCATAAGGTATTCGATATTATCTACTGATAAGTTTTGCTGCTGCCACTTAGCCATAATATAGAGGTTAGCATTTCAGTGATAAGGTTTTTATATTATATAAAAACTACAGTCGTACGAAATACGCCGCACACGTTGTGTGTATTTGTTTATTATGGCCTTCAAAATAATCTTGCTCATTTTATATTCTAATTTCTAATATATATTTATACAATACGAGGGTCAATCATGATTTCGAATAAAATGATGAGAACAAAGTTTACTCATTTGATAGATTTCTTAGGTGTTTTGTGCAGAAATCTTAACAGGCCAAATCTTTGGATGCGAATAGATAATTGTAATTTCAAAATTGCTGAATCCAAACTTGAAATTTCAACAAAAATTTGGGATTCTTAGAATATTTTAAAATAAACGACCGAGGAGAAAGATTGAAAAAATTTTCAAATTCACATAATTAACGTAATATCAGTCTCCATTTTTCCCAGGATTCAATTTACTTCCTCACAACAACAGATCATAAAAGCCTAATTAACCCATTTCTCCATGTTCCAATGAACTGTCTACATAAACTTTGCCTATCGATTTTATTCAATGCCAGTAAAACTTCCAGATGGTTAATTTAAATGCCAAGGTGAGGTGTTGGGAAAACTTTTACGATAAAATCCTGAAATTTCTCACAAATTTACGAAACGTGAATAGAAAATCTTTGTTGTTTTCTTTTTGTTGCCTTTTACCCAAGATCAAAGATAGTTTTGCAACATCACAAAAATGCGAGTAGAAATGAAATTTGAATGAAAAGGACATCGATGTTATTATTCTGATTAACGAGGCTTGAAGTTAGATTTCAGAATAGAATAGATCCAAAACTATTTTTTTTAATGGTATATAGGATTTTTTCCTATCATTGTCGAACAGGTGTCAAAATTTCTCAGAAAAACAGTTTTTGGCGTTTACGTCTTTAAGATAAGTTTTCAGACAGCATTATCAGTAGCGGAACCAAATAAAACTGCCAAAGATAAATATATCCTGAGCAATTTATTGATATTATGTAGTCTGTAGTAGATATCGTCTCAAAACCAATACTGAGATTTTAAAATCCGTATGGCGGCTTCTTAATAACAAACGCTATCTTTGTCTATTAGAACATTTCCTTCCTGTATTCTTCGCAACGTCAAAGAAGGCGAAATAAACCATATCATTTTTTACTCTATTGGTAATTTTCGAGCTATCGGCCGAAACACATTCACATTGCAATAATCCATAATCTACTATAAGTTTTTCTATTCTGGTAAGAACGTAAGCATTGTTTTGTTCTTTATTAATAAACTATTTGATCAATATATATGAAAATGGTATTAAGAAAATATTGGCCATGTATCTTTTGCCTAAGATTAAAAATTATATATTGAATGTCCACAATAATTCAATAAATTGGAATAAGAAAACTGATGAATCACCATAATAATATGTGAATTTTTCACGTTACAGTGTGTTATTTTTATGACAGTTACAAGAAAGTCTATAATAATGTTTATGTCTCTCTTTCAGGAAAGTCCATCTGGCAATTAGTTTTAGAACAATTCGATGATCTTCTAGTCAAGATTTTGTTATTAGCTGCTATAATTTCTTTTGTAAGTATTACTTCGACAATATTTTCTTATGGTATGGTTAATTCCATACCTGCTTGTATTTTTTTGTAATTTATTTGCCATGGCATTTAGCAATAAAGGAGCCCAAAATAATAAATTAACAAATTGAATGATCTATATTTTTTTGGTCATTGGAGTACTTTTAGATCGATATTTTAACAGGTCCATAAAGGAACAATGTCAACTGAAAAACACTGAAAAGCGCAACACTCTGAAGATTCACTACTTGGCATGTTTTACGCAAACAAAGTTTGTTATAGGTTACATTTTACGATACCAACTTTTTTGGCGAAGTGCTTTATTCTGGAGACCTATTGTTAGTGTGTAGTGATCGCATAGTTTTTGATGATTTTGAATTATTTTTGGAAATTACGAAAAAAAATCTATTTTTCATTGCAGGCGAAGTTGCGATCTAGAGCTACTTCAGTCAAGGTATATCTCGTATCATAGAAGTTAATGGATTTAGAATATTATTACTTTCTTACATAAAAGAGATAACTTAATCAAGGTCTAAGATGATTTTTATAATAATTGAATTAAAATCGTTCAGTATTTATTATCAATTCCTTTGATGAATTCATTTTGCACGCTCAATCAAGTATTTTTAGAACCGGCTGATATGTTGAATAATACCAGAACCCTATATCAATATCATCAAAGCTTTGTCGGTTCTTTGTAGTAGCCCTATTTTTTTTGTATATATAATGTTTAAGATGGATACAAAATAGTCAGGCTGTAATGGGTTACCAGAAATGTTTTAGCTTTTGGCATAGCTGTCCATCAAACGTTCGCTATGTTGTTTATAATATAATATAGTTTATCTAGGTTAGTCTTTTGATTTTTTTTCTGTCTTGGCAAAAGCACAACATTTATGTATATTAATGATGAAATAATAACATACCTAAAGACCTAAATGTGTCTGGGGTACTTTTAAACAGGAAATTTATTTAAAAGACTTTCCAGTCACCAGTAATAATCTCTGGTTAGCATTGAAAATTATAAAATCAAATCTGCTCAAAATCTTACGCTTTAAAATAATTATTTCTGATTTTATGAAAATTTCAATATGAACCCTTGGCAGTTTTTAAGCATTACGTAGTTGTTAAACCTGTACTTTTTCAACTATAATTATCGGACTTATTTTCAAAAAATCAGTTAACATTAGGCTAATCTTGTGTTTTGTGAAAAAAAAGTGCCTATCTTTTTCGCTGAAGTGTATTTTACATGTTTCGGAGATTAGTACGAAAAAAAAAACAAACAACAAACTAATTTGAAAAAAGCTTATATTTGTTTTGTTGACGTGCGAATAACCATATTAATAAAAAAAATATATGAAATAGATAATGGGATGCTATTTTTATTTTACGTACAAAACATTTTCTAAGAGATTGAGAGATAAATCTCAAAGTTTATCTGAAATATTTATTGATTTATTACATTTTTTCAGCTATCTGTATTTTTTTAGATCTCGTCCTATTGACAACATCTCTACTGACCTAAACAGTACCATGTAGTAGTGTGTATGTAGTAGCATTAGGCCTTCTCTATTGGCGCTTCCTGTTGGCATTATTTATAGATTTCCCGTTTGTCCCGTTTTTCAGTGACTAATGTTCTTTTTCTCGCTCCTCCGTTCAGAGTCTGAGCGTGGCTTTTATCTCTAGCGCTACAATGACTCCAGCAGGTCGAGCAATTAGTATAGAAAGGAGTGTCGTCTCATTGGGAATATCACAAAAGGGCATTGGAAATTAAAAGACAGAGATAAAAACTACACAACTTAAATGATTAAGGTCTCGACATTCGTACTTTGGTTGAAGATTCATGAACACATAATTTATTAATATAATTGATGCTGAAAGCTCTGAATCCCATGATTCTCAATATTCATTAAGGTTCCCTCACCTAAAAGGTGGCAAGAGGAACTCTTAAAGTAGTCTCGCTTTTCGTTCGTCCGATCTCCCACCCCAGATTTTCAAAGATAGCTGAATAAAACATCTGAAAAAATTGTAATATAGTTTGATAACATCCAGAGTTTCTAGTAAGTACATCTTGAACGGACACGCTGAATGAAGTTCTAGTTAAACATTTTATGAATCGTCACTGTTTTATGATCGGTCGTCGACAAAAATATACAAGTTCCGCCACTTGACGGGTTTTGTCGAACTGATAAGCAAAACCGCTGGTAGTTGCTGACAGGTTCCGATAAACAACGCCAAATTCATCTCATTCTCTTTCAGCGTATAATGGAATTCCAAAATATATATAATTGATAAAATTGACCTTTCTGTATCTTCGTATGTGTAAATAATATTTTTATGATCAGCAGTGGTATCTTTTATTAGAAAAAACTGCAAAAATCTGAATGAGTACTATAATATATTTTTTTATTATACTATTTTTTAATTAATTGCATTCATAGTTGATGTAATGAGTAATTTTTTTTCTTCTTTATTTAAGGTTCTCGCTTTATTTGAAGAACATGAAGGAACATTCACAGCATTCGTAGAACCTTTTGTAATTCTTTTAATTCTTATCGCTAACGCCGTCGTAGGAGTATGGCAGGTAAGTTGTATTCTATAGAATCTAGAGTAAAGAGTCCAATGATAATTATTATTTGACAGTAACTTTATGTTTTCGAGATGACCAAGTTGAAATACATACTTTTATAATCATTCTCAGTTAAAATATTTATACAGTGTCTTCCAAATCTGAATTGGAAGTAAGTATCTTGGTAAATATTTGAGCTACAAAGTAGTTTAAATGGGAAAAGTTTTTGATAATTGAGTGTAAACCTCCAAATCAAATACATGTATTAATACTGGTAAAACGCCTGATCATCTAGAAGTCACGTCATCGTCATATAATCATTTTTATTAAAAAATAAGCATTCCGACAAATGTTCCTATTTAACTTCATTTGAAACTTATTATTTACCAATTTACCAATGTATACCTTGCTCAGATTTGGGACAGATTGTGTCACGAGAATCTGTTAGAAATTCGCCTTGAAAATAATTGTTTTTTATCCTTTGTACATTCCATCTGTACATTCACCTGGAATAGTATACACTTGATTGACGTTGTTTTCTTTTTTTTCTTTATCATCAGCTGGTTTATTTCCTCAAACACCTTGAAATATTTTTTCTTGTGTAGGTATCTCAAATTGAATGCACGACAATGACACTCGTGTTATCATATTTATATAGTATTGACACAAAGTCAGATGCTTATACCAATAATATGTGGTGCTAGTATAAAATAATTACATATTTGCGCTTCTTTGTACCATTAAACAATTATTCAGGGATTATCAAACATACTCGTGTGGCGCTCTTTACCTGATCCCATTTGTTATTTGCCTTTCCTTTTGTTTTCTGTTCATGTAATAAATACCATCTCTTCTAATGAGATACTTTTTCAAATATAAATCTTGGGTGTTAATAATCCCCATTTGATATTTATATCCATTAGAACTGTTGGTTAGATACATTATTATAAAGTATAATCGAAACTATTGTACATTTCAATATTACTTAGATATAATTGGGCATGTAATAATAAACAATAATTCGATTTTGAATAATATTAAATCAATGATCATTTTGTCGTATAAACTAGAACTAGATTGTTGGGTGAATTTTCGTGTGTTACTATATCAATTATATAAATCTAATAGCCTACTTTCATGCGTTTTCTGTGATTTGCAGGAAAGAAATGCCGAATCCGCCATCGAAGCCCTCAAGGAATACGAGCCCGAAATGGGCAAAGTAGTCCGAGGGGACAAAGCGGGTGTGCAAAAAGTGCGAGCGAAAGAAATCGTCCCCGGTGATCTTGTTGAGGTGTCAGTCGGTGACAAGATCCCCGCTGATATTCGCTTGGTCAAGATCTACTCCACGACACTGCGTATCGATCAGTCAATCTTGACTGGTGAATCTGTATCTGTGATCAAGCACACCGATGCTATTCCCGACCCCAGAGCCGTCAACCAGGACAAGAAGAACATTCTCTTCTCTGGTACCAATGTGGCTGCGGGTAAGGCGCGTGGTGTTGTCATTGGTACTGGTCTGAACACCGCCATTGGTAAGATCAGAACCGAAATGTCTGAAACTGAGGAAATCAAAACACCCCTGCAACAAAAATTGGATGAATTTGGTGAACAACTTTCCAAAGTAATATCTGTGATTTGCGTAGCCGTATGGGCTATCAACATTGGACACTTTAATGACCCAGCCCATGGTGGTTCATGGATCAAAGGTGCTGTCTATTACTTCAAAATTGCTGTCGCTCTTGCTGTAGCTGCCATTCCAGAAGGTCTGCCCGCCGTCATTACCACTTGCTTGGCTTTGGGTACCAGACGTATGGCCAAGAAGAATGCCATTGTTAGATCTTTACCATCCGTAGAAACATTAGGTTGCACATCAGTCATCTGCTCAGATAAGACCGGAACATTGACTACCAACCAGATGTCCGTCTCGAGAATGTTCATCTTTGACAAGATTGAAGGAAATGACAGCAGCTTCCATGAATTCGAAATAACTGGCTCCACCTATGAACCCATTGGTGATGTCTACCTGAAAGGATCTAAAGTGAAATGCAGTGAATTTGAAGCCCTGCACGAACTGGCTACCATCTGCATCATGTGTAACGATTCTGCTATTGACTTCAATGAATTCAAACAAGCCTTCGAAAAAGTCGGTGAAGCTACTGAAACAGCTTTAATTGTATTGGCTGAAAAAATGAATCCTTTCAGTGTATCCAAGACTGGTGATCGTCGCCAAACTGCCATCTGTGTTAGACAAGATATCGAAACCAAATGGAAGAAGGAATTCACCCTTGAATTCTCCCGTGACAGGAAATCCATGTCTTCCTACTGTGTCCCACTCAAACCCTCTCGTCTCGGAAATGGACCTAAATTGTTTGTTAAGGGTGCCCCAGAAGGTGTCTTGGACAGGTGCACTCACGCCCGTGTCGGTTCCCAGAAAGTACCGCTCACCAGCGCATTGAAAAAGAAGATTGTCGATCTTACTGCCCAATACGGTTGCGGTAGAGATACCCTCCGTTGTTTGGCTTTGGCTACAGCTGACAATCCCATGAAACCCGAAGAAATGGATCTTGGCGATTCTAACAAGTTCTACACTTATGAAGTCAATCTAACATTTGTCGGTGTTGTTGGTATGTTGGATCCCCCACGTAAAGAAGTATTCGATTCCATTGTCAGATGTCGTGCTGCCGGTATCAGGGTTATTGTTATTACTGGTGACAACAAGGCTACAGCTGAGGCTATCTGCAGGCGTATCGGTGTTTTCGGTGAAGATGAAGATACCACTGGCAAATCCTACTCTGGAAGGGAATTCGACGATCTACCAACATCTGAACAGAAGGCTGCATGCGCTCGCGCTAGATTATTCTCCAGAGTGGAACCTGCTCACAAATCAAAGATCGTTGAATATTTGCAAAGCATGAACGAAATCTCAGCCATGGTAAGTAACTGATTAAATAATACTATTATTCTTAGAACAGTGATGGATATTACTTTGCATCTTTATATAGACAGGTGATGGTGTCAATGATGCTCCAGCCCTAAAGAAAGCTGAAATCGGTATTGCCATGGGATCTGGTACCGCTGTCGCCAAATCAGCCTCTGAGATGGTACTTGCCGATGATAACTTCTCTTCAATTGTAGCCGCCGTTGAAGAAGGTCGTGCCATCTACAACAACATGAAACAATTCATCAGATACCTCATCTCCTCCAATATTGGTGAAGTCGTCTCCATTTTCTTGACAGCTGCCCTCGGTCTTCCAGAAGCTCTTATTCCCGTCCAACTGTTGTGGGTCAATTTGGTCACTGACGGTCTACCAGCCACAGCTTTGGGTTTCAATCCACCCGATTTGGATATCATGAGCAAACCACCCCGTAAAGCTGACGAGTCACTCATCTCTGGATGGTTGTTCTTCAGGTACTTGGCCATTGGTGGATATGTAGGTGCCGCGACTGTTGGAGCTGCCGCCTGGTGGTTCATGTACTCACCTTACGGACCACAAATGAGTTACTACCAAGTCGTAAGTTATACATTTGCGTATTTGTTTGTATCAATAATTATAAACTTTAGTATACTACACACGATGTCCATCCGGAAACTGCATCGGATTTTCTTTATATCATGAAGGCAAAACAAAGGAGAATGATCTGAGCCTGTTTCAAATAGGCTTATATGGTCGCAGAATTGAGCGATAATCTGGTTCGCGTGCTAATCACGAAAGCGCTGACTACCCTGCTGGTCCGAAGACGCTGATTGGCAGGACCTGCAAGTGACGTGCAAATGTCACAGCTGACGTGTTTTTGAATGTGAATAAATTTGGCTATTAAACTATGATTATACTTGATGGATATGTAAAAGAATCCGTCAATTAAAGTCAATATTAGAAATGGTGAAGCATTGTTCCATCCACGGGTGCGCATCCAGATCGGGTGGAAAGAAAAAATAATAAAAAGAAAGTATTATGACTGTTCAGAGCTCCGAAGGCTAGTTGAAAGAACTTTTTTGTAAATTATTAAAATTTTGTAAAAAATCAATATGGATATTATTATCGATACGTTTTCCGCAGAATAGGGAATAATTGATGAAAGTTTTTTCATTATATTAAGAAAGGCGATGTCGTATGTGAATTATATTTCTTCAAAAAAGACATCATCAAAGTATGGAATAAAGTATTGGCTCAGTGCTTCCTGATTGTGAAACCTTTACAAAAAATGCAAATTCTGTGAAAGTAAGTTTCGACAATCAACATTTAATGAATCGTGAAGTACGCTGTTATCTCTTAAGTGAATATAGATATTGTGTTGTACCCATAACAAAATACATTGTGTTATGTTATTAAAAAAGGCAATACACAATATGGTTCATTTAATCACGAACTAATTTAAATTAATTAATATTGGGATTTATAAAATAAGAAGTTTAGTAGTTTCTTTTTATATCTCAAATGTTGATTTGCATTTTTCCAATTTCTTCATCTCTTATTCTAGGATGAGTTATCAACCTCAAAAAATGTTGCTAATAATATTGTCGAAAATACCATTGTGGAGGAAATTGTCACGGAAAATGCACTACTCATACCTTCGCATGGAATAATATTTTATTTGCGCCTTGGTATAACCGCTATCATAGCATTATGCTATTATTCATTATGGCATAGATAAAATATATATACGGAATTATGGTTATGTAAACAAAAACACTGTCAGCTGTGACATCTCGCGTCTTCGCGAAAATATGATATTTTCATTCAAATTGAGTACTTTTATTAAATTTCTTCATCATTATTTCCAACTATCCGAAATTGAACAGTCAGTGAATGTTTCAACCGATTATATTTCTTCAAAAAAGACATCATCAAAGTATGGAATAAAGTATTGGCTCAGTGCTTCCTGATTGTGAAACCTTTACAAAAGATGCAAATTCTGTGAAAGTAAGTTTCGACAATCAACATTTAATGAATCGTGAAGTACGCTGTTATCTCTTAAGTGAATATAGATATTGTGTTGTACCCATAACAAAATACATTGTGTTATGTTATTAAAAAAGGCAATACACAATATGGTTCATTTAATCACGAACTAATTTAAATTAATTAATATTGGGATTTATAAAATAAGAAGTTTAGTAGTTTCTTTTTATATCTCAAATGTTGATTTGCATTTTTCCAATTTCTTCATCTCTTATTCTAGGATGAGTTATCAACCTCAAAAAATGTTGCTAATAATATTGTCGAAAATACCATTGTGGAGGAAATTGTCACGGAAAATGCACTACTCATACCTTCGCATGGAATAATATTTTATTTGCGCCTTGGTATAACCGCTATCATAGCATTATGCTATTATTCATTATGGCATAGATAAAATATATATACGGAATTATGGTTATGTAAACAAAAACACTGTCAGCTGTGACATCTCGCGTCTTCGGATCCGCAGGGTAGTCAGCGCTCACGTGATTAGCACGCGAACCCGATTATCGCTCACTTTTACGACCACGGGTTCAACACAGAGATTGGTCTCCTTCCTTTCTTCCTTCATGCTATATATCAATCGATGAAGTTCCCGAAAGGACATCGTGTAAAGCGCAAAGATTTTGACTCAGAAACCATTTAAACCATAAATCGACTCATGATTTTAGTTTAGGTTGTAATTATTATTGATGATTTGTATTTATTAAATATACAAATAATTGGTAATGAGAATAGCATTCATAAATTTCAACGAGCTTGATGTTTAATCTTATTATTTATTATCTGTTTTGAACATGCATCGATCGGCAAAATCTAATCGACTCAAGTCTATTATTATTATTTGTATCTAGACTCATCACTTGCAATGCAGTGCTACCAATCCAGAATTCAAGGGTATTGACTGCAAAGTTTTCAGTGACCCTCATCCAATGACAATGGCTCTTTCAGTATTGGTAACCATTGAAATGTTGAACGCTATGAACAGGTATATATCATTATTGCTGCAATTTTTACGGCAAATGAATAGAAAGTTCTTAATATTTTTTTCTGTTGCAAATGATCAGCTTATCTGAGAACCAGTCTTTGATTGCAATGCCCCCATGGTCCAACTGGTGGTTGATTGGTTCAATGGCTCTCTCTTTCACACTCCACTTTGTCATCTTGTACATTGACGTATTATCGGTAAGTATCTGAATTGCTGAAAATTTCATTGTTTATCCTTGATTAATTTCCTGTTTTTTTCTATTTTTTTCGATAGGTCGTTTTCCAAGTGTGCCCATTGACAGGTGAAGAGTGGATGACAGTGATGAAATTCTCTATACCAGTCGTGTTACTGGACGAGACGCTCAAATTTATTGCAAGGAAGATCGCCGACGGTGAGAGTCCCATTTACACTGTCCATTGGATGGTTTTGATGTGGGCAGTGTTCTTTGGCTTTTTGAAAGTGTGTCCAACATTCTAAAAAACAAAGATCAATATAGAGACTCATATTTACACACTCATTTAACAGCAAAACAACAACAACTACCACAACTGCCTCTGTTGACGAGGATCAGTAGTCGCTACTGCAAGCTTTAGTGTGAGATTTTTATACGGGTGCTTTCTAAATTTAGGTTTTATTTAATGAGAATTCGATGATAGATTTTGTTACACAAGATTGATATAAAATGAGAGAATAAAAAGTGCCTTTTCAAATATTTTTGTTTCCATACCTATCTTGCTATAGATAGGTAGGTATATATTAATTATAATGTTATTTTTAATGCAGATTTTTAATTGATAAACATATTCGTTTATTGTTATAGTAATTAGCTTGAAAATAAATACAAATGTTATCTTTTTACTAAACTAATAGCAAAAAACTTTGTATCGTCTTCTTGTTGGAATTACACATACTCTTAGATTATTCTTATATCAGTCACCCTTTTCACACTAAAGTTAACAAAAATGCTGGCGTGTTTGTGTGTATCCTTTTTTTTTATATAGCGTTTTTAACAAATTCTTTTGTACCAAAAAACTGGTCCAATTTTTGGCCCAAAAAAAACAAAAAAAAATAGTAGTGAGAAAGCCAATCCGGAGCGTCGAATAATTTTATGATTGTGAGGAGTAAGTAAGGCAAGTCTCAAAAAGTGTAAGGTGTGTGTGTTAGGTAAATAGAGAAAGAAATCAAATGAACGGAAGACTATAGAAAACTCAAGTGCTGCATGAAAAAAAGCGCAACAAGACTGACATAAAAAAAGCTAATGAACAGCAACGAAGAAATTGAAAGATTGGTATAACCAGAGCCAATCGATACTAGTGAAAGTTATTTGTTTATAATAGCATGTTTTTTGTGAATAACGGTAATGAGGAATACTTCCAAGTTCTATTGGGTACGAAAGGATAATAATCTAAAAAACAACTCTATAAGAAATTGACCCGCTAATATTCACTTTATTAGTTTGGTGAGTTTAACTCTTCTATTTCGACAAAACTTCAACAAGATTGACAGGTGGACAAATAATATCTATTGACTATACTATATATAAATCTGAACACTACTCATAAAGACAGGAAAACTTCAAAAATTGATTTTGAAGGTTAATGAGAAAATTGACAGTAATTTTTTTTAAATTGCATCTGATTTATACCAATATATTTTATATATTCTAATATATAGTTTAGAAGATATGGAAAATAATTCACTTAATAGTTTGCAGGAAACTGTAAACGAAAATCGTAAGCGATTTTCTAATAAATTCGATGGCTGATATGCCCTGCAGCATATTCTAAATTCAGTTTTCAAAAGCTAGCGTAAACATACATCGAAATTTTTATATCTCTAAAACATTTTCGAAATAGTCATAATTTTGGTTTATTATCTAGTATTAGAAATCTACAGCAAGAATCAAGAACAAGTTTAACTGAAGTTTTGTCGGACCTTTTTTGTGCTTAGCTACATACAAATCAAATTCACATTGAAACAGTCATAATGCATTGTCACTTCTATACCAAGTAAAGTGAAAGTTATAGGGTCTGGTATTTATATGAATATCTTGTATAAATATACATCGTAAGACGTTTTTGAAAAATTTCTACAATAATAATAATGTAATTTGTGATTCCAGTAATAGCTATTTCTCGAGATACGAAGTGATATTTTATAGTAGCTTGGAGCCAAAAACTCCTTTCGTCCATATATTTATATTAAATAGTAGAATGTTGCTAGTCTAAAACTAGAAAGAAACCGAACCTAGAAAATTTAATCAATAAGTAAGTAGGTAGGTACTTACATAACCGACCTGATTGAACTTGGATATTTTTCATATCTCAAACTCGGTACCTAACTTAAGATTTTCAATAATAATGTTTCGATGGTTGAAAATAATGAATTTTGTGCCAAGAAAATATGATATTTTCATTCAAATTGAGTACTTTTATTAAATTTCTTCATCATTATTTCCAACTATCCGAAATTGAACAGTCAGTGAATGTTTCAACCGATTATTTGTAACTAATTTATGGAACATTTTCTGATTGCTCTCTCCATCGTTTTGAAATTCTCATTGTGGATATATTGACAAGTTGATTTTTTGGTATTTATTTATATATATATACATATATAGAGAGAGAAGTTATATAGAATTCTAAAAAGATTCTATATATACATTTGTACAGGTGTATAATATTCCTTTTGAGCCCATTTTTCATTGAACAGTAAAATTCTGTGTTCTCTTTTTTATCAGTTATCAATTTTCAGAAAAAATATTTTTTTTCAATTCACATATGTACGGTGTTTTTGTACACTAATTCAAAAGATAATGTAAATAATAATTATTGTATGGGCAGTGTTACTCTTCAAAATAAAGTTCTGAACTTCGAGGGTTTTGTGTTTTGCTTAATATTTGCTTACATGCATTAAAAATATCTAAAAAACACCCTAAATGCACAACTGTGAGTTGAATGAATCATATTGAATTAATTCCTCATTTTTTCTCCTTTTAATTACGAATTATTCATTGAATAAAAGTGTAATATCATTACCACGAAAATGGAATATTGTATCACATTTGTAAGAGGAAATTAGTTCAGTTGTGCATTGATCTCAGTACATTCCGTTCCACAACTTACATTCTACACCACATTCATTCAAAAACTATTGTATTTTTTCAATAACATTCCGTATTATTTATTAAAGTTTTCAGACTATATATAAACTAGTTGTTTTATAATAATACTTATTTTATAAATTAACTGTAACTGAAATGATTCATAACTTGACTTTGTTATGATTGATTTATCATTCAGAAAAAAAGACTTCATAAAACATTCATACAAATTACGAGTACTTCAGAAGACATCCAAGCATAACTTTGTTTGAAAAGCGATCATCATAGTAGATAAAAAGCTCCTAACTTTAAGCTTGTTTGCGATAACATTGGAAATCGATTTCGCCGAAAAATATGTGAGTATTGACATTCTATATTTATTGAATTTTTAAATTCATATGAGGTTGATTAAAATATAGTTATATTAATGTCATAGTGTATAAATCCACAACTGAATATTTGGTTTAAATATCAATAATTTCCAGTAGTAATTTTACTTCAGAAGTAACCAATATAAATAACTATATCCATCACCGTACAAAGAAAGGAACCAATCTAATATAAAATATGCCTTAAAGATACCTAACTAATAATTTAGCATCTAGTGATCAAATATCTGTCGATCTGTTCTCGGGAGGAACTAGAAAATATAAAAAAGATAGCGGAGCGCTATGTTTACCAAATGAATTTTCTTCAAACATGCCTCAACAGATAGCAACTGTCACACCTGTTGAGCCCTTATATTGATTAGGGCTCATTACGATCTTCAAACGTTTAAAAATTATTGGTAATTCGTGTATGCCTTGCTCTTCAAATGAAATTTGATGAAAATAAAACGGTGGAATGTCTTAACCATACGTGTAGAATGAGGTTATTCCAAATTTCGAGACAATTTAAGCTTTCTGCAGCTTTCGTTTTTCTACCGCTACCCCCAATTACCTATTTAGGAAAGGTATTATTGTAATCGTGTACAATTTTTGGTGTCGTTTTCAACACATGATTACATCCTAGAATTCCCAGAGTCCAAAAAATATATTTTCAGTCATTGGTCTGCCAAGATTATCTCGTGAACGCATGCTCCGATTTTGTTATTTTCTTCATTTTATTAAGATGCCTACCGAGATCGCAGTTGCAAATGATGGAAACTGTGCTGTGGATTTTGGTAAAACTTGTTGTAGGTATTCTTCTCTAAAGCACATCTACCTATGAGGAAAGGAAGATATGCTTAAATTAAATTTCATTTTCTATCTGTTTATTTATATTATACTGACTAAACGTTTCGTCTTGTGACCAAATGTGATAGGACCATTGTCTTTAGCCTGAATGATAGCATGAATTTATTGGATTTTCTTCATATTTGGTAAAAATTGTTTTAAAAGCGGAAAGAATTCTGTTTTTTCCAAATAATTTGAGGCGGCGAATCGTTAATAGGTACCATGATAAAAATAATATATATCCTGATAGGCACAAATTATTTCAACTATTTTTTGGTTCCTTTTTCTTATACGGTGACCAGACGGTTAATAGGAGTTAGTTAATTGGAATGATAAACAAGAGCTTAATAGTTCAACTTTGTACTGTATTGAAACTAATTGAAGGTTTCACAGCTATAACTTCAAAAAAGATCAAACCACCCACCCTCGCATGCGTGTAAATGTGACAGTTTTGCATCATCGTACGAGGGGCGGTAAAGATAGAATCTTATTGAGGAATCTTTTATAATATTATTTGATCTCACATGAATTAGAGAGAATCATACGGGTTCGAAGTCATATTTTATTCAATGTTTACACTTTCTGAATTTCGAGTCCAGACTAGATAACAAAACAGAATTATATATCAGGGTTGTAAGTTTTTTTACTATTCAACTATTTTTTATGAAATTTGACTAATTTTGTTGATTTTCAAGGACTAACAATTTGGGTACGATTGTCATCAACGAATGACGTCACTCGCTATAAAATCTGTTTTGTTACATATTCTGATAGAGCCTCGATTTTTACCATTTCTGTAATGTAACTGTTTTTCCCCTTTCATGTTCACAGTGCCAAGAAAAGTTGAATACCGAATGTAAACAGATAAAAAGCTCGCCAGAAGGACATGTCGAGCGTGTTTGGAGTGTGACCCCCCGTATCCATTATCACATCATCACCACACCACCGTACAACCACGAGAACATAATATACCTATAACTGTATAGTTGTTATTCGATAGAAACGATTTTTGAGTAGTATAATTTTTTTACGATCTCTTATATTTGGTGGGTTCTTACACATTCTATCTCAATTATCAGCATTGTATACAATATGGTAACTATTTTTGCGTAATAAAATGTTGGTCGGTAAACGATCTCGATCTGTTCTCATTTTTTAATATAGTTATGGGATGTGTAGGAACTTGAAAATAAAATATAAAAATTAATCCACCATTACTATTTGACTATAAACACTATTTCGTTACTAATGTACCTTTTCAATTTATTTTAACATGCATGTGTCAGTAATATTTCAATTTAAAAGCGATCTTGTAACACTCCTTACTTTTTATTCTGTTTCAGTTGGTGAAGTGGTAGTTGATAAATGGTAGTCGTCATTGAGCCAGAGCTCCTGCTTTCTTAACTCACATTATCTCAAATCTTGATAAAAATTACAAACTATATAACTAGAATAAATTTGAACAAAGTATAAGACTCTTGCTAGCTTGTTTTCATTTTTTATCCGACGGGCAATCCGGGCCGTTGAATATTAATACAAATAATAACCTATACTTTATGATTTTTCTTCGCTAGTAGAGTCCGCATATTATTTTTTTAAGACTCACGTAGCTGTTATAGTGACAACTTCCAATAGCTTTATTCTTCTGTTGCGAGTGGTTTTCTTTGTCCGGAGACCTGTGATGGTTTTTGAAGGTGCGAAAAGTAGATTGAAATAGCTCGAGCCGCCGCGTGACCGCACTTTCGAAGAAAACAAAAATATCAACTGCCATTCTGCTAAAACAACACCAAGACAATCTAAATTATAAAACTAATGTAAGATAGACGCGCATAAAAGTGGTTACGCAGTGGCTCGATGCATCATTTAAATTGTACATATATATATTTTAACTATAAGTTATACGACGAAATGTTATGGATGTTTTGACATAGTAATATGGCAGAGCATTTTTTTTTGTTTTGGCACCACTTGCGACCACCTCTCACCGAGATCAAGAGAAGAGGAATTAGCCTCTTCGCATATCTCTGAGTGTTGTTGTCACCTATTTTTTGTTGGTTTTTTTGTTGTCTTCTTACAAGCCAGAACCCATTTCGCCATAATAATTGTGGCTGGTGGTAAAGTTGTTGGCATTAACAGAGTTCTATTGGGTGAGAGTTGGTCTTGATTGGTGGAGACACTGTCCAAGTAAAATTGGCAGTCGACACACATACACATTGTATAGTTCTACACTGTAATTTACATCAGTTTTGTAAACAGGATATTTGTGTAAATAAATGGGCAGCTTTGTGGCTGTCTGAGTTTACTTATCTTGTTTTCTTTGGTTTTACTTTTTACACGAGCTTAGAAACTTCGCTGTCATTCATAAATAAGAACATAAAGTTATTTTTTGAGATGACATACATTTTATATCCATCCGTACTAATATCATAAATGGGGAAGTAACTCTGTTTATATGTTACCTTTTCTCATCTAAGTTTATTTATTTTATTTTGAATTTTAGTCTGAGGGAGAACATGGCCTATTATTTTCGTTTGTTATAAAATATGGTAGATGGGTGAGCAAGAGTATAGAATATTTTATGCTTCAAATTTTCGTTCTTTATTTTCTCCATAAATTATCAAAATATACAGGGTGAGACGGGAGGAACGTATCAAACTTCAGTAGTGTATCTATACTAATATACAGGGTCTTTACTAAACATACGGCAAAAATTTAAAGGGTTGTTCTTTGAACTATTTTAAGAATATTTTTTTCTTTCATGATTGTTGAAAAACCGCTTCATTTCAAAGATACAGGCTGAAAAAAATTTGCGGGTAGGAACTGTTTACGATATTTCTTAAAATTATTAATGTAAATAAAAGTATATCGTACAGCAATGGGTTTAGGAATTATAAGAAAAGTTGTTATCTCTTACGATTCCGTGCACCAGCACATTTTAGTTTGGTTGCTCGTGAATATTTAACAGCAATATACGAAGATCAATGGACTGGTCGAGGTGGACCACACGCATGGCCTGCGCGATCGCCGGAATTCAACGCCCTAGATTATTTCTTGTGGGGTTACCTAAAGTCATTAGTTTAAGCGACTCCAGTAGATAATTTGTACGACTTGCGGAATCGGATAATGGATGGATATAACTCCATTACAAACGAACCTGGTGTGTTCGAACAAGTTCGGCAATGACGGAGGAGACGATTGCATGCAGCCAAGCTGTTGGAAGTCATTTTGAACATTTATTCTAGATTAAGCAGCTTACAATATATTCTTAAAATAGTTCAAAGAATCACCCTTTAAATTTTTACCGCATATTTAGTAAACATCCTGTATATACGAGTGACGACTTTTCGTAAGACCACAAAAATCTCGAAAACTAATTATCCGATTTCAATAATTTCTTTTTTAATAATTTTTTTATATTAACGCAGGTGACAGGCTATATTTTATGTTCATATAGCTTTTCTAAAATAAATAGATTGAGACTACTTCTCAGCGGCGTATAGGTAATGCGAAGCGACAGCGTTTATGGATAGCTGAAAAAAATTGTGATTTTTATAGCAAATAATGACTGTTATTCTTTCTTTCTTTATATATTACATTGTTTATTTTATTATACTGAAATAATTGAAACCAAAAATTGACTATTTGAACCATAATTTTTGCTCTAAAATGTTTTTTTTGTTGAATGTTTTTTTATAATTTGATATTTATACGAGTCTCTACTATACCGACTGCCTCATGGTATTGGAGCAATACCATGATGTAAAAAGATTCCAGATTAATACATTGCGTACACTATAAAAAAAGTTGAATTTCCAATACAAAATATTAAAAATTCAACACAGAAATAATGAATATCCCATATTTTGTATTGAAAATTCAACACAGTTGAATTTTGTGTTAAAATTCAATAGTCTTACAAATTTATCCTGGCGATTTTTTTTTGTACAAATCAAATAACACCTCGAAATACGTCAGCAGCAGAGTAGAATCAAATTATTTGAGAAAAATTACAAGAAGTCAAAGTTTATCGCTCCATCGATACAGTTGCAGAGTCCGATACCCCCGTAGACTATCCTCAAGCATTTTTGAACTCTCAATCCTTCAGGGCTTCATTTTCATGTTCTACAATTAAAAGGTCGAGCTTCAATAATATTATTACGTAATCTTCATCCACCTACTCTATGCAACGGTACAAGATTGCAAATCAAAGCAATGCGTGATAACGTCATTGTCATTGAATATACTATTCTCACCGGCATCGGGAGAGAGCTTGACAGCTATAAGCCCAAGAATACCAATAATTCCAACAGATTCACCTTATCAATTCAAACGATAACAATTTCCGATTAAACGGGCATTTGCAGTTACCTACTATATCGACAAGGTCAAACCTTTAAATTTGTTGGCGTAGATTTAAGAGAGGATTGTTTTTCTCATGGCCAGTTGTATGTTGGTCTTTCAAGAGCAGGAAGTTTTGAAAATCAGATCATTTTGCTTCCAAAAATCAAACAACATCTAAAAATGTAGTTTTTACAGATTTTTTGGAATGTTAAGTTTTTCTTACGATAAAATGAATTTTGTAAAATATTTTTTTTCCTTCTAATTTGTATTTTGTCTAAAGTATCCATAACATTCACACACCTAAAACATTAAAACACATAACATTAACAAAATTCTATTTCGGACAAAGCCGCGCCGGGGGACTGCTAGTTATATATACATGAAAATAATATTAAAAAAATATATGTGTTACTATCCGATATTCATTGGTTATAGAGCATTAAAAACCAAATAAAATGTCTTACATTATCATTTAACTAATCATATCGTTATTTTATTAAACTTTCAAAAATACCGGCATTCATCTCTAAAAAATGTCTGATTTGTCTACAATGGGCGCTTGTTGCTCTTATGCACTTTTCAAACATCCTCATAAACTATATAATCTAATGTTGTGATGTTTGGAGAGCTTGGAGGCCAACGAACAGGACCAAGACAACGCCCTGGAAACGAAAAATTGGATGCAAGTAAAACGCTAGATAAACATTTTAAGTTACGCCATAACTTGATATATGAAAATCATATAGCAGACTCCTAGAGCAAGCATAACTAGAAATTTGTTTTTAATCTTTGCCTGGAGTTTTTTCTGATCCTATTTATACACTGAAATATAAAATCTTTCTATCCAAATAAAAATTATGTGACGCATTTAAGACACTTCAGATAGAAGAGTTTCTTTATCTAACTTCAAATTTTTAAAAGCGAAACATTCGTGGATGAAAACAAAATTCAAATTCAAAACCACTGAAGCTACGCTTAATCCTAATTCCACAAACTTAAAAAAGACAATAATTAACTAAACAATAACTTGTTTCCCAACAAAGACTAATCTAAAATTAATTGATGTGAAGATTTCTACTGTGAAATATAAAATATGAAATACTTGAAGTCAACAGTAGATATTAGGTAATACTATTATTACCGTGCCTACCAACGATGACAACAACTACTCAGTCAGCTATTACTCCATCCCGCATTGTATTACATCATCGTTGATAGGTGCAATATGATTGAATACTATTCAAGTGGCGCTATGAGCGCTACCCCGTTGTGTTTCTGTTGGCATATGTTGACTTCTCAACGGCGCTTTGACTTCTTCGGACACATCCCAGAGTCATATGTGTATCTGATGAGTTCTAATGAGAACGAAATCGGCGATCATCATATATCTTATATTGGATTCTTCTTTGAAGACTTTTTTTAAAAAAACTTTATTTACTTTAACAAATTTATTAGTCGACTTAATTTTGAAATAACAGGCCGAAAATGAGACAAGTACAGCCAAGGGTTCTACTTTACTAATCTGACGATCGCTCTTGGATGTCTACTTAAATAGTTTTTTAGGTGCAAGCTAAGCAGTTTCTAGAATGTTCTAAACGATTTAGATTGCACCGTTACAATTTCTAGGAATAATCCTATGTTACATGATATGATTGTTATGGCAGGAACCTGTAATATGAGATTTCATAGTGTAAGGCAATATGTTAGCTTTTAAAGATGAAATTTAATAATTGTACATGACTTTTATAAAAATACCAGCGACAGACTGTCGCGACGGATAAATCGAGAATATTAAATATTTAAAATATAATATATCTGGATATTTGTAATATAACAACTATCTGAATATTTCTAATATAACAGCTATCTGAATATTTCTAATATAACATATATATAATACTATTAGTATTATATATATGGCAATCATACACTTGACTCAACTGTGATGTATTAAGGGTTAGAAGTTTGCAATATAAGTATTGAATAGTATTCAGTCATATTGCACTTATCAACGATGATGTAATGCAATGCAGGATTAGCTCACCGAGTAGTTATTGTCATCGTTGGTAGGCACTGTAATAGTATTACCTAATATCTACTGTTGTCTTTCATAAAGACTAATCTTTCACATTCATAACAATTGCTTGAAACTCACAAAAAACTTGTTAATGCACTACTTCTAAAGCTACTATGACATGTAACTTATCATTTTCACTTGTAGACTAGGTATGATTTTTTTCAAAATACTTTTCAATCTGCTATCTGCTTAGCAGTGGCGGCTCATGAATTTTGAACTGGAGGAGGCTGATCTTATAGGTATCTATAAATACTAACAAAATTATGTACTGTGCAATGCGGCGCATTACTTTTTATTTTCGTTGATGTTCGCCAGAAGCCCTATTCTCCTAAGAAAAAAATATTCATAAATAATTCCAGTAAATACGGTACTCTGGTTAGAAACTGTTCTAACTTTGAATCATAAATTTTTAAAAGATCAATTAATTCTTTGAAATTTCCTCTATTTTCTGAATCTTATTTCTCATCGTGTCCTCGTTAAGCACCTTCCTGACTTGTTAAATAAATGATCGCATCAATTAATATCTTTAAAATAGCAGGATTTTCACGAACTTGGACATTATCATAATTTTCAATCTCTTTTTTATGCAGCGAATCCGAATCTATACTATTTGCGATATTTTGTTGGCCAAACAACTCAAATTTAATTGACGAAAATATATGCCTCTGCGATTTCTCATGTCTTTCTATTGCACGAGACAAATTTTGAAAATTATCAAAAAATCGAAACCTGTTTTACTCCAAACTGACGATGTTTCATTTGTGAAAAACAGACAATTCCAACAAAAAAAATATTTCGAGTTATTGAAGCCGTTAATCATTTTATCAATTATTTTCAGAAAATCCTCTATTTTGTTTTCTACCCTAACCCTGAATTTCGAAATGATTGTGCCAGATGTACTACTCATTTTTAAGAAGTTTAAAATAATAACCAACTATTAATTCCGAACTAATAATAAAATAGGATTACCAGTACGATCGGGTTGAATACTATGGACTAATATTATATCAATAATATGGATCGATTTCTCCAATCTCTCAAACTGCGACAAGCTTGGTTGTATTGCCGGTGTTCTGCCAGCCTGCCGCTAGCTGCCTCAAAGAATATATATATATACCTACAAGAGAATGGTAACTCCCATGTAAATCTTGTTGACTATGTTTTGACCTTGAAACACTAGCGCTGTGACGGCTGCCCTGCTAACATTGTAGTGGCAGCAAATTTAAACATACTGATGGCGGCAAATTTGAAAGTAACAAGCTAGCTAGAATTAAACAAAGGAATGGAAACCTTCAGAAAATGTTGAAGAAAATTTATAGAAAATAACTTTCGAGACTTTTCATTTAACTTTTCATGATAGTAGATAGTGAAATATTTTTTCTATAACTCTACTCCAACAGTTTCTGAAGGTTTAATTTCTATCACAATTTTTTTAATTGAATTAATAAGGTCATAAAAACTGAACAAATTGTTAGAAGTTCATTCTTTAATATTGCATAAGTTATCACATACAAAGTAAATTGTTCAAAATAGTTAATTGTATCATTTCTAAGATATAGTTACAAAGAATTTCAAATATATAACATATATGAGCTCCCTAACATAAAACATAATAACACACACAACACACAGACGAATATTAAGGGCTTCATTTGTTTCGTCCTTCTTTCTCCGTTGTTCCTCATTGGACATATAAATAAAAAAGAACAAATTTTAAAAATATAATATAATAATAATAATAATAATAATAATAATAATAACGGTTTATTTCCCAAGAAACATAAATGTTTATAACAGGTAAAGTAAAAAAAAATATATATAATAATAAAAAAAAACACAAGTATTAGAATAAACAATGAGATCAGAAATGTAATTAAAAAAAAAGTTGAAACTTATTTATTATAATAAATATTTTTTCAAACTATTTTTGAATCTTGTTTTGCCGAATTTTTTAAGAAAATGCGGTAACTCATTATATAATTTTATGCCGTTATAAAGAATTGATTGTTTGCCAATTGTTGTTTTAATTTTTATTAATACAAGATTATTGGAACACCTAGTTAAATAATTGTGTTGATCACAATTAAACCGAAAAACTAAATTTGAATGTTTTAAATTATTTATGACCAGATGAATGATTATACAAATTTTAATTTTATATAATGAATAAATTTCAAGTAATTTCCTGGGTTTATATAAATTAACTGTGGGTTCTCTGTAATTCAATTTGAATATGCACTTTATAATTTTACTCTGAAGTATTTTCAAAGGTTTCAGTAATGATTTTGTTGCTGAACCCCAAACTGAAATTAAATATTGAAGCTTTGAATATACTAATGAAAAGTATATTAATTTCAGGTATTTTAGAGGTAAATAATTTCTAATTTTATACAGAATTCCAATTATTGGAGCTATATGTTTTCTCAATTTTTCAATGTGTTTGGACCATGTTAGATTTTCATCTATGAATAATCCAAGAAACTTTACAGTGGAAGAGTATTTAATTTTATCATTATTGAATTTAATTTGATTTTTTAAATCAGTAGATATATTTTTTCTGGCTATAAAAGTAAAAGATGATTTTTTATAATTTAGTGTTAGCTTGTGACATTTTAACCAACTAGAGATTTTGCTGATATCCTGCATCATAATAGTTTTGATTTCTTGTAAATTACGTCCACTATATACTATAGAAGTATCATCAGCAAACAAATTTATTTTTCCATTCAATTTCAAACTTATCAACGAATTTATATACATAAGAAAAAGAACTGGTCCCAGGATAGACCCTTGTGGAACACCACATAATACGGTTTTTTCTGAACCAGATACTTCTCCCATGTATACAAACTGTTTTCTATTAAATAGATAATTTTGAAACCATTTGAAAACTAATCCCCTAATTCCCATATGATACATAATATTCAATAAAATTTTATGATCCAATGTATCAGATCCAGTGATAAGAGTCCACCATATTTTTTGGAGTCCAGATCAAGTTGGAACTAAGTTATCACATCCAAAACAGCTGATTCTGTGTCCACTATATTTTCGAAATCCGTATTGAGCGTTATGTAATAATTTTGATTTATCAAGGTATTCCAATAATCTTGAATGAACAGTTTTTTCAATAATTTTAGAAAGTACTGATAATATTGAGATTGGTCTATAATTTGTCATTTCATATTTATTACCTGTTTTGAAAATTGGTTTTACCTTGGCAATTTTTGTTTTATCAGGAACTATGCCCGACAAAAAGGAAAAATTTATTAATTTGCTCATCAAAGGTGCCAGTTCTGATTTCACTACTTTAACAATTTTGATACTTATTTTGTCTAACCCTGGAGCTTTTTTTGCATTCAGTAAACTGATTATTTCTTCAATCTCTTCTGGGGTGGTAGGTTTCAGGTACATGGAAGTAGACTTTGACTCCATCGGATATTCATTTTGCCTGGGAATTTTGGCAGCTAAGCAAGTAAACACAAATATTAATATACAATACTATATTCACGGTAGATTTAACTTACACATTCAATGTGCTCTCTCATGACGCCACCAGGAACCAGTAACTAGGTGGCTGACAGAATTTAGCCCATAATCTGCACCTATAGTTAAAAAAGTGGTATTAGTTTTAGAAAGAATACACCCTAGAGATAAGAATTTTATCGGAAAGCAATTTGAACTCAGATAGTCACAATAAAGTGACAAATAGACAAGTTAATTTCATGTTGCTCCAAAGTAGTATGACAAAAAACTATAATCCAAGGTGAGAAACTGTCGTTCGTAGTTGTCGTTAAGGTATTCTGAAACACTGATTTCATAGACGAAGTAATGAACAGTAATTTGTTGGGAATTCAGTTGATTTCCGAGTGCGAAGGGCGAATTTGCAAGTAAACAATGTCTTGATATAAGCGTTATTCTTGATTTATTAACTATCGAAAATATTGAGGTAATTATTGTTTTGATCATTCTATCTGTCTGTTTGTAAACACTATAAATCGGAAAATACTGTAACGGGGATTTATATTAAAAGTGGGTTCGATTTATTTTCACTTATTTATTTATACCAATAACTACACGACTATATACACATTTATATTCACATTGAATTCTCGGACTATATAAAGGGTGTTCGAGCAGGATTTCAAACCAAACTCAAACCGTCAGAGGCATGCGCTTTTAATTTTAAGAAGACGGAAATTAATATGCGCATGCTCCACAATCACGGAACACAGTTGGAAACTGGTCCAAACTACTGCTCGAACACCCTTCTAGACTGTCTATGATCTATGACCGACTGACTATCTATCACTAACTGTCACTGACATTGCCATCAGCATCATATATCTAACCTAAAAAGCTATAGATGATTCCAGTGCTGTTTTCGTTGTTTCTGGAGGTTATTTCTCAATATATGGCTTCGAGAACAGATCGGGACTTATTCTCGTTGCCTCTGATGTCTCCCGTGTTTTCTGGAATGTTTGTGACATTTGTGAGTGTGTGTAGTTCATTAAGTCTTCACGTTACAATACTTAACTGATCGTCACCAAATTTGGTATACAAATAATACCTCCTATGGGATTGATTTTCATTTATCCGTTTGTCTGTCTACATCTACCAGCAAACACGATAGTGACCTATCGACATCAATCTACACAAATACGTAAGGGTAATACCTGAAAGGCAGTTCAATGCTGTACTATTCAAGTAAGTATTGAAAGAAATATAACAAATGCGGAGCTCGGATAGTTTACAACATTCAAGCAAGACTAAGTAACATTAGGAATACGCATGTGTTATTACACTCACCTATTAAAATTTATTTTTCCGGGTCTTGGAAAGCGGTGAAAACTTACTCCTGCATTCTCATCACTAGCACAGTTGAGCACAAAACACTTGTCCTTTTCGGAAATTCAAACATCAATTGGAACAAATCTTGATTAAAAGCCATAAAGTTTCACTCTCAATATAAATCATAATTCAATTCAAGTCTGTAATATCGTGACAAGCAAAACGTACTCTGATACAAACAGAACTAGAATGAACGCCATTTTTTATTCGTATCAGAGACCAGAGAGAACATTCTTTGTTCATTGTATCTTCTCTCTGATTCGTATTCAACGGTTCCCGACATTCTTCGGAAGAGCGATACTGGCGCTCTAACGGCTGCTACTTGCAACATTTGATCAAAATTTTCCCATAAGTGTTACCACCACCTGAGCTGCCTATAGCGGCCAGAAATTTAGATTTTGGCGAATTAACATGGCCAGAGTCAGCTAGCTGCCGAGTGCGTGCACACAGCCATGTATTTATTATATTGTGTAGCAGCAGAGTCTCTGGTAGCAGTTAGCGGCTGCTGCATGTTAAATTTCTTGGATGAATTTGCGGATTGAAAAAAAAAAATAATTTATGAAGTTATTAGTAATAATACAGTAGGTAAAGTTGTTATGAAAATAGTTTTCATTCCATCAAGGAGTGGAGGCTTAGCTTCCTCTGACGACCCGCCACTGCTGCTTAGAAATGTTTTCAACCGGATTACCCCTTGGGCACGAATTATTGTGGTCAGCTTGTTTCTCTTGCAAATAATTCCTTCATTTTCTTACTTATATACCTATAGGTATTATCCTGTTAAATTAAAATAAAATTTTGTAAACGAAAGATGTATACATACACAAAGTAAACCACCTTGAACCCTGAATTTTTTGTTGTAATTAGGAAGAAATAATACATCCAGCAGCGTAATGAAAGACAAATCTGATGTTGATCTTTCGGCAACGGCCATACCACGCTGAATGCACCAGTTCTCGTCCGATCACTGAAGTTAAACAGCGTCGGGCGTGGTTAGTACTTGGATGGGTGACCGCTTGGGAACACCACGTGCTGTTGCCTTTTTGCTTCTTTTTCCCCACCGAAAACAAAAATCGCATAGAAAATGTTTTTTTATATTTCATTGCCAACCCATTTCTCAAATTATATTTTCTTTTTAACAAAACACAAACAACTTATTAATGCACTACTTGAACTTCTTAAATTTTGCTATTATGACTTGTAATTTGTCATTTTCACTTTGTAGACTATGAATCTTTTGAAGATTCTCTTCAATCTGCATAGAAATATCTTCAACCGGATTACCCTTAATCTTGAACTTGGGCACGACTGATTGTGGTCTGCTTGCTTCTCTTACACATAATTCCGTCATTTTATTTCTTATATTCTCCTGTAAAATTAAAATAAAATTCGATAAATGAAATATGTAATCATTCACAAAGTAAATCACCTTGAACTCTTCAAATTTTCGAATTATCATTTGGAACTCCTCATTCTGTTCAAAAGTTACATTTTGTAATTTTGCTTCTGTTTCATTGCACGTTTTTGCTATAGTTATAAAACTCTTGCTCATACTGTCCACAACAAATTCCATTTGCTTCAACACTTTTTGCACAATGCCTGTCTCTTTGGAAAGAATATGGATTCTGGTTTGCATCTCTGCACATTTTTTCTGGATATTTCTAAGACATTTCAGTAGATTGTCATGGAAACTTAACAATTGATTATTACATTGACTCAGTCTAGCGATAGAATTTGTTTGTTCGTTTTCCGTTTGTGTCAGTTGTACTACTGATCTTTGCAAATCATTAATAAGACATTCATTTTTTGTGATTTTATTCTCTGAATCTTCACATCGGCTGGAAAGTACCATTATCTTCATAGAATCTGGCAATCATTAAAACTAATTATATGGATTAATTTCGTCATGAAGATTACCTTTCTCATTTTTGTCTCTTAGAACTCTAACCTCCTTCTCCAAGACAGAAATTTGTGCCTTGAGACGAGAATTTGCTCTTTTCAAGTCTGTATTCTTTTCTTGTAACTCCACATTGGTTCTACTTGTAGCACACATTTTTTCGGAAAACGAGCTCATACTAAGTTCTAGGCTTCTCGTCGTTTGAAACATACATCCAAATTGAGTTATATCGTAGATTTTTGGCTGAATCATTCTGAAACTCGAAATTATATGACCTGAATAGTTTTAATTTTATTATATATACTTTTTTAGCTCTCCCCTTTGTCCTCCTAAACCGTCGAATATATCTAGCAATCTCTTCATACACATAATGGCCGATGCACAACTGTCACACTTATTCAAAGCTACTAGTTCTGTTTGACATGCCCTACTTTTGGTGTGCAAGGTATCTTCTTGTTTTTCTACAGCAGTAGTGTGTTTAGACATCTGTAAAATTTATGGATTATCCATATTTATATACACTAAACTTCGCGGAATAATCAATGAAAAAAGGATTGATACATCGTCAACATTGTGTAACAAAAACTTACCATATCCTCAATGATAAATCGAATTATTCTCCATAGACTCTCAAAGGTACAGCCCAAAGTGATTTGTTGAGGCTTGAGTATGAGATGACTTCTGCTATCCAGATCGTCATGACTCACTTTAGAGCTGACATAACTTAAAATGTATCTTGTACCTATGTATATCCTAGAAAATAACATGATATAGAATTCCTTAGCCCAGTTATATGAATTAAAATGAACTTTACAAAGCTTATAAGGCTGAATATAAGTTTTAAATCTGGTGTTGTATTTATCTTACCTATCTAGAATCAATTCTAAACAGAGCTTAACATTATCACTCTCAAATATTCTATTATCTTCGATAAATTGTTTGACAAACCGACCTTGCTTCGTTGGAAATAACCAAGATCTAACTTCAAAGCTTCCAGAATCTATATTAGAAAGTTCATCCACTACTTTGTCCAGCACTCGAAGGTCTTGCTTCAACGACAACAGCAAGGTCTTATTCACGTGATCCATATGTCAGATTTGGCATAATTAGGTGAAAAAAGTTAGATAGAAATACTGTTTATTATATAGGATGATGAATTTCTGTATGAAAACATTTTCGCCTGGCATTTCCCATTGGCAATACAAATACCTCTGGTATTTGATCAAGGAGGCCGCGATCTCGTGGGAGATTACCATACACAATATAAGGAGAATTCAGTGACTCTACTCATTCAAACAGTGTTTTGCCAGAATATGAATTTTATTCAAGTGATATTTATATATACCTATGCTCAATTAACGAAAGCAGCGTAGCCTTTTTTGTGTGCATCAAAATTAAAATCATAAATCAATATAAGTTTTAAAGGTTACGTTAAGTGGTAAAACGTTTTGAATTGACATAAACATTCAACATACAAGCTGGGAAGAAATAATTATACTGCTTCAAATCGACCTTTCAAGATGCGAATGATTTGAACCATCTTGAAAGATTGTGCAGGAATTTTGTTAACTTGGAGGTAAATAATTGCGTGTTTATAAGCAGTTATTACTCCCTAATAGATCCATTCATATGTCACTGTAGTGCGGGTGTCCCAGATAAGATATCAGATAGGGGAGGTCGGGGTATTAGCGCAGGCAAAATTTTGATCGCTTGTAAATTAAAGGATTTTTGTGATAAAAATTTGTTTTTTTTGAGATCTGTTACTGATTTTATAAATTTCTATTCTGCAAATGCAAAACTTTTCAAAGATCTTATTTTTTTGTTTATCACTTTTAAAAAAAATCCTTATTTGTGCTATTACCCCTACTTATTGGGATACTAGCGCGGCACCGTAACGCTATTGCCCCTTATGACAAAATAATATGTAGCAGTAAATTTTATGAATGAAACACAAAATTTTGAAACTTACACTCTTTATTTTCAAAAAACCCGTCGAAAATTAATGAAACCTATCTAATTAAACTAATTTTTGCATTATTTTCCGAAAAACAGAAAAAATGATAATCATTAATTCACGATTAAATTGCCAAAGGACACACCGAAGAATAAGAACGAGTGTTGCCGTTTTGTTTTACCGTGTGAAGTCGGTCTTCTTGATGAGAGAGATATCTAAGTTAGGTAGCAAATCAAAATGCTTTTCAAATTTTTCACTTCTTTTAAAAAATTATATTTTATATTCTTCGTTTTCTTATATATCGGTTAATATTTTTCCCACATAGTATATTTTGCAGCCTTTGGTATTGTAACGTGCAAGGGGAACAGCCGCCGGCTACAAAGTCACGGCAGCCTTTTGATGCAAGCGCGAGATTTATACTGTGGTTGGAAATATCGAGATCGAGAGTGTATTTATCTATACTGCGATCGAGAGCGGCGTTGACAAAGACAGTGACGGCAGCATGTCAGCATCTACTCCTAGAATGCCGACCAAAGGATCTCGAGAAAAGTCCAGTGGCGGCTTGCGAATCAAAGACCAGAAGCCGCTCGAATGATCTGGAGCCTTTGTCGGATATATATATGGGAGAATTGTCGGCATGGGAGACAGAATGTAAAAGACAGTGTGAATAATAGAATAGTCCGAGTAAGCTAGTGAGAATATAGTAAAGTTAAGTTGAAATTTTTATTATTTCGAGTGTAAATAAAGTTTATTTCACAATTGTAAATTAGTCTCACTTATCTGCGAACCCACATACGCAACAATTTGGTGTTAGAAGAGGGATAAGTGAGTGAAGAGGCTTTTGTCTACGGTGAACACCCGAAAACAGACAGAAAAAATGGAAGAACAACTAACTAAGTTATTCCCCGATTTTTCGAGAAAAGAAGAAGAACTACGAAAACAACAAAAAAGAGAAGAGGAGGCACGACGACAGCAAGAAAAGAAAGAAGAAGAGGAGCGAAGGCTGCGAGAAGAACAGAAAAAGGAGGAACAACTAATTAAGGTGATTTTTCGTGAAAACAACATGAGCTACGACAACAAGAAAAGAAAGAACAAGAGGTGGCGAGCTAGGACACGTACACCGCAGTTGTAAGAAGAAGGTTGCACAGTCGGAAAACTAGAATGGGTCGAGATGAAATAGTGCCCCAGTAATTATGGTCAACGTGTCATCTTCTGGCGGAGCCTTAAGTTTATACATCGATGGTCGAATCAATGGAGAAGACAGAACACTCCTAAGAGACACCGGAGCAACAAGAACAATAGCAAGGCCAGAGCTCATCAAATATCATTCCCGGATGTTACCAACAAAGGTCCAACTCAGAACTGCGACTGGAGAGAAAATAAGAACACATGGTGAAGCGAGCATGACCATCAGCATTGGCAAAATCACCATCAAGCACAGAGTTTTAACCGCTGACATATCAGATGAGTTTATTCTAGAAATGGACCTTTTGAAGAAGCTTGGGCTGTGTTAGATGTCAAAAATGGTGTCTTGAAGGTCGACAATGAAGAACTGCCCTTTCACGAGGATAACGAAGATGTTGTCCGATTGATAACGACTAGTGACGTAATAATACCCGGCTATAGTGAAAAAATATTGATGACCAATCTGGAAGTCAGAGTAATGAATCTAAAGCAGAGCCCCATCAGGTTGAGCAAGGGAAGTATGGTTAGAAATTGCGTTCCTTTATCAGCGATATGCTCTGTAAGAACGACTAGTAAACCATCCAGGACCAAGATATTCGAAAGATCTGATTGATGTGGTCATCAAGACTGTCTAGGACTTAGACGAGAAACAATTACGAAAAGTGAGAGATATGATTGTGGAATTCCAGGACGTATTTGCGATGGAAGAAGAATACAAAGTACAAGTATAGTGACTCACAAGGGGAACGCTCAGCCAATAAGACATCAGCCAAGAAGACTTCCATTGGCCAAAAGAGACGAAGCCGAGAAAATGATTCAAGAAATGAGCAAACAAGGAGTCATTGAGCCATCAAATAGTCCATGGACCTCGCCAGTAGTGCTTGTGAAAAAAAATGATGGTTCTACAAGATTCTGTGTAGTTTACCGACTTCTGAATTCAGTCTCTAAGAAGGATAGTTATCCGTTACCCAGAATAGATGACACCCTAGATACTCTGTCTGGGTACTGTGATGCCGTTTGGAATATGCATTGCTCCCGCTACATTTGAGAGGCTCATGGAAGCAGTTTTGAGAGGTCTGACATGGCAAACCTGCCTAGTGTATTTGGATGACGTAATCGTGGTAGGAAAATCATTTGAGGAACACTCGAAGAATTTAAGAGAAGTTTTCCAACGATTACGTGAGGCCAACCTAAAGCTGAGTCCTATGAAATGTTATCTGTTCCGACGTGAAGTAAGATATCTGGGTCACATCATATCTGGGGAAGGTGTCCCGGCAGATCCAGAAAATATAACAAGAACAAGTATGAGATTGGAAGTTTTCTGGGCTTGTGTACCTATTACCGACGGTTTGTGAAAGGTTTCGCCAACATCGCTAAGCCTTTAACTAAACTAACAGAAGAAGGAAAGAATATTCCTGGAATGATGAGGGTCAGAGAGCTTTCGAACAACTGCAAGAAGCTCTTATTAGCGCGCCAATCTTGGGCTATCCGAGGCATGACGGAAAATTCGTGTTGGACACTGATGCCAGTAATATAGCACTGAATCCAGATTACAAGTAGTTGTGCCAAGAAGCAAAGTGCCGGAGGTACTACGTCAGCTACATGATGGAGCCTCGGGTGGGCATTTTGGAATGACAAAGAGTCTGCAGAAGGTTCGAGAGCGATTCTATTCTAAGAAGATGTGAGACAGTGGTGCCGTAAGTGTGAAGTGTGTGCAGCCAGCAATGGACCACTTGGCAGAAAGCGGGCACCTTTGAGGCAGTATAATGTTGGGAGTCCCATGGAGCGAGTGGTGCACATACCGACTCGCACCATACGCAGGATCGAACAACCAGGAAGAAGCACCAGTGGCTCTCAAGAGCGTTGAAAAGCCGACTATGCGGATCGGAAGAAGGTCAGACTCGGTGTGACAGTTGAGGTTCAACAAGATCTTCTCAAACTGCCAGCCGACGTTTCTATTGCCCACTGTGTAACGGAGGATCTACGTATGGAACGAGGAATTACTCTGGTGTTTAAAAGAGAGTTTCAAAGACTGGATGAATTTTCAGCCCAACGACCAAGAGTAGGACAAGATGGTAATCGGAATCTCTTTTATTTGGATACAAAGAAGATGTCTAGAGGAAAACCCACTTGCAAGGACATCTGGCATTCACTGAAAAGCCTAAGGAATTAAGTCAGGAATTATGACATCAAGAAGTTGGGTCTTCCGAAAATAGGCTGCGGGTTGGACGGGCTAGATTGGAAGATTGTAAGGAGCATGATCGAATACATCTTTCAGGACGCTGGTGTGCAAATTACCGTGTGTTGCTTCAATCCAAAAGGAGTGTACTCGGGAAAGACGATAGACTCTTACTTCTTCAACAAGGGTGTTTGCCTGGCAGGAACCAAGTGCAGATTCCGCCATAGAACAGAAATAGTCATAGTCAGTGAGTTGAACGCGAGCAAGCAGAGAACACTGAATATAAATATAGCTAGCTGAACGCTAGGTGGCGCTCTAAATATAAATGTGTATAAAGTTGTGTAATTGTTAGTGTAAATAAATAAGTGAAAATAAATAGAACCCTGTTTTAATATAAATTCCCGTTACAGTATCTTGGGATCGCCATCCAATTCATTGAACTGGAAATCACCCTAACTTTCATCATCTGGAGACGACATAACTATATCATCTTCAGAAGTATCATCTTCATTAGGTTTAATCTTTTTGCTACAACCCTTTACAGTATTTGGCTTTCTCTCCTCAGAAAGGTTTCTCTTGACTCACTTCACTGCGGCCTTTTTGATTGATTTTTGGTGTTTTTGGATTAATTCTTACCTGAACGGCATTGAGCTTAAGATTTCCGAATATTTTTTCCTTATATTCCTTGTTACAGCCTCTGTGTTATTTGTGGGATAGGTGAAAATATCACTGTTATCCAATACTGGAATGTCAAAGATTGTCTACGATTTTTCAATACGACCTGTTATACTGCTGATGGATGGAAGTGGCGTTGTGTTTTCCTGATGAACGTCAATTGTCTACAATGTCTCACTAGCTTTAGTCGTGCTGCTAGATGGCGTTGTTGTGTTTTCTCGAATCTGTTGATTTGGTTTAAAGAAAAGAGCTTCCGCTGCCACAAAATCCTCTCCAGAGAAGAAGCTAGGCTGATAAGGAACAATACCAGCTGCTTTGAACCAATTAACCCCTTTATCAATAGTTTCAACTTTTTGGGAGACTGTACCGAATAACTCGGCCATTTCATACACAATTATTCATTTGCCAGCATTGGATTTCATCTAGTATGCACAATGATTGTTAAATTCTGTTTCCAAGGCCCAAAAAATACTCTGTGCAAAGGCTGTGTTCTATGAGAAGTATGACGGGGCAAAGACACCATATCTATGCCATGGTCTTTAGCCAAGTCAAATACTGGAAGACAAATATAACTCACATGATTATCTAAATTAGGCATACCCTATGCCCCTTAGAAGGTCTAACTGTCTCTATGAAATATTGCAACCATTTGAGCTGGCGAAGTCTTTCGAACCGGGAAGAGCATTTTTTTTAAGTCGGTCGTTCATATTTTCCCTAGTGAACACCATGAAAGGTGGTACATAATTTCCAGCTGCACTGAAAAAACAAATGATAGTGACGGTATTTCTTCTTTCTGCACTGGTGATTTTGTCGACTTGCTTTACAGCTTTTGGCGCCAATATCTGGGAATGTTTATATACGGTCTATAAGCCACTTTCATGAACATTATAAATGTCACTGACAGTGTAGTTATTATTCTCATACAAAGGGAAAAGTTCTCGAAAAATCTGCCAATTTCTTCCTTGTTGAAGCCAACAACTCTGCTCAGACTCGTACCTTCGGGTGACCTTATTGATATTTTAGGATTACTTTTCTTAAAATTCCGGTAAAAGTCTCAACCTGCAATTTCTTCATTTTTTTGGTTTTTCATTCGATGCTCAACACCTAGTTTTTTGGCAAACTGAAATGCCAACTTTCGGAAATCCATAATAATAAGCCCGAAATATATTCGTGAGAGTTTTAAAAAATATCCTGCCAGCTGAGTTTCTTGCTCGCGAGTGAAAGGAGGTTTTCTGCCTACCACCTTTGGTATAACAGGGGCATTAGTAGAATTTCTGCACCTGTTTCTAACATGGTCTTTTTTTTAATTTATTTATTGTCCCTATTAGAGACAACTTTAAGGTTACACATATCCTAATAACATTATATGCACACTTAATATAATTCAGATGTCATTGATTATATTTATATCTGTTAGAAAGTTCACAATTTTATGGGCTTCACAATTTTCACCGAGTAGTTCTTGTAAAGTTGGTGGAATTCCGTGTATTTGGCGTTGGTGGTGAAATAATGGGCAGTCAAGTAGGATGTGTCTGGTTGTCAGGTTGCATTGGCATGTTCTGCAAATTGGCGCCTGTGTTCTCTTGATCAGGTGGCTATGAGTGATACGGGTATGGCCCAGACGTAGTCTTGTAACCATGACTTGGTGTCTTCTTATTGAAGGATATTTTTTCCATGGGAGAACAGATTTTTTCACTTCAGCAAGCTCAGACTCAGAGTTATTCCACTCAGCTTGCCACGCTGAGATTATAGTTTGTTTTAGCCTTTGCTTAAGGTCTTATTTAACAAGCATTGTTATGAGTTGGTGTTCTTCATTATTTATTGCTTCTCTCGCCAGTCGATCCGCAAGGTCATTTCCTTGTATGCCCATGTGAGATGGTACCCAGAGAAAGTTGATTATTTGGTTATTATGTTGTAGTTTATTAAGTTCAAGTTTGATGAGGAGGAGGATTGGATTGGTTGGATAGAGCTGGGATAGGGAAGAAACCGCGCTGAGAGAATCGGTGATAATAACTGTTTTGCTAAATTTTCTATTGTTGATATACTCCAATGCTTTAAGGATGGCGAATAACTCTCCAGTGAATACAGAAGCAATTTTAGGCAATCGATAGCAGGAGTTATGTTCCATGGTGGTGAACGCTGATGCGGTTCCTTCTTCGGTCTTGGAAGCGTCCGTGTATATATGGGTTGAATCTTGAAAGTTGTTCTGTAGTATATGGTTGAATGCTTGCCTTATCATGGTGCGGTTGGTTTCATGTTTATTGAATCTCAAGAGGCTGATGTCGCATTCGGGTAATATCGTTGTCCAGGGTGGAGGGGTTGGTATGTTATTTCGGTATATTTTTGGTAAGGATGTTTGGAGCTCACATAGATGTCTGTTCAGTCGTTCATAAAAAGGAGGATCTATCGTTCTTTTCTGGTCATATGTCTGTTTGAACCGGTTCGAAAAAACATTTCGATGTACTGGAATTTGCTGATTCGTGGCAACAGCCGTTGCGTAATTAAGGCTTAGATATTGCCTTCTGCGATACAATGAAGGTTCCCCGGTTTCAGAAAGGAGATTGGCTGTAGGGCTAGTGTAGTATGCCCCAGTCGCGATTCCGATGGCGGTGTTTTGTATGGTATCGAGTTGTCGAAGTACTGTCTTTTTGGCTGATGAATAGACTACAGAACCATAGTCCAGTTTTGAGCGTACCAGGGCTTTGTAAATATTCATCAAAGAAAGATAGTCTGCACCCCAATTTTTGTTTGCTAGTGTTCTCATCAAGTTTAGTGCGTTTTGACAGGAAGTCTTTAAGTATTTTTATGTGAGCTTTCCATTTCAGCTTTCGATCAAATATCATCCCAAGAAATTTAATATTCTCAACATATTCCAGCGGAGTTTCGTCAAGTTTCAATTCTGGGGTTTGCATGTTATGTTTTTTAGAGAATGAAATGCATTTTGTTTTTTGTAGGGAAAATTGAAGTCCTGTGCATTTTGACCAGATGCTGATGTTATCTAGTGATTTTTGCAAGTTTTTCTGGATTGAATCGATGTTTTTTCCCCTTTTGAATATGACCAGGTCATCTGCATATAGTCTCGCTTTTATTGGGTTTCTGCAGGTATCTAGTATCTGGTTGATCGCAACTAGGAACAGAGTAACACTAAGAACTGATCCTTGTGGTATACCATTTTTTTGGGTTTTTCTGGATGAGGTTATTCCATTAGTGCGGACTCGAAAGTAGCGCTCATTGGAGAAGTTGTCTAAGAACTTCAGCATATTTCCTCGAACTCCCCAATCATAGAGTTTTTTGATGATATCATACCGCCATGTTATCATATGCTCTAGTTATGTCGAAGAAAACAGCTACACAGTCCTGTCTGTTTGCAAACCCTTCGTGAATTTCGGACTCTAGATCAATGAGATTGTCAGTAGCTGACCTGTTTCATCGAAAACCGCTTTGTTCTGGCTTCAAAAAAACATTTTTCTCTAAGTCTTTTGTTAACTATTTTTTCCAGAATTTTACAAGATACGCAGGTTAGAGAGATTGGTCGATAAGAATTTGGATCAAATTTGTTTTTCAGAGGTTTCAAAATAGGGATGATAATTGCTTCGGAACACATTTGTGGAAATCTTTTTGTAGTCCATGTAAGGTTATAAATTTGAAGTAGGTACATTTTTGCATTTTCTGGTAGTTTTTGTAGGAAAATTAGGCGTATATCATCTGGGCCTGGGCTGGTATTTTTGCTACTGTTGAGAGACTCATTGAGTTCATCCATTGTTATTGGGAGATTTAGAGGACTTTCTTCGTGACTTTCAAAGTCTATAGGAATATTTTCTTTTGCTGATTTAAAATTTCTGAAGGTCTCTGTGTAATAAGTATCGCTGGAGTGAACCTCATAGTGTTCCGCTATTAGTTCTGCTATCTCGTCATTTGATGAAATTATTTTGTCATTTTTCGATAGAAATTGTATATGGCTCTGTGCTCTATATCCATACATTTTTTTTGACCTTTTTCCAGACGATGTTCATTGGTGTCGAACTGGTAATATCTGAATCCATGTCTCTTTCCTACTATTTTTTGTTATATATCTTACTCTGGCCCTTTGCTTCTTGAAGTCTAGGAGATTTTCCATTGTTCTAGATCTTTTCAGTTTATAGAATGCTTTTTTGCTTGATTTTACTGCTTCTTCACAATGTTTGTTTTGAATTGGTTTTGTCTTGCCTACACATTTTTCAGCTACTCTGATAATAATATTAGTAAGTTTCTTTAGGGATTCTTCTACGTTTGTGTGTATATATATTTCGTCCATCTCTTTTATTTCTTCTCTTAGAGTGTTCATATATATTTCCCAATTGGCATGGTTAATGTTCCATTTTCTGTGGGGAATGGTAATAAGGCTGTTGCTGTGATTCTCCATAGTTATTTTGATGGGATGATGGTCGCTACCGTATAAATATGGTAACACTTCCCAGGACAATATAACCGATAGAATCGGATCGCACAGTGATAAATCGATAGCCGAAGAGTTTCCTGAGTATGCGTTGAATCTTGTAGCATTTCCGTCATTGAGAATATTCAGATTATATTCAGAGATTATACTTTCGATTATCCGTCCTTTTGTGTTTAATCCATTAGATCCCCATATTGGATTATTTCCATTAAAATCACCTAATATTAGTCGAGGCGATGGTATTTGGTCTATTAAATTTCTTATGTCATTAATATTGATATCCCCATTAGGGGGGATATATAAGTTGCAAATATGTATTTTTTTGTGCATTTGTACAGATATCGCTATCGCTTCCAGTGTGGTAGTCAGTGGTATGTTCTGAGCTTCAAATTGGTTATGAACGTAAATGATTACTCCTCCACATGCTATATTTTGGTTAGTTCTGTTCTTATGGAAGTGGGTGTAGTTTCGTAAATGATGTGCTTGTTCTCCTTTGAAGTGCGTTTCTTGTAGATTGATAATTGCGGGTGTTTGTTCAGCCGTTAGAAGTTTGAGCATCTCAAAATGGGTATAAAACCCATTAATGTTCCATTGTAAGATACTGAATTCTAATAAGTATCGGTTTCTATGCCTGGTTCGGCATTCAAAGTTTCCAAGGTAAGTTGTTTCTGAATTTTTTGTTTTATTTTAGTACATTTCGCCTTAATTCTCCTTGCTGTCAAATGCGGATATATTTTAGTAAGGATTTCAAGTAGACCCATAATATTGTTGGTGTAAGTTTTGGCAACGCTGAGTGGATCCGGGGAGCCGTGCACATTTTCAAGAAAATCTATTGTTTGTTCAAAGTTAAGGATAAAGTTTGAGTTTTCTTCAAAGGTTGCTTTGCTGGGTAGCATCATATCTCGAATTGTATCCGTGTTTCTTTGGGGATCTGTTTTGCTTCTGTTTGGTTTATTATCAGCTTGTTTCAGAAAGTGTTCTTTGGGGTCTCCTGCCGTCATTGGTGGAGGGGTAACAACTTCAGATATACTGCATTTGGATGTGAGGGTTCCTTGTTCGATTGTTGGATTGATGATGGGGATGGTGGCTGGTTCTTTACTATTAGTTAGTATTGATGGAGATTCTAATTCTAAAGATTGATTTGCATCTAAGGTTGGAGTGATTGGTTGTAGGCTTTGTTCCTGTGATGCTCGAGAGTTATCGTCTACTGGAATTACTGTGGTGCAATTAGCAGCAATATGGCCATGTTGTTTACAGTTAAAGCATAATTGTGTGTCATTGGATAGAACAATTCGATACGTATTATTACTGAAAGGGATGAGGATTGAATATGGTATAGTGTTTTCAGATGGAGATATAAATACTGATCGGCGGAAACTGAGGATGTGTTTATATTGAGGATTAGATGAGCCTATTCTCAAAAATGTTATTGGTGAAATAGGATTTATTCCAATATTTTTCAGCTCTCTGTCAAGGATGTCGTGTGGGATGGTGGGGCACACATTTGACAGATGTATTCTTTGACTAGGGGACTAGTCTAAGGGCATGTAATCGCTGATTTTCCAGGTTGATAACACCTTGGTGAACATTTATGAAGTCGTCCACGATTTCTTTACTGGATAGATAGATGCATATACGGTTGTTGGAAATTCTCGATGAAAAAAGTATATTTTTTGGATGAATTATTGATCCAAGAGCTAGGAGATATCCTTCGAGTTTGACACCATCCAAAGCAGTGAAGACGATGGCTTGGTTTTTGTTGGGAAATATCGGAGTTTGTTGCATGTTAGTGATGCATATGATGCAGTTGGTTGGTTTTGTGATCTGTTACTCTGGGTTGAAGTTACATGCTGATAGTCAAGCTGCAATTAAAGCACTGAACTCTCATACCATTGACTCTAAAATGGTATGGGAGTGCCGAAGGAAGCTCAATGAGCTAGGCAAGAACAACAGGGTCTACTTAGTCTGGGTTCCCGGCCACTCGGGAATCAAAGGCAACGAGGAGGCCAACACACTTGCCAGGAAAGGAGCACAAACTCCATTTACTGGCCCAGAACCCTTCTGTGGCACAGATAAGAGCACCTACAAGAAGGAGTTTCTGGAGAAGGAAAAAAAAAGGCGATCCAAAATAAAAATAATATTCAAGATAAGAGAAAGGTAATATAAATAAATATAGAATAAAGAATAATAATAATAGTAAAGAGAACATTTGACCTTTTTTTTAACAAAATTTATATTATTACTTAACTTAATGTAAAATAGTCATCCAATGTTAACAAAACATAACAAGCAATATGTAAACATATTTTATCCTCCTTTTATGGTATTCCCTGCAATCCATTTCTTTAATAATCTTTTCCTGGCATTATTTTTTTTCAATATTTTGAGATCATTTGGAAGGTTGTTGTATAGTCTTATGGCTCTTATATAACTATTTTTTATACTCACTGTTTTGTTTCTTTGTGGAACAATAATGCTCTTATTCCTAGTGATACTATTTGAATTCATAAATTGCCCTCTCAGTTCGTCATAGTGATATTTGAGAGCTTCCAAAGAGAAAATTTGATCTATAGTTAGTGGATTTTTATGACTTATGTATTGTTTTTTGTTGACTATTTTGACTATTTTATTTTGTAAAGCTTGCAGTGATTTGATACTGGTTGCACATGCCCCCCCCCAAGCAGTAATACCATAGTTGATGATACTATGGAAAAAAGCATAATATAGTAATCTTAGCGTATCAGATGTCATGATCTTAGACATTTTGTAAAATATAAAAACTATGTACTTTGTTTTCTTTAGGATATATTCAATATGTTCATTCCAGTTCATTCTGTAGTCAAATATAATACCCAAATATTTACAACTTTGTACTCTTTTCAAAGATTCGCCATTGATAGACACGTTAATAGTATCAGGAACACTAACACAATAATTACCGAATGTCATAAAAACTGTTTTATCAATATTTAAGGATAGTTTATTTAACGCTAGCCATGTGTATATGTTATCCAGATAATGGTTCATTTTAGTTTCAACTCCCTGCCAATTTTTATCGGTAGAAATAACAGCTGTATCGTCTGCAAAGGATACAATTGTATCTTCCGGCATACTGGTCAACAAGTCATTCACGTATAATATAAATAACAAAGGTCCCAAAACAGTTCCCTGGGGAATGCCAGTATTAATTTCACAAAAATCGCTAAAACACCCGTTTACTTTTACACGTTGTTTCCTGTCTTTTAGATAGTTTTGAATGAGTTTGTGTGCGTTGCCCCTAATGCCATAGTTATGCAATTTATCGAGTAAAATCTTATGGTTTACAGTATCAAATGCTTTAGCTAGATCCAAAAAAGTAATAGCAATTGGGGTACTTTTATCAAGTTTTTCATAGATTGAATTAGTTATATAGTTTAGCGCATCCTTGGTCCCTATGTTTTTCATAAAGCCATATTGTCGTTTTGATAATATGTTGTGTTTTTCAATATACTTTAAAAATCTGTGGAAAATGGTTTTTTCAAAAATCTTTGTTAAATTGGATATCAATGATATCGGTCTGTAGTTGGAAATCATATGTTTCTGATTACTTTTGTGGATAGGTATAACATCTGCAGTTTTTAAAGCTTTTGGCCAAATTGCTTTTTCAATACATAGATTAAATGTATGTACAAGCGGTTCAGAAATAAAGTCAATAAGAGCCAGGATTGCCTTTGTATTTATATTATCTACTCCCCCGTTTTTTTGTTTCAATCTTTTGATGACCCTTTCAATTTCATCAATGTTTGTTGGAGTTAAGAAGATGGAGCTAGGGTTGACAGGTGGTAAATTTATTACAGAGTTTGGCTGTTGTATATTTCTGCAAAGGTCTGATCCTATATTACAAAAAAAATTATTCATTATGTTTGAAATTTTTTTAGGTTCAACGATTTTTTGGTTATTTTCATCATGAATATAGTTAATTAGATTGACTACTTTTGAGTTTTTACCAATTTTCTCGTTAATAACTTTCCATAGATTTCTGGAATTACCTATATTATTTTCAATTTGTTTTCGCTGATATTTATACTTAGCATCTTTAATAAGTTTATTATGTATCTTTATGTGATTTTTATACTCAGCCTTTATTGCTTCATCATTTGGTCTCATTTTCCATTTCTTATATAATAACTCTTTCTTATTACAAGATTCAATAATTACTTTGGTAATCCAATTCTTACGGGGATCATTCTTGGATTGTTTGCTAATGTTAACACTGGACAAGCTAATACAATGTTTAATATCACTTATCAACGATTCTATTGCTAAATCAGGATCTTGCATCTGCAATATATATCTCCAATTCTTTATTGCGGCAATATTCCTCAACTTATTGTAGTTTATAGTTGAGTAGGATGTTTTGGGCGTATGCTGATTAGGTATTTTGTTCAACGTTATAAACAATGGATAGTGATCTGTAAATAGTTCCTCCAGTTTAATAGTCTCAAAGTCGACTGTGCTGGATTTAATGAAAATATTGTCAATGCAAGAACCCTCATTAGTATTATAATTCGATGGTCTGGTCACAGTTTGAAATCCGGGAGCAAACCCTTTCTCTAAGAAATTATTAAAATATTCTTGAGATATTTCATCAAGTTTAAGAATATCAATATTGAAGTACCCGATTATTAAGTGATTTTTAATGTTCCTGGACATATGTAGAAGCTTTTTTAACTCTGATATAAATTCTGACTTTGGTAAGCTATGTGATCTATATAGTGATGATATTACTAGACTATTATTGCCTTCAATATTGATAGAAGAATGAATAAAACTGAGTCCTCCAACTTTAATGATTTCTGTATTTTCTATTACGTTTTGTTTTATATAAACAACAACACCATCACAGTTATTAATTCTGCTATTATTATAAAATAACTTGTAGCCCGGCAAGGTGAAATAATCACAATAGTCAAGAATTCTTGTTTCGGAACAGACAATAAGACAAGGTTTGATTATCAATTATCAGAAAAAAAATCTGGAGTAATTTTGCTAATATTTTTTTCTCTTAAACGAACGGATTCACATCGACAATAATTGGTAATTCACTGAATTATGTTCCTCTAAACTCCTTCTTGGACAATAAAGCAATGTTGCCAAGAGTCACAGTTGTCCAAAAATTTGAATCTGCGCTATTTTCCGGACTGCGCTATCTCCCCTATTGTCTGCTGGCTGTCGACCAAGACCTTCGAGTGATACAACGGGAGAATGAAATATGTAAGATTCCCGGACATCCGGAAACGACAGTGCTTCTAGGGAAGGAATATAAGCCTCTGAATGCATCGAAATCTTTCAGACCAATATGTCAACAGGATACATCGGGAAAATTTCGAGAAAGGATAATTTCCAAGAGATTGGAGAATCAATTCAACATCAACAGAGAACTTTCAAAGAACCACTACAGCATTTGTCGTGGCCTATCCACCACGAAAGCAATCCAGAGAGTGATAGACCTAACGCATCTGAATTTGTATAACATATAATGTCTGCACAATCGTGATACTAGATATTCAAAACGCTTTCAACAGCATAAGATGACATATAATAGATGGATTAGACGGTATAGATACATCCCCTTACATTCTTACGTAGAAAGAGACACTGGATATCAAATATTGTTAAGCACTCCAAAACAGTCAGCCCTAAGCCCCTCATTGTTTATTGTGGAATGTAATTCCGAATAAAATGTTAGTAATGTGGCTTTTACATCGAGCTGGAAAGAGAGGTATTCGGAAAAATCGACCAGTACAATATATAAAAGGTTCTAGCGATAGATATCAAGTATTAAACTGGAATATCTGTTGATGCTTTTACCTTATCTTCCATTGGGCCGCGAATGATAAGGCAGTTGCCAACGCAACGCATTTTCACACTTTCTACAAATTAAATAGGTTAGGTTAGATACCTACATGGCTGTGTAGGGGCCATTTTGAACCGCCCGTCCGAAGAGCAGAAAACCTACAACATTATTTGCTGTATGAGGACGAGCTCCATCTTGCATGAACCATTGTGCGGAGAACACTACCTCCAAACATTGGTAACTGGTAACCTTGTTGCATAAACTTCCGGAAGAAGACGTAGCTGAGTCTCTGCTACACTACTCGTTTCTGCGTTAGAGCCGTTTGACACGATAGAGTATCTCAGTAAAATTGCACCTGCAACTGCACAACTTCAAAAGTAACAGCACCAAAAGAATTAATATTATCTCGTATTTTTCAGTGCACCAACTAATAACGTCGGTCCAATTTTTTGTAGAAAATATTTTAAAATTTTCAAAGAAATATATTTGAACTACTGAACCGTAAGGGGCCTTTCCATTTGATAAGTCACATGAAACATTGAAGAAAATGTTTCTTTTAAATTTCTAATCACCCCCACCCCATAAAGATTTTACCCAGTATCTACCGTGATACTGTCACATAACATACTAATTTCAATACTTTTAGGTCAGAGAAAATTGTGACAAACATTAACTAGGGACAATCCAATAAATAAAAGTTTACAGAATAGGTACTTATTGTACTACTTTACTTATATAGTATTCTGTAAACTTTGATGAAATTATCAAATTAGCCTATTAATTAAATAAAGATTATAACCATTATTTTCATAACTTAGAAGCAGCATTCTTACAATATGTAGATCGAGACAATAGAATACATAAAATGGATACAGAAATAAAATATAGTATGAAAAATGCTGGTGTGTATACTTACTTATATGATATTCCTACCACTCTAGAACAAATTCATATGATCATATTCAATTTTAACGTAGGCAGAACCGTTAGCGGTAGGAGATATTTTTTTGTGATAATGGTGCATTCACTATTCACGCTCTTTTCTGTAGGTACCAACAGAATAAACCTCCTTTTTTCTTTATAAAAGATACTATTTAATTTGAACCCAAGTTTTTGATTCAAATAAATAAATTTGGTATATTTAATCACACCATTTTTCAACCGCTTTCAAACAAATTACATGAAATATAGAAATCGACTAATTAGATCGTATGACCATTAATTTTTTTCAGCATATCAATAAAAACCACAATGGCCATATTCAATTTTGACGTAAGGGGGATCATTTAACCAGAATAAAATTAGATAGTAATAAAAAGAGTGTTGATCTGAGTACCTATAACTTTGTTTCCAGCTTTTTCTCAGAGATACGCGTTAAAGTAGTTGATTAAGGGCTCTGAATAAAATCTCTTACTAAAGTTTTATCAAAATAGTTAGTGCCGTTTTCGTGCTAAAATATTGAAACACGTTTCTCAGCTATAGCCTAGCAACCAGTGGCCAGCCTCATAGATAGAATACAGAACAAAAAAGATAGCAACAAATCAGCCTGTCGGTTCCTGAGATAATTTTGGCAAAGACAAGACAGACCAATGGCTGAAAATTCATTCAGGCACCTCTGAAATGTGAACATCTGTTGAAAACAAGACCTCCAAAATTTTCACGGTTACAATTCTTATTTATACCTTATTACTAGGCTACAAAAGTAGCGGTAGAAAAGTAAAAATATAACTGGAAGAATCCTGATCTATTTTAAGGTATTTGTATATCTTCTGAGAATATGAAAGTGTGTTGGGTCCTAAAGTGGCTCTCATTCTTAATTTTTCTCTATTCTAGGAACTGAAATGAAAAGTGATCTGGTTAGTCTACTCACACACGACTTTCCTACCGCTCGAAGGCAAATTTCACTGAAAAAAAATCGTCGGATCAAATATCAAATCGTGCGACCTTTTATTTTCTTTTCAGCATATCAAGAGTCAAAATATGCCGAAACCGATAGAAAATATTTTATTGAAGCATAACTTTTTTTTCGGCTTTTTCTCAGAGATGGCGCTGTAGGAGGGTGGTAAAGGGCTTGCAGAAGAATACTTTAGCAAGTTTTCAAAATCTTCTGAGTCGCCTTTGCGCTACAGTCTTGAGCAAAACACGTTTTATGGCTATTACTCAGCAACTAGTGCTATGCTATCTGGAATCTCAATCAGTGCCACCAGCGAGTGGTATTGTTACCAACCAAAACAAAAAAGAAAACAACGAAATATGTCGATTCGCTCCTTGGATAATCGTGTCACAGACAGACTGGCGAATGGATGAAAATATGTTTTTTAGCCTCAGCAAACATCAACATTTGTTGAAATCTCGACACCGGAAATTTCACACGGTTACAATACTTTCCTTACTACTACTACTTACTTACTACTATGGTAGCGGTAGGAAAGTAATAGAGAGGAAAAACATCATGACGATGAACATTTTTTAATCTCGGTTCAAGCATCTTCAGGCATAGAGCTCATATTATGATGTTTGTCACCTAGATCCTAAAATATTATGCAAAAGTGAATAGCCCTTCAAGTATTGAACGCCTAGAGAACTTCATTGTGCTGCAGATTTTTATAGAAAGCAGCCAATTAGGAGTTAAGGAAGAAAGGCTTGTTCTAAGATGACTGCGTAGGTACTGGAAGTGGGTATTCTGAGTTTTGACTGAATTCGCTAACAATTTGACGGTTTGTTTGTGGATATTCTTGAGATTATGGCTCTGGTTCAATGGATACAGAGATTTTTTGAGAAATAAATGCACATTTATTTCATGTTATAAAATGAAACGTTTCGACGCACTATGTGGTCTTCTTTAATCAAATAAAATAAAATAAACGTTAATTCTATAATAGAAATAATACATATGAGAATAATAATTGAGCTTATTTGGAGACAACATACGTAGGAAAAAAAAAACAAAAATCGTTCTTTGTGAAAATCCAAAATAAAAACTTAACCCATATTCTAGTTAACTAACTGCTTGATAGGCCATTTTTTTCTTCTTGTTTCAACTGATAACATCAATCCAATTTCTTGTAAAAAATATTTATTTCACACTATTGAGTGTAACATTAGTTACGAAAATCGTTGAACGTTCACTAATACTAATGAAGATAGTATTTAACGTATTATCCACGTATATTATTCTTCTTGTAGTTGTTATTTTTGAGATCTCTATACGCATAAGTATTTTAGATTTAACCATTTTACCACCGCCTAACTCGAAAACCGTATCTCTAGGAAATGATGCTACCAATAATTAGGTATTTCATGTAGTACCCACATATTCTCAATTTCCGAAAGAAATCGCCCTCTCCACATCAGAAATATACATATTTGAGAATTTAACATGCCTCAATCTCGAAGAGCGTAACTCTTTTAAAAAATGTTCAATTAGAACGTTTCTGAACATTGTCCTATCTTTAATTATACCACCTCAGATTTTCGATTTTCGAGAAAATTTGCACCCTCGGAGGGAAGGAGATTTCGGATCTCCGTTCTTATGAATATGAGACAATTTCTCAAGCCTCCTCTTTCAAATGAATCAAAAGTCATCAAAATTAGAGTACGATTGTTATATAAGAAGCGCGCACTAACAAAAAAAGGAGAGTGGAATTGTAGGTATACCTCCTCCATTCGGGGTTCGTAGGTCAAAAATCAAAAAACATTCTTTGTGAAAACCCAAAATAAAAACTTAAACCATATTCTAGTTAACTAACTGTTTCTTAGGCCATCTTTTTCTTCTTTTTCATGATGATTTCGGGTGAATGTACTAAGATTTGATTATTGATTATCAATGAATTGCTTGAGAGAAGAATTAGCTGGATATTACCTAGTTAGAGGGGATTGCGAATATTTATTTGTTATTATTGTTGTTTGTGATAATGGGGGACAAGAAGCGTTGATATTGGACGTTTTGACCGACGAACCCCGAACGGAGGAGGCATACAATTCGATTGTCTGATTTTTTTGGTTCGTTCGCGCGTTTTATATAGTAGTCGTACTCTGATTTTGATGATTTTTGATTCATATGAAAGAGTAGGTTTGAGAAATAGTCCCATATTCATAAAAACGCAAATCCGAAATCTCCTTCCCTCCGAAAACCGCCTCCGAAGAAGGTGAAGGGGGCAAATTTTCTCGAAAATCGAAAATCTGAGGTGGGAGGTATAATTAAAGACAGGAAACGTTTAAATTGAACATTTTTCAATAGAGTTACGGTTTTCTAGTAAGAGGCATGTTAAATTCTTAAATATGTGTATTTTTGCTATGTGGAGAGGGCGATTTTTTTCGAAAATTGAAAATCTGTGGGCATTATATGAAAGATAATAATATTTGTAACATTTATAATTTATAATGAATATTTTTTACTTAGAGTTACGGTTTTCCAGATAGAGCGGTGGTAAAATGGTTAAATCTGAAATACTTATTCCTAGATATTTGCGCAGCGATGTTCTGAGATCTCTACTGAGTTCCATTATCTTTGTCTCTACATAGTAGTAACAAGGACAAGCAAAGAATATACGTGGGTAATAGGATATTAGTGGTATTAGCGAACAATCAACGATTTTCGTGACTAATGTTACACCCAAATGTGTGAAATAAATATTTTTCACAAAAAATTGGACCAACGTTATTAGTTGGTGCACTGAAAAGTACGAAATAATATTAATTTTATTGGTGCTGGTACTTGTGAAGTTGGTGCCAAAAGTTATTCGATTTAACTACAACTGCACAACTTCAAAAGTAACAGCACCAATAGAATAAATATTATTTCGTACTATTCAGTGCACCAACTAATAACGTCGGTCCATTTTTTTGTAAAAAACATTTATTATAGAACATTGTTGTAAATTAGGCTGAGATTTTTTAAATCTCATGTCGCGTTGACTGCGTTTGGATTTTTCTTCATAAAAGTAATTTCTAGCATTTCGCGCTTTCGGGTATTTTTCCAGTTGTTAATATCATTGAAGTTGAATGTACGTTTTTCCTCATTTACATGGCCTGTTAAATTTATGTCCTACCTGAACTACATAAAGCAGGAATCCCTATAAGACCAATAGTTTCATGTGTACCTACAGTCACCACTCAACAATCTTTCCAAGTATCTAAAACAAATTATAAGAAACATTATTAATAAAACTGACACATATACCTATTAAAGATTCCTGACACTTCAAAGTTAAAATAAAACACATAATTATTCCTAATGACTATCCAATAGTTTCACTTGACGTAGTCTCACTATACACAAATATACCAATAGAACTAGCTTTAAAAATAATAGATAAGAAATTAAATGAAATAAAACAATACACAGACATTCCCAAAACGGAATTCAAAGAGGCTGTCAAGCTCAATTCTACATATTTTATTCTAAAAAATCAGTTCTATCAACTTTTTTTTAAGGTTGTGCCACCACCAAGTTGCATTGCACAATTGGAACTAGAAGATTTTGAGAATGAAATATTACCAACAGCTTCCACTTGCTTAAACCTAGTCCATTCATATCACGAGAAAATCAAGATTAAAATAGATATAGAGGCAAATAACAGAATAAACTTCCTTGATTTGACTCTACATCACAATAACCACAGACCCGAAATACCGGATAGGATCCATAAATAGAGCAAAAACTGTACTAAGACAAAATGATTTCCCCATAAAACTAATAAAATACATTTTTAAATCCAAAATTGACCCAACAAAAAAACGAAACAAAACTAACCAAAAAATAGCAATAAATACCTCACCTTACCTTACATAGAAAATCTCTTGAGTAATTTACAGAAAGTCTTTAGAAATCAGTCATAAAGCTCGTATCTAATCTACTGAAAAAAACATATAGCAAATTAAAATCAAAAACAGAGAAAACAAAATAACATACTCAGTATACAAAATACCATGTAATTATTGCAACTGTTCATACATAGGACAAATTAGCCAGTACTAAGAAAATCGGATAAAGGGACATAAATATGACAGAATAAATAAAACTGATTTAACCAACTATGTAAATGAAGAGAAAACCTACATTCAACTTCAATGATATAAAAATATTAAATTGAAAAAATATTCGAAAGCGCGAAATGCTAGAAATGATTTTTATAAAGAAAAATTCAAACGCTGTCAACGCAAAAACAGATTTAAAAAATCTCAGCCTAATTTACAACCACATTCTATGAAACCGTAATAAGTACCTGCTCGTTGAATACCCATGTTCTTATTTCGAATAATCATAGAGCAATATAACGCCCAATATGAACGCTTCTTGTCCCCCACTATCACAAACAACAATAATAACAAATAAATAATCTCAAACTCTTCCACCTATGTAATATCCGTCTATTTCGGCTGTCAAGCAATTCATTGGTAATCAATAACAGAATAAATCAATCCAATTATAAAATCTTGGTAGGTACATCCACCCGAAATCATCATGAAAAAGAAGAAAAAGATGGCTTTACAAACTGTTAACTAGAGTATGGTTTAAGTTTTTATTTTCGGTTTTCACAAAGAATGGTTTTTGGTTTTTATGTCCTAGGTATGTTATATCCGAATAAGCTCAATTATTACTCTATTTGATTGAAAAAGACCACATAGTGTGTCGAAACGTTTCATTTTATGAGATGACATTTATTTATCAAAAAATCTCCGAATTCATTTAACCAAAGGCCTAATCCCAAGAATATCCACAATTTACTTAATCCATGGCTCAAGAACATTTAGAAAAAATATATGTATCAATATATATGCCTAAGCGTTCCGTATAGTAAACGTGAACCGATTCTGATGATTCATCTTCCATTTGATAAAGGACTGCTGAGAAATGGCCCAATAAAAACATGAAAAGAATATTTTTTAAATTATTTAGTGCGGCGACCTTTCACTACGTCATTGCTGCAAATAATTTACAAATTCTTTGTTGCAAGTTCTATATAGATAGATCATAAATATAGTATTCATTTGATGCCAAGTTCCTAATTTTATTTTGTAATAGGTAAAAGCAATCTTCCAGTATTACTTATTATATAAAAAGATAAGGTTTTGCTTACCTAAGAATTTCTCCATTTTTTCAAATGATACCTGTACATTTTGCATTATTTCGATGGACAATAATTCCACATTGGATCTTTTGATATTTGAATTCTCTACACCTTCCTCTAACAGTTTTCTCATCATTTGAGTTTATTTAGCAAACAACTAGAATTTCAACACTTTTGAGTATAATAATACTGCCATTTTTGATCGAACGAAAGAAGTATAGAATTCGACTGTCTGCTTTTTTGGTTTGTGCGCGCGTTTTATATATTAAACGTACTCCGATTTTGATGATTTTTGATTTATTTGAAAGAGGAGGATTAAGAAATGGTCGCATATCTAGAAAAACTCAGATCCGAAATCTCCCGACAAAAATCTGAGACGGCAGAGTTAAAGATGAGACAATATCGGGAAACGTTTAAATTGAACATTTTTTTAATAGAGTTACGGTTTTCGAATTACAGCATTTAATAGTACTAGTATTTTTGAAGTTTCCGCAAAAATAATTCTACATTACCTCAAAGTTAGTGGAAAGAATGAATAGTTTTTTTAATGTTTTTTATCTCAATCTGATTTGAACTATTGCCAATCTCAGTTTGAATTACTTAATCTCAGGGACGGTAATTTATTGGATAAAATTTCTTTTTCTCCATTAGTACCATCTAATTTTCCATAGTCCATAATTATACTTTTAATGATTATTTGCAAAATCTAGTGTCTACATTGTAGGTAAAAATTAAAAAAAGTAGTGAGACAGCTTGAATGTGTAGTTTCCTCTTATTAAAAGTTAAATATAGACGAAAAATAACAACTAGTGTATAATGTAAGCAAAATTTTCTAAACTTAGGAAAATTATTTTCATGCTTTGTTTTGCATTGAAGTAGATATATTTATACAGTTTGTGGTGACTGTAATTAGAGAAAAATACATGAAATTGATTACATTATCAATCTTAACAAAACAATTAAGTTTTGCATGCTTGGATTTAATTTATTTTCTGTGTAATTAACTTGACAAGAATATTCAATTCATTATATGAAAATATGTTGAATGCCGGGTAATTAAAGATTTTTACATCGATTCATCAACTATGCTACAACAGAATGTAATCAAAAAGGGTTTAGGTATATTGATGAATTCACAAAAAAAGCATAACTACTGATGAATCTAGTATTTCTTACTTAATGCCAGCAAAAAAACTAGCTCGATTTAAAATAAATTTTCAGAAGATTTTCTGGCAAGGCAAAATCATAATCACTCACAATCACTCAATTTAACAATAGGTATAGAATTGAAATATTCTATCCTGACTATTGTCAAAAATAAAGAAACAGTGTCTCCTTTTTTTGGGTTTGTGCGCGCGGTGTATAGTAAAATGTACTCCGATTTTGATTTTGAAGAGAGTTGAGAAATGGTCCCATATTTAGAAATATTCAAATACAAAATCTCCTTCTCTCTAAAAACCGCCCCCAAAAGGGGTGGTGGGGGCAATTTTACTCTAAAATCGAAAAGTCTTCGATCTACCTACAATTGCACAACTTCAAAAGTCCCAGCACCAACAGAATTCTTATTATTTTGTATTTTCAGTGCCCCAACTAATAAAGTTTGTCCAATTTTTGGTAAAAAATATTTATTTCGTAAAAGATAGTGAAATAAAATAAATATATTTAACAGCCATTCCAATATAAATGCAATAAAATATATAATCCAAGTATCTGGATTAGACTGAGAACTATCAGAAAAGCTTAATAATCAAAGACAAAAATCAAACCATACAATGCTTTTAATATACAACTAGGGTTAGGGTGTTCCCACGTTATATTGGCGATAGAGGGAGTCATTATTTCAAAACACTTGCATTCATTGCTCTAGCCAGTGGTACCGCCACTGGTTCCAGCACTGGTAGTTTTAAAGCTATTATTTTTTCAAATGTGAAATTCTCATATTTTTTACACAAATAACAATAACTTTCAAACCACTAGGTCTATATTAGTCGAAACGCTATTGGCGGCGAGCCGATGGGGTGGGGGAGTGTTCGATACTTACGATTTAATGGGTCGTTTCTCACCTCATACGATTGCATCGTTGCACAGTATAGTGGACAAGGGGTATAGAACAAAAACATTTAGTATATCTATTCGATAATGTGTTGATTCTAAGTGTTCCGAAAGGAATTGGTGAAAATGGAACCCTATTAATGAATCCGCTGTCCATTCATCCATCTGTTCGTCTGTTCTATCTCATGGACCGTAAATATGTAATGAGTTTGAATTTTCAGAGAATGTGTATTTCCATCCATCCCATACATCCACCTGTCTGTCAGCCGTCAGTATCTCATGGGCAGTAATAGGTAAAAGGTGGAATTTTCCTTTTAGAATCGTACGAACCCCTTCGATTTTTTGTTAATCATATCGCTTATTATCCGTGAAAATCTTATACGCGTTTGACGTGCTACTACTCTATTTTGCGGATAATGTCTTTGGTGATTAAGCTTTTGTTGATGGCCCTCAGTTTGGTCCAGATATTTGGAATGAGAATATAAAAAAAATGGTAATAATTACAACGTCTAATTAATATTGCTATGAGTTCAATATATAAAATATAAATAGTTGTTATCTGCGGTTTTAAGATATAAAATGGTGGCCAGAAGATAAATCAACAACTGGCAATAATTGTTTCCTTTTTATAGTAAAATCTTTTGTTTAGATTATCAAACAATCAACTTCCAACAGAATTAAAAGTGCAACGTTTTTTTTTATTTGAATATAATCTAGCCTCAGAAATTAAATTTTAAACAAATAAAAGTAATTGTATTACACATTCATCAGTATAACATTGTCCGTATGTGATTCTTGATTCTTCGATAAATGCCTATCAAACGCTACCGCAACGCGTGGAAGGGGTAGATATGTATCCTACTGTACTAATAAACTTCCTGGTTCAGGTGGGAAAACATTCCCGAAAAATCACTCTTTGCAGTTGGATCGCGTTCGGGAAAATGTTGCGTGATTGTGACGTTAGTTTAAAATTAGCGTGCCTGTTGGGTTTGTTGTTTTTTGTACCGATGTTTGGTAATGGCTTAGAATTTAAGTATCACAGCAACAAGGAAATTGAAGCTATTTTGAAGAATTTTTCGGAAAATTCAGGTTCAGTTAGAACAAAGATGTATAGTATTGGTGAAACATATGGTGGTAAGTTAATTGATGAGCTGATTTAAATAAATATTATAATTTCAAAAACATATCAGTGATATAATGAGTAATATATACCATATTATATACAGCGTGGTTCTACGGGAAAGACATCGCTCGATTGTGAGCAAACGATAACTACAAACAGTCTAAAATATTTTCAGGTTAGTTGCATTTCCGGTTATACCGGAAGTAGATGCCAACTTTGTTATTTTTAATAAAATACCCTGTAATTACAACATTTTTAGATTGCTTCTACAATTTTGAAAATATTTTATGTGTAATGTCCTATACCAAAATTTAAGTTTGCAGTTCAAATATAATTATCAGTCTTTTCTATGAGGAAAACTTTAATATTTGATTTGGGTTAATTTTCTTGTAGAAGAAGATCTACTTTATCAGTATTTTTAAGATATTTTGAAAAAAAATGTACAGACTGATCAAAAAGAAGCATGAAAGCTAGATCCAAAAACTTCAAAAGTATTTTTTTCAAATGGAAACCCCCGTTATTTATTATGTTATTGTATTAAGCAGCAAAAATATGGGCAATTTTGTATAAGGTTGTCTATACCAAAAATTAGTAGTTTCTTGTGTTAGAAATAGGCCATTATTGCATTAGAAAATAATAACAAATGTCAATATAAGACAAACAAGCGTAAAAAATTCTATATACCTAATACTTTTCATTAGCAAATTTTTAGTAATTATGAAGACTTAATAATACAAATGAAGATTATTAGAAATTATTTATTATTTATGGAGAATGTGATAAAGTTATTTCGAGAACATGTTATACATTCGCTATGCTATATCCACAGAAACTGCAACCAACACCAAAATCTGTTAAGAAAATTATAGAAAACTTCCAAGACTTTAAAACTATAAAGCTATGATAATTAGATACTCAAAACTGGCAAATGAAAAGTATTGTATTGACTTTTTTGACGCTTGTTTGACTTTTATTGACATCTGTTATTATTTTCTAATGCAATCATGGCCCACCTCTAACACAACATTAAAGTTGAGTAGCATTTTTACATAGAAAAATGAAAAATGACAATTATGAAAAAATACTAATTTTCGGTGTAGACAACCTTATACAGAGTTCCCTTTATTTTCGGGGCTTAATACAAGAAAATAATAAAAAACGGGGTTGCCATTTGAAAAAAATTACGTTCTTTTGTAGAAATTATTGTCAAAATATGAAAAGAATATTGATAAAGTATATCTTCTTCTAAAAGAAAATTAACCCAAATTAAATATTAAACGCTTTCCTATAGGAAAGATGAATAATTGTGTTTTGGACTGCAAACTTAATTTTTGACATAAAATAGGTATGTCAAAAACGGTTAGACTTAGGTATAGGACATTGAACGTAAAATGTTTTCAAAATTGAGAAATCTAAAAATGTGGTTTTATATACACGGTCTTCTATTAAAAATAACAAATTTGGCATCTACTTCCGGTATAACCGGAAATGCTACTAAAATGAAAATATTGTAGACATATATTCTCTAGTGAATTTAGTATGTCAAACAAATTCAGATTGTTTGTAGTTATCCTTTGCCCACTATTGATCCATGTCTTTCCCGAAGAACCGCCCTCTATATATATTTTTAGGGTAAATAAAATATAAAAAACTAATATGTATTCCTTTACATTTATTTATACTGATTAATATGCCATCCTTCTATAATAATGGTCAAACAAAGCAATTATTTCAGTTTATTTAATAGATACTTTTAACGTCTCTGGCTGTTCCCCCTCTAAGATTTAATTTGTATGATTGCGATGTATCAAGATGATATTGATGAAAACGTCCCTAATTGAATTAGTAATATCTAATTGGCGGTTGCCTAATGATTTCTTTTAACGATAAGTAATTCTAGTCTTAATCTAATTCCGTTTTAAGGACATTTTTGGTCAATGAAGTTTTGTAAGAAGCCCACTCAGTTCTAAACAAACCAAAAACTCTAGTGGAAAACTAATAGTACATATTGTCCCTGCTCTATATACCTTCTTTACTGGAAGGATAATAAGGTTATTTATTTCTTTACATTTGCGGTTAGAATTCAATACAGACATCATATCCGTCAATTCTCAATGGATGTTCTCTTCTATATATACATTGTAATCATTATACCTCATACGATCTATAGACATTTGAAGTTTGAATCGTTAAAAAATCAATCGTTAATGGCTAAAACTATCGAATGCCCTCTATATCCGAGTTTTACTTCAATATTTTCCTAAAAAGTTTCCATGTCAAAACATTCATCCTTATACCTACCAAATTTTATTCTTTCGCAATGTTCATTGAAATTTGTGTTCGACGGGTATATTGGAGGATCATTAGATATATAAAAGAAAATTTGAGTGTTATTTTTGATTTTTAAATCAAATTCTCGATTATTTGTCGCTGCAGATTAATTTAGGTACATATACATAGTGACGGGGTTATTGCAAATAGTTATTGTTTTTTAATTACATTTTTTATACCCCAGCAACAAAACATTGTAAGAATTGATTCCGAAATACTACAAGATTTATTTGCTAATTTAATTTTTCCGTTGTCATTATAAAAATGACAAACAAGAATTAGCAATACGCGAAAACACAATAGTATAAGCAAAGATTAGAGTATTTAATCTTTGGTGTGTAGTTTTTTTCTTATGTAACCATAAAATATTTTGATGCAAGATACAATATTTTTTATTTATTGACCTAGCTTACTTACCTAGTACCTTATGAATCATGGAATTTTTTTTTGAGTACTAATAAACACTTCAACCTGATAGGAAACAAGCTATGGGTTTTATCACTGACAGCCTCTCCAGAAGGGAAGATTGGTGTCCCCAATGTTAAGCTAATTGGCAATATGCACGGGGATGAAGCCGTTGGTCGAGAAATTCTTTTACACTTTATTGAGGTCAGTAAAGAGTAATTTCTTAGTCATAGATAAAATTTTAAGAATGGGTTCATAATAATTTTGATATATATATATATATATATATATATATATATATATATATATATATATATAAATTTTTCTATTGCAATTTCAGTACCTTTTAGATAAGTATCCAACAGAGAAAACCATAAGTCAATTGTTAAATAGTACCAACATCCACGTGATGCCAACCTTGAATCCTGATGGATTCGCTAAATCAGAAAAATCGTGTACTGGCGATGAATTTGCTAGAGAAGTGCATTTCAAATATCAGATGGTAAGTTAAATTAAGATATTCTGGGTTTATATTATCTTAATCTTATTCTATATCTATACCTCTATACCTAATATAGATTAATTAAATTTTTGTTTGATATTTTTCCGAGTTACTGTGAACAAATTTCTTGAATCAATGCTTAGCTTAAATCTTCCATATATTTGGTACTTCCGGCGTAGTATTAGTTAGAAATATTTTCCTCTTATTTCGTCCTCCTCAATTGGGACTTAGTCAATTCCATTTCCTGACTGCACTATGCAGTCCAATTAATATATGTTTTATAAATGTTTAGTTCATATTAAATATACCCTTCGATTACGCGAATTGGTCGAATGATTTGTTTTTACTTTCCTACGCTACTATAGTAGCTGTATAAGGAAAGTATTGTAATCGTGTGAAATTTTCAGTATCGAGATTTTTACAAATGTTGACGTTTCAGAGTTTTCTAAGTCAAATAAAGATATTTTCAGCCATTGGTCTGTCTGTTTGTGACAGCATTATCTTGGGAACGGATCGGTGTATTTTGTTGCTTTCTTTTTTACTTTGTTTGGCACCAATATCAATCACCGGTTGCACTGAATGAGAATCCTGTATACACTGGGTGTTGAGCTATCACAAAAAAATTTGCTCAAGATTGTAGCGCAAATACGGCTCTAGGGATTTTGATTAAACTTGCCTAAAGTATTCTTCTGAGAGTCCTTTACCACCCACACACAGAAAAAGTACAAAAAAAAGTTATGCTTGAATAAAATTTCATATTTTCCACATGTTTCTTCAGATTCTGGCTAAACGTTTCATCTTAAGGAAAAATGTTAAATGACTGGTAGCACGATTTGACCACTATCATCGTCGCTATGTAAGAAAAGTATTGTAATAGAGTAAAATTTTTCATTCACTGGAATTTGCCAGCGAGCGGTAGGAAAGTCGTGTGAGTGGACACACCAGTTTTTTTTTATTTGGTTGCCACAATCGCGTGTCTACTGTGACACTTGATCAGTACGAATTATTTGGGTTTTGACTCCGATAGAAAGAACGAAACAGTAATTCATTTTTGTTACTCTTATTTCCGTTCGACTGATATAGCCCACCTAAACCTCCAAGGATTTCACATCTATTTTTGATCGACGAACCCGAACGGAGGATTTTGGTTTGTGCGTGCGCTGTATATAGTAAACGTACTCGGATGTTGATCATTTATCATTTATTTGAAAGAGGAGACTTGAGAAATAGTCCCATATTCATAAAAACACAAATCCAAAATCTCCTTCCCTCCGAAAACCGACCCCGAAGGGGTGGATCCCTCAAATTTTCTCGAAAATCAAAAATTCGGCTTGGCAGAATTAAAGGTAGGACAATATACGGAAACGTTTAAATTTTTTCAAAAGAGTTATGGTTTTCGAGTTACGTTCATGTTAAGATCTCACATATGTGCATGTTAAAGACAATAATTTTTGTGGAAACATTTATAATGAACATTTTTTCCTTAGAGTTACGGTTTTCGGTAGTAAAATGGTTGAATCTAAAATACTTATGTGTATTTCCGCAGCGATGTTCTGAGATCTCTACAATAAATAACAAGTACAAGCAAAAAAATATACGTGGGTAATAGAATAAGTACTATCTTCTTTGGTATTAGTGAACTTTCAACGATTTTCGTGACTAATGTTACACTCAAAAGTTTGAAATGAATATTTTTTACAAAAAACTGGACCGACGTTATTAGTTGGTGTACTGAAAAATACGAAATAATATTAATTCTATTGGTGCACGGTACTTGTGAAGTAACAGCTCCAATAGAATTAAGATTATTTTCTATTTTCAGTGCACCAACTCATAACGCCGGTCCAATTTTTTGTAAAAACATTTATCAAGTGCACCGACTGATAACGTCGGTCCAATTTTTTGTAAAAAATATTTATTCTAACCAATGTTTTAATAACGTGCTGTACATTGGCTTCTCTATTTAATGAGTAGTTATTAAATAGTTTTTATTACTTTCGGTTCTTGTATCAATGGACTCCGCAGCGATTTCTCAGGCCCCATACGGTCTAGAGACTTGAAATTTCGAATTCGAACTTAGATTGCAGACATCTCGCCGCCTGTTAAGCTCCAAGTGTTACCCAATATTTATTAATTATAATTATCTCATTCAAGCAAGATCACTTTTTCTTCGACATGGAACAACAATGTCGAACAATGGGATTCGTCACTGGAATTACGCATGAGCATGGAGTGTATATATGAGTCTCTGGTATATAGGTCCTCTCTGGCAAATCGTCGTATATATTACCCTATGGTTATGAGTTTTGTGGTAGACAAACAGTAATTTATTATGGAATTGCTGTTGCTAGCAAACAGATATACATAAGTATAGTTCAAATCGAGAAAAGGAGAGCAATATTAGGTACTCATCGGTACGGTTCAAATCTTAGATAAAAACTATTTATAATTTTTTTTTCAAAAATTCCAGTTGTTTTAATCTAACTTTTTTCTTGTATCTTAAATTATTGATTCCAAGTTGAAGTTTGTTCATAACTCATTTTTTTATCAAGTCCTTGTAGTATCCATTACCGTAATAGAAATATTTGGAATACTGGGAGGAATCTTTCATATTAAGTACTTAAGAGACGAGAAATGTATTTTTTCTACGAATTACTTTATTATAATCTTGATTACGTATTGAACGACATCTTGGTAAACAACAATTTTAATCATCAGGTGAATTCTTTCTTCACGTCTTCCTAATTTGAGATTGTTATTCGTCTCCAATTTGGATTTTTGATATACCAACTAGTAATTTTTGTTACTTTGACAATGATCCTAATATTGAGTCAGTAGATACATACTTATTTCTTTCAACGCATATTTGCGTATTATTCTATTAAAATTAATGAAATATTTGAGATTGCATTAAATTTCCTCATTAAGTTTCTATGTATATACAGGGTCATTTTTGTTATTTAAGCTATGAGTTTGATATATTATTTTCATGTGTAACGTAGGGCCGATATGCAGAAATAATTTTATTCAGGCATTTTGATAATTTTGTTTCCTTTTATGCTTATCTACATGATCCTAAAATTCTTGACCGACGGACCAATTCAATTTTTATATGAATGTTCGCGCCTTATAAATAGTAAACGTGCTCCGATTTTTATAATTCTTTTTTCATTGTATACAGAGAGAACTATTGAGAAATGGTCCCATTGAAAAACAATCGGCATTCAACATGTCTCTCTCCCTCAAAAACTTTTTACAAAGGGAGTTGGAGAGAGCATTTTTTTGAAAATCGACAATTTGAGGCGACAAAATTTAAGAAAATACCATATTCGGCAACGTTTGAATTAAAATTTAAAAAAAAATCATATAGGTTTTCGAGTTACAGCGGTGGTAAAATCTGAAATAAATGTGTCTCCGCTATATGGTGGGGGAAATTTTTTGGAAAAATTGAAAACATAAGACGGCCAAATTAAAGAGAGCTTATATGTAGCAACATTTTAATTGGAATTTTTTTCAGAGTTACTTTAGTGGAAAAGTCTGAAATATGTGTATTTCAGCGATGTTTCGGAATCTCTGAATAAGTCCAAGCAACGTATTTTTTTCTTTGGTGCAGGTTGAATGACTTTGATGACTAATGTTACACACAAAAGTGTGAAATAAATATTTTTCACAAAAAAATTAGAGTGAATTTCTTAGTTGGTAAACTAAAAAATACAAAATAATATTAATTTTATTGGTTCTGGTACTTTTGATGTTGTGCAATTGTATTTAAATAGAAGACTCTTGGCACCAACTTCACAAGTACCAGCATCAATAGAATAAATATTATTTTGTATTTTTCAGTTTCGCCTCAAATTGTCGATTCCCGAAAAAAAAAAACCCATCCAACCCCTTTGGGAGAAGTTTTTGAGGGGAAGAACATGGTGAATTTTTTTCAATAGGACCTATTCTCAATAGTCAGCAATCAAATGAAAAGAGAATTATGAAAATCGGAACACGTTTACTGTTTGGAAAGCGCGAACAGCCATAAAAAAAGGAAGTATCTAGAGCCCCGTGCGCGGGGGATCTAGAAAAACGCAAAATCCCGAAGAGGCGTGGCTTAATGACGATATTCGGGACTTTCCAAAAATGATTCTAATCATGACTTCGCGAGACTAGTGTAACAGACAAAGAGTCCCCAACTGTAATTTTAGTATCAGATTAATAAAAGAAAAAATAAGGAAGTAGCAAACAAATCTATTATATTCCTAGTAAATAAATGGAATTAAAATTATGACATTTCATTTTGTTTGTCTTTTTCTTTTTAGCTGACAAGCCTATCGCCGCTGTATTTTTACCTCTGGGTGGGCCACGACTTTTAATGGGGGCCTAAAAAATGTTTATCCTCAAATTTAAAATACTTAACAACTGCGATATATTAACATTTACCGGTAAACAGATATTTTTCAAAGGGTCTTGCTCTTGCTTTTCATTTTCTAACTGTTGAGCTTGTGTATTCTTGTTTCTATGCACCTCATTAGTTTCAACAGAAGCGTTTACTAACTGCTGGTCAAAGTGAGTATCTAGAACTTATACGATAAAGTCGATAAACAAATAACAGACACAAGTACTCGGGAAAGCGAACTGAGCTGAACTATAAATGCGGGATTTTAATTCTGTTACAACGGTCCCGAGGTCGGGATCAGAATTATTTTTGAAAAGTCCCGAACGCCATTATTCGGGATTTAGAGTTTTTCAAGCTCTCCCGCATTCGTGATTCTAGACACTCCGTTTGGTTCATCGGTAAAAAATAACAATGTTCGCAACATTTACTTTACTAAAGTGCATATTGAATCTTGACACAAACACAAAACTTATAAACGATCCTATTATTTTTCAGAATGGCGAATTAATTTATTGATAAAAACAATTTTTTTGTCTACAACTTTGAATGCGATCAAAATTATGATCTAGGGTTATAATTAGAAAAATATTTGTTACTTAATTCCGCATCGAATGACATAAAAATATTTGAAATAGGAAAAATAAAGTGTTTTGAAATTTTTAAATTTTGCCACCAAATTATGAATGAATAATAATAGTTAGTTAGTTAAGAACTCTGTTAGACCTTTTACTCCATGTATGAATTTATCACCGAGGTGCTATTTACATTTTAATTAATTTTATAGACAATACCGTTAACAATAAAATATTATGACCATGTAGATAACCATAAAGGGTACCTACCCTAAATAAGCAACAAAATGTATGGCATGTAATTTCAAAAATGCTTCAACCTGGCGTCACAGAGATTTTGAGACACTCTGTGTAATAATCCCAAATAATTTCCACTGATGAGCCTCACGTTATAGATTAAGATTGCAAAATATCATACGCATCACGTAACTGACCACTAAGGGGAGCTGATTTGGTGGACCCTGTATAGCAATTTTAACAACAAAACATTTTTGTTTTATAAAAATAAGCTTGCTCTTCTTTTCCGAGGCGATGAAAAGAACTCGGATAAAAGAATTAAAAATGAAAACTTACATGCCATATAAAAAGATACTTGTTTGGAAAGATATAAAGGGAATGAAAGAGAAGATAACTACTTTGCTTCGCTACATCTACACCATTGACGCGAATGAAACAAATAATTCATATAGCAATTTCATCCGGTCTAGAATCAGAGGGCTGTTTTCCTTGCACGTTCTTTTCTCAGCGTAGCAATGAAAGGAAACCTCATTTTCATTTATTGATAAGATTACATTGAAAATACTCTCCTAGTTGTAATCAAGGATACAAAAGACAATGATATACATAAATAAATAATATGCAATAATTATTTATTTAGATAAAACTATAGACATGCCCAGTCGACGTTGTTCTAAGCCCTTTCCGGAATGTGTAAATGGGAATTTTATTATAAAGTCATTTCATTTATTTAAACCAACACATCTGGTTCTACTTTTTTATTATACGTATAGGTGTATATCAGTCATATTAATCCACAAATGAAAAATTTGTTGACTCTAAAATATTTTTTACAAAAAATTGGACCGACGCTATTAGTTGGTGCACTGAAAAGTATAAAATAATATTAATTCTATTGGTGCTGTTACTTTTGAAGTTGTGCAGTTGCAGGTAGATTGATAACTTTTGGCACCAACTTCACAAGTACCACCACCAATAGAATTAATATTATTTTATACTTTTCAGTGCACCAACAAATAACGTCGGTCCAATTTTTTGTAAAAAATATTTATTTCACACTTTTGAGTGTAACATTAGTCACAAAAATCGTTGAACGTTCACTAATACCAATGAAGATAGTACTTATCCTATTACCCACGTATATTCCTTGCTTGTAGTTGTTATTATTGAAATCTCAGAACATCGCTGCGGAAATACGCTTGAATATATTAGTTGTTACCTTTTTAACATCGATTTTACTCGAAAACCGTATCTCTAAGGGAAAAATGTTCATCATAAATGTTGCTACAAATAATTATGTCCTTCATGTACTGCCCAAAGATTTTCAATTTTCGACAGAAATCGCCCTCTCCACATTGCACATTTGAGAATTTAACAAGCATCTATCTCGAAAACCGTAACTCTTTTGAAAAAATGTTCAATTTAAAAGTTTCCGGATATTGTCCTATCTATACTTATATCACCTCAGATTTTCACACAGTCGAAATTTATAACTCCTCCGTTTGGGGTTCGTCGGTCAGAAACGTAGGTATTTTCGTCCGCCATTTTTGACTGCCTTACCTCTATACCTAAACTACTAATCTTGCTGGTAATTAGGGAGAAAAAGTAAGAAAAAGAAAAACAAATTGGAAGTTCTACTCCAGAAATTATACTTTCTGGTGAACATGAAGACGAAGACTTTTCCAGAATAGGTCATCCTTGTTGTTATGAAATTTTAAATCTTAATTACATTGCAAACATGCATTCAGATCACCCTGTAGTTTCTGCATATTAAAAAAATACAATTTAATACGATGCCAGAACGCATGATACATATAATGAATTCAGGGGTTTTATTAAACTCATCATTCAAATTATTAATAATACAAATTGTTATTCTCATATGTTTATATATATTACACAAAAAGACCTTATAAGTTTTCAAATCTATTTAAACTTTCCTACCGCTGCTTCAAGTAGCCTAGTAGAAAAGTATTGTCATCGTGTGAAACTTTCGGTGTCCAGTTTTCAATAAATGTTTACGTTTCAGATTCCTGAGTAAAAAACACATTTTCAGCTATCTGCCTGTCTGTGCAAAGATTATGTCGGGAACGGATGGGCTGATTTTGTTTCTTTATTTTTTTATTAGAAGGATATTGATATGGCCCGCCAATTACACAGACTGGATATTCTGGTCGAACTAGTGTACGATTTTGCAAAAATAAACAGCAAAAATTTTGAAAAAACTATTCGAAAATAAAATGCATATTCATATTCTGGCTAAACAGTTCCTCGTACGTAAAAATTAAATATAACCATTGTGGTTTGTCTTGGAAAGATGAAAAAAATGGTCACGTGATCTGAACAGACGATATTTATATTGAATGGAATTTGTTTAAGAGTGGTAACATAGTCGAGATTTTTTTACATGAATTATTGTTATTATCGATTATTTTAAGCGAGTCATGCTTTTTCATGGACGCAGAACAACATGATTCCATTCCTCATGGAGTTTTCAGAGACTTTTTTTACACTATATGATCCCACAGTGGAAAATTGCTTGAATAAAATAAATAAATACCACGATGAACGAAACTGTGAAATATTTTGAAGAGCAACTAAACACTTTTAAGGTTTAAATCATAAAGTAAATACTTACTTAAGTCATAGAGTATCAGAGTAAATACTCACTTAAGGGTCTTTGTCAGCGCGCTCCAAAATTGCGGACGAGAATACTGATACTATATTAGTACCTACAGGACCATTGCATAGCATCCCTAACAGACACACCAACACACACACATGTAGATATACAAGGTGCAACAAAAATGTGGGAGGGCTATGACTAGTTGAATTGTGTTCATCAAAACGATCGCAAAAGTTAGTTATGGCCATTTAAAGCTTTTAGTTCAGTTACTAATTATTGATAGATCTGTAATGATTATCTATGTTTTCAATATCATGTTGAAAAAAGCATTTTAGACAAGGTGTATATAAAAACATTTGTGATTTTAATCGTGTAAAATTTCAGGTTCAGATGTTCACTTTTTAGATGTCCCTGAATCCAAAATAGTATATTGTGCATGAAAATTTATGCGAGAGCGGCAAGAATTCTTTCTGTTGAAAATATAAGTACACATTATTTTTTCAACGACTTTAATATGTGGTGGCGTACAAATATTAATATCATTTTCGTCGCTTGAACTCATCGATTTTGACAAATACTCAATCTCAAACAATTATGACAACACGCTTGTTATTGAAACTAGCGTTCCGTAGCAACATATGACTAGTTCAGAATCAGAGAGGGGAAGAAATATTTTGTACAAAAAAATGGACCGACGTTATTAGTTGGTGCACTGAAACTACAAATTAATATTGTTGCGTAAGCGGGTTAGCAGATAAGTGAGACTAATTTACAGTTTTACAATTGTTAAATAAACTTTATTTATACTCGAAATAATAAAAATTACAACTTAACTTTACTATATTCTCACTAGCTTACTCGCAATATTCTATTATTCACACTGTCTCTTATACTCTGTCTCTCATGCCGATAATTCCCTTATATATAAAACCGACAAAGGCTCCAGATCATTCAAGCGGCTTCTGGTCTATGATTCGCAAGCCGCCACTGGACTTTTCTCGAGATCCCTTTGTCGGCATTCTAGGAGTAGATGCCGACATGCTGCCGTCGCTCTCTTTGTCAACGCCGCTTTCGATGTTTCCAACCACAGAATAGATCTCGCGCTTGCTTCAAAAGGATGCCGCCACTTTGTAGCCAAAACCGGCGGCTGTTCCCCTTGCACGTTACACTGCTCCCTCCCTTAAAGCTGTTCGCCCCGAACAGCTTCTTCCGTTTGTCTCCAGAACGGTGGATTATCTCCTCGATACGGACTGAGTCTTTCCACGTGCACCACTTTTGGCTTGGCTCTTGGCGAAAGTTGGATCTTGTACACCAAGTCATTAATCTTTTTGACAATGCGATATGGTCCTTCCCAAGGTCTTTGCAATTTCGGACTTAATCCTCTCCTTCGCTGTGGCTGGTACAACCAAACTGCATCGCCTTCGTTGAAAGGGTTTAATGGCTGCCTTTTGTCTCATCTTCATTTTGTCACTCTTCAACTGAAGTTTTTCTCTGAAAATCGTGGACCACTCTAAGTCGCTCCTGTAGGTCAGCTAAATAATGTGGAAGAGACTATTCTTCATGATCGTCGGCTGATGGTCTGCCAAACATCAGATCTACGGAGAGCTTCATTTCTCTTCCAGACAACAACATCGATGGTGTATAGCCAGTATGTTCATGCTGGGAGCTTCGGTAGGCCAGGAGAAAGAGAGGCACCAGTTTGACCCAGTTACGTTGGTGCTCATCCACAAATATTGAGAGGTATTGATTGATGGTCCTATTGTACCTCTCGACCATTCCATCTGACTGTGGATGAAGTGGGGTTGTTCTTGTTTTTCGTATCCCCAGCAACCTCCTTAACTGCGTCTATACTTCGGATTCAAAATTTCTGCCTTGATCGGTATGCAGCTCCAAGGGTACTCCGTGTCTGGATATCACGTTCTCTAGAAGGGCTTCGGCCATTGTAATTGCTTCATGATTCGGCATCGGCACTACTTCTGGCCACTTCGAGAAATAGTCCATGGCGACCATGATGTACTTATTTCCAGAATCTGTCGTAGGGAAGCACAACGAATCCCCTTGACCGTCTGATCAAATCTAGAGATTTCTTGCCACTCAGGTCGTCGCTTCTGGTCTAGCCAGCCCCGTACTATCGTCAAATCTTTGTCAGCGATTTGTTCTCTTCTAAAGTTTTCTCTGGTGATTTCGTCAGTAATTTCCGTTTCCTTATTCCTAATCTGCATTTGTTGGATATGTACAACATCCTTGGCTATTTCTCTTTGTTCCTGCCTTTGACAGAATTTACAGGAACTGCCACAAGGTCTTCGTGACAAGCTGTCAGCGTTGGCGTGACTTCTTCCTTTTCGGTGTTTTATTTGAAAGTCGTAACTCTGCAGTTTATCCAACTAACGCGCTATCTGTTCCTCCGGATTTTTGAAATTCAGCAGCCACGGTAATGCAGAGTGGACTGTTCTTACTAAAAATTTCCGTCCTTAGAGAAAACTGTGGTAATGCTCTATGGATCGTACAACCGCTAGCAGCTCCTTCCGGGTCACACAGTAGTTTCGCTGTGCTTTTCCCAACGTTTTGCTAAAATATCCAATTACAGCTTCTTCGCCATTCTGTATTTGGGAAAGAACAGCTCCTATTCCACTTTGTGAAGCGTCAGTGTCTAACACGGACAATCCTTCGTCCAAGGGATATGCAAGAACAGGAGCACTGGTCAAACGGTTTTTCAGCTCCAGAAACGACTGTTGACATTGTGGTGACCAGTCAAAGTGGGAGTTGTTTTCGGTAAATTGATGTAGTGGCTTCACAATTTTCCCAAAATCCTTAACAAATCGGCGGTAGTAACTGTCCTTCTTCGTAACATCATTTAACCTCCTGTAATCCACACAGAACCTCGTCGAACCATCCTTATTCGTCACCAGCACAACTGGTGATGACCAAGGACAACTGGATTCTTCTATGACGCCATCCATCAGCATTTCTTGAACCATGGTGTTAACTTATTGTTGTTTGACGAAAGAAGTCTTCGTGGAGGTTGCCGAATAGGTACGGCATTTACCGTGTTAATCCGATGTTCGACTAAATTCGTTCGCCCTGTAATTTTTCCTTGTACGAAAACATCAGCTTCTTGCTTTAAAAAATCGATGGCCTTTTTCTTTTCCTGTTCACTAATATGTTTCCAGGTCTTCTTGAAACTCTCCATTAGCTCTTGGGACAAATGTACATCTTTTGAAACCGGTTCCTCTTGCTCACATCTTGTTACACGGGAGACTGGCGAACATGTACCAATGACTTCCCCTTTCTTCAGTGTCACTCTGTTTACAGACAGATTGGCTTCCCTCACTGGAATAATGTCGTTGGATTTAACTAAGCACCTAGCCAAGAGAGTCCCGTTCTCTTTGTTCTCGTTTGGTTCAAAAACCATAGTGTCAACTCCATCCAGTTGTTTTTCTAGGTGCGCCTTCACTATCTTCTCACTATTCCCAGATATTCGTGTATCTTTGGTGACGATTATTTTAACAGGACAGTTCTTGTTCGAAGATGCTGAGAAAAATATTTCCTCGTTGCCCACTCTTAACATTCTGTTTTTAAAGTCCATTGTAATGAAATTGAAGGTTTCCAAAATGTCTAAGCCTAGTATGAATTCATCCACTAGTCGACCACGATAGCATTAACCTTTACTTGTACCTTGCCAATTTCCAAAGTGGTGGTGGTCTCTCCAAAAACATTTATCAGATCTCCTTTTGCAGTTTCCAGTATTGGCTTGATGTTGTGCTGCACAATAGAGTCTTTGGAAACCATGTCGGGGCGTACCACTGATCTTGTTGCCCCCGTGTCGATGGTCAGATCACATTTCTTGCCGTTGATAAAACCTTGGACAACGAGGCTCTCGCAGTTATTCTTAATGGAGCGCAAATGTAACTTGGGGGCTTGATAATCAGTGGTCGCCAGCGTTCGCCCCCTTACACTGGCGAGGTGGAGTTTTCCTGCCGGGTATTGTCTCTCTGAATATTTCGTTCTTCAGATCTGGGTCGTCGCCTGCAGTTTCTACTTATATGTCCCTCTCGATTGCAATTGTAACACTTAATCACTTTTCTATATCCGGACTCCTTGCTTCCTCGAGAGCAGAATTTATGGAACATCGCCTACAGCTTCTTAAAGAAATCTTTCGGTTCGTCTGACACCCTGACTTCTCTTACTTTATTGCGACGATTCATCGAAGCGTTTTTGGCAGCTTCGTATTCCAGTGCCAAGACAACTGTTTCGGCTAAGGTGTTATACCTACTTAGTCTCAACGCTTGCTGCATGTCGGTGAAGTACTGGACACTAATTTGCTCGATGAATGCATCCGGGGCCTGTGGATAAGCCAGTCGCACCATGCTCTCAATGCTACTGCTGAATTCCTGCAGTGATTCCGTTGAACCTTGAATTCTGCTCTTCAGCTGGCTCTGATACACTTGGCTAAGATATTTGTTGGCGTATCTTAGTTCAAAGGCGAACGCAACAGCCAAATAATCAGTTTGTTTGGCTTCCATGATGCTCCCATCCATTCGCATTGGCTGCAGCCTCGAATTCACGTTTGTACACAGCCCAGGATATTTCGCCGTCAAACGTTGGTGGTTTAAGTTTTTCATTGGCTGTTGTGATCGCCGATGTGTCCAATTTGCTAATTTCGTTTTGGTTGGTATCTCGCATTTTCTTCACCTCTTTCTCTAGTTTCCGGTACTTCTCCTCAAACTCTTCTCGAACTGTCCCAATTTCTTCTCGAACTGTCCCGATTTCTTCTCGAACTGTCTCGATTTCTTCTCGAACTTCTTGTTTCACAGTCTCGATTTCTTGATGGACATTTCGGAACAATCCTGCGATCTGCTCGAAATCTCTCTGTCGTAGTTCTTCTTGTTTACTCTTTTTTCTGTTCTTCTCGCAGCCTTCGTTCCTCCTCTTCTCTCTTTTCTTTTTGTCGCAGTTCTTATTGTTTTCTCGAAAAATCGGAGAATAACTTAGATAGTTGTTCTTCCATTTTTTTTCTCTGCTTACGGGTGTTCACCATAGACAAAACCCTCTTCACTCACTTATCCCTCTTCTAACACCAAATTGTTGCGTACGCGGGTTCGCAGATAAGTGAGACTAATTTACAGTTTTACAATTGTTAAATAAACTTTATTTATACTCGAAATAATAAAAATTACAACTTAACTTTACTATATTCTCACTAGCTTACTCGGACTATTCTATTTATTCACACTGTCTTTTATACTCTGTCTCTCATGCCGACAATTCTCCCATATATATCTAGTCTAATTACTCCAATATCGGCTCGATATAGTACACGCACCACGTCTTCTCCCTACGGCGGTCGGACATCGAATGCCACCCACTCCCCGCTACCTTTGCGTGGTACGTCACTCGAGACGACAGTATTATTTACATATATCTATACACTACATCTCTTCCCTATATATATATATATATATATATATATATATATCCGACGAAGGCTCCAGATCACTCGAGCGGCTTCTGGTCTTTGATTCGCAAGCCGCAGGATCCCTCTGTCGGCATTCTAGGAGTAGATGCCGACATGCTGCCGTCGCTCTCTTTGTCAACGCCGCTTTCGATATTTCCAACCACAGTATAGATCTCGCGCTTGCTTCAAAAGGATGCCGCCACTTTGTAGCCAATACCGGCGGCTGTTCCCCTTGCATGTTACAATATTAATTCTATTGGGGCTGGTACTTTTGAAGTTGTGCAGTTGCAGATAGAAAACTTTTGGCATCAACTTCACAAGTACTAGCACCAATAGGATTAATATTAATTTATACCTATTTTTCAGTGCACCAACTAATGAGGTCGGTCCAATTTTTTGTAAAAAATATTTATATACTTTTGAGTATAACCTTGGTAATGAAAATCGCTGAACGTTCACTAATACCAAAGAAGATAGTACTTATCCTATTATCCATGTATATTTTTTGGTTTTACTTGTTATTATTCGGAGATCTCAAAACACTGCGGCGCAGATATATCTACATATTTCAGGCTTTACTGCTGTAACTCGAAAACCGTAACTCTTTTGAAAAATGTTCAATTTAAATGTTGCTACCTACACATGTTTTTTTTTTAATTTGTTCGTCTTATATTTTAAATTTTCGACAAACATAACCCCTTTCACATAGCGGAAATACACATATTTCACACATTACCATTGTGTACCTCAAAAACCGTAACTATTTTGAAAAAATGTTCATTTTAAACGTTTCCGGATATGGTCCTCTTAGGTACTAATTTTCCAATCTCGAATTTTCGATTCTCAAAAAAATGTGCCCCTTCCACATAGCTGAAACACATATGACTGTAACGCGGAAACCTATTATTATTTTCAAAAATGTCCAATTTAAACGTTTTCGGAAATGGAATTTTCTTTAATTCTGTGTCTCAGATTTTCAATTTTCGGGAAATATTCTCCCCACCGCCCCTTTGGGAAAAGTTGTTGAGGGGAAGGGCATTTCTAATATTGTTTTTATAATGGGACCAATTCTCAATACTCCTCTCTCTAATGAAAAAAAAATCCCGATGGTCTGTAGTCAGCGGAAAGGTAAATTTTTCAAAATTCATTGAATTGAAATTTGAACAACCTTTTCATTGGTATACCTACATGTTATTGCATAGAATTGTCGTATGTGGCATAGCCTTGCGGTTAGAGGTTTTTGTTTAGGCTGTTGAATATAAAGCAGACCAGGTTCGAGTTCCACTTCAAGGAACAATTTTTTTTTTGCCTATTTCTTTTCAATAAATATACTATATATTTTTTTAATCAGGGTCTATATTAAGATTTCCAGAAAATGTACAATTACGTCAAATTTATATTGAGTGTTCATGTTTTATCAATATTTGTTATTTTTCTTTATTAATTTTTATTTTTTTACCTGTGTATTTTATGAAAAATTGCTTTTCACAAAAGTTGTAGGTACTGATTATATCTATAACCTAAAATTATTTTTGATGATATTTACACTACGGCTCTTTTTTGATATTTTTTTTAAATGTTTGAACGGTCGCCATTTTGAAACTACTTACCCGATATTGCCCAATAACGAACTTGACCGAGATATTTGGGAGATTGGTTTTTGTAGCAAATTTGAACTTGATACCTTCAAAACTGCGACCTCTATCGTGTTGACAAATTTCGTAATATATATATATATCTATATATATATATATATATATATATATATATATATATATATATATATATATATTGATTTTGTATTCTTGACTGGTTTTATAATAAATAAAAAGATGTTCTTGGGGATGCAGTCATATATTCAATAAAATTCTTTGATTAAAGCCGAGCTTTCGAGAATGTTTATTCTCTTCTTCAGGGCAAACTACAAATCGTTACAAAATTATTTCAACAACAACTTAAAATATTATAAAAATACTTACAATCGTGAATTTAGAATAAATTAGCCAAAAACTGGAAAGATTTCATAGCCATCAATTACAAATGTCATTATTTATATTTGTCATGGTAACACAATAACTAAGAAAGTATCTAGATTTTGTTGATAAAAATCAATATTATTGAATGATCTTTATATGTTTGTGGCTATTTGAACAAGGAGCACAATTAAATTAAAATTATTATTAAGGCAGATACAGGTTCAGTTAAAAAAATAATAATAAATAATGTAATTTAAGAATATTGCATAAATACTTACATATATACCCATACATAGACTAAATTACTTTTATTCTGGGCTTGAACTGACAGTTAAAAGAAAAAGGTACATAATATTATGTAAAATTTCTATATAATTGTAATCATATTCTCTCACAATACGAAACATATAAACATGATTATTCTCAAAGTGCACTGATACTTATTCCATCAAAAAGGCCGATTTCTCTCACTAATCAAGCTCTAAATTTTTGGGTGAAATAGATGTTTTGAAATCCTAAAATACTCTTTAATGTTCTTTCAAATATTCAAAAATATTCAAAATAATATATAAAATCATATTCTCTCACAATACGAAAAGTCAAAATATTTCATTCTCTTTTCGTATTGTGAGAAAATATGATTTTATATATTATTTTGAATATTTATGAATATTTGAAAGAACATTAAAGAGTATTTTAGGATTTCAAAACATCTATTTCACCCAAAAATTTAGAGGTTGATTAATGAGAGAAATCGGCCTTTTTGATGTAATAATTATCAGTGCACTTTGAGAATAATCATGTTTATATGTTTCGTATTGTGAGAGAATATGATTACACTTATATAGAAATTTTACATAATATTATGTACCTTTTTCTTTTAACTGTCAGTTCAAGCCCAGAATAAAAGTAATTTAGTCTATGTATGGGTTTATATGTAAGTATTTATGCAATATTCTTACATTATTTATTATTATTTTTTTAACTGAACCTGTATCTGTCTTAATAATAATTTTAATTTAATTGTGCTCCTTGTTCAAATAGCCCCAAACATATAAAGATCATTCAGTAATATTCATTTTTATCAACAAAATCTAGATACTTTCTTACTTATTGTGTTACCATGACAAATATAAATAATGACATTTATAATTGATGGCTATGAAATCTTTCCAGTTTTTGGCTAATTTATTCTAAATTCACGATTGTAAGTATTTTTATAATACTTTAAGTTGTTGTTGAAATAATTTTGTAACGATTTGTAGTTTGCCCTGAAGAAGAGAATAAACATTCTCGAAAGCTCGGCTTTAATCAAAGAATTTTATTGAATATATGACTGCATCCCCAAGAACATCTTTTTATTTATATATACAGGGTGTATCATTAATAATGGGAAATAATTCAACTGGAGAATCTTTGGTCCAAAATAATAAGATTTAACCCAATTCACTTAGATAAAATGTGTCTCCTGTCTGAGTTACAGGGTGTTTTATTTAATTATTTCAAAAGGATTTTTCCCCATTACTTTTAAACCGTTTGACCAATCTTTATCATGGTTGGTAGGAAGTGTAGACACTGCAAACCTTACTAAATTATGCCAAAAACACGTTTCTAGCTACTACCAGAGGCGTACGACAGGGGTAAGTGAAAGGTTAACCTTCTTAAATTCTACGCCATTGGCGGAATTTCCATTTTAGTACAATTTTTCTATTCTCCAATACTTTCTGTGTAAATAACATACTCTTCCTTCGTGGCGATAAAGTCATTATTTTTCAAGATATTTAAAGTTGAACATAACGATGCATAATTCTAATGTGTATTTACAATGACGGTGTTTTTGGGGCATAGACTTGCATTTATTACGCAAATGAAACTTTACCTTTGATTTTATAGGCTGAATAAGAAGATTAATACACAATTTCACTTATATGTAATTATCGAAAAATCTTTTTCACATTTTTGCTACAATAAATAATACCAAAATTTAGAAATACTTAACATAACAAATGTTCAATGTGACCCCCATTTACCTCAATAAGTTTATTTATTATTTCATTAAACGATCTTCTAATTTTAAAAAATATGCTTGGTTGATTAGCAATAAAATTAGCGGAATTCACAATTTGGTGCCATAGGTCTTGACGATTATTTATGTCTTGTGAGTATACTAATGTTTTCATATGCCCCCAGAAATAGAAATCTAAGGGAATTCCTTCAGGAGTTCTAGGCAGCCACGGGAATTCACTACCTCTGCCAATCCAACGATGAGGAAATTTCTGATCTAGATAGTTCCGTACAATTAATGGATAATGATGTGGTGCTCCATCCTGCATGAACCACATGTCTCTTCTTCGGTCAAGTGGCAATCCCTCTAGATCGTCGAAAAGTCTAGTTTGTAAAAACTCCAAATATGAGTTACCATTCAAATTTGCTGGTATTTCATAAGGACCCAACAAGCTATCTCCAAATATACCGCACCATACATTAATCTTAAATTCATATTGGAAATGTGATTGTCGGAATAGATGCGGATTCTCAATATTTCAACTATGGCTATTTCTCCAGTTGAAAACTACTCGACGTGTAAAAGTGGCCTCGTCAGTAAAAATAATGTTTTTAATAAAATCAGGATTTTCATTTTTCCTGTTTAACTTCCACATAGCAAAATTTAATCTTAAAGGATAATCTGTATGTAATAAGTTTTGTACAGATGTAAAGTGGTAAGGTTTCAGTTTTTCTTTTTTCAGTAAGCGAAAAACTGAAGAATGACTCCTGTCATTGCTGCTAAACGCCGAGTGCTTAGTTCGGGATTATCATCAATTCGCACTAAAATGTCATCTTCCTCGTCAACAGTTAAATATTAGGTCGTCCCACATCGTTTTTGGGCTTGAATTGTCCAGTATCTCCTAATCTATTAAAAATATTACTGAAGGTTTTGCGACCAGGTTGAACTCTGTTTGGATACATTTCCCTATATCTTCGAGCAGCAGCAAGACAAGAATAATTTTCTTGTACATAAATACAAATCACATAACGCATTTCACGATAAGTAAAATTGTTATGGCGGGGCATTTTTACGATGAGCTTTTTAAATTTTATAACAATCAAAATTTTCTTGACATTAAAAATCGACAACTAACAACAGTGACAGCCGCCTACTACTAACGATTAATTCAGATCGGATACAACTTCACAAAACCGGAACTTATTTTGAATATGTCATACACACTTCGAAAGATATTGCCTATTCTATCTAAATTATAAACAGACATTTCTTGAATCATTTTCAAGTGCCATTTATTTCATTGTGAAATTTTAAATAAAAAATCATTTTAGTTGTTAAGTATTTTTAAATTTTGTTCATATTATATATTGTAGCAAAAATGTGAAAAATACTTTTTGATAATTACATATAAGTGAAATTGTGTGTTAGTCTTCTTATTTAACCTTAAAATCAACTGTAAAGTTTCATTTGCCTAATAAATGCAAACCTATGACTCAAAAACACCGCCATGATAGATACACATTAAAATTGTGCAGCGTTATGTTCAACTTTAAATATCTCGAAAAATAATGACTTTATCGCCACGAAGAAATAGTACATTATTTACACAGAAAGTATTAGAGAATAGAAAAATTGTACTAAAATGGAAATTCCGCCAGTGGCGTAGAATTTAAGAAGGGTTAACCGTTCACTTACCCCTGTCGTACGCCTCTGATAGTAGCTAGAAACGTGTTTTTAGCATAATTTAGTAAGGTTTGCAGTGTCTACACTTCCTACCAAACATGATAAAGATTGGTCAAACGGTTTAACAGTAATGGGGAAAAATCCTTTTGAAATAATTAAATAAAACACCCTGTTACTCAGACAGGAGACACATTTTATCTAAGCGAATTGGGTTAAATCTTAATATTTTAGAACAAAGATTCTCCAGTTAAATTATTTCCCATTATTAATGATACACCCTGTATATATATATATATATCAAAAAATATAATATATATATATATATATATATATATAAACTTTTGAACCAAATGTTTTTTTGGACTAACTTATAGACATATAACAATATGCCGTTGAAATTTAAATTTTTTCGAAATTCAAAAGTGTGAACGATCGCAATAGGTACATTTCTATAAGAAATTTACCTAAAAAAATCGTCAAAATTGGAGCACGTTTACTATGCAAAAGGCGCGCACACCCATAAAAAAAGTAGACGTCGGCCAAAAATATGATAAAACCTTTTGAACACTAATATATGATGTGTCCTTTAAATCTGAAGTATTTATACCGAGTATGTTAGAAAATAAAATGCACAATTCTACATTCTCTAAGATTTTTTTGAATTACCAACCTGACAATGCGGTTATCACGAGTTAAAATCATATTCAATACTTGACTTATTATTAGGAAACATGTTTAAATTGATAAAAAATATATTTAGCTAAATAAATAAGTTTTAAATAGAATAAAACTTGCTGTTTATGAAGTCGCTTGATGTGTATGAATTATTCATTCCATTGCAGGTAGATTTAAATAGAAATTTCCCTGCCCAATTTCGGAATAATTCGCATATAATTAAAAAAATGCCTGAATCTGAGGCCGTTATGAAATGGATGGAGAACAATACATTTATTTTGTCGGCTGCGTTACATGGAGGGGCTCTAGTTGCGAATTATCCATTCGACTCACTGAAAGTATCACGTAAGCTATTAACTTAAAATTTGCATGGATAAGATAGCAATATCATTAGCTCATTGATAAACACTTACCTACTTCTAGCTATGTACTTTCTGGTTAGAAGATTTCCATTAAAAGAAAATCATAGAGCCAACAAATGATATAATATTCTTCCAGTTTCAATAACAGAAACTCAAATGTCTCTGACTCCAGACAATGATGTTTTCCTGTTTCTGGCAAATAACTATTCTCAGACACACAAAAGGATGCATTTAGGTGAAAGATGTTGGGAGACTGACACGCAATTCACTGGAGGCATAACCAATGGTGCAGCATGGTATGATTTTGATGGTAAGATTAATAATCAGTTTTCCAAGGTTGTAAGATCAGAACTAGCATCTCAAGTACTTTTCTAGTAATAGAGTGTCTACCTGTAGTGTGGTATAATTTATCATCAACGATACTTCTCATTTTTTCAACCTGCAGCGCTTCTATCTGCTGCCAAGTTCTGACCTGATTTATGATTGGCTCACGTCAAAATCGAAGTGCTGCTAGTAACAGAAAACTTGAAAAATCATTTGAGATTTGAGATACAATCAAACTTATAAGATGCCAAACTGTGTTTTATCCAGTAACAGTAATATTAGTTAGAACCTTGTAATATTTTTAGGTGGTATGGGTGATTATAATTATGCATACCATGGATGTATGGAGCTCACATTAGAATTGTCATGTTGCAAATATCCATCGGCCAAGAAATTACCCGACTTTTGGGATGAAAACAAGCAGGTGAGTTCCAGAATTGATATGTTGGGTGCTTGGTGTTTAATTTTATTTATATTATCGAGCTTTTAGGCTTTGGTAGCTTTTTGTATTCAAGCTAATAGAGGTGTATCAGGACAAATTATTGATATTGATACCAGAGTGCCTATAACTGGAGCGAATCTAACTATTAAAGGAAGGAATGTGAGATTTTGGAGTGCAAAGAATACTGGAGAATTTTGGCGAATACTTTTACCTGGAAAATATTCTATAAAAGTAATTATTAACACTATCTCTTACCTATAAATAATTAGTATCCTAATGAAATTGTTTTGTGAGGTTCAAGCCAAAGGATACTATACAAAAATGGTCAAATTCGAAGTAAAGGATTTCAAGAACGCGTATCCTATTCCAACATTTTTAGAAATAGAAATGTATAATTCGTCAACATATACAACTACAACAATACCAACTACGGAAATAATCAAAGTAGATACAATTAAGTTTAACGTTGGTAAGAGCTTCAAGGCAATAACGAATAGAAATAATTTTCACGACGATAATGAAGTATCGCCTCCAGCCATACAGATGTCTAAATCTATAGGTTCAATAATTCATTTAAAGTTACATTTTATTTTGTTCTTAATGATTGTAAGTGTATCGATTGGAAATAAATAGTTTCCGTAATAAAGTTTTTTTTATGGTCATCAAGTGGACCTTACCCACTCAATACTATGAGGTTCTCCAATCCATAAGCTCCACCAACCAGGCATACTCACTAATACATCCAGCCTGTCTAGGTTTGTCTGTCTGACCAATGCTGGTCTTCAGCCGCGATACTTAGGCTATTTGGCCTAATGTATATCTATCCATTATCTTCGCAGCGTATACCCAGCCTGTCCCCAATACCTCAAACTGTAGCTGTGTCCAGACAGCCATGTCCTGAATTTAAATACTGTAACGTGCACGTGGTACAGCCGTCGGCACTGGGGCACAAAGTGGCGGCATCCTTTTGATGTTTATGCGCGAGTGATGGGGATCTCGAGAGCTGCCACTGACAGAGAGTGTGACGCATGTGTTCACTAGGATGCCGAAAAATGATTTCGAGAAATGTCCAGTGGCGGCTGGAGTGATCAAAGACCAGAGGCGGCTGGAAAGATCTGGAGAGTCTTTTTCGGGTATATATTTGTATATATTTGTCGGCATGAGGGACAGTGTAAAAAAAGTGTACAAATAGACAGTTCAATAGAATAATTAGAGTAAGCTACTAAGAATATTCAATAGTAAAGTGAAGTTGTAATTTTTATTTTCTACTTTCGAGTAAAGTTTATTTAACAATTGAAAATTAGTCTCACTTATCTGCGAACCCGCTTACGCAACAATTTGGTGTTAGAAGAGGGAAGAGGGATAAGTGAGTGAAGAGGCTTTTATCTATGGTGAACACCCGAAAGCCGACAGAGAAAATGGAGGAACAACTAACTAAGATATTCTCCGATTTTTCGAGAAAACAAGAAGAACTACGACAACAAGAAATGAAAGAAAGAAGAGGAGGAGCGAAAGCTGCGAGAAAATCAAGAGGAGGAGTAACGACGTCAACAAGAAAAGAAAGAAGGGAAGGAGCGAAGGCTGCGAGAAGAACAGAAAAAGGAGGAACAACTAACTAAGGTACTTTCCGATTTATCGAGAAGACAAGAAGAACTACGGCAGAGAGATTTCGAGCAGATTGCAGGATTGTTCCGAAATGTCCATCAAGAAGTCGAGACCGTAAAACAAGAAGTACGAGAAGAAATTGGGACAGTTCGAGAAGAGTTTGAGGAAAAGCAACGAAGACTAGAGAAAGAGGCGAAGAAAATACGGGATACCAACCACGACGAAAGCAGCAAATTGGACACGTCGGCGATCACTACAGCCATAGTGTGACGCATGTGCTCACTAGGAAGCCGACAAAGGATTTCGAGAAAAGTCCAGTGGCGGCTGGAGTGATCGAAGACCAGAGGCGGCTGGAAAGATCTGGAGAGACTTTTTCGGGTATATATTTGGGAGAATTGCCGGCATGAGGGACAGTGTAAAAGAAAGTGTGCAAATCGACAGTTTAATAGAAGAGTCAGAGTAAGCTACTAAGAATATTCAATAGTAACGTGAAGTTGTAATTTTTATTATTCTACTTTCGAGTGTAAATAAAGTTTATTTAAGACACATGAAAATGTGCAGGGCTCCCATCTAAGTTCAGCTACGTTTTCCTGCTTGAAGAAGTGCACAATAAACAGTTTATTAAATATGAAATTAATATTGAATAGCAATTATATCCGACAATACACACATAGACATTTATAAGGGTGCTCTAGTGGTTTTGGGGGCCAGGAGTCACAATTTCTTTTTTGACTGCTAATGTGGATTTTTCATCTCATAATAATGGAAATTATGTCTTTTCACGAATCCATTATTTTAAAAGGTGCATTCATCAATCAAAAGAACGTATTGAAAGAAAGTCACTCCTCCACAATCTAGAGATCACATGCGAAAGTCTCGTCGATGTTGAAAATCGAGCTTGTATTATAGTGGACAAGATATTTGAGACGAGAGATGAAGGGTCCCGTGTAGTCGTAAACAATTAGTGCAGAGTCGGCTCAGTATTTACCTAATGTCAAGTCAGTGCGAGTAAAAAATTCATTGCGTTTTTTTTTATTCATCAGCGTAAAACCCATAGACATCTGAACACCTAGACCACGCATAGCCTCTTTCAGAGCGATCCAACATCTCAAGACCATCATTCTTCTGGTCCATAATGGTTCGTGTCCGACTGATAAGATTAACATATTTGCCAAATTTCTTATTTTTCATAGCAACTTCTGATTTATACAGTAATAATCAAATACATTCAGACGTAATTAAGAGGTGGTCGTTGTAATAGTTACTATTGATTATTCAGAAACACCTGCAGATTAAATTATTTACCAAATTTATATTTTACAACACGAAATAAAATTTTACATTTGTGAAATAAGAGGATCATCAATCGATATCGATTGATTGAGTTAAGTGCGGCAACACAGGAAAACATAATTTAGGCGTCCGTATGAATTCGTCGGCTTTCGTCCCTAGTCGGAATATTGTCGTTCGTTGTTCCATTCATAATTTGAGTGCTGCTACTACGCTTTACACATTTATACGCTTCTACAGAGGTACACTGTTGCCAAAATTTCCTATAGGAAAATTTTGTCTCTCTCTTACACATGGAAAATAACAAAACAATTCTCTAACAATAACAGATCGTCTTTGGATACATGTTATGAATGAAATGCTTGGTCTAGTTGTTCAGATGTCTATGGTAAAACCTATTTTGGACCAACGAACTCCGAACTCATAAAAACGCAAATCCGAAATCTCCTTTCCTCCGAAAACCACTTCCAAATGGGGTGGAGGGGGCAAATTTTCTCGAAAATTGAAAATCTGAGGTGGTATAATTGAAGTTAGTACAATATCCAGAAACGTTTTACTTTAAAAAAAATTCTAAAAAGTTACGGGCTTAGAGTTTGAGGCATGTTAAATTCTGAAATAAGTGTATTTATGCTATGTGGCGATGGCGACTTCTTTCGAAAATTGAAAATCTGTAGGGACTACATGAAAGACCTAATTATTTGTAGCAACATTTATAATGAATATTTTTTCCTTAGAGTTACGGTTTTCGAGTTACAGCGGTGGTAAAATGGTAACATCTAAAATATTTATGTGTATTGTGAATTTGAGCAACGATCAGAGTATATTTATACCATGGCAGCGATGTTCTGAGATCGCAATAATAGAGTGTTTTTGGTCAGCGCATTTGGCACTGAAATCGTGTTTATCGTTATACGGAGTCGGCGTAGTAGCGACCTGTCACGCCGTTATGTTTAATAAGCATAACGGACGTGGTTAATCACGGAGGAATAGCGGTATCTAACTACAAGCAAAGAATATACGTGGGGAATAGGATAAGTACTATCTTCATTGGTATTAGTGAACGTTCAACGATTTTCGTGATTAATGTTACACTCCAAAAGTGTGAAATAAATATTTTCTACATAAAATTGGACCGACGTTATTAGTTGGTGCACTCAAAAATACAACATAATATTAATTCTATTGGTGCTGGTACTTGTGAAGTTGGTGCCAAAACTTATAAATCTATGTGCACTGCACAACTTCAAAAGTATAACAGCACCAATATAATTAATATTATTTGTATTTTTGAGTGCACCAACTAATAACGTCGGTCTAATTTCTTGTAAAAAATATTTATGATGTAGAACAGTTGTGTGGCTAGCAATATCTAAAAAACATTCTAACTTGCTCTTATTATTTGCTTATTTTCTTGAAAACACTCGTTAGGTAATTTTATACTTTCGCCTTTATCTTCCCAATACAATATTTAGCGAGTTCGTAATTCGTTATACCTGGAATACACCCGAGTTAAGTTTTAATGACCGAAAAATAACTTTTTAAAAACGTTTATTCTAACATACAAGATTACATCAACAAGACAAGATTATATCTGAGATTATTATATGCATTACATGGTTTTATATTAAAATAAATGAAAGATCAGCATTAAGTTGTAATATGATCCAGTGAGACGTTGTGGAGCCGTGGTCTGGCTACATGACTCCTCCCCTCTAGGTTTGAAGCACGTCCTCGTGGTTCGACTTCAGGATTGATCTAGGCAGATTTCGTTCTTCTAACGGAATTTCGATGACAGTAGCTGGCTTTGGTCGTCTTGATTTCAGGAGTTTTATTTTTCTTCTTATTAGGAAGATGATGGCACCAATGGTGATTAATATGATAAAGCTAAGGGTGATTCCAAAATGTCCTCTGTGGAACTCAATAGGAAGTATGTTGGGCTCTTGGTATTGTGGTATCATCTTAGTCGGGTCGTCTAGATGTAGTGGTTTGACATTTAGCTTATGTTTGACTTTTGATGGTTCTTAGTGATTAGGCCATTCTTGTGAAAAAGTTCTATTTGAACCTGTCCATGTATGTTTCTGGAATGAATATGTGCAGTCGCTATTTCCCAAGACAGCATTACATTTTGTGATTTTGACAGATTTAAAAGATTTCGAACAATCCTCATTGATGTCTTCGGGTTGTTTTGTGCAGATGATAGTATTTCCGTTAGTTAGTTGAGTGAATAAGGAGAAATTGTTGTTGACAGTGGCGAAGTTGCATTTTGATAAATCGTCTAGGCTACACAAGTCTTCATGTGGTACTTTTTGGCAGTACCAGAGTGAAAATGTCTTTATGCAGTCCTCGCTGGTCCATTTGGTTGAGCCTTTTGAGTTGAGGGCAAACGTATGGGGTGGTATTGTTACGAGTACTAGGAATAGGAATTATTTTGGACAAATGATAAAATTCATTGGCTAATATAGGTATTTTTAAAGTACAAATGAGTGTTTTTGAAGTGAACATAAGATTAACTTTAGTGATTTCTAATAAAGTTGGGATATCTGGAGCGATTTCAGTGTGAGAGTGAGTTGAGTGTAAATAATTGAAAATTTTTTTTAGTTCCTGTTGGTTTATCAATTCGACATTTAGTATGCCTTGATTGCTGAATGAAATAGTTCTCAAAAGTGTCTGAATGTAATTTCTTAAATTTCTGATCTGTTCTAGCTCTATGTGAATAATTATTTCACTATTCAACCTATCCTCTAAGTCTGATAAGTCTTTATAAACATTTTCTGCATGTGTTTGTATTTTCTGCAAATCCTTTTGCCATCTTTCTGTTATTTGACCTGCTAATGTATGTAGCTTGGAAATTTCAGTCATTAATTTCTCTTCGTTAGAGTTAATCTTCATAAAATTATTTTGAATGTCAATTAGATCGTTTTGATCTAGATTTCCTGATATGTATCTTATAGCTGAGCCTAAACCATCGAATAGACTTCTTTTTTGATTTTTGCCGGGGCGAGAATATATTCTCAGTTTGTTAATATCTTCTGATAGAAGATCAATGTCTCGTTTGTAAGTATTTGCTAAGTTAAGTTTATCAGGGTTGATTTGGCTGATTATAGGTATTTGATTTAATGATAATTTAGCATATGTAGTCTCGATACTCTCAATACTTATTGTAAAATAAACCTTATGATAGTTAACCTTATATTTAGCTAAGCCTAAGTTGTCTAATATGTATCCAGGGGGTCAATAGGTGTCAGCTGAAGTGCCTGGTTGATGGTTGTCAGTGTCATTGTCAATCTGAAAAGAGTTAGTATTTTTGATCATGTGTTTACTGATTCTCTTTCCTTTTTGTGATACAAGATTTTGTTCCTTTGATTTCTTTGGATCTAGTAAAATTTTCTTGTATCTAGGTTTTATTTTATTTCTAGGTTCTGTATTTAAATAAACAATATCAGTTTTTGAGATTTTTCCTGTACGCTTTGAATTTACTTTCTCTAAATTATTTGATTGCTTATTGAATTGTTTTTGATAAAGGTCGTTATAGAAAGGGATGATTTCTTGTTTTCTATGCTCATTATAGTCTTGAAATATTTGTTTTTCTGGGTTAATTTCATGTAGATTAAGATTTTCGTAGGGACCATAAAGTAATGAAAACGGTGTAAAATTAGTTACGGAGTGAACGGATTGGTTGTAAATTAAAATTGCTGTGGTGATTAATTCCGTTGTACTTTCTTTGGATTTTTGTCTGAGAATACGTAGTTTCTCTATTAAAGTTGAATGTGCTCTTTCGATTGGTGAATTCCCAGTATGAGCTTGAGGAGTAGTATAGTGAATACGAATTTGGAACATGGACATGAATTCTTTGAAGGTTTCGCTGGAGAATTCTTTGGCATTGTCGCAAGTTATCTGTGAAGGATAATTATGATGAGAAAAGTAATGGCGTAATTTGTTCAAAATTGTTATGGAATTTGCGTCGTGAAGTTCATATGCTTGAAGGTATCTGGTAAATAAATCTATGATTGTTAAGTATCGCTTGTTTTCTACAAAAAATATGTCTATGTGGAGTATTTCAAAAGGTCTTTTGGCTATGAGTGGTCCTGAAAATGGGAATTTCCGAGGATTCCGGTCGTATTTGGAAGTTAAACATAATTCACATTTATTAATATGATTTGTGACAAGATCTTGAATTTTTGGAAAATAGTATTGAGACTGAAGGTGTTTTGTAGTTTCTGTTATTCCATTGTGAGTATGTGAGTGATAGTCTGAAATTATTCGTATCTGTTCATCTTTATTAAGGATATCTTTCAGAAACGTATTAACTTTAACAATTTTTACATTGGGTTCAAATATTTCGGAACATTTCCTATAGGCCGATTGAATGAGATCGTCTTCTTGGCAGTATATATAGTACGTTTTCGTAGGGTCTATAATTTCGTGAAACATATTACCTAGTATAGTTTCGTCAATTCCTCTTCTGAGTGTTAAAGTGTATCTATTCTTTTCAAAAGGTTTTGTAAACACAATATCGTTTTTGTCACCGTATTTCAATAAAATTTGATAATGAGCGGAATTTAAAGATTTTTCAGATATTGGAAAATTAAACGCTGGATTTTCTTGTGGTGTATGTCTAGTTTCACCTGAATTGTTACTCTTTTCGTCATCGTCTGGTTCCGCATTTGATTGATTTGAGAAAGGGTTAGCGTTCAAAATATTGTCTGCTTCACTATTTGTTATCGATAAATTGGATTCTGAGCCGAACGTTGGTAATACCGACAGAAGGTCGATATCTTTATTTTCATCACCTTTAATTAAGTCTAAATTCTTCTTTGCCGTATTCATAGGGGGCACAACTATAATGTCAGAGAGGTTCCTCTCTAGCGGATTTCATAAGAGCTAAATTTTTTCTATTGCGTCTGTTGGAGATGATTTCATCAATAGCATTTATCTCGATTCTTGAGAGAGCATCAGCTACGTAGTTCTCTTTACCTTTTTTATATTTAATTTCAAAATTAAATTCCTCAAGTTTTAGTTTTCATCGAATAAGTCGTTGATTTGGTTCTTTCAATGAATGTAACCAAACTAAGGGTTTATGGTCAGTTTCTATAAGGAATTTTCTACCAAATAGATAGGGACGGAAATGTTTACAGCTGTCGATAATTGCAAGCAGTTCTTTTTCAATAGTACCATAATTCTTTTGGGCTGAATTCAATGTTCTTGAGTAGAATGCAATTGGGTGAGAGTTTTGAGAGATAACGCTTCCTATGGCAACATTACTAGCATTTGTAGTTAGAGTGAATATTTTTGAAAAATCGGGGTATGCAAGAACAGGGGCATTACAAATAATTTGTTTACATTTTTCGAATGAATCAATATATTCTTGATCTTTAAGATTTATTTTAGTACCTTTCTTAAGATATTTATTGATCGGATGGGAAATTTTGGCAAAATCTTTTATAAACTTTCGGTAATATGAAATCATACCAAGAAATGATCTTATTTGTTTCTCAGATTTCGGAAGGGGAAACGACTGAATTGCTTCAATTTTATTTGGGTTAGGTTTAATTCCATCTGGAGTGATGATATGTCCTAGAAATGCTACCTCCTTTCTCAGGAATTCGGATTTATCTAACTGAATTTTTAAATTATAATTTTGAAGCTGTTGGAAAATTTGTTTTACATGTAATATATGTTCTTGAAGTGATCTAGAGAATATAACGATATCGTCCATATATACGAAACAGAACTTATAAAGGAATGGTCGTAGAATTGTATCCATAACCCTCTGGAATGTTGCTGGGGCGTTCTTTAGGCCAAATGGCATACGAGTATATTCGTAGTGACCATTGTCGACAGTGAAGGCAGTCTTCTCAGCCGAATCTGGATGAATTTCTGTTTGGTGGAATCCTTGGGCAAGATCTAGTGTCGAAAAGTAAACACATCTGCCAAGATTGTCAAGAATTTCGTCGATTCTGGGTAAAGGATATTTATCTTCGATAGTTTTTTCGTTTAATTTTCTATAGTCTATAACCATACGGAATTTCCTTTTTCCACTGGAGTCTAATTTTTTGGGGACAATCCAAACAGGGGAACTATAAGGAGAGATACTGGGTTTTATAATTTTATTATCTAGAAGTTTTTGGATCTGATTTTGTATCTCTTCTTTAAGATGGTATGGATATCTATATGACTTTTGATAAATAGGCTCTTCATCAGCAGTTCTAATGTTATGTTTGACAGCATGAGTGAAAGAAAGATCAGAGTTTTCGTTATAGAAGATGCTTTTGTATGCTTTGCAAGTTGAAATGATGAGGCTTTTCTCCTCGGGGTTCAGATGTTCTGTTCTAATAAGTTTAGTAATGTCTATATCATTATAAATGTCATAATTTGGACCAGATTGTTTGAATGTTGATAGGGGTTGGACTGGAATTGGTTCATGTAAGTTTATGGCAATTTGTGAGAATTGTAGATCTTGTTCAATTGGAATTTGTACGTATCCGTCTGAAGCTGAAGTGATGCACTCAGGGATAGAAATATTGTTTAAAGAAATTTCTGGTAAAACTACAGGGCCGTTGTCAAGTGTTACAGGAATTTTCAATATAGGCTTATCAAGTTGTTCTGTGTATGGTTCAAATAAACCAGGATTTATCTCAAAATGAAATGGTATTTTAATATTTGCAATTTTTAATATATGATTCTTATAATCTATAAGAGCTTTAAGAATATCAAAATCTTGACTACCAATAAGAGCATCGAATCTTTCGTGCCATGGGACTATAAACATGTCGAAAATATGTTCTATTCCAAAATCGTTTAATAGAGGATATTGACAACTCAATGAGCCATTATAAGTGGTTTTAATTGATTTCACGGAAAATTTTGACTTGTAAATGTAATTGGAGAATAGTCGAAAGGCTGGTTCTGGATTGATTATCGAATTGGTTGCTCCTGGGTCAATTAATATCTTAAAATCTAATCCGGGAAGGTAAATGAAAGGTAGTTTTGGTGATGAGTTTATATTGTTGATATCTATTCCGAGGCTATTAATTAAAAATTTTCAGTTTCCTCATTTTCTTCGATATTTAAATTTTGGAACTGATCGTCTGTATTATCTATGTATGTCTGTTCGTTATGTGTGTATTCGTCTTGATAAGTACCGTAATCTTGATTTTCATCTTCGTTATAGTCTTGTTCGACGTTGAATAGTTCTTCTACCATTACTCTAGGGGGGCCGGTTTGTTTAAAATGGTTCTGTGGTCTGTTTTGGGGCCTAAAAGTATGAGCTGTTGATATGCTCATCGGTGTGGGTTTGTAATTGTCATGTGGTTTCTGTTGTCTTTTGAAAACTTGTGAGTTAGAAGGGAATTGTTTGGGTGGGATGGGTTGATTTTCATTTGGAAATTTCGGAAGTATTTGTGGTCTAAATGGCTGATATTGGAAGGACTGATTTGGCAATTGAGGTTGGAATTGTTGGGGTTGAAATGGTTGACTAGGCATATGTGGACTGAATTGTTGATATTGAACGGGAAAATGTGAATTTTGAGATCTGAATTGTTGGAAGTGGAGGGGTTGTTTATTCTGATAATTTGATGATTGAGATTTCTGGGGTGGGCGTATTTTTGTTGACTTCTGAGCTCTAAGGAAGTTTGCAAATTCTATCTGGGACCTTTCGTTATCTAGTTTCTTACACTCAAACAGGGCATGTTCAAGGCTTGGAATTGAAATGTGAAGAAGATGATTTCGGTAGGGTTCTAATAGACCTGCTTTAAATATTGCAAGGGCTTGTTCAGTGTACATATTTTCTTTGGACTTACGAACACTTTCATCATTTGTATTGATTGCTAAATGTTCCTTAAGAATTTGTAATTTGGAAATAACTTCTTCGTAGAATTCTGAAAAGGTTTGTGGATAGATTTGAATTGTGATATTAAGATCGTGAGCTAGTAGCTCTTCGGACCTAGGATCTCCGAATCGTTCAGTAAGGGCTTTCTTCAGGCTAAGCCAAGTTTCGAAGGTTTGGTTAATAATGACATCTCTAGCTGGACCAGAAAGTTTGGCTTTAATTTGTTCTAAGACTAGAGTGTTGAATAGATGATTGTCTTTTGTTTCTAGAAGCATTATATATTTCTCGGACTGCCTAATAAAATATGCGAGGTCTTTCGAACCACCGGAATATTTGGGCAGGAGGTTGTTTGCCATTGTTATCTCAAGTTGGGTAATAGGGATAGGATTAGCCATGTTGTTTATTGTTTCGTCCGATTGAGAGATATCTAAATGTTCGAGTAATTTAAGTAAACTGTCTGTACGAATAGGTGATCTAGATCGACTACGATTATTGCTCATAAATAAATTCAACTAACAACAAAAAATATATAAAAAAAATACGAGAAATTAATCACTTCAATTTCTAAAAATATGATTTATGAAAAAAAAAAATTGCAGAGAATGTGATGTACATGCAAAAAAAAATTCGACTACTGGTATTTATTTTAAGTAAATCAATAAAATCAATCTTATTTTATAAAGAATATATTCACTGAAGGAACTATATTTCTTTACTAAATTCTACAGATGAGAATTAGCCAATAAATTAAATTAAAGGAAAATGACTTACAGGATAATGCACAAAAGGATCATTTGTAAGGTTCTTCCTTGTCTATGGATTCACTGAAGGAACTGGAGCCTGTTTGACGACCTGGATTCCACTGAAGGGATCTGATGTGGGCCGGAGATATTTCTTCTTTGATGCACCTCGTAGTTGAACACAGTCACTAATGTCTTATAAAAAAAAAAATTGTTCGAGATATCGTCTTAATTTCTTGATAGAAAACAGTAAAACGTCTACCGCACTGAAGGGTTAATTAATCGATTCACCGACGATATCCTGTTCGCAGCGCCAGTTAAGTTTTAATGACCGAAAAATAACTTTTCAAAAACGTTTATTCTAACATACAAGATTACATCAACAAGACAAAATTATATCTGAGATTATTATATGCATTACATGGTTTTATATTAAAATAAATGAAAGATCAGCATTAAGTTGTAATATGATCCAGTGAGACGTTGTGGAGCCGTGGTCTGGCTACATGACTCCCGCAATGGGTTCGAAAAACGATTAGATAAAAAACCTAAACTAGCCGGAGGTTTTTTAAATATCGTTTTCGTTTCGTGATGTTCTCTAGTCTGTACCTAAATTCCTAAACATGACTATTTGGAATTTTTATTTAATAATAAGTAAAAGTTATGTAATAGTGTGAAATGTAAATATGTTCATAAATGTACCTATATTATAGCAGTCCCGCTTAAGTGTAGGTATTAATTATTAAATTTTATTGACTTGTTTGTTTAACATAACGCTTATTGTGTTTTGCATATCAAAATCATCAATAAATAAACGAACTTGTATTATACTTGGTTTGGTATTGAAAAGTATACGTCAGTATGCCTCAATCAATGTCAAATGATGTTGGAATGTCCAATAAAAAAGTCACTAAAAAGTCGTGGTAGTTTTCGGTATTTTTCTCTATTTGGTTTTTACTTTCCTACGCTACATAGGGAGTCTGTCCGTCTGTCTGTCTGTGACAGCATTATCCCTGGAACGGATCGGTGAATTTTGTTGCTTTCTTTTTTATTATTTTTGGTACCAATACCACTCGCGGGTGGCACTGAATGAGAATCCTGTATACATTTGATGCTGAGCTATAGCCAAAAAACGTGATTTGCTCAAGACTGTAGCGCGAAAACGGCTCTAAGGATTTTGATTAAACTTGCCTAAAGTATTATCCTGAGAGCCCTTTACCATCCACGTTCAGCGGAGTAAAAGCACAAAAAAGTTATGCTTGAATAAAATTCCATATTTTCCAGATGTTTCTTCAGATTCTGGCTAAACGCTTCATCTTGCGAAAAAGTGTTATATGACCATTGTTGTTTGTCTTGACATGCTGAAATGAATGGTAGCACGATTTGACCAGAGGATTTTTACTTTTCGTTTTGATCTGGCGATATTTTATTCACTGGAATTTGCCTGCGAGCGGTAGGAAAGTCGTGTGAGTGGACACACCAGATTTTTACCATTCCATTTGATAAAAATGAAATGACAATGAGAAATTAATTAATGAAATTCATCTTAGACATGCAATGTTATTCTTATGCATCTTGATTTTTTAAATAATAGTATACTTATTTAATGGCAGTTACGTAAGGAGAAGGTATACAATTCGGTTGTATGTTTTTTTTTGTATGGCTGTTCGCGCGTTTTGCATAGTAAACGTACTTCGATTTAGACGATTTTTGTTTCATTTGAATGAGAGCTGAGAAATGGTGCCATATCAAAGAAACTCAAATCAATTTCCTTCCCTCCAAAAACCGCCCCCAAAAGGGGTGGAGGGGGCAATTTTTCTCGAAAATTGAAAATCCGAGACTGCAGAATTAACGGAATTTCCATATTCGGAAACTTTTAAATTGGACATTTTTTAAAATAATCGTAGGTTTCCGCGTTACAGTCTGAAATATGTGTTTCAGCTATGTGGAAGGGGCAAATTTTTCAGAGAATCGAAAATTCGAGATTTGAAAATTAGAAAGGAGACCATATCCGGAAACGTTTAAATTGAACATTTTTTCAAAAGAGTTGCGGATTCCGAGTTTCGCAATGGTGAAGTCTGAAATATGTGATATGCGTATTTCCGCTATGTGGAAGAGCATTTTTTTTCGAAAATTGAAGATATGAGACGGCCAAATTAAAAGAAAAGATTATATGTCATTCAAATTGAGGTACGGTTTTCAGATTTCTGAATAATAAATAACAAGTACAAGCTAAGTCTATATCTTTTTGGGTATTAGTGAATGTTCAACAATTTTCATGACTAATGTTACACTCAAAATTGTGAAATATTTTTTTTACAAAAAATTAACCGACTATATTAGTTTTTGCACTGAAAAATACAAAATAATATTAATTTTATTGATGCTGGTACTTTTGAAGTTGTGCAATTTTAGGTAGATAGAAGACTTTTGGCACAATCTTCAAAAGTACCAGCATCAATAAAATTAATATTATTTTGTATTTTTCAGCCCACCAACTGATAAAGTAGGTCCAATTTTTTTTTAAAACTATTTATTTATATAGATAAAACAAATATTTTTTACAAGATGTTTCTGTACGTTATTTATACAAATATAATATTATCTTTATGACCAATTAGGTAGGTAGGAAATTAATAATCTTACATTATTCAGAAGCTTTTCTTCTATTGGTATTCTACCTGTATTTTCTTTTTTTCAGCACGAGTCTTTTATAAATGAAAACAATTCTTGAAATGTTTTTTCTGGACATTCTGATAAAATTGAAGATCTCTTCCGAGCCTTCAATGAGTTCATTATAGAGGGTAATAAATATCCAAAAATACCAGAACTAGCAGAATTACTATTATTTTCTATTTTTCAGTGTACCAACTAAAGAAACCGGTCCAATTTTTTGTAAAAAAAATATTTCACACTTTCGAATGTAACATTAGTCATCAAAATTAGTCAACGTTCACCAAAGAAGATGATAATATGTTGCTTAGACTTATTCAGAGGTTTCAAAACTTCGCGAAAATACAAAATATTTCAGACTTTACCGATGTTGTAACTGGAAAAACGTACATTTCTTTGAAAAATGTCGAATTTAAATGTTGCTACATATAATCTCCTCTTTAATTTGGCCGTCTCATATTTTCAAATTTCGAAACAAATCACCACACCACATTGCGGAAACAAACACATATTTCAGGTTCTGTAACTCAGAAACCTATGATTAAAGAAAAAAAATCCACTTTAAATTTTGCCGGATATGGTCTCTCCTTCAATCTTTACTTATTTTTGATTTTTTAAAAAATGCTCCCTCCACACGCTTTGAGAGAAGTTTTTGGACAGAAGGACATGTTGAAAGTCAACATCAGGGCACGTTTATATGCCTCCTCCATTTGGGTCGTCGGTCAAAATAATATTCGACTTCACTTCAGCTCTAAAACGCATAAAGGTCACTAAAATACGTTCAAATGTTTCGAAAATTCGATAATTTTTAAATCTTCGAAAAAAATCACTCTATAGATAAACCTAGATGGAGAATTAAAAGAGCTACAGTTTTATTGAAAAATATACGGGGTGTTTCCTTTGAAACAATAAAGTTATAGCATTTTCAAATAAAGGATATTAGAGCTCATCTATAGGAACACTCTGCATATTTTTGTGCAATAAAATTGCAATTTCTCATTAATTCAAGAGTAATGTCAGTTTTTCAAACATCTGATATTTTCGAAAATTCTCAAATATTTTATTTCAAACACCGTGAATCCTAGGTGTAATAAATCATTGTCAAAGTTAACTTCAATATCTGAAAATAGTTCCAATATCCAATAATAGGTGTTCCTATTAAAAAAAAGGCAAATTCCAGTGAATGAAAAATTTTACTCTATTAAAATACTTTCCTTACATAGCGAAAATAATAGCGGTAGGAAAGTAAAAATCCTCTGGTCAAATCGTGCTACCACTAATTTTTTTTCGGCATGTCAAGACAAACAACAATGTCATGAAAAATTTTTTCGCAAGATGAAACGTTTAGCCAGAATCTGAAGAAATATGTGGAAAATATGGAATTTTATTCAAATATAACTTTTTTTGTACTTTTTCTCAGAGATGGCGCTGTATGTGGGTGAAAAAGGGCTCTCAGAAGAATACTTTAGGCATGTTTAATCAAAATCCTTAGAGCCGTTTACGCTCTACAGTCTTGAGCAAATCACGTTTTTTGGCTATAGCTCAACACCCAGTGTATACAGGATTCTCATTCAGTGCCACCGGCGAGTGATATTGTTACCAAACAAAATAAAAAAGAAAGCAACAAAATACACCGATCTGTTCCCGACAGACAGACAGACAGACCAATGGCTGAAAATATGTTTACTAGACTCTGAAACGTCAACATTTGTAAAAATCTCGATATCGAAAATTTCACACGATTACAATACTTTCCTTATACAGCTACTATATTAGCGTAGGAAAGTAAAAAGATAGCTTTGTGACCTAGTGATTGTCTGGGACACCCGGTATGAATGAAAATAATTTTTAATTGTAGCCATTACAGTCATGAACCATCACCTAAAGAAAATATCTCAAGGAAATTATCAGAACAGCAGCACACAGAGACGTTATAGATGGACCACCATGTATGTTTCCGGCTATAAAACGGATACAGGGTATGATTAAAAGTATATTTAACAAAAACTTTGATAAATATTAACTTGATATTCAGCGTTCATAAGTATATGATTGAAATACAGTTTATGGGTTTTTTCGATACAATTTTGTGGCAGACGATAAATCAACCACTAGCAATCACCTTTCCTTTTCATATCGCGTTTTTCGGTTTAAGATATCAAACCGACACCTTCCAATCGTAGCACATGTGGAATGTTTTTTAATTTGAATATAATCTAGTCTTTCGAACAAAGAAATGTAATTTTATACACTCATTGATATAAAATCGTAAAACTCACAATCATTGACCGTCAGTGATTCATGTCACTTTTTTTCGATAAGCGTCTTAAAAACGTAACCATAACGCATGGAAGGGGTATATATCCTATAATACTAATAAAATTTCTGGCTCAGGTGGGAAAATATTCCCGAAAAAAATTACTCTTCGCTGTTAGATCCCGGAAAATGTTGTGCGATTGGGACGTTACTTTAAAATTATTACTGGTGTTGTTGTTTTTTGTACCGTTGTTTGGTGATGGCTTAGAGTTTAAGTATCACAGCAACAAGGAAATTGAAGTTATTTTGAAGAATTTTTCGGAAAATTCAGGTTCAGTTAGAACGAAGATGTATAGTATTGGTGAAACATATGGTGGTAAGTTAATTGGTCAACTGATTTGAATAAATATTATAATTTCAGAAATATCATAAAAAACGTATATGTCATGAATGAGATGTCATGTCGTCTGGGTAGTTGGTCTTAAATTCTAAACAGATTTTTTTATATACACCCACAAAAAGAAATCTACGCATGTCAAATCGGGTGACCTGTGCGTGGCCAATGCAACGGACCATGCCTCCCAATCTATTCAATTGAAAAACTTTCTATTTAAATATCTTCCAACATCTATGTGCAGCCACATTTTGCTTCTTGTAAGCAAAGGAATATTTTCAAGAATATTCCAGGCATCAGTATGTAAAAACTGTAAAAACTTGTTCCCAGTTAATTTTTGTTCAAATAAATAAGGTACAATGACATTAAATACCTCCGAGAATACCCGCATAGACATATATACTCCCGCGGTTTTGGTAATCAGCAGTATGAAAAATATGTGGGTTTTCAGTATCATAATAATGGAAATTATATCTATACACGATTCCATAATTATGAAAGGTACATTCGTCAGTGAATAGACCGTATTCGAAAAAGTCAATATTTTAGCTCACACGATCCACATCTCAAATGCAAAAGTCCAGTCTTTGCTGAAAATCTTGCTTGTACTAGGTTTCTCAACAGTAGATTTTAATAACAAAAAATAATTTTCTTCTTTGTCAATTACAACCTTAAATCGGCTTTCCTCAAGCGAGAAATCCGTCATTATAGTATTAGTCAAATAAATAATAAAACTAGCTAACAAAATAAAAATTTAAGGATGTACCATAAAAGCAAGGCTATGTCTTGATTACTTTTGACAGAAGTGTCTCTAATATTTATTACTTTCAAAAACTATGACCACCTTGTCCTTGATTAATGGTTTTTTTGTATGAAATATCAGTTTGGTTGTTTTTGTACAATTGTTCACATTTCTCTTTTAATATAAGAGATAGGTATAGGGAATCCTAATACTGATCGATGGAGAATAGGAAAAGCTACAATTTTGTTAAAAATATACAGGGTGTTCCAATTAAAATAACAAAGTTAGTATTGTGAAATGAAGAATATTAGAGCTCATCCCCAGAAACACCCTGTATATTCTCGTTGAATTTTATCATAAGCAAATAAAGTAAACCAAATCAAGTCCTGAAAACAGAAACTGAAATATCGAATTGGCTTAAAATAAGTAATATCAATTTTTCAAACGTCTTAAATTTTCTAAAATTCTCAATTATCCCAAAAACCGTAAATCCTGGGTATATTAAACTTTTAAATTTTGAGAGGAACTCAAATTTCCAATCAAATATGGGGCGTTCCATTCAAAAAAAGATAACTTTGATACCTATATACTCATCTTCCTATGAAGAAAAAAATCTAAGAAAATAAATATTTTGGCAGTTACAGACCGACGCGCTAGTCGTGGGCCACCCTGTATATATATATATATACCCATATCATGGGAGTGCATGAAAAATAACTAGTACGCCATCTTTGGAGTACGCCATATTGGATTTAGAATGACGTCACTTGTTATTCAAAATCGAACTAAACGTGTATGCAAAATTTTTGCATTAAAATTCAGATGCAAGGTTTCACGCGCACAGACATACATTGCAAGTTAAATTAGAGCTGTTAAAAATACCGATGACGTCATATCTCGAAAATTTTCTTAGCTGTTGATAATCAAAGTACATCACTGAAAAGTATTAATGTTTTACAAATACTTTTGTAAAAGTATTTTATACCATAGCCCATAGTCTTAGAATTCATTCGGAAATCAGACGGCTCCGCATATAAATATGTAAATGAATAAATAATTCAGTTCATGATACAATTAGATTTGCTCCATATTTATTTCTATTTCGACCTCGTTTACTTGCTCAGTAGCTAATCCAAGAATCGAGCAATACTTTATTGATTAATTAACCTCACTTGAATCTACTAGGAAACAAGCTATGGGTGCTATCACTGACAGCCTCTCCAGAAGGAAAGATTGGTGTCCCCAATGTTAAACTGATTGGCAATATGCATGGGGATGAACCCGTTGGTCGAGAAATTCTTTTACAGTTTATCGAGGTTAGTAAAGAGTCATTTCTGTCATAGATAAAATTATAAGAATTGGTTAATAGTAGTTTTGATTTCTGTATAATAAATCTGGGGTGTTCACTCAAACGACTTTCCTACCCCTCTAAGAAATTTCATCAAATATAAAATTACCTGTAGTCATGCAATCATTCATATCAATGGTCATATTCAATTTTGATGTACGTTAGAACTGTAGAACTGTAGAACTGGAACTGTTTTAGACAATTTCCATGAGTAGAGAGCCGTTTTCGCGCAACGGTTTTATTCTATTGTCCAGCAAATAGAGCTCATTCTGTGTCTCAGGAGAACAGTTTCCTAGATAATCTTGGCACAGACATACACCAAAACACCAATGGCTGGAAAAATTTCTCTTGGTATCAGTGATGTCTAAAACGTAGATATCAGCTCTGTTAAGCTAGCAGTGACAAGTTAGCAGAAACAATCGAAACCGGCACGGGAATTTGTTGCTAATTTGTTGCTAAAATCCTGATTTTGTTGCTCGAACCAGTTTTGAACGAGTAAGATAGCAGTGAAACAACTGAAAAATTTTTGTTATGAATTTGTTGATTACTTGTTGCTGGAATATAGTATAGAGAAAAAAAAAGAAATATTAAAAATATTAAAAATCAAGAAAAAAATATATATAAAAAGATATTTAAAAAAAATCACACTTTACAGTATTTCATCCTAATACTACGCTAATCTAAAACTCAAAAAAATAGTAAATAGAATATTCACTGATTAACCTGAAATCAAGTTTTGTTGTTGACGCTATTAGAATACCTCCATTTTCTCTCTTTATTTCTAGCAGAAATTTTGTTGCTCATTAGGTAAGTCTTTATTAGTGCTTGAATAACTAGCAACAAAATACAAACAAAGAATATTACCAATAATAAACTTGTTATTGAATTTCTTGGTGTTGCTATCAGAATGCCTCCATTTAATCTCTTAATTTCTAACAAAAATTTTTTTGCTCATTAGATAAGTCTTTATTAGTGCTTGAATAACCAGCAATAAAATACAAGCACTAATAAAGACTAATCTAATGAGAAACAAAATTTCTGCTAGAAATTAAGAGAGTAAATGGAGGTAGTCTAAGCGACACCAAAAAAATCAATTACAAGTTTATTATTGGTAATATTCTTTGTATTTTCTTGCTAGTTATTCAAGCAATAATAAAGACTTACCTAATGATCAACAAAATTTCTTCTAGAAATCAAGAAAGAAAATTTAGGTGTTCTAATAGCTTGATTTCTGGTTAATCAGGGGATATCCTAACTATTTACTAGTTTTTTGAGTTTGGGATTAGCATATCATTAGGATGAAATACTGTAAAGTGCGTTTTTTAATTTTTTTAATATTTTTTCATAATTTTTTTAATTTTTAATATTTTTTTTATTTTCTTTACACAACAACAAATTAGCATCAAATTCAGGTGGTGTTAGTTTTCTAAAAAAAACAGTGGTTTCACTGCTATGTTACACATTAAGATAGCAGTAACTCATTTTTTTCGAAACTGGTTCGAGCAAAAACATCGGGATCTTAGCAACTAATTAGCGACAAATTCCCATGCCGGGTTCGATTGTTTCTGCTAACTTGTCACTGTTAGCTTAACAGAGCTGTAAAACCTTGCTTAAAGCCCAAAAATTTCATACGATTACAATACCTTCCTTGCATAGCTATACTAGGTAGGTACAGACCCAAATTTATTTTTTTCTATTGACATTTCAGTACCTTTTATATAAGTATCCAACAGACAAAACCATAAGTCAATTGTTAAACAGCACCAACATCCACGTGATGCCAAGCTTAAATCCTGATGGATTCGCTAGATCAAAAAAAGTGTGTACTGGCGACGAATATGCTAGAGAAGTGAAGTTCAAATATCAAATGGTAAGTTACATTAAGATATTCCGGGTTTATATTATCTTAAACTTATTTTACAATGCTGCTAAACTGTACAATGATCTCCCCAGTGAATACAGGGACTATACAATATATAACCTCAAAAAAAAAAAAACATCATTTAAATGATTCATAATGACTTATTTTATTGCCGACCACTTGCTAACCCAAATTAATTACCCTACTTTTGTCACTCCTGATATGTATGTTTTTTTGAAAATATATCTTTCTGTTATATGATATAAGTATATTTCTAAAGATTATGGATTACGGTTGAGTTGAAAAACAGCTTCTGCTGACACTCCGCCATTTCGTTACGAATAAAGTCGATTTATTATTATTATTATTATTAAAACTGGGTGGTTCCGTTTGATATTGGCACGTTGAATTTTTTTGTTTCAACAATAAAGAGTAGTAAACCATAAAAGTTGATGCAGTCTACAAATTATCTCCAACGTATATCACAGTTGCGATAGTCAAATTTTTTTTCATGTGGCATGCTGCATATTTTGTGCTTATGTTTGGAGGGTCCTCTATTTTACATTAAAGCATAAAAATAACTTTTATCTAAAAAAAATGGGAAAATTAAAACATTTGATCAAATCCCCTGGGACGGAGGTAATAAAATAAATTGAATAATAATAATAGTAGACCTCAATAGTAGAGTAAGTAAAAAAGATGAAGAAACAGAAGGAAGAACAGGAACCCACGACGGAGATGCCCGAAATAACAGCGGAAAAAGACTAATAGAATTCTGTGTCAATATCACCAACATATTTTTGCACACAAAGATATACACAAGTAGGTATACACCGGAGATGAAAAGGAGACTAATCCATGATAAACTATATAAAAATGAATAAAATATTTCGAGGTGAAATAAAGGATACAAGATTGAAAAGAAGAGCAGAAATATTTTCTGACCACTTACTGCTAGTCCCAAAATTAGTAGTCCCACCTGATAATAAATGAAAAAATATTACGGTCAATAATAAAACAAAGATAGAATTCAAACACTGAGGATAGGAAACAACAAAAAACAAACAAAATAATGAAATCCTCATATCAAGAACGAATAATAAAAAAGCATAAATGGAAGATTTATCTACAAAACAAAACTGCAGATAAGTATGACGAATATCGAAAACGGAAAATAAAAGTGAAAGATATAGTAAAAGTAGCTAAAGAAAAATTGTGGTCAGATTTTGGTTATAGAATTAAAAAAAATCCCGATGGCCTGTAGTCAGCGGAAAGGTAAATTTTTCAAAATTCATTGAATTTAAATTTGAACAACCTTTTCATTGGTATACCTACATGTTAATATATAAAATTGTCGTATGTGTCATAGCCTTGCGGTTAGAGGATTTTGTTTTGGCTGTTGAATATAAAGCAGACAGGGTTCGAGTTCCACTTCAAGGCAGAATTTTTTTTTCACCTATTTCTTTTCAATAAATATACTATATATATTTTTAATCAGGGTCTATATTAAGATCTCCAGAAAATGTACAATTACATCAAATTTATATTGAGTGTTCATGTTTTATCAATATTTGTTATTTTTCTTTATTAATTTTTATTTTTTTACCTGTGTATTTTATGAAAAATTGCTTTGAACAAAAGTTGTAGGTACTGATTATATCTATAACTTAAAATTATTTCTGATGATTTTTACACTAAGGCTCTTTTTTGATATTTTTTTAAATGTCTGAATGGTCGCCATTTTGAAACTACTTACCCGATATTGCCCAATAACGAACTCGGCCGAGATATTTGAGAGATTGATTTTTGTGGCAAATTTGAACTTGATACCTCCAAAACTGCGACCTCTATCGTGTTAACAAATTTCGTAATATCCCATATATATATATATATATATATATATATATATATATATATATATATATATATGTATATATATATATATATATATATATATATATATATATATATATATATATTAAAGCTTCTTCCTTAATCGCCAGATCATTATTGGTATCAAGAATATTGATAATAACGTTATAAAAAAAACGCGGCCAAGTGCGAGTCTAACTCTTACACGAAAAATTTTCTACCATTGTGAAAGAACAATTCGACTGTCTACTTATTACTGTCCATAGGATACAGGTGGCTGACAGACGGTAGGATGGACTTTTTTTGTTTATGCGAGATGGAGGAAATCCTCCTTATTGACATCGAGTGAACCCTACCCACTAGATAGTGTGAGGCTCTCCAGACCATAGCCTGGTGCCTCAGACTGCGATATTTAAAGTACCCAATCCAGAATAACTGTAACTTGTACAATCCTGTACAATTCCTTTGCTGGGTATGACCTTAGAGATTCTGGGTCACCTTTTGGTAACCCAAATATTTGTTGTCTTCTTGAGGTGCACCTTGACTGGTGCATGACCATTCATAAGTCCCGTTACAATTTTAAGCTGGTTTCAGCATTTCCCTTGCTTTCTTTTGACATGTGCTTGGAATTTATTCTTTCCGGTGTCTGTTACCTGGTGTGTTGATCGAGTCTTGTATGTGTTTCCCCAAATCCCATTGGTTGACTGATACTCGTACTGTGCATTTAGGCATTCCTAGTATCATTATTTGGTTTTTCTCTGCCCCTCTTCTCGCAAGGTCGTCCTGGCGTCCAAATCAGTTTTACATGATTCCGATTCGCCAAAGTTTTTAGTTCCTCCTTGCAAGTCCATACCAGCTGTGACGTCACCTCCTCACTTTTTAAGGCCTTAAGTTCCGCCTGACTGTCTATTATAATACAGATTTGCTTGTTTACAGCGGCTCTTCTGTTTTTTTCTCTTGTACATTCGAGAATTGCATATACCTCAGCCAGAAATACAGAAGTGTAGTTTCCAAGTGCATGGCTAATACAAGTACTTGGATTCTTAGAAAAAACTCCTGCACCAGCACCTTTTTCGGTTTTGGATCCGTCAGTGTACCATACCTCACCCTGAAAGGTTGTGCTGAGCTCATTATCAGACTATTCAGTCCTGCTTGGTATATTTATCCTGAATGTATTTTCAAAGAATTGTCTATTAAAATGTGATCAGTTTCCATGTTTAACACATCCCCTGTCACAGCTTCGGCGATACTCATGTGTCCTGTTCCAATGTTGACATTAACCAGTGTGTTACTTATTCTGAAAGCACCTAGTCTTGCCTCAACTTGCACTACTAGATGCAATGGAGGCAGTCCCAGAAGCGCTTCCATTGCCACGGTGGGTGATGATTTCATAGACCACCGGATGCCTAGACATGCAAGTCTTTGCACCTTGCTTAACCTTAGCATAGCTGTACTTTGTAGTGTTTTTTCCACCACACCAAAGAAGCATATGTTATGGTTAGTTGTACTACCATGTTATATAGCCAGTGTATATATATATATATATATATATATATATATGGCTCAAGTCCCCATTTCTTTTCAAAGGAGCGTCTGGCGACAATTAATGAGGTCTCCGCTTTTTTAATGGTTCTCTCTAGATGTTGGTTCCAAGTCAGTTTCAAGTCCAATATCACCCCGAGATACTTAACTTTAACCTTTTATCTGTATTATTTCTCCTCGAAGTTTTAGGGGATCGAGTCCCTCTTTTTTCGTATTCGAGTATGGCGGATTTGTGGCCACTGAGCCACTGATATTGAGTAGTTCCTTGTCCAGGTGAACTTAGTATTTGCTGTTATAGCGATAATACCTACCTCTTACGGTTCATGATGTACGGATGACGGATAGCAGAGTCTAAGTAATAAGGTCCCTAAACAGCACGTAAAAGTAAATAGCTATGCGTAAAATTATCGGTCATCAAAAAATAGTATCTTTTGAATAATCACTTATCTGGCTGGCTGTCAAATTGACTGATACAATTATTTTCCACACAGAAAAATCGGCCATAGATCTGTTTTTAAATAGGATAGCGTCTATTTCAAACTTGGCATGTTTGTTTATAACACAACACAGTTAAATGTGAAAACAATCATAATAAGCAATTTTCTAGAATTTCAGAAATATTTCAAATATTATTTTGAGAAATCAATCTATCAGTTGTATTTTACAGTAAAATTTAATAATTCATTCTATTTCAGGTAGATTTAAATACAAATTTCCCTGCCCACTTTCGGAATAATTCCCATATAATTAAGAAAATGCCTGAATCTGAGGCCGTTATGAAATGGATGGAGAACAATACATTTATTCTGTCGGCTGCTTTACATGGAGGGGCTCTAATGGCGCATTATCCATTCGATTCAATAAAAGTACCACGTAAGCTATTAAACCGAAAATTTGCATGGATACTATATCATATCATTGACCAGCTTGTTAAACACTTACCTACTTCTAGCTAAATCTTTCTGCTTTCCATTGAAAGAAAATCATAGAACCAACAAATGATATAATATTCTTCCAGTTTCAATACCAGAAACTCACATGTCTCTGACGCCAGACAATGATGTTTTCCTGTTTCTGGCAAATAACTATTCTCAGACACACAAAAGGATGCATTTAGGTGAAGAATGTTGGGAAACTACCACGTATAAATTTGACGGTACGATGATTTTTTACTATCACAAAAAGGTTTATAATCAGGTTTCCATGTTGGTATAAACAGGTCCAGCATCTCGGGTACGTTTGAGTGGTAGAGAGTATCACCGTCACCGTAGTAGGGAGAAATTGACCTAGACTCAAGATTTCTCATTTTTTTAGGTAAATTTCTTATAGAAATGTACCTATTGCGATCGTTCACACTTTTCAATTTCGAAAAAAATTCAACAGCATGTTGTTATATGTCTATAAGTTAGTCCAAAAAAACATTTGGTTCAAAAGTTTATATATATACTGTAGTGGAGGGTAATAAGGCCCACTCAAGAAAAATATTTTATTTATTTAAAAAATAAACAAGATCTGGTCAAACAAAATACGTTAATTAGAACATATACTTCATTGAAAAATAAATAAAACTAGCGTTCTTAAAATAGCTAAGAAAAATAATTTCTATATAAAAAAATACATAAGGCGGGCCTTATTTTCCGAACATGCTGATAATAAGGCCTAAAATATAACAAGTATTTATACGGAGCATTTTGTGCATATGAACTCATCCTCATCATCAGAAGCCAAGCCACAACATTCTTCGTGAACCCAAATTCGACATGAACCACAGGAACGCATGTCTAATTGTTGGGCTGTTTTGCAAAGGTAACAATACCATAGGTCCAATTCTTTCTTTTTGGATTTTTTTAATGATTTTTCTTTAGGCTGAAATGACTGATTTACCGTGTTAAACAAATCTTTAGTTACATGTTGTGTTTTGTAATTAAGAGCCTTTCTTCTTACATTTGACGACTTTGGAGGTATCTCTGGAATTTTCAGCAAGACTTTAAACGATGTTTTTTCGCTGCTTGGATTTTTTTCTTGTCTCTTCCTGTATGGTTGCTTTAAGCCGGATGGCCCAGGTACTGGCGCTTTTTCTTCTGCTATTTTCTCATTCTGACTCACACAATAAATCTTGTGCTTTTGATTGTTGCTGCTTACAGACGTAGGGCTTGCTCCGGTGGTTTTTGAAATAATCTTCAGCCGTAAAGTAGAAAGAGTCAAATTGCTTTCATCAGAAGAAGAATCTTGTTCCACAGGTCTTCGTGAGAGAGTGGATGGTGCAAATGCTTCTTCAGGTATGGTACTCGGGTTGAATGGAAAAATACCCGTAGCTCTGAATCCACTAGTTATATTGGCCACTGTCATAAACTTTTCCCAAACAGGTGTAAATACTGATGAGAACCTCTCCTTATTTAAATGTCGATCTGGATGTTGGTCCCAAAATTTCAACAACTCGTCATCCCAGAAGAGTTCGTATGACTTAAATACAGCCTTATCCAGAGGCTGCAACTCATGCGTTGTGTTGCTTGGTAGACACAGTAACTCAATGTCTAGTCTTTCTGCCTTGCTTGCAATTGAAATGTCCAAATGGCACTTAGCGCCATCGAATATCAATATCACTTTTCCAGCAGGTTTATACTTTGAGAAGTGTTCCAACCATTCACAAAATAGTGAAGTTGTCATGCTTCCTTTTGGGCTCATACACACTTTTTTACCAGTTGGCATGTTGTCTGAGTACGTGGGCTCTTGACGACATCCCTTGAATAAAATCATTGGGGGAATACAGTTTCCCAATGCATTAACACAAGCTAAAATTGTCACGTTCTCACCATGCTCTTGTGATACTAAATGCACTCTCTTAGATCCTTTTAAAGCTAGGACAGACTGCTGGTGATGTAATGTAAGTTTGCAGCCCTTTTCATCCATGTTGTAGATCCTATCTGGTGAATATTTTAAACTAAATTGTTGTAATATGGTATCTAGTTTTTCAAAGAAATCCTTTACTATTGGTCGGTTTAATTTAGCTGACCTAGCAGGATTCATTGATTGCACCTTGCGTTTGCTAATGCGAGGATGACGTTTCAAGAATCCAGAATACCAATCTTTTCCTACGACACCTTTATCTCCTTTGCTCCGAAATAATTCAATACGATTGTTTTTAACAAAATTAAAAACATTTCTTCGCAGAGCTTTTGGGGTAAGAGGAAGTCCAATATTTGCTAGCCTAATAATCCTTTCTTCTAGTTCGCTTTCGTCTTCGTTCGTTAGATAAGGTTTACGTCCAAGTTTCCTGCTAACAACACCACTTTTAAAATGATTTCTTAAAGTACGACGGGGAATGCCGGTTTGCTGTTCTACAGTCCTTTGTGAGTGCCCCTCTTTTAAAAGTCTAAGAGCTTCCTCCATCATTTCACTGTTCCAATTACCACGTAAACCACGGTATTTATATTTGCCCATCTGCCAAAATTAAAAACGTGCTTAAAATAAGGCCCAGTAAAATTTCTGAAAATAAGGCCCGGGCCTTATTTTCAGAAATCTATGATACGAATAAAAACCAAATCTAACTGGAAATAAAAATCATTCCAACCTCACAATATTCGAAACCAAAAGCCTACTAGGTAGTCTTTCGGATTTAGGAAACGTTGAAGTTCCAGCTATATTTTAAGTACAGTAAAATCGCACTTACCTTTATATAAATTTTATAATTTAATCACACAATATTGTTTAATTATGGAAATTATTAGAAATATAGCACAGACTTGCTCTCGTTTTGGCAGTTGGATTTTGACTGACTTACCAGACAACATCCCGACAGGAGAGCAAATTCGGTACAAGAAGGCGGGAATTTTAAGTTTGGGCCTTATTTTCCGCTGAGCCTTATTACCCTCCACTACCTTATAATATATATATATATATATATATATATATATATATATATATATATATATATATATATATATATATATATAAGTCAAATTGAAAGTATCAAAAATATAAATGTTTGAGATTGCATCTGTATAATATTAGATTGTATAGATAAAATTATTTTCGTGTGAATATGGAAATTTTGAACTTTACTATATATAAATAGATCCTTGTTTTTCGCTGTTGAAGGCTGAAATTTAAACTAAGCCGAAATATACGATTTTACATGAAGATCTTTCATTGAATGCCCTTTTAGGCCGTATAACCTGAATTATTCTAACCAACATAGTTACTGTCGGCTGTGACTACCCTTTCAAATATATATTATATATATATATATATATATATATATATATATATATATATATATATATATATAATATGGGATATTACGAAATTTGTCAAAACGATAGAGGTCGCAGTTTTGGGGGTATCAAGTTCAAATTTGCTAGAATATGAACACTCAATATAAATTTGATGTAATTATACATTTTCTGGAGATCTTAGTACAGACCCTGATTTAAAAAATATATAGTATATTCATTGATAAGAAATAGGCGAAAAAAAATCAGCCTTGAGGTGGAACGCGAACCCGGTCTGCTTTATATTCAGCAGCCAGAACAAAAACCTCTAACCGCAAGGCTAAGATACATATGGCTATATATATGTAATGACATATAGGTATACCAATGAAAAGGTTGTTCAAATTTCAATTCAATGAAATTTACCTTTCCGCCGGCTACAGGCCATCGGAATTTTTTGTAACTTACAGCGCATTCTTCTGCTACCATGTCAATATTTGAGTTACCCACAAACCTAGAAAATGCCAGACCGTATTTTTTTCATTAACAATTATATTTGTTTCTACATGATGTTTTAGGTAGTATGGCTGACTATAATTATGTATATCATGGATGTATGGAGCTCACATTAGAATTATCATGTTGCAATTATCCATTGGCCGAGAAATTACCGAAATTTTGGGATGAAAACAAGCAGGTGAGTTCCAGAATTGATATGTTAGGTGCTTGGAGTTTAATTTTATTTATATTGTCGAACTTTCAGGCTTTGGTAGCTTTCTGTATTCAAGCTAATAGAGGTGTATCAGGACAAATTATTGATATTGATACCAGAGTACCTATAACTGGAGCGAATCTAACTATTAAAGGAAGGGATGTGAGATTTTGGAGTTCAAAGAATACTGGAGAATTTTGGCGAATACTTTTACCTGGAATATATACAATTGAAGTAAATTATCAATAGAATCTGCTATTTATACATAATTATCCTAATTTATTTATTTTATAAGGTTCAAGCCAAAGGATACTATACAAATATAGTAGAATTCAAAGTAAAGGATTTCAAAAACGCTTATCCTATACCAACATTTTTACAAATAGAAATGTATAATTCGTCTACATATACCACTACAACAATACCAACTACTGAAATAAAGAAAATAGATAAAATTAAGCCTAAAGTTCGTAAAACCTACATGGCAATAACGATAACGACTAGAAATTATTTCGAACATGATGATGAAGTATCGACTCCCGTCTTACAGACGTCTAGATCTATGGCTTCAATAATTGATTTAAAGTTACATTTTATTTTGTTTTTAATAATTGTATGTGTATCGATTGGAAATATATAGTTTCCACAATAAGTTTTTTGTATGTTCATCAACTGGACCTTGCCCAATAGATAGTGCGAAGTTCTCCACATCATAAGCTCCATTGAATCCTCCACCCCATCTAGATTTGTCATACCAATACTGGTCTGCAGCGGCACTTAGGCCATTTGGCCGGTTGCATCTACTCTTCGCAGCGTAGATCCATCCTGAGCCCAGTGCCCCAAACTCCAGCTGTATCCAGACGATGATATTTATTATGCCCAGTACCGAACTGTACCGTTTACAAGCTTCTACGAGTACTTTCCTGGGTATGACTAGCCCAAATATCTGTTGTCTTTTGGTCTTGGGCTCGCTCCACAGTCATACAGTATAAATGAAACAGTCTCCTTTCCTTTCTGCACTGTCTGCTTGTCAAGTGCCCGTTGTACCTTGTCATTTTGTTGTACTGTGCTTTTGAGCAATCCTATTATCATTGTTATGTTTTGATTGTTGTCTGCCCTAAGTTCGTCGGTTTTTTAATTGCCTGCAGTATTGGCGTTCAAATCAGTTTTAGATGATTAGGGCCGCCTCAGTTTTCAGTTTCTCTTTTCCGGTCCACACCAGTCGTGACATCAGACATGGGTAGTATTCGAATACCCGGTATTCTGAATCCTATTCAGAATACATTTGGCTGGTATTCGAATACTATTCGAATACATTTGTGTATTAGGTATTTGTTATTCGACTGAATACTTATTTGCACAGTACTCGGTATTCTGGATTCTGAATACCGTTTTTGAAACCCAGTATTCGAATACCCACTGTTCGAATCATAATAATCGTTACGCTTAACGCAACTGAAGCGTGTACCAAAGCATTTTATGTTTTATTCATAACTTTAATAATGTTGTTCAAATCTTTTTTATTGAAACTTTAAGATATAAAAATTAATGCATTTAATCTCTGGTGACACTGTGTATCAGAAAAATATATTTTAAGTTTTATTATAGATTTCTTATTTTTGTTATATATTTTTCTAAACAGAACATAGATAAAAACAAGCTTTATGTGCGCATAGATATGTTTTTTTAGTTGGAATATTCCTGAAATATTCATATGTCAACGAATCCACGTATTCAAATACAGCGGTATTCAAATACTTTTTTTTCGTTGTATTCGAATCTGGATTATTCGAATACAATTTAGAATAAAGTATTCAGGATTCGTATTCGAATACCGGATTCCAGTATTCGACCCAAGTCTGCGTGACATCACCTTCTGACTTTTTAAGGCCTCAAGTACTACTTGATTATCTGTTATGATATTATATTTGCATGTATAAAGCGGCTCTCCTAGTTGTTTTCTCTGGCAAATTCGTTGCCTGAAATTCGGAGGCGTAGGTCCCAAGTGCGTAACTAATGGTAGGCCTACAGAGCAAACTGCCGCTGGTGAAAGATACGTAGATCAATTAAAAGCCCGAATAGAGGAAGTTCACGCTCTAGTCTCGAAGAACATCCAGCTCGCCAGTGATCAAATGAAACATCATTATAATGTTCCATAATCCAATGCGGTACCTCTGACGCGGGAGAACTGGTTTGTCTTTTTCATCGACAGCTGCATCGAGGTCTTTTTCACAAGCGTCAGAGAAAATGAGATGGTCCATATGAAGTGTTGAAGAGAATAAATGATGTCATCTATCGAAACCGAAAGTAGTGCATATAAAGCAACTATAGTGCTTTTCAAACTGAGAATGCAGTGTGGCGTCTTATGAGGCTCATCGTGGCCAGCACATTGTTATCGACCAAACACCAGGTTCTGTCTCAGGCATATTTTGCAATTTCGTTTTAAACTTTATCTCAACATTTTTATGTTCAGTAATTAATAATAATAAACAAGGAATTACAAAAGAAAATATTACAGGTAAATTTGATGTTCGGCAACACTTTGCCGTTTTTTCATTTAAAATAGATTGCCTATACCTGGCCACAGTGCATTTTTAGTATGAAATGCATTATAGCAGGAGTTCTTCATGAAGAACACGTTGTGGCCCCATGGCAATTTCAAAGAGTTCATGTTCAGCTACGCGAACCGAAAGAAGGTCGAGATTTAAAGATTAGGATATTTTCAAGCTGCCATCTGACGTTTCCATAGCCCATGGTGTAGCGAAGGACCTTCGTATCGATAGACGAATTGTCAGACGAGCAACCACAAGTGGGAAAATTCTGCGCCCAGCACCTGGCAGCCAGTTTCTGTTCTACCTGTTTTCTAAGTAGATGTCGTTGAAAAACCCGAAGAATGAGATATAAAAAAGTTGGATATACCGAAGATAGGATTTCTGATGGACAAACTGGAATGAAAGATAGTGAGTAGCATAATTGAATACATCTTCCAAGATACTGGTGTACATATTACAGTATGTTGTTTGAATCCAAAAAAGTATACACACAAAAAAGACGGTAGAATGCTACTTTTTCAGCTAGGGCCTTTTATGGCAGATATTAAGGATGGGGCAGTGTAACATGTGATAAAACTCAGTATAGTAGGCTCAAAAAGGTGAAGCCACGCGGACAGTTTGAGTGACGTTTGTGGCGATTCGTATTCTGCCTAGAAACCTGAGAGTAGTTTATGATCGGCATATTATGATCGTTGACCATTTCTTCCTATGTTCATCCCATAAATATTAATTATAACAGACAGACTGACAAACATTTTAAAATGGTTATTTCGGATCTATTGACGTGCAAAGTTTTATCGCGAAATCACAGACAAACAAGTCAATTTTTGAGTGACTTCAAAAAAAGGAGAAGGTATACAATTTGGTTGTATGTTTGCTTTTTTATTTTATTTTTTATGGCTGTTCGCGCGTTTTGCATAGTAAACGTACTCCGATTTAGATGATTTTTGTTTCATTTGAATCAGGAGAGTTGAGAAATGGTCCCATATTGAGAAAAATCAAATCCAAGATCTCCTTCCTTCCAAAAAAACAGCCCCCAAAGGGGGTGGAGGGGGCAAATTTTCTCGAAAATTGAAAATCCGAGACAACTGAATTATTGAAAATTCCATATCCGGAGATGTTTAAATACGTTTTCGCGCTACAGTCTGAATTATGTGTTTCAGCTATGTGGAAGGGGCAAATTTTTCCGAAAATCGAAAATTAGAGATTTGAAAATTAGAAAGGGAACCATATCCGGAAACGTTTAAATTGAATATTTTTTCAAGAGTCACGGATTCCGAGTTTCGCAATGGTAAATTCTGAAATATGTGATATGCGTATTTTCGCTATGTAGAGGAGTAATTTTTTTCGAAAATTTAAAATATGACACGGCCAAATTAAAGAAAATATCTAACAACATTTAAATTGAGTTGCGGTTTTCGTGCTACAGCAGTAAAGTCTGAAATATGTATATTTGCGCCGCAATGTTTTGAGATCTCTGAATAATAAATAACAAGTACCTACAAGCTAAGCCTATAAATTTTTGGGTATTACTAAACGTTGAACAATTTTCATGACTAATGTTACACTCAAAAATGTGAAATAAATATTTTTTTGAAAAAATTGGACCGACTTTATTAGTTGTTGCACTGAAAAATACAAAATAATATCAATTCTATTGGTGCAGGTAAATTTGAAGTTATGCCGTTTAGTTTGTTGTTGTAGGCACCAACTCCAAAAGAACCAGCACCAATAGAATTAATATTATTTTGTATTTTTCAGTGCAACAACTAAGTCGGTCGAATTTTTTTTTTAAATATTTTATTTAAATGTATGTACCTAAGTATGTATAAATATAGAGATACGGTATGAGTAAAACTATACAAACGTTGATAACTGAAACTGATTATCAGCATTATAAGTAAGTAGATATAATTAACATATAGTTATCATCTCCTGGTTTCTCCCATAAAATTATGTGGCAAACGATAAATCAACCACAAACAATCATATTTCCTCTTCATACCACGTTTTTCAGTTGAAGATATCAAAGCAACACCATCCGACTCAAAAATTATACACCATTACTATACTATATACACTTCGCGAAGGATTAGTTCATATCTATACATATATAATAAAATTGTAACAGATGTCTGTACATTGTAGATATTTGAGAAAAACTTCATGGCGGGTCTTTCTTAGAGCAGCAGAAATTGGCAGTTTTCAGATTTTTTGTCAGTCTGTCTGTACGCACATCACGCAAAAAACACTGCATGGAATTGAATGCAGCTTTCATCGATATATTTTACTGGAGGTCTAACTTAAAATACAGGCTCCATTTTACCACGTCTGTCTGGCCTTCTGTATATTTGTACACGCATTACGCAAAAACTACCGCATATGGAATTGAATGGAGTTTTCCAATCTAGTATGTAATAAAATTGTAAGAGGCCAATGTCTGTACATTAATGATTCTTAAGAAAAAATAATATGGCGGGTCTTTATTAATTGTAATTGTTTTTCTATAATTTTTGTTTAGTTGTCTGAAAGTTTCGCTGTGAGTTAGATCGTTAGTTAAATCAGAGATAGTTTTAGCTGTGTGAACCAGTTTTCTCATTGCTCTCAGATTTTCATTGAACCATTTAACTGGAACTTTCAGGTTGTTTCGGAAGACTTTTTTGAGAAGACAATGTTCGTGAACAATATTTTGATAGATATTCAGTAAATAAGATACCATTACGCTTAGAGAATTTTTATCATTGAAGATATTCCAATCAACATTTGCATTTTCAGTTGTTGCTCCAAGGTTCTGGAATGCTTCGTCTGCTTCAGTCAGGCTTGCAGTTACCAACTCTACTTTGAAGGTCCTATTATAAGTATTTATTCTGTACATATTTTTGTTTAATTTCGTAAACAATAAACTTAATATCTGATCAAATCTTTCTCATAACATTTTCTAGAAATAAAAAAAAAGTTAAAATGATTTTTTTTTATTTATGCATATACTATATGGTAGAGATAAAAACACAATATCAAAGTTATTTAATTTATTTCCTCATTTTCACTTTGGGTGTACTGAAGAATAAGCATGAAGACTCTCCTTAAAAACATTTACATCTTCGATAAAGTAATCTTTAACTTTTCCTTCCTTTTGCAATCCATTGTCAGACAATTTTATAGGTTTAACTACAAGATCCTCTCTAACAGAATCTGAAAGAATACAAACAACAAAATTGAAAATCATTATTGACACAATCCCTTAAACCCACTAACCTCCCTCGCCAATACCATTACCTGTTGATTTATCTGGATCTTCAGCGGTTCTTTGATCTTCAGCATTTGTATCATGACCAACAACCTTAAATTATCACATGATTTAGTATGTTTTTCCATTCCCTCCATATTGGAGTAGCGATAAATGATTTTGTTCAAAATTTTAACGATATCAAAAATGACATAATTGTATAATCTATCTTTATCTATCATTAAATTAATTAATTAAATCACATCTACCTGGATACTCAATTTCCTGAAAGAATCCTTCCTTCCAAATTTATTATGTTTCTTCCACCATTCAATCAGCTCCTTGTGTTTTACCTTCCTTATAGCTTCAATCTCTCTAGGTATTCTATCGAAGAAATAATCATCACTGATAATCTCTGTCCAATTTCTTTCCACCTCTTCCTTGAGATCGACATCTTCACAACTTTTTGTCTTGATCAAATCCTCCTTGATGGCATCCAATTCTTCAGGATCTGTCTTCTCCAATAGCTTGATTGAACGTTTTAGAAACTCTTCAATTCTGTCATCGACATATTTCGTGGTGTGTTTGGTGGCTTGAGAGTTGACAGTTATTGTGTAACCCAAGATGCCGAATGTGTCACGTATGGTGCAATAGACGTGGTAGCCCAATTGTTCTTTGGTGCGAAGGATGTCAAACAATGGTTCCTCAATCAACAGCTATGAGGAAACATTATTAGTACTACTAATGCAAAAAGAATGCGTTTGTCAGTGTGTTTTCAATTTTAACCTACCATAATTATTTCAATGATAACGTTGTCTTGTAGCGTGAAATTCGATGCCTGGTAATAGTTCATGACAGCTGAATTTGGATCATTCCGGTTCAGACCTTCAACTCTGCAGCATTTTTCTCCGATAGGTATTTGACTAACTGTAAACTGGATAATTCATGGTGTTTTTTAATTTGAAACAAAACCTTAGAAAAATTATATAATCTGCAAAAACTTGCTGTGATATAGGCTGTTGCACTGTAAGTGAAGTAGAGTTTTGTACTGCAAACCATATTTCATGAGAAACATCGAGTAAAACAAAAGATTTTTTTATTCAGAATGTCAAATCAATAAATAATAGATTTGTGAGAGTAATGCGGAGAATCAAAATTCATGAAATGATATGTAGATCAACATTATGAATAATAGTCTTCAGGATTTTCTTCTCTTATCCAGCTATGGATGGTAGGTATTATGAAGCTGATAGTAGAAATGATTTTCATAGAAAATGGGGGAATACGTGAAAAAGGAAAATCTGAGGCTAAATATTGTTAACGTGCAAGGGGTACTGTCGTCGGCACTGGGCCACAAAGTGGCGGCGTCCTTTTGATACTTATCGAACGATAGTGATCTCGAGACCGGCCGCTGACAAGAGTGTGATGTATGTGATTATTAGGATACCGACAAAACTTTTCGAGAAAAGTCCAGTGGAGGCTGGATTGATCGAAGACCACAGGCGGCTGGAATGATCTGGAGAATCTTTCTCGGGTATATATTTGGGAGAATTGTCAGCATCACGGAGAGTATAAAAGACAGTGTTCAATAATAGAAGAGTCAGAGTAAGCTAGTAAGAATATCCAATAGTAAAGTGAAGTTTCAATTTTTATTATTCTACTTTCGAGTGTGAATAAAGTTTATTAAATAGTTGTAAATCAGTCTCACTTATCTGCGAACTCGCATACGCAACAATATGTAGCTCACGTGTACAGAGTGAACAAGGTCAATGGAGATAAATTGATTCTCTAATGTCCATTAGCAGCGCAAGTAGGCTTCATGTACATATCCCGATTGCCTCAATTTGGTAAGGTTTGCGCATGCTAAACCACTCGACGTCATCATGTGCTTGAAAAGAGTAGTGAGAACAAAGAAATAGTGTTTATTATATTTCTGTCAGTGAGAAGGATGTTCGAGTCGTTGTCGTGTTTTCCGGCACTCTGGTGAGCAGCTCTATTCATCACGCCGAAGAAGCTAGATTCTAGATAATTGTTTTTGTATCACCGTCACAAGTGGGCCCGTGGGCCGGCATTTGAGAAACTGTCAATCATTATCAATTTGTAAATTTGGAATTGATTAAAATCAACTGAAAATTTGTCATTCTTCTTTTAATTATTAATATGTCTGGCGACTGCCCAAATATTTGACATAACCACGACGTATGTAAAAACTAAATTATGGAAATATGTAGAAATGTATCTGATAGATTTCAGAGGTCTTTGTACAAATCTATATGTTGTTAATATCAGAAAATTAAATAGTAATCATTGAGTGAATAATTTTTTTATATGCAATAAAAAGGTAGTCGAAAGTTGTATTGGAATAATATCAAATAAATCCAGGTAATTATTTGAAAGAACAATTTTAATTTTATCTGATATTTCTTTTTGGAAAAATACAAAAAGATTAGTATCTACCTATTTTCATCAAAGGTTTAGGAAGCCCCAATTTTAAAACTACAATCAAATAATATGTAATATTATACCTTGGGATGCAAATCTTTGGCTAATTCCACAATTGAAAGATTACCGATGAATCTATTCATTGCTTCCAGTGCAATTTTCTCCTCGACATTTCCCTGCACTAATACCTTAATATAAACAGAGCTGAGAAAGCCCTTCGAAAAATGCAAATACTTTTCCAGTGTGACATCTTTCAATTTCGAATACTTTTCCTCAGGCGACCACGAAGGATTGATGAGAAGATTTAGACGTAGATTTCTGCAAAATATTGAATGAATTGTCATATTCAAATTTTAAAAAATCCTTATAACATACTTAGCCAGCGTGGACGGATTCAATAGCTTATTATAATAAGATTTAAGTAGCTTGTCTTTTATGGCAATAAAATCGTCAGGTTTGACCAATTCACTATATTTCATTAGATGCTGTGAAATAACTTCGAGTATTACCTGGAATTATTTAATTGAAAATCATTACGATAAAAATCAAAATGGAAAAGTACGCGGCGCACATACTGGTAGCTTTTCATTGTATCCAGACACTTTGATCATGAGTCCTTTCTCGTAACTTGTACAGGAATAAGTTAGATCCGCAGAAATGGCTGGATACAGTTGTTCTGTTATTGTATAAGTTACTAAATTGAGCATCATATCCATCATAGCAGAGCTGAAAAATGTTGAAATTGTTTAAAAATAAACATTTGTCCGAAAAAACCTTCTAGTTTAATTTATAAACAATAGGCAAAATGCAATATAATTATTTTTGATGTATTTTGATTTCATGTTAAAAAATTCTTTTGTAGAACCACAAATGTATTAAAAAATCAAAGTAGTTTAATTTATTGCAAAAAAAAATTCAGTTTTAAAATGCCTATTTCAATTCCGTCCTACAAAAAAAATCCTCAAGATCTGTTTCAACAAGAAATGGACTTACCCTTCAGACTTATTATTTTCTGAGAGTAAAATGTTAGACCTTAGGCAATTATATTTCTTACGTACCTCTATAGATCAATTCAAAAATAAAAGTAATTTATATATTGATCACAGCTGTAGCACTAGGGCAAAACAAAATACCATGTTTCGTACATAGTACTCAGTCAAAATAATTGGCCAATGAGAATATACTTACCTTAGTACGAGAATATTCAATAGCATCCTCAAGAACATCAGGGATTCAGCATCATTTTTTTCATTTAAAAAAAATATAAGCTTAGATTATCTAGCGTGAGCGTACAAGTATAACAAGTATATTTGACGACTTATATCAAAGTGGTCTTCACAGCATTGAATAACAGTCTTTGGAGAATAATTGTCATCCCTTTTTTGCAGTTTGAAACCACTTTTTTGTCAGTTTTGGTTCAGAAAATCCAGTAAAAAAAATTGTTTGGAAACTTTGCTAAAGTAGATGGACACAACATGAATCAACACGGTTTGCAATAGTTATGAAAACCATGAGTGAGAGTGACAGACATGAGTGACGTCATCGGAACTGTAGCTCCGTTTTCGCGCGAAATTTGAAACAATCAGTTTGAAAGCGCATTTTCTGCAATAAGTTTAAATATTTCATTTTTTTAATATACCTAAGGACTATTCTACATAGAATTCCTTAAAATGAAAGCGAAAATAAAAATATTGCATGTTGCCAATTGAACATAAAAAAGTTTTACAGAGTTATATTATGTTTCGTATTTGATTTTGACGTTACTTGTCAATAACAAACCAAGTTTATTTGCTTGATTCAAATATTTTGAACGTTGACTGTGACAGAACATTATCATAATCTAAAGGTGCAGATACACGGCGCGTGGTTCGTGAGTCGTGGCTTGCTTCGCAAAGATTGCCTTGTGTTTTTTAAAAAGTCGAGTCGAAATATGATACACGGCGAGCAAACCGAGCTTCGCGTCGTGTATCATGGTTGACTCGCTGATGCTCGCGGCTTGTGGATCTGGTCTTGCTATTCCCATCGGCTGTCGGTAAAACTGCCACGAGTCAAAGGGCGCGAACCGTAAACACAAGCCATTACGCGTTGTGTAGCATCAAAATATCGACGAACTTGCCAAAACTTGTAATGCGTTCGGGTAGTAAGTACGTATGCGCACTATAAATATTGCCTCAGCTCAGTCTCTCAGTCGTCGTTACGAAAGATGGAGTGGGTCGGAAGACAATATGACAAATTTTGAAAGCTATCTATCCCGTTGCCAAAAAACGGAGTGTAACCGCCAATCTTTCTTCTTCGCATATTTGTCTCTTGCCTTGCAATATTTTTTAACTTGTAACTTGTATCTAAAAATTAGAAGTTAAATCAAATCCTGTTTAATGGTGGTACCTACTTACCTATTTCGACTTCTGCTTAGGGATGTTATCCACCATCTCCTTTACCGGCCGGGATGCACGTAAAAATAAATACTGATAACAAGTACAGAAAACCAGCCGCAACCTTCAGCCGGAGCTCATTTCCTTTTTACTCACGAGCTTACCCGTCATCTATGCTACACGACGCGTAATGGCTCGTGCTTACGTTTCGCGCACTTTGACTCGCCGCAGTTTTACCGACAGCCGATGGGAATAGCAAGCCACGATCCACGAACCACGAACATCAGCGAGTCAACCATGATACACGACGCGAAACTCGTCTGGCTCGCCATAGCTCGTGAACGAACCTCGCGTCGTGTATCTGCACCTTAATAAGCAGGTAACCAGCTGATTCTAACCAGTTTTAATTTTAGGATTTGAAAGCTGAAAATTTCCAGCATGCCAAAAAATTAACTAACTTGTAAACTAAACTATTTATCCAATAATTCAACTTCATATTACGTACCTCTCAGCAGATTCCAATGATTTGGGACTGATTAGATATATGTAATAGTAAGCAATAGGTAATTCAAATTTCTGATCCTTCCTATACCATAATTCAAACAGATTTGAGTCTGTCAGTTTTACTGGATACATAGGATGATTGTCAGAGTGTTCCAAAAGATCGAAATTGTCAGTAAGATATGGGTTGGGTGGAGGGATTTGTAATTCTGGATAAGGTTCAACATCCTCCCATTTCTTCATCCACTCGGGCGGAATATCTGCAAGAATAAAACATTTTTTATGTATATTACAAGTTAAATGAGTGAAACGATTGGATTAACAGAATATCAACAGGAATTCATAAATGAAATGTTCTTGCTATTATTACTGGTTTTTACATATTTCAGATTTAATGTGAAAAAGGACGTTTGCCGGCCAATGCATAATAATATTTATTCCTTAAAAAGAGCCCGTATTATTGAATTGAATTTTGTATTTTGATAATTATTAGTACAATGTGATCAAAAATTAAGAATGAAAATCAAATTGAAAAAGCAAACACCAAGTCATTTAAACGACAACCCTCTATTTTTATAATTCTGTTATATGAAGCAATAAAAATAAGGTTAACATTGTATAAGAACATTTATTCTATTATATTTTTAGTTTTAGAAACAATTGGCAATTTAATATTGTCTGAACTTATAGAAAATAACCGCAAGTGTTGAAAAAGTCAAAATATGTCACACAGATGTGAATATTATATTTATTATTTGCAAATTTTCAGTAATTATTAAATGTATGTCTATAAGGAATATGATAATGTAGGAATGTGATAATGTTATTTCAAGAACATGTTACACATTTTCCATGAGATATCCGCAAAAACTAAAATAAGCAAAAATATTAAAAACTTCATGAATTTTGGATACGTAAGAGTTAATTAGAAATAAACCTGTTTTTAAAACTGGAAGTATTGAAACTGCAATTTTTGGGTGTAATTTTATAGTGTTACCGTCTATTTTTCACCCACCCAGCACCCCTTAGCTTCACGATCAAGCTAACTAGTAAATATGGGATGGTACATAAACATTAGAATTACCTTATATAAATGTTATAATAATAATAATAATACTTTATTTGTTCCATTAGTAAAAGAAAATTTACAATAAATACCTCATTGAGAGGTGTGGAACTTGTCACATAATATACATGTATAAATTTAAATTCAACAGGTCACAATATAGATAAAAATACACACCACAATTTATGGATAAAATACGGCTTATAAAAGATGAATTTGAAGTAGGAAAATTAAAACATAAATAAAAAGAACAATCAAAATTTTATATTAGACGATACACGCGCGCCCGATTAGCAATTTTTCAATGGTGGTTAGTACCTGCATGAAATATAAATATTCTCATATATTACATATTCACCCAGTATATTATACTTTATACGTTACCTATATCAGTATATTTAGTGCCAAACCATTGCTCCACTTTATCAAACTTCAATCCATCCGGCAATTTCTCAGACAAAACCATTATATTCACTTTACTAGGTGTCAACATTTCAAGTACATCGGTAATCGCTTGTGGATCATATTCATAGAACAATTCGGATCCAGCTAAATAATCTTCAGGTGGATAAATTTGCATTGCCTCACAAATATTCTCCACATTATCCATTGAGGATTCTTCAGTAGCAAATTTAAAAGCTGTATCTGAAATTGATTTGATCTCATTGAAAATTCTCTCTTGCGGTCCAATTTTTTTCATCATGTTGATATAGGAAAATATCGCTTCTATCACCTATAACAAATTTATGCCAAAAGTAAACTAATAAAACAAGTCATGAATTGCAAATTGATATTTATATCATTAAAAGAATGTACCTCATAGAGATGGTCTAAGCCTTTTTCGGTTAACACTATAGTAGCCGTAAACATCATGTATATAGAACTATGTTCAATACCCGATTCACTGTTTCCAACTTGGGTCGAAATACCCCATACCCTGAAGAATGAAAGAAAAAAAGATGAGATATTATCTACTTCTCCCCCTAATATTTCTATCGAAATTAAGCAAGGTTCAATATGAAATAGTTACTTTCAAATAACACAATGGGATATACTTTACTTCTTCCTAAGGTATGATAGCAAACTGCCCGTTCCTTCATCACCCATAAGGCTGGATACATAATGATGCGGTTTGCTTTTGTATTTGTCACGCAAAGATGGAAGGCTCCAGGTTAGATTCAACTGCAACCGTAATAATAATAACAAGATTTTGATTGAGTAAAAATATAATATTAAAACAACTCAACACTTTTATCACGCAGATAACACATAGACTTTTCAAGAAAACTACTCATATTTCACCTCTAAAACTCTGTTCCTAACCAAAATAATGAAAACCCACAGTAACTTCCGGTTATTCCGAATTTTAACACTCATTTCCTTGTTTTAAATAGAATAAGAACTAAATTGTGGATGTCTGATTGTGACATATTTTCAAAGTTTCTTTTATCAGGATTCACTATCTTAAAAATTTATAATATCTGAGATATTTACGAGTAGGTATTCAGTATTTTCATTTTGATCAAAGCACACGCGAAAACATCACATCAGTATATAAAATGTACTATTTTTTGAAAAAAATTCTCACATACCTGAATAACATCTTTTACAGGTTTAACATAGTAAATTCTATGAAAGCTGGGAGTATCAAAAACTGAATTTGAGAAATTGCTAAAGTCATCTGGTGGTAGATTATTATTTGGTACATCGGAGAAGCAATCAAGGACATACTTTTCCAAAACGTCCAATGGTAACCTAGCCTGAAATATTTAGAAACAGTAGATGCGATAAACAAAAAAATATTTTCTACAATAAAACTACCTGAACCACAAGTGTCATTCTATGTGCTGAATAGTGTCTATTTCTAAATGCATGTACACCTTCATAAAGTTTATCATCAGAAATGTTGTCTCTTAAAGTTTTTAAATTACCCCATGAGAATGAATTTACTGGGGAATTTTCTTGAGCAAAGTAACACAATAACTGATCTTTTCGTGATGAATCTGACTGCAGGGACATCTGAAATTCTAAAGGAAAAATTAGTAAGTATATGATACTCATGTGAAGTTGGCGGCGTCCTTTTTATATGAGTTCTGGGTAGATTTGAAAGAGTTCTGGAGTTCCTGTATAAAATTTTCAATAGTTCTAGCAAATCGTGGAGGTAGATTTAAAAAATTAAAAAGTGAGTGCTAACTTCATGCTGTGCCGTTTTTTTGATGAAATGAGTCCTGATGCTTTTTTTCGTTATATTTGGAAGAGTTCTAGAGTTCTCGACCAAATTCAAACTAGTTCCGTTGAATTAAAAAAGTTGACAAGAGAATTTTCAAATGAGATAAAATTTTAATAAACCTCAAAAACAGTTCTTATGGGAGCTCTGAGTAGCACCCGAAGAGTTCTACAGAAAATTGTTATAGCATTTTAGTGGAAAAACAATATTTCTCAATTTATCGGCAATAATAAGGTGCTCACTTCGAAAATCAATAATTTTTGGCAGTAAAGTAAATAAATCTTTAAAACAGTTCTGATGGGAGTTCTGAGTAGCGCCCGAATAGTTCTACAGGAAATTGTTATTGCATCGTAGTGGAAAAACAATACTTCTCAATTTATCGGCAATGATAAGGTGCTCACTTCGAAAAACAATTTTCGGCAGTAAAGTAAACAAATCTTAAAAAACGGTTCCGGAGGGAGAATAAATAATTTTGAACTATTCCCAAACTATCATTTTCAATATCTTTACGCATATTTTATATTCCTCAAATTTCGAATAGCTAAGTTGCTGGCGGGAAAATGCACAGAAATCGCTAGAAATGAAGTCTCCTCAATTAACTGGCAACAAGGTATCAAATTTAACGGACACTGGCGCGCTCATCTCGCACGTTTTTTTGAGTGGTGGTTTTTAGACGATTCCTTAGCCTGTGCATTCGGGAATATTCTGACTTGTCAGCTGAGTAGACTTTTGATCTTCCTTATGTTTTCTAGCTCATTTAAATTAGTTCGACCCCCTTGTTATCCAATTATTTAAAAATACCGTTTAGTTTTTTCGAAATGAAATACCAGTAAAAATCTCATTTTTACGATTTAAATGCCAAATTTTATTATTTATTTTTTTCATCAACGAATGTTATTAGGAGGGAGGATGTTTTGGAGATATTCAAATATTAAAAAAAGGTTGTCACGTGTGAAACAAATGTCGTTTAATTGCATTTTTATATTTCCAGACATTTTACAGCACGGGAACTTTTTTACTATGAAAAACACAAAATTTCAAGAAAAAAAAATTATGAATAATTCTTTGATTTCGCAAAAAATGTGCACATATTCGAAAACAAATCCGAACAGAGAGAGCGCTAGTATTCTGTGGTAGAGGATACGTCAGACAACCTTACTTTCCAATTTTCTGAAGCCAGAATCTATAGTTTTTGCGATTCTTTTTTCTGTGGAAATAATATATAATGTTGAAGATTTGAAAAGTGTTTCGAGTTTAGAACAATAAAGAGTAATTACTGACTATGGTAAAATTTTACCGCCATCTCACTCTGTTCTAAAAGATATTTCTGAAGCTATGCTTGAGTTGGGATCATCCGTGACACCCAAACATATTTATACTTCAATTCAAAATAATCGTCACGGCTTCGATAAACATGTCAAAATCACATTTATGCCGAATACCATCGAAGATGCAGATGCGAGTTATAATGCAGAATCTGGTGACACTAATGATGAAAGTTTCAAAATACCCTTTTTATTTCCAAAAAGTGGCGTAACCGAAAAGTTCAACAATGTGTGTGTGTGTGTCAACAATCTTCTGAGAAATAGGCAAAAATAAAACCATCAGAGAAAAAAGTGGGAAGTGTTCACGTCTGAAAATACATCGATGGACAAATTTGGTAGATGACAAAATCTACGAGCAGCACAAAATCAAGTGTGCTTTTTCATTCAAAAGCGCAAGTCAGTGAAAGCACAAGCACGAAGTATTATGTGAAATTTATCGGAAAATGTAAAGAATGTGGTGATAATGTGGAGGGGGTTGCTTTGGAGAAACCAAAAAACAAGCAAGATGCGATATTTACCTGCAAGCTTTCAAATTATCAAAAGAATTTCACACATACAAAAAGACGACAACTTCGGGGAGCAGGAGAAAAATAATATTTAGTGAATTAGTAGATCATCGAATGGCCTCTTCTCTATGGCGCAATAAGGGAGCAAATGATAATATGATATTTAGGGATGATATTCCACCGACATTACCTAACGCAGATGTTCGGAGAAAGGCGAAGCAGGAGAAAATTGATAATCGCTTAGGATTAACAAGCACCGATTCTTTGAGGAGAAATTTACAAATTGCCAAATACACTTCTCAATTTAGTTCAATTCACGCGATTGGATTAGATCCTTTTTTTGTATTTATTGGCTTCCTGAACAAAGCTTATTACATAAAACTTGTTATCGAAGTAAAATAAAAGTTTACGACTCTGTTGATGCTACTGGGTGTGGCATTCAGAATTATCGTGCCCGTTGAAAGTTTTAAATCTGGAAAATTGTGAATAAAAAGCCATCTTATATGTATCAGTATATGTATAATTAAATTAAATTAAAAAGTTTGAACCATTTTATGGAGAGGACTTTATTTTGCTTTAAAGAGAGAATTTATTTATTGAATTTTAAGTATGATATTTATTTTTATTTATTTATTTTTTATATTGGTTTATGTTTTGTTTATGTCCCTTTTGGGGGAAACTTTGTTTAAATTTTGAACCATTTTATGAGAAGACTTTATTTTGCTTTAAAGAGAAAATTTATCAGTTGTATTTTAAGTACCTATGTATTCGTCAACTCAAGTTGCACTGCCAGAGTGGGATCAATTTACTGAAGACATTATCCAGTCACACCTGGGGTGCGGGCAGCACCACCCTAACCAGAGTCTATAGATCCCTTATAAGATCAAATATAGACTACGGCTCAATGAGTTACACAACAGCAGCAAAACCCCTCCTGAAACAATTAGACACTTTAGCTAACACAGCTCAGAGACTTGCAATGGGAGCTTTCCGAACTACCCCAGTGGAGAGTATCTATGTTGAAGCAAACGAACCACCACTGGAATTGAGACGGCAATATCTGAGCCTAACATATGCAGCCAAAATATCAGTGGACAAAAAACACCCAGCTTATCAACACACATTCTGGAACGTGAACCGTGGAAGTGCTCTTCCACAGAACAGCAACACTAAAAAACCTTTCAAACTACGAGTGAACAATTCTGGCTTCTCTTTTGAGAATGTATTAGCCACTCACGAAGAAATCCCACCACCCTGGCTAGTACAAATACCCCCCTGTAATACCTCACTCACACTATTCCTTAAATCTACTACCCCCAACCCCGAACTTCTTAAAAAAATCCATGATATAGAAACTAAGTACAGAGGCTACAACACTATCTACAAGATGACTCTAAGACTCATGAAGGCGGACGAGTAGGTCAGTTATTTCAGGAGGCACTATCCATAAATACAGTATACCTCCAGAAACCACAATATATACAGGAGAACTATACGCTATAGCGGAAGCCATTAAATTCAGCATAAACACTATCGCCAAAGACACTGTTATTTTTACAGACTCTTTGAGCTCTGTGCAGGGCATCAAACAATTGTACCCCAAATATCCAATTTTGAAAAATATCAAAACACACCTGTACGAGCTGAAAAACCAAGGAAAAAACATCGAAGTGGTCTGGATACCATCCCACATAGGCATTCTCGGTAATGAAAAGGCAGACATAGCCGCAAAAAATGCCAGTGTGGACCCAACCTCCAAAATCATAACAAAAATCCCATACACTGATCTGTAGCATAGTATAAAAGTGTATATACGGAACCTCTGGAAGGAGAGATGGCATGGACAAGAAAACAATAAGTTACTGAAAATCAACCCCAACTTCGTGCCAATAGCATACCACGGGCTAAGAAGAAAAACCCAAGTGATCCTCACCAGGCTCCGCACTGGACATACCAAATTAACACACCAATACCTCCTCCAACAAGATTAGCCTAAAAGATGCGAAATGTGCGAGACTATTCTGAGTGTGGAACACATCTTCCTGGATTGCCCATCATACCAGAGACATAGGGAAGATACTGGCCTACCCTGTGACCTACGTACTATCCTCAATGATATACAGAACATAGATAAAATTTTAATTTTTTTGAAAAATATAAATGTATTTCATGATATTTAAAATGTATAGAACCCCGCTAATAACCTGAATGGTTGATGCGGATAAACATGAAGAAAAAAAAATTCGGTAATTATTCGTTATCCAAGTTTCCGCCATTTTTAGAAATTTTTGAAAATTTGAAAAATTCCTTTTTCAGGTGTTTATATAGCTCGAATATGACATAAAACCGCGAGCGCCTTTGTAAAAATCAGTTTATTTAATTTTTTAATAATAAAAATATACTTACGGGATGGTAGGCGAACAGTAAAACATACAAAAACAGTAAATCACTTCACATACGGACCCTGTATTCATTTAAAAAGAAAATAAAGTTTTAAATTTCTAAAAACAATTCCACAAATATGCTGTTCTCCATCACTGTGAATTGTGATTTTCTAATTTTGGTCAGCTGACATATCTGATATGTCAAACAAATAGAAGGATGGTGCGTTACCAAATTTAATATGGAATAGAAGACTTTCATATGCGCAGTTTTTTATATTTTAAAAGAAGGGGTAACCATTTGAAATAATAAATAATAATGTGAGTTTTTATTATCTTATTTTATTATTTCAAATAATTACCCTTTCTTCTTAAATTCTGTATCGAATGGTTGTCTCTGGTATCCACCACCACTATAATCTGTTTCTTTGGCAACTCCGCACATATTTTTCGCCTGTCAAGGTCCAGCTTTCATAATCTTTTCATACGTTTTGAATCATTTTTCGTTTCAATAAATTATAATGTTTTGAAATTTCCATGAACTCAAAATACCGTGTGTGAAGTGATTAACTGCTGTTGTTTGTTTTACATTGAATTTTTGCTGCTTTATATTCATCTTAGGCCGCTGTTCGTCCACCATCCCGTAAGTATATTTTTATTGACAACAAATTAAATAAATTGGTTTTTACAAAGGCGCTCGCGGTTTTATGTTATATTCGATCTAAATAAACACCTTTTTCAATTTCAAATTTTTCAAAAATCTCTAAAAATGCCAGAAACCTGGATAACGATCTTTTACCCAATTTTCTGTAGAACTCTTCGGGCGCTTCTCAGAGCTCCCACCGGAACAGTTTTTGAGGTTTATTAAAATTTTCTCTCATTTAAAAATTCTCTCGTCAGTAACTTTTTTAATTCAATGGAACTAGTTTTGAATTTGGTCGAGAACTCCAGAACCCTTCTAAATATAACGAAAAAAAACATCAGAACTCACATAAAAATAATGTTTTTTGAAAAAAACAGCGCCAACTTCACATGAGTGTATATGATGGATTATAAGTTATCAAGAACCGAATACCTGATTCAATAGCATCTCTTTCCCTGGTCATGGCCTCTTTTTTCATCAGTGGTGCTATAAAGAACTGAGCGAATTTGTCTAAAGCTTGCTCAAGGTGTTTTTGAAGGCAATCAAAATAGAATACTGTTGTCTCTGCATCAGTGGTGGCATTGTCGCTGCCACCTCCTTTCTGAAAATCACTTTGTGAATTAAGTTCAAAAGAAAATTATTGATTACCTTAATAAAAGCGTCAAAATCGTTCTCAGATGGAAATTTCTTACTTCCCATAAATACCATATGCTCGAGAAAGTGAGCCATGCCTGGTACTTCTTTTGAATCACTAAAGCTACCTACACCAATACATAATCCTGCAGCAGCCTTAAATAAGTGATCATTGAAATCATACTTAATGTTACACAATATTAAAATACCATTTTCTGAGATGTCCTTTCAGGTTCACTCGATCCCATTTCGGAATCGTCAGTATCTGCATCAGATTCTGAAGATTCATTTTCTTCTTCATCATCATCATCACCGTCTACAGCAAGACTTGTATCAGATATCAAACATGCGATCAAATGATTTGGTAGTTTTATAACTCTAGAAATAAAAATATTATACTTGAGAATAAAATAATGGGTTTTTCATACTTATACTCTTTATTATCACTAGCACTCTTAATTGGTGTCGGTAAAACTTCATATTTTGAAAAATCACTCACTGAATTGATTATTTTAGTGCCGGCAGGACACTTTGTAATATCACTGCTTTTGGTGTTCTTATTTAATTTGCTCATTATAGTCGATAACGTGAATCTATTAAGTAATCTATTTCTGAAAAGTTGTCTATAGATGGAATATAACATATAAATCAATAATACGAATACAAATTGCGATTCAGCTATAGAAAAATTATGATATTTCAGATTTCAGATGTGTAATATGTATAATAAATTGAAATTCAATGTGACAGTGGGCAGTGTGACTGTGTGACATACTTGATAAGTGACATTCAATATTGACATTGACAGCGACAGCAATCAGCCTAGTTCACATGCTTAGGCCACGGCCACAATATAAAGAGTGCTTAGGCCTAGTATCACAATCTGTACGAAGTATATCGATTTCGAGAAAAGTACACATGTACATGTGTATAGGTTTTCATGGCGATTGGTTAAGGCCGCTGCAGACGGAGTATGTTTTGCTGCATGATTGCTTTTTTGTTTTGCTGCACGGTCCGATAAATGTTGCCGCGCATGGTGTGTTGATGGCTCCCTAGCTTGTGTTGGCTTCGAACGATGCAGGCCATCATGTATGTAAAATGTTCCAACAATCAAAAATAACATGTTATCATGTGCAAAATAACTTTTGAGTACGACTCGACTAGTTCCAAGTGCTCCGACAAGGCACGATGCGTGAAAACAATCACCGAAAATCGTCGCGTTCATCAGAACAATTTGATGAGGTAGCGATTTTTACAAGCGCTCCATCAGATAATTATTCTGATGAACGTACTTTTTGACATTCAAATGCAAATAATTCTTGCGCATGCTACAATCACAGATGAAGGAGGTTAGGTGCTACAATTATGTCGAGTTTGAGCTTTCTGGTGAGAACCTAGGCCCTAAATAAACCCAAATAAAGGATACTGAAACGTGAAAGCCGTTCTGTCATTTCCAATATTTCCATCTGTTATTGAGATGGATCTTATCCCAGCTGCATTGGCAATTGCGGAAGACGACGGTTTAGATATCGGTGGATTAATGAATAGAGCTGTGAAACTCTTACAGCCCATAGAACCTCATGAGGTTTGGCAAGGACGGGAACGGTTGCCGCGCAATAGAAATAAATAGTTTTTGAAACTATTCCATTGTATCCTAACTATTTATTATTACTTTATGAAGCAAACCGGTATAATAACAGAATAGAACATAACTGTTTGAATTTTGACAGAAATGACAAATGATGCAGCGATTGATCGTAGCGTAGCGGGATTTAATTCCGCTCGAAAAAATGGCGACCGCTCGTCCAGCGCTCTATCCGATCAGTGGACAAAACATGACGTTCAGCAGAAAATTGTTGATCGCTCTAAGAGCGCTACGTTCTGATGAACGCGACAAATAGCACCGTTTCTATCATCAAATCATGCAAGAGTTCAAGCAACCAACCGTTCATGTGATGTCATTTTCTTACACGGAAGCATGCACATTTCTCGGATATAAAAACTTGCTCTTTTAAGGAAATACGATAAACATTTTATATTGTATTTCCTTAGATTTTGCTGTACTTTTTTATTTATATTGATTCACTCAGCTTTAAAATATCTCGAGTGAATGCGGTCCACTATATCTATAAAAGAATCCATAGAACTTGAATATTTTTGATTTAGAACGAAGAATAAAAGCACATTGTTTTCAAACTGGTCGTTTATGATCATTTACACGGAAATATATAAACAAAACTGCAGGTATGGCAATTTATTTTAATTTTATTTATATCACCACCTATTATAGATTTTCAGGAAATATAAACATAAAAACACTGTTTGTATCCTCCGCTTCCATGATACCATCAACTATATCTGTAAGACAAGCAAAATTGTTTACTTGTTTCGCTTTGTAATTTGATTGAATGATTGTACCTTCTTTTCATTATTGAATCCTTATATTATAATAACCAACGTTTATTTTAAACTAAAACAATAATTGTCCTCAAACACAGATCAAACAACTCATACTAACGTACTCTACTCTCATAAAGATTGCATAGAATCAGCTGTTCTTTCCGATAAACATTACTAGAGCGCTATATAGATGAGTATTATCGCCCATGCCATTGTGTGTCCTGACTGTCACATCAGTGGTACAGGTTTATAGGTTATACACGTGAAGATACGTAAACAAGCGCTCTACTTATACTATTGTTGTGACAGTTAGGACACACAATGGCGGCTGGCGATAATACTCATCTATTCAGCGCTCTAACATTACGTATCTATAGTGGCGCCCTGCCGCGTGGTGTGGTAATTGGATTCGCCAATATGGCCAATACCAATTATTATGGCCATCGTTTAAACCGTGTAAAAGTTGGTTTACCATTTGTTATGGAAAGCTGTGGTAATAGTTCTAACGGTGTTGAAGACTGGTTGGAGAACACACAGAATCACAGAACGCCAACATTCATCATCCATTTATATATATGTATATATATTTAGATTCCCAATTATACTAAGTCTTAAAATTTATTTTATCTATGGTGTTAAATAAGTAAACTAGAATAACACTTTATAATATGCAGAATAAACAAAGGTACAAATCGTCACTACAATTATTCCATCTCTCAATCAAATTCGGATCCGATGGTGATACTTATTTCACCTGGTAGGACGAATGTTTGGTGATACCAGCGATTGGTATCAACTATAACTGTAAAATTCATATCTGTATACCTATTTTGTTCAAAGAAATAGAATTCTTGTGCAGTCTCACTTATTTCTCCTGGTTCAACAATAACTTCCATTCCTACGCAACTGTAGTAGCATTCTGGAGGAGGCATCAACTTCCACAATTTTTTGCCACTCAGCTGGGCTTGCCAGGATGCATAATAAACATTATCTACCTTAAAAAATCATTGCAATAGGTATCAATGAAACGATTTCTAAATCAACACTAAGAGATTATACTCAGAGAAAATTATTTAATATCTATATGCAACGTGCAGTCATGCCTCTTACATGCATTTGAGCCCCGTGTCCAGGGCCTCCCATAAAAATCCAACTCAAGGCTATATTCTCAGAGTTATTGCCGAGAAAGTAAGGCTTGGAATAATATTTTTGCAAAATTTCTCCAGCTTCATCGTTGCAGTTACTCCAGCCAACGTACCATGGTTTCTCGCCTGGTGCTAGATTGGCTCTAGCATCACTCATTTTGAATACCTCGCCGAGGCTTCTAAACTCTGTTTTGTATGGAAAAAATTGACAATTTCTTCTCTGGCTCCGATCCACAGTTACCTGTTCGATATGTGAACATGAGTCATTAATGTTCAAACCGGATAGGAAGACAAATTATATTTGTCTTTATTTTTATTATTTAGTTAGATGGGATAGTGAATAAACCTTCGGCTTCAAAAGCAAAGGCAGTGTCCATCTCAGACACCTAGATAGCAGGTTAGCGGGACAATTTAGCGGTATATCTGACATCTAGCAAAAGCTTCTTAACCCATGCCCATATTCACCAGATACAATTTTGGAATTACCCTCTAAATTTGATTTGTGAACATGTTTTGTCACCGTTGTCGCTCTCGTTCGTAGACGATTTTCCTATATTCATATATTGAATTGAAATCAAATTTTTGTTCTCTTGTTACATTTTTAAAATTCAATTGTTTATATGACAGCTAGCTTAGCTCAATCCGCGCAAACCAAAGTTGTGTCCAAGAGAGTTATCTCATGTTTCCGCTAACCATCTAGCTAGCAGGTGTCTGCTGTGAACACGGCCTATGTTGACTAAAATATTTTAAAAAATCGTTAGAATTTCTTATCCAATATTTTTTTCTGAATGAATGAACACAAAATGCCGTCCGTGTGTAAAGTGATTTACTGCTTTTGTTTGTTTTACATTGGATTTTTGGTGCTTTATACTCATCCAGGACCCGTGTTCGCTCCACCGTCCCATATAAGTATGTTTTTGTTAATAAGAAATTATATAAATCGTTTTTTACAAAGGCGCTCGCGAATTTATGTTATATTCGATCTTTATAAAGACCATAAGAAAGAAATTTTCAAAAATCTCTAAAAATAGCATAAACCTGGATAACAAAAATTACCCATATCTTTTATTGATTATCAAGGAAATGCCATTTAAAATCGTAATAATTCATCAATTTTAACCCTGATAATGTGTATATAACCTATAAATATATCAAAACAATCACGATTTTCTCGTCGAAAGTAAGATGGGCAGATGGGATGCTCGTAACATCCATACCATTGTTTTTATTATCATGATGGACACAAGCATACACTACTAAAAAGAAAAAGATTTTAGAGCCGAGAGTTGTACATAAAACAGTAAATTTCGTACGAATATAGAATAAACAATTTTATGTCATCATTGCCATCATCATTTTGAGTATATTGAGTAGAGTTTACAGTTTACAGTTAAAAAGAATGACGACAGTCCGACTTAGACGTATATAAATATTTTATCTATGGTCAGTAGTCACTGATAATGATGACCAAAACCTCAAAGTTCAAAGTTTGGAAGCCTTCTGCAGGGATAAATTGTCCTTTTACTAATACTACCCCATTGTATTTTCTTATTCTCAATAATTCTTTACTTGATTATAAGAGGGGTGCCTTGTGCCTTTCTTTTTACATCAATCTTGGAATTATCTATTCATTTCATTTCATTCAATGTGTTTGCTGCTGTTCGGAGACTCTTGTCAAAGAAGATAGATACTACATCTATCTTCTTTGGTTTTGAAGAATGCCAACGGAGCAACGCGAAGTCCGTCTTCAGTATAAGAGGGAGAGAACTGCAGCATGTAGAGATTCAGAGACAGCAGAGCAACGCGCTGTCCGTCTTCAGTATAAGAGGAAGAGAACTGCAGTATCTAGAGAATCAGAGACAGCAGAGCAACGCGCTGTTCGTCTTCAGTATAAGAGGGAGAGAACTGCAGCATCTAGAGATTCAGGTACAGCAAAGTAACTCGAGTAACACGATGCCTGTCGTCAGTATAAGAGAATGGATATGCAAGATCTAAGGATTCAGTGACTGCAGAGCAGCGCGAGACCTGTCTTCAGGCTGACTGGGAAAGATCCAGGATATGAAGGTCTGTCTACGGGATTTATTGCTGGAAGAATTTCGTTATGATCGACAAAAAGACTATGAATGGCATGGAAGTGTCCATCATAGAAATAGATAAAATATGCATATACTGCCAAGCAAAAATACAATAAAATAATGTGATTAATGACACCTTTTATCTTCCTAGCGCCAAAAATATTTTCCCACCACACTCTACAAACGTGTTTGTCCGGGCAGCGAGGGGAAAACAGCTAGTAAATGATGATCAGAAATATTATGGTGTTGTCACTGGAAAATATTTATTGTACAAGGGAATAAAGTATTATAAAAAAAATTCTGTCTATAATACATAATTTTTTCTGTGATGGGAAAAACGATGATTTAATATTGAAAAAAAAAATTACTATGAGCACAGCTCACCAGACGCTATAAGTATATTAAAGTCAGAAAATTACAAGTGAAGTAGTATAGTGAAGTTTTATATTGGTAGGCTGTTTGCACTTATAGTATCTCCGTTACTAAGGAAACTATGAACTGTAGAAGTAATCAAATATATGTCAATTTAATTATGCGATTTGGTTTAAAAATTGCGATCTTAGTGGTTGTTTATAAAAAAAAATGATTTTGAGTTTTTTCTGACTTCACTAGCGTCACAGACATTATTGTCAGCTAAATCGCTATATTTTTGTGTATATACAGGGTGACTCATAATTATTGGGACATAGGCTAAGGCCAGGTTATTTGGACCAAAATATGACGATAGTACCATACCTATATGCCATGATAAAATATTGCTGTGGAGAAGAATACAGGGAGTTAAAGTTGAATTTTCTTTTTGTTTTTTGTTAATAATTTCACATTATATTTATCAATTGTTATCAAAATCGGCGCAGAGGCATAGCTTTAGACAAGGAATATTATTTTATGTATTATTTCAAATTTTGTTACAGGGGGCGGTACGCGAATGGTTCTTGATGATGAAATTATCTTTTTTTGACGAAACTTTCTAGTGATTTTGATTGGAATAATATTGGTACTCTTGTTTAAACACGATAATTTCATCCGTTTTCGAAAGAAAAGTCAGAAGGGGATTTCAAATAATACTTAATTTATGAAAGATGTGCATTAGATTGTCAGATAATTGCTGCTGGTGAATGTCATTTCTTGTCAGTGACTTAATTTTGTCAGTGAGATTACAGTGTACTGTTATTTTAAAAAAATCAACTTTAACGCCCTGTATTCTTTTCCACAGCAATATATTATTGAGGCATATTTGGTCCTATCGCCATACTCTGGTCCAAATAACCTGCCCTTAGCCTATGTCCCAAAGGTAATAAATCACCCGGGAACACGGCGACACACAGTAGGCAGTGCCAGTCGTCTCTGGGTCTGTCAAAGAGCAATGCTTGGAATGAGTCTAAGAGACAGGATCAGAAACGAGGAGATAAGAAGAAGAACAAGAATCTATGACGTTATCGAGAGGATAGCGAGCTTGAAATGTCGTTGGGCAGGACACCTTGCCAGGAACAATGTAAAATGGACCAAAACATTAACCCAGTGGCAACCAAGGGACTCAAAAAGAAGTGTCGGTCGTCCTCAGGCGAGATGGAGAGACGACATTCAAAGACATGCAGGGAAAAACTGAGGAGCGCGTAGCTGTGGGTTAATACTGACCGACTTCAATCATCGAAGTTAAGCAGCACAATACGTTGGGAACGGTTTGGATGAGTGACCGTTGATGCGGGCGCGCGTTCGTATCTCTCTCTGAATGTGGTATTGCATTCTCCTCCTCTCGCAAGGCAACGGGAAACCAGCGAGAGTATATGTCCCTAGTACAGCTCTCTGGAATGGTGTACCTTGAGATTTATCTTGAGACACAGCGATGGTTCGAAATCCACGTTAAACTGTAGGTCCCCTTGTCTGTGGTAACATTTTCAAGGCAGAGAAGCTTCCAATGCTCGACTACGAGTATGGCACTTAAAGATGAAGAAGGGAAAAACTGGATCCAAACCGCCCAGCAAATATTGACATGGAAATCACTGGAAAAGGCCTAAGTCCAGAATTGGATAATCTAGAGGCTAAAGAAGAAGAAGATACCCGGACAAAAAGTAGCTTTATAAATTGATACTTTGTCACCTCTCAACAAAGATAAAAAGTCATTTTTTTCCCGTCACAGAAAAATAGTTATTTATTATACAACGGAAAGAGGTATTAGATTTTAGCTCGAGGTTGTGTTGTCGTCCGATGCGAAGTGGAGGTAGATAAAAAATCAAAAACTAAAAACTAATATTCATCTTGTGTATAATACACTTTTTTTTCTGTGGCGAGAATGCGAGGTGATTTGATATTGAAAAAATATTACAATATATTAGTCAGAAAATTATCAAAGTAAAATTTTACGATTTTGAATAGTAGGCAATTAGACAGCGTTGCTAAGGAAACAGTTAATGTAAACAAATATCTGTCATTTTAACTCTGTGATTTGATTTATATTTATATATATTGATTTTGTATTCTTGACTGGATTTATAATAAATAAAAAGATGTTCTTGGGGATGCAGTCATATATTCAATAAAATTCTTTGACTGAAGCCGAGCTTTCGAGAATGTTTATTCTCTTCTTCAGGGCAAACTACAAATCGTTACAAAATTATTTCAACAACAAATTAATAGTATTATAAAAATACTTACAATCGTGAATTTAGAATAAATTAACCAAAAACAGGAAAGATTTCATATCCATCAATTACAAAAGTCATTATTTATATTTGTCATGGTAACACAATAAGTAAAAAAGTATCTAGATTTTGTTGATACAAATGAATATTACTGAATGATCTTTATATGTTTGTGGCTATTTGAACAAGGAGCACAATTAAATTAAAATTATTATTAAGGCAGATACAGGTTCAGTTTAAAAAAAAATGTAATTTAAGAATATTGCATAAATACTTATATATTTATACCCATACATAGACTAAATTACGTTTAATCTAGGCTTGAACTGACAGTTAAAAGAAAAAGATACATAATATTATTTAAAACTTCTATATAAGTGTAATCATATTCTCTCACAATACGAAACATATGATTACACTTATATAGAAGTTTTAAATAATATTATGTATCTTTTTCTTTTAACTGTCAGTTCAAGCCTAGATTAAACGTAATTTAGTCTATGTATGGGTATATATATATAAGTATTTATGCAATATTCTTAAATTACATTTTTTTTTAACTGAACCTGTATCTGCCTTAATAATAATTTTAATTTAATTGTGCTCCTTGTTCAAATAGCCACAAACATATAAAGATCATTCAGTAATATTCATTTGTATCAACAAAATCTAGATACTTTTTTACTTATTGTGTTACCATGACAAATATAAATAATGACATTTGTAATTGATGGATATGAAATCTTTCCTGTTTTTGGTTAATTTATTCTAAATTCACGATTGTAAGTATTTTTATAATACTATTAATTTGTTGTTGAAATAATTTTGTAACGATTTGTAGTTTGCCCTGAAGAAGAGAATAAACATTCTCGAAAGCTCGGCTTCAGTCAAAGAATTTTATTGAATATATGACTGCATCCCCAAGAACATCTTTTTATTTATTTATATATATATATATATATATATATATATATATATATATATATATATATCCTTAGAGCATGTAATTACCAAGGAGACATCGCATTCGGAGAGCAAGTGAAGCTAAATGAAAACTAAATCAATGGATGCTAATTGACGTAACACCATATTCTTTTTTCGCCAGCGACTCTTGGATCTAAGAGCCCCGCATTTCACCATTGTGTTAAAATACAAAAATCGTCTTTTTCATTAGAAAATAGCAGAAAATGAAAATCAGCAGTAAACACCAAGGGCCGAAACTAATGGCGGCCGACGAAAAATTTACTTCACTTTCTTTTCACGGCGGCTATACAGAATAGCATCTCCTGTCGTGTACGCACGACTTACCCTAATCTAATTATATATCTACCCGAAAAAAGTACTCACGTTCTTCCCGTGGGAAAAAAGTGATATTTTGTCATCTGTCAACAGAGATAAAATGTCAAACATTTTTTCCCTCACAGAAAATAGTTATTTATTATACAAGGGAAAAAAGTAATAGATTTTAGCTCGAGAACTAAAATCTAATAATTTTCCCGTATATAATACACTATTTTTTTCTGCGACGGGAAAAACAATGATTTAGTATTGAAAAAATATTACAATATATTAAAGTCAGAAGATTATCGAAGTAAAATTTTAAGTTTTAAAGTGGTAGACGACAATTAGACATGCGTTGCTACGGAAACCTTTAATGTAATCAAATATCTGTCAGTTTCATTATGTGTTTTGATTGATACTTATGTATATATATATATCTAAACGGGAAAAAAGTACTCACTTTTTTCCCGTGGTAAAAAAGTGATACTTTGTCACCTGTCAACAGAGATAGATTGTCAATTTTTTTTCCCGTCACGGAAAAATAGTTATTTATTATACAAGGAAAAAGGTATTAGATTTTAGCTCGAGAGCTCTACTATTCTTCCGTGTATAATACACATTTTTTTCTCTGACAGGAAAACCGATGATTTATTATTGAAGAAATAGACATGTGTCCCACGGGGAAAAAGTGAGTAATTTTTTTCCCGTGGGAAAAGTTATACTTTGTCACCTGTCAACAGAGATAAATAATATTATTCATAAATCTGGTAACCATGGAAACTTGGAAGAATTATTCCGACTTCCCAAAATAGAAGGATTTTACAAAATTCAAATTCATATTTGCGTATTTTGCATAGTAAACGTTCACTGATTTCTTTTTTTTGTAAGGAGAATACTGAAAGAGTCTCATGAAATTATGAAAATTAAATATGTTGCCCCAAAAAAGCGTGGAGGTGGCATTGTTTTAAATTTAAAATTTCTTTTGCAACGACATTAATGCACCGTCTTAGAAGAAAACTCTAGATGGTATTTTCTAGACTCAGCCAAGTCTAAAAAATACCATAAAAATGTCAGCTCAAGCCTTTCACAATAGATTTCGTAGTCTTAGTTACAACAGATAGAAAGTTAAAACTGATTCAAAACTATGGAACTTTAATTTGACCTACAGACTATGTACCATATATATCAAGCAAATGAGTCAGCCACCATATATGATCTTGTGATACAAGAGATTCAATCACTCTTTCTATTCACTGGTTGTAACTGATCAGGTAAAAGTAACAACCTCTTCATGCAGCGCCTTGAAGAACTTGAACGAGAATTCTTTCAAAGCTGGCCATTCTAAAGCTCCATCGCTGACCACGACAGGTCGGGCAGGTCTTGCGTATTTTGTCTGGAAAACGTCTGGGTCCATATTGATGACCTTATCTACTTGGTGGACATTTATGCAAAAGTCACAGTTTTCTGGTTCTCGAAATATCTTTGAAGTAGCAGAAGGCATGTTCAACAGACACTATAAAAAATGAAAAAAATAACTATAGAGTCTATGAAACTGAAACTATAGAAATGTAAAGTTTTACTATATAACGTTTGAGTACGAGGGATTGCAGCTAGACAGTAATATAAACTGGGTAGGTATTAGGTATAGGAGTTTAGTAAGACTGTTTTTCTTACGGGGGTTGTTTATACTATTTTTTGCATTTTATGTAACTAATTATAAGCGATATAATCATAGATGTAAAAGCATTACCAAATCAGATATTTTCAAAAATACATAGTAGGCATACTCGTTTTCACAATAAATGGTTGACTACGGTTTTTTTCCTGGGATGTTTTGCCAGAGGTCGGACATAAATATGCAATAGACTGTCGGTCAAGATCGGATCATAATATAGCAGTATAATAATATTTAAATATCTTTTATTTCTACGAAATCATAAACACGTAATCGGTTTATTTAACAAATTATTACCATTTGTTGTGGTATATACTATACCTGTCAGGGATTTCAGTAACCTATAGAAACCTAACGCCGCTTTACCACAGCTTACCTATGTGGCTCCACCAAGGCTTTATCTATTTACATAACAACAGCAGACATGTTTCAGTTTTGTTATTTGTCTCTATTTAAGTTACATTATTATAAAAATGAGCTACTAAGAACAATCTAGAAAATCACTCTTACGATACCTTAAATGCTGCAAGAGAAGCGTCTTTGAGCTTGCTCTCTCTTCAAAATAAAAGGAGAAATACGACAGGGTAGGTACCTACTTATATAAGTTTTTTGTAATTGGAGGATGACAAAAAACGCACAGAGAACTGCGTAAAGTGTAATGGTAGCGTAGTTTTATGTGAACGTAACCTATTTAACACGTTTTTATTAACTTGGTCTGTATGTATGTATGTATGTAATGGAATCTTTGGACACGATTTTCACCCACTTAAAAACATCGGATCGACTTGAAAGTTTGTATACTTCTAAAGGACCGATGACAATACAATAATTTCATGGTGTGTGTGTGCGAGTGGAACTCCTTGATGTGTGAGTTCCATACCTATATCTCTGAGCTCTATGAATGGATTCTCGTGGAATTTTCGATATGTATTTGTGTTGGGAGGATATGTGATTGTGTGTAAGTGCGAGTGGGCATTTCTTGATGGAAGGTTCCATACCTATGGGTGTTTTTGATTTCTGGATTAATTTTCGTGGAACTTTCTTTTTATGTGTGTTGGGAGGATTTTTCTAATTTTTACTTTGGTTTGCTATTAAAGCGTGTTTTTAAGTTTTTTCAAACTATTTTTTATTTATACTTCAGTATTTCTCATACAATATCTTTCATTATTTTTGGCAAAAACTGGTCTAGATATTCTATGTTGAGAAATACCTTACATATAAGCGAAAATGTGAATCTACGATATAAGAAGCTATTGGCCTCCTTAAAACGTCAAAATGATACTTATGAAGCAAATAAATCAAAAGTCTTGACTAACGAGAAGGTTACTATGTTCTTATAAGAAGCTCCAGATGATAAGTTCTTGTTAATGAAAGTGGTAATAATATTTGGTTTGAATGAGGCGTGTCGCCGAGCAAAATTTTGCAGCTTAACTGTATCAGACGGAAAAAAAATAGTTATAACTTTACATGATATCAAAAATAAAAAGAAACGTGTATTTACGGTAGGATCAGAGTGTAATGGATATAAAATGTACCTATCATAAACAATTATAAATGACAGTATTCACATTCTGTCGTCTAGGAAAATAAAACAGGAATGATATTTGCCATTTTCATGTTTTGTAACTAAACATGTATGAATTATTTACATTACCGGCGGGGAAAAAATACTCCGTTTTGATAATTCTAAAAATATTTGCTCAATACATAATATCTCTTATTGTAAGGATAAAAGAGTCATAGTCATAGTTCTAAACGCCAACCAAAGGTTCAAATCACGTGCAATTCATTTCAGAGGCTTATCATTTTCTCTTCGTTGTTGAGCAGTTAAGTGATTTATTCGTATTATTTTGTGAGTTGTGAATTATAGAAAAACTACCCGATAGAATTTATTCTACTACTTTTGCTAGCGAATTCAAATTTGGAATGAAGAGAAAAGTCAGAAAGTAAGTACAGTTTGGTATAAGTAGATACATATTTTTCATAATGAAAATATGACCCAAGTCTCGATGCTAATATAAGTCCATGTACTGGAAATCAGTGACTTGGTGATAGAAAATTAAAAGCTTGTGTTTCTTTGAGATACCTGTCAAATCTAAAGACTCTCTGATTTTTAGGGTTCTGTACCAAATAGATAAAAACGGAACCCTGTTACTGAGACTCCGCTGTCTGTTAATAGATAGACAGTCAAAAATTTCACAAACAAATATTAAATCTGTCTGTCCGTTCGTCTTTCTATCTAGGATCAGAAATGTTTATAATATATATTAATATTTTTTACAAAAAATTGGACCGACTTTATCAGTTGTTGCACTAAAAAATACAAAATAATATTAATTCTATCGATGCTGGTAATTTTGAAGTTGTGCCGTTGTAATTTGTTGTTGTAGGCACCAACTCCAAAAGAACCAGCACCAATAGAATTAATATTATTTTGTATTTTTTAGTGCAACAACTGATAAAGTCGGTCCATTTTTTTTTTAAATATTTATTTCACATTTTTCAGTGTAACATTAGTCATGATAATTGTTGAACGTTCACTAATACCCAAAAAGTTATAGGTAGGGTTAGCTTGTACTAGCGGAAATACGCATATCACATATTTCAGACTTTACCATTGCTAAACTCGGAAACCGTAACTCTTTTGAAAAAATGTTTAATTTAAATGTTTCCGGATATGGTCCCTTTCTAATTTTCAAATCTCGAATTATCGATTTTCGGAAAAAATTGTCCCTTCCACATAGCTGAAACACATATTTCAGACTGTAGCGCGGAAAAGTATGATTATTTTTAAAAATGTCCAATTTAAACATTTCCGGATATGGAATTTTCATTAATTCTGTCGTCTCGGACGTTCAATTTTCGAGAAAAATTGCCCCCTCCACCCCCTTTGGGGGCGGTTTTTGGAGGGAAGGAGATTTTGGATTTGATTTTTCTCAATATGGGACCATTTTTCAACTCTCCTCTTTCAAATGAAATAAAAATCGTCTAAATTGGAGTACGTTTACTATGCAAAACGCGCGAACAGCCATAAAAAAAAATAAAAAAATGCAATCTTACAACCGAATTGTATACCTTCTCCTTTTTTTGAAGTCGGTCAAGAATAGACATAAGAGTATTAAAGTAGTGTAAAATTTAACTCTTTAACTTAATACATGCGTATGTGTGTATACGTCTATCTATTAGATATTATGTCTGTATTTCGTATGCATATATTAGCTATGATTTGTAAATATATTGATGAGCGTGTGTGAATAAATATTATTATTATTATTATTATTTATTATATATTATTATTACCTATAACTTGATAAGAATGTTTATTCCAATAGAATACAACGTTAAATTCTTATTTGGGAAACGATTTTATTCCAAGAAATATCTGATTAGAAACATAATTTTTATAATTCATGTGAAAAAGTGAGGCTTGATAAAAAGTTAAATTTTAATATTAAAGCATGAAAATATATCTAATTTTTCTCGGAACTTGATTAATTATTTATCTACTTATCTTCCTAATATGTAATTGTATTAAACAGTAGGTGCGCCGAATATTGACATTACAATGCGTTTTTCAAATATCCTTCCAATAAGGTATCTCCAGCGAAACGATTGACAGCACTCAAACATATAAGTATTTGGATTTGGAGTAACATGTTTTTTCACATTTATGTTAGGTAAATTTCATATAGAAATGTACCTATTGCGATCGTTCGCACTTTTGAATAAAAAAAAAATCAACGACATGGTGTTATATTTTTATAAAGTAAAAAAAAACTTTTTTTTTCTTTTATATACACTGTTTCAAATTCGACTCTTACCACTGGGATCTCGGAAACTATGGGGAATACGAAGATAGTTAAATTGAGACAAAGTTGCGCATTTATGTGCTCAACAATACGCCGTTTAGAAAGTTTGAAAATTTCGAGTAGTTTCGGAGATATCCGGAAAAAACGATTTTTCAGGAAATAATTTTATCTTTTTCCTGGCTTTATTTCTGAACGAATTTCTAAATAAATAACACATTTACATTGTCACTTTTTTCACTCTTTCCAACGGTGTTAATAGTTTTGTAACCTGACGTTTCGTCTATGTGTAACTATCATGAACTTTTTTTTCTTATGGGAGCCATATTGGCATTCCACAATTTGAGTTGGCCTTGTTGTTCTAAGAATCTGAGAAATTAAATAAATTACTTTTTGATTTTTCAAATCGGTGACATGTAAAGGACATTCTGTATTATTGTCAATTGCTGAGTCGTTGAAAAGCGAATTCTCCAATGAAGAAAAATGGGATATGATAAAACTTTATTGCAAGAATTATAGAAACAGTATGAATACATTGGAAGTGTATCATCTTAACATGTAGGTATCCCGAGAGACGACAACCCTATACCAATCTTTATTCAACTTATTGAATACAAATTTAGCTGAGCATGGTTCCTTTAAAAAACCCAGACAAAAATCTGGAGACAGGATTGATGAAGAAACTAAAGAAATCATTATTAATGAGGTATAATGATTCTTAAGTTTTTCAAACGAGCCAAACCCATCACAAATTCTGTCCATTAATTTGGACAAATTTGGTTGTGGTTGTCGTCTCTCGGGATACATCTTAAGATACACTTCGAATGCATTTATAAACACTATTTTTATCATTATTGTAATACAATTTTATCATATTTCCTTTTTCTTCATTGGAGAAATCCATTTTCAACGACTCAGCAATTGACAATAACACAGAATGTCATTTACGTGTCACCGATTGGAAAAATCCAAGCCAACTACTTTATAAAAGTAATTTATTTAATTTCTAGGTTTTTTCAGATAACAAGGTCAACTCATGATACATCACCAAAAAGGTAATAAAAAGGGCTATTCAAATTTGTGGAATGCCAATATGGCTCCCATAAGAAAAAAAGTTCATGATAGTTACGCATAGACGATACGTCAGGTTACAAAACTATTAACACCGTTGGAAAGAGTGAAAAAAGTGGCAATGTAAATATGCTATTGATTTGAACATTCAGTAAGAAATAAAGCCAGAAAAAATAAAATGATTTCCTGAAAATTCGTTTTTTTCAAACTTTCTAAGCGGCGTATTGTTGAGCATATAAATGCGCAACTTTGACCCAATTTAACCATCTTCATATTCCCTATAGTTTCCGAGTCCAGTTCGAGAGTCGAATTTGAAACAGCCTTTATATGGGATACTATGAAATTTGTTAACACGATAGAGGTCGCATTTTTGAAGATATCAAGTTCAATTTTTTTACAAAAATCGAATGTATAAATATCTCTGTCGAGTTCGTTAATGGCTATGATCGAATAAATAGTTACAAAATGGCGACAGGTCAAACTTATAAAAAACCAAAAAAACCAGAGAATGTTTTTAAACTATAGTTATAATCTGTACCTACAACTTTTATTTGAAGTATTTTCTTCTAAAACTGATAGTTAAAAAAATAAAAATCAATATTCAACAATTATTTTTAATAGTGTCAACAACATGGAAGCTCAATATGAAATTTAGTAATAATTTTATATTTCCTAGGGTTGGTAATTTAGATCTTGGTTTTGAAATTTAAAATAAAAGATGTTTATAAGAAATAAACAAGAAAAGTAAAAAATGTTTAGTCACATGGATTCGAACCTGGCTCCCGCGAGCAACACAAGCCGATGAGCCATCCTGACATCGATAGGATAATAATTATTATCAATCACAAATCTTCAATGTAAATTGAACATACGTGGTTTTAAAAATCAATTTGTTAAAGAAAGCGATAATTCTTTGATAATCAAACGATACACAATTTTTGACCGACAAACCCCGAACGGAGTAGGTATACAATTCGACTGTCTGTTTTTTTTAATGTTTGACCGCGCGTTTTATATAGTAAACGAACTCCGATTTTGATGATTTTTGATTTATTTGGAAGAGAAGGATTGAGAAATGGTCCATATTCATAAGAACGTAAGCCCAAAATCCCCTTACCTCTGAAAACCGTCCCCGAAGGGGTGGAGGGGGCAAATTTTCTCGAAAATCGAAAATCTGAGGTGGTATAATTAAAGATAGGACAATATCCGGAAACGTTTAAACTGAACATTTTCTCAAAAGAGTTACGGTTTCTCATTTTTGCTATGTAGAGAGGGTGATTTCTTTCGAAAATTTAAAATCTTTCGATACTACATGAAAGACATAATTATTTGTAGCAACAATTATAATGAACATTTTTTCCTTAGAGTTACAGTTTTCGAGTTAAATCGGTGTTAAAATGGTAACATACAAAATACTTAAGCATATTTCCGTAGCGATGCTTTGAGATCTCAATAAAAACAACTACAAGCAAAGAATATACGTGGGTAATGGGATAAGTACATTGCTGTTAGTGAACGTTCAACGATTTTCGTGACTAATGTTACACTCAAAAGTGTGAAATAAATATTTTTTACAAAAAATTGGACCGACATTATTAGTTGGTGCACTGAAAAGTATAAAATAATATTAATTCTATTGGTGCAGGTACTTATGAAGTTGGTGCCAAAAGTTATCAATCTAACTGCAACTGCACAACTTCAAAAGTAACAGCACCAAAAGAATTAATATTATTTTATACTTTTCAGTCAAGTTTTTGTTAAAAATATTTATATTGATGTAGTTTGAAAATGAATTTGAGAAATTTACGTTACCGATGGCTGACGGATTTTTTTTTATTTTCCTTTTGTTTCTAGTATGGAACTAGGTAATTTGAATTTTTCTTCAGGTGTTATGGGTGCGTTTAACGACAACTTTAGGAAAGAAACTGGTGTCTGCAAGGGGTGAGCGTTACTGCACGAGTTACCCATAGATTAATGGGTCTTAATAATTAAAAAAATAATTAATGAGTCAGATAAAAGAATTAGTAACAGTAATTCACACGATTAACTTAATATTTGAACTGGTAGAGCTTGATTTCAAAATTTTATTTAAAAGAAAACAACTTTCTCAAATTAACCCTTTATGAGATTAACATTTTTCTTGGCTGCAATGAATTAATAAACTACTTATTTATATTTATTATATATATATTAACAATACTATGTAACACTAACCTCAGAGCTGGATTCAAATATGTTACTTTTACTCAACACAAAAAATAATAAACACGAATAAAACAACACTTTCATCTTCTTTCTATGAGCAATGAGAAAATCTCTAACCGGAATTAAATACAAATAATTAATAATACTGCAATTATAATTCGTTAGTTCCAAATTTAAATCATCTCCGTTTTCAGATTGGTCACACCGTGATTTTTTCTTTGGAGTATGCATCTCACACGAGTTTAATGTCGAACTGAAGTGAAAATGTGTTTCGGTAGAGAACTTCCCAATCTGGAAAAGCATTATCTCTTTGCACCAGTGGTGTGAGGGCGATGAGGTGGAAAATCTATTAAAGTTGCTGAAGGGACATCTGCCAACATACACAGACCACAATTTGATTGATAAGTGCTAACGAATATAATCTCTTGAAAAGGAGAGAATGCTTGGGAGCTTCGCATCTAATCAACTAGAAACTAGATAATTCAGTAAATGGCAATTTCACTTTTTCTCATGTGATAGAGATACAGGGTGCTCATATCAAAAATTCCCACCTCGGATTTCTCGAAACGTGAACATAGAAAAATATTTTTAACCAAAAATTGGACCGACTTTATTAATTGGCGCACTAAAAATATACAAAAAAAAATTGGACCGACGTTATTAGTTGGTGCACTGAAAAATATAGAATAATATTAATTCTATTGGTGCTGTTATTTTTGAAGTTGTGCAGTTGCAGTGAGATTGATAACTTTTGGCACCAACAATAGAATTAATATTATTTTGTATTTTTCAGTGCACCAACTAATTACGACGGTCCAATTATTTATTTCACACTTTTGAGTGTAACATTAGTGAAAATCGTTGAACGTTCACTAATACCAAAGATAATGGGACTTCCATTAACTTTGCTAATACCAATGAATAAGTTAGTACGTATATTCTTTACCTGTAGTTGTTAATATTGAGATCTCAAAACATTGCTGCGGAAATACGCATAAGTGTTTTAGATTAGATTTAGCCATTTTACCACCGCTTAACTCGAAAACCGTAACTCTAAGGAAAAAATGTTCAAATGTTGCTACAAATAATTAGGTCTTTTATATGATGCCCACAGATTTTCAATTTTAAAGAAATCGCCCTCTCCATATAGTAAAAATTTGCCCCTCCACCCCCTTCCGGGCCGGTTTTTGGAGGGAGCGAGATTTTGGATTTATGTTTTTATGAATATAGGACCATTCCTCAAACCTCTTCTTTCAAATGAATCAAAAATCATCAAAATCGGAGTACGTTTACAATTACATATACAGCCAAAAAAGCCGACAGTCGAATTGTATAACTCCTACATTTGGGTTGGTCAAAAATATTTAAAAAAAAAAATTGGACCGACGTTATCAGTTGGTGCACTGAAAAATATAATAAAGCTTTTTAATAATTTTGTTGTTGTTTTTATATTTATCGCATAAAAGAAATAGAATCTGTTTGGTAAAACTCAAACCATAAATAATACCATTTAATTCTTGACACTGTAAAAAATATCTAAATCAAGGGAGATTTTAAATAATTATAAAATAACATTTTTGTATAGAAAAGGAAGAACTATACTGAAGGAGCTTTAATGTAGGGATGCTTTTTTTATTGTCATTTTATGGTCTAAAATTTAGATATTTAGGAATTTTTTGTAATGTAATGATCCTATAATTGAAATAATAAATGTATTTCCTTTGGCTGTCCCATTTTGTATAATCAAACTGTAGATATTAATTTTTATTCGGTCGATAAAATACAACCAAAGCTCAATACTTTGTAAATATTTTTATTATGATATGATTTTTTTGTAACTGAATGTAAATGTTAGCATTCTCTCGGAATGTCATTAATCTTGATTTGTAATTCCTATTTACTTGAAATTTAATGGGATAATATAATAATAATCAGTTTACCATCTGAATCAAAGTAACGAAGAAAGGTAATAAATAATAAATCTTTTAATGAGATTTTCATTCGAAAGCGGGACATATAGACTATTTTCCTCGTAATCATTATCATATTGATAAGAATTTAAGCTTCATTTTAACCAATATCTGTATTTTTTCTTTACCATAATCCCCTTAATCCCTGTATCAGACAATGAGAATTTTCTTAGAAGCTAATCCATGCAGTGATGATGTCTCTTCTGCGAATAAGAAAAAAATCAAGATATCAATATCAATAAATGCTGGAAGAATGAATACATACACAGAGAGAGAAAGAGAGAGATATAATGTTTAAAAACGATCAATCACTTCACATATTAATCACCTATCAAATGATTTGAACCTCCGCGCTATAATTCTGTAAAGTCCCACACAAGGTGATTCGTCAGGTTTATAGATCATGAAGGATCTGTTGAAAGCGTTCAAGAGAATGGGGTGTAAAACTTCGAAAGTTGACTATGAATATTATGTAAGTGAAAAAAAGGCCAGTGTTATACGCGGTAATGGTATTATCATTAATGTTGAAGAAGATCAAGGTGGCATAATAGATTCAGTGAATTTATACGAACAACAATTGATTGATACCATTATGAAGGATTTGAATGACAATGTGGAAGTGTTTATATTGAATAATCTACTAATGAGTGTACAATTTTTCGAAAATTTTCAAAGGTAGATATTTTAAAATTTGATTTATAAACTTCTGTGAAATGGAAGGTTGATGAACCTTATATTTTTTATATTTGTGTTAAACAAATTATGTATATATACATATTTTTTTAATTATTATCCATATTTTATTTTTTTATTTCCTTATTTTTTAGAAAATTCAAAAAAATATTGGATTTTTATATATGTTTCTTCAGTATCTGAATATTTTTATTTTTGCGAAGAAATTCCTTTAAAACATACTTATTTCTGCCATACATTTTGTGGAGTTACTTTCTGATTCTCAAAGTTTCAAGCGTAACCTTTTTTGACTAACTAACTAAAAAAACTATTTATCAGGAATTGTAAATTTTATTTAATCAAGGATATTTGTGTGAATTGAAAGTTGTATGTGATTTTCTAGCTATATTGTGAATCACCAAATAAGAGGCCTTTTTGTTGGGTTAAAAGAGAAAACCAGCAGAATGAATGTGACCCTCGAGGTCCACACGACGTACTTCCCAGTAGATTTGAAAATATTCGGAAGAACATAAAAACTCAATACGAATTTTTAGTATTTTTTATATTTATATTTATAGATCTTGATTTCCCAAATTTTATATCCAAATATTATACTGATTAGTAAATAAGCGAAGAAAAAAACCTGCCTGCGCGTCTCTACCTATACCACATGCCTATCAGTACGATGCTCAACCCACTATGGGCTATCGCAATCGGTAAGGACGTGTACATAGACAAACAAAGAAAGACCCTCGAATCTTATGGCAATGTTTGGAATCATATTTGTGCGCATACCGGGTGCGCAGGAGGGCGCCCTGGTCGCTATAATCTTCCGATTTTGACAACTCGGCGCTCGAATTGCGAATTCTTTTCAAATTTTAATCATTAACCTAACTGTGCGAAGTTCGATTCAGTGTGTGTTGTTTTCCAAAAGTATTAATTTAATAATATTAGAGAGATAACGATCTGGCATTTGATGTAAGTAATAAAATACATTATAGTTTACTTTTAGATATTAATAATTTTCGCAAATATTCCAACATTTTCAGTAGAGAAGAACCTTACTCTTACCGCTCATTTTGGAACTCTTTACTCGACTCCTCTTCCGTGGTTGCTGTAGGTAAGTGAAAAAGTGATTATGCTAGTAAGCTTTTAGATATTCACTAGTTTTATCAATTACAATGTCCTTTAATGATCATGTCCTTGCTCAATAGGAGAAGACCTGACTTATTCTCAGACCCATAACCCATAACAAACATAAAAGGAGAGAAGGATTTGGGAATTTTGATTTACAGGTGAGGATATTGTTTAATTTGTTCTTGAAAATAAACAAGGATATTATTTCAGGATATTCAGCATTCAGAAAACAATCTCTTAATCGTTAATTGGATGGTTGAGGATTATTGATCTGAAGTGGTTGTCTCTGTCTGAAGTGATTTATTTTCAAGATTCATAAGTGAGTAGGTGGTTATTTGCTAGGCTTTGCAATGCCCGTAGGGAAACTTAGTTATTATTGTGTTGCAAAAAATTGCAAGAATGGGTATTACGTCGATATATCTGACGAAAATTATAAAAATTAAAAGTTTTTTTGTTTTCCTGAAAAAGATCAGGACCGAAGGCGTAAATGGTTTGAGATATTAGAGCTAGATTTTGTGACAAAGAAGGTGTATTTGTGTGAAGATCATTTTGAAGAAAAATATTTCTGCAATACTCTTCATTCCAGAATATCAAAGTTTGCTTTACCAAAAAAAAATGTTCCATCTATTAATGTTTCAAGTAGCATTCGTTTGTCTCCTACTCAGTCAGAACATCACAGTTCACCATTAATTCTACCTTCCTCAAGTTCTCAATGTGAGACATACAATTTTGAACATATGCCTGTAGATTCTCAGTTATCTTCGCCTATCAAAAGTTATTCAAGAGAACTAATAAATAAAGATGATTTCTCAACCCCTAAAAATAGAAAGCATTCATTATTATCTTGCATCAATGAGACCCGGATCACAAATTTAACACCAAAGAAGAAAAAATTATATGCTATTAGTAAACGTCAGCAACATATAATTTCTAAACTGCAACATCGTTTGAAAAATTCAAAAAATAAAATAAAGTTTGCATATGAATTTTCGAAAACAAATATGTTTGAGAGATTGAAATCAAAATTGGATCCCGTGGGCATAAATTTCATTAAAAGCACGTTCAAAAATTCAACTTCTAAAAGACCAACGTGGACTACATCAGACAAGGTCTTCGCACTAGCCCTGCATAAGAAAGGTGCAAGATCGTACAGGTTCCTTAAAAAAATCATTCCGTTACCAGCTGAAAGCACATTACAGACTATTTTGAAAAATATTCCTTTAGAGCCTGGTTTCAATACGCTATTTTTTGAGAAACTTAAGTCACGGATATCAAAAATGAAGCCTCTAGATAGAACGTGTGCCATTGTTTTTGATGAGATTGCTCTCTCTCAGAAACTAGTGTATGATAACTATCACGATAAATTAGTAGGATATGTTGACTTGGGAACATTAGGTCGAAAAAATGAAATTGCCAATCATGCGCTAGTGTTCTTAATACATGGATTAAAAAGATCATGGAAGCAACCGGTAGCCTATTTCTTTACCAAAGACTTAATAAGTACAGAATCTTTGAAAGTTTTGTTGATAGAAATTATAAGTCTATTGCAAAGCATAGGTTTAAAGGTGATGGCCACAATTTGTGACCAAGGGGTAACTAATCGCACAGCTATAAAACACTTGGTTAGTGATAAAAGTATTGCGAAGCCGGGTCCTTATTTTTATGTTAATTCCCATAAAGTGTTCACTATTTTCGATCCTCCTCACCTTTTGAAATCCACCAGGAATGCATTTTTTAAATATAATATTCGTTTGGGACCGGGACGTGTAGCAAAAGTAAATTATATAAAGAAATGCTTTGCAATAGATAAAAAAAACGTTTCCAGGGATTGTCGAAAATTAGATCATCCTATTTCAACATTTCAAAGCAAAGTCAGCTGAAAATGAAAGTCTGTGTAGCTGCAAGAATATTTAGTAATACAATGGCCTCTGCCATTGAAAGTATGATTGGCTCAAATTTGGCTGGTGGACTGCCAAGCCAAGCAATTTACACGGCCGAATTTATACACGATATGGACGTTCTCTTTGACAGCTTCAATGGCAAGTCTATAAAACCAGAGTATGGAAAAGTATACCGTAGTTGTATGTCTGTGAAATCTCGTCATATAGCCTTATGGAGAAAATTGCTACCCAAAATTAAAAACTGGGTTTTTTTGTCGAAAAATGGACTAGAAGAAAAATCCCAAATGCCATTCAAAACTGGATGGATAACAACTATTCAAGCTACGATGGAGCTATTTGATGAGTGCCGTAAACTAGGATTTCTGTTTTTGAGAACAAGATCCTTGAATCAAGACTGTCTCGAAAACCTGTTTGGCTTGATACGGAGTTTTGGTGTCGCTAATAATAATCCTAATTGTTATCAATTTATATCTAGTTTTAAAACGGCTGTGATAAATAATCTAATAGATACACACTCTAAAGGACGAAATTGTGAAAAAGATGATAGTAGTCTCTTAGAGAATCTAAAGGCATTCGTAGATAATAATTATGAAGATTTTATCCCTTTCACAGAAATAGAACATTGTGAGTTTAAAAATGTCAGTATTCCTGTCTCAAGGTATGTGGATAGTTATGACCAACAAACAGCCTGTTACGTGGCAGGTTTTCTTGTAAAAAAATTGAAAGACTTGAACTGCAAAGCGTGTGAGTCAAACTTAATAATGAACATGACACAGTCGTATCATATGTTCACCATGTTCAAAGAGAATTGTGATGATAAAAAAAGGTTAACTTATGTAAGCAAAGATATAATTGAAACATTAATACAAATTCATGATGCAGTCATGCATATTTTGCCAAACTACGGACATGTATATAATATTAGGAAAAAACTTGTATTGTTCCTCAAAAGAAATATGAACTTTGGTTGGTTCACGTGTGAAGAGCACTCAAATTTTGTAATCACAAGTTTCTTAGATTTTAGTGTAACGTTAGTGATTAGAAAATATTGTAATAATCTTCATCGCGAACATCGCGAACAAATTAGCAACAAGTTTCCAACAAGAAAAACTTATCACATTTAATTTTTTTATTTGTTCTGCTGCAATGCATATTTTTATACTGAAATGTTACCTTCATTTATTGTGTGCAATGTATTATTGTATATATGTCGTGATTTATTTAAAAGTTATATTTATATTTGATTATTAAATATTCAAAAAGTTGTGCCATTGAAAGTGTTTTATTTTCATTTACTTTATTTTAGCTGTATAAGATGATCTTTTCTATTTGTAGATTAGTTCAGTTGTTATGTCATTGAAAGTGTTCCTTATTCACTTTAGGTTGTTTCATTTGAAATATATTTTGGATGTGTATAATGTTCTTTCTTTTTTAATCTTAAGTGTTATTCATTTTCATTTAGTGTGTTCGCAACGTGAAAATCATTATCAGCTTGTATTGACATGATTTTTAACATTGTGTTCACACTAAATGAAGGTGGAATATTAACCTTACTTCAGAAATTTCCAATTTGAATGTCCCGGGTATACGAATTTGTTAGACCGGGTGCCACCGTAAATACTATCCTCTTTTTTTAACGTATATCGAGGACTCTCTTTTTTATTTCTCTATGGACGTGTATTGATCTTTCCGTTAGCTACAGTCTGTCGAAATATTCTTAGTTTTTGAATTATTGCTGTTAAAAATCAGCTAACGTAACTCGACTGGAATCTTTTTCAGTTCTTGAATACTTAATTACGCGTCGAATGAGCCCACACCCATATTAATATCGTCATTGGTTCGCGAGATAATGGAGACGAAAAATCATAGAGTAAATAGGTTATACAGAGCCAACTCTATGCTATAAAATCGGTCCATGCGTTAACACCAGAGCCATCTATCAACTAATACAAGAACTAATCATAAAGTGTATAATTGGCGGGACATTTGAAATATACTAATATAGTGGATTTTGATATTTTATTATTCCTTACGTCATGTTGTCAATCAGTTACATAGGATTTTCGTTGCAAATCAAATTTCGATAGTTATCTTTTAAGAAAATCCAAGGAACTGATTAATAACATGACGTGAGAAATAATAGTTGCAAAATAAACCAAATAATTTTGTCAATATTTATTGAACCATAGGTATTAACAGGCATTAATTATATAAGTATAATTTTATCAAAAAATGATAGCTAAATCACAAATTATTATTGGTTATATAAAAATTGAAAAATGTTCATACTCATTGGCATGGCTATAACTTATAAAACCTCGCATTAAAATAGTGATAATCATTTACAAAATTACAATAAATGAATATAATTATCAAATTGGATATAGTAAATATCAAACTACATAATATAAAAGTTTATTTAAGTTTGCGTTTGCATGGCTTAATCGATAGGGTACAAATTACTCGACCAATTTCTGAAATTGTTTTTCATATTGATTTACATATTGGCTATAAATTCCCGGAGTGTTGGAAGGATTGTTTTCAAAATTCTAGTTAATGACACAGTCTTAGAATCAATTGTTAGTGATTTGTAAGAAATATTAACTTTTTTAGAACTTAAGGATTATATTTGAACAAGTGCCTCTGTAAATTTTTGACGAACAAGGAAGGATTTCAATTACATTGATTGGCAAAACAGTAGGATTTCAGAATATACAATACTTACTAGATAAATTAACAATATAAATTGGTTGATTTGCAACAAACAATTCAACATAACAACTTCTGGAATCGAAGAGCTCTTTGAAATCTGTTTTATTTCTTCTAGACTATTATCGGTAGCGCTTTATACTTCGTCCTTTTCATTATGTAATTCCTTGAGACGGAATATATTTATGTTTTGTAGTTTATCTCAGACTCACATTCCAATGTTGCTCCTCAAAATGTAAAATAGATAGATTGATTCTACAGACTGTTACTTTATCAGAATTTTATACATTATATTTTGAAATAATACGATAGAGTGAGCAATTCTTATCAAATATATTGTTGCGTATGCGGGTTCGCAGATAAGTGAGACTAATTTAGAGTTATTAAATTAACTTTATTTACACTCGAAATAATATAAATTACAACTTAACTTTACTATATCCTCACTAACTTACTCGGACTATTCTGTTTATTCACACTGTCTTTTACATTCTGCCTTCATGCCGAAAATTCTCCCATATATATATATCCGACAAAGGATCCAGATCATTCGAGCGGCTTCTGGTCTTTGATGCGAAAGCCGCCACTGGACACTTCTCGAAATTCCTTTGTCGGCATTTTAAGAGTAGCTGCCGACCTGCTGCCGTCGCTCTCTTTGTAAACGCCGCTTTCGGTATTTCCAACCACAGCATATATCTCGCGCTTACTTCAAACGGATGCTGCCACTTTCTAGCTAATACCGGCGGCTGTTCCCCTTGCACATTACAATATATATATATATATATATATATATATATACATATATATATATATATATATATATATATACACATATATATATATATATATATATATATATATATATATATATATATATATATATATATACATATATAAATGAAGATATCTATATTTCATAAATGAAAGAGTATAATATATATAATAATGATAGATGCTCTACACCTTTGTGCTTTTATTTAGTTGGACACAACCACCACTAGAAGCGGATCACGTGATTTCAAGCTTGTTAGCTTTCATCAGCGCCACATAAGTGGAAGCTGTCTAGTTGGATACAGCTCTTTCATTTATGAAATATAGATATCTTCATTTACACATATCCTTACGTTAAACGTAATTAGGCTCTCAATACCTAGGTGGCGCGAAGTGTGTCCCGCTGGTAGATCTGGTCTGGTAAATTCCGACTATCTTCCAGTTGCTTTTGTCTAGTTGGATACAGCTTCCACTTATGTGGCGCTGATGAAAGCTAACAAGCTTGAAATCACGTGATCCGCTTCTAGTGGTGGTTGTGTCCAACTAAATAAAAGCACAAAGGTGTAGAGCATCTATATATATATATATATATATATATATATATATATATATATATATATATATATATATATATATATATATATAGAAGAACGATTTGAAGCTGGAACAGGTAATTCAATTATATCATGAGCTGGTGATGTCCTGATTAAGATCTGGTGTAGCCTTTTGGGGTACCGTGTCCGATGTTGAAGCTGTTTTTGTAAGTCAGAAGAAGGTGATAAGATGTCTGGCTGGCATTAAACAGAAAGAGTGTTGTAGACTAGTAGTCAATTATCATATTGGAATTGGCCATATTAGTTTATGACTATAAGAGTTCTTTCAATAAAAACTGATTATAAAAATAATGATTTCATTATTCCTACATTAAGATTTAGGATAGGACGATAATCGCCTATATATTTGGGGATGAAGGTCTTCATTAAATTGAGTAGAGACATAAGGAACTACCATAACAAATTTTCACTTAAAAAAAGGTTGAACTCCTGTTTAATTGATAGATGTTTCTATAATCTATCTGAATTTTTACACTACGGTATTCTTTTCAGGATTTTGTGTATTATTTTTCTTTTCTTTAAAGGATCTGTGACGTTTATGCTTATTAACCTAACCAATAGTTACATGAAAATAGAATAAAACAACAATAAAACACAAAATTTCAAGCGTGATAGAAAATCTTCAAGGCAAGCCCTAAGCCCTAGGTATCATATTTATTTAATTTATTATTTATTAATTTATTATTTAATGTGAATAGCTCAATGGATTGCACGGACGTTAATTCGCTTGCTTTCCCATTAAATATCTATAATAGTAACAATACAATTATTTCACTTACGCTAGATTAGTCACTAGTAAACGTAGAGGGTGTGTGCAAGTGCAAGTCAGGTGTAAATCATCCATTTTCATGGACTCTGCGGAGCACAAGATCAGTATACACGAGGAGGACTAATTCTTTGAGAGGTAATCTGTAATTTCCTTCTGCTCCTGACTAGAATGCTCCTGAATTTTTGCTATTGTTTCTGAAATAAAATTTCTTGAGGTCAAACGCTATTAACACTATATTTTTGCTTACCTACGTCTCAAATTTTCTGGCATTAGGCATTCTCTTAACGCAGGGGAAATATTATGGAAACAATCTTTTGTTGATCCTTGGTAATCTGCATACTTACGGGACAAGTATAACGTTGGTAAAGCCAATTTAGACATTCGTTCACTAGTATATGCTGTACAATTGCCCATTGTATCCCACTAACAAAATTCGACTTCGCTCGGTCGGCTGCCGCTATTCCAATTCACCAATCTCATTCTTAATGAAAGTCTGTAGAAGAAGGGAACATACGTATATCTGCAATTTATAAAAATTTATAGTATATAGCCAGCATTTTCAAATCAGTTTAATCTTACCTTCGTGGATCCTCACTAGTACATCCAGACAGGCAGCATTTACGGTACATTTCAAAGAAATTCTAAACTGTGTATGTTTCCCCTTGCCCTATCATGTGAACAATTATATTTGTAATATACTACTCACTGACACTCAAGCACAATGATTTTTTCGATAATATAGAATTCATTTCAGCTTCTTTTGATATTACTTACTGCAAGTCAAATTTCAAATTTTAACAAAAACGCTGATTTTCGGTCACGAAGATAACACACCAATACAATTTAAAATAAATATGGCGCATGCGATATCATAACAATTAATGATACTGGGTCCATCTCTTGAGCAAGCCTGAAATATCCAGGCCAGCTTTGTAGCAATCCATCTGAAATTTTTTTTCATTAGCTGTTAGATGGCGCAAAATTTCAGCTACATATAGAATAATGCGAGTTTCATACCCCTGCGAAAAATTCCGAACGTACATACGTACAAGGTGGCCCATTAATAAAAGACGCCGGCTATATCTCTGGATCCGTTAATCGGACGATCCGGAGAAAAAAAATTTAGGGGTAAGTCAGCCAAAAGAAAAAGCTGTAAAATATTTATAAAATGCTAAGTCTACCACAAGAGGGCGTAACTTACACCGCGAATAAAAAAACAATGTTTTATTCAAAATTATCCCAAGTTAACCTATATTGAAAATATTTTTGTAACCTACTGAAAATAAGACGACTATTTTGTATTGTTTTTTCTATATCTTGTCAAATAGAGGGTGGGAGGAAAGGCAAATGTTGGTTTGAAAAAAACTGGATAACTTTTTTTTGGTATGAACAATTTTGAATAAATTTGTTTCATTTCAAAGCGCTTTGACCGCTTGACGTAAAAAAATTAAATTTGGCATGCAAGTTGATTATATGGCGTAGAGGTTCGATAAGAATGGATTTCTGAAAACTCAAATTCCAAGGGGATAAAACCGCCCATAAATAAAAAAAGTTATTTCAAAAACTATCTATATCGCGCCTTACCTGTACATGGGTAGTTCTTAGGTCCTGTAGCGCAGCACGGGTATTCAGCTAGTATATAATAAAAGACCATGCTCTTTAATTTTTTTTTAATTAAAAAGTGCGAACGATCACAATAGGCACATTTCTATAGGAAATTTACCTAAATATTACGAGTAGATTTTTTCTGTATTTTTCTAGAACTCTTGAGCAATAGTGATAGAAATTTACATCCGTTATCTTATTCTACGCTTTAATTTATTTCTCGCGGTCTGATTAAGGAACAAACTTGATATTATCCTTTAAGCCAAAACATTACATGTTTGGGCGAAACTCATCGAAAATTCTTTTTGCAATGAAAAATTCAAATATATTTATAGTTTGTTTCACGAACGATATGACGGCGTTTCCCTGTAATCATTCACAAGCTACGTACATCACGCTATATTTCTCATGGCATCTCATTATTATGAAATCCTATACAACGTTTGTCGATCTAAGTTACGACATCATTATTTCAAGCTTATCTCCTTCAATACCATGATAGGGCGCTGGTCGTATGTCCGAAGGCGACCCAATCTTTGGTCGTGTTCACAGCAGTGTCTGATTACCAATCGATAAGTAATCAGTAATAAAAAATTGACGTCTTTAATATAGCTATCAGAAAACCATAGTGTAACATAACCTATACTTTGTTTCAGATATTTCCCAATTCTATCATGGACATCTATCGTTCCGTTTACCACAAAATCTTTTTCATTATAAACATATTGAATAGAAAATACTTTTTCTTCTTCCATTTTCAATTCCTCTAATACGTGTAAATATTTCAAATCTTTTGACAAGTGTCAGTTTGACAAATGAGCTAAGCAATGCATCAGTAATCAGTCGTGTCCACAAGATACTGATTTTTGATTACTGATTCTTATTACTAAGCGATTGATAATCAGGCTCTGCTGTGGACACGACCTTTATTTCATAGCCGTCACAAAGTGACATTTTAGAGAATTTATATTTTACAACCCAAGCAATACATTTGATTTTTATGTTTCTGCATTATTGTTAACAATACATTTTTCATATTATTGTTTATTTAATCAATCGACATTTTTCTCTTCCTTATTATATGAATTTCCGATAATTTAAATACCATATCTCATTCCGAAATCGTCACTAATTTACTCCTCTCATTTCCGAAATTTCCGTAATTAGGATTTTTCTAGTTTTTCTGTATATTATGAGTGACGGAGGGGGAAGGGTCAATTTTTCATTTTTTTAATACATGTTAAATTCATAAAAATATATAAATATAATACTCATAAGGGACCTTTTCCTTGGATTTTCAATATTATAAACTAAAAAGAATATTTTTTACAAATAATAGAACCGACTTCAAAATAAGGGTTATTCTATTGGAGCAGATAATTTTAAAGTGATGCAATTTTTAGTAAATAAAACAGCCAATAGCCAAAATTTCAAAAGTACCAGCACTAACAGAATTTACCATATGTGTGAGTGAGTGTTTCATTAGTTATTAAATTATTGAACAAACACATATATCCAGTGATTTCCAAATACAGCGTTAAGAATCTTACACATTCCTTTTGTTGTAAGTCGGAAAACGTAGATTTTTTTGAAAAATGTCCAATTTAAACGTAGCTGTCACCAAAACTATTCAATTTACCCGTGCTCTTCATTGGATGTGGCGGTTTTCAGGGAGAAAAAGATTTTGGATTCTATTTTTTTAGCGGGGCACCATTTTTCCACACTCCTCGTTGTATGGAAAAAAGAATCATTAAAATCGGTATAGGTTTACAATGCAAAAAACGCACGCATAGGTACATAGGTGCATATAAATATTTAAAAAGAAATTGGACCGACGTTATTAATTGGTGCACTGCAAAGTATAAAATAATATTAATTCTATTGGTGCTGTTACTTTTGAAGTTGTGCAGTTGAAGTTAGATTGATAACTTTTGGCACCAACTTCATGAATATGGGACCATTTCTCAAGCCTAGTCTTTCAAATGAATCAAAAATCATCAAAATCGGAGTTCGTTTACTATATAAACGGCGCGCACGAAATAAAGAAAAATAAAAAAAGTAAAGCAGACAGTTCGGAGTTCGTCGATCAAAAAAGCAAACACACCATTATTTAATTGTATACCTCCTCCGTTTTTCAGTCGGTCAAAAAGATTTATCATTCAATTCAATAATTTACTCTACAAAATTAATAAGTACATCATTGGATCACATAATTCTGTATAGGTACCTATTTAAACTAAAAAAATCAGGTCCTATTTCTGTTCACGAGACAGAGCCCGGTGAAAGGCGGACGTACGGATAGCGGAGTCTTAGTTAGTAATAGGCTCCCGTTTTCACCAATTTGATACGGAACCCTAAAAACGAAATTTAAAAAACATAGGGCCGATTTCAAAATGTATTTGCAGACAATAAATATTTTAAGAAATCATCAGTTGTTAAGACTTCAAAAACTTTATAATTAGTATGTGTTGTTAGTTAAGACATTTTCTATAAGAGATATTCGTATGTTTTCAATTCTGGTACCAATATACTACAAATTATTTCAAACTTTTCTGTGCATTATCTTGACAGATCTACTATCTCACATTTTTGAGTAATTTCGAATAATAATACTGAAGAGACCTCTGGTTTCTTAAGATTTTCAATAATATCAATAATATGGGTATGATTCAAAATTACGTGAAGATTTTAAAAAGTATCCTCCTTCATCATGATTAGATGATCTTCTGGAGGGAATAACATGTTGGATTTTCAATCAGATTAACATGGGATAATCTCTCAGCTGACCTACTTAAGAAAATATCCTCGAAATAAGTAACTACATGTTTACTAAGCAAAAAATGTTGTAATACACAAAAACTAGGACCGACTTAATTAGACAGTATCGGTAATTTTGGAGATGTGCAGTTACAGATTGAAGACTTTTTGCACCCTCTTCAAAATGACCAGTACCAAAATAATTAATATTATTTTTACATTTCCAGTGCACTAATAAGTCGGTCCTTGTAATTGTAACAAAATATCTATTTCACTTTCTGGCTATTTTGAAAACCCCAATTATCCAGATATATTTTTTTCTAGAGATGTCACGAAACTAATCAGCGACTCCAGCAGTGAAATGGAGAAAGAATTGAACAGAAGACTTCTCAAACATGAAACAATGGAATGTACATATCCCGATATAATTTTGGATAAAGTTACCAAGAACGTGCGATTTCGACCGGTACATGGAAACGTGCAATACATATCAGAACCATTGGCCAGAAAAAGACTCTATGTTATTTATGATAGAATAGAGGTAGTAAATACTGAAGACTTGCCTCAGTATACAATTATTGATAAACCATCGCATCATGTACGAATAGAGGAATGTGCCAGAAGAGGTGATATTTTAATCTTTTACAGCCGTATTCATAATCGAATCTTAATTCTGTACCTACAAGCAAAGATAATGGAATTACTTCAACTATCTTTGCTACTAGTTTAGTTAATAATATAACAGGACAGTTTTAGTATCAAAGTCATAATCTTTCTGATGGAGTGAAATAGTGGAATATTTTTTACAAGAAATTGGACTGCAAAATAGAAAATAGTACTAATTCTATTGGTGCTGTTACTTTTGAAATTGTGCAGTAGCAGTTAGAATGAAAATCTTTGGCACCAACTTTACAAGTACCAGCACCAATAGAATTAATATTATTTTGTATTTTTCAGTGCACCAACTAATAAGTTCGGTCCAATATTTTGTAAGAAATATTTATTTCACTTTTGAGTGTAACATTAGTCACGAAAATCGTTGAACGTTCACTAATACCAAAGAAGATAGTACTTATCCTATTACCCATATATATTCTTTGCTGGTACTTATTATTTAGAGATCTCAAAACATCGCGGCGGAAATACGCATAAGTATTTTAAATTTTACCATTTTAACGCCGCTGTAACTCGAAAACCGTAAGTCTAAGGAAAAATTTTCATTAAAAATGTTGCTACAAATAATCTGGTCTTTCATGTGGTTGAGGTTATTTTGAATTTGTCCCCTCCACATAGCGAAAATACACATATTTGAGATTTTAACATCGCTGTAATTAGAAAACCGTAACTCTTTTAAAAATATGTTCATTTTAAACGTGTCCGGATATTGTTCTATGTTTAATTCTGCCTCCTCAGATTTTCGATTTTCGAGAAAAATTGCACCCTTCCCTTCGGGGGTGTGTTTTGAAGGGAAGGAGATTTCTCAAGTCTCTTCTTTCAAATGAATCAAAAATCGTAAAAATGTACGTTTATTATATACTTAACAAAGCGCACACGAACAAAAAAAACAGAGAGTCGAAATATATACCTCTTCCATTTAGGTTCGTCGGTCAAAAATACGTTTTGGGCCAATCATATCAGAAACATTTGAAATTGTCACAATTTTGTCATTTTTAACAAAAAATTGGACCAAGTTTATTAGTTGAAACGCTAAAAAATTCAAAATAATATTAATTCTACTGATGCTGGTAATTTTGAAGTTATTCAGTTCTAGGTTCTAGGTTTGTATATAAGACTTTTGACACCAACTTCAAGAGTACCAGCATGTTTCCGAATATGGTCCCATTTATAATTTTGCCTCCTTCGGTTGGGAAGTCAGTCAAAAACAAGAGAAACCAACGTGTACCGGAACTCACTGTATGAGAGAGAAATTACAGTCTAACTACTGACGGTAAAATACGTTAACAGTAGAGGGTGAATAATTCCCCTAAAAAATGAATTTAAAAAAATCATCTTTACCAGCATTCAAAATTTGCATAAAAAATAAAATTCTCTTCGATTACTCTTAGTCTCTACAGTCTATGCGGTTCTTTTCGTTTTTTCCTGGCTAGTCATTGGAAACAGTTTTATATAAAAAATATTTCTGCAACAAAAACTATAAAGATTTCTTGTTTTTATTGAATCAAGAATCCATTTTCGTAGTTGACTAAAAGTTTTATCTTTAAGTATCTTTTTCAGTCTCAACGTATCAACTTCCATTTTTTGATTGCACCGATTTCTATATCAATTATTGTCAATTGAAATTAATTAGAACCTAAAACTTACTTTTTCTTAGAAATTGAAGCTGTGAAACATTTCGGCTCTAAGCTGATGTCGAACCCACAAAGTCTCGTCTCGCACTGTACAAACCCATATTTTTCAATAATCCAAATATAACTGCAAATTAAAAAATCATAGGAATTTTGAATTGGTACCAAGAGTTTTCTAGCTGCATTGTTCTAATACTTGCTTTATTCGACTGTTTGTTGTTTGTAATTACATTACATTACTAATGAAGCCGGTCCTGGTAAAATATTGATTAATTCAAGTAGGTATCTGCAATAAATTTCTCAAATAAGTTTTTTTAGAATAATAAATTGCAAACATTAAATGTTATGAAATTATAATAGGCTCGCTTGTCAGTCTCAGAGTTCCACACCCGTTTTTCTTATAGAAATGTAGGTACCTACATAGCGATCGATAACACTTTTCGAGTTTCGGAAAAAAATCAACGGCATGGTTAACACGATAGATTTATAGAGTCATTAAGTTCAAATTTGGTAGAAAAATCAGTCGTGTAAATATTCCGGTCAAGGTCATTGATAGGCTTGCAAATTGAAATTTGCTGAACAAGAAAAATATGTCCTAAGTGTATTAGAGCAATGGCATAAGGAAGGGTGATATCTCTTGTAGTTCTTGAGATACAGGAGCAAAAATACAGGAACAAAAAAATACCTTGACAATAGATCAATTGTTTCCAAGAACAAAGAATATTTAGTTAGTATACTCCAAATTATTACTCATCATTATTGCTTCAAAATCTCAATGGGCTGGCCTATAATATTATTCTAATCTATACGAAACAATAATAGGGTATCTGAGGCTGAAGTATTTACCATCAGAGTCAATGGTGGGTAGTATTCAGCGCGAAGACTCACCACAACCCTGTTCATCTAAAAGTTCCGACTCAAGCATATATGACTACACGACCATAACAGAATTACGAACACCCAAACGCCTAGAAAAAGAAAACCCCGATAACGCAGACATGCTTCCTGAAAAATGTTTCACAAAACGCCGTGTCAAAAAAGCCGATTGGATTGATATTGATGTTGAAATCCAAGAGGAAGATATCGAAAACTTTAATGAAGAAGATTACTATGATGATATAATTTATGTCAATTCAAAGGGATTCATGAATTATTTCAAAAATGCTCTATTCCCAAATTCACTAGCCAGAGCTCTTGGGTTTGATGATTACGAGGTGAGCCAAGCAGAAGCTATACCGGGAAAGATTTTTTGTAATTTAACTGATGAAGAAGACAACCCAATACCTTGTGAGGTGAGTAATAGGTAGCCTTATGGCCTTGACATGTCTTTGGGTAAACATTTTCGTTCAAAATGAGAATATTATATCTTGAAATGTCTGCGATAAGGAAAATCAAGGATAATGCACGATCACTCATAAGAGATCAAGATTGACATAGTTATTAAAGGATTAATATTATTTAAAGAATTTTCCAAATACGACACAAATATTGTGAAATAAATAAAGCTTTTAACCATATCCAAAAAGATAAGAGTTAATACATAGTAGTAGTTAATAAAGCTCAAATAATAATTTTGACAAAATCAAATCGCCTATATCTGATTGATTAATTTAAGTATTAATGTCCATAAAACATATTTTTTTGTATCTTTCATTTGGAACATAACTCCATTAATCATTAGTCATTTGGTTAGGTTAGGTTAAAGTGGCCACAATGGGTGTTGCAGCCATGTTCTTCACCGTGGCCTGAGGCCCCTTTTACCCTCACATATGTTACCTTATCCATTCCTCCATTTTCTGTGATCACCTTTCTTTATTCCAACAGGAAGTTCTTCAGATTTGCGATATCGGACTCGACTACTTCCTCTAGGCTTTCTAGTGTCTCATTACCCAGGAATTTTTGGCGACTTGTTGTCAGCGCAAGGCAGAAGCACACATGATATTCTATTGTTTCATTATTTCCTTTTCCTCTTTTGGTTTGAGATTTTCATGAATTCTAACATCTTAGATGTTTTCTTCTTGTCCATAAAGAGCACGAGGTGATTAGTCACTTCTGTTGCACCATATTTTGTTCTACCTTCTTAATGTTATTAATAGTAACTTTAAATGAATTGATCGATGGTAATGCTTCCTTTGATCCAAGTCTTGAAGTCTTGGCTGCCAGACCATTAATGAACTGATCCAGTGGTTGCAGATCAAACTTCACCTCAAGTGTTGCTTGTGGTGTACTCTTTTGTGCTTCGGTTATGACTACGGCTGCTAGCCTTTGCACCTTAGTGAGCTTATTCTTCTTCTTATCCATAGTTATTATAGGTCTGACCGTATACCAGTGCATAATTTGCGACTCTAGTTCCCATCTTCTCCCGAACATCTTCCTATATGTGTATAATTCCTTTCTTCATTGTTCCTTCCACGTTCCTGTTTCAAGATAGCTTCGCGTCTAGAGTGACTCCAAGGTATATTTAACGTCTTTTGTAATAACCAGCGTTTTCGCTCTTAGTTTAGGTAGTCTATATTTTGTTATCTTATATCTTCTAGTGAACAGGACCAAATTAGTTTTATTAGGATTTACTCCTAGACCTTTCACCAGAGCCCAGTCCATGATCCCTTCCAAAGGGCTCTCATCTTAGGGCTTACAGTCTGCAGGTACCTATGTTCACTTAATCAGTATCACAACATCATCAGCGTATGCTTCTATATTCTCCAGTATCCAGTAAAGATTAGTTTGCGACTAGTATAGGCAATTATGTCAATCAACTGTTCTGTTTAAGTACATCGTAAATTAAATTTATACATACATCATTTGTACTGTTCCAGTTCTGTTTATAAAGGGTGGTTCTTCGGGAAAGACATACATCGATTGTGGGCAAACTATAACTGCAATCTGAAAATATCGTGACATACTAAGGGCATTTGGAAACATATGTCTGTCGTAGTCTTATAGCGAAATCCGTCTTTACGTAAAAAGCCTAGGCATTTCATGAAAAGCCGGCATATAGTGTTGATAAATATTATTAGGCTATCTCTACACGATCTACCTTATTTTAGAAGTTAGAAAGTTGATCTTGGCCTAGCAGACCCACCTAACATTATTTGTGTCAGAACTAATATTGAAAAGTGTGTACCAGGTGGGAACAACTAATGGAATAATAAAATCTTAGTTCAGCAGACCGGATTTAAAAGAACTACATCGGTCTTTGTTACATCGGGACAAATATGGAAAAGCAAATTTATTTCATTACGGGAAGCTGTTGCTCTTCAATCATTTTATAAAGGTCAGGGATAAGTATCCTATAAATGCATATGTCAACCTTCTAAGATGCAGTGTGAAACCAATATAGTTTGTTTCACGAATGCTGGCTATTGCGTGTAATCATCCACAAGCTACGTACATCACGCTATACGCTACGACATCGGTATTTCAAACTTATCTCCTTCAATACAATGATAGAAAGCTGCACGTATGTCCGAAGGCAAAGCAATCTTATTTCTTAAGCGTCACAAAGTCAGTGTGACATTTCAGATAATTCAGATGCATAAATTTTTATTTCATAACTCAAGCAATAAATTTGAATTTTGTGTCTCTGAGTTATTGTTTATAATAAATCTTTTATATTATTTGCTTACTTCATCAATCAATATTCTTATATGAATTTCCTTGAAGCGTATAAAAATTTTGAAATGTCCATATCTTATCTCGAAATCGTTTTGCCACTGATTTACACCCGTTAGTAGAATTGCTCCATTTTTCGTGTTTTCAAGATAGATGCCAACATTCGTGAAACAAACTATAGATGCCAATGTTATAAGGCAAAGCTTCAATGCAATACTAGATGTCATAAGAGTGGCCTTTGTGTTAATAAGAGATATTGTACCATTATAATCAAGAATAATGTTACAAATGGGTAGTAAATGTTTTCTGTTTTATTTCTTTTTTAAGCTTGACTGCTTGTTTTGTGTTTATCTAATATATTTTTTATATTATTATTAAATAAAATGAGTTAAATTTTTTTCGTAATTTTTTTATGAGCTTTATAAAAAGAAGTAGTTAATAAATACAGTTTAAAAATAATGCGATTATTAATTAACAATATGCCGCGGCCGATAGCGTAGTAATGTTTCTCGACACTATATATACCGGTGTTTCATGAAATGCCTAGGCTTTTCACGAAAAGACGGATTTCACAATAAGTCTACGACATGTCCATGTAAGTCACATCTCCGGTTATACCGGAAGTAGATGCCAACTTTCTATTTGTAAAAAGAGAATTTGACGTTTTTTTGGATATAGTTTCCAGCACTGTACAAATAATTATCAGAATATAATAAAAAATACTGATAAAGTAGATCTTCTACAAGAAAACTAACACAAATTTAATATTAAAGACTTTCTCATAGGAAAGATTGATAATTATGTTTTGGACTGCAAATTCAATTTTTGACATAAAATTTGAAACATGTCAAAAACGTTGAGAAAGAAATTTTAAAAAAAAGCATGCAGACAAACAGTCGAATTGTATACCTCCTTCGTTTGGTTCGTCGGTCAAAAATGCGTTAATATACATGGTATTTCATTTAAAATAAGTTGGCATCTTCTTCTGGTATAACCGGAAATGCATAGACAAATATGAAGACGGAAATGTGACTAACATATAAAATATTTTTGACGTATCTATGTATATTTTCAGATTATTTGTAGTTATAGTTTACCAAAATCGATCGATGCTTTCCGATGAACCACTCACTATATACAGAATTTTTGTGAACGTGATATTTGTTAATTATGATGAAATTTATTAAAATATCACAAACTTTCTGAGTCCTTTTTTCTTCCTAAATCCAGGTATCATTCTGTTTTACTTGAATTGCGCATTTTCTTGTAGAAATTAATATAATATTAACTTTAACAATGTCAAACCCCATTTATTCACAATAAATTGCTCTTTATGAAAGTATAGATTAACATCACACACATGTAATGTAACTTAAGAATCAGTAATTTTTTGAAAAGGATCTTGGCAAGTATATCAGTCTGCTTTAAAAATTCCATAAATACTTCCATTCATTGTTAAATCCTGTGTATACATATTTAATCTGGATCATTTCCGACTTTTATTTGAGTAGATATTTGAAGAAGTTTCTCAATATCGAATTCTTTTCACCGTGTGCCTTTTAAATGGGTTAAGTTTTACTATCTAATCAATTATATATCTTTACAGATTATACCATCTATATCAATACCATGGCCGTCCGAGCAGACATTCGAATTTGTAATGAGAGAAGAAAGATCGACAATTTTCGATCGCAACACCGGCACCAGATATCGATGGCCTACCGATGACATGATCAAAGAAATTCAGTCTATGAATTGTGTAGTTGTTCCAACAGGCTATTGGAAGAAGAGAGGAAAAAACCCTGATGTCAACATTGAGTGGGAGATTGCTTTCCCGAAAGCCGAAAGATATTTGGAAATTCGAATGTCGCATGCACAAATCAAATGTTACCTGTTATTGCTTACCATACACAAAACATTTATAGAACCGCATACGCAGCAACATGGACTGTTAACTGAGCACATTCGAAATCACATGTTTTGGGAATGTGAAGCCAATTACAGAGATTGGCCAGAACATAAACTCGGTGTAAAATTGAGAAAAGTATTAATGAATCTCAAAGACAAGCTTGGAAAAAGATATTTACCACACTATTTTATCAAACAGAAGAATCTTTTCGAGAACATACCTGGAAAATATCTTATGTTTGCGCATAAGGTATTTCACGATCTACTTGAACTGCCAATATATCACTCTTTGCTAGCTTTAAGGAATCTTAGATACACAAGTGGTAAATTTTACACAACATTGGACTATCATGAAGTTTTCAAATTGGTAACATTAACTACTACAAAAACTACAGCAATCTTCGATCCTATAAAAATCAAAATTAACAAACATTCATTCAGAGATGCCGATACGAAAATAAGCTACATGAAGGAATTGAAAAGGAGACATAAGATGTTAAAGATTGAAGCACAAAAGGCAGAGGAAGCTAGAAAACTTGAAGAAGCCAGACTAGGTTCTTTGGATCTGATGGAGATAGAAGTAAGTTCTCGCTGATTTTGAACTGAAGATTGCTAACACTAAATTTCCTTAATTTCTTTTATTTCAGTGGACGTGTGATAAAAACTTGGATATATTCAAGAAAAAATCATTAAACATACTGTTCATTAAATTGTTCTTAGATATGGCTGCAGATAGTGCCAGAATGGGAATGCAGCTGCAATGTATGTTCTACCTAAAGCAAGCATGGTACCTAACTAAAGTATTAGAACTATCTTGTTCAGTTTTTAAAATGGATGTTTTAAAATTCCAAGAGACCATCAAAATGCAAGAAGAAACTTGTAAAAAGTTGGCAGCTAAAGAATTCTCAGAAGCACCACCTTCAACTCCAGTCAGAAACTCCAATATAGATTTTAATCAGCAGGTCAAAACAAACATTGTCAATTTGACAAATCTCCACAAATCTTTTACAAGGATGGATGATGCCCCAAGACCTATAGTACTAAAATCAGCATTGGCCAAAAGAAGAGCGGTGACAAATTTAAATAGGAAGAGTATCTCCTTCTTGGACATACCGATTACAAAATCTACTAATGCGTGATAATTATCTCTTGTACAAGCAATTTTAGGAAAAAATGGTCATTGTAGATGGAATTAAATGTAATAATGTCAAATTACCAAGATCTATTTATTTTGCTTTTAAGATAGACTCAGATATATCGTTATTTTGTGAGTATTTTTGTAGAATAAAGAACGTTATTTTATAGAGAAGGGAATTCGATTTCTTTATATACATATGTACTACTTTTGAGATCTAGAGATAATATTAGAAGAGCTCGAAGTTAAGTTTCAATTTCTATGCAAATAATCTTCAAATTTATGATTATTTCTTAGTCAAACCTTTATTAAATAAATTAATATACAGGTTGGGCAAATTTCGATGCTTTAATGGAGTAACTTAATGTCATAACTTGACATTGAGGAAGTAAATTTAAAATCCAGCTACGCCACAGGACTCTACTTTTAAAAGTATCTCATGAATGTCAAAATAAATTTTTGATAACTTTACAAATTGATAAGATATTTGCATCCATCAAATAAGCAAGAAACTGAATTTTAAGTTATAAATGGAAAACAAAATACGATAGCTAATATTTGTTTTCATCATTAAGTTTATCTCAAAAAAATAGTTCCAGACTGCGCCATTGATTGTTTGCTATTTCTAACAGTTACCGAGTTACCCTAAAAAGCATAAAAATTTGCCCACTCTGTACAGTACATACATTACAGATTATTACAAAAATTACGTTCATTGAAATCAATACAAGGTGTTCAAAATTACATGTTGAAACAAAGACATATTAAAGTATTATTTTAAATACATATTATAACAATCGGGTATTTTCTCATTTTAGCCAACGGTCAATATGATTACCTTTCGAACTTTACTATTATGTCCTGTATACCTGTCTTTCAGTTTTAACACTAGTCATTCTAATGATTAAGCCTCTAATTGACGATACTGCGGCTACCAAAGCATATAAAACTTCCAATAATTATGTACAAAATTTTCAGAAAATCTTCTTTCAAAAGGCTCTAACTCGGAAACCATTTAAATTTTTGAGAAATGTGACCAAATGCGAGTCAAAATCGCATATGACGGGTTTTGTACCAAAAAGAACAATTCCACATTTTACCCACTAACTGTTCATGACATAGGTACAGAATGTATGTAGACAGAAGGATAGAGGGATTTAGTATTTGTTGTTTTAACGGCAACAGAAATACACATTCAGTGAAAAAATATCAACTTTTTACCTATTATGGCTCATAATATACAGCCCGCCGACAGACGAACGGACAGACAGGGTAGCCTTAGTTACGGTCATCAATCTGGTATGGAACCCTAGAATTTTCAATTTAAAGTTAACCAAAAATGAGTTCTTCAATTTTTTCATTTCAGATTTAAAAAAAATTCCCCTCTAGACCAAAGTGATATATCCCCGAATGCTTTTATTAGCGTATTGTTAAGCACATGAATGCGCAACTTTGCCCCAATTTAACCATCTTCGTATATATATATATATATATATATATATATATATATATATATATATATATATATATATATATATATATATATATATATATATATATATATATATATAACTTAAAAATCGCAGGGTTGCAGCCTGCGATTTTTAAGTTACATTATCATAACAGCCACGAATACCCACCAGTGTTATATATATATATATATATATATATATATATATATATATATATATATATATATATAGTTTCGGAGATCCCAATGGTGGAGTCGAATTTGAAACAGCCAGTATATCAACGAATCAGATAGGTGTATCGAATCAAAAAAATGTCAAAGCGATGATATTTTTATTTTCCTTCAGTTACATGAAATTTAAAAAAGTAAACGAGTCAAATTTTCGGTGTTCGGTTTTCAACAAATCTTGACTTGATATCTTGAATTTGAGTTTTCGATTTAAATTCTTAACTCACGATGTTCAATTTAATATTTATCATTAGTATGTAACCAACGGATATTAAGGAAATGTCCTTAAGGTATTTGTACCATCCTGTGATGTACTATTGCCCTGTTATTTCTGGGATTAAATCAGGCCCTTTGAAATAAATAATTAGTGCTCTAGCACTACAGGCTTTTAGATCCTCATAGGTGGGAAACCCTTCCCAGGACTTGTCTTTTTTGCGGTACCTAATCTAATCTAACCTGCAGCAATCGCCTTCAACAAAACCTATCATTTTTAGATGTTTTTGTGGGATAGTGAACTGTGGTGATTCCAACCAAATATCCCAGATCATTTCTTTCTAGAAGTAGGTTATTTTCCTTTGAGTATGGCTAGTCTCAAGCATTTGGCATGACTGGCCTGTTCTAGGCCCCTAGGTTATGCCAAAATTTGATCTTCAGCCTTTATTCTAATTTTCTGGTTTCTGCTTTGACATGTTACGTGTATGTTCTTGTGCCCTGGTGTCCATATGAGGCAGACATTGTCACCTCTTGCCAGTTGCACCAGACCGTCATGGCCCATATTTTTTAATAAATATCAATATGCTTTTTTCTGTTTTCATTTTGTAAATTTGGACAATGTCAAAAAAGCCGAATAATGGATTCACAAGACGGGATAAGTAGAGAAAAGCTTGGATGTTTCTTAAAATTTAATAGCTGTGCTTACCATCTAAAATAAATACATTAGACAAACAAGTTGAAATATAAAATACAACAGGATTTTAATAAAATTAAATCAATATATCAAGTCAGAAATTGATGTTTTTTTGTCCAAGTTTTTCATCTATAAATTGCACAAAAGAAAATTTAAATATTTTTCTTATCTTGTATAGTTAAAATTCCTGTACAAAAATCGCAATTCAACTTCATCGTCAATAATTATTACGGATTCTGGAGTCTATTGAAAGCTTTCATAGAATGTGTTTTACCTAATTATTTTTCTCTCCAAAATCTCATTTTGAATACGTTGAATTTTTAAATCGATCTTAAATATTTACGATAGGAAGCAATTTAAGCATTTACTGAAAAAATTCTATGATTTTGAAGTTTGAAGATAAGATTTAATATTATATTTTATATATCAAATAAATATCAAAATATACACCCAGATTTAGCACTTAAAAATCATGTTTACGACTAGCCCAAAAGCAATCATTCTATATTGTTTTAAAGCATTTTCTTCTCTTTAAACAAATAATGTTTTCCGGTAAATTACAAATTCACAATCAGCCTACTACCAAACTAGAAAAATATTATACATTTTATTCCTCCATCTCTTTTGTTGCTATCGTACAATTTATTTTGATTTTAAACTACACAAATATAATATATAATTGCGTTTTAGCCTTATATAACCAACCTGCTACCAACATTATATTGAATAATTTTATCCATTTCAAATCATCCAAGTAACAGCAACATCATCGCTTTTGTCATAAAACCTCATTTTTAAAATAATACCTACGAACTTAATTTATGGCAAAATATCAACACCAATCACTAAATTATGCAGAGTACAAAATACCAAAATAAAATTATGCAAGGAACTGAGTGTGGTAGTTCTATGACAATGCGTGTGGTGCATGTTTTTTTTCTTCATGTGTACTGCCTAAGAAGCTAAGAAATATTTATAAAATCTAGACTTATTAGCATGTTGCTAGTTATTCATCAAAAAGGGCATCTTCCGGTCGAAAAAACAAAGCTCTAGAAGAGTCGTACTCGGCGCTTCATCTCGTTACGCTTCCACATAGGCATCCGATAAAAGTCTGTCCGTGACACTTGGAAAAGTGCCTCGAATTCCTGGTCGGAAAGGTGCCTCTGAAAGAAACAAAGCATTTGCAAATCAAAATAGTAAAGTAAGTATATTACTATTATTACTAAAGTAACAGATATTTCAAGTTACTATAGTTGTTACGCATCAACTTTACTTTAGCCATATAGAAATTATAATCACACATATTTACCAAAATCTGACCATAATTTATAAATACCAAATGTCCGACTGTGCTAATGAGGGTCAGAGAAAAACAATTATCACTAATTATAGTGAAATAATACTAAACAAGGCAACTCAGAGGACAATAGTAGTTGTTAAACAGATGCAAGTTACATTATCGTACGTAGAAATCGATCGACTTCACACTTGACTATATTTTTGTCATAAAGATCCAAAACTCATATATGGTTTGAATTCTACTTAGTCTGATTTTATTGAAATTACTTGAGTCTCAAGCGAAAAATAATTAAAGAAAGTAAAATATTCTTTTACAAATCCTAAAAGATAATAACAGTAACAAATTAAAATTATATATAATGAATATAAACTCCTCTTGCTTCAAATTACATTACAATTAATGTGGATGAATTATACATATAACTAGTCTAGTTTGAAAGTGTTTTTTTATATGGAATGTTTAATTATTAATAGTTTTTTTTATCGATACTACACACAATAATGTCTGGTACTGACGTGGGTATGATGAATCGTACCTCAGATTTTTAGTTTAGGATCACAAATCCCACATGATATAAAATATAGAACGTTACTAGAGAATTTACAACTTATCCAGCACCTGTTCATTCTTTCTTATCGTGACCGAGGTAAGGCCTCAATCCGTTTTTTAATGCAAATTGCTCGGCAGGCCTTTCTTGATCCAATGGGAGAACTGAAAAGACCTATCTCCAACTAATTCCAATGATTCCGTGCGAACCGTATGGGTTTGACGGTGAGCTGGGGTATGTTTTTGGGTTGCCTGCAGGCGTTTTTAGGTAAGATTTATCTCCTGTAGTCTTTGTCAAAATATTAACTGAGTAAAACTCTCCCCGTGGTCCCCCTAGACTGGTTGATTGAACAACTTGAAACGCATCAAGCAAACGGTTTTTAATGAGGTTGACACAATAAAGCGGTCATCAACCTATGTTCCTGGCACTGATGAAAGTAGCACAATACGTTGAGAACGGTTTGAACGAGTGACCGTTGATGCGGGAGCGCGTTCGAGTCTCTGACTGTCCGTATTGTATTCTCCTCCTCTCGCAAGGCAACAGGAAACCAGCGAGAGAGCTTGACATATCATTTCACTAGGCAACGATTCATTTGCTATACCCATTTTCATTCAAAGCTATTGCTTGTGCGTTTTTATTTCAAATTCATACACTTTGAGACTAACCAAATCAAATAAATCAGATATCGAATCTATTAACAGCGTGTTACCTTTAGCTTCAGGTTGGCATAATTTGTAAGCAATGATAACTTTAGATATATTTACAATCCTTACAAAACAAACTGAAAAATCTCTCCAATTTGATAAGTTTTTGCTTACTCTGACTTGAATTTGCCGATTTGAATGTACTAAATTGTACTATCATATTGTTTACCTCTAGATTGCACCTATCAACATCGGCTGGAAGTCGATAATTAGTTATCAGCAGCAGATGGTAGGGATATATCTTCGCCGGTTCGTTGATCAGCATCGTGTGCGCCATGTTTGGCAGCGACCGTCGTACTTGTGATGTGTACCCGCCGCCTGGATACCGGCCCAGGCCGCCCGTGTATGTCGTCGATGCGGGTAACATTTCTGAGTTCTGATGAAAGAAATAAATAATAGAATATACATTAGAATACATATAACAAGAATAACATATTTACATTCATTAAAACTATGCGGAAAATAATTGTATGTGATAATCGACCTAGCAAACGGACACACTAATGATCAAGTCATATATATATATATATATATATATATATATATATATATATATATATATATATATATATATATATATATATATATCCATAAAATTTAAAGCTGTACACATCAGTAGCTCAATTATGTGTAAGGTTTTTTTTGTTATTTTTTGTTGGCTTACAACAACCGGTCATGTAGTTTTGATTTTTATGGAAAATACCGTAAGACATGTTTGCTTGGCCGTGTAAATTGTAGGAGTTACTAATTCACAGGTAGTATGATTCAATTGATATATATGAAAATAATCATACCAAATATTACATTAAATAATTTATGAGATTACAAATCAGTCTATAGAATTTTAAAATAAATGTATAAAGTGAGAAGCGAATGTGTAAGAAATGATAAAAAACTGCTAATAATAAAAACAATTTTATATACAAGGTAATCCAAGAAGGAAAAGCGATGTTAAAGTTGTTTTTTAATGACAAGCTTGTTTTTTATTTCCAAATTGGAATTCCAAAATCTGAATTTGGAGGCAAACAGAGCCTGCAAAATCCCTAAATCTATATAAAAATATATAAAAAATGGAAATCATCTAGTCAAGATGTTAATACACAGATGGCAGTTCAAATAAGATAGAATTCAGTTCAACTGTGGAAATACACTTTGACATATCCATGTTTTGAATCAACTTCTTAAAAAATAAGTTTTTATTAAATTTGTTCCATAATTTGCTCTTCAGTAAAAATAATTATACAATTTTTCACTAATTCTAGTATTGTTTAGATATTTGCTGAATATTTAGACAATTCTTTGAATAACATCGAATCATACTCACTGTTGATAATATAGATTGCAGGCTAGTTTCAGAAGAGTAATTAATCTTCATACGTATTAGTAAATTAATGGCAGGAATTTAATTCAGGAAGAAGTATAAAATAGTGAAAAGCCAAATGTGAAAGAAACAGAAAGTGAGACAAAACACACAAACAAATGCAAATATTCATACGTAAGCGTTATTTACATACCAGAGCTCTTCTTTCAACGTCAGTGATGGATCCAGTGGAAACTGAAGAAAAGCAAAGTTTACAACATACTTCCAATCATATCCAGACATAACAAAGGGTGTATAACTAATCTTACGTTAAGAATTGTACGGATCAGGAGGTGTGCAATGTTCATACACAAGAGAAATGAATAGCTATGTGCAATGTGATTTTTATATTTATACTCAAGTTTGGAATTTTGACTGGTATACGTAAACAATTAATTAAAATGTCTTAAAAGATGTAGGTATCTCAATCAAAGTCATATTTGTCAAATTTGACATACAATTCCTGTACATAAATTTAGTTAACTCCCTAAGATTTTTGTATGTAGATTAGTAATATTCAGTCTGAGCAATTTTTTTGTTTGTTTTTATTTGGTGAGTTCTGATCATGCAATGCACAATTTCTGCTATGTAAACAGCTATAAAATTTGAAATAGTCATTACTCAAGGATGATTTATAATAAAAAAATTGAAGATATAAAATGATCCTCGAATCACAGTACAGAACCAGTTTTTAAACTTGCGCATTAGCCTACAGGGGTTAAAATAAAGGATAATAAAAATACTTTCATCACAAAATGTTGAAAAACAAAGTTCACTAATATCTTTACAACTTTTTCTTTGAAAGTTTTTCCTGTGACATATTAATCTTAAAGAACAGATATAACTGTAAAGAAACCATGTAAATAGTTTTTTAGGTTTTATAGCATAATAGTTAAAAGTTATTGGGAGCAACGTTCAATTATAAAAAAACGCATTGTTTAAGCACGGTAAGAAGCAAAAATAGGCGGCTTTAATTCAACTTCAAATATCTACATGACAAAATGCTGCGTTTTTTCTGTATAAACGCTCAAATACTTACTATCAGATTTGCCGCAACTGAAGTCTGTGCTGTGAGTTTTAGCACCCATTCCGCTAAAGGAATAATCACCCTGTAGAATAACCAACCAATTAGCAGCTGTGCCCGTTATGGGCTAATTTATTGTACAAAAAGTCAAAAACACACACGAGAAACACACCATGCAATTTTTTTAAAATTAAGAAACGAAGATTAAAGATCCGTAAAATAATGGAAATTTAGATTCAAAATTAGAAACAATTATTATTGTTTTTATATAGGTTATGTGTGGGGGAGAGTAGAGTAAGACAAAATTATGACGCGATCGCGTGATTATCATTGTAACGTTCTTATTCTAATTTTCTGTATATCAGACAGATAGTAAGAAAGTATTGTCACATAAAAGTAAAAATAATTAAAATATTTCATGATTTATTTTTCACCTAGAAACAAAACGTACAAAGAGTTATACAATCCTGAAACACTTATGATTTAGAATGTTGTGTTGATGCAATTATAAGTAATTAACAGCCGTATCTATAATCAGTTTTAGTTCGGTACTTTTTAGTTTGTTTGTTATGTAGCGATAATATCACACAGGACAGATTAGAACAGTCACTATCAAACTAAGCTAGTACCGACCTATGTATACGTTTCAAGACTCCCAATTATTTATACTTTATTTATATACTTAATATTATACTGAATTCGTCTAACGAATGATTAAGTTTAATGTTCCTCAATCCGTTAGCGGCTTCGTGCACATAACCTATAAAAAGTGAGTTCACAGACTTCTAGTAAAAATGAATGATTCTTCCTACAGCCAGTATTATTTACTTATTCATACAAACTAATCTATAAAAGCACCCAATAATGTCATAAGTAAATATAAAAGAGACAACCTTGAATAAAACAATACTTGCAAGCAAAAACATATCAAAAGAGTTCATTGGTTATCGAGACAGGTCACGATATTCAAAAATATAAAGGTCAGAAACATACTAGGAATTACAAACATACGGATACAATTGAAATCTCGAATCCACCAAAGAAATACATAATTTTTTAAAATAATTGCTACATTGGAAAATGGTGAAAACACATACGATATTCCTGTTTCTAAAACTCAAAAACACGGAGTAGGTACAAAAAACTGAAACATACATTCAATAAAAACCACAACAACCAATAAAAACACAACATAAGGCAAAAGCACACTTACTGGAATTTGAGGTACTGAACTGCCTGCAGATGAACTAAATGTGTGTGACCGGGGAGCCAAACCGTAACCTGGTTTCGGTACATAACGCAGCGAACTCACAACTACAGCATAATTAAAGACACAATCGGCATTTTCTTACACTCCATATATCAAAGCAATTATATTTATTAAAACTTCAAATCAATCGATGCAATCGAGATTGGATTTAGTAATAAATATATTTCATATGTCCAGATGGTTAATTTAGAATTATTTTGCACAAGAACACAATACGCAAAACTTCCATCTGGTCATACTCATCAATCAAAAGATGGAAAGAAAAAAATATGTTTCAGCATGTGTGTTTCATCCTCAAAATTGAAATGGTGCATGTACAAAAGTGTTTTAAGAGTGACACAACTAATAATTATAAACGTAATAATCCCAAACACCTCGTATATGCACCCCTACAAAAGAGATTCAAAATGAACCTCCTTATTGTCTACTTACATAATCGGTTCTGGTGGGTAAGGTGGATGTTTTGAGTCCATAACCCGGTCTAGGTACCATTCGCAATGAGGATACTACTGTACAAAGGCGCAAACAAAACAATTGTGCAATTAAAATTAAAAAAAATCAACCAGCAATATACAATGTTTGGTGTCAGAACAAAGCTCAATATTACAGAAAAACGCATGCATTGTGTGATTAATAATATATACTCAAAAGACACATAATACAGGGGTGTATTTGTTGGACAAAAAAAATTACAAGTTATTTTCATAGACTAATGTCCAAATTTATTAGGTTTTTATTCACTATTCAAAAAGGAAGGAAACGTGCACTGCTCCAATTTTATTGTCACAAAAAAATATAATACAAATATATCCACAAATTTAGTCTCACCTTATTTATTTTTGTAATTGCCAATTGAAGCTAAAAGACTAAAGAAATCTTTTTTGTTTGTTAAAATTTTGATTTGAAATGAGGGGAAACACACAATGTTTCAATATAATAAGGAAATATAATATTTGAAATATTTTTGTGTCGTCCAGAGCTTATTTGATAATAACTGTTTGTTGCTCCTAGAGATTTTTTTATTCAAAAATTTCTGAAATGTAAGGAAACAAAAATAAGGTATTTCGACCACAACAGTTGACTCAAACTAACCTAACATCTCGATAAAATTTCAGCAGATTATTATTATACAGTATAGCTCTTGAAAACTTAGGACCCAGTTAGCGACTTAAATTTTGCGAATAATACTCTGGAAATTATTTCAGCTGTTTTCAGAACCGATGGGCTTATTCATAATTATTCAATAAACGTTTATATCCTTTGAGTGGAAATAAGAAGCGAATATTCTTATTTTTCCCACAAACTCTTATGAGTATACTTGAATCAGATCAGATTAGATTTAATTTGATAATAAAATTTACTTCTTCAGAGCACATTCAAGAGCGTTCCCCTAAAGTTTTATCAAAATCAGAGTATATTATCAAATATTCCAATATTTCAACTCTGGACGTTAATAAAAAAATGTCTATCGAAAGATATGAATGTTAAAAAAAAATAAGCTTACCATTGTAATTGGGAATGGTTCCTACAGATCTTCCAACAGAAGATCGACAACTAATCGACCTATCAAAGTCATCGTCATCAAACGGCCTGGGATGATCTAAATTTCTAGATGGACTCGCTCCAATGGGATTGTCATATCTTAGCCTGTATTGCGGCTCCTTATTAGCAGATGGAGTTCTGTTAGCAGATAAGAAAATTCCATATGAAGAAAATCATAATTATTATTTATATTTCTATATAAATCACCTTGAGGCATTTCTAGGATCTAGATTAGCAGCTTTCCATTGCTTGAATTTTTCTCGTTCTTGAACATTCTTCAGGAATACCTTACCAATTCCGCTAGCGATCTTAGTAAGTTCCTCTTCTTCTTTTTTCAATTTTGCACCTTCCACTTCCTTTGCTTTAGCAGCTACAGAAATAAAAATAAATCTGAATCTTATATATCTATAAGAATTAAATTATATGCAATCTTAATACAGATATCCCCAATGTATTTGTTTATATAGCACTTAAAGCAGAGACAACCATAGCTATTTCTACCAAAGGTTTTCAAGTGGTTACAAGTGAAATGTGAAAAAATTAACCGGAACAGTATAAATATGAAAAATGTACTCCGACATTTCTTGATATTACTTAATGTAATGCTTATCACATATTTCTGTACGAGAATTATTTCTCAAAGAACTGAGATGAGATAGATCCATTGATATTGTTTTTATGCAAAATCTGTCGTTTTCAGAACCCCCTAATCAAAAATCTTTAGATAAAATAAAACCAACTATACAATCAAAGTTTGAAATTTAAGGAGAAAATCATAGCGCATATTCACAACTTGCTACATTCTAAATACCAAGTTACTATTAGTTCCGAGAATTGCTGCTGGAACACATTTCCAGCATTCCAGTTCTAGAATCGTTCTAGAACATACTTAATAATCAGTAAGAACTTCCGTTGGACATTCAATGAACTTTGACGAGTAGTTAAACCAAATAAAAATATCACGTTTTTTTGTCTACGCATATCGACATCTTTCTAATTACTATTATTATTCTTCACTCACCATCTACGTCATCCTCATCCGACTCATTGCCAACACCCTTGTACGAGTCTGACCAACGCTTCCTCCTCTCAGGATCGGTGTATGGGTATGGTGGGGCGGGGAAATCGTCGCGTTCAATTTTCGGTGGTTCACCTGGCGCTGGTGGTTTCGCACCAGGATACTGTGACAACTCGATGGGTTCCTCGTTGTTCATTGAGGCAGCCGGTGATTTTGATCTGGGCGTTGGTATCGAATCGACCAGAGCTCGCATAGCTGATCTGGAGCCAGGTCTTCGGGTGCCATGTCCGGTGCTACCACGTAATGAATTTTGTGCTAAACGAATAATGAACAAGTTTTATTACGAAATGACAAGATAGCGTAGTTATCTCACAGAAAAAGTGACAAGTTGAACAAAAGTACGTTTTAAAGTATTTTCGAAAACGCACTGTAAAAGGATATGTCCTCTTCTTTAAGAACCGTAGTCGTATTCGGATGTAGAAATTTTTTTTAATGTTAATCTAGGTTATATAAAATATAAGTAACTTTAATAAAAATTACTGATACTCAAAATGTTCTCCAATTTTGTTACGTAAAAATAAAGGTTTAAATATATTTTGAAATAATTGTATAAGGAATAATCATATCGAGTAGCGGCTTTCACCAGTAAATGTAATTTTTCACGCTCTTTCTTCCTTTTGAAAATTCAAAATAACATTCCATTTGAAATTTTCGAGAAAGCGCCATCTACCGACTCGGAAATAATTAAACTCAAAATGTTGTTATTCTATTAGAAGCGCCCAAAAAAGCGCTTTAAAATGAAACAATGTTATTCAAAATAGGTCATACCAAAAAAAGTTAAGTTTTTTTCAAACCAACATTTGAAAAAAACTAATACAAAAAAGTTGTCTTTTTTCAGTGATTTCCAAAAATATATAATTTTTATTTAAATAGAAATTTCTAATTCGAGATATGAGCTACGCCTTCTAGCGGTATACTTAGCAACTTATAATTATTTTCCAGCTTTTGCTTTTGGCCGATTTACTTCAATTTTTTAGTAGGCCATCCAGTACATTTAAAATATTCGACATGAATAAAATTAATATTACTTCTTGACTCGTGATTTGTTTGTTATCACCAAGTAACATAAAACATAAATATTGGTTTTGAACTGACGAAATTTATTAACGAAACATAGCCTACCAATAACATAGTTGATTTATGGTTTTTAATATTCGTAAATAGTTCTAAACCAACCTGTATATATTGTAAAAAACAAACATATTTCAGTTTAAGTGTTTAATTGCAATGTCGTTACCAAAGTAATCAACACGATAAGGAATTAAGCATCATACTAAGTTTTCATTATGAATACGGCGGGATATTTATCCATCCGGAATCACTTTAGTGCAAAATTATGTTCGTTCTTTTCTGACAATTATAGATAGCTTAGGCAACACACAAAACAAGTTAGAGGATATATGTAGGATCTTCCATATGTGTAGCGTAATATCCCGCAAACTGTACATTTTTTATGTGTAGATTATTCTACAAGGCGCCTTAAAAATTCGGGAAAAACTTTCATTTATAAATATATAATAATTTGTGTAAGTTATCAAGCTCTAATATTGGTAAAATTTTTATTTGGTAATTTTGTAATCATCAGTGGTATCGGAATAACTTACATGTTGGCCTGTGAAAGTGGGGTGATGTTGGGGCCTTATCATATGGATCAATAGGCCTTCGTAGATAGCCTAATGAAGGTTCTTCTGTTAGGTAACTATAAGTGTATATCCTCGATATATCATCCATCAATGTAGCTGATTTATTATGGTCTCTCAAAATCAAGCCAGGTGATGGTGTTCGGTAACTATAGTGCTGTTTGGAAGAGATAATACCAATAATTATAAAAAGAAGTTGGTAAATTAAGAAAATAGAAATATTCTACAAAAGTTGCAATGTGCGATGGAAATGAGAATGAAACAATAATCTAATTAAAATAAAAGGAATAATAAACCAACCTTTCTGGACATGCTAGTGGGACTGTACAAAGAGCCATTCAAACTAGGTGTACGTGAACGCATAGAAAACTGTAAATAAGAAGCATGCAAACAAATATGAAAAAATAAAAAATAATGAAAATACTCTTACAGAAGAAGTGGATACACAGCTCTCTCTAAATAATTTAACTAAATGACATAAAGATGAATCACATTTTTCATATTAGTAACATTTTTATAGAGCAAAAATTCAATCAATTAACAGATAATTTATACAAAACAAATTAGATCAGCCAATTTCATCAATTATAAACAAATACCAATTCTTTGCTCTAGAATTTTTTGTGATTTTCAGTGATTCATTTTTTTAATAAGAATCTGATGTTATATTGTTGACATTTTTTGAAAAAATTTCAATAGCTAGGTGGAAAAATATGATTCAATTCAGGGATAAATATGTTTTTTCTATATGACTAATGATAAATAACTTTGTTTGTGACATATTTTCTATGCTGATTACTAAATTATGCTTCATCAGGAAAAAATTCAAGCAGTCTGTTTATAGTATATTTTTGAATCAGATCATAAAAAAACGAACCATGTATAGCCATAATATGTATCTGAAATATAATTTTATAGGTACACGAATTTTAAATATAAAAATTCATATACTTAATCAAAAATTTTGCGATGGTTCAATAAAATTCATACAAATGAAAATATAATGCTACGAAAAAAAACATTACAACGGAATGTGAACAAAATACAAATATAATCTACATGTGCTATCTGAATAAATCACCACATTGTACCTAGTGAAACTACTTTCTTACTGTGTAAAAAAAAGTTGATCCTACAAATTATTGAAATTAAATTATTACAACCATTTTTAATCACATACCTGTAGTTCACTAGCACCTGACGTACTGTGTCTGTCGAAAGCATCAGAGACATTACCATCGGTAGCTTCACCTGAACCATTCAGGATTTGACCTTGTGCATCCGGCCCAGGACCACATCGGGGATGCCATACGGCACCACCTTGCAAATACATCTCTTCCCCATCACCGAAAGGTTCCCCACACTTGGAGCATCGGGCACAAGTCGGGTGGAAATGGTGATTGTCACCAGCCTAAATAAAATTCGTTATTATTTTTAATTAATAACTTGATATAAAACAGTTATTCTAATATTTAGTCCCTAGAAGTCCCTTAGAAAGTAAATTGCCATGGGTCAAATTTAAAAATATTTAAGGTCTCTCGAGAGTCAGATACAATGATTTCTAGAAAGACCTTTGTGTATATGATGAACGTATGTATGGGTTTTCGTAACCAACTTTTAACTAAACTATCCTAAAATTAAACGTGACATCGACGTCAGACTGGTTTCAGTCATTGCATAATTATGGCAACGGGCTAATTAGGTCTTGATCAAATAAAATTAAATTTACTATTCTATTTTTGACCAACGAACCCCGAACGGAGGAGGTATACAATTCGACTATCTGTTTTTTCGCGCGTTTTATATAGTAATCGTACTCTGATTTTGATGATTTTTGATTCATATGAAAGAACAGGCTTGAGAAATGGTCCCATATTTATACAAACGCAAATCTGATATCTCCTTCCCTCCGAAAACCGACCGAAATATAATTATATTAAATTAATATATCCGGAAACGTTGAAATTGAAGATTTTTCAAAAGTGTTACGGTGTTCGAGTTATACGCATGTCAAATTCTCAAATATGTGTATTTTTGCTATGTGGAGAGGGCGATTTCTTTCGAAAATTGAAAATGAAAGACCTAATTATTTGTAGCAACATTTATAATGAACATTTTTTCCTTAGAGTTACGGTTTTCGGTGGTAAAATGGTAACATCTTAAATACTAAAATACTTATGCGTATTTCCGCACCGATGTTTTGAGATATGAATAATAACAACTATTCGCAAAGAATATACGTGGGTAATAGGATAAGTATTATCTTTATTGGTATTAGTGAACGTTTAACGATTTTCGTGACTAATGTTACACTCAAAAGTATGAAATAAATATTTTTTTCAAAAAATTGGACCGACGTTATTAGTTGCTGCACTGAAAAATAAAAAATAATATGATTTCTATTGTTGCTGTTGCATGTGAAGTTGGTGCTTAAAGTTATCCCATGCATTTGAATTATTATTTGACATTTATTCATTATATAAAATTAAAATTTGTATATTCATTCATCTGGTCATAAATAATTTAAAACATTCAAATTTAGTTTTTCGGTTTAATTGTGATCAACACAATTATTTAACTAGGTGTTCCATTAATCTTGTATTAATAAAAATTAAAACAACAATTGGCAAACAATCAATTCTTCATAACGGCATAAAATTATATAATGAGTTACCGGCTTTTCTTAAAAAAATCGGCAAAACAAGATTCAAAAATAGTTTGAAAAAATATTTATTATAATAAATAAGTTTCAACTTTTTTTTTAATTACATTTCTGATTTCATTGTTTATTCTAATACTTGTGTTTTTTTATTATTATATATATTTTTTTTACTTTCCCTGTTATAAACATTTATTTTTCTTGGGAAATAAACCGTTATTATTATTATTATTAACTGCAACTGCACAACTTCAAAAGTAACAACACCAATAGAATTAATATTATTTTGTATTTTTCAGTGCACCAGCTAATAAAGTTAGTCCAATTTTTTGTAAAAAATATTTATATTATGTAGAAAAAATATTCATATATGAATATGCATATCTACAGATAATGGCATACTTCGTTATTGAAGGTGAACGATGAAGAAGTTTCAAAATGACGGCAATCATTATCATTTCTACTTAATTTTTTGTCAGAATCACCAAAAACTAATTCAAATAAGGTGCCCATATATGATTTAAAGTATATCACCCGTATTCCTAAGCACAAGTCAGTTCGGAACTAGTTTAGTTTGATATTAAAACAGTCATGATATTTTCGTCACCATAGAAACACTAACAAACTAGATCGAACTAAGATTTGTTTATGAATACGACTGTAGATCTTTCAAGAAATTTATAGTGTGGACCTCGAGGGTAGCACCCATACAGCTAGTCAGACTATTGATTACAGCGAAACAAAAATAACAGAATGGAAATGAAGTTAGTTAGTTAGGTTAGGTCTTTATTATTGTTATAATTATTATACCTAACAATAAAAGAAGAGCTATTAAATTCAGCATGACATTTAGAAAGGGGTGAAAAGAAGAGCTTTTAATATTTATAACATAACTCGATAATAAAAAGGAGTTGACAATTCAGTTTATAAAGGTTTTTTTACAAATAATAATTTTCCTGTTGACGGGGGACAGATACAGATATTCATTTATACTTTAGAAAAAGATATCTAAGACCAGACTTAAAATTTATAGTTTTTGGTATTGTCCGAGTAGGTTGTTTTGATCAAATATGACTAAGATATGACCATTCAGAATTATATCTTTTGAAATAACAAACAATTGACTTATACTGTTTTTAGTTTTTTATGGCTGTTCGCGCGTTTTGCATAGTAAACGTACTCCGATTTAGACAATTTTTGTTTTTGAAAGAGGAGACTTGAGAAATGGGCCCATATTTAGAAAAACTCAAATCCGAAATCCCATTCCCTCCAAAAACCTCCCCAAAATGGGGTGGAGGGGGCAATTTTTCTCGAAAATTGAAAACGTTTCAATTGGACATTTTTAAAATAATCATAGGTTTCCGCGTTACAGTCTGAAATATGAGTTTCAGCTATGTGGAAGGGGCAAATTTTTCCGAGAATCAAAAATTTTAGATTTGAAAATTAGAAGGGGGACCATATCTGGAAACGTTTAAATTGAACATTTTCTCAAACGAGTTACGATTTCCGAGTTTCGCAATGGTAAAGTCTGAAATATGTTATATGCGTATTTCCGCTGTGGAAGAGCAACTTTTTTCGAAAATTGAAAACATGCTTAATTATAGAAAATATTATATATAGCAATATTTAAATTGAGTTACGGTTTTCGAGTTACAGCAGTAAAGTCTGAAATATGTATATTTGCGCCGCGATGTTTTGAAATCTCTGAATAATAAATAACAAGCACAAGCTAAGTCTATATCTTTTTTGGGTATTAGTGAACGTACAACAATTTTCATGACTAATGTTACATTAAAAAATGTCAAATAAATATTTTTACAAAAAATTGGACCGACTTTATTAATTGTTGCACTGAAAAATACAAAATAATGTTAATTCTATTGGTGCTGGTAATTTTGAAGCAGCTCCAATAGAATTAATATTATTTTGTATTTTTCAGTGCAACAACTAATAAGGTCGGTCCAATTTTTTGTAAAAAATCATAGATGTTAAAAAACAATGGTCAAGACATGAAAAATTGCATTTTTCAAATCATTCTTATGTACAACTGTTTTTATAACATTTTCGAAGTGATCATTGTTATCATGACTTCCAACAAAAAGATATGAGACTATGTCCGTCAAAACCGGTGGTCAAAAAAGTCGTTCTGGTCAAATCTGAAACTCCATTTGTCCAGTTCCCCTTTACTGATATGATATGCACTGACTTATTAATAAAAGAAAAGGAAGCCCTCCCCTTCCTTAGAAACGCAAGGGTGAATTTACAAGTACTTTCAGTTTTTTTTATTGTTAGATGACAATCATAATAATTCATCAATAAAAAAAAGAAACCTTCAATGCAATTGAAAAAATATATAAGTCAATAAATTGCCCATCATATAATTACCTGCAAAACTTTGCCACTAATGTACCTGCCGCAATAGGCACACTTAACACCGAATCTGCGTTGATAATCCCGTTCGCAGTAGGGTGTACCTTCTGCCCCCATATATTCACCATGTAAAACACAGCCACAAGCACCGCATTTGAAACACCAAACGTGCCATTGTCGATCTAATGCAACAAGAGCTTGGCCCTCCTTGAGTTCCTCTTTGCATCCAGCACATTCTGCAGTAGACACTCCTGGTAGGAACACATACTTGTTACAAAATATATACAATATTATCTTAAAGTAAGGGATATATTTCAGCCTATTATTTATTTTTAACAAATTAAATCAACAACAAGATATGGAAGTGTTAGAAGCTTTCACGTATGAAGAATGGCAAAGCTAAAGTATTCATTAAAATAACTCCTCTGATATATTTAAAACTAAATAGAGCAAACGCCCAAGCCGAAACCGATGTTTATGGTTCAAAAACTGATGTTTAAGGAATTGCGTTGCAGTCTGATATATAAAGGGTGTTCGGAAAATAAGTGGACAACTGGGCGAAAATTAGGAAAATGCGTCGCTTAGCCGTCATAGGGCTAGTTTTAAATATAATGGTTCTTACCATTGGCAGTATTAGTTGTTGGACTGGTCTTTGGCGTGCTATCTCTTATAGGAATTTGAACACATTTAGGACATAGCACCTCTTTTCCGGTATAAGTTACCTTTTCACCTGAAGGGAAAGGTTGTCTACATCTAGCACAAGTGAAACATTTTTGGTGGTAAGTCTTTCCTAAGGCAGTCACAACCTGATAACAGATAGAAATATTTAGATTTCAAATAATATTTATGGATGCATAGCATTTACTGATATGTACTGACCTCTCCTTCCACATAGTCATTACAAGAGGCACACTTGGTACCATAGGCCCTCTGGTAGCACCCGGTACAGTAGTAGGCTCCGTCTTTGGAGAAGAACCCACCCTGGGCAAGGGAATTGGAACATTTTGCACAGGCAAAACATTGTGTATGAAAATATTTGTCTTGAACACGTAGCACCTCACCCGAACACTTCTTCTTGCAAGTTTGGCAGTAAGTCTTTCCTGTGGACAATAAAAAATAATTCTAAATAACATTGAACATAGACATCGATCATAAAACTAATATTCATTCCTCCATATAAATCAAACTATTTGTAATTGAAAATGTAAACATGTCTAAGCTTTTTGTATTAGTTACGTATAAATTTCATTTGAACACTCAAACTTTGCAAAGAACTGCTTGAAAATAAATAACGACCAAGTATTTTGACAAAAAAATATCAAATCAAAGCATTTTTACCTGAAAAAAAATTGTATTACATTTTCCTCAATTTTTTTTCATTCTAGGATATTAAAAAAATATATCTGAATTACTCAAAAAGAGCTAATTGACCGACTTCCCAAAAGGAGGAGGTATACAATTCGATTGTGTGCATTATTTTTTTTTTTTTTGGTTTGTGCGCGCCTTTCATATAGTTAACGTACTCCGATTTTGATGATTTTTGATTCATTTGAAAGAGGAGGCTTGAGAAATGGTCCCATATTCATAAAAACGGGAATCCGACATCTCGTTCCCTCCGAAAACCGCCCCCGAAGGGGGTGGAGGGGGCAAATTTTGTCGAAAATTGAAAATCTGCGTTGATATAATTACAGATAGGACAATATCCGGAAACGTTTAAATGGAACATTTTTTCAAAGGAGTAACGGTTTTCGACATAGAGACATTTTAAACTCTCAAATATACCTATTTTCGCTATGTGGAGAGGGCGATTTCTGTCGAAAATTGAAAATCTGTTTGCAGTACATGAAAGACATAATTATTTGTAGCAACATTTATACTGAACATTTTCCCCTTAGAGTTACGGTTTTCGAGTAAAATCGGTGTTAAAATGGTAACAACTAAAATATTCAAGCGTATTTCCGCAGCGATGTACTGAGATCTCAATAATAACAACTACAAGCAAGGAATATACGTGGGTAATAGAATAAGTACTATCTTCATTGGTATTAGTGAACGTTCAACGATTTTCGTGACTAATGTTACACTCAAAAGTGTGAAATAAATATTTTTTACAAAAAATTGGACCGACTTTATTAGTTGGTGCACTGAAAAGTATAAAATAATATTAATTCTATTGGGGCTGGTACTTGTGAAGTTGGTGCCAAAAGTTACCAATCTACCTGCAACTGCACAACGTCAAAAGTAACAGCACCAATAGAATTAATATTATTTTATACTTTTCAGTGCACCAACTAATAAAGTCGGTCCAATTTTTTGTAAAAAATATTTATTTATTTTATATGTTGTATAGACTTTGTCTTTTCAGTTTACAATTTGCTCCACAAAATCAGTATAAGAATTCGTTTATCCAAACTATACATCCGTGTTGCGGTCACCTAACTCTGTACCAGTACCAAATTTCAACTTTCTACGTTCAGTAGATTGGGAGAAAACAGATAGACGGACATACATACACTGTAGTGATCTCATAATGAATCCGTTTATGGATGTACGGAAGTCTAAAAAGTATAAAAATATTCTTTTACAAACCAGGAATCAATTAATTTCTACCTTCGCTAATAGTCTAGTGATAGAAAATCACTCTAAATGGAGAGAAAAAATCACTGAAAAAAAATAAAATAATATTAATTCTATAGTGCTGTTACTTTTGAAGTTGTGCAGTTGCAGTTAGATTGATAACTTTTGTCACGAGCTTCACAAGTACGAGCACCAATAGGATTAATATTATTTTGTATTTTTCAGTGCACCAACTAATAACGCAAAAAATATTTATTTCAAACTTTTGAGTGTAAAATTAGTTATGGACATCATTGAACGTTCACGAATACCAAAGAAGATAGAACTTATCCTACTACCCACGTATATTCTTTGCTTGTACTTGTTTTTTTTATAGAGCAAAACACCGCTGCGGAATAAGTATTTTAGATTTTACCATTTTAACACCGCTGTAACCCGAAAACCGCAACTCTAAAGAAAACATGTTCATTATAAATATCATGCCTCAGATTTTTAATTTTCGAAAGAAATTGCCCCCTCCACATAGAGAAGATAAACATTTTTTAAATTTCAACGTCGCTGTAACGCGAAAACCGTAACTCTTTTGAAAAAATGTTGAATTTAAACGTTTCCGGATATTGTTCTATCTATAATTCTGCCACCACATATTTTCGATTTTCGAGAAAAATTGCTATCTTGTTTTCGGACGGAAAAAGATTTTGGATTTTGATTTTGTAGAAATATTTGAACATTTCTCAAGTGTCCTCATTGAAATGAATTAAAAATCATCATATACAAGGCGCGCAAAAAGCAGCCAGTCGAATGGTATTCCTCCTCCGTTTGAGTTCGTGGGTCAAAAATCGTCTGATCAGGTCATGTTACCATTTTTCAGCGTGCCAAGACTAAGAACAATGATCATATTTAATTTTGACCTAGGAGGAACCGATTAGCCAGAATATGAAAAAAAAAAATACCCTTCATTTGAGCATAACGACTTATTCTCAGACATACGCGTCAGAGAAGGTGGCAAAGAGCTTAAAGCAGATTTTTTTAAACAAGTTTCATCAAAATGGTTCCGTTTTCGTGCCACATTCTTGAGCGAAACAAGTTTTTCAGCTATCAGCATACAATGCGATCAGAATACTCAGTCTATGTCTCCTGTGAGCCATATAGATACCTTACAAATCAAAAAAGAAAGCAACAAAATCGGACCACCCTTTTCTGAGATAATTTTGGCACATACAGACATATAATGGGCTGAAATTATGTTTTCTTAGACTCTGAAACTTAAGCAACTGGACACCCAAAAATTTTACAATAAATACTTTTCTTACTACTTAAGAGTAGCGTTACGAAAGTAATAAATAATATGATAAAAATTTTAGAAAATCTAGAAAAAATAGTGCAATTTCTGGTGAATGGTTTAGATCTAGAACTCATTTTGAATTTTTTATTAACTGTATTAACGATCATTCTGAGTTTATTCACAAGATAAATTACAAATTACCTACATGTACTGCGATAGGTTCTTAAGACATTTTCTAGCAGATGTATCTATTTTGTAATAGGAAATGTTAATCTTTTAAAGCATTTCATCCCGTCTGCCTACAATGTAACCACAAACCGTCATTCATTTTAACGACCATCACAACAAAGCAAAACAAACGCATTGCGAAATACAACAAATAAAAATATGCGCGACACACATGAAGATGAAGACTCCGAAACAAAAAAACAAGATCATGTATGTATGCACTTTATATACGCATACCCGACTTCAAAATAACGATCATAAATCCTGCAATACGTGATGTGCCACACATTTTATCCAGAAGGCTAAAAATACATCTCATCCACACACAGTCTCTGAGTTCCCGAAACGACGGATGTTTTCATAAATCAAATTTCAAATAAATAGTCGAAATCAGTATACATATCACTAACAAATCTATGCCGAATAACCTAAAAAATCTACGTCTATTTTTTACCCCGATATATCTAAACTGCTATAAGAATTTCGATAAAATTTGTAATAGTTTTAAATTTAGTCATCAAGTAATAGAATCAGTAATAAACTGATAAACGGGTTCATTCTTTCCAAGAGGTCTTCACATTTTAAATCATTATAACAACATGTTACTCTCATCTTTCAATATATTTAAAATAACAACGTATTCAGAATAATGAGAATGAAATGCATTTCCAATAATATTATGGTGTATTTACGAAATAATTTAAAATAGATTTTCTCCATTAATGTTTAACAATCCGCTTTGTTTCGGTAGGTACCCCAGATATGATTTTATATTGACTAACAAAAATTATACATCTTTTTTTAATTATGTACAAATAAAATAAACTGAGATATTAAACAATCAAGTCACTTAACAAGAGAATCACAAAATAAAACTACCTACTCTAAATCCATCTTAAAACTTGGTTATTCTCATAGTTTATTAGTTTGTTTCTCAAACAAATGATAATAATTGTCGAAACATTTTAATTTACTAAATAATCGAAATGTTTTTCTAATTTCTTTAAAACAAACCAACTTACTGAAAGCCATTTCAAGAACGACCTGTGTATTCTTAAAATAAATGATCCATTATAATTGTTGCCATATCTTTACTAAACACCCTGTACACATTACTCTCTTTACAAACGAGGTATGTGTATGTTGGGAACGTCGCGTGACCTTTCTACCAACGATATGTATACCCTGTACAATTAAATTACCCTTAATTGGTTCAATTTAAATCGACTCTCTGGGCCAAGCCAAGTATTAGTAGTCGTCATTATTATGTTCGTCTATGTCATAATATCATCCCATTCATACATATGACTCATAGCATATGTATGTGTAATGGGACGGCATATATTATTGTATATAGTAATAATGAATGAATGAAATTAAATAAATGTGAGCCTTAACACGCCTCACATTGGAAACCAACAAAGAGGATTGAATGTAATACCAATATACGAAATGGGCGTTTTACAGGTTTATTAAGATATCAGGGCTAACGCACCTGAAATCGCCCCTAAATTTGCTAGTAAGGTAGTAAGTAGTAAGGTCTGTAGGAATGTCAAATGTATAAGTGAACTTTCAGGTTAAGTTTTTTAACTTCCCAGAGGAAGTTGATGTAATGGAGCCGATTTTGTGAATTCCGAGCTTTTGCATATCTCCACGTTTCAAAGTCACCAGAATACCAGAATCCAAATTCAACGTTTTTATCGAGATGTATTGGTGTGTATGTACGTTCGGAATTTTTCGTCTCGATTATCTCGCGAACCAATGATGATATTAATATGAGGGTGGACTCATTCGACGCGTGAATAAGTATTTAAGAACTAAAAAAGTTTCCAGCCGAATCAGATTAGCTGATTTTCAACAGCAATTAAAAAACTAAGAAAATTCCGATAGCCTTTAGCTAGCGGAAATTAAATTTTACAAATTGTTTTGTAAGTTTAATAAATAGAGAACCCAACACGTATACAATAGAACTTAAACCCAAATATACCAATATAAACATTCTCATTTTCATTGAGGCGATTGAACTCAACTGTTGCTAACAATAGTCCTCCCTTATAAGGCCGATTATCGTAAAATGCGGAAGTTGTACTACCACAAACTACACCTTCATTGATAACCATCAATTATATTTCTATTGCGTGAGCAGGATGTTCAATTTTGATTTTGAATTACAGAAGAATAGGCATGTCAAAATTATGTATTTCAACTAAATTTGTAAAAAACAATTTAGAATTTTATGTTATATTAAATGAACTCAAGCAGCAAATGATCAGTTAAAAGACTTCCGTTAGTTTAATACTACGGCTTACGGATAAGAACAGTCTGGAACTATTTTATCATTGATTTAGCTATCTCAATTCGGCAAAACATCAAAGACTTATCAAATATATTAATGTTTGATAAATATAGAAAATTAAATTTTGAACAAACATATTGAAGTTTTATAGGATTGTTATGTAATATGATTCATATTACTTAGGGTATGCAGCGTTGGCGTAGAAAAAACATCACCAATACGAAAACCATAACATACTAAACTTAAATTTTAAATTCCGAAAAGGAAAAAATCTGTTTCAACTGAAAATGACAACTTTATTGCCGAAACTATTTTTGAGTGTATGTTTATGTTTTGTAATGTTCTTAATTTATTCATCTTTTGAAAGTACATTACATTTAAGTACGAAGATGAGCTAAGTACAAATTTTAGATAATTTTTGTCTAAGCCCTAATTTTTTTTCAAATTATTTTCCTAAATTTCGAGTGATCAAGAAAACGCAAATTTAATTTTTTTTATTTTTAAAAATTTTAAACAATCAATAATATCAATAATTCAAATAACAAATTATTAATTCCTCAATAATTCTATTTTCTACAAGAAAAATACTTTTTATGTAATGTTATTAGTTAGTAAAGGGTATGAAAAAAAAACGTGAGTAAAACAGGCGCGTTAGAATCGAACCTACATCATTTGGTATACTAATTACACACCTCAAACTCTGCTCCTCAGAGACCGTATGTTTTAAGATATATTTTTTAAAGAACTCTTATCTCACAAATTCAATTATCAATGGAAAGGCATTAAAGTTACAAATATTTCATAGTAGCTATTTATTAAAGTTATTATAAAAAATATACTTTTACATCTATAAAATTAATTATTTTCTTAACAACTTAATTCTTATTTTAATCTTATAATGAAAATGATATTACTTTGCAACCAATGTCAAAATTGATTTCATAATTGAACTGAAATAAGCAAATATCCTAGAAGTACGCCTTTCTTGATCTATGATTTGAATTTTACGAAATGTAATGTGGAAATATTCTTGCAAAAGAAAGAAGAACTTTAGCAAATATTTGTAGATATATTATCCTTATCACCGAGAGGAGAAAAAATGCCACTTTGCTTGTACTATGATGACTCCTCGATGCTAATTTAAATCTCGATCTCCAGACAGTAATTATATTATTTATTCAAAATGGAAAAAATAATAAAAAACTAGTAAACCTTGACCAGAAATCACAACTTATGTCTGTATTATGGCGATTGAATTTTATATTGGATATGTAGAGAAGGCGTTAGAATGTTTGAAATAGACAACTGAAGCATTAGTCATGCGTTTTTATTTTTATCACTATATAAAACGAGAGCCTCTCGCACATAAAAGAAATTAAATTCAATCATAATTTTTTTTGGATATCACATACTATGAATGAATCAAAGTTTTAACCGAACTTTTTCTTACCCTTTTTCAATTTTTCCTGCAACTTTTTCTCAGCCTTGAGACGCTCCTTTTCCAATGCCGCTAACTTTTTCTTATCCAAAGGGGGTTTTTCACTTTTTTCAGAAATGATTAATTGTTCACTGGCGACTTTAGTGTCCGTTTTATTTTTGCTCTTATTTTTCATTTTATTGTTGTTTTTCTGTCTACCCACTAACACACTTTTTAATAATACACTGTTTTGGAAAATTTAAAAATATGACGCGTCGTTCGAAAGACACTCGAGTTTGTTGATCGGCGGTCTGATAAACAAAAAGAAAAATAATTCATTTAGTTATTTTTTCAGTAGATACGGAGAATATTGGTTGTGACAGACAGACAAACAGACAGACATACAAGGAAGTGATCTTATATTGATTCCTTTTTTCATCGAAAGAACAGAACTCAAAAAATCATAAGATTTTTTATATAAAAATAATAAACTATATTATTGGAGATATTTTAGGCGCGTTTTGCATAGTAACATGTAATGCTATTAATGTTTTTTTGTTTTTCATTTTTAGTTTCATGATAATCGGTATACCTACTTCATATCAAAACGAAGGACCATCCATTATAAAGAAAAAAAACATACAACAGAAGTCGGTCAAAGAGACCCAATGAACTTCTGGATATTCCGTGAACAAAGACGTTCAAATCATCATTATATATGTTCATCAACAAGTGTTGGGTCCATTCTATAATCTAAATACCTTAACGACGTCCGTGTCATGTTGGGTTTTTTTAACATCATATAAATTGAACAATCAAGACCACAAGTACCTGCCCACAGAGAATTGAAAGAAAGTGACTGACCTGGAATGCTAATGAAAGGTAAACTCTTCAAAATAAGGCATTCAGACATGATGCGAATTATTTCACAATAATTTACTTCCTAGATTTGCTAATAGTTTCCACGCCAGAAGTGAAAATATTTTTATTATCCCATTCGATTTTTTGTAAAAAAAAGAAAAAGAAAAAACATAAATTACTATGATATTCAGCAATTACATTTTTTAAGCAAATGAACATTAAAACGTGGAAAAGAAGGTTTTATTTAGACAGTTCTTACATGTTGAGTTTTTGCAAAAGTGTCAAGACAACCAACCGTTGTTGCTAATTGAACGAACGATTCAACAAAAAATATTACTAATGCAATTTCAAAACTACTTAAAGAGCTTGACTTATATAGAAAAGAATAACATCTAGATGTTAAAGTAACAAAAGTAAAGTCATTTTGGAAAATCATACAAAGTTCAGGACCATGTAGTTCAAAAGTGTTAAGACCTTATTTAGGACATACATATGTCAATATTAAGTTTTTTTCTATAAATTCACCCAAGATTATAATGATCATGCATTCAAGAAACATCCTGTATCTTCACATATCGACATTTATAACAAATTTGATCTCGACCACACATCTGACCACAACATTTTTTTTTCGATATAGTTCAAATTATATGTCATTTACAACTACATATTCTAATTGAAGAGTTTTGGTAGCATTCTCTCTTCAAAATTGTTAAATAATTTAACTTTCTGCAAGCTATTTTCTTAAAAGATATATCTAAATATTATTCAATGATATTAAACTGAAGATGTTTGTAAAATGTTTTTTTTTGTCGATGAGTGTAGATCAGCCCACAATCAATTAAACACGAGAAGATATATAATTGCATTCCTCGCCTAAGCGATATACCAATTTCTCAATAGGTAATAAAAATAGCACATAGAAACCAGTAACATTCAACAGAACAGCAGGTTGTTAATAATCACCTTTTAACTAAATGTTAACAAGGTTAAAACAATAAATTTTGATTCGAGATACAAAAAATGTACATTTCAATGTCATTAGCTGAAGATTTTTAAATAATAAACACAACAACACTATTCGTCTCACAGCTATTATCTATCAATAGAGACGTATTTTGCAAATCTATTTTCGAAAGTGAATAATAAATACACTCCTCGATAACGAAAAACTGAAAATTTGGTACAAATTCAGTCTAGAATAGGTAACTTCTTCAATATGAAATAGTCTTTGATATTTTTTTTTCTGAAGATGTGGAGGGATGTCAACGTTAATTTTTTCACATAGTGTTTGGAAATCTAAAACAGAATACAAGTTTTTGTTCTACCCTGTATAATACAACCTGTTTCATTCGATATTTTCCTGCTCAGTATTCGTTAAAATTCAAGATGATATCGCCTACATATTGAACAAAAATGGCCAAAAACCATAAAAAATTGGAATATATCAAATACTGAAAAAAAACCTGTTTTTACTTCTTGTGTATTATATTTAGGTACATATAATTTCTTACAAAACGTATTTCAGACCAACCCGCAATGATAAGTGTAACAAACAAGGTTTTTATTTGCAATAAGATAAATTTTTATCATCTTGATTTCTATATATACACCGTTCCTACAGCTCAAATATTTTCTAATACTGAATAAATAATAATAATATTTTTAGTGTACTCTTGTGCAATAGCTTTAAACAACTAAATTTGTCACATCTCTTATTATTTATTGAGTATCAAATCACACGATATGCAAAAAAATATTTTATAGAAGCATATGGCCTTATCAAGTTTCCTAATCGTAAAATTATTAGATTCGGTGTGAAGTAATTTTTAAATTTCAAACTGTCAGAAATCATATATCAAGTACTTATTTGAGTCTCAGAGATATCATTTTTCAATTTCAGACAAGTTTTACCGAAATCCTCAAGGAAGTCGTAAAATACTATCAATTGTTGAAATGTAAATTTGGCCTCTTATTAAAAAATATGCCTGTCTGTCTGAACGTCTGTGCAGCTACCCGCGAAAGGCGAGCATTTTCCAATTAATTATGGCAAGAAGAAAGAACATTATTTTTTTGTTCCCGTTCTATTTTATCCCGTTTTATTATTTAATTCCCTAACAAACATATATGATAGACACATGTATGTATGTCACCAATCGCGTTATCATCAAATAGGTAATTCGAATTTGCCTTTTAAAAATAATTGAGAAGCAGGAAATTGTTAATCAAATAATAAATATAATATTTGTATAATACAACTGAAATTTGACTTAGAGAATCTGATGATAACACTGTTGCTACGGAAAATCTATCACAGCATTCATATTTCTAGCATTTATCTCATAGATATCATATTATGAAAAAAAATCGCAGTCACACCCAAAAACAGTATTCGCGTAATGATTATTTTTGCTTAAAAATCATTTGAATGAATATTTAATATTTAAAATACACTTCTTATTAGAAACTAGTATCACTAACAAAAAAATAATTTTTACATTTCGCGTAATCTGTAAAATCACAATCGCACAATAATTCACGTCACACTATATGCGAAAATAGGCGATGATCTAAAATTTTCATTTATTATTAAATCGTACCGATTAACTTCACAACACGGTTACCGAAATACTACCTCTATCCTATCGTATCGTTTGAGATTTGAGTCGGTGAACGATGACGAAAAGTGAAACAGATCTCATTCAGTTATTTACAGCTAATCGGATGCAATGTTGCCGTTTCAATCATCAAGTCTCTAATAGTCTGCTTAAGCCCCAGAGTAAATTCACATAAAATTACTAATAATAACTACTCTTTTGAAATGGAGGAAAGGACACAATAATTATTCAAAATATGTATGACAAAACTATTCAATAATAGTAAAGTAGTACAAGTTTCTAAAGTGAAAAACACATAACAATGACGATATTGCGACATGAGTGTAGATCAAATTCATTAGGTAAATATCCATTTTACTGAAGGACGAGTGTAGTATATGTCGCTACGAGCCACAAGCGAGTAGCGATAACCATTCGAGTGGTCGCCCGTTTGCTCACAGGTCTAATACTTATATTTTGGTGACATCTGCACTGAAAGTTTAATCTAATATAAATAGAGAACTATTTATGTACAATATATAATATTATGGGAACTACTGAGTAGTTAATGATGTGGTTGGTTACATGTATGAATGAAAATGTGCGTAAAGTTATTTACTTTCCGCACTGGACGTGTGAAGTAAATCAATGTTCTGGAGAATTATCTAATTTACGCGCTAGTGCGATGAAATGAGAATCTTGTAGATATTGAATATCTTCTTCACTAAATTCAGTGTTCGAAAAATGAACTTTTAAGGCAGGTGATACAAAAACAAATTAATTTTTTACAATAACATTTATTCTAGATATTCCATTCCTATTTTCAATAACCTAGAAGTTTGAGTTCATTTCTGCCTCAATGATAATGTAATTCTCTCTGAAAGACTATAAACTTGGTTCATTGAATTGTGTCTCTTTGAGACGCCTGTCAATGAACGTTAGAATAATTTATCTAATTTATTAGAAGCATGAATGGCTGACAATCCAAAAGAGCCGTCGAGATCATAAATTTGAATATCGTTATTACACCAACTATTCCAACTCTAAATAAAATTATTACATATCGATATGTAGCTGTGGTAGGTATTTGAAATAGATGTGGCAACAGAGCTCTCGGGCAGATCCGCGGTTCGCAGCGCCCACGGTATGCCGCCAACAACCTTTTGCCAGTCAACAAAAGAACGAAGAAGAATAAAATACAATTACCTTGCATCATTACGAATCGATACCTCATGACTAAAGTGTTCAAATTAGAAGAAAATCATATATTTTTTATAGAATAGAGTAGGTAACATTCATCGAAATCAAATAAAAAACAAACATACAATCGAATTGTTAAACGACCCATTTATTATAAAAATAAAATATTCGTGTTCCTAATTGAAGAGCCAATTCTGGTAATACCTAAGTAGATCCAATCATTATTTTTTGCCTTAAAAATGGAATAAGTCTAAATAATATCAAATTAGTGATACCCGAATGCGCTGAGAACTGAAGCAACGAAGTGAAACGTCAAGTTAAAAATTTCAAATATGTACCTTAGAGTAGGTACCAAGAGTCATCTATAAACCGTCAACAGATACTTCATGTCTTGCGCAGCTTTAAAATCTTCATAATAATAATAATAATATTGTAGCGTGACTCGACTCGGCATTTGGAGCAAACAATCGGTGAATTTAGAAATCTAAATCAGATGTAATAAATTGCTTTACTTCAAAGTTGACTAGTTAACCTCCTTGAATCGCTGGTCTCAATTGCTCGCTTACTACGGTCTAGATACCAATGATTATTTCTATTATTTCTAGAATAATCGTCGGAGTTCTAGAAAAGATAATTCCTCTTTTACTCTTAAACTTACAGTAGGTACAGATAGGTATTTCTAGTCAATTCCATGTCCGCCTTTTGGATTCGTCCTGCATCTAGAAATAGAATAGTCATCGAGTGACATCTTGATAATTCTGTCCGCTGCGTTTGAACATCATGTAAATGATGCGTGAGGATAGGTGTTTCTCCTGGGCTCGCCATAATATGTTCTTTATGAATTTATTTTGTTAGATTCATATAACATACCCTAGGCACAGCTTATTTGTTATGATAAGCTGTGCCCTAGGTTTAGAATTCTGGTACCAATAGAATAATCATTATTTTATACTTTTCAGTTCTTCATTTGATAAAGTCTGTCATATTCAAAAATGTTACTTATTTTATCAGATATATTTGTCATATTTTATCTTTAAACTTCTTTGTATATTACTGAATCTCCATCTTGGACTGCTCAATTTTTTATTGTCCATTTTAGGTGAATTTTATATAGAAATGTACCTATTGCTATCGTTCGCAGATTTAGAATGTTCATGATCAAACTAATATGGCAGCAGACTCAACTTTTAAAAAATCTCATAATGTAGCCATTGACTAAGTTATTTAAAATATACTTTAGTTATAGATATGATTTGCACCTACAACATTTCTTTAAAGCATTTCTCCCTAAAAAAGATAGAAAATATAATAATAATAAGTGAGATTTACCTATCCGCTGGGCTACCAGCCACCGATTTTTTTTCTAGATTTATATTTGTTATTGATTTTATCTAGCTGACAATATTGTCTCCGAAAGCAGTAATTACTCGTAAGCAGATCCATGTAATACAGAAGATAGAGAAGTGGGCCTGACGTATTACCCTGTAGTACACCAGGTTTAACGGAATAATCCTAATTGCGTTTAAGCGGTTTTTGAAGAAACAATAACCACATGTTTTCTAAATCATAGATAACAATTATGAAGCTCTAGTTGTTTTCTCGCAAGTCATATGATTAGCTGGTAGGTAAGTATAGCAGATTTTAAAAAAAATTGATCAGTTTAATAATAAATAGCAGGTGAAAACTTTTCACAAAAAACAACGCAAATTACGATAAGACTGAAGTTACTGTCCGGTGCAAGTGGTCAAGGTTGCATTATAAAGATAAAAAAACAACAATTTCAAACTAAATAACAACAAGCACTGTGGAATAAATCAAGTTTATTTATTTGTTACAATAATAGATTCCCTACCAACGGCAGAGTGAAATTGGAAAAAGGGAAACAAATGTGTAACAATATTAATATTATATTCAAGATTCTTTCAAATATTATTATATAATAAGATTATAGCGATTACATTTGCTAGGAATAGTTCAAATATCCATGATGAGTTAGGTAGTTTATTAAATTCATACATAATATGCAACCGTTTATCGCTTTATAATAAAAATTGGTAAAAGCCTTTACCTATGACTTCCCTCGACAAACCACCCCGCTTCGAGATGGAAACAACCTCGTCGCTTCTATCGTTCTTATACTGACACTTAATATTGTGGACACCCTGTATATATGATTAACGAAAACCCTTACATTGCGTCGCCGGTAGTCCTTCAATATGCATACCAAAATTCGTTGTCCTAGGTCAAGCCGTTATTGAGCTATACCGCCAACAGACTACAGACAGACAGACAGACATACCGACGGACTTGAGATACCATGATTTTCGTGATCTAGGAACCCCAAAACGTAAATATCAACAAAAATCTCAAGGTCAACTTTTTACGTGAATACAATAATTCCCTTATTGAGGGAAGAAAAAAGAAACTTATATACAGGGATTGAGCTTTAAGATAGGTTTACATAAATATAATTTCCATGATTTACCTCGGTACGCATAAAAATTAATGTTAAAAAAAAGACAACAAACTAAACATTGATAGAAAATCTAGAAAATATATTCAACATTACAAATTTCAAAGGCATGTATTTTTTGATAAATCGTTTAATCGTTTATGCCAAAGTAGGAAAGTTACACAATCACTCAGCAATAGAAACCAACCATATTTGGCAATAGCAAGCCGTTTCTCTTTTACATCGCTTATTAACCATGACTATAATTTATTGTTTATTCGGATACATAAATAATCATTTTCTGAACTATGTAAAGCAAACTATGATTGTAGAAATCAAAGTTTTGCAAAAGGTAAACGTTTCAGATAATGTTTACTGCTTCTATCATTTATTATAACTTTTTCAAACCACTCTGCAAAATTTAGAAATACATAAACATATGTGTACAGTGTGTTCCAGACAAGGACGGGATAGCATCAGAATACGAACTCAGTTAAATAAGGAAAAAGTGTTTTCAAATTTTAATAGCCAATTTGGTTTTGGAGATTTTATAGCAATTCAATTACCATTTCTATTTTTTTTCTTAAGTTTACAGAAGCGCTAGTAAAAAAAAATGGAAAATTCTCCTTCACAGCAACTATCCCAGCTTTATAAAATGACGTTTAAAATATTATCCTGCGACGTTTCATTTTCTAGAAACCATCATCAACTTTGTTTTTTTAATATATGGTCCGGTTTCCTCATTTGAACTAATGCTACCTCTACTCATCTTGCACACACTGTATACATCAGTAGTTCTCAAGTTAAATTATATTTAATATTGTGTAAAATGGTTTCATCTGAGTCAAACTGAAGAGTTTTGCCCAATCGACTGAACTATTTTCCCAGGTTCACATTCAAATAGAAAATAACCCACGGTTTTTGGACATAACGTAGATACAGCACCATCAAAATGAATTATGAATTATTTAAAAATTTTCATTTTTTTAACAAATAAGTAATCCACAACTGCGAAAGTAGGTAACTACCATTAAATCCGTCAACCCGATTACATGCAAATTAATTGTGTTTGTGTTACAAAAGAACTGTAGGTATAAATATGTCAAATAGCGGCAGACCCTGAACAACTTTAATGAAGTCTCTGTGTATGTTTACCGGCAAACCAAATGATGTAACCAACTTATGTCATTTCTATTTTAGGTATAGGAATACTATGTTGATACGAAAATGTATTCTACAATATAAGACATCAGGTAACTTTATGTTCACTATTTGATAAGAATATGATAATTATTTCTCTTGCTGATTATCATCAACACTTTACGTACCTAATGGATTTAGTAGCAAATGATAGATGTTTTATTTATAAAATATTAATTACCAGCATATGTAAATTTACATGTCCTTTGTTTAAAATGTTAGTTAAATAACTTTTAATAGTATTTATCAGGAATAAAATAACAAATAAAGTAAGGTTGTCCAAATCCTCAAAATATTACTAGTTATTGTTCTGATGATAGGAATAATCAAGTATAAAATGAGTGATATAAGGTTTTTTTAAGTACATGAGATATTAAGTTTGTGACAACACTAGGTTACTGCACTATCACTATTGATATAAAGGCTATGTAGGTTCCTAGAACCTACAACGTTGAAAATAATATCAATTGAAGATATCTAGCTAAGTATATTTGATTCGTGATAAATGTTATCACAGAGTAGAGCAAACTGATACCAAGTTACCTTCCAATATACTTTATTAAGCTATCACAAATATATCATGAAAACCACACAATTAGGTTAAGAAAATATATTTTGGTAGTTCATAGCCCTCTGAAGAATTAGAAAAATGAGTTCAAGATACGTATGATTAGATAAAAGAGCACAGCTTTTTCGCTAAAACAAAACTAAAACAAATCAATTAATCTGCATTACGATGTAGTATATGTATATGCTTAGAAACCGGGGTAATAAATCAATGGCAATGGTACATATACATGTAGCTGTAACCATTAACGAAAAATAAGTTATCATGGTGCTTCATAGTTAATTTAATTAAGAAATAAGAGAATTAAATTTGGCGTGTTATTCGTTGCGTAATCTGGACGTATATTTATTAACAATGCATAACAAGATAAATGAATAAATAAAACTACAATTAAAAATTGCCGGTTGTAGACTCACCCATTTTTATTGGTACGGGTCCCTTTTATGACACAATAGAAACAAACAATATTTAATAAATATGATCACTGCATAGTTCCTTAAATCGGTTTTACCAAATAATATTATTTAACGATAATTTTTTTATACAAAATTGACACGAAATGTCAAACTTCCAAATGGGCGAGCCCAAATTAGGCAGTTTGCACCATCGACGTTACTGGCGTCAGCGGCAGCACTCGGCACTGTCTGAATTATGAAATATGCGACAATACTATTCACATCGCATATTTACTGAAATATAGGCAACTAAAACAACAGTAACAAAGAAAGTTGCAAATTGTAAATTTCAAGCAATCTGATGTAAAAATTATCAATGGAATACGGAGTTGTTTGTCATGAAAATATAAACCATAAAAACTATCAAAAACATTGCACAGTTTCAGGGTCATCAAATACGTAAGAATTCTAAACACAGATTTTGTTCCATGAAAATCATGACAAAATGACATTTAACGTCATAGGTCAACCAGTCGCCAGTCATGTCATTTGTCATTTCAGTCATTTGTTTTTCCGTTGTCAAATGTTTTGAAGCAGCTACTTGTTTTCATCCGTTATCTATGATTTTAATTATAAATATTTGATTATACCATTCAAGTGATAAAAAATGTTTGCAAATGATAAGGCTGCTATTTGTTTACTTATAATTGTTATCACTTTTATATCTTGTAATGGTGAGTTTTACAGAGTGATTCATTTTTATTGGGTGGGGCATTCAACCTGAATTAATTTTAAAAAATTATTGATCTAATCAAAGTAAATTATATTTATGTGTGTAGGAAATAATATATTGTCGACATATTTTTTTTTAATTTTTAATTCATACTTCTGAATTATAGGCCAAAATTTTTGGAAAATACATGATGTAGCTACCGTTTCCCCTGATACATCAGTTCATATAACATGGTGTACCATAAGCCGAGCAGAGCAACAAAAATGCCATAATTTTGCAATGGCCAATGAGAGGGACAGGGTTCGTGTGGGTTATAAACATGCGACGATAGAATGCAAACAAGCTGAAAACAAAGATGTCTGCATGCAACTTCTTGACGAAGAAAAGGCTACAATGACAACACTTGATGCTGGTTCTATATTTGTTGGAGGCAGATATCACAGTTTAGTGCCTATTGCTCAGGAAGTTTTGGAAGGGGAGCAGAATTTTTATTATTCTGTGGCTGTTGTGAAGAAAGGAACTCTCGACGATGTTGTTTCCTTGAGTGGACTCAGAGGCAAGAAAGCCTGCTTTCCAGGGGTTGAAGCTTTTGCTGGATGGATTGTTCCTATATATACGGTAAAAACAGAGCGTTAGTCTGTTTTTTTTTCAAGGCTTCTAAATTATGATCTATTCTAGTTGATGAAAGAAGGTGGAATGGAAATTGTCGATTGCAACAATCATGTAAAATCTGCTAGCAACTTCTTTGGTCCCTCTTGTTCAGTCAATGTACTCGCCGACAAATTCAATCCCATTGGAGATAACTCTGACAAATTATGTAGACTGTGTATTGGAAAAATTCCTGGAGGAAGATGTACAGATACCGATCCTTATGCTGGCTATGAAGGGGCTTTTAGATGTTTATTAGAAGCTGGGGAAGTTGCGTTCTTAAAACACACCACTGTAAACGAGCTTGTGTCTGCTTTGGAATATGGTATAGTTAATATTGATTAATTGTTATAGAAAGGAATATAATATATTCTTGTATTTCAGCTGCTTTATCTGTCGATTCATTTGAGCTGCTTTGCAAAGATGGCACCCGTCGCCCTGTGAGCGATTACTTGGCTTGTAATTGGGGCCAAGCGCCATCAGACGCTGTTGTAGTTTCATCTGCTGTTTCTTTTGAAAAAAGAGTTTTGTATCAGCATTTCCTTGCTAAATTTGCTGAAATATATCCCAAAAATGGCACCTCAACAAATAACAGGAACAACAAATACGGCGCCAACCAACCAAATGAATATGGAAGGCAACAGCCGGAATATGATCAATTTGGCAACAGAATTAACAGGTTCAAGAGGCAGAATTTTGGTAGCCCAAATTCCCAGGATGATGTCACCAGGTACATATAAAATTTAAAAAATATCTTCTGAAATAATGACAGTCTTTCCAAAAATTTGTTAAACGATGTCAGTTGTTATTTTTTTAAATTATAAGATGTCAAAGTTAGTGTTTTTAGAAGGTGTGTAAAAGAAGTTTCCTTGATGATATAGAACCATCTGTTATAAAATGAATAAAGTCGGTCATGGTGTATAGTTACCGTGCTCCGATTTTCAGGACTGCTGTGAGCACGTATTACTCCCCTGAAATACCCTCTAAAGGGGTAAAATTGAAAAAAAGATTACTGGAATCATTTAAATTGTTGTTTTTTTCTTCTGAAACTCCAACTGTTCCTCAGTTAAAGCTTCTGGAAAGGGGAGTATTGGAAAGATGTGTAATTAATTGTATTTATGGAAAGAGTTAGATATCTGATTATTTGACGTTCAAATATGAAATATGTAATTGTTTTTTTCACAAAACAAGGCTAACCTTGTTAACTGTTGCACTGAAAAATGCAAAATAATATTTATTTTATTGATACTGCTACATTTAACGTTGGTGTCATGAGTCTTTTATCTACCTATAACTGGTAATTCATCTCTGCTCTACATTTGTGATCAGTTTCATGAGAATAAATATCATTTTAAACAAATATTACAGGTGATCAATTTTACAACTTAACTACTTTTGACAATTTCATGAATAACAACCCGACTGTAACGAAGATCAACTGGTTTCTTAATGGTAACCGCAAGCAATCAAATAAATTGTACGACAAAGCCGAAATAATTAGTGATCACCTTTCATGCTCAGCACGTCACTTTTTGGATTTGTCAGACGGAATTTTGACGAATTTCTTGATGTCAGACTTTATAGCTTATTTTTTTAAGGCAGCTGTACTGTGAAACTTTAATTTTAATCATTGTAGGTTCAGCAACAATCCATACACCAGCAATAATAATGAATACAATCCGTATACAACAAACAGTGAAAACAATCCGTATGGCAGTAACCAGAACAACAATCCGTATTCAAATGATAATAGCAACAGAAACAACAATCCTTATAGCAGTAACAGCAATAATCCCTACAACAGTAACGATAATAATAATAATAATCCTTACAATACCAACAACAACAATCCGTACTCTAATGACAATAACCAAAACAACCCCTATGGAAGAGATAACAATAGAAATCAAGGTGCAAATACTGCTGGTCAAAATTATGATCCCTTCGCAAAAGATCCATATGCGATAAACAGAGATCAATACGGCATCAATATCGACCCTTATGTAACTGACGTTAAATACAATAAAAACGATGATCCGATCTACACAAATGCCGACGATGAAAATGAAAATACTTTCAACAGTACTTATCGGCCAAGAGATAATGTTACATACTATGAAAGGTTCAGCTTGTTTGAATCGACACCCAAATATGGTATTCACGCAAATCTAATGTTCCAGGTATTTATACATAATATATAGGGTGTCCGAGAAAATGTGGGAAATCACTCGGATCCAAATAGAACATGAAAAAATAAGATGCCAAGTTCCTATAAAGTTTTTCCCTACAGACTCTCCCTATCCGTCCCTGAAGAACGCAGCTGGAAATAGTTTTCTTTAAAAACTTTTAAAGTATTTGATATAATTTAATAAAAATCTAATGTGACGGAATCATACAATAGTGTCCTTGGAACATATTTAACATTTTTAGTTTAGGGGCGGGCTAAGGTTTACACTCTATTTCCAGCGGCGTTCTTCAGGGACGCATATCTTGGTAGGGAGGGCCTGTAGAGAAAAACTTTATAGGGACTTGTCATCTTATTTTTGTTCTATCTGGATCCGAGAGATTTTCCCGGATATCCTGTATAATAAATTATATCAAATGATAATATAGTATTACAATTTTTTTTGTACGCCATAGGATGCAGCTAAAGCCATTGTGGCGGTACCGGAAAATCAACAAACGTATGCAAACTTTTTAGGACCATCGTTGGATATTGTTATGGGTATTAGGGACTGTCCAACTAGTAGAATGGTACTTTGTGTGACATCGGATGCCGAGAAGAATAAATGTGTCAAAATGAGGGTGAGTGAACTTACGAATACATAATGTAGAGGCAGTTCAACGATTTAATAACAGTATCTGACTACCCATTTTACTTTCCTGCCGGTACTCGCTAAGTACACTAAAGACCGGTTTTATAAAGATACAGTTTATGGGTCGGTTATACGACCAACGGTTCAAACCTGACCGCCAGTTAAAATGTCTGAGCGAACTGTATTATAATTATAACCTAACCTTACCATTAGTATGTGTGTAGTTTGTTGCTTTCCTTTTTGTATTGACATGTACCGCGTCCACTCAAAATAGTTGAGTACTGTACATTAATCAAAAAAAGGTTTTTGCTCAAGACTATAGCGTAAAAACGGCTTTAAGTATTCTCTTGGAAACTCTTGACAGCGCTGTTGTTGTATTGTTATTCTTTATAGTGACTGTGATGATTTGTAACCTTATTAGAGATCGGGGATGAATTGATAGACACATTTTTTGTTGAAAATACATAATCGTCCTTTCTTCTCAATTGTGAAGGATAATTTTAAAAAATATAAATTATTTGCTAGTGTACCAGGTTATTATATTTTTTTTTCTGTTACGCAGACGGCGCTAAAGGCGCAACTACTGAAACCAGAAATGGAATGCTACAAAGGCCACTCACAAATCCATTGTATGCAAGCCATCCGAGCTGGTACAGCTGATGTAGCTGTTCTTGATGCCAGTGATGTCTACACGGCGGGGCTCAACTATGATTTGGTACCTTTCATTAGTGAGGTATACAATCTGGACGAACCTGAATACTATGTTGTTGCTGTGGGCAAGGAATCTGATCCCAGCACTGAACTAACCTATCTGAAGAGTAAGTATAATATGATGCAACCATCTTGGGATTATTTTGTTTGTTTTTCCAGACAAGAACACCTGTCACGGTGGCATCAACACTGCAGCTGGTTGGGTATATCCTTTAGCCTTTCTCATAAGTAATGGCTGGATAAGGCCGTACGGTTGCAACAGTATCAGAGCAGCGGCTGAATATTTTACAAAAAGTTGCGTACCAGGTGCAATCAGCACCGAATACAATACGGGTGTGCCTTATGACAACATGTGTGATCTTTGTCACGGTGCAAGTTACAGGTATTATTAATTCTATTGCTATCACCGATCTAAAAGTTATATTTTCGATCAGTGATTGCGATAAGAAAAATTACATGATGGGATAATACGAAAACACGGTAATATTGTTTTGCAGATATTGCAGACGTGACGCTTCAGAGGATTATTATGGACATACGGGTGCCTTTAGATGTCTTGTGGAAGGAGGTGGACATGTTGCCTTTGTTAAGCATACCACTGTTACAGAAAATACAAATGGCAAAAAGAGAGAATGGTGGGCCAGAGATAATTTGAATGAAGATTTTGAGCTTCTTTGTCCTGATGGTAAGAATAATTTTTCTGTAATATTGTATTTTTCAATACTTGAAATAGAATATTATTCTTGTTTGTTTCGTATCATTGGTAAGACTAAATATCATTGGTATTTTGTTATTCTTAGGAACAAGAGCTGAAATTAATGAATATACAAAATGTAATCTTGGAAAAGTGAAAGCTAACGCTATCGTTACCAGAGGAGGTTATGGATACGAAGAGACTCATATAAAGGCATTCATCAATTTATTTTTGTATGCTCAGACTTTCTATGGCAGAAAAACAACTGATGAATTTAGGTATGTAGTGTTTTAAAATACTAAATGTAAAAAAGAGTCTTACATCCAGCGAAAAGGTGAATTAAAGAATTAATTTAAAAAATCACATTGTGTAAATTGTATATTTGAAAATATCGATTTTAAAACTGAAAGTTATGTTTCTAAAGCAAACTATCATTATTGTTTATATGTAGAATTCGCAAATATTTTTTTAACTAAAGTTATCGTAAAACGGCAGAATTGATGTCCTAATCTGAGGTTCCCCCCCCTGATAAAATATCCCAGTCCAAGCGCTGTTGCCAAGTTTACTGTTTTAGTTTAAATACTTATAATTGTCATTGCTATTAGGTATAAATGAACATTTGGTAGGTCGAGAACATCTTCGTTAACATATAAGTGACTAGATGGAAACAGAATTTATAGTGAAAAAGGGATCGAAACATAAAACTTAATGGTAATGAATAAATATACTTTATGGTCCGAAGATGAAAATCTTGTTGAGTGTTCTCTGTTAACAAAGCTCCAACATTTAAATATATGTATAGATAAAATATTTCAAATATTGGACACAGTAGATTTTCTGTTATTTTGTATATCTACATTAGAATCTTACTTTGATTGGCAGACGGTTATAATTTTGTATCCGTTATAAATAAATAAATCTTTCTTCAGAGAGAAAGATGGTGTGGATAATTACAAAAGACAAGCACAATGAGAAGAGCTACGACGGTTAGTTGCTTCTTTTTGTATTCTGAGGACCGAGTCAAGTCTTTTTGTTCTAGATATACGAATTGAAGTAGAGGCAGAAGCGGTAGAAAATATATGAATATGTAAATTAAGTTTATATAATTTTAGATAGGTTACAAAAATTCTAATGTAGAAATGAATTACTACATGAAATTATGACACGAAACATTTTCATAATATTAAAAAAGATTCGGCAACGCTGTGGCAAAATGGTGGTGATTTGAGCCATATTTGAGCAGGCGCGGTAGAACCTCAAATTAGGACGTCAATTCTGCCGTTTTACCTTCCATTCCTATTGATCCTCGAACTTGAGTTTCTTAAACGTATCCTCAGAATCAGAATTTATCAAAGTTTTTTGTTTATTTTATTGCAGCTTCAGTATGTTCTCCTCACCACCTCCATTCTCAGATCTCATATTTCAAGATGCTACAACGCAGCTAAAAGTGATCGAACCAAATCAGAGAAACTATGCAGCTTATTTGGGTGGCGACTTTCTCAGAGCCAGACGAATTGTCGATTGTCATGCGAGTGCCGGAACATTATTTGTTTCTGTTTTGACTCTTTTACTACCAACATTCCTAGTTTTAATGTAAATTTAAGATTTAATGTTTTTTCAGCTCGTCGTGATTTATTAAAAAGAAAAATATCCGTCCCGTTTACACGAAATTGAGAAGTATTCACATACTTATTTTTTTCTAAGATTCTCACAAAAAAATGAGAATTATTTTATAGAAGTATTTAAGAGTCCGTCCAAATAGATCTGACTATATATGTATATTATATAATGTAATTTTTAATTTTTTACATACGTTTTTATATGTATTTTTAAGTACAAATTAATTTTGTTACAATTATTATTTTAAAAAATATAGATCATTTTGATAATTTTATTTGAAATGTTGTTTATTATATTTCTGTGGAAATGACCCTGTCGAAATAATAAAATACTTATTTTTAAATTAGGTAACAAAGAACAAATTAGCTAGAAGAATATTCCTAAATTCTTACCTAAAAATATTTTTTACATACCTGTACAAAAAATTGGAGACTTTATTAGTTGGTGCACAGAAAAATTCCTAATAACATTAACTTTATTCATGCTGCTCTTCAGAAGTACCAGTACCAATATAGTTAATATTTTGTATTTTTCAGTGCACCAACTGATAAAGTCGATCCTATTTTTCGTAAAAACAATTATTTTGAGTTCACGATACTGAAGAAGATACTACTTAGCTTATATTCAATCAAATATTTTAAAACATCACGGAAACACATATTTCAAAGATTACCACTGATGAACTCGGAAACCTATGATTCTATGATTTTTCTAAATGTTCAATTTAATCGTAGCCTCTACTTTATTTTGTCGTCTCACATTTTCGGTTTTCGAAAACAATTTTACCCTTGAATATCGATTTTTTTTCAATAGGACCAACTCTCAATAGTCCTCTTTCAAATGAAAATCGGAGAACGTTTACTATGCAAAAGGCGTGAACAGACATAAAATACGAAATCTTCCCTCCAAAAACCGCCCCCGAAAGGGTGGAAGGGGCGAATTTTCTCGAAAATCTGAGTTGGTATAATTAAAGATAGGACAATATCCGGAAACGTTTAAATTGAAATTTTTTTAAAAGACTTAGTTTTCGAGATGGAGGCATGTTAAATTCTCAAATGTATCTATTTTTGCTGTATTGCTTCTTTCGAAAATTGAAAATCTTTCGATACTACATGAAAGACAATTATTTGTAGCAACAGTTATAATGAACATTTTTTCCTTAGTTACGGTTTTCGAGTAAAACCGATGTTAAAATGGTAAAATATAAAATAATTAAGCGTATTTCCGCAGCGATGCTTTGAGATCTCAATAATAACCACAGACATATAAACAAGGGAGACAGAACTTTCCATTCATAAATTTCGTTTGTTTACAATCAGACATCTTTTCCAAACATAAACGAGTTAGAAAGAGATCGCTTTAAAAAACGACAACACTGTAACCCTAGCGTCTACTGTTGAAATCATCTTTGCCAATGGCGTGCAGTTTTTAGGGGTTAATAAAAAATAGAAAAAATATTTAGCATTTTATTCATAAATCTACGTACATTTGTAGAGAAACTAATTCAACATGTTATGTATATTGCTATAAAACAAGGAATCAATAAATATGCATATCTTTAGCCTATTCTTAAGCAACTTCAAACTATAGATTATCATATTATTAAACAGTTTAGTTGAAACAATGAATCACAAACTACATAAATGTATGGATGTTAGACATATACATGATAGTAGATTTAGGCACCCAAACATATTTCTTACAGGCTTCATTCTTAGAACTTGCTGAGGATAGATAGATAGATAATATTTTATTGTTCCAGATATAATCTCCTGAATAAGGTAGAATATGCCAAAAAAAATATACGTACAACAACATTTGTTTGCATTAAACTAGGATAATTGAAATATCTAGAAAGAAAAACATTTTACTGCCTAACTCTAGGAACTCTTGTGTTCAATAATATGCTTTGTTTAGAAGAAATTTCTTTAATTTTGCTTTTAATTGTTCCAATGGCAGTTTGAATTGCAAGAAAGTTTATTTCAAAATTTTCTTGATGGAAAAATCAGCATTTTTTATGTAGCTAAATTATATTATATTAGTCTTTAAATATTGTTTTTAACCATGTATACCTGTGCTATTTTCAAACAAATCGGGGTTTTTCTTAACAAAAATAATAGATTCTAGGATATAGAGACCATAAATTATTGTTGGTACTTTATGTTTTGTGAACAGTCACATTAGTCAGAAAATGCTTACAGTTCAATGCTGGCATAATTGTAACTTCTTTGACATTTGATGGACCACCTACAAATTTGAACTTGGTAAAGACATTGGAAGCAGATTTTACAAATCTAGTGGAATTAAGAACAAATTTTAAGTATTCGATCACGAACGATGGTGTATATATTATATATACCTATATAATTTATAACTCGTTTGATCAAGTGGAACTTAACAAAGTAAGTGAAAACAAAATATAGAAGTAGGTACTACACGCTGCAAATAAAATTTAGTAGAAGCCATAAAAATTCAAGTTTCGTTTAGCAACCTAAACACTTACCAAAAATGTTAGCGATGCTATAAGCTTCCTTTGGGGAAAATTCGATAATACCTGATTTTAAGGACACGGCAATATCGATTTGACGCAAAATTCTGTAGATGTTTTGATCAACTGTATTGCTTGTAAGAATAAAATATCTTTATACTTACAAATTTGAGGGTCCAGCAGTATTCTGATCAACGGGGATTTTAGGCTGATCAGAAAATTTCAGATATGAAAACGTCTATAAGAACAAAACATACATGTATAAAATCTAATCAAATTTAATTGCACCTGGTTGTAGTAATGAACCGTTTCTAGAATTGGACCAGTATTTTAATACTTTATATACTTTTCCTACAAATGTATTCAATATCTTGCAAAAATAATTGTTTATTTTAAATTCTTGAGTTTACCATATACAACAATGTAAAATTAACTTACCCATGAGATTTTATATATAAATAAATAAATAAATACTTTCATTAAAATATACACCAGGTAAGGAGTGTTTTTTACCTGAAAGACAAGGGCTAAGTAAAACCGGTGGTATTAAATTGGGGCTCAGCAGTTGGTCTTATTTGTCTTCGCCCGGTTATCTCAGTAGTAATTATATCACTTTGATCAAAGTGATCTGAGCAAATTTGGGCAAACTTTATTACATGCTGGTTACCCAACTCTAAGATCGAAATCCACCTCGCTCTGCGTTCTGCATTTGCAGGAAAGCTACAATAATTAACAAAAAGTATTATATATATTATTTTAACTCACCCTTAATTACACAAGGTCGTTTAATAATAATTTGAAGGCCCCCTAAACGTGCAGTAATACAATATTAGCATTACACAACTATATTGAGCTTTTAGGACTGACGTTGATGAAATAACGCAATAATTATATTATTGCAGAAAGTTTCTGCAGGTTTGAATTTATTTGATGCAATGATTGCGAATCTGGGCATTTATAAGTTTTTAAGTACATATTCAAATTCAGCAAGATAATAAAGCTACTATGACTTGCGTGACTAACAATATAAATATTGTGAAAAATTTATTACACGTCTTGGAGGCCCTTTAACTTCTTTGTAACTACACCACTGTTCATATGCATATGATCTGACTTACGCGGTTGGAATATCCATTTTTCTCGCACACCACGCACTGGAGAACCATAGTGTAGAGCAAATATAGATAAATAAAAGTTTTATTTCTATAAATATATTCAAAATCGAAGAGAATCACAAGATGGCACAATGAATTTAAAACAATGACGTTTGTCATAGTAAATTATGAGTAAATACAACCGGCCAGAGTAGCCACAAATATTTACCCAGTATCTTACAATTTAATTTGATTATGAAAATATACATAATTTTGGGGATTAAAGAAACGTAAACATTTATTAAATATAATAGTTTTACTTGAGTATCACTTAAACGCGCTTATTTTAAAACAATAATTTTGCTTTCGTTCCGAACTCAATCGGCAAATCTAGGGCAGACCGCGTAAGTCCGCCAACACTGCTTTTTGTTGAAAAAGATATGTGATCGCAGCAAAATGTAAACAGTTCTGTCTCCCTTGTTTATATGTCTGTGATAATAACAGCTACAAGCAAAGAATATACGTGGGTAATAGGAGTAAGTAAGTACTATCTTCTTTGGTATTAGTGAACGTTCAACGATTTTCGTGACTAATGTTAGGTACACTCAAAAGTGTGAAATAAATATTTTTTACAAAAAATTGGACCGACGTTAAGTTGATTCACTGAAAAGTATAAAATAATATTAATTCTAAGTTGGTGCCAAAGGTTATCAATCTAACTGCAACTGCAAAACTTCTAAAGTAACAGTACCAATAGAATTAATATTATTTTATACTTTTCAGTGCATCAACTAATAACGTCGGCTACTGTTTTTCTAGCGAAATACTTTTATATGACCATGGCTGTTTGTCTAGGTACGCTGAAAAAAATAATGGTAGCACTAGCCAATCCGACAATTTCCATATTCGGTGAAAATTGAGAGAGAGAGAGAGAGAGAAATGCTTTATTGTCGAAAAAATATAAATTTTGTAGACAAAGCAAAATAAAAATATCAAAATCAAACAATACAAAAACAAAACAAAGTCAAAACTAAAAATTAAATTAAAATTAAATAAATTTATATAATTTAAAACAAAAATATAAAAATATAAAGATGTAAAAATATAAGATAATAAGTATCAGAATGTAACCTACAGCTGTATATTCGGTTAGAAAGTAAGTTAATATACAGCTGTAAATTCAGTCAGAAGGTAAACACTAACTAAATCACAAAACAAAAACAAATTTTGTACAAACAATAAACCAGTGCGTGAGCTGAGCAGAAACGTGCCTTAGTGAAAAAAGTCGTTAACTGCATAAAAGGCATTATCCTAGGTAGTAGGTATTTAATTGAATCTGGGATAAGCCGTTATAGATTTAATTTCGTGTGACAGATGATTTTACATTACAAAAGACCCTTAGGATATCAAACATCAAATAATATTCACTAACCCAGTGGGTGTAAGAAGCTTAATATTAAGTATTAACAATTTTTAACAAAAAAGTCGCTTACTGCATAAAAGGCTCTCTCCAGTAAGTATGATTTCAAAACCTTTCGAAATTCAGGAAAAGATCTTATGGATTTGATTTCAAATGGTAGATGATTGTGCATTTTTTTGCATTGTACAGTATAGAGCTTTTAACCAACTCTGAGCGAGGGGTTGGCAGATAAAGATCATGCTCCGTGTTTCTAAGCGGATAGTTGTGAGATGGCCTCTCTGGAATAGAAGATACGTGCTTGCGGATTAAGGATACAGATTCAAATATGAATAGGGACGGAAGAGTTAGTATTTTAAATTTTTTAAACTAATAAGTAATAATAAGTAATAAGTAATCCTGGCAGTGAGTCCTACTGCTAAGTCTCAGTGAATACCGAACAGCTCTCTTCTGCAGTTTAAAAATACGTTCAAATTGAGTTGCACAACACGTACCCCAAAATGGAAGGGCGTATCGGAGATGCGACTCAAAAATGGCATAATAGACTGTTCTAGAAGTAGACAAGTTGAGCTCCTTGGAAACTAATCTCAGCGCAAAGCAGGCAGAACTTAACCTTTTTGATAAAGCATCGATGTGCGAGTCCCATTTTAAGCGGTTGTCTACAATAAGCCCCAAGAATTTCACAGATTCAACGGCCTCAATAGTGGTGTTATTAAGTACAAAAGATTGCAATGTACTTTTATATGATAAAACTTTTGTTTTAGAAACATTGAGGCATAGAAGATTTAAATCGCACCAAGATTTAATGGTGACTAAGTCTCTAGATACAGTCCTATGAAGTGTTGTAATATCCGGGTTGCTCCACGTGAAACTAGTATCATCCGCAAAGAGGCAGATTTCACCGCTAATGTTCAGACTAGCAATGTCGTTGATAAAAAGCAGAAACAAAATAGGGCCCAGTACTGAACCTTGAGGCACTCCATATTCAATTGGCTTGCAAGAAGACATCGACGTATCAACCCTCACAATCTGACTCCTGCTGTTGAGATACGACTTAAACCATTCGAGAGACACTCCTCTGAAACCGTAATACTCCAATTTATTTGTTAATATATTATGATCTACGCAATCAAAAGCCTTAGAGAAATCACAGAAAATTGTTGCTATAGAGTGATGGTTGATCAGGTTTGAATATACATTATTAAAGAGGGAAAACATGGCATCATTTGTGCATTTGTTACTTAAAAATCCAAATTGATGGGTAGAGAGTATATTTTATTTAAAGAGAAAAGATAGAAGCCTTTTTTTAACCAATCTTTCGATGATCTTTGATAATGTGGGAAGGAGTGCAATTGGGCGATAGTTCGAAGCTTGATCTTTATCTCCTCCTTTATGCAGAGGAACAATTATTGCCGTCTTAAGACAGTTAGGAAAAACTCCATTTTGGAATGATTTGTTAATTAAAGTAATAAAATGATTCAATGTGCATTCCGGCAGGTTCGAGCACATTTTCAGAGTAAGTCCATCAGCGCCAGATGAGAATTTGTTTTTAATGTCATTAATTGTACTGTTAAGCTCTGCTAATACTACGGGTGTAAAGAAGAAACTGTGTAAATTGATATTAGCCTTAGGGAGAAATGAGAGGGGATCATCGGAAGGAGTTATGGTGTTAATTTTTTTGCTACATCTACAAAGTAATTATTTAGGTTCTCGGGTGAAATAGAGATTGTGTTAGATGGTGAGGTCTTATTTCTTAAGTCATTCACAATAGACCACATTTCTTTAGCAACATTACCGGAATTGGCCAGCCTCCTATTATAATAAATGTCCTTGGCAGCTTTTATAGTCTTATGATAGATTTTTCTGTAACGTTTTACGTAATCATGGTAGAAGACGCTGTCCGATGATTTTTTTATGTAGGATAGTGAGCGCATGTTCTTTGCAGATGTACGTAAGCCTTTAGTAGACCAGGGTTTATGTTGTTTGATTTTTAGAGGCCTAAGAGGAAAGGATTTGAATGCCAAGTTAGATAAAGTTTTTATAAATCTCGGAAATTCGATATTGACATCGTCAGATAGGACAAACCAGTCTGTTGTTAGACATAGGTGCTTGAAATTACGAAAATTTTTATCAGAAAAAATACGGCATAATTTGCGCGAAGCATTTTTGCACTTAGATTTAGCCGAAAATTTTGTTAGTATTGCTTCATGATCCGAGAAACCTGAATTAAGGACAGTACAGTCAACGAATAGTCTATAGTACTAGAACTAGTTTTAGTTATTCTGGTTGGTGAGTCAACATGCATGATTATGCCAGAAGAGTCGAAAATGGACTGAAGAGATTCTTGAGCAGTACACACATTGGAAAAGTCAATATTAAGGTCTCCACATAAAATTAACTTGCTTTTTAAAGGCAGGGATTCAAGCAAGCTCAGTAATTTTTGACTGAATATATGCAAGTCAGCGTCAGGTGTTCTGTAAATACAAACTATATAAAGATCATAAGCATTATGATAGACAATGGAAAATTCAAATACTTTTTCAGACAATAGTTTATCGAATTTAGTTACAGCCGAAAAGTCGCTATTTGTAGACATTATCATAGTACCTCCATGAGATAAATTACTTCTATTAAATCTAGTTACTGTAGCGTAATTTTTGATAAACACAGGCTCATCAACATTTAACCAATGCTCAGTTATGGCAATAATTTCTGGAAAATTAAGTTCTTCTAATAAGAGGAATAATTCATCTGTTTTGTGTCTTAAGGACTGAATATTAATAAGAAAAACACTAAGCTTGCTATCGTCCAATTTTACAGAGGGTGCTTGATCCGGAATTGTGGGGATCGGTAGATACGTCGCCAGTCTGGACACACCAGATGTCTTAGGATATGTAATTATGATTTAATTTGCTTTACTTTGATTAACGAGCAAAATTAGAATTTGATATAAATTCTATTTGAAATAATAGGCTTAGTATGTATAACCTGAAGTTACTGCAAGTCGCTATTTCTATGCAATTAAATCGAAATTGTTTTTTAATAACAATTGTACAAAAACTACAACAAACAAATATTATAAAAACCGGTTCAGAGCAGAGAAATTTTCTATACTAATAAATAAAAACGAAGTTTGCGTTTGTAATATCAAAATAACAGGTTTTAACTAATTGCATATGGAAGTATATGTGTCACTAATAAAACAATTTTTGTCTGTCTGTTTGTTCCGGCTAATCTCCGTAATGGCTGAACCGATTCCAACGGCATTTTCACTGGCGGTAGCTAATGTTATAAGGAATAAGTATATGTGTCACTAATAACAAAAAAGCAATTTTTATTATTTTCGTCTGCCTGTTTGTTCCATAACGACTAAACCGATTTCGATAGGATTTTCACTGGCAGGTAGCGCGGATGAAGCCGCGAGTAACAGTTGGTTGATGTCTATTAATCTCTGTATTAGTGAATGAAACAACAAATAAATAAATGGTAAGGAAGCCTCCTTCTATCTGTCTTTAACGGTTTTGCAATGAAACTATATGTGATAGAAATAAATATTTTTTATTGGGTCTATTTAAACTAATAGCTGTATAAAGAAGTATATGCCAACTTTTAAAAAAACTATTAATATTACGATGAAGAAGACCTTTGATTGCGAGATTAATTAAATATTGCAAAAAATTAACTCATTCTTCAATTGTTTTTATTCAACATGAAAAAGGATCACAAATTTAGCAGACAAAAAAACTATTGGCATCTACTACAAATGAAATTAATATACTATAAATAGTCCGGTAAAAATATCATCCATAACAATGAAAAACCTCTCCATGAATGTAAAAATATGAATCTTAGATTTGTAACATTCTAGCCACTCTTCTACAAATAGAAAAACATTTAATTAATCCTAGATATCGGAAAATACATAGATATATTTTGAAACTCAACCAACAATACATTTTTGCTGTTGAATAGTTCTACCGGGCACAAAAACAATCAAATAACGAATGATGATTATGGGTAATTATCGCAATACTTTTGTAAAAAATTACATGGCACTAGAGGCATTTGCTGGATTTTATGTTGTTTGGTGTTTATTGTTTTCTTTATTACATTACTATTATGAACTCATAATAAGACAACAATTTAATACTGTGCAGACATCACAACGATGTTTTCTGTTTTCTTGTCCATATTGTAGTATGATGATACTATTGCCGTTCATATCGCACACATAAATTGCTTCAAAGGACACGTAGCATACGGAAAAATAAAAATGAATACATTTTAGCAACGATAATTCAACCAAAATTCAAATATAACATTTCAAAGATACCAAATATAGAATTAGCAAATATCTTCAAGGAAGAATTCCTCGATCTCGATTAATCTTTATGAGATGATCAATAAATCTTTATACCCTGTGAATTTGAGACCCTACTATTGAACGGGATTTGACGAAAAAACGTTTAGTTTTAGACCTATGAGAAATTCTAAGGGAATATCTTCATATCAATGTTTTATAAAAACTATGTTAAATCGACCATTATATCACATCCAGAAAGTGAAGGAGGTTATCATAGAATAAAATACAAATTCCATATTATTCAAGAACAACTTTCTGAGTTGTAATCTGTATCTCAAGGATATGAATAGAGATTTTCAAAACATGAATGTGATCATATTCAACCAAAATTCTAGTGGTAATAATGGTGGTCATCGCAAATCCAGGGTATGATATTTTAAGTTTTTAGGAGAAAAAATAATCCAACTGATAATTTAAATGAACAATTTTGTATTGCTTTCATATTAATGACATTGGCCCAATAAAATTGGCAAATATTGAGTAAAACGTTTTTGAGGATTGAAAACGAAATTTTTTTACGAGTGTGGTTCTTGTTATAATTGTGTTTTGATTGAAATCTGTTGTAATTCACATTGAAATGGTTGCTGTGAGAATTTCAATATTAAGGAATAAACGTACTGGTAAAAAAACGTTATATATATACATTTTGTACAAATCATCCTTTTACGAAATTTTCTCTAATCGTTGCTAAATGGCGCTAGCAAAATGATCCAGTATGCTAATTCTCTATAGTTGAGTGTATATTATCAAAAAAGGTTACTATTAAAAATTGTATCATACATTTGAAGTGATTCATTTTTATTTACAACAGATAATTTATACATGAACCGACTTTTCTTTAAAATCATAAAAAAGTATGTAAATATATAGCATTTCAGATGATCTCTTTCAACAAACATCCACTTTACACAATTTGTATCTATCAATAATAATTACATTAATAGCTAGTTTATTGATAAAATGATCGTTTTATTGATACCTTTCTTCTCTGGAAGTATGAAAAACAAGCTTGAAGCATTAACATTGACAAAGGAATATATATATATATATCTTTCAATCTTTCTACAAACAGTTCACTTTCATCAATGAAATAAGAAAATTATCGAAGTCGTAGACCTCGGAAGAGGGAATAACGTTGATTAATTTTAAAATCTCCTACACTGTTTAAGAATGCTTTTTGCGTTATTCTCTCATACTTTCAGAGAAATGAGGCTCAGTGGTTCGCTTTTGCAGCGCTGGTATTCACACTTATATTATGCAAAATAATGTTGAAAACTGAAAAAAGCACCATTTTGAGGGGAATAATCACTATCACTTCTTTAAACTTATACATCCCGTGACAGACATACTTTTTTTATAATTGCATGGAAACATTAAAACTCACAAAGTTGTCTTTAAATTAATTGATTATTGAATATTTACAGTTTTTTTATTTTATTAAATCTTAACTTAAAAAAAATGATTTCAGTATCTTGATGTCAAAACAGACTTGGCGTTACAGAAGAAATTATTGGTTCATTTGCCAAATATTAGTCAAATTGTAGTTTTTTTTCCTGTGTAATAACATTTAACTCTCGTTATTTTTTGCTACCCGACCCGCAGGTCAAAATGAAATAAGCTTCTTTTGAATCGAAAACCAATTGATAAAAAAATTAAACTTGAATTTAGAATCCAGATTGGTCTGTTAACTTCATTTCTGTCCCCCTACAGAATGGTTTTATCTGGCAATAATTCAAATTGCATTTCTTTACTTCGAAGAATATGGAACCAAAATTATCATAATAAAAATATCAGATGGAAGTTTCAATCATAAAAAACGTAATAAATAATTATGATATATATAATAATAATGTATAACAATTTCTAAAAGTAATAACCTGAATATGCGATGCAAAGAACCGTTTTTTATTTTAAATAATACACTAGTACTTATCTTGAAATAAAAATAAGTTATTAGTTGCCGCAACAGCTATGATATTCTCTGTCGGATGCCAAGCAGTATGCAAAATCTTTTTATTAAAATCTAAACAGTCCACACTAATCTCGTCCTTTTTCCTTTTGCCTTGAGAACACACTTTCCTTGGCTTCAGCACCGCTCTGGGTTTGGCCACGTCTCTAGACGCCTCTAAAGTCACCTCGCGTTTTGTTGTTCGATCAAACATCCTAAAGAAATTGTTGTAGGAACCGGTCATTATGGCTGTGTCATTACCGTTCCAACAGCATTCGAACTTATCGAAAATGCAATCATTCTCATAGAGAGAGCACAGTTTTGCTCGTAAATATTCATGCACCTGGAAAAGATGGAAATATGATTTAAAGATTGATTAACCCTTTCAATGAGCATGTCACAAATGCGTGACACAACGATTCTTTTTGCGGTGCGCATAACACACATGTGTGACATTATTGGATATAGTGAGTGCCAGCACGATTTTTTGAGTGCAGGTGCATTATAACCATTACGAGCAGTGTTCCACCACTAGCACCAGCCAGTTGAGAAAGTTGAGGTTATGATATACATCTGCTCGTGTGGAAAGTTTTCAATACATGATTTCTTTATTCTCCTTCATAGAGAGCATAGCATAGGACTTAAAATAGCGCAGATGGCGAAAAGAATAAGTCAAATAGGGTTTATTAATATCTAAGTCATTAAATGGAAATTCTAAGGGTTTGGCTATTAAGTTTGTAAAATTTGGCAATTTAAATTTTGTTTTTGATCATCCGGAGTGGTCAGGTTCAAAGATATCATAACCTCAACTTTCACAACTTTGATCGCAATTATGTATTTCAAAAAGGGTGGTATATGCAGTTTTAAATATTCATGTTCATTGAAAATGCAATTAAAAATACATCGATTGGTATCAAAACTTTTTCAAAATACGAGAGTTCATCGGCTGGCGTAGTGCTGCTGTATGAGTATTTACCATGTAAGTGCCTAGGTGAGGGTTGAAGTATTGTAAAGTTTGTCTTCGTTCCGCATTTTTTTCTTTTCAACATAGTATACGATGGATCATAACCAACCATCTCCTTCTCGTACAATAAAAATTAACTTCCAATAACCCAAAGAAACCTACTACACAGGACGAGTTATTAGCTGTGTTATACGCTTCAGACAAATGAATCATAGGGAATTTTGGATGACGACAATATTTTAGAAGCAGGATAGTTTATACTGGCCAACCTGGTTTGTGTGTAGGCATTTCTTCTATGTTTCTCATGAATCAATGTCACAGATGCGGGACCGTGCGCTCACCGGACACCACATTCGTCGTCAGGCGCGCATGTCACCCATTTGAGACATCATGTCAAAAAAACATTTCATAAGAATACCTGTATAAACTACCAATATTGAATTTTAAACTCGCTTAAAACTTTCGAAGATAAGGATCGTCTTCCTAGAATATACATTTTAAATTATAAAAAAATAAGGTGAATGTGTAGATCATGTTTTAAAGCATCTCGATAAATTCACTTCAACAGTGGCCTCAGAGCATGTTTTGGATCTGTTTTCACTAAAAATTATTAGGTGCTCACTTCATTTTGGCGAAGGAAAAAATTCTAAAGTTTAATATTTTCACCTCGAATTTCTTCTAATTCCGTCTCAAATGACAGGTCTGTGCGCCATTACGCTGTTGCACTGTTGATGACTCTGATGGCGTATTATCAATATTTCATTGGTTATTTATTTATTTAATACAGAGTTTATTATTTTGTTTATACAATTTCGACTTCATGTATCGGATATCCGTATAAACGTGTCATTTTGACAACATCGCAGACAGGCTGTATCTACAACATAAATAGCGACAGACTGATTTTTCCTCCCCCTTGTATTTTTTTGGTTCCGTTTTCGCTAATTCTAGCACTTTTTTATTTATCGGGTTAATTTAGTATTATATTAGTCAAATTACTACTACAAGTATATTACTAAATACCTATTTTCCCCACCCAGTACCCTCTATTCACTACACCCTCCCGTAACCTTGTTAGAGCTTGGCGTCTTAAAATTTTCATTGGAATGAGTTTCTACAATTCAGGCCTACATAACTAAGCAAACAAATTGCCAAAAATCCTTTGAAACCTGATAAACACATTCACCAATAATAATTGTTATAATAATAATGATTCACTTCAAGAAAATTTTCTGGTAATTATCTAATATGTCTCTTAAAATCTACCCCGCAGTATCCGTAGATTTTATGGTTGATTTATGACTACGTATCCTGTTAACTGCTGTTGCCGACTAGTTGGCAATGCAGGTAAACCGCAGTGTGTAACCGGCTTGAGACAAATTCATGAGTTACAAACAATATGCAGGTACCTATTTTGAAAAAAAAAAAACACAAAAAAAAATATCTTTCACTTCTGCACTACGTTGATATGGGAAAACGGTGGGGGTGGAACGGACAAACTCTGCAATGGAACCATATAGGTTTCATTTTGACTTTTCGAAGCCAATCGCGGAAAAACACAAAAATATACTTACTGGATAACATTCTATAGGTTTAGTTTCCATATGAAGATCCCAAACCTTGACCGACAAATAATCCCTAGATACCATATACCTGCCATTATTCGATAACTTAACATCAGAAATACTAGAAATGATTTCGGAGAAGAAGCTTCTGTTTGTCGGATCTTCAGGCTCCTCAAATAACTTGGCATGTCTATCGCACAATGCTGCAGCACGCATATCACACAATCTAATTGTCCCCTTACTACTACTATAAACAAATAGGTTGCACTCGCTCGGATGGAATTCGGCAGCTGTTATCACCTCAGTCAGTTCTTCCATATTTGTTGGTTTTATATCGACAATATTGAAGCTCTGATCGGTTATTTCCAAATGCCACAAATTGATACGCAAATCATCGGCACTCAAATAGGTCTCTTGGTCCGAATTTACCGATATGGAATTGATGTGATAGGTGTGCGCATTTGCAAATATTCTTCTAGGTGAAGCCTCCACCATCAGTTCCATTGGTTTGATGCATGGCACACGGAGTGAGCTGACGGAGGCAGGATCTATCAATGAACCAGTCTCTGATTTAGTATTGTAACCTGTAAAAACATCAACATAATTATAATGGACAGTTCAATAAAACGTTATTTCTTAAATTAAAATGAAATAGAATGTCTATAATTCAGTATGTTGAAACTTTAAGTTGTTTTGTTTCCAATGGTGTTATCAGCACATAACCAGTCCATGGTTTAGTATGCTGTTGAGAGAAGTACCATGAAACGCCTTGTTGCCAAATGTTCAGCTCAGTGATGAGTAATTCTGATATATTACATATTATATGGTAATTCCAGAACTCCAAGATCTATTTCAATGAGTAGCTAAAGTCTTCCTGAGTGATAGCTTCCTGATAACTTGTCAACTCAAGACATACCAGGAGTGACGAATCTTGGTTTCCTACTTCACGAATGCGGCAGACATTCGATGGTTTGTAATAGCTACTACTAATGAACGCGAACTGAGTAGCACGCTTAAGAATGGCAATGTATAGTTGCGTCCCCCGTTACTGATACGTCTATACTCAGATTAAAGTTGTCGAACTGAACCTTTTTGCCTTTGCCTTTTTGTCCACATGAGTTGAGCCTCTTGGTATACATTCTTTTTGCGTCAACTCAATAAAATTATAACGAAATTAGTACCCCATTACACTGAAGTAATTTCTTATAGGCAATTATTTTTCAAATATTCTAGTAAAAATGGAAATTTATCACATCAAAGCCTATAAGTTCTCATAATTTCATTCATAGGAACAAAATCAATACATTAACAATAATTTCTCTGAGGAAAGTAGCCAGATCTACTTCAAATTAGTTTTAATACGACTAAAAATAATGAAAATAAATTTTATTACCTTCTACTTTCTTATCACGCTCTGATATTTTCCATAACTTAATAGTTTTATCGTTAGTGGACAACAAAAAATTGGCAGGATTCTTTCGTCTCAACCATCTAATCTTATTGATTTTCTCTTCTATTTCTAAACTTTTGAGGTAGTCAAATTCCGGTTCATGGGACTGGAAAGTGGAATATACATTATATTCGCCACGTCTGGGGAATACAGTTTTCGAGACTGGATCTCTTTGAAATATAACAACGCGTCCACCCTTGTCACCGGTTGCCAGTAGCTCACCATCATGATTGAATTCGACACAGGATATGATATCGGCTTCTGTGACATCATCATCAAGGGTTCCTTTCACTTGAGAAAAGCTCCACTGAAGATCACCATTTCCTACAAAACATAATAACCATAGTATGCTAATTCAATTTGAGGAATGAGCGATTATCTAAAAGAAACTAATCAAAACTATTATCCAAAATATTCAGCAATAACTATTGTGATTTGTATACACACGATTCAATTAAATTTGACTATCGAAAACATTGATGCGTGGAGACCAACGAACAGCGTGATTGCGACAAAAAAAAAGAAAAGCAACAATAAGGTACATACTTAATTGCGAATTTTTCAGTAATATTTTGAAAACAATAGGTATGATCAATAAAATTCGGACAAAGTTTAATCAAACAATGGAGTATTAAGGAAGAATAGTTTCCAAACTTTTTTAATTAAAAAGGTATCAAAAAGATGAAAAAAAAACGATTTTTTTAAATAAAAAAGATATTTGGCAACTAATGAGACTGCATTATTCTACCTAAAATATAAAAAACATTGAAAATCAATCTGCGACTTAAAAAAGAGTAAGAAAATTATTAACATTACAACGATCATTCTCATTCATGATATCTACAGCTAAGTAGGTAGTAGTTTTGAATACCAATTTTGGTATTGATATTATGTTTATAATTTGTAATTACTGAGAAATCAAGAGCTCGACTTTTTATTTGAATCAAGAAATATAAAATAATCTTCCTACCTTTTGGATTTGAATTAATATTATTAATAATTTGTCTAATTATTCTTGGCATATCACATATGTAATGCAATTAAATGAAGTAACAAATATGTTTGGATAGAAGGAATTATGAAAAATACTATGTGAATTGTTCTTGTAAGTGACTTATTTGAATTTATTATTTGTGAATTGCTTTGGTCATCTTCCAACAGAACCGATAATTAACAACTACATGTCAATCAATATTTAAGTGGGAATAAACATCTCACAGTCACATGCAGTGTTTATAAGAATGCTTGATCACAACGAATTCAATCAGTCACCCACCATACAAGAACTAGTTCGAAATCATCACAAAATGGTCTGAGAAAACTAAGCTTACTTGACTGTAACCTAAAAATTAATGATTGGCGTTAACTGTGACATTTTGAATTTTGAAAAAAATATTTTATTGTTGCTCGTCCCACAGAGTAGATAGAAATTGAAATGGGTTATTTGATTTGCAAACAACTGAACACATGATACATGATAACACATAACAAAAATCGAAATTTCAGAAAATGTTGATAAAAAAATTGGGCGTAGTATTTAGCAAGCTTAATTATGACCAAGCAGAATAAGATATATTGAAGCATCTAAGGAGGTACGAACAGGGTACATTTATTAGGTGCTGAATTCCATGCAAGGTGAACTGCGATTTGCAAAATTAGCAAATAAAAAATACACCATGACCAGTGTCGAATTCCGACTGGAGGTAGCAGGTGGACTGAACAGATGACGTACGCGTTAATCTTTAAACAAAATTACCTTCCATTATTTACTAAAAAACAATTGTTTTGCACAAGAATAATTCACAAATCCCCACATCGGGGTCACGGTTGGCGAGGAACGGCGATGTTGCAACACAACTTACCGGCCATAACACGGTTCGCGAGCGGGCTTTTCGAAATACGCGATCTCTTCGGTGTGTTGTGACTCGGCTTTCCGTTTATAAAGGTCCTTTCCTGATACTTCATGTGTGGGATTTCGTCAATTCCTCGTTATACTAGATACAAAAGAACGCTTCCGAATCGCGAAAATACACTCTCAATCAACACAGCGTCAGGAAACTAGGAAGTTGGGGATGGGAAGACGAAGATACAGAGACAGAGAACGGGTAACACATATCGCCAACTTAACTACCAGGTTAAATGTCACCGACTACCCTAAAAGTCACTAGATGATTGATGTCAGTGTCAAAAACTAATGCCGGTGGTTGTCTCTGATGCCGGTAAAATATTTTTGATTATGACGTCATAATCGAAAAAATTAAACAAGATAAAATAGAAATATATTATTAATTAAACTATTAAAATTTTTATTCAATTATAAACAAAGAAAACTCATACCATTAGAGTCCCTTACATTAACAAAAAAAGAATATGAAGTAATCATGAGTTTTCAATACAAACTAACTTTAAATACCTAAATATTTTTTCATAAATAATGGAGCTATCCTAAACTAGTTCATTTAATTTTCTATTTCCTATGTCATTCCTATTTTATTACAGAAATTATATTAAAGATGAGAAAAAGACAAAGAAAAATGTGGTCACTACCTATTTATTTTTTTTCTTCAACTATTAGTCAAGTAGGTATGATGTTATAGCAGAGATCTGTGACTGTTCTCTGGTTATAGATATGAAATCTTCTTGACGAAAACCTTATTAATATTTTTTTGAAACTATAAAATGGGAAATTGCTTATAAACTTTTATTTTCATGAGTCTTCGATTCTATTGTTTACTTGTTGAGATGTTTTCAGAGAGAGAGAGATGTTGGGTGTTACACCGTGGGGTGTTACCATTATCTTGACGGTAGTGTTCTCTGCACAAGACACAAAATGACAATAAAATATGGTGGCTTTGGGATGAGTGTACGGAATACCCCCACCAGACTCCCACCTGCGCAAAGAACGTACCTGTAGGCGTATTCTGTACTTTTGGGTAAGGCGTAAGTCTCAGAACTAAAAGTTAAAAGGCATAATATATCAAAACTCAACAAGTTTTGTTGTATTTTAATTTTCAATTCTGAGACTTAGGCAAATGTACAGAATACGCCTACTGGTCTTGTATCATGGCTTCGTCCTTCGGGACATAAAGCCAGCCTCTGAGCGAATATCGAGAACCAATAGCGATTCTTCTCCCTACCACAGTGGTTTACTCTATAACAGAGGCAGAGACTCCACCCTCATTCACAAACAGGGACATCCTGATGATAACTGATTAATAACAGTAACAACCATAATAATAACAATAATATAACTTTATTCAGAATAAATTAATATAACTAAAAAAGGCTACATGATCGAAGTGAATAAAGTTGTGTAGAGATAAGTGTTCCCATTAAAAAAAACAAATTGGATTGGAGGTAGGTAGGTAGTGTTCTCTAATTAAAGAACAAACGAAGTGATCTGTCCATTTTCCACGGGCACTTTAACTTTTTAATTAACCCAAGCCAGGCTAACGTTTTGTATTTAGGAACGTGCTGGAAATATATTCTCTGCTCAGTAGGTATATACCTATTTTATCTATGCACGCTGTATATTTCCCGTTTCATCACTGATCTGAATATACCTAAACATACTACCTATAGCTAAATCAGTTTTCTTGGCTAATTCGTTCACAAGTGCAAGACAACCTATCATTTTGGACATGATGATATCCACGTCCTTTGATACTGTCTTTTACGTTAGTTAATTCCTTATAGAAATGTACCTATTGCCACAGTATAATGAAATATAATAGTTCTTTATTGTGCTATTGCGATCGTTCGCACTGAGTTTCGGAAAAAAATGAAAATTTTATGAAAAAAAAAGGACATTTATAAAAAATAAGCAAGAAAAACTATGTTCAGCATCGCGGATTCGAACTTGGTTACCGCGCGAGGAACCCAGCAGCCATCTTGACATCAAATTATTATCAATCGCTGATCTTCAATGTAAATTGAACGTACGTGGTATTGAAAATCTGTTAGTTAAATAAAGCGATAGTTTACTCCAGATTCATAATCAAACGACACACTATTTTATTATTGATGTAGGTAGTTTGAAAATGAATTACGAGAAATTTACCTTTCTGCTGGCTACAGGCCATCGGTGATTTCCTAATTTTAAATCCGAAATGTTCACAATAAAAAAATCTGTTATGCCCACACATCTTTTTTGCCTCTCTCAAATTTCAGCGAAAACTCTTCTGAACAAATCATGGATTTAATTTTTTCATTGTATCAAGACAAACAACGCTTGCCTTTTTCATTTTTTAGTTAGAATATAAATTTAAAAAAATATATTTTAACATAAAAACTTTTATTCTGATTTTTCTCAGATGCGCCTTCAGATGGTTGGTGGTAAAAGGCAAGGCCAAATTTAAAAAAATGACAAAATATTTTATTGGTACTGAATTTACAATTCTAGACATGAAAAATGAATTAATAATTAGCAAAAAATATACATAATATAGGTATGAAATAACTTAAAAATAATGTATAATTGATAATAATAATAAATAATAAATGTTATTTTCTCTTTGGTGTCACGTTATTTTTGAATGCCAAATTCTTCTCAAGAGTGGACCTCAATAAATTATTTCTTTTTCGCGCCTTAGGTGATGGTAATAACGTCTTATTTCTTGAAGGACTTTTGGCACTTAAAAGTGGTATATTTTCTTGTTCTTTAGATGATTCATATAAACTCAAAGTTGTTTTAATTTCTTTCATGTTATTCTGATGCATCTTCTCGTATCGTTCAAACGATTCTCTTTGTTTATTCATTGTATCTGTTAGTATGTTAATGCAATGCTCGTGTGCGGATTTAAGTTCTGAAAATGCTTCTTCTTCCGATTTTAATATATCAGACAGACGTGTAGGATCGCTGAAATTTATCTTTTTTGATTTCTGATTACTTTTCAACTTAGTAGCAGCCATTAAACTAGTAATTGATGACACTGGCGAATCGCTGGCTTCACACATTTTTTCCAGTTTAACAAAATCCTTTGTGAGACTTGGATCAAATACTCTTGGTCTGTTGTACGGCGTGAGTTCCATCTCATCTGCGTTACTCACTCGAAGTTTAGGAGTAGTCGCTTTGGTTTCTTTTTTCATTTTGCAACCACTTAAACCTTCAGACTCATTTTCTATCACTGATGGAACTCTTCCATTATATTTTGACTGAGAAGTTGCAGGGCTCTTTCTGTTTTTCAGTCCGTATTTGGATTTTGAATGTGATATTTGGGGAGACTGAAAAGAGAATGACCTAAAAGATGGTTTATTTTTTAGCAATTCCTCTTCAACCTCTTCCAAATCTATCAAAGATTGCTCAACAACATTTGGTTTATTTTTGGGTACCTGAAAGTTTAAAAAAAAGATTAACAAACATATATATACATATAATAATAAAAGTATGGGACTTCTTGCCAATTTTTAAAATTCTCAGTTTAGATGTAATGCTCCTATCCTAGTAGGATACGTTCACTGTTAATGCATTTAATGATACATATAATAATATTACGATATATGTATTGCTTATTATAAAATCATCCACTTCAATAAAATACCTGAAACATTCAGATTTAATGTTTTCTGAATTTGTATGTCTCTTTCCAACCTTAGGTGTATATCATATACCTATATTTATACGATAATAGAAGTTAGAATGTATTCAATAAGTCAACAACTTGAAATACTAACGATAATAATAACGACATGTAGGAAGTCGTATTACACAATGTGTTTTTACCTTCTTATGTTCAGGGTTCAAACGCTTAGCAATAGAAGGTCTATAGGAGGGAGGCTGATGAACACTGAAAAGTCCCTTCCTCACTGATCGAGAAATATTCTTCTTTTTACTTGTGTCCTGTTGCGGCTCTGCAAATAGTAAGTCAATTGAATAATAACTGGTGCGACTTAACTGCTATATCACCTTCTGGTAGTGAAATTTGTAACGGCTTCATATCGGCAATGGCTGGCACAATGCGTCTTCTCTTATGGCTTCGGAAACTATGACCATCAGCTATGATTGTAATATTCAAAAAATTAAGTGTAGGCAAGCTCCGATAAGATATAACTAAGGCATAATAGCTTACCAGGACTCTCGTCTTTTTCGATAGCGTATAATGGCAGAGGTTTCATTTTCCCAGTCACTTTATCATATTCTATAATGTAAAAACGGATTTTTCTATAGTTATATCGTTAGGTTATAATATAAGTTTTTTAGCAGAGTTAAAAGTCCGCAATGTTCTAAAATATATCAGACTCCAAAGTTTATAGATGTAAGTACTGATGAATGCATGCAATTTGGTCAAATTTTCCAAGCAGACAAAAAAATGATGAAGAACTTACCGAACATTGGTCCCAATTCCAGTGATTGCTCGGGTAGTTTTCGTTTTTTAAGAGAACTCATTTATCTTATCATAGACTTTCAGGAATAGAGAAATGTAAAATATAATTGTATAAATTAGACAAATTGACAATTAAAAGACATAGTAAATAGGTAAACACAAAATGCCAGTTATCCCTGGTGGTTAATTACGAGAGCCAGAGTACTAAAAAACTTGAAACTAAACCAATATCATTAACTTCTTTAGCGATTTGAGTATCTAGCGATTTAGAGCTTTGTCAGTTGAAAGTTGAAAAACAGTAAACAGTTTGAAATTTTCATGTTTGATATTTGATAGATGTCAATGTGAATTGTCAATCAATTTTCATTCTTGACAAATGCCTCTTTTCTTGTTTCATGCTCTATGACATTTTTGTGGTAGTGGATTTTGAATAAGTTTTTTCCTTTCTGTTTTATTGCAAATTATATATAGTTACAAACATTAGTATAATTTGATTATATCTAAGTTCTTGGAAGCAATCATTTTAACTTCATTTTTCTATGATTGTCAATAGCACATATCTTCTGGGTATTTATTTATTCTATGAAATCACAAATCACCTGCTTTGTGCAAGATGAGCAAAACGATATGCGTGAAGCTGATGCGCAAGATGAATTCGCCACATGACATTGTCCTATATGGAGGGGAGAATTCAGTTTCTCTTTCTGTTTCAATTTGCTCAGTGCGTGGTAGTTGGTAGCTCCTAGCTGCCCCAAATTTTTAGTGGTGATTTGGAATAACAAGATTCATTAATTAATCTAGGCACTTCTCGGAAAGTCTTTAACCATCAACAGCTGTCACATAACAAACAAAGTATTATGAGTGCCGACGATTATGAAACACTTCCAACTGATAATGTTGTTACGCATATGATTGCCGGAGCGATCGCAGGGATAATGGAACATTGCGTAATGTATCCCTTAGATTCCGTTAAAGTGAGTTCATGATTCTTATATATCCTTTGGAAACTTACTCATAATACCCTTGTATCGATGACATTTTTTTAGGTTATGTCTTAATATATTTTCTTTCAATTATTGCAGACAAGAATGCAGTCTCTAGCAACGTCCGGTACCGAAGGTATTGGCGAAACATTTCTGCGGATGGTACGCCATGAAGGGCTGCTAAGACCTGTTCGAGGTATGTCAGCAATGGTTGTGGGGGCAGGACCTTCGCATGCACTTTACTTCAGCAGTTACGAGTTTCTCAAAAACACCTTCATGCAATACAGCAATTCTACCAAGTATCACACACTCATATATGGTAAGCTTCGAAACAGTATTTTGCAAACAACTATTCATTCATAATTAATAATTATCAAAATTTAGTTTGAATATCAGTGGCGATAGATCTTCTACAAAAGTTGTGTTTGTTTATACCAATGTTATATTGAGATTAAGAAATTCTTCATCTAGATACTTTTAACTTATAAAATTTCTTCGATTATATGATATTGTAAGATTAAAGTGTTGAACGAGAATCTATATGTAATATCGGACAGTAGTCTTTATCTGATAGTCACGTTTATTTACTTTGCTAATATGTGGTTGTTTGAATTTTGGTTGCAATGCAAATAAGAAAACTGAAGTGGCTGTGAATAAAATTCGTTAATTTTCTAGCGAGTCTATTGTGAAGTTTTAAAAACCTTAAATTTATGATATGTTTTTTTGGTCCAGTTATCATTACTGAGTATAGTATGTAGGTACGTTATTTTGCAATCAAAGGGGGGCATGTAAATATTTCTTCTTTGCTACAGTCTGCAATTTTGTTAATTGAAGATAAGATCAATATCTTTATCCTTTTGTAAAGGTTCCTGTATCTTTATGTGTTATCGATCAATAAGATTGTTAATTTGCTGATAAAGTTGGGGTACATTAGGAGCGAAGGCTGGTAAACAACTTAAATAAAATTTCATGTGATGTAACTGAAATAACTGAGGAATACGAAATACGATTTGTTTATAGAATTGCGAAAAACCTAACAGTATCCTCAATATTCTCCTAATCCAGTATTTTTGGAGTGTTTATAATGATAGGAGCACGTGGTTGATTCAAATAATAAGAAAACAGCGTGTCATTTATTCAAATGTCATCTGATTCTGAATTTTTAATATGCTAATATCTCGGCTAATATAGATTAATTAGTAGCCTTAAGAACAGTGGAGAATTACCACAATGTAAATTATATTTATCTTGAAACACAAGCTACTTACAAAATCCGATCAAGCATTTTTGATAAAAAAATATGTAAGTTTAACACTCGTTATCTAAAGGCTATACAAGAGTTGGAATAATTTTGATAATTCTTTTGATTTTGATAAAATGTAATGCCGAGAATGTGTGCAGAATATAAGTTAAAATTGTTACAAAAATCATACGGGTCATGTCATCTCGATCAAAATTTTAACAGCTTTATTGAATGAATTATCGGATTCAAAGAAATATTACAAATGAGAGTTTGGCTGTTTGTTTTTGAATCGACTAATATACCTACCTACTTTTTGTAATGAAGAGTATCATTATTATTATATTTTATTACCTTTTAATATGGCAAATACTACGTTGAGTCGCCGAGTTAACTTATACCAGATAAAAATACGAATATACTTGTCGTTTTACATAAATTTCAAACAATTTGTATAGTGAATGTTCATACTCTTTTATTAAAGGGAACATTATTGTGTTCTTCATTGTTTTATCAGTGTTTTAGTGATAAAAAAAATAGTTTGAGTTTTCATGCTTTTCCTATTGACAATAAGAAATTCTTAGAGAACTGCTCTTATATTAGGAAAACCTTCATTAAGTTTAATGTTAGTGGTACGTTTTTTATCTTAACATTTCTATGTTCATTAATTAATAATAATAAACTGTGAATTTCAAAAATTCACAAAATGGCAACACAAAATTCAAATGTCCTGAGGTGTTTTGTTTCATCAATATTGAAGTTTCGCCTAATATTCTGGAAGCAATATATAAATGTCCGAGTATGTATTCCGTTCACCATTGTATGTAAAATATTAGTTAAAATAATGATGAAAATGATATCAAATGATTTCGTTAATTATAGACCAAATGGTATATAGATACGTATTTTGTGTATTAACGGGCTTGAACTTGACACATGACATTCGTTATTTTATGGAATGCAAATGATTTTGTACTTTTGCATATACTTATTTCTTGCTAGTTATTCGAAGTACTGTTTATTATGTAATGTATTCGTTTACTCCCACCTTTATAAAACATGCATTTTTTTCTGATGGCAAAATTGATTATAAGTTGTACTTATGTAATACATATTTCAATAAAAAATATTAGATTTCTCTCGAGGTTACCGTACATCAGATGAAAAAATTAAACCTGTATGTGATCATAATGGATATTGACCTTACCCTCCCTTATCTCTGAAACGGAAGTTTTGAAAAAAACTGGCTATCCCAGTATTGGATATAAGCCTGTTCTCAAACGCTGATAGCTTTGTTTGTATTTTGTAAATAATTCAATTTCATATGACGTAAGTTTCAATTTATAATTAGAGACATCAATGACTAGGGCAACTCAGACAAAGTGACAAATTAAAATGTTTTTGTTTGAAATTCAATGCAAAGTTAAATATGTGGAAAAACTGTCCGTTCCTAAAACCTTCTATTTTTTATACATGTTTTTTTTTTAATTATCAATTAGATTTTTTAAAGGAATATTGTATTTGCGTTTAAACACTCAGGTGAATTATATTAAGAATTTATTTTTAAGAATACCTAAACAAATTTCAAAATGTTATTCAAATTTGCATGATAATAAAGTTATTTTCTTTCACCTTAAATCCTCATCAATTTATCTTTTGGGCTCTTTAGATTTTTGTTGAAAATGAGTAAACTGATCGAAATAAAAAATCAATAATAATTGCTCCGCCACTATAGTTTTTGTATAGTATAATTGGGCCTTATTGAACTTTTCTGAAAATTCAATGTAAATTTCGTCCAAATAGGTAAATACCCTCAAGAGAAGTGAACAGAGTCATTTATCGACAGTATCAAAGAGGGCCTCATCTCTACCAATTCAACCAATTGGACATTTTCCAATTCACATGATAAGAATTTCCTTATTCCAATACCTTCACTGAACCTCGCCAAGTTGAATTTATCTTGAGAGGCCTCTAGGTTTTTGTTTTAAACAAAGAACTACTGAAATTGGGGCTCATTGTGGAGAGTTGACTATTATTGGATTTATTATTTATGTACCTCAAATATATTATCTTATCGGTTCGGCTGTTTGAAAAGTTTCACAAATAAATTTATCAATACTTTATTGGTTTTATAACTATAAAAACTCTTTACCCCCAAACACCTCCATATTGCGACTGGCATTTCTAATCTATTTCCTAGTTCCATGCTAATACTCCATTATGCGAAATAAATCGGTGGGTTACCTAGGCTAAAATTATATCTTCTTTTATCTCCATGGCTGATTTTGGATGCACGCCCAGCTAATTTCTCTGTACATCGTGCAATCTATGACGTTTATTACAAGCTCGTTTCAAGATATTGTATGAACTCTTGTATCCGTCTAGTTGTCGTGAATCGCATTGTTTTTCATCTTAAAACTAGTTCGTTCATTCACAAATATGATATTAAAACAATGACTAATATCTCATTCTTACTTTGGTTATTTAAATCATACAAGTTAATCCAGATCTTCTTGCTTGCATTATGGGGCCCATATACACTTCAGTGTCATCTGAAATACATAATTTTTATTTAACAAAAACTAGAACTGGTTTTATTAGATGATGCACTTAAAACTATAGAATAATATTTAATTCTGTCTCAAATTCTATTGGTACTCGTAATTTTAAAGTTGTGGAAGATATGAAATATCACACTTCTTTGTAATTTTTTTTCACTTCACCGATCTCAATAACATTTCCCTGCCACGTAGATATCAATGAGAGGTACTAAAATAAGCATTACAAATTATGGATATCGTACATATTCTTTCAACATGTCACAAAATTTCTGGGACACTGTATAATCCAAAATAATTCCCAAGATAAGCCTTAGGTTATAGATGAAGTATGCAAAATGTCAAACTTGTAACTAACCACTAAGCTATAGAAGACGGGAGCCTTTTTAGTAGTCGGTCAAAAATAGCCACTATGTTGACATGATATTTATTTTCCCTCACAGGGAAACGTTAAACCGTAGCTTATCTTATTCCTGTTGTTGTTTTTCATGTGAATAAATAAATGTATTGAATGTCAAATTCCATTAACAATACAATAACAATAGCTCATTTCGTCTTTTACATAAGTCTTGTACTTTTCACAGAAATATTTTACTTGCTCGTTTGTCGATTTTATCTATATTTTATATAATATTTTTCTATTTATTTTCTTAAAAAAATGAGGAAACTTTCATGTTACTAATTTCAAATACCAATGTGTGGAAATTGTTGATATAAATATTTGTGCAATTAATATAAAATATTTACTAATATTACAATATTTTTAGAACAATCCGTATATTTACATTTAAAATATCAATAACGTCACATCTTTGACATGACGTCATTTGAAAAATGTATCTTCAAAACAATTGCCAATAGACTAGTTAAGTACTGACGTCACCATTCTAAACAAAACTGAAATTTTGATTTGTTCTAATATGACATAATGTTATATTTCAACCAATAAAAACCTCTGCTTGTGTTTTGTTTGGAGTGGTGACGTCAGCACATTCTATAAGTACATAGTTTTTTTTTCTCACACTGTATAACATATTTATATGGTATAAGTCTAAAATAAAGACATGATAAGATAACGTATGTTATATTATTTAATAATTAGTTAACATTATGTATAGAAGATTTTGATAATAAAAGTACTGACTAAGCTTGTACAGGGTAGGCCAAAAGTAACGGATCCATTTAACTACTCCACAATTATTCTGAACCTGTTTTGTCTAAAATGTCAACCTTTTGAGGTTAGGTATGTAAGTTCTTAAGATGAACACAAATATTTTTTTTATTGATGGAAAGATAAAGAACTTTAGACAGTTTTCAACTCAAATAAAAAAATCTTCAAAGTATGAAATGTTATTCGAAAGCTTGCATTTCCCCTACAAAGTATATAACTTATATCATGTATTCAACTATTCAAGGTGGTTTAACTGAAAGAAAAACTTTAAGGTCCAATTTTTTCAGAAGAATCAAAACTCATCTGCCTGTTAGCAGAATAGAACATTTAATAAAATCGTGTAGATTCTAGAGTTCTAATAAAAAATGGTAGTAGCTCGAATTCGGTGCATTTCCTTTGTTTACATATACACTTCAATTTTGTTTTTTTACAGTCTATCGGTTGTACCTAGTCGATAGATTTCAAAACAACTAGATTGTTAAATGTATTTGGTCAGTGTTAACATAAGCTTGAACGATAGGGATATCACGATACACATATGAAAGATTCTAAATACATGCATAAACCAATGTGTTTTGTGTGTTGCCTACGCTAATGACAGTAACCAGATACGAAGCGTGGATATTTGCGCTTCAAAGTTTGTATTCATAGGAAGGCATTTTTAGAGAATTTCACTTCTTTTTGCTTTGAAAGTCGCGGTCATTTGCTAGTATACTATCAAACTGATAATATGAACTTATAATTTTAAAAAATCCATCTATTTATATATAAACAATACAAAGAAGATATATATACTTACCTACATACAATATTTAATAATTTCTGATAATGATCATCTGTTAATTATCCATTCATTTATATTCATATATACATATTTGTCTATCCAAATAAGTGATTGCTCCTTTTTATATTGTTCAAGATAAGAAGGTTATCTTTTGGAAATGTTATTAGTAATTTTGAACATATATGAGAGGAGGGCATTAATCTTTTTAAAGAAATATGTTTATCAAAGATGAGTATGCATTTATATTTTCTTATCGGTTGAAACTAAAACTGAAATTTAGACAAAACCAATTAGAAGTTTTAATTCAGCTTAAAATTTTAACAAAGTAACTGATTCTGTGGTGCTTAACCTATTGTTGAATTCGGTGGAAGGGTGAATTACTTATTGAAACAACTTTTATCCAAACTAAGTAGTTGTAATTTGATCCACAAAATTGTCAAAAAAAGTTTCAATCTTGTCAAAATCCTCTAATTTTTATCTTCAGAAGCAAACAAACGTCGACACTTTCAAGCCTGCTAATCAACCTTAGCACAGCCTTCAGAGATTTTTAATTGGTATTAAGAAATTCAATTGAAATAAAAAATTACAAGTGTGCGAATATCAAACAATAATCGGTTATTTTCTATAAATCCCGATGTTTCTAACTCAGTACAAAATAAGAATTTTGTAAAACGCTGACATTTCATAATTTATCAGATTCTTCTAATAAAGATTGATATACATTGTTTAAAAAAATACTTTTCGCAAACTACACCAAATATTTGTTTTTTTCAAAAAAATTATTGCTTCTGAGATAAGAATTTTAATCTATAGATTCCAATCTGACATCTGGTGTAATAGGATTTCTTTTGACAATTTTATTAAAACTTAAAAAATTAATATTTAATAAAAGTTTTATTTGTTGAATGTTCCATTATAGGTATTCAGATATTTCAAAACAGCTAGCAAACACACTATTTCAGACTTTACCAATGCTGTAACTCGGAAACCGTTTTTTTAATGTCTCATAGTCTCATTTTAAATTTGTATAATATGAATCATTTCTCCACAGTCCTCTTTCAAATAAAACAAAATCATTCAAAATCTGAGAACGTTTACTACCTAGGTATGTAAAACGCGCAAAAGAACACTTTAGATTTAGATCGTAGGTACTTCCTTCGTTGGTTGAAAACAACTAACTTGAGTTATACCTAATTCCATTTTGCGGAGCATGGAATAAGGAATACCTAGTCGATGTTATGAAAATTGTCTTCGGATATATATATATATATATATAAATAAACCGTTAAAATCAAACGGTCTTTGATGTACAAAAATTATATATTTACCCTTTACCCGTATTTCATGTAGTCGGTTAAAAAATATGAGAAGCATTCATCGTACATAATGCTAACCCGAGTACGTTCAGTGGCCGTCTCCTCGTGACGTCTCATGAATCTTTTCCTGGCCGAAGGCCGAAGGTCACAACTCGCGACTCGCTAGCATAATCATAATATTACGTTTTGTTTGTTCTCTAAATTGCAACAATAACGATATCCAGGAGCGGATGAACTACTATGTGCCTCAACATATTTATATTATATTCAATTACAGAAGAAGTTAATGAACGATGACAGCCAGATTTTAGGTATACTTACCTATATTAAATTTACTCCTGCAACCTTGAATTGTTTCTAGGGAATACTATGTACTAATATATTAATTTTGTCTTAATAAGCACAACATTGAGTAACAGATTTATTAATTTGTTGGATCGACATATATTTTAAAATAACGGAAACTCACTAGTTATACAGTGTGTCCAAAATTGGCGATGGATGTAAGGTTATGGTTTATAATACTCTCATTTTAAAAAAAAATACAAACCGGTTACGAAATTGATAGAGCAACTTTTTACGAAGAATACGTTTTTATACATATATTATATATGAAATCAAACATTTCCTTACCCCCAAGGGTTTGGAGGGGGTATTTTTTTTTGTTGAAAATCTAAAGTTTGAATTGGCAAAATTGAAGAAGATATTATATCAACATTAATTTGAATTAAACACCCTAAAAAAAACGTTCAAGTTGTCTGGAAGCATCAAGTTTTTTTCTTAAGGTCGCTATATGGATAAGTTTTTAGTGATGTAAACATGGCTCTGTAGAATGTCTTAACCGATTTGAATATTTTTCCCAAAATTGGAGGGTCATAAGACATTTCAATAAATGCATGATCCTCCTTTTGTCATATTATTGAATTAACCCAAGTAAATAAAATAATGTGTAAAATGCATTCAGTTACCAACAGAACTGTCTAAAAGTTTAGTCATTTAATTATTTGCCTATTCCTTATAGTTTATTATAAGGTACCGACCAATGTATATTATGTATGTATGAATAGGAACATTTTGAGTTCTCCTATTATCTACTGATGAAAATGATCACCAATAGAGACATCACCATAATTTTATAACAGATCTTATCAGGATATAGAATCTTAATGTTTCCATGGAATTACTACATTAGTAGACAAAAATAAATAATTACACCTTGTTATTAATTCTTATTTTCCCACATTTCAGGAGCCTCAGGTTGCATATCAACATTAATACACGATGGCTTCATGAATCCAGCAGAAGGTGAGCTGTCATTTTTTTTACATAAATTGAGGTATTGATTACTATTATTAGCACGGTGTATGCCGATTGAGCGCAATCCTTGTTTGCCACGCCGAGCAGAAATTTTACTTAAAATTTGACCGGCCAGTTGAGCACAACGTAAGGATTAAAAGAAAGTCCTAAACGAAATCTGTGGAAAATATTTCTACTAAGCCTAGTAAAATAATAAATTCGCAAACTGACGACGCCGTTCAGTTTGAAAGAACGAAGGATTTTGAAAATATTCGACACACTATATACCTACCGTCCTAGCAGAAATTTCCTTCCACCTATTCCGAAAAATATTGTCGAAAGGTTGGAAAATATAGCAGCACAAACTTCGCCAGGGGAAAACTTTTTTCTTTCGGCAGACAAAGAAAAAGGAATAATTTTATTCAGTACCAGAAGAAATTTACAATTTGCGTTGAACAAAAATACTTTTGTGACGGAACTTTTAATTAGTCCTCTCAATATTTTACCATATACATAGTGAGAAGTGGTAGTAGTAGTATTTGCTTCGATAAGAGATAAATAAGTTACAAGTTATGAACGTGTATTCAGATCTATCGTTAAAGCTTGTGAATAACAAAAATGTCGTTCGCTCCTACAGAAATGATTTGTGATTTCGAAGAAGCGTCACACAAAGCAGCGGAATTGTATGGCCTTTAAATTAAAAATAATTGGATGTAGCTTTAATATTTCTCAAGCCTGTATAAGAAAAATCCAGAATTCCAGAACCTCGACCTTAGAAATGAATATTGCAATAAATCAAGTGAACTAGGAAAATGGTTGCGTTGGATATTTTGGCCTAGTTCTTTCTGGATGATATACTTCTTTTCAGACTTAAGTTCATCCACTGCTGAATACAGGCCTCTTCTTTTTGTTTCCAGAGCTGTCGATCCTGGGCTAATTGATACCAATATTTACCAACTGCTTGACTGATATCATCCAGCCATCTCTTATGGGGTCTGCCCACATTCTTATGTTTTCCCATGGTCTCCACCTTAAAATTCTATGTGCCCATCTACTTTGGTCCTGTCTAGCCACATGTCCCACCCATTGCCACTTTAGATGTGCCATCTATCTACGATATCGGAAACTTTGGTTCTTCTTCGTATTTCCTCGTTTCGCACTCTGTCTCTCAAGGTCAAACCTAACATTCTTCGTTTCATTGCCCTTTGTGTACAGTGCAACCGATATTTACTTTTCTTAGTAAGGGCCATTGTATCCAATCCATATGTTGTTACTGGTATAATACATGAATCGTACACTTGGTTTTTAAATTCATAGGAACTTTTGAAAGATTGTCAAAGCCGCCCAACTCAACCCATTTGTGTGGGAATTTCTGCGTTTTGATTATTTTTATCGAGTGTTCTAAGTAAATGTATTCATCCACTGCTTCAGCAATTTCGTTTTGGATTCGAATAATTTTTTTCACAGAACTTAAAATCTTAGTTTTTCCAATATTCATCTCCAAGCGAACTCATTGTGATGCTTGCCTTAGCTCCTTGATCATTGTTTCCAGTTCGATGATATTGTCGCTTATCAGAACTATATTATCTGCAAATCACAGGTGGTTTAGATATATTCCATCAATTTTATGCCTTTGTCGTCCCATTTCAACGTCTTAAATAAATTTTCTATTGCCATTGTAAATAATTTTGGTAAAATAGTATCTCCTTGACGGATTCCTTTCTTTATGCATATTTTATTAATTTTTAGGTCTTCATCTATCTTTAATGATACCGTGTACCGTGATTCAGTAGCACAGTAACATTGTGTTGTGTGTTGTGTTCTCTGTAGGGATGGACCGAATATTCGGTCTTGCTTCGGTATTCGGCGATTCGGCGTACTTTTTGAATATTCGGCTTCGGCCGAAGCTAGCCAGATATTAGGTATTCGGCCGAAGCATAAAAGATTCGGTATTCGGCCGGTCGAAACAACGATTAATATTTTATTTTACGCTTCTATTCACAAGGTCACGATTCATTAATGCTTACTTAATGTAATGCTTCATTAATAAATAAAATAACCAAATTTGAACACTGTTGTTTCGTTATAATAGATACTTTTGTAATGTAGGGGTCAATTCATTCAAAATTTTAGACGATCTTATCAAAGATGTATGTATTTTAGCATTGCATAAATACCATTCCTTCATTGCCCAATTGAATTTATTTTGTAAATTAAAGATTTTAATGCTTCGGCCGAATATTCGTTGCTTCGGTTAAATTCCTAGCCGAATATTCGGTATTCGGTTATTCGGCCAAATCCCGCTTCGGTCCATCCCTAGTTCTCTGCTCCATCTTTATATGCCGAAATAAGTGGTAAATATCTAAATCTTTTATACAAAACAACCGCAGAAAGCGGAAAATAAAATCATCATGCAGGAAGCTCTCAGAATAGAATCAGAGCTAAACGAAGTAATTTCAAAACAGGAAAAAATAATCCACAATGCCAATATGAGGATACAAGAGCTAGAAGACGTTCTAACTTCGATCTCAAATAAGCCGATGGTCTCTACGGCCACCCAAACAAATAGGACAACAACCCATATGGCCTTCACCAAACCACCACAATCAAAGATCATACAAACACTGCTACCCAGACCAACAGGAAAACTACCGATACACAATCAACAAGATCTACTGCCGCTCAAACAAGCAGGACAACAACCCAGATAGCCTCCACTCAAACCTCAATTAAGGACCATATAGATACTGTTAGCCAAACAAACAGAACAACAATCTCCACACAAACAACAATTTCCATTGATGCACAAACCAGCAGGATAACAGCCCATATGGCCGCAACTCAAACCACAATCGAAGACCATACGAGCACTGCTGCCTAGATAAACGGGACAACAATCACTAAACAATCAACAATTAAGGAACATGTAAGTGCTACTGCCCAGACAAGTGAAGAAACGACCAACAGGGTTTCAACACAATCAACAATGAAGGAAAACATGAATAGCAATGAAGCTACCAAGATGACGAGAGTACACTCGTACCAAGAAGTTCAATCTAATGCACTAAACCTGCCTCAACTCAAGTTTACTCACGGTATACATGTAAATTCGAACAATAACAATCCAACAAGAAAACAATATAAAAATAAAGTGTCCAAAAACCAACCACATTTCAAACACGGACAAACTCGCACTTTCAAAAACTCATCTCTAAATACCAATTTCACTCTACAGACACTAAGTAATAATTCATGCAATTCACTGAATAGTCACACACATTTTTTAGACAACGGGACAAGGATAAAGACCAAAGAGAAAGTCTACGAAACAAGGGTGATATACAACTCAACTTACATCAAACAAAGGAAAATATAGTCATTCATCAACCAGCTTCAACACAAAACAAAAAAATTACACCCACCACAGAAGACCCCTCCTCAAATTCCGACAATCTCAATATTTTTCATCTGAACATCCAAGGAATGGAAGGTAAAAGTGAATCAATAAGCATATTAACCGAAAAACACCACCTGGACATCCTAAGCATAGATGAACACTGGCTCCGCGAAGAACAAATATAAACGATACAAATAGAAAATTTCGAGCTGGCGACATTCTACTGCCGTACCAAACGACATCGTGGAGGAGTTTCCATCTTTGTGAAAAATAACATTAGTTATAAAGCTATTCCATACCACAATTCTGTAGAGCTAGATCTAGAAGCATACATAGTAAAATTAGAATTAGTAAACAAGAATAAATCAATTTTTATTGTTTCTATATACAGAAGCCCAAAGGGTGATTACAAAAACTGTATAAATATATTAGAGAATCTTTTAGGCACCATCTATAACACACAGGATATATTTATATTATGCGGTGATTTGAACATAGATTTCTCAGCATCAACAAAGTTTCCAAAACAATAGGATGTACTAACTAACCTATTTCTCGAATATAACATAAAACATACATTTGAGGCACCGACCCGCATCTGTGGACAAACAAGAACCTGCATAGACAACTTATTCACGAACACTACACCAAATCGAACCGACATAAGACATAGTCTTTCTGACCACACATACCAAATAGCATAATATATACTATAAAAGAAATTTAAGTAAGAATAATATAGAATCCTTTGTAGTCAATCTCCAATCCGAAACATGGGAAGAAATGTACTCCACTAAATCGTTCAAAGATAAATTTCTTGCTTTCTATGACCGATTTCTGTTCCATTACGAACAGAACTTCCCAATCAAAAAAACGAAAATAAAACAAACAAAAAAAATGGTACTCCCCGGAAATCAAACAAATGCATAACCAACTATGCGAAATGAGCCGATTAGCTAAAGAAATTAACAACAACTCTTTCACCACTAAATATAAAGAGTATCGGAAATTATATAGGAAGACTCTTAAACAATATAAACACCAAAATAACGATAAAAGAATTCTAAATGCAACAAATATAAGTCGCGAAGCATGGAAAATAATAAAAGAAAACAGCAATAGAGTAACGAAATTTAAAAGAATTAACCTTATTTCCCAGGAAAACCAAAAAATCATAACAAACCCCAAGGAAGTAGGAAACTATTTAAATAAATATTTCACTGGAGAGAATAATCCCATCATAAACTTAAACCCACAAACCAATAACAACCTCCAAACAACTACATAAAACGTTTCTAAACTGGTCAAGTTGCATCCAAAAAGCTTGTTCCTCTCGCCCTTTTCTATAAGGTGTCGCATAGTTTGGAGAGTTTGTATAGATGTGGCAGCAAACTGATAGGACGGTAGTTGTCTACTGAGGTTTCTAATTGTTCTGTAGAAGATCTTATGGCTACAGCGCCTACAGATCCCAGAATTATCGCTTATTGTGTCTATTTAATTTAAATTATATCCTAATATCATAGAGTCGGCGAGATTTTCACCAGAAATGTGGGCTTCCTGTTCTGCAAACAGTGAGAGAAGTACCAAGGCCTCCTCTGTTATTTTAACACAAGATTTTATTCTACGCAACCAATGAACCAATATACATATTTTTGAATGAGTTATAAAGTGTTCAAACTCTAACAGTTAGAAATAAGTATTACAAAGCACGTCAAGATCATATTCCAAATTTAATCAGAATAGAAAGATTCTTTTTATTTAATTTTGTAAAAACAATTAGTGATGAAGTTCGTTAATATATTTTTAAAATATATTTGGCAATGCATTTTATTAAAACCAATACCAATATCTCCACATACAGCATCTCAAACAAGTGGAATTTTTGAAAAAAATTAAAAATAGTTTTTATTAGGCATCTAAGATTTGAACCGTACTGATGAGTACCTACTATTGCTCTCCTCTCGATTTGAACTATACTTATATATATCTGCAACAGCAATTCTGCCAGAGAGGACCTATATACCAGAGAACAGAGACGTATATATACACTCCCACGGTCTACGGACCGTGATACACTCCATGCTCATGCGTAATTCCTGTGACGGATTCCATTGTCAGACATTGTTGTTCCATGTCGAAAAAATAATGATCTTGGTTGAATGAGACAATTATAACTACCAATATTGGAGCACACTTGGAGCTTAACAGGCGGCGAGATGTCTGCGATCTAAGTACGAATTCGAAATTTCAAGTCTCTAGCCGTATGGGGCCTGAGAAATCGCTGCGGAGTCCATTGATACAAGAACCGAAAGTAATAAAAACTATTTAAAACAAGTGAAATTTTTGAAAAAAAATTAAAAATAGTTTTTATTAGGCATTTTAGATTTAAACCGTACCGATGAGTACCTACTATTTCTTTCCTTTTGTCGATTTTAACTATACTTATGTATATGTGTTTGCCAGCAACAGCAATTCCATAACAAATTACTGTTTATCTACCACAACACAAAATTAAACTTTAAATTAACAATAACGTCTGACAATTGCGACATAACCATAGACAATCTTCCAAAGAGTACCTATATACCAGAGAACGAGACGTATATATACGCTCCGTGCTCGTGCGTAATTCCAGTGACGGATTCCATTGTCCGACATTGTCGTTCCATGTCGAAAAAATAATGATCTTGGTTGAATGAGACAATTATAACTACCAATATTGGAGCACACTTGGAGCTTAACAGGCGGCGAGATGTCTGCGATCTAAGTACGAATTCGAAATTTTAAGTCTCTAGACCGTATGGGGCCTGAGAAATCGCTACGGAGTCCATTGATACAAGAACCGAAAGTAATAAAAACTATTTAAAAACGAAGTACATTTTATTTTCTATTGAAGAATCATCCTAATTTTAATTATGTATACAGTTAAGCTTTTTTCTTTTTATCCGCATTTGAGGTCAATCACAACAGGTGATGAATTCTTGCCCTCAGTTGGTATGTGCCACTTTAAACACACTTTAAAGAATAATTCATTTTAATTACATTATTACACAAAATGTATGACTATATATGATTTATTAAGGAATTATATCGAGCGATCCAAAATAAACTCATCCAAAGACATGTTCTCATTTTGGAAGGCCTACTGGGGATGTTTTTTTTTGGATCGTTAGATATCAATATTTTTTGTCAATTCTATTATTCTAATGTAGAAAATGTTATTTCAGTGGTCAAACAGAGAATGCAAATGATTGGAAGCCCGTACAAGTCAGCGTTAGGATGTTTTCTTAGCATATACAAATCAGAAGGTCCTCAAGCATTTTACCGTTCGTATACTACACAATTGACAATGAATATACCTTTTCAAAGTTGTCACTTCATTGTATATGAATTGTCACAAAAAGTACTGAACAAAGGTAAGAAAATAATATAGTGACACCCCTTAATAATTGTTACTAACTCACTGTCTTCTTTATGGAAAATTTTTTCATATATTTATATTTACTGAATCTAATAATATTCATGACAATTCGCTTCACTCATTTAGTATATATACAGGGTGGCCCACGACTAGCGCGTCGGTATGTAGCTGCCAAAATAATTATTTTCTTTTTATTTATAGGAAGATGAGTGCCTATAATGGCTACAATTTAAAATTATTTTAATGTATACAGGGAAAATATCTAGGTATCAAAGTTTTTTTTTTAATGGAACACCCTATATTTTATTGGAGATTTGAGTTCCTCTCAAAATTTAAAGGTCACTTTATTAAAGGTTTACTATACCTAGGATTTACGGTTTTTGTGATAATTGAGAATTTTCGAAAATTCAAAATGTTTGAAAAATTGATATTACTCTTAAGCCAATTAGTGATTTCAATTTCTGTTTTCATGACTTGATTTGGCTTACTCTGTTCTATTGAGTGCTCATGACAGAATTCCGTGGAATGTACAGGGTGTTTTGTGAATGAGCTCTAATATTCTTCATTTCACAATACTAAAACTTGGTTATTTCAAATGGAGCACCCTACACATTTTCCAACAAAACTAGCTTTTGCATTAAAATTAAAATATATAAAGAAAAAACCCAAGAAAATAATTATTATTGGTAGCTACAGACCGACGGGCTAGTCGTGGCCACCTTGTATGTCAGTTGAATTGCAACTATTTCAGATAATTAATTCGAAGAAAATATAGTTACAGATTAATCAAATATCTATAAAAATTCTGGGAATCACTTTATTGTTTATAAATTTTAATTATCATCTATTACATTGCTATTTATAAGCTCTTTATACAAATAAATATAGTAAGTTCTTTAGTGAGGAAGAATATAATAAACTGCATATTAAAAAAGTTACTTAAAAATATTTACCAATTTTAGTGTCTTAAAACCTTGTAATGATTGTGATACATATATCAATAGGATTAATATCGAAGCAAAGCCCACTTCTAGGGTTCTATCCGTCTGTCAAAGCCTATTTTCTCCTAATATAATGGATGAAAGAGGTGTAAATTTGGTACCTAAAACAAAGTTAGATGACAGCAATAAGCAGTATATATATAGCATAATTAGACAAATTCTGATCATAGGGTTTAATTTGTGGAGCTAATTAGAAAAAAAACTTGAGTAATATGAATATGTTTTTTCTTCAAAATTATAAAAGTAATGGTCTAGAAGATATTACGGACAAGCCCAACTCCTACTTGACCTTTTTTTTTTGGTAATAAACTGACGATTAATTGTGAAATTTTAGTACCAAAAATTTTTACCTGATAATTTAAGCCAATCAGAAATCAGATGATTTTGACATGTTGCTATGACAACCGGAATTTTTCTAAAAAGCGCGAAATTAATAAGTGATAGTTTCCTTGGCTTGACAGCTGTCACATGCAGATGCCAGAATAACAAGCTAGATTATTTTTACTTTCCTACGCTACAATAGTAGCTGTACAAGAAAAGTATTGTAATCGTATGAAATTTTCGGTATCGAGATTTTTACAAATGTTGACGTTTCGGAGTTTTCTAAGACTGAAGAACATATTTTCAGCCATTGGTCTGTCTGTCTGTCTGTGACAGCATTATCTCGGGAACGGATCGTTGTATTTTGTTGCTTTCTTTTTTATTTTGTTTGGTACCAATATCACTCGCCGGTGGCACTGAATGAGAATCCTGTATACACTGGGTGTTGAGCTATAGCCAAAAAACGTGATTTGCTCAAGAATGTAGCGCGAAAACGGCTCTAAGGATTTTGATTAAACTTGCCTAAAGTATTCTTCTGAGAGCCCTTTACCACCTACATACGCCATCTCTGAGAAAAAGCACAGAAAAAAGTTATGCTTTAATAAAATTCCATATTTTCCACATGTTTCTTCAGATTCTGGCTAAACGTTCCATCTTGCGAAAAAAATGTTACATGATCATTGTTGTTTGTCTTGACACGCTGAAAAAAATAAGTGGTAGCACGATTTGACCAGAGGATTTTTAATTTAATACCGCTATTATCGTCGCTATTTAAGGAGAGTATTGTAAAAGTGTATAATTTTTCATTCACTGGAATTTGCCTGCGAGCGGTAGGAAAGTCGTGTGAGTGGACACACCAGATTTTTTAATTTGTAAACTGCCAAAAACTTTATTTATTTTTCGGTATAAAATTTTCGTACCCAATCTCCCGCGAGCTTGAATTAGTCTCCGTAATTTTTTTCACAGTTGTGAATTTTTTAAAGAAAATTGCACCTCGAAAAAATTTTCGGAAATTATTCAAGCTCTATTTTATAAGTATTATAAGTGAATATTTTACATACCAAAATTCTCAAAACGAATGCGCTTTTCTCAAGATTTAACTAAAAAATTATGTTTTAGTAATACAATTTGATCAATCGCCCAATTGACATGTTTTACACTTTCTTAGTTTTATTAGGGGCCACCACAAATCGTGACAAACTTGAGAAGTTTTGGCTGGAGAGGAGGAAGCTGTATAAAATCCTTAACAACTTCTAATAAAATAATTAAATGGAATAATGAAGTATTTGTTCATTATCTTAAAGTCACTGCTAGCCGTTCTTCAGTACTTATTGGCGATCTCCAGTTTGTAGTCATTTTTCCTAGAACTGGTGCTAAACCATAAGAACTTATGTCCGTAGTAGATTTTACATCAAGGATTCACGTACAACAACTTTATCATCTTCTCTTTAAACGCAATCAAATTTATAGTAAGCGACTGAAAGCATCGCCCAACGCTTAGGCGTCTCGTCGAAATGAAGCTCCTGACAAAAATTTAGCCTGCAAGTGTAGACTATAACGAGTTAAAAGTACCAAAAGAAGACGGTGAAGCTCTTTTAGAAGAGTGGAACAGTATTCGCAAAGAGAAAGTTGATCGTTTGATACAAAGTATGTATATAAATATAGGTATCTCAACAACGTGTAGATTTAGAGGAGGACACGCCAAATATTTACTCTTTTTTTTGTGTTTGATTTAAGTTGAGTTATCTATCAAGTTAACTAATTAATTTATACTTTTTGCAATTTTAACGTTGACTGACGTAAAATCTTATAGGAACCCCTATAAAACAAAATTTGTATGCCAATCCAGCAGAACGTTTTATAATTTCGGATCTGAAACTGATAGTAAGAATGTATTTACATCATTTTGTAGATGAGAGGATATATTATTACACAATGCAAAAGGACAAGAGATCGAAACCTTATCCAATTTTCGATACATTTGGATGTTGTAAATCTACATTAAACGTTAGTGTAACTTGAGAAGCGAAATGATCTTCGTGGATAAATCTACTTCATTGATTAGTACATGTTTTTGTGATCAGAATAATCTATAACGCGTTATACCAATGGGGAAAAAGTTTGTAGGTTATTTAGAGTATATAACAACATTAATTGAAATCTGACATCTATCTCAACAGGTATGAAGCTAAAATATCTAAACTTGGTAAATATTCTTACTTCGTCTTTTCTTTTTGGTATTGCATTTGAATTATCAAATATTCAATATCATAACCTACTGATCATTTTAAATAGTTTTCAAATTCATTTTTCCTTTTTTTTTTCGTAATATAGACAGAGCTTACAATCCGCAAGCACACATGGTCAGCGGTGCTCTGGCTGGAGGTGTAGCTGCTGCAGTTACCACCCCACTTGATGTTTGTAAAACTCTACTCAATACTCAATCGGGTGTCAAGTCCAAAACAACCGGTTTGGTCGAAGCTGTAAGGACAGTTTATAGGGTTGGAGGTCCTGGTGCATACTTCAGAGGTAATAAAATTGCTATTATTATATTATTATAACTTATCAAAAGAATCATATAGGAAACCTATCATCATTCCAATCCGTCGGTCAGTTGTCTCTTGCATTAAATTACAAATTGTAACTAGCGACTTCGATTTCAAATTTATAATATTCAAACAATACCGGATTGACGGTATAAGTAATGTCGTTATATTTCATTTGATGTTTCCTAAATTATTTTTATGTTTGTATATGTATTGTATGTATATTTGATTCAATTTTAACTTAATGCTCATGTTTCTTCTGAAATGCAGGCATGCAGGCTCGCATAATGTACCAAATGCCAGCAACAGCCATCTGTTGGTCGACTTATGAGTTTTTCAAGTACATTCTAAGTGCTACACCCGAAGTTCGCTTAGTCAGTTCAACACCAGCCACAGTAGCAGCTGTTGATCATAATAATGTAATAGATAAACACGAAACCGATAAGACAGACGATGGCGGCAACAGTCCATCAAATACAAACAGCGAAAAGTACAATTTAAAATCGAGAGAATTACCTGCCATGTCAGGAGCTGGACTTTATGGCTCGATATCCTTTAATACGATGCACGAATCCGATTACAGGCAAAAAGATTCAACCTTTGACAGGATACATACATAGTAAAAACATAATATTATATATACATGTTGTGACGAGAAGTATGCGTTGGTTTTTAATTTTTATTATTTGTGAGTATTATGACTTATCTTAACCACATACACACAACCTATTTTATTACACTCGTAAGCTCATTTGTACAAATTGTAATATATTATAAATGTATATGTTGTATATCCATATGATGTACGTTGTAAATGTCAATGAGGCAGTAGCAGTTGAAATAATTGATTTTGGACACACTCACATCCATCAAATAATGGCGAAAGGAATTGAAAGGGTAATTCAGGTTGATTAGAAGTCGTAATTAAACCTGATGCAATAATTTGAAACCCAGTTATCGACATACATTTTGCAAACAAGATACGTACCGTCAAACGGGGATATATGAAACGATTTTTTACAATTTCGATTGTATCTATTTTGTTATTTCGATTATCCAAAAAGTAACAGTGCTGTGACCCGGTCTGATGTGGCGGCTATACGTATGCACTGCAATAACTTTGAAAAAAAATTGTATATACCTGTTTTTTTAAATACAGGTTTTCGTATAACCCGCAGGTTGGGCATATATGAAACGACCGCGTTTTCCAATAGAATTTGGTTAGTTTCTTAAGTTGTGTTAGTATATAGTATAGCCGTATCCGCTTACACACAGAAATGTGCAGAAAATAAACAAAATATTTAAATCGGAAAATAAGATTATTTGATATTTTTTAATCATAATTCCTTCTAGAATCTATGTTTTCGGCATTTTATGATTAAATAAGGTATATTATGGTCAATCCCCACATAAAAAGCAGAAGATGAACAAAATCTTTAAATCAGAAAATAAGATTATTTAATTTTTTTTGCTCATTATTGCTTTAAAACTCAAAATCTGAAAATAAGATTATTTAAAATTTTTTGCTCATTATTCCGTCTAAAATCTCTTTTTTCGACATTTTATGACTACATAAGGTATATTATGTCCAACCCAAACATATAAGTGCAGAAAATGAAAAAAAAACTTTAAATCGGAAAATAAGATTATTTAATATTTTTTGCTCATAATTCGTTCGAAATTAAATGTTTCCAGCATTTTATGACTTAATAAGGTATATTATGACCAATCCACAAAACAAATTCGTTTTTTTTGTTTTGTTTCTTCAAAATTTTGCCAAGTTATAAAGGTTTCAAATAAAACGTTTATAAATAAAATAAATGTATTTTTTTGAAAAATATATCAAAAACAACATGTAAATTAAAATATCACTCTTTTTTTCGAATAAAAAAACAATAAACTAAAATAACATTGTTGTCTAACGGAAGCAAACAAGTATTTTTTTTAACTTTAGAGGTGAGATCACATTTTAAAAGGAGGGAAAATATGAAGGCCTCTTATTATTGAGGGTTTTGGCAGTTTATATGCGATTTGAGCAATTTTAACATCACAATGTCTGGTATCGCTTGGGAAAATGACATTCCCTCATTTATAACGAGCCCCAATGCGTCATCCATTGCCTGCGGGTTATAGTTTCTTCGATACGGGGTTCCTAATTTATGTATATGCTTGCATGGCATGTTGTTTCATATAATCCTGAAAATGACTGCAATTCGTATTCTCACTTTTACTCAGAAACTAAGAATCACAATCCATTTTTGCAAAAGCCAGTTGGTAAAAAAAAACTTCCTGGCAGCAAATTTGTACATACAATTTTTTTTCGAGTAAATTTGTTCATCAGATGTGATTTTGTGAACAAATTGAAATTTTATACTTACTTTCTGTCTTATGGCGGCAAAACGATAAAAGTCTACTTCACATCTCAGTATTTTTGTCGCGCTCCAATATTGCCAATTGCAAAAGTTAAAGCACTAAATTTTAAAAAAGTCGCTTAAGTTTCATATAAACCCTCCATTTCGTATATCACCCTTTGACGGTACATATGACGTGATGCTCTTATTTGATCGTTTTGATCAAGTTTCCAACATCAAAAAGCACAAAATCATCTGGTAAACAAAAAACTTGTAGGAGTACTCGCAAGATTATCATGGATCATGTTATATCTGATGGGTAGTTTTAATTTTTGTATCAGAATAAGAAAAGTTGTCTTCATTTAACGATAAATAATTACGATATCACATTGATCACTATTAACTATTAGATTGGTGTAAAAGTTAATTTGAAAATTATAAACACAATGTCTGTACTCAAGTCAGTATAAACAGGCGGATTTTGACGTTGCCCCAACTATATGTAAATCAGCTGCAGTGGTAGATTTTTTAACGGTAAATGGAGTATTTTGATTAATTTTTATCTTTTACACTAAAATCGCGAAATTGTGAAAGGATAAATAGTTTCTGAAAACCATTATTATAAGATATATATATATACGTTGGAGAAGTACACGTACCTAAGACACAATTTTCAAGTATCTTTGTGACAACATTTTCATCGATAATTGGGTCAAGAATTTTTTACAAATTGATGTATTTTGGATTTATGAAATCTGTAAAAAACATGATGAGTAAACGAAGAAGTTTTATCTGTTGTCAAGAGTTGTCTAAAACCCTGTGAAATTAACTTCGAAATCTTTAAATGTTCTCACATTTACATGATCATTGTTATTATTGAAATTGAAATTATGCCCATAAATTAGTTTGTATAAAAATGTTATTCTTCCTTTACAATCGTACTAATATAAAAATATTCCGATTACTTTTTGACTCAAGAGCAGGTAGATATTAATAGCCAAGACATTTTTTGTTACAAACAAGAGTTGAAGAACTTTCTTTTTTGCATTTTTACAATTGGAATTTTTAAGTTATCTAATGTTAACTGAAAAAAAAAGCGCATAGCGTTGGCGCAGTTGAGAACTGCGCTCGCTCTTCTTACCTTCCAAGTTAGATTGAGCGAAAACAATATCTGACAATATATTAAATTAGATGATTGTAATTTTCAAGTGATCTTGTGAAGGCTGTACCAATTTTTGTCTGAATATAAAATTTTTGATTTCTTTTTTTGTTAACCCTAATCTATTAAACTGTTCTCGAAGCAGTGAAGTATATACGAGTATGTAACAGTAGAACTGTTTTTTATAACAAACTAAAAATAGATGAGAAGAGTCTTGAGTTTCGTGACCGCCACAATAATTAAAACCATTAATATAATAACAGTTTAAGTTATAGTATTCACTTTATGCAGTTTAATATTTAGGGTGTAATTTCAGTGTTTATTCGTACTATTTTGTAACTGTCATTTTGTGCGAATAATAAAAACGCAGCCTTCTTGATATATTTTACAATAATTATTATTTGAGAAAGCATAATATATTGTATTATGAGGACGTACATATACATTTTAAATTTTCTATATACCCTGTGGGTCACGAAGGATGATGTTAGTTTTGTTAAAAAAAATAATATGATAGCCGATACTTCCACTGGTCCTTTTATTATTTTATTTTTAAGGCGTTTGTGATGTTGGTCAATAAAAATATATTGATTTGACAGATGCACGATATATCACATTTTCTTAAATATAATTATTGATTTGAGCTGATGGAATCTATTGGATTCCATAACATTTGCTCTAATCCATTCAGCAGTGTTCGAAACACTAAATTTCTGCATTTTGTACAGCATCTCATACAATTATTGTTGCCATAATAAGTGAAATGTTGATAAATCATTTATCTGTCAAGGTATAAAAGTAGTTGTAAATATTTTTGAAATAGATTTTTCGAAATTCTAATGCTGATTTCGAGGATATATATTTTTAGATATTATGAAAAATATTAGGTGTTCTGAAGAGCTTATATTTTCTGTATCATTATTTTGTTGGTTTTTGTTTTTTTTTCTTTTTGACAAGATATATTTATATAAAAATTTATGAATAATTCATTTTTTTAAATTATTGTGTACTGATATACAAGTTAAATATTCAATTCAATTTAAAATATGTTTGTACCGTTGTAACTCTGGATTGACCATTTTTGTTGTTTGACGTATTTATTTTATAGTTTTGCAAAATGCACACACATAACAACCGAAATTCGTTCAGGTATTATAAATTACATCATCATACATGTTGATAGAGGCATAATGGCATACTTGTAGGCTCGTATCTATCAGCTTAATACCTGTGAATACAATATATATTTATGCAGTAGATTTTTATTACCTATGAGAGGCAGCGTTTTGCAAAGCTTTGTTTTTGTCAATTAGAAAGAAAAAGTTTGAACAATATAAAAAATTTGAGCGTTAGCATTGGAATTTACAATTGATTTTTGTTGTCGTCACTGGTGACGCTATTTCGAGAGCTGTGATAAAGTCCTTATCAGCCTTTTACGTATGATATTGACTTCGTTCAGATGGGAGTACTATCATATAATTTATTCTTTTTGTTATGTTACGGCCGCGACTGGACACACGAAATAAGTCTAGCCCGATGGCTGAATTGTGATAAGCGACCTTGTCACCCAGTATATTTAGTAGTTTAGTTATTGTTTTCTAATAAAAATTTGTAAAAAAACTATTGAAATATAATAAATGTTACATAATTTGGTCTTATTTAAAAAAAATAGTTTTTTGTTCTGAGCAGGAACATCCTGGCCGCTTACTGCGAATTTGGAACTTCGTCTTGGAAGAAAAGTTTTTTAATTCTTAAAAAAAAAATTGAAAGGATGTTTCAAATAAGCTATCAATGCATAAGTCTTACCATTTCAGATTTTTAAGAGGGCTTCTTGCGGTAGGAAGTTGCAAGGGACAAAACAAATTTTGGATTAAAAGTTGCCCCCCTCGAAATTACTTCAGTGATTTATTAATTTCCAAATCCATGGTGGGTAGTTTTGAAACGAACGCCCTATATAATATGAGATAACACTTACCATTTGCTATAATAGTTTAGAATGTGATAATACATCTTACACTGACCTTTCTGGGTCTCAATTTCGTCTTATTTAGTGTCTTTTCCACTTACTTAGATTGTTCATGGCATTATATACCTACAGGCGGGTGTAATTTAAAATTTTAAGGATGGGGATTGAACTTTCAAGGGCGACATTAGGTTTGAAAAAATCGACACCAATTTTTAAGCATTTTAATGCTAAAATTTATAGTTTTTGTTTGAACTAAATATCTCGAGTAGTTTAAGAATCATCTGGTCAAATCAGTTAGGGACACCCTGTATACTTAAAGTAACAAAAATAGAATTTTCCTCTCAGATAATAAATGTATTAGGTATTCAAATTTTATACATTTTTCTTTGTTATCCTGCAAATGTATCTTTTAAAAACCATCAGTTTCCTAAAACTCCAATGTCGCCCTCAACCCTTGATCCAACTCTCCAATTATATCCCAGTGAAGTGTAGGTATACATAAAACTTAAATAATCAAACCCTTTCGCTTAATTTATTTCGAGTGCCCCTGAATGCGGCCCTTCCTAGAGTGATCAACGCAGGTAGTATTCTCTGTCAACGTGTGCATTTGTTTACATGAACCGACTTTTATTCTATTCAGATGATTCGTACAGTGTATATATATATATATATTGTAACGTGCAAGGGAAACAGCCGACGGCATTCGCCACAAAGTGGCGGCGTCCCTTTGATGCTTGTGCGAGTCAAGGGGATATCGAGAGCGGCCGCTGACAAAGAATGCGACGCATGTACTCACTAGGATGCCGACAAAGGAATTCGAGAAAAGTCCAGTGGTAGCTGGTGAATCAAAGATCAGAAACGGCTCGAAATATCTGGTCTTTTTCGGTTATATATTTAGGAGAATTGTCGGCATGAGGGGCAGTGTGCAATAATATAAGATTCTGAGAAAGCTACTAAGAATAATCAATAGTAAAGTGAATTTGTATTTTTTTGTTATTCTACTTTCGAGTGTCAATATAAGTTTATTTAATAATTGTAAATTAATCTCACTTATCTGCAAACCCGCATACGCAACGATTATTCTGGGATTGTCGACAGTAAGACAGAATAAATTTTATCGGCAGAGTAGGCAACCCTTCATATATTTATGTCGTCCATAAAAATCTTAAGACAAATTTATAATAACAAAATGTAAGATAAATTTCATCAGCCATGTTAAACTTTTGAAATAATTTACCTACAGCCAGAACTTTTGCTTCTGGTACTACAAATAGTCAATTTACTTCTAATTCTATATAACCATAATTATAGCTTATTGTAATGATTTTGAGATTCGCCTTATCTTCTTGTAACTTACAATCGATTGAGAACATATTGTGTTTTCTGATTATTTTTCCTGTGTTCAATTTCCTTGTCTCCTTAGGTCTATTTTTCATCTATGGAAACTGCTGTTACGTATTTCGGTATATTTTTCAATTTTGTCTCATTATTTCTACATTAGATTATTAACAGAATAAAGGTTTTTTCACGAATAAAACTGTATGGATTCAGGGATTATTTTATTTCCTGAGTATTGTTGAATTTAGTGCCTACATTGTCGTGATTAACATTTTTTTCAAGTTTGTAACTGTTACATAATTTTTGACAATGACTCTGCTTAAAGAGTTGTGTTCATGATTATTGCCTACGTTACCCGGGTTTCGATCATTCATGGAAGCACTGTATAAATAAAAAAGGAAAAAATAACATTAGGTTGTGATGAAAATCTTAGGAAATTATACTGATGTCATTCAAAATACTCAGTGTTTATGCAAAGTAAATCATAGACAATACGTTTTGCAGATGACTCTTTTTGAAGCAATTTATCAAATTCTACAAAAATTTATGTCGTTCCCAAGTTTATAAAAAGTCCCAAAATCGTTACATAGACATATTTCCAGTGAATGGAAAATGTTGTCATTCACCGTTATATATTCATTAAAATAATAAAACACATTATTCTATAAAATTTATTGTATTAGATAAATAAAATGATTTTAGATACATTTAAACTTGAAAATGTGTACTCTCTCGAGTGGAAAATATTTTACTTTTTTCACATATAAACATGATTTTACGCCTTGAAATGTTTCAAAGCTCATTTAAAAAAATAAATAACGAAACTGAAGTAGAAAACAGTCAAAATACAAAAGTACAACCATGTAATAGCACATCATTTAGGAGGCTTTTCAATATTATGTAATATAGTTTTTTTTCAGTATAGGATAATCCAATCAGAAACAATTGCAGGAAATACTATATATACTCAGTCAATAATCTCAAAAATACTGTTTGAAATTTCTATTCCATCACACCAAAAGTACTAAATCCCCTCAATTTATCACTATCACATATCAATTTCAACCATATTATCTAAAAAGTATTTTCAAACAATTAGAATTTGTGTGGATAATCCGATACCTAAGGGGTACACCTCTATCTTTATATTGCCTATTATGAAGAACAACTTGCCATGAGATCAAAAATATATACTTATTTATACTTTTTTTTCAATAGCTTATACGCAAAAATAGCCTATGGTGATTCACTTGCAAGCCGTCTTTTCAAGGTTCAACAAGAAGAAAACTACAAACCCCATAAACATGAAGAACGTGATTTGGTTTTTAGGAAAAATTCAACAACTTTATATAATATATATACATATATATATATACGAATATATAGATATTGGCACTACAAAATAACGATTTATTTATATATATATTTATATACTTCTTATATAATATAACTATGGGAATACTTTTTTTATCTAATATAAAACTAAGAAATACAAGATGGGTTCAAAACGACATCGTGCAATCACAGCTGGGAAATAAATATACATTGTTAGGCCAGGCAATAGAGATTTTGAAATACATACGATAATTGTTATTAGAAATACAACTTGCCATAATTTACTGAATGTTTACATCAGAATTCATTCATCATTAAAAAAACGTTGAAAATGAGTTTAATTTAGATATATTGTCTATTTTGTCCACCTACTTTGACAAGAAAAGATGTGCCGCATACAAAAAATCTACCCCTAAGATCTTAAAACTTTCAATGGGAATGGGATAATGTTCCTAATGAGAATTAAACAACCACAGAATCTGTTTGCGTTTAACTATTCCTCATGCAACTGATGACTTAAAAAACATAACTCAATATAAAAAGTGGGTAAAAAATATGGAATATCATTTACGTAAAACTTTGTGCTGTAGTGCGCTTTGGGACGATAGTGAAGAGCTTCTGTGAGAATATTTTGTATGTTTCATCAAAATCATTAGAACCATTTTTTGCGCCTTTAACGAAATAAGTTTCTCAATTATTTCACAACCATTACTGCGAACAAAGTATCCAACTTAGGTCACAATTTGTGGGATCTTGGTACAGACAAGAGACCAATAGCTGAAAATGTGTTTTCTGTATTCAAAAACGATTTGTTGAAATCCGGATACTAGATTACAGTACTTTTTGTACATAGCTGCTTGAGTAGCAGTAGGAAAATATGTGGCGTGTCCACTCACATGACTATCCTTAAACTCTCAAGTTCCATAAAATATAAAAATCGTCTGAACAATAAACAATTCTAAAATTTCTCTAAAATTCTTAAGCTACAGTCTTATCACGTTTTTCGACTATTTATGTGCATCGATACCCTTCAAATACAAAAAAAACAATATTCAAAAGCGCAGGAGACTCGGCAAGGCGGTCGGATTCTTTCTAGTTTTGCAGCAGAGGGAACGGCTCGGCTTCTTTGAATTTTTGGACAGAGATGATCGGTAGGAGATGTAACAGAGTGAAGCAACTTTATTTTTGACCTATGATCCCTGAACGGAGGAGGTATACAATTCGACTGTGTGCTTTTTTTGGTTTGTGCGCGCGTTGTATATAGTAAACGTTCTCCGATTTTGATAATGATTTTTGATTCATTTGAAAGAGGAGACATGAGAAATAGTCCCATATTCGTAAAAACTCAAATCCGAAATCTCCTTCCTTCCTTCTGGGAACGTTTAAATTGAACATTTTTTCAAAAGAGTTACGGTTTTAAAGTAAGAGGCATGTTAAGTTTTCAAATTTGAGTATTTTTGCTCTGTGGAGAGGGCGATTTTTTCCGAAAATCTGCGGGTTTTACTTGAAAGACCTAATTATTTGTAGCAACATTAATACTGAACATTTTTTCCTTAGACTTACGGTTTTCGAGTAACATAGGTGGTAAAATGATAACATCTAAAATACTTCTGCGTATTTTCGCGGCGATGTTTTGAGATCTTAATAATAACTACAAGCAAAAAATATGTGTGGATAATAGGATAATTACTATCTTCATTGGTAGATATTAGTGAACGTTCAATGATTTTCGTGACTATTGTTAATGTTACACTCAAAAGAGTGAAATAAATATTTTTTACAAAAATTGGACCGACGTTATTAGTTGGTGCACTGAAAAGTATAAAATAATATTAATTCTATTGGTGATGGTACTTGAGAAGTTGGTGCCAAAAGTTATCAATCTAACTGCAACTGCACAACTTCAAAATTAAGAGCACCAATATAAGTAATATTATTTTGTATTTTTCAGTGCGACAACTAATAACGTCGGTCCAATTTTTTTTTAAATTTTAGTCGGAAATCTTTGCTTTAGTTATAGAGCTACCAATCGATGCGTAAAAAATATTTTGTGGATTTTTAGTAAGTTTAATTTATTTTTGTTGATTTCAATAAATACTTAACGTTATGTATTAACCCTAGAAAGATACCCATATCACAAGGTAGCTAAAAGATAACTACACAAGAACCATAGATCTAATACAAGGTATGTATTAGATCTTTGACAATAACGAAATTAACAAAAACTGGTTTTCTTTGTTATCCGGATGACGGGTCGCTACTGTATTTGTATTCGAGGGGTTCTGATACCGAAAATTTGACCCGTGATTTTCACGGTTGAAAAATTGACTGAAGAGTTTATGGTTCGACGAATACATATCTCTTCCATTGGCTGGCCTTTATGCAACTTCAGCTGTTTTTAATAGAAAAATATTGCGATGGTTCACATCGGCTATCAACATCCAAAAAAGCAGCAAGATATTTTCAGTAAAAAAATAAATACAAAAAAGTGTAGCTCATCTTAGAACCTAGTGAACCTACTAACATCTTATGAAAAATAGACATACAAAATTTAATAAATTGTTCAACAAAATTTGTGCTTAAATGATATATAATGTATTTATTTATTATGTACCATTGAAAGTGGCATGTTGAGTTTGTATTACATGCTGGATAATTTTCATACCATCTTGTATTAAACATTTAACGATACAATCAATAATTACAAACTAATCTTTGATTTCATTAAAAAGTTAAAGAACAATTAGTTATTGCATTGCAATATGGCATCAGACAAAATTGTGGAATGCTGCATCTATATCATTTCTAAACAGGATGAGGCAAAATAAATTAGGGGAATCAGCTCCAAGGATAACCCAACGAGAGGTTCCAGGAAGAACACGGCGAAATGTGACTATACTTTATATAATTTATAAAATTTAATTTTGCTATTGTTACAGCTTTTTCTGAATCGCTACTTATTCTGCTCCACCCTGTATAAAAACGCTTGTTTAAGAACTACCTAGAAAATTCATCTCAATAAAACATTTTCTAACGCATTATTCTGATTCACAATTGCTTGGCTTTTGGCTGCAGTCGGCCCAATCTATTTAATAATACACATGTACCGACAATCATTTTCTTGTTTTATGTTGTTGTTTTATCAAAAGCCATCATAAAAATCAACGAGAGCAACATTCAATATTTTTGCACAACCCCATACAATAGAATATAGGTATACATAATACAAAAAGTTCAGATAAACAAGTTATTTTACACATATTATGTATATATTTATATATAGAAATAGATTTTAATCAGTGAATATCCAAAGCTTATCAACTAAGAAGAAGACAAAATTGGGATGACTGGAAATTAAAGGTATTTGTTTTGAGGGTTGGGGATTATATGAGGGAGGGTAACCGTGACACTATGCAGGGTAATGTATAACAATGGTATGTGATTTTTTTCGCTTTTTGATGCGTTAGAATGATGTGGAATTTCGTAGAATGTAATCAATAGATATATTTGTAAATTAGAATTAAAAATCTTTGTGTGTAGGACGTATGCTTTCATTATTTCCAATACATCTTCAATTATTGAACAGCGCACGTGCTCAACTCATATCGTGCAACAATATGGTGATTGTTCAAATCACACACATGTTTTCTCCAAAAAATCACCTATCATCTTGCAACTATATACTACCCCGCTCTGCGACGAGGGCTTTTAAAAGTGCCACTGTGACCCTCCCTGTTGCCCTCATTCACCTGGCGTCGAGGATCCCCATCTGTCGAACTCAATGCCAGAATCAGGGCTGACACCAATATGGGCCAACGGGCTGAGAAAGTCCGACTGTGACTTGCACTTGCAACCAGCTTCATCGGTGAGGCCGCAATTTTGGCACGGGCCTCTTGAAGCAGTTCGGGCCATGGACTTTGTGGAGATACGACTGGTCCGCTTATCCTGTAAACAAAACCCATAATTATTACAAGATGGAGTGACAGTGACATGTGAGGTAGGACAATAAACAGGAAAAACAAATACGTGCTGATATTTTCTTTGTTTTTATTAATTCTTTAGAAAAAGGATAAACATAACGAAATGAACAAGAAAATATTTCATTTTTAAAACAATGACACGAAACATTCAAAATAAAGTAATCGAAATAATTTACGGATATTGTCAATACTCTGCAAAACAAATAATTCTCGACAAAAACTGTCTGACATAAATTAAAAAAATAAAAAATGTCTCAATAAAGCTCGAAATATTTGGGACATACACAAAATTAAATGATATAACTCATGTTAATATAAGTTATCCTATAAATATCTGATTTTCCCAACAGATCTTGGGTAAAAAATGAGTTAGTACCAAGGACATATGCACTCGTTTCGTTGCAAGAGTAAGTGTATTCAAAAAGACAGTCAGGAATTCAAAAGCGGGCCCAGCTCATCACCGGTTACTCATCCAAACACTGACCAGCTTTTAAACTGCTTAACTTGGAAGAATTGAGGACAGTCAATTTTGGTTCGCTCATTATAGAATCTAATTATAGTGTTTTATCAACAAGTTATTGTTAGCTAGTTAAAGATTTTGTTACTCACCGAATTGGCTTGTTCAAGGTAGGGCAGAGGGCTGCTGGAAGCGACATCTAATCTTAATTCTCTTTCGAATCGGTGCAATTGTTCCATGAAATGGAAATTGGGTGCCACATCAGCCTTGCGAGATCTAACAACACCAAAAGCGTCATTTAGGTTGAGCTGGCAACGGTACATGAGATAGGCCAGCGTTACCGTCACCGAACGGGATACACCGGCCAGGCAGTGCACTAGAACGCCTTTCTGGCGGGATCTTGCTTCATCTGCAAATTAAAAAAGCAATTTTATTATTTGTCTACCAGATGCCTGTCATTTCTACAATGCATACTGTTTGTAGCACTTGTCAGTTGTGTACGAATTTATTCTGTCAATTTCATATTTTGTGCGCGCGCTGTATATAGTAAACGTATTCCGATTTTGATGATTTTTGAACCATTTGAAAGAGGAGACTTGAAAAATGGCCCCATATTCCCATAAAAACTCAAATACAGATTATCCTTTGCTACAAATAATTATATCATTCATGTAGTATCGAAAAAATTTCAATTTTCGAAAGAAATTGTCCTCTCCACATAGCAAATATACATATTTAACATGCGTCTATCTCGAAAACCGTAACATTTTTGAAAAAATGTTCAATTTAAACGTTTCCGGATATTGTCCTATCTTTAATTATACTAACTCAGATTTTCGATTTTCGAGAAAATTCGCCACCACCACCCCTTCGAGGGCGGTTTTCGGAGGGAAGGAGATTTCGTATTTGCGTTTTTATAAATAAGCGACCATTTCTCAAGCCTCCCCTCTCAAATGAATCCAAAATCATCAAAATCGGAGCTCGCTTACTATATAAAAGGCACGCAGGAACCAAAAAAAAATAAAGCAGACAGTCGAATTGTATATCTCCTCCGTTCGGGGTTCGTCGGTCAAAAATAAAAAGTCCACATTAGCTATTTCAAGGAAGGGGTTGGCAGATAAAATTTCAGTATGGGGTTTGGAGATCGAGATGTCGATTGGTGATACAGCTGATTTCCGGTATCTTTAACTTCAGAACTATATGAAAAATATATAAAAAAATAAAAACCTAATGTCTCATTTTCAACATCCTCCACGATGTCAAGGTTTATAGTTTCTCACAAACCTCAAACTTTAAAAAAATGTAATGTCTTCTTCTTATATTCTCTTTGATAAAAATGCACAAATCCCAATTTCGATGCATATCCTAAAGAGACATCATAAATCAATGATACCTAATAATTAGATTTTCTCGAAATGGTAATTGAGATGAAAAAATTTTTGATTGAATTGCCCTCTGGAGTCGTGAATGTTTTAGTCAGAGCAGTATCAGAGCAACGAAATAAGAAAACGGAAAAGTTCGCTCAAATAAGTTCCGGGGAATTCCGAGGACGACTAACTGGGGCAGACACGTGCTCCTTTTGATAAACGTAGGAGTGCGCTCTGGCAGAGGCGTATTGCATAAGACGCTCCCCGTTTTTTCATTATTGCCCTTCAAGCTTCCTGAAATTCTCGTCGTAGTTTTTAACCGCTATTTTCACAAATTAATCTATAGTTTTGATAATATGTGCAAGGATACTTTATGCAATTATGAATGGCATTTTTGACCTAAGATAAAATATAGATTACCAGTTCGAAAACTCGAAATTTAAAACTACTTGTATTTTCCAACTACGATAAATTTTTAATAACTAACATTTCTAAGATTGATATAAGTCCATATAAAAAAAGAAAATTAGAATATAATTTTCTCGAGAATTTTCGAAAACGAGGAAGGACGGTTTTTAAAGTTAAAAATCATTCAATGCTCAGCAGTTCTCTTAAACGAACATGAAAAAGCAAACATACGATTGTATTTTTAACCAGCCTAATTTTTTACAAAGTCTGTCTTGAAGAATTTGAGCTGTTGAGAAGTGATAAAGTAATTCATAGACTATGTGATATAGAATGTAAACTAAAACCCGACTACTGAATGATCATGCTCTAAAGAGAATGAAATGAGAAATTATGTTATGATGTTAAGCCGTGGTCGTATGTCACTGGTCACTGTGACCTAAAGCAAAGATAATGGACTCAGTTCTGAGTTCCATTATCTTTGCCTAAAGCTTACTGCTGTTAGAACGTATTGTTTTGTAAGGTTAGGTGGCATTTTTGAGCTATTCAAACCAACTACGTGCTAGCACGACCCTTTTAGTCCCCAACGTTGACAATTGCCCCACATTAAAGTAAGAGTATCCCAACAATTAGCATAGCTTAGAATTTAATGAACTCGCAATCAAACACTTGTCTTTCATTTAATGTAATCAAAGGGACAATTGATTATATCATTATTATTCTCAAAATTACTTAGCGACCAAGAGAAAGTAAAGGTTTTCTCAATTCAACAACCATAATTAACTGTTTAGCCGTGTGAAACTAGGTGCTCATGATATAGAATCTACTGCTGACTTTGTTTTGGTAAGATTTCAATAGCGTTACCTATTTGGCAAACTTTTCGCCTGTTATTCCATCCAACGACAAACGGTTTCGGTTGGTAGGCTATCGATTTCGTTGTCGGGTGTCTGTTACTTTACTGTTAGCAAAAGCAGGCACAAGAACAATTGAAAGAGAGGGAGAAGCTGTCGTCCTCGTGGTGGTGATGCGTGCGTGGGTGTGTTTGCCATTGAAATATCCACCACCACCGTCGACTATAGACTGTATAATACAGGGTGTTCCCATAAATTCATTATACAATTATATCATATATTCGGGGTAACAAAATACATAAATAACCTGCCTTTTCGATAAAACTTATCGAGCTTAATTTTGCAAAAAACAGATTTAAAAATGGTCTATTTACGCTGGATCCACACTATAAGGTCGATCACGGTTCGTTCGCGGTCCGATCTCGATCTGGTAAATCATAAGCAGGGTGTTTAGTTATAACACCATATACCTATTTGTTTTATTCATTGTCTTTTGTGTATTAAGGATTCTTGACCCAATTTTTTTTCTTGAATTTGGTATTTTGCATAATAGTTTTGAAATATTAATAAATAATATACATTCATCATTTTTAAAATTTTGAAAATTATATATATATATATATATATATATATATATATATATATATATATATATATATAAATTGTTTGATTCTGAATTCTTGACTGGTTTATTATTTGATAAAATAGATTTTTGTTGGGGATGCAGTCATTTAATAAATAAAATTCTTTGGATTATGCCAAGCTTTCGTATGTAAATTCACGAATTTTGCCCCGACGAAGAGAATAAACATTCTCGAAAGCTTGGCATAATCCAAAGAATTTTATTTATTAAATGACTGCATCCCCAACAAAAATCTATTACCTTTTTGAGACATCCTGTATAACCTGCCCTGCCCACGTTCTGTTGCCGCCGCTACATTTTCTCAATAACACACGGGTCGCCCACGCCGCCCAACCAACAAATTGATCCCCCTTTTTTTGGGCAAACGTATTTACACATATAATGCAGTCATATTCAGACGAAAATGTATATCATGAATATTAGAGAAATTCATTCATATTTTTTGTGAGTGGATTTTTTTTTGCTGAATGAATGTATTACAAGGTTGGTACATTCGATTGTAAAGAACCTGATAACTTTGAAAAAAACAAAACGGCAAGACGCAATCTACCAACTATATACATATACCTACTGCGTTATTCTTGGGAATGAAGACATAGGATATTCGTTTAGGCTACCAAGTAATCTACATATATCCCATATTCAGTATTTTTTAGAATTTGAGGGAAATTTATTTGTATTTGTCAAAACGATCCTTCCATTATAATTCATCGTCATAATTGACATTATTTTTTATATATATTTTTTTTGCAAAAAATATTAAACAAATTTAAAAGACAGAATCTCTTTTCGCCCCTGGGGGGGTGAATGGGGATTTTTTGTCAGAAATCTTAAATTTGAGATGACAAAATTTAAGAAAATACCATATCCGGCAACGTTCAAATACGACATGTTTCGAAACATTCAACAGTTTCAGAGTTATAGCAATTGTAAAGTTTGAAATAGTGTGTTACCGCTGTGGAACTAGGCCTGACTTTATTAAATGGTGCACTAAAAAATACATTACAATATCTACTCTACTGGTGCTGGTACCTTTCAAGTTGGTGTCACAAGTCTTCTATCTACCTGTAACTGTACAACTTCAAAGGTACCAACACACCGGTAGCCTTTGGGTAAAAGTATTCAACAAAACAAAATAATATTTAAATTTAAAAGAATCGCATTCCATATCTAACGTCTATTCATTTTAATTACGTAAAACTGAAAACAGATTTAAAGAAATGGCATAATCATCATTGCCGTAGCTCAAAAAACTAATTACTTTGCCATTGGTAGGACTACCTACTCGTTTTTCAAAGAGCGACTGAAAAATGAAAAAATAATATTAATTCTATTGAGAAGACTTTTGGCACCAACTAAAAAAGTACAAGCACCAGTACAATTAATATTACTTTGGACTACTGGACCAACTAATAAGGTCGGTCCTATTTTTTATAAAAAAATATATTTCACCACTGCTGTTAAGCCGGAAACTGAAATTTTTCTTTAAAAAATTGTCCAATTTAAATGTTGCTAGATATATAAAAATTGACCCCTCCACACAGTGGAAAGACACATATTTCAGACTTCATCACTGCTGCAACTCGGGAACTTATGATTTTTTTGAAAAATGTCCAATTCAAACGTTGCCGGATATTGTGTATATTTTAATTTTGTTGTTTAAAAAACATATAGACCAATCAGTCCAATCGTATACCTCCTCCTTTCGGGAAGTCTGTCAAAAATTAAAAATCAATTCTTTAAATTTTTTTTATTTTCAACATTTTCTTTTAATGGATGAAGAAAATCAGTTTTGTCACCACAGTAAATGTATTAATAGCACTAAACATTTGGTAAGTTTCATTAACCTGTTGATTCAATGGGTCACTATATCACTACATAGTACATAGCAGGATTTTTACTTACAAATTCTTTTCCAACAGAACGCTTGTAATTTCGTAAACCTGTTAGAAAGAATGTAATTACATTTTGAAGATGAGAGTTCATATTGAAAAGTGCAAAAAAAAATGGAAAATGGGTTGGGTACCGCGCTAAATGTACGTTAGCAAATTTTCGATACATATCAATGACAGTCTAAGTTTTACGGCCTTCGGTCAAAATTCAAAATATTATTTGCTCTGTTAGATCAGATTTCTTTTTCGGTTAGTTTCCTCTATGCACGTACTCGTAAATTTGTACAGTCGATTCTGAGAAAATGGGCATAAGGTTTCCATTTTTTGATCGGACGTACCGAAACCGAGATCATAATAATAATAAGTACAAAGAGGTGTAAATCCGTTTTTGATGTTTCATTGACTTTTGTGGGTCGATTAGAGTTGCCAATTTCATAGATTTCGGTAAGAAAAACTAAACCATATGAGACTTTTTGAGCAAGTAGTTCCAGAGTAGAATAATTAAGAAAATAAGATTCATCCTTAATAAAAACTTACTAAAGCATTTTTAGAACTTTTCACTGTCAATTTGTTTGTGTAGGCTAATCTTTAATCTAATAATACGAAATTATAATAATTGATTTCAGAAGCGACTTTTATAAATCAATCTATTTTTTACCAATTAAAACAAAATTTCATTGTAGCAATGATACGAAATGACGAACTGAGTAAATTTGGTGGAAAATAACCCTCTAACTTACCTAGTACATTTAACGAAATAAGATGTTCTATATAAATCCCACACGATCGTAAGGTACACACCTAAATGCAGTGAAATAACTTATCGAATGAAACCACATAGAACATTCTGTTGTGGAAAATATTTAGGTAAATACATTATAAATGTATAATGATGTAATAACGAAATACTCATTTATTTGAGTTACGTACGAACCTCAAATCAATTACCAATATTAATAATAGATACCTTTTCCAAGCATATGAAAATATATGTAGTTATTTTATCAACACTAAAACAAAAGAGTAAATCAGTAATTTTACGAGGAAAACTGATATCGTTTTTTCGAGTAAAATTACTGATGAGAAAATTTTTATTTAAAAAGAAATTTATCCTCAAGAGAAAAACTCGAGTGTTTTTTGGCAAGATAAATTAACGACCGATTTATGAATGAAAAACAAAAATAATTATCTTTATGGATACAATTAAATTATTTAATTGAACATTTATTAAATACACAATTGTTATAAATTGCTTGGTTTGGTTATGAGGAAGAGGCGTTTTTATCGGTGATAAAAAAAGGATGCACTTTTTTCCACTGTCAAAATGATAAAACTGTCATTATTAAATGAAATATTTTATGCAGGAGTTGATTTATCGCTTATGGAAACATTTCTTCTCTTCTCATTTTAGAAAATGTTGAAAGAAAATAAATGAAATAACTGTCGAAATCAATTTTTTATCGAATGTCCAAGTTTAGACTACAAATATTATTCATAGTGATATCGTTTAGAGGGAAATAGTTATCGAGGGCGGTCGCTTGTGAGCAAAAACGATATCGGCTTCGGACTTGTTTCAATAAAGACATAATTATTATGTTGTAATGAATGATGATGAATAGTTTCCATCCAAATTTGCATTACAGTTTTTTTGATAATTAGGAAAACTGTAAAATTTTAAAATTTATTATTATATACCCGAGTATTTCAATTTGTTTAAAAAAGAGTAGAGTGCAGATCAATGTAAATACATAAGATAATAAATACAGTTTGCGGCCATCAACAAGGTCAAAAAAAAGCTAATATGTCCTTGAAGTTAGCACTACCATCGAATCGAATTTTGATTAATTGTCGCTTATTTGTTGTAAATTTGTTGTTGAAACTAAACATGTGTCGCACTTTTAGTTTTTAGGTAAATTTCTATAAATATCATCAACAATAATTTTGGGTTCGAAACAATTATTCATAAAATGCACAGAAAAAAATAAATAATGAAAAAATCTATGGGTGCTCAAATTTTAATTCAGTGAATTTTGAGAAATTTATCTTTCCGCTGCTACAAGCCGTAGAATTTTTTTTCTGTGGTGATGCTGGTGAGCTAAATTTGATGAAACTTTGTGAGAAGAGTTTTCTCGATTTACAGTGCATAACTAATTGAAATACGCCGAGTTTCAATTAGTTACGTTTTTTTCGAAACTACATTATCGCTGAAAATGTTTTTTAAGGGTGGTAATTCTAACTTTAACCTGATCAAAATGAGCAAATGCAACTTTGACGATTGTTAAAATGCGGAGACGTTCAGAATTAATTTGCTGCGAATTAGTTATGACGCTGAAACGGTAAAAATCTGACATGGACACACTTGAGCTCAGGTAAACACTACTACCTGGTAAAAAATAGTTTTTCCTGCTTTCCAAAAGTTAAATCAGTTATAACTTCTTGTCGTTAATTAGTTATGATTGAAATCATTTGATCACTTTGAACAGGTTAAAGTTAGCGTTACTACCCTTCAAACACGATGAAAAATTATTTAAATTAGAAAACAACATAACAAATTGAAACTCGGCATATTTCAATTAGTTATGCATTGTAAATCGAGAAAATTCATCTCACATTGATTTAATGTTAGACCGACATTGATATGGCCACCAAATCTAACTTTTGGAAAGCGGGAAGCGGTGGTAGTGTTAACTTGAGTCCAAGTTAGCACTATTATATAATAGAGAGATAAAAACGAAAGTAACGTTTTTTTTTTATTTCTTTAACTTCATAACTAATTTGCGACAAGTAAGTTACACACAATACAGTACACAATAATAGTACCGAACGCTTACACATTATAGGAATATCATTCGTGATTTAATTTAAACTGTTGATCTACTGGGAAGTTCATACTTTGGATCTCAATGATCGCATTCATATTGCTAGTTAGTCATATTTTCAAAGAAACTACTTCGATATTGCTATATTTCGACCACAAATTAAGTCATTTCGTAATATTTCTAGATGACTACGCAATGACTACACCTTTTAAAAATCACAATCGTTGTCATAGTCCATTTATACTTATTCCTCGTTCCTGCTCAATAAATATCACATGACCAGCATCTGAGAAGAGTTACTCACACGTTTCGCAATAAATCCCTGTATATGCCTTCAGAAATGAATCAGAACAGCTTTCTCATTCCCCGAATTTTGTATGATTCACATCCCTTCTCAACGCCGCCTTTATTTCTTGCAATCCCAATTCTTGTTACTCGAGTTTACACAGTGGAAATATCGTGACTGAGATACAGAGTGAAACGCGGCAGAAGGACCAAACACCAGGAGTTTCTATACACTTGAAAATAATGTAAAGATAACTCATATGTTATTTTCCGATGTTCATTTATTTTCAAGTTATAGCGTAATTAAAAATATTTATCAAGCGTTTCACTTGTATCCGAATTTCAATTTACGTTACAATCAGAAGTTGGATTGGTCGCTGCGGTACAATTAGTTGGCCTCCAAGATCGCCAGACCTCACAGCATTAGAATCTAGTATATGGGGCTAGTTGGAATGTACAGAGACCAGAATAAAACTGAAAACTCATTAGAGCAACACATTATGCGCCCTTCACAGACGAAATAGAGAATGTTTATAGTAAGTAAATGTATAAAAATATGTTTATTTGTAATTACGCTTAACATGATAACAAATTGATTCCGTTCCTCCACTCTGTAAATTAATATAAAATACAACACGGGTGCAGTACTAATTATTACTGTCGAATCTATTAACCCCCATTTAAAGCGGCCCCACAGAAATATAATAATTACTTAATGAAAGGCATCATGTTGTGTAGAACGTTAAAGCAACAAAATAATAATTTAAGTAACGTATGAATGTAAACGAATGAAAGTATTTTGATAATAAAATTGTAGGCTTCATTCAGATATAGCGGAATTGGTTTTGTGGAATGCATTGTTGTGCAAAAATGCTCTGCTAAATCCGCTCTTTGTTTTTTTGTACTGTGTGGTTATGGGATCCAAATGTGCATTTTATTTATCCAATTTTTAACATGAGGTTTTAATATGTTGGTAAACATTTCGTTGATATAAAGATTATATTGTTATCAAATTAATGTGGTTTGGTAGGATTTGTCAAGTGGAGAACTGAATTTAATGCAATATCTACCTACAGAATATAAAATACTTCACTCATAGTTTAAAAAAAAAATATAATTCGAAAAGATACGAACCCAATTTGCACCTGAATGCTGTCTTTTACTTCAAGTTATTTCGTACAACTTTGCTTTTGAAAGTATTAGCCTCCTCAATTTAATAAATGTGTCAATTTTGAAACAACTTCCACTGTTTATTATATGATTTATTCTTTCGTGTTTACGTGAGACCAAAAATAGGTTCCATGTAAATAGTGCAACTACATCTAAAAATAGTTTTATTTGTTTGTAGGGATTGTAGGGAACACAAAACATGTAATTTTATCAAATTTTCTAATCTGAAAAATGAGACCTATTCTTAATGTGAATTTAATTAGCAGTGAAGGAATAATTATATGTTGAATAATAAAATCTGTAGCATAAACGATAACGTTGATAAAGCTATAAACGGATTTCAAGATCAAGTCAAGGAACACAATAGAGAAAAACAATGAATCAGATTAAAATACTTTAATTAGATTAGAAGAAGATGAAAAAGGTTCTATCTATTATAGAGGATGCACACGGAGTGGGTTGGTCTAGGTAAAGCACACAGATTTTATTTTATAGTTTGTGGTACAACACCAATCTGAAGATATAATAAAAAAAAAATAAGAAGATAAATATTATAATAACCAAAAAAATTGTTTTTGCAGTGACTGATATTCATTAAATAATTTAATTTATTCAGACCAGCTTCCGATCTTTTTGACCGACTTCCCAAAAGGAGGAGGTATACAATTCGATTGTGTGCTTTTTTTTTTTTTATTTGTTTGTGCGCGCCTTTCATATAGTAAACGTACTCCGATTTTGATGATTTTTGATTCATTTGAAAGAGGAGGCTTGAGAAATGGTCCCATATTCATAAAAACGGGAATCCGACATCTCGTTCCCTCCGAAAACCGCCCCCGAAGGGGGTGGAGGGGGCAAATTTTGTCGAAAATTGAAAATCTGCGTTGATATAATTACAGATAGGACAATATCCGGTAACGTTTAAATGGAACATTTTTTCAAAAGAGTAACGGTTTTCGACATAGAGACATTTTAAATTCTCAAATATACCTATTTTCGCTATGTGGAGAGGGCGATTTCTGTCGAAAATTGAAAATCTGTTTGCAGTACATGAAAGACATAATTATTTGTAGCAACATTTATAATGAACATTTTTCCCTTAGAGTTACGGTTTTCCAGTAAAATCGGTGTTAAAATGGTAACAACTAAAATATTCAAGCGTATTTCCGCAGCGATGTTCTGAGACCTCAATATTAACAACTACAAGCAAGGAATATACGTGGGTAATAGAATAAGTACTATCTTCATTGGTATTAGTGAACGTTCAACGATTTTCGTGACTACTGTTACACTCAAAAGTGTGAAATAAATATTTTTTACAAAAAATTGGACCGACTTTATTAGTTGGTGCACTGAAAAGTATAAAATAATATTAATTCTATTGGGGCTGGTACTTGTGAAGTTGGTGCCAAAGTTACCAATCTACCTGCAACTGCACAACTTCAAAAGTAACAGCACCAATAGAATTAATATTATTTTATACTTTTCAGTAACTAATAAAGTCGGTCCAATTTTTTGTAAAAAATATTTATTTTTACCCATATTTCCGAGAAGCAATAAACTTAAGATTCATTCAAAGACTAAATAGAGAGACATTCATGTTAGTCCTAGAAAAAGTAAATAAATTACATGAGATTTAAAAGCATAGCAAAATTGACTACCTAGTCTAAAATTTAAAATAATTGTGATAGTTTTACCAAATATTTTTAATCTTTGGTATTACAATCTTACCAGCATTTAATCGATGTGGTAATTCATGGATATAAGGGGTTATCATAAAGGAAGGGGTATAATTTGAGGTCTTATATAATTTTGAGAAAACAAGCCGATAGCAGAAAGTAATCTAGTTGTTTCAGTAATTGGATTTTGGATGCAATAGAAAACCAAATAGTTGTGGCATATTTACCGACCAGTTAAAGATTGTATACTGCTGTTTTTAAAGATAGTTTTATAAGCAGGCTCAAACAGAGGCTGTGGGATTATTTAAAAAAATTGTTGTTTGGTAACTGCAGAAAAAAAATTGCGTTAACAGTTGTATGGCAAAGGATATCCCATTCTTTGAGAAAAAGAATTTCTTTAAAATGGTGCCGCGATCTTAATTTGATAATAAATGTTTTGCAGAAAAAATTGGACCGACTTTATTAATTGACGCACTGAAAAATACAAAATAATATTAATTCTATAGATGCTGGTACTTTTGGAGTTGGTGCCTACAACTAAATACAACTGGACAACTTCGAAATTTTGGTGCAGAAAGTCTTTTATCAAACTACAACCAGCACCTATATAGAATTAATATTATTTTATATTTTTCAGTGCAGCAACTAATAAAGTCGGTCCAATTTTTTGTGAAAAATATTTATTTCACACATTTGAGTGTAACATTAATCATGAAAATCGTTAAACCTTCTCTAATACCTGATAAGATAGTACTTATTCTATTACCCATGTATATTCTTAGCTTGTCTTGTTGTTATTCAGAGATCTCAAAACATCACATTGGAAATTCACATATTTCGGACTTACCACTACTGTAACGCGAACACGGTGACTCCTTTGAAAAAATGTTCAATTTAAACATTTCCGGATATAGTCGCATGTTTATTTTTGAGATCTCAGATTTTCAATTTTCGCGAAAAAATGCCACTCCACCCCCTTCAGGGGTAGTTATTCGAGGGAAGGAGATTTCGTATGTGAGCTTTTCTAAAAATGAGACCATTTCTCAATTCTCCTCTCTCAAATGAATCAAAAATCATCAAAATCGGAGCACGTTCACTATGGCAAAACGCGCGAACAGCCATGCATAAAAAACATGCTAAAAAAGCAAACATACAACCGAATTCTATCAGTGTGTTCCTAAATACAAAATATTAGCCTGGCCAGGCTTAAATAATGTCATCAGTCAATGTCATATTCCTATATCGAGTTCATATATCTGTCAATTTTCGACGGCCATTTTAACCCTGGCCAGGCTAATGTTTTGAATTTTGGAACAGCCAGTATACCTCCTCCTTCTTTGTCTGTCAAAAATACATTATAATATCTCGTTTGTTTTGTGATAACAGATTAGCCTGGCCAGGGTTAAAATGGCCGTCGAAAATTGATAGATATATATGGACTCAATATAATAACTGATGATATAATTTAGGCCTGTCCAGGCTAATGGTTTTGTATTGAGGAACAGGTTGTTCGTCTTATTTAGATGTTTGAACACAAGAAATACAATTTGAAGATTCATTCATTAATTTGGTAGAAGAGATTTTGGAATGCTGATAATGCTAGTATCACTTTTAAACGCAACTGAAAATATTAGAATCGTAGAAGAAAAAAAGTTTTCGAACAAATGATTAAATAGTGGTATCAAACCATTTATCGATCCATTATTACCAGAAATAATAAGGTAACAAATGGTAGATCTCTGAAACTAATGATTACAAGAAGTTGAGGGTTTTCTCCATTAAGAATTGTACTATTAGTAGTTTGTACTAGTAGAATGCGATACAACAAATTTAATAAAGAATCTTCATGAATAAAGAGGAAGATTACATTTTATTTCAGAATGGCATAGTTCATGAATATTCGAGTGATCAATGCCGCTGAAATGAATGTCTTTCATAATACAATTTCCATGATAACCTGAGAACTACAACACAATTCTATCCATTGCTGTATGTATGGAATCGTGCCAAAATGCGACGATAAAAAGAAGGTGAGTCAGCGAGACGCCACACAGGAGAGCCCCCTGCTCTTTGCTTCCACCCAGGATTTGAATGACACGAGGCACCCGGAGTTGTGTGTGCGGGGGCGGCTAGGCAATAGTGGGCGGTATAAGCAGCAGCAGCAGTGTTGTTGGGTTCAACTGAAAATTTCGCGTGAATGGAACGTTCCCAGACCCCAACGCCGCCGTGACCTAGATAGGCTAAGCGCCATTCACGAGCCGGGCGCGGCGTCTGGTGAATGAAATGAAACGCGGCGCAGAGGTGGAGGCGGCAGAGGCAACCACTCCAACACTCTACTTTCAATCCCCCCCGAGCCCCTCCTCAACAGGAACGTACCATTCAATTCGAGGGGAGGCCCAGCTGACGGAAGATACACAACATCGGGAGCGGTATGTATATGTGTGTGTGTGTGTCTGAGCTAGAGATGGTGGTTAGCGTTGTGCCACCGCCCCCGCTAACGGCCGTTTATTCATAATACGTGAGCGGGGGCGTTTTGCAGAAGAGGATTAATCTTGATCTTTGTCAACAGTGTCTAAAGCATCAATGACTATATTCGCCATTCGAGATGTAAATGGTAGACCTATTGTATATTATGTAAATGGCTCAGAAAACAAACAAGAACGTTCAGACTAACGATAAATATGTAACTTATAATAGCGTGATTATAATGATGAATACTAGTAAGGATGGTAAAAAAATCTGTAGGAGCAAATATCTCATAAATAGATTCAAATAAATATTTCAAAAAAATCAAAAATTGGACCGACTTTATAAGTTTGTGCACTGAAAAAAATACAAAATAATATTAATTCTACTGGTGTTGGGTCTTTTGGAAGTTGGTGCAAAAGTTTTTATCTAACTACAAATTAATATTATTTCTATTGATTCTTGAATAGCTAAAAAATCATGTAATTGAATTTCTTGAATAATATCATAGACCGATTTTTTGGTATTAGTGTTTATGTTATTATTTTATTACTTTTCTCAACAATTGATTAGGTATCTGGGACAATTTGGTAATAAATAAACCTTTTGTTTGTTTGATATATGAATGCGATAGTTGGTGTTGGTACTTTTGAAGTTGGTGCCAAAACTCTCAACTATCTTCTTTCAAATTAATCAGAAATCATCAAAATCTGAGCTGAGTTTATTATACAAAACGCGCGAACAGCCATACATAAAAAAGAAAACACAACCGAATTGTACACCTCCTCCTTTTTTTTAAGTCGGTCAAATATAATAATAATATAATATAATAATAACTTATGGATCTTTTTTCTATGTAACATTTGTCAAAGGAATGAGTCTGTTTGACTCAAATCAAATTTAATCGAGTTCGGAAATTGTTAGGTACTATATTCTCAGAAATGATGATAATTCTTCATCTTCTTCATCTTTCTATATTTGGTTGACTCCACAATACATTTTAATAGCTGCGTTCTATCATATTGAAGGAACAGTAATTGTAATTAGGAGGAGGTATACAATTCGACTGTCTGTTTTTTTGTTTGTGCGCGCGTTTTATATAGTAAACGAGCTCCGATGGAGGCTTGAGAAATGGTTCCATATTCATAAAAACGCAAATCCAAAATCTTCTTCCCACTGAAAACCGCTCCCGAAGGGGTGGAGGGGGCAAATTTTATCGAAAATCGAAAATTTGAGGTGGTATAATTAAAGATAGGACAATATCCGTTTAAATTTTAAAATTTAAAGTTTAAATTGAACATTTTTTTAAAAGAGTTACGGTTTCCGAGATAGAGGCATGTTAAATTCTCAAATATATGTATTTTTGCTATGTGGAGAGGGCGATTTCTTTCGAAAATTTAAAATCTGTGGCTACTGCATGAAAGACATAATTAGTTGTAGCATCATTTATAATGAACATTTTTTTCTTAGAGTTACGGTTTTAGAGTTAAATCGATATTAAAATGGTAACATCTAAAATACTTAAGCGTATTTCCGCAGCGATGTTTTGAGATCTCAATAACTACAAGCAAAGAATATACGTGGGTAATAGGATAAGTATAAGTACTCAGTACACTCAAAAGTGTGAAATAAATATTTTTTACAAAAAATTAGGCCGACGTTATTAGTTGGTGCACTGAAAAATATAAAATAATATCTGCTGGTACTTGTGAAGTTGGGCCAAAAGTTATCAATCTAACTATAACTGCAGAACTTCAAAAGTAACAGCACCAATAGAATTAATATTATTTTATATTTTTCAGTGCACCAACTAATAAATAATTATTATTAATTAAAATAATTTTTTGTAAGAATTTTTTTTTAATTATCCATAAATTATTAATTTTTTGAAGACCTGTTATGTGGCCTTAATCAAAAATTACTACCAAAGTGTAAAATTCGAATAAGTTTTAACTGTATAAAAATCTTAATAATAGGGTTAATGTAATGCCATTCATATAACCTTTAATTACTGATTGCTTTTATGAGGGTTGTTAAGGGCTCAATTCAATTTTAACATCTGAAATTGTCACCCGAATGAAATTCGGTGCTCCACGTCCTTTATCAATTGGGTAAGAACGAAATGATGTACTATCCGTAGCCAGAGGGGGAAATGCTGAAAAAATAATTTAAAAAAAGATTTCTCCACGTATAATACTTATATTTTCGAATTATAATTACTATAATTTTAAAGTTTCAGAAATCGGAGTGATCGAAAAATTGCCGTAAGTACACATGTTATACATTGGAAAAAATAATTGGTCTTTTCCTCTTTCTAACTAAATTACCTAAACAAACAATATTTCTTATAGCATATACTGATTATGCAATTGAAACGAAGCTAAACAAACCTATTACTAATCTAGTAAAACAATAATTAGACTTTCGGCCGCTAGGTGATCGGTTGTAAATATCCAATAACAAGTCGCAAAAAGAGATTCAAATGTGTCACAATATTTAATATTTTTTTTGTTATTCGTACTCCAAGCTGTCCAATTAATAAATTAAAGTTACCTGTTTGCTTCCTGTTTAATTTATGATAAAAGTTCAACAATCTTATATCCACATAATATGTTGACTGATAACGATTTCCATTCCCGAAAAAATGTGGTAATTTTTTTACATGCTGATGAAAAGAATAATAATATATTTGATATTTCATATATATCTTGCTTTTGAACTTTGTGTAAAACTATGTATATATGAATGACTTACCAATGAATTCTATGGCCTTAGGGAAATGACTAGCTAAATTCTGAGACCAATGATCAGTTATAGGTATCTGCATGTACTTGATGCTGCCTTGGTCCTCGAACACATTAGGAAGATCCGGAGTCACATTCAGAATGTACTGAAAATTGAGAAAAGAATTCATCAGCACCTGTTTACATATTCAAACAAAATATAAAATGCGAAGGTCCAGTGGAAATAATTATCACAAGATTTTAATTTAAATTGGTATTTTTTGAATTTTGAAATATTCGATTATCAGTTTCAATTCAGTAAGACATTAAGATAGAAAAGAGTTTTCATTTCATTTTAATGATTTAACGAATATTTCAGAACAAAAATCGACAAAATTTTTGATTCGGGATGTATCACGAGAAAAACATAAAGTAGAGTGGAATATGCATAAAAACGGTAGGACAGTCATGTATTATTATTATTATGTATTATGAAAACGACGGGCACCAGGGACATTTCCCTTTGTGGGTCACCTCGACCTTAAGGTCTTTTGTACCATCCCGTGATGTTGTACTATTGCACATTTTTTTCTCTGTTTAAATCCAGCTCCTTGGGATAATCAATTAGTGCTCTTGAACCACAGGCTTTTCCTAATAGGTGGAAAACGCCCTTCCTTGGACTCTTTGTCTTTTATGAGCTAAGTTTTCGTATTCAGTTAGTAAGTGATTTACAGATTCTGATTCTGTTGCTTCTGTGCAGAATTTGCAGGGATCATCTTCAACAAAACCCATCTTTTTAAAGTGGTTTTTGATGGGATAATGACTTGTGGTGATTCCAACCAACTGTCTCAGATCATTTTTTTTTTAGGAGAAGTCGGCTTTTTCCATTTGAGTATCGCTCTAGCAGGCGTTTGGCCAGACTGGCTTGCTCTAGATCGTGCCAGTATTTGGTATTCAGCCTTGATTCCATTTTTTTTGTTGCTGTTTTGTCATGTTATTTTGCTTGTCCACAGAAAGGAAGACTGAGCTTTTTCTAGCCAGAGAGTCAGCTTTTTCGTTGCCATAAATGTTCTTGTGCCCTGGTATCCATATGAGGCAAACTTTGTTATCTCTTGCCAGTTGCACAAGACCTTCATGGCATTCCTTTAGTAGTTTTGATTTTTTAGCAACAGATGTCACTGCTTTGATGGCGGCCTGGCTATCAGTTGCTATATAGATTATGGCCAATATGTGATTCCTCTTACGAATCGCATGGGTACATTCTATAATTGCCATTATTTCTATCTGAAAAATTGAGCAACTCTCGCCCAGGGGTATGTGTATTTCTGTGGAAGGTCCCCAGACCCCCAGGCCGGGTTTGCCATCCCTCAGTGAAGCATTTGTGTACCAGGTTAGGGGACCCCTTTCCTTTTCCGTAGGTAGAGGAGTCTCCATCCATTCGTCCACTTTTGGTATTTTTATTTCGTAGTTTCTGTAAAAAAAGTGTTGTGTTCCCATATCATCGACTGGAATGTCTTTTAAATATGGGATTTTGTTTAGAATACTCCAGTGTCCCGTCACTCACGCATATCTTGTTTTGCTTGTTCTATGAATTCTATGAAGTCGAGTGGAATATGCATAAAAAAGGTAGGAAAGTCGTGTAAGTTGCCACACCAGATATTTCAGATACAATAATGCCCAAATATTGTCTAATATTTCTCTATTGATAGGTTGTAATACTAAGACTGTTTTGTTTTTAATTTACTCTAATTTCCTTGGTATTTCTTTCCACAACCTTTACTTAGAATGATGTAGGTAAACATTTTGCAAGGTAAGGTGTTTGAAATTTACCTTAGAAACGAGTTTTCATTTAAAATAATGCGATCGCTAAACAAGATAAATAAAGCATTAAATTCTTAGTATTAAGTAAAGACATCATTCTTCATCATACGATGATCTCATATTTATTGCCACGAACACAAAAAGCTAAGTACAAATATTAGCTAATTACAACACCACATTTCATCGACCTGCATAATTTTCAAATAAAAGCTTCATTGTTTAATGAATGCAGCATATGTTGTATGTTCTCATTAATTATTGTGGAAAAGTGCGCTATAAATTCCCATTTAAGTTAACACAAACAAAACACACCAAGAATGAGAAATTGGTGAAGGCTAACTAACACCCGTTCGTCAGTCTACCACACACTCGTTTATTATTATACAATGTGGGCCAAATTAAAGTTCCACAGTTTTAAATCACAAATAATTTGCTACTTGTTAAAACAACAAAATTTATTTTTGGGGAGCTTGTTCTGATTAGGTCACCTGAGTTTGGTCATTTTTTTAGACAGGACCTTTTTCTAGAACGGTGGTGGTGTTACTTTTGAAGTTTTAAAAAAGAGTCAGTAGATCCGGTCCTGTTTTTTTTTTAGCAAATTCAGATATCCTATCCATGTCAGCCAATTGGCAGCACAAATACATACCTCTGTTATTTGATCAAGATGGCCGTGGACTCGTGGGAGATTACCATACACGATATAGGAGAGAGAATATGAATTTTACTGACCGACTTCAAAAAAGAAGGTATACAATTCGGTTGTACGTTTTTTTTTCATACGTTTACTAGTAACCGTACTCAGATTTAGATTTTTGTTTCATTTGAAAGAGGAGAGTTGAGAAATGGTCCCATATTTAGAAAAACTCAAATCCGAAATCTCCTTCACCCCAAAAAACCGCTCCCTGGAGGGGTGGAGGTGGCAATTTTTCTCGAAAATTGAAAATCCGAGACTTAAAGAAAATGGCATATCCGGAAACGTTTAAACGAGCGTTTAAATTGGACATTTTAAAAAATAATCATGTGTTTCCGCGTTACAGTCTGAAATATGTGTTCTAGCTATGTGGCAAATTTTTCCGAGAATCTAAAATTCAAGATTTGAAAATTAGAAAGGGAAACTTTTAAATTGAACATTTTTTCAAAAGAGTTACGGTTTCCGAGTTTCGCAATGGTAAAGTCTGATATATGTGATTTCGTATTTGCGTATTTCCGCTATGCCGTAGAGCAATTTTTTTTCGAAAACTGAAAATATGAGACACCAAATTAAAGAAAAGATTATATGTAGCAACATTTATATTGAGTTACGGTTTTCGAGTTACAGCAGGAAAGTCTGAAATATGTAGGTATATTTGCGCCGAAATGTTTTGAGATCTCTGAATAATAAATAACAGGTACAAGCTAATCCTATATCTTTTTGGGATTAGAGAACGTTCAACAATTTTCATGACTAATGTTAATGTTACACTCAAAAATTTGAAATAAATATAAAAAAATTGGACAGACTTTGTTGTCGCACTGAAAAATACAAAATAATATTAATTCTATTGACCCAGCACCAATAGAATAAATATTATTTTGTATTTTTCAGTTCAACAACTAATAAAGTCGGTCCAATTTAAAAAAATATATATCTATTCATGTGATATTTAGATAGATCATTTAACAGAAGCAGCGTAATCTTCTATGTGAAAATTATATTTAAAATCATAAATAAGGATAAATTTTACAGGTTATGTTGAATTTTTATGTCAATTCAATTGTGATTATTTTGAGATTTTCAAATAAAGATTATTATTAACGTTTATATTATGTTCTATGTTCATGGGTGACGTTGTATCAGTTAACGTAACCTCTAAAACTTATATTGATTTATGATTTTAATTATGATGCACACATTAAAAGACTACGCTGCTTTGGCTAAAAATGAGCACATATTTGAATATCACTTGAATAATATTCATATTTTCGCTATACACTGTTTGAATGAGTAGAGTCACTGAATTTTCTTATATAGTATATGGTAATCTCCCACGAGTGCGCGGTCGTCTTGATCAAATAACAGAGGTATTTGTATTGCCAATAAGTCCTCCAAATAAGTTGCAACAGCTATACCTAGATAAAATTATAACAGATTGAAAAGTGTTAAACTTAAAAATAATGACACACCGTGTAAATAAAAGAGCAACTATGACAACAGACACACCATTTGAATTTTCTTTCTACAAAAAAGTGCCACCCATTATCATAATAATATAACCAAACAACAACAACACACACACATAGCTAGCTCCATATCTGTGACACGCCATCTAGGTGCACCCCACGCGTGACCCACACAATAGAAGCATTTAATAAATGGAAAAACAAAAAATCTGAATTGATATTATAATATGCCCACATATACCCGACAACCCAACGCTAACCAGTTATGGTGTGAAGTACTTATTCAATGTATACAGATCGAATGACCGAAATTGCATGGAGATAACAGGGTATTTCAGTAGGAATGAAATCACTACTTTTAAAACTGTCACATTATACCGGGCAATTTAAAAAACAAGATTATTTTATAAAACAATCAAATAATTTAGTTGTTAATTCACATTTATTGAATTTGTGTTCATTGATTTCCAAAACGCCCGCAAGATCTCTGACGTCACAACAGAAAGAATTGGCAACGCTTAGAGTTTGAAGTATACAAAATAGCTCAAACCAACAAAAGAAAACGAAGAATAAATTGAGGTTATAGTCAATTGTCATTTTGTTTTCAGATTATAATGCTTTTCTACTATTATTGTTATAATTATTTAACAAACATGGATCCAGGATTTTCTAAAACTGACAGTGATAATTTGCCATTGGTGGACAGCGAGATAATAAATAATTTTCATATTCACACCGTTTCACGATGTGGATGAAAAATGACCCACAAAAACTACTCCAATCAAAACGTGTTGAATATACCCAATATTTTTCCTGAAATTATCTATCGTTTGTAGAAAAAAACAAAAAAAATCACGTCATTCCCGTTCGAGATATTCGCAAAAAACATCAGTCTGTAGGCACGCTAGCAAGAAAGTTAATCCGCACGATAACTCAAGAACGGTACCAAATTTCGACCAGGGGTTTTTTGCAGCTCCGTGAACTTAGAACCCGACTTGAAAATAAAATCAAAAAGTATGCTTGTAAACTACAAACGACGTAGATGTTTGTAGTGAAATTTATTTGTATGTAGTTTTTCAAAAACCCTTGAAAATCGAAAAAAACGATTTACTCCTACAATTTTTGATGCTTTTAAGTATTTTTTCCGGGAACGTGTTAAGAATCGTTTGTAGTTTTTTGTAATGATAACAGTTTTTTTTTTGTAAAATTTTTTCAACATTATTAATCTTTTAAACAAATTTTTGTGCTTCCAGAAACTACAAACGATGTAGATGTTTGTAGTGAAATTTATTTGCTTGTAGTTTTTCAAAAAACATTGAAAATAGAAAAAATATATTTACTTCTACAATTTTCTATGTTTTTATGGATTTTCTTCCTGGAATGTGTTAAAAATCGTTTGTAGTGATAATAGTTTTTTTGTTAATTTTTTTCAACATTATTTATCGTTTAATCAAATTTACGAGAAATAAATTTAATAAAATTTTTGTTCTTCCAGAAACTACAAACGACGTAGGTATATGTTTGTAGTGAAATTTATTTGTTTGTAGTTTAGAAAAAAAATAAAATAAAAATAAAATATTTACTCCTACAATTTTTTATGTTTTTATGGCATTTTTACGGGAATGTGTTAAGAATTATTTGTAGAGACTTACGAAGAAATATAGCATATATATTATTTTATGTAAGTGAAAATGGCGATAGTTACTAAAGAAATGTAGGAAAAGTCTAGTGATTAAATAGTTTGAAACAAAATATTTTGTTGAATTTAATTTAAGTCAAATTTTGTGATGTTCAATAATGTTAATAGAATGTCAAAGCCAAATCTGTTACTACCAAAAAGTAAACTAGAAGCAAAAAAAAATTATTAAATTTATTTTATATAAATTTATTTTATATAAATTTGTTTACGCGATTAATAATGTTGAAAAAATTTAATAAAAAAAACTAACGTTACTACAAAAGATTTTTAACACAGCAAAAATTGTGGTAGTAAATATTTGTTTTTTGATTTTCAAGGTTTTTTTGAAAAACTACAAACAAATAAATTTCACTAGAAACATCTACGTCGTTTGTAGTTTACGAACATAATTCTTAATTAATTTTATTTGCAAGTCAGGCTCTAAGTTCACGGAGCTGTTTTTTGCTGTAGGTTGGTATAGGCCCACGGAAGAGCCTTATTGTTTTTGGTGAAGTTTAGATACAGCCGAAAACCATGTTGCTTAGATCATTTTCTAAGTAAAATCGTCGAAGATCTCAAACTTCTTCACTTTTTTGGGCTAAAGTCAAAATGGTATAATTTAGCTAAATATATCAAAATAAGACTAAATACAACATTTTCGTCAAATAAATTTTAAATTGTTGGCACAAGGAGTATGCTTATCGGTGTGAATATGCCCATGAAGGCTTACTGCCTTCGTTAGTAGTTATGTATTGAATATGCAGTTTTTCAGTTCCGAAGTTCGCTATATTAAAACTAAAAAGTAAATTTGGCATTGTATTTATTTAATGTGAAATCCAAGTGTATACACTTGACTTGGATTGAATAGACCACATTTTTATGATGATGATTCTGTAGGTTGCGTACAGGTCAAAAGGGTAAATTATATCTGCACAGTTCGTGGAAGTATAAATCCAGAACACAAAATCACCAAAACACTATATAATGTAGAAGTTGTTATTGATGAAACTCCAGAACAACGCAAACTTTCTAAACCATTTTGTAACATAAAAATACAATGATCTTGAATAAAATACAATTCTCAGTTGTAGTGTCAAAAGTGATGAGCGAAATTCAAACCTTCAAATAAATTTGACATAGAAACTTTTTTGACATTTACAGTAAGGAAGGGCTGGTTAGTTCTGCTATCTATAACCTGCCTACTCTGAGGTCTACTGCAGTGCTACAATTTATAAGAGTTCTATAGACTATGACCATCTCGGTTTATCATATTTGAATAGAAAAGGATAACAAAGTTTTCTGCTGTGGCGTCATAACGGTTTATTGTTAATTTTATTTCTTAATATATCCATTATTATGCAGTTTTGAAAGATGTGAGACTTCAATTTATAAATATAGAACCAAAAAATACAATTTTACAAATTTACTGAAATACCCCATTGAATAAATTAAGACTCATTTACTCGTCCCGGATCCCGGACCTACGCGTATTGTTAACTGTGAACGTCTGGCAAAAGACATTTCCCTACCATCATTTGGTTTTAGGGACGATTAATAACAGATAGTAGAGCCAACCATTTTCATGATATGTTTCTATTTGGGTGATTCGCAGTGTATATTGAATGCATCATAAAAATAAATGTAACTGACCTAAGTGGAAGCGCCATATTAATAATAATAATAATACTTATTAAATGTCGTTTTAATTGGCTTAATGTTCATCGATGGCAATTATTATCACTATCGTACATATAGCAGGTAGTTTTAGTTATTGCGACTTACTTGTATACTGTGTTTGGCCAATGCTTGGCTATCTTCGCTATTGGCAGCGTTACCCAAAAATAGGTACGGAAGTATCTCAACGGGAAACTCCCTATCTTCGTCCAAGCCTACAAATGAAAGAAAAGTATATATTAGAGTTTGATTCAAATCTAGATTCGCTTCTTGAATGATTATTAAAATACTTATGCAAATGTCCGCATCAAAAGAGTTGATTCTAGTAATATTATGGAGATACTCAATTGAAAATGATTTTCGTACTAAACTTCTTTAGATCGTTTGACCAATAAAGTAAAACCTCAGATCACGACTAACTTTATAAAGCGACAACCTCCGTTAAACGACCACTTTTTTGCCAATAGAATGTGCCGATGCCGAAGGAGGCTAATGTCAGGGTCGGTTTCGCCAGTGGCCACCCTCATATGATAGGAAAAATTCGAGGATGGTCGCATTGAGAGGTTTCACAGTAATATACGACATCTTCTGTCATTCTTAAAAAACCTACCTAAAGAGCTGTCACACCGATCGTCGGTGTCGGAGCTGCTGTCCGTAGAGCTGTTGGCGGCCGAAGGGATGCCGCCCTCGCCTCGCCTTCGACGTCCTACCTGTGAAGCTGGTGGTGCTGAGATGCGCAGCGATCGTAATCCCATCAGTGGCAACGGATCCGGACCGCCACCTGGCAGAATGCCGCCTCCAGCAACGGCTCCGAGTGCGTCCTCGGCTGTCGGTTCGGAGCAGGAATCGCACCATTCGGGAAATGCGGAACGGAAGGTGTGAAAGCCACCTAGAAAGAAAAAAATATATACAAATTAGTCATAGATGAATTTTTATGAACGAATAAAAAAGGCAAGGTGTGGAATTATTAGATTGTTTGTTGTTTTTAACGTGTTTCTATAAGCTTCACTTATTAATGAATGGATTTTTCCAAATAAGATATTATTTTACCAACGCACGTGTGACGTAATACAACTGCTTACTTATATAGACTACAGATATAGGAACTTTCATTATACATATACAAGATAATATCAGCGGCTTCGTACGTCCTTTTCCTTTGATAAAGTACCCTATACACTGCGCCCGATGGTCTAATATTCTCTAAAAATTAACAAAGATGTTAACAAATATCTTTCCTATTCCCGCACATCCGCAACGCATACGAAGATCCTTACAAAGAGGAGATGCTGATCAGGATACGTCCTGTAGTTCATTATTTGATAATCCCACAGGAGCAATTTTCCACGATCAAAAATAGTCTATGTGTTAATCCAGGTAATAAAGTATATGTGTGGCAAATTCATCCAAATTAGTGCGTCCGTTTTTGCACAATTGGGTAACAAACATTTTCATATATTATATAATCTTAATAGTAGGGACGTTCAAGCTTTCTAAGGTACCGATGTTAATGATTTTTTAGATTCAAAGGTGAACTTGAAAAAGATGGTACCGCATACAATATTTCAATATCAGAATCTCTTCCCCACAAAGAAACCTCCCACACAAATTCTCTATTGTATTAAAAATTGTTGTCTTATTCACATGAGGCGAGCTTAAGTTTGATTTAAGAGCCAACATTTTTTACCTGTACACATATTTACATACTGATTCATTAATTCAATAGAAAATATATCAGTTCGTTTGAATATTGGTTGCTTGGTTCGATTACTTTTCTATATCTTTTGAAATAAAAATATTATAAATTCCACAATTTCACAAGTCGTGTCTTGTGTAACAAAAAAAAAAAAAAACAAGAAGTTGTCAACGATAAATGATATACTTATTTTACACATCAAAATTGTATTCAAATATCAATACTCGATTTATTGAAAGAAATGAAATATAATATAGGCACGTAAAAGAAATAAAGATTGGAATGTTGATTTTACTTGATGTAAACATTATACAATTCCACATAGACTGGATCAATGTAATTGTTTTTATTTCATATTCAATAAATATCTACAGAAAAGAAAAGCGTAATTCGTATTGGGTAAAATGTCACAATAAATAGAGGCCAACAAAATATTAACAATTCTGTGGAAATTCGTAGGTGAGAAAAGATTATGTTTTAAAATTTTATCTACCTATTCGTAAATGCCAAGGATTTTCTAGATTGCTTCTATTTCATCGAGTCTGTTATAAAATGAATAGATTAGAAATTTTTCATTCTGTGAAACATATACTGGAGGTAGGATTCACACCATTCGAGAAAGGCCGAATAGAAAATGCGTGAAACAAACCCACCTTGATTCTTAGAGCACAACCTCAAAATCTTAACATTTTCTTCTTTTCTATGTAATCATCTTAATAGATACTCGTAACTTCGCCTCCGCATATTGTTTGTAACTTGTAGCGCTTGTCAGCGGTGTACTAAGTTAATCTGTCATCCCGTCGCTATCATTTTGCTGCTGTCACCCATGTAAACTGTGAATTCATTTCATAATCTCATGTGTGATTTCATATTTAGATACGCCTTATTCTTTGAACTTGAGGGTTAACTATGCAACAGTAGATATCGCTGCCCGTACTATTCTTTCAATCTAACCTTAAGGAATGATTTTGATTCTCTTTTTAGAGATGCTTATTTTTTCTGGGATAAAAATTCTCTTAGAACACAAAGTTCAAAATCTATGTAAGTAATATTATGTGTTTTCATCTAGTACCCGAACATCGAGACAAACCCCCAATAGATTTATTATACGTAAGAATTAATGAATATAATTCCAAATTGATTTTTTCCACAAACTCCATCTAGACCTTGGTGCAGGTTTAATTTCATTATTATTAATTCATGATCATAAAATCATAATTTCGGAGCATTCTCTTTCTCATGAAAAAAAGATCTGGTGTGTCCACTCACACGACTTTCCTACCGCTCGCAGACAAATTCCACTAAATAAAAAATCGTTCGATCAAAATCAACAACAATGGACATGTAACATTTTTCCGAAAGATGAAACGTTTAGCCAGAATCGCTGGAAACATGTGGAAAATATGGAATTTTATTCAAGCATAACTTTTTTTGTGCTTTTTCTCAGAGATGGCGCTGTATGATGGTGGTAAAGGGCTCTCAGAAGAATACATCAGGCAAGTTTAATCAAAATTCTTAGAGCCGTTTTCGCGATACTTTCTTGAGCAAATCACGTTTTTTTGGCTATAGCTCAGCACCCATTTTATACAGTGCCAGCGGCGAGTGGTATTGGTACTAAACAAAATAAAAAAGAAAGCAACAAAATACAGCGATCCCGTTCCTAAGATAATGCTATCACAGACATACAGACAGATCAATGGCTTAAAATATGTTTATTAGACTTAGAAAACTCTGAAACGTAAAAATCTCGACACCGAAAATTTCAGACGATTACAATACTTTCCTTATACAGCTACTTTAGTAGCGTAGGAAAGTAATAGTCATCAAAACCAGTGCAAAAAACATACAACCGAACTGTATGTATAAATTCCGTTAATAAGATGTGAAAGCCTCTTTTTGACCGATTTCGAAAACCACTATGACAATCCGACAATATGTTTTCTTTTTTATGTATGGATGAAGCGCGTTTCGCAAAGACGGGCTTTGATTTTGATGATTTTTCTTTTATTAGAAAGAAAATTACTTATAAATGTTCCCATTGAGGTAGATGAGAAACGTATTTCTCTCCAATAGAAGAGTTTAAAAAAACGAGAATTTGAGATGTCAAAATTAAAAAAGAAACTGGAATCCTTTGTATTGAACATTTTTCTAAAATTCAAAGATTTTACAGTTAAAGCCTGGGGGAGTTTTCGTTTCTCTTTATTTTGTTGTACATATTCATTGCAAACGTGATTATTCTGCTGACACTCAAAATAAACTTTGCCGAAAACTATGTTCGAATCAATTCGATGCAAAAAAGAATTTATTCCACTGGTACTTTTGAAGAAGGTTTCAAGATACTTCAAACTACCTGTAACTGATTCTTCATCTCCTGCACAAATTCAAAAGTATAAACTAATCTATTACCATCGTAATTGGATGAAATGAAATACTAGCTTAAAGTTAAATTGAAAAATAAATCACTTTATATAAAATATTTTTATATATACATTAGTATCGATTATCGATTATATCATTCCAATGACGTATAACGTGTATTTATTATAGCCATAAAACTCCAACGCCCGTAGGTGGGAGAAGGCTATTTTGATCCTTTAAACGTTCTTGCTATCCTTAAATTACTTATATACCTATCACCAGCGTCATGATAGTAGATAGAAAAGAAATAAGCGTAGCAAGAATAGGGTGGATCAGTCTGGAGGTGGTGGTGAAGCGTAAAAAAACTTTATTGGTGCGATCAAACAGATCCTAGAGCTTCATTTCCAATATTGCCTGTGAAAATGGCATCTAAGTAGATTTATGAAGACGTTTACAACGTTCAATATTGCAAACTAAAGATGAAGATCTTCTATATAAATATTTTTTTTTAAAATTGGATCTACGTTATTAGCTGATGCAATAAAAAATACAACAGTCGGTGCTGTTTTTGAAGATGTGCAGTTGCAGTATGATAACTTTTGGCACCAACTTCACATTAATAATATTTGGTATTTTTCAGGGCTCCATTTAACAACGTCGGTCCATTTTTTTGTAAAAAAATATTTATTTCACACTTCACGAAAATCTTTCAACGCTCACTAATACCAAAGAAGATAGTACTTATCATATTACCCACGTATATTCGTTGCTTGTACTTGTTATTATTTAGAGATCTCAAAACATCGCGGCGGAAATACAAGTAAGTATTATAGATTCTACCATTTTACCACCGTAACTCTAAGGAAAAATGTTCATTATAAATGTTGCTACAAATAATTTGGTCTTTGATGTAGTTGCCTCAGATTCTCAATTTTCGAAAGAAATTGCCCCCTCCACATAGCGAAAATACACACATCTGAAATTTTAACATCGCTGTAACTCGAAAACCGTAACTCTTTGACCGACGAACCCCGAACGGAGGAGGTATACAATTCGACTGTCTGCTTTATTTTTATTTTCTTTGGTTCGTGCGCGCCTTTTATATAGTAAATTTTGATTGATTTGAAAAGGGAGGCTTGAGAAATGGTCCCATATTCATAAAAACGCAAATCCGAAATCTCCTTCCCTCCGAAAAACGCCCCCGAAGGGGTGGTGGGTGCGAATTTTCTCGAAAATTGAAAATCTGAGTTGGTATAATTAAAGGTAGGACAATATCCGGAAACGATTAAATTGAACATTTTTACAAAAGTGTTACTGTTTTCGAGATAGAGGCATGTTAAATATGTATTTTTACTATGTGGAGAGGCCGATTTCTTTCGACAATTGAAAATCTTTCGATACTACATGAAAGATATAATTATTTGTAGCAACATTTATAATGAACATTTTTTCCTTAGTTACGGTTTTCGAGTTAAATCGGTGTTAAAGTGGTAACATACAAAATAGTCAAGTGTATTTCCGCAACAATGCTTGGAGATATGAATAATAATAACTACAAGCAAAGAATATACATGGGTAATAGGATAAGTACTATCTTCATTGGTATTAGTGAACGTTCAACGATTTTGGTGGCTAATGTTAGGTACACTCAACAGTGTGAAATAAATATTTTTTACAAAAAAATGGACCGACGTTATTAGTTGATGCACTGAAAAGTATAAAATAATATTAATTCTATTGGTGATGGTACTTGTGAAGTTGGTGCCAAATCTAATCTAATCAATCTAACTGCTACTGCACAACTTCAAAAGTAACAGCACCAGTAGAATTAATATTATTTTATACTTTTCAGTGTAGTTTTATTTTTATCACAACTTTTTTGACCAGGCTCTAAGAATATTGCAGTTGTTATAGATCTACCTAAGTATGCCACAATTTAAGAGAAAGGTAAGTAAATTACAAATAATTCATACCGTTGAAAAAACCATGACAATAAATTGGATCAAAACCCACTCCTCGTAAGTGCTCCTGCGCAACCCACTACATTTCGTGCAAAAATAATAATTAGAACATTCCCCTGATAGAAATATCGAAATATGTATGTAGCCAAAGTTACACGCATAGCCTGAGACAATATGGTGGTGACACTGGGTCGCCCAAGTGAAAAATAAAAAAAAGTGGAGAAATGGGAGTTCACAAGCTCATTTAATGAAAAAGCGAACTCTAGGTGATTTGGCTACTGAGCTCTCTAAGACTGCCCCTTGAATTCCAGAATGGTTTATAAAATACAATTTTTTATCAAACCAAGGAATATAATGAATGCACAATATTCGATTTTTAGTTAATCTTCGCTGTGATAAAATAAGAAAATCTATGTCCTCCACAGCTAGTACAATAAGAAAAACATAAGACATGTTCTTCTTTGACAATTGACAGCAGCGAAACTTCTTGTGAGTGATCAATATTATAAAGATATAAATCACTTGACGGTCTTTATAGAGATTCGGAATGCAATTAATTGTCATACCTAATGGAGATCACTAAGATCTTGAAAATATATTACCTATATTGAGGAATAGGCATGGACATATGCGACATTAGTCTGAGAAATAGGCTGCTGTGACAGACAGACAGATACGAAGTGATCTTACTCATTTGTTTCCTTAGAAATACGGAAAACTATCAATGCATGCAACAAAGAATTGCTCAAATATAATGAAACATTATCGAAGCTTGTCACGATTGGGTAATCTTTCCCTTCAAAGACGAGTGAATTGGGAATTGTAACCGTTGAAAACCGCTAACGTATTGTTATTATTATATCATTATGTATAATAGTACCTATAGAGTTGTTAAGAAGCTTATACATCACCATTGTCGCTTTTAGTACGTATATATATAGCGGACCTATTGTCACATCCCGGATGAACACTTATGTACTTAATTGTTGTTGTAAATATGGAGTACGAGATTTCCTGCCTCATGTTGCTATAATACACCAATATCTACTTCCGAAAATTTAATTTGGAAGAAGTCCTACCAAAAACGTAGGTGCATAATAATTATTCAAAACTTGCAGTATGGATGCGGCCCTCCAAGTCCACACAATATACTTCCGATAATTTAAATCAGTTACAGCCGTATTCATAGTCAAATCTTAGTTCCATACTAGTTTTGTTTGTGTGTAAGGTAACGAAAATATCAATCATAACACTGAATACAGTGGTATATTTCTTTTGGTTTTTGTGTAAGGTAACGAAAATATCAATCATAACACTGAATACAGTGGTACCTATATTTCTAAGAAAATATTTTTTTAAATAGAAATATTTCTTTAATTTTCAGGGTTGCGTATTGTACAGGGTGGCTAAATTAGAATGGAAGCCGGCCATATCTCTGAAAATAGTACTAGTAGAGCTTTCGGGTAAAATTTTAATGCCTTTTCGCGCCATTTAGCGGGGCCGATGATTTTTTTTGGACGAAAGCAAAGGTCGAAAAAAGCTCCAGCAAAAAGTTTGGACATCAAGTTTATTCTATTCTGTAGAACCAAACCGGAGTAATGAATTTTTGTTTTAGGGGAAAATGGTTCAGACAAAAAATGTTGGAAGAAGACAGCAAATCAGATAAGAAACTTTTGATATCAATTATTTAGGAAAAACTTTGAGAAAATTCGATATTTAAATTAGGAATGACTGATACGCCTCCTAGTTGCCATTTTAGAAACTCAAAACTTATTTCCAGCATTTTCTCTTGGTCACTTTTACTCAAGAAAATTTTACCCGAAAGCTCTATTATTACTGGTTTCGGAGATATAGCCGGCGTCCATTCTTATTTTGCCACCCTGTAAATACCTAGGCGAAAACGAATTTTGATTTAAGAAGTTAAGTTTGTGGGCATAATTATAAAATGAAAATAATTTTTCTTCAAACGCATCCTGAGACATATATTAACATTCTGAAATGAATGACTGAAGATATACGGAAGGCGTTTGAGAAATAAAGAGTTGGTGTTATTGTGGTAATTTTATCTTTGTTTTGAAATTAATGAAGAAAAAATTAATATTAGGTAAGTATATGACTTTTTTAAATTTCAAATGTCACCATTTTGAAACTACTTGATCTATCATTATCATTAACGACATTTACTGATTTTGTACCAAATTTTATTACGATAATATAGAAAATAAATTTCAAAGTTTACAATAACTAACATTAGTTCAAAGTTCAAGATTTATATTCTCTTATCTATATAATTATAAGCAGGTCTAATAATTAATTTTAAAATATCGCAGTTCCTTTGAAAATTGTTTGCGTAAATAGATATATCAATTATTTTTCAACATTTTTAAATCTTCAATTTCCTGTCAATGCTATTAAAAAAAACATATTATCTCTGATAGGACTTTCACAAGTGTCTTGTCAATAATATAGGTAGATCTGCTGATTCATATACCTACGTAACAAAAAACAGGAAGTTGGCAACGATAAGTGAAACATCTTTATTATATACTATATTGTATTTAAATATTGATACTTGAATTATTTGTTGAAAGAGATAAAAAAAAGTATGGATATACTTAAAAGGAATAAACATATTCTATGGGAATAAATATTGGAATGTATTTTTTTTAATAATCGTTTTGGAATTCCTATAAAATGGGAAATTGAAAATGATTTTGCTTTCATATTTACATGATATACCTGAGTATATCGAAATCCGTAATTCATCACGATATAGCTGAATGCCTTTAAACATATACTAGCTTTTTCCCGCGACTTTGTGCGCGTGGAAAACTGCATTCAATTCCATTCCTTGTAGTAGTTTTATCTTGATGCGTATACAAACATACAGAAAAACAGACAGACGCGATAAAATGTAGCCTATATTTTAAGTTATACCTCTGGTAATACATCGGTGAAAACTGCATTCAATTCCATGCAGTAGTTTTTGCGTGATGCGCGTACAAACATACAGACAGACAAAAATTACATTTGGTCCCATCGATAGGTCTTACTCTTCCCAACTAAACAAAACGGAGCTTCTCTGAAAATTTCAACTTCGTAGCTCCAGCCGTTTGTCTGTGGAAATGATTCTCGGTCAGTCAGTGAGTGAGTGGTTTTCGCTTTTTGACCGACTTCCCAAAAGGAGGAGGTATACAATTCGATTGTGTGCTTTTTTTTTTTGGTTTGTGCGCGCCTTTCATATAGTAAACGTACTCCGATTTTGATGATTTTTGATTCATTTGAAAGAGGAGGCTTGAGAAATGGTCCCATATTCATAAAAACGGGAATCCGACATCTCGTTCCCTTCGAAAACCGCCCCCGAAGGGGGTGGAGGGGGCAAATTTTGTCGAAAATTGAAAATCTGCATTGATATAATTACAGATAGGACAATATCCGGAAACGTTTAAATGGAACATTTTTTCAAAAGAGTAACGGTTTTCGACATAGAGACATTTTAAATTCTCAAATATACCTATTTTCGCTATGTGGAGAGGGCGATTTCTGTCGAAAATTGAAAATCTGTTTGCAGTACATGAAAGACATAATTATTTGTAGCAACATTTATACTGAACATTTTTCCCTTAGAGTTACGGTTTTCGAGTAAAATCGGTGTTAAAATGGTAACAACTAAAATATTCAAGCGTATTTCCGCAGCGATGTTCTGAGATCTCAATAATAACAACTACAAGCAAGGAATATACGTGGGTAATAGAATAAGTACTATCTTCATTGGTATTAGTGAACGTTCAACGATTTTCGTGACTAATGTTACACTCAAAAGTGTGAAATAAATAATTTTTACAAAAAAATGGACCGACTTTATTAGTTGGTGCACTGAAAAGTATAAAATAATATTAATTCTATTGGAGCTGGTACTTGTGAAGTTGGTGCCAAAAGTTACCAATCTACCTGCAACTGCACAACTTCAAAAGTAACAGCACCAATAGAATTAATATTATTTTATACTTTTCAGTGCACCAACTAATAAAGTCGGTCCATTTTTTTGTAAAAAATATTTTATATACATAATATAAAGATTCGCTTTAATATGTCGATACATTATAATATATTCCTTAATACTTCAACAAAATTATTGATTGAGACATATTTTTTCGGGAACAAGTTTCCCGCTCTTTGTATGAAGCATAAGCATCTAGCATCAAGCTAGCAGCAAGTGTAATTTATCAAGCAAATAAAGTGAATTGAATCATTGCATTATACCAAATTATGTATTACAATCTCCCATTATACATTATACCAAACCATAGATTCTAGACCAGAAAATATGATGATTTAGCTCAATAGTCCCTATACAAATATTGCAGGCTTCCGAGATACAGTGTTTGAAGTTGAAATTTATTTGTTGAATTTTACAATAATTTTAATGTTTTATAGTTTCTGCTAGACAATTTGTAGTTACATGTTTTTGTTGCATGGTGATTACGAAATTGACTTCTAATTTAGCATTTCTTATGCAGGGTGTTAGTTATTAATTTTTTAAAATTATTTTTCCATTTTTTTTATAGTAAATTTAAAATGTATTAAACTTTTTAAAAGCAAATAACTCAAAAACCGATCGTGTTACACAAATCAGGCAAAAGTGACTTTTCTAGTGGAATTGAACGTTCTTTCATATTTTTTGATTGCTTTCCTAATAATTCAATATAGAAAAAAATATGTTTTGATTTGAAGTAACAGGGTGCAATTAATATCCTGTATAAGAAATGCTAAATTAGATCGATATGTCAAAAAAAAAATTAGAGCAGAAACTATTAAAATATAAAAAAAATATTGCAAAATCCAACAAATAAATTTCAACTTTGAACACCCTGTATCTCAGAAACCTGCAATATTTGTACAAGGACTATTGAGCTAAATTATATATATATATAATTAGATAAAATAGTGGGGGCGCAGCAATTGTAAAGAAAACTCTTTTAATTTTTAATCCAAGCTTTCAGTTAATTTATTAATTGTAACCATCTTCAGGGAAAAACTTATGTGAGATTGATAAAAAACAGTTGACACTAAAAACATATTCCAAGTGAACAACAGTTCAACGATTTTGATGACTAATGATACACTAAAAGTGTGAAATAATATGTTTTAACAAAAACTGGACTGACTTTATTAGTTAGATTAGACTAAAATTAATAGTTTTTTATATTTTTCAGTGCACCAACTAATAAATTCGGTCTTTTTTTTTAATTTATCGCCTTTTTAAATTCTAGAGTATCTGATAACATACCTTACTTCTAAAATATAATATCTTACAGGTAACACAATTATTAAGAAAATAATAATTTGGTATTTAATTGCATCCTCATTAGTACGTATTTTCCTCTTTTCCTTATTGTTTTAGGAACTAGGTAATTATTTTATTTAATTATTTTATCTTTGTTGAAATATTCTGCTATCATTTATTAATAGATATGTAATTTTTGTTCTCTAGATAGTCTTTGTTACTGTTGGGCAATTAACGCTATTATTATTGATTAGTGAGTTTATTAATTAAAGACTTGAAATCAACTTCTTTATGAGTTATTAATAACAATCACAAAAAAATCCAGTTTTTTCAAATTATTTATCAATTAAAATGTATAGATCTAAAATAAAATTAGTCTGATATAAATTGAATGCTTTTTATGCAATATTTTGGTGAGAAGCAACAAGAGTTAAAATTATGAATTTGTAACAAAAGAACACTACTTATCGGAAACATCACAAAAGGTGAATGAAATGTCGCAACCTTGACACTGACTTACTAAATAACTTACTGGGTTACGACAGAAAAAAAATTAAAAATACATCTCGAGGTCAGTTGTAATTTAAAATAAACACGTGTTTCCTTTATAGTATGAAAAAAAAACTATCTTTAAATTATAGTACCATTTTGATATAATTCGTTATATTCCCAATAATTCGATATGGATAGGAAATAGGTGGTAAGTATAAACGGTGCCTGCTGATAAAATTAATCGTAGATAAACTAGTAATTAATTATTATAATAGTTTGTTAATAAGAGTTGTAGGTAACTCATTTAAAGGTTCATTCTGTTGATGCAAATCAATAGTTTGCTTTGTTGACAAAATTTATACGTCCCTAAAGCTAGCCGAGCAAAGTGGGCATAATCCAAAATACTTATTTGGTGCTTGTAACTAGGGATGTAACGGGTAATCGGTTTACCCGGCCAAAACCAGGCACACGGCCGGGTAGGCAGGATACCCGGTTTTTTTTAAATAAAACATAAAAGAACTGAAACCGTGTATTTTTGGCATAATAAAAAATACATAAAAACAAATTTTAAAAGGTTATAACAATAGACTTTGTTAAATAAAACATTTAACAACTAAATTAATTAAAGGCAAATTGTGATGAAAATAAACTAATAGCTTTCTGTAATATTCCGCAAGACCGGCTACCCGGTTTTGCCGGGTCTTAATTGACCGGGTACCCAGCTTGGCCGGATCCTAAAAAGGGCTATCCGTTACATCCATACTTGTAACGCACATTAGGTACTAATTAACTGCAGCATTCCGAAATTAATTGCTCTTTTATTTATTTTTTTAATGGCTGCACTGCTAACTTTAGATTTAAAATTACTAATTAATTGGCTCTACAAGCACTTAAAAAGAGTTTTTCAAAAAAGTTAATTTCTAAATTTAAAACAGCACTTAATTAGTTCTATAAGCACTAAAAAAGATTTGCTGAAAAAAGTTGGTTTCTAAAAGCAAAGCAGCCATTTAAAAAAAAATGAGAGCAAATAATTTCGGAATACAGCACTTACCTAATTACAGTTCTAAAAAAGTTTTTCTCAAAAAAGTTGATTTGTGAAGGTTGCTGTGCTAACAAAGCAGCCATTTTCCAAAAAATATAATGGCAATTAATTTCGTAATGCAGCACTTAATTAGCTCTACAAGTGCTAAAAAATATTTTCCCAAAAAAGTTTATTTTTAAAGGTTGCTCTGTCAGGTTTAGCAATTAATTTCGGAATACAGCACTTAATTTGCTCTACAAGCACTAAAAAAGAGCTAGCGTTAGTCTAAAGCTAGCAAAGCAGCCATTTTCTAAGAAAACTATAAGAGCAATTAATTTCAGAATACAGCACTCAATTAGCAACTAATGTATGCTACAAGCACCAAATATGAATTTTGGATTCTGCTCACTTTGCTTTAGGGACGTAAAATAAATTATAACTAATAAATTTAAATTAATAAAAGTAAATATGATTATATTTATTGGCGTCTATATGATAAGATTAGCATAGCTATAACTTGCAGCAGCCTGTCCCAACATGTTAGCTGTGAACAGAAATAGATAATATAGAATGGCTTGTCATACAACTCATATCTTAATAAGTTGCATCGTCTATTTCTCTGTGGAATTGGAATATTTATCTCTATTAATTGTTTCTCTAACATTACGAGTCAAGCTTAAAATTATCTTATGTCGTTTAGGGTGAAAGATATATATTATTGTAATTATTATTAGACAAGTTTATATTTATATTATTATTATTATTATTATTGTTATATTGTCAACATATAAAAATGGTGTTTTGATAAGAAAACTAGATGATCGACATAATTTTATAAATAAAATCATTAGAAAACTAGCATACTTACTTATTACAGCAAATATACTAAAGGATGGATATAAATAAGAATGACATAAGAAAGATAACATACACATGTGAGTTGTTGTTCAGTCGGCAGATAATCTCAGAAACAATAATTTCAACCAATGTATTGCGTCAGTAATAATATTATGTGTTCCCGGAAGGCGGTAAGGACATGCATGCAACCAACGTGCCTATTTCGCCGTCAATGCCAAGAGAGGTGAATTTTTGGTTTCCCTTGACGAGCACTTTTTACTCCAGTTTGTGCCTCAGTGCAGATAAATAAGAACTACAGAGGATCTTGTATATTTCTTTTTTTTTGTTTATAAATTAGGTCAAATAAAAATATAACGTCATAAACATACATACAACAATCAGCCGATCTGATCGAATGTTTATGACGTTAAAATTTTATCTCATCTAATTTACAAACAAAAAAAGAAACAGACAAGGTATGACGAAACCCCCATTCGATGGGTATTCGAACTTTTTATCAAAAAGTACGACGACTGTCAATGAGATTGATTACCATCAGCATTTCGAAATCGTCATTTTTATTTTCAAACACGTACCCTCTAATTACGATATCTAATTATAACCAATAGTTTATCACTGGCACAGCTAATAAATGTTATGAAAATTAGATATATTAATTATTGAATCTACAAAAAGCGCTCAAGTTACCCATAAAGAATAGAACTAATGATGAATTCTTCCAACATCAATAATTTTTCGCAAGCAATAAAACGATGTAAACAGAATCTCTTTCCTGATAAATTGAATTACAGACAGCCGTTGATATCTTGATAGACTGACCGGTGTACCAGCTGAACAAGCTCTGTTAAGCTAGCAGAGTTACTGCTACCTCAACGTGTAAGATAGAAGTGAAACCACAGATTTTTTTAATACATGTTAACACCACCTGAATTTGTTACTGGAAGATAGTATAATAAAAATCTCCAAAAAATAAAAAAAATATATTTAAAATAAAAACACAATTTACAGTATTTCATCCTAATGCTACGCTAATCCAAAACTAAAAAAATAGTTAAGATATCGACTGATTAATCTGAAATTAAGTTTTGTTGTTGACGCTATCCGAATACCTCCATTTTCTCTCTAGCAGAAATTTTGTTGCTCATTAGATAAGCCTTTATTAGTGCTTATATAACCAGCAACAAAATACAAACCAAGAATATTAACAATAATAAACCAAATTGTGAATTTTTTGGTGTTGCTATTAGAATAGGTACTTCCATTTTCAAGCACTAATAAAGACTTATCTAATGAGCAACAACATTTCTGCTAGAAATTAAGAGAGAAAAATGGAGATATTCTGATAGCACCACCAAAAAGAGTTTTGAATTGGCACCATTATAGGATGAAATACTATAAAGTGCGTTTTTCTTTTGAATATTTTTTTATTTCTTTGGGATTTTTTTATATATATTTTTTTCTTTATACTATCTCCCAGCCACAAATTAAGGTGGTGTTAACATTTAAAAAAATTAAGTGGTTTCACACGATTTTTTCAAAACTGGTTCGAGCAATAAAATCGGGATGTTAGCAACTAATTAGCAACAAATTCCCTTGGCGGTTTCGATTGTTTCTGCTAACTTGTCACTGCTAGCTTAACAGAGCTACCCGAAAGTGCAGCTAATCTTGGTACCTAAGTATTAATGTCATTGATTTTTAGTGGCGGCTTCAATCCTTGCTTCTTGCCAATAACGATGAAACAGTTATATATAAAAATGCCTCCACAACATCTATGATCAATCATTTAAAGAGAAAGCATGTAGAAGAATATAACGAATTCCAACGGGAAAATTTAGATAATACATATTATTAACTATTTTTTAGAAGTAGAAATTGGTTTTGATTTTGTTACCTTATTTATTTGTTTTGATGCAATATTCTGCAGATTATTACTTTCGTGTTTTATTTGTGTTCATGTTAATTTGAATAAATTTGTTTTAATGTTTTCTATGTAACGATGGTGTTTTGTTTATTTGCTATAAACACACCTACAAATATTTCTGATTCGGCCGAAGCTTCGGCCGAATCACTGCCAAATTCAAAAAGATTCGGTATTCGGCCGAATTGAAAAAAAGGTACTTCGGGGCATCCCTAGCCTAAATAAACGAATTCTTGAAGGTAGATTTTGTGGGTTAAATTATAAACTATTCTCACCACGCGTGCACAACTCACGCTTGATTTTTATTTTCCATTATGAATCATTCCAGAATCTAAGATCACTTGATAAAAAAGCATTTCTAGTGATTTTGAGCAAGAGTTGGCAAAGCAGCGGCGGTCTTGCCATGTGCCGAGATCGTTCACACCCCCGCAGTCCACCCCTCCCCACCGTTCGACCATCTCTCTGCATTTTACCCAGCATTCCACCGGGACCGAAACACTGCTGTTTGCTCGAGCTGGAACTGGGAATAAGGGTGGCTACGACACGGCTGTGATGGGACGACGGTGGTGTACGTTTCCATTATTCACTTTCCGTTCCTTCTTCTGATGATTTATGGATAGGTAGGTACCTGCTGGATGTACATAGAAGGTAGATATATGCTATCTTGGGCTCCCGGGTATATTATGGAGAAAAATGTTCCTTTTGGCTTTTGAGGCTTGCATCAAAGTGAAACATGTCATACATAGTGTGACAATTTCATATTTATAAAAGAATTCTCTAGAGATGATGCATACATTAAGAGGAATGGAAGAATATAGCAACCAACACCCACATGAATTTGTTACAATACCATTCCAGGTATTCAATTACATAAATGCCTCTTTCCGAATCTCGATTACGAAGAAACGTCTCACAAGGATAAGCTATCATTTATTATTTTGAATGTGTAGGAGTGCCCTCCTTACAGTATTAGGAATCAAAGACATTCCTCCACAAAGAATTTGACCACCACACACTTCTCTTTATAGCTTACATTAGAGGATTCATAATAGACCAGGAGATAGTGACATAAGTCATTTGTAACAAGTAAGGCGATCGACCCTCAGAGGTCGAATTACGCAACTGTTGAAACGAAAGTAATAGTCATAGAGCTGGTGGTCTTCTTTAATCGCAGGACGGTCGATCGAACTTGTCAGATAAATTACGTCTTCCACTCGATTTGTTACACAAGGACTATTTATTTTTCGGATTTCGATAAAAAATAAGCTCGGCATTAGCGAAATGCTTTACTTATTTGGCAGTTCCTAAGTTTAAGTTTTGGAGAAGCTGAGCTACCTAAAAAAAACATTATGGCACTTGCATTATTTGAAGTTCATAATAGAGGATTATTAATATATATTTGCCATACATGTGTTGAAGTGAACAATTATTTTTGTCGCCATACTTGAAAAAAACTTCTTGCTTCTTTGTAGCACTATTGCATCTGTTTGGTATAAACTGAACTAAATTGCATGGTGATTTTCATGAAAGAATATTCGATGACCATCATAACAAAAATAAATTAACATGTTCTAATTGGTATGGCGGGCGAAGTTCGAATAACTATCTAGCAATGACGCACCCACGACTATAACTTTGGTTCAATCAATTATGTAATTTAACCTGTGATTGGTCGACATAAAAATAATAAGCATTCTGTCACTATCTCCCGGTCTATAACATCAATGTGGCAACACCGCCTACACAATTTGTCCTCCTTCTCTACTTCACTCAGCTGCGCTGGACCCGATTTCTTGATGCACCCAATGCACTGTCTCTAGGCAACGTGGGATTGGGTTGAACCAAATTTTGTCACGGGGTGAGATCACCTGTAGGATTTATTCCAATTTAATTGTGGCGATTACAACGAAACAAGGGATGCAATGCCATGTGGCCAGGTCAGATAAATGGGACGCCACGATTTCGTGTGTGTTGTATTAAGTTTTAAGGTCGATTGTAAATTATCATGCGTTGCTAATGTAAAAAGATGTTTGACTGTTAAGAATAATTATTATGTTTTTTTAATATTATGTAATTACCGTAAATAATTCTGCCTATATCAAAAAAAGATCAAAAAAAGGAATTGCTTTAAAGGCTGGATACCTGATATTCTTAAGATTTTTTATCTTTCAAAAGTTAAAAATTCAAGTACATTTACATTCAAACATTTTATATAAATCAGAGAAAAATCTGGTTAAAATGTTATTCTTCAAGCAAATATGGCATTATTATGTAGAACATTATTTGGTTGTTTTTTCAAGAACAACAACAACAAATAAGTTGTTATTACCAATGAAATTATGAAAAAATAAAGGGAAAATTTATAGTGCAAGATTATTGAAAAAATTGATGACCCGTAATCTTCGGAAAGCTGAATTCCATAAAATACATATTTCATAGTTTACAATATTTATTTTTTTAACAATTACTGAAAAAAGTTTTAGATAAATATTTTTTTTACAAATAATTGGACCAACTTTAATTGGTGCACTGGAAAATACAAAATAAAATTAATTCTATTGGTACTGGTAATTTTGAAGTTGTGCTGTTGTACTTGGAAGATTTTTGGCAATAACTTCAAAAGTATTAGAACCAATAGAATTAATTTTATTTTGTATTTTTCAGTGCACCAACTAATAAAGTCGGCCTAATTTTTTGTAAAGAACTATTTAACACTTTTGAGTGTAACATTAGTAATCAAAATCATTCAACGTTCATCAAAGAAGGTAATACGTTGCTTATATTTATTCAGAGATTTAAAACATTGTGGAAATAAACATATTTCAGACTTTCCCACACTGTAATTTTTATTCAAATATCCAGTTTAAATTATGCTACATATAATCTCTTCTTCAATTGGGCAATTTTTTTTCGAAAAAAATGCCCCCACCACATTGCGAAGACAAATATTCCAGATTCTACTGCTGCTGTAATTCTGAAACCAATGATTTTTTAGAAAAACTTCCAAATTGAACGTTGCGGGTTATGGTCTCTTCTTTAATTTTGGCGTCTGAAATTTTAGATTTTCGAAAAAAATTGCCCCCTTCACCACCCTTGGGAGAAGGCCATCAATTATTTGTACAATGGGGCCATTTTTCAATAGTTCTCAATAGGACCGCGTTTACTATTTTTTGACCGACGAACCCCGAACGGAGTATGTATACAATTCGACTGTCTGTTTTTTTATGGTTCGTGTGCGCGTTTTGATTCATCTGAAAGAGGAGAACTGGCCCATATTCATAAAAACGCAAATCCGAAATCTCCTTCCCTCCGAAAACAGCCCCAGAAGGGAGTGGAGTGGGCAAATTTTCTCGAAAATCTAAAATCTGAGGTGGTATAATTAAAGAAAGGTCAATATCCGGAAACGTTTAAATTGAACATTTTTTCAAAAGAGTTACAGTTTTCGAGATAGAGGCATGTTAATTTCTCAAATATGTATATTTCTGATGTGGAAAGGGCGATTTCTTTCGAAAATTGAAAATCTGTGGATACTACATGAAAGACCTAATTATTTCCTTAGAGTTATGAGTTATGGTTTTCGAGTTACAGCGGTGGTAAAATGGTAACATCTAAAATACTTATGCGTATTTCCGCAGCGATGTTTTGAGATCTTAATAATAACAACTACAAGCAAAGAATATACGTAGGAAATAGGATAAGTATTAGTGAAGGATCAACGATTTTTGTGACTTATGTTACACTCAACAGTGTGAAATGAATATTTTTTTACAAAAAATTGGACCGACATTATTAGTTGATGCACTGAAAAATACAAAATAATATTAATTCGATTGTGGCTGGTACTTGTGAAGTTGGTGCCAAAAGTTATCAATCTAACTGCAACTGCACAACTTCAGAAGTAACAGCACCAATATAATTAATATTATTTTGTATTTTTCAGTGCATCAACTAATAACGTCGGCCCAATTTTTTTTTAAATATTTATATAAGGCGCGAACATCCATAAAAAAGATCCTATTTTGAAACTTCTTGATCGGCTTTGCTCATTAACAAATCTGATTTGTGTACAATTACAATTAATTCAAAAATATTATAAAGGTTTAGATGGCAACTGCTTTATCTGTCAAATATAAAAGAAATTAAGTTATTATTAAACTTTGACCTATAACTAGTGGTGTTGCACAGTACAACATACCTCAAGGATTAAGTACATCCAAATTTAACCTAAATTGATTTTGAAGGCAGTGCTAGTTCTGTTCGCGGCTATAACTTTTGTAAATATCAAAATTGGAACTCTTATGTGAAAACTTAGCCAAATTACTTACTACTTCAAGCAGAAATTTGGTAGAAAATTCATACCTTTCAAAACGCCTTGTAACATTCGATTTTTTTATTCAGAGTACATTTTTTTCTTTTTTCAAATCAAACCAGAATCTATTCAACAAAAATTCTCAATCAGCTATTATTATAGTTATAACTTTATTCGTATGTTGGTGCATTTGGAAGTGTCGATATACCTACTAAGCTTAGACAAATGTCCGCACTTTTGTTCTTATCGAAGCGTTGAAAAAATAATTTATCAGATTATTGATTATTCTATTGACATTGTAAATAGATAAGTGAAAAGAATTAGACTGTAGAATCAACTACCTCAAAATGGACGAAATTCCAAAAAGAGGCACCACAGCAACCTTAATAATAAAGAACATTGTTGCTCATTTTTGACCGACTTCTCAAAAGAAGGAGGAATAAAATTCTAGAATAGGTTTTTTTAAAGTATGTAACCTTGTTTCGCATAGTAAACGTGCACCAATTTTGTGTATTCTTTTTTGGATTTCAAAGAGAATGATTGAGACCATCTCCCATATGCAAACTTTCAGGGATTGATTAAACTTATCCCATCAAAGTTGAAATTTCCTTATAGATCCTATAATTTCTTGAAACATTTGTACTTAAAAATGTCTTGATACATTTCTCTACATTTGTAGATAGGTCTATGAGAATGTCGGAAATTTGTCATACTCATTTCGGAACAATTTGAAGTAAATTTGCTTTCGCAAATGAATTAACTTATGAGTTAAAGGCCCATACGAATATTCACTAAGTACTCCTGTGTGACCTTCTATTAAAGTAGTCAGTATCAGCCAATTTTCCATGCGCCATATAGCACCTGGATTGTGAGCTAGCTCGGAAGCAGGATCAGCAGATAGAATCTCTAGGTACCTCATTTTTTTTTTTCTATCGAAATTACTTTTATATTTCTTATGTTCTAGAGTATTTATTAACAACATAAATTATAAAACATGTTTCCTGTTGATAATAGTTGAAGGAGGAATACAGCTCGTTTGTATGTTTGCTTTTTTATGTATGTACGCGCCTTTTGCCTAGTAAATGATGATTCTTTTTTCATTTGAAAGAGGAGTGTTGTGAAATGTTGGGTATCATTCCCAGCAATTTCTGGATTGGACATTTTTCAAGATTATCACAGGTTTTTCAGTTAAGCCCTTGGAAAGTGCATCCTTGTTACCGCCATATTTTTAAATCACTGAATATACTTAAGGGAACGTTCTACAATTTGAATGTCTAATAAAACACTCTATGCACTATGCACTGAAGAATTGTTCAAAATAAGGTACTTTTGAAGACTTAATTTTGAGAAATTTACCTTTCTGCTGGCTAAAGGCAGTCGGATTTTTTTTATTTGCTGTATAAACACACCTCAAGATTTTACGATTTGTGGTGACAAACAAACATTCCTTCTTTTCACTATATTTCCCGGTAATCAGTAGATCAGTCTACTACTTATATTACACACATATTTATACTGCGACTGCTCGCAGCTTTTTATAATTCAAGTCATCAAGGACGTCCTTCCTGTTGTAACGTAACCGCGCGATATCAAGACCTCTCTCCCTCCGTGAAAAAATCTCAAACCAAGAAAGAGACTCGCTTTCTCACTAGAATAAATTATGGCATCTTTTTCTGAGAATAAAAAAACTATTATATTATAATAGGTGGCATGTACTTCTAGTACACACAAGCATTGTTAAGTCGAATGTGAAGTGAAATATTCAGTTTCTAAGAAATGACGCTGATCCAATGAATCCAATTAGAATTTAGGTGATTAAATTATAGACCAAGAGCCAAAGAGGTTTTTCCAGTTATCATGTCAAAATTTTTGAAAATTATATATTAATTCTTATAAACCTACTATCAATAATAAAAATAGATTTTTGAAGCCGTCTGCAGTCTGAGCCATGTTATAACTAGATTGTGACAAGTGGAAGAAAATTCGCCGGCGATATAAAGTAGAGAACAATATGGATATTACTGTAATATAAGTTTTGACAATACAGCTGCCGGAAACATCTTTTATTGTTCTGCAGGTAATGTCGAGTCTACATTGTCACAACCTTGTAAACTCAAAAACATTTCCAGCTCCTTGCCTATTTTTATGTACTCATTCATGAAATCAATCGTTTGGATAGCAGATATAATTAGTTAAATTTAAAACTTGAAACAATTCCATAAATCCAAATCTGAGATATGTATACAAAAATGTGTAATATTTTGTCTATTACCTATAGACATTTTGATATAAAACTTTGGCTAGATAATGGTGAAAATATTATACATTCCTAGTGGAATAGTGTCTGAAACATTTAAACGGAAATAATGGAACCAAAGTATTGATCTTCATAAATAAAGGTGTCAACATAAAAAAACATCATTTAGAAACAAATAACCTGAAAATGATTTTCATGTAGTTCTGTATGTCGGAACGCTATTCTTATTAGGTAGAAGTTATGTTTTCCTATAAATGAGACAATTATGGGACATGATCGGATAGATAAGGGATATTGGCGAAACCGTCAGCGTCCCTTTTTTGACCAACTTCCCAGGCGAGGGAGGTACACAATTCTGTCAGTTTGCGTGTTTTGCATAATAAAAGTACTTCATCTGAAAGGGGAGTGCTGAAAAATAGTAACATGTTAAGAAAAAACACAATATTTCTTTCCCCATATAAAACCTCACATTGTTTCGAAAATCGAAATTGGATCTTTTCAAAGAAAATTTACGCTTTCCAATCAATAGCAATATTAAAATAAGTGAAAAATATGAAATATTTTTATACGAAAACTACTTAGGACCGAATTTATTAGTTGGTGTAGGTAATGAAAAAAAATATTAATTCTACTTCTGCTGGTACTTTATCTATCTACCTACAACTGAAGTACTTCAAAATTACCAGCACTAGTAAAATTTATATTATTTTGTAGTTTTCAGTGCACCAATTAATAACGTCGGTCCAAGTTTTTTTTTAAATATACCTATTATTGTTCTAATTCAAAAAATATTATTGACAACTGTTTATGGGTACGATTCTAGAAAATCCTATCTCAGACATATCTTCCAGTTTCAAGGTACTTGAGTCAAAGATAATGGTTTTTATGAAAAATATTTTTTACAAAAAACAGACTTGTTGGTGCACTGAAAAAATACAAAATAATATAAATTCTATTGGTTCCTACTTGCTGGTAATTTTGAAGTTGTGCAATTGTAGTTAAATAGAAGACTCTTGGCACCAACTTCATAAGTACCAGCAAGAATAATATTAATATTATTTTGTATTTCTCAGTGCAACAAATAAAGTCGGTCCAATTTTTTGTAAAAAATATTTATTTTACAATTTTGTGTGAAACATCATTAACTTTTTTGGATTTCGCGCCAAAACGGTGAGGGAAGGGGGCGTGGTCTGTAAATAGTAGTGGTGGGGGTCCGCCCAAGTGACCCCATACCCGGAAATACACATAGTTCAGATTTTAACATTGCCGTAACTCGAAAAACATAACTAATTTGAAAAAAAATGATCAATTTAAATGTTTCCGGATACTGTCTTATCTTTAATTCTGCCGTCTCAGCTTTTAGATTTTCAAAAGAAATTGCCCCCTCCAACCCTTTCGGGGTGCGGTTATTGGGGGGAAGGAGATTTCGGATTGGAGTTTTCTATGAATATGGAACCATTTCTCAAGTCTCCGCTTATACAAAAATAATCATGGAGTGCGTTTACTATATACAGAGCGTACACAAACCACAAAAAAGCAGACAATCGAATAATTGTATACTTCCTCCGTTTGGCTTCGTCGGTCAAAAATATTTGAGTTTGCATACGTACGGGTGAGGATACTGAGGATCGCACCAAAACGGTTGTTTTGTGTGTGTGTGTTTTTTTTAAATGAGTGGGTAAACCTTACGGCCCTCAAGAATGTGAGAGAAATTTGTTCTAGAGCCCGGACCTATTAACAAGGCATCCTCTAAGCAATGTAGGTATGGAATTTTTATGTAAGAATGTGTGACGTGTTTCGAGAATCCGTGGGATATCGTAATAATTATTGTCCTTTTCTTTATATTTGGTATGCGCGCTGCTACTTATACTAGCTACTGCCTACCTACGACCTGTCACACAGACATCACAAAACAACAACGCAGCCACCAAGAGCTTTTTACTTCTCTTCTCACCAGCAGCTTACTCAGCACACAGCCTACACGTCTTTTTAAAATATACGGGGAGGATATAGCAGACAAACAAAAGAAGGACTCGTTCGACCCATGTCATTATATATTAATGCGATGAGAGGATGAACAACTTTTTGTTGTGTGTTGTGCCTGGTTCCTTAACCGTCTAGAATGTTGGAGGATACTTCAAACTATTTATATAAATATATATACTATCCACTAATTGTATATACTTATTTTGTGAAAACAAAGCCTCCCCAGATATAATAAAGTTTCAATGATTAACATTTATACCGGAGAATTCCGTTTTAAACACTTTAAAAATACGAAAAACGGTTCGAATTCTGAGGATAAACTGTTTTTTATTTTCTTAAATAGGTATTCATTAAGAATTCATACTGAATATGGTAGTAGTGGGAAGAAAGAGACATAATATTATATTATTTCTATGTAGGTAAATAATTGTGATGTACCTACCTATTTAAACAAAAACGTATAATACACTTTAGGCGCCTTCTTAAAAGTGGTAAAAGTTGAATTAGGTATTTACAATTATTTCAAGTAGTGTAGTTAAATGTGTTAATTGGTATTTAGTTATTTTATATACTTCAGGCAATTATCTATAACAATGAATATTTGCAATATTTATTATTATTTTGTTATTATAAAACATTAGCCTTCAGTTTTTCATTCATATATATTTCCTGATTTATAATGGCATAGTGTTTTCTCCATGGTTATCTCTAAGGGAAAAATCTCGGGCAAAATATAAAAACTACTAAAGATCTGTAACTTATTTTGGTCTGAGAAATATGTAGGTAGTAGCATTTTCTAAATATTTTTTAGGAGACACCCTGTCTATCATAATATAGAAGAAGATGCATCCGACGATTTGACAATATAATTACCATCCAAATATAAATATCTGATCCCATTGTAAATACTTATGAATGCAATTTTAATAAAGCATAACAATAATAGGTACCTACCAAACTAAATATAGCTTTAGCAAATTTATTCAATGTTGAATGAATATCCGTGCCGGTTTATTCAATAAATTAGCTCATTCAAGTGATATAATAGTTGTATAATAGACAGGAAAAAAATGACAGTGAATGAGAAGAAGTATAATATATATTATATATACATAGGTACCTATATATGGTTTGTACATATTGCAAGGAAATTTGAATAGAGTCTGTAGATGTATAGTATATGTATAGGGTTGGAAAATTCGTAACTTTTTGTCATGACTTGGAAGCAAAATTAAAACCTAGCTACGCCACTGAATTCTACTTGAGTGTTTAAACAAAAGTCTAAATACATTTTTGATAACTGAATTTTAGGTTATAAATAGAAAACAAAAGACGAATTTTGGTTTTCACCATTGAGTTAAAATTATACAGTCAAATTGTTCACCTTCTTTTTCTAGGAAGTCAGTAAAAAACGAGATCGTGACTGCGACAGTGTTTTTATTATATTTCTAATAGTTACCCTATAAAAGCATCAAAATTTGTCCACCTAGTTGATAAATGGAAAATGGATTCGTGCACTACAAAACAAAGGTACCTATATTATAAGATTTTGGAACCGTTGGCGTGGATACAACAATATAAAAACAGAAATGCCACATTACACCAACAATTTTATTATTTTCTCCCGACAATTGTTGGTGTGTTGTATTTCTCTGTTTTTATAAATCTTATCTTATGAACATATACCTATTACCTATTCACATCTCAAAAAACATCAAACAAACTTTTTTGGAATCAAAACTTCTTAATTTCTTCTTTTATCAAGTAACGTTAAAAAACAATAATTTTTAGAAACCAGTTAAATAAAATATCTTTTTATTTAAATTCTAGCAACAAATTAATTTAGAGCCGATTTCATAATCAAATTTAACCTCCTATTAATTTTTAAAGATTTCATAATTTTTTTGATTGAAGGTAGGTACATAGGTAGGTATAATACTTCAAAAGAAAGAAAGATAAGGTGGCTAACGTTGTAAAAGTTATTGAAAAATACACTATTTTTATTCCGTCATCAAGATATGAGTTAAACAAATTAAAAAATCAACTAATCTCTCATTAGGGATTCATTATGAAACCGGCCCTTAAAAGAACTACTAATTTAAGAAAATGTAAGAAGTAGATGAGTTCCTTTTATGTTTGAATGAACACCTGCGATTCCATCTAAACAGGAAATAGGAAATCATTCCTCATATGAGCCTATTGACAGTGTAGTAAGGTAGATAGGTAATATATAAATCGTACAACGAAAATAAATAATCGAGCCAGCGTTGAATGAACTCTTTCCCGACGATGCACAAGCGACCATGCAACTATTAGATAAGTTAATGAATGGTTGTAGCACCTGTGGCTATATACGATATTGGGTTTTTCAATCGAAATCTTTAATTCGACAATAATGTATATAATATACCTGTGGCTTTGATCGCAAGTGCTTTTACGAAAGGGCGTCATGGAACTGAAAGTTTCATCAGTTCTGTGATCATTGTGCATTGTTTACAAACAAACCTTCTAGACAGACGACTCGGCATCCATCTTGGGCCAATCTCTTGTACAACACGTTGAGGACAGAATCCGTCTGGAAATGCTGCACAGCAGATGAATCATTATAGAGAACGAACAAATTTTCGGTATATGTGTTGCAGATTTTCGCCTTCAGCTCTCTACACTTTATGGTCGAAGCCAACTCGATTTTCCCAGCGGCTAATCGCCTGAGCATTATCGAAGGTATTGAAAAATTCACAGCTTCTCTTATGTGACATTCTGTGAATTCGTTAGAGCTCCTACAATCGAGGATCACAATGTTTTTGGAATCGTTTCTGAGAAGCGAGAACAACCCATCGTTTGACACTAACTCGTACTCAGTTTCTGGCGTTGTAGGCATTTTGTGACACTGCGAACACTCCGGAAAGTCAAAATCACTGCATCTTATAAATTAGTTAAAGCGAAACGCGTATTTCCTTGCGTTTTTTCGGCGGAAAATTGAAGGTTATGAGTTATGTTTTAAACGAACTCTTACGTGCGAAACACTTTGAACAGAACTCGAAGTGGAATGATCAGAGCGATCTGAGCAAGCGATTGTCGCTGCTTTGCTGCGAGCAGAGCGGAAGGGGGGAGTTGTCAGGACGGAAAGCGCAGATGCCACATTGTGCGATTTCCTATCAAATATTGCATATGTAGGTGGATTTGTTTATATCTTGAACACTTTGATCGAATGTTTCATTTTTACCGACGGTTTTACAGCTTAAAAGTTTCCATCGATTATTCACGAGCTAGAGCTAGAATCCGGCTGAACATTTTGTAAACTAAAGACAAGATTAGATCTTGGCCACTGTTAAAATAAACTTAAGTGGAAATACCAGTTCTTATGAATAAGTGCGGTTTCTTCATTCATTCGCGGACAGGCGAACTTTAATTGTGAACACTATCAGAGGCGGCATGAATGATATTACGCTATATAGATTTCCATTCATTTAAATTATAAATAGATAAACATAGATAATTATATGCTTCTATTATTCCAACGTGCAATAAATTTACAGAAATAATTGATTCAATTTTTTTTAAAGCATACATAATACCTAGGTAGGTATTATAAGATGGAGATTCTCACAAAAATTGACTAGGTAAGTACCTACTTGGTCCATACAATTGATATTAATATAAACAAATATTGCCTGATCAATATTCATAAGAGACTACCTATCTAGATAATAATGAAGAAACGTTGATTTGAATAAAGGTTATCCTTTGTGTAACTACCTATTTATTTCTTGACTATGGAGTAAATATAACATTCTCTACATACCTAGATAGTGGCTATCAGATAATGAATTTTTGATGAACAAATTGAAATAGTCGTAGTAGATCATTATATTTAATTAAATCATAAATTCTATACAAATATAGGTAATCTAAATTTAAAGACTATGAGAATTTCAAAAGTTTCCGTATTTTAAGATATTATCTTCCTGAATTAATCTCAAACAATAGTTTCACATTTCACTTAGTTACTATATCATGAGCGTGATCCATTTAAAGATAGAGAGGTTTAATTGAACAGGAAGAAGTGGATCTGAAAGGATTAACAATAGGCAAATAGTTCCTGTTTTTTTAAAGATGAAATACCTAATATCGTAATTTCTACTAATCAAAAACTATATGCATTTGTTAAGTAGTTATCTTTATCGTTTGAAGAAATTATTTTCATCTATTGGATGTAATTGAGATTTGGTTGTGTAAAGCCAAATGAAAGAAACCTACAGTCAAATTCAAGAGATTACAAGACAATCTGGCAATTACGCGCCTTGCCACCTTACATGTCAAATGCATTGGCCCCTGATCACGTGGGTTGGGCTCCCGCCATACCGTCGTCCGTTCCACTACCCCGCTACGTCACTTCATTGATGGAAGCACGGTTGCCAGTTCTACTGTTACAACAGTAGATCTTATAGTCTTTTTATATCTCGACTCTTCTACTCGTTATTTCACTCAAAAATCCATTAAGAAAAATATTCTGCAACGCGAAATTATCAATCGAGCGCATTCCAGGGTTGTATAATAAAAAAACAAGTAATTAGTTTCAAAAGAAGAATGATTATTCTTTTGCTCAAAATAGCTGATAAAGATATAAGTACGCGGATAATATGTGGAACCATCTGATTTCTAACTATACGTTATATTAAAAAATACCCTAACAAGTTTTTTGTAGGATATTTTTCTAGTTCCGTACCTACTTAGATTTTCTACATCTAGAGATAGTTGGTGTTGGTGCACTGAAAAATACAAAATGATATTAATTCTATTGGTAGTGGTCATTTTAAAGTTGTGCTATTGCTAATACCTATAGGTAGATATAAGACTTTACATATAATTTCTTCTTTAATTTGGAAGTGTCATATTTTCGATTTTCGAAAAAATGCCCCTCTCACATAGCGGAAACATACATATTCCAGACTTTACCATTACTGTAACTCGGATACCTACATTTGATTTTTTTTGATGTCCAATTCAAATATTGCTGGAACTCATCCTTCAATCTTGCGTGATTAAAATTTTAATTTTCGAAAAAAAAAAGGTTTCGTTCATCCTCTTTGCGGGTATCTTTGTGTTGAAGGATGGAGGTCTACAAAGAAACATGGGACCGTATCTCAACTCTCTTATGTTCATTGAAAAAACGACCCTTGAAAAAGAACAGCGTGAATATACATAAAAAAGCAAACATACAGATGAACTATACAACCTCTTCCCTTTGTCGAAAGATAAAATAAAACCTTCCGTTTGAATCGGATAGAAAAGTCTACTGTTTTTTGTGTCAAAACTCTTAAGGGAAAATGCATCATCTAACTGGCAACACCGGATGGAAAGAGCGTATGGAGGAGCTAATGGTGGCGATACGTTTGTTTTTTTTAAGGAAATCGAATCAAATTTGTGTTACATATTCTCTTATTCATTAATCAAAGGTGGGAAGCTATCGCCATACCAGGGCCCGGGTTCGCTGACTCACTGTGTGAGCGCAGTCAAATTGATAATAAATATTAATCATAAATACATACCTATCTAGGTAGATACCTACTGTATTACTGTATTTTCTGATGGCCATGGCAATCTTGTTGTGTTGGATATTATTTCTGTTGAACGAAGACCAATAACTAGACAAATACCTACTTATCTAAATGATTTTCTGTTACATCGTAAACAAAAATATATGCAAGAGTATATAAATATTCCAAAGGATTAAGTTGAAAAACAACCCCTGAAACTATAATTTGAAAACTACCAAAACGCTTCGTCTTTCCCAAGGTCAACAAAAGAAACTTGTCTCTGAAAGGTCTTCACAAAATGTCACATTTCTAAGATCAGAATAAATTGATTTAGGCAATTTTGGTAATAATACTAATCTACTGAAAAAATATTCATTAGATACTGGTTGATGAGATATTCCAATATTCCAGGTAAATCCTTTCCGGCCGTTTTACGATTATTTCCAAGACTGAAACGTTAGAAAACCTTCACAATAATAATGATTTTCAGCTGGTTTGGTGAAATTGATTTCTTGTTGATCAACCAGGTTCATCAATTTGTTTCATCAAAGAAGATAGAACTACCTAGGTACATAGAAGTGTACATCGTATAGTAAATTTGAGGCGAAAACCGAGTGAGCTTCATTAACCAAGTGACGAGGGCGCTACCGTCAAAAATGAGTATTTTGTTGAATAATTCAACATTCTGATATCAGGTGACCAAAAACGGCTATAGGTATAGGTACTTATGTGTTCTAGCGGGCAGCGGGCTGGTGATTGTGTGATTGATAAGTACCTTTAGCTGTTTCTGGTCGCCTGATAGCCGAATCGCCGAATGTTGAATTATTCTACAAAATACTCATTTTCGACGGTAGCGCCCTCGTCACTTGGTTAACGAAGCTCTCTCGGTTTTTGCCATAAATTTACTATACGATGTAGTATCTATCTTCTTTGGTTTCATGAAAAGTTGCGATCATGTATGGTGCCCTTAATGGGGCCCATAGACAGTCCCTCAACTTGACTTACGAATTTACTCACTCATGCCTTCGCGTAGGTTCTATATACGAAAACAGTGTTCATCAACCAAGTTTACTATTTAAATACGTGTGTTGATGTGATGTTGTTGATCAACTAAATCGAGGAATCTGTTTCATGAACATGTTGATATGCGGCCCTTAACGGCTCATGATATTTTCTGTATATTCGGATATTTGGTACGGTGACACTCCCCTTTGAGGGACGGTTTTTGGAGAGAAGAAGATGTTGGATTTGATTTTTCTCAATATGGGACCATTTCTCAACTCTCCTCTTTCAAATGAAACAAAAATCGTCTTAATCGGAGTACGTTTACTATGCAAAACGCGCGAACAGCCATAAAAAAACAATCTTACAACCGAATAGTATACCTTCTCCTTTTTTGAAGTCGGTCAAAAATATAAAAGAACATATTTCTGTTGAACGCGCCACTGCATCAAGGTCAACCGTCCAAACTGTTCACCACGGACTGCGCTGCTTAACTTCGATGATCGCTTCCCCTCTTCCCATTAATAATCTGAGTTCTGAGATTATAGCACTATTTATAAAATGACTCATCATATATTTATTTATATTGACATAATTGATTTATTCTCATAATGGGGGTGTAGAGCATAATGTGTACGATTTGTATAAGTACGCAAGTATGCAGATTCGATCGCAGCGACCCTGTTTTTCTGATTTTTTTATGTTATTTATTAACTCATAACAACATTACATAAAATATATTTTTTATAGAAAATAGTGTTCTAACTAACCTAACCTAACCTAACTAATAATTTATTATGTAAAGTATTGAGATTTATTGAGGTATAGGTACCTACCTGTATATTTTTTTCTTAGTATTAATTTTTTGTGTGATAAAATTGTCTAGTAGAAGTCGTTTCTACACTGAAAAAAAATGGAATCGAGTTTATTAGATGATGCAATGAAAATAAAAAAAACAAAAAGGATTATAAAAAAATAATGTTGGTGTCAAGAGTCTTCTATAGCAGATAATCATGTCTTGGTATAGACTTCAAAATATTTAGGTATGATTCTTACATTATTTGTTGTCATTTTATTCTCTTTAATGCATTAAGTTATTTTGGTATATGACACGTTTCATTTATTTCCATTCATGTTTCATCTATTTTTTTGAATAATCTACAGAAACTATAATGTAAGATTATTTTCATAATTTTATTATGCGTTAGGTAATTGGTATCACATCTAAGAAAAACAACATTTTGTGAAGATCTTGTACGAGTATATCCTGGTTTCCCGGTAAAAAATACATTATATAGTAAGCATCCATTTTACAGAAACAATTGTTATGGCTTTACCTACCTATAAGTCAACTTCTAGGTATTTTCTCCTAATTTTTCTTAATCCTTAAATTGAAATAATTACTTACGTGGGTAGGTATAGTAGGTACCTACATGTTTCTGGAATTGGCCATTCCAAACAGTATATATACACCTATATTTCTCAATAAAACGAGTTGATTGCCTTCATATAGAATGATTGATGATTTTATTTTAAAGACCACGTCCGTAATAAGCAAGAGAGTGGGCAGAAGTTTGTTTCAATTCCCCGTATTATTTAATGATAAATGACATTTCCGGTTCGATCGAATAACGAAATCCGCTTTAAAATAATACATCTTGAAATAATCAAATCGTAAAAAATAATTTTTAGTTTTGATAGGTGAATTTGACAAGTACACTCATACACACATAACACTGTTATATCAGTGTTTACGGAAATTCTGTAAACTTTGATTAAATGGAGTAGATTCCCTAATATCTTATAGTTATGAATCAGAAACGATATCATTGGTTGGGACAACCATTCATATTTATTTTAACGCAAACCTACGACAATTTCAACATCGTAGCTTTAATTAGATTCGGATATTTATATTAAATCATTTTATGTAGGCGAGTGTTACTTAGTTTTATCATTTGAATTAATACTATTTGAGTACCTACCTAGCTATTTAAATTTAAAGTGAACAGTTAAAAAGTAGGTTTTTGGAAATTATTATTTTATTCTTGAGGAGTATAGTTATAGAATATAGAAGTATTCTCAAACTCTATTTTTGCCCCCAAATTGTCAAATGACTGCGTATTGAAGAATTATTAGGGAATTATTGGAAACGCTATAAGGTCAAGGCCTTATTATGGTCGTCCTTAAAATGACAGCTAAGCATACGCACTAAAAAAATAATAATAAGGGAACCATAATAAAATACTGCCTTCCTCTATTTACGACTACTTACCGTAAGTATTTAAGGTTTCCTTATTTCCCTTATTCAACGAATCTAATCTCACAAAAAAAAGATTTCATTACAACCTTCAAATATTTGGTTTGTTGCTTTTGAAATTAGGCAAATCACTTTTAAACAGCAAAAGACGCAGACAAAAGTGTTAGGTTAGCTGTTACTTACTGATTATCCAGACAAACTGTCAATTTCAAGAGTCCGTTCCAATAAGTCTTTATTTTTTTGAGAAATAAGGTCAAGACCTTATTAAAATAAGGCAACCCCTTAATAGTGCATGACGTAAAAATATATTTCCAATAACTCCCTATGGTTTTTTCCATCAGGACGAAGTCATGTTGTTTGGGAGTGGTGGGGACTCAACTACCTCTACCAATGCTAGAGCTCTAGTTATACTTATATCAAAGATTGGAGTATTTACTCATTGCTTATATATCATGTTATATACAGTGGCGTAACTACGTCAAAAAAACTTGTGTTAGATGTAGCGTGTAGCCCACTCTTTAAAAAAAAAATTCAGCGTAGGAAATAAATGTATTCATATTACATGTTTGATTGGCCCCCCAAAGCTTGGGGGCTGTGCTCCTGGAACACCGGTAGTTACGCCACTGTATTCATACAAAAGTCACAGCTTAGCAAAAGTTGTAAAAGATTCCTGAGTAAAATACTGTATCTACTACAATATAGTAGTGGCGGGTAGTATAACAGTTGTTTAAATTTTACGCCTTGGTAAAACTTACAATTAATAATCAGGAACCATTCCCAAAATTAGAATGATATTTCAAATTATTCAAGGCAAATTCAATCACCCTGAACGTCAATTCTAGCAAAAAATAACGCAGTGTGCCATGAAATTTCGACAACTTTAACTTTGAAAGTACCTACCAGTTACCTTCAACTATAGAAGATTTGGCATATAAAGCTAGCTTTTAACAAACTGGCACAATACAGTATACAGAACTACATAATGTGCTAGCACTGTATATACAGGGTGCTCCAAAATATCACGTGCATACAAAAGATAATTTCAATACTAATAATTATGAAGTTGATCTCCGAGTATAGCTCCTATATTCTTTACTTTACATACATTATTGGGCTAAAGTAGGTACAGTTGAGTTTTTTGGTTTGATCTCTTGTATTTTTAGGTATATTTCTAATACCCAGAAATTTACCTATAGTGATTGTCCAAACTTTTGAATTTCAAAAAAATGTCGACGGCATAGCGTTTTTCAAAAGATTATATACAGGCTACAGGCTGATTGATTAGTGTGATAAAGCTCGGTAGATCCGTTATTATAGATGATATCAAAAAGTTATTTACAAAAGTTGTAGCCAGCTTTGTGTTCTACGTTTTAAAATTACTTACAATACAATGTTAATGGTCATATCAAACTTACATTTTTTTACTTTCCTACGCTACTATAGTAGCTGTATAAGGAAAGTATTGTAATCGAATAAAATTCCATATTTTCACATGTTTCTTCAGATTCTGGCTAAACGTTTCATCTTGGGAAAAAATGTTACATGACTATTGCTGTTTGTCTTGACATGCTGAAAAAAATGAGTGGTAGCACGATTTGACCAGAGAATTTTTACTGTACTAACGCTATTATCGTCGCTATGTAAAGAAAGTATTGTAATGTAAAATTTTTCATTCACTGGAATTTGCCTGCGAGCGGTGGGAAAGTCGTGTGAGTAAAATATACAAAAATTGACCATTGCCTTCCGTATCGCCAAAACAATTGAGCCTAGAATCTCGAAAAAAATCCAGAATATAGGCTTTCAATCAAAGGTTACCTATAAAAACACAACAGAATGCTTTCCACGCCTGTCCGACTCGCATTTGATCAGTTTTTTAGACTATTACCTGATTATCATAATTCTCCATAGATACATTCATCAAATTTACTTCACAGGAAACAAAAATCATCTGAACTTGTCGTGTGAACATTAATTTTTTGCCAGCGTGCCAAGATAATAGAACATTGTTCTTATTCAACACAACCAGATTTTTTACATGAGACACCCTGCGTTTTATTTTAAATTTACAATCCACTTCACTTCCCTGTTAGAACAATATAAAATTGTTATGTGTAAAGATATTTGAAAAGTTATAACCAATTTTCGATGAAAATCGTTACAAGTTCAACGCCCTGTATTCTGTATTGAAAACGGATAAAAGTTAAAAGAGCCATGGTTTATTTGCAGGTAGGTACGCTAGTTAAAATTTTTGAATGATAATGAAAATTTATAAGAAATGTTGATGTTGTTAATATTTTAGATTTTTGACCGACGAACCCAAATGGAGGAGGTATACAATTGTGTGCGCGTTTTGTATGATTTTTGAAAACTTAAATCCGAATCTCTAAATAATAACAAGTACAAGAAAAGGATATACGTGGGTAATACGGTAAGTACTATTTTCTTTGGTATTAGTGAACATTCAACGATTTTTCATGTGACCAATGTTACACTCAAAAGTGTGAAATAAATATTTTTTACAAAAAAATGGAACAACGTATTAGTTGGGGCACTGAAAAATACGAAATAATATTAATTCTATTGGTGCTGTTACTTTTGAAGTTGTGCAGTTGCAGTTAGATTTTAGCACCAATTTCACAAGTACCAACATCAATAGAATTAATATTATTTTGTATTTTTCAGTACACCTACTAATAATGTCGGTCCAATTTTTTGTAAAAAAAATATTTATTTCATATGGATTATGGGTCACCTAATATTCTGTACCATGTAAGTAAGAAAGGTACCATGATTTGAGATTATTTTTATTAAATATTCCCTATACCTAAAACGATATTTTAAATTTTCTTGAAATTTTAGGTTTACATTTAATTCTTGTGAATGAATATAACTGTTAACTGTATAAAACATTTTGGCGATAATTAGACAAACGTACTACAGCTAACCATTATCGAGAGCAAACCAAGATAGTTTGATATCAAATGTTTACTAAATAAAATAATTATATGTAAGTGCCTATCTAAATGTTGAAAAAGCTCTAGCAAGATGCAGCAATATCACGCAGGCTATCCCTGATGCAAATACGGACTTTTTGGATCACTTATGTATCATTTCATATCTGTAAACATTACTTGGAAACACGAATTTACTGAAAAGTCACACTCTGTTAATAATACCAAAATAGTGATACTAATACTTGGTTATTTGACAAGTGAATTATATCTAGGTAAGACGAAAAAGAAACTCAAAACATGTTTCGAGATTGTACAATCTCATTTTCAATCAAAACGTTCAAAGTTCTGTTCTGTTCAATAATTGACCTTTAAGAATAAACTGTGGAGACTGAGTTTATTTTTCGTCTTACTATTTCACTCCACTTCGAGAATGGACTTCTACAACCATTATATCTAGGTAATGATATGGGTGTCGGGGAAATATTCTAAAAATTGCCTACTTGCATCAAGAATAAGTTATAACTATATCTATTATTGCTTGAGCATTTTCAATATTTAAACACATTAAAACAATTTTATTTAGGGAAACGTTGATATACCTACTTATTGCTATCTTCGTTGGCTAACGATACTGAAAATTGATATGGCTTGTCTATTAGTGATTTTTTATTTTCTTTTTCACTATAATTTTACGAAAACTTAAAATATCTCCAAAACTGATCACTTGAGGTTTAGAGAATATGTAAGAAAAAATAAAGTCATGGTGCTTTCTGTCCTTGATATAAAATATAGGGTGATCCATTTGAAAAAAATCGAAAAAATATTTGCAAAATAAATATTATTTCTAAATTTTGAAAATGATTTAAAAACTATGGCTACAATAAATCATTATTCTTGTACCGTTTTTCAATTATACCTACATTACATATTACAACTTTATGTTGTTCTAACAGGGAAATGAAATGGATTTTAAATATAAAATTAGATACAGGGTGTCTCATTTAAAAAAATGTATCTTTGATCCGGCACGCCGTTATAGAACACCCTGTGCCTGTAATAATGTGACTAATAGATAATTTTAAAATAGAAACTCAAAGCTAGCTACAATTCTTGTATATATAAATAAGTTATTTTGATATACATATTTTATAATAACAGATCTACAGTGCTTTATCACACTAATCAGTCTGTACATTTATGGGAAATCACTAAATTTCTAAACACGATAGAGATCGCAATTTTAGAGTTATCAAGTTCAGATTTGCTGAAAGAATCAGTGGTGTAAATATTTCGCTCAAATTCATTAACAGTCATGATCGGACTCGTAATCTCAAAATGGCTGCTGACCAAACTTTTGAGAAAATATCAAAAAGTATCTATTAATGAAAAAATCTCATCAAGACTATTTTTGAGTTATATGCTTCTCCTAATATAATTTGAAGTGTAAGTCTACTCGGAAGTTCATAGTATGGGTCACATCGGAGCCATCGATAGTGTCTCGAGCCAGCACCGATGTGACGTAAAACTAGAAGCTGAGAAATTTAATTTGCGTTGTTTAAATGAGAATACAGTGCCCCGCGCACAATTTTTCTAAAATGCTGCCAAAATTATTACAGATACGATAAAATGGCTTCTACAAAAGTTGTAGGAAATAAAATTTCATATATAAAACTCAGTGATGTCACAACTTTATATTCGGCGGTTTAATCGTAGGAAGCGTCTAAGGTTAGATATTCTAACCAAAAGTAAAAATTTCATTGAAAACTAACTCTTCGTGGACATGTAACTTTAAAGTGCATAATACAATATCAAACTTAAGATGCTCCCTGCGTCTAAACCACTAACGATAAAGATGTGAGTTTTATACGGATAATTTAATTTTATTCAGTCCATTTCTATCGTATCTTCAATAGTTTTCGCAGCGTTTTGAAAAAACGTCGCCCGGCACCGACATTCCCGTTTGAACAATGTAAATAGATCGACCACTTCGCATACGTCACGATATCTAGGTGTAGGCTCGAGAGTCTGTCGATGGCTCCAGTCACACCTATACCAAAGATGAGAAACCCCATACTGTCTCGATTTGTGATTATTATAGGATACCTTTGCAAATCCATCGTTCTGGTTTTCAACTTTTAGGTTTTTTGTAACGAAAAAATCCAAAATTCAGCAGCATTTTCATTTTAAGAAAATTATTGATATGTAGCCCATACGATTTTTTATGTTCAAATGTCGAATTTTTTAGTACAGAAAGTTTTATAATATTCAACTACTATTTGATACTGTAGTATGTCTGAAGTCTTGATAAACCAAACATTACCTACAGCCATGACAAGACTAGTATATAGACGTTCTAAGGCAATATATTCTAATGATGAATCTATTTGGCAACTCAGTATAATCGAATTTGATAAATTTTAAAGGTTGCCAATGTTTAAAACGCATTGCTATCTTAGAGCTCTATATTTTTTATGAAAATTATGAAAGGATGAGGTAGTGAGATAAATAAGACACTTTAAAAACAACAAACGTTTATTATTATATACACTAACAAGAATTTTACCATTTTTTGTAGAGATAATAAAAACCTACTAGTGTGATTTCCATACTATTTCCTAGTATGAATTATATTCTTTTTTTATTAATTTATAATTTACACGAAATTCTGAATATAATCAAACAGAAATAGATTCTGCACCAAGGCCAGATAGATTGCACAAAATAATAAAAACCTTAAAATATCTGGCGTATGGAATATTTTATTCGCATTTCGTAGCTGAATCCATAATATAAATCAGGTATATAATTATTGGGTATAGTTGCTTAAATATACAATAAACTTCAAATCTATCACAAAACTTGTAGCTGAATGTCATTGAAACCAATGAATATTTGTTGGGAAAAGCAGACTTCAAATGTTATACTAGATCATAATTTTATATAAGAGTCAATTCACCCCAATGAGTGTCAATTTTAACGTTATATAATCGAATAAAAGAAGATACAGTATAATAAATAAAGTGAAAATTATACGTATAACACACATTGTCTGCTTTTCTCTCGAATATAATTGTTGTCAACAGCGCAATAGAATAGATCAAATAAATAATATTAAGTTCATCAATAATCTTCCAAGGACATGGAGCAAAAAAACTAAATTGTGTAAAAATAATCTATAGGTACTCAATGATGCATTTTCAGATAGGCATCTTCAAACAGTTCTAATTCATGTCCCAAGTAGTTGGCTTTATTTCGTAGCACCTTTGCTCTGCTACTGGCATTCTCCAAAAGTCCAACCTGTAAAATAACAGATTAGGGTTAGGTCAATATCCCTCAGGGGTACTCTCTTGCACGCTCCAGCAATATTATGCTACGACGAAATCCTTAATAGAGGGGAAGGTTATTTTAACAGCGAAACTTGGAATGCGCAAGAACTATAGGAAATTGTACGGAATAAGTAGAGATTAACGAGGGCCGATGGTAGACAAGCTTCAAAATTTATTATCGCTAAAAATGACTATCACACTTTTCACATTGTAATGTACCATTTGTTTTTTATAATCAAACCAATATATCAAGTTTTCTCACCTCGTTTTCCAAAATTTTCAACTCCTCATCCATATCACCGGTTGCCTCATCTACCAGATGACATAATCGAGCAAAAGTGCCACTCAACTCCTGCTGCACTTGGTGGCTGCAGTTCGCTGAAGTCAGATCTACAATCATCCTTAGTTTTCTAGTAGCATGTCTCACATATTGTTGTTTGAAAGCTCTCTCTTTGGCCTTGTTGGTCCATGTGAGTCGTTCATACAGATAAATGCATGAATAAACTGCACCTAAAAAGCATCAACAATTTGAAATAGATATGTAATAACTGGTGGAGATGAAATTGAATATTTTACAATAGATTATGTAAAAATTATCGAACTTTGCTTCCTGGTCTACCCTCTTTTGTACAGTGCATCCCATTTTGGTAGAGACAGCCAGGTATCTCGATTGTTGTTGGAGATAGAACCTTGCGGTTTTCGTGGTCCTGTGTCACTTTTTTGTGAAACTCAAGATGACCTAAAGAGATTTTGCCTAACTTCTTCTGTACATAAGTTACAGAGCGTTATTGGAAATTCACACTTTTTGGACTCCCGACAGATCTACGAAGTTTCTCAGCGATAATCTCAAATTGAAAACTTATAGAGAATTTTATACAGACTCCAGTGGCATACGCAATTATTTTTTTCGGGGTATGGTAATGGATGCACGACACAAACTTATGATTTTTTCAATGGAATAGCCTGTATTTTATTATCCCTTTTTTCCTTCAAAATGATTTATAATATATGAACAGAAAGTTTTTTAAATGCTCCAATGCTGCTATGGTTCCTTTATACAAAAAAGTTCCAATTGACAGAATATTACTTGTAAATTTTCCATGGAAGAAAGAAAAACAATACTAAGGCTATTTCACAAACAAAACACAAAACCTATTCATTGAATTGTTCAATTTGAGGTCCATTTTCCCTAACACATAATTCACACAGTTTCTAAATAGGTCTTAATGCATTTAAACTTATTAAGGGCCGTCTTTGTAAATTCTGGAAAGCTGCCTTTGTTATTTCTCTTAATTATAATATAAACATACAGTTTTCAAAAATGCTGTAAAATTACTAACACACTGAATTTTAATAGTACCATGGATTGATTTTTTTTACTACAGGGATTATTATTTGCGATTTTGTTATAGTAGGTCACGGAGGATACAATTATTGTTGTTGCCTTTTGGAGCATCGTTTTATCAAGTGACTGTGGAGAAATCAAAAAATTTCCTGTCATGATAATCAATTATGACGTGTTCTATTGTGCTTGTGTTGGCGATTTTGTGAATTTGTGAAATTTTATGTCTTCAAGATTTTTTCATAACAACGAAAATTCCATGTTAATAAATTTAATGAGATAATAAAATACAGTGTTCCATTACAAAGATAATAAGTTTGAGTCGTATATCCATTACCATATCCCTAAAAAAATGCGTCCACCACTGGTTTCTGCATATAATTCTCTATGGGATAAGTTTTCAATTTGACATTATAGCTGAAAAACTTCGTAGATCTGTGGGGAGTTCAAAAATATGTGAATTTTCAAAAACGCCCAGTAACTTATTAACAAAAGAAGTTAGGCAAAATCTGTTTAGGCAACCTTGAGTTTCAGGAAAAACAGCAAGGCTCTATCTTCAACAACAACCGATATATCTCAACCAAAATGGGATGCACTGTACACTAGTGAAGACAAGTGATCGCTAGTTTTTACTTTTGGAATTTTTCAGTAAATTTTCATAAAATAAAAAGTCTGTGATCTAACCGGGCTCGAACCCTCGACGCTATAATTGGAACTGTAGTGTTCTACTCTAGATTACCAGGGACCGAACTTTGCTTGCTTATGGCGAAATTGGAATATTCTAATTGATACTGTCGGAAAACGCACAATTTGGTATTATCAGTTCTGTTTGGCTGGAAAATGCTAGATTGCGCTGACAGTCCCCTGGGTTTCGTACGAAAGAACACTAATTTTGGGTGTACAAGACAATACAAACGGCAGCATATAAAAGGCTGGATGTAAATGAAGAGCATCACAGCATAATCAAAGATTTTATTGTTATTGGAATCATTGTATCATTTTTGAAAAAGTACCTACCTGTGAATGCTATTATTCTCCAACCGACTGTCTTGAACAACAGACCGGCAACGAGAAGGCATCCAGTTCCTTGTGAGGTGGCACCCATGATGGCCAACCGAGACAAGACTGACCAATCATCTACAGTGGGAGCAGCATTCATAAATAGCAGGCGACCATCAACATTGTCTACAGGTGTTGTAGGAACCAATGTGTTTTGTGGGCTTTCCCTCTTATTCTTCAGAGCTAGGAAATTGGAACCACTGCCAGCGAATCGACTTATAAGAGCCGTCAAGCCCCATGAAAACCTACAAATGAATAATTATATTGAGACCATAGACATAATGAATGCTTCAATTTACTATTTACCGAAACTCGAGGTCCTCCTGGAAATCCGCACACAAATTATCACAATTCAATCGATACAAAATCTCAAATGGCTGTCTTCGTGGCAACAAAACACCATCAGAGGCTCCTCTTTTATTTTCCGGTATCAAATCTTCCATTCTTTCAGTCATTTCTCGTTGGCTAGCCTCCATATTTAACGCTAACGCTGTCGATAATCTGGCCCTTAGATTAGAACCTAAGCCTTGTTCAACATGAGAATGTAATTCCTTTTTGTAAACATTAAGGACCAAAGGTTCTGGATGGAAAGGTAAATGGAATTCATCTACTAAGGAACTGAGGCGACGAATTTCTTCGTTCAAGGCTTTGGATACTCTGAAACAAAATTATTTGTTAAATATACGAGTAAACTGTGTAAAGTGTGATAATACCTCTGCTCTACGTCTTCGACCATCGTGTGTATTTTCTTTTTCATCTCCTGTGTGATAATCAACAACTGTTGTTCAGTATAATTAACTTTGTCTGTCAGTTCTCTACGCTGCTGTAATTTTTGGTCTTTTAGTCGCAAAGCATCATTAAAAATACCGTCTAAAATAAGGCGTAGCTCACTGAAATTATATAATTTCATGATTCCATTGCATATAGTAATGGTACTTGAAAGACTCACTTGGCTATAAACTTTCCTCTCTGCGAATGTTGTTCGAATTTCGTTTTGACTGCCGATTTCGATATACACTCCTCGAATTTCCTTTCAAAATCTTGGAATTCAAAATATCTAGTTTGGAAGCCTTCTGTCATTGGTGTAGATACAGTGTGGCCTTGTTCTGCTAATCTGGCCAGTAATACCTCTTTTGCTGAGATGAAAAAGATACGTTCCTCTGCTTCTTTGGCAGAACAAACTTTCAGTTCGTTCACTAAGAAATCAACGGCACGTTCTTGATGTTGTCGTCTAACCTAGATTATGAGGAAATAGAAATTTATTGGAATTCAAGACAATGGTTTGAAACCTAACAATGAAAAATAATAAAACAACTAAAGAGGAAGTAGAAAAACTACATCTAGCGATACACTAGCTGCAAATATAGACTTTTATTTAGTTTTTGGCAGTTACTGCTGCCCCAAGTAACAACATTTTCGATGTCCATTTTTCAACAGATGTTTACGTTTAAGGGTCTCCTGACTCTAAAAAAAAAACATATTTTCCACCTCTGCTCTGTCTGTCAGGGAGAAAAAATAATGGTCGCATGGCTTGATCAGACGATTTTTATATTTAAAGGAATTTGTTTGAGAGTGGGAGAAGTCGTGAGTGGAGATACCAGGTTTTTTAAAATATCATTTATACAATTCAAATGCAATTTGTATTTGCCAGATATAGTTTTGATTATAAAAATAAAGAATTACTCACCTCTTCCTGTTCATTGCAGTGCTTATTAGAGAAAATTATTTTTAATTAGTCAAAAGAGACATGAAATTGAAGCAAACCGTGTTTTTTACTTCAACATTAAGCCATGCAATGTATTTATAAAGTGTAAACACATATATTAAACTAAAGTGGTTGAAATTATATAATATTTGCTCTGGATGGCATGAATCACGGTGGCTGATCTATATAGATGAAAATTCTATAAGCAATGCAACTTCAAAATGAGGTAGGTGGTAACAGATATTTTTTTTACTGTGAGTGAAACATCACTTACCTGATCTAAGTATTCGGGTTCGGTGGCAGATGCATCCCATCGGTTGTTTAATATAAAAATGTTAGGCTTCGATAGTTTCGTTGACACTTTATGGAAAAAGTTTTTCTCCTACAAACATCAAGTTTGAGAAAAAAAAATTCTACACTATGCAACTTCCTTATTCTAAGTTCATGTTTATAATATGGTCAAAGAAGCCTACTTACTGTGACCATCAAAGTTGATTCAGCATTCGCCACAAGTACAAAAACATCAGCATCCAAACAATGCTTATCGATCCATTCATCTAAATTAGGTGTCACATCAACTCCAGGAGAATCTACAAAGACTACATCATCTCTCAGCAAGAGACAACGGTTCCTTGGCCAATAAACTTTCACTAATGATGATTCGCCAAGTTTTTCTTTGCATAAGGCATGAGCAAGCTGTCCTACAGATTCGACAGCACGATGTTCTTGAGAATCTTCGAGTACAAGATACGCTTCGTCAGATGGGGCACCTTCAACCTAGAATTTTATAATGGAAAAATAAATATTAGATTGGCTCTAAATAAATAAACATACTGACTTGCAAGAAACAGTTTGTCGTATGACCAATACCACTTGGTAGTATTTTGTCACGAAGCATAGCATTAATTACAGAGCTCTTGCCATTTGATGTCCTTCCGAAGAATGCTACTTTCATGTGGTCCCGGCATAAAACATCTCTAATGCTATGGATCTTCCCAACAAATTCTTCTGTCTTTTTAACAGTTTCTCGTCCAATTATGCCCTGCTCCTTTTCAACTTCTTCAGTAAATTCAATTTATATATGTATATTATTTCGCAGTCGATTTTTTTGAAAATAGAACACTTACCATGCATGTACTCTACAGTATCCTTTACATAGTCTTCAATTTCCAAGAAGATATCGTTGATCTTTTTCTTGGCCCTGACGAATATCTGTAATGGAGAATTATCAGCCGGACCACCACCTCTGGTGTCGCTCAAGATCACAGAGGCCACGGGCTTATTATGAGGCCCATCTCCGCCGGACATTAAGGAGATTGTGCGATTTATATAAGCGGCCATAACTGTGCTACGCTACTGTACTTATTTTAGTGTGCTCGTGAGTTGAACATTTAACATGCGCTACGAGGATGGCAACTGAAACAAAAAACAGAAGAGATTAACTTAAAAATTCATTCAACATGATTGGGTCACATTAAAAAAAGCAATGTACACATGCAAATAGTTCGTACTTTGTGTATTACTGAATCTAAACGAAACTTTATTATAAGAATTCAACCAAATAATGGCCCTTGGATCAGAATGAAGACCATGGGCCAGGTTTACTCCGTAAAATTTCTTCAAACAAACTAGTTGTTTACTTTGAAGTACTTTGAATCAATAACTTTTGAATAAAAATATTCTACATTAGAAATAGCATAAAATATTATTAAACAAAATATCAGTATGTTAGTACCAGTGATGAATATGTTATTTAATTCGAATGTAATCACAGCTAATAAAAAAATACTTGGGAATTGTTGGCGGCACATCATTAGATGAACAACACTTTCAATATAGATAAAAGAAAAAATTACATTATCATGAAAAGCAAGTACATGTCATGCAAATTAAAAAGGTCTAAAACCTGGTTGTTTGTGGGCATCTCTACAACCTAACCTCACCACTCCCACCTATGAATTTGGCAATAATTAGTAAATAATGTTATCATATACTTCTAGTACGTACCAAAACCAAAAGTAAACAATTATTAAGTTCGCAGTTTCCAAAAATAGTTAAATCGTAGGAGAAAATAATAAAGTTGATACACACATTTAGGTTTGTGACTTTGACGGCTGAAATTCAAGGTTCATTTGATTTTGCTTCTTTTATATCCCTAATAATTCTTCTTCACTATAATCGGAGCCGTTTATTTATAATTATTGATTATGTAATTCTTTAAACTTTTTTCGGAAAAACTGGCAAGCACGAGATCGAATTATTTGACGTTTATTTAGGGAAATTTATCTATTTGATTTTGATTACATATTACCAATTCCAATTACCAGAGACCCACAGAACTATATACTTTTCTCTGAAATTTGTATTTCTGTGAAATATGAAATATCCATGATTAAACAGATTTTCAATAATCAAAATCAACCAAAAAAAAACCTAGCTCTTTGAAAAAGACAAGGCAATCTATTTATTGTGCTTGTTAGGTTTTTGGATTACACGATGCCGTTCACTACAATACGACAAGAAAATAATATGTTGAGATTCTGCATTGTGCCCAGATTTCTGCGAACACACTACTTATGAGCAAATGAGCATAGGGTTTTGACATTGACTGACGTATGACAAATTGACGTTGCCGGTAAGGAAGGGAACTTTCAAACAGTCTTCTAGACTTGTTATTCTGTAAAAATGGTAGGTCTTTTGATGTTATTAAAAAATCAGTGAATATTTTTGGAATCTTACTAAACTAGGACATATCTTTGAATTAGATAAGTGTAACAGAAGTTCACTATTTGCTAAATAATGGTATTTGTGTGAATCTATTAAATATTTTAAAGTCGTATTTTATCCTAACCTCAATACTTGTATATGTATGTTTTTGCATTGAACCTAAATTTATTATTGAACCATATATAAGTGTATTTGGGGCCCCCCCTTTCTGAATTGCCACCTGTACTGTATTAACAATTTTCTGAAAATTTTAGACGAAGGGTACTTCAAGTTTTGGTAAACGTCGGAACAAGACCCACACTCTTTGTAGAAGATGTGGTAGATCTTCTTACCATATCCAAAAATCACAGTGTGCTCAGTGTGGATACCCATCTGCGAAACTGCGTTCATGTAAGTAACAACAATTTTCTATTTTCCATAAAACTATCTGCCAATAATTTGCTGACAGAGTAGTGCCGATTGTAAATGAGTTTAACGCATACATCAAGCTTTCTAGCCATTCTGAATATTTGCATTTATACAAACATGGAGATTGCATATTCTCTTATAGTTTGTGTGATACGGATTGGATACCTTTTGCTTTTACTTTGGTCAGTGTGTGGAACAGATCCCCAGGGATCTCGGCAATTTTGCTGCATCTTTAGGACATGCTATGGAACAGTTTTCACCAAAGATTATTGCGCGTTTATTTCATATTACCGAGAAAAATCTAAAGTTCACCATATAAACCTCGAATTTCTCCTAAATCAGACAGGCTTTTGCACTACACAGCTGCCAAGTTTGCTGTGATGCCGTAGTATCAATATTTCATTGGTTATTTATTTATTTTATTCCTACCAATTCGACTTCATGTCTCGGAAGTTCGTAGAAACGTGTCATTTTGTCGACACCACTCAATGACTATACATAAATAATAACGGGTGTTGATTTTGCAACGCATTTTTCATTTATCGGGTTAATTTAGTTCAACACTACCTTTTGCCCGCTACTTCGTGCGCGTTGAAAACTGCATTCAATTCCATGCAGTAGTTTTTGCGTGATGTGTGTACAAACATACAGACAGACAAAAATTCAAAAAAATGTTTTGGCTTTAGGTTGATCCATATTATTTTTTCTTAAATATCTTTAATGTACATACATCGGCAATTTTGTTATAGATGTATAGATAAGCCAAATTTGAGGTATCGGCGTGACTATTTGTATTTGGTTGAACGCTCGGTCTTTTCAATTATGAGAAATATAGATTTATAGTGCTCATCGCTGCCAGCACGTTATTATTTATTATGCTAGGCTTGACCTACTATCAGGTAATGCCGCAGACAAATTTCGCCGCTTGGGTTTAGTTTTTGTCTCAACATTTTTATTCTCAGTGATTGATAATAACAATAACAAATAATTTCAAAATTACAGATAAATTTATGAACGGTAATACTGTGGAGTTTTCCCATTTAAAATACGTCGCGTATACCCGGCTAGTTATTTTATAGCTGTGCTGGTTATTTGGACTAATCGGTCTTAGGTATAATCGTGCCTAAGTGAATGAACTATATGTTTTTAGTGCAGTAACATGAATTAATCAAGCGTTTCTTGAAGATATTTTATTGATATTGTTATTATTGGAATATTTTTTCTTTCAGACAACTGGTCGATCAAGGCCAAGAGGAGGAAGACTACTGGAACTGGTCGTCTCCGTCATCTTAAAATTGTTCGCAGACGTTTCCGTAATGGTTTCAGGGAAGGTGGAAAGCCAGTTAAGACAAATACATAAATGTATTTTATAAATAAAACTGTTTAATATTTTGCATTATTTTATTATTAAAACCAGCGATATGAATATTCAAAGTATGATTTAACTGTAATGACGCCCAAAGCCCTGTGTAATTTGTCGTATTTCGTCACCTCGACGTAGTATCAATTTTTCAACTTCACATAAAGACGTGATAATATTATTAATTGATTTGAACGAACCTTACTGCATTTGTATAATGTGATAAAACTCATTTGAATGACCAATTCAATTTTTGCGCGCTGCTACGTCTGGGCCTGCTATTTTAAATAACATCAACCATTCTAACACATTTCTGTTTTAGGTACCTAAATATGTAGAACAGGTTCCCACCAACTTTAATACAAATTTTTTGGCCAGTTTAGATATGTATTATAGGAACACATTCCAATTAAAATTTTAGCCCGCTAACCCCCCAAGCTTACGGGAGAGTGGAGTGAGTAGGGATGCTGGGATGGGGAAAATAAGTGTTTATTTATACACTTTTAGTAGTACTTTGGCTAATAATACTAAACTAACCCAATAAATAAAAAAATGTTGAAATTAGTGAAAACGTAGCCATAAAAAATTTAAAAGGGCAAGGAAAATCATCCTTACGTTTTAGATACAACCATTGTGCGATGTTGCCACAATGACTCGTTTGTACGGACATCCGATACATGAATTAAGAGTTTTTAGCAATAAAGTAATAAATAAATAACCAATGAAATGTTAATAATACGCCATCAAAGAAAACATTCCAGCAGCGTATTGGCGCTCGGGCCTATCATATGAGCCGGAATTAGGAGAAATTCGAGGTGAGAATAGTAAAATTTACATTTTTTTCTCGGCAATGTGAGGTGAGCGGGCTAAAATTTTAATTGGAATGTGTTCCTATAATATATACCTGCTGAACTATTCAAAAAAATGCCAAAAATCGGGGGGAACCTGTTCTACACATTGACCCTGTTTTAAGATTCCACCGACTACTGATTATTTTTTTACAAAAACTAGAATCAATGTTATAGGTGGCTATAGTGGAAAATATTTGTATGCCTACTTATACCCAGATTAACTCCTGAACGGATGGACCAATTTTGTTGCTTCCTACATTTTTCGTTTTGTAGGGTACAGAGATTGCTAGCCTACGACACTAATAAGCTTGCTGCAGTTACTGTGTAGTATAGTCGAAAGACGTGTTTTGATCAAGACATTTTCGTGAAAACGGCTCTAAGAATTTTGATGAAACTTCATTTACGTAGGTTCAACTGAAATTTAATATATTCTATCGATTAGCCTGAATATAATACACAGGCGAGCGGTATCGATATCTACCCTAGAAAATAAGAGACACATAAGGCCCTAAAAAGTAAACATTGCTGAAAATCGAATACCGAAAATTTTAAATGATCACAATACTTTCCTCACAACTTAGTAGCAAAGTAAAGATATAGTATTATCATTATGGCACGCTGAAAAAAAATTGTTGCAGAAACCAATCGGACGATTTTCATATTCGGTGGAATTTGTTTGACAGCGACAGGAAAGTCGAATGACTATCGATGTTTAAAGAACAACCATAAAGGTTTATATTGTTTTTTTTTTCGCTATAGAGTATATAGAGCATTAGGTCTCATGTTTTGTTTGGTTTTCGATTTCAATTAGATCTTGACAGATAAGAATAACAAAAGCATGACTTACACAATAGCCTAACAAATGGTGTAACACACGCGATGTTCTAATCAATTAGTAATACCTATGATTCGACATGACATTTAAATTAGCACAATGAAGCGGAAAAGATATCCTCAATGCCGAAGACCTCTGAGGAAATCCACGTCTCTTTCGGAGTACCATCAGTTACTTAAAACTAGTTGGCGGGTGCAAGCTAAATTGTTTTTCGAACATTCTACTCTACATGGTGTTCGATACATTGCAGAAACTAATAGAACATTTATTGAACGGTACAGTATATCTACCTCATATAATTCATTTAATAAGGTATTTCTTTAAACAGTTGTTAAATGTTTTAATATTTATTTTTTCCTGTGGTTGAAATAAATATTTAATTTTCCGTACCTCCGATGAAAAAGCGGAATCATTGTTTGATCAATCTGGCATTTGTCCGTTTGTCACAACCAATTTACCCGAATCTACACAATGGAGAAAGTTGAAATTTTAGTTGGTATTGATAAAGATTTAAATAACCCAAACATGACATATACTTATACTCTTATATCTAGTCCTGATATTGGCGGTTAATTTTGTTGAGTAAATTAGAAAATGAAGATATACCTATATTAAATAAAAGGGATTGTTATAAGTATAATGTGATTTTTTTTCTTCACTATTTTAAAATGAGAGGCTTAGAAGATAATAAAAATAAATTGATCATTCTCCCTTTACTTTCGAAACTAATAACATTAGAATTTTTAAAAAATACAGATTATTAGGGCTTCACTCATAGTTAGCAGGAAAATATAAACGAATGTCCTAAGCACGGAGCCCTCTCCAGGCGAGAATGAATAAAATTTCATTTTTGACCGACGAACCCTAAACGGAGGAAGTATACAATTCGACTGTCAGCTTTTTTTTTGGTTTGTGCGCGCCTTTTATATAGTAAACGAGCTCCGATTCTAATGATTTTTTATTCATTTGAAAGAGGAAGCTTGAGAAATGGTCCCATATTCATAAAAACGCAAATCCGAAACCTCCTTCTCACCGAAAACCGCCCCTGAAGGGGGTGGCGGGCGCAAATTTTCTCGAAAATCGAAAATCCTAGGTGGTATAATTAAATATAGGACAATATCCGGAAACGTTTAAGTTGAACATTTTTTCAAAACAGTTACGGTTTTCGAGCTACATTCATTTTAAAATCTCACATATTTTTGCTATGCGGAAGGGGCGATTTCTTTCAAAAACTGAAAATCTGTGTATACTACATGAAAGATATATTTATTTGTAGCAACATTTTTAATGAACATTTTTTCCTCAGAGTTACGGTTTTCGAGATAAATCGGTGTTAAAATGGTAACATCTAAAATACTTGAGCGTATTTCCACAGCGGTGTTTTGAGATCTCAATAATAACAACTACAATCAAAGAATATACGTGGGTAATAGGATAAGTACTATCTTCATTGGTATTCGTGAACGTTCAACGATTTTCGTGACTAATATTACACTCAAAAGTTTGAAATAAATATTTTTTACAAAAAATTGGACCGACGTTATTAGTTGGTGCACTGAAAAATATAAAATAATATTAATTCTTTTGATACTGGTACTTGTGAAGTTGGTGCTAAAATTTATCAATCTAACTGCAACTGCACAACTTCAAAAGTAACAGCACCAAAATAGTTAATATTATTTTATATTTTTTAGTGCACCAACTAATAACGTCGGTCCAATTTATTGTAAAAAATATTTATTGAATACAATATAGAATTAGGGGCTATTTAGGTGCTAATTATAGGTAACAAACTCAAGAGTTACAAGTACAACTTCAAAGAAATGACAACATTTCAAAGTTTTTGACTCTCATTATTCAGGGGTAGATACAAATTTTCATAACTATAAATATTGCAAAATGAGAACGTACTTCAAGTAGCTATATTAATTAGGCGCTAAAGTCAAAAGTTATGAACTATCTTTACCCGGGTATGTTTGAAGAAAGCAGAAAATAATCATCAATTTGAAACTTACAACTTGAAAATATACCTTAAATTTAATTATTACTTTTTGAAGTTATACATATTATTACTTTTGTAAATTTGTATCTACCCTTTGAATCATTTCAAGCAAACAGTTAAAATCTTTTACATTAATAATTATTATGAGTATCCCTCAGGCATCTAACTAGCAGCTAAATTACATGATGAAAATGTGAAAATATATTATCGTTCCCTAATAATGTTCTGCAAGATTTACATGAAGCTCAAAACTTTATTTAGTAGGTATATTTTTATTTTTGTCGGCTCCTAATTTTTTAGTTTGGCATCTAAACAGTCCATAAGTCATATTTATTCGAAAATCAAATTTCCCAATTGATGATGATAGCTTGACATAATTAGGTATTTCATGATTATCTTGACCAAATTCATAAAGATATTTTTACGTTTTCATATTAATTAGGTTTATGTGGTTCACTTGTGTAACTGTTGGTACGATAGCTACAATCGTAGTTATCTTCAGTTTGTGGGAAAAATTCCAAACAAATCCAACCATCACTGGATTGGACACAGATTTTCATAATAGGGATGTTCCCTTTCCTGCTCTGATCCTTTGTCAAGATGTACCGACAAATGAAAATAAAATCGCCGCATACATTGAAGAACAATACAATAGGTGAGAATTTCTTTAGCTTTGGATCGAGACCGTTAGTCAGATTAAAGCATAGAGTGGATTAAAGTGAAAACTTTATGTTGTTTGTTAATGAAACGAAATCTGTTCTAGAACTGCAAGTCCAGAAGAATTGGATTTCTATTTTGAATTATCAAAACTATCGTATACAAACTGGAATGATTTCACAAGAAAATATTCGGAACATAACTTTATTAGTTCAACTACAATATTGAAGGATGTTATTATTAATGTACGTAACTGTGTTATTTTTTGCTGCCCTTTATCTTTTTCGAATGAATTTTTATTTATTAGCTTTGGTATGTCTCATCTATCTTCTATCTATTTTAATGCCATAGATAACTTACTCCTGCAATGAGATTTTTGGGGAATGCTTTTGGAAATCTAATAAATATGTATGCTGCCATGGATTTTTCCCAGTTTTTACTGAAAAAGGTCTATGTCACGCATTCAATTCGAGATACTATAAAAGACAAATTCCTGGGTGAGTAATAATAAATCTATCAAATTTATTATATTAATTACTAATTTCTATGTAGGGTGTCTCTCAAACGCCTTTACAAAAGGATAACGCATATTCTTGAAATCAAAATCGGTTGGGTGATTAATTCAAAATTATCTGATTTTGAAGTCATGTATTTTGGGCGGTATACCTACTGCCCTGCACAATTTTAGAAATGTTTTTTTGTTAAAAAATATCTATCGGCTCTTATTTATTGTCCCTGCCTATATAAAAAAATATGAAAAATACATATAAGTACATAGTCTTAGACATTTTGATTTTAATCATCTTATACTTCCGTTTTCAATGCCAATGAATAAAAAGGAGTTTAGACATACAATTATCAATAATAGCATTTGTATTTGGGTGCTACAAAAAGGTTTTCTTGATAATATAACTCTTATGGTTTCTGTAAAACAAGGTTTTCAAAAATTTACTGTCATAAAAAAAAATCATGCTGATATATAAAACATTTCGTATAAATGGTACCATTGTCTAAAAGTTTTTACAAAAACGCGTATCATTTCTCAGTTATGTAGTAAATAAAATGCTCAATCAAAATTTTGTACATAAATTCTCATTCTCTTAAAAAATCCAATAAAATTTCTTTACTCGAGTTTCGAAATTGTAGGAACTAAATTTCATGAAATCTTGAAGCGTTGATAATGCGAGATATTATTTGCTACTTTAATAATCAATATGCAACCAAAAAATCAGAGGAAGAGTCAGGAGAACGACATAATCATTTCTGTGAATTTAGTGCTTACAATTCCCGAATTCGGCCATATAACAATTTTGATAAGGTTTTTTTGCCCTCTTTAACATTATTACCATATTCAATGTCAAAATCCCAAAAGCCGTGAGAAGTAAAAAAGAAAACGGTCTTAAAATTAATCCTTCAGGTCCGTATTGGGCCCAAAATTCAAAATACTCAATTCTCTACTAACTTAAGACTGCTACTTTGATCACAGGAATATGAGGTAGAGAAGAGACACTCTGTTTATAAATCTTCTGCAATATTATGTAATTTATTAGGTCGAAAAAAGAATTACCTAAGTTTGAAATGAAATTTATACGAGAAACAGATATACGGTGGTCTATGGCATTTAAAGTGAAAATTTTGGATTCTCATTTTCGGGTAAGGTGCCTTATTTGGAAAAACATTTACCTACCTAACAGTTCCGGTTCGGTTTTTTTCAAGATCTACATATTGAATTCAAATGAAATGGTCGGCCTAGATACACAACCTCAACATATTTGGGACTTTCGCATGGAGATTATCATGTTTTCAGTTAAACAGACATACACAACAGAGGACACGGCACAGCTCAGTATTAAACAGAGACATTGTGCATTTCCTAACGAAATTCCTCTTAAAGTGAGTACAAATACATTAATTTACTAACAAATCAGGTCTTGAGCTAAACACCCAATGTGACTTTATCTTACAGACAAATCAAATTTATTCCTACACCGCCTGTATTAGAGAATGTAGAATGAATACTGCTATGAAACTTTGTTCTTGTGTACCGTACTTCTACCCAAATATCAAAGGTTATACTTATTGTGACTTTGAGAAAATGAATTGTATTAGCAATAATTTTGAAGCTATCAAATCTATTGATGGTTGTTCATGTTATTTGGGATGTTCAAATACCGTCTATGAAGTAGAGAAACTTGACGCTTTAGGGTGAGACAGCTCAGCACCTATTGTTAATACATTTCACACTGAGAATGCAGTGAGGCCGGGTATAGGCAAATGCAACACATAGTGTTGCCGTTCTTTAAATTTGCCTGTGAAATTTTCTTCTGTATTATTGAACTTTGATTGTTTATTATTATTCATTATTAGACATGAAATCTAATAACAACAACAACGCGTTGGAAACGATGGGCTGCATAATTGGCCAAACTGCATTCTTAGTTTGAAACGCACTTTAGATATAAAATGATATTTGTATTGCATGAGTCCAGATCAGCTGATATCAACGATACCGGTAAAATGAGTTGTGAATTTGTTTCTTGGCCCATGGTTCGATATAAAAGGGAGGTGCTTTTTGGCTGGGTAGATTTGCTTGGTACGGTATATATGGACATTATGATGGTTTGATCCTGAGAAGTTTCGTTTCAGTATCTTTTGGAGGCATTGCCGGCCTTTTTCTCGGCTTCAGTTTACTCTCTGGTGTCGAAATCATTTACTATTTCACTGTACGAGCATGCTGCATGGTAATAATGGAAAAGGATGAGTTACGCAAAATCCAGTTAGAAGAAAAAGCCAAGCCAAAGCCCGAGCACGATTTGAGTTTGGTTCCATACTTCATATCCAAACCTCTACCTGGTCATGGTATAGATGAGGTAGCCAAGAACTTCAAGTACAAACACAACTTGTACCATTACACTAATGTGAGGCTCTCTGATCATTTAATATTCCAGATAGAAAGACTATTATAGAGAGCTGCAGTTAGTTTCATTGATCATTATTCTGTTTGTTCCAGCAAAATCCTCTGGAAGATGTCGGACATTATCTACGCAAACCAGCGGATGTTATTATACCTCCTTTTGGAATTGAATATGTTAATTAACATTACTGTTTGGTTTCAGATAATACCTAATCCTAATGTTATTTGTTGGCGTAAGTGAATAAAGTTAGCTCACAGCTATGCTTCCAAATATATTCCAGCTAGCACTTGTTGGGCTTAAAACTAGAAAATTATTTGAATAGCATCATAATTGATTGAAATATTTTAATTCTTAGGTACAAAATAAGAAAGAGCTTGCTTAAAACATAAAGTTTATTATACTTTGTACTATAAATATTTAATATAAGGACATTATGGTTGGGTTTTATTGGTCAACAGTCAGATAAATATAATATGAATGAACATTTTTCTGTTCTCATAATGAAAATTGAGCTAGAAATATTGTAATGTTGAGAACATTTCCAGCATTTAGCACATAGCACCATTGTATTCAAATACGACGTAGAAATTAATATGGATCGTCAAAAATTCCATTTAGATAAGTACACATTAGGCATCTATTTTTCGACCAGAGCTGTGTATATTATAAAGCTATAAACATAATACAAAAAATGAGAAAAGTATTTTTTTTACGAATAACTACTATTTGGACTGCATAACGATTTTATTATTTCTGAAAAAGTCACAAAAACAATCAATGATAGTTGATGTCCAAAGTCATGGATATTAAACTGTTATATTCCTTCAGAATAATATTGTATACACATAAAAACCAAAAAGCTAGAATTAAATATCAGTTATTTCTACAAACGGTTTTTTACACCTTATAAAAATAAATTATACACATTAATCATGGCAGATCGTTACTGATTGTGAGCTATTTATTTTCTCAGAGAACTGCCATCATATATTCTTGTTAGGGATTATGCCAAGGTCTATCCAATTTCATCCTGAATTGGAAGCTTTTTGTATTACACATATCTCCCAGTAAAGTAACCAAAGCCAATAGTTTTATCTACACTAATTGTTATTTATCTGTGGCATTTGGATTTGTATAGCTAAATCCTTGGAATTGAGTTTGTTCAATAGATCGCAAAATTGTGGGATCTGTCGGTGTAAGTTTCGCTTTCTCGACTGTAAAGTGCTTGTCGAAATATTGGGTGTCCAGGGGATGATTCTGTAACAGGGAATAAATGTTGTTTTGAACGTTTATAAGAATTTTAAAAGTGATAACGATAAATATAAATAAATTTGCAATTTCACACTGTTTTTTCTCTAAATATATATTTATCTAAATTCGTTTTATTCTAGAAGCTTGACAACACTGCTATTCTAGTTTTAGGAAGAATTTAAAGATAAAACATCTGAATTCTCTAAGGAATGAATATCGAATAAATAGTGAAAAGTTTTTACCAAGGCCAATTGTAAATAAATAAATTCAGGAAACTTTCTCGTAAACTTGCCTTATACAAGCTTTTTTTATGAACGTGAAAATGAATGATAATACCATTTTCAATAATAAATAATTGAAGGTACGATAACTATTCACTTATTGGAATAGAATAGAATTGGGGTAGAATTTAATACTCGTTATCTTCCATCTGTTGTTATCTTTTATTAAGCCTCATCTTTACCAGAACTTAATTTTTAAAGAAAATACAGATATTTTTTGTTGAAAATGGTACCTAACTCCTAACCGTAAATCGATAAATATTTAATGTGCCCTATCATTCCGGTCAATCAATTTGTTATTGAGAATTTTTCTTGAATGCCTGATAATGCCAGGATTCATGTTGCAAGAGTATTAAATAGATATTTGGACAAAATGGACATGCAGCAGTAAGAGTGGCCTGCAATAACCCCTTATCTAAACCGGATCGAGAATGTCTGCGACAAGAGACTCATTGAGGAGTGGAAAATTATTCCGCAACAGGCGATTGCCAATTGTATCTACCTATTCCAAACATCACATGACAGCAGTCTTAAGAGAACAGGAGGCAACACAAGATATAATTATTTGTTTATTTGTCAAATTCAGTTACGTTTCTAATTTTTGTTACTGTTGTAATTTGCTTCCTTTTTCATGCTTATTTTATGCATTATTTTCTACAAAAAACTCTCTCTTCTCTTTAAGAATGAACCTATGGATATAAATCAAAACAGAAACTGTCAAGGAAAGATCAGACTCAAAAAAGCCATACAAAGACATATTATTGTTCTCTTCAACTTTTCCACTAAGAGTGTTTAGAAAACTAGAACGAGATACAACTTTTGGTTCCGCCCTGTATAACTCGAGATTCATTTGAAGCTCAGTATTAGATCAGATTAAAGTTGATTTCGCCTACATCATGAGAAAAAATGATCTGAAACCTTATAAAATTAGATTGATTATTCAAGATTGAATTTGAACAAAATATTCAGACTTTTGTCAAGCAGAGTAGATAATAATATAGGTAGATAAGATAATTGCTTGTTTGATTAGATAAACTTACCAAATGCGGTTTGAAAGGAGGCTCCAATTGTCGAGCTTCCAACGCATACCAGTCTATAGCTTTGAAGAATACGTGATCTTGAATATCCCCATGCGGAGAAAATCTATTACCCAATCTTTTACTGGCATCCTTTTCAAGTAACTGCAAAAGGGGAAAATACATTCAAATTGGTGTGAGACTCCTAAGAATGAAGATAATTTACCATTGTTAAAACTTGTGTTGCTTCGGTTGACAAAAACTTTGGCAGCACTGGTTTTTCATTACAAATTGACCAGAAAAGCTCATCTTCATCACAGCCGCTAAATGGTGATTGCCCCAAGAGCATTTCATAGAGTAGTACACCAAATGACCACCAGTCCACGCATTGATTGTAATGAAGACCTTTTATTATCTAGAAAAAGTGCAGTTTGACCAAAATTAATCATCATAAAAAATCAAATCTTATAATGATATGCCTAGGGATTTGTGTGGTTCAAAATTACTTAATAACATTAAAATGTATCGTCTAAACTAAGTCTAAGTGCTAATTTAGTCTCAAAGTTACAAATCACAAATCAGGTACAGGTAGCTAACGTATCAAAGATATTTGATACTCAATAGCGCTAGGTTCACGTAGAGCTGACATATGAACAAGAAATGAAAGAACTGTAAATTATTTTAGGATATTAACATATTAATGTGCTAATTAAGGGCTTAAGGAAAATTGAATGATATAAACTTTTGGACTAACTGGAAAAGCTTAAGAAAAAACTGAAGGATAAATATAGGTTACATTGGTCAAGAATCTGGAGTTAGAGGTAATGTTCTCTGGTCTGGAGTTACTACAGACGAATTGGGAGCAGAAGGAGTTGGACTTATCGTGAATTTTGACATAGTGAAATGGAAGAGTTCTACCAGTTTATGCAAAATTAGATAGTATTAATAGGTACTACTATCAGAGACAACTACTAAATAGACTAATTATTGCATATGATTCAAATGAGAATGCAAGTAGAGCAGAAAAAATAATTCATCGAAAGTATAGAACCAGCATATAGAATTAGAGTTGGATATTAATACTGTGAAAGCTGAGAAAGTATAATGGATAAATATTTTACAGACAAAAATTAAAAACAACCTCCTTGAAATAAAATGCCTAGTAACTACAGAAGTTGAAAAAGAAACAAAAAGTTGATATTCGTGACAAAAAATAAAAGAGAATTACCTACATAACCAAAAACTATTCTAAGGCCACATAAATAATGTTTTCGCAACACCTGTATGGAAAAATCAACTTTCGTGAACTGATTATCGTGGCGAAAGTACTCCCGCTCCCTTGACGATAACATGCTAGCATCATGAAATAATTTACGCACAAGTGCGAAAAGTAATGACTTTCAACATCCTCAGTAGTCTTACATTACGTGATGTTTCTAGTACGTACATTTTGTTTGACTCATATATCTGTGTTTGTAATTATATTATGAACCTGTTATGGGTAGTAGTGGTAAATAACTATAAATTACTGAAAAAGTGCCCACATTGAAGAAAACAGATTCCATATCATTTGTTTGAAATATATAATAGGTATGTAATTAAATAATAGTGCGTATTCACCTCTGGTGCCATGTAATCCGGTGTACCGCAAAAGGATTCCGCCATTCTGTCAAGGAAGATTTGTAGCTTGCACATACCAAAATCTGCTATTCTCACGTGACCGTCAAAATCCAGCAGAACATTGTCTAACTTCAAGTCTCTGCAAAATATTTTCTAAAATGTTTTTTTTTGGACATAACAAAAATGAATTTCAGATTGGGCATTGTCGAATGGTATTTCAGTTGATGAGTTTTTCGATTTTGTTACCTGTAAACAATTCCTTTGCTATGTAGAAATTTCAGTCCTGAGACTATTTCAGCACCATAAAATCTTGCCTGATATTCTGGAAATCGTCCAGCAGCTTGTATATGGAACATTAAGTCTCCTCCATTTAAGTATTCCATAACGAAAAATAGATGTGACTGTAGTAAAATTTCAATAAATTAGTTATCATACGTAATTTGTGTGATAAAGGATAAAGTATGTACCTACACACTTAGAATGCAGTGTGACCGGGTATAGACAAGGGTATGTTCAGTGGGAAAACGGCAAACAGTGTTGCCGTATTGGAAGTTCGTCAGAAATAATTTTCAAAAATTTTGAAATTCATTGTTAATTATTATTAATTATTGAAAAAAAAATTTTAACATAAAATGTAAACTCAATTAGCGAAATATGACTGAAACCAGACCTGATGGTGGGTCGAGCCCGGCATAACAAGTTGGCAGCGATGTGCTCCATAAGACTTCACAGTGCATTCTTAGTTTGAACCGCACTTTTTTAGTGCATAAATTGAAAAACCTGTTAATTCTTATTCTTGTGAATTATAATACGTGAATACCTTATTGGATTCGTAATGGCATCTAGAAATGTGCAATGTGCAAAAAAAATCAGATAATACATTTTTAATCAACTTTAAAAAATCGCATAAAATCTTAATCGTGAATCAAATAAACTTTTAAGCGACTGTTCAACTATCATAAGTTAGATTTTATTAAAGAAAACTCTTGATCATGTCACCTGTCAAATAAAAAAATCTAAATCAAAATTAGTTGTGTTGTCTCATTGCCTCAGACAGACAGCCAGAAAGATGTACATGTTAAACTCAATAAAAAAGTAGATCAGAACACTTTCGAGCAAGTCACCTTTCAAACCAAAAAAAAAAATCAAAATCTGTTTATCCGCTTGGGATCTACGATTCCTCAGACATCATCACAGATACATACATCAAAGTTATAACACCTCTCTGTTTTGTCGAGGTAAATAAATATTTCTTGCACAAAAACTAGGAATCACTTTATGGGTATTTTTTTACCGACGGACCCAAACGGAGACAATTTACAATTCGACTGTCGGCTTTTTTAAATCCGAAATCTCCTTCCCTCCGAAAACCGCCGGGTGGAGCTGGCAAATTTTCTCGAAAATCGAAAATTTGAGATGGCAGAATTAAAGATAGGACAATATCCGGAAATGTTTAAATTGAAATTTTTTTCAAACAAGTTACGGTTTTCGAGTTACATTGATATTAAAATCTCTCATATGTTTATTTTCACTATGTGGAGGGGGCGATTTCTTTAGAAAACTGAAAATCTTAGGGTACCACATGAAAGAAAAGAATATTTTTAACAACATTTATAATGAACATTATTTCCTTAGAGTTACGATTTTCGAGTTACAGCGGTGGTAAAATGGTTAAATCTAATCTAAAATACTTCCGCCACGATGTCTACATAATAAAGCAAAGAATATACGTGGTTAATAGGATAAGTACTATCTTCTTTGGTATTAGTGAACGTTCAACGATTTTCGTGATTAATGTAACACTCAAAAGTGCTAAATAAATATTTTCTTAACAAAAATTGGACCGACGTTATTAGTTGGTGCACTGAAAAATACAAAACTATATTAATTCAATTGGTGCTGGTACTTGTGAAGTTGGTGCCAAAAGTTATCAATCTAACTACAACTGCACAACTTCAAAAGTAACAGCACCAATAAATTAATATTATTTTGTATTTTCCAGTGCACCAACTAATAACGTTGGTCCATTTTTTTTTTAAATATTTTAAGTGGTTCAGTTACTTTTGGTACCAATTTAAAAATAATTAACCTTATCTTGAATTTTTCAGTGCTGCAACTAATAAGATCAATCCAACCTGTGATTATTTTGAAAAATGTCCAATTTAAACATTGCTGGATTTTTTTATTCTTCCAGACCAAATTTTCTGTTTTAGACAAAATTGTCCCCTCCGCCCCTTTTTGGGAGGAAAGGAGATGATGGAATCATCAAAATCGGTACACGTTTTCTAGATAATAGGCCTACAGACATAAATATTTTTTACAAAAAAATTAGTTGGTGCACTGAAAAATACAAAGTTATATTAATTCTATTGGTACTGGTAACTTTGAAGTTGTGCAATTGTAGAACTTATCCTTTTACTCATGTGTATTCTTTGCTTGTACTTGGTATTATTCAGACCTAAAAACATCGCCGTGGAAATACCTCGGGAAATACGCATATTTTAGCCTTTACCACTGCTGTAACTTGAAAACCGCAAGTCTGTGGAAAAATGTTCAATTTAAATGTTACTACAAATAATCTGGTTTTTAATTTGTTTGCCCCAGATTTTCAATTTTCGACAGAAATTGCCCCCTCCACATAGCGAAAATACACATATTCGAACTTGAACTCGAACAGCGTAACTTTTTTGAAAAAAATGTTCAATTTAAACGTTTCGGGATATTGTCATATCTTCAATTTTGCCGTCTCAGATTTTCTAGAACAATGTCCCCCTCCAGCCCCTTCCGAGGAAGGAGATTTCGGATTTGAGTTTTTAGGAATATGCGACTATTTCTTAAGTCTCCTCTTTCAAATGAATCAAAAATCATCAAAATCGGGATACGTTTTCTATATAGAGCGCGTGCACAAACCAAAAACAAAAATACCTCCTCCATTTGGCGCGTTTGGGTTCGTCGGTCAATAAAAAACAAAGATTTTTCAAAATCGGTTGAATTCTTTTAAAATGATTTTGCTCCATAGATATATACATACACACTTTTAAATGATTATATCCTAATAATTAAAAATTAATTAAGCAACGAAATTTGAAAAACAAAAACTTAAAAAAGAGGTTGCTTAAATCATTGCTAATTATTAGAATGCAACGATTTAAAATCCGCAAGTTATTAACTTCATCAAGTATAGTTCTTAGATGGAATTTAAAAAATGATACTTTAAAAGGCCGAATTCCAGGCAGCGTAATAGTATAAGTATACTATGTTAATAGTAAAGCACAGACCATTAGATTAGAAGCTCTATATTTCTCAAAATTAAAAAGAAGTATTATTATTAGAGTTGAATTATCGGAGTCAATATTTTTGTTTGTAAATATCCGCCTCTTTAAAATCTTTCTTAAAATTCTGTCGTTACATCGAGCTATTTTGAGCACAGTGGATATTCGATTATCCGGACCGAATGTCGTCGTAAGTAACCCGTACAATCCTCAATCCGGATAAGTGAATTAATGAAGAAACATAATTTCTGTAATTTTAACTCTAGAAAAATAATCTAATTATCCCTCTTATTGTTATTATTTAGCTATCTTGTCTTATGGGTATATTTATAAGGTTAATACATAATCTTAAGTGTTTATTCAAATCAACAAAAATAAATTAATCTAACTAAAATATGTTTTCATCGCAGCGGTGTAGCGATTGGTAACCATCTAACTAAAGCAAAGTTTACCGAATAAAATAAAAATGCTTCTTTAAAACTATATACAATGAATTTGACTGCTCTTTATCAAAGAAGTCTCGTGGAGGTACTGTCTAACAGTTGTTAAAGCAATCTCATAACGCATAGGGAATGGCTATCCGGGTAATCGCAAATCCGTATAACAGAGGTCCCGATAACCAAAAAAAAATATATCTCTTATTTGGAATCTTCAATTGCTTACAAAGTTTGAAATTTTGTATGTCTAGATTTGAAACAATTGCACATTCTTTTAGTTTTAACTACAAATCCAACAAGGTATTAGAAGGAAAATTATATTGCCTCATATTTATTGTACGACATACCTCTGTCTGAAAGGTGCATAATAAGTGGCAGAGATATGGATGCTTTGTACCTAATGCAAGAACTTTCCTCTCGATAAGTGTACATTCCACATCGTCATCTTCAAGAACGACATCTTTCTTCAGACATTTCACAGCATAATAGTAATCGGTTCCTTTTAGTTCGGCGAGAAGCACCTGTGAATTATTTCTACGATTTAGAGCCATATTCGACATCCTCTTAAATTTTTTTAAATGTATTTAAAAGCAACTCTTTAGCTTGTTTGAATATCGGTTCTAATTTTAAATAGTAACCCATAGATATAGGTGTCATGATATTGAATGAAAATTTCTAAGGCATCGCTATTAAATAGTTAGTTTTTTTTGTTTTACAAGAGCTCTTATAGCTAAAAGATGATGTTGAATAGGCTGTGTCTGTTTTGGTTTCCACCATTATTGAGTAAAGATTATTACTTCTATCTGTATGTAATAAATTCTTACTCGATTTATCCTTACCTTGCCAAAGCTACCTTTGCCGAGTACTTTCAAGAAATTAAAGTCTTCCACACAATACTTTTTGAATCTCGGTATCGTTGTGGCGGGTGGTGTTATTCTTCCTGTCTTCTGGAAGCCGGCAAATGTGCTGGACTGTGACAATTCTTCGGGAATGTTGTCGGAATCGATGGCGAATTCGGAATTGTTGGAGTGCGTTCTCGCCGGTGAATCCCGATTATCCGAGGAGTCTGTGAAAATAAATGAAAATTAAATTAGTCAACACAGTAAATTTATACTTTTATTGTTTTCATGATTATAACCATAGCAATCGATCGAGTGAATGAATTTATAACGAAACTAAAGTTCGTTACTTATTACTATTAGATATATCTGAATTTTGAGCTATAGACTATAAGGATATTCGAGTATGCCAAGTGTCAAACAAGTCTTCTGCTATCGTCATGATGAACATCAATGCATCTACTGTTCCTTATTCAGTCATTTTTGATTTACCTTTTGATTCGTGATGCAATTATTTTTTCAAGACTTTCTCTGTTCCATGCATTTATTTATTCCTGCTGATCATATCTATCTTCTTTTCACGTCGTTAAAATTTCAGATATAGTATTTGAAAGTGGTTAGGGGAGTTTAAAGGACAGCTTCGAAACTATTGAACTTATTTCCCATTAACAATTTGTTGAGGATAAGTATTACCTATCTAATGTTTTATGCAATTGTTAAAATTCACCAAAACACACGTCATATTTAATAAGTAATACCGGTCGTCTAGTAGTCTAGTGGGTAAGGCGCTTGAATTCCAACCGTGTGGTCGTCGGTTCGAGCCCAACTAGTTCAAGGAATTTCTCATTTCAAATTTTCGGAAAAATTCCGGGAGTACAAGGATATTTATTAAATGGCAAAAACTGGCGGTCGATATAAATGAACTGTGTGTTCCCATTTAAAAAGTATATGGATGACGTCATCTTATTTTCCCCAGTAACTTTCATTTGTATTTTTGCGTATGCAAGTTTGCAGATAAGTGTCACTAATTTATAATTATTAAATAAACTTTATTTACACTCCAAAGTAGAATAATATTAATTACAACTTCACTTTACTATTGAATATTCTTGCTAGCTTACTCTGACTCTTCTATTAAACTTATTGCACACTATCTTTTACACTGTCTCCCATGCCGACAATTCTCCCAAATATATACCCGGAAAAGACTCTTCAGATCATTCTAGCCGCCTTTGGTCTTTGATCACACCAGCCGCCACTGGACTTTTCTCGAAATCCTAGTGAGCACATGCGCCGCACTCTTTGTCAGCGACCGCTCTCGAGATCCCCATGCCTCGCGCATAAGCATCAAAAGGACTCCGCCACTTTGTGACCCAATGCAGGCAGCTGTACGCCTTGCACGTTACAGTATGCATGATTAATATTTTTTGCAAAAAACCTGGATCGATTTTATTAGTTGGTGCACTGAAAAATACAAAATAATATGAATTCTATTGGTACTGGTAATTTTGTAGTTGTGAAGTTGTTAGATTGAAAACTTTTGGTACCAACTTCAAAAGTACCAGAACCAATAGAATTAATATTATTTTGAATTTTTCAGTGCACCAACCAATAAGGTCGATCCGATTTTTTGTAAAAAATAATAAATATCAGACTTTACCACTGCTATAATTCGGAAACCGTACATTGTTTTGAAATATGTCCAATTTAAATGCTGTTACATATAATATCTACTTTAATTTGGCCGTCTCATATTTTCAATTTTTGAAAAACATGCCCCTACCACACACATAAATCTATGATTTTTTGAAAAATGTTAAACGTTGTCGGATATGGTTTCTTCTTTAATTTTGTCTTCTCAAACTCTCAATATTCGAAAAGAATGCACCCTCTACCCCCTTTGGAGATCTTTTTGAAGGGAAGAACATGTTGAATGTTAATATTGTTTTCAATGGGACCAACTCTCAGTTTTCCTCTATGAAATTAAAAAAGAATCATGAAAATCGGAGCACTTTTACTATTTATAAATATTTTTTACGAAAAATTGGACCGACGTTATTAGTTGGTACACTGAAAAATACAAAATAATATTAATTCTATTTGTACTGGTAACTTTGAAGTTGTGCAGTTGCAGTTAGATTGAAAACTTTTGGCACCAACTTCACAAGTACCAACACCAATAGAATTAATATTATTTTGAATCGGTACAATTTTTTATAAAAAATATTTATTTCACACTTTTGAGTATAACATTCGTCACGAAAATTGAACGTTCACTTATTCCATTACCTTCAAAACATCGCGGTGGAAATACTTATGTACCTACACATATTTCAGACTTTACCGCTGCTATACCTCGAAAACTGTAACTCTATGGAAAAAATGTTATTAGAAATAATTAGGTCTGTAATCAGTCATTATCAGATTTTCAGTTTTTGAAATTGCCCCTTTCACCTAGCGAGATATACAATTTCAAATTTTAACATCGCTGAAACTAGAAAACCGTAGGTCTTTAAAAAAAACACAATTTAACGTTTCCGGATATTTTCTTATCTTTAATTCTACCATCACGGATTGTCAATTTTCGAAAATAATTGAACCCTTCGGTTTTTGGAGGGAAATAGATTTTGGATTTGAGTGTTTATGAATATGAGACCATTTCTCAAGTCTCCTCTTTGAAATGAATCCAAAATCATCAAAATCGGAGTACGTTTACTACATACAGCTCGCGTACAAACTAAAAAAAGCGCACAGTCTAATTTTATACCTCCTCCTTTTGGGTTCGTTGATCAAAAAGGCAGGTACATCCGTAGAAAAAACATACAGACAAACAGTCGAATCGTTCTACCTCCTCTGTTTGGTTCATCAGTCAAAAGCGTTTTTGGTTCAATTTGCGATTTTAGTAATTACAGAATTTATCAGCTACTTTACGAACGCAGTGTATAAAACCTACAGCTTATTGACGGATTCAGCAGGACTGTTTGTGTGTTTGAATTAAGCAATAATTACTCTTGGTAATTAGCTTTTGTTTATTATGATGTAATAACCACGACTTCTTCGATATAGTAGTCAGATGCTCTAATTATATCTCTCCATAATAACACAGTGATCATATTCTATTCTATTCATATTCAGTAGAACAAATTTTATTGTGATTTTTAATGGTGAAATTTTATATAATTCTTTCACGGTCCATTTTCACTCAATTTTAGATTGAAAAGACAACAGTAAAATATTCCCGACAGGTGATACGGTCATTTGTGCACAGATTTTTGGCAAAAAGTTTTTGCCAAATATACAAAATTGTGAACCTGAACAGTGGATTTGCATCACCAACACCAACAAACACACATGTTCATTTATCTCTCATGATCTGTTTGCGTGCATTTGCTGCCAATCAAATAGAAATGTTGTAATTTACACGAATGACACGATGATATTTGGTGTGACGTGCAATCATCATCGATGGAACTCATAACTCATGAAGTGTTAAATTATTGGCTAATCACATGCACACGCATGTAATATTCGTGCATAGACATAAGTGACATTAAACTTTACATTAGCCTAATTATTTACACACTTATCTGCAACATGTTATAAAATAGGATATTATGTGTATATGTTCAGAAATAGATTTAACAGCTACTATCTGGCTCAGAACTGAATCTACTTTTTGATTTATCTAGCAAGTAAGTCGTGCAATTAAAGTTCATATACATCGTTAAAGTATCTAGGTATATGATGTTCTATTCAAACACAAATAGCTTTGAAATTGTTCTGTTATCTCCGCTTAAAAAGATATGTTATATCATAAGTAATATTATAGATTATTTTTAGTAGGCAAGCAGGTTTCTTATATTTCTTCTTATTCGATAGAAGAAAATCTCAAAAATTCTTGACAGTATATTTTGTGCATTTAGAATTAATTATTATACTTCGGGGGGTTATGAGAATTCTAGGAACATCAACAAAATTGCCCAAAAATATCAAAGGATATTGCTGACCATCGAAAAATTACAGAATGTCTTCTCAAATATTTAATTTCATTGAATAATATCGATAGCCTACTTTGTAAACTCGGAGAGTTACCTTCAAACTTGAGAAGACAAGAAATGAACCTTGCAGCATTCTATAAACTCAAATACCACTTATCACACAAAGACACATCCTCCTTTTCCCGAATGAATCAAACGCTCTCTTACATCTATCCAACACTAACAACTTCCGGAAATTCAACCTGCTCCCGTCCAAGCAACCTCAACGTGGCTCTAACCCTCACCTACTCTGTTTCAAGAAAGACGAGCCAAACCAACAACTGATACTAGCCAATTACGAAGAACTAATATCCCAGCACCAACATAATCTACAAATATTTACTAATGCATCGAAAATAGAGGGTAATGTGGCTTGCGGATTCACAAGGAGGTATCGCTCAAAAATTCATTCTGACCGAACCGACAACTATGTTTACTGGTGAGCTTTTCGCAATTTACACGGCACCTTGTTACGCAAGAACAACCCATGCAGAGAATATACTAATTATAACAAGCTCATTGAACTCTCTCCAAACCGTATCTAAGATATATAAACCTCATACCCTGTCCATAATAATCAAAGAAGAGCTGAACTCCCTTAGAAATAAGTCCCTAAAATTGCTTTGGGTCCCTTCCCATATTGGCATAACAGGAAACAGACTTGCTGACAAATTGGCAAAAGAATCCATCCAAGATCAAACACTCACCCTTTGTCTCAAAGCAATTACAACAGATTTGAAACCTTTCCTCCATATGAAGATAGTAGAAATATGGAACAGAAGCTGGAAACAGAAGGCAACAAAACTCAAAGAAATCAAAGGAACTTTGTTTGGAGAGCTGTGCTAAAACCATGGACCGTTGCACCAGCCAGTCGCTACGTCGCTACCACCAAGTCATCGTCACGTGACTTCGTCTAGGCCACACGTACCTCACACACCAGCATCTCATGAACCGCAACCAAAATGTTTGGCGTGTGAAATGCTGCTAATAATCAAACTCATTTTAGTGGAGTGTCCTTGCTCAGAGACGGAAAGACCCAACAATAATTTTTCCAGAGCCAGTGCTCTTAGAGAAGTCTCCAAAAACTGTACCACAAAAAACATTATCAATTTCTCAACATCAACCTACTAAATAAGATTTAAAAACATGTTACTGATATCTATACTCTGTACTATGTAAAGCTGTATAACTATAGGTATGCATTAACTAAATGAACCCATGCCGCTAATAGCAAATTCAGCTGATGCGGTTTTTCTATAAATAAAAAAAATATTGTATCGTGGGTCGAACAGCGTCGAACTTGTGGCCCAAGGGGCATGCCCGCAAACGTCTGTCAAAACCAAGGCTGATAGAAATGATCTTATCTTCAATCTCTCCAAGAAAAAAACACAATATCTGAGAAAAAATAAATTTATTCTTAAAATGGGGGTAGATTTCGGGTGGCAAAAATAATTAAAAGACAAATTGTCATCAAGCGTACAATGTGATACACGTGAAAGGGCACAAATTCTTTTATAAGAGTAGAATATATAGTCCAGGTAATATTAAACAAAGTTGATGAAAATTGACCGTTCTCCTATTTATCTCTAGAAACATAGACTATAGGACTTGACTATAGTTCACAGGAATCTTTGGAATTAAGCTCTTTTAATTTTTGACCGACGAACCAAACGGAGGAAGTATACAATTCGACTGTTTGTCTGCTTGTTTTTTATGGATGTTCGCGCCTTATAAATAGTAAATAATAATAATAATTCATTTTTGGTTAGTCCCATTCAAAAAAAATACATTCAACATGTCCTTGCCCTAAAAACATTTCCCAAAGGGGGCAACTATTTTCGAAAATGGAAAATTTGTGACTACAATATTAAAGAAGGGACTATATGCGGCAAGGTTTAAATTCGAAATAAAAAAAATCATAGGTTTCCGAGTTACATCAGTGGGAAAGTCTGAGATAAATATCTATGTGTTTCACCGCTATGTAGTAGGGGCAGTTTTTTGAAAATAGAAATTACTAGAAGGCCTAATTAATGAAGAGAATGTATGTAGCAACATTTAAATGATACATTTAAAAAAAGTGTACGGTTTTCGCGTTACAGCTGTGGGAAAGTCTGAAATGATTTTGATGACTAATGTTACACTCAAAAGTGTGAAATAAATATTTATTAAAACAATTGGACCGACTTTATTAGTTGATGCACTGAAAATACAAATTAATGTTAATTCTATTGGTTCTGGTACTTTTGAAGTTGGTGGCAAAACTTTTCAATCTAACTACAACTGCACAACTTCCAAATTACCAGTACCAATAGAATTGATATATTTTGTATTTTTCAGTTCCAACTAAGTCGGTCCAATTTTTTGTAATAAATATTTATTAAGCTATTTCAACTAAGGGGACCGGTTTTATAATGTCCGGTTAACCGAAAACTTGTTGTATTATAAACCTTCAACCCAAGGTTGAAATGAGAGCAACTGACAGTTTTCTCAAACTTTTCAACAGTAGATTTTGCTTCAACCAGTAGTTGACCAACCGATGGTTGAAATGTCCTTTATGAAAATGGACCTAATAGATACACATTATACCTGAGAACATTATTTTCTGGAAATATTAATTCGGTTTCTTATATGAAGAAAAAAAGGCGTCTAAAAGCTAGAATATCGATTTCATTAATATTCAGAAATATCTGCAGGAATTCAAGATTGCATTAGCATATTATGTCACAATCCACTGAAGAATTGAAAAAATGAGGAAGCCGAGTCTTCTTCTTCAGCGGTCGTCTATATCTGCGTCGTGCCTCTTGAGAAATCCTTGTCACTCCTAATGTTTTGATGACGTATCACAACTGGTAACTAAAAATATACATATAGACAACTAAGTGCCAAATAATAGGCGGACGCAAAATATTTCCTAAACGATCAGGTGGGACGTAACTATTTTAAACGCTTTCGTTAGAGAAAGCCGTTAAGGTGTGTCTACATACATGAGCTATTATCATGTTCGCTGCTTGTACACTTTAGGTGCAATTTTATAATGTCCGTTTGACCAAAGGTTGAAACTCAACCGAGGGTCAACCGTCATAAGTATTATGAATCACCAACCGAAGGCTGAACTGACAGTTGTCTACATTATGAATCCCCAATCGAAGGTTGAAGCTCAACCGAGGTTCAACCGTGACTTTTCGTATTATAAACCCCAATTGAAGCTTGAACTGACACCAACCTACAGTTTGCTCAACCGTTTCAATCGGCGGTTTGTGAAAAAATTAATGACCGAAAGTGTATATGTATCTACCTTAAAGCATTTACTTTTCGCACTAGTGTGGGGAAATGCTGATGGTTAAAAAATTCCTAGATACTTTACTCATTAGTGTGAAATGATAATTTCTCGTTAGAGCTGTGGATATTGGTTACTTTTATCACCATCAGGGCTTGAAAATTTTGCTCTCAAAAAATCACTCGTATCACGTAAATTATATACTTTAGTAGCAGCTTAATTTTTGAGGCATGCTGTGAGTGTCACTTTTAACCCAAGTGATAAAAGTCCCTCAATTTTAACAGCAGTATTGCATTTGTTGAAAATTACTTTTACTGATGTTCATAGAGAAAATACTTTTCTACTTCACACTTTACATTTTGAAAATGAATTTAACTGTAGTTTCTCTGAAAGGCCTTTCCCAAATTATACCATATTTTACAAAATAAGTGGATTTGAGCAAGCTTACCTTGGTCCTGACGTTGTTAATAATTTTTAAATCGTTTGTTATCATAACTTTCAAATGGGTCGCAAAAATAGATCTGTGAATAATTGCACGTTTTATATTTGTTCGCCAATGTATGAAAATGAATTTTAACATGAAATCTAGATTAAGTAGTTTATTATCTATAAAAAAATAAACTTTTATTCCAACTATTTGGAGCTCTTATGAAAAAAATAAGTCACTTGAATTAATATAGATTCGACAAGATCTTGTAAATTAAAATTTGATTTTTTATCATTCATGCTTTCCACTCCGAAACCAAATCCGAATTATATTTCTGTTTTTATTGCCGTACGTATTTCCTTGGAGGTGATGAAATAGTTATGCAAAAGGTATCTACTTTTTAATTTCCCTCGTTGTATAAATACTTCTAGGTATGCATGTAAATAGCAATTTTCACGACCCGTTTTATTTACTCCTGTTTGTAATCATATTTTAGTAACCCATTCCTTCGTTGGATCTACACGGAATAATTAAAATCCAAATTTTGTAAAAATCATGAGCTATCCAGCCTTATTGACCTTACTTTTTTGCGGGAGGAATTTTATGGATACTTCAAGTTTAAGTCACCTTTCCATTTGTTGGCGTAGAAATTAGAAATACGCCATTACTACTTGGAAGACCACTGCCCTAGTAAACTATAACAATTTATATAATTTCCGCAAAATCGTAAAAGTGGTTCTATCTATGACAAAAACAATATCTTTCAAATTGACTTCGGGTCTGCAGAAAGTCCAATCTACTCAAGTAACTTTGTTTAAACTGGCTTATTATCAAAAAATAACAAACACAGAATTACCACAATAAACACCAACACTTTATTTTGTCATCTTTGGCATCTTCAGGAGTTAACCTGTAACTGTTGGCATCTTCAGGGGTTAACCTGTAACTGTTGGCGAAACAATTGTCGGGTTTGACAAAATAAGGTGTTGGTGTTTATTGTGGTAATTCTATGTTTGTTATTTTTGATTCTATCTACGCCAACGGTTCCAGATTCCAAATGGCTTATTATGTATAATCTTAGGAATATGTGGCTGGAACTCTTAAAAATATCCTGTAATAATTTATTACTTGTTTTACCTCTTAAATTGCGTAAACTATTTAATAATTATTGTTTAAGTTCGCTGAACGAATGAGCAACTTAAATATCCGTGTGCTACTGGCTTTGGTAAGATGTTGGATGGTTTCATTACTGCTACGCTGCTTTATTGTATGACATTTTTTTTGATTTATATTTTCAACACTCGTGTGCTTGTCACTGAAATATAGGGGTTTAGATTTAGGAGGTGATAGTGCCGAAAATAGAATACAGTTCGGTCGCAATACTTTTTGGCCAAGTTACTCACTTTTGTTGACGTTGTTTATTCAGGATTATTGTTTTGATATCCTTCTCACTAAATGTGAAAGGATAATTACGTGTTAGAAAAACAATGTTTGTCTTGAATTTTTGTAAGGTGAAATGTATTTTTAATGCACGTCTAGAAGACTTTATTGAAATGTAAATATAAACTAGCTGCCAGTCAACTGTGAACGTTAGATATTTCACCTATAATCATTAAAAAATAGTAGTTTACTTTACTTATAGTTAAATCGAGTGTGCTAATTGTAGAATTGATTTCGTTACCAAAAATAATTTTTAAAAATTTCTTAATATATTTTAGATTCATGATTTTTAAAAATTTTATCTTCTTATATCAGAATAGTTATTGTTAAACATTAAAAACATTAAATTTAATTATCGTTTGTTTGTGTTTGTTGTTTGTTTTTGTGAGCAAAATATTGAAACCAATTATGATGGTTTTAATACGCTCTGTGGGATTACGTAGCTATTAATTTATTAAAAATTGTACCTTGTATCCATTTAATATCCATTTTAAAATAATTTTTGTTTCTAATTGTAGAGAAAGATTCATTCAAATATACTTATTGAGAAGTACCGGAACCGCTTTGAAGTTTTTAGATTTATTTCCTAATTTGGACGGATGCCTTTTGATATTGGGTCAATAAAATATTTAAGCGGAGATATTCACCAGTTTGGTGCAATGTGAAGCTAGCACATTCAAGTGAGGAATTTGATTTTCAAATATACGAGAATTCGGGGCTATTTGGGTGCTAAGTAAATAAATATCTTGAAATTTAGGCACCAATACAGATAAGTAGTATGCGGAATGATAACTCGCCAAATCTTATAATTTCATAATTATGTGCTAATGAGCAGCTTTGCATGGAATAATTTAAAATATAATATGTAGCATTAATCGGCAGTTATTTCAAGCCTCGAGTTGTATTTGAAATTGATGATTGTGGGAAACATATAAACATGTAAAAATAAAAATATTGAAATACCAAATCTTACAACTTATATTAGATACTAATTAGACACTAATTAGATGCCAAAACAAAATGCTAGATCCTCATAAACTAATAAAAAATCCAATAGGTATTGAGTATTGTTCAGCTAGTTTTACATGAAGATAGCACAAAATAACGTATAACATCTTTCAATCATATTATTAGTTGCTAATTACTGGCTTTGCGATGTTATAAATGACGTTATAAATAACATACTTAGTAAGTGTAATGTTTTGCCAAGAGCTTTTTAAAATTGATAAATAATATCTAGATATCAAATTATTATAATTATATATACCTAATTAGAATTAGTATTGCTAGTCATTTAACACTTGAAGTTCTGTTTTCTGGTTTTTCAATTGTTTTACTTCTGCAAATTTATATTTATCATTGAATACATAATTCATTTCAAGCGTACAACTGAAAACCATACATAATACAAAAATAATATAATATTTAGATCATCTGATCTGATGCTTTATCATTTCTTAATGATGCTGTACTAGCTTGACGTGAATAAGCATAAAAATTCACCATAAGACTTATTTTTGTAGGTTTGTTAGCACCTAATTTTTTGGGAATGACACCTAATTGACACCAAAATAACCCCTAAATGTAGTTTATACAAAATCGTTAATGGACAGTGCTAGCTCCACAAAGATCGAGCTTTTGTCTGTTTAGAGATTAGTGAATGATCAGAATTAATTTTGGCTCCCTAATGTTGGGCCAGAGTTTAAAGTAACATGGTTTCCAAGAAAATCCATATACGTTCTAGAATATAATTTGTTGATGCACTCTTGGATTTAAATAAGTTATAAACAACTATGCGTTGTTTAAATGATGGTATAAATCTTCTTCTTTTTTATAACTTAATAATAATAATAATTATTATACCTAATAAAAACTAGCTGTTCGGCCTCACTGAAGTATGAACCTACATACCTGTAAAATTTGCATATTTGCAGTGGGTATATTACACTTATCTTTACAAAAACAGTCAACCAAGTAGTCCTTATTATAATTCATGACTTGTAGCTAAAGTTCGTAGACAATACCATAATATCAAAACAATCTACTTTATGCGATAACTTAGATATATATATTTACAGTAAAGTATATTTTCGCGCCCAATTTCCTTGTTCCACTTCATTCCTTCTCAATTAACCCAAATTCACAGCGCAAAAAGAGGTCATCACATAGGTGCAAAAGTATAAAAATGTATCGATAACCGACAAAATAAATAACATTTACAGAAAATGTATGTCAAGAACGACATAAATTCAAAAATGTCTATGCAAAAAAAAAGTTGTGTGATGTATCACTTACCTTTACGTGCCGATTCGATGGCCTCCACCAATAGTTTCTGGTTGACACCGCACAAATTGGCAGTCAGTGGTTCGCATTTCTTGTGAATATTCACGTCACATTCTAAGAATGAATTCTATTTATATTTTGGTTGTAAATTTATTATGTATTCAGGTAAATATGGAGAATTATAGAATATTTAAAGAGTTATCGGTTAAGGTTTGTTAATTTTTGTCCTTTTTCAGTATCTTGCAGTTGAAGTGATGCAAGATCTCAATAGTAAACCGATGCAAGAGTGTTAATTATTTTTTTTTGGATCGATTTACTAATGAACTTTCATCCGCTCTCCGAATGAAGGGACAATGAACGTCTGAACCCAGAAATATTGTTTACTTAGGTCGGGCACAAATTTGTTCGATAATCTTCGTATAGCGTTATTTTAATTTTAATAAAATCATACTTTAGAAAAAATGGCTATTGATGGAAAATTTATGAATTTGCGTTAATTTTGTCCAGAAGTTTATTTTCAATATTATCTGATATCCAAAAATATATTTCAGTATTTTTTGTCTCTATTATATGAGATATTATTATAGAAGGTCAAAGTTTTATTAGAAAAAAATATATATTTTGCGTTGAAAAATATTATTGACCTTCAGAAAAACTGTGGACATAGGGAATAGCATTTCATACGCTCGAAATCACATGTTATTTTTTGAAATTCTGGTTAACATTCAAAAATAAACCGTCTTAGTGTTTTGTTTCTCTTCCAAAGTTATGAAATGTAGGAGAGGAATAGTGATTATGATTAAAAAATAGCTTCTCTAAATTGTGAAAGTTTCGATATCCAGATTAAAGTTCATATCAAAATTAATTGTTGATAGAAATAAGTATAAATTCTACAAAACAAGTTTGAAAATATAACAATATAGAGAAGACATAAGTCTCCAAAAAAACTAATGATGTAATTGATGATGAGGATAGCTATTGTGAATATCATAAGTTCATTATAACAAGCTATCAGCTATTTATACCGAGTTATTTGATTGTGATCCAAAATGGCAAACATTTACTATGTTTACTACTTCAGATTTCTTCTTTCTAAGGATCATAAGACCTATTCTATTTTATTATAATTATATGAGTTTTTGCATATAGATCACCATAAATATTTTAGAAAGTAGAGAGATTTTATTTTAAGGCCATAAATGTAGTACCAAAAATAGTCTTGTCTTCTAATCCAATTAGAAGTATTTAATTAGGTAAGTTGGAAAGTATTTCATGGTATAAGTGTGAATTCAAGCAACCCAAAATAACGAGTATCAAGTGACAATTAACAATTACAACTAGCAAGTAAAAGTTGAACGAATACGAAGTTCAAAGTTGGCCAAATTTTAACCTTCTTACTTTAATTGAACGAGATTTTGTACTTGTACGCAATGAGTGCGCAGGTGAACATGGATTGGTCTGGTTTTTACTTCTAAATTTGAGTGCGTGAATACTGAATTTTTTTACTTGTTAATTGATAATTATTATTTGATTCTTTTTGCTTGATAATTCTTACTTGATGCTGCTTGAATCCACACTAATAACTTTCGTGGATAAGACGCATGGCTGATTTTTTTTAGTGGATAATAGTATACTATTATTATTTAACGTGCAGTAATGTAGGTGATATCTCTCTCAATTGTAGGCGAGTGCTGCAAAATTCATCAGCTCGAGTTATGACCATTGCAGCAAGTTTAATAATATACTTTATCAACGAATATAACAATTAATACTAATATGCAACTACAGAGAAACAGCTTTATTCACAAATCTTAGCAGCTATAAAAATAATTTAAGTTATAGGTAACAACTCACGATGTTTGTTTATGGATAATATTTATTGCTCAAAAGCAGTTGAGTAATAATTTAAAAGGAGTAATTTATGGTTGTGGGTGATAAAATAGCGGCAGACTAATAATTTATCTATTATGTACCTAGAAATCTTAAACTTTAATAATATATTCGATGAGTGAGATCATGCTTTGTTTTTGATAATTTAAACACCTTTAAATTATCGAATTGGTTTGGGTTGGCACCCTCTTTATAATTATGTTATTCATTGGAAGGTGAACTTCGTTTTTTTCGAAATGACGTCATATTTGATCATGCTCAAAATTGGACATTTTTAACACGTGCTAGATCAGACTTGCGTGGACTTATTTTAAACGATGTTTTGGTAAATTGACCATTGAATCCGATTTTTTTTATAAATTGTAGCATTCAACATGATCATTCTCAAAAATTATCCATGCATCTTATTTATAAGAAATTCATACGCGCCGAATCCCGAACTAAGTGATTTTATGGGAGAATTGAACCGTTTTGCATCTTTTTATGGACGCACTGAGAAGTTAAATAAGAAGAAGAAGTGCATGACTTCCGAAGATGAGCAAAAGCTAGAATTTGTCGGAGCCAATCTATTACGAGATTGAAAGAATAATTGAAAACCAGTGGTACACTATCGATAAATATCCCGTTTTATCAAGGTCATTTCAACCATCGGAGGTTAGGAGTTAGGACTGCCAATTGAAGCCAAACCGCCGGTTGAAATGTTTGAACAAACTGACAGTTTGAAATACTTGGCCCTCAGTTGAGACTCAATTGGTCAAGGGATATTATAAAGCTGACCCTAAATTAACTTATACTAAGAAAAGAAGTAATTATGTGAGGTTCAAATAGGTATTAGATAAAACGAATTCAAAAAGTCAACATGTGGATACGTCTCATAGTGCGCGAAGTCTAACACTTGGAATTTAAAACATTATAGATAGCTATATTCTAATTATAGAATATCAAACAGGTTGTCTGATAAATTTCAAAGTGTTTCTGCGTGGGCTTTATGCCTGGACAATAAAAAATATCATTTAGCTTAAATAAAATTGGAGTTAGTTATTAGTCTAGCAAAATAGGAACAAATATCTTTTATTTTAATAATAGAAAAATTGGAGTTTTTTAGGTGTATAGTCAATATTTTCATTCTAAAATAATAATAAAAAACGTTTATATTTAGGTTTTTCAAACGAAATCAATCTAGCTGGAAATACTCTCCAACTGGCTAAGTAACTAGCAAGAATGAAGGATAAATATAATGATAGAGATTTGTATATTTATTTATATTTATTATTTAAATTTGAAAATATATATATATTTAATATGGATCTGACTTAAAAAGTTAATTTGAAACTTCATCTACTGAAACTGTGAATTCCACTACATTCATTTATCCATAGTTTTCTTATAGACATCCCGCAATTACATGAATGATCAAATATTAAAATATTTTGTATATCAACAGGGTGAGTTTTTTTATGTTTAGTACAGGGATCTCGGCTATTATGGCAGATACAAAAAAGTTTAAATTGGCAAAGAATTGCAGTTTTGTAAGCTATACCTACTCAAAACCAATTTTAGTTTTACAAAATTTGACAGCTATCAACAGAAAATTCATAAAAACAGATTTTTGGTGTCCCTTGCTCCGCAAATACTGACATTAAAAAAATATTTGATACAAAAGTTTTGAGAAATTTTATTCTTAATAAAAAGACATTTTTTGTCACACCTGTCATTTTTGACATATGACATAAACTTGTGTTTTTGTAAATGGGAACCATATTAAATTTTATCGTTATTAAATAAAGAATTTTATTGCAATTCTAGTGATATAGCATATGATAGGATTATTTTCAGAGATAAAGTTTTTATGGGCATGTTTGTATTTTTTTCTGATTCACGTATCACCTCAAGGTGGTTAGTCGAGTGATTTATGAAAAAAATCTAATAAAACAAGCCTTTGTCAGTTTAGTTACCGTAGTAACAAATAATAATATGTATTGTATTATTTACTTTATTTACCTGAAACAGTTTTTGTGCTAAAATTGTGTTTACCAATTTAGAAAAACGCCATATTGTACAGTGACATATGATGCCATAAGAATGCTGTAAGATGTGCTGAGGATTATTCTAACAGATATTTTGACCGTCGTCAGCCATCATTATCAACTTTTGAAAGGCTTTATGATAATTTGTGGACCTATGGTAGTTTTACCAAGCCAAAAAATTAAAACAATGTTAAAATAAATTAATCTGCGGAGGTAAATGTAAAGCTGATAATTCGCAAAGCACTGTAGTGAGGGTGCGAAAGAAATATAAATTCCATTCACACTAGTTATGTGTCCCAAAATTTTCATTCTGAGGATCCTGAGCGACGTCTGGAATTTTGAAAATGGTTTAGGAATATGTGCCAGTAAGTTCAAGATTTTCCTTTCAAAATATTATCGAAACGAGATTACTAAATCTCGTTTTTGTGGCATGTTTGCCATAATGAACATTTGTGGATGCGAGAAAATCCATATCGTGTTGAACAAAGAAGACAACAAATTAAGTTCGGGTTTAAAGTTTGGTGTGGTGTTGTGGGCTCAACACTTATTGGACCGTTTATTTTTAAGGAAACTTTAACTGGCGACCACTATCTTCAGTTTCTTCAAAATCATTTAGAAGAAATGTTGGAAAATTTGAACCCAGAGACTCGAAGAAATCTACAATGGTTTCGACATGATGTCGTTCCACCACATAATTTTCTATTAGTTCGGAATTATCTAAATAAAAATTTCCTAATTTTTGGATAGGAAGAAAGGCCCCTGTTTTATGGCCACCACGATTTCCCGATTATCTGATTCTAGATTTTTATTTGTGGGGAGCTGCTGTAATTGAAGCTTTCAATAATAATTATAAGCGATCTTTACGAAAGGTAACTAATTTAGTTCTAAAAAGATGCAACGTTTGTATTGATAATAACGGTAGAATTGTCGAAAATATTTTGTAGAAACTAAATAAATTGTCAAAATAATACAATATTATTATTTGTTACTACGGTAACCAAACTAACAAAGGCTTATTTCATTTGCTTTTTTCCATGGATAACTAACCACCTTGAGATAATACGTGAATCAGAAAAAATACAAAATTGCCCTTAAAAACTTTATCTCTGAAAATAATCGTATATGCTATAACACGAGAATCGCAATAAAATTCTCTATTTAATAAGGATAGAATTTAATATGGTTCCCTTTAAAAAAACATATGTTTATGTCATATGTCAAAAATGACAGGTGTGATAAAAAAGTTTTAAAGTTTATTTAGAATAAAATTTCTCATAACTTTTGTATTTAATATTTTTCTCTAAAGTTAGTATTTGCGGAGCTAGGGACATCATAAAAAATTGCCCAAAATAAGTTTTATTGAAATTTCTGTTGATAGATGTAAAATTTTATAAAACTAAAGTTGGTTTTGAGTATAGCTTACAAAACTGCAATTCTTTGCCGATTTAAACTTTTTCGTATCCGCGTATTTGATATTTAGAAAATGTGAAAATACTTAATTGAACAGGTCTTTTAGTAATACGTCAGTCATGTCTTTTTGAGTAATAACGTTCATGTATCCATTTATTTTGTTCATTGGTACATTTTGCCCAAACTGTGATTTGCGTCAGTTTCAAGACAATTTTAAAGAATGTTTGGCCCATTGCCAGCTCGTGTTTATGAATCATAACTCATTCTGTTGTTAGATATTATTCATTCCTCTACCTCCGGCGCATCCGCCATTTCTGACACTCGAAGACAAAGGTCAAAGGAATTTTGTCAGTTTGCGTGAACAAAGTTTCTTTCAATATTTTGTTGCAAGTAACCATAAGCAAAGCAAAATCATCTTTAGTTCATTATCTAGCAGTTTCAATTAGAGCAGGTAATTTCTTATTTGGCATGTTAGAAGAATATTCTTTGAAATGTTTTTTTTTCGATATGAGATCTTCATTGAAAAGGAATCGCAAAGTAATAGAGTCGTCGGAATTTTTTTGACTGAATTCACCAGAGGAAGTGTTTGCTTTTTTATGTGTATGTACGCACCTTTTGCATAGTAAATACACAGGTTAACTAACAGTTAAGCTGTAGTACCTAAATATTCACAGATTCGATGATTCTTTTTGCATTGGAAAGAGAAGTGTTAAGAGATGGTAACATTTAAAAAAATCAACATCTCCCAGCTAAAAGAAAATTGGAAAATTGGAAATTCTATGTGATTGGATTAAAGAAAAGGTCAATTCCAGCACCATTTACATTTAAAAAATGGCTTTCGAGTTCCAGCTCTAGAAAAGTGCTTGATTCTTATCGCCATACTTTAAAATCACAAATCAACAATTCTCATTACTTGCGAAACCTTAAAAAATATGACAATAAAATATAATGATAATTCTATTGGTGCTGATGATTTTGAAGTTGATGCCAAAACTTACTTATCAAAATTATCAACACCAACAGAAATAACCTGATTTTAATTTTCTCAGTATACTAACTAATAAATTCGATCCTATTTTTGTGAAACATATTTATTAACGTATAAATTTTTCTTAAATTATCCAATGATTAAATCAAGGATATGGAATTCAAGTTAAGGCTAAATTCGCAAGCGCCAAAGATATCAAGGATTACGAGTATATTCTCTTAGGAAATATACCTGAAATAAAGAAATATTGCCTCTATTTTATGACAATCCTATTTACAAGCCGCTGAAACACATATCGCAACAGAAGAAAGTTGTGCAACAATTTTGATAGTTTGGGGTTAACGATTTCCCGGTAACTGTTTACAGCACATCTGAATTAACTGCTGATGTTTGTAAATCTGCTTAAATGAACGATTTACTGGGTGTCAGGAAATTTATTAGAGAAGTATCATTTACAGTTTAAAAAATATTTTGATGGCATTTCGTGTGGGAGAATGAGGAACTGAACATCCTAATTTTGAATCTTCTGGACCTATTAGCTACCGGTTAAATTACATCATATTAAGAATTTCAAATAAATCATTCTGTGTAGGTCCAAGTTCTGGAGAGAAAATTCTAAATAAAATAGTAATAATTTGAGTCTCTTCAAACCTGCTTATAGGTTACTGTTACAAACTTAAATTTGATCAAAAATCAAATGAAACTTAAAGGAAAGTAATGTATTTTTGTTATAAATTACTTTAAAGAAACTAGGAACTATGTAGTATGAAATTAGAAAAACATAATGTAGGAGTTATAAAAGTATTGAAGTTGGTGCAAAGAGATGATGCATCAGCTATAGAAGACTTTTTTTTTAATCATTACTTTCACTATTTTTAGTGATCATTGTTAATAACTCACAAATAAGTTATTCTTAGACCTTTAATCAAGGAAGTAAGGATATGTTGATGTTAGATAATCTCCAATATAAAAAAGAAAAAATATTCTTTCAAATGAAATATTCTTTTCGATATGAGATCTTCACTGAGCCATCAAAGGCGCTTAGCTACAGAGCGCGCAACACTAATCACTTACCGTTAATTATTTTTTTTTCAAGCACCGAAAATAGCTGTTTTTCGCCAAACGAACTTTTATTATGTTTCTTTATTTATGATTTTCCTGTTAATGGATTGTTCCCTATTGGACCCATAAAATAAATAAACTATTTTTATTATTGTTATATCATTTCCAGCTTAACTGAAAATGATGGTGAGTTCTTGCTTTCAAATAGAAATATTTCTATATTTTTGCAATCATGGGATAATTATGAATACAATTAGGTAGGTATTATAATTGAACATTAAAAACAATTCAGCGGATAGATAAATTTAATAGTTTTTAATTTCATTATTACTTTTGGTGAGAAATGCTTCAAACAAAAATTGTAGGTACAAATCATTGCTATGATATATTTTTGATATATATCTCTAACCTCATCATTATTTCTGATCGACTTTAAGATAAACAAACATTATGTTTATTTAGTTGACGCAATAAGCCCATGTGTTGTTTGGAGATGCTAAAATATAAATAAACCACTATGATTTTAATAAAAATATGTACACAACTTAGGGTAAGAAATATAAACCCATACGTAAAACTAAAAGACGTTTTAAAAAGCGAGCTTTTCAACAACCATAGAAAAAATAATGTATTTGACTAATTCATTCCGCCAATGCTCATAAATATATGGTGCGGAAGCCCTGACCCTCACAATATATTCTGCGAGAAAATTTAATGATGATTCTTTTCTTTTTGGTAGATGGAGTGCGAAGAGGTGGTCCCATATTGAACTTTTTAAAATTCGAAATATCCTTTCCCCATAAAGCTACCAAAACGTGTGGAGGGGCATTTTATTTTTCGAAAATTGAAAATTTTATTTGGTAGGATTGAAGATAAGATCTTTTCTCGGCAACATTTGAAGAGTAGATACATTTTTCTAAATATTCTAATGTTTCCGAGTTACAAAACCATGAGAGCGCAAGCTTATTGCCGTTTATGTTTCAGTTCACTGAAGTGAACGTTAGAAAATTCTGTTGTCTAACGAACCACTCAAAAATATAAAAAAAACTATTTTTCTATAAAAATTAGGATGGATTACATACAGCAATGAAAAAAATAGGAGATAATATTAGTATTAATATTTTATCGGTCTTCAATCTACCTATTCAAAATTACCAGCATGAATATAATTAATGTTAATTTATATGCCTCAGTGCATCATCTGATAATATCGATCCTAGTTTTTTATGTATGTAATCCCGGTTTACATAGTAAACGTGTACCGATTTTTCTGATTCTTCTTTTTATTTGATAGAAGATGATTGAGAGATGATTGCATATTCCATTTTCCAGGGTCTCAAAAAAGCTCATTCTTTTGAAACATTACTTCGAATGTAAGAATATTTTTTTTACTTAATATTTTCTTATATGGCTATAATTTTGAATGTTGAAAAAATATTGTTGTTAATCAATATAAATGCTATGAATCTGAAGTACATAATTGTTTTCACCATAATGCATTGATTTATGAATCAATTACCCTTTTCTGCAACCATGAGGCCTCTGTAACATTCTGTTCAAGTCCAACAGTGGCTAATTTGTCATGAAAATCCTTGAACTTTCACCATTATCCATGTATGCTTTGCTTGTATTTATTATTCAGAAATCTAAGAACATCGTCGCGGAAATACGCGTATTATAAATTTTACCACTGCTTAACTCGAATACCATAACTCTATGGAAAACATGTTCAATATAAATTTTGCTACAAATAATATGGTCATTAATACATTCTCAGATTTTCAATTTTCGAAAAAAAATTCCTATTCCACATAGCGAAAATACATATATTTCAAATTTTAACATCGCAGAAACTCGAAAATCGTAGTTCTTTTGAAAACATTTTCAATTTAAACGCTTCCGGATATTCTGTTAATTTTGCCATCTCGGATTTTCGATTTTCGAGAAAATTTGCCCCATCCAACCCCTTCGGAGTTGGTTTTCGGAGGGAAGGATTTTCGATTTGCGTTTTTAACAATATGGAATCATTTCTCAAGTTACCTGTTTCAAATGAATCAAAAATCATCAAAATCGGAGTAAGTTTACTATATAAAATGCGGGCACGAACCAAAAAAAAACCAGACAGTTGAATTGTATACCTCCTCAATACAAACTTCAATAAATTCCTGCATTATTTGTTTTAATTTCATACTACATAGTTTCTAGTTTTTTTGAAAGATATTATTTCAAGAATACATAACTTTCTTTTAAGACGACTCTATAGTTTCATTGGATTTTTGATCAAATTTAAGATTGTAGCAATGCATGGTTAATGGTTACCTCTAAGCAGGTTTGAATAAATTGTGAACATCAAAAACTCAAGTTATTACTATTTTATTTAGAATTTTCACTCCAGAACATGCCACAGTTCTGGAGCTACATGATGATTTATATGAAATTCTCAATATGATGTAATTTAACCAGTATCTAATAGGTCCAGCAGATTCAAAATTAGGATGTTTAGTTCCTCATTCTCCCACACGAAATTCCATCAAAATATATTTCAAACTGTAAATGATACTTCTCTAATAAATTTCCTGACACCCAGTAAATAATTCATTTAAGCATATTTAGAAACATCAGCAGTTAATTCAGCGGTGCTGTTAACAGTTACCGGGAAATCGTTAACCCCAAACTATCAAAATTGTTGCACAAGTTTCTTCTATTTCGATATGTGTTTCAGCTGCTTGTAAATAGGTTTGTCACAAAATAGATACAATCATGTATTTCTATATTTCATAAGAGAATATACATAATCCTTATTATCGCTGGCGCTTCCGAATTTAGCATTAACATGAAAACCGACGAAGTCGCGTTTACCCTCTAGTAAACAATACTTAGTCTGATATCTAGCTGAAAGATTTTTTTTCTCAATAGAGATGAGGTATGATTGTAATATCAAAGAATAACATATATGCTAGAGCTCATTTGAATCGTTTTAATTTAGAGCCTTATTTAACAATATCTGGAAATAAAATAAAAAGCTTATGTGCATCATTAATTTACCATCGTCTATAAAATATTTATTTTTATAACTTGAAGATTATTTTCTCTGATCGAGCTTATTCGTCCAACAAAAAATGAATTATAACCGCGGTATAATATGCTTCAAAGCGAATCAACCGTAAAGTTGGCACAGTCGTTCTTAGTGTAGATATAATGAAATATTGACGCCAATACACAAGCAATCACTGATTGATAGTTTTATTTATACTAATAGTATCTACTACGTTCAGGCAATTGAAATTCGCTGAAATATTGACGAAATTAGATGCTGAAAATAGATCAACTTCTCTTAAGTTTTTCATCTCACCAATTTCATGACTTGGCGTACGGGAAAACATAAAACGTATTCAGAAAGTGACGTATCTTGCTTGTATTTCGGTGCTAGATTGGTTTACAAAAAATGTTCTAAATAAAACTTTTGTGATATAGGTAAATCGAAGAATCAACCTGAATAATTAAAAAAATATGTCGGGTGTAAGATTACTGGAGAATAATTCAAACATATATATTTTTTAAATGACAAACTCTTCCCATTAATTTGTTCGGTGTCTCGAACTCTATTAAATTTAAACTATACAACAGTGTCCCTCCGGAAATTATATCGATTGATATATAAAAAACCATAAATGAACTGACCGAAAATTTAGAATTATAGTGATAATAGAGGCTACTCGGCTAAAATATTTTCAAGAATGTGGCACCGGAATCAGAATACAGTACATATTATTACATCTTTAGATTTTTCGTTCAATTCTAAGCACATTTTATTTATAATATTATCCTTTATATAAGAATGTCTATATCGAAAATTTGTAGTTTTAGAAAGAATTGGGAATTCTATTTTCCGTGGAAGAACTCAAAATAAATTTTAAGTTGCACTTGAAGTAGGCTATGATTGCATTAGAAAATCAAATACCGAATCAAAAAAGCCAAAGAAGTGTCACAAATGTAAATATTATAGATCTAATGCCGGGACGAATGAATTATTCAAAAACATACATGATTTGAATTTATTTATTTTTCCATCTAATCCTTTGAACTGATGTCAATGTTGACTCTAATGCCACTTGCCTTGTGAATGATGTTCAATATTCGGCAGAATATCTCAAATTGGCGATTCCAATATCAGCAGCATGATTATTTTTACATTAGCTCCCAAGGGTCCAAAACCCTTGGTATTCTTGTTCTTGAATTAACTTTATCACTTTTTCATAAATTTTAATAATTTATGTAGTTATTTGTACAATTCAATCGTTCCGACAAGATAATTATTGATGATGGAAATCAAATTTTTCGAAAGCTTGAACAACATGATAGTTCTCCGTTTTCAAACTCGGTTCTTTATAGTTTTCTATATATCAATCGATGCAGTTCGCGGCGGGACACTATGTATGGTCAATTTAAGTAACCAATTATATGACGTCACAGATAAGTTGGTAGGCCTGAAACTTAGTTTTTGTAAAATCGTAAAATTGGCACTTATTAGAATCCTCTGATTACCTATTTAATATGTTGACATATTTGTAGACGTCAGTAAATTTCAAAAAGCTATCTGTGTATTCGCACTGTTGAAAGGTCAATCCAAAAAATCACGAAAAAGTCCCAAGCTGATGTAGTAATCATATTGCTTATTTAAGTCTACTATAACACGATGCTAACTTTTCCATTCAAAAGTTACAGCCGTTCGAAAGTAAAATTACCAGTAGGCACTTTTCATTCATTGGTTTTTTCAAAAGTTTAATATGTAAAACTGAAGCGACAATTACGTCATCATTTATATGAAATTTTTCAGGAAGAAGAGGTACAAAAACAGAATGGCCAGCAAGATCACCCGATTTATGACCATTGATAATATGGATTATTTTGTAAATAAAAAAAAACTGGGTCTGCGTCGGACCAGACGGTGAAAGTTATACTTCTTTGGCTATTCGCACACAATTCTAATAAAATTTTAATGCGCCTCCTAAAGTATGATAAACTAGTTATGCAAGCATAGAGAGGAAAACTTACGTAAACAATCTTTTAATCACACACAGACAGACATGCAGCTGAAAATCAATCCCATAGGAGCTATTACCCTTAAGTATTTGTGTACCAAATTTGGTGTCGATCGGTCAAGTTTTTTTCGAGATATAGTGTTGATTGACAGATAGACAGTCAGGCAAATGAAAATCAATCTTTTAGGAGGTATTACCCTGACGTATTTATGTACCAAGTTTGGTATCGATCGGATAAGTATTTTCAGAGATATCGTGTTGATAGACATACAGACAGACAGAAAGACAGACAGACAGACAGCTGAAAATCAATCCCGTATTTTTGTACCAAGTTTAGTGTTAATCGGTTATGTATTTTCCGAGTTATAGTGTTGACAGACAGACAGACAGGATGATCGAAACAATAACTACCTCAAAAAAATCGGTAGTTAATAAGGAAATTTAATATATAATTTAATTATTAAAAATTTCTCTAGAAGCCAGTACGTACAAAGAAGTATACGAAAACGTATAATCGACGATTTTTCTCACTTTTAGCGTGACGCGGTTTCTCGACCAACACCCATTCCAACGAGCCCAAAGAAGTATAACTTCAAAAAACTGCTAACAAACAATTAAATAACAAATGAGCAATTGCTTTTTATAATAGATGTAATTAATTATAAAACGTTTGTTACAGTACATTATTTTGATAATAGAAATGTTTCTATAAATAAATTTAGCACTATGATGTTTTAAAAGTTATACTTATTTCTAATTTGATAGAGTACAAGAAAAAAAATACCTACTGTGGGTACTAAATATCATTGAATTAATCTGCAGTATAATCGTGTATCCGGTATATTCTTGATTTATTACTTAATAATTTTATTTGTAACTTTTTTTGTAAACATATCAGAAATCGAAATAAAAGCAAGTTACATTACTTTTGGACACGCTGTCAAGCTTTTAAAAAACATTCGATGTGTGCCATGGAGTTAATATCTGACCATTCTTAGACTTTCACTTTTCATAAGTCATATCATTTGGTAAAAATTGAAAAAAGAATTAGATACATATTTCCTGATAATGTTTCGCAATATGCAATTTCATCATTTGGATAATCTTTCAAATTAATACTTAGAGAAACATTTTTTCGGTATACAATGAACGTGAGACAAACTTTAACCGCAGAATGGCCAAGACAACATGAATGAGACATAAAATATAAAAGTCCTAGAGGAAAGTGCAACGAAGTAGATAGTAAATTAACAAAATTGAAAAAAATCGGAATTAATATCAGTGAATGCATTTATGAGGTAGGTACAAAAATCTTTTCGACGTAATATAACAAATTTATCCATAAGACATAAGGATCATAAAATTTAATTATTCGTTATTCATGAATCAAATCGAAGTAGCCAAACGCAATCAAATTTTTTTTAATGAAGCCAACATCTTCCATACGTTTATAAAATGACAATAAATTGAGTTATCTGATTCAGTAAAGTCATGATATTCATCTCCATAACATACTATGAATAGATTTTTTTGAATCACTCGATAGAACATGTATTACAGGAATGTTTATTTACCTTTTTTACAAGCAGCCCCAGAACCGAAGCCCGAGTCCACCGATGACGTACTAGCACCGACTTCGTCGGCACTATCTTTCTCGCATTCCGTTTCATCCTCATCATCTGACGATGAGGATGTATCATCATCACTTTCTGCCGTACTACTCTCATCTTCAGTCTCTTCTTCATCATCTTCATCATCATTTTCATCTTCTGGAGTTGCTGTTGGTGCAGGATGACCTCTCGGTCTTGGATAATGTCTGCCGCGAATCACTTTAGGCCGCGCGTAAATTTCCACAGGGCAAACATCGTATTGCTCCGGTTTCTTCCACGGATGCATCCATTGTGACAGCCGGTTCGATTGGAGCGGTACAAACGCATCTTTCTTCTCTTCATTTTGTGTTGGAGGATTGTTTGCCTCTTCTGGAATATGGAATACCTCTAAGTCGGGATCGTCTTTGTTTGCTTTATGAATGAGTGAGCGTTTTGATATGAGTTTTTTTGGTGGAGTGATTATTCGTGTTGTATCTGACTTACCACTTTTAGTAAGATCGGATTTTTTTGTATCAATTTTATCATTCAAAATTGAGGGATCGCTAATGTCTTTTGTGATATCTATGTCTTTAACAGGTTCAGGAAGAGATTGGCAAGAAGTGGCAGCATTTTTATGAGCTTCGTTGTCTTTTTTATTTTGATTATGGCTTGATTGAAGTTTTGTTTCCAAGTTATTTTTTGTATCAGATATTTTTTTCTCTAAAGTCTCCATTTCTTTCTTATTATTTTCTGCAATATTGTTTATGGTAATTTCTGTTTTATTGACATCTTGTCCACTTTCCTTCATTGTACTGTTTTCCGAAGAGTTTATTTTTGGAACAACTTTCTTTCGAATAACTTTCTTTAAAGATGCATTATCATCTGAAAGAGATTTCAATAATTTAGTATCAGATTCTTTCTTGTTACGTGTTTCGATTTCCAACGATGTGTCACTGTTAGATTTTGCAGGTGGTGTTATCTTGTCTGTTATTTTTACATGGGTCAATAATTTATTATTAATGCCATCTTCTTGAGTTCTTAGAACACTTTCTTTTTTAGTAGGGGTTGAAGGAGGAGATACCATTTTATTGATTATGCTATTATCTTGAGCTTTTGTAGTAACATCTTTTTTAGTTGGCGTTAAAGGTGGAGTTGACATTTTAGTATTTATGCTATTCTCCTGAGTTTTTATAGCAATATCTTTTTTATTTGCTATCAAGGGTTCAGATGCCAGTGGTTTAGATAATTGCTGCTTCTTGGTCTCTTCTTTATTCTGTTCGGAAGATTTGGGAGGATCTTGACTAGTAAATATTTCCATGTTGTCATTTATATCTTTTTTGATGACTACATGTTGAGTTTTAGGCTGAGGTTTGCCAGCATCTGTACTATTTTCAACTAATTCCCCATTTTTCATTACTTTGAAGAATTTCGTTGTTTCCGATGGTACCTTGGATTTATCGGGTATTTTTTTCAAAATGGTTTCTTCAAATATATTCTCGGTTTTCTTTATCTTCGGAGATAATTTCAATACAACATCTGTAGTATGCTCAGTGCTCTTTGAAACAATTTTTGGTTCTACTTGTTTTTCGGCATTTAGTGCCTTTAAATTATCATCATTATCGTAAGCTGTATAGAGAATTGTAGGTTGTCTTTCAACATTATCTTTGTCTACTTTTTCAACAATATCTAGACTCACCAAAGTATTATTATCTACATTTTTAGTTTCAACTAGATTTTTGGGCTCATTTACTAATTTATTTACTTTATTATCTATTTCTATATCTTCTTGGCTAACAGTTATCACCTTACTAACATTACCCAAAATACTTGATTTATTTTTGCCAACAACATCTTTAATTAGATTCAAGTTTTTATTCAAAGCATCAGTTTTCTTATTTACAGTGAAAGCAAGAGATTTATCCTTATTTATATTAGATTTACCTGCAGTTGTGTCCTTATCTTCAGCTTTATTCACTTTACCATCTAAGTTATTTACAGATGCTATTTCTTGTTTCTCCTCACTAATACTTGTCTTATCTGTACCATTCTTTAGTTTATCACTAATATCACTGTTATCACTTTGATTCTCACTTTTAGTAACACTCAAGGCCTGCAAATCTTTTGACTTACCTTCGAACTTTTGTTGTTGATTATCTATTTTGATTCTCTTGGTTTTCTCCTGGCCTTCCAGAACTTTTCCAACTTGAATTGGTGGTTGTTTTTTCAAAATATTTGACACAAGCGCATCCTTTGCCTTTGGTATCTGAAATTTACCTTCTCTCTTTTCTAGAGAACGTTTCTGTGCCCTTGCCGCCTTCTCTTCTTTCACATCAACAGTAAAATTGTACTTGAATTTTTTGTTATTCTTCACATTTGGCGATTCCTCAACTTCAACTTCTTCAACGACCGCTTTAAGTGGTGATTTGAATTCCTCGATTTCACCTACTGATGCAGTTATTATGGTTTTTGGCTTGAATGTTGTTTGTTGAATGTCTACTTGAGAGATATCCCTAATTTTATCCACCGAAACAGTTGGCTCGCTTGCGTCGACCATACGACCGGACTTATCATTTTCCACATTTTCTACGAACCTTGACTGAGGCTCATTAATCTCTTTGCTCACATGTTCAGCCGATTTAACCGAGAGGGATTCAGGTAGCTTTTCTTTTGATCTTGACTTTGCGATATCTTTTTTCTTTACAGTTATTTTCTTCTTAGCACTGCTTTGTGTTTGTTTAGGGGGAGCTTCATTTGTTGTTATTGCATCCATTTTTTCTTGTTCTTGTAAAATAACATCGAGTAGTTCCAGTTCTGCCTCGGATAGTGAGGATGATTTTCTGCTTATTTCCTTGATAATATCATCTGTAGAACAACGCCGACTTTGACGTCTTTGTACCTCTATTGGCTGTCCAGGATTTAATTGTTCAACAATGGTGTCTGAACTGATAGCCGTGCATATGTCATGAAAGCTTGGTGATTTTTTGATGGATTTCTTTCGTTCTAATTTCAAGTTTTCCTTACTCTTGCTGCGTATCAAAAATTTTTCTTTCAGTATCTCACCTGGGGTTTTTTTGACGCGCTTTTCTTCACTTGCAAGCTCGTGGGGTTGAAAGTTGTCCCTCCAACTTTTTATCTCTCCCAATTCACGTTCTATGGTATCTTTATGGATTGTTCTCAACCGTACTGTAGCTCGATCTCTTCTGATGGTAGGATTAGGTTTGGCTTCAACTTCCTCAGTTTTGGGGCTTGGAGATTTCTCCAGTGGTTTGATTTCTTTGGGTTTTTCATACTTGTCAAACTTCCTGAACCTGTTCTTAGATACATCAATATCGGCTGTATTTATGACTTTTATTGGACGAATTCTTACGTGTGGCGTTGTTTGATAAGAGATTTTCGGTGAGTCGATCCGTCTTAGAGGTGAACTAAACTCAGAGATTGTAGAAAGATGTGGTTTGTAGCCGCGTTGAAACGAACGTGTTTTTGAGTACGGGGTGAAATTCGACGCGATCAAGGACGAATGATTTGAATAAGGTCCTGCTAACAAGAGTGATGAATAGGCACTGCTCGAAGGGATACTGGTAAGTCCGAGTTCAGAGTAGTACGGCATTTTGAGTTATTATTGTTACACCAATAAAAAAAAAACACGTGATTGTTGATTGTGATTGATTTATAGCACTTGTCACAGCTGCCAAATTTTTTCAACAATTTCTATCTGTTGATAAACGGATAAAATTACACTTGCACTCCAACAACCCGGTGATCTCGTATCGCGTGTTTGTTTTTGATAATTCAATTTGTAAACTTTTCTCTCACTTTCCTAAATCACCGGTTTGTGTGTTCTTTAGCAGTAAAAGTTCAACTGATAGCTTTGAGTCGGCTCTGCCAAAACGTCGACTATTTTTAGAACCAACTTGTGACGTAATTGAATCATTTGTCTAACACCTGTATGTGCAACAACGTCGGTCTTTTGGGTTTCTTTTCTCTATTAGCCAGACATTTTTCAGAATTCCGCAACGGTTTTATTTTGGCATCGAAAGTACAATAGGTTAGTCGTCGTATATTTTGACGACTCGGAAAAGGTGGACGTGACGGACTATTTTTGTTGTTTTATATGTAGATATGCTCGTTGATGGATAAGAATGTACTTTGAAAACAGTGACAAATTGTCCAGAAAAATATTCTGACCCATTTTGGAGTCAATATGATGACTAAATGAAGTAGCTTTATGAAATACTCACGTATTTTGATCTATTCAATTTTGTGTAGTATGCTTGTCCCGGAACTAACAAAAACTGAAGGATTCTTTAAACGTAGGTATGTTGACAATTATTTTACAATTTATTATAAACAAACTTATAGTATTGCTATGAACGCAGGGACGGACTAGTCATGTAGGTTAATGATCCCAAAATTTATACAGGAATAAAAAAGTTTTCCTCAAATCTTTAGCTAACGAAAAGAGGTACACTTATTTAAATTCGATAAAATGAGCCATTTGGTATTTGAAATTTTAATAATGTAAGAATTTTGAAGGAAGAATTGTTAGAAACTTTTTTCTACTACCATTAATTTATAATTATTTCCTTGAAATTTCCCTTATAGTAATCGTTCATGCGAAAAATCCACGTGCAGTGCATTACATGGCAAATATCTGCCAAACGGCTCATTTATCGAATTTAAATAATTGTATCTTTTCGATAGTTAATAGTCTGAAGAAGGCATTTTTGCTATTTACCTTACAGGTTCTTGTATCTCTGCAGAAATTTGGGACAAGTCCATCCCTGACTTCGCACAAATACCTACTGTAGGTAATGTTTATAACTCTACAATAATCATACACATAAGATTCCTTGAAATTTTATCTCTATATGAAGTATTATTATCTATTACTTTAGTTTAGTCTATAAGCTCCTAAACTTTTTCTTATTAGTTCTTGTAAAAAGCAGAGTTCTGACTCACGCACTGACTCATCAACGCCCTGCCCAAACCCTTGGACCTAGAAAGGTGAAATTTTGCACGGAGGCTCAATTTCTGATGCACACAAGGTATAAGGAAAAATATTTCATAACGTCACCCCTCAAGGGGTATAATGGGAGTATGAATTTTGTTTTTTTTTGAACAATAATATTGAATAGACATTTGGACTTGAAACTTCGCAGGAATACTAGAAACAAATATGTATTTTGCGATTTTCCGAAAATCAACCCCTTATTGTTTATAATGGTGTCATTATTGAGGTTTTTTATAATGTTGATTTCAAAAATGACATTTATTTTAAAATTCACCACAGTGGACATGACAAAATTACCACCATATAATGGGAAAATGGAGTTAGTATTCATTGGAAGGCATGATTAAAGTTTTGACTAGTATTTTTTAGGCCATTTGAAGTCCCAGGCATTTGCTAGTTTCTACATATAACTAATTAAATGAACATTATGTATTTTATGTTTTTATCTGGTAATGCCAGAATATCATGAATTTATTATACTTTTCAACTTTGATCCAGCAAATTTTCGAAGGAGAAACATTTTCTACATGAAATTTAATTTTCACTTGAATTGTTGTACTTGCAAGAATCTTTTACCACTTGAAATTCTTTGAATTTAATTTAATAATGTGGATGCAGAGCAAAAGAACGGTTATCCTCATCACGTATTTGAGTTATAAGTATGTTTATGCCAAATTTTTCGTTGAGTCACATGAAATGGGAAAGCCCAGACACCGTGAATTAAATAATATGTTCATCAAGTCTTCATTTTTGTGGTTTCAAGTTTATTTATTGAGTACTAGTTCCTTTCAAAATTAAACTCTGCAACAATTACTGAGGAAGATAACTGAATTCAATCATACTTTTTTTCTTTTTTTGAAGCATGCTATTTGTATGCTAAGCTTATAAATTTATTAGTCTATGCTTTTAGCTAGCCGTGACAATGAAACTGTGTGTGCTTTAAATAGGTTCTGTTAATTCAAACAATCCCAAATAGTTTTTAGACATTGCCCTCTGATAATGCCAGTGCCGAATGAACTTGGATTATGTAAGATTTAGGTATTGATTACCTAAAATGTTCTCATTTATTTTATATGTTATTTCAAAATAGAGTGAACGTAAATAAATATTATCTAATGAATATAAATACATTTTTTTAATGTTTTTGGTATCATTGCCTGATACATATTTTAAAAAGCGATGCGAAATATTTTGGCAAATTTAATTGTTTGTAACTGAATTAGAAAAAGCGTATTTAAATAATTTGAATATAAATATTTTTTGGACCGACTTTATGCTGGTACTTTTGAAGTTGGTGCCAAAAGTCTTCTATCTGACTACAATTGCACCACTTCTAAAGTACCAATAAAAATACCAGCACCAATAGAATTTATATAACGTTCTATTTTTCAGTGCACCAACTTATAAAGTCGTTCCAATTTTTGGTTAAAAATATTTATTTCACACTTTTGAGTGTAAAATTAGTCATGAAAATCGTTGAACGTTCACTAATACCAAAGCAGATAGTACTTATCCTGTTACCCATTTCTTTGCTTGTACTTATTATTATTCAGAGATATCAAAACATCGCGCCGAAAATAATCATATATCATACCACTGCTGTAACTCGAAAACAGTAGCTTCTTTTGAAAAATGTCCAATTTAAATGTTGCTAAATATAATCTCATCTTTAATTTGGCCGTCTCATATTTTCAATTTTTGAAAAAAAATGCCCACTCCACATATCGAAAATACACATATTTCAGTTTTTACCATTGCTGTAACTAGAAAACCGTACCTCTTTTGAAAAATTTTTCAATTTAAACGCTTCCGGATATGGTCTCATCTTTGATTGTGCCGTCTCAGATTTTCGATGCTCGAGAAAATTGGGGTGGGATGGAGCCATCCCGGAGGTGATTTTAAGAGGTAAAGAGATTTTGGATGTTAGTTCTTCTAAATATGGGACTATTGCTCAACTCTCATCTTTAAAATTTATCAAAAATCATGAAAATCGGAGCACGTTTACTATGCAAAACCCATACATAAAAAAATAAAAAAGCAAACACAATCGAATTGTATACCTCCTCCTATTTTGAAGTCGGTCAAAAATATATTATTTAATAATTAAAATATATAAACACATTAATTCATTTAAGAACAATTTTTACCTGGATATTATTAAATATTCCAGTTTAGGGAGAAAAAAAGATAATGGGTTATAATGGATAATATACATTTTGTGAAAAAGCTTCTAAAAACTTAACATACAGATTTTTTTCTACATTCTCCTGCCCAGAAACATTTTTATCACGTTAAGAAATTCAACCTTTGAATTACACCTTGCTTCGGTATCTGCATACTTAAAATGGATAGACTCATTATCTTATTTCTAAATAGTTTTTTATTACTTCCGGTTAAGTGAATAAGATAGATCCACACCAATGTTTTAAGCTCCATTCGGACTAGGTACTTGAAATTTCATACTTAGTTATGAGGCATCTAACTGCCTGCTAAGTTGAATACTGAACCAATAAAGTTTAATTAATATTAGCCAAACAGTAATATAAGAAATCTTCATTAGGACTATGCAAAGAGCAATACTTATATGGGATCGTTCACTGGAACTATGCATGGGCAAGGAACAGTTACCACGTCAACTAATATGTCAAACGTCAGTAATATTCTTTGAGTATGTCCTTGCGTGTTTAATAAATTTGTGGAACTTTTTCTATAAACTCAAGTATTCAAAGGTTGGTAAGTATGGTATGGTTCAAATCAAGTCTAGTCGTAAAAAGCCGTTGTACTATTTGGGAACTTTTTCTTAATAACTCGAATGCCTAATAAATACATTTATTTAAACAGGGGAAAAACTATTAGATTTTAGCTGGAGGTTGTGTTGTCGAATTTTCGATAGACGCGAAGCTGAGGGAGACAAAAAACCGAGAGCTAAAATCTAATATTCTTTCGGTGTATAATGCACTATTTTTTCTGTGACGGGAAAACGATGATTTAATATTGAAAAAATATTACAATATATTAAAGTTTTCAAGTTTTAAACTGGTAGGGTGTTGTACTTATTAGCGACAATTAGATCTGTGTTCCTAAGGAAACTTTCAAAGTAATCAAATATCTGTCGACTTGATTCTGTGATTTGATTAAAAAATTGGGAACTTAGTGGTTGTTTGTTTGTAAAAAATGAATGATTTCTTCGCGGTAATTAGTAGAAGCAGAGAAAGTAGCGTCACAAAAATTATTGCCAGCTCGATAGCTGTATTTAAGTGTATAGTTTGTTTCACGAATGATAGCTATTGCCTGTAATATTTCTCATCGCATCTCATTATCATGAAATTCTCAACTACGTTTGTCGATCTAAGCTACGACATCGGTATTGTAAGCTTATCTTCTTCAATACAATGATAGGGCGCTGCACGTATGTCCGTAGGCAACGCAATCTTTATGTCATAGGCGTCACAAAGTCAATGTTACAGATAATTCAAATGCATACATTTTTTATTTCATAACACAAGCAATACATTTCTATTTTTGTTTCTGCGTTATTTTTGATAATAAATCTTTCATATTATTTGCTTATTTAATCAATCGGTATTTTTTTCTCCCTTATTATATGTACTTCTTTGAAGCGTATAAAAAATACATTATCTTAACTCGAAATCGTTACACCACTGATTTCCTTCCGTTAGTTGAATTGATCAATTTTTCGTGATTTCAAGGCAGACACCAACATTTGTGAAACAAACAATATACCCGGGAAAGAAATAATTTTATAAAAAGTGATACTTTGTCACCTGTCAACAGGGATACTTTTTTCCTGACACAGAAAAAGAAACTATTTTTAATATTCATTATATTGGTTCTTTAATGAAATAACACATAAAGTAACAATCATAACGAGTTTGAAGATTCACAAGAGAGATGATGTATCAGCTATACATAGAAAAAAGACTATTGGCATAACTTCAGCATCTTTATTATTCTTATATTATGGTGTTATTTCATTATTTTCATTTCAGCATCATTTAATGAAGTCGGTCATAGTGTTTTCAAGCTATTTTCAGTAATTGTGGTTAATAATATAGAAATAAATCTCTCTATTTCAATTCTTATTCTATTCCTTTGCAGGATGCTTTTGAAGATAAAGTGCTGATTCTAATAAGGAAAAAAATCAAGTTTACTATGCAAATCGTATATTTTTCGCTTTTTTATATGAATTGGGTCAAATAACGGACCAATTGGAGAAAATATGTCTTTAAAAAATGTACTATTTTCTAGAACCCAATGAAAATAGTACCTACAGATAAAGTCGCCAATTTGCCTACTTATTTTGATATATGGTGATCAAATAATGGTCGATAACAAAATCATGAACGTATTGCGTAAATTCAAGAATTCTGATATTAGGGTTGATTTTGGGGGCAAATTAAAAACATGAAATAAGAATTTTTGCATTTTGCATCATGTGATGTATCAAATGAAAGGCCTTATTGTGAGGAATACCTATATATTTAATTTTCTCATTTAAAATACAAGAAATAACTTGTAAAGTTTAGATAAATTTGAATGAATTTATTGGAATATCTGATCTACATCTTGTTATGACAACTGCTTGTGATAATTTGCATAATATTAAACAATTTTATACCTAACATGAAAGTATAAATGAATGTGATATATATATATATATATATATATATATATATATATATATATATATATATATTTCAAAACCCCGAAAACTGTATGTGACGCCTACATCTATTTTTTAGTATGTTGGAATATGCTGATGTACATTGCACAGTTGGTTGGGGCTTAAGCGTTCAATCAATTATTGCTTTTCAGATATATCCACGAATTTGGAATATGAGAAGTAACTTTTAAAAAATACATAATTGCTTGTCATGTTTGGCTTTTTTATGAGTATGTAGGTATGATTTACTGAGAAATATTTAGAACTAATTTTCATCAAATTAGTAAACTAAACAAAGTATTTGGAATTAATACTTTTCAGGAAACTAATTTTGATTTAATGATATTTCGTTGAACTTTGTTGTTATAATATTTAGGAAAGTTTGCTTTTATTTCCAAAAATATAAACATTGGTTTTTACCCAAAGCTTTGCAAAACTCGATTTTCTAATTTTAAATTGAGGCCAACGAAATAATAACTTTCATGTAGGAAGTTGTTGTAATGGTTCCGAGTCTATGAAATTGTAATTTTGCAAAGTCTTTACGTTTCAACGCCTCCAGATTAAGATAAAATTGTTTTTATGGATACCTATATCAGAGTTTGTACGTAATATGTAATGACTGCTCCAGACGTTCCGTTAAATTGTTACGATTTATATTTGCTTATGAACTGTTCAGATATACAGGGTGTCCCGATAGTGATAACAGCTACTGATAGAATAAAAATTCAAATATAAAAGTTGTGCAGCACCATTAGCTGCATAAACTAAAATTATTTTCATTTATACAAGGTGTCTCAAAAATTTGTAAAGAATCAAAGTTATGTTTTTTCTTATGGAATAACCTGTATATTTTTGCATATTTGGATTCTGCTGGTAATTCTAGGCATAGTTTATGTACAATGTCCTATACCTAAATCTGATAGTTTCTCTGTTATCCGCCATTTTGATGATTTTTTTCAAATGTCATGTTCCATCTGTTTTTTGATACAGGATTATCAATGAAACTATGGCTTAACTTTTAGCTTCAATAAAAGTTGTCTGTGTTGTGCAGGGTGTCAGGTAAGTGCCAGAAATAAAAATAATTCAAAAAGTAATAGGTATCTACATTTTTTTAAATGGAATGTCTATTTTTTCTTTATTTTATACTATTGGTGACTCAAATTGCTTCCTTTTGGTATAAATATGTCCTATACCTATCTGTCATAGTTTTCGAGATTTTTACATTTTTGATTTTATTATTTGGTTTTGAATGGAATTTGCCTTGGATTGTGTTTTATTATTGACTTTTAGAATTAATACACAGTAGAAAATGGAAAATAAAAACAAAACAAAAATTGTACGTTATTTTATTATTGAAAAACTCTTAAGAAATGAAACTTCACTTTTTTTCTGTAAACAGCTTGATAAATACTTGACATAAAGAGTAATACTTCTAACAGAAAACAAATTAAGGAACGAGTAAATGAGAATACCGACGTTTAATACTAGAAGTAAAAGAAAAGAAGAATGATTCTTTAAATATACAAGAATGCGAACCGATACTTACCAACCGACGACTAATTCAACCCAAGAAATCCAAATCCCCTAAAAATATTCCTAAATTTCCCATAAGCCGCACGTAAAGTTGAACATTGTCCAACTTTATGCTCGCCTAACGTTCGGTCGTAAGATCTTATGGTCTACCGTAACACAAATGTGCAACGTTCGTTTATTGTGAACGATCCCACTTATTTTCCAGTGTTCAACTTTATCCATTACTCATATTTTACGCCATACGTCCATTATAAATGAGCACTAATACTGAATTTTTTTCAATAAAATCACATTTTTTCAACGATTTAAGCTATTACGCACTCTAGCAGTGGATGTATGAATTTAAAAAATATTTCCAGCAATTTTTCATGGTCGATTTTCTCTGAAGTCTATTTTTTATATTTTTGCATATTTGGATTCTGCTGGTAATTCTAGGCATAGTTTATGTACAATGTCCTATACCTAAATCTGATAGTTATTCTGTTATCTGCTATTTTGAAAAAAATATGATTTTTTTCAAATGTCATGTTCCATTTGTTCTTTGGTAGAGGATTATGATTTTTGGCAGGAATATCAATGAAACTATGGCTTAACTTTTAACTTCAATAAAAGTTGTCTACGTTGTACAGGGTGTATCAATCAATCAATCAAAACGTCATATCTTAATTTTTTTAAGGGGAATGTATATTTTTTCTTTATTTTATATTATTGGTGACTCAAAATGCTTCCTTTTGGTATAAATATGTCCTATACCTATCTGTCATAGTTCTCGAGATTTTTACATTTTTCTTTTTATTATTTGGTTTTGTATGGAATTTGCCTTGGATTGTGTTTTATTATTGACTTTTAGAATTAATAGAAGATAGAAGATGGAAAATAAAATAAAATAAACATTCAGTCCATCGTATTTTACCTAGTGAAAACGATGAGAACATGTACTGGTTGGCCTAGACAATCCGAAAGTAAAAGCAAATGAAAAAATAATGTTTTCATTACGAAGTGTTAAAATAATTGTGTAGTAAGGGTGTTAAAATTAGAAAAATGAGTTTTTCGAGACAAGAAATGATTAACATGATTTATGTTCCCGAATGCTGAACGTCATCTTAATAAGTAAGCGTTTGCTCGACTGAAACAACGATTTTAAAGAACTGGATGCGTCAATTAAGGTAAAAACTTGGAAAGGCAAAGAAGGACCATGCATGAATGAAGATAATGAATATCTTGTCGATCAAGCTGTAATAGAAAATCCCAGTATTTCAGCTAGACAGATACAAAAAGAGATAGGTGTTGCTAAATCCATTGCAAATAAAATAACCAAGAAATATAAATTTCACCCGTACTATATTTAATTCGTTCAAGAACTGGAACAAAATGATTTTGAAAAAAGACTTGAATTTTGTATTTGGGCATTAGAAGAATATGGAGAGAATGATGACTTTTTCTACTATGTTTTATTCACTGATGAAGCAACTTTCCACAAAAATGGCTACGTTAACCGACATAACTTCCATTATTATATCCCTGAAAACCCTTTATCCCTTTAGATCACCAGCATAGGTGGTCACTTAACGTTGGGCTGGCATTGAATCATTCTTTTTTGAAGAAACAGTTGATGGAGATAATCTTCATGATTTTCTAAAAACCGTTTTCAATAGTTGATTGACGAATTTCCCTTAAATGTCGTGAGGCAGATTAGGTTACAGCTAGGCGGCGCTCCGGCACATTTTAGCTGGAAGGTGAGGGCATTTTTAGGGCCGATTTCATGATCAAGTTTAATCTCCTATTAATTTTAATCCGATATTAAAAATTTCATAATTTTTTGATAGGACATTTAATTCAAAATTACTTAAAAAGAACGAAAGATAAGGTGACTGACGTAAAAGTTATTAAATAATGCAATATGTTTATTCTGTCATCAAGATATGAGTTAAACAATTTCAAGAATTAACTAATCTCCTATTAGGGATTCATTATGAAATCTGCCCTTAGACGCTAATTATGAAAATAAATGGATCGCTAGAGGAGGTTCTATATTATGGCCAGCAAGATCTCCAGACCTCACAAAATTTTTTTCTTGTGTTTTTTTTAGAAGAGCAAGTTTACCAGACGCCACTTACTACTATAGAGAAAATGAAAGTCAGAATTAGAAATTCTTGTGCAAGTATTAATGCCGCAATGCTCGATACAGTCAACAGTTCCTTTGAGAATTGGCTGCGAGTATGTATTTTTTTTTCTTTCTCCTTATCCCTGTTTACTGGACGCACACTCCATCGCCTAGTTATTTTTTTACACACTATATTCCTTGTATTCGCATTGCGCATTGCTAATAACAAAACCAGTAACTGCATTTCCAACTCCATGGCGTTAAAGTTAGTGTACCTACACCAGAGAAAATCCCCAAATGAACTATAGCCGTCAAATTATTTCACTCTTGCGTAGCAACTAAATTTTTACGTTCATTATAAATAGAAAAATTTTACGTCTATCTTATGCGTTATGTGGCCCTACGTCTTACGTCCATTATAAATGGGCACTAAGCCTATAAATAAATACATTCACGTTAATGTCACTATATAACCATCGAATGGGGCTTCGTCACGATTCCTGACGTCATTTGTCATTTCAGGCATCTCGTAAATAGTTTGAATTAAATTTTAATACCTAACCCCAAAACACTGACACTGACATATTTGTTAAGGGAAATGTTTGACATTAAACGTCAAAGAGAACAAGAACAAACGTCAAAATAACAATCAGCCGATCTGATCGAAGACATATGTTTATGACGTTAAAATTTTATTTCACCTAGTTTACAAACAAAAAAAAGAGATAGACAAGATATGACGAAACCCCATTCGATGGGTATTCAAATCATATAATGGTCCATCTTTTTGATATATGATTTTCTATTGTAGGACGTAAAATAAGGGAGGGAGGAGAAGCTAAACTTTTTGACTACCTGCCTATAACTTAAGTTTGACTTTTGATAACAAGGTCTCGTTCAAGGAAGGAAGGTTTGTTGAATATAATATATAACCATGTATGCCATTCTGTTTTTGCCGCCCTCGCTACGGGTTTTCTTAATTTTGCTTCGAAATCGCAAAAAGAACCGCATGAATATTTTATTAGATTCGAAAAGTAGATCAAATTTGCAACAAAATCTGTCCATACGCATGTCGATATCTTCATTCGTTTAAAAGATACGGCTTTCTTAGATTGTAGTTAGTGTATTATCCACAACTGAAAAACTTAATTCATGCGTGGCCAATAACGGTGGAAATTTTGAATATTTAAGACGATAAACTTTTTAAATAGTAAAGTTTGTTTAATAATATCAGTAAATATTTTTTATATTGTTGTTCTCTTTTTGGTTATGTTATATCATTATTGTTGTGATTAAATTTAAATGAAGACGAAGTTTGAAACTGTTGTTTTTATTTGTCCATGGCATACTCGACTACAAAACCTAAAAAAATAAAAACTCAAATACCTACTTTATTTTATTAATAAATTATTAATATATGTATCTCAATAGAATAGGTATTCTTTAAGCCCTAACATTTAAAGAAATGAAGATGAAGATATCGACTTTCATTGTGGACAGATATTGTTGCAAATTTGATCTACTTTCTGAATCTAATAAAATATTCATACGGTTCCTTTTGTGTTTTCGGAGCAAAACTAAAAAATGGTTAACCTAATAAAACCGCCCCCTGGCGAGGCCGGCAAGTACCAGAATGGCATGAATGGTTTTATATTATAAACCTTCCTTTCTTGATATATTAAAAAGATGGAACATTATGTTGACATTAACATTTATAAGCTTATATTGAAATGTTTTCGAAAAAATCGATTTTTTATACGATCGAAGCTGTCACGCCCCCTAGCGATGGACGTATGAATTTGAAAAATATTTACAGGAATTTTCCCTGGTCGATTTCGTTTGAAAGATTTTTCCCCCAACTTCTACGACTATTAGTTTCTGAGAGAATCTTTCTTATACAAGTATCAACTTTCTTATTTTAAATGAAACACCCTATATATTGCAATACTTTTGGATTCTAGACTAGATTTTAGTGTAACTCAGTATTGCAAACGCTATACAAAGAAGATAGATTATCTCTATCTTCTTTGGCTATACCTAGAATTTATAATTGTCGAGATTTTATCGTTCAAAGAAATGTATTTACAGTTGAGAATGATTCGTCTTTAAAAGTAATTCCTAACATAAACTAAATAGCTATGATCATAAATATGTATCAATGAAATAAAAACAGAGAGATACCACAACACACCAACATATTTATTAATTGTCACTTGACAATTGTTTCGCCAACAAAGTTAGCATCTTTAGGGGTAAACCTGTTACTTTTTGAAATATGTATAACAAACAAAGATGAACACATAAACAGTCATCAGCAATATACAGGGGGTACAGAAGCGAGGAAAACTTGAATAAAGTCAACTATCTCCGAGAAGTATTTGTAATATATGCCGCAATTCGAAATTGCTGACAAATAAGGTACATACACAATAATTACTGCAGTAGGAAAAAATAACATTTTGTTTGTTTAGTTAAATTTAAAACTGTCAGAAAAGTTTGATTTGTTTGAAAGTTTTATTAAAAACAATAGACTTATTTCACAATTTTTTAGAGACTATCGACAAATCTTCCTCGAAAACAGATTTCCGGACAAATTGTTTTTTCGGTGAATCGATACTTGAGAAATCACAGTGCTGTAAAATATAAAAAGAGAATCAAATTGCTCAATGTTTTGACAGAAGAAACGCATCAAAATATTTCGCTGTATTTTGAAGAAAGTCCAGAACTTTCTTTAAATGATGATAGTTGATATTAAGACATATCTTGGGACCGCCATTTTTTAATAAAAATTTAAATGGGAATCATTATCTCAATTTTTAACAAAACGATATCATCCCTTGGACAATGAAGAAAATAATTATATTATTATATACCTACCAAACGGTTGGAGCATCGTATCACAATACAGAATTAGATTGAAATTGTAAGCGTTTTGTAGAATAGATTGGAACAAATACAAATGTGGCATGGCCACAGAAAAGTCTTAATTTTACTCATCTTGACTTCTTTCTGTGGGGTACATATTATTTATCAGAACTCATCCCAGGACATGGAGGATTTGAACAATAAAATAAGAGTGGAAATAAAAGCTATCAAAAGAAAGTTGGAAACCATTATATCACATGTGGGTAGAGCTGAAAATGAAAGAGATGCTGCTCATTTTTTATAGTTTTATTTTCTTTTTGTTAATATCTATTTGGTCAAATTGCAACAATTGTATCCATAGCAACTTCTACCTTAAAAAGTGATATTAGGTATAGGGAAGTAAATAAAAAGTACTCTTATTTTTCATCGTAGATTACAGTTGACTTTCTTCAATTTAAATTTGATCTCTTTCAAATTCAAAATTCAAATTCAAATTTTATTCGAGTGTTTGATATGAAATATATCATTCCTTACGTCAGCAGGTACCGGGTATAGGGACTGTAGAACATAGTTTGTTTTTAAGACATCTTAAATATCTATACTTAAACTAGATAATAGTGAAAATCGAATAGTACACTACAGAAGTAGCAAAAAAACATTATATATTACCTAAATTTAAAATATACCTATATCAAAATATCACATGATTATTAAGGAACTCGTATATGCAATAAAAAGCTTTAGCTCATTTAACCCTATTCTCGAAATTAACTTCTCCTAATAACTTGATAGTACTTTGTTATTAAAAATGGAGCATAATAATTAACTGAGATACGGCTTCTATCCAGGCTTAAAAATTTCACTCGAATATTGTGGCCAAACCAAGTGTCATACTGGTGATATAAATTGTTTTGGGCATATCTAGTTACATTAAAGTGGGTATAAAGCAGGTACAAGGTGTATCTACTTGGTACTGTCAGAATTATCAAATCAACAAAGGATCCTCGAACATCCGCACTATACACCAGTCCAGCGATCACCCGAACTGCCTTCCTCTGTAGCCCAAAGATAAGACTGAAATGAGCCGAGTGGCCCAAGCCAGAATAGCATACGCACACACCGATTGAAAAATACTATACGATGCCTGTAGTAATACTGCCAGGGGCAGAATCTTGAAGAGATTCTTTAGCAAGAAAATATTTCTGGATAATTTCCCTGCTACCATATTAATGTGAACCTCAAAAGTCAGAAATCTCACCAGCTTAGAATTGCCTTCAGGAATCTCTCTCAAACTAAAACTCATGCATGCTGTTTTATCCTCATTCGTTGCCAGCCTATTTGCACTGAACCATTCTTGCAATCCTTGCATTTCTCCATTCACCTCATTTACCAATACATTCAGGCACCCACCACTCCTAGCCAATGTAGTATCATCAGCAAATAGCAAATAGCCAAAATCTAGAGTTTAGAGAAGCAAGGAGCCCAAGGATGGATCCATGGGGCACCCCATGCCTCATCTTTAATCTCTGTGAAATATTCACCATTAAAGGATGTCTGCTATTTTCTTCCATCAGCCTCACACTGTTTTGCGCCATTCCATAAGATGTAAGTTTGCTTATAAGTGTAGAGTGGGATATACAGTCGGAAGCCTTTGAGAGGTGACAGAAAGCCACTCCAATAAATTAGTTATAGCCAGACTAGTCGAGTATTTTACTCTAAAGCCAATATGGATGGCAGCAAAAAGGCGATTTTGATCAAAATACTCATAAAGTTGCTTTTTAATATGAATTCTAAGATCTTGGAAAAAACTGGAATAAGAGATATTGGTCTAAGGTTATTCGTATCATTTACTGACCCTTTTTTGGTACTATCCTCTGGAAAGATCCCATTTTTGATGCTTTTATTAACAAGCTTTGTAAGACATGGTATTTACTGATTTTTTAGCTGTTTGATCATTGAAACATTCATGCTGTACCTTGTATATTGTCAAGTATTGTATCTGGTTTAATTGTTAGATTTATGACCATGGCTGTTTAGTTCATTTTAGGAATTATCTACTATTGATAGTAGAATATAAATTGTAGGTACATAATATAGAGTATATTATACAATTTTACACTAAACTCTTGAATAGAATACAAAAATGTGAAATTATATAGAGTGTTAAATTTAAAATAAGAAAGTTGATACCTGTCTCAAAAAGACTGAAATCCCTGTAAAAGTCATAGCAATAAAAATATAAGAAGTGTATCTCTACTGAGATAGGGGGATAGTGAATATTAAACTGCCAGACCTATCATTACGTTTTACCGTAACGATTGAGCAAATCGTGGCTGAGTGGGTAGAGTACTGGCCTACCACCCAATACTATAGTATTCTGTAAACTTTGATTTAACAGAGCGTCTGGAGCGGGCTTATAAGACGATTTATTTCTATATATAATAATGACAGAGTTCTGAAAATTTTCTTTTTGAGGAAAGTTAAATATTTTTGAAATATTTAGAAATTAATATTTCCAAGTCAATAATATTTGTTTAAGAACAGTTTTGTATTTAAAATAAAATATAATCTAAAAATAAAAGAATAATATGAACCTTTTCCATAAGTTCTAATAATTTGTGATATAATTCGTTTTTCAAGTTATCAGACTTACTACAAGGCAAGTTTTTAAGTATACCTTTCGCATACTCATGTTTGCTTGTACATTTTCTGGAAATTTGTGAGTTTTATATGGTAATATGTACCGGTGTTTAAGAAATAACAAATATCCTTCACAGTTAATATCATAGATATTTTAAATATTAAGAACCGCCCATTACAATATTTCTAACTAAAATCGCACAGTGTTATCAAATCTTAACTGTCAGTATGTCAAATATTGGTCAAGAATAAGATAAAGACTGTCTTCTTCAAAAAATACATTCTGGACCAAAGGATACTTACTAGTCAAAATGCGTCAGACTTGAGCCAATCCTCCATAATAATTAAGCTAATTACAAATTTACAGTCCTGACAATTTCCCATTCACAGTTTTTCTGAAGATTCAACATATTATTCTTAACCTGTTAATCGCTACAGTTTATGAACATTAAAGAATCTTATTTACCTTCACACTTTAGTCCTTGTTTATAAATACCGTAAAGTAGTGAGCCGCAGTGATCGCAGAAAGTTGGGGACATGAATGTGTGGATTTTGAACCTGTGCGGCAAATCTATCTTGAATCTCTCTCGTAAATACTGCAAAAGAAAATTAACTATCAGTATTTTCGACATATTAGATGATAGGTAGAGTATATATAGTGAGTCTGAAATCCCAGTTTCAAATCAAACTTTACTTGTGAGTAAATCTATAGATTTGTTGGTCGTTTTCTCGATGTTCGCGTATTACAAACAAATTTTTCGTAGATTTTAAGCACTTAACAATTTAACATTTTGTTTACAAAACTAGGACCGATTTTATTCCTCTGGTCATGGTAATTTTTGTTTTGTGCAATTATAGGTAACAACTCCAGTGGAATTAATATTATTTTTGATCGACTTACCAAACAGAGAAAGTATACAATTCGATTGTCTGTTTTGCTTTTCCTTGTTTAGATGTATAGATAGATAGATATATTTATTTGACTACATTTTGTAACATACAATCGTAGCAAGTCAGTAAACATTTAAGAATATAATACTATCATAATAGCATATGTATAAAAACAACAGAATAAACATTTTGTAGTAACATAAAGTCATAGCAGGTCAATAGACACATAAGAATATTACAAAACTATATGTATAAAAATACAAAATATATATAAAAAATACAAAGTAGGAAGTCAAGCGATAGCGTGTTTTTTAACCGCAAGGAATTCCTCAACACTGTAGAAACATTTAGAGGTTAAATATCTCTTCAAATTTATCTTGAACTTTGAGGCTCTAAGTTCTTTCACTGATATCGGCAATATATTACAAAGGTTATAGTTGAGTGTATTCTTGGAAGATCTATTCAATCTAAATCTATGGTTAACAATAAGATTAGCCGATCTTGTTTCATAATGATGGTTATTCGAGTGGGTTTTGAGCGATGTTTTGGATGCGTGGATTGCAATAAGCCGTCTGTAAATGAACAGAGAAGGCAAAGACAATATTTGAAATTTAATAAAGAGAGGTTTGCAGTTTTCGAGGTCTGACTTGTTGAACATTAATCTAAGCACTTTTTTATGTAATTTGAAAATTTTCATTGCATCTGTGGAATTGCCCCACAATTCAATACCATAGTTAAGATGTGAATGAAAGAATGCAAAATATATGTTCTTCAGCAAATTAAGATCAAAGATGCGACTGAATCTCCGCATTAAAAATATAATGCTGGACAGTCTGCCATGAAGCTATGGAATGTGGCCCTCCCTTGAGAGGCAATCATCCAATATGATGATTTTGACTGTTTTTCTGTATTTTTCGATATGGATGTAAAAGTAAGTCTTTGAGGTTTATTTCGGTTAAGTGTAGCTGTGTATATAGTAAACGTACTCTGATCTTGATGATTTTTTGACGGTTTTCGAGTTACAGCAATGGTAAAGACAGAAATATGTGTATTTCCGCAATGTGGAGGGGACATTCTTGATAAAATAGAAAATATGAGACGGCCAAAGTAAAGAAGAGATTATATGTAAATCATTTAAATTGGACATGTTTCAAATGAAGTTACAGTTTTAGAGTTACAGCAGTGGTAAAGTCTGTAAAATAGTGTATTTCCCCGCCATGTTTTGAGATCTCTGAGTAATAACAAGTACAAGCAAATAATATACATGCCTAATAGGATAAGTACTATCTTCTTTGGTATTAGTGAACGTTCAACGATTTTCATAACTATTGTTACACTCAAAAGTATGAACTAAATATTTTTTACCAATAATTTGACCGAATTTATTCGTTGGGGTACTGAAAAATACTAAATAGTATTGATTCTATTGATGCTGTTACTTTTGAAGTTGATCACTACAATTGCACAACTTCAAAAATACAATTAATATTATTTCAGTCGGTTAAATTTTTAGTAAAAAGTATTTATGCATTTTTCAGTGATCGTTCACTTATACTGAAGAAGAGAAGTTCCTATTATCTATGTATTATCTTTGCTTATACTTATTATTGTTCAGATATCTCAAAATAAATATATCCATTTTAAATGTCGCTGGGTATTGTCTCTTCTCTAATTTTGTCGTCTCAAATATTCCAATTTCGAAGAAACTTGCCCCTGCCTCCCCTTTTGGGGCCAGTTTTTTGAGAGCAGGCGATGCCGAATTTTAAATTTCTATAATATGGGACCATTTCTCAACTATCTTCTTTCAAATAAAAAGAAAATATATCAAAATCGGAGTAGGTAAGTTTAAAATACGAAGCGCACGTTATTAAAATGATCACAAAAAAGGCGCAACTTGTAGTTATTCAACTACCATTTTATAGATTCCACGATATTATAATCTTGAGACATTTTTTGAATGAATTCAACAGTGCGTTCGAAAAGTTTTATAGTTATTTCTTTTCGAACTACACTACGTTTATCTATGAACTTTTGCCTTAAATTTGAATAAGACTCATTTTAACATATAACAGGATTTGAAAATTAACTTAATAATAATTAATCTAGATAAACTAATGCGTATGATGTTAAGAAAATAATAATTTTGGTAGATCACCAATAAATAGCGAAATTCAACGATCAAAAAATATTACTTTTAAGAACTGGAAATAAATAGTTGTAACAACACCAAGCGCCCACTGTCGTGTTCGGTACACTTTTGGCACTTATCAAGTACATCCGTTAAAGCTCTTGTATTGCTATTGTTATTAAAAAAATAGACTTTTCTTAACAGAGGATATAGTGAGCAGTTTTGTTGTTTTATAGTCAAGTTAGATGATAAATATCTTCGAAAAGTTCTTTTAGAACCTTATTTTTGTACGAATGGATTATTTTGGATTGTTTGCCACATCCGTTTCTGCGATAGTTAAATTCTGGTTTCTGCTTGATACTAAAAAATGGTTGGTATGTAACTGACTTACCGTTCTATGAATTCATACATTTTAAAGGGTATAAGCAATTGAATTTTTTATTCGTCATGCAGTTGTCCGATGCAAGTTAGGTATTTATTCAATTTTTTTCGGTATCGGTTAACTGGTTTCGGACAATATTTTGGAGCTGAGTGCAGCGAAGAACTAAGTCTTCAATATCCTTACATGTCTTACCTCTTAATATACCTACTATAAGGGATTTAAAACTATTTTTAGAAAGGATGGTGAACTGATAAATACTGAATACTGTCAGTTCTATTGGTACTAGTACGTTGAGCAGATCTAGTTAGATAGAAGTCTTTTGCCACCAAGATCGAAAGTACCAGTACCAATAGAATTAATATTGTTTTGTATTTTTCAGTTCATATTAATAAATAAATTAATAATAAATTAATAAAGTCGAACCTTTTCTTGTAAAAAAAATATTTCACTTTTGGATCATTAGTCATCAGAATCGTTCAACATTCTCCAAAGAAGATAATACTTTGTTTATACTTCTCCAGAGATTTCAAAACATCGCGGAAATATGTATATATATATATTTCAGACTTTACCACTGCTGTAACTCGAAAACCGTACTTTTTTCAAAAATGTCCAATTTAAAGTTTGCTACATATATTCTCTTCTTTAATTTGGCGGTGTCATATTTTTAATTTTCGAAAAAAAATGCCTCCTCCACATTGCGGAAACCTATGATTTGATTGAAAAATTAAACTTTGCCGGATCTGTTCTTTTCTTTAACTTTGTCAACTAAAATTTTCGATATTCGAAAAAAAATTACCCCTTTTCCCCGTTGGGAGAAGTTTTTTTGGGGAGGGACATGTTGAATTTCGATTTTTTTTCTATGGGACCAACTTTCAATGATCCTCTTTCAAATGAAAATCGTAGCATACGTTTACTAGTTAAAAGGTGCAAACAGACATAAAATAAATAAGTTTTTACAAAAAATCGTACCGACATTATCAGTTGGTGTACTGAAAAATATAAAATAACATTAATTCTATTGGTGCTCATACTTTTCAAGTTGTGCAGTTGCAGTTAAATTGAACATTTTTGGCACCAACTTCACACGAACCAGCACCAATAGAATGAATATTATATTGTATTTTTCAGTGCACGTCGGTAAAATTTTTTGTAAAAAATTTTTGTAAAAAAATATTTATTTCAGACTTTTGAGTGTTATAGTGGTCACGAAAATTGTTGAACGTTCACATATTATTATATCTACCGTTACCCATGTATACTTTGCTTGTATTTGTTATTATTCAGAAATCTCACAACATCTACGCGGAAATATGCATATTTAGATTTTACCACTGAGGTTATTCGAAAACCGTAACTCTATGGAAAAATATGTTCAATATAAAGGTTGCAGATTTTTGATTTTCGAGAAAATTTGGGAGGGAAGGAGATTTCGGATTTGAGTTTTTATGAATATGGGATCATTTCTCAAGTCTCCTTCAAATAAATCAGAAAACATCAAAATCCGAGTACGTTTACTATATACAGCCAGCGCACAAACCTAAAAAAAGCAGACAGTCGAATTGTATACCTCCTCCGTTTGGGTTCGTCGCTAAAAAAACATTCGTTTGGAAATCGGACAATAAAAAATCTAAACTTTTTTATAATTTCTTCATAAATTTGTAATTGATTTGTAGGAGAGATTGAGTTTTTGGCCAAATTTTGACAACATGTAAGCAAATTACTCTAAGAAAAAGGGACAAATCGAGTACCAGAAAATTGACAGCTTTTTGTACTTACTAATGTACTTTCTGAATTCACTCCGGACCCAGGGCATTTCCCAAGAAGTTTGTCATGGCATTTTTTATGAACGGCAGTTTGGCAACCTAAAATAATAAGTTTTATGGAAAAAAATCATCTTTACTTTAGAATTACTTACATTGGCAGTAATATCCTTGTTTCCCGAAACCCCAAAGGAAGTCTTTGCAGAAGGCGCAGAAAGTTGGCTGCCTAAAAAACTTTGCAACGAACTTGTGACCTTTGGACTGGTGTAATCTTGAAATAAAATTAAATGATTTATTAATTTTGGTATAATTGATGCAAATAGTAAAGAAACACAACACCGTATAGACAGACAGTTATGAATGTCTTGCAGTCTACCTAAAAAAATACCCATTATATAAGTTTATGAATTTTTCTATCTCTCAGCAAATAGACTTTCAATTTATTGCATCTGCTAGAGAATTTACGAGTACATGATGAAGAAAGGATCGTTTCCGGCAAAGTCTAAATTGGATTTATTTTTATTGAAGGGTTAACAACTTAAAGCCCTAGCAGTGTCTACCTTCGCCATATTTTGAAATCAGGGTGAGTTTTTAGTGTTTCCACGGTTGATAACTCCGTTATTACAGGAATAAATAAAAAAGCTTTTCACAAAAAATGTAGTCACACTCTATTTCCAATTTTTTGAAATTAATTAAAAATGTACGGGATGTCCTACAACATGGTGACAGATAATTCTTATGGTTTTTAAATGGAATACCCTATATTTTATATAAAATTCGGAATCTACACTTATACATTAATATAAGCTTATAGTGGGTTATACTGAGGGGTTCAAAAGATATGATCAATTTTGTCAGAAAACTGCATTGATTTCAACTTCCTGTATATTACTGATCACATGATCAAATAATCTAAATTTTATTTTATTAAATAGTTTTACTTATATTTTGTTGTAATAATGACTTATTTTTACTGTATTGTGGAAGTTGTGTACAGAGAATGTCTAAACTCAAATACAATATTTTCTCAACTTTTTAAAATAGAACACCCTGTATTTTAAATCATAAACAAAAAGAATGGTCATTCAGTTTGCATTTTTATTAAATATTCCCTATACCTAAAATGTATAGTTTCGGAGATATTTGAATTTTTCTTCCAATTCTAGGAATACCTTCAAATTGTGTGAAAGAAAATAACAGACTATTGAAAAAAACTCTTAATTATCAATAAAAAATCTATTACTGGTAACCAATATCAATTTTCAGTAAAGATCCGCGGCAATATAATTTCAACTGATAAAATGAAATAATTTTAATGTAAATTTTAACATTGCTCTTGCAAGATTAAGCAATATCATGCAGGCTGTGAAGAAATGAGGGAAAAAATAATAAACTTTTCAGATAACGTAATACAAGTAACAGAGTATGTGAGTTTTTCAGTAAAAATCATGTTTGCATTTGCATTCCAAATGAATTTTATTTATATGAAAGAATGAATAGATACGATATGGATGTTGAGATGCCCCGTATATTTTTCATTCTTTCCTTGCTTGCAAATCATAGTCATGATAATGTACTCTTATAATAATCATCCGATGTATTCTTTATATCACAATAGTCATGATTTGATCACTGTGTACATTGAAATAAATAACCTTAACATTAATTTCATTTTATCAACTATTCAGTTGAAATTATATTATCGTGGATCTTTACTGAAAATTGATATTGGTACATTTACACAATTTAAAGATATTCATAAAATTGGAAGAAAAATTGAAATATCTCCGAAACTACTCATTTTCGGTATAGGGAATAGTATATTGTAAGCTCCAATTTTGATGATTTTTGATTCATTTGAAACAGAAGACTTGAGAAATGGTCCCATAGTCCCATATTCGTAAAAACTCAAATCCGAAATTTTCTTCTCTTCAAAAAACAGCCCCGAAGGGAGTGTAGGGAGCAATTTTTCTCGAAAATCGATAATCTGAGATGGCAAAATTAAAGATAGAACAATATCCGGAAACGTCTAAATTTATTTTTTTTCAAGTTCAAGTTGCAGCGATGTTAAAATCTCAAATATGTGTATTTTCGATATGACGAGGGGGCAATTTATTTCGAAAATTGAAAATCTGAGGGAACCACATAAAAGTCCAAATTTTTGTAGTAATATTTAAATTGAATATTCATTCCTAAGAGTTAAGATTTCCGAGTGGTGGTAAATGGTAAAATCTAAAATACTGATGCGTATTTCCGCTGCGATTTTTTGAGATCTCTAAATAATAACAAGTACTAGCAAAGAATATAGGTACGTGGGTAATAGAATAAATACTATCTTCATTGGTATAAGTGAACGTTCAACGATTATCGTGACTAATGTTACACTCAAATGTGTGAAATAAATATTTTCTAAAAAAAATGGACCGAATTTATTAGTTAGTGCACTGAAAAATACAAAATAATATTAATTCTATTGGAGCTGGTACTTGTGAAGTTGGTGCCAAAGGTATCAATCTAACTGCAACTGCTCAACTTCAAAAGTATCAGCACCAATAGAATTGATATTATTTTGTATTTTTCAATGCACCAACAATAACGTCGGTTCAATTTTTTGTAAAAAATATTTCTTTCGAAAATATAGATAGATAGACCAGCTGGTACCCTGCAACTTCGTACGCGGAGAATTAGTGAGACATCCACAAATGACAAGTCCGCGTCAAAAAAATAAATTACTGCCCAAATTTCATCTTTCTAGCAGAAGTAGTTTCGGGTGTGCTTTGAGCCAGTCAACCAGCTTTCTTTATAGATTATTCCTAACACTCAAACGCTCAAATTGAAAATAACAATAAGGATACTTTGGCTAAACCAGAATAGATAAATCCGAAAAAGTTGCGAACAAAACGTTCATCAGAAAATTCAAAAGTGTAGAAGGTTTAAATACGTATATCTATTTGGAAAATTGATAGATATTTCTTACCTCTGGAATTTCATGGCTCCCCTTCTCCTAGGGCCTTTACTTTTATGCTTATCATCGTCATCTGAATCAAGTGAAGAGCTTTTTATCAACGATGATGTTGATTGATGACTGTTTGTTGAGCCATCTTCTTGTCGTAGAAGAAGATTTTTTGTTAAACGTCTTCTGTCCTGATGAAAAATATAAAATAATTATTCTTTAAAACACATGAATGATCAAGAAATTACTGCATCTATGGTTTTCAGCATTGTGTTATAAAATAAGGGATATATTTATATCTCAAAAACTGGAGATATATTTTTTTTAAAGATCTAGAGATATACAGGGGTTTTCAATACTGCATAAAACTCATATTTTCCATTCCTTCGTCTCATTTTATATCCGTGAAATGTGATAATCAGGTGAAATTTGTGCGTATTGTTTAACAGAAATATGGTAGGTCAGTTACATAACCTATAATTGCAAATACGCTAATTGAATTACGGTACGCTTTCATTTTACAAGGCCTGCTTTCAAACTCTTTTCTGTACGAAATCTTCGTAATTCATCTGTGTAATTTTTATTTATTATTGATCGCTACTAGCTTGATTTATTAAAATATTAATATACTGATTTAATTCATATTCCTTACTTTCTGATGAACTCATATCTTGAGATATTACCTTGTATATTATATATAAGATATTGGGGATACTACATACACAAAAATTAGATTCCTATATCAGGTTATTGCACCTGAGTTGTAGTCTAATAAAAACAAGTAAGTGGACCGCCCTTGAAGGCAAGTCTCAGCTGGTACACTGACGGCTCAAAAACCAACTGAGAAACAGGAGCTGGCATATACGGGGTACAAGGAAGATATATGATCTCTCTGAGCCTTTGGGATTTACGCCACGGTCTTTCAGTCAGAAATCACAAGGATACAATGGTGTGTTGAAGAACTTTTAAGACGTCATTTACTCAAACAGCCAAGCAGCACTAAAAGCACTGAACTCATATTAAACAACATGAAGATTGATATGTGAAGGCGGCAAGGCCCTGAACAGCCCTGGTCACAATTCGACCAGAGCTCTCCTGCTCCCTTTAAAGGACATATCCATCAATGGACCAAGAACCAGGCATTGCTACTGTGGCAGGACACCACAGGACAGAGACAAGCCAAATTATTCCTAAGAAGCCCCACAACCAAAATGTCCCTCGAAATACTAAATCAAAGTCGGCAAACGACAAGGTTATTGGTAGGGATGCTGACAGGACATGAACCTGGATAAGGACGACCTATGTAGGTTCGGCCAGGAAGAGGAGGAAATCGCTGTTCACATACTCTACGAATATGAAGCCCTGGTAAGAGTGCGCTTTCAATTATTCGGGGAAGAGAAACCGAAGGCAGAGAGCTACGTGAAGGACTCGGTATCTAGACTGCTAAAGTCTGCTAAAAAGGATAAATCCAGATACTGAGCTATAAGGTAAAGGAGAACGACAATAGATCAAAACTGGTCGCGGTGAACTGGGACGCTCAGCCACTCCAACTAATCTAATCTAATCTAAGGGCTGTAAGTTAAAATAGAAAAGAGCAATATTATGTGAGAGGGAAAAACGAAATAATCAATAGTGGAAATGGGATTAGAAAGTTATTCGGGTTATTCTGAATTCTTATATTCAGGAACAAGCAGAAAGTATCGAATCTCCCGCAAGCTTGAATTATTCCCCGTAAATATTTCCTCAGTTGCGATTTTTTTAAAGAAAATTGGACCACAAAAACATTTTCGGAAATTATTCAAGCTTTGGGGAGATTATATGTGACAATATTATGGCACAATTAAAGGGGATTTTTAATGAGGCTGACATGATAAAGCGGTTATTATCACGCCCTATTGCGTATCATAAAAAATCCTACAAACACACATTATTTAACTTTGTAATCTGGATACAGACCCTTTCTGTTTTGTTTTTCATAAAAACTGGTTGGAACGTCTACCTATACGTACGTGGGTTGGAAGAACTAGCTAATTCATTTACCTACTAGTTAGGCTAGGTAAAATGAAAAGGCACTTGGATCAAGCCACTCAGAGCTTGAATACTCTTATGGACAGAGTGTAAAAAATTACCAGTTGGTACTGGTATAAGGGTGGAGGGAAAGATTAAAATTTTATTCAGCACTATCAAAACAAAGATTATTTCCGGCAATATTTAAATAAAAAAATGTATGGGTTCCCGAATTACAGAAATGAGAAAGTGCTGCCGCCATATCTTGAAAACACTAAATATAAGTGAAGTCTCAACAATTTTCAAAACTAATGAACTATTAAAAAATGCCAAATAAATATTTATTACTAAAACTATTTTTTAAAAGATGATGAACGGGAAATATAAAATAATATAACTCTATTGGTGCAAGTACTTTTAAAGTAGTTCAGTTACAGGTTGAAGAAGATCAGTACCAATAGGTTCATCCGTACATAATAGTATTTTTGTATTTTTTCTTATAAACTCGGTCCTAGATTTTGTAAACAAATATTTACATTCCAATCTGATCCAGCTCTGAGTACCAAATTAATTATACATTCTCCTAATTCCCTATGCATTTTTTACCAACTTCCCAAAAAAGGAGGCATACAACTCGATTGTATGTTTGTTTTTTGTAGGTATATAACAATATAACATCGGTTCGAGTAGTAAACCGGCACCGATTTTGATGATTATATTTTCATTTTAAAGAGAACGACTGAGCTCTTCGAATACAGCTTTTTTAAATTGTAATGTAATTTATAGATCACATAATTTATTTAAAATTTCTCGATAAATTTCACAGTTTTGTAGTTAAGGCTCTGGGAATTAAAAAATATTTATTTCGTAAACACGTGGTTATAATTTGAATATATTGACGCAGTCATGTTGTGCATCAATATAAATACTATCAATCTGCTTCCGCATTAATGTATCTATTGATGAATTAATTAACAACCCTTTTGTATAACGTTGAGGCCTCCGTTACCTGTTCCAAGCTAAAAGTGTTGTGCGAAATTTTAACTGGGCCGTGGCCGTGGCCAGTTGTTATAGTAATCTATCTGTTATCTAGAAGATCCGTGGATCGAATCCCCGTTACACTTTTTTTTATCGGAATCACTTTTTATGTTCTATAGTATCTGATAAACAACATAACTTGTAAAATATTATTTCTTGCCGAATTATTAAACAGATAATAATATTTGAGTAGTGCATTTATTGATGAAATGCTTAAAAATAACTTATTCGTGAGTTAGTAACCACGATCACTAAAAGTAGTGAAATATTTTTTTTTTCTATGTTGGTGCCAAGAGATATATTATCAGCTATAGAAGATTCTGCAAGATCCCTACAGGTACGTAATTTAATATCTTTTTTTGTCAAAAATGTCTCCAATTAATGAGATTTGCATGTTTACGCACGTTGTGACGTACGTAGGTACACAGCTATCAAATAAACGTCATACAGCGCATTTCTTGGTCCCTTTGGACACGGCAATTTTAAAATAATTCAATATAAACTGATTATGAAATCGTAGGTAGTGACATAAACATTTTTGAAAAACCTTAGTAGCTGTGATATATTTTTAATAACATTTTTGAAAAGAATGTTGGAAATTGGTTTCATATCCTTTATAATATTTTTGGTGTAAAACAAGAACTTGTGTTGATACTTCTATAGCACTAGGAAAACTATACTGATATTTGAAAAAATCTTTCTTCTAACATGAATGTCATAAAATGCATTATTGAGAAGAATGAATAATACCTAGGTACTGAATAATTTGGGATGCTTAATATAGAAAATGCAATACAAATGTTTCATTAGCTTAAGAATGAATCATTTGCGTCTTTTTTCCTAATCTTAAGGAGTTGAAAAGTGTTTTTCTAATCATTTGTGAACAAATTACATAAATTTTCATTGAATGTATACATATATTTAGCGTGAATTTATTTTTCCTGTCTAAAATTGACCGGGGTTTATTTTTGAGATAAGTTATCTTATTTCAGAAGCCTAGCACATGCTTTTGTTATGTTTCTGCAGGAAATGATAGGTACATTTGGTAAGAATAATGTATTATCATGATCATGATTGATGAGGAGTGAAATATTTTATGTCAATCAATATGCTAGTTTATTCGCTGATTTTCAACGTTAAAAGCTCAACTGGATTTTGATAAGTACCGCAGCCGTGGCGTGATCTATGTAATCAATTACATACTTACCTACCTTGTTTTCAGTATCAGAACAATTCCTAGGTTTTCTTCTCTCTTTATAATCCGAACTGGTTTTCCTTTTACCCGTGAACATCATCTTGAATGAGTTAAGTTTTCTTTGTATTCAAACACCTGATTCACACTGCTCTTGAAGCACAAGTTTGAACACAGTTTCACAAACACTCAGACACTCAGAGCATAATAATATACAAAAATAAATGCTGAACGCGTTAGAGAAAAAATATATAGGTATATGTATGTATAAAAATATTCAGAGTTATATATTTCAAAACGTTGTAAACATAATAATTATGGTAAACATAAACGTTTTCCTGCTAGAAGCGACTTGCAAGGATTCGATTTAGAATAGTCGGGCAATTTGGCATATATAATAAAATTGGTAGGATGATACATAATATCACTCAATTTGTAGTAATTGGGTTGAATTAAAACCGGATTTAGTGTGGTGATAACTAACGATTTGCGGTCATTTTTGCCTCAAACTAGGTATATACTAAACGAAATTATGTGGAGAATTCGAAGGCGAGAACGCAGCTTTATTTTTAGCTTTTGAGATAATCCAAAGCAGCAATATAGCTCTCTGGTGAGTTCGTGAGGGAAACATAATAAAAACCAACGAAGTTTACATACACACAAATATTCAGTTTAAACATTCCTGCCCCGGTCTAAAACCAACATTCCAAATAAACATTCCAATATTACGCGATTAAGATAATAAAATAGTCCAATTACTCATCATAATATTATTTTCTGTGTGCATCCCGAAATCTTTCTAGATGAAATTCGAATATCGGGAACCAGTGTGAGAATTAGTTTATTTTATCCTCGGCTATACCAACTATAAATATATCGGGTGGTATGGATTATTTACTTATATAATAGAAAGTGATTGAAAAGCAAATAAATACAGATTTATCACGATCAATTTAGAGATCGTTTTTAAACATTCTTCCAGAAAATGGTTTGGGATCTCGTGTGAAGATGGCGCGCCGCTAGTTTTATTTTGTTTCATTTGGACTCGAAAACGGCAACCCGCAGCAGTAGCAGCCATAGACATAATATTCTCTAGACTACGCTTAGCGATTACAAGCTGTTGTCAAGATGGTATGCAACCCAAACATCTTGGAGGGGCAAAAAGTCCCCCAACACCAATTTTAGGGAAAAGAAACGTATTTGGACGACTTTAAAGAGCAGGATTTTGAATGTCCCAAAGAAGCCAAACTTATGTGGGCAATAAGCAAGAAACAGAAAAACAGGCAATTGAAAGTTCTAACTATAAACAATCATCTTCAGAAACAATAAGAATGCGAATGAAATAAATATCAGGGTAAGGCATATATAACTAACATTGTTTAAAAACCAGTAAGAATAGTAGTGTAAGTACTCATAATAATCCTGACTGGAGTTCTCAATTTCAACATATTTTATGTTTTGTGTTTTAAGTTTTGCAAGTTTTAATAAATACAATAAATATGAGTAAGTACTGAAAGTGAACTGTGATTTTACTATTAAACTGCACCTAAATGCCGTCATAAGCTAAAACAGTTACGAGACTAGTTAAATTGGTCAAAATACAATCGTTGGTTAAAACAGAATAGTCGATTACGCCATAAAAAATACGACATTTTAATTTATTGGTTTCTGTTTATTTCTATGCAAGCCTGTGGTTTGCTACATAATAATTTCGCATGTTGTAGTAAAGCAAACAATGCACTACTTCGCGTGCTACATTCGCTTTTCTGTCTCTCCGTGGAACTGGGGTTGCCTACCTATCATGGCAACACTCGCTCTTATAGCAGCTATTAGCGAGGCGCAGTCTAGTGGTGTAATAAGTCTATGGTAGCAGCCAACATTTCGCTGTAATTTCACCTACTCTGTTATAACTCTACAGTGCGGTCCATATGTATGGAATAAATTATTTTTTAGTGTTATTACCTATGTATTTGTTAGGAAAAACCTGAAACCTGTCGATTTCTATTCTCAATTTGACAATATAAAGTATGAAAATATTACTCCCTTCTTGCAACCCCTCTCAATTATGAGCAACCACTTAAAAATTTTAAATGAGTAGGGGGCTCGTATGTCACCTTTTTCGAAAGGGATTTTCATTCTCTGTCCAGCAATACCAAGTCTTCCAAATGTAGTGCAATAACTGAGAAAATTTATTTTGAAAATGTTAAATTTTGATACTTTAAGTAGAATGAAGGAAATAATGTCACCTAATGAGTAGGAAGAATTTTCCAATGTATTTTACAATTAAAATAAATATTAAAAATAACCACCATTCACTTCATGACAATAAGCAAGGGGATCTTGGAATTCGCGTACAACATTTTGTAGGGGTTATTTTGTCAATTTCTTGCGGTATCCTAACTTTTAAATCTGCAATATTGTCTGGTAGTTTGGTCTATTGAAATATACTTTTGATTTAAAATAACCCCTTAAGAAGTAATCGAGAGGTGTCAAATCGAGAGATATAGGCGGCCATTCAATCGTTCCACGTCTTCCATTCCACCTATTGGGCAAAACTTCGTTCAAATAATCTCTAACAATACGTGCGTAATACGGAGGAGCTCCGTTTTGTTGGTACCAAATTGATCTTGGATCTTTAATTGTGCCTTGAAAAGAAATATGGGCCAATGATTTTGTTGTTAATGATACCAACCCAAACATTCACTTTTTTGAGATATTGTGTGTAAACCGCACATTATTCAATTATGATTTTTTCTGCTCTAATATCTACAGTATTTTCCATTAACCGTTCCATTTAAATGGAAAGTAGCTTCATCAGAGAACACAATTTTGTTTGTGAAGTGCAAATCTGCTTCCATTCTGTCCATCGCATTAGTTCACATAATTGTTGCCTTCTATCAGGATCATCCTCATTTAACTCCTGAACCAACTAAACTTTTAAGGATCGGATTTTTCTTTATGTAAAGCTATCTAAATCATTGGTCGAGCCCGGCCTATATAGTAGCTGACAACAATTATTAGCTTCATAATATGCCGCACTGCATTCTCAGTTTGAAATACGCTATACTAGATACATAAATTTATAGGAAAATAAATCCTGGTGGGAAGTAACTACGTTTTTGAGAAATTTCGTCAAAATTACACAAATATCTTTCATAAATTACATGTTGTGTTTGTATTTTCTAGCCGTATTGGTATTTTTTTAATTGTAATATTAGGTCCTATTAGGTATAATGTTTGTTCCTTCTATTTACTTTATTAAATTTAACTAAAATTTTGTATTTACAACGTTGAAGGGTTTTACTGGTACCAACTTATCCGTTAGGTAGATATTTCCCTATTTTGACAGACTTTATTTTATACGATGTCAAAAATTCTATATCAAAATCGCCAAGAAATCCCTAGCTCACTACAAAAGACTTATTGCTGATATAATAAGGGCCGATTTCATAATTAAACTTAATTTCCGATTAATTTTAATCCCACATTAAAAAGTTCATTTTTTTTGATTAAAAATATAATTCAAAGTTAGTTTAAAAGAACGGAAGATAAGGTGACTGGCGTTATAAAAGTTATCATAAAATGATTTTTTTTTTATTCTGTCATAAAGATATGAGTTACACTAATTGAAGAATTAACTAATCTTCCATTACGGATTCAATATGGAATTGGCCCTAATTAAGTTTGCAAATCTCAGTGCTAAAATCTGCAGTAAATTATTTAATATGCATACCAAAAATAAATCACAGTTTATAATAACAAAAATCGATATATTTAAGCCTGAGATCAAATAAATAAACTCGATCCAATTTTCTGTAAAAAAATATTTATCAGATTAATGAAAACCTCCAAAATATTACAAATTACGCTTACACCCATAATATGTAACTAAACCCTGACAAATCTCAAGCTGTATTATTTTTCTCAAAAATAAACGTGAGAAATTGAAGTCTTCAATTAATATTAAAATAGATAATAATGTCTTACCATTCAGTGATGCTGTTAAAATTCTGGGCTTAATTATTGATGAAGACCTACGTTTTGAGAAAAATGTCGTAAATATAACCAAATCTTGTTATGCACGACTGAAGCTACTATATGCAAACAAAAATATACTATCGTTCAAAGATAAAAAGAAGGTATGTGAAACACTTATTATGTCCAGAATATCTTACTGCTGCATCTCATATTACCCTTGCTTAACCCAATCTACAGCGAATAGATTGCAAAAAATTCAAAATACATGTTGTCGACTGATATATGGCCTCAAAAAGTATGATCACATAACTAATTCGTTCAAAAATGTAGGATGGCTAAATGTGAAAAATACATTTATATATCATCTCTTGAGCTTTCTAAAAGTAATTATAATTACGCATTCTCCGCCTACATTGCATAACAAACTCATTTTTAGAAGGACTGTTCATGATAGAAACATCAGGTGCCCGAGTTTATTGACAATGCCGCTTCATCGTACTGCCATGTTTCAGCGCTCATTCTCCTACAACTGTGTTAAATTATATAGGTAATGCACTAGATTTAAAGATCAGAGAAATTTCAAATGTAAATAAATTCAAAATATGTCTCACAAAGTTTCTTCTTGAAAAACAATAGCTTATATCGAATTTCTAGTGAGTATTATGTATGTGTATGTATCTATGTATGTACATATAAAAATAATAATGTATTATTTGGAAATAAGATTATTTATTAAATATTAGACCATTATGGTTATAGGTATAGTGGTTAAGTTGAATAGCTATGTAGCTAGACTTCGTCAATTGTATGATAAATATCTGCAATAAAGAGTATTATTATTATTATTATTATTATTATTATTATTATTATTTGACAATTTTGAGTGTAACATTAGTCATGAAAATTGTAGAAAGTTCACTAATACCAAAGAAGATAGTACTTACCTATAGTATTACCATATATAGTTTGTTTCACGAATTATGGCTATTGTATGTAATCATTCACGAGCTACGTACATCACGCTATAATTCTCATCGCATCTCATGATCATGAAATTCTCTACTACGTTTGTCGGTCTAAGCTACTACATCTCAAGCTTATCGCCTTCAATGCCATGATAAGGGGCTGCTCGTATGTCCGAAGGCAATGCAATCTTTATTTCATAGGCGTCTCAAAGTCAAAGTGACATTTCAGAGAACTCAGATGATTAAATTTCTATTTTATAACTCAAGCAAAAGATTTGTATTTTATGTTTCTGCATTATTGTTAATAATAAATCTTTCATTATTGCTTATTTAATCAATCGAGATTTTTCCCCCCAAATTATATCAACTACCTTGAAGCGTTTAAGAAAATTGAAATACCATATTTTATCTCGAAATCGTTACGCCATTGATCTATTCCTGTCAGGTGAATTGATTCGTTTCTCGTGTTTTCATGACAGACGCCATCATTCGTGAAACAAAGTATATAAGGCTGATCTTGTACTTGTTAGTATACAGAGATCTCAAAACATCGCGGCGCAGATATACATATTTCCGACATTACTGCTGTAACGCTAAAACCGTAACTCTTTTGAAAAAATGTTCATTTTAAATCTTGATAACTACATATAATCTCTTCTTTAATTTGGCCGTCTTATATTTTAAATTTTTGAAAAAAAATGCCCCTTCCACATAGCGGAAATACACCTATCACATATTTCAGACTTTACCATTGCTGTAACTCGAAAACCGTTACTCTTTTCAAAAACCCTCTCTAACTTTCAAATCTAGAATTTTCGATTCTCGGAAAAAATGGCCCCTTCTACATAGCCGAAACACATATTTCAGACTGTAACGCGGAAACCTGTGATTATTTTCAATAATATGTCCAATTTAAACGTTTCAGGTTATGAAATTTCCTTTAATTCTGCCGTTTCGGATTTTCAATTTTCTGGAAAAATCGTCCTCACTACCACTTTGAGAGATTTTTCTGTGGGAAATGGCTCCCCTATCAAATGAAAAAAAAATCATCAAAATCGGAGCACGTTTACTATGCAAAAGTTGCCAACAAATATATAACATATATAAAAAACATGCAGAAATACACTCGAATTGTATATCTCCTCCGTTGGAGGAGTCGATCAAAAAAGTAACATTGAACATACTACAGATCTATACAAAGCTTAAAAAACTATCAAATAAAGATAACATAATAATACTGATTCGTACTGATTAAATATCATCACCAACAGAGCTTATTAGGTTCTTTGGACCATTTGTAAACACCACCTCTTTTCTTGAACATAGCTTCATCAAATCCAGAAAACTGTAAAGCATTCCCAACACCTATATCAAGTAATGACTTGGAAGGTGTTTTGGTCCCGTCTCTGCAATCCAAAAATCTCATCTGAAATAAAATCAAGATATAGAATCAAAAATGTAGTTTCATTATAATCTTAAATTATCTAACATACATATTCATCAAGGATCAAGTAGCTGTTTTGCATTTTCTTATTCGATTCTGGAACAAGACATTTCAAATTGCTGTGCCTTTCAATGAAATTATTGAAAACATCTTCGTTTATATAGAATTTTTCTGCATTTCTTAGAGCCGAAGGACCAGCATTCTCGCCTTCCAATAGAAGACATTGAAAAACCTTCCATCTAAAACATTCGTTAGCCATTATTTTATGAAATTATAATACTGTTATGGTTTATTTTATTACCTGATTGGATTCAATGTGTTAATCATCTCATTCATATCCTCGTCTTGATTGTAAGTGTTAACGACTGTATTAATCTTGAATAGGACATTGTATTCGTTGCACCAATCACGTACTCTTAACAGCTGTTCAATGTGATGTTTCCTTCCTTGACCACGGCCAATAACCTGATAATTTTATTTCAAAATTAAATACGTTATCCACCTATTTAGAATGCAATTCCGTCACCAAATATTATAGCTATTTAAAAAGAAATTAAATCTCCTATAACTTATTTTATTATCTACCTTGTTTGTATCTTCGAAAAAAGAATCACATGATACTGCTAATATGTCGACGAACTCTCCGTAACATTGAAACCATTTCTCAGTTATAAGTGATCCATTGGAAACAATAGTCACGGATGGCAAATTTAGTACTTGTTTGCAAAATTTCACCATTTCTCCAAGATGTTTTCCCCTATGTGGTAGAAATGGTTCGCCGCCACTGAAATTGATTTTCTCCATTCCTGATAAAATTGTTAATTTATTTTAAATTGTATTCTTATGCAATGTGTATTGCCTAACAGCTTCTAGTCAAACATTAATTCGGGAAAGTCCACACTAACAAAACTCCATAAATCGTTAGAGACAATAGACAGTTGCAACATGAAACCGATACAAAAAATCTGATCTTACCAGCATCTTTGAGCATCCTCAGTCCCACTTTAGCGTCTTCCAGATTCAGCATAAACGAAGTCTTGGCTGTATGAAAGCAAAATCCGCACTCATAATTACATTTTCGCGTAAAGTGATAATTTACACTTTTCGGTATAATTTTTACATTCTTTTTCTCTGCTACCGCATCTTCTCTATGCTTGAACCATTTTCCAATAACTTCATCAAGCATCAGAATCTTCTTAAACATAACAAAAAACACGAAATGGTAGAACCAATCTATAAATTTAATTATGTCGAACATGTTTGTATGCAAGAAATTTACTTTTATCAAGTTATTTTCAGAAGTACAAGCAACCAGAGAACACTGCGAATGGCACGCAACAACCAACTAGCGACAAGTTGATTATAATTATATTTATATACTGTTCACTGTGGGATTCACAAGCTCAGTAATGTTTTCATGTTATTCCCATAGAACAAAATGCTGACTTTGATGAAAACATCGAAAACAATCAATAAATTTATAATATGAACTATTCTTTATATGCTTTGATATAAGTTACAAATATTTACTCATTGAATTTAGATATAATTTTTACGATGTTTGTGACTCGCCGAAGGGATAATAGAGGCATTTCACTTATTTAATTTAATTTATCCATTATTTAATTTAATTTATCCAAAAAGCTATTTTCTAATTATTTATTAGGATAAGCTAATTTTATTAAGAAATCTAATGTTTTTAACTTGCTGACTTAAAATATTAATTGGTCTGCAGAGTATATTTTTTAAATAAATATTGGATTTATGAACTATTGATTCTTGTATAAATCTATTAATTCTAAAGTACTTACTTCTTTTCGTTTTATTATTAAAAAAGTTGAAGAATTTGTACTCGTAAAGCTCATTTTTTCTCTAATATCTTTGGAGATTAGAGGGATTGGAATAAAATAAACCATTAATTGTTATAATTGTTTATGTTCTAAATTTGTACTAAATATATATAATATATATAAGTACCCTATAGAAAAATACATATCACTCTACACACAGTTGAATTATAGACATCTTGATATAATATGTAGTCTTAGTAAAAAAAACAATATAATATTTTGATCTGTAGGTACCTATATTGAAATTTGCATAACAGATTTCAGTATATCATAACTAATCAGATGATGGATATAATTGGGTAGGGTAGGCCTATTTGTATTATTACAATTAAATTCATCATTTTATAGAATCTTGTAATAAGATAATTTCTGAGTACATGATGATGAAATCGCGCTCTGAGAAATTATGTTTGGGCATAAGAATAAAAACAACTCAGTTTTAACGTATGTTTTTCTGTACATTATCAAATTAGGAATAAATAATATATTTACTTTGGCAAACCATTTGAGTAATGTAGTAGATATTATTATGTATATTGATCGAGATTGAAACTTAAGCGTTTTTGTTACTGTGTAAGAGATGATTGAAATTAATCAAAAACATTTTTTCACAATATATCACAATGTACATCGACTGTACTACAAATAATTCGTTTGATTCTTCATTTATTCGACAATATTTTTAGATGATTATTGTTTTTTGTGTTTATAGATATATATACAGTCTTATGAACTAAGCTCCTTCTAAATACTAGAAATCAACATTATTTGTCTTAATTTTTTGTTGTTTCAATAAATAATATATAATAATATTAATAATATACAGTTCTCTTATATAATAATTGGGAGATAATTTACATATTAACAAATAAATAGGTTGCATAATATAATACTTTTTTTATTTATTGTGCTTTATGCTGGCGAGATTTTTTAATTCAAATTCAATTATCGTATTGGGAAAATATCTAATAACCATTTTTGTGGTTTCAAAAGCATAGAGCAGCAGGCATCCGTCAAACCTGTTGTTTTTGTGCCTATTAAAAAAGTGGTAAGTATATCTTGCATGGCTATTTTTCGCACTATAATGGGAGATTGTGTCATTTATAATAGTCTCACTGTGTAATCAAATTGAAAAGATAGAGAAAAAAATAAAAAAAACTGGCTGTGTAAATTTCCCAACGGCATTATATATCATATTTTTACAGTTTCCGTCAATGCGGAGAGCTATGGACGTATGATAATCGACTTATTTGGTCAACATATGAAAACTGTTACTTGGACGATATGTGGTTTCAACAAGACGGCACCTCAAGTCACACAAAATGATCGATTTTCGCTTTATAATAAATAAAATCATCAAAAATCAATGTCTGTTATTTAGGTACTCTTACTTTTGAAGCCAAAAAATGGATAACCCATTATGACTTACATTGATAATCTAATGCAAAAGCAGATAAGATAATAAATAGTTGAATAAATCAGACCTGAATTATCGCATTGTCGAACATGCAACCAATATTTTATCAAATTATAAATTTACCGGGGAATTTAATAAAACTATGGAAAAGTTTATACATAGCAACTGCTTTGTTTTACATTATACAGGGTGTTTCATAAAGAATGGTCATACACTTAACAACATATACTATGGTCAATTTTAAGTCTATTTGACAATATTTATCTGTATACAAAAACGGACCTTTAAAAAATTATAGCCCTTCAAAGTTGGAATACATCGATAAGTTTTTTCACTGTAGAATCGAAATAATACAAAATAATAGCTTGAGATTCTGGTATCTACAATTTCTTAGATATAAAAATCGGCAAAAAAGTTTCCTAAAGAACTATTCTATTGAAAATTTCTCAAAGAAGTTTACTAGATGTAAAGATAAATATTTTTTACAAAAAATTGGACCGACTTTATTAGTTGGTGCACTGAAAAGTATAAAATAATATTAATTCTATTGGTGCTGTTACTTTTGAAGTTGTGCAGTTGCAGATAGATTGGTAACTTTTGGCACCAACTTCACAAGTACCAGCCCCAATAGAATTAATATTATTTTATACTTTTCAGTGCACCAACTAATAAAGTCGGTCCAATTTTTTGTAAAAAATATTTATTTCACACTTTTGAGTGTAACAGTAGTCACCAAAATCGTTGAACGTTCACTAATACCAATGAAGATAGTACTTATTCTATTACCCACGTATATTCCTTGCTTGTAGTTGTTATTATTGAGATCTCAGAACATCGCTGCGGAAATACGCTTGAATATTTTAGTTGTTACCATTTTAACACCGATTTTACTCGAAAACCGTAACTCTAAGGGAAAAATGTTCAATATAAATGTTGCTACAAATAATTATGTCTTTCATGTACTGCAAACAGATTTTCAATTTTCGACAGAAATCGCCCTCTCCACATAGCGAAAATAGGTATATTTGAGAAATTAAAATGTCTCTATGTCGAAAACCGTTACTCTTTTGAAAAAATGTTCCATTTAAACGTTTCCGGATATTGTCCTATCTGTAATTATATCAACGCAGATTTTCAATTTTCGACAAAATTTGCCCCCTCCACCCCCTTCGGGGGCGGTTTTCGGAGGGAACGCGATGTCGGATTCCCGTTTTTATGAATATGGGACCATTTCTCAATCCTCCTCTTTCAAATGAATCAAAAATGATCAAAATCGGAGTACGTTTACTATATGAAAGGCGCGCACAAACCAAAAAAAAAAAAAAAAAGCACACAATCGAATTGTATAACTCCTCCTTTTGGGAAGTCGGTCAAAAACTGAAAATATTGGGGTTGGAAGCTTTTTAAGGGTGCCTTTTTGTATACAGATAAATGTTTTTAAATCGACTTACTTATAATTGACTATAGAATATTGCATTAAGAGTATGACCATTCTTTATAAAACACCCTGTATGACAATCAGATCAATGTAGGTACAATGAAAATAGTATCGGCGTTATGGCTGCACGTCGTTCAATAATTCGAAATATTATTAATGCATTTTGTCATTTATCCCATTCTAGATATTGAGATGGATGATTTCATATAGTTTTTAATTATTTACATGCATTATCAAGTTGTGATAAAATTCAGATGCAATTTTATAAACATCTGTGTAATTTACATAATCATTATAGATAATAGTGGATAAAAGTCCAATCTAAAATGAGACATATACAATTTGCATTAAAATCAAATAAATAAATGTGCATAATGTAGCAAATTAATATATGTCGATTTGGAAGATAGCACTTATTTATTCAGGATATATTATATATTTTATGTATTTTTAATTACTATATCCTAAGTGTGAACGGCAATGTTAGTATATGATATCCAAAAAAAACTCTTCATCAATATTTTTAACAATATGTAATCGCCTTTTACAACTATTCGAATCAATATAATATGATATATCCTATGGATCCGATTAAAGTTTCAGACTTTTTAATCATTTATAATTGTCTATCTGTAACTCATTTTTGGATTAATTTTAGGGTGACATGTTCTCAATAGGTTCAATTTTTTGATAGGACAGGGTTTACAGTTGGTTTTCTAAAATCGTGCATTCAACTTAAAGAACATGATTTTATTTAAAGTTGAACTAATACTTTTTACTATAACTTAAACTATAGCAAATACTGCCATAAAAAAACTGACAAACATTTTTGAATTTAGGAAATTTGATTTTATATGACATTTTCGGAATCAAACAATCCGTTGATGTCTAAAATGTCTAAGTAGTGGAAGAAACAAAAACACGAATATAGCATAGAAACTGTGATACATTTATGTAATATTATTTATTTACAGTGTTTTCATTTCTTGGTGGTGCTAGCTCTATGCTTTCCAAATTTTTAATTAATTAATTTTTGAATCCGAAAATGTCCTACAAAATAGAATTTCCTGAATTCCTAAATCTTTGGCAGTTATTCTTTATACCACAGTTTAGCTAAAACTAAGTTCTTTTACAAAGATGTTCAATGTAACGTTTTAGAAAAAAAACATGTAAATCTGTTCCGGTGTAATGGAAATGAGCAATCTTAGGTGGTATCCTAGTGAAAACATGGCCGGCTAATAAATTCACCAAAAATAAAAAACAATTATTAAAGATTAAAAAGTGTGGAACTTTAATTTGGCCCTCAGCGTAGATCTTCAAAAAGTATTAATAAATGGAAGAATTATTATTATTACAATTATAATAAATATATCCCACAAGTTTGTAGAGAGAGTCCTTTTTTTCTAAACCTCAACCTCTTCTGTCACCTCCTCCAAGGAGTCATCACCACCGCTGCTCAACTCCTCCAGAAAGTCAAATGATGCGACAGCTTCAATCTCCTTTTGTCCATATCTAACATAAAAGTCTGGTCTGCCGATGATGGTCGGTCTGCCGGGGGCTGTGGGGGCGGCTCCTCTCACCACCTGGACCACCCTGGTATTGCGGGCTACAACACACACATCATGTCTCTCAGCGTCACGAAGCCATCTGCGCAGGCTCAGCCAATGGGGTGCAGGGCGCCGAGGTAGTAGTAGCTTTAACATCCCCGACATATTTACTGAGGTACGGTACTTGAGGATCTTTTTGATTTGGTGGGGTGTTGTTATAATAGATATAATCATTGCACTTTTTTTAGGAAATTTGAAATTAGCCAAGTTGTAGATAATAAGAGAAGTCAGTAGATTCTATTTTTTTAATAGATTTGTGTTGGTATTATGGAAAATATTTTCTAATCTAAACTTTGTTTTGTTGAATATAGGTATGCCCGATTCTGAAATTTCATTTTTCTGCATAAAATTTGATAGAGTGGACAGTTAAAAGAATAGTAATTGAAAGAAATCGAAAAAAGTTTTGATGCATGCAATAGATATTGAAAGAAAATCCTGAAAGAGTTTAAGTCATCTAAAGGCTTAGTCAAAAGTACCAGTGTCGCTTTCACAAACTATAGTATCTAGGGCTATTTAGGTAAGCGAAATTCAACACAGATACCGGCACTGTTAGTGAATTTCCAATTTCGCTATAACCGTGCTTATTTTGATGTTTCAAATATTTTTCAATTCTCATTCATTTATTTTTATTACAAATAATTAGATTCAGATTTGGTAAGATGCCACAATTTTATAATTTCACTTCCATTAGTTGATGAGCAAATGTATTATAATCGGATCAAATTCTTGGTATTTTGTTTTCAAAAGATTTTTCTGAATCCCCAGGGTGTAAATACGAATTTTGGATGGTTAATTTGTGAGTTTGTCTTTTATTATGTGCTAAAATAATCTCAGTAACGGATGAACCATTTGTTGCTGTTCTAGAGGGTGATTATTTCGGACTAAGGAAATATATGGGTCTACTCCGTAAGCTAATCGTTGATTTTAAGGTTGGATAAGAGAATTACATCAGTCGTTTTCTCGATATTCTTAAGGATTCAGTCTCTGATTAACTTAAACTATTCTCAGGATAATCTAAAGTTGGTTCAGTTTTCTATAGTTTACAGTGGAAAATTTTGGCACCAGACCTTTGAGAAATATCGACGTCCACTAAATTATATCGGATACTTTCAGAATAGGCCTAAATGGCACAGAGTGTATAGAGACCGAGTATAGACGAGGGCAGTGTTCCTCTCAGAGAGAACCTATCGAATTTTCCATTTGTACCTATTAACGTTTTGCATCACCTCAACTTTAGTTGGTTATTTATCACGGATACGAAAAGACGTTACAGTGATTATTACAGAACGAAGTTGAATAGGAAAACCAAAAACTAATTCGTCATTTTAGACAATAATCAGAGCTTTGATTTGATTTTATCGTAGAACTACCTATGGTTGCAATAAGACATTAGATTTAGATTTACCTAAGTCAAAAACGATAAACCAGAAAAGATTATGGTTTTCTTCCCTAGGAACGGAAAATCCAATTTTCTTCCCAAGGAATATGTCAATTCTGTTACAAATTTATTTCAATTTCTCAATATTTTCATAATTTTTCAGATCCTTTCCTTACAGCTATTGATTTAAATGTCGCAAATTTCAATTAATTAACTTATTTATCTTTTGAAAAGGGTATTATGTTTCTTGAAAAATTATAGATTTTTAACACACCAATGAAAATGTCACATTTGGTAATTACGTTTTAAGAAATTTCAAAGTTGTAGTAAACTCTATTATGAAATTACGGATTTGATTGAAACCGGTAACTGGATGGTGAAAATTCTCAAGGATGTTACCAAAGAACATGCTTGGTTAACCTTAACCTTAACCGAAAGAATATCCACTATATAAAATAACTGATTTGCTTTACACAAGTTGGCAACGTCACACATTCATCTAAACACTCAAGTAAAATTATGCAAAAAATGTTGACCGAATTATATGGCATAATTTGAATATGTGCTCAACATTAGATTTACACTGTCTCCTTTTATAAAAGAGAATCAGGAGAAGCTATTATGATATAATGCAACATTGCCACAATGCATATTACTGCTGAGGTTCTGCGAGTAAGCTTAGAATAATTAAATTTTGCGAGAAAATCAGTGCAAGAAATATTTGATTTGCTTTCATTCACTAACTCTTAAAATTATAAAAAGATGATAACAAAAATACAGGGTGATTCATAAAAGGTGCGAACGAAGGGGAAGATAGTTTGTCTGAAATATGAAAAAAAGTTTCTATAAACATCGGCCTGCAAACGCACCGTTTTCGAGATACAGGGGATCAAAGTTGAGGAAAAAAACTTTTTTTGAGAATATCTTAGAACTGTTAGAGGTACAGCGTTCATCTCTTGCACACATTATAAACTTATATATAACCCTTATTTTTAGGTGCAGACAATTTTTCTGAAGTCAGTGATGTATATGTAAGGTATATTTTGTATTTAAACTCCTCTAACTTCTACGCCAGGGGTCAAAATAGGGTTTTGTTTATTTTTTAGAACCGCCAATGTTTTATAAGCAAAAAAGGTACTCCTGCTCTATTACTCTATAGTGGTCCGTTTTTTGAGAAAAAGGTTATTTTATGATCAAAAACATTCATTTTTTATTTTATATTGAAAATTTTTTTCTTTTATGTTTTTGATCATAAGATTACCCTTTTTTTCCTAAACAGATCACTTTAGAGCAATGGAGCGAGTGTACCTTTGCTTAGAAAACTTTGGCGGTTCTGAAAAATGAAACAAAACCTTATTTTAATCAGTGGCGTAGAAGTTAGTGGAGTTTAAATACAAAATATACCCTAAATCTACGCCAATTACTTTAAAAAAAATGTCTGCACCTTGAAATAAGGGTATTTATAAGTTTAAAATGTGTGCAATAGATGAGCGCTGTACCTCTAACAGTTCTGAAGATATTCCCAAAAAAACCTTTCTCGAAAACGGTGCGTTTGCGAACCCATGATTATAGAAAAAATAAAATCATATTTTTGGACAAACTATCTTCTCCTAAAGTCCTGCGCATCTTTATGAATCACCCTGTATATAGTTATTATTTTGACATGATTGCAAGATTTGGTTTCATTTGGGAACGTCAGTGAAATATTTTTCGTGATATATGTCATTTTTATGGTAACTGGTTTATTTCTTAGAAATATCAACATATTTTGATTGAAAAAGCTGGATCATACGTTTAATCTAAAAAAAATTACAAGAAACATAATAAGTTCCATATTCTCTACTTCCAACACAAATCAATAAAAAAATCAGAATCGGAGGAGCTTTGAAAAATAAATAAAATAAAAAGATCAAAAAATTAGTATAAATAGATACTACAAATTAAAGGTAATCACAGAAATAAAGAATGCAAGACAGTTTTGAAATTAAAAAATAGTAGTACATAGTTGCATAATGACCAATATTTTCTGAGGATACATCGTACTTCAGTAAAATGTTTGGGATTGCAATGTGTGTGTAGTATTGGTCATTCGGAATTGTGATATTAGTGTGACAAATTTGCATGCTGTTAGTGTTCATTTGAGGAAGCTTTTCGAATCAACACCGCATTTAAAATTCTAATCTAATCTTCAAATCAAGTAATATTAATTGAAAACAAATAACTAAAAAAAGGGTGCTCTAATATAAACTGACCATCACATTGTTTCTTGTATGATGTGAACCCCAAACAAAAAGTATGTATAAAATGTGTAGACAAAAAAAGTATGTCAATGCTGATATGGTGATTTACCTTTCTTTTGGCGATGATACTTGTGTATCCTATGTAAATGGCCGTAATCGGGTGGATCTTCCGTTGAATCACTAGCCACACTACCACCACACGATGAGGTCGGTGAGGAATCACTCGATACCGATGCCATCATGACATCCAGGAGGTTAGCTCTAGCCTGTAATAATAAGGTAATTAAAATATCTATATTTAATTTTCATAATTCACCCCCCAAAATTACTAACTAGAATCAAAATTGATTTATTTATGTAATTGCCTCAACTAGCTCTTTATAAATAATAATTTTCAAATAGAAAAATAGAAAATAGGGAGTGAAAGACCGATCATCAGATGTACAGAATCCTAGTCTAGAAACATTGAAAAATATATTTTATACATGTATAAGGTCTTGAATCACCCTGCAGTTTTTTTGCGAAATAATTATTCGAGTAATAATAATACAACCACATCTCTTAATCCAACATGTCATATTGAAATCAATCATATCTCCCGTAGTGGTATATTCAATATAGGTTCTTATGAAAACGGAGTACAAAAATCATTTTATTCTCTTTAGTAGATAACTAAATAAAAAATGTCACAATGACTTTTCTCTATGTAGAACTCTAGCCAATAGAGGTATGATCTCAATGTTTATAAGACATAAGTCACATAAGTGAATTTAACTCTTTTCCCCTATATACACCGTTAAAAAATTGCTTGAGAAGTACCTAAAACAAGAAAACTTACTGTAATAAATGGTGTTTATGTAAAATGTATTTTGTTGTATTGAAGTAATTGAATATTCTTTACAAAAAAATTGGACCGACGTTATTAGTTGGTGCACAGAAAATACACAGTATTAAATTCTGTTGGTAATGTTATTTTTGAAGTTGTTCAGTTGCAGTTAGATTAATAACTTTTGGCACCAACTCCACAAGTACCAGCACTAATAGAATTAATATTATTTTGTATTTTTCTGTGCACCAGCTAATAACGTCGGTCCAATTTCTTGTAGAAAATATTTATTTCACAGTTTTGAGTGTAACATTAGTCACGAAAATCATTGAACGTTCACTAATACCAAAGAAGATAGTACTTATCCTATTACCAGGTATATTCTTTGCTTGTACTTGTAGAGATCTAAAAAAAATCGCGGCGGAAATACGCATAAGTATTTTAGATTCTACTAATTAACCACCGCTGTAACTCGAAAACCGTAACTCTTTTGAAAAAAAATTCAATCTAAACGTTTCCGGATATTGTCTTTAATTCTGCCACCTCAGATTTTCCATTTTCAAGAAAAAATGCCCCCTCCACCCCCTTCGGGATGTTTTTTGATGGGAAGGAGATTTCGGATTTGAGTTTGTACGAATACGGGAACATTTCTCAAGTCAAATTGTATACCTCCTCCGTTAGGGTTCGTCGGTCAAAAATGGTTAGAGCTTAAGTATACTGTGTAGTAAATTGCATTCAAGATAAATTTTATTTTATTGGATCTATGAATATTAGAATGTAGAGTAAGTTCTCTATAAATGTCAAATGTAATTGAGCATACAGTGATTCAGTGTTTGCGGGCTTTTATGGCGGATTTATAAAGACTTTGAGAAATAATTTATTTTATTTTTTTTTATTCTCTTTTATTTTCTTCATAAATTTTATATATATTATGAATTACACCCTGATAATCTGGCCGGGAGTTAACAAAAACTTTTGAAAATGACAGGTGACAGAAACTTAATTGCCAGTGGCGCCAGCTGGTCAGCACTATAACACAAAACGATAGTCTTCATTATGGCAAATACTATTCAATCGACGTATAAAGTTTGGATAATAAATACATCATATTATATCTAACATACCTTTGGATCCGTCAAGTCAATGCCCTTTTCAACTCGCACCCATCCAGTGGCACGGCACGCCTCATCCAACTTGGGCTGCTCACTGCCATTTTCTTTCACTTCCTTCGGCGACACCTCATTACCTGAAGTACTGTCATCACCACTTCTAATCATTCTATTCAATTCATCAATCACATCCTTCGACGTGGCTCTTTCATGGAAGCTTACCGCTCGATGTGGTGGACCTTCAATGATATGACTTATGACGCCAGAGGTACTTTGAGGCAGTTTCTCTGACGTTATGACATGTTGAGGGGTGGCCGACGGAGGTTGTTGGACATGGACAATCTTCTACAACAAAAAAGGAATGGATTTAATTGCTGTAGTTTTCTGTGTCCAGTCAGGAGTTTTTTTTAATATTTCGAAAAGACTGAGACTAATTAGAAGACCTAAGCTTTATCCAGCTAGACATATCCAGCTCTGAATATTTAGAAACTTACGCAATTTGCAAGGAATGAGAACGTATTCGTATATCTTACGACTCTAGGCCTAAATTCAAAGCTCGAAAACGTAAAGATAATTCCAAATGGTTATTAAGTTTTTAATTCATTTTTATGTCTTACCTTTAATTTTGGTTTGCTTTTATGTGGTATTTTGCTCTTTGGTATCTTTGTAGTATCATCTTTGTTGTTGTTGTTAACTGCTATGGCTCGGGCAGGACTGATGGGTATCCTAGAACCTGTTTTCCGCCTTGGTATCTTCGACACAATTGTGTCAGGTGTACTGATACTTGAAGTGAGTGATTCACTTGTGCAATTCGATTCGCTGAATGTCGTGTCTGTTGATCTCGTCAAATCACTCGTACTCATAACTGAAAGAAAATATCAATAATGAAAGAAGTTGCTTTTTGAATTGAATTTGAACTCTTCATGACTTACCATCTGAGTTCTTCTCCACATCCATTTCGGCTTTTTCTTTTTGTACAAGACCTTGATATTCTGTACTTGATAATTCTACACTTATACTGCTGCAAATATCTACAGGATGTTCAGTGATATTTGAACAGTTTTCGCTTTCAATATCAATGGGAGTGACAAGACAAACTTCATCAGCATATGCGATGTTTTGTTTGATATTGTCGATTGTAGAGTCCTTGGAAAGTCTTTCATCCTCTTTCGCCTGAAACAGATTATTAAAATAATTTATTTTTTTGCTACACAATAGTGAGAATTTATTCCTTAGGAAAACCACTTTTTGATGAAAGAACATAAAATAATATTGTTACGGTTAAGAACTGAATCGAGGAAATGTCCCAGTTGCAACGTTTAGGATCACAGTTTGAAGGTTTTTGAATTCGTTACAAATTTTCTTACAACGATTTTCCCATATCTCAAGATATAGGTAAAAACCGCGAAACGTAGTACTAAGGATTTTTCAAAATTCAAACCTCAAGTATATTTATTGGGATTTAGGTTTACATTTGCATGGAAAATTATATTCCATGTGATTATCGGCCTCTCCTCTTTATGAAACTCTGTATATGTCGCGGATTTGTGTATGTTTGAGAAAACAAAAAAAATATTCTGACGGCCTGTAGCCAGCGGAAAGATAAATTCCTCAAAATTCATTGAATTGAAATTTGAACAACCTTTTCATTAGTATACTTACATGTCATTACAAGCAAATTGCCCAATATTAACCGCATGAAGTCCTGTGGTTAGAGGTTGTTTTTGCTGTTGAATATAAAGCAGATAGTGTTCGCGTTCCGCTTCAAAGCTGAATTTTTTTGTCGCCTATTTCTTATCAATAATTTAAATATATATATATATATATTTTTAATAGGTGTCTATATTAAGATCTCCAAAAATGTACAATTTCATCAAATTTATATTGAGTTTTTATATGTATAATTTTTTTTTCTGTGAATTTTATGAGAAATTGAATTATTTTTTATGCTATTTACACCACGGCCCATTTCGATAATTTTATTAAGAACGGTCACCATTTTGGAACTATTTACCCGATAATGCCCAAAAACTAACTCGGCTGAGATACTTAAGGGATTGATTTTTGTAGCAAATTTGAACTTGTTACCTCCAAAACTGCGACTGTATATATATATATATATATATATATATATATATATATATATATATATATAAACTTTTGAACCAAAAGTTTTTTAGGACTTACTTATAAACATATCATCTACTAGGACTATCAAATTTATCTGCACAACTTACCTTTTCATTCAGACCAAACTCTTCACATAGTTGCTTCAATGTCACATAGTTCTCATTGTCCGTCTTTCCAAAGCTTACATCACTTTTTGTTATGCTATAATCACTATCACTTATTTTGATCTCTTCGGGTATCTGAGGTGGTCCTTCCACATTGAATTCCTTCGTTATCTCATTGACACTACAAGGTCTTGTATTTGTGTCTCTGTAGTTGGCATACTTTTGTTGTTCAGCTATGAATGTGAGCACGTTTTGAAGGGCAGCTTCACGTTCTCCATTATCACTCAAAGCACCGCCAAGACTGCGAGATGATGTCGATGCAAGACTTTTGGTGCTTTCGAATTTGACCAGTCTGCAAGAGAAAATTATTGTCAGCAAATAAAACTTCTGTTGATTTTACACTTTAAATATATGTATTTACCTATAGAAATCTCTTGTGAAATCTGTACCGATTGCTGGTAATTCGCCAGTATCATCACTGGAACCACTGAATGCAACTGATGATCGCTTTGAGCACGTTTCCGGTTCATGTGAATTGCAGTAATCGGAACCACCACTGCTCCAGCTATTATCGGGTGATGTTTGTTGATTTACATTGTTACATAGTGCGTACGGCCATTGCTTTTCACCGTTTGGTCCATCCATTAATAGAGTAACAATTTCTCGCCCTTCCTTGTCCATCATATAACTCGAGTCATTCCAAAGGCATTCGTTGGAGTCTTCTTCTAATTCTAAGGCATTATTCTCTTGGATACTCGGCAAAGTTGAGATGGAAATCTAAATGGATTATATTCAATTGGTATTGATTGTGAAATAATTCACTATTTATATAAATTACCTGTCCTGGAGTAGCGGCATCCATTTTCTTCCAACCCTCTCTCGATAGATCATCATTGGACAAACTCAAGCTCCAATCTTCCAATTCAGTTCTATCATACTCCAATTCAAGCATATCTCTATGCTGTTGCTGAATAGCACTTCTGGTTTCATCAAGACGTAACCAGTGTTGTATGTATTCAGCATCCCATGCTGTACATTCAAGACGTTCTTCAGCGGCACTCGACCACGATATTTGCGAAGATTTATCATCAGTACATAGTTCAATGTTGGTGTTGCCTGAAAATGATGTCATGTGAAATATACCCCAATAACTTTATGATTTGGAAGATGATTACGAGACGGTGACTTTGACACTGACAAAATGGTGTGTCAATTCTCTTACCCCATAAAGTATTTGTTGCTCTTGTTCTCCTCAAAGGATTTATGGTTTTCTCACTAATGTCTACTACAAAGATAGATGGACTGCTGGATATTGGCGAACTAAATGTGTAACATGGAGACGGTGCTGTTGTTATCTTTATACAAAGATGAGAATCGGAAAAGCTTCTCATGATGTGTTGAAACGGCAAAATATCCTTGCTAGGTGGAAAACTATTTCTGAAAATAATAGAGGGCATAAGTTGTCATCACTTACGCTTCGGTATGGTTTTTACCTTTGGTTGAGGTTTATTAAATTAAGGGGAATGTATAGTATATCGGGATCTTTATTATCGGTGACTAGAAGTCGATTATCGGAGACATCTGTCTCATCGCTGGCTTCCTTCAAGTCCTCTAGACCACGTCGAGGCAATGTGGCATCTCCAGAACACCTGGTCACATCAGCCTGCACATCGGAAGACATTGTTGAATACCCTTCATCTCTATTACCACTTTCTGGAGATTCGTTTCCCGTTGTTTCTTCCTCACTTTTTGACGTAGATTGTGCTGTAGATAGATTCAATTTAATATCTAAAGATCGTTGGTATTGATCTGATAATTTTATTTTACCTAAAAGTGGTCTGGATCTTCTATATTTAGTTGAGTGTAATATTGGCAAGTGAAGATTCAAAGAAACAGGCCTTTTGGGTGGAACCCATAGAGCTGAATCTACAGCACTCAGTGCTTCTAGTAGCTTCTTTGGAGTTACTTCGGAACCCTTTAATTCAGTCCATAATTTAGTCAATACTTGGTGTCTTTTTTTGTCTTCTAATGACAAACGGGTATCTACAAGTACAAGATTATTGATAAATTTAAAAGAATTTTTATGCAAATTTGTATGAATATTTTACCTAAAATACTGGCTGTATCTGCCGATAATCTCTTATCAATATTAGAAACAATGTTACTATCACAATTCTCACTATTAGGACTTTCTTCAAGGACACCGGAATTGAAGGAATTACAGTGCTTAACGTTCAAACTGGTCTGCATTAGAGTTATGGTGGAAGTTTCTTCTTGTATCTGTTTATTTTCAGATTCTTTTTCATCTTCCAAAGACCACTGATGACGATAATTTTCCAATTCTGGTGTTGTGGGTGTAGATTCACCACGTAACTGGTGTACCAACATGGATGCCAATGCACGATTTTGCGTCTCCAGCTCTTGAATTTTGTTATTGAGGCAGCCTACTTCTTCTCTTAGACCCTGAATAATAAAAATAATGTTTTACTATTTCAGTAGGACTTACAAAGAGAAAGATGATAGTACCTTTTGGGCTAGGAGTGCCCGAACAACTTGATTGGCAACGTCATCTAAACACCTTTCGTACTGCTTCCTAGACTCCTCTGCTTGTCTTTGAAGAGCCGCTGCATGTGCCTGAAGGATGCCTTCGGGATTCTTTTCTCTTCCGGCGTGTTGCAGTTGTTCACGTAATGTTGTGATTTCTATATTCAGTCTACTAATTGTGGCTTGGTATTGTTGGCATCGGTTCTGAAAACAAGAATAACAATTTAATTTTGTTTTTTTTTTAAAGAAAATACAAATTTAGAATATCGGTGTAAGCTAGGAGATCCATATAATGTGGACATAAACTTTCAAGTAGAACTGATGAAAAAAACCAAACACCTTTTAAGTTTTGACTCTCGTAATTATTAATTAGCAATATTTCTTGATCTTTTCTATATGATACTAATGAATTATTTGTAGACTTTTGAATTTTGTAAAACCGTCAATCACCAAAGACGAACTAACAAACAAACATTTATATTTCGATTACTGAAGAATTTCTCTATAATTTTTTCTATAACAAAAACTACTGGACCTATATAAATGGATACTTAATCACGTTCTGGAATCAGTCCGAAGCTAAGATCATTATTTTATTTCGATTTACTTGTAGCGATAATTAAGCAGGAAAGCATCTAAATACATTTAGACACAGATTTGCCAGTCGGTAGAAACTCCATCATTATACGTACTTTCAAATAAGGGAAATTTGTCGGTCAAAATACTATCGCGTATTTGTTTCTTGCATTCTTTATGGATGATTGTTAGCTAGTGCCTGGTCCTGCACAAGACAATCTCATCCAAACAAGCATAAAGAGGCACAGAGCATAAAATTCCCCATTCTTGTAACTTCTTATTTTCCTACCTACCTCAAAGTCTTGCTTAGCAATTTAAATGAGAGACTAGATGGCTGTGTAAAAAACCGTGGGATTGTATAATGTATTGCGAACGAATTTTGCATTTTAAATTCCCCCCAAGTATTTACATACGGAATTGGGGAGGGAGAGAGACAGAGATACTGGAAACGAGGAAAAGAAACACAAAGAGTGAATTTCTCGCTGAGAGGATTTGGCGATTTGACTCCTTAGTTTTTTGATTTGATAATTCAATTTGGGATGCAACGAGAGACAAGTAAAATTGAATTGAAAGCAATTTCCTGTGCAAAGATAACAATGAATTTTTATCGAATATTATGCACTTATATACACTGAAATCTCATCATCATTTTTGTCTCTTTACATTTAGATTCAGTTTGTGAATGCACATTTGCAAAGAGATTACCAATTTTCTTAAATTTCTTCACCCATCATAAGACTCTTGATCTTTGCCTACATAGTTCAACTTTTTGTTTTATATTTCGAAATCCTGTGTTATGTGATAAATCGTATTCGTAAAGTTGTTCGCATATTTGCGCATACATTATTATGAAACTTTCCCAATTTATAATCTATCAACAGGAGTTCCTGCTGCACAACGACGCGACGACATAGACCACGTAGAGATCAGTAATAATCAGAAGCATAATTTCGAAAGTTATATTTGGCTGTAATTGTTCACAAGTTTCTAATTAATGTTAGAAACTCAACGAACTGTGTGTGTGTAGGTTCGGTGCGTTGTAGTTTTGATGGAAAACGGTTCTCGCTAGCAAATGGCGCATTAGTTATAGCTTCGCTGTAGCAATTAGATTCGGGTGTCACCCTCACGGAGTAGGTAGGTATATGGATTAGAAGTTTTATGTATATTTTAGTGGTTGGTATGATGGAAATGCACTTCTTGAAATATTTCCAACGCTGTTAATAATATTTCACATTTGACTGAAATTAGTTTGTATGAATGTACAGTGCATTGAGATAGCCAGGTATCTCGGTTGTTGTTGAAGATAGAACCTTGCGGTTTTCGCGGTCTAGTGTCATTTTTTTGTGCAACTCTAGATGGTCTAAACAGATTTTGCCTGACTGCTTTTGTACATAAGTTACAGGGCGTTTTTGAACATGCACACTTTTTGGACTCCCCACAGATCTACGAATTTTCTCAGCAATAATGTCAAATTGAAAACTGATAGAACCCATAGAAAATTTTATGCAGAATCCAGTTGCAACTCAAACTTATGATTTTTCAATGGATCCCTGTATATTATTATCTCATTGAATTCCTTATTTTTTTCCCTTCCAAATAATATATAATATGTGAACATAAAGTTTTAAAAAATGCAAAATCCCTAAAACATTGAATAATGGGCTATGGTTTCTTCATATAAAAAAAAGTTCTAATTGAATATTTTACTTGTGAATTTTCAGAATCCAAAAAAAATACTACGGTAATTAACTAACAAAACACAAAACTTATTCATTGAATTATTCAATTTGATGTCCATTTTCCCTTGCACATAACTGACATACTTTCTTAATACGTCTTAATTATTTGTAGGGAGTCATTCATTAATACCCGCAGTTTTCTTTTTATTTGCTCAGGTTTCGCATCCGTGAAGAAAATATGTATTTTAGATCTGACTACCTAGATATTAAAACTCTTGTACTCGCTCAATTTGTTGGACTTTAGGGGTTATGGGATTCATAGACTCAGGATTCAATATTCAAACGCATTTATTCAGTCTTGGTTGTATTTATTTCCAGACCTCTCTTAAGCTAGCTGTGACAAGTTAGCAGAAACAATCGAAAGCGGTATGGAAATTTGTTGCTAATTAGTTTCTAAAATCCTGATTTTGTTTCTCCAACCAGTTTTGAAAAAATCGAGTTACTGCTATGTTAACATGAAATCAATGTTTTTTTTTTAATATCAACACCACCTGAATTTGTTGCTAATTTGTAGAGAATAGTATAAGGAAAATAAAAAAAATAAATTATCAAAAAAATATTTAATAGAAAAACGCACATTATTTCATCCTAATTTTGCGGTAATCCAAACTCAAAAAAATAGCTGACATATCCTCTGATTTAACTGAAATCAAGTTTTGTTGTTGACGTTATCAGAATATCTCCATTTTCTCTTTTAATTTCTAGCAGAAATTGTTGCTCATTACATAATTCTTTATTATTGCTTGAATAACCAGCAACAAAATACAAAAAAAGAATATTACCAATAATGAACTTGAAACTGAATTGTTTTGGCGTTGCTCTCAGAATACCTCCATTTTCTAACTTAATTTCTAGCAGAAATTTGCTTATTTGATAATTCTTAGTGCTTGAATAACCATCAAAAAAATGCAAACAAGGAATATTACCAATAATAAACTTGTGAGTAAGTACTAATAAAGACTTATCTAACGAGCAACAAAATTTCTGAAAGAAATTAAGAGACAAAATAGAGGTACTCTGATACCAACACCAAAAAAATTAATTACAGGTTTATTATTGGTAATATTCTTTGTATTTTGTTGCTGGTTATTTAAATACTAATAAAGACTTATCTAATGAGCAACAAAATTTCTGCTAGAAATTAAGAGAGAAAATGGAGGTATTCTGATAGCAAAACCAAAAAAATTCAATTACATGTTTATTATTGGTAATATTCTTTGTTCGTATTTTGTTGCTGGTTATTAAAGCCCTAATAAAGAATTATCTAATCGTTAGATAAGTCTTTATTGGTACTTACAAGTTTATTATTGGTAATATTCTTTGTTTGCATTTTTTTGATGGTTATTCGTGCACTAAGAATTATCAAATAAGCAACAAAATTTCTGCTAGAAATTAAGTTAGAAAATGGAGGTATTCTGAGAGCAACGCCAAAACAATTCAGTTTCAAGTTTATTATTGGTAATATTGTTTGTATTTTGTTGCTGGTTATTCAAGTAATAATAAAGAATTATGTAATGAGCAACAAAATTTCTGCTGGAAATTAAGAGAGAAAATCGAGTTATTCTTATAACGTCAACAACAAAACTTGATTTCAGTTTAATCAGTGATATCTTAACTATTTATATATTTTTTAGATTCATTCGGATGATATACTGTAAATTGGGTTTTTTATTATTTTTTGGATTTTTTTTAATTTAATTTTTAAATTTTTATATTTTCTTTATATTTCAGCAACAAATTCAGGCGGTGTTAATACCTATTAAAACAATTCAGTGGTTTCACTGCTATCTTACACCATAAGATAGCAGTAGGAGTAGGGGTAGGAACTAGATTTTTTAAAATCTGGTTCGAACATCAAAATCTGGATTTTAACAACTAATTAGCAACAAATTCCCATGTCGGTTTCGGTTGTTTCTGCTTGTCATTGCTAGTTTAACAGAGCTTATTTCCAAACCAACTTTGAATGAATCTGCTGCTAGGTCGTCAGTTTTGTCCTGCATATCCCGCCATTTATGCGATAGATTATTATCTGCAAAATCGAGATATTCCAGGAGTTGGTAAGTTTGAAGTCCATTATTAGTTGCTGTCTGGACACAGTATCCATTACAACCAGAAAAAGCAAAGGAGAGAGAAAACATCCAGTTAATAGTGTAGTCCTTCTTGTCCTCCCATGTAGCGCGTCGTACTTATTTATCAAGTGGATTTTATCTTTGCTGCGCTTCTTTTCTTTTTGGTAGAAGTCGGGTGGTGTTTATTTCTTTGATGACTGGTTCATATTTCTAGGTTAAAGTTCATGTTCATGGCGATATTGAATCAACATTCTTGCTTTATGATATATTGAGTTGATCCATGCAAGTAACATTAACAGTTTTCTTAAAGTTAGTTCGGTTCTGTTAGATATTTTCATCAATGTTAATTACAGCTGTAAGTCTTTCACGTAGAACTTCGGTAGAATCTGCACAATGTTGAAGTCCTTTACGCCTCGCTAAGTTATATTTAAATCTCGGCAGTCTTGACGCTTTTGGCACATATTTGCGTTTAAGATCACCCACGAGTAGATGGCGGTCGGATACGATATCGGCTTCTTATAAAATTTGACCACGTTTATTTGGCAAAAAGAAAATCTCGCATCCAAATTTCAGAAAACTAACTCTATAGTCTGGTTTTATTCACGCAATACGTTCATGATGCGGTCAGAAAACATCAATTTCCTCACCTGTTGAATCCTTTCATCACAGGAATTCAGTTTGGTTAGTTGGTTGGCATAGGCGGAAACAGTTTGATGAAATGATCGATTGCTGCAAATGGCAGCAAATGAATGCGTCTTCTTTTATCAACTCTTGGACAACTGTCGAATAATTCGGTTTATTTCGTCGTTCCAAGCATTCGACTGCTGCTAGTTTGTCAAAAAAATTTAAGACATTTTCAACAATTTCTGAAGACTGATACATGATATAAAAAGTTACTACTAAACCAATGCATTGGTCTTGCCCCATCATGGTAGAAAATCCGCAATATTCCGTCCAAATCATAAAATTCTCCTTCTAGAAAGAATTCTACTAAAAGAACCAAAACGACTGAAGCAATGGGCCAACGTCTGGAACATTCTCGTCCAAATCAAACGAGAAAACTTTGGGAATATTTTATGTATCTATGGTACATATAATTTTGGAAGCTGGTAGATTTGACGAACTGTAAGAGAAGTATCTACGTGATTTCGAGAGAAATCGAAAGAATATGTAGTAGGAAAGTAGGAAGTTAGTGATGCACGCATAGAATCTAGTTTCCTTAGATGCACCATTCATACCAACCTGTCAAGGTAAAGGAGAAATAATTATGCTCGGTCCAAATAACATCTAATAGGTGCAGATTTGAAACGTATTCAATGAGTTAACATATAATTCTTAAGTTTTGTGATGTCCAATGAGAAATAATCATATATCATAAGCAATAAAATTAATTCAAATTAATTCCAAGACATTGCATATTTCTGAAATTCTGTGCAAATAGCAATAAACTCTGATGTTTCATTGCTTGTACATTAAAAGCGATCTGCGTTGATCACTTGAGTGATTTCGTATAATCTTCTTATTTGCAGTGAATTTCATCACTGGAATTGATGAAATCATGTCCATAAACACATACATAAATTTCAATTTATGGTAGCAAATATACAATATCCAACTCCTAGGGTTTTTCATGGAGGAAACAAAAAGGGAAATAAACAACCCAACATTCCCGCAAGTTTACGATCATGATCACGCCCAAAAAATGGGCCCTCCTCTAATGAACGGCATCTGTGCATGATTTCGTATAAATTTTGCCAGCGAAAGTGAATCGATGGACGACGGATGGATGAATGTAAATATATGGATGTAGAGAAAAGAGAGACAGGCCCTCGAGGGTCTCTCTGCCCATTCTGTCTCTGTGAGTGTGTTGGTGCTGCTGCTATATAGTAATCGACCAATCCACCCTTTGCATGTTTATGTTGGCCCTAATCTCTACAACCCTGTCTGTCGGTTATCGTGTTTTACCCAGGCTTTCACCAGAACGATGACTCACATATGTTCTGAATTACCGACTTTTCGATATATACATAATATTCCACAGAACGGGTTAGAATGCGAAAACAACCAACATTCGAATGCAAACGGTGATGTTTGTTTTCTGACATTCACTCGGTTTTCATTAATTGGGAATAATTTTAAATTTAGCTAGTAATAATCTTCTATCAATTGTGCATTGCAGAAACTATTATTATAAATGACATATTCTATACTTATTTAATTAAGAATGTGTTTATCTTGATAGACAAATGGACATTAATCTCACATATCATTTACAATTATTACTTAAATGATCTTTATTAACAGTATTGGATTATTGGTCAAGGTGAGAGAGTCAGTCCAAAATAAAATATAAAAAAATTGGTTTGAATGATGCAGAATTTTTAAAATGTTGGTCAAACATGTTCAAGAAAATTCTTCTAGTCCAACTTTGTTAAACAATTTTTACAAATAAATAATGTATGTTGCACCGTGAACAAATTCTGAATGGTGGCCAAACAAGGTCATACACTTCCTGTACGACGGCGACTCGTAATGCTTCGACTTTATTTAACAATTTTTACAAATACGTAGGTAAATAATTTGTGTAACATCGCAGAAAAATTCTTAATACTGGTCAAGTATAGACAAACAACTATCGAAAATCGATTTAAAAAGAAGAAAATATATTTTTATATACATATGTGTGTCCGCGCTATATGGGATGGACTTTTTTTTCGAAAAATAATTACGGTTTCCGAGTTACAGCAGTGGTAAATTCTGAAATATGTGTATACCTACTTCCGCGAAGTTTTGAAACCTCAGAACTTCTCTCTTTTCTTTTACTTATATAAGCAACGAATTATCGGCTTTAGTGAACGTTGAATGGTTCTGATGACTAATGTACAGTCAAAAGTGTGAAATAGACATTTTTTACAAAAAAATTGGCCGACTTTATTAGTTGGTGCACTGAAAAATACAAAATAATATTAATTCTATTAGTACTTTTGAAGTTGGTGGCAAGAGTTTTCAATACTGCTGCAAATGCACAACTTCAAAATTACTGATAAAATTAATATTATTTTGTCGGTCCAATTTTTTTGTAAAAAATATTTAAGTATTTATATTATTTTCACATATAAAATGCTGATTAATCCAATTGTTTGGACTGATTTCTCAAAAACTGCTAATCGAGTAAAAATGTCACTCAACTTTTTTATTAGGAATTTTGGTGTATATTGAATAACTATAAAAAACACAGTATTGGCATTAAAAAAATGCAATCTGACCACACCGGAATATTTTTTGTAGATATTTTTTTTCTTTTGAGTTATTCAGCTCCTACAACTATGCCTTTGGAAGAACTTCTCTATCTCTTTAAATAAAGAATTGACATATAGCAGGTATTAACAAGTGAAATTTTTGAAAAAAAAAATAAAAATAGTTTTTATTGGGCATTTAAGATTTAAACCGTACCGATGAGTACCTACTATTGCTATCCTTTTCTCGACTTTAACTATACTTATGTATATGTGTTTGCCAGCAACAGCAATTCCATAACAAATTACTGTTTGTATAGCACAACACAAAATTAAACTTTAAATTAACAATAACGTCTGACGTCTGACAATTGCGACATAACCATAGACGATCTTCCAGAAAGTACCTATATACCAGAGAACGAGACGTATATATACGCTCCATGCTCGTGCGTAATTCCTGTGACGGATCCCATTGTCGTTCCATGTCGACAACATAATAATCTTGGTTGAATGAGATTGAATGAGATAATTATAATATTGGATCACACGTGGAGCTTAACAGGCGGCGAGATGTCTGCGATCTAAGTACGAATTCGAAATTTCAAGTCTCTAGACCGTATGGGGCCTGAGAAATCGCTGCGGAGTCCATTGATACAAGAACCGAAAGTAATAAAAACTATTTAAAAAAACTATTTAAAAAGTGCTGTATTTATGTTTTATTATCTTTAAGACCCTAAAAAAGGTTAATTTCTCAGTTTTTGATCTTTATGGGTCTATTTTGTAAGCATCCGATATTATTTAGAAACATCTATCAAATCTATCAAAATTAATCTTTTATAACGCTATTATTCTATATTCTTGATTGTAACCGTTCAGAATTCGTTTCTAAACATTTTTTAAACGCTTCATCCAAAAACTGTTACGACAAATCATATCTATGAATCGGAGATACTTTCGATAAGTATGATAGGTATGTTTAGACGGCCGTCCTTTTTGAAACTATTATCCCGATCATGCCCAATTATGAATATTACGAGCTCGACTGAAATCTTAACCAGACTGTTATTTTTATTTTCATCTATCTATATATTTCTAAAAGAAATTTACCTCACATATCGCTCTCGTTAGTCAGCAATTAACTATTGATTATATAACGTTGTAGAACAATAAAATGAATATTCTTCATACGATTTCGAGATATTTTTTATATTGGCATGGTTGGGTCAAACGATTAAACAAATTAATAAACTTCAAAGTAGTACAATATGCGACAGCCCTTCAATATAATCACACTGACACACTTATGAGATCATCCCTCTCTCTCTCTCCTGGATGAGTAACCATCAATCTTTTTGGGGAATCGATGAAATGTAACGGTGTCGAACAATCGCATTACCTCGTTATATAGAGATTCCTGCACATACATCCACATCTATACACATAGATTTCTTTGAAGTCTAAGTGAATCTATACCCCCCAAGAAACTCTTAGCGAGTTTATCGCATTATCTGTCGCCGGGAGTTATCTCGACTCCCTTAACGGCCAACTTAGGCGACGTTTATTCGGTTAGTGAGTGAGGGAAAATTTCCAACAGGCAACAAAGAGGAGAAACTTAATGTGGTGGTGGACCTTTTAATTAATTTTCCCGGCACACAGGAAGTGGTGGATAATTTGAAAAATGATGAGACCGATGGTTGTAGGAGGGTCCTGGGAAATTTTAAAATTCCATATCCTCTTTTGTTCTTTCTTCGGTCTCCTGGATAATTTACATTTCCAAAAAGGAAACTATTTTAGGTTCTAGTGGTCAGATTGTGGCGTGTCCAGAATTACTTGTTAAAATTTGATTAAGTCAAATGAAACGTGCTCTTCAGAGCCACTGTGCAATAGATAAATTGAACTGACTGAGAAGAAACGAGAATGAGATCCATGGCATTTTATACGATGAAAGAATGAACGTGTCTAATGGAAAATTGTAATCAATATTACGTTTACTTATTAAAGTGCCAATCATAAAAAGCAAGTGCAAGGTACCGGAAAGCGTTTTGAAGAAGAAGATCCGAATAGACTGATATTGCCAATGGTAGTTTGTATAAAATTACTTTTAAAATAGAAGAGACTTCATGATGTATGAAAAATGTAAAACAAGAAATATTCTGTTGGCACTAGAATAAGAAACAAAGGAATATTGCGTGAATCAAGCCAATGTAACAAATGAAATTTTTGAGAAAAAAAAAAATAAAAATAGTTATTAGGCATTAAAGTTTTTGAAGAAAAAACTGTCAAAGAGTAGGTACAATTGCTTTTTACCTCTTGCTTTGATTTGAACCATATCATGTATCAAACACTTATGTTAGACAAAGTACCATAGATTTATAGACACGCAAAATGACCCACAAAAAGCATGTTACTGACGTTTGAGATATTAGTTAACTTGACATAACCAATCAACAGATCTGTCTTTATCGTGTAGATAGAGCTTAGTCTTTTACGGAGACAACTGTTCCATGCGCATGCGTAGTTCCACTGACCGAACTCAATAATGTTCATTGCATAGATGTATTTAAGTCTCACTGGGTTCATGTCGCAACAGAATGTTTTTTTATATTATTCTTTGGATATTATTTATAATTTTTTATTGGTTCAGTATTAAACTCGACAGACAGCGATATGCCTCCGATCTAGGTATAAATCCGAAATTTCAAGACTCTCTATTCTGTATAGGGCCAGAGAAATCGCAAATCCACCTGATCAACTAAACCGAAAGTAATGAAAACTCTTTAAAAGTAATAAATATTTTGAAGTTATGTATGAGCTGAATGATCAGTTAAAAGTATATTTCTAGTACCAAGGGATAAATATTATTTTAAACATTTCAGGACATTATCTAATGAGCTCGGTCCTATTTTTCATAAAAATGTTCCACTCGTTAATTGATTATCAAAATTTTTGAACATTTACCAGTAAAATTGTAGGTTAAACCAAGTTAACATAGGTATTTGAAATGAATTTTATTAGATCCGTTAAAAATATGTACCTATTTCAAGAAAACATCTCTTTCTGTTTTATATTCATTGACTTCAACATATAGGTAGTAGCAACAATCTTAAATTTTTCGGTAAAAGTCTAGTTTATAATGGCTTTTGCTATAAAAACCCTAATAATCAAATGTCTGCAAAAATATATGTATGTTAGCGTAACTTTTAATAAAACTGAGGTGGAAAACGCTATTTTTAATTTGTTTTTTTTTAAGGGAAAAATGGTCTTATTAGGACTTCTTACGACTTTTAGATGGAATTTTCGATTTGGAAGTATATTTTCAATCCTAAATGGTATTGCCTAATCTTACAATTTGGAAATACAATTTTTCAGTACTGAATAGTTCAAATAGACTTTTTAGATTATAGAATAAAACACACCAACACAGAAACATAGACCATTATAAGAGAGTAACGAAACATATCCCTCGTAAATCTTGGGGCGCCAGAAACTTGAGTGGGGAATTCTGGTTTCCCAACTACCACCCCCCCCGGCGGCTTCCTCAAAATAATATGCAAATATAAATCACGTCTATTGAAAATCACGATACGTATTTCCTATAATAATATACCCTATCTATAGGAGGGACGATATACACCACGCAACTTGGAACATAGTCTCTTCTCCTTCTCATCTCTCTACACACTCATTTCTCATCAACAAACGAACCGTCGCGAGTGAGTTTCCCGAACTTTTCACGACCTATTTAACTCGCCCTCTATAACGACACCCCTCCACACATCAGATACCACGAAAAATATATACATGGTGTCTCTAGAAGGTTTTTGCAAAATGCTACCAAATATTCCTGAGATCGAATGGGATTCTAATGAAATTTTTTCATTAATTTGATATGACCCATTTCTATTTCAATGCATAGAAAAATCAACTATAACATTATAATTAAGCAAATTACGTAACGCAAACAAATATTTTTGATAATATTCGATAATACAGAGGTACATACAAAAAAATCAATGCAAATGAATAAAACATTCCATAAAAATGGTTCAAAATCTCTGCTATCTTCTTACAGTCTTATTCATAAAAATCCCTTAATATAGTTTTTAATTACTTAAAACATTTTCATACCTAAACCTACTTTCTTTCTCTATTCATAAACGTTTTAATAAGATAAAACTGTCATAACTAAAATTATGTTATTACCGTCATTTAGGTAAATCCTACAAACTATAGTTGCTGCACGGAAAAATACAAAATAATATTAACTAGTGGTCGCCCAGTGGTTGGAATTCAACCGTATTTCATTATTTGTTTAATTCAAACGTTGTTGAGTTTTTTTTTGAAAAAGAGATATTAATTGCTTATAATTTTCGGGAATGTTGTTCCATTACGTCAGTTGCAAGCATGTACAAAAAGGCATTACCATCTGTTGTTTGCCTAATTCCTTACAATACATATGAAATTTAATATTTAATGTTAGTATCTAACAGTATTATTTTATAATACAATGCATTGTAATGTTTCGACTTAACGCCGCTAATATTACTTAAATCCTTATGACAAAATGAAGAGAATGCAGTCCTTTCAGAAAAGTGACTTCAGATTCGTAATGTTTTGCATTGCATAACCTGCATTGTAAATGCATCACTCCACTATTTAAAGTATTAAAAATTTCTTGAAAACGACATTAAGTTCGCATCTAGATGTAACTCTTAAAATAATGACATCACTTTATATACACAATTCACAATATTTAGATTTGTGTTTGACCAAGGTTGTCATTCACAAAATAAAACAATCTGACAGCCCTGACTCGTTGACTTCAAATTGCAATTGGGTTCGTTATGCAACACACAATACACTTCTACCATGTAAACCATATTTTTTTTCATTTAATTCAATTGAAAATATTAACGCATAATACATCGAAATTTTAACTGTGTGCACTACTTCTTCATATAAACTTTGACTACACCAAATCTCACGTGCACGTTTTATGCCTTAAAAATCGTCAACAATCACGTATTAATAATATTATAGATTCCACTAGAATTATTATTCTTTTGTATTTTTCAGTGGACTAACTAATAACTTTGATCCAGTTTTTTGGAAAAAAATATTTATTTTACACTTTTGAGAGTAAATAAGTCATCGTAATCGTTGAACGTTCACTTAGACCATTACCCAAGTATATATTCTTTGCTTACATTATTATTTAGAAATCTAAAAACATCGACGCGGAAATACGCATATTTTAGACTTTAGCACCGCTTTAACTCAAAAAGCGTAACTCTATGGAAAAAATATTGAATATAAATGTTGCTACAAATAATCTGGTCTTTAATTAAGTTGCCTCAGATTTTCAATTTTCGAAAGAAATTGCCTCCACATAGCAAAAATATACATATTTGAGATTTTAACAACGCTGTAACTCGAAAACCTAACTCTTAAAAAAAATCAATTTAAACAATTACGGATATTGTCCTATCTTTAATTCTGTCGTCTCGGATTTTCGATTTTTGAGAAAAATTGCCCCTTGCACCCCCTTCGGAGACGTTTTTGGAGAGAAGGAGATGTCGAATTTGAGTTTTCATTAATATGGTATCATTTCTCAAGTCTCCTCTTTCAAATGAATCAAAAAAGCGTGCGCACAAACGAAAAAACAGTCCTTCATTTGGGTTCGTCGTTCAAAAATAGAATAAAATTTAAAATAACGAGGCCTCCATACACAAAACGTGTCTTTTTAGAGGTTTTTGCTCGACCCTAACAATCGCTATATGTCTTGAATCGCAATGGTTGGACACATGAAATTTTCAAAAGTTGCATTAATTTTTATCCATTAAAGATTGCAAAATTTGCAAAATTGAACTTTTACGCCAATAGCGAAATACTTCTCATTAATTAAAATGGATTTATATATTCTTTCTAAGAATATAAGGATTTTAAAAATCATAACTTCAGAACCGTATGTTGCTCAAAATACCCAACTTTGTTCTAAGATGAGTTTGCTTAAATCAACATAATCTGATCTCAAGAATATGTGGTAACATTTTGTAAGTAACCTTTTATTGACACACCCTGTACATACGAACATATCATACGTACCACCAGCACCTTACCCCATACTATTACATACTATGCGTATTGTTGTACGATAGTCGAGTAACGTTTTTCGGATGCGAATCTTATTGGTGAGATTTCTCGCCTCGATTCGTATCTTTGTCATAAAACATATCAAGTTTAATTGGTGGAAGAAGAGATAGTGCGTGTAATGTCCTTGAAGGGATTCCCTATTAGTAATACCAGTGGCGTGTTATGGCGTGCATCTATCACTTTTACTACCTAGCCTTGACAGAGAAATCAATAAAATGCATAATAATAATAACATTCTGCTGGAGGGAGTTCATTGATGGCAGTTTTTGTTTATAAACAACCTGATATGTAGTTCCAATTCTGAGCTGCAAATACATATTTTTTTTCTGGAAGCAGCTTAGAAATTTCTGAGTTTCTCACTCAACTTTCATTATACGACATCATGGTCGTTAAAGTATAGTAATCACAAAAGTTTTTCCAATCGTTACTTCGACTGCCGATAGTTTGATGATTATAAAGATACTTTATGTTTTCTAGTCTAAGATACAAACAAATGATTTCATCAAGACTATATATCGCGAAAATGGTTCTAAGGATTTTAATAAAACTTGCTTAAAGTATTCTCCTCGAAGTTATTTATTCTCTTGAAGTGCAGAAAAGATGCAAGGGCATTAAATATATTAAACCAAAACAGGCTTTATACATATTTTTCGCTATCTTTAAGAATAGACTTTATCTATCAATTCTTATTTAGAACAGTCAAAACTATTTTCAAACATGAGAATCACATTAACCAACAAAGTTCTATTATTTCTGTGCTTTACCTGGAAGATCTTGAGTTTATTTGTTAACATAAATACGAAGAGGATTACAATCTCAACAATTCATCTAATATTTATTTCTACAAACTCTGGGACCGACTTAGATAGTGCACTGAAAAATACAAAATAATAATCAAAAACGGAGTACGTTCACTATAAGAATTTCGATAGCTATGAAGTTAAGTAAATAAAGGCAGATCAAAATTGTTGAATGCTAACTTATATTAAGTGATTTCAAAGTACAAGAACAATAACAGTCTTGCAAACTTTTAATGCTGTAACACGGAAACGCAAGCGGATACGATCTTTTTTTGAAAATATTTTTCCCTTTTGATGGTATTTTTGGGGAAGGCCATAGTGGATTCTATCAAAGTTTAATATTGGGACCATCGGACCATCTCTTAGCAGGACCCTTTCCAACGAAAAAATCTGGTGTGTCCACTCAAATGACATTCCTACCGCTCTCCTACCGTGCAACAATAATTTTTTTCAGCTTGTGATAAACAACTATGATCATATTCAAGTCTTGAGCATAATACTTTTTCAGCTATGGAACAGCAGCCATTGCGAGCACTGTGTCCATCTTTTCTCACAGGCTAGAAGTAGTGGTACTCCACAAAACAGAAAAGAAAGCAACAAAATCGGTCAATCCATTCCCAAAAGAATCTTGGCAGAAATACAAAGACCGATGGCTGAAAATATGTTTTTTTGGACTCTGGGACCCTAAAATATCTGTTAAAACCAAACACCGAAAACTTTACACGATTACAACTCCTTTACTATATAGCTACTTGGAGTAGCGGTAGAAAATAAAAAGAGAGGCATCAAAATCGGTGTAAGTTACTAACTTTACCTACTATGTAAAACGCGCTAAAATACATAGAAAAGAAAACATATAATTGAAAAGATTCCTTCTTATTATGAGAAGTCGTACAAAAAGACAACAACATTTCGATATGGTAAATATGAATTATATTGAAAATAATTTACCAACCGTTTAAACTGTAGATGCGATTTCAATAACGCTATCATATAGAACAAAAACTGTTCGTGTTCTAGACCCGTATTATGTCTACAAAAAAACACGAAGCATCACGTTTAACCCAACATGAGATAACCTTTCAACTACGGTCCTCCCAGACACATCCATCTCCTTCCTTTATCAAGTTTGTAACGCCGCTGTGTACGCCCGCCCGACTCATTTGCGTGTGTCTCACCATGCTCTACTATTCCTAGTTTCTCCTCTCTCTCTGTGTGTCCTTACACTCATATATAAACTCTTTACGACACAATTCCTCTCCTGAATTATTCAATGGACCAGTGAAAATTATTCTGTTGCACCCTTTGGGCCCGGCTGTGCTCAGAACCTCCTCTCGATCACCTCCTCCTATTCTAGCACTGACATTGTAAAGAGATAAACGTTGGGCCCAACACAACCAACTCTGGAGGGTAAGTACGTACCCCCAGTACTCATCCCATTCCACACCACCACAACCACAAACACAGGAGAGTGAGACGTTTTAATGTGCAAGAGGTGGATTTGCGACATCGCCGGACCGTAAATTGATTTGCTCTCTAGATAGAATACTAATAGAGAGATAAACGAACGCGCTCAGTTCACATGATCAAAGTGCCCTCTCGACGGTGATGCATAAGATGAAATAATAATGATAGTGAGAGATGTGAATGGCACTAGTGGTGGAGCAGATGATATGAGCACAGAAAAGATTTTGTTACTTATACTTTGAGTGAAGATTATAGGTATTTTAGATATTCCTACACTAATTATTGCTGTGGCTGTAATTAATTATATTCCCAGACTAAGAAACGTATTGCTCAAAAAGTTCTATATTCATACTTATAATCAGTTAAAACTCGGTGTAATGATCAATTTTAAACATTTTCCATTCTATAGTTTCGGCGAGTAACAGAAGAACGGACATAAAGACATAGATACACCACATAGATTTTATATCCATTGTTTTTCGTCGGATGTACAAACGCCTAAAACGTTGAGGTTTGCAATATTTATAGTAAGTTATGTCTTACATGTTCCTCTTCCTCTTATTTTTAATGTTATATTTATCATTAATATCTGGGCGACCGAGCTTAGCTCGGATAATACAAGATTTAGGGTGGGTCTATAAGAGTTACTAAGGATGTTTAATCTTGGTTCAAAAATGTGCATATTTCTAGTTACAATGTATGTAATGTATTAAGATGGGTGGATCGGTAAATATTGCTTTTATCGTTAACATAGCTCATCAAAAAAATGGACCAATTAATCGATCGCTCAAAATACCGCACCAAACATTGCCTGTAAGTCTTCTTTACAAATTATGTGCTACATTAAGTCTAGGGTTTCCAGACTCCAGTACCGATGGATGTTTCTATTATAAAGGTACACTCATCAGACCGCGTCTAAATAAAAACGGCAAAAGTATTTTGCGGAACGTACGGTTGTGTTGTTCAAATCACTAGCAATTTCACGTGAGGACGTTCTCGCCTTTTCTTGAACACTGCGAAGAACGCCTAACTCCACCTCTTCATAATTTTTTAAATTGTATTCATCTCTTGAGAATGTTTGTCGATCTGGAATTTATCTGTTCGGAGATCAATTAATGTAGAGACGCACTGCTCGCCCACTATTTTTATTACATTGAAAGTACCCTTGAAGCATGTCGGTCAATGAGCTGAGAAATTAATGTGATATTTTCACAGTATTATAAAAATAATCAAAAAACTGTGATGTTGACAATACAATATAGTGACATGATCTGACATTTTTCTAAAGGCAAGTCTTCATGTGCGGAAATGAATGCGAAATAAAAAGCGCCTTATAAAATTATGTCAAATCATATACAAATATTCAATAAATATTTAGTTATGTTAGACTGTTGAATTAAAAAAAATGTATACAATATGAAGTAAAAATAAACACATCTTTCTACTGAGAAAAAAAAAGAGTTGACTATCGCTGTCAACGAAGGCAAAGATAAAAAAAAATAAAGTTGTTGATATCTTGTAGAGTATATCAAACAATTCATTTGTTTTTTTTTATTTTAAAATACGATACAGCCTGTATATATACAAGAATTGTTCATTTTAATATATCAGATATTGAATTAGAGTGTTAAATAAAATTTTCTATCTTTAATTTTTTTTTTACAAAACCCAGTGCCGACTTTGTTAGTGACATTTACCAGTGGAATTAATATTATTTTTTATTTTCTAGTGCACCAACTAATAAAGCCGGTCCTAGTTTTTGACCGACTTCAAAAAAAGGAGAATGTTGTATGTTTGCTTTTTTATGGCTGTTCGAGGAGAGTTGAGAAATTGTCCCATATTGAGAAAAATCAAATACAAAATCTCCTTCCCTCCAAAAACCGCCTCCAAAGGGAGTGGAGGGGGCATTTTTTCTCGAAAATTGAAAATCCGAGAAGACAGAATTAATGAAAATTCCATCGGACATTTAAAAAAAATAATCATACGTTTCCGCGCTACAGTCTGAAATATGTGTTTCAGCTATGTGGAAGGGGCAAATTTTTCCGAAAATCGAAAATTCGAGATTTGAAAATTAGAAAGGCGACCATATCCGGAAACGTTTAAATTGAACATTTTTTCAAAAGAGTTACGGTTTCCGAGTTTCGCAATGGTAAAGTCTGAAAAATGCGATATGCGTACTTCCGCTATGTAGAAGAGCAATTTTTTTCGAGAATTGAAAATATGACACGGCCAAACTAAAGAAAAGATTATATGTAGCAACATTTAAATTGAGTTACGGTTTTCGAGTTACAGCAGTAAAGTCTGAAATATGTAGGTATAATTGCGCCGCGATGTTTTGAGATCTCTGAATAGTAAATAACAAGTACAAGTACAAGTCTATAACTCAAAAATGTGAAATAAATATTTTTTACAAAAAATTGGACCGACTTAATCAGTTGTTGCACTGAAAAATACAAAATAATATTAATTCTATTGGTGCTGATAATTTTGAAGTTGTGCCGTTGTAGTTTGTTGTTGTAGGCACCAACTCCAAAAGAACTAGCACCAAAATAATTAATATTATTTTGTATTTTTCAGTGCAGCAACTGATAAAGTCAGTCCAGTTTTTTGTAAAAAATAATTTTGTACAAAAGTTTCATTTCACATTTTTGAGTGTATCATTAGTTATCAAAATCGTTGAACATTCACTTATATTCAAAGATACAAAAACATAGAGAAAACACACATATTTTAGACTTTACCACTGCTGTAACTTGGAAACCGTATTTTTTGTTTGATCAGGTCGAGTAACTATTAAATTTTTTCTGTGTGCCTAAACTACCAAAAATGCTCATATTTTTTATGATCTATGACATATGATTTCATATTGTAACCAATCAAAACTTCAATTTTCTAACCAGCCACCGGGGCAGGTTTCGTTTCGAAAACACCAATTAATAAACTTATTTGCAGCAGATTCATTTTTACATCTGGAAATGTCACAATAGATTAGTTGTCAGGTACTGAGTAATTTAGGAAGAAGCCTTATTTTACCATCATTTCCACTTGTAATATGGAGCTTTATTGTAAATACCATCTAAACCTAAGGGTGAAAAATGCAAGAACAAAGCCGCTGCACTCACACACAACTTCAGACTATACGCTAATAGCCATGAAGCTTATTACGCCCATTATTATTACCATTGTGACCAGGCTCCTATCAAAGTGAATGATCCTGATGAACCTTCTTTTTCCTTTCTACTCCTCTATACATTCTCTCTCTCTCTTACTCTTCTCAAGATGATGTTGAATAATCTCGGCGCTTCTAGCAGGAAGTCAAACGGAGCGGAACAAAAGATTTTACTGCTAACAAGGAGAAGTTCGGGTTATGGGAGGAAGAGCGTGTGGGCAGGGCGGCCCTCCGACAGGGCATTAATAAAAAGACTTCTTTTTGGGGGGTGGAATCTACAGGGGGGAACTATACACCACCATCACCAGCAATGACGGTGGTGACTCTCCCTTTGTTTGCATGAAACCGCAGAGAGACGACCCGTGTGCATGCTCCCCCTTCCGTTTCGGTTTTCCTGCCGAAGGGCAGGAATTACGCCCCGTTGCCGATGGGTGTCCAGATTTAGTGGTAATTTGAATGGCACAACGTTCTATTTGTGTACACTGTTCGAATTATATATGAAAGCTCTCGATGGATTATCGTGTTTAAGGTACACAAGTCTTGCTGTGCCTCCTGCGGATAAACTTTTGAATAAAATATTAGTCAGTACAAGCTGCAAGATGTTGTAGCAGTGATAGTGGATCATGAGACAACATACGGGTTTTATACACTCCTGTACTATCGAGAAATGCAAAAAACTGATCTGCAATGACATGAAAAAAATATGTTATTTGATAAACGAGTTTGATATTTTATAGCAGTGATTTTGAAGATATTTAACAAAAATTCATTATCAAAGTGAGGGAAAATGGTCCTATTCAATTTAATTGTGTTTTTTTTCTCAGGTTCACATGAATTGACGACGATTCACGATCACTTAGAGATTTAAAACGCTAAATGAAATAATCGGATATCGATGTTTTGCATTCGTATACGAGGTTTGAAGGTATATCTATGCTCAGTGTTCCCTTCAAGAAGGTTTCTATGTTATCTACTTTGTCATAGCTCGCCAAGAGATGGCGCTGCATGGCCCCAAATTCTACACCGTTGATTTGACCCATGCTTTGTAACTTACTGCTAAATGGTGCTACAGCTCATAAAATTTTATACCGTTTGACCGATCCCCATGAAAATTGATAGGCAAAGGTGTTTGAACATTGGGAATGTTTTAACAATATCTCTTTTTTGACAGAAGACTCCAAACGAAGGAGGTATACAATCTGACTGTTTTTGTTCTTGCGCTTGCTGTATATAGTAAACGTACTCCGATTTTGATGATTTTTAATTCATATGAAAGAGGAGAGTTCAGAAATGTTCCCATATTTAGAAAAATTCAAATCCGAAATCTCTTCTTTCAAAAACCGCCCCAAAGGGGGTGGAGGGGACAATTTTCTTCGAAATTCGAGAATCTGAGATGGCAGAATTAAATATAGGACAATATCGGGAAAAGTTTAAATTTCTTTTTTTAAGAGCTGGGGTTTTCGAGTTACAACAATGTTAAAATTCGAAATTTGTGTATTTCCGCAATGTGGAGGAGGCAATTTCTTTCGAAAATTGATTATCTGATATATGGAGCAACATTTAGTCTGAATATTTTTTCCATAGACTTATGGTTTTCGAGTTACAACAGTGGTAAACTTTAGATATGTGTATTTTCACCGCGATATTTTTATATAAATCTCTGATCTAAGTGCAAGCAAAGAATATACATGGGTAATAGGATAAATGCTATCTTCTATGGTATTAGTGTACGTTCAACGACTTGCATGACTAATGTTACACTCAAAAGTGTGAAATAAATATTTTTTTACGAAAAACTGAACCAACTGTATTATTTGGTACATTGAAAAATACAAAATAATATTAATTCTATTGGTGGCGGTACTTGCGAATTTGGTGACAAAAGCCTTCTAGATATATCTAACTACAATTGCACAACTTCAAAATTACCCTAACCAATCGAATTAACGTTATTTAATATTTTTCAGTGCATCAGTTATAAAGTCGGTCCAATTAAAAAATATATATTTATTTCTATCACTTTTAGGATAATATTCTAAGCAAATTACTGAACTTTATTTAGAGTAATAAATTAGGTAATATTTATGAAGCCTGTTATTTATAGGTAAAACTAATACCATCCTTTTGATAATAATTTCCATGAAAATAAGGTAAATAATTTCCTTCCAATAACATAAAACCTAAATCTATTGTCATAGTGTCGTATAACAACAACATACTGAATGTAATCTCCCTAATGCACTTGTAGCATATAACGGTGAATAGTGGAATGAAAAAAAATCAATATACTATTTCCAGCACCGTCAAAAAAATATTGCCCCCATCATTTTTTTTTCAAAAGGTGAAAGTCATACCACTAATTGACCGTATCACCATGTCATCATTTTAAATTCCATAGAATAACAGCGTGCGGTCACAATGACTGGGCGGTTTTGCTCCCATAGTATATTGTCAATATATCGAAAGCTTATTGAGATGGATAGTGCCCGATGCGATATGCGATATTATTATTGTAATGTACAATTTATTTATTATCTTGTCGACCTGCTGCTGGGACATGATTATGATTATTTTTGACGTATATATGTGACAACTATTTGTGTTGAGTATGGAAAATCACATACAAATCATAGTCATTATGAAAAAAAAAAAAAGAAATTCTAATGACCTTATGTGGAAATTGTAGGTATTTCCTATTGGAGTTTACTAGAGTTTGTTCACTTCTTAGATTGTTACTTGTACTGGGTGTTTACATGCTTAGAATGTTAGAACGATGAAAATTTTAATCATATAGGATTGTGTGAATTTATTTACAGGACAAGATATGTCTTAAAACCTAGCCTAACATAAAATAATGGACAATTTGATATATTTGATTATATTTCGCAACTACTGCAAAATATTTGCGCATTCAAGTGAATTTAATTAATGCAATAATTGATAATTTGGGGATTATTGAACATTTGTGGACAGTTTGCCCATATTTTTTGATAACAGCTGGGATAGTGGCAAGATAATGATGAGAACATAAGCTTTTGCTCGAATTTATTGAGATATATCGGCAATAACCTAAATAAAGTCAAATAAAAATCTTAGGCGCATAGAAACAATATTCAAAATTAGATTAAATATAATTAACAATGAATATGTATTATCTAGTTTGTTACTCGTTTAGATTGAAGTTAAAACTGACAGTTGATATTATCATTTCCGTGAGTAACCAACTAACCAAATAAACCAGTATAGAAATAAGTTTTTCAATGAATACGGATGTAACATTATAATAAGTTATAACTTTTCCGACTGCGGTAATGAAATATTCAAAGAGCTCTAGCTCATAAGATGGCCTTTTTTGGATTTCGGTCAAATCGTTCTTCATTTTAGAAAAAAAAGTTAAATATGAAGGTTGTAGGCTATTTGCTGGACATATATTTGTTTATACAGGGTGTCACATAAACAAATGCCAAACAAAGTTACATTTTTTAAATGGAACACCCTGTATATTATCGCATTTTTGAACTATACGGAGCATTGTAGATAAGTTTTATTTATAATGTCCTATACCTATCTTTAACTGTTTTAGAAATAACAATAAATGAAATTCGACAATCTGGATGAAATTTAAAGAAAACAGTTTTTGGAGAAAATTAAATAATAATACAAATTAATAACTTATAATAATATAAAAATTTTTGTTAAATATTGAGTTGCTCAACAGGGCCTGCATCTTGCTCAATGCATCTGATGAATGTTCGTCGAAATTTCTCTAACGATCCTGTTGTAAAATCTGAATGATTTTCATTCAGATCATTTATTTCATTCCTAATTAGTTGTTGTAGTTGTTCTATATTTTTAATATGATTTTGGTAAATGCGATTTTTAAAATATCCCCATAGAAACGCGTCCATTGGAGTAAGATCTGGACTGTTAGCTGGCCAGCTAAGTGCTGCATTTCTACTACCAATCTATATTTCGTTGGGTCAAGTGATCTCTCACTCTTAAGGTGCTATGGGGTGGGGCTCCATCCCGCTGGAATACAATGTTTCCTAGAGCAAGAGCAATTCGTCCAGAAAATCTTCGAGTTTGTTTTCGAGAAAGTTCAAATAAGAGTCCCCATTTTGATTTAAAAAAATGAGGTCCAATAATTTTGTTAGTTGTTGTTGTGTTAGTCCGCACCCAACGTTAACGGACTGGCGCCCTTGAAATCTGAATTCTCTGTAACAGAATGGGTTTGGTGTAGCCCAATACCTAGTATTTTTTTCTATTTATCATGTCATTCGTCGCAAACGAGGACTCGTCCGTACACATGATGTTTCTTAAAAAGTTCAAAGGATCATTATTACTCCTTTTCAACATAAGGCGGCAAAATTCTACTCTATTTTCTCTATGCGTCTGTGTCAATTCTGGGGTAGGACTGATCTTAAAAGGCTTGTATCCAGCTTTCTTGAAAGTCCTCTGAACTTTTGAATAGGAGGTATCATGGACGTTACATTCTTGTAAACTTTTTGAAATATACCTTATGGACAAATTTGGATCCTCTTGCTAATAAAGTAATATATTGAGTTGCGCATCTCCGTTACCATTCACCACTCTTTTTTTTCCTATTCAGACTTGATATTTGTTGAAATTTTGGGAATATCTTTTAATTGTTTTTTGCAACGAGTGTGCATTCTTGGATTTTCTCGAGCTAGGTTTCGTTGCGTTGCTGCGGCATTATGGATGTTTCGAATGAATGAACTTATCATGAATTATTTGTTTTTCTCTTAACGAATATGGCATTTCTCATAACATGTTACAGCGATACTTTTTGAATAACTTGACAGAGTTAAATGCCACTATCACTTTGTATCAGTTTTAGTTTGCCAATATTTCGATTTTCAATTATTAATATTTCTAAAACAACATAAAACGTATCTAGAATTCCCGTAAATTTAAAAAATGCAATAAAATATAGGATGTTCCTTGTAAAAAAGGGTATCTTTACTTTGATATTTGTTTATGTGACACCCTGTATAAACAAACACATGTCCTGCAAATAGCCTAGAAAATGTCCTACAACGTTCATATTTAACATTTTTTCCAAAGTGAATAACAGAAAAGTTAAAGAGATTGGACATTATAGAAAATGACCATACATATTATCTATCTATATTTTATTAAAATTAAATTGTAAGGAAAATTATATCCTGAAGAGTGAGGCATGATTTTATTGGCAAAATAATTGATAAGTTGTCTACTATTTATTGTTTCGAGGGTTTTGAGGAAAAATATAAGTATTGATTAAAGAATATTATGCACCCAATAGAAGAAATGTATAAAGATATCTCAATTACCGCAATGGAACCAAATGCTTCAAATTTAAATGCTGTGGAAATATCATTAAAATGTGTATATCATATTTTACATCTAGATTATATACCGAGAACCAAAATAACATCGCTACGCTTTGAAGTTCCATCAAGAATGACATCAGGTGGCGTAAGAGCTACGAAGAAGAGGAGAGATATGATTGATGAAATTGTGAAGCTGAACTGCCAAATTAAATTAAACTTCCAAATATTCATCTTCATCAGCCACGTCTTGTCACTAGGAGAGAGAGAAAAGACAGAGAGTGGTTGTAATTGCTTCTCAGGAGGTTATATAATATCTTTGCTACCAAAAATTAATCATAATGACGATAATTTCGCTTTTGGAAAAAACACCACCATTATCATTTCTCTTTGCAATTTGTAATCAACGCGTAAAACGAAAATTAGAAAACAAAAGGGCGGAGAAATGAAAATCGTTTATTAATCAATCATTCCAAGGGAGGTCACAAAACAACAACCCTTCTCTCATTACAATCGGAAATTAGCTTCGGTTCCAACCGAGGCAAATCGTAGAAGTCGACGCACGGACGACTGGAGAGTGAGTAATTAATTAAAATTTGCTCCGATGGACGTTTCAATATGAATACTTTCACTTAATTTGCAACTCTTTTAACACCAGGGACCTCACAATCAGTCAAATTGTACCCCCTGCAGCAACCACACAACTGTGCTACACCCTTCCCTTATCCCTTACAACCCTCTATTATAATCGTACGCTTAGGCTGTATAATCTATGCATCTTCGCGTATTCATTTAGGTCCGTGTTTAATCAGACGACCGACAACTTATGTATGTAGATATCTACACGTGATGCTTGTGTCCAAAGTTGTGTTTGAGTTGAAGTTGGTAGCTCTAATCACCTGGACCGTCTAGCGTCGCTTCGGCTTCAGCTAATGTTGACTGAAGTGATTTCAGTTGAGCTTAGTTCCGGAGTAGTTTCCTGGCTAGCATGTATGTCGTAGTGATCAGGAGGTGCCGTTGCTTTGCAAACTGTTTGTTTGGCTATGGCTAAGATGGTAAGAGTGCTCTTTTTATTCTCTTGAGAAAACCTATTCAAGCTTTTGTTCGAATAAGTTATTACGGGTTGTGGTAGAATACAAGAGGCAAAAATGCTCGTTTTATATACTATAAGAGTTATTTAGTTAAAAAATGTGCATAATTTTAGTTAAAATGTCTTGCGATCGGTAAATACATATCGCCTTTATTGTCCACAAAGCTCATAATTTAAAGATCTCGAAATTAACATGAAAATGCAATGTGAATGTGAAACATACCAAAACTTGAATATGTCCAAATCCAAATAGACTTCTCGGTCCCCAAACACCATACTAAAATTTATATCACAATAGCTAGTGTGGACCTTGAGGGTCACATCTATTAAATATAAAAGTATCATCAATCAATTCCTCGGCCCCGAAAGCCCCTTCTGCAATTCTTTATCGAAATCTGCCGAGCCATTCTAGACCTCGAGGGTGGTACCCTCGTGTTTCTTCACGAAAGCCACCTATATAAATTTTGAATTTGAATATTGAATTCTTGACTGGTTTAATAATTGATAAAATAGATTTTTATTGGGGATGCAGTCATTTTTGTTTTTTTTTGTATTATGCCAAGCTTTTGAGAATGTTTATTCCCTTCCTCAGGGCGAAATTCGTGAATTCAGATGAAATTAACTACAAACCGGAAAGATTTCATAACCATCAAGTAATGACATTTCTGATCCCAACAAAAATCTATTTTATCTATATATCTACAAGAATTGCTCTTATTAATATATTAGATTAGATAGTTTAGATACCTATTACACGACATAATTTGAACGAGAAGCATTTGCTGTCTATATAGATACCTACTTTTGACAGTCCCTATAATATGTCTGTCTACTGTCTATCCTTGATATGTTTAGGGCTTAAACACTAGACTAATTTTGATGAAATTTAATATATAGAAATTCATGTTCCGTAAAGAAGACTATATTGAAAATTAAGCTCAAAACCGGTTAAAAATTACAATTATTTGTGAAATAAATAATATTCTTATTTATTTATTTATTTATTTATTGCTTACACTGTTCAACAGGTTGCCCCATTTACAGAACAGAGAAATAAGACAGAATAATTAAAATAATTAAATAAACGAAATAATGTTACAATATGACAATAGAAAAGTTACTTAAAATACTTAAATTTCGGCTATCTAGTTATACACATAAAGGAAGAAAAAGAGCTCTGCATATGAGTTATTTTACAGTTAAATAGGTCTATATTCTTAGCCACCGAGTTATATGTACTTACACATTTTATATAAAGATGCGTTTTTGTATATGTTGGTTCGTGGAAAGTTTCTGGATGATAGTCTCGGGACATTAAAATTTAAATTCTCTAAAAAATTTATACAGTCAATAGTATTGTTCACAATCGAGTCAGAATAGAGCAGTATTGTCTTCTTACAAGCAGGCTTACAAATTTGAATGATTTGAGAAGCTCTTCATGTGGTGTTCCCATTGGTGGGTAGATATGTACCGCATGCCCTATAACTTAACAGTTTCAAGAATCTTGGTTGCAGGCCTTCAAGTAAAACATCAACTGACAGCGATCCTTTTTAAGAAAAATCAGCACCTTGTACTAAAGTTTCTAGATCAAATGCTGAATTAACCAATGCAACACTGTTAAAATATAGCATCACTTAATGACGTCATGACGTCCATATGTATCTACCAGTCAGTACTCTGGGACAGAATTTCATAAAGAGAAAGAGTAATAAATTATGATAATGAAGAGATATCTATTGTATTCTGCCGTATAACATAATACAATAGTTGTTCGTTTATTACCCTAATTTATTACTTCATCTCATCTTAAAATTATTAAAATTGAGTATGTATAAACTATTTTTCAAGATTTATGGGATATTTTGTATGAACATTTATACCTATATCTACATATTTATTGTATTTGTAAGCAAAACTTTGAGAAATATTCATAACCCTTAAAAAATAGAGCCAATGTGGGATTCAATTAGGATCTGCCAGATGGGAGACTTTTATTGAAGTAGCCAACTTAAGGGAAACTTTCAAATAGAGTTTAAAGCTTGATATGGGTTCGTATTGTTGTAAAAGTGGTGTGATACTTAAGGATATATTACCTAATATTAAGTCCAATATCTATGCAATTATTCTGGTAATCCTAAACATAGACATTTTGTTGCAGCAGATCTGTTTCTTAAAGCTCGTCAGAAGCATAAAATTTGGCACAAATAAAAACATACATAATCAAGTACAATAAAGTAAAAAAAATATATGAAAATCATCATGTAGTGGTAGACTGATATTAAATGATAACAATTCGTGTTTGGATACTATTTCTACCAACTGAGATTAAAGCTTCTTTTGTAATTTTTTTGGTATGTATCTCTTTAAAATTAGTTTTTTTCGTAGCTAGCTGCATTTTAATTATAGAGTAAATTCAGTGATGAAAATGCATATTTTCAAGGAGCCTTCTTTTCGCTGCTACATCTAATAGCTAATAAGCTTGGTCCTGTAGTATATCAGAATGAAGTTCCATTCCAAAATTCACTTCTTCAACTTTCAATTTGGAGAGATGACGTTCCACAATTTATAGTTCGGATCGAAAATAGAATAGAAGGGACTAAATTTTCAAAAATGATGATAACGTTTCAGTGTTCTCCTGGCTCTTAAAGTGGCGGACGGAAAATATCATAAGAGGATGAGGCCCTCAAATTGACACACGAATTATTCTGAACTCGTGTCTTCGGGTAGGTTCGAGATAATAAAACAGTGTTCATCCATAAAATTTACCATTTAAATAAGTGTGTTGATTTCTTGCTGCTCAACTAAATTGAGAAATCTGGTTCATGAACAAATACATGTTTGGGGGCCATAAGCCGGGCCTAGATATTTAAAATTCACTCAAACACTGGAAGGTAGGGTCGTGCTACCATCGTCTGTAAACAGTAATCATCCTTTATTCTCAAATTTGTAAACACTACATGTTCACAATAGTTACCTCATCTTCTTTTTTCATGTTCTTTTCTACTTGTCAGTGCGCACCGTTGTCATGTATTTGTTTTACAGAGTATTCTTTGACAAAAAACAACATATTATTGGCCTTACTTCTCTGACTATTTGGGTGCATTTAATTATTAAAACAGCAAATAATAAACTATATCGCATCACAACCTGGCAACGATGTCGGCTTTTTCTTCTTACATTCTCCGAACTCAACTATAGTATGTCAATGAATATGCCACATGGAAAAGTACTTCATAATAATTGCAAGAAGACTATTATATGTACTATTGTTCCCCTGGAAAGTAGCAAAATTGGACGAACTGAAATATCTCGTCACAATATTGCCTTGATGCTGATACATTTACTCAAGAGGCCATTAGAAAATGCATTCATGTGGTTCCACTTTAGCAACGATTTTCACATGTAGGCTTTTCATTGCAAGGAAGAATTCCAACGAATAATTAACACTCTTCACACCACCTACTACGCCATCCATATAACGTCAAAACTAGAGGGGACCTGTGACTGACTGCTGCCCTTTCTGCTCGGCAGTACATATCTATTAGGAACCCGGATGCCTAGCTAATAGCCGAGTATTAAACCGCCATCGGGGTGGTGGGTATTTAAGGGTTGTATGAGAAGATGTGGGGGCAGAAGGGGAAGTTTTATAGTAGTAGTAGTAGTAGTAATGTCGTTGAAAATGAATATGACTGGAATTTATTTGAAGCTCTCATACACACAAACCAAGGGGTGACTTGTACCTACATTCATAGCAAATGGACATCATCTGGCAGTTGGAGGTTATGGGGGATTTGGATGGGAGCTTTATGAAGAAGTTCCGGAGATTCAGTTTTATGCACTGGCATGAAACACTGGGTGTTATGATAAATATCCAAAGCTCCCCACTCAAAATTGACTTCGACATATCATGGTGGCGGTCGTATAGGTATTTGGTAATATACTACACATATAGACTTCCCTTCTTGAATGATTTCTATATAAAAATCAATCTACTATCAATCAATTACCATGATGGCTACTGTTTGTATGAAGTATATAAAATTAATTCTGAAACAGATTCCACTGGATATTGTGAGGGGATCTAAATCAAATGAATTTCTAATATGAATAAAGTTTCCTGGGGATTTAAATCAAATTTGCAATGAAAGTTGGGGGAGGGAAGGCGGAAGCGATTTATGCAGTTACACACCTAGGGTTAAAAAATGATTGTTATATTGGAATATGTGATAAAATTAAGTTATGTAAATTAGCTGAAAGATGGGAATTGCATGAAAAATAAAAAAGGAGATGATAATTTAAAAGAATATATTATGTGGTAAGGCCAAACAAAGTATAAATTATATATTTAAGCAAAAAATAGGGCAAGTGCGAGTAGGGCTCATAAAACCCAACATTCGTTTTTTTTAAATACTACGCTTAGTAATTTGGGAAATAAAGAGTGTAGGTATGGTAAAATTTTGTCTTTTTTCTTGATCATCTATTTTAAATTGAAAAAAAAAACATATCTGAATTAATCTTAAAGATCTCATTTAAGTATTTAAACATAAATTTTATAAATACCAAATTTGAGATTCTAACAGAGTGCGACAAACGGGTGGGAATATAGATAAAAATATACGGGTATGGAACTCGGGTATTATCGTTTCCTGAAGTTAAATGTAGAGGAAAACCTGTATTATTCGAGTTGTGGTTCAAAGCAATGAGAAAATTTATATTTTATTACCAGTATAATTATTCCTAGTTTTATTAAAAGTTGCAGTTCTTCAAAATTACACGAAGACAGGAGTGTCAGTGGCTCCACTAGTGAATGATCTCAAAGTATTTGGTAGATAAAAAAATGCCACCATCTTCATAACCTTTAAGATTGTTATATTACGTAATGTTTCTTATATATTTTGTTTCATTTATTTTTCTATGTTCGTAATTATGGTATATAATGAAGCTGTTTCTAGTTTTTAGGGTTTCACACCCAAAGAGTGCCAACTTAATAGCTAGACAGTTGAAATTTTCACAAAATGTGAATTTCTATTGCTAGAAATAGATTAAAATTAAAAAAGAGTGGTCCCATACGAAATACGTGATTTTTTCGGTTATAATAACAAATAATGATAATAAAATAGAGTTCAAAATTAAAGGGAGTCCCAATACAATGAACTTTTATTTTTTGTTATAGATAGACAGATCTACTACGATGAAAGAGAACCATTAGAGTACGAGTACAACTCGCACTTGGCCAGTTTTTAATGAATAATACCTAAACAAACCTTGGTTCTTTAGCGTAAATAATGGAGTTCAGATTATGTGGATTGAAGCAGCTATGAGAACTTCAATTGCATTTTTAAATTAAAATAATAACAAAAATTTACAAAAACTAAGTGTTTTCAATGCTACTGCATCTAGAATTATGAAAAAATATAGATAAAAGGCCTGACTTCCAAGTAAGAAGCCCTCCCCACGTAGCCCCAATATATCTAATCTTATATTCCATATTAACCAGTTCTGTAATGTGGTATTCACTAGGGATAAGTTAAGACTCTTCCTTGTTACCTCAAACATACAATCCACTAATTCCCAAATCCTGCCACCTGCATTATTTATTCGTTGAGCGAAATACCAAATATTGACTAATCTCGCTCGTTTCCTATATTAGGTATCTGTCTCGCGAAATATTTACTTTCAATTATAAGCCGTCGGAATTTTCACTGAATAATTTAGAGTTTTCAGTGGATTTGCCAACATCCCGCCAGAGAAGTAGGTAGGTGTATACCACCCCTCTTTTGAGTTTAACAAACTCAGAGCAGCGCAATAAAACAGGAAGCAGATTAACTGGGGGAGAGATTAGTAGTAGGAGAAGAGATTTTACTTATTCAAAAAACCGTGTTTGTGCCTCCTAAAGCGAATTCGTTTACTCTTATTTAAAGGTTTATGCTCTTGAATGAGATTTTTCTTTTTACCATTTAAGAACGTATTAAGATGACTCAGCATTTCCTTGATGTTGATGTAATGTTTTTAGAGAAATGAAATGGATTTCTGTAAATTATGCATCACTCACAATTATTTCTCTCATAATTATTACATTTTGTGCTGATATTTAAAAATGGCGAATGCGCACACCGAAAGTTGATAATATGAGAATGTATTTAATAAAAATTAAAATATGATGAAGAAACAGTTTGAAATAATCCAACTTATAGGGGTAGCAGGAATAAGGTATTCTCTACTAAATAGGAAATGAACCCAGATTAAGTAGGAAGTTGATGACTTTATCCATCGGGATAATAAAGTATTTATATTCATCACATTTTGTTTGTGCCGTAGTAGAAATTGTAGAGGGTATCAGCAACTTTGATCTAGGCCACCTTAGAGCCTATAGACCCACCAATTTATTAAATTTATAAATATAATAACAACAATCTTACCTCGAATGCAAGAGTCAGTGCAACTTTCTCTTGTCTGAGTTGTTCTGCTTGCTTTTTGTAAGCCAGCATTGCTCGGACGGTCTCTTCCATTCTGTAACAAATGATAGGAAATAATTAGTTATTTTTCTGTACCGCTCAGCATGATTTGTTCAGCTAGGTAAAGTAAATAATTGTGAGGACGAACAAAGAACTGTTAAGACAATTTTCATCAGGACAAACATCTTAATATAAAGAAAGTGAGCTAAATTTTCTGTCGCTTTCAAAACAATAATAGAAGATTTAATCTTACACTTTGAAATATTTTACATTAAATATGTATAAAAATAAGTTTTTTGAAACAAGTGTTTTTTTTCGAAACTATATTTCCATATCCTTAATCCGAATAACTAGAATATTTCATGAAAAACTAGAGCTTCTCTTTTTACACCGTGTTATTACAACTTTCTATCAAATCCAGAAGATAGGTAACTGTTCCCACAAGAATTTAGCAAAGAACCTATATCATAAGACTGCATTACGATCCATAATAGAAAATGTTATTCTCCGTGTTCAAACTGGTGTAAAACTCACACGATAAGCCCCATAAACCAACACGTACAAATTGACGACAATATTTCCAATGTTTTTGCTTAGAAAACCATTTTTCAGTGGCTCAAAGCTGTCGGATATATGTAATAGCATCGATGCGCGGAACCCACGTAATACCTGTGTATGTGTTTGTGTGTGTGAGAGAATAGCCCGCAAAATTGATGTGTCTACATTTTTTGCACGGATCTGTACGTCCAATTCCGGCATTCGTATAACGGACATAATCCCATGTAACAAGGACCTTTCCGTTTGCCCGATAGAGCGTAAATATAATGATGCCCCTTCCATACAAAGGAAAGGAGAAGGAGTGAGTGAAAGTCCTTTTTTTCTATCAGGCCGACCTCGTTTTTCCATGTATCACTAACAACTAACAACAGGAAATCCGAGTTGACTGATTCTAATACCTAAGTCGTGTCAAAGGAAATCTCCCCTTATACACACCAAATATGGTTAAAAAGGATACAAAAGTTGATGAGCAAATCTTTGTTCTATGTATTATCAAAAAGTATGTAATGATATCTCCAACCAGAGCCAATGCTGCTTTTCACATAGGTGTTAGTATATTTTATATATAATATATTTTCAAAATTTCAGTTATATTTGTTGAGTCTTCCCTTGGAAAAATCACTAGCAAATCACATATTGACTCAATTTGAACCAAAAAAAATCTGGTGTCTCCACTCACACGACATTCCTACCGCTCGCAGGCAAATTCCAGTGAATGAAAAATTTTACACTATTACAATAGGTAGGTACTCTCCTTACATAGCGACGATAATAGCGGTAGTACAGTAAAAATCCTCTGGTCAAATCGTGCTACCACACATTTTTTTTCAGCATGTCAAGACAAACAACAAAGGTCATGTAACATTTTTGCGCAAGATGAAACGTTTAGCCAGAATCTGAAGAAACATGTGGAAAATACGGAATTTTATTCAAGCATAACTTTTTTTGTGCTTTTTCTCAGAGATGGCGCTATATTTGGGTGGTAAAAGGCTCTCAGAAGAATAATTTTAATTTAATCAAAATCCTTAGAGCCGTTTTCGCGCTATACTCTTGAGCAAATTACGTTTTTTGGCTATAGCTCAACACCCAGTGTATACAGGATTCTCATTCAGTGCCACCGGAGAGTGATAATGGTAACAAACAAAATAAAAAAGAAAGCAACAAATTACACCGATCCGTTAACGAGATAATGCCTGTGACAGACGGACAGACAGACAGACAGACCAATGGCTGAAAATATGTTTATTTGACTTAGGAAACTCTGAAACGTCAACATTTGTAAAAATCTCGATACCGAAAATTTTACACGATTACAATATTTTCCTTATACAGTAGCGTAGGAAAGTAAAAATAAAATGAATAGCCAGCCTTTAAATCTTTTTTTCTTGATTTTGGTAATAATAATATGGAACAGCGAAGCATTTGAAAACATCAACAATAGAATAACTTGAAGTAACATTTCACGCTACTCATATATTATAAAATAACAGGACGATATTTCCTCTTTAATGAAAAGGGGAGATAGACAATTCAAATATAAAGAGAGGGTCAAATGTGTGAAACCAGCGAATGTCTGGCTAAACTATACGTTATATTAACAAAATACCTGCACTAAAGTTTCTGTAAAACATTAACTCTTTTCAGTTACGAGCTTTGATTCTCAGTCACGTTTTCAACAGTAACAAAATTTACCAGAACAATATTACAGTAGACTGGACTGAATTTACGAAGATACGAAGAAGGGCTAAGAGATTGTTGTTTTCACAAATAAATGTATTCATTTCACAAATTCAAGATGATGATTTATTATTATGATTTATAATTGGCATAAATTAATTGAACATCTTAATAGGCAAATTGGAGAAAATCAAAATCGAACTTCCTCAAAAGGTTGGTTAATATTGAAAAGTGCTTAGCACATGTTTCGACCCTTCAGGTCATCATCAGCTAATTAATACAGCATATTAGAAAATGGAAAACACACAATTAAAATTAAAGAGGCTAAATAGCCTAGGTTATACAATTGAAAATTACACGTGAAAAAAACTGATAATATGAATAAAAAAACCCAAAACCGTGAAGCGGAATTGGATAATTCCTTGAAAATGTACAACAATAATTGTTACCTAGATTTTAATACTCATACTGTTGTGGGCAATGATGATGATTGTACTTAAAACGTCAGATAAATACTCACAAAGTTTAAGGAAATCTGGAGACAATCTTAAGCCCAATTTGTATATTCTATAATATTAAAACATGTTTTAACCGTATAGACATTTAAAATAAATACTACATGTCAAAGTTTGCTAATAACCGAAATTGGCGATGCGATAAATAATAATAATAGTAAAAAAGGTCTCATTGACGAAGGGAAAAATATAAATAGCAGTCGATCAAGTGGATATTTTCATGGTAGATAATAATAATAATAATAATATTTGTCATATTTCACAAAAGAATTGTAAATAAATAATAATAAATATAGTGATATAATTTTAAAGATAATAAATAAAAATATAAAAAATAACAATAATTATGATAAAATCTAAATCTACATATTAACAGAAAAATAATAAATGCAAACTTATGAACAAATATATTTGTTATGTTAGGGTAAATCAAAAATCAGAAGTACCTACACTTTGAAAAACATTAAAAAATATTTAATAACGTCAATGAAAATTACAGTCAAGATAATATTCCGCTTTCTCCAGAAGCTAATTATTTTTTGAATTTGTTTTAATCTAATGTACATACCTATCTCCAAGAACTTTTCGCAAATGGCTATATATTCTTTTGTTGACCAACTTCCCAAACGGAGGAGGTGTACAAGTCAACTGTATATCTGCTTTTCTTAATGTATGATCGTGCGATTTGCGTAGTAAACGTTAACCGATTTGGATGATTCATTTTTTTATTGAGAAGAGTAGTGATGCGAAATGGTTCCACATTCGTGAAAACTCAAATCCAAAATCTCCTTCCCTCCAAATATCGCCCTCGAAAGGTGTTGAAAGGTAATTTTTTCTCAAAAATCGAAAATCTAAGACGGCAGAAATAAAGATAGGACAATATCCAGAAACGTTTAAATTGAACATATTTTTAAAAGAGTTACTGAAATATGTATATATTTCTGCTATGTGGAGGGGGCAATTTATTTCATTTTTTCTATAGAGTTACGTTTTTTCAGTTAAAGCAGTCTAAAATATGCGTATTTCCGCGGCGATGTTTTTAGATCTCTGAATAATACGACCTTCGTGACTAATGTTACACTCAAAAGTTTGAAATAAATATTTTTTTTATAAAAAAAAAATTCTTGGTGTACTGAAAAATACAAAATAATATTAATTCTATTGGTGCTGGTACTTATGAAGTTGTTGCCAAGTGTCTTCTATTTAACTACAATTGCACAACTTCACTTTCACTTTTTTATATTTTTCAGTGCACCAACTAATAAAGTCGGTCCATTTTTTTAAATATTTATCTTCCTACACATTTGTCAAGGTTAATTTTAGTATAAGTAAACGAATATCTTGTTTCCGTCTGGTATTATGAGGTATATGAGGAGAAAATAAGCGAGATTCTGTCAGTGTGTTATTAAGATATTACATCCAAAATTTTTTCGTCGATTAACTTTCCATAATTTTGTGATTAAAACCATTCATTACTTAATTATTATTCTCATTCTCAATAGATGTGCCGTTTCATTCCCAAAAGGCATTCAAATCAGGAAGCGATTCAGTCAGAGCCTGCTCTCTCTTCCCATGACCATTAGCTATTATAGTCATATAAATGCCTTTTCTTATTGTGGTGTACGAAGCTCCGTGGGACGATGCTGTGCTACCATACAGACAACAATTAAATGGCAGCCTTCAATCACAGTAGGTAGTTTGTACGGAGAAGCGAGATCCAATCATCTAACCGCACTGTTATTATAATCCATTAGGTAGGACAAGAAGAGAATTTCTTTTTCCATTGCTTTGATGCGCAGCATTCTCCCAATATATATACCTACCTATGCACTTGCCGCTAACTATCATCAAATCAATTGTGTATGTCGAATCGTGATTTAATGTTTCTTTTTTGTGTTGGTCGGTGAATAGTCGGATTTTTCGGTTATGTTTTTGTCACTTTCTAAGTAAGAGCTATTATTCGTATTATTGCATAGTGCATCTGCTTTTATATAAAATCCATTTAGGTAATAAGTTGTATAATCGTAAAATTGACACTGATTACAATCAGTTGATTGGCTTTTTAATAGGTGATGATAATAATTTTTCACAATCGACTTTCAAAATTTTTACATAAATAAACGAATATGTAATGTGACCGGTAATTGTACTAAACAAACTGATAGATGGCATTTTTAATGTCAAATGATGTTGGATCCCATTTTAAGAATACTGCCGTCGGTCCCAGATGAATATGAGATTTGGCATAGGTAAAGCTTATAGGGCGGAGGAGTGCACCAAGTTAAAATTAATAAATAATATGTGTTACAAGTACATAAAATGAATGCTTTTATGTATGTATGCCTTCCACTTAAGAAGTGGTTGCTAATTTCCAAATCAAATCACTAGCATCAGAGGTTCCAAACAGTTATATATAACTGTAATGTAATAACCATTATGGCGCATTGGGAACATCTGATTTTCTGTAAGGTTTAATAAAATGGGTTAAAGATCCTACTTCAAACTGACAAGCATCCAATGACAGATTGGTAACGAATAACCATATTTTTAACATTAACTGACAGATCGGTCAAAATATGTATGAAATTATTTCAAGATAACAGTGACATTAAAAAATCTAGTGTGTCCACTCACACAACTTTCCTACCGCTCGCAGGCAAATTCTAGTGAATAAAAAATCGTCCGATCAAATCGAACAACAATGGTAATATTATATTTTTCGCAAGATGAAACGTTTAGCCAGAATCTGAAGAAACATGTGGAAAATATGGAATTTTATTCAAGCATAACTTTTTTTGTGCTTTTTCTCAGAGATGGCGCTGTATGTGGGTGGTGAAGGGCTTCCAGAAGAATACTTTAGGCAAGTTAATTCAAAATCCTTAGAGCCGTTTTCAAGCTACAGTTTTGAGCAAATCACGTTGATTGGCCATAGCTCAGCACCCAGTGTATACAGGGTTCTCATTCAGTATCATTGGCGAGTGGTATTGGTACCAAACAAAAAAAAAAGAAAGAAACAAAATACACCGAACCGTTCCAGAGCTTATGCTGTCACAGACAGACAGACAGACAGACAAACAAACAGACAGACCAATGGCTCAAAATATGTTAATTAGACTTATAGAACTCTGAAACGTCAACATTTGTAAAAATCTCGATACCGAAAATTTCCCACGAATACAATACATTCCTTATGCAGCAACTATAGTAGCGTAGGAGAGTAAAAAAACTAGTTTTTTGGCAACCAGCACATTTTATAGCCTCAGGAATTTTTATGTTTGTCTCTCTCTTATTCATCAAACATGGATTTCCAATCGTTTTTAAACTGTCTTTATGACGTTATTTTTTCCAGGATCCGAGTAACATAGCACTGATTAATTTGTTGTAGATTAATTCATATTCCGCCTTGTTAAATGGACGGCGACTATATAGTGGTAACGTACTTGCCTTTCGTACAGCTGACCCGGGTTGGATACTTGGCCACCACGTTTTTTTTGTAGGAAAAAATTCTAAAACTTATATTCAATGATCACAGAGGGATACCTACTCTTCGATAGAAAAACCAAAATAGTGTTCAAACATAAATTTATTGAATTACTGTGTTATATAGTAATACACTTTGGACCCTCTTTTCAAACACATTGTGTTCATGGACGAATATGTGATTTAACATAGTTAAGGCTTGTATAGAGGAAGAGTGCAGAAAGCTAAAATTTATATATATATATTTATGTTACAAATACATCATTAAATAAAGTAAACTTTTGTCGTTTATATTTATCGATATAACGAATTGTCAAATGTGAGATGTTCTGATCGAGTAGCGGTTAGCGTGCCCATCTTGGAAAACTTATAGCTAACCAAGGTTCGATTATTGGCCATCGCATTTTTTTATGTAATTCTCATTTGGAATTTATAAACAAAATTCCAAAAATTGTATCCAATAATTTATAGAAGTATACTCGTTGACAGAAGACCCCCAATAATACATAAATTTAATGAACTACGGTCGAATTTCGATCACTGAGTAATCACTTGTAATGAATAATATATGAAAGGAACTTTTTTATTGTTACAGCCATAGCTCAGGAAAACACTTCGAAAAAAAAAATAACCAGAACGGTGACAAGAGGAATCATTATGGTGACGTTATTTATGGTAAAAAGCATTTAAATTCAGAAGAAGAAAACAGAAAGCATAGAACATTATAATAGAACTTAACGAATAAATAAGATAGGCATATGGCATAGCGGTAGAGCGATGTTCTTTCAATAATAGGAACCTGAGTTCAAATTCCAGCCTGACCTCACTAGTTTTAGAAAATTTCATTTTTTTTTATAAAAAAAATTGAACAAAAAAGCTCTAACTTTTGCCGTAGTCTTACCAAATGTATCGATAATTCTCTAAATTTGGATTAGTGTTATACTTAGACTCCTTCCCTAACTTAAAAAAATCTCTTCTCTTTTAATTACATTCTTCACTTTCAGATCGTAAAAATTATACTTGAAGAGTTCCTCTATACATATTTTTACTATGGTTACTATAAATGTATGTTACGTTCGGGGTATGAGTACTACTCTACTAGTAAGTAGTTACTTTATTATATTGTCATTTATTATCAGGTAGGATCACTGAGATACACTTACAATACTTTATTGCTGAAACGATGAAAAGGCTTAGAAAAACAACTAAAAGTGGATTTGTTAACAAAAACTTTTGTTTAAATCTGAAGTAAAGTTTTGTTGTTTGCCTGAAAATGTACTTCTCACTTGCATTTCTTATTGAGAACAGCTTGTATAAATTCCAAAACGACTTCTATTTGGAAGTTCAATATGAGAAAGAACAGTTTAGCGAAATTACTCATAAAATTTGCAAAACTTTTCCACTACACAATAACTTTCAGTAGATATATTTAGAGACTCTTTTGAAATGCCGTCAGTTTGGCGCGGGACCCGCTCTTACTTCTGCAGCCTAGGACGAAGAATATCCCAGTTCGACAGTTATTTCTTTTTATATCGCTTTTTTACTCGTTTTATTTTGCCCATAAACACTTTTTAGCTGTTCCATTTCTGTCGGTGAAACTGTGCTGCTGTATGTAGTAACTCGTTTTATTTGGAGTTCGTTCAGGAATCCGGCGGAGAAAAACGGTCCTGGGATTTATTTTTTATGGCCATGGAATAGAGACGGCACACAGCAGTAAGACGGAGAGATAGATAGAGAAGAGATAAGGAAGATTATTAAATGGCAGCCTTTTGGGGACGATTCGACTCTTCTCTCCTCGGGGATTGTTTATCCTTTTTAACTGGGTCAATGTTCCCGCGATTTACTCTCGCCTCGCAGCTCGTCGAAAATGTATTCCGTCATCATGGATATAATATGAATTGAGGCTGGAGGAAAGGAATAAATATATCATTAGATCTGACATCGCACAAAAATAGTATACATAGGTATAAGACAACTCTAGAGTTAATCCTAATTTACTGGATATCGTCACTGAAGCGATAATATCATATTTTATAATCTTCTTTGATATTTCAATTCCATCAGGAATACTAACCAGAAAATCTCATTCATAAAGGCCATGGAATTTATTTTTAATCTTGGAAAACATTCCGCATAGTTGTCAATCTCGTTGAGTAAACATCAAATATACTTCCCTGAAAGTCTGTTTGCCCCTTCTCTTCAGTTAACATATATATACGTATCTCTATACTTTTGGCTCCTAGTAAGGGCAACAGAATAGCTTTCGTTTTTCCTTGAAATAACCTTGTTTGCCATTCTGAAGAATCAGCGCATATACCTACCCGTATTTTACCTATTTAACTTTCAAATATTTACCTTTACGCTTGAAGGAGTTCCGAATACTTTCTTGGTATGCCCCGTGATCCAGTATATTATGCTGAAAAGCATGGAAAGCTTTTTGGAAATTGGCTGGCGCACAAAATGTTCATATTCGACCGAGCGAAATGTATGGCTTGGTTCGTAATTTAAATTTATGAAACCTTAAATGACATTGAACGTTGATTAAATTTTAAAAATTTGAATTTTGTGTCATGTATTGAAAATAATCTGCTAATTCAACCAAAATGAAAATCCATAATATCACGTCTGAATTTTCTTGTTCAGATATCTGATAAAAATATATGACAGATGTCACTTCGTATATAAGGATTCTATTATTTCTTGCCGAATTCCTGTGTAATTTTATGAAAATTGGAATAGTTTAATATCTTTGTAAGCCGTTTTTCAGTATTGAGAATAAAGATTGCCTATTAGGTAAATTTCTTATAGAAATATACCTATTGCGATCGTTCACACTTTTGAATTTCGAAAAAATTTCAACGGCATGTTGTTATATATCTATAAGTTAGTCCAAAAAAACATTTGGTTCAAAAGTTTATATATATATATATATATATATATATATATATATATATATATATATATATATATATATATATATATATATATATATATATGTATATATATGGGATATTACGAAATTTGTTAACACGATAGAGGTCGCAGTTTTGAAGGTATCAAGTTCAAATCTGCTACAAAAATCAATCTCTCAAATATCTCGGTCGAGTTCGTTATTGGGCAATATCGGGTAAGTAGTTTCAAAATGGCGCCCATTCAAACATTTAAAAAAATTATCAAAAAAGAGCCGTAGTGTAAATATTATTGAAAATAATTCTAGGTTATAGATATAATCAGTACCTACAATTTTTGTTCGAAGCATTTTTTCATAAAATACACAGGTAAAAAAATAAAAATTAATAAAGAAAAATAACAAATATTGATAAAACATGAACCCTCAATATAAATTTGATGTAATTGTACATTTTGTGGAGATCTTAATATAGACCCTGATTAAATATATATATATATATATATATATATATATATATATATATATATATATATATATTTATTGAAAATAAATAGGCGAAAAAAAAAATCTGCCTTGAAGTGGACAGTGGACTCGAACCCTGTCTGCTTTATATTCAACAGCCAAAACAAAAACCTCTAACCGCAAGGCTATGACAATTTTATGTAATACCTTGTAGGTATACCAATGAAAAGGTTGTTAAAATTTCAAATCAATGAATTTTGAAAAATTTACCTTTCCGCTGACTACAGGCCATCGGGATTTTTTTTACTTCACTTCATTATTGAAGCACTCTGTGTTTGCTAAACCAATTGTAGTTCTGATTGATTCTTATTAATCTATTTCTATGTCAATTTATTTTTACTTTCCTACGCTACTATATAGTAGCTGTATAAGGAAAGTATTGTAATCGTGTGAAATTTTCCGTATCGAGATTTTTGCAAATGTTGACGTTTCATTTTGCGAAAAAATAGTAGTAGTAATAGTACTTTCTTAAATTTTATTAGAGAAAAGATTTTGCCCGCGACTTCGTGCGCCTGACAAAACGCATTTAATTCCATGCGTTAGTTTGTTTGTGTGTACAAACATACAGAGAGACATACGCTGTAAAATAGAACCTATATTTTAAGTTATACCTCTAGCAATACATCGGTGAACATTACATTCAATTCCATGCAGTAGTTTTTTCGTAATGCGTTTACAAACATACAAACCCTCCCATATTAGTGTGTCTTAAATATCTATAATGTACAGACATCGGCCTGTTACAATTTTATTACATGTACAGATAATTGATAAAAGGCAGATGTTAATTGAATTACAGAATAATCATACATTTCGAATAATTCTATTTAGGCATATGCAGGGTGTTTCCTAAGTACGTGTAAAAAATGCAGGAGCATGTTGCTGGCGTCAAAATAAGAAGAAAAGTTCCTATAAACATATGTCCGCAAGTTATCCGTTTCTGGTATATAGAGTGTCATAATGGTGCAAGGTGGCTATTTTCAACAATTACTTTGATTAGTACTCTCATCTAACTGTTTTAGCATTAACTTGGTCCTAATTACTATTCCCTATTATTATTATCAGTATTACATTTTAATATCACCTGATTCCTATTCTGAAATGAAATCGAAGAATAATAGTTTCTTTAACTAAATTAATTTTGAATTCAACTTTGACACTCTGTAGGTATCTCAGAAAAGACATATGTTTATAGGAACTTTTCTTCTTATTTTGACGTCAGCAACATGCTCCTGAATTTTCTACACGTACTTAAAAAACACCCTGTATAATAGGAACTTTGAGAGCAAATGCTCCATTTTCACTTTAACTACTTCAATGTTTGTATGATTAACTTTATTATATGGAAATGTAACATATCTGGACAGGAAAAGACAATACAAAAAAAAATATAACTTCTGGAAAACACAAGATAAATATATATTATGCTCATGCCGCAAAAATGAAGAAATAAAAAAAATCCCGATGGCCTGTAGTCAGCGGAAAGGTAAATTTTTCAAAATTCATTGAATTGAAATTTTAACAACCTTTTCATTGGTATACCTACATGTTATTAAATAAAATTGTCATAGCCTTGCGGTTAGAGGTTTTTGTTTTGGCTGTTGAATATAAAGCAGGCAGGGTTCGAGTCCACTTCAAGGCAGATTTTCTTTTCGTCTATTTCTTTTCAATAAATATACTATATATTTTTTTAATCAGGGTCTATATTAAGATCTCCAGAAAATGTACAATTACATCAAATTTATATTGAGTGTTCATGTTTTATCAATATTTGTTATTTTTCTTTATTAATTTTTATTTTTTTACCTGTGTATTTTATGAAAAATTGCTTTGAACGAAAGTTGTAGGTACTGATTATATCTATAACCTAAAATTATTTTTAATAATATTTACACTACTGCTCTTTTTTGATAATTTTTTTAAATGTTTGGATGGTCGCCATTTTGAAACTACTTACCCGATATTGCCCAATAACGAACTCGACCGAGATATTTGGGAGATTGATTTTTGTAGCAAATTTGAACTTGATACCTTCAAAACTGAGACCTCTAATATATATATATATATATATATATATATATATATATATATATATATATATATATATATATATATAAATTAAACTTTTGAACCAAATGTTTTTTTGGACTAACTTATAGACATATAACAACATGCCGTTGAAATTTTTTCGAAATTCAAAAGTGTGAAAGATCGCAATAGGTATATTTCTATAAGAAATTTACCTATATTTCTATAAGAAATTTACCTAAAAAATGTTTTTGTGGATAAATATAAGATTAAAATGTCAGTTCAAAAGGTGAGTTTGGCTGAGCGATATCCAATATCCAGTCTTCATAATTCCTCCACCTGTTTCAGTTGCGAAAGAAAAAAATAAGATAGGTAGGTATTATTTAAAAAATATTCACTGAAACCGAACACAGTTATTCAGCTAATAACACTCAATGTTTGGATGCATTTACGAGAGTAAGCGGAAGAAAGATGCGAAAAATATGATTTTCTTCAATCGATTTCATCCCATCCATACTATATATATATATATGATAAATGTTTTTCTCACTGATGTCATTAATCTTGTTTGTGTGATGTAGAGAAAATCTGCTGAAACAAGCAAAAACTAGCGGTAACACGTTAACAACACATCTTAGGGTGCATCCTGATTGATGATTCCTTCAACTTGTAATTAATAGTTGGTTAATGGTATTTTCTATATGTTGGCGTCTTCCGATGCCTTAAGAGCAATAAGAGATATAAACATGGAAGTAAGCGACTACTTTGTCACCGGGTTGGTTGATTTTTGCACCAAAGGCTTGTTTCTCCATAGAGATCTCATAAAATTATTAATTAACTACAATTTACTGATTGCGATATACTGTGACAAAAATCTGTAACAGATGCATTTGTTCATCAAAATTTTTAATTTTTCCTTGAATAAATTAAGCAGATTGTGCTCACTAATTTGGTTTTAGTAGGTAGTATTAGTCTATATAAATAACCATTTTAAGCAAGTGACAGATGGCTTTACTAGACCTGCCCAATGTTGCCAAGTAGTGATACTTTAGTAGGTAAATTTATAAAATCTGCTGGATACCTGTTGTTGTAGTAACTTGTCATCTTTAGTGTCATACTTAACTTTATTATTGTTAATATAATAGAGTAGAAAAAGAATTAAGAAGAACTAGTAGAAATAATACCGGTAATAATCGAAATACACGCAAACATAAAAATATTGACAATTGATTAAATTAAAACCTATATTTCATACGCTCCAAGTAAATTTTTGTGGAAGGTGCTTAAAAACATATCCGCGAAAGTCTCTAGGTCAAAAGATTGATATTCTTGCGCTTCCGGCTGCCATGCATTAGATCCCAGGCGTAGAGATTTTTCTCGAAACTATACGGTGGCCATCTCGTGGAAAGCACTGACAGCCTACCGCAAGTAATAATGCCTTGTACAGCATCTCAAATACTAGATATGCTACCTTTGTTGCCGCATATTTATGTCTGTCTAGAGAGTAGAGAACTTCAAGAAGAAGATATCTTGGTCATTTTCATAATCCAGGTGTGATTTTACCTACAAAATAGATAATAAAGAGAATATTTTCGTCATGATCGCACACATATATTCGACTACCCTCCTGTAACGTTTCGAAAGAGATATTAAAATTTTTTATATTCAAACGCAATATAACCAAAGGAATAAAAAAATCGAAATCAGTAAACTAAAAATACAAATCACAACCCAAACGTAATATAAAGTCATTACGAAGCCGAGATACTCGTACCTTTCTTATTTTTGTTGTATTCTGATTACTTTGTTAATAGAGTACCTACTTTTTCTGAAAACAGTCACTGTTTTAAAACTTTCAGTAGTAGATCTCTTACTGTACGTGTGCCAAGACAGATACAAAATGTTTCGAGAGTACCAATCAGCAAAAAAGAAGAGGATTTTTCTATATCTTTCGCCAGCGCTACTGGCTATTTTTCGAATTAGAGAGTACCACCTCAGCAGGCACTGAAGCTTGTTTCAATTTCATGAACAAATGTTTCTTCATAATATCTAAAACAAATAATAGATACTTTAGAAGTTATGGGACCTTTAAACGGCGACCATTTCAATTCAAGAAGGGCAAATAACAAATACAAAGTTCTCTCATTTTCAAACGTTGCGATATGCCATAGTAGATATAGTTTCAGGAAAAAATCAGCTTAAATAAGATATTGAAATTTTTTTTCATAATTTAAAAAAATTCATAAAACACTCAAAGCTTCAGACCGTATCACAAATTGCGTCAACATCAAAAGCATTTAACACTTTTATAGTCAAAAAGGTAAGACATATTTTGCTGAGAAATAATTTTTCAAGTACCGTGCAAAGCCTTTTATCTCTGCGCTGGAAATTCGTCAGCGAAAATTGCCCCAAAGCTCGTCAAGGGACAGCTCTCTCCTAGGCAATCTCATAAAGTTAAGAATTCCTTCACTCCGGTCGTGTCATATAATTTCTCTTCACTTCAACGATTTCAAAACGGTCCTCGTATAGTATATATGTGTGTAACAGGTAATAAACCAGGCAAAGCCTCTCTTCTCGTCTCTCACAAATTACCAACTTGAACTACAGTGGTTGTATAGCCACTTCAATTGACATGAAACTATATTATATTATACACTGACGAGTACTTAGTGTCCGTGCTTATGATATTAGAATGGGATGAGGAAGTTCTGTGTATAACAAAGACGGCTTCATATCTAACATCTTACACAACTCCCCAACAATATACCTCTATGTATATACATAGCTCGTAACTCTCTAATCTTACTTCCACTCGAGGAAATCTCAACATTTGTCATTATCGTCACTAGTGTACTGGCACTGGCGGTGCTGTGGAAGAGATTGCTGTATATTGCATATCTTGGTATAAAGGAAAATACTTTTCCCCGAGCAAGAGCAGCAGCATTTACACTTAAGGAAAAGTGTGCGGACTTGCGACGATAACGCATGATGTTAGAGGGGAGTGTGGAGAGGGAATAAGATTGAACGGGAGCTGAAGTGAAGCAAGAAAATCGCTCTTTGTGAGAAGACGTACTAGGTACATAATATATTCTGGCAGTAGTAGTCGGCGATTGTTTTTCTCTCCACCCACACTCTGGATATTATATGAGAAGGAGGTCGAGTCAAGGTCGTTAGTGTTGCTACTGCTGCTAGATCTGGGGCAAACCAGGGCAAGCTGAGCGGAAATGAGCACAAAAAACGTCAATGAAGTGTATAAAATAGGACAACACACACACAAAGACACATTCTGATGCTTCCATCATGAAATTGATTTGAATGTTGTGAGAGAAAAACCTAATTTGACATTTAAAATGGGAGTCTGGCGCAGAGTTGCGTTTTTGTGGAATAAACAATATTTTGAGAAGCATTGGAGCATGAAATAGCTTAAATGGTAAATTATTTACCGATGTTAGTTATGTTCTAGAAGAAACTGGCAAACAAAGTACTTACGATTGGCAAAGTGTATAGAATAAGTACATATTAATGTCAAGAACGAAATAAAACGATGGCAATTAATAATGTAGACAATTTGACCACAGGTAATGGTAAAGTGGACAACGTTAGGCATTTTAAGTGTCTTAGAAGCATTTTCAATCAAGAAGTACTTTCTTGCATTGTTGAGTAAGCCGAGAGATCATTCAATAAATTGGGAAAGATATTTAAAGCCTGGCATCTGCCACTAGCATTACGAGTAAGAATTATCAAATGCTGCGTGTTTTCTTTGCTATGATAAGGTTTTGAAGGATAAACTCTAACAAAATAAATCATAAACAAATTAGTCTGAAGATCTATAAGGATGATAAAATTTCCTGGACCGAATGAGTTAGAAATCAACAGGTTTTGGATAAATTAAAGAAATAATTAGATATATTGAGAAAATCAATGCACCACATATGAAATTCTGTGCCTAGTTAATTTTTCAGTGCAAAATAATTGAAACAATGTGTTGGGCAACAAAATATATCATTCATTTGTTCAATTATTATATCGAGTGATAAAAAAAAATCATTTGATCTAGGCTATTTCAAATGATAAAGATATTTCGAAATGTCTTTGATAGAGTCAGAAGGGAAATAAGGTATTATCTCATAAATGGGTGTTCGAATGGCTAATTAAATGAGCCAACGGTCGATGGCTGCAATAATATAATCACACATAATAAATGAATCTGTATGATTTTTTCATAATCTTGCCAATGTCCGTTTTGTCATGTTCATTTCTATTCATATTTAAAATGATTTTGTAAATATTTTAAAGAAGATCCTTTTGAAAGGTCAAATAATAGATTACCTGCTTTAAGTGAATCTGACAATCAATAGAAAATGTTTCAAATAAACCAATTCAAATAAATTTCGCATAAGTTATAGAATACTAAAACAATCTTTATTTAAATGTGCAACAATTTATCTCTTTTTATGAGCTTTTAAAACAAGAATTACCAAATGATTCAAACGAAATGAAACAGGGATTTCATGAATTATGTGTAAATTATCCGTCTGCAAAGTGAAGTTCAGAAATACTTCAACAAATAAATAGAAAATTATATTTTTTATGTTCATTATATATGGAAAGCCATATAAAACATGTTTGAACAAGGATGAATACCGCCTGTTACCAATTCAGAAACATGAAAAGTAAAGTGGACGAAGAGGTAGGTACTAAGAATACTGGAATTCTGTCTAGTACAGTTGATACTCTAGTATGGACTCTCATTTGGGAATCGTTGGCATATTCTAATAAAGCCTTTGAAAAACATCTGTGGTCCGTTGTATGTCCTATCAAAGAAAATTAAGCCAACTAGTATCTGACATTTGGAAGAAAGGCACATGCGCGTTGGTGATTTGTTAAGCAGAGCCGACTCATAATGGTTAAAGGACATTTTTAATCTCATTTTGACTCTGCAATTTTCACAAATATAAAAATTAAAATAATCAATGCAAAGGATACTTTCAAGTTGAGAAGGTTCACTTTGGTTATTTTTAGCATAGAAGGAAACGGCCCCTGCTCATCTAGTTATATTTTAGATCACCTCCCATACTGCAGACTGAGTACCGGCCTAAACTAACCAGTAATTTTTTTTGTTGAAATCTGCTTTTATTCAGTGGAAGACTATCTAACTTCAGAAACTACCTGTCAAGTTTATTATGTTTTAATATTTCTTTAAAAAACCTTGACTAGCCTCATGTCCTTTTACAAAATTATATATAATTTTATTATTATTTGTGTATATCTATTAATGTTGATCGAAAATATATTTTTGCTCCAAAAACTGACAACTGATGTGTCATTATTCATCATTATGAAATTTTAGATGATCCCATATTTACATGTCACACTTCGAATGTATTATCCCAGAGATAAGCTAACATAAAAAAAAAGAAAAAAGAACGAGAATTCGATTAATGAAGTATGTAAACTTATGAGGAATCTCGAATTTGAGATTTGTCCAGTGTCAATAAATTTTCGTTATTTATTATTCCATTGGATCCAGAGAAGCTACCATTTTCTAAAATTAAATAATTTCATGTTTCTTGGTTTCCTTAACTTCCACTAATTTATCTGTCTACATATCCGACTGTTATCCAAAGCTTGAATAATGTGGTTTACCTCTAGTATCGTTGGAGATATTGATGGTATTTTCTATTTTCTCAATCATACAATTAATAGCCCTGCCAAAATTTCAATTTCAAATTATCAACCATCATGTCACCATACTGCATTCTCATTGTGAAAAAAAATTATAGACAGAATACTCGTTACTCTCAGTCATATATTTGTAGTTTCTGAAATCTTTTGTTGAAAGTAATAATATAATATTGCAGTCTTGAAACTAATTACAATACTTATATTTAGTGTGTTTGTTTCGTTCTTCACGAATTTTAATGGAAAGATTTTTATGATGTTTGAAAATTCACGATACAAACCAAATGATCAAGTATTTATATCAAAAGGAGCAATAATACAATATTCAAGCTATCTTGCATATACGTAATAAACTCTGCTATTCTTATTTTTAATAAAAAATCGGCATGAATACAATACAACAATATGGAAGCAACAGAAATGAAAACAATACAGGATTTGCTTATTTAAATACAATAAGTCAGTGTAGGTACTGTTTGTATAACAGCTACTATCAGAAATGTCGGAAATTGCTCAATCCACTTAAGGATGCACTACTACTAATGAATGCAACGAACCAAAAATAACTTTTAACGATAAGTCAACATTTGTCTCCTCACACTCTCGTCAAAGTATGCCTGTAGTTTGGGCTATAAAAAAATTATGAAAACATTCCTAATTACGTTCACTTCTATGCTAAAAATACAAATTTATTTCAGTTCATCATCTAAGCAGAAAATACTCTACTACATACTTAGTTCAATGTAACTATAACTAACTAAATTATAGAAGAATATGAACAGATTTATTTAATATTTCAACATTATTCAATCTATAAGATACTTAAAGTGTGGAATAAAATATGGCTTCTAGATGTAATATCAATAAAAATACTTGTCATCTAGGGTCATATAATTATTTTTTTATGTTATCTTTACTTACATATAACGAGGCATTTCGAAAATTTATTAATAACGTTATTAACGTTTATATCTCAATACTGCCCCTCTTTGTCGTTTTAGCAACGACTTTTTCATTGAGCACCATCAAAGATGGCCCCTGTGGATGCCTTCTGAAATACCACTCGCTTCGGCCTTATCATCATAGCAGCAAGTTATTGCGTTCATATCCTGTCTCAAATAAAACATTGGCTGGCTACTTTTTTGATGGAACTGTGTCTCTCTCTCTCTTAATAGGTACTTAACGAACGACTTTTACGACATCCATTTCTTTTTTGGGCCCTTATACCATTAATCCTTTTTTGTTGTTGTTGAAGGGATGATGTTCGTGTGCACTATCTTCGTTCGTTTCCGTTTTTATTGTTTATAAACAAACAGCTGGGCGCGAATAAAAAGGAAATTGACTTTCGTTTATCGGATTGAGATCAATGGAAGCTCAGGTTTTGTCGCACTTTGTTTTATAGGTCGGGTTTAGTTTTTTTTGTTGTTGCTGCTGTTGAATGTAACAAGCACTCGCAGTAAAAGCGTCGTATTAAGAAAGTGACTGTTTATTTGGTAGAAATGTCGCAAAGTTTTTGCGATTCTGCTCGAGAACGTTTCTTGTTGTTTGGAAGCATACCTCAGATGCTGATTGTCTTTGGCTTTTTACAGGCATTCATCTATTAGTTTTTCATATTTGGGTATTTTAAGATTATATAGAAAAAAAGTGGAATTTTATTTCTTCATATTGTGCAAGAGCACGCTCTAAACAATTTTTGCTTCCTTTTTTTATCAGCAATGAGATGAGATAAGAAACTTTTTGAAAAGAAAAAGACCAACATCATTAGAGGATTTGACGAAAAACAAAGTACCAAACAACCTGTCGAGTGTGGGCCGGGCTCGCGTTGAGAGGATTGCATACTTGGGATTTTCGTATAGGATTTGCAGTAAACTCCTATATTCTGATTTTTTTATTTAGTCTCAGTAGTGTACATAAAATGCAGTCTATGTCTTTTTCCCATAATATTTCTTAAACTGAATTTAAAAAAAATAAACAACCGAACTGATAACTCCTCCTTTTTTGAATTTGGTCTAAGCATGGGAAAGTACGAGTCGAGCTCATGTGAGGAAGGTTCCGTACTAAAGATCTTCTCATAGGTTTTAATTTAAAGTTTTAGTAAACGCCTATATCCCGCATTTTTTCGAAATGTTAAGCTTAACAGTTTCAGAGATAATGAGGGTAATGGTTGATTTCCTTAAATTTTCCGTAATATCTCCTAAGCTGCTTATTTCAAGATAACATAGATATATATATATATATTGTTTGATTTTAAATTCTTGAATGGTTCAATATTTGATAAAAGAGATTTTTGTAGGGGATGCAGTCATTTAAAAAAAATGTTTGGATTAAACCGAACTTTCGAAAATGTGTATTCCCTTCATCATGGAAAAATTCGTGAATTTAGATGAAATTAACTACAAATAGGAAAGATTTCATAACCATCAATCATAACCAAAAAGCAGACTATCTACGATATTTGAACTTAACAGACAAATATATAGACACGGAACCATAAAAATTGAAATATCGTACGAATCAAATACATCTTATTAAAATACAACATATAATGTAGAAAATATATGCGAAATCCTAAGTACTGAACGTATCCCATGCAGTCCCGACTCAAACTTGACTCATTTCTCTACATTAGATAATATGGGGACATCTTTTTTGCGCAATCTTTATTTTTACACTCTCCATACTAATGCACAAAAAATAATTATTGTACACAAATATTCCCATTGTATTGCCCTTTAGAGAATGGAGAATGAATTAAAAAAATCTGGTGTGTCCACTCAAACGACTTTCCTACCGCTCGCAGGCAGTGAATGAAAAATTGTACACTCTTACAATACTCTCCTTACATAGCGACGATAACAGGGTAGGAAAGTAAAAATACTCTGGACAAATCGTGCTACCACTCATTTTTTTCATGTAACATTTTTTTCGCAAGATGAAACGTTTAGCCAGAATCTGAAGAAACATGTGGAAAATACGGAATTTTATTCAAGCATAACTTTTTTTGTGCTTTTTCTCAGAGATGAAGCTATATGTAGGTGGTAAAGGGCTCTCAGAAGAATACAGGCAAGTTTAATCAAAATCCTTAGAGCCGTTTTCCCGCTATAGCCTTGAGCAAATCTCGTTTTTTGGCTATAGCTCAACACCCAGTGTATACAGGATTCTCATTGAGGGCCACTGGCGAGTCATATTGGAACCAAACAAAATAAAAAGAAAACAACAGAATACACTGATCCGTTCCCGAGATAATGCTGTCACAGACAGACGGACAGACAGACTGACCAATGGCTAAAAATATGTTTATTTGACTTTAAAAACTCTGAAAGGTCATTATTTGTAAAAATCTCGATACCGAAAATTTCACATGATTACAATACTTTCCTTATACAGCTACTATAGTAGCGTAGGAAAGTAAAAATAAAAATATTAACTAAAAATCTAAAGAACGACTGAAAGTTGTTGCAACAAGCGCTACCCCCTACTGGTAATATTCCTTCTATAACTATTTTTGATAAAAAACTGTTGCTCTAGAAGAGCACATCAGTAATTTTCCTGGCAATGTAAATTCATCAACGATGCGCATGCAGAGAATATATACAATGAAGCGTAAAGATGGCCGTTTTTTTCATAAATGTGTTTCTGTTGCTTTTGAGAAATGTGGTGGAAATTATGCAATTTCCAGAGTTGTAGGGTGGAGGCGCGCGTCAGCTCACCGGCATAAATTCCGAGGTATTCCATCAGTCAGAGCAGCTATTATATTTTGACGGGATAAATCGCCATAATTTGATAAAATATAACTGGTGTATAAATCCAAGCGACGCCGTGGTGGCGACGGGTACATGGTAGGTACATGAGGGATGAGTGAACAACTCCTTTCTCCCTTTTCAACCCCATCTACTACCCGGCTGTAGTAGTAGATATTACTTGCAGCTGCTGTCAAGTTTTCACTTTCTCTGCCAGTTCTTCTTCCCCATCAAGAACTCTCTGGCTATGCTTGAGAGGGAGGAGAGGCGGCTAAGTTGCTCTGCTCAGGTTATTACTCTTAATAACTAACTGGTTATTAGATTGTGTATTAAGTCATTTATACATTGGCATAGGCGAAGACACATCGACATTGCGTATTAAGTTGATGATGATTATGATGATGATGACGATGAATAATTACCCTAAACAATTGAGTTTTCTCTTATTCGATTCAAGTTAGAATGGGGTAAGTATCTCTCGTTGTATAGTTTTGGTTGATGCAAAGACAATAATTGGGAAAGTGAACTATTGGATCGCTGCCTCTAATGTGATATGAATGTGAGCGTATTTTGTGTTAGGGGGGAATTTTGATTGAAATGTAATGTAATTGTGATGATATTATAGTTGCTCTTCCATGATAATCATCAGTAACAGTTTATTAAGGGTAACAATTTATCACCCCCCATGAATGACAAGATTTTCACATCTCGAATACCATGTGAATCTCACTCATCGCTTATCACGTATCTCTACTTCGATAGATGAATAGGTAGGTACACGTATGTCTACTTCGATATATAAATAGGTGTATGTAATTTATTCAAATTTGAAACAGATTTCATAGAACAAGGATAACATAAGTTTTAGCAACACGCACTATTATGAAAATACCACTTTCGAACATTGAGTGTCGTGACTCAAATGTTCAATATTCAAGGACTTGATTACTTCTCATTTATCAAAAGAGTGTGCAAAGTAGCTAATTCTTCCAAACCACACGATATATATATATATATACCTACTTTATATGGCAAGTGTGGAAAGTAAATGTCTTTATACAAATAGGCTCTGACTCACAATTCAGTCAGACATGGAATCAATACAGACAGTTCACGTTATGACTATTAAGGTACTAAATGGCAATGCCAAACGTCAATCAATAATTGAAAATAACAAATGCTGATTCATATGATAAAAGTCATGGAACATATTTATCTCAAATTGAACTTCTAAAGCAGTTTGCTCTCAGACACTTGCAGTTGAAACTACTTACTTTCGGCTTATTAAAATGAAACTAATACATTTTACAATTAAGTTAATATACATTATTTAGAGCTACATATACGTTAAATAATTATTGTAGTGATTGCATTAAATTGAAAAATATCATAGGACGTTTACTGTCATTTGCACTGATTTCATGTCTAACTGATAGAAAAATAAAAATGTAGTTAATTAACTCAATGCGCCTCTTCCCGCACTAGTATGATAAAATGATTACTACATTCCTACGTTTAAAAAATAATAATAAAAGAATCTGGCGAGTTTCCTAGATATTTGATTATCATTCGCCATTTCCATTATTTTATTGACCACTTGATATAGGTACTTACTGTACTTCAACAAGTATAAAATCTAGAATGGTTGAATCCAACCTGGAATCTGAAATATATATATTACCGCTAGCGTTTGCAATCTCGAAATTAAGTAAGCGTTCAACTATTTTGAAGACTAATGATACTGTAAAAAAATGATTATTTTTATTTTACAAAAATCAGAACCTACTTTATTACTTTGTACAATGAAAAATACAAAATAATATTAATTCTACTGGTACCTACTCGTACTTTTGAAGTTAATGCCAAAAATTTTCCATCTACCTATAAATGCATAACTTCAAAATTACCAAACCAATTACCAAATAAATATTATTTTATATTTTCAGTGCACCAATTAATACATTCATCATAGTTTGAATAGATGTGATGGCTTCCACAATACAAGAGATTTTCTGACCGTTATTTTGGAATAATAGAGACAAGTGCATAGTTATCATATCATAAAGTTGTAAAATAGAATTAATCACCATCTTGTGAATAGCATCAAGTACTTGAGAAATTAATGTTAAACGGAAATCTCACATCGTTTGTAAATGAACTGAAATCAATTCATACGGTCATTCATTTCTCATGTCAATCCAATAATATAAGGCTCTTTGAATTATTTATGGCCATTCTTTTGACATGTACTATGCATGTTCTCGCGGTATATTGATTGTGTAGTATATAGGAAAACAAAGACGGCAAAGTTGACGTATCGCGAATGATGCTTAACGATGTTTAGATTTTGTTGAGGAAGTTGTTTTACGGCTGTTTGATTTTCTAATTGACGTTGAGGCTTATATGGAGAGATATGTAAACAAATCTAAAAATAATCACCCCATTTTGCGTCTGTTGACGCTTTAACTGTATTAGTTTTGACGATATGGACAATACAGTATTGACTGACATGTTCACATTTTTTGGTAATGCTTGCTAAAATTATAGACTACCTGATTAAAAGTTTATAATAATCTACTGTCATAATTCATTCTTCAAAATATTTGGCATGAATACAAATAATATTACGAACTTGTTTTGTGATTGGCTTAGTATTGACAAGTAAAATCAAAATTAAATATGAAACATAACCTCCCTACAAAACCGACACGAGATTCAAATGGCCAATAGATCAAACAATTCTGCAAAACTGTTCAAAATGATAAATTTCAAAACAAACTTTGTATACATTAACTACAAATTTTCAATGTCAAATGTTTCTGAAAGTTCTATAAAAAATACTTAAAAGGCCCTAGCTGATGAGGTAATAACATTGCTCATTTAAACAGATTTTAAGTTTGCATATTTTTTATGTTCTCGTTGGAGTCAAAATACCGATTTTTTAAACTTATTGGAAAAAGGGGATATAAGAAACTTTAATATTTGAGAGTTCTAATTTAATTCAAGTATGTAGATTCTTATTTGTAGTACAAATTTACAAGGTCAGAGAAGAACGAACGCTCCCTTACCCAGTTTGGATCATATCCAAATGGAAATAGTAAATTAACTTTGACCTTTTGTTATCGCTGGGCTATTTTGAGAATTATCCTCAAACAACTACGTCTTGAGTAAAAATATAGTATTGGAGAAACAAATCGAAATTCTAGACACGTGATCAGGATATCGAAAACAAACGGGAATAGTCAGGAAGAGATGCCTCCACTTGGGAGGTTATTAGAAAATGTGTATAACGTTAATAAGTAAGAGGGGGGGACGAATCGCCCTGAGGAAATGAAAAAGGGCACGTAACTGTAGGGACCAACGTTTGGGGATAACGTAACATTGGGGATCCGTTGAAGGGGGGGATGTTTAGCAGAATACCAAAGACGCACGGAAGTAACAGTCTTATGATCTCGAAGAGCTGGGCTTTATAACACAAAGGGAGAGCCTCTTGAGATTGTTCTAAGGGTCTTAAGGAAGTCAAGGGATACGCAAGATGATGAGATGGAGTGGCAGCCAGGAAGTTTTATGAACAGATGCTTCAGCGTTTATTGATTTTAATAACTGACAATGGAAGTTGGCGGGAGGGTAAAATGCCTGAGGAAAGCGATTGGGAAATATGCCTGCCGGAGAGAAATGCTTTTCGATATTCGATATAATAAGGGTGGTAGTTTTCTGGAAAGAATAGATATCTAAAAACAAAAGAACTAATTGATCAGTGAGTGAAAATACATAATGTAAAAATAATAAACAAATACTATCATCATCGTGTAAAATATTCATGGACAAAGCCAGAATTTCAGTACAAATTGCTTCGCAGTTTCTAATGCCGCCGATGAAAATCAAAATATTGATTCGTTTCGTAAAGTTCTGGGATCGAGTGTTCTCGATAGGGAAAATGTATATTTATGTATAGTCAGCGAAAGTGTTATCCAATATCATCCCAGTATATTCCACTCTCCTCACTCTCTGTTTGTGGCAGCAGTTTACACTGAAAGTTAGCAAACACTCCGTTCCAGTGTTATGGATATGCCAAGCTTGTTGTCTAAGTTACTCTTGTGCCTTTCGGGAAATCCTTGACATGATACATATTTTTATTTTATTTCACTGCTTCTGTTTGTGGCAGAATATTGCGAGTATGCATTACAACTCCAAAATACAAGCAGAATTTCGTTGTAATTTTTGTTATAGAGTCTAAGAGTATAACAGTAATTAGGGTATAAAATATTTCGCCTCAGGTGTTTATATGGAAATAAAAAATATCCTGGCGATGCTAAAAAGTTTAATTTCATGAATTATGAAAAAATACCGACAAGATATATTTTGGAAAAAAATCTTACATGCTACATGCTAAATCATTCAAGCCACTAAACAAGTATCATGATCATCAACATTGCATCGTTCTAGAATTTAGATTGTTAACCAAACATTATTTTATTATGAATACCATAGCCATTTTACTAATGATGAATATCCATAACAGAACGCAACTTTAGATTATAACGATTCTGAAAATTAATTTGAGCTGATTAAAGGCAATCCAATTAAATTTAAAAGAGAACGTTCATGAAAACTCAATATGACATTCATATCCAATAATTTGAACCTGTCTGATATCGTATAATGATGAGCGAATAATTCAATGGTTGTTTGGGTATTTCATTCTGTGACAAGAGTTCGATGTCCTGACGCCTAGGTTGTGCTGCAATCTTCGGCCAATACACAAATTAAAAGTGTGCCACGTTGGCAACTTTTTAATTAATACTTCAATCACTTTCCCGGAGAGGTTTTTTCTTTGTCGTTGTTTGTTATTCAAAGATAGAAGCATTTTTCCAAAGTACTATGAGTAGGAGTTTATGGCATATTTATACAGGATGAATCATGAGGAACGGGCCAAATTCCAGGAATTAAATACTTCTTAAACATTAAAATAAAAAAATCTCATATGTTATAATCCGATTCTTATATTTTTTCAAGTTAACATGATTAAAACGTTTCTCCAGCATTCTACTTGCATATACATTTTCGTTTGTACTCATACATTGCAGAGTATGCCATGTTCGAGGCTCAAAAAAATTGATAACTTTATTGTTCTGCTAATGCGTCAGTGTATTGTGACAGTGATTTAAGTTAATTTTTGAGTTTATAATATTAAACGACAAATTTAGAAAAGTTTGAGAATATTCTGGATGGAGAAGATGCAACAAATGTCATGAAGAATATGAACCTACTCAATTGGATATTCCACAAAGAGTAACAAGGACACTTCATGAACATGGCTTACAACCATGACAGGAACAGAGTAAGGGCCAGTTTTATAGGACATTTCAACTGGTTGAAGTAAAATCTAAGGTGGAAATGTTTAAGAAAACTGTCAGTTGCTGTTATTTCAACATTGGGTTGAAGGTTTATAATACAGAAAGTCACGGTTGACCTTCTGTTGAATTTCAACCTCCAGTCAATCGGATATTATGAAACCGGCCCTAAGACACCTAGAACTGGAAATTTTTTCAGAAGTTTCATTTCTGGATGCTCTACTTATTACAAAGTATTAAAAACAGGTGTGTTTTGTAGATGAAGTAGAAAATATTTTTTAACATAGAACGACTATGATGTTAAAATGTTATTTTATTTTTAATTACGTTATAACCTGTAAGCAAATGAAAATTGGATAGTAACATATGTGTTTTTACAGCATTTTTACGTGTAGAACACACTCCTTGTGTTAAGTCCGTTCGTGCCAACTCACCCTGTATAAATAGTAGACCATGGTGGAGCTATCTATCACTTGTCTGAGGTACGGTCTGGAGCTCTTCATTTTAATTGAATTTCTCGATAAATTTATTGATAAAGCAAATTAAACGGAGCGTTTTTCACATCGTGAACATATTTATAGTTACCTATGGATATAGATAATTTTATTTATAGGTGAAGGGTGTGCCTCTTACTTTTTTTTATGGGAAAGCAGTACATCGTGACAAGAAATTTGATACAGTAAAAATATGTGTATGAGAGGAGCGCTTCAATAGAAATTATTCCATTTACATTTTATATGCACGGTGTACTGGTACCTATTTGTAAATATTCGAACTACAGAGTAGGAAAAACGATTAAAGAAATGTTCCGAATTCAGTCCAAATTCAAACCTCAATGTTTATTGTTCCATTGTTTTCAAATAATTATATTCCAGCTATGATGGATTCCCTACCCGTTAAATAAAGCTCCACGACTTATCTTGAAATAATAACACAGCTCAGTATATTTACTGCCTTAATTATGAAAATAAGTACCTATGATTGTTCGAGAATTCTATGATTTAGTATCTTAGACCTGGTATTCATAAAGAATTTTAGTTTGGTACTAGTTTATTTTGTTGGTTAATATCAAGCGAAGCTATTACCGATCTAAGATTTGTTTATGCATACGGCTGTTAAAGTCTGAATTCAATAATTGCGAATGGTGGTGGACAACAACTATCAGGTATTGATTTTATAGAAAATAATTATTGTTGATGAACGTTAAACATTATTCATACTTAAAAATATTACATCACTTTTTCCATAAAGTTACAATGAGTAAATTTTGAGAACCTACAATGTTAAAAACAGGTTTATTTAAATTTAATCAAAAGTAAGGAGACAAATATAGCTTGTAATAAATCAATGAAAATCTCTTTCCAATGAAAAAATCTGGTTTGTCCACTCACACAAATATAAAAATGATCAGTTCAAGTCGTAGAATATATTTCTCAGCGTATCAAGATAAACAATGGACATGTTCAATTTTGACGTAGGTAGAACCGTTTAGTATAAATATCTGGGAGACCGAGCTTTGCTCGAGTAACTAAGGATTAAGAGTGGGTCTATAAGAGTTAGTATTTTAAGCATGTTTAATCTTAGTTCAAAAATGTGCATATTTCTTGTTAAAATTTATTGCGATTGCTAGGTCGGTAAATATTGTTTTATCGTTCACATAGCTCATAATTTACAGATTTCAAAATAAATATGAATGTGAAACATACCAGAACTCAGCTGTATCACCAATCGCCTTCTCGACTCCCAAATCCCATAATGATATTTATATCGCAACCTGCGGAGTCATTCCCGAAAAAGCTAGTATGGACGTCGACGGTCACACCGATTAAAAAATGAAAGTATCGCCAATCGATTTCTTATACTAGAACTCAGCTGTATCATCAATCGACTTCTCGACCCCCAAATCCCATATTAAAATTTGCATCGTAATCTGCGGATCCATTTCAGAAATAGCTATTGTGGACCTCGAGGGTCACACCCAATAGATTGCTCAGGTCTTAAAACCTCTTTTTGTAAATTTTTATCCATATCTGCCGAACCATTCAAGAAAAAATTATGGACCTCGAGGGTGATACCCTCGCGTTTTGTTAAAGAAGTCGCTAATATATATAATCTTAAAAATTGGAACCTTATCTATATACCAAATTTCATCAAAATCGTTAGAGCCATTCTCGAGATAAAATTTATATATACAGGCTATTTCAAATTCGACTCTCACCATTGGGATCTCGGAAACTATAGGGAATACGAAGATGGTCAAATTGGGGCAAAGTTGTGCAGTGATGTGCTCAACAATACGTCGTTTAGAAATTTTTTAAATTTCGAGTAGTTCTGGAGATATCCGGAAACAACTGAATTTTCGGAAAATTTTGGCTTTATTTCTTAATGGTCTTCCAACTAAATAGCACATTTACACTGCCACTTTTTTCACTTTTTCCAATGGTGTTAATAGTTTTGTAATCTGACGTTTTGTCTATGTTTAACTAACATGAACTTTTTTCTTAACGGAGCCCTATAGGCATTCCACAAATTTAAATAGCCCTTTTTATTACCTCTTTGACGATGTACCATAAGTTGGTCTTGGTCTAAAAATCCGAGAAATTAAATAAAGAGTTGACTTTGATTTTTCCAATCGGTGAAAGGTAAATGGCATTCTGCATTAGTGTCAATTGCTGAGTCGTTGAAAATGGAGTTCTCCAATGCAGAAAAACAAGATATGATAAAACTTTATTACAAGAATGATAGAAACAGTATTGTAATTGTTTACCTCCTCCGTTTGGGTTTGTTAGTCAAAAAAACAACAAAATCGGTCGAACTTCTCCCGAGATAATCTTGACTCAGACAGGCAGAAAAATATCTGAAAATATGTATTTTGGATTCAGAGAACCTTGAAACATAGAATCTTTTGAAAACTGAACGCCTTACATAACTATCAGGAATAAGAAAGTTAGCTATAGGACATAATCAGAAAACCTATGACAATACTATAAAGCACAATGGAGTTTTTAGTAGATTTTCAAACGTCACCTATCTGGTCCGTTCATAGTTCCAACCACTTATTCACACTTATAGACTTAACATACAAATGGACGGAGCAAGAAAGCCCTTTCGCTGATGCTGATAAAGTGTTCATCCGTCCATTTGCTATTTCAATCAATAATACATGCTCTATTCGAGCGTGGCAACATGCAGCTGGTCACATTTTTGGTCATTGTTTTTCAAATCGAGAAACTCTCACAATTCAGTAGTCTAGATTATATAAAATACTACGATAGAAACGATAAAAATCACATTTACGGTAAGTGCTTTACCAATGGCAGGTAGGTTTTTCAGAAGGTCGATAAACTATTTCTGTTTTACCTTTTTATCAATAAAAAAATTCAAGATTCTCACACACAAAATATCGTGCTTACAATTAATATTTAACTCAATAAATATGATTTAATATCTTATTGGTATATTATTTTTTTTACTAGAAAAACATAATTTTCCATCAGTTTGTAACTTGACTATAAATCACTTAAAATCACGACATCAAGCCATAAGTATTATTACATTGCGGATTGCGCCAACAAGGCTGACATTTTCAATTAAGAAGTATTACTGCATTGTATACACTCGATAATATTAATGAATCTTGCACTTTCAACGACTTTTAATTAATCAAATTTCTACACTACATTGTTAAATCCGCTCATCCTACTCGTATTTCTTCCTGCTATAGAATTAGTTTCGAAGGTTCCAATCCTGCCTTGTGTTCACACCCTGTCGGCACAATTCCCAATTCCGTGAAACTAACAAAATGTAACTATGCGACATGGCATTTGGTAATTTCCGGAATATCTCACATTGCACTGACGCTACATCAGACTACACGATAGACAGACAGACAGACACTATGATTGTTGGCTGCACAACACAAAGAGCACTTCGGTGTTGTGCTTTGTATAAGGAAAAAGGTCAACTTGGAGCTGATGCTTTGAACGTCGAGCATCAAACGGCTGGGAAGATCTCAGAAAATGGAGAATCGGTTTTATGGAATGTTGAAACTAGATGTACCTAGTAGGAATACCATTATTTTGAAAATAAATAACACCAATTTCCATTTCTAGGATTTAAGCGAGTTTCTCATTTAAATATGAATATATAAATATTCATGCAAATTTCCTGAATTACCTGTGTTATTAAAATCACATGAATGTTAAACATTCACAAAATAAACTGATGATCCTGCATCAATTAAAAATTAATTAGTGAAAAATGTTAAAAGCCCTGTTCTAATTCATTTGGCTATTAAAAAATACTTTGGAATTAATAAAAGAGGGATAACGTAATAATCCGAGTGCCGATTCTAAATCATCTTATAAGTTAAAATTTAAATTAATTACGGTAGCGGTACAGTAACTTTTAAAATTGGAAACTTTTAAAAATCCATATTACTTGAATGTTTATAAATATTGAAACTTTGATCAAGAATCCTACTTGTTACTTACAAAAATGTTTTTTCTAGCCAGCGATGGTTGGCTCCATAACTTTCAACAAATAAAAAACGAGCCAAATGCGTGTCGGACTCTCACAAGAACTGTCTACCTATTAGGGTTTAAAAGATACAGTCAATAATAAGATCAAGCAAAAACTAAAATTTGTATGGGGACCCCAGTCAATTTTTATTTTATTTTCATTATATTATTACTTTTTGAAAATTGTATGTGTCTACCTACAATTAAGGTGTAAAAGATACAAACAGCAAGTGTAAGGGTCCAGCAAAAATGTTGAAAAAATCTTGTATTTATTGACCGGCGACCCAACCTGAGGAGGTACACAATTCGACGGTTTGTATTTTTTATTATGTTCCCGTTTTTGCATAGGTACCTACCTAGTAAATGATGATTCTTTTTTCATTTGAAGGAATATTGAGAATTGGTCCTATTGAAGAAAAAAAATCAATCATGGACATATCCTTCCACTCAAAAACTTACCCCAAAGGGGGTAGTGGGGGCACTTTTTCCCAAAAATTGAAAATCCGAGACGCAGGATTATAGAAGATTCCATATCCGAAAAAGTTTAAATTGGACATTTCAAAAAATAGTTTCCAAGTTGCAGCTGTAGTAATGTATGAAATATGTGTTTCAATGTGGAGAGGGCAAATTTTTTAGAAAATCTAAAATTCGAGATTGGAAAATTGAAAAGGAAACTATATGCGGCAACATTTAAATTGGACATTTAAAAAAAATCATAGGTTTCAGAGTTGCAGTAGCGGTAATGCCTGAAATATCTGTGTTTCCGCTATTTGGTAGGGTAATTTTTTTTCGAAAATCGAAAATATGAGACGGCCAATTTAAAGAAGAGAAAATATGTAACAATATTTAAATTCGACATATCTTGTCTGAAATCTGGATAATAACATGTCACAAGCAAACAATATACATGGGTACTAGAAGGTACCTACTATTTCCGCGATGTTTTGAAATTTTTTAATAATAAGTAGAGGTAAGCAGAGTATTATATTCTTTGGTGAACGTTGAATGATTTTGACGACTAATGTTACACTGAAAAGTGTAAAATAAACATTTTTTACAAAAAAGGACCGACTGATTAGTAACTAAAAATACAAAATAATATTAATTCTATTGGAGCTGGTACGTTTGTAGTTGGTGCCTGGAACAACTAACTAAAACTTCAAAATTACCAGCACCAATAGAATATTCTTATGTATTTTTCAATGCACTTACAAATAAAGTCGGTCCTATTTTTTGTAAAAATTGTTTATTTATATTTTATTTTTATTATTTGTCCTTATAGCGGCAATAGAAATACAAATCCTGTGAAAATTTTAACTGTCTACATTTTACGGTTTTTGAGACGGACGGACAGTGCAGGTTTAGTAACTAAGTCCCGTTTGGGTACGGAACACTAAAAATGCCTTTGGTCTATGTTTATTCGCAGATGTCTAGAGTCGAAATTTCTAAATGATCGATTATTATAATGGACTTCTATAATCAATATTTTGTGGAATTTTGGTGTTTAGAAAATAGAAGATGTAATAATTTATAACCCAGAACATGCCTCCATATTTACAATTTACGCTTGTATGGTCACATATTGCCAACATCTCTGACCCTTACCTTATATTTAGTGTGAATTTATCGAGCAAAAATCAGTTACTCACAGGAAAACGAACACTCATACATAACCCCTAGAATCTGAAAATATATATTGACAGTAAACTAACCTTATCCTGACAATATCCAGATGATTTAGATGCCAGTACCTACATATAAGACCCTCATAGAATACTTTTTTTTGGGGTAAGGGATACAGATTGGCTGCAAATCATCTAGAAAACCGTTTTCAATAACCAAGAGCAAAGAAAGAGATAGATATAGAGTTTATTAAAGTTTGCCGGATTTTTATAATTCGATTTTGGATCGGCACAAGAGGGAGAGAAGAGATGCGATAGGATCTATCAACTTTAATATCAATGGGTAGCATATTCGGTATCTGAATTTTAAAATCCCTGAGTTTCTTGTGTGGAGAAATAAGAATTGTATATCATTCGGTATTCACTTCTAAATATCAGAATTCGATCACATATAACTCAGGCAAATGATCTCCGATCAAGATAATTTTTTTGGCGGCGGATTTATTTCTTTGTTTGCATCAAGTGTACGAAGATTTCTCCCAATCGGATTTCCTGGTTGAGTATCTGGTTTGAAAACTGCTTGGTTTTCATAGCTGTCCTCTTCGAAAAAACATTAACAAATTTAATATGATGATTTTTCAGTCTATCAAAAGCAAACACAAAAAATATCAAATATTATAATAATAGGTATAAGTATCTAATATTTGATAAAATAAATCCACTAAAGTGCTTCTTGAAATAGAAAAGGCTAAGAGAAAGTCGAAACATTGAAAATTAAAAGAATACGATTGGCATCTTAATATTGCAACCATCTGTATACTTAACGGTTTTTGTGCTCATATTTCAAACTCATTAACTTTTCTACCATTGTTTTTTCTACTACAAATATTTCATAATTTCACATACGTAAACTAATAGAAATTAATTGTACCTAAAAAAATCTTGTATATCCACTCACAAGACTTTCCTACAACTCTCAAACAAGCTCCATCATATATAAAAATCATCTGATCAAGTCGTGAGACCATTCCTTTTTCAAGCCTACCAAGACAAAAAACAATGGTTAAATAATTTTTTTTACATATAAGGAAACGTTTACCAAAAATATAAAAAAGCATAACATATTTCCTGCTTTTTCTCAGATATACGCATTATAGCCGGTGGTGAAAACAAAAAAAGCAGCATCCGTTCAAAGATAATCTTTGCACAGTTAGATAGACAGACTTCAGGGACCTCTGAATCGTAAAAATTTGTTGAAGTCTGGACACCGATAAATTTTACAGGATTACAATACCTTCCATACATACCATCGTAGCAGTAAAAAAATAAAGACAACGCGTCAACGTCATCACTTTGCAATTTTTAGTGACTTCTTCATTAAGTTCTCAGAAACAATGATTCTACCTATCAAGGTAGTGTGGAAAACAAGGTACACAATTTAAGATAATTTTAGATCTTCTCTTGCTCTTTATACAAAACTGATGAGTGATGTTGTTATTAATAATATTTTTCCAATTTAACTAAAAAAAAGATCGATCTATTATCATCCATTACAATCTCACAAACGATACGTCCAGTTCTACAAACTTGACTAACAAATTTCTATTTGAAGAAAAATCACAACAATGGACGTCCCAAGATCCGTATACTCTGACATTTTAATCGAATTCTTTGAAAAAAACCGACCTCCAGGGACTCCCAGCACTGAACACATTTGTTTATTTAATTTGATTTCTTTCTAAAAGGGACAAAGATAAGCGGGGTCGTCTGTATATAGTAAAAAAGAAGCTCCTAGCTCTCTCTCTTGTCGAGTCCCTATTTCCCGCCCGAAAAAGCAAATATTTGTTTGTATACTCTAAAGTCTGCTGCTCCTATTCTCGACTCTTTATCTTATTAAGGGTCTGCCGCTACAACTGGACCGGTTAAACGGAAACATCCAGAATCGAGATTGTGTTTGTCTTTGTATTTGTTGTGTTCACATTCACGCACGAATGCGCCAGCAGGAACGCTGCCGAGTTGCGTCCTTCCTTTCTTGCGATTCATTTTTTCCTGTTTTCGGCAGGCATCATCATCATGACGATGATATCTATAGCAAAAATGGAATAATACACGCTCATACTAAACAGAAAGATAAATGAGTTGAATGAGAATCACTAATGAGAACGTTTCTTTTTCTGACAAGGGCTTTTGATGGAACGACTCTTTCTTTTTCCCTTTTAATAACAAAACTGATGTGATGGCAACCAGTCACCCAGAAAGATTCTGATAGGCAGTGAATAAAGATACTTTTGTTTTTTGCCTTCCAATATACAGGGTGTCCCATAAATTCATAATAATAGTTATTTCCTTAGCCCTAGAAGTTTCAATTAATGTTTTTTTTAAGTATAATATCGAAATTCTTATTTCTGATTGTATAGTATATATAAAAAATACACTTAAATATTTCTTATTATAACGACATATACCAACTTCATGTTAAGTACTCAGTAAAATGATGTTAGTAAATGGCTGCTCAGCTCAGTCGGTCTTATAATTTTGCGTGATTAAAAATATACCAAGAGACATTTATTTCAACTTTAATACATTTTCTAAACCAACTATTGATGCTCATATCAAAAAATTATCCTCCAAGATACAATAACCTATCTAATTCAATGAAAACTCGTTCAGAGTAAACATCATTGTTTGTCAAAATATTATATTACATATATATACAAACATATATTACATTATATTATTGTTAATATATATTAGAAATTGTGTATACGCTGATATAATCCAGTAATCCATAAAATTAAATGAATATCAGTGACAGTTTTTCCAGTTGTCAACTGCTTATAGCAAGTATTTTTCAACAACTAATAAGTTCAAAAACTTTCAAGTTTCAACCACCGATCCCTGATTACTGAACAGGGAAACATAACCATCATTTATCAGAATAAAGAGCCTACAACTTCCAAACCTGACTATAGATGCGAACAATTGGGGGGTCGGTATTGAACAATGCTTTAATTGCCTCATCATCGTCACGTGGGTTACGATCATTTAAGAAAGCACTCTCTTTCATATTCTATAGATTCGATGAAGCTGGATTTATGACAATTTTTTATAGCCGAGAAACTTTAATTGTAGAACATTCTACACTGTGTAGTACAAAGAATAACATACAGTGTACTAAATAAGTGATAAGCTTACCTCTGAAATTCAGTAGTGAGCAGTTTGAGCCTGGACCGACAGCGAGCGGCTTCCTGCAGCGCCTGCTTGGTCCTGGACTCGCTATCTGCGCGCAAACGGCGTTCACGGTCAGCATCCCTCTGAGCAGATTCTCTCTGGAAATAAAAAATAATAGGTTTATTAAATGAAGTTTTAATATGCTGCTTATAATTTAAAAAAAAACACGGTTAGAGCGATTGATGTCATGTGTGAACTAAGATCACATTTCTAATATAAAATTACAAGTATTGACGTTTCAACAAATCCTTTCTTAATGAGTTGCATGCAGCAATTATTCTATTTTATAAAATCTTCTACATTTTCTAATGAAGTTCAATGAATTAATGATTTAACATTGCTTCATAGAAAATAATCCAAGCAGATTAGGTCCGGGGATCGAGCAGGCCATAAGTGAAGGCTATTCCGAAAAATTTTCTTGCCCTTTATCTATCTATGATATAAAGCGTTAAAAAATCATCAAAGAACAAAATATTCCACTAAATTTGTGTAATATGTTTAATACACAACCTGTATAAGAAAAAAAAATGGGATATCAAGTTTTAGTTGAATTCTGACCCTTGATCCAGAAACTTGAACTGCAGACCAAAAATCCAATAACATGAAACTCAAGATCTGTGACCTTCTATTCTGAATTAATGAATTGGTTTTCGAATGATCATATAGATGGTCTGAATGCAGGATTATGCTAAGGAAAATGAGGTTGTTCAGCCTATTACGATCTCAGTCTTGCAAATAATGTAGTTTAAAATTGTCTGTTCAATTTTTAAATATCATTCAATAGTTTTATCCATAAGCTACCTATCCAACTAAATAAAAAGGTAGGATTTGGTTTGGGTATTTAATAAATATATTTTTTATCTACCAACAAAATTGAGTCAGATGTGAACTCAATAAATCAAACAATACTCCTCTGATAAATAACGAAACACCCTTATCTATCCTATTGTCAATTCAATGATTCATTGGAACATTGGCATTTACAAATGACTGTCTGCCATAAACAATACAGACTCATACACTATTGGGAAAAATCCAACAATAGAATTCGGGACAACGCCGTTTTATAACCCAATCGAATGGCGTCGATTGTGAAGTGAAAAATCCAACCAGGTTTTATTGCCTAAAAACAATGCAATTGTTTTAACAATATTGGATTATGGTGTGAATGATCGTAAAATTTAGAAGAGAATTGCAGAATTTAAGTAATTAACCCCAATAGTTTGGTTTAATGGACAAATATGTCAGGGCCAATAGCAGTATGAAGTTTATTTTTCTATCGCATAATTGCATTATTTAAGCTAATTTGCTGTAACAATTGAAAATAGTTTATTGAATAGTAGGTAGCATCAATAACGTCGTCCGACAGATATTATTGTATCAGGTTCTTGTAATCTTCTGCGGTGAATCGCGTGTAGATTTTATTGTTTCGAGGTTCCTGTGTAATTGTAATTTTCTTATTTAACCGTTCTTCTGTATCTTTCCCCAGATCTCCAGACATCCATCAGTTATTTGAGATGTTTCCCAATATAACAGCTCTTAAGATTTTCCATGGGTTCAAGATAGCAAGCTTATGGGATCCCGGAGTTTTGATTTCAAAATAATGTTAGATTATAACAAGCGGTCAGATTTGGCATGCTTTTTAGTTTTATTACATTGAAAGTAATCCTGTCATCCAACTGGAATGAGATTACTTAGAGTTCTAAAAGTATTGCTAGATATCCGAATCACCTTTCTATAAAGGAATATCTATTTCATTTATTAAGTGAACATTCCAATACGATATCATTTATAGAGAGTTTCCTTTACCTGAGCATTTAGTTCCTTGTAGTTGCATATTACATGATATCTATTCAATTGTCGACGTCCCCTTGTACCAAATAGTTATGCGGAGCGGTCAGCTACCCCGTCCCAAATGCGAAACTGAATTAATTCCAAACCAAAGTTCCAAACATTCTCTGTAAACCGAATGCTGCTGTGCGCACTCTGTTTTCAATTAGCAAGTGGAGTTTTGAAATCAAATACTTGGCTTTATCATTTATGCCATTTATAATTACTCAAAGGGACAACATCGGCATGTTGCAATCAGATTAGTTTTTTTAAATACTTCGAATATTTCATGTAAAAACAAGTAATTTAAATTATTCAAGTGATATATTTGTGTTTTGAAAGAAATTGTATGTGTATTTTACAATCATTCATAAATTGCTGTTTAGATGGCAGACGTGCAATAATTCTACACTTTGCTTATTTTGGGATACTTAGTTTGTTTTCCCACGCACTTAACAAGGCACTATTAGGAATCACGAGCCAAATACAAAAATACGTTCGGTAAACTTCACGTAGGCAAATATTTGACTTTTTCTACTCAAGTTTATCCTCTCGTTAAATTGGTACCGACTTGTTTTTTCTCCATACTTTTTTCCGAAGGGGGAAACCTTATTACTGTTTTCCTGCCTCCATCCTCTTGTTTGTCAAATAGCATGGGCAATGCGGATTTCTTGATAATTGAACAAAGGTTATTGACATTCATTCCAAAAGGAGCTTTATTATTTTACCTCTATATAAGTTTTGACACCATCTTCGAAGTACCAGTATCAAAATAATTAAAATAATAATAATAATAAAATGCTTATTTGACATTTCGCAAATAGAATAAAGGTGATTTCAGCGTTATTTCAATAGGATTACCGTTGAACGACAAAGAAACCGTGGTGAGAACGACTCTGCAGGTATATGAAACATGTAATGTAATACACCAGCAAAAACAAGATTTCAGACTGCAGATTATACCAACTTTTTCTACCTATTTCGGCTGTCATCGTACATTAATTTAAACCAGCTATCTAAATCACAAACACGAGTCTTTATAATTTTAAGTGCCAGATGTGAATGGATGCAAGCAAAATCTGTCAAAACTATTATTACATGTGATGTATGTTGTCCGGAAGATGACAAGGATGTCATTTAGCCTAACAAACTTTCCAGTTTATTAAATTATCCTCTTTAGTGATGCTTTGCCAGAAATTCCTATGTAATTACATACAAAGTTTTGTTGATTTAAGCGGATTCTTGCGTGTGCATCTATCCCTCAACAAATGTGTTTCAACGTCAGTCGGGATATAGTCTAGTTCACAAGTTGAAAAACGTGTTAGTTCTTGTTACAGATAATTAAAATACGTGCGATAACATAGATTCATAACACATTGTAGAGAAACGTCTAAAAATTCCAAACTCGCCACTAAACATTTAAGGAAGTAGGTATTAAAGATTAAAAATTTCCAGTTTTTTGGGAACTATTCAAAAACTATTGACGCTAGAGAAATGAAAAAAACAGATCCTTAAAGAAGAGGGTGTAGGAAACTCGACCTTACAAATAAAATTATTTATACATCTGAATATTAAGACATTTCCAATGAAATTTCCAAGTACGATAATTATTAGATAAATAGATATAATCCTGTAAGCAGATCGTTAAAAGCGTTAGTCGTTTCTTTCGAAATTTTCGAAAATATTTTTTTTAAAGTGACGTTTTTAAAACAGACTTTAACCCCTGCATTATTAGCTAGGTATTGTTCTCATCTCTCTGATCTTCAGGTAAAAATATATGAGATCTAACTAATCTAGGATATGACGTTTGGAGAAATTATTTATCCAACATCGAAAATTAAAACGAATAAATAATTTGTTTAAACATCCATATATCTACGGTTAGTTAGTTTTCATTTTGACCTGAAGATTGGCATAATTCTCCCGAAACTTATCGCGCTTTTGCCAAAGTTGCCATCAAAATGCTGTAGTTGATATACGCTGTAATACTGGAGTGGTTTTTATACTGCCTTTTAACAAAAACCTTTTCCCTCCTATTGTATGATTCAAACTCTAGAATTCGTCTTACGTTTATAGTTTTTCTTCGCAAAAACAAAAACCTCCATGTTTGGAATCTCGAATTGTGAATAACTTTTACAATTCATTATACAAGGGTTTGAAATTTTTTGAAGTTTGTAATTACAAATCCAATGAGCTACGTATTTTAATTCACAGTATCAATAAACAACATTAATTCAGCTTGTGAACTGGACTAACAGAGATCATTACAAGTTCTTCTTTCTGCCTCTCACTATTTTTTCTTCATAAGAATGCTCATTTCTCTCTCCTGCAACTGCTATTATACCTGCTAGGCTATATTTCATAATGTGCAACAATAATAATAACATGACATGATCCGTTGAGAAAGAGACAGAACGAGAACTTACTTGAGCTGTTTGTAAACAGCGTGCTTTATTTAATTGGAGACACATGTGGACGTAATTTCTGGCATAACTCTTGCAGGCCTTGCAGCACACAAGCATTCCTCCTCCCAACAAGATACATACCTTGGGGTGAGGGGAGAGGCGGCATAGGGATATAAAAGAAAACGAGAGGAGTGAGAAATATATTTTTAGAGAGGATGAATTGAATGTAATAATTTCCTGCATTCACGCTGGATGAAATGTTGTGGCAATGATGAATTCGCTCTTCTCTTCTTCAACTGCATGCTCAGTTCACGGTATGTAAAGCAATTCTTTTGTTGGGCGATGATGTGTGCCGCATTTCATGCTTCGGTATTTTCAGTTCTGATGGTGGTGCATGAACTGCACAAATCACTTATACTTACCTACTTCCTTGAAATAATATATTTCTGACAAAGTTTATATTTTGTTAGATACGACTTCTTCATAATAACCTCAACCGATTAAAATCATCTTCACTGAATTTTGATAACAATTTAGGTACCTTCTTTGATTTGAGTGCTATTTTCTCCATTGATATTTTACATGAAATATCGTGAAAGGTCCAAAGAGTAGCACTTATGCTTTTTCGCAAATGTCTTTTTCGGATTTTCCCCCAAAGTGAAAATTTTTGAAGTTCACCATGTAAAAATCGTCGATTCAAATCTTGCGACAATTCACAATGTTCAAAATCAATTTTGACGTAGGATGAACCGTTTTGCTAGAATATAAAAAACAGTCTGAAAACTGTTTTTTCATGCTTTATAAATATGTTTTACAGAAAATTGGACTAGTACTTTCGAAGTTGTGCAGTTGCAGTTAGATTGAAAACTTTTGACATCAATTTCACACCAATAGAATTAATATTACTTTTGACCGAGGAACCAAACTACCAAACAGGGGACGTAAACAATTAGACTGTATGTTTGCATTTTTTAAGGATGTTCGCGCCTTTTCCATAGTAAACGTGCTCCGATTTACATGATTTTTTTTTTCGTTTGAGGATTGGTCCCATTGAGAAAAAAATCAATATTAGATATGCCCTTCCCCTCAGAAACTTCCCCCAAAGGGGGTGGTAGGGGCAAAATAATCATAGGTTTCCGCGTTACAGTATAAAATAGTTGTTTCAGCTATGTAGAGGAGGTTATTTTTTTCGAAAATCAAAAACTCAAGATGACCAAATTAAAGAAGAGATCATATCCCGCAACATTTGAACTGGATATTTTTCAAAAAAAATCATAGGTTTCCGAGTTACAGCAGTGGTAAACTCAAATATGTGTATTTCCGCGATGTTCTGAAATCTCTGAATAAGGATGAGTACCGTATTATCTTCCTTGGTAATAATACAATATAATATAATAATGACTTTGATGACTAATTTTACACTCACAAGTGGGAAATTAAAAAAAACTACCAGTTTCAATAGAATTAATATTATTTTGTATTTTACAGTGCACCAACTAATAAATTCGGTCCAATTTTTTGAAAAAAATATTTAACTCACTCTTTTTTTACTTTTTTACATTAGTCACTTATATCATTACCCATGTATATTCTTTGCTAGTACTTGTTACAAGTATTATTTGGAGATCTCAAAACATCGCGGCCGAAATACTTTTGCACACATATTTCTGACTTCATCACTGCTGTAACTCGAAAACCGTAACTCTACAGAAAAAATGTTCAAAGTAAATGTTGTTGGAAATAATCCGGTCTTTAATTTGGCATTCTCAGATTTCCAATTTTCAAATAAAATTGCCCCTTCCACATAGCAAAAATATACATATTTTGGATTTTAGCATCGCTGAAACTCGAGAACCGTAGCTCTTTTGAAAAAAAAAAACAATTTAAACGTTTTCGGATATTTTCTTATCTTTAATTTAGCCGTCTTGGATTTTCGAGAAAAATTGCTCCCACCACCCCCTTCAGTGGCGGTTTTCGGAGAGAAGGAGATTTCGGATTTGAGTTTTTATGATTATGGGACCATTTCTCAAGTCTCCTCTTTCAAATGAATCAAAAATCATCAAAATCGGAGTACGTTTACTATATACAGTACTCGCACAAACAAAAAAAAAGCACACAGTCGAATAGTAAGACAACTATCGAATCTTGTATCTAAAAGTGTCTTAATTAATGCTTACTATGTATACATACATTCGAAAATAAGTTATTCAATAATTATTTGGGGTCATTCTATATCCGCAACTAAGGTTTTCAGACTACAAAGATAAGCTGTCAGAATTATTGCAGGCCTCAGCTCCAGAGTTGATTGTAGGACTATGTTTGTTCGCCTCAAAATACTGACTCTCCCATCTCAAGTCATCTACCAATCCTTGTTGTTTGCGTTTAACAACAAGGACTGTATATTATTCACAGTGAGATTCACTTACACAAGGAATAAAAATCAAAAATATGTTTGAAATTTCGACGACTTAGCGCAACCCAAACAAGTATGAGTCATCTTGCTTCCAAAATTTTTAATAAATTGCCCATCTCAATTAAAAACATGAACATCAAAAATTATAAAAAAGCGATAAAGGAATATTTAACAGTAAAATCCTTTTACTTTTGTTTGTTGACGACTTCCGGGAATGTTTTCATTAATTTTATCAATTTATTTATGATGTTGATATATATTACTTGTATTGTGTACCTACTTGACCCGTGTAAAAATATTTGTTTATTTCTATCACCAAATAAATCTATTGTATACCTCTTCCGTTTGGGTTCGTCGGTCAATAAAATGATGATTACGGACTTCTGGAATAATACAAATGACATTGTTTGATCGATCTTTGGCATCTTCAGTTTTATGGATAAGGTATATTATCTTAGTTCATTCGTTCACAGAATTTTAAATGACAAAAGTACCGAGAATAAAATTACCTTAATCATTTCTCAAAAAAGAATTATATTTCCCTCTGTTTTTTTTTCAAATACAACAGTATCGATGTTACGGTACATTAGATTTCCCAAGATGCGCACATCCCACAACAACTAATTGGCTTCGTATTCTCTATACCTACCCACCTACTATATAGAAGCTGCTTCAGCCTCCCATACCTGGCGTCAATTTAATAATATCAACAACTCTCTATAGGGTTGTTGCAGAGCTAGCTACACACCGCGGCGACTTGCTCACATAGACAATAAACAATGCTAATCGATAGGGAATGGAGAAGCTATATCTATGTGTATGTACCTCCTATTCGTAATCGGTGCGGAAATTAAGCCTCCATTAGCAGGAAGCGATGGTTTGGTATGGCAGAATGATGTGCCACCAGTAGTAGTAGTGGGAGAACAGACAGTAGTGTTATACCACAATCTAATGACCATCCAGAGAGACAGATATAAATGTTACTCAGAATCACTTAGTGCTCCAAGTAGTGTAAATTGGATAGCAGAGAATGTTTGTTGTTTATTTGCTTGAGGTGAGGAAAAGCCGAATGAGATTTATTGGAATAGTTTGTACATTTGGCATTAAGAGATGATCTTTGGAGATATTTGATATTCTGAATAAGATCTAAATGGTAGTTTACCCAGTCAACAAATTAATTTACATGTACTTTTCAAAATTAAGAAAAGAACTTTACATCTTAAGACTGCTGTTTGATGAATTGCATTTTTTGCTTTCCCGATACAAGTGAAGTGCGTCAACTTTCAGTAACAAATATTTAAAAAGGCCATACTAAAGAAGAGAGTAACAATAACTCGAAAATGGCCTAAGAACTTCGATACAAGTTTGCAACTAGAGATTTTTGAGACAAAAAAATCGATATTTTTTCATATTTAATTGAATTTTTAATTATAACAAATTCCTGTATCCTGGATAGCATTCTGTCGTGAACTATGGGGTGACCAGAGAATACTGGACAATAATCACATCTAAATGACAAATAAAAGTCATTACCAAGAATCTCCTGATGATCAAATAACAAGAAACCTTGGCTTCACGGTTAAATTTTACCAAGTTGTATCTAATATTTTTCACAACTGAATGACGTGTAGCCACTGGATAAATATAGTTTGTTTCACGAGTGATGGCGTCTGCCTTGAAAACACGAGAAACGGATCAATTCAACCGAGGGGAGTAAATCAGGGGCGTAACGATTCTGAGATAAGATGGGGTATTTCAATTTTATTTATACGCTCTGAGGAAATTCATAAAAAGCATATATTGATTAAATAAGCAATCATATGAAAGATTTATTAGGTAGGTATTAACAGTACAAATCTTTTGCTTGAGTTATAAAATATTAATTTATTCATCTGAATTCTCTGAAATGTCATTTTGATTTTGTAACGCCTATGAAATGAAGATTGCCTTATCTTCAGACATACGAGCAGCGCCCTATCATGGTATAAGCTTGAAATACTGGTGTCATAGTTTAGATTGACAAATGTAATAGACAATTTCATAATAATGAGATGCGATGAGAAGTATATTATAATGAAGGTAGTTCGTGAATGATTAGAGACAATAGCCATCATTCGTGAAAGAAACTATAAATAACCTGCAGGGTCAACTCTTTCAGTTCCAAAAGTACTGTAACCCCACATTTCTGAGAATTAATAAAATAATAAAGTAATAATCAAGAGTTGTTTACGCAAATAATAATTTATTGTTATAATGTAATAACTGATGGAAAATAATTAGTCTCTGAAATTATTAACATTAGAATTAGATCAATTATCATAGGCTTTACGGAATAACTATTTAAATAATAACAAAGTGGAAACTTTAGAGTAATTGAATAGCTTACCTTCAATTATTTAAAGGGGTAATTGATTAGTATTCATTAAGAAAATATGTACATATATAAAAGCTTTCCCAATTCATTTTTAAACCAATGATTTTGTATAACAAAATAAAGCTCAGTACTCCAGATATGGAAAAGATAATCCGACCTTACACATGTTCAAACTCGGATTTCAGACATAGAGTCAATACAGACAGTTCTTAGTTCTAACAAACAGTTCAAACAGAAAGGGCTGCATCGCATTCTCTGTTGCCTTGCATTACTTGAAAATTCGAAATATCAACTAATCTATACATCAATAAATACCTTTATAATAAAATGAAATTGTAACATGCCGATGTCTGTACATTAAAGATATTCAAGAAAAATAATATGGGTGTCTTTAATAGAGTAACAGAAGCCAAAACTATAGTTTTTAGAATTTTTATCTGTATGCTCATCACGCAAAAACTACTGCATGGAAGTGAATGCAATTTTCACCGATGTATTACTAGAGATCTAACTTAAAATATAGGTTCTATTTTACCGCATCTATCTGTCTGTATGTATGTTTGTACACACATCACGTAAAAACTACCGCATGGAATTGAATGCAATTTTCCACGAGCACGAAGTCGCGGGCAAAAGCTAGTTTTTGATAAAATTATAAAAATGTGATGGTAACTAATGTTCATTAGCCATGCCTGAATTATGAATATGAAAGTAACTTGATCTCTGTTTTATATTTCTTACGATCAACCAATTTTGTATGGAGATCTGATCTTTGAGTAAAAATAACGGCTACTTTTTCCCAAAACTCAACTAAAAGCGGGGAAGAGAACATTATTAAATTATTTCGGCTAAAGCCTTGAGACGAATGTTGACATCTACTGTCACTCACTTCATCAAAATTACAGTAGGATGGAATTCAAGATCAAAAATTTCAAATAAGTCTGCCGAAAAACAAATGCAAGAGCCGTCTGTTTATCAAGGCTATTCAGATGTCTGTAATGCTTTATGCAAGCATTAATAATGGTAGATGGAAAACAAAGGACAAGCCACCCCACATAAAGCCACTAATTAAAGTGTAGGCAAAGACTTTCACGGATATACTCTCATCTTTTACCCTCTGGCGATGATTTTCGAGCAGAACAATAAAGTTCTGACTTTTCTGGATTTATTAATTCCGAAAAGTTATATATCGCTAAATCCCTTTTTCTCTTTTTTAATTTGAAAACTTCATTCGTGGATAACAACGATTTTCGGTTGGCGAGAGAACTTGGATAGATGGTCGTAAAGATCCAAACTTGGGCCGAAGTTTAAATTGATTAGCCAGGCAAAATGGATTGATCGATGACTTGGAACCAGTTTTTTGTTTGTTCGGCCGACTTTTTCTGGCAACTCCGTGATTCGGTCTCTATTACTGAGGGTGGGATGTTTTGGTAAAAGTTCCTCATGGAAATGAATTTAGTGAAAAAATATATTTCTTTCGAACATTTTTTCTTTCAAAATACTTTACAATCATAAAGATCAAAGAGAAATAAATGATTAATATTTTGATAATGCACAAATCGACTTATCGCTTCTACGTTATGTGCCAATCAGTTTTTGTATGGAATTGATAAAGAACATTTCTGAAAATAGCAATATGCAAAACCCTGACCTTAATGTTAGCAGTTTTCGAAATAAAGGATGTAACACACAAGACAAAAGTGTAGGCTGTAGTTATTCCCCAGCATGTTTTTGAATATAGTACAAAATTTAACAAAGGAAGAAAAAATGGAGATCTTGATACTGAGCGGTAGTAATAAAATGAAAGAAAGACTGTAACTGAATAAATTCATCCAATTTTGGCCAGGATAAAGTACAGGGGATATGCAACTAGGAATATTGCATGATGTCCAAGAAAATCCATATGTCTACAAGATAAATGACATCCAGTTATGAGGATAGGACAAATTATATAGAAAAACACATGAAAAAAAGATATGACCGCAGAACCGAATTTTGCGAAGAAATAATGATTATTGACGGCTTTTGAAATAATTGTGATATATCATTGTATTTCATTTATTTGTAAACTAGCTGTTACCCGCGGCTTCGTCTGCGCTACCTGCCAGTGAAAATCCTGTCGGAATTGGTTTTGCCGTTACGGGGATTCGCCGGAACAAACAGAAAGACAAAAATTATAAAAATTGCTTTTTTTGTTGTTAGTGATACATATACTTCCATATGCAATTGGTTAAAACCTGTTATTTTGAAATTACAAACAGACAAAAACAAAACCTTGCATAGTCAGTTACTGAGTAACTTCAATACTCACTTCAATACTAACAACTTTGCACTATTCCCTGGCATTTATGGAGCAGAATCCCAAACACATCATCGATATATTAAACGTGTATCATGGCGTGCTTGGAGTGTTATTGAATATAAGCTACTTGATTACATGAATATCGAATGTAAGCATATCCCCTTCATCAGTGTACAATTTCCACTGTTAAAGCTGGGAAAACTTTCCTTCACACAGAATTACCCAAAATAACCCCTACCTACATACACAACCTCCATCATCAGATAAAACTGCTGGGAGCGCTCTAACTGCGGCGCGGCGCTATCTCAAATTAAAAATATATCATCCAGAGAAGGACAGCCGCCACCGCCGCCGCCTAGAGCGGGCGGCACTCTGCCTGCCAGTACCAGGAATCGGTTTCCCTTTTCCTGCTACAGGCTTCCTGCTAATAATCGCGATATTGCGACATGAGGAGAACATGTCCGATTACGACACTCGTATGGAAGAAATGTTGTGTGTGCAGTGCATGTGACAGGCGAGACAAAGGGGTTGTGTTCCACACCCCCGCAGTAGTAGTAGCCTAGCCGTTAGGGACGTGCAGCACAGGAGAAAGGTCCGACGGGATAGAAGGGACAAGGGAAGGGCACGGCGTGAGCGGAGCGTAGAGTATAATATCCGCTTCAGACGCCGGTCGACCACAGGAACATGGGAGAATGAGAGGCAGGAGAACTCACAGACTCGAGAGCTAACGGATGGATGAGGACAGTTGTTAGCAACCGAAGCAATACTGACCGCATATGACATTTGAGGGGGCAATAATTGAGTTACTTATCAATCGACCGTTATCAAGGATTCTTTCAATAGTAGGCGCGATTGCTGTTGCTATGGGAATTATTATTCATGTTCCAGTGGTCGATTATTCCGATGAATACCTTGAAAACTTATCGGAGAGTAAATTTATACGCACAATTAGATGCTGTTCATACTCTGGAATTGGCAAATTAAAAACTTGACAACATAGTTAGTAGTTCACCTAAAGTCCTACACAAATATGAGAAAGAAAAAGTTTTTAGCTACTCTATAGATTAATGTTGTAGAATCTGTACTGTAGTAGAAGTTTAAGCTATATTACAGATATGTTTATTTGTAGAATAGAATATTTTTTTACAAAAAAACTAGGACCGACTTTATTAGTTGGTGCACTGAAATATACCAAAATAATAATAATTATATTGAGAGATACATCTCTTCTTTAATTTCACCATCACATAATTTTGATTTATTCAAAAACTGCCGCCTTCACATAGTGGAAATATACATATATCCTTACTTTAATATTGCTGTAATTTTTCTTTAATTTTGTCATCTCAAATTTTAGATTTTCCAAAAATGCGCCCCCACCTCCCCCTTTGGGAGAAATCGGTCAAATAAGGTCAAAAATGGTAAAATTTTTACTATTGGAAATACAGTTATATATATTTTATTAAATATACGGAACATCACTTGTGTCGATTAGATTGTACTCACTATACAATGCTTTACAAAAAACTTTTCCCACCCTATTAGTGTTTCTTTTGTACTCACTGTAAATTGATACTATATCACATATGAATTGTAATTATCACTAAGGATACTTCAATATTAATTAATTTGGAAAATTAGGGACTCATAGCACACCTGTTGCAGATTCTGTCCAATATCTGCTGCTGCGATAGAATTTTTAGAGCTAATTAGATCGACGTATTTTTTCTTGATTACACTAAAAATGGTCATCGTGGTGTGGCACATTCGATCCCGCGTTGGATCGAAAGATTTGTCACAGAGCTGTACGGTCGTCTTCCCATGGAAAGTAACGATAAACTATCATGAGTAATTCTGGCAAATAGATCCACACAAATAATGCCGTTCGGAACCATGCAATAATCTGGTCAATTTACTAGGTTCTCTAATGAAATGACAATTATTTGATTCAAGTAAAAACGTAATTATCCCTTTACTCTCTACTGAGAAATTTTTTTTTTTGGATCCCATAGTACGTTATTACCGCTAATATGTGAACAGTACTTTCAGACCTGTAGGTCACAAGAGGATTTTTCTTCTCGAAATCAATAATCCCAATAATTATATACCTACCTAATTACTACTACTAATAACTTTTCATGTAGCTGTAGGTACTGTAATAGATTACCAATTTCTGTTCTGACTCTCTCTTCCCGGTATAATTTTCCAGATTACGTGTACCTATGAAAAAAATAATTTCGGATTTTTGCAAAATTCTATTGTAACATCCTTTTATTGTTGAAAGATTTAATCAACAGCTTGGGAGACAAAACAACAAATACCTACAAAAAATCCACAGTCATTACTATCCTCCTATAAATCGTAATGGAGGGCTTAATTTGAAACACACCCTGTGTGTGTCCGAGAGAATTTAATTACTTCAGCGTGTGCATCTCTCTTGAATGGCATCCGCGCAAAATAATACTTGTCAAAAACGGCACACGGTCGAGCAAACAAACAATTTAGCACACACACACTCACTCCCAATTCGTCCATTTATTTGTTCACGTTTTCCCACTCCCACTATTATATGAAAAACATCACACGCTGCTACCGGATTTTTTCGTGTTTCGCGTCAAATTACAAATTCTGACAGCGACGTTGACGAGAAACAGAGAGAGGGAGAAAGGGAACAAACTCTAATGTACCGGGTGGACCAATCCTGCTGTATCTCTGGAAATCCTGATTAGAAATGGCTAAGAGAAATCACTGAAAATATTTCCCGGGTATTCAGTTTTACCGCTAGAGAGCAAAATCTTTGAAGAAAAATAGCAAAACGATTTTTTTTAATAAAATATGCCCAATTATGAAGGGTTGTAAATAAATAAACTAGAAAAGGCCTAAATTATGAAGATTTTTTGTCAAATACTTCTTCTCTTCTTTCGAATAAATGATACAACTTTGATTTATCTTCCAATAGAAAATTATCAACTACTACAAACAATGAATTAGTATTATAAGTTCGAAAGAAAAACAAGTGGTATTTTGAGAAAAAAAATTAAAAATAGTTTTTATATAAAATATTAGTGATGTTTGACATTTATGTGAGTGGACTTGACGTGTTGATTGGAGCTTAGAGGTTTAGGAGGGTAATTGTTCCTTGCCCATGGGTAGTTCCAATAACATATTTACTAGATATAACTGTATTGGCTGATAATTGATGGAAATACATATTAGATCAGAATTGAAACAATATATTGAATTTCCACTATTATATATTTTAAAAACACAAACAGTCCAGTCCACTATTGCATTTGTAATTGTTAACTAATTACCAGCCATTGATATTTATATTATAAATAGGAACTAAACATCTTAGACATTAGTTTATACATACTCACATTTGATAAAGGTACAGTGTGCCGAAACAATTGTTACGTTTTTTTTAAATATATAGTAGTGGAAATTTAATGTCTTGTTTCAATTCTAACATATTTACTGTTCCTTGATTTTGCATAGATGTATATTTATGAGGCTCTATGGTGGTTCCACGTCGCAATAATGGTTAAAATACTTTGATGTTGATATGAATTAAATATGGAGCCTAAGAAATAGCTGCGAACACACCTTATCCAAACAACCGACAGTAAGAAAAAGTATTTAATAGTTGAAGAAATATCACTCAAATATCATATCAGAAAAACTTGAACACAAAAACAATTCCAGGTAGACATGACAACGGCTTCCATGACATCTATTGATATTCGATTTATTGTGTTTTAAATACATTCTATCATGTCATGCCTGGTAGTTGATCGAGCATTGAAAACAAATTCATTTAATCTCAAATTCAAATGATCTCTAACTTGCCTTTACAAAGTTGCTCAGGCCATCCATAAAGCAGAACATCATATTTCTTCTTGTTTAATTTATAATGCAGTGTGAGCCAATAGTAGTTACTCATATTTATGTATTTTTATGTATATCTCAAGAAAGGCAAACGCTTTTACATGTGGTTTCCGCAATTTTACAAATTTAAGGTAGGTGATTAGCGGATCTACGTTCTTCTGCATGAGGCTAATTTTATTAAAATTGGTTAAACCAAACCAAAGTTATAGACATTTCTTCATCAAACTTTCCTAGTATCCGCAAACTTAAGTTGAAACCAAGGAAGGAAGGAGAACTTTTTTCATAATTTAGGCCTTATTCTGGTTTACTTATTCAAGACCTACTGTAATTCTGGCATATTAAAAAATACGAGTAGAACTCATACCCCGAGGGTTCAGTACATTAGTATTAAGTTAAAACACATTAAAGTCAAGGGCTTTATAGGAGAAATAGTTAGGTATAAAGAAATAAATAAATTTATTTTCATAAATGAAAAAGTCAGTCGCCGGAATCCGTTTTATTTTCATTATTATATTCAATAATTATAATATTTTCTAATATTATCATCATATATTATCTTTTTTATGAAAACGAGCTGATAAAGCCTCACGACCCTAAGATTAGCGAACATCAGCTTTATCATTGAGCCAAGATGATTTTGTGAATTTAAATGCTTTTCTCCAAAGTTTAACGATGAACAATACCTGAGATACAGCCGTAGGATCGGATTTTATTGATCCACCCGGTAGGTAGGTACATTGTCCACTCTCTCCAAAATGAAAATAGGGGATGACGACCTCCCCATTTCCCAGCAACAGTCACCAGTATTCAGAGCAGAATATAGGTACAGCAGACCAGCACATTTATAATATCATCAAACCGATTCGACTTCATTGTTTGCAGTTAGGTTATTGTTGTTTTCGACATTGCCACACGACACGACAGGGTGTGGGAAAAATTCTGGAGTAGGATGAGATTTTGTATTGGATGAAAATGGTTAAATGCTGCTGAGAAATGCACTTTGACTTTGGCAGCAAGTTTAGATATAGTATGATCTTATTTAAAATAATTACTGCTATGAGAAACTCAAGATGATTTAAAGTAAAATCAAATCAAAATTCAAATAATGGAAAATAAGTTATATTTTAATGAATTTATTGTTTCAGCACATGTATCTCATAAACCACAAGAGTTATAATATCGGCATATCGTCTTAGACATCGACATGCATACGATAGCACAGACAGAAACCAAATATGGAATGCGATGGCGGAATTCTCAATGCCAAAAAAGCTCATTCAGATGACCAAAGTTTGTATGGAGGGCGGCATATCCAAAGTACGAGTAAATAACAGTTTATCCAGTAGTTTCGTAATACACAGTAGGCTTAAACAAGGCGATGCACTATCACCACTACTTGTTAACCTCGCCTCAGAGAAAGCCGTGAGATCAGCCGAAATAAAAACTGAACAACAAAAGGTCCCAACTTATTGCTAGCATACACAGATGACACTGATCTCATAGAAGACTCCATCGTAACTGAAAAAGACATTTTCAAAAAGATCGAAAAAACAACAGGTGAAGTAGGGCTAAAAGTCAACGAAGGCAAAACGAAATACGTGTGCGTAAACAGAATGGGGCGAAGAGATAGAATAGGGCAAAACCTCAGTATCATCACCCTCAATTTTGAAAGGGTAGAACTATTCAAATACCTTGGAACTGCTGATGATGACGTTACCGAAGAAATCCAAGGTAGAATCCAATCTGCAAACTTGACAATATTATGAAGTAAAAAAACCTAAGCAGAACATCAAAAATTAAAATCTATAAAACCATTGTCAAGACTAATAATATATGGATGCGAAATGTGGAAAATGATCAAAGCAAACGAAGAAAAACTCAGACGTTTTGAACGAAAAATTCTCCGGAAAATTTTCGGAGCCCACCACGATCCGACGACAAATCGAAGTACAAGAGCTCTTCAACGATAGCGATATTGTGCAAGAGATTAAATCCCAACGACTAAGATGGGCAGGCCACAGACTTACAGAAAATGAACATCTTTTTGACCAAAGACTGATGGAAGACCGTACAAATTGGGGAAGAGTTGTACTGTCAGCCAAGGCCCACCCAGGGTTGGACTGAGATATGGATGGATGGATATCCAAAGAAAAGGGTTTCTAAGTGTGCCATGTAAATATGGGAATATATCTTCGCATGTCATTACTTAAACCATCTGAAATTAGCTCAATATCAATCATTATCACTTGTCACTTTTTGGAGCAGAAATATTGTATTGATCACGATTTAAAGAAACATACAAATCAGAAGTAGTGTATTGATCAAAACAAATTTTGATTGATCATTTCCGGACTGCTCATCAATTCTCATTTTCAGTTCTTTTGCATCATTTTGTAATTCTTGGTTTAAAGGCACCTAAAAAGAGATAAATTGCTGCAGATATAAGAAGAGATTGTCTAAATATTCTGTAACGTGCGTGAATTTTAACTGATTTCGTTTTCAATTAAATGTCTAATAGTTTCAATTAAAGTAGGTAATCTAATATTTCGCCTTTGAAACGTATATGTCAGATATTCAGGTACAAAAGAATATAGAGCAATGGCATATGACATGGACATTAAAAAGATCACAATTATTATCAATATGCACATTTATATAGTGCAGTTATATTCTGAAATTAAACAATTTTCCAATATAAGAAATAAGAGTATTATTGCTACCGTCGACAGTTCGTTAGTTTAACCTGTCATCCCAACACACTTTGTTTATATGACAACTAATTCTCATCTGACTTTAGCAAAGACATGCTGAGATATCGTTCTCATTTGCAATAGCCTAATTCGAATTAGGTCTTTTGGAAATTTGCATTTCTATTGCATTTGAAGCACTGCCATGTAGGAATTATTCATCATAAGCATATGTATGTATCAAAATTCAATCAAATTGCATTCGTACTCAACTTCAAAGGTTTCTTTTATCACAGGCTTGCTCGCATGATTCTGGAACGAGGGAGTAATTTTTTTAAGTGCACTTTCAGGAACAGTTAACTTGGTGGTTTATGGGTAAGTGAAGCATTTTAAGTCCTTTTGCTACTCATTCTTTTATTAGAACGTAATCTTCCGATTTTAGAATGCTCATGAGTATTTTATAAATGGCTTTTTACCAAAGATCGGATCGGGATTCGTATACTTATATGTATTTTTTATGTCGATTGTGATACCAGGCTTTGTACAAAATCCAACTATCTCATCTGTTCTTGATGACAATGCTTAGGTACATTTGTAGGCATAACTATAAGAATACAACTTTCATCCATTTTTCTCGATCAAAAATAATCCAGTCCTGATAAATGGGGAATAATTTTGAAAGATTTGCCAGGTTCTTCAATTTTTATCATCGTACTATGATCATCCTTTTAATATTCAAAATTTTTTTTTTAATTAAATCTTTTTCGGTAATAAAAATTTCATTCATCTCTCTAAATTATGACACATGGATTTCTCATGAGAATTTATAAATAGTTCCATAATCTCAACAGGCTGGTCTAAAGCCACAAATAGTATCGAGCGATCCAGAAAAATCATTAGTAGTAGGCATTTGAAATGGGAAGCGTGTCTTTGCTAGATTCAAGTAATAAGTATTTGTCATATCATTACCGAATGCGTGTATCCAGCCAACATTTGGTACATTCAAACACTAAATGAATTAATAACTATCAGCCGTATTCATAATCCAATCTTAGTTCGATACTAGCTAGTACCGTATAGAAATAAAAACAAAACACTATTCTACCATAACACGGAAATAAGAGTCATAAACTTAATTTCAGGTTAGGTTAGTTACTTTGCAGCACAGTCCTCATTTACGACAGTGGATTGAAGGTTCTGTCCGTTGTGTGTTCTGGTAGCCATAAACGTCCGCACTTAATTTCGATTATGAATACCACTGTATATTTCTATGTTGATACTTCGGCTAGTTTCGCAAATATAGCTTCTAAAATGAGAACTACACCATGTAAATAGTGCCGATATAGTAGGTCACAATGGCAGAAAATGAGCTTTAGCAGCCCGCTAATAGCTATGGGCTAAAGCTCATTTTCTGTAAGTGTGACGCACAACTGTTTTACGCCTACCAAAAAAAAAATTGAAAAATTTAACAAAAATTTTCAATTTCATAAATACAGACCGAATTTAATAAGAAACTTAATTAGTGAAAATGTTAATTATCCCTCGAGCACAATTATGGATAGTAATACCAGAATTTAGAGGCATTTGGTAGTTGTTTAAAGTGCTAGCAGTATGGTATTTCTATGGATGCATTGGAATTATCTCGATAGTGAAAAACTACAAAATCGTGTTGTTATGAGTTTAGCAACCAAAGGGATGATAAACATTACTTTCGGTCATATTTTCAGGGTTCGTATGATTCATTTTCACATATGGTAGGCGGAAAATAGTATTTTTTGGTTAGCTGTACTGGTTAGTTTCGCATCCTACTTAGTAGTGACAGTCTGAAATAAATAATAAAATGACAAATACTTATGACTTGAATCTAGTAAACGTTCTACATTTCAAATGCCTACTGCGAATGGGTTTTATTGGATCGCTCGATATACCCACTCACAGATAGATGTGATTGTGTTTGCCGAAACGTATGTGCCACTCAATCTATTGATCGATCACATCAATGACCCACACCTCATGGGAAAATTTGAGAATGAAAATCTGTGCTTGTGACTTACTATATGAGCATGAGAGATACATCCTGATCGACCAGTGCCGATTACTGCCGATCAAATTAGATGTACCTACCAGTGGAAGTCATGATTAGATTTTGACAGATTAGCTGTATTGACTATACCCATTTTTATACTATGAACCGCCTCTTCACGAATCATATATCAAATTCGCAAACCTTAATTATTCTATAGATATCATGAAAAATGAAGACATATAATATAGGTATTTATTTATTCTATGATGTCTTTATACATATGATTTTCGTAGGAAAATCTTCAAAATGAATAGATTTTTTCTGTAAGACTTCAGCAAAATTTAGATTTTTTATTGTTAAATTGATAAAATGAATATTAGATTTTGCACTTTATATACTATTTCAAAAATATATGTTGCTCTTGTGCACTAAGAAACCTTGTTCAGGAAAATGTTGTAATGAACTTTTAAAATTGTATAAGGGAAATTAATAATTATTTTCACTATAAAGCAGAATAGTACGTAATATTAAAATAACAAAAATAAAAAAGTTAGTAAAGTACTGGAAACAAAATAAGCAGTAAACAGTTTCTGAATATCAATGAAGATATGAGCAAGCTTACATATTTCTATTAGCATATTATGGCTATAGTATTTGCATATTTTGGTTATTCGCACAAGTTTAAGCATATTTTACTGAACACTTGCTCGCAACGTACCTATCTATATATAAATAATATTTGCATGATTATACACAAATCTCCGACACCTTTCTTATAGGCGTGAGTTAGTATGAACGTCAAGTTGAGGTGAAATTTGGCGTCATTAACGATTTCACATTTGCTTTCAAGCAATTATTAGAAGTTTAAGCTACAAGTGGTTAAAGGGTGAAATATCTGACAATCGTGACATTACGACATGAATGTAGATATATGTCGAATTCAAAGAATAACTCGCCATGAGAAAATTCTGCTGTAAATAAAAATATTGTTTTTTTTTTAAATATAATAAAGAGCGAGAAAACTAATTCCAAGAAATAATTATCTGTTTGGAGCATAAAAATGTCATTTTGACTGACCTAGGGCACTAGTGCAGAAAAATCAATCATGACCAAATTTCTCTAATATTTTCATACTATTTTAACGATTTGTCAGTTATCTTCATATTTATTTTGTTCCTATAAATAAATGATTTCCCAGTGAAACAAAACTTTAGTTGTCAAATAATTTAGGCAAAAAATGCTGATGCTATATTGGCAGTCAAAATTCCATGCACCTCAGCCTGTCCCTCCAAGAACTGCAACGATATATATACAAGAAATTATAAATGTACTGATTTTGAAAAATATACCAGAAGTATTAGATGCCGACTTAATTTTTAAATAGTTTTTATTACTTTCGGTTGTTTCTGTAGATGGACTCCGCAGCGAGTTCCATACGGTTTAAACTTGAAATATCGAATTCGTACTTAGATCGGAGGCATCTTGCCGCCTCTTAAGCTTAACACTGATCCAAGTGTGATCCAATAATGATTAATTATATTATCTGATTCAAGCAAGATCAAATTATTTCTTCAACATGGAACGACAATGTCGGACGTCACTGGAATTACGCACGGGCATGGAACGCCTAACCTTTATTTACACTTTACACGTATAATTTTGTATTGTGGTAGATAAACAGTAATTTGTTATGGAAACATAAGTACAGTTAAATGCCTAATAAAAACTATTTTTTTTAATTCCACTTGTTTCAAATGGAACGCCTTATAGTTTGGTACATTTTTCATTCAATTCTAACAACATTGTTATGTATTCTAACTAACAAAGTTTAAACGTTTTCGACATATTTCAAATTCTATATGATAAAGGGGGTTTGCAGACCAATACATAATTGTCATTTTTTTCTAGAAGAAAGCTCTTGTTATTTGATTTAGGTTTATTTTCTTGAAAAAGAAGTTTTGTACAAACAGGGTCAAACAAGTGTCACACAAATTCATCTATCTGTAAAATCTAATCGTTCCGACATTAATTACTGAAAATTGCAAGTAATAAGTATAATATTTAGATTTGTTCCATCAAATACATATCGTACAAATACTATTGAAGCAAATCTTCTTCTTCACGAAAACGATATAACCCGAAGTGTCACATTCTTGAAAATATTTTAGCCGATTAGCCCCAAACATCAGTAAAGTTGTTAATTTTCGAATTCGGTTCATTTATAGTTTTCTACATATCAATCGATGCAGTTCCTGGAAGGATACTGTGTATGTACAATACCATTACAGCTTGTTATTTATTTTGGGGTTGAAATTTAATTAATGAACAAATGCAACGTAAAAACGATTATCATTTCAAAACGTTATCAGAGTTAATACCTAAATGATTGTTGCACGTGAGTCTCTATGCTGTAGCAAATATCTGAACACGGTGAAATTACTGTTTTTTAAGTCCACCTAAATGTGTTTCGGACACATATATTATGATTAAAAACAAACGGACATATATGTATGCAGTATGGATTGAAAATAATTATTTCGTTTGATTAAATTCCGTAATTGAATTCAATAATAATAACGAGGTGAAAATTTTGCGTACGTAAGCGGTAGTTAAATTTGGTTAAAAATTATTTATGCCAAAATAGAATCAACAATTTGCCATCTGTAGGTATATTTTATAATTACTATAATCGCATTATGATCCTATTTGAAAGGTGATTAATTTATTTAATCTGTATACTACCATACCAAATTGAATAGCTGTATAAATAAATTTATTTTTGACCGACGAACCCAAACGGAGGAGGTGTATAATCCGACTGTCTGCTTTTTTTGGTTTGTGAGAAATGGTCCCATATTCATAAAAACTAAAATCCTGAATCTAATTTTATTCAAAAACGCCCCCGATGGGGGTGGAAAAAGCAAATTTTTCTCGAAAGTCGAAATTCTGAGATGACAGAATTAAAGACAGGGCAATATTTGGAAACGTTTAAAGTGAACATTTTTTTCGAGTTACAGCGATGTTAAAATCTCAAATATGTGTATTTTCGCTATGTGGAGGGGGAAATTTCTATTGAAAATTGAAAATCTGAGGCAACCAAATCAAAGACCAGATTATTTGTAGTAACATTTATATTAAACATTTTTTTCATATAGTTATGGTTTTCGAGTTACAGCGGTGGTAATGTCTAAAATATGCTTATTTCCGCGACGATATTTGTAGATTTCTGAATAATAACAAGTACAAGCAAATAATATTCATGGGTTTTAGATTTTATAGTGTATATAATAAAAAGAAGGGATAGCATTAGGATCCCGTAAACAGTAGGTATAGGATAAGAATTCAGGTACCTAAATAGGACAAATTTTGGGAATTTGTATGTTATCTTAAAATTAGATTGTAAAGAAATCTCTAGGCTAAGAAAATAATGGTCATTAGTATGAATATCTTTTGTAGTAGACCGATTGCATTAAGCGAAAATGTTCTCCGCATCCGCGGCGGGAAGTTTGCAACGGTCACTCTTATTTGAAATGTTACTCTTTTGTACAGAATGTACGATGCCTGTGCCCAAATAATTCCTTGCTAATGGCTGTCTGTGATCGTTTCTATCAATTTCTGTATGTACTATATATAACATCTGTGCACTTTTACCAGAGAATATTGCTTCTACATACAGTTTAATAGAGGTATCCTATGGCCGATGGGTCGCGCATGCGGAGAATTGAGATCATTAATAATGCAAATAAGTTTATAAATCACTTCCTCTTCAACCTCGGCAGAGTTCACTTCGGATTGGAAGGAAATTGAAATAATTTTCGTACGGGCAGTACACGCGGTACGTAGAAGACTCGAATGCTGGGCCCCCGAGGTGGATAGAGAAGTCGCGGCCGTGATATTCAAGTGTGGTCCTGGGTTTGCTTTTGAGAAGATGTCGATTCCTAAGAAGTCTTTGTAGGTTAAAAGCACGTTGTAGCATGGTCTGGCGGAGACAGGAGGAACACCTCGCGGATAACCTCAAGGGCGTGACAATGATGGTTATATTCCGATCAAAGCAAACTCTCGGTCCTGCCTTGACACGTGCATTGCATGATTTCTTTGATCATGAAAATATTGATAATTAGTAAAGACAAAAAATTGGAGGCTGGAGGTATGGCTTAGAGCCAGACAATCCTCAGCCACACGGACGAAGCTTCGGTTACGGAACGTACTCGAAGGAGTGCTGGCCAAATGCGCTAAAAAGGAAGCAAGTGTCAAATCATCATAGAAGAAGAAGAAGAAGATTACAAATGCTCCAATAATAAATACATATTAATTAGTTTGTTGGATATCATAAATGTAGCATGTTTTTATAAATTTCTGACTTTATTCAAGTGTATGAACGAAGAAGCAACTTATCTTATACATTTTGAAAAGTGAGACTGAGTTCGTAACCAAGATTACAATCAAAACGCAAATCAACAACTTCCTAATTCAACTTATATCACGGAAAATCATTTAAGATTGCCCAAAGATAAGAAATATATTCAGTAACATTCAAAAGCACCCCGCATCCAACCTTGAAAAGAAATCTCAATATCAGTGCCTCTGCACAACACTCCCTCAGCTATCATATCTTGACAAGAGCGTTCGAATGAATTTATGGGTATTGCAACACTTTACCAAAAAACAAAAAAAATCGCAACACCCGCACAAGCAGCACTTTATATGCAAAATGCCCCGGGACTTAACAAAAAATTAACGGTGAAGCTCGATATATATAACCTGAAAACAAGCTAAGGATAATATCAAAGTGGCCGTGAAGCTTTGAAGGCCCGTTGAACGCACAGGAATAGATAAACATAGAAGGAAACGGAAGGAAGAGTAGGTACAGACGAGAGAAAAGGAGCACCCTCATAAATAATAGTAGGCTGAGAATCGCCCTACGGCAAACAGGTAGCTATTTTTTCTCTCCTGTATAAAAGAAGGATATTCTTATGGCAAGCGATTTCCTGCTGCGCCAGGATATAAGGTTTCAAAGGAAAGAGTAGTTGAGATGATCCAGCAAGGATTTATTGCGGGTATATTCATAGGTTTAGTTGTGGGCATTATTCAAGTATTTTTTACTGTCACTATTTGCAAATGTTATCGAACATGACAAGTCACTGGAAACAATCGTACATAATATAAGGTTTGATTTTGTTTTAAGGAAATAATACATTTTGTACTAGATTATAATGATATTTTATCATAGTTGAAGTTGACAGCAGATTGATTTTTGAAAGAAGGAATTGTTTAATTTCATATGAACTCAATATAAAAAGATAACTGCAATAAATAAACTTGTATATTGATAATAATTGATATTTTTTCATAATCTTGTCAACATCGGTTCTGTTATGTCTTGCCGAAGTCGGTAGATGTTTTAGATTAAATTTCAGCTGAATATATTCATTTTTAAAATGATTTTGAAGCACATTCTTCTGAAAGGCTAAATAAAAAATTACCTGTTTTAACTGAAACATTTAGATAATGAAGTGAAAAGGATACACCAATCCACTTAAATTTCACTTACATTCCAGAATATTTAGACAAGCTTTGCATATATCTGCAGCAATTTATGTATTTTTAGAAGCTTTCAAAACAAGTATTACCCAATGATTCAATCGATCTGAAGCTGACAATTGAACAGCCCGGATATTATCAATTCACTTCAGTAATTTCCAAATAAGTATTATAAGTTATCTAAAGGGAAGAAAAATATACATGTTAAATATTTTTTATGATCATTACATTAATTCAGACCTCTGTATTTTTTAGGGTTGATCAATATTTCTGCACCAAAAAGTAACAAGTGATATTTCACTATTATGCAATTACAGATGATCTAAGTAATGACATGCGAAGACGAGTTCCCGAATTGACACAGCACACTTCAAATGTGTTCAAGTTTTAGTAATAGTGATACAAATTATAGTAGCAAGCTCAAAGTTTTACCTGCTTCATAAAACATGAAACTCTTATCAAAACCTTTATCGAACCTAAAATTTGCAAAGATGACTCCTGAAAATTTTATGTTAAACATAATGCACCAAAATTAAAAGGCATTTCTCTTGATAAGTTGACGCCGAAATCCACATTAGTTTTCAGAAACCACTTACATAATTGTGCAATATTTATACAAACTAGAAACGAATAGGAAGCAGTAGGTACTAGTGAAAATCAACGTTTTAGAAAAAATAAACACAAAAAATGATCTCCCGATAAGTGTATTGTTTCAAAACACATAAACTTTATCCATAACAAATCAAGGTAGTCGAAACGAAATAGTTCCTGATTTTTTTTTAGAAACACCTACCTTGAAAGTTCAATATTTGATCAGTGTATATCGTGACGAAAGTACTTAATATTCTCAGCCTTGAGGATAACGTTTTACTTTAGCGCATTAGTAAGTAGAATAGCTATTTTATCTAAATTATGATTTATTTTACCACACTCGTGTGAGAACTATGAGACTTTTCACGATAGCTCTGGCTCAGGTATCTATCAGACATAGAGCCAAACAGGCAGATTAGTTTATTACTATTCTCTCGAATTATGCTCTCAATCCAGATTATTCAAATAGTAATGAGTCCTATAGATGGCAATGAATCGTTTTGGTTGACAAAACTCACTATACCTAGTTATTATATTCCTTGATGCTAATATTCAAGGAGATTATTATTGGGTCAATTTTGAGAAATAAGACATATGCAGTATGTCTTAAAGTTCTTAACTTTTGAACAAAGAGCAAAAAATTCAAGAAATAATTATTTTTTCGTGATAACTTTGGAATGACTCTAGAAATCTATGCATCGAAAGGTTTTTTCTGCTGTATAACATATTTTTTTTATTCTTGCCAGTGGCATTCATGGGATATTTGCACAGAATCCTTTTAAAAAGAAAATTGATAGGCCACTGGTTTTTCTTGAAGTAGAAATAATTTTTCAAATCAAGGTCCTTGGTTAATGTTTGTTTTACGGTTTTCTCTTGAGAAAAACATTTGCGTTTCGCTAGGTCACTTACGAGACAAAACAATTTATTAAAGAGAATAATTTGGAAACGGTGAAATTTTCAAGCTTAAGTAATATAGATATATTTTGGAATACCATCGTTATCATGAAAAAGAAATTTTTTTCTAAAACTGAACCTCCATAAATATTAGCATGTTATTAACAAATGCCTTGTATAATAATAAAAATGTATTCCATGGTTCTTTCATGCGACTGTGACTTTGGTTATACTAAACGTCAATCAAATGAAAATAACAACAGCTGATTCACGGAATAATAAATATTATATTATTGAATATGCAGGTGTTGCAAAAAATAATGTATACTACACGTGAGTAAGGGGGCGGATATCTAACAAACGTGATACAAAACTCGCCTCTCACGTTTGTCAGATATTAGCTTGTCATTTTTTCAAGATCTGTTTAGCAGATGTGATGAATTTATATGATAAATTATTCAATTATTCCACTTGCTAAAATATTATATATGTGTTTGTATCCATTAGGTATGCAATATATTGAGTAAGCTGTGATTGATGATGACAGTTACGGGTGTTTACAAGAGGAATATATTGATTTCTGTTGAATCACGGGCCAGAGTGTTATACTCCGTCGAAACATGGGATATATTAGTCTTGTATTACTTACTAAATTCTGCATAGTAATAAAAGTCAAATTTAGGAAGTAACATAAAAATATGTTTAAAAAAATGACCCAGGTTATAGTAGCAAACCATTACATTTCTTGTAGCAAATTTAGCTACATATGTGGGATATGTACCTAATACCCTTACAACAAATTTTTCTATTTATCTGGTATTATTTCTGCCAAACCCCCTAAAACTGTCCCCCTCGCACATCATATCCGATGTGTATTTTTCCAAGACTTCAGCCACAAAACCCACCAGTATTTATATAAGGATTTAAAACTTCCAATAGACCAGAGATACCCCAAACGCTTCATCCCCTTAATAGCTTTATCTACACGCCAGAAGAAAAACACTGCTAAAAAAATACTCGGGGGTACCCTCAAGAATACTCCTGCTATTATAGATGACATGCGTTCTTCTACTATTAGGAAAACTTTTACACAACGTAGAGAAGGTAGTCGTCGTATTGGTTGGTATACGTTATCATTTTTGAGCACAGCCATCTGGGATCTGAGTTGGGTGAGCAGAAGAGGCGTGGTTGCCAAATCTCTCGGAAATTGATCAAGGCACTCTAAAATAAACACTGGATGTTATATCTAACTGTATGAGTATTGTACAAAGTACTGTTTTTTCAATATCTTATATAAATATCAGTGAGCAGTTAAAATACCTATTTTATGTAAAATGGTATAGCGCTATTCAAGATATTCGAGACAAAATTTGAAGGGTTTATTTGTGAGTATAATAAGTTGTTAATAGATTAAGACACTTTCCTATCTATTCTATCTATTCCAAAATAGGCCACGTCTGACAACAATTGATTACGTGAAATTCTTGTTGACAACGGATTATAGATTAATTTAAAGTGTAATTTCAAAATTATATGTATATAATATACATATTGATATTTTTGAAGTCTATGGTTATACATTCATTCTTTACAACGAATATGGTTAAACCATTCAAGAAAAAATGCTGCTTAAACTTCGAGTAATGAGAAGACAAAGATCATGTTAATGTTAATGCTCAAATAATCATGTTTAACGAAGATAAAATTACGTATTTCAATATAGATGTTTCATAAGAAAATTGACTATATAGATAGAGTTCAGAAAGTTAGGAAGTTTTTATAGTAGTCAATTTTCCAATTGAAGAAACTTTACGTTTCAAAAAACTTCAATCAAAATTTATGATCTATTTGCTAGACTGCTAGACCATAGCTAACATATAGTGGTAAATTGCATGGAACAAATTACTGTTTTTTATGTGGTGTGTTCGTCTGAGCAATAAAACTATGTTAGCTCAAGCCTATCCCATCGTTAAATGAAAGGAAAAAGTAATTAAAAGAGTAATATAATATAACAATGAGGAGTTTTTTTTTTAAATTCTATTCTCGTCTTCTAGTCTAGTATTGAGAGAGTTCTCTCATACAATAAAACTCGATGGAATAAGTGAACAGTTCAAATAAGCAGACAGTGTAGGTAAAGTTACGTTAAGTGAAAATTTCATTATTCAAAAAGATACAAGTTTCAGGAAGGTATAATTACGGGAAAGTATATTTAGTTAAAACCTTCTAATAAAGCAGTTTTTATGGATGATACATTATTAACAGCATGATGGAAATAACATACAAACATTTTCATTATAATGGGATGTGAAATTTAGTAAACAGTCTGAGCTCTATTAAAGAATTCGTTTCACGGATGTGTCATAATTAAGGGATATACGTTAAATTAAAAGCTTATAAAATTTTATGAAAAAAAGTGCCAACAGCTGATAGAATTGTCACGATTAAGAGAATTATTGCTCTCAAAATACAACCAATAAAACGGTTCAAATTCTGATAACATGGATCTACAAAAAGAATTCGTTTCACGGATGTGTCATAATTAAGGGATATACGTTAAATTAAAAGCTTATAAAATTTTATGAAAAAAAGTGCCAACAACTGATAGAATTGTCACGATTAAGAGAATTATTGCTCTCAAAATACAACCAATAAAACGGTTCAAATTCTGATAACATGGATCTACAAAGAAGAATTGGTTCATTAAAATGTTATTACGAATGGGTTAGAAATCACAAAGCCGAAGATTTAGTACGGAAATGGGTTTCAGAGCAGCGCTTTGTCAAGGTTATTGGACTGATCAAATTTGAAAGTAGCTGATTTTGGTAGATCAGGAAAAGCAAGGATTGATGAATTTTTAACAACATTTTCTCGATATCTTACAATAAAGAGACATTTGTAAATTCATAAGTTCCAAGATCGTCTAATCTTAAACCGGCGGATTACTGGCTGCGGAGTTAATTAAACAATTAGATTTTTTTTAAATACGACAAAAATACTGGAAAAGAGAGAAAATGCAGCATTTTACCCAAAAATACTGACTAATGCTAATGTACTGTAGCAAAATGATTGACATCCAACATTTTGAATTACAACTATTGGACATATCTCATTATTTAACCAATCCAATTTCTGTTATATATTATTACTAATTTATTACGTAAATAAATGCATAATAAGCTAAAATATACCCCTCAACTTATCATAATAATTATCTGTTTAGTACACGTTCTAGACCAGTGACCTACCAGAAAGAGACTACATTTTCATGTTAGCTTTACAGTACTGCTCCAGAACGCAAGACCTTCTTTCAGCTTAGAATATAAATGCATTATGTTTGTAAGATGGTTTACTGAAGATATAATTTTTATTTCTTCAAAGAAACTATAATAATTAGAAGCATCATACTATTTATAATGTGAAAAGGACACGAACCTTTTCCCCTCAATTTTCAGCGTTAAGTAGGAGAAGATTGTACATCATTTAAATTGAGATTTTTAGGTCAAATAATGATACTGCACTTTTTGAAACTTCCAGTTCTCTTATATTTGAACTACTAGAGAAAAGAGCTTCGATATCTTCTTCAATATAACAAAAAAATATGCATCATCGTTGTCCAAATGGCAACGTTGTCCATGTCTGAGGATCCAGAGGCAGCAGCACAGGGGAAAGTTAAGCGTCATCGTATAAAACTTTTTTTCTCAAGATTGATTCCAATATTCCGGGGATTATGGCTGAGAAAGTGTGTGGCTGTGTGTGTGTGAGAGAGAGAAAGCCTACTCTCCCTGGAGCGAGTCGCACTTTCTCCCCGGATTATTTCCATGATTGGTATGTAAATAAGGTTAGGAGTTTTCGACGACTCCTTGGATAAATCGACGGCGTTTTTCTTTTTGTTTTGTTCCACATTTATTGCTATCCTCGCAGTTTGTAAATTATTCTCTAAGGGTGGAATTTTTTTCAATGGATTGATCGATCTCAGGTGGCCATAAAAATGACAGGTGTCAAATATTATTAAAAAAGTACAAAAATGCTCCGAAATTAAGATGGTTAGGATAAATCTGCTCTGATATATATAAGATAAAAACAGTTCGTTCGGACATACCAGCTTCATCAAGTGAATAAAAGCAGTTTATAGAGTAAGTGTGTAAAGGAGGAAATATCTGATAACCGTGTTAGTCCAATATAATAAAAGGACAAATATGTTTTATGTAACTATGAGTCATGTACCTACCAGCAAGTATTGTACCACGATTGTAAGTTTTACTCCTTTGCCTCTTTTAACAGTAAAAGATGTATTACGAACCAACAGTTGTTATTTATTCAGTTGATTGAAATTTGACATTGCCATTCCATAGTTCGCTGTCACCTATTAAAGTCATGGAATATGACAGTTGATAAATAGCTACTAAAACAATAATACCTAACCAATAATGAAAGTTAACAACCAAGACGATCAAGGTCTATCTGTATGACACGTCAGATTTTGAATTCTTTGGTTTGTTTGATCTGTATTTGCATTAGTTCAATGTTTGACTGGCATCAGAATGTGCGTAAAGTCACAAGCATTCTGCACAAGTATTTCATGGTTCAAAAGAATTAGCTATTTTGCTAACTAGTGTGTTTAAAAAAGAGTTATAATCAAGGTTGTGGATATTGAGCACTTTAGTCACGACTCTGAGAGCTCAAAAACTGATCTTTCAAGGTAGATGTTTTCCTTATATCTAAATTGAATGACTAATGGTGGCATTCTAATATCTATTTGGTGATATTAGATATAAAAATGATGTTTTCATTTTGGCTATTTTTTTGACAATAATTTGACAATTTTATAGCAAAATTGCAAAGTTATATGGATACATATGGATATAGTAAGATACTATGGATGTGGAGGTTCTGAATACGCATTATATAAACTAAACAAAAAAACAATAAATGAAAAATGTAAGCAGTCAAGTGGTTAAGTTTTTAGATTTAGAAACTTACAGCCATATTCATAAGCAATTCTAGTTCGGTTCTAACGAACGTACACATATGATATTATGTTACCATGTAAGTAACAAACAAACTAGTATTGAATTAGTGTTGTTTATGAATACGAGTGTTATACTTAAGAATGCTGTTCAGTTTCAACTGTCACATGATGTTTTGTTTACTTCTTATGAGTCTAATAATTTAGGTGAAGAGATGAAGCTAAAGTCCAAATTTACGTAGGTATACTCAAGATACCTTAAAACATGTAAATTTTATGGTATCTCTAGAGAATAACAGTACATAGTTAATAAAGAAGTAAATTAACAACAATGACAATAAATGTCTCAATCAAATATGTGATTACAACAAAGCTGTCAGTCAGTTCTTTCAATTCATTGCATATTTCACATTCAAGTACTATGTATAAAACTAAAGCAATAAACTTTGTTTGGATCAAATTCATTTGCTGATATTAAAGGCTAAAGATGCAAAAACGGAACTCTTTTGTGGACCTTACATCCATTCCGGAGACCAGTTCGTTCTCGACACGGCATTATCTACCTAGAATAATGCCTCTTTATTCAGTTCCTCTCACCATGATGTGAGCCCGGCTCTTCTTTCCCTATTTTCCCTTCATAAAATCGCTATTATATAAAAAGTTTCGCCACGAGCGAGCCAGGCACCAGGTCTTCAAACCGATGGCACATGGTCTTTCTTTCTTCTTTTCTCATTCTTTGTTAAGACTATCAAGAGTGAGAGAGACGGAACAAGTGAAACTAAGCGCGGCTTAACAAACTCAATAAGACGTTGATAATAGAGGGCGCTCCGGTGAGAGAAAGAAGGATTATGAAGGCGCCCAAGAAGAGGCAACAAGAATGGGAAAACAACTTTAAATTGGAACTGCGAGCTAACAATGGCATTAGCACTAACTGATATAATTTGTAGAAAAGGAGTAAGACCCACCACGCCAGTATGTCTCTTTTTAACTTGGATCAAGTTCGAGGTACAATTTCGATGGATTCTCAGTGAGTAGTTTCCATTAGATGTAAATTAATAGTTTTATTTCTTCACTTCGAAACAGCTTTCGAAAAGTTTGATGTTATGCTCATAGTAAGAGGAAGTTTTGAGATTGAATTACAACACCTGATGAAAGGAGTTCAGACTCTCATTAGTTGTAAAATATAGTTAGGTACTAGAATAAAAAAGAGATTGTTGCCGCCATATTTTAAAATCACTGAATATTAGTAGTTGCACTGAAAAGTAAAAATGAGATTAATCCATATGGTGTTTTCATATAAAACGACGTTATCATTTGCAATTATACTTTCTTTCAAAATGTTTTTAATGAGTAATTAAATAGACATTATTAATTAATTATTCGTCAATGTAATGAACTTATAGAACTGCAGATCACTGGATCATTAATAATAGCTGAGGAACGTGTACTCCTTGATAATGCTATTGCTTACTATACATTGATCGTAACCATGATACTTATTCAAGAACGTACCCATATCGTGGTGTATTTTATTTCTATTGTTGCTGGTGAATTAACATTGACCAAATACAAAAAAAAAATTATGATTGATGGATTAATTTTTCTCCCTTCTAACCATTATCTACATATTGTTGCGTTGCAGTGAATCGAAATTGATTTGGATGTGATGATTCAGGAATTTTGAAGAAAAGAATCAATGTCAAAGTGAAAAAGTAAATGTAAATTAGCCATTATAATGTCAATCACAAATATTACACAAGATAATTAATATTCCTAACCGTATGCAATGCACAGTGCAGATATAAATTGCATGCTTATAAAACAGCGAATCATAGTACAAGCATTGCCTTTACCGACATTATCAGTTGCTGCACTGTAAAGTTCAAAATAAGGTTAATTCTATTTGTGCTAGTAATTTTGAAATGGTGCATTTATGAATAAATAGAATACTTTTATCACCAACTTTCGAAATCGGTGGACGTTTACTGTGAAAAAGGCGCGTACATATATAATAAAAAATGAAACAAACAACGTTTTCGTGAAGTCGCTAAAAATTCCAAATAATTTTCCATAAAACATGGTAAGAACTTTGATTATATCTCCACATAAGTAGTATAAACTAAAGTCGCTATCCGTTTCCGTCTGTCCTTTCCCAAGTTTCTTCTTCTAAACTCCGCAATGGATTTTGATACGGTTTTTACTGTCATTTAGAGATTTTTCTTCAGATGTTTATACATTCTAACTGATTTGTTGCATCGCAAAAAATATTATGTTTATTCAAACAAGCCGTCAATGCATTCGGTTATTTTTATGGTTTACGCTGGCTAAAGCTTGAAGATAAACCAAAATATTGTACTATAGATTCGTAGATAAGCAAGAAACCTTGGTGCGGGACGGTAAATGTCTTGTCTCCTTAGGATAATGCACTGTATCCATTTATATTCTTTTCCCTATCCTGTCTATTTGAATCTATTGTATTTTAATACTATTCTGTCTGCTGCGTTTTCTTCTATCTTTGTTAAAATTCCGTACAGATAACTAGATATATACCAAACTATGCGAAGGAAGAAAATATAGGTACATGGGGATAATCATCTGATTTTCCGCGGTAGAAGTAGCGGGTAAAAATTAATTATGACATACATTGTCTTTGCCTATGATTTTTATTCGATCCACCATTGTATCGGCACCTATTGTCAATTTTCCTCGATTCTAATTCGATTCATTCAGAACTTGATGAAGTCGGGAGTCAGCACTACAATTTAGGAAGCACGAAGCCGTTAGGTGATGCTTATAAGGAACGAACTTTTCATTTTTTTGATTCAAAACTATAAAGTTGAAAACAGAGCTTGTGAATTCAAAAGAATAGATACTTCGAAACTGAGGGAATCATGTTTGGACTGGTCTACTTCTCTGAGTACGGCTTTTAGCTTACATCTTTTGTTTGAAAAGTGTGATAACTTAACAGTATTACCATGTTAAGGTGATGGAAAATTATTCATTTTAACCAGTCCAATGGATGCTTCTGCTCACTCAATGAAACAACAATCTTATCACCTTTCACGCTAAACATCACCCATACATTATTAGTAGAGTCCTCCAGTAATAATAATGAACCTTCTCGGGGTATCTCCCACTCCAAAGTGCGCATCGAAACAGTCTCGAAACTTTTATGACGATCACTAAATGGAAATATCACCCATTACTTTACGTCCCATTAAAATTTCAAGCTCTTATAATACGCGCATCCTGCTCTTTCAAACAGAGCGGGTACATCTCTCTTTCCAGCCATTCTTATATATATAAACCAGAACAACCCTCGGGCACAACATTCACCATGTCCCCCATGCTGCACATAGAAAATGTTAATGCGCCAGCCATATCAATCATACTTGGAAAAAAGTGTCATTTGTAGCCGTGGGTGCGCGCGAGAGACTTTCCTGCAGGACCTTTCCTGTGTGATGTCCTTTTTGCAGGACACACAAGAGCACTTTTTTAATCTCTTATCCACGGCCATTTATTTTCCCTTTCAACGAATATCATGTGCAGTGTGATATGATGATATTTTTTTTCTCTTTACAACTATGTCTGCATATGACGGTCTGTCCACACATTATATTATGTCGAATTAGAATTATTTATGCTTGACCAAAAGCAGGCATCGGTGCTGGTCCCAACTGGTAGATGACAGATAATGGGAAGGCCATATGTCAAACAGAGCGCACTCGATGATATGGCACTAGATATTTATCATTCACATACAAATCATCTTCACGATGTACGAGAATCTGTGCAGATGTAACTGACATTATTCATCACATTATCTACAGATAGGTAAAGAGTTATAATTTATTAAAATAACTATGTATCTAATTTATATTAAATAGCTCACCTATTTGATATGGCAATGACTCGGAACTTGTTCTTATGGATAAAATGATTGATTTATTGAGTCTAATTGTGCAAGAACTGTATATTCTTGAAGAAGACGATGATGAATGTATATTGCGGTACATCATTCAATAATAGATAAAAGTTATGTCCAATGTAATAATTGTAATGAATGATTCCGATCATAAGTATCTGTGGCTTTGTTTTTCCACAAGAATCACTCTAGAGATGTTTTTAATAATCTCAAATTATACGTTGATGAGTAGATTCGATAAAAGTTTTATACAAATGCACCAATCGGGGTAAGCGCTGAAAAATACCACTGGAACTGGTATTTTTGCAATAGATGAAGTAACAATTATATTTAAATAGTAATCTCTTGATAAATAATTAATAAGGTGTCAAATGAATCATATAAACCATACAATAAATATGTAGAATAGTTAAGAATTATTGTTTTGAAATCGCATCCTCCCAAGATGTCATTAAGTTGCTGAAAACTGTCAAATTTAAAGTTATCCATAAGTGACTCCTTCTACAATTTTGCAATACAATTTTTTTAAATAAGTTTCCCCATTATCGCTTTGAAAGAAATGTTTGGGAAGATGGATTTCAAATTTTGTGTTTATGGGAGCATGTCTCTACAACTCCCTTTCGAATGAAACAAAAATTATCAAAATTGGAGCACAAAAACAGCCATACATACAAAAATCTGGTATGTCCACTTACACTTACTACTTTCTAACCAATTCCGTTCAATATAAAAATCGTCTAATCAGATCATGAAACCATTCTTTTTTGCTCACTGTGTCATGATCATATTCAATTTTGATGTAGGAAGAACCTTTTAGCCAGAAATGACTAAAGTGTTGAAGAAATTGACAATTAATTTGAGCATAATTTTGGAAGACTTTCATGAAAATTTTAATAGCCGTTTTCACAGTATTGAAAGAAACACGTTTTTCAGATATTGCCTAGTCACCAGTTCGAATAGAAGCAAACTTGGTCCATCCATTTCCGAGATAATCTTGGCATAGAAAAACAAGATATCTAGACCAATGGTTGGAAATGTTTTTTGGAATCAGGGATCTTGGCAACTTAAACATATAACAAAAATGGCATTTAATTCTATTACGTAGGTACTCGATTATGCGGACACCAGATATCTGGATTACCAAACCAAATGCGTTTTGTTATTGCTTTAACAACTATACAGTAGCACTGGTTCGGCTCATTTCCACCTTGCGTTAGTATGTACGTACAAAAATGTATAAGTTCTCAATAAATACCGTTTTTTGTTGATTTTAGTTAAAAAAGAAGTAAAATTTGTTTTTGTTGATTTAAAGTTTACCATTATGTATTAACCTTAAAAAGACACCCATATGATAAAGTACCTAAAAGATAACTATCCACTAACAACGTACCTATGTCATATTTCTAATTGAAAAATCGGTTTCCCTCATATATTCAGTTATCCGGATGACTTAAGACAGTTAATGCTAAAGTGATCAATTATTTCGGTTGTGTATAAACAAGAAGTAAGAATAAAAGCAATGGGGGATGATTAACACGAACCCAAATCAATATCTCGGAAATTCTCTATAATTTGGTTAATTAAAATATTGTAGATATTATTTTCGACCTGAGCCCAAACTATCTGCCATTCTTAGATGATGTGATGATATACTGGAATGGGCGACATACCAACAATTTCATAAATTTGCATCTGGCCATTGAAAAGAGTTATCCGACTTTGTGCCTCATCCTTCGTTGCTAGTTAAGGATGCAAAATCTAGACACAGGTGCAAGCAGTAAATACAGTTAGACAAAGCATCTGCCATGCTGACGACAGTATAAGAACGTTTCCCTGTTCAAAATCTACTTTTGGGAAGTGACACTCCATGAGACTTTTAAATGGGGAACCGTACCTAAAGATAAATTGTCCCTCTAGCATTTGTGTGTGCTATGGCAAACAAACTTATTATTTCGCACTGCCTCTTTCAAGTTTCTTGCGGTTAGTGCACTGCAAACACAACCTGCTCCAAGCGAACTCTTCAAAATGCAGCTGGTAGGAAATTAGGAAAAGAGAAAACAGAATGTGTCTGCAACGGGTATATTCGGGGGGTGGGGATAGAAGAGTCGACCACGTATAAATCTCGTTTCCAGTTAAGAGGGATATAAGGGTAGGCAATCTGGAAGAACACTCTGTATGTGTGTGCGATAGATAGAGACAAAAATAGGCGGCTCGATGAAAATGTGGAGCGCTGAAAATATAATTCATCAAATTGTAGTGTATCCTGGAAATCGTATTTCGCTACCAAACGTAATAACATAAATTAACTGTTGTCGACTGCATGGTTGGGTATTACCTTTTTAATAGCTTTAAATCGATGTTCGCTTCACAATATTTGAGAGAATAGAGGGGAAAAGAGAACGCAAAGGATATATGTAGATATATATGTAAAAGAGAGATAAAGCTGGGAGAGAGTATATAGGTGATGATTTTGATTTTATGAACGCGCCAATGCACAAATGAAGAGCTCATTCATATCAGTGATTTATTATTATACAAATATGTGTATATCTATTTTTGACGGAATATATTCTATTTTGGTGACAGTGTCAATAGACAATAGATAATATTAATGTGGAATTGTTAAATATAAATGAATTTTGATATGATTTTATAAATAATACTAGCGCAATTCAACGCAATGTATTGAGAATGTGTTGCCAGAAATCTGTATCAAAAATCATTTTTCTCTCATGATAACGACAGTAATAGATCATGAAATTGTTTTCTTTAAAAGATAACTTGATTGAGAGTGTTCCTAGCTAGCTTTTCTTTGATCCAGTTTAACATGTTTATCTTGTTTCATTTTGATTTCAGTTTTTATGTTTGAAAGGTAAAATAAGCTAGTTTTCTGATGTCGGGATATTTAAATCCAATATATTATTTCAACCTAATTAAAGTTTTGCATGATGTTATGGGCCACGAGCAAAAATCTAGGTAAACATGCTATAACAACTTGTTATCTCATAAGCTTTTCCGTAAATGGTTTAGCTATTATATTAGTTACAAGAGCTGACTTGAACAAATAATTTATTACTGCCTCTTTTCTAGACTACCATGCTTAATTCAAACCTTCACTCTTCCTGTTAACTCCAGTTGGATAAATAGTAGCCGTAAATTCGTATCCGCCAACACCATTACCACTATGCTACTACCGAAATCGATGGCTCTTGGTCGATGCAGTTAATCCCAAAATAGAATCTCGGCACGTCGCTGAGCTTTTTTCTCTTTCTCTCTCATACACATACAATCATCAAGTAGGTACTTGCAGATGAAATTTATTCGCGCTTCCACATCCACAACACTCTTTCCAATTTTCCAAACTGCCCCCGCCTGCACACCGCATCCAACCAAGAGCAGCGGCGGCTCTGGCTCTTTAGGGCCCAGCAGCAATAAATTCCTTCGAACGGGCGGTTTTAGCTTAATGGTTTGTTGACAATATTTTTTCCCAGTTGAAAAACCGCATTTGGAGAACGAGAGCGAAAAAATATATACCATGGCCAAAAGGGAATAAATATAAAAGGCATCGGACAGGAAGGGGGGAAGGGGGTGCTGTTAGAAGGGGAAGCTATGGTTTGCGTCTTGATAGACTGGACAATAAATTAAGTATCTCGATGTTTAAGGAGAATAATCACCCAGAGGAAATAAACGACTCTCCAAATGAAACTGATCACAAAATTATAACTAGGCAAGTAAATTAGCATCAAAGCATAAGCCTGCCTTAAGATACAATACTGTACATGCGTAGGGCTACAATTTATAACCAGGATGTATCATGCAGGTGTTTTTCTATTATCATCAAAATTTTTTTCACAGAAGCAGAGGCTGGGAACACACAAGTTGTTTTGGAATTTTGATTGTTCACAAATTCTAGCAACATTAAATCGAAAATTATGCATATTTATTGAGTGCTTCCCAGTAAACAAATATCTCATATTTTAGTAGCCATCTTTAAGGACCTTGTATTTTGAATTATATATTATTCATTTTCACCAGGTTTATAACAAACTTGAAATACAAATAAATACGCTTAAGCATGGTTTTAAATAGATGTTAAGAAACTCCCGTAGTGAGGGAAGTTCCTTTAGTATAGTTCCAAGCTGTTTATTAACTTTAACAATAATTGTCACTGCGTTTAGATTTTAATTTTAAAAGAAACCTCAAAATGAGAACGCCATTATCAGAGCTCATATTTCGGTTAGTTTTTGAAGCTATATTTAAGAACGTGGTCTAAAGTCTAAACCTTCATTCATTAACATATACCTACAATGTGTTAGTATTTCTGATTGAAAACAGGCAGGACAGTCGTATGAAGAAGGGTGATTTTAAAATCTTTGGTCCACTTACCAAACTAAAATGTTTAGTTACGAAAGTGGTTAAGTGCATCTATTTTCTTGTTCTGTGATGGCTCTCTTCTTAAACACAGAGATCAGATCATAGAGAAGTAGATAAAACAGATTGATATATAGTTATATGGTAGTTATATAGATCTATGCTGATGTTTAGTCTTTATCACACGGTCTAACATCCAGTTCCTGAAATTAGCCGAAATTTCTTTTATTGAATATGAAACTTAGTTCCATAAAATTGGATTACGATGACCAACATCGAATGCCCGAAATCTCAGGTGCGTCCGATCATTATCTATTTATTCTAGCAGCAACATTTGGAATACGCATGATCTCTATTCTAGGACATAAGTAAAGATGAGCGAGAGCCAAATGTAAAAAAACCTTCAAAATTCACTATTGTTATATAAAATGTTTACAGAATATCAACCCAGTTGTTATAAGATAAATGCAATCCAAATTAATTAGAAAGGTCGAGCTTGTCCTCAACAATGCTCTTGTTATATAGAAAAGGACAAACACTATCAGGTTTACCAAAAGTTTACTGCAAATAAATGGTTTGCGGATATCTTTTAGTCAAAGCTCACTGTAAATTGGACTCTAAAACTACAAGTATTACGCTTATCTTAAAACAGCCATAATAAAAGATTTCATTGTATTACCCCATAGATTTCGAGGAATTTCACTAAGGTTGAAAATATATGTGTTATATACGGTGGTCGAGGGAATAAATATAAAGCAGCGCTGTTGAATGGAGCACGCTCCTCGGTTTCAACGTTTTTGAGATTTCAGTAGAGAAACTGGCCGATAAATTAGGTTTCGCTGTGTGGGCGCAGCAGTAGTTGGTTGTGTGTGTGGTTTTGGTATCTCTCAGTATTCCATGCCACCGGGATGTGTATTTACATATGTAAAGTGTGGTGGGCTTTTAAGACAAAGAAGCGACACGGAAGAAATAAGAAGATGCATTGCTCCATTTTTCTTATGAGAAAATTCCAGGAAGATGGATGTGTATGTGTGTGTGTTTGCTTGGGAAGGGCACGTGCGCATTTATGGAGAATGAAATATGACTTTGGAACAATGGAATGGAGATCAACCTCGTGTTTGACGAGGGATCATATCATATCCATCGATTTTCAGATTGAATCTAGGACAAGTCATACTTTTTCATGCTAGTTTATTCTGCCCTGCTTGAAGGTGCTTTTAGTAGCGCCACCATTCAGATTCAATCTATTATATTGTCGGACTTTGCTATAGCTATTCATTCAAACGAAATTTCGACTGATCTGAACTCTTTAATATAAATTTGATTTTTGTACAAATAACTTTATGATCCAAAGCAATGATGATGCCTCTATGAGAAGAGTAAAGGTGTACAAAGGTCAGTAGAACGCTAAAATATAGACTTGCATGGCGGAAAGTTATACAATAATCTTCTTCAAGCAAAAACACTATGTGTCGACTTTGTGTACTTTTGCTGCATTTTTAAATATACACTTAGGTAAGCCTAGGATGTAATAGAACAACAAACACCAAAAAAATTAGGAGATCCTGGAAATATCGAAGTAAATAAACAATGTTTAAAATTCTGTTGCCAACATTATTATCAAGAAAGTTTGTCTCAAATTTCTGCACCTATACTGTATTTTTAAACAGTTTCGGGATATGTGGACATAAGATTAAGATAAAGCAGAAACAACTTTACAGATATAGACGAAATTGTGATCAGTCGAAGAAAGAAAAATACAATTCCACAAAGTCTATTCGATTAATCAGTGAAATTTATTGCCCTTTGCAATCTTGGCAGGTTATGTTTGGTATTTGACTAGAAGGCTACCTGATGTTACGAAAACAATCACAAGTTTTTATATTTACTATGTTTATTTATGTCAAATATTTTGAAAGGTGAATATGACAGTAAATACCGTTAGGATACATTATCTTATTCTAGTCAAGAATTCTGCAACATAAAAACCTCTGACCCTTTCCATATAAGGAACCAACACGACATATTTTATTCTCAAATGAAAAATAAATTTCATCTATCATCAACAAATCATGCTTTTTCCATTTTCGGTCACCATATCCGGCGATAAAGCAGAAAAAAAACAAACAACAAGCACAAGATGGGACAAACAAGTTGCGGTAGGCCTTGGAGAAGCAAATCAAATTTATCAATCAAGAGTGCCACCGTGCGAGACGTGATCTGCACCCACCACTCTGGAAGAGGGCGACGTGATCCGAATACATTCCTGAACGGGACGGCAGGAGCGATACACACGACGTCGACGTTGAGGATGCTTTCCTCACGTCGGTCGCCCCCACATGCAACGTTGAAAGCTATGGTTGGGGGGGGTATGGGTTGAGCTGAAATGATCCTTTTCGGTTTTGATCCTAGAGGAGTAAAGGGGGAAGTAGTCCTTTTGTTTGGGGATGACATGTTCCACACGTATATGGGAGAGAGAGGTATCGTTTATGGAAGTTTGATTTGGTATTACGATCACGTAGGTGGAGAGATTTATAGAGATGAAAGAAGGTAAAATTTATGACAGCGGTTTGATTTTCTTCATCTATGAGTAACTTTATAAATTGCAAAAAAATTGAGGACCACGAGATTTCAATCTTGAGCTCAAGAATATGAACAAAGTGATATAATCAGTCAGGACTCAGAGATTATCCGCGAGAAGTTCTAGCCTTCACGTCGCCATGATACCACATGCCTCTAACCTATAAATTTAATAAGAATCAACCTTTTCTCGAAATCCGTCACTTTCACAGGCTAATCTACTGCCACGGTTTGCCAATCTACCTTAGGAGCACCGCTCTCAAGTTCAAAGTTCCGAAGCTAATTTTTTTTTCCGATGAGATGTTAGAACGACCTAGATTATAAGTAAAAGCATACCTTTACAATACAAAGATTTATTTCATTTATGTTGTATAAATTATAAATACATACCTATATAAAAATCCTAATTAGAGATATTTCTGATGACATTTTATTGAAATACTACTTTTTGTGATTTTTCTCAGAAACTACTACTGTCACACCCATAATCGAGATCTTTGTAGCAAATGTCAACTTGATAGGTACAGTTATAATGGGATTTATATTGTGTTAACAAATTTTGTGGCGAACGATTGCAATAGGTATATTTCTATAAGAAATTTGCCTCGAGTGTAATATGGCGCAAGTGTCTTCTAAAATCATAGAGACTAGATACAAACAAATAAAGGCTTCGGTATCTTCAACTAATTTTTGCATCTTCCGCCGACGAAGTTTTGAGTATTGTCTGCATTTGATATATTTGCTAGATATTTTTCGCGAAATGTATCGGTGATTACGGTCTAATCACGGGTGGATAGTTAATAGGGCTCAAATGATCACTTCAAATCAAAAAACAAATAACGATTTTAGAATTTAATCTTTGGAAACAAGGTTTATTATATAAGTTTTGGACATTTATCGGATTAGGTTCGGGACACTCTGTATTATTTGGGCCATATTTGACTCCTCTACCTTATACAAAATAGCGAATTAAACATTAATATCGGTGATATGAAATAAACTAATTGTATGTCAACATTTCTAATTCAAAAGTTTATACCTCATAATACCTACGCAATAAATCAGATCGTGTTTTATGTCAATCTAAGTCTCAATTTTCGTTCTATAAAAATTAGTGTATTGTTTCAGAATTCCTTAGCAGCAAAATTTCGGAGAATGGTTCCAGATCTCATCCAATTATGTCTTCAGAGTTTTTCTGAACATAAAACTTAAAATCATTCAGATACTTAATTGTCATATGCAGAGTTCATGAAGGATTAGGGCGACACCCTATGAAATTTCGAAAGGTCGGATTTCTTTGAACATGATATACTAGAATACTGGAAAATCTTGTAAATCAAGTGAAATCTAAAAGATTTTTAGCCATTTACCAACGATCTACTATTTGATGATGATAATAAAGACTTTTATTTATATAATTTTATTTAGCATTTCAAACGCGTTGTTCAATTTCTACCATCTAAAATGCCTGTCTCTGCAAGTCTCTAGAGACTTTTCCATCAAACATTTCTCCTGCTACTACTGCTCTGTCTGTAAACTTCTGATGAAACCTTTCCAAATACCTACTTCAGAGCGCCTCCGGCTGTCTTTGTACACTACTTTTAAATGGTTGTCATTCGAGCTAGAGAGTTTGAATAAAGGATCTCTCGCTTCGCTACATAATATTATACCTATAGAAACTTTGCAGATACAATTCATCTTCTATATATACATTCATGACAATTGCGAAAAAACTATGCAAGTTCTTCTCTTTCAATTCAGACACAAAGCGGCAACAATTCTACGCAACAATATGCTCGAGGACAAGACCAGGAACGATTTCTTAACTGTGTTGTTTTTTATGTCTTTTTCTCATTTTCCCATACACGAGACCGGTGAAAGCCCAATTTTCTCCGCCATCGATCAGTGACAGGAACAACGTTTGTGTGTGGAACTTTTCCGAACCAACTCAGAGAAAGAGCGAAAGAGAGGGTTTGAGAAAAATAGAGAAATAATACTGAAAGAGAAAAGAAAAAATTAACAAGATAGCAGCAGGCAGCTACTTGCAACGCGACCATAAAAGTTGACAAGCACAAGAAGACGGGACTCGGGGATGCGGAGAACGAATTAGATGAGCGAAAGAATGAACTGCGTTGCTGACTGCCAAATTCTCTCTTCTTTCTCAGAGTTTTAATGGGACGACAGAGTGGTGGTGGTAGTCGTGGTGGTGTTGGTGTAGTGTCTGGATTCTAAAAGAAGCGTTGGAGACAGTTTAAGAGTGTAAAGTGCCTGGGAAGTGTGTATTTAAGAAGTTTGCCTTACAGTTTTATAGATCCTAATTTCTCTCTGATATAACTTTCTTTTCAACGGGACGCTGAGGGAGCGCCCTGATTATAAGTAATTGAAAAATATATTTTCTAAAAATCTCAATTTATCAACGATTAATACAACCATTTTGATAAAAAATCAGTCAAGTGTCAGGCGTGTTCGCGTGGAAAGATTTACCTATTTGTTCATATTTCTTATTTTAGACACATGTTACTTATTATACGTAATGATCATTTTCATTCGATACGTCACAGGATGTTTCTTGTTCTAATTTCGCAATATGCTGCACAAAATTAAATCCCACAATTCGTATGCTCACAGATACAGACAGACACAAACTTAGATTATAGGTACATGCATACAAATAAAATGTTTACGAGTAAAATTGGTTTCCTATTTGACCAGCGAATGGATTCGTATCAAAAGATTGCTGGGCCAACTTGAAAAAAACTTAATTTACATAGAGTATGCATCAAGTCACCGATTGTCAACTCTAGTGGGTAAGGAACTCATCGAAGTTCGTAGGTTCGGACCTGCCTAGGTCACGTACATTTTCTTTTCATGAAAATTTCCTGAAATAATTTCCATGCACAAGTAAATGGCAAAAACTAGCGATTGGCATCATTAGACAGCATGGTACGCCTTAAAAAACCAACATAGTCAAATCAGTGAAGGAGAGAACAGTTCATTAGAAGATATACAAAATAGCTGAAGAATGAAAGCAGTCTAACTTCGATATTACCATTTATTCCAGAGTATAGGAGATTTTTTAAACAAAATTCCAAACCAGCAGAACGGGGTTCTGGGTTGTGGGTACCACACTGACTCAAAGTAAATGAGTGAATGTTCACTTGATATGTATAAAATATGTTAAACCTTGGCAGTTTTCCAGAAAACAGCATCCTTTCAATTTTTTTAAGTTACTTATTGGATTGGACATACGAGTTTATCAGCCGTATTTATAAACAAATCTTAGTTAGTTTGATAATAAAAGTGTCTCGTATTACAATATTGTTACCATCGAACTAAGATTTGTTTATGAATATGAATGGTTTTGAAATACAGAAAGCCAATAGAGCAACAGAATGCCTAAATAATACATTATCGAAAAACAAACACTTAAGAACAGAAACTAAGAAGAATCTACAAAGCAACGATAAGGCCAATAATGACATATATACTACAGAATCACGGCCCGATACTTACAGAAAGCAAAAGATGTTGGTGACAGCGGAAGTGAGAATACTAAGGACAATCACAGGGAATACATTGAGAGATCGAGTACGGAATGACGAAATCAGAACAACATGCAAGATGAAAAGGATAAAAGAGTGGACACTGAAGAGGAAAAGAGAATTGAACGACCACATAAGTAGAATGGATGACGAAAGGATAGTCAACATAGCAAGAGACTAATCAGCCTCAGGTAGAAGAACCGTGGGTTGAACCCCGGAAAAGTGGAGTGATAACATAACTTTAAGTCACAGCACAACAAAGAAAACAGGCAGAACTGCCTAATAAGAAGTAGGTTTTGAAATGTACTAAGCATAGATATAAATTACCATTGTAATTAGACCCCGATGGTTTAGTTGGTCGACGCTGTTCTTCTAACCGATAAGTATGGGGTTCGAGCCCAAATAGGTCAAGGAATTTTATCTTAAATGAAAATTTCCAGAAAAATTCCGTGCCCCTTAACATCCCGCATTGAAGCAGCGTGGTAAGGTACGCCTTGATACCCTCTGATCTGGTTGAATGGTACCTCGTCCCTCAGAGACATATCGGTGAGTCCACATCAAACAGTAGGTACCATAATCAGATGCAAAAACTCACAAGGCAGTGAAGGAGATGCCTGTTTAGTAGTGGACATACAAAGAGACTGACGACAATTAGCAAATATTGAATTATAGGTATCATTCTGTAGATGAAGGTGTAATTTATAAAGTGTAGAAAAATATTTTTGAGATTCGCCAAGGGGTCTTGATAGTACTTAAACTCAAAATTAAGGAATTTTCTACACAGCTTTTTTAACCTAATACGTTGAATATCATATACAAAAATCAGCTCGCTTAGCAGGTGTATGTACGCAATGAAACTATCACATTCATGAATGGAAACTGTAATCGCAGCTTTTCTATAAACAAAAGCAAAAACAAATAGGTATACGATACCATTATCTCTGTCACGTTCCATCGCACACTAGCTGTCTACTCTCTCTTTACTACTATTATACCTTTACGCATATCTAGACGCGTATACGCCAATTCCGTATAAAGGTTATTATCTAACATTTAATTAAAACGGACGTTCAGCGTTGCATGAAATTCCGCATTTAGGTTTCATTCATTCGTCTAATTACGATTACATAATGTCACTCGGTGACCCAAATTTCGATACAGCACACACACACAAACAACGGACACGAAAAAAAATGCTCCCATTTTACGACCAGGGTGTGTGTGCAGTAAGTAAGTAACAACCAAAAAAAGGCAGGTTCAATAAACTTGTTTGGCGTTTTTATTAGCCTTGTCACTAGATGTTTTTGTTATTTGCTGGCAGCGGAGATCATTATCTAGTGTAATTGTTGTTTTCTTTTATAAAAGAGCATCACTCGTTTAGGTTAGGTTAGGTATGACACAGAACATGTTCTTCCGAACTACTAAACGTTAAGGTTAAAATGTGGTAAAATACTTATACAGAATTAGGTGACCAATTGTATAGCGTAAATAGATAAATTCTAAAATTGCTGGTCGGTTTTGTGAGTTATATATAAAAGAATAAGGTTTTAAAAATGCATATCAAATAACAGGGTGAATCCAAAAGTCCATTCCATTTTCGGTTTAAATATAATGTTTATAACAGTTTGGATGACTAATTCAATAAATGTATTTGTCATTACAATTATTTAAATGAATGAAGAAAGACGACCTTGGCTTATAGGTATAGGTATGCACTTATTATGGTGTATCTATATATTAGTACAAAGATAATTCTTTTGGACATCCATTTTAAGAATAATGCGCTCACAGAAAAATTTGAGATTTTGCAAAGTTAAAGTATACAGGCTTTCCCAAACGGCCGAATATTTCAGCAACGGCTTGACATAAAGTTATGAAATTTGGTGTACAAAGGGGATCTAAAAATAATATTTGCAACGTTGTCAGATTCACCGTTTTTTCCTATGGAGCCCTCAACTTAATTTTTTTTAATGTATGCCATATTTACTTTTAGAGCATTCGATTTGTCGTGTTCAAATTGCTATGACCCTATAATATAAAATTTTAATTTCCCTATTTTTTGTTAATATGGCATTCAACATTTCGTTAGAAAATATCATACAATTTGTGTATCTCAAGTAATCGTGGCAATATGATAATAAAAATAATTATTAGAAATTTGTTGGCAAGTCTTATCTAAGAATACCATTTACAACGTTGTCAAATTTACATGTCGTTTCCACTAAATCTTCTAAAGTATTTATTTAAACTCCTTTTTTAAATTTTGCGCATTTTATTTGATACCATAAAAATTCAATTTTTTTTACTGAAACAAATTAAACCCTATTGATTATGTTCGAATCTTGAATCCAATTTTAGTTTTGAAATTTTGTAAGTTATCGTACTTACTCAATCGATATTAACAGAATTCTAATATTTATATAATATTTTTAGATCAGACTTGCCAAAAAATTTCTAATAAACTAATTTTCATTGTCATATCGCCACGATATCTCCAGATATAGAAATTTATTTTTATATATATTTTTTAAAAAAATGTTGAATTGCCATATTAACAAAAATTAGTAGGATTATAATTTCATATTATAGGAATGCGCTAAAAATAAACATAGCATTACTTACATTTAAAAAAATATAAGTTGAGAGCTCCATAAGAAAAACTGTAAATCTGGCAACTGATAATCCCCTTATACCAAATTTCATAACTTTATGCCAAGCCATTGCTGAAATATTCGATAGTTCCGGTTCTTTTGAGAAACCCTGTATATGGCGAAAGTCTGCAACAAACTAAAATTAATTGGTAATAATTGTGTTACCAATACATTAAATTACCTAAATAAAGTAATTTTACGTCAACCAGCATTTTATATTTAACGATGTATAGGATCATGAAAATAAATTTTCTGGTGGTGTAGTGGTAACATACTTGCCTTTGGAACAAGCTGATCTGGGTTTGATTTTTGGCCACCAATATTTTTTTCATTCAGATAAATAAAATTGACAAAATTATATCCAATATAAACGAATATTATTTGATAGATGAACCACAATAATGTTCAAACGTAAATATAATGAAATTATTACGTTATATGTTATTCACAGAACGGGAATATATCTGTGGTTTTCTATAGGTAAACATTTACCTAAAAAAGAATCGAGGCACAAAACGGGAAGTCACAAAATAAAAAGACACCAATTTAATATTTGTTTACGATTCGACTTGATCTGGAGGTCATATTTAATATCTACTTTTAACCAGAATTAAGTTGGAATAAAAAACAGAATAAGATTATCAAATTTCCATGATGTAGATCGCGCCAGCTAAATTTATATGAAATTATTACAAAACACTTGTGAGCGCAGTTTTATAGAATATAGCACTTAGAAATTTATATTGCAGCCTAATCATGCAGCTTAAGTCGGTCCGTTCTTGAATAATTTCTAGCTAGATTCGAAAAGGTAATGTAAAATTTTCATAAGATTATAATCCTCAAACCATTGGTCCCCTATGTTACCAGCTAAAATAAATTTAGATAACTCTCCTAATAAATATCGATTAATTGATACCAAATCGTTTATCAAATCCAATCCACCAGGATTACATGTCACTTGATCCAGCTTTGTATGCCAGAATACAATAGAACGCAACGCCCGGTTAAACATTACATACATAGGTACACACTATCAATTATTTGAAATCTATAAATCCGGTTAATATTCCTGGCAAGCCGGTATCATCTCCTTCCCGTTTCACCCATCCAGCATACCTCCTACTCCTGTGTGGCCCCCTATGGGATATGCTAATTGCCACTTTTAGGCCTCCTAGGCTATAATAATACTATGCCCACGCAATAATGGCCAGCGATAAATATATTTGGGAAGATATCTGGCACACACCGGCTTTGCCACACTCATTGCAAAACCTTTGGATAAAAGGGTTAGAGTATAGTTAACTAATGGATATGGGTGCAGGGTGCAAAGCGGTCATGTAGGGTGGTCGGTTAGAAAATCCTTTTGCCCGAGCAGCGGGATAAAGCTCGAAGCAGAAGAACAATAAAGTATATTGAAAGAATTCGATTGGTGATATTACATAATTTCTTAAGAAATGACTATGTTACGCAGATGCAGGGAGAGGAATCTTTGTAAATAGACGGTGCCCTAATGTGCTCAGGGGAGAATTTAGGTTATGTGGCTCTAAATATCCACTGCTGACTTTTTTTAAAATGACCATTCATTACGGAGCTCGAGTAACATGTAAACTTGATTAACGAAGGACGATCTTCAGGATGCCCAGTCTGGCGGAGCCAAGAATTAAAAACAACAAAGGACATGAAATTACCTCTTTGATCCTGATATAAAACTTGAAACCTTGTATCAAGAGGCATCTTGGACCAGAAAATAAACAATACTAGTAATCTTTATCTCTATGATATATGCTATACCATTATAGTATACGTTGCCACTCTAACATGGATGAGAATGTCCTCACATTAGTCATCAATTAAGCTAATTTTGATTATCATGTAGGATTATTTTGGATTAACACAAAGAAATATTACCATACTTTTCCATACATTTCGCTCAGTCTCTGCAATTGGAAAGATTCTTTGAGGATCAATGGCATTATCCACTTACCTGAAAGAAAAAAGAATAAAATAAGAAAATCATAGATCATCAAGATAAGACTTAACTTAATTTCAAGCTAGCTAACAGAATCTTTTTTATGGGCGATGCTTTGAGAGATCGTATTTGAGATAATCTCGTAGTATTAAGAGAAGTATTCCAGGTTAGAAAATAGTTATCATATAGGAAACTACCTTGTTATTAAAATTATATTGATTCTTCATTACGGACAGTTAATATTGATAAAAATACAACGACCCATTTTTCAAAACAAAATTGCCATTTATCTTGATATTGTTAGTGCACCTGATTCTGTTTTCCGATTCTATGAAATAATGTCTTTATGTACGTCTGTAAGTTCTCTAAAATGTATAGAGAATAAAAGATGACGTAATTTATTACAAACCACTTGAATTGATAACTATAATTCTCAATTTCTTAACAGTTTTTTTCATTATTATACGTCATAATGTATTTTTCTTTCGAACGATATTTTCGACTTATGTAAATATAGTTTAATACAGATTTTGGATATGGTGCAGCTTATATGCTTTAGTTCTATCTTTGGGTGGCCCATTAATAAAGTACGCCTGTTATATCTCAGGATCTGTAAATCGGACAACCCTTAGGAAAAAAAACAGTGAGGTATATCAGCTAAAAGAAAAAGCAGGAAAACATAAATTGCTTCGTCTACCGCTACAGGGCGTAACTCAAACCGCGAGATAAAAAACACTGTTTTATTCAAAATTATCCCATATTAACCTACATTATAATTATCTTTTTTGTAACCTACTAAAAATATTTATTACAAAAAATTGGACCGACTTTATCAGTTGTTGTAAAGAAAAATATAAAATAATATTAATTCTATTGGTGCTGGTTCTTTTGGAGTTGGTGCCTACAACAACAAACTACAACAGCACAACTTCAAAATTACCAGCAGCAATAGAATTAATATTATTTTGTATTTTTCAGTGCAACAACTGATAAAGTCGGTCCAATTTTTTGTAAAAAAATATTTATTTCACATTTTTGAGTGTAACATTAGTCATGAAAATTGTTGAACGTTCACTAATACCCAAAAATTTAAAGGTAGGTTTAGCTTGTACATAGCGGAAATGCGCATATCATATATTTCCGACTTTACCATTGCGAAACTCGGAAACCGTGACTCTTTTGAAAAAATCTTCAGTTTAAACGTTTCCGGATATGGTCCCCTCTCTAATTTTCAAATCTCGAACTTTCGATTTTCGGAAAAATTTGCTCCTTCCACATAGCTGAAACACATATTTCAGACTGTAGCGCGGAAACGTATGATTATTTTTAAAAATGTCCAATTTAAACATTTCCGGATATAGAATTTTCATTAATTCTGTCGTCTCGGATTTTCAATTTTCGAGAAAAATTGCTCCCTCCACCCCCTTTGGGGGCAGTTTTTGGAGGGAAGGAGATGGTGAATTTGATTTTTCTCTATAAGGGACCATTTCCCAACTCTCCTCTTTCTCTATTCTGTCAAATAAAGGATGTGGGGGGGCAAATGTTGGTTTGAAAAAACTGGATAACTTTTTTGGTATGACTTATTTTGAACTTTGTTTCATTTTAAAATGCTTTTTTGGGCGCTTCTACTGGAATAATGAAATTTGGAGTTTGATTATTTTCCGAGTCGGTACATAAAATTTTATGACAAAGTCGCAGATTTTTATGAATTTCTCGAAAATTTCAAATGAAATAATATTTTAATTTTTCATTTTGAAGAAAGAGCGTGAAAAATTACAGTTACTGGTGAACCTTCATTTTAACGTAACAAAATTAGAGAACACTTTGAGTATCAGTAATTTTAATTGAAGTTATATTTTATATAAAAAATATTACCTATATCGCTCTAGATAGAGTAATTTAAGTTTCGTGCAATTAAATGAGAATTAAACACAAATAACTGTAACGACAACCTAATACTTTATGCAAGAAAATTATCACAAGTAGGACTTTCGGTAGGCCTTGATATTACAGAAACACAACAAAAGAAGCTAAAATAAATAAAATATATCTTTCTCTACAATTACAAAATCCTTGGCATATTATTTTCCTTAGTTATTTTACGAATTTTCTCTCGACAATGTCGGTTGTCCATAAGAGAACCAAATTTGAAAAAACCTAAACCCCTAGAGCTAAATAACTTACAACTAGAAATAAAATAAAAAAAATATTAATAACGCCTTAAGTGTTAAGTGTCGTCCGTCCTGAGCAATACAAAGCTGTAAATTGCTGTGGGTAGTTGTGTTTAATTCTCATCTAATTCCACTTAACTTAAATTACCCCATCTAGAGCGACATAGGCAATATATTTTTTGTTATTTTTAAAGAAGGTTATATAAAATATAGTTAACTTTAATAAAAATAACTGATACTCAAAGTGTTCTCTAATTTTGTTACAGAAAAATGAAGGTTTAAATATATTTTTAAATAATATAAGGACTAATCATAGCGAGTTTCGATTTTCACCAGTAACTGTAATTTTTCAGTCTCTTTCTTCCTAATGAAAAATAAAAATACCATTGCATTTGAAATTTTCAAGAAATTCATAAAAATCTGCGACTTTGTCATAAAGTGTCATCTACCGACTCGGAAAAAATCAAACTCGAAATGTTATTACTCCAGTAGAAGAGCCCAAAAAAGCGCTTTAAAATGAATTTATTCAAAATAAGTCATACCAAAAAAAAGTTATTCAATTTTTTCAAACCAACATTTGCCCCTCCTTCCACCCGTTATTTGACAAGATATAGGAAATATTTTAATACAATAATGTTGTCTTATTTTCAGTAGGTTACAAAAAAATATTTTCAATATAGGTTAACTTGGGATAATTTTGAATAAGACAGTGTTTTTTAATTCGCGGTGTGAGTTATGCCCTCTACCCACTCTTTTCTCAGATTTTTCTTTTGGCCCATTTACCTAATTTTTTTTCTCCGGGTCGTGTGATTAAAAGATCCTGAGATCATTTATTAATGGGCCACCTTGTACTGACAGTTTTTACTTGTAGGCGGACAGTATTCCAGCATTATAAAATCATTGGCATATCAATGTTTGTGTGATGCAACACCAAAAATAAATACAATAATATGTGATTGGAAGTAAACTACATGTTAAAGATGACGCTGTTGTCATCGTCGTCGTAACGTCGCGTGGTCTTCGTTAAGAGTATAATATAACACAATGAACCAACCTATTAAAGTCATCAACCTTTGTTTCTAAGGCGCCGTCATCATAATAGAATCGGCCCTTAACTTACAACAATCGACCATCATCATCAAGCGTTCATACTCCTTCAAGGAGTGTAGAGCTTGGGTTCGTCTCAATATACAAAGAGACATGAAATGTATACACGATGTTGCTGTACCACAAATGAGGACTAACGAAGTGAGATCCCATTGCAAATGTCTTGGATATATTATATGGCCAGAGTGAAGTGAAGTTTGGCAGCTATTGTCGAGTTGACAGGACCCATTCCTGCTGAAGCAAAAGGAAAGGCAACAATTCGAGAGCGAGCATTCAACAGGAGCGACGGACGCTTTGTGAGTAGTGAGGCGGAGGGTGCAGTCACGGTAGAAACGTCTCTGCCTGCGTGTCCTCTCCATATTCTAATTAAATGAATTATTCAGGTTGGAGAAACCGCACACAAACGTGCGGTTTACGGCCTTCATGATATTATATTACATCCGGAAGATGATGATGATGATAATGGGAGATGGAGAAAAAAATCACGGAAATGGAGGCACAAATGGGGGGTGTAACTAACGGAGGATGTGGTTTGAATAAGACTACTAGATCAAGTTTTTTTTGTTAAATTTGCAGAGTACGAACTGTTCCAATGAAGTTGTGGAAATACCTAATATATTGATATATATCTTTTAAAAACCGTACAAAATGTCTTTAACTCATCTAGGGAGAAGAATCCAATTATTCCTCAAAGTAATAAACGAATGAATACGGATCAGTTCGAGTAGATTCCATGTCCTGGAAATGTCTCACCATTATAAATGGAGGTGCTTTGGACTAGTTTTATCTAAGTACAAAAGATAGGTACAATAGAAGTAGAATTTTTTGAAAAAAATTACAGGGTGTTTCTCAATAACATTCAAGTATTTAAGGAGGTTGCTCTTGGGTTCATTCTGAGATAAAAAAAACGTCATCTTGCTCTGAGTTATAGATATCAGTAGTGTTCAGTTCCTACCGTTCGCAATTAAGTTACACCGACTGACTTGTGCGTTTTTTTCAGCTCATTCAAGTATTTCCCTAAGTTTGAGCATAACTTTTTCCTTATTTCTACCTTTTCGGGCTAGAATCTAGAGCCAAACTGGTTGAAGAAATCAACAAAAATCGGTTAATTCTGAGATATTCTTAGCACAGGCAAACCCATGGACCAATGGCTGGAAAAACATGTTTTGAGTTAGGGGAATGAAACGTGAAGATTTTATGCAAATCACAAAAGGTAACTACCTACCAACTTTTCTTACATATAAGTACAATAAAACAGAATGAATTTGGTAGTCTCCTTTATATAAAATTTGAAATTGATTAGCTCGAATACGAAATATATTTCAACTTTCCTAATTCAAGCATCTATCGATCACATTCAATATATAAACAACAATAGATGACAAAGCAACCACGCGGATCTTCTAAGGCTACTTTTCAATCATAATCATGTATGTTCAATGTTCCTCCTTCATTGATCCATTCATATATATATATATATGTATCGCATTTAGAACTACTTATGTTCATCTTCATATATACCTAGGAACATAATAAATATATTCTGTCGGAATTCACACTGTTATACAAGCAACTCCCCAACACGTTATATACATCAGAGTTTAGGGCCCATAATCCACACAGATATCCCGAGCAATGATTGCGAGCTGACTATAAAACGCTCGACATACACACCCCGTTGCCGCCGCACACTTCTCTTCTTTCTCCTCCACAGCTGCACCTGCCAACCCTTACGAAAGGTGATACCACCACCGAGAGACAAAACGACAGATAGAAAGAGGACAGAGGCTAGAGAGAGAGAGAGAGAGTGAGAGAGAGGGGCGAGCCGCCAGAGATGAAGAGACAACTCACATATTATACTGAGGCACATTGAAAATGCGACACCAAGTAAAACATAAGCAGCCGCATTCATGAGCAAATCTTAGTTCGATACTAGTTTAATTTGTTTGTTAGATAGTTCGTCATGAATTGCTCTAATATCTGAAGAGCTTTGGTGACCTCTCGTATATATTTGTGGAACTCGTTATTTCACAAAGATACAGTATATCGCGCGATGGCCACTGTATACCTTCGTGAAAAATCTTCACGCCCTTCCCTGAATAGAACCGAGATCTAATACAAGGCCGTCGGACGTGTAAACCACTGTGACTTTTAGTGTCAAGCTAAACTAGTATCGATCAAAGATTTATGAATACGGCTGAAGAAATTTTATCGGAATTTTGGCGACTAATATTGAAATTAATTACTGATAAAAATTTAATTCGAATCAGTAAGTAAGATTTTTTAAAGAAACTTTCAAAACGATTCAGTTTGCTTTACTCGCTTCTAAAACATTGGTTGCACTGCCTCCATTTGAAGATGCGGTAATTTTCATCAATTGAGAGCGTTTGCAAGGCAGGTAAGCTGGAATTACGTTTCGGGAAATTGGCAACAGGACTAATAGAAATGCATCCATATACTTCGAAATTAGAATGACTAAATCATAGAGTAGAGAATGGTCCTAGAAAGCGATTTTCTACGTCAAGGTCAGTGGCACAGACATGAGGATAACGACTCTATCTCTATTATCAGTTTCCTTATTGTAGGATCGTCTTTTGACTTATCGACCGCATACTTATTTTACATTTGATCCAAAGACATAGGAAGATGAATTTGCAGTGGAGTCAAGAACGTGTCCAGTGTTATCAGGTATGGAATCGAATTTGGTTTATGGGCACATGAAGAAGAGATCTTCGAAGACGTGGTGAAACGTGATAGAGCCTAGGACATGAAACAGAGCTTACCGAGGATAAATGGTATAGGATGCAGTATCATATGGGAGCAGGTCTCCATTAGCTTTCCTTGAAAGAAACATGTGTGACCAGTATAAAATCCATAATTTTTTAGAACCATTTGCTGTGCCATATCTTCAGCAATTAGAAAACACAATTTTCTAACAAATCAGATCTGATGCAGCAACAGCCACTACCAGGTTCTTTCGTGATGTTCCAGTTACCGTTCCTGGCCAACTAAGGCTCCTCATTTTCACCCATTGAACATTTATGTAAAACATCCCAGTTTAATCATGGATTTGCATCGCCTGAGACATGAAATTCAAGTTGCTTCCTCAAGAAGACATTGATCACCTTATTTGAAGTATAGCTCGAAGAATTGAGGAGATTCAACTCATTATGTCCTTTTATTTACCAAAAATATATTAAAATATTTTGACGTTTAATGCGGTTGCATTTTCAATGTCATACATGTTATATGTAGTGGATAAAGAACGAGTAAGGGAGATAGAGTAAGACAAAAGGGCCGTGCAAGTGTCTCGCTCTCCTGACAGTCGTCCCTAATCGATATAGACACGCCGCTCTCGACTCGACGCTCTCTCTTTCTTGTCTCTCTTTTCCCCATGTCGCTCATTGATTTTAAACCTATGCCACCATTAAATAAGGCCCTTTAGAGCGTCGTTCATAGAGAGATATGATCCGAAGCCAAGTTTCTCGCATCTCGGGCCGTAAAGAAAATTTCTTCCGCTTCAACAAATTGATTTACTTGCTTTATATTATTCAAGAAGCTCCACCAAAAGTAAACTGACTTTAAATTAACGAGACACACAGAGAGAGAGTAGGGCTATTCACAGAGAGAAGGCTTTGCTGAATGAGAGAATTTAGAAAAAAGGTCTGCCTCTCTCTTTCTTTTATTCTTAATTTGAGCGAATAAATTATGTAGAGAGCAGATACGAGCTGCTTGTGAGATAAATTATTATAATATTAATCTGGAAAGGACAGGTCCATTTAGCAAAGTAGTACGAAAGAAAAAGGAGGGCCACGATAACATCTGGTCATTTAGAAAAAAAACTTAGATATTAGGAGCACATGCAAACAAAAATATTTTTTTTCTTGAAAACGGTTCGTTTTAGCGAAAAGAATAAAGATACCTTTTTGGTTTAGAATTGATCACAATATCTAAATTTGTTGACAAAATTGGGATAAACCATTGGCGTACATTTTTTTAAATTATTTAAAATAATTAAAACGGTCTCATGAACGCCACAAGTAAAACAAAAACGTTTATCATGCTATAATTTTGTTCTTACGTGGCAATAATACCTACTAAGTTTGAAAGCAAAATCTAGAAGAGTTTCTTTAAAAATATGAAAAAATGATTTTTTAGTAATATTTCAAAACTCCGTATCTCCAAAACGAAGCGTTTTTGGAGATAAGTTTATATGAACTTTTTTAATTATTTTTATCTGCTGAATACGCTGTTGAAGTTTCTCCATTATAATTCGGACCACCCTGTATAGCCAATTGTTGAGAGGTGCTTCAAGGCAGAATTATCGTTGTAGTTTGGCAGTGCTTTCCATGAGCCAGTACGACGCTCTAACCACCGCACCACCATGACGACATTTTTTCACAAGTTTAATTAGGGATATATTATATAAATACAGTTTGGTTTGAGTAGCTCAAGTGCTTCAAACTTCGCATGCTATATGATCTTTTAATATTATTTCTGATGATAAAGAACATGATGTAGGTATGTGAGTGAATATTTTTTTATTTTGTATTTTTTAAAGAGTTGTGGCAATTAACATACTTCTATTACTTAAGTCGAGTGAGAAACAACGAATATGAAAATCATACGATGAACACGTTCAACCATTCATTGCTTTAACAAACTAATATGATCACATACTCAATTTTGTTGTGAGAGGAACCGATTAGAAAGATGAATAAACAGGTAGAAATTTTGAAATTTAATTTGCGCATAACTTTTATTCCTATGTTTATATAACAAATTTCAAATTCAAACTCGATCAGCTCATATCAAGACTTATCTATAATTTAGTTTTGTATAAAAATAGTAAGATTCTTATAAAAGCCTTTTAATATTACTTATATCTGAGAGAATAAACGGATAACGGAATATGACGCGTGCTTTCAAGACCATAATTGCAACTTTTCCTTTCTACCGGAACGTGACAACATTATCTGCATAACCAATCTGTATTCATCGTTGTTGTTTGGAATACAAATGACAAGCTCATATTACCAATCGTATCGTCGATTGTGTATGGATCGTGTTATTGCAGGTTATACAAATATCAACAACTACAAACTACAACTAAAGTGTCAACAGCTCCCATTTCCTCTCGATTTCATGGATAACATCGTCGAATTTCAATGACCATCGGAAAGATTTGAATGTCCAACAGTGGCGTACTTTAATATCAGTGAACAGAGACGAGCAACTTTTACTCCACTCATAAAAGTTTTTGGGATACATCTTATAAAGAAAAAAAATATTACTTGCCAGATTAGGAGGCGTACGAAACTATTTTTACACATAATGAAGGTCGATAGTCGATATTTCACTTTAGACGTATGGCAATTGTCATGGCATACATAGACAGGGGTCCAAAATTACTTTATAACAATTCTACAATATAAATATATAAACTTGCTACCAGCAGGACTTTACTCAATATAAACAATAGAGAGCTGATTCGCGCAAATTTATCAAGAATTTAAACAATCAAGTCATCATCCCTTTGAGGATTAATGTACACATATCAACGCATGTAAAACTCGCGTTGACAGTTGGATCATTAGCCCCTGTACTCTTTCGCGTTTGACTTCCGCGGAGAAATAACAACCACTTCCCATTTACAGTGACTAATATATATCGCAGAGGTATATACGCCATAGTTAAATATTACCTGTATACATGAAAGTTTTCAGCGTGAAGCAAGTAAACACACACATACATAGGGGGAGAGGAAAAACAGTAGTAGTAGACGTAACTTAAAGAGGCATAATACTTCTAGACACACAAACGCGAACGAAATGCAGATCCACCCTTTTTCTTTCAGCTCGTATATGTGTTTGTATATTTCATGAGTAACTGTTGAACAACCCTTTATGGTCTGACAGAGCGTTTTTAATATTTAAATAGGGCTGAAGCTCTGTGTGCAGGCGGCGTGAGAAACATACATGGATACTGACTGGGAATCAGTAATAATAATAATAATTGTTTACTGTGAGTGAGAGATGAATTGAGCAGATGGGGTTAAATAAGAACAAAAACAGTGTACCTCACAAATAGATTCTTTGAATTATTCATTCTTCGGCAAGGGCCTCTCCGGAAAATATTTAAGCAAAAAATACGTTTTTGCATAATACGGTCTCGAGATAATCTTGGCAAGGATTTATCTGTTTAGTTTCTACGTAGAATAATGATAAATATAATGATAAATATTTTTTTTACAAAAAATTGGACCGACGTTATTAGGGCACTGAAAAGTATAAAATAATATTAATTCTATAGGGGCTGTTACTTTTGAAGTTGTTGCAGGTAGATTGATAACTTTTGGCACCAACTTCACAAGTACCAGCCCCAATAGAAAATAGAATTAATATTATTTTATACTTTTCAGTGCACTAACCGATAACGTCGGTTCAATTTTTTGTAAAAAAAACATTTTAGTTGTTACCATTTTAACACCGATTTAACTCGAAAACCGTAACTCTAAGGATAAAATGTTCATTACAAATGTTGCTACAAATAATTATGTCTTTCATGTACTGCAAACAGATTTTCAATTTTCGACAGAAATCGCCCTCTCCACATAGCGAAAATAGGTATATTTGAGAATTTAACAAACCTCTATCTTGAAAACCGTTACTCTTTTGAAAAATGTTCAATTTAAACGTTTCCGGATATCGTCCTATCTTTAATTATGCCACCACTGATTTTCAATTTTCGAGATAATTTGCCCCCTCCACCCCCTTTGGGGGCGGTTTTCGGAGGGAACGAGATGTCGGATTCCCGTTTTTATGTATATGGGACCATTTCTCAAGCCTTCTCCCTCTAATGAATCAAAAATCATCAAAATCGGAGTACGATTAATATATATAAATATTTTTTACAAAAAATTGGACCGACGTTATAGTTGATGCACTGAAAAGTATAAAATAATATTACTTCTATTGGTGATGGTACTTTTGAAGTTGTGCAGTTGCAGTTAGATTGATAGCTTTTGGCACCAACTTCACAAGTACCATCACCAATAGAAGTAATATTATTTTATACTTTTCAGTGCATCAACTATAACGTCGGTCCAATTTTTTGTAAAAAATATTTATTTCCCACTTTTGTGTGTAACATTAGTCCCGAAAATCGTTGAACCATATCAATGAAGATAATACTTATCCTATTACCCACGTATATTCCTTGCTTGTAGTGGTTATTATTGAGATCTCAGAACATCGCGGCGGAAATACGCTTGAATATTTTAGTTCTTACCATTTAACACCGATTTAACTCGAAAACCGTAATTCTAAGGAAAAAATGTTCATTATAAATGTTGCTACAAATAATTATATCTTTCATGTAGTATCAAAAAATTTTCAATTTTCGAAAGAAATTGTCCTCTCCACATAGCAAAAATACATATTTAACATGCGCCTATCTCGAAAACCGTAACACTTTTGAAAAAATGTTCAATTTAAACGTTTCCGGATATTGTCCTATCTTTAATTATACCAACTCAGATTTTCGATTTTCGAGAAAATTCGCCCCCACCACCCCTTCGGGGGCGGTTTTCGGAGGGAAGAAGATTTCGGATTTGCGTTTTTATGAATATGGGACCATTTCTCAATCTCCTTCTTTCAAATGAATCCAAAATCATCAAAATCGGAGATCGTCTACAATATAAAAGGCGCGCACGAACCAAAAAAAAAAAAAAAAAAAAAAAAAAAAAAAAAAAAAAAAAAAAAATAAAGCAGACAGTCGAATTGTATACCTCCTCCGTTCGGGGTTCGTCGGTCAAAAAGGCGCGCACAAACCAAAAAAGCACACAGTCGAATTGTATACCTCCTCCGTTCAGGGGTTCGTCAAAAAATAATGGGGATCGTATCTTAAAATATGGAGTCTATAAATTAAATTGCCTTATGTGAGGATTGCCAAAAGGTATAGGTATATAAATAAAAGTGGACATTCTTTCCAATCACGAATATTCGAACAATGGAAAGATTCATAAACAAAAAATAGAATTCTTCTCATCCCAATCACATATTGTGACAAAACCATTGATTATTTAATGATAGCTTTGAAATATTGCATACAGAGAATATAGTCGCAAATAAAGAGAATGAAACTCTACAGATCAATTGGTTTAAGGGTGTAATGAGAAGTCCCAAAAATATTTTTGTAGGTCGCAACATCTGTCTGATGGCAGTGTCGTATGACATTATCTTAAATGGAATAAACTGTATATTACCAGTTTTTCTAATGCTCATTCATTTTTGGAAAAATATTCTATAAACTATAATAAATGACTTTTCAAGGTTTCTATATTCTATAGCAAATTTCAAATTTATAGGTTTTAATTTTAGCAGGAAGGATTTCATAACCATGTCTTCGTGTCTGATAATTTTAGTTTGCCCTGACGAAGAGAATTCTCGAATTTAATAAATAACTGCATCCCCAACGAAAATCAAGAATTCAAAATCCAACATTATCCATTTTTGACAGATGAACCCCGAACGGAGGAGGTATACAAATCGACTGTCTGCTTTTTTTTGGTTCGTGCGCGCCTTTTATATAGTAAACGAGCTCCGATTTTGATGATTTTGGATTCATTTAAAAGGGGAGGCTTGAGAAATGGTCCCATATTCATAAAAACGCAAATCCGAAATCTCCTTCCCTCAGAAAACCGCCACCGAAGGGGTGGTGGGGGCGAATTTTCTCGAAAATCGAAAATCTGAGTTGGTATAATTAAAAATAGGACAATATCCAGAAACGTTTAAATTGAACATTTTTTCAAAAGTGTTACGGTTTTCGAGATAGACGCATGTTAAATATGTATTTTTGCTTTGTGGAGAGGGCAATTTCTTTCGAAAATTGAAAATTTTTCGATACTACATGAAAGATATAATTATTTGTTGCAACATTTGTAGTGAACATTTTTTCCTTAGAGTTACGGTTTTCGAGTTAAATCGGTGTTAAAATGATAACATACAAAATAATCAAGCGTATTTCCGCAGCGATGCTTTCAGATCTCAATAATAACAACTACAAGCAAAGAATATACATGGGTAATGGGATAAGTACTATCTTCACTGGTATTAGTGAACGTTCAACGATTTTGGTAACTAATGTTAGGTACACTCAAAAGCGTGAAATAAATATTTTTTACAAAAAATTGGACCGACGTTAATAGTTGATGCACTGAAAAGTATAAAATAATATTAATTCTATTGGTGATGGTACTTGTGAAGTTGATGCCAAAAGTTATCAATCTAACTGCAACTGCACAACAAAAGTAACAGCACCAATATAATTAATATTATCAACTAATAACGTCGGTCAAATTTTTTGTAAAAAATATTTATGTAAATATATTTCGTGTGAGCTATATGATTTTAGTTTTAGGCAAAATAGCAAATAGAAAAAAATATGAAGCAACTGTTATTATTTAGTTAATTTCTCAACTACTTGTACTAAAGCGAACAAAAACTAAAAAGATTTCTTCCAAATCTGCGTGGGCTTTTTACAGCACAATTAAAAAAAATAGCAGAAAGTCAAAATGATCATATAATATAGCTTTCGCTAATAGCCCCTAAACGCAATGGCAATTTGGAATGGCTAATTTTACTGCGGGCACATTGTCGTACGTGGAATTACAGATAAATGCAATTAAAATGACCATTTTTTGCTTTTATATGCCCGCATAGGCATAAAGGAGAGACCGCTCTGGATCGGCCGTTTGTTGGATAATGCCATTATGGAGCCAGAAAGCTTTTAGTCTACTCAGCGAAAACTATGTTGATTTTCAGGCCAGCAGCAATAATAATGTTCAGGATATTATGCCTGCAATGCTGAACGTGGAACATTTTTCACTATTCCGACCATTTTTAAAATTATTGATTCACTGGAAATAAGATTCATAAATCACTGCAAGCCTCTTAAGAACTGGAAGTTGGTAAAAAATCAAATTAATTCTCAACCTTAGGAAACCAATTCATAATAAATTATTACTTATATGCTGCAAGCAGACATCTGCAGCCGTTCTCGGTAAATCCCTACGTCCTGGAACAGGACATAATGGAAGAAGATTTACAACGGGAAACAGGCAGCGCTGCTTCAGCGGGTATTTCTTGGCCGAGGCACAAAATGTAGTAGTTAGATACCTAGTTAGTGAGCGCCATCGCCATTCGTCGGTGCCGTACGAATACCGGATGAATGCTAATTTCATCGCACATACTAAATTTCTTCCACCTACCACCACCACACGTTCTTCGTGTAATGTTTATGGCGGACAGCGGCCTATGACTTTCTATATAATAAATAACAAGGGATGCAGGGCAACGGCAAACAACGATGTAAATTATACATGAAAATGATTAATATTTAATTTTAGTCTTATTTCACTAAGCAACTCTTGCCCAAAGTTTCAAACAAGTTCAAGTGAGAACGCCTTAAAAGGGTGTTTTGATTCTAAAACCAGTGTTTAAGGAGTTTTGAGAATAATTTTTTTTTTGGTGAATAAATATTAAAAAGAAGCGAAGTTGTTCATTTTCAGTGGGTACCCTGAAAAAAAATAGTCAAAAACATCTGAGCCCCAGTGTTTTCTTACTGTAAATCATTGTTATAAGGCACCGCTGATTATATAAACTTGGTTGACAAAGCACATGTCAGATGGAAAAAATAGCCTAAACTTTTCTATTTTCCACACATTCACATTGAATAGAAGCTTTGTAAAAATGAAGACTACATAAAATACATCATGATTCTCATTATATTTTTCATGCAAACTAGACATCAAACTATGCATATTAAGAAGGGATAGATCAGACGTACATTGACAACCCTTTAGTGTGTGGCATTTAACTGACTGTTCTGAAAAAGAGACAACTGCAATTCTTCTCGTTGGATATAATGTAGCCCCTGCTGCCTTTCGTTGTACAATTGCGCACAATAATACACCTTTTTAGATCCATGATACCTATTCTCCGTTTAACAAATATAGAGAATACTAAATTATACTCTCTCTCTTTTTGAAATGGAGTATTTATTTTAAACTTCCAATGTAGCATCAATAATGCATAATAAAGGTGAGGCTTATTGACCGACGAACAAAACGGAGGAAGTGTACATACAATTCGAATGTATCTCTGCATGTTTTTTGTATGGATTTTCGCGCCTTTTGCATAGTAAACGTGCTCCGATTTTGATAATGTTTTTTTATTTGAGAGAGGAGAATTGACAATTGGCCCCTTTGACAAAAAATCAATATTAAACATGCCCTTCCCCTCAAAACTTCCCCCAAAGAGGGTGGTGGGTGCAATTTTTTCCGTAGGTACAGAAAATTCCATATGGTTTAAATTGGACATTTTAAATAAATATTTTTTACAAAAAATTGAACCGACGTTATTAGTTGGAGCACTGAAAAATACAAAATAATATTACTTCTATTGGTGCTGTTACTTTTGATGTTGTGCAGTTGCAGTTTGATTGATAACATTTGGCACCAACTTCACAAGTACCAGCGCAAATAGAATTAATATTATTTTGCATTTTTCAGTGCACCAACTAATAACGTAGGTCCAATTTCTTTGTAAGAAATATTAATTTTGATTGAAATATTTTCCGCGTGAGTCTGAAATATGAGTTTCAGCTGTGTAGAGGGAACATTTTTTTTTCGAAAATCAAGAATTTGAGAAATTAATGATTATATCCAGCAACATTTGATGTGGAAGTTTCCGAGTTAAAGCATTGGTAAACTCAAATATGTGTATTTCTGCAATGTTTTGAAATCTTTGAATGAGTAGATATGAGTAACGCATTATCTTCTTTGGTGAACGTTGAATGATTTTGTTGAGTAATGTTACACTCGAAAGTGTAAAATAAATATTTTTTACAAAAAATTGGACCAACGTTATCAGTTGGTGCACTGAAAAGTAAAAATTAATATTAAGTTGTGCAGTTTAAGTTAGACTGAAACCTTCTGACACCAACTTCAGAAGTACCAGCACCAATAGAATTAATATTATTCTGTACTTTTCAGTGCACCAACTGATAACATTGGTACAATTTTTTGTAAAAAATATTTATTTTCATTGAAACATTTCGTCATAGTATGATCACCTTTGAGTTTTTTTTAACAAAACCCATTTTTTAAATAAAATATGTTAATATTGGTTTCTAATAATTTAATCGAAAATTTTCAATGAAAATTTGTACATACCTAATATATTGCGACCCTTAAGGTACACATTAGCTATTTCAAGGAAGGGTAAGCAGATTTTGGTAAATGTTAACAAAAAGGGATTTTCGGAGTCGAGTAATCTATTGACGATACTTTCATATTTAATCGGTGTGACCCTCGAGGTCCACACTAGCTATTTCAAGAATGGCTTCGCAGATAAAAATTTCAATATGTATAGTGTTTGGGGGTTGAGAAGTCGATTGGTGATACAGCTGAGTTTCGTTATATTTATCATTCATATTTATTTCAAAATCTATAACTTACAAATATGTGAACAATAACATATTTTTTAATAAGTTTAAATATCCTTAACTCTTATAGACCCATCTTAAATCCTGTTTTACCCTAGCAAAGCTCGGTCTCCAGATTTTTAAAATTTATATGTGTTAATCGCCATAGGACAAGATTAAGAATGGTAAAAGCAAAGCTACATTCAAAAAAAGATCTGGTAATACTTATTGGACATATTGTTTATATAACTTTGTATATACACAAAGTACATAACTTTGAATAGATTGTGCCGTGATTGTCACTTAAGATACCTTATTAACGTATACATATATATATATATATATATATATATATATATATATATATATATATATATATATATATATATATATATATCTGTAAATCCCATTAGCTTTTGCGCTAATCGCCGTCTGCCTCACGTTACCATATTCCATCAAAATCCCGTTGATAAGACCTGAAATATTTAAGCTGGTTACCGTGTGCGTGTCTCATTAGTTATTTACCAGCTTCCTACAATGGGGCTGCCTGGGTAGGTGGAGATATACATATATACCTATATATAATATATATGTACCTACATAATATGTATTTCTGATGGGAGGGTGAAAATTTGACGAAAATTTGTCCCGGTCCTGCCCGCGCGCCGCCCATTAGCCTGACAAGATTAATGGTTCAAATTGTCGGGTGAAAATTTTCCGTCCTACTCGTATTTTGGCTAATGTAAGTGCACGTCATTGTGCTTGCTGAAGACTACGATGAAGGTGATTAGGTTGGACGTGAGGACGTTATCACGATTGCCTTATATAGGGCTGGGGGAGTAAGAAAACCATCAGCTTTGTTTATCCTCAAAACTCAGTCACCACTCACAGTTATGTTTACGTTAAACTGACTGTTTGATTTTGTCCGATAAGGGTAATCGAATAATGATGTAGCAGGTAAGTTAGTAGCTAGACGGTTTTGATTGGTTATGTAATAGATACGGGCATGAAAGATACATAATGGGTATTTAGACTAGTAACCATTAACTTTACTGTGTTTAATATAATCCAAAACTATCAATTTAATGTGTATCAATATCATCAAAATGAGACAATAATTAATCATATCTTTGTTATGAACTCTCTTTATGAAGAAATTAAGATTTTAGGATTAGTAGGAAGTGAATTTAATTTTATACACTAAACTACATAAATAGAAATGCTGTTAATTGGTAATGGCATTACTTGAGAACATCTATTGAAAAAACTGGAAAATTGTAGAAAAAAGAAAGTGGGATTATTTAATGAACTAAAGACCTTAACTTACGACGAAAAATTCGCTTTTATAGTACTTTTTGTATGCACTCTCGATCGTAATAATTGACGAACAAAATATAGAAATAAAACCAATAGAATTAATATTATTTTGTATTTTCAGTGCACCAACTTATAAAGTCGGTCCAATTTTTTGTAAAAAATATTTATAAAGCAGGGTTGTCAATACTGCAATAAGAAACTTCACTTTTGCAGTAGCAATTCATATCTGTTATTTCAATTACTTGTTCAATTTATCACGGATAGTCAACAAACTATAATAAAACATAATATGGTATCTTGAACAGGTTATCTAACCCTATATTTTCATCTTGAACAAAATTAAAGACATGAGAAAAATTGAGTTTTTATCGAGATGATAGGTAGGTACACTGGGTTAAGGATTTATTAGAAAAAATATATATATTTTAGAAAAAAGACATGTTTTTTGTTGCGTTGTTTTTTTTATTTTAATGATAATTGTGCCTACGCAGGTAAATTCTGTTTCTGATGTTCTAAGAAGTTTTCTCCTATATATAATTTCAGTATCTAGAATTCGTTTCTGGTCCACACATCTACATATCTATAACTAAATAAATGTTGGATATGTAATTAGATAATATATTTTATACATAAGTAATTTAAATATGTTTCTAGAATAATGCCATATGCTTTGCAAATATTTCCGATATTTCTCTCAGCATTCTGTTCTTGAGAGTAGATAAATCTTCGATTCTATCAAAACATCAACATACTTTAGCCAACATTGTTCAACAAGAGCTTATTTCTAATGCAAAACTCCACTCCTTCAACTTGTGTATCCCATTTGAAAAGTTGCTCTCAGACTCTCGAAACTTTTTACATACTGTGTTTTTTTGTCGTCCGCTTCAACAGTTCCAGTTAGTAAAAATATAAATGGTCTGTAGGATAGTTAGAAACTATGTAGATCTCGAAAAAGTCAAAGAAGAAAAAGACGTCTTTTACTATCATGGACCAAGAGAATTTCCACAGATGTTCACTGGTATATAGGTTTACTAATAAATCAATCGATAAGTTTCATTACTCCTTTAATAAACAATCAATATTTTTTAGAGCCTCAATCATTTACAAGAGCCAGATAGTCTTTTGTTTTACTATAATTAAGAAATCAGCGAACATACGAAATAAGAAGAAAATAGTTTTAATACTCGAAAGTTCCCAAAATAAGTTGAAAGCGAAACTAAAGACTTCGAAGTAAACCAAACCTATATTTATATTCAACACTAGATGATAACCTTGACTTCGTTCACGCATACTATTTGTACCGCATGTGCACGAATCTATTTTGTCAATTTTATAGCTTTAGTCAACCATGTGATCTGATTAGTTAATAATTTATAGTGTGAAGAAGTTAGCTCCGCCGTATTGTCTTGCGAGCAGCTTTATTAACTATTCAGTAACAGATGTTGCAACCAGGATTATTCTGTCAGTTTGATTCGGGCTGTTTATTTCAATTCCCACAGTGGAAATGATGCCTTTTTCCAGAATAAAAATTATCCTAAACTGTAAGTTTGGATATAAGCTATCACTGTGAACAGTTTCAACAAAATATACGAATTATTTTTTACGTAATACCCAAACAGCATTTAGTTTTTGAGAGTAAATAAATCTTCGATTCTATCAAAGCATCAACATACTTTTGCCATCACTATTCAGCAAGAGTTTATTTCTAATACAAAACTTCACTCTACGAACTTGTGTATCCCATTTGAAAAGTTGCTTTTAAACTCTCTAAACTTTTTCCATGCTGTGTCTTTTATTATGTCCGTTTCAACAATTCCAGCTAGAAAATATAAATGAACTGTCAAAGAGTTAGAAACTATGTAGATGTCGATAAAGACAAAAAAGAAAAAGTTTTTTTACAATCATGGATAATCAAAAGGATTTTCACAGCCATACAAAATAAAACAATCAATAGATATCATTATTCTTCTGTTAAGCAATTAATATTTTTTAGAGTATCCAATAACAATGTTAGTGAAGAAGTTTTTTTTTACTTTTGAAATGAAAGTAACAATGAACTCTAAACTTCTTCAAATATGTTGAAATCAAAAGTGATCCAAACCCAAGTATATTTATAGTTACCATTGCATGCTGAAATTATATAGGGCAGTTAGCATAAGTATTAATAATACCAGCGGAAGTCTCTAAAACCATAATAAAATGTTTGAAGTAAAACAATTTTTCCTCCAGGAGTTAACTTAGCTCAAGTGTACTTCTCTATCCACATTGATTTTTAATGCAAGAACAAAAACAACATACTGGAGAAAAGTGCAGAGAAAAAATTATTCGTAGAAATAGGTAACTTATTCATAAAACGCGGTTGAAGCGTTTTAATTTTTTAAACCTAAGTGATGTAAAATTAAAATCAGAACAAATTCCTCACTGAAGGTTATTGCCCTATTGTTGAAATAATAATAATAATAATAATAAGAGAATTTCACAGAGAACTCTCTAGTGGGAAGGCAGTTTCAGACAGATCATAGAGTCAAAAACAAGTCACTAGGGATAGCTTGAGAGGGATGGATATGGGCGGAACTCCAAGCAAACCACAGACGTGGCTCATTAAAATGTATTATGTCATAAATATAATATTACCTCGGCACACGTAAAGTTGCAGCGGTTAGAATGGAATTGGATTATTTTATGGGCACAGGGTGCATATAAGGTCAAAACTGTTGAATCTCTGACGTTTGAAAAGATCAATCATTTTTATGGTATATAAAAGAAAGTTCCAATCCATACACTGAAAATGTGCAGAAGATTCAAATTGAACTCGACTGCTCGCAGTCAGATGCTGATTTTAATATATTTCAAATAATTTTACAATTACTGCTAAAATACTTTCTTGTTTTTATTAAAAATCGATCGTCCAAACAACACAGTAGAGTTGCATGATCGAACCAAAAATCTTCTATTTTCTCATAACGGAACCACTTTAAAATTATCAGCACCAATAGAATTAACCTTCTTTTGAATTTTTCATTGCTCCTACGAATAAAGTCGGTCCCATTTTTTGTGAAAATTATTTAGTTAGGAAGATTTTACATTTACATTTGATTTTTATCCAAATCTCTGCTTTAAATATAAATTCATAATATATAAAGTTAACCAAAACAGTCATTCATGAATTAAATTTTATTAATTGATCAAAATAATCTGCAAATCGATCTTGTCATAATATTGATATTTGAACATTTACAATGGCACAATAATCATAAACCATTTTTTGCCACTAAATTTAGAATATTATTCATCAATGCAAACTGTTACAGCAGTTATTAAAACTGTAATTTGGATATGTGCTTTTGTAAATCATAAATATTATAGCAATGAGTAGATATTTTTGAACAATTTTAAATGCAATGAGGATATATTCATTATACAGGGGTGGGTTGAATTATTATGATAAAATTAATGGTCATCCCGAAAACCCGAAATATAATTTCATTACTAAGTAATTTATTCATAGGAAGTTAAAGGAAATCATTGTAATTTCTTTTTCAATTCAAAAGTACTTAATAACCCCAGAGAAGTACACAATAAATTCATTTTATGAAACATTGCGTATAATGCATTCTTATTTATATTTATATCTAAACAACAGCATTGAGTTTTTTCTCTTAGTTCCATAGCCGCTTATCTACAATCTTTGAATCAATAGCTATGATTGAATTGTTGTAAATAAAAGAAGCACTAGAACATGTTCATTTAACTAATTAGAATATTGTAATCGTTCAAGTAACACGAACCGATAACATGACGTGAAGTAGTTGTTGTTGAATTAATTTTATCATTTATTATTTCTGAGGGTGAAGATTGTGGTCATGATTTATTTGAGATTTTTTTTCTACCGAATCAAAATGTATGATTCTAAATAATAAAAAAATCCCGATGGCCTGTAGTCAGCGGAAAGGTAAATTTTTCAAAATTCATTGAATTGAAATTTGAACAACCTCTTCATTGGTATACTTACATGTTATTACATAAAACTGACGTATGTATCATAGCCTTGCGGTTAGAGGTTTTTGTTTTGGCTGTTGAATATAAAGCAGACAGGGTTCGAGTTCCACTTCAAGGCAGAATTTTTTTTTTCGCCTATTTCTTTTCAATAAATATACTATATATATTTTTAATCAGGGTCTATATTAAGATCTCCACAAAATGTACAATTACATCAAATTTATATTGAGTGTTCATGTTTTATCAATATTTGTTATTTTTCTTTATTAATTTTTATTTTTTTACCTGTGTATTTTATGAAAAATTGCTTTGAACAAAAGTTGTAGGTACTGATTATATCAACAACCTAAAATTATTTTTGATGATATTTACACTACGGCTCCATTTTGATAATTTTTTTAAATGTTTGAATGGTCGCCATTTTGAAACTACTTACCCGATATTGCCCAATAACGAACTCGACCGAGATATTTGAGGGATTGATTTTTGTAGCAAATTTGAACTTGATACCTTCAAAACTGCGACCTCTATCGTGTTAACAAATTTCGTAATATCCCATATATATATATATATATATATATATATATATATATATATATATATATATATATATATATATATATATATATAAACTTTTGAACTAAATGTTTTTTTGGACTAACTTATAGACATATAACAACATGCCGTTGAATTTTGTTCGAAATTCAAAAGTATGAACGATCGCAATAGGTACATTTCTATAAGAAATTTACCTAAAAAACTAGGACCGACTTTAGTTGGGGCATTGAAAAAAGAACAAAATAATTTTAATTATTTTGGTGGTGGTTATTTTGAAGTACAGCAGCGATAAGTAGATAGAAAATTTTTGGCCAACAAACTTCAAAAGCAGCAGCATATTAGAATTAAAATTCTTAAGTAAGGGTAACGTTTTTTCATTTGATGTACGGAACTCTATGGATTGAAAAAAAATGATGACAAAAGTGTTAGAGGGATAACTTCTCTGAAGGTTCCCTACTACGGTAACGTATAAAAGAATGTTGATCAAAAGTCTAACAGCTCGTATTCAGAAGGATATTGGGTTCTGTAAAATACTTTTAATTCAGTGATACTAGTCCAATGTCGATATCATTATTAGTTCCTAGAATATTTGAAACCAGCTTTTGCCCGCCACTTCGTGCGAGTGGAAATCTGAATTCAATTCCATGCGGTAGTTTTGCTCGATGCCTGTGCGTGTACAAATATACAGACAGACGCGGTAAAATGGAACCTAAATTCTAAGTTAAACTTCTAGCAATACATCAGTGAAAATAGCGTTCAATTCTATCTAGTAGTCTTTGTGTAATGCGTGTACAAACATACAGACAAACATTATAAAAACAGTTGTTTTGGCTTCAGTTGCTCTATTAAATACCCCCCATATTATTGTTTCTTAAATATCTTTTATGTACATCGGCCTGTTACAATTTTATTATAATTATATGTATAGAATGTGTAGATGTATAGATATGTATAGGTGTATAGATATAGATGTTACAAAGTTTGTTACAAACCTTGATACAAACAAGCCGCCGTCCTTCTAAGAAACCATTTAATCAAAAGTATTAAGAAAATTAGAGCCAGCCTTCCCACTATAATCTAACATTTGGAATATTTAGATGTATTTTAAGAAATCTTTTAGAATATCGACGTACCTATCGAAAAGTTCTAGAACAATGAGACAATTCACAACAAAAATAGCAAAATCTCGATCTGGAGTAGCAGAAACAGAAAAACAGAGGATAAAAAAAACTGTTCAACTTACTCGACTAGATTTCGTTAAAGTGGAGCCCATTCATGAGTAACCCCCCCAACGTTGTTACACGCTCAAGGCACCAAATAAAAAACTCAACACTCACTTCAGAGTTTGGTGTTGTCCAGATATTTCAATTTAATCGTATATTCAGGCACTTTTTTGCGAATATTACAATGGACAGTATAAAGAAAAACACAAAATTATCACAAGTCACTAGAGAATAATAATAATAATCAGTGTATAAATGGTGATGAAAAAAGAGCAAAGTCTTTGAGCACATATAAAGTTCCTCTACCACAATAAAATAAGTAATAAAAAAGTGTCTATAAAAACTTCACGTAATGTTCATGTGTTACGAACTTTTACTTTTATACGCGACGAACACACATACAACAGAGTCAGTCGTTCCGTTGTTGCTTCGTCCAGCGTCTACCCTTCTGGAGTGGTGGTTGGATTTTGTCTCTCGCGCCGCGGCGCGGAAGTTTAGAACGAGAGCAGATAAGGCGCCCCCTTACGGGGGGTGCTGGTGAACAGCGTTGCCGCCGAAGAGGAGGCGCATGTGTGTTATAGGCTGACGTCCAGAGAGAGCAAATTCATATTCTACATATATTATATACCAGGTGATTCACTTTGGATATTCGCAACCTTGTGATTTGTTTATCCCAACAAAAAAATTAATGTGAAAGAAACCAAGTTTGTAACGAAACAAATTGCAAGATTATTTATTACTAAGGGCTTCACTGATACAAAAGGTGAGATCTCAAGTTCTTCCCAAGCTCATTAAATCATAGCTCCTGATATGCAGGAGAAACGAAAATTTCTTTACTACTCAATATTGTGTAAATTTGGTGGTTGGTGTTCTAGAATTTTGTAGGCCTATCCTGCATTCATCTTTGTAAAAATAGCATCTACCACCACTATTTTTAAAATAAGAGAAAATGTAAAAATATGATAAAAACTTGGTTCATTTATCAAATAAAAATATTTTTTACTAGAATTTTTGTATGCAATGGTTTATCGAAAATTAGACAAATGTAAAAAAATCTACCAGACACATGTAGCAGATCATTTAGATATAGGTTAACTAACGCAGATTTGACATATAAGTATGATAGTAGAGATTTGATAATTGTCTTTACTAGGGTTTGGCGAGCAATTGTAAAAATGTATAAGGTTCGCTAGGCTTTTAATGAAATAGAAAATTCTCTACTCTTTAATATATAATATACAATATACAATAGGCAAAGGGAGTAAATAAACGCATCGCTTATAATACTGAAATATTGAACATTAATTTCATCAACACTATCATCAATATTAAATATAGTGCCGGGATTGTGATAACTAGAATTTGGTACGTGAACGTCAAAGGATACATGATTTATGAATCGTGAGAATAAAGCATCAATGGTGTTACAATATTATCTAGTCGTCCCCAGCGTTCTGCCAGAAACAAAATTTAAATTAAGCCCTCATTTCAATCAATCAGTCAATATTGAATCGCCGACAAGTGTAAGTGAAAGTTCATGAACAATTTTTTTTTCAACAGTTTTCAACTCAATTCTACTTACTATGTCTATAATCTGATTGTAGATATTTGTATACAGTGTGTCCACATTTCGATGCTCACCATTGGCATATCGGTCATTATAGAGATAGAGCAACGGTTAAGTGGGCAATGTTTTTCAGAATTAAATCCTCGCAACGAATCTCATTTTATATCCATCTAACGTTTTTTTGTTTTTGAGAGACACTTTTTGCCCTATAGCATTTTTCGTTCTTATCTCCTTTAAAAATAAAATTTAATAAGGCATGTTGTACATTTTTGAAAAGCTCTTTTTATAAGTAATCTAACAAACCAAAATTCCAATGCTGCCGCCATAAGAAAACCAAAAGATGGCGCTAGTAAATTAAAAACAAATGAAGATTTTTCGGTTATGTCAACACTATAAGAATTAACGCAAAAAATGTCTTTACAGCTACAATGTTTAAAAACAGTAATATTATGACTTAAGGAGTTATTAAGCAAAACTGAAATCGGCAAAAATTATTATTTTTTTAAATATCTCAAAAACGAAAAACGTTAGAATGAATATAAAATGATTCGTTGCGAGCATTTATTACTGAAAAACATTGCCTGTTTAACCACTGATACTGATATTATTCAGAAACGTTATTACTATGTTACTAACATTAATTCATTCATACAAATAAACGCTCTTTGTTAACTACCCCTCAAATTCATCTGGGACTTTAACTAAAATCGACTCTTATCCAAAAATATAAAACTTATCATTGCGTTTCGTGATATTTTATTTTTTTCATAACCCTACACACTATATTCGATAACTGGAAACTTTTTTAGTTACCACCAATTCTCATGTCATGAAATTATCAAATTCCGAAGGCTTGAGCGAGATAAGATTTCAATGAGAAAAAGTTAATAAATAATACGGCTACATATAAGGTATCCGAGAATCTGCGAATGAAGCTAGCAGCTTTGCATTGGTAGTTGCATATCTACCCATCAAATTCTCATACCGGGGAGCGTTAAATGGAATCGAAGTAAAATGCAAAAAAATACATCGGTGCGAATGTCAAACTGAATCACCTAGTATAAAAACAGCGGGGCACAAGTTGTTGATACTGTGGACAATAACAGATCCTGATAGTAATATAGTACTAGTAGTTGTACTATTATAGTATGTATATAGTACATATCCACATTGATTGTATGGAGAGTGGCGATCCTGTGCCAGATTGCAAGAGGACTTTTTATGGCACAGACTTGGCATGAGCCAAAGAGTTTGGCAGATGAAGGAGTTGTAGAGGCGTAGTAAACAAGTAGATTTTAATTTACTATTATACTGTTTTTCACGACGACGATAAACTACTAGGCAGATTGACAGTTGTGTTTATTTGAAGAATTAAAAAACGAAAATGCTGTGCGAAGGTACGAGGATCAATATTTTCAGATAACATTATCATCTTTTTGATTTCGCACGATAGAAGATCTGGATAACTTTACTTAAATTACTTATATCTCGGATTAGTATAAATTATATTTATTTCCTTTTCCAAGTAACACATCTGTTCAATATGTGTTTGGCTTTATCTCTAAATGCGGAATCCTAGTTAGTATAATCATTAGTATCCCTTTAATTTTAATGTATGCTGTTTTTTTGAAATATCAATATGACACTTCTAATACCAAATAGCATTTGCCACTACTTCGCCCGCGGAAAATCAGATGTATACTATATGTATATCTTCTTCCTTCTATAGTTTGGTAGGTATATATTTAGCTATTTCTACGGAATTTTAACAAAGCTTGAAGAAAACGCAGCAAATAGGGAATAGTATATAAATACAATAGCTTCCAATATAAATATTTTTTACAAAAAATTGGACCGACAGTATTAGTTGGTGCACTGAAAAATACAAAATAATATTAATTCTATTGGGGCTGTTACTTTTGAAGTTGTGCAGTGGCAGTTAGATTGATAACTTTCGGCACCAACTACACAAGTACCAGCACCAATAGAATTAATATTATTTTGTGTGCAAAATAACGTTGGTCCAATTTTTGTTAGAAATATTTATTTTACACTTTTGAGTGGAACATTAGTCACAAGAATCGTTAAACATTCACTAATACCAAAGAAAATAGTACTTAGTACTTATCCTATTACTCACGTATATTCCTTGCTTGTACTTGTTATTATTTAGATATCTCAAAACATCGCGGCGGAAATACGCACAAGCATTTTAGATTTCACCATTTTACAACCGCTGTAACTGGAAAATCGTAACTATAAGGAAAAAATGTTCATTATAAATGATGCTACAAATAATCTGGTCTTTTAGAAGTTCCCTTAGATTTTCAATAATTATGTCATCTCAGATTTTAGATATTGGAGAAAAATGTCCCCAAGAAGCGAGCTTTATCAATACACAACAAAACAAAAAAGAAACCAACAAAACTGATCTATTCGTTCCCGTGATAATCTTGGCAGAGGAAAATATGTTTTTTGGACTCGGATATGTCTCAAACGTAAACTATATGGAAATACCATTATATAAATTCATCTCAATTTATTTAAATCATTTATTGAAGATCCTGAGCCATAGACGATAGTTATTTTTTTTTGGTTAAATCATCAAGAGCAATAATAGTCGAAATGTGCAAATGTGATGTTGATAAATTACTTTTCATCATCCCAAGTTGATTGAAGGGCAACCAATCTAATTTTTGTTCTAATAACTTTACAAACTTTAAATACCTGTAGGTATACTGGAAGGTAAAGGGACTAAGCCTCAAGTTCTTGGAAGTTTGAAATATTATGTCAAAGCCAAACACACAGCAGTCCTGTCCCTTCGATGTTTCATATAATATCCAATAAATACATCATCAGCGTCCCCGAATGCAATGTGTGCAGGAAATCAAAGGAAAATCAGGCTTTTGCCGCGGTAGTGTCAAATGGCAACAAGGAGGTAGGTACCTACAGCTCAGAAGGAGATGAGAATGACAGAGAGCAGAAAATTATTCACAAACCAGCAGCGCTATTATTAATCGTGTGGGATTTGATAAATTTGAAATTTCGCCATTTGTACGAATGAAAAATGATTTTTAGCCGTCGAAAACCTGTCGTTAATTCATCGTCGGTGTGTGCATTCAGATGAATACGACATCATAATTTCCAAGGGAAAATTTAATCTCGACTCTGGTAGACTGCGTTGAAAAATCTATCAAATGCCAAAGGATTGATCGTTGGAATTAATCGTGGTTGAACTTTCTCACATCTTTAAATAACACATATATAATTATGAAGTTATATAACTAGTAGCAGGTGCTGGTTTTCTATATACCGAAAAAATCTGTTAAAATACCAGAAACGTTTAAAAAAATCTTATTATTTAGCGATTTTGTCGATTTCCTTTAATTCTCGAAATAACATATTTACAGGATAATTCATAGGATACCAGCTTGGACGTAACGAGTATTTTGTAGTGAAAAGAAATCTGATCAGAAACTTTACGACTAGCAAGCACTTTTTATAGGAAATGTTGCGCCAGTGTGAGTGTGGGGTAAAAATTAATTTCGCACAAGATATATAGGGGGTGTGAGCGTTTTATATTGAAAGTAATGAAAATTCTTAAAATTACTATGAAAAATTATTCGAGAGAGCGAATTGAGAGTGGTGAAAAAGGGAGAAAAAGACTGTATGTGCCGCGAACGTTAATAATAACTGAAGATCATAAAATTCACAAGTGTGTCTCAATGAATAAATTTTTAATAAAATTCAAGATTTCTCTCCGTTATAATGCTGCAAAATATATTAGGAAAATTCATTTTTGACGCTCAGTTCAACAGTCAGTTTATTTGGTTCGGAATATCCTTGAATATACTAATAAATGTGATCGTTCCCTAAGTCAACTTAGATTGATATAATCATCCTCATTTGCTGTCAACATAAAAAAGTTGATAAAAAAAATGTAACATAAATTGTCTATCTTAATTTTAGGCATTCTTAGCATAAGGCGAATTTCTTTTCCAGAATCTTTTATGTAAGTATTAACATCAAATAGTCTCATTTAAATTTAAAAAATACATAATAATACGAAAATAATATGGGGTGTCTTGCAAAAAGCAACAATAATTTCAGACGGTACATTAGATCAACCTAACCCTCTATAATAAATTTCCTCCGTTGGCTCTATTATATTAAAAACACATAACAACTCTTTCGACATAGATACTATGTCTTTTTCGAATTTGAGTTTCTAAACTGACTACTAAGGGGGAAGATGCCTCTACGTATATCGACTTATATACTAGGTAAATTACGATAACTGAATCGACAAAGTAATAAATATTTTGAATAAAATAGGATCGAGATTTTGTTAGGGCACTGGAAAATTCAAAATATTATTTTATTCCACTGGTGTTGGTAATTTTAAAGTGGTGCAGTTCTAGGTAAATAGAAAACTAATGCCATCAATTTCAATAGTACCAGCACCAGTAAAATTAATATTATGTATTTCGAATTCTTCCTTGCTCCAACTAATAGAATCGGTCTTCAAATTTTCGTGTGTAATTATTAAAATCACTGAACAGACGTTCTGTTATGCAGAGAGATTTCAAAACAGCGGAAACACACATATTTCAGCCTTTACGACTGCTGTTACTCGGAAACCGTAACATTTTTTGAAACATGTTCAATTGCAATGTTCCCATATATAGTCCTTTCTTTAATTCTGCATTCTCGGATTTTTTCTAATTACCCCCTCTACCTCCTTCGGGGACAGTTTTAAAGAGAAGGAGATTTTTTAATATGGGTCTATAAGTCTACATTCCCCCATGAAGAAAAAAATCATCAAAATCGAAGCACGTTTTCTAATCGAAAGACGCGGAAGAACCAAAAAATATAATTATATCAGTAATTTTCTTTTTTTTCAATGTTTTTTGCAATAATAATTAATTTTATTATCATATAAGGACAGTTGCATTTATTACCATTATGGGTGCACGTGATACTAATACAAGACAAGTAATGAAGCACATCCAAAAAAATCTTTGAAGTAAACACATTCTAGATATTTCCGAAGAAGTACAAATATCAGTTTACAGAAAGTTTCAATTTTAATCCTTTGTTATCAAAATGTAGCAGTTGAAAGTTATCAATACATTCAAGACTTTACTAACTAACCAGGTGATGCTCAAAAATCTACGTTGAATTTGTCTTAGTCGTATCTCGTGGATTTTTATTTGATGATATCGAATTTGATACCCTTTGCAAACGAGCCGCCCCTGTGAGTGCCGCGCCACCGCCCATCGGCAATCCAAGATTTTGGCAAGTGTTCAAAGAACGTCGTTGTTGTATGTATATAGAGTGAATCCGCTGGCTTCGACGACCTACTTCCATTAAAACTATGGATCGCAGATTCCAGTCTCCACTATTATTCTGCCGCATCCTGGTGCTTGTTTGTTTGTAAATACCGTTCAGGAAAATTGGGACGTTCCACAACACAGCCCCAGCAGCAGCTACTGTTTTTTTTTTCTCTCCATCTATTCCAATTCGCCAGTTTAGCGAAAACAAATGGCCATAACCCTCTCTGTCTATGACTATGTGTGCACCCGAGAGCCAATTGCTGTGTGGCCACGGTTTATTAACGGCTTTTAATAGTTTGAAAATTAATGGCAAGTGGATTTAATGCGACTCTCTCGATCCTATTATGTGGCCAGAAATGAATGAATTAATCTGCGGGAATCTTCAGCTGGAATTATCGCAGCGTTTGCAGTTCCAGGGCTGCGCTTGTTGGTAGATGGAATTCCATTAAAAGTCACGTTATTAAGCATTTGGCTCGATAGTGAAAAACAACAAAGAACGGATTCTCTCAAACTAAAAGCCTACACTGTACGAGAGATCACAAAGTTTAATTAGCGTGTTTCTTCTGAACTTTGGAATGCTTATTAAATTAGTAAGAAGGCATTGCAGAAGCAGGAACTCAGAGAGCAAGAAAATAATTAGTGATTTTATATATAAAGGTAGATATGCGAATAGATGAGAATGGAAATTAGATAGCGGTATAAGAAGATTTATAGTTATGTAGATTACAATATTTTAGTACTAACAAAGAAAACATTGTGATACCATACAGTAAAATGACTATTGCACATTATTTTTATAAAGTGAAATGGACATTAAATAACATGATATTACATTCAGATCCGAATGAAAGTAAATTGCATTCATTTCAAACTAAGTTGTATTTTATATACATATTCTAAGCTATTCTTTGAGGTTTCAACTGGTTTTTAGGAACAATTCTCATAGTTTTGTTAAATTTTCTATGATACAATGGATATATGTTGTTATTGATTCGAAGTATCTTGAAGTATATTTGATGTATCCAAGTATTTTTAAAATATTACTGCATTATTTATTCGTAATTTATTATTTTCATTTTATGGAGCTTGATTTTTTCTATGGAATTACGGCACATTATGTTAGAAAATGTCCAAAATCCACAAATTTTGCTAATGTTGAATGATTAGCGTTGATTAGATTCAGGTGATTGATTTATTGTTCATTTCATTCATCTTCAACTTTTATTGATACTTTTATTAAGCCCAAACTTAATTCTGAGAGATATGACAATATATTTTATAAACATTGCACTTAATTTTACAGTATAGTCATAATTGACATTTAGGCTTACATAAGAACAAATGCAGCGTACCATTCTATCGTGTGAAAATTTCGGTGTCCAATTTACATCAAATGTTCACGATTCAAGGTTCCCTGGTTCCGAGAAAAAAAAACATATATTTTGTCTGTCTGTGCTATGTTGGGATTGGATGGACCAATTTAATTGCTTTCTTTTTTTAATTTGTACGGTATCAACGTCACTCGCCTGTGACACAGAATGAGAATCCGATTCGCACTAGTTACTAGACAATATCCGAAAAAAGTGTTCTATTCAAGAATGTCACCCGAAAGAAGCTCTAATAATTTTGATGAAACTTGTTTAAAACATTCATCTTAAAGCCCTTCAATACCATCTCAAGATGCATCTCTGATAAAAAGCTAAAAAAAAGTTAGTCGCAAATAAACTATCAAATGTTATTAATCTTCTGACTGAACGGTTCCTCCGACGTCAACATTCAATATGACCATTATTGTTGGTTTTGGCACGTTTTAAAAAGATGATTTGGTCACAAGACATGATAAGACGATTGTTATATTCTATGGACATATTTCATAAATTTATTTTTTAATGAAGATTTCTCTGATAAAGTTTTTGAAAGTTTTCACTATAATTTAATAGATTGTAATGTACAGAACCCTACCCGTAGTTTTTCGAGACTAATAAACAATAGCACTTTTAAAAAGAAAACAATGTTGAAATTAAATTTTATAATAGAGCAAATAGATAAACTCAAAAAATAATACAAGATTGGTCGTTAGTTTGAGAAATATTCATCATCATTTTGGGATTTTACTGTGGAATTTCTATCTCTAGAAATAGAAACCTTATACACATATGCAATCATGTGTTCAAGATACATAAATAGTACAACGATGATGTAAGAATTTTCTCAGTCGCTATCAAAAAGATCGGATTATCCGAAGGGTGAAAACATTTTAACCAAGATTGGCAGTGGCTTAAGTAGGTACTTCCAAAACTCGATTCGATTCCCAAACAAATTGATCGAAAACATAGATCTGTGATTTTTTTTCTGATTTCTCGATCCTGCTAAATTTCCATTGATTCTCCATTGTGTCGTCAACGATTGTCAATTATTGTTTTATATATTTTAAATCGATTGATTCAGTACTCGATGCAGTCGGGGAGTAGATCTTGATTAAGCCCTTTCAAAAAAATAGTTTATCTTCCCCACAGTAGAGTCAATTTTTTTTTATAATTTAATAAATGCAGCTTCCAATCATTGGATAATTATTGAGAATCTGCTTTTAAAAATAATTGCATCGTTTCACAGCTCAATCAAACTTTCAGTGGTAATGCAATAATTGGAGATCAAATGTTCCAAATAAATAAGTAAACTTTACATGAAAAACTACCCAATCAACTTATTAGGTATCCAAACAAAATTCATTAATGAATCCTTTTTCGCTTTAGGTACCTACATACTTCTCTAATATTGTTTGGTGTTCGGTGTGGTATTTTTTCAAAGCGACACCAACTTGATGAGCTGTGGATGGCAAAAGTGTAAAAAAATCACAAACGTGTATATTCAGTTGAATTTCGTGATGATGGTCCACAGTCGAGTTTATCGTATTGCAGAGCTCTCTGTGTGTCTGTATGTTCGTTTGCATTAATTCGGACACGAGCAGCACCCAGGGCGACAGGTTAAATAGATTCACACGAGCGGTTATGTATGTATGTCTGTCTGTCTGCCTGCCTGACTGCCCGGTGAGTTTGTAGACAGAAAAAGGAAGAATATTAGAACAGTTGGAGGGATGATAATCCCGGATGAAGGATTGAAAAGTCTGAGGAGGAAAAAATATAACGTTTTTTTGTAGCGTGAGTTGCTCTTCATAGTGTTACACATGATACGATTGTTGTATAAATTAAATAAATCGAAAGTAGAATACGACTGAAAGGTTTCATAATTGATGATAATATAAATGTATTCACCAAAAGACTTAATAAGGATATCAATAATTCTGAGATCTAGATAAAAAGTGGAACAACATATGTCTACCTTTCCAGAGTTTCCTACATCCTATGGGAAAATGGAATCATTATAAGATCACTTCGGTGTCTATCGAACTTTCTGAATGTATTAAAAGGAAAGAGACCGCATCCTGGTCGTATGGCTATAAATAAAAATCCCGACGGCCTGTAGCCAGCGGAAAGGTGAATTTCTCAAAATTCATTGAATTTAAATTTGAACATCCATAGATATTTTCTTTATTATTTTATTTTTACTGTGCATTTTATGAGAAATTGTTTCCAACAAAAGATGTAGGTACCGAATATATCTATAACCCAAAATTATTTTTGATGATATTTACACTACGGTCCTTTTTGATATTTTCTTAAATGTTTCGGTAGCTATTTTGAATCTACTTATCCGATAATGCCCAATAAAGAATTCGGCCTAGATATTTAAGAGATTGATTTTTGTAGCAAATTTGAACTATGTAGATACTTCCAAAACTGCGACCTCTATCGTGTTAACAAATTTCGTAAAATCCCAAATATATATTTTGATTTTGTATTCTTGATTGATTTTATATTTAATAAAAAGATGTTCTTGGGGATGCAGTCTTGTAATGAATAAAATTCTTTGAATTAAGCTGAACTTTCGAGAATGTTTATTCTTTTCCTCAAGGCAAACTACAAATCTTTACAACAAACTCTTTCAAAATTTCAGTGATCTTAATTTGGTATTTTAAATTAGAATTCCAATACTACCAGTAACACGAAACACTTTTCCAAGAATTTATTATAGCGGAAAAAGAAAGGCCGTAGGAGAATAAAATTTATCAATTACTCAACGCAAATATCAAGGCACAAATTAGTACCCACTTTTGGCAATTCCAGCCCTATTACATTGTATCCAAACGGATCCTATTAGAGGAGCCTTTTTTCCCCGACCCAAGAACACCACAGCTATCACGGCCGAATCCACTTTATGAAATTACAATTCGACAAAAAAACCTCGTCAAAATCCCATTAGCCAGAACTGCGAAAATTAAAACCCGCTCAACTGAAACAAAGTGTTGCTCCAAAGCTTACCCCCCCCTACTGTACCTAACAACATTACCCTTCAGCCAAAAAGTAGATTTTTAGGAAAATTCCATTTGACAGGAAATACATATTCCAATACAAAATACAGGGTAGGCTTTATGTGTTATAGAGACCATATTACAAATGACCGCAAAAGGGGTGGCAAAGAGGAGGCACACGCACCGGCTTTGTGCCGGACCCCCTAAAATGGAGGTGGGGGGTACATCATTCTCCGCCGGCGGCGGGATTAAATTCTTGAATGAATGGGGAGATTGTTAAATACTACGAAGGGAATTCGTTGTTCAATACATGTGAATGTTGTTAGCTATTGCGAATGTTCATGGTATTAAAAAACACAGTCAGCTCATCTAAGCCGATATGATTGGGTGCTAATTAAAAATGCTTTAAATGAGCTTTGCAATTTGACAGGAAATAATCTCTTGCAGTTTTAATCATAAGTTGTTGAAATTGTCCTATTCAGATGACTATTTTTTCTACTATTAAACATTATATTTAAACTAAACAAAAAAGTTATACCTATTGAGTGATTCAACAAAAGCCATTTGAAGAAGGCTATTGCAAATGACAAAGATTTCTCAGCATGTCTTGGCTAGAGTCAGATGGGAATTAGTTTTCATATCATAAACAATGATGACCAGTTAAATGAGCCAACGATCGACGGCAGCAATACATAATAATCACCAATAATATATTATGCCTCTTATGTTGAAAGGTTGTTTAATATTTTATGAATTCAACATTAAACAAGTGAATTTTTTGAAAAAAATTGAAAATAGTTTTTATTGGGCATTTAAGATTTAAACCGTACCGATGAGTACCTACTATTGCTATCCTTTTCTCGATTTTAACTATACTTATGTATGTGTTTGCCAGCAACAGCAATTCCATAACAAATTACTGTTTGTCTACCACAACACAAAATTAAACTTCAAATTAACAACAACGTCTGACAATTGCGACATAACCATAGACGATCTTCCAGAAAGTACCTATATACCAGAAAACGAGACGTATATATACGCTCCATGCTCGTGCGTAATTCCAGTGACGGATCCCATTGTCGTTCCATGTCGACATTATAATGGTCTTGGTTGAATGAGATTGAATGAGATAATTTTAATTACCAATATTGGATCACACTTGGAGCTTAACAGGCGGCGAGATGTCTGCGATCTAAGTACGAATTCGAAATTTCAAGTCTCTAGACCGTATGGGGCCTGAGAAATCGCTGCGGAGTCCATTGATACAAGAACCGAAAGTAATAAAAACTATTTAAAAAGATAACTGCTATATACAGGCTGGTTCAAATTCGACGCTCACCACTGGGATCTCGGAAACTATAGGGAATACGAAGATGGTTAAATTGGAACGAAGTTGCGCATTTATGTATTTAACAATATGCCGTTTAGAAAGTTTTAAAATTTCGAGTAGATCCGGAGATTTCCTGGCTTATTTCTTAATGAATTTCTAAATAGATAGCACATTTACATTGCCACTTTTTTCACTCTTTCCAATGATGTTAATAGTTTTGTAATATGACGTTTCGTCTATGTATAAATATCGTGAGCTTTTTTCTTTTCTTATGGGAACCATAATGGCATTCCACAAATTTGAAAAGCCCTTTTTATTACTTTTTTTGACGATGTATTATACGTTGCCCTTATTCTAAAAATCCGATAAATAAATTACTTTTATAAAGTGAATGGCTTTGATTTTTTCGTTCGGTGACACGTAAATGACATTATGTTTACTGTGATGCATTTTGTATTTCTATCACTTGGAAAGAAATACATCAGCCGCGGCCAATGCCGTTTTTGTTGATGAATAACATGAATACATGCACAACGAAACTATGAAACTATGCAAGCAGGAATATGAAGTAAACCAAAAAAAAAGGAAAAGGAAAATGAATAATATTATCTATTCTGTTTCAGATAGTTGGCATACCAAAACCATCCCCATCTGAAAGTTCGTCAGAAAACAAGCTACATGCAGCAGCTGATAGACAAAGCGTACGCCATTTCATCCTCTTTTCAGAAAAAAAAGTGAGGAGCTTTAACTTAGCCAGTCAGTCAGTCTTTTTATTAGGGTGCTGTTGTTTGCCAAGTGCTTGTGGATAGGGCTTATACTTGCAGAGGCGGATTAAAGCCCGGATTACCGAGATGGTCGTGCAGATCTAGGATATGGGTGGTACAAGGACTCCGGCAATGTTTTAGAGATACGAACTCATTAAAACTTTTCGCTGTAGTTGTGGATTTTGTTGGATATGGCCTCAAGGTCGGAGATGTAAATACAGATGGAAATGTTTTTCAATAATGTAATGGTGAAACTTGACTTGGATAAATGTAGATTTACTTTGATTCGAGATGTCAATTCAAACTGTAAATTGCAGACTTGTAGATTACATACACTTTCTTGAAATTTAAGTTAGATTAAGTTAGACAAAGTTTGTGAAAGAAATTTAATTCAAATATGAAAAATTATACATATGGAAAATGTCCAGGTCAAATTATGGGATATAATTTATGTTTGCGACTAAATCAGGAGAAATACATTCCCTTATCGAGAACATGTACCTACGCTCAAAAACCAAACCAATATATCTCTCACCGCCTCATTCCATATTCTGGCAGTCTCTCTCTTCCAAACGTATTTCCAAAATCAATAAGCTATATGTTTTTCTCGATATTGGATTTATAATGTGGAGAGAAAACAAATTTCCTTAGTAATAAATTAGAAGTAGGCCACTGCTGTGAATCAAATTCAAACGTTATTGATTTTCTTTTTGGGGAAGTTTTATTAGAAAATATAGAAATCCAACTATGGAGAGAGAATGTTGTGTTTTTTCCTACGCGTCTCGTTTATTGAGATTTATCGTTTATGTTCCGATTATGGACCTTTTCTTCGTGTTGTTTTCGAGGTGTTTTGTCGCCTTTCGGGGAAAGTTTGGTGACGCCATCAACTTCCGGAGGAGTAGGCAGTCGAACTCCATAATAGTATTGTTAGAAGATGATCAATCTCATTTTATACGCCAAAATTCCATTATCTGTAGTCCTTCGTACCATCAGAGTTCTACTCGAAAGCAATCGCAGAAATTTCACTTGAAGTTGATCTATTTCGGTATTTCTCTTCAAGTAGAAAGATGTTTTCATCAAAGAAACAGGTAAAGTTTAACTACATATTTGAGAGGAATGGATACAGAAGAAGTTAGAAATTTCAAAATTTAGGTGAATATTAGTGTTCCGAGAATACGTTGCATGAATTAGTTTACGTAGAAAAGGCGCTTGACATTTTTCGGAAAAACGTTTTGTAACTGTTGTATGTTCAAACGTATCACTGATTTAATAAAACCATGAAAAATCATTTAAAAAAACGATATGATATGGAAGTTATGAAATATTATAGGTCATCGTGAATTTGAAAAACCAAATATATAAATATTTTTTTTTAAATTGCACCGACGTTGGTGCACTGAAAAATACAAAATAATATTAATTCTATTGGTGCTGGTACTTTTGAAGTTGTGCAGTTGCAGTTAGATTGATAACTTTTGGCACCAACTTCACAATATTGAATATTTCCACGTTTTTCAAATAGTATTAGGTCACCCGGCTCGCATCAAGATCTTCAGTTCATCCTTTGGGTTCTGTAATAATCTACAACAGGAAGATGAATAAGCGTAGGAAAGAGTACCCCAACCTTTCTAAATTGTGTTTTTCAGAACTCACCATTCATATGTGTTCAACGTACACGAAATCTAATTAATGCTAAAAAATCTGTTTCGCCTGTCAAGAAAAGCTTTTCATTTTCAAGTTTGAATGTATACCATATAATTTACAACAATGTAGTAACTTTTGGCGGTGTGGACATTTTTGGCTCATTTCGCGTACAATAGGGCCTCCCTTTTGCACTGTGTGTATATGTGTGTGTAACAGTAGCCCTGTCAGCCCTTTCCAAAATTGATGGTGCCTATATCGGCGAGTAATCGGTACGGCAGGACCTTATCTGGCCTCCGTTTATGACTTGCCACACACTCCGCACACACGACGAACGCGCGCGGGATCGATATTAACGGTTCGGGAGAGCGGGGGGACCAAAAGGGATAAATTAATGAATGTTGGGGGGCATGGGGTACGTAGTCTTTTATTTACGAGCGCGACCCCCGCGCGTTATGGCCGCTACGTGCTCGAATTTCCGGCTGTGTGAAGGTATACTATATGCGTATATGATGTGCGTAATTTTAAGGGTTCGTCCCACACATAGACAGTATTTATTTTGAATTAATTCGATACAGACAGGGATGCAAACATATGTCAAAGAAAATGAAACGAAATGTATAGAGGGCTTGCAGCTATACCTTTCACATAAATTGATATTTACTGTTTTGATGCAGGGGAGCAGTGAATACATTTTTTCAGGATTCGTAAAATCTCTGTTATTTACCTTAGCGAATGTATGATTTCAACAGTATTTTAGAAGTTATATATTACAGACGAACCTAACCTTCCCCTCCAAATGGTCTTCTTTGATTATTTGCTATTCAGATTTGGTCAGAATACGAGATCTCACAAAACTAAAACATAAGCAAAATGGATCATATCGTATAAAACTAACGACATAAGACTTGAACACAACATGTCCTTTTGTTATTGACAGATAAAACTTCCTCCAGAAAACTTCATAACAGATATTTTTAAATGTGAAATAATAAAAATATTTTTCGCTCAAACATAACTGAACAATCTAATACACGCAGAAAATGTTCTCCGACGTATGATAATGATGATGTAACAAAGCTATTATCGGTAATTCTCTCTTATTATATATATTCTTTCAACTTGTAAAATCCATCTAATAAATGTAGTTATTGTTCTGCGTTTTATATTTCTCTCATAAAAAATCCACAGGATTCCAGGATATCCGCCCCGTTTATGCTGTAATAAAAATGTACAAAATTTCATATACCTACTCGTCAATATAATCATCATGGTGGATAATATAACTACGATACGATATATATTTCATCTTGGAGAAAGCAAATATAAAATAAATTGCCCAAGAATATATTATTTGTGTTATGTTCATAAGGTACTGCTCGTGAAATGGCAAAACGACTGAAATGGAGACTTGGGTGGTTCCAAACAATATACTCTGACATAAATAGTGTATAATATTTGCAATAATACATTAATTGAGTTACATTTGAGAGTGAGAGGATCTCACATATAATTAAAAAATCGATTATTAAGGATCAAACTCGATAGTAGGAGGTATTGAAAATGACTGGCAAAACTTTGATCATTAAATATAGTAGAAAATGATAAATTCATATTGATGTGGCTTCTTGATAAACTTTTATAAATATTGAAAACTAGGCAAGATCGAGTCGAGCTAACGCGCCGTAGTTAGCATTATCGTTTAGGTTCTATTCACTATTTTTCGATATTTCAAGCTCTTTTGATTTTTGATTTTTTTTCTTTCTAATAAATGTATATTTTAACCCACAAAATCAACCTCCTGAGGACGGGAGTAACATAGCTCGGTATAAGTTCGATTCAGTACATTCGGTTTAGAAGATTTAGAAAGAGCAGGTGGAGGAACTGACATCGAAGTTATATGAGGGTTTCGTTTTATCAGGAACCCTAAAATTTATAATGTATCATTGCCTCTAGACACTTCAAATTAGATTACGATCTTTTACAGTATGTTCAAGACGGTTGGGATGGCATTAAAATTTCTAAACCGGTAACATAGAGTCGATTGAATTCTAATAGCTCTTTTGGTTTTCGAGATTTTGAAAAAAAACTTATTTTGGAATTTTTACTTCTTCATTAATTATTTCCAGAAGTTAGCTAAAAATCTAGCAAAAAATAAAACATACTTCTCCACATCGACTTTTTCAATTAACTCAAAATGGCATTTACCATATCAACATTAGATAGGTATGTTTTCTAACCTGAACTATTCATTGTCAAATCAACAAAGTATCACATGATATTATTTTTGTGGCTTCCCGAATCACCAGATCAGAATTTGGGAGTAGGTATATCAAAAAATTATGTGTACCAATTTATCCTTCAAATGTAGCTTACGCTACATATATATAGTTACTCAACTATTCCGTAGTTAGACCATTTCACTTATGCTTAGAAAATAATGGTCATATTGGTTGTATATCTTGAGTAATTAAAATTGAAAATATTACTCTTAATGATATTTAATAATACAAAAAAAAATCGCAACTCAAAACAACAAAATGAATTACATATGTAATATGTAGGTATTTGATTTTTCATCAAGCATGGCTTCCTAAGATTTTTGTTATATTAATGCTATAACATACATTTTTAGTAAGAAAACATAAAATAGGCATATAATGTGATAGGTATATTAATAAATTGGTAACAAAAAATCAAAAACAAAATTGATGAAGATTTTTGGAAAATGGGCGTCGCAAGATATTGTTAACGCCAATTTGTAGAGTTGAATAAGAAGACTTTCCATTTTTTGCTGGATTTTCCGCTTACTTCAGAAAAAAACATTTTTCCTTCAAAATCTAGAAAACCAGAAGAGTAATCGACATTTTATGAAAGTGATATGAGAGTGTTCAAATTTTTCCCATTCAACCAACCCCGTATGTATCTGTTTTTGAAATTCTGATGCTATCTCATAATAAGTAGTTTTTTGTGAATTTGATATTCAATCACTTGAGAAGGAATTGTATCCTCTAAAAAGTCACATAAACTTGAATTATATCTATCAAAAATCCTCTACAGTTACACGATAAAATCAATATATGAAAGTATACGGTAAAAGCCGTAAAAGTCTTGTGATTGTTAAAGGCTTAGAGAAAATTGGTCAAATATTTCCATCAACGATTCAGTTCATTTGGGAAGCCGCTTAGGGTGGCAATAAACAGCTCGTTCCTTTCTGGCACGTTGGAGAATTATCGCAAAATTAACAATCTAATAACTTCAAACGAACGAATCCAAAAATGACCAAAGAGAAACAAAAGTTCTGGCAAAGATCAAAGCCAGCACACACATTTCTCGCTTGGATACTCGAAATAAACGCTGCGCCATCGTGGAGAATCCGTATTTCACGTGCAACTTGAAAAATTCGAAATTAATCTTTTGGAGTTGGTTGACGAGAAAGTCTGTGTGTATGTGTACGTACCTATGCGCAGCTATACGGAGCAATTATTCCAGACTGGAAAGGAATGCTGGAAAACGGATCGTAATGAGCTCAAATTTATTAGCTGGGTTTAGAGAGGCACACACCGATTTAATTGTCGCTGTCTGTCTGTCTCTCTGGAATGACTTCGATCCAAGAGACATGAAATGAGAATGGAAGACGGAACTATATGGAATGAGGCAATTAGTATATTATGTGAGTGTGCAATGAGAATTGCACAACACGGTAAAAGACAAAGAAATCGTTTACAGAGAGTTTGAACAATATTGCATAGACTTTTACTATTGAGCTATCACAATTTAGGTTTCTAGTATAATATGTTCAGAAAACTCAAGGCTACAATGCTAAACTCTAAAAAAATATCATGGAAATTCTGCATATTTTGGTACCATGAGCATGAATATAAAATAATAGCGTTTCTCAGAAGCAATTCTTTGCGCGAAAAAAGGAGCCCCAACCAGGTATACGGATGGTCCGGTCAGATATGAATCTATTACCAGGAGACCTGTATGGTGCGTGGGCAGGGTAAGTGAACCAAGTTAGCTTGACAAGTGATTGAAAGGCTTCTATAAAGGTCGGGGCCAATGCTACATAAATATCATAGCCTGATAAATATTGTCAGGAATGCAAAATTGCGGTCCAGGCCACTCAATTATTCGAAGCAACGAAAGGAAATAAACCTTCTGGCTATAAGTAGTTTGACAGAACAACCAATAGACCCAAAACCATGCAGTGAAAAAAACAAAAAAAATGTAGCAAAGGCCAAACATTGAGACAACCTAAAACAAGTCAAACAGCTCTTATAACTACTGTACTATGAAAGCAATCTAGCAAATCAAGCAAGATGACTAGTTTTATACTTTAAAGGTGTTCGAATAGAACTATAAGTAAAGAAAATTAGTAAGATAATACAAAAGACAATAAAATGTCACGGGGATATTTTTATTATATCATGAAGAATTCAATAATTTGTCATATTTACGAAGCATTCTGTTTAATTTTAGAAATTACCTCCATTCCATGCGTAATTCCTTGGTTTCTTGTTAAAGTAATGCTCTGTATATTTCACACCATTCTTCATGGCAAATAAATGTAATTTAATCTTTTAATACCTTTACGTCCCAATGATATTATTAAAGTTAAGACAAATTGATCTTTAAAGAGTTTTGTTATTCCGCTTCTATCGATGGGAAAGAAAAAAAAACATAATCGTAAAGAATATTGACATGAAAGAAACCTACACCATCAACATGTGTGTGGATATTAATTTTTCAAATGTATGTCCATTGTTTTCGTCAAGGTGTTGTTATCCAATTATGGAGACTCCATCGAAACAGTCAATGATACACAGTCACGTAATGTACGTGCCGACAGATTCTAATGAATGTTTCGAGATTGATTGATTGATAAGTTAATGGATCCATATAGGTATGTATATTTTTGAGGTATATATATTTATAATTCAATCTTTATTTATTATCCGAAAGTTGAGCCTCAGGAAATTGGACTAGCCAAAAATATATACTCAAGTTAATTATTCAAAGGTAAAATATATACAAAGTTGAATACCAAACTTTTAGGGTTACTCTAATGAAAAAACTATAAATTCAGTATCTGTCATGGAGAAAAGTTATTTTATTCAATATCCAAGTAGGTACATATAAACAAATTCTAGATGAAGGCATAACTTATTCTACTCTTGTTGAGCATTTTAAATGAAGAAATTTGACAATACTCTGTTATATACCGTAGTAAATTAATATTTTCTATACACCAGAGGGTTTTAAGATATTAGATATAAGACGTTCAATATAGAAAATAATCAAATGGGGGAAACCTCTCCCAAATAAAATGAATCGAAAATTACTTTAGACTATTATGATAAGTTTGTCAGCAAAATTTGCTTTATGATGTATATTGTGCTTATACAGGGTGTCTGGAAAATGGGAGCATATATTCAAGGGAGGATTCTACGTCTAAGATAAACCCATATTTCCTATATAAACATATGTTCATAACTGCTTCCTTACTGAGATACAGGGTGTTAAAAAAATCATAATTGAAGGGTATTTTAATTGTCTCCAGTGGCGTCTGTCCGGGGTATTGACTGAATATTTTTGAAGAAATGAATGGTGCGCCACTGGTTTTCAACAATTAATAATTATGCTTGATATCTCCATTTAATTTAGAGTAAATTGGATCCCTTGATCTTTCTTCTTACATTGCACCGTTTTGGTGTAAAAAAATAAAAACTACTTATATGCCCAAATTCCTCAACTTCTCCTAGCCCTCTATGAATTCCTGTGAACATCCTGGGTTGTGGTATTATTTGCGGATATACCTCCTGGTACAAACGTCGTGCTGCTCGTGCATTTCCTCGGACCACACCGTCAAAATAGTGAATATCATGTAATTTGATATTTGAATAACTATGGTCCATTATCAATATTTTCTAAAAAAGAAACAGTTTCACAGAACAGTACAAGTATTGATTGTCTATGACAATTATGAAAGTTTTGATTTTAACGGTGACACAAGCCACCCTAGATTTTTAATTTTTCGAATCGTTGGTTATTTCGGGCATACGAATAGTTTTTATTTTTTACACCAAAACAATGCGTCATTATAAGAAAAGTCAAGGGATCGAATTTGCTCTAAATTAAATGAGGATATTAAGCATAATTTTTATTTGATCAAAAACAGTGGCACACAATTCGTACTGGTGCAAATTAAAATACCTTTCATGAGAAAATGCTTTTTGATGCTCGAAAGGCATGTACCAACGTTTATAAAAATATCTCAAGTGTTGTGAAAAATATGAGAAAAAAAAATTTCCTTAGAATTTTAACACCTTGTATCTCAGTAAGGAAGCATTTATGAACATATGTTTATATAGGAAACTGGGGTTTATTTTAGCGTAGAATCATCCCTTAGAATATGTTCTCCCATTTTCCGGACATATACAAACATGAGTATTGTTGTTTTAAAGTATATTTTCATGATCCCATAAATATCAGCCTCCCAGTATAATTTTTATATTATTGCCTTCGTTCAAACTATCGCATCTCGAAATCTCCTTTGTAAAAAGAATATAATGATATATTATAATTGTTAATCTGTATAGAGCTTTTATATTTATGACAATATTAATAAATTTCTACCTTCGAGAAAATCCTGAAAAACTATATTAAAATTCTTCTAAGGTGCAGCACAAATTCCTTTCGTAAATCTTCTGAAAAGTAACATCTTCTTTTCTATCTAACAATGTCTCGTGCTAAAAAGCTCTATTCAAAGTTTTGTCGGTTTTCACAAAATAAGACAAAAAAAAACAAATTATAATCCCCTCCTTGGCATTCTCATGCAGCAACTGTTTGGAAAGCAACTTTTTTGTAAGGTATAAATATTCAATTTATCACTCGTCGGAAACTAAAATCTAAGTAGAATATTTATCATTTTTAATCTCTACAGCTTTCATCGTTGCCTATGATAACTGAATAAATCTTCATCATCGAGAAAATACTGAAAGACAAATTAAAATTCTTCTAAAGCGCACAAGTTCCTTTCGCAAAACTTTTGAAAAATAACATCTTCTTTTCTATCTAATAATAAATGTCCTATGGTGAAAAGCTCTATTCAAAGTTTTGGCGCTTTTCACAGACAGTAAGAGAGAAAAATAAAATGAAAACCAAATAATCTCTTCATTGGCATCCTCATGCAACAGCTGATCGCGATGCAATTTTTCCGAAACACGGTCGGTCCTCTTTTCCGTCGTCGTGAGTGAGTGAAAAATTCAAAGCACGAAGAGTGCTTGCTCGCTCGTTCGCTGGCTGCTGAAGTTGGTGGAGGCGGCGTTGAACTTTGGCGCCAGGTCACGACGCCATCCGCAGACGGCGGCGCGTCGTTCTGTGGGGGGTGTTGGTAGCCGGGCGCAGCGGACACAGATACGAGGTGAGATCAAAATAAAATCAGTCGTATTCGTAATCAAAACTTAGTTCAGTATTATATAGTACCGTGTTGAAACACAAAAAACACTCTCAAGATACCAATCAATCATCAAAATAATTGAAAGTTAGGTTGGAGGGTTCTCATAGACATACAAGATAATAGATAATACGGCAATGGTCTATCAATTTATTTTTGATCGTTGAACCCCGAACGGAAGATGTATACAATTCGACATTCTTCTTTTTTTCAGTTCGTGCGCGCTTTTTATATATTAAACCGAATGGGATGGAGGGGGCATTTTTTTTCGAAAATCCAAGATGGCAGAATTAAGGACACCAAAATATCCGGAATCGTTTAAATTGAACAGTTTTTTAAAACAGCTACGGTTTTCGAGTTTCTGCAATGTTAAAATTTGAAATATGTGTATTTTCGCTAGGTGGAGGAGGCAATTTCTTTCGAAAATTGAAAACCTGAGAATGGAAAATCAATGACCAGATTATTTGTAGCAACATCTAAATTGAACATTTTTTCCATAAAGTTACGGTTTTCGAGTTAAAAGAGTGCTAAAGTTTATAATATGCGTATTTCCGCGACGATGTTTTTAAATTTCTGAATAATAGCAAATACAAGCAAATCATTCATGGATAATGGTGAACGTTCAACGATTTTCGTGACAAATGTAACACCGAAAAGTGTAAAATAAATATTTCTTAGAAAAACTTGGACCGATGTTATCAGTTAGAACAGAACTTCAAAAGTACCCACACCAATAGAATTAATATTATTTTGTACTTCTCATTGTATATCTATGGGGGCTCTGTAACTTAACAGTCAAATAATTCAGTTGAAGTTAACATACATAGATGCCAATCGAATAACTATTGGTTTTTATTTCAACACGCTTCTACCTAATACCCAACGAATTTTTGATTATTACTACGGCTAAATCTGTTTTATTATAATGGACACAAGCATTGAAATGCTTTATGTGCCTCTTCTTAAACGCAGTGGCACAGGTTATTGACTGTTTCCAGTAATGTGGTCTGCAAAAAGAAATAAAACTAGCACTCCATATGCAGCTTCTAGTTTGTGTTTTCGGCACATTTATTATGTAAAAATTAAGCGCCCCAGTTGCTATCGCATTGCGGTCGCGTTGTATTTGTAAACTGGTTGCCATTTGCAAAAAAAACAATCGTATTAGGTAGAACGGTTTGCTTGTTAAGCAGTCGCTGGTTGCTTCTATGCTAAATTCATTATAATTATAGCTCACTGTTTGTTCGGTAGAGGCAGAACTGTTTGAGTTGCAATTACGTCGCAGTCGCAGTTACTTGACGTCTGATAGCAGCGATTGCACTCGGTCGTCGCGTTGCGGTTGCAAGTTACATGATAAGCGTGGCAGTCTTTGTTTAGCTGTAGCCTAATATTTGTCAAGTTGTTTTCAACTGTGTTGATCCAAGTTCCACCAAAGAAGATAAAGGTTTTTCAGTTCTGCAATTATATTGGAGACATGATCCAGTGTCTGTTCATTGTCATCTTTTGAGGACGTTCTGGATATTTTCGCTCAACTAAGGCTCTATTGAGCAAGAATAGCTTACATATTGACTTTTAGGGATGCAACAGTTAAACCTATCAATATGAGAATGCTTTCCGGGGAATTACTGCATACTCCCTCGTAGAATTGCCAATTATATTCTTCAGCTGGTCTTCCTTCCAATGCATAGCATGCCACGTGAAAAGGGAAAGTTCATTCATTCAACATTGCAGACTACTACTCTGCTTGCTACTCTAGTCGGGCTTTTCTGCTTTCTGTGTACAATGTGGATGTATATTATGATGTGCGAGCAAAAAGGATCTAATAGAATTTATATATGTATATAACTATATGCGATGTGCTCGAGTTCAAGAAACAGAGTGCGAGATATCTTAACCGTCTACTGAGCAAGAGAGAGCTCGGAAATGGAAAATTAATTTTGATTTGTATGGTTATGAGTAGTTGCTGGCTGGCTGATCGATGTAGTTGAAGGAAGATAGATGATGTATATTATCTCCGTCTGGGTCGGGAACATTTATTGTACTCCAAAGCGGCGTTGCTGATACGAGGGCGATAAGAGGGATTACCAATGATAAGTGATTGGAATAGGTCGTGAGGGAGGTTAGATAGATAGTAAATAGTAACATGGCCAGATATATCTAGTAGGACGATATCATAGTTGTCAGCCTGGATATTCTGAGTTCATGGTCTATCTAGAAGATAGAAGTCTCTTGCAATATTCGGAGATAATAATTAGTAAAGCTTAGGAGATGGTAAATCAACTTTGCATAGGAATTAACAGAAATTTGGAAGCAGTTAAAAAATTCAAAAAGCAATAACCCAGCACACAATTGGTTGAGTAGTTTTTAACAATAAACTAAAGATACATACACCCACGCTCATATCATATCCATGGAATCTTTTCTCGGAATATCCAGATTGGAAAGAAAAGAACGCAACAACCGGAAGAAGAAAAGTTTCTCTGAGATTTCATATGCTAAATTCGGCTGTATGCTCCTTGGAAAACTGTCGCACAACTCAGAGATAGTTTCAACAACCAGGTTTCTATCTCAGTTAATGTTCTTTTTGTCTCGCCCATAATAAATTCAAATATACTGTTTAAGAGAATAATCAAAAAGACAAAAAGCAGTTCTTAATAAAATAAGTGAATAAGATGGTAAGATTTAATGAATGTCAATATTTGTTGATAGAATAATGAACTATCTTATTGTTTAACATAGTGAATGTGAGATCACTATTCCAACAAAATTATATTTAGAGAAGCTTCTGATGCAGTTAATTTATTAATATTCGAAAATCCTCAATTTTATCTCCCACTTCTAATAATCTTTTATATATATATTTGTTAATTTAGATTCAAGCTGATAAAAATGGAGAGCAAGTAATTTCTTCATTCTTCCAGAATAGTATTATGAATACTTTATCGGAACATTCATAAAACTCTATCATTTTTTACCTTCCAGTGTGCATTATTATCACCTGTTCGAAAAGAATATGCTCCCATAAATATATAGACAGATAAAAGTGAATGAAACGAACGCATATCATCTCATAATTGAATCTTTTCCAGTCGCGTATTTCATCATGCAACACGTACCTACAATGCTAAAAATCCATCCTCGCTCACAATAATAAATACCTACTCTTTCACAGATCTCATAGCCGTATTGCATTGAAGTGCCATGCCAACTCGAATATATATTACGAAATAATACAAAACGACTTGTTTTCAATATCGCCATGACTGGAAGCGATTCAATAGACACCTTGTCGTTGTGGATGCTTTACGAGGATGAAGTGATATTTTCTCGAAACGTATAAAATCGCTTGCATTATACAAGCATAACAGAACATCCTTTGCAATGCCTTAATTATTTACTTTTGTGTATTGTGTTTAAATTTTGAAAATTATTCGCCGGTGTTCACAGTTATTGTTATTACGTAATATACATTTAAACCCACTACGGAGATCTCATCAATGTTGCCAGGCATCAAATTACCACCTCACGCGTATTAACTCCTTTAGCAAATAATAATATTTACCTTGAAAATTGTATCCAGGCAAAAGTATTGCATTTAAATTTTTAATACATTTTTTTTCCACCTTTATTTATTTTATTAATTTTAAGTTATCTTCGCTTAAAGCTTCCTGTTTTGATTCCACAGTAAGAGAAATAAACATGCCTCCACAAGAGCCCATAGGTACATTTCAACTCAACTTTAATCATTTTTGACAGAGCAACCATACGGAGGAGGTATACAATTCGACTGTTTGAATGTTTTTTTATATGGATGTTCGCGCGTAAACATGCTCCGATTTTTATGATTCCTTTATCATTTGATAGGGGACTACTGAAACTTGGTCCCATTGAAAAAACTTCTCCCAAAGAGGGTGGAGGTGGTAATTTCTTTAGAAAATCGAAGAAATTACCATATCAAAATATGAGACGCATTAAAGAAGAGATTAAACGCAGCAACATTTATATTGGAGATTTTTCAAAAAAAATATGGTTTCCGAGGTACTGCAGTGGGAAAGTCAGAAATATGTGTATTTCCACGATGTTTTGAAATCTCTGATAAGTATAAACAACGTATTATCTTCTTTGGTGAAAGTTGAATGATTTTGATGAGTAATGTTACACGCAAAAGTGTGAAATAAATATTTTGTAAAAAAGAATTGGCCGACTTTATTAGTTGGTGCACTGAAAAGTACAAAGTAATATTAATTCTATTGGTTCTGGTACATTTGAAGTTGGTGCCAAATGTTTTCAACTGCACAAGTTCAAAATTACCAGTACTAATAGAATTAATATTATTTCGCATTTTTCAGTGCACCAGCTAATAAAGTCGGTCTAATCTTTTATAAAAAATATTAATTTCCCAACTTTCAGCAATTATATTCTTATTCCATATTTTGATAAAAAAACGTCTTCATACATATTTACACATTTTGGTTCAACTTTGTACACTCCGGTGCCGGTACAACCTTAACCATGGATTCAATTTGATAACCAAAGGTTAGTTATCCGTCGTTTAGTTACTAGTCGTTGGCTGATTAACCTTCGTTCATGTTAATATTATTGGACCACTCAGATACCCTTAGCTATCTAGAAATTCTGATAAAACACATATGTTCACTGGCATATTAATAAGTGAAAAATTAATTCATACACATACGTACCTAATTTATTTTCTATCTTAGTTCAATAGATCTATGATATTTAAATTGTTTTTTGTATTCCTATATTTATTCGTATGTATGTATCTAGCGAACATAGATCTAGGTACATACAAGATGGCATTTCTGGAAAGTTCCTTTTCCATCTAATATCTGAGTTTTTTTAAGAAAATGTAAATAAAACTAAGTAGAACATAATAATATCAATTAAATCGAAAATTTTTTGAATAGAAATAACGTTATCGAATTAAACTGTTCAGTTACTAGAAGTTTCAAAAAACAATTTTTTTGCAACTTTTTATATACGAACGAAATATATTTAATAAAAATAATAATATATATATATATATAATAAAAAAAAAAACTTACAGCTTGGTCGTCTGATTATTTTGTCATTATTTAAGAATAAAGTTTAGACTTACTGGGAATATTCATAGTGAAGAAACCAAAGTCAAGCTTTATATGAAAAACTTACCCCACACCCATAAACTGGTATTTCAATATCAAGTTGCTGGAGATCCTCCTCGAAAACATCTGAAAGCAACTATCTGCAATAATATCATCCCCTTCTTGTACGCTGTCGTCGTCTACTTGACAAAAATACTTTTAGAAGCCCTTCTTTCTCTCACACACACTCTCTCTCTATCTCTGTGGCGTCTTTTGCTGAAAAATGATGATTTATTTGATGGTTGCTGCCATTTCCAATCCACCAGAGTGCGAGTGTTTGGTTGCCAGAAAACCATTTGACGGATCGTCAACGCTCTCACACACTAGCTGCTGTGTTTTCAGCGACCAAAACAAAATAAATGGACAGACACACACTAGTAACGGACGAACACATCGATGGATTTATAGAATTTATATGCTGCTGAACGACAATATTCACTAGAAGGTGTTGGATACACGTTGTATGGGCTGGCCAATCCGAAGATGACATATTAATCTTTTTTAATCATCATCATACAAAATCGCAGTACCAAAATAAAAACTAAATCCATGATCAATCAATGGATTTTTCTTGCTTGATGGAATGCAAATAAAATTAGAAGCGAATGACAGACATCCAATTAACTCAAATGAAGTGAAATTCCTCAAACTAAATTAATATTATATCTTTGAAAATATATTCTCAAGCACCTTTGTGTATCAAATTTCATGGTGTTCTGTGAAACGATGTAGATCTTGATATGCTGTAGCGACATCTAATGGTTAGTCACAAAAAAATGGACGGTGCATTAATATTTTAATGCTGAAATACCTCAGTGTCTTAAATTTCTAGAAAATAGTGCTGCTTACAGTGAATTGCCATGGACTTTAACAGCTTCAACGATATAAAAGCCAGTTCAACTACAAAATATTTAGGAAAGAAGCAACCGAAAATATATGGTCCTACCACGTACTTATATTATTAATAAACTAATAGATGCCCGTGACTTTGTCCTGTTAGCAGCGTTGGTTGCTGGTGTACGATATAATCTGTCACTGATCACTTAGTTAATAATCTGTAGTTGAACCTATAGTTAGTTTCATCCTATTGTATTGTGCCTTTGTGGTTTAAATATTCAATAACTGATGTCGCTGCACAACCAATACCATTCCTTCAATATAATTTTGAGAGTTGTTGATGAATATGTTTGAAGAAACGCTTATCTTTTCCAAAATAAAACCCATCCTAGAATACGACTCAGAATAAGCTATCACAATGACCAGTTTCATCAAATATATTTCTGGAGATTTATTATATGTATCTTCTTAAATTTATATGTTAAAAATCACAAAGAAAATGGGTTTTGCAGAATGATAAAAAGTAAAATTAACGTAGCAATCCATTGACCAATTTTTCAATGAAGAAGACTTCCATAAATCACAGGATTACATTTATTAAACAAAAAATGTCTGAAATATCCTCTTCCTTGATAATACATATAAACTTCTACTTATTATAAGAAAGTTCTCTTTAGCTATTCTGATTGAAATATGATCGTAAAGAAGACATTCAATTTTCCTGAGAGCCTTTCTTTACTACTTATATTTTAGCTTACTACTAGTGTAGACGTCGATAAAATTCCAGAACTTAATTCAGTTAACCGAAAAACCGTCTCCGATATCTCCCACACCACCACCAACCAATCCCGATCAACAATGTTTTTCGTTATGAAGCGCCCAGTAGCAATAACTAACGCGATTCTCGAGCTACCCGACATCGCTATTATACACACTGTTTGATTCTCTGGCTTCTTTCCAAACGATCTCTTCCTACTTACATCCCTTCTAGTGCAGAGAGAAATACACTATTCAATTACCAAATCCGACAATAAACTTTGAACAGTTTCAATATCCACAGCTAGGCTAGCTGTGGTGTTCTTTTATGCTATAGCAGCGAACGAAAACGTTTATGTCAAAAAACGCTCCAAGATAGTTAAAGGTAAACACATAAAGATTCGCGGAGCGAAGCACAAGAAAATCGAATTGATATTGCTTGAATTCCTGGAAAGGTTGGATATCTCTATATATAAGTATTCTGCATACAACATGAACTAAACGGGAAACATCAAATAAAATTATTGGCCATATATTTTTGGAAGAATGTTGCGTGCTTGATAGTCTTTACCAATCTAAGTTTTTGTAATTCCAATAAAAAAATATACGAACATAAATTTTGATTGCTTATTTACCTGAAATCATAATGGCTATCATCCACGCTTCAATATATTTATAAATCACTGTCAACTCATTAACACATATTTAGATGATGAATACGGTTGATTTATATTCTATTCTATTTATTTTATTGTACTGGACAACTTAAGCCAATAACTCAGAGTTGATTAAGTGTAACTCTTGAGCGTCAGCACTAGTCTGGCTCGAAGCCGGGTGAGAATTTTCAAATAATTCTATATACGTGAAATAGTATAATCATCACTGTCAGGGCTCCAAGATTATCCTCGAGGCACTCCGTCTGTCACCACGAGGAACCACGTGATTTTAACCTTAAAGTCTAAGACGAATCAACCACCTATCAAAAGTTGACACCTCTACGTTCCACACTGCTGACACGCCCAACGTTTTCTACCCGTACGGAAACTTACAAAAATTTCCTTCCGACAAGATGTGAACTCGACCGAGCTTAAAACGAATGTATAGGGTTGATTGATGCAATTTCGAATTCTCGAACCTACCCGAAATCACTAGTACGAGTAGGATCATTTTTTTTATTTTTCTAGAGTATTACGTTCGTAGTTTTGAATGTACTGATTAATAAATGATTTTAATCGTGATATTATCTAATTTGACTGTACATATATTACAGTAATTTGACTATTATTTAACATCATGTATGTGTTGTCCCTTTGGCACCCTAAGCCATTCCAATGACACAATCACTGATTCAATAAATAAAGGTTATATTTCTGGCAAGCAATTTTCAAAATATGTATCTGCTTTTGATACAGTATGAACTGAAAAGAAACAAACAACAAAAAGAAATCAAGGATACCAAACAAAAACACCAATAAATCTCTACATTGAATGAACCTTTATCTGGTTATGTAATATTTAACAGCATCATTGTTCTCAGTAAAATAATTTCCTTTCAAAGATAACTTCAATAAACGAGTCGACATTATCGCACAGCTTGATTAAAATGTTTTATTTATACAACATCAATGGGCTTATAAATCATCCTGACGGTTAATTTTGGGCGGTTCGATTTTATAACGCGGCAAAAGAGAGTTGTGTTCGAAAAATTCTATGAATAAATTTTGGCCTTTATCAAAAACCAAATCCATATACATACATACATACAAATAGTATAAATGTATTTAATAAATAAAAGTTCAAGCATAGCGTAGGGCCCAACTCGATCGTTTTGCACGCTTCGATGGTATAAAAACGAAATTTCAAAATAATTAATTAGTCATTTACAATTATTATTATTTACCGCAGCGACATGGATTTTGGCTAAATCGATTAGACCAGTTAATTTACATTTTCAAACTGAAAGAGAATATTTTAATCTAAATGAATATTAGACAAGAAATCTTGATATACGTGATATAAAAATATTCCTATCAAGAAATAGAAATGTATATTTTCTCATTATTCAATTAATTTTTTATCTCATGAATTAACTTTTGAATCAAATACTTGTCTAATGTGATTAGAAATTTGCAAAAAAAATCTTGCAACAATTGACACACTTAATTTCATTGAATTAATTGCTGTAGGGTTTTTTTGACTACTAAATATGGTCATAGAAGCACTTAATTTCTATAATCGCTAAGTTATGGACATTGATCTCTTTTCTATTTTGGATGGCTACTCAACAAATCATAAATAATTGTTTGGTAAAAAATAGCTGTCTTCTATTACATCTCCAACCTCAGATACTATATTTGGTCACGGTATCTATGAATTACGATATAATAATAGCTTCATTAGATCACTAAAAGTACTCTGATGGTTACTATGTCCAGTTCTATATTTATATGTTTAAGATAGTCATGCTGGTAAAAAATGCCAATGAAAAAACATAGTATTTCGTTTACTGATAAATATAAATATTAAGGGTATGGTGAAATATTTAGATGACATAAAACAATTATTTTCACTTTGCTACCACGACACCTAGTAGCCATGGTCTATAAACTGAATATTGACCATGCTCGGTAGATATGTTTTCGTGCAAAATTTTCATTGTCCGGCTTTCAATAGATGTTTACGTTTTAGAGTATGTGTTAATATTAACCCAAGAACAAATTAACCTATTTGCCTGCTTTCTTTTTTCTTTTGTACCTATTGCACTAGTTGCTAGACAATAGCTGAAAACCAATTTCGAAGACTATGGCGCAAAAACGGTTCCAAAGATTTTAATGAAACTTGTATGAAACATTCTGCTTAAAGCCGTTTTACACCTGATATAACGCGTGACAGAAAATGCATAACTTTGCTCAAATGAACGGTCAAGTTTTTGAATCGTTTATTTATTCATATTCGGGCTAAACCATTGTTATTTGACTTGGTACCTACGCTGAAAAATATGAAAGGTAAGACGACCTGATCCTATGATCTGATATATTTGAAGGAATTCGTTTAGAAACGGTAAGAAAGTTTTGTAATCGTGCAATATCTTCGGTGTCCGGTTTTCTTTACAGATGTCACTCACCATGAGTCTAAGAAGCATAGTTTTAGTCATTGGTCTGCCTGGTGCTAAATTTATTTCAGAAACGGATAGATCGATTCTGTTGCTTTTTTTTGTTTTGATGAATGTCGATACCGCTCGCCAGTGGCACACAATGGGCATCCTAATAACACTAGTTGCTGGAACGTGTTTTGCTCCAGACTGTAGTGCGTAAAAGGCTCTAACGATTTGATGAAATAATTTCTCCATAACATACTTCTTAAAACACTAAAACTCTTGTGTCGCATATCTGAGAAAAAGCAGGAAAAAGCAGTTTATTCATATTCTGGTTAAACAGTTCATCGAACGTGAAAACTGAATACGAACATTGTTGTCTGTCTTCTTTGGAAAAAAGAATAACGATGACACGACTTTTTAGACAGTCGATGGAATTCGAGAGTGGTAGGACAGTTGTGTGAGTGGACTAACCGGATATTTTCAAATGCGCATCACTCTTGTTGACTGGACTAAATATCAAAATTACACATATGTGTGTCCATACGATGTATGGAATGGAGCTGCCTAAACTATAAATTACCCGAAATTATGACCTTTTAGCTTTGGAAATCCGCATGCAAATGGCAAATATTACTATGTTTGAATGCACATGCCAAACCATTAGTCAGGATTGTATTTAATGTTCCCGAAAAAACAGTAAAAAAAGATTTGAGGCTTATACAGGGGCGTAGAGCGATGGAAAAACAAAAACAATTTTTCATTTAGACGAAAATAAATATAATTAATTTAATTGCTTTTGGCATGTACCGGCAAAAGAACAAGAAGCAAATTTATGACACTATATCCCTATAAAATATAAATTTAATTTTCCAGGATATAAACGGTTTCTTTAAAATGAGCATTACATGTATCCCATTTTGGTTGAGACAGAGTATCTCGGTTGTTGTTGAAGATAGAACCTTGCAATTTTCGCGGTCCTGTGTCACTTGCCTAACTTCTTTTGTTCACAAGTTACAAGGCGTTTTTGAAAATTCAAAATTTTTGGACTCTTCACAGATCTACGAAGTTTCTCAGCAATTATATCAAATTGAAAACTTATCCCACAGAGACTTTTATGCAGAATCCAGTGGCGCACGCATTTATTTTTCGGGGTATAGTAATGCATATACGAATCAAACATATGATTTTTTTCAATTGAACACCCTGTATTTTATTACCTCATTAAATTCCTTTTTTTAAACGATACATAATATATGAACATCAAGTTTTTAAAAATGCTTCAAAATCATTAAAACATTGAATTTTAATAGTGGGCTATGGTTTTTTCATACAAAAAAGGTCCAATTGACAGAATATTGCTAGTGAATTTTCCATGAAAAAAACAAAAATAATACTACGTTAATTCACTAACAAAACACAAAACTTATTCACTGAATTGTTCAATTTGATGTCCATTTTCCCTAGCACATAATTGACACACTTTCTCAATACATCTTAATTATATGTTAGGGAAAATGGATATCAAATTGAACAATTCAATGAATAAGTTTTGTGTTTTGTTAGTGAATTAGCGTTAGTATTGTTTTCGTTTTTTTTTCATAAAAAAATCACAAGTTATATTCCGTCAATTGGAACTTTTATTGTGTGAACAAACCATAGCCCACTATTAAAATTCAATGTTTTAGTGATTTGGGAGCATTTTTAAAAGTTTTATGTTCATATATCATATATCATTTTGAAGTAAAAATAAGGAATTTAATGAGATAATAAAATACATTGTTTTACATTGAAAAAATCATAAGTTTGAGTCGTATGTACATTACCATACCACGAAAAAAAGTGCGCTACTGGACTCTGCATAAAGTTCTCTATGGGATAAGTCTTCAATTTGACATTATCGCTGAGAAACTTCGTAGATCTTTGAGGAGTCAAAAAAGTTTGAATTTTCAAAAACGCCCTGTAACTTATGAACAAAATCGAGATAATTGGTTGTCTCAACCAAAATGGGATGCACTGTACATATAATGCTCATTTTAAAGAAACCGTTTATGTCCTGGAAAATTAAATTTATATTTCACTAGATCTTGATTCATTATTCCCTCATGGCATTATATTCTAGAATCCACACATGGTTATATATTGTTAGTATCATGGATTATCTATTTCACGTTCTGTGGCATCCAGTGCGCTTAGATTTGCAATAGGTATGTAAATTTCAAATCAAATTGTCATCATTAATGTAAATTTCATAGAAAATCTCTACTTATTGATACATAAGATGGCATGTTGCTGGTGAAATATATAATGCTGATATCGAGAAAATATTTTTTTGTTTAGGATTTTGATTTAGTTGCTACAGTCATAATATCAATACTCAATATATATTTATCCGTTACATTCGATTCCGCCATTAATAATGCTTGTCTGACAACTTATTTCAATTGCTTGTAGTGACGTAGACTGCAAAAACTGTGAAATATACATTCATTACCAAAATATACGTTTGTAATAATAATCAAGCGACCAGAAGAGAAAAGTAGATATTCGAAAACGTATAATCAGTTCAGGACAATACAAGTGCAGGATTATCCGAGAACGAGAAAGAATCTCAACATGTTGAAATTTTAACAAATTTATTCAACTTTGTTAATTAGTATGCACATTTGATCAAAATTTTCTAAATTATCAATTAAATAAAGATAATTGAATATAACCACTCGTCAAGTGTAGACCTTAATGAAATCTTCTCGTGCTCATCAAATTTACTCTGCTCATTTCCCGTGTATAAGGTTTCTCTCACTTATTAGATTCGTAATTAGGGTTGTACAAACCCCGCCATCACCCTTCCTTCTTCGCTGTGTGTGTGTATTGCCCCACACTTCTCCTCTTTTTTAAGGGTTGCTCATTATGAAGGCGCTGTGGAAAGATATAGTTAGGTATATACATCCCTATTAAAGACAGCGCAAAGGAAAAGGAAAAGTATAAAGTGCCTGGCTTCAGAGTATAACTTTCGTGGATCTCTTCAAATGCTTGTTCATCCTCTTCTCATTGGGATACATCAAAGTTAGCCGACTTATTGCCGGGAGTTTATAGTTTAAATTTGGTTAATTAATTAGGGAATTTTGGGGCTCTGATAAATCGCGACAGTTTGCTGCCTTGAGGGATTTGAGGAGGGCATGGATAGATAGATAGTTTTCCTGTGAGTTTGCAAATGACAGAGATGATTTTAATAGGGCCTCCAAGGTAGGAAGTCCTTGATACTTCCTAGATGGATATTTGCTTTCTCCCTCCTCAAATTTCTAATTCCCCCTTCAACACAACACTAAGCCATCTTCTTGGCATGTTAATATAAATGATAGCAGCAGATATCCTTACTTCTCAACTTGTACTTTATAAAGATGAAGACTAATGCCTAAAAGTTACAAGTGATAAGATGTCTCCTTGACATTCATACGGCCCCAAGAGAATATTAAACAAAATTATTCAAACCTTACATGGAGTATCAAACATTTCACAGTTTGCCACAAAACAAACACAGAGATACTCTTTATTAATTATACATGAAACACTAACTTGGTTTACTTTGTCGACAATTTTGTATCCTAGTTCTTTTTCTTTAATATCATTGAAGTTAACAGAAACAACTCCAAAATTTAATAGAACTTTCAAAGAGGAAAAAGTACGCCAACGCTAATGATATTACACACAATATTACCAAGTGAGAAATCCTAAAGCATAAAAAACGCTATAAATAACAGACCGCACGTAGACGCCATTGAAGAAAAACCTTCCAATTAAAATTTCTTGGGTGCACAGTGAAAAGTTTTTAATTAAATTTTTGTGACTTCAGCGTATTAGGTATATATATATACTAGCAGTGTGAAATTTGTCGTGTACCAAGAGTATATATAGGTAGGTAGGTATAACTGCGTCTCTGCATCCAAGGCAGGTGGATAATTTGAGAGAAGAGTTAAAAGTTTTCAGGACGAATAACGAAATTTAACTTTTCATATATTTTAATTAATGTAATTCGGGACTTTTGGACCTGCTTACCTAACAATTTGTGTAAGTCAGTGGTAGCGCAGAATTTTTTCTCATCAAGGTAACTATGGATAAACACATGATTAATTATGGGTCATATCATATGTACCTATGATTGACTATTTCTTTACTGCAAAGGTCTCTATTATCTCTTCTGATAGAGTACAAGCACCTTCTTAGTCTACAGCTCTGCTAAACTTATCCTATATGAGAATCCATCAGGCGTATTCATAATCCATTCTTAGTTCGGTACTAGCTAGTATCGTGTTAAAATAAAAAACAAAACACTATCCATAACACTGACATAAGAGTCATAAACCTAATTTAAGGTTAGACCTCCACACTTAAGTTAACTACTAAGTTTCGATTATGAATACGCCTGCAAGTCTTTGTTATGCCAATGAGACATAAATCGTCATCCATAGATGACTTTTCTTGGCGGTCTAGGACTGACAAACGGATAGAGCCGAATACGCGCATTAATGACCTGGGTGCTTGGCCTCTGAACTCATTAAGACTCGATACAGGTTCTTATAAATCTAAATATAACTGAAATCTACAGGGTAGATATAGTGAACACTCTTGCAAATCATAGAAACATATCATCTCTGTTTTACCAACTCAAAAAAAGATTCAGTGGCAGGATGACTATGTGTTATATAAGAAAGATAATGCCTTATTTCCTTAGTTTCAGATGGTCATTTTCTCCTAAAAGTGAAAGATCAAGTTCTTAGATTAAGTAAATTCAAAACTGCTGGAACCACTTAATTTATTAATATTTCGAAAATCTAAATCTGTAACCTGAAGACTATTCTATAATATATAATTAGCAAAGCTTAAGAATGTGTTATTAATATTTAAAAAATGGAAGATAAATGTCTTCCTTAAATATATCTTAATCTTTCTCAATAAAACATCTTTTGGCATTGAGGTTGATACTCAGTGAGAATTCAATAATTAAAAACTATGCATTTTTCTCATCTGGTGGAAGAAGATGCTGACACAACAATAATTTATCAAAATATTCATACATTCGCTTTGCCACCTACCCCCGGTACTACGATTCTCTATTCCCAACTATAGAGCAAATTATAACATTATTATTCAATTTTCTTTATTAAATAATTGACTCCTTGCACCTATCCACTTATTCCAAACTTCATTATTTCGTAAAATTCACTTCAAAAGAATGAACTGAATGTAATCCAATTGTCAGGTCTTGTATTAGCTCACGGTGCAATTATCTTCATTGCAATTACTTAGTATTAATATCTACTATAAGACTAAAGTTATTCTTTTGAATTTTTCATCATTGTTTAAAATTAAAACCAATGAAAGTGAACAACCATCATCCTTCATTTGTATTATTTGGTCCCATCTGTTAATCAAAATCTCTATATAAAAATAAAAAAAAACTGCATCACCCAGCGACTGACGTCCCCCTCAAGCGACATGGTGTCAAAATTACACTCCTCTCCTTTGCGTCGCCATAGGGCAAGCTCCCCCCTCCTCCACCTCCTCAATCAGTCATATTCGACGCGTCACGGCGCGACTAATAATAATCGATAAACGATTAGGCAATTGTTTTTGTCTTTATGATGTCAACGACAAAGTGTAGCGAGCAGCACAACACCGAGCGGCCGGGATGTAATTTTAATTAGCGGCCACCAGAAGGCGAATTTAATCAAACAATAAATCGCTTGTCGGAGCGGTGGCAGCGGCCTGTAGTATGTTGCAGGGCAGAGGGAGCGGCTTTTTTGTGAGCGACTACACTATAGGGGGAAGAGCCGCACCAAGCGCCAATACTCTCCAACTACATAGTTGTCAATGTCCTGCCGTGCATGCCACGGCCGGTACAACGCCCATTATTACTCCGAATGCACTCAAATCTCATTGTCGGCTACAGCTTAACTATCTCCCTTAATTTTAACGACACACGTTTTTCCTACACTCATAAAGCTGCATCGTAAAATGCCCGATGCTGCCGCACACTTAATGTGAAGGTGAGCAGGGCTTTACGGTATCGGTCGAACATGAACATTAATAACTATAATAATAATAACGCAAAACAACTTTGTGTGTGCTGTGCGTACAGGGGAAAATTACTATTTTGGTTAATTGAAACAAACTAGCAAAATCAAAGTAGTATGAACGTTCGGAGCTCGTAGTGTTCTAAATTGAATTTTCAGAGGAATTGGCACTGTGCTCTCCCTTCGTATGTTGATAATACACGGCTGGAAATGGCAAATAATTAACGCTCTTGGAAACGTGTCAAATCAAATTCAAGACGGTGTGTTAGATTAAGTGATAAGACTATCTATCAAATCAGACATATAAGTATACAAGATTTCGCCCGCGACTTCGTGCGCGTGTCAAACTTGTATAAAAGAAAATATTTCAAATGGAAACTTTCTCTGATATATAACAATTGAGCCATCCACATGTAGGTAAATAATATCCATAGCGTTTGTGGTGTTTTTGATAGACATATTCCATGGTATATCATTTTATGGATGTTCGACATTTATGAAACTCAAATCATTGACCATTGAACAAAAACAAAGAAATCCTCCGACAGTACTGATGAAATACAGTAAAGTTGGAATATCCAGAGTTAGTACCCTGTTATTTGCTACTTAATACACTTTAGAGAAAGGTTTTTCATTAATAAGTGAAAATATTTTAACTGGAAAATATAGGGCTAAAAATATGACAATGAGGTTTCAACTTAAATTTCTTATAAAAAATATTACTCATTGCTGCGTTACAGGGCGTTATTTGAAAATGATTATGTACACTATTTTATAAGTACATTATGTAATATATTTATAGTATCCACATTATGAAATTACGTGAGTACTTCTCTAAAATAGGAAGTCTGGCAACTTTATAGATTACCAGTTGTAAGTATCAGTGTTTTTTTATAAAGATGAATATAATAATTTATAATCAATAATATTTCACCACCTGGCTCTGTTTGTCCAAAGCAGTAATCTAATAGAATATGTTATGCTATTTTTTATCAGGAGAGGCTTCTGAGATTCCAAGGATAACCTTCACGTGATCACAATATCCATGTCTAAAATCTCTTATTGATTATTCGTTTTTTTATGGATTTATCAAAAATTAACAACTCTTAATGAAGAATAAAATTCAAATTACCTAACTATAGAAGGGTGACCTAATCCGCAAAGTAAACACAGTCTCCTAAGATGATCCCAAATCACTAACCATATACCATACAAATTCACCAACATCATCCGATCTACAAAGATTAAACCGCTTCTACTACCCCATTTACAGAATATAGCCGGACGCGCTCCAGCCATCCTCCAGACCAGTTGAAGCTCTATGTATATGTATATCTGGATCGTCGACATTAGACAATCTTCATTAATTCTTATCTAGTACTGTGCAGTGTTTATAATTTGATTTTAGCACCACCGGATTTAATTATTTTAATTGGGGAATTTAGGGGAGGACGACGGTTAACATGTATGGAGGTGGAGGTACGTTGGAAATGAGATTGTTGGGCATATCCATTCCCTTTGGGCAATAGGGCCAACCGCGCTCATAAATAATGTGTGCAGATCTCTACCGACTCTTCAATCTCTCATTCACTGAAATGGATCGATGATTGAGGCGATGTTTGATAGTATAAACACAGCTTTTAAGTAGATTAAGTGTTCAAGGGTTGTGAATTACCATCGTGGGAAAGAAATGTTCCGGAAATGTGTAGTACTGAACTCATTTCATAGTCATAGTCAGGTATTTTAGTAAAACATCTCCTTTATAAAAGAGATAGGCATTTGAACAAATATTCAAAATATTTATTTTATATTTTGCTCATAGATAAGCAGCATAAAAAGCATAGTACGTTTACTATATAAAACGCGCGCACAAACCAAAAAAAAACAGATACTCGAATTGCATACCTCCTCCGTACACCGAATTGTATACCTCCTCTTTTTTTGGACTCGGTCAAAAATACTCATTCTCAACAGTCATTCTGATCACAACCGTCTATCTGAAGATTCGTCCATCAGTATGTATCTCTCATGATGCATTGTTAACTACACTTTAATTATTTAATAAAAAAGTTGGTATATTCAACAGCTGTATTCTAGCTAGAACACAACATTGGAACAATAAACTTGAAAAAGTATTTTCCAGGATCGTAGATCAAATGGGAATACATCCACTAGCAATATAGATGCGATCTCAAAAGTTAACACTTTCAACTTCCAGTAGATCTACACTTCCAAATCGATTTGTAAAATCAATCATACATCAATCAGAGAATAATGATGGAATTGCTACCTATCCTGATTCTTATGTAATTCGATTACGTTTTTTAAATAGTTTTTATTACTTTCGGTTTATGTATCGATGGACTCCGCAGCGATTTCTCAGGCCCGATACGGTCTAGAGTCTAGAGACTTGAAATTTCGAATTCGTACTTAGATCGCAGACATCTCGCCGCCTGTTAAGCTCCAAGTGTGATCCAATATGGCAATGGAAAAAGTACGATTTTGTTTTCTACACAAAAAAGATACATTTGGTCGTGAGCTCTCGTCGACCGTTTTCGAGAAAAATCAACTTTTATGTTGAAAAAACACGGTCAATCTTAGCTTTTGTTATTTTTTCTAACGTTTACATAAATTTTCTTGAATTAGTAATAAAAAAATGTATTTTCAAAAATTTACCGTGTTTTTTCAACATAAAAGTTGATTTTTCACGAAAACGGTCGACTTTAGAGCTCACGACCAAGAGTACCTGGTTCAAACGGGCGCCTCAAAACCGTACTTTTTACATTGGCGTAGAAATTGTGGAGAAAAACAACCACAACTCATTTAAAATCTTCCTCCACTTATAACTTAACATATTTTTTTTTCTGACTCTAAACTTAGCTTATTATGCTTAAGCTTTTTTCTGTTCTATAAACAGTTCCGGAGATATTCACAAAAAACGAATATTTTTTTTCAGTTTCAAAATTCTGTATCTCGAAAATGGTGCATTTTAGATGGTAAGTTAATATAAACATTTTTCATATTTTTGAATGAGCTATCACATACATCAAGTCCTGCGCATATATTATGAAACACCCTGTATAAGTATAGTTCAAATCAAGAAAAGGAGATACAGCAATAGTATTCATCGGTACGGTTCAAATCTTAAATGCCTAATAAAAACTATTTTTATTTTTTTTATTTCACTTGTTTATGATCTGACGATCTGTAGGGAGTAGAAGATTGAATTGTATAGTCTTTTTCATATATAATTCTCGATAAATGTATCCAGAAACTATATGAATCAATAATGTTTTTAAATAACTTTTATGAAATAAGCATGATTTTAGAACGACCACCATTCTGGTCGATCATGCTTAATAACAAACTCAACGTAGGTATTTACACGACTTATTTTTCAAATTTGGTCGCAACAGTAGGTTCATAATCGATTTTTGAGTTTTGTTATGCCTTATCATCTAATTTTGGGCTCAAAATTTCAAATATCTAGCTCAACAAGTAGTTGATTTAAAATCGTTTGCAATTTTTTGACGAATCAGACAAAAAATGAAGCAAATTAATAATTAATATTGTGTTGTCATCTAGTCACCTATGAGATATGTTAGAAGTTTCGTGTTTCTGTCTCATCGAGAGATCAACTTAGAATCGATTGCAAAATTTATGCAAACCAGAATACCTATTATTTCATTGTCATCCATCCATCAGCTATCTTCAGAGTTCCAAGTCTTCCAGTTCAGTCAGTTTAAAATTGATTGCAAAATCTGTACCAAACAGCTATGTTTTAAATTGTATGTAATGAAGTTAATTTAAAACTTATTAAAACTATCACCGAACAGACAGGCAAGAAAAGGGACTAAATAAAAATAAAATAAAAACGAAGTAATAACAAAACATCAATAAATTCTCTCATAAACATAAATTTCTGCATAAAATTTAAATGAAATTCTAATAAAAATGTACCACATAAAATCTGTTATTATGGAAGCAACAAAAGATTGACATAATTAGAAACTACACAGTTATTCCAATTCACAATCTCATTAAAACAAAATAACAGCTTGAGACCGAAATGAATTGAATATGAATTCTTAAGATTCAAGAAGCTCGCTCTAGAAATTCAATTAAAGATCTTGAATATAACAAGTATATAATTCAATCACAATCTTGTAATGATACAAAACACTTACCTTTTACTTAACCATAGTCACGATTTTGCCATCAAAAATGTACTTTATGCACCTGCTAGTAGAGTAGACGCTTACAAGATACCTACCATGATTATTTCAAATCTATTGCGCTTTTACACCGTTATTATATCTCTATGGCAAAGAGAATTTTATTATATATATCTTATGTGCGTTTTCTAATAAATATATGTAAGTAATTAAGTTTTGAAAAAAATAAGATATGCGGCCAGGTGTGCACTACAAACACAGAACATAGTCAATTCAAAGCTATAATGTTTCACAATTTTTATGTGCAACATTTATCTATCAAAACGGTAGTTGAATATATTTCTTATATATTATATTGATATCGGATGTTGGATATAATTTAGTAATGTGTCATAACTTTTGTTTATACATTTATCGAGACAATGACATTTATGAGGGAAGTTTTATGATATAATAGTATTTCCAATTAGGTATAATAAACGCCGTATAACTGGAAGGAAAAAAACCATGTCAAGTTTTGATATTCCAGTATCTTCCTTTAATCTGCACGTTGCCACCTGACTATACATTAAACGAAAGCAGTTCCGATGTCCATCATTATTATACAGGTGATGGTAATATTTATGAGTCAGGAAAAATTTTTCAAGACAAAAATATTGCTTATTTCATTCTGTATGATCTTTTTGAGTGACTTTCCAAAAGAAGAGGGTATAGAACAATCCATCTTTAGTTTTTTTGTATTTAACCTCGTTTCTCTTACTAAATTTGTATCGGTTTTGATGACTCGTTTTTAGGTAAATTTCTTATAGAAATGTACCTACCTATTGCAATCGTTCACACTTTTGAATTTTGAAAAAATTCTACGGCATGTTCTTATGTCTATAAGTAAGCTTTTAGTTCGAAAGTTTATATATATATGGGATATTACGAAATTTGTTAACACAATAGAGGTCGCAGTTTTGGAGGTATAAAGTTCAAATTTGCTACAAAAATCAATCTCTTAAATATCTCGGCGAAGTTCGTTACTGGACATTATCGGGTTAGTAGTTTCAAAATGGCGACCGTTCAAACAATAAAAAAATATCAAAAAATTGGCCATAGTGTAAATATCATCAAAAATAATTTTGAGTTATAGATAAAATGCACAGACGAAAAATAAAAATTGATAAAGAAAAAAATAAGAAATATTGGTAAAACATAAGAAACAGGCGAAAAAAAAAAACACCCTTGAAGCGGAACGCGAACCCTATCTGCTTTATATTTAATAGCCAAAACAACAACCTCTAACCACAAGGCTATGACAAATGCGGTTAAAAATTGCCAATTTGCGTGTAATGACATAGGTATAAGCCAATGAAAAGGTTGTTCAAATTTCAATTCAATGAATTTTGAGAAATTTACCTCTCCGCTAGCAACAGGCCGTCAGGATTTTTTTTACTTGAAAATTCCTCGATAAATCTCACGGTTTTTTAGTTAGGGAGCATGAAAACAAATTATCCTACTTGGCTATATGTTAGCAGTTTGTAAGAAAGAACCGTAGATCAAATCCCCGTCTTTTTCATCAAAATCATTCTTTATGTCTTTTCTATATTCTAGCAGAATTTTTAAAGAAATAATAATTAGGTTTTTGAGAAGAGTTTATTGATGAAAGGCTTGAAAAAATACTTCTTTGTGAGTCATTAACCAGGATAAGCTCAATTAAACCAAAGTATATATTTTTTTCTGATCTGGTCTGGTTCTGGTCTCTAATTTGGCATTCTCAGATTTTCTACTTTCTAAAGAAATTGCCCCCTCCACATAGCGAAAACACACATATTTCAAACCAAAAAAAAGCACAGTCGAAATGTATATCTCCTCCGTTTGGGTTCGTCGGTCACAGAATGTATAAGACATTATTTAAACACAACTACTGACAGAAAATAAACACCGACAGCTTACATTTACGCGAGAAATTGAGCCAAATTTATATATCATATCATTAATTATATTTAGGGGGTCAGCAACTAACCTCAATAATTTTGCGAACCGGTCAAAAGACATCTGTGGTGGTTGCACTGGAGGTGAAAGGTGGTGTGCAATTTATCAAAGTGGCGGAGGAGTTCTTCCCCATCTCTAGTCCGTATTGCTAATCGTTTTCTCATTATACTTGGAATCCATTTGAATGTAAAACTAATTATTTACAGCTGCAACAACTACAGAAACTTTATAGAAACCATTGTTGTTGTTGAATAGCTGGAATTTTGGGCATCGATAGGAGATAGATACATACAATGGAAATGTAGATATTTGTTTGAAGTATATATATACAGTGTGGAGCAGCCAACTGGAATAAATGAATTATTTCAAATTTCAATGATTCTTCATACTTATAGAATATAGCGACAATTTCAGATCATGAAACGACTTTATTCTTTTGCTCGTATTCATTGCAGGCGACTTATCTGCCTTTAAAGTGTTACCACAGACAAGAGGACTTGCAGTTTAACGTCGCTTTCGAAACACCGATATTTCTCAAGAGAAAGCTCAAAACACACACTTCCAGAGAAGCTTTACCCGGGATATAAATACTCTCGCTGGTTTCCCGCTTGCCAGCATCACCGATTACTCGTCCGAATCTGTCACCAAGCACTGCGCTGCTTAACTTCGATGATCGCAGCCACGATCTCCTAATAAAATTACGAATCCCCTTCGAGTAACAGTTATAACACGATCGTTTTTAAATAGGACTTAGGGGCTTGTGATACCTTATTTCTCTCCTCATTCTCTAAACAAAAATTCTATTGATTACAAATTGTAAAAAGTAACAAAAAAAAATACTGGAACAAAGGCAAAGTTTCAACGGTCGCCTATTTGGACAGTCATACCCACTAAGGAAGACATCTATGAGGGAGTTATTGGAAATATATTTTTACGTCAGGCACTATTAAGGGGTTGCCTAATTTTAATAAGGTCTTAACTTTATTTCTCGAAAAAATAAAGACTTATTGGAACGCACTCTTTAAATTGACAGTTTACTTTTGTCTGTGCCTTTGCTTTCATGTTTAAAAGTGATCTGCCTAATTTTAGCATAAACAACAACACCAACCAACCAAATATTTGATGGTTGTAATGAAATCATATTTTTTGTGAGGTAGAATAAGAGAAATAAGAAGACCTTGAATACTTACTGTAACTAGTCGTATATAGAGGAAGTAGCGTTTCCAATAATTCCCTATTTTATGCACAGAATTAGGTAATTTTGCAGTCCCATATTTTTTATCAACAATAGAATATCTACATCCAGTTTAATAAAAGAAAACACATCATCTTCCTAAAAGAATATGTATCGAATGAAATCAAGATACGGACATCCTCCTAACTAATAATGTATTGTATATCAAAATTAGAGCTTTGGAAATTTGGAGCCGTCGCAATAAAGACCTACTGAAAAGTTAATACCGTGCATGGATATCAGCCAAATCGCTTGATGAACATATCTGAATCATATTTTATCATTTGGATGAGAAGATTTTGAGTGATGTTTATTTCAAAATCACGTCAAGAATATACCTAAATTCTATTTTTTTAAATGATCGACAATAGTTTCTTGCAATGTAACAATTCTTTCAAAATCAGTTTTTGTATTTCTTGGCCATAGTTATGAAATTTTTAAGCATTTGAACTTTCTGTATTTGAAAATATTCATATATATCTATGAGAGAAATGTTCCAAGAATAGTCATATTCACATACCCGGAATGATTTTCAACATATTACATAAAGGAATGTCCATTGAAGCATGTGTGGGTGTGTTCTTCCCATTCACATTATATATATATATATAACAATCCCGGGGCGCGTTCCAAAAGGCTGCTATCTCCCTTGTATCTGTTTCGATATAAACTCATAAAAAATACCTTACCTTATATTTTATACATCCAAATTGTCCCATAAACCATTTGGAAACATTCAAATGTGACCTTATCATTCAACCGTGTTCTCTTCTATATAATAAACTCATAATATGTCGGGTGGTAATAGAACACACGCAATATACCTTTATAGGAACTCGATGATATATACGGGAACATTGGGAGAGACAGAGATATGGTATTTTCCTATTTGTGTCTCGATTTAACTCTCTCTCTCTCGCTCATTTGTTTCTTTTTTTTATTTAACAAAATTTGCGACGGAATTTTTACTATTGTTATTTATAATGGCCGCTGTGCCGCGCTAGGCGGCTCACACGCGTTTTGCTCGTAAAAAAGGCGTGCGTGAATATTTTCCCTGTGATTTATGCAGATAGGTTTATGGCAACGAATGGGACGTGAAAAAAGAGTTTAGCACAAAAAACGCTATGATATACATATTGTATTTAGAGTATACAATACACATATGTGAAATCAGTTTTAAAATGGGTTGATTGATTGGTTGCAATTATAGGCATAAGAGCAACAGATCTAACAGTCTACTTAAGAAATGAATAAATACAAAGAAGAACGAAAATAACCGTAAGGTTGATACAGTTAAAGTGGAAATGAGCATAACACGTTGAAAGGAAGCTTTATATGGATATAGACATTAAAACACTGGCGATATAAAGGTACGAAAAGAAGGAGAACCGCAGAAGCGATATTTGGATGATGGCAAATCTCAAAAAGGAAGATTCTGGCAACTTGCACAGGATAGAAATGTATGGAGAAACAAAACAGAGGCATATGTCCAGCAATGGAACCAAACAGGCTAAGGTGGCTGAAGAAGAAAAATTTAAATAAAAATTTCTCCCAAAAGACTAGACAATTTTGAAATTTTTGGTGTCCGGGTTTTTTCAGAGGTCTTTGTATAAATAAGATTTTCCACATTTTTGTAATTTATGAAAAAAAAAACATAACGCCTAGACTACGTTTGAACAGATTATTGTAGGTGTTTTTTTCAGAACAAGTTTGTTGTAATCAATACATTTATTTCTCATTAGGGACACTTATTGCAGTTGGGAAGGATGTATATAAAATTTGATGGTGATTTCAAATTAAAAATTAGGCTTTTCATCTAAAAATCAAAAAAGCACACCAAAAAATAAAACCATGGTCCTCTTGAAAATTATTATCTAACTTTTCATAGAATCTGTTCCATAAAATTGCTTCTCTGTGAATATTTTCTAAGTAATTTCAGAAATCTTTAATAGGAAGAAGTTTAAAATGCCATTGTAAAACAATAAAAGTGAAAGATATTTCTCAGTCATTGAAGCAAAACCTTCATCGATGCCTCCAATCGACACTAACTCACTTCCGACGACTTCTAGACGCGACCATTTTCATTATCAGTCTCGTCCAATGCAGTAGTAAACAACAAATTTCTAAGACACGCCATCCAAAGAAACCATTTATTATTCCCACGTCGACATTCTGGTGAATTAGTATTTCTCCTCCTAACTCAGTTGCAAGACGATAAATCCCAAGAAATCGGCACACCACCAACACCGAACAATAGCCTGGCTGTGAGCTATAAGGAGGTTGACTGATTATCTGTTAGTGTCAAATCGGGGGATCTGGGAGACGAGACGCCTCCCTTCGGGAATATATATATATGGCTACACACACCCTTAACGTGAAAATATCGCCGTGATCGCTTCCACTTCTACTGCTGCTACTACTACCATGTCTAATCTTTCATTGTGTCTCGTATTTCGCTAGAAAGAGAACATTCGATTTTATCAGTAAACACTTAGTTTGTTCGACGGAGCAATAGTATATTCTCTAACTAACAAACAGTAAATTGGTGCTAATTGGACTGCGCGCCATGCCGAAATTATGATATTCGATATTGGGGATGGGGGAAGACTTGTGACATCGTAACAGTAGTAACCGATACGATACTACCAAAATGGTTGTTAAAGATAATTGTGCTATGTGATCTTATTATTGTCTGGGTAGATGTTGAAAATAACTGGATGATTAAATTTTTATGTGTGTGCAGTATGCAACGAATAATGACTGTTCTGAATTGAAAGTTCGGTTCAGTTTTTCAGGTTTTGTTATGTTTTTTACATACAATAAAATTCAGTCAGTTGCCAGTTAAGAATTGCGTGGACAGTGTTCGGACTTTTATTTACGCTAGCTATGCATGTCCACGTTATGATGTACTTGAACTTATTTTTATTTGCCATAAAAACATAATTATAATTCGTTTATTTAAGCTACAGCTTTTTGCATTAGTACCAATTCTAAATTTTGTCGTTGAACAGATTCGGAGAACATTGGCTTAATTCTTAGATAAAAGATAGGCGAGTGACATGAGATAGGTTTCGTTTTTTATCACTGTAACCCTCAAACTTGCTTCTAAGAAGTTAGAACATGCGAATTTGAATGAATGAAATAATGCTGGAAGTTGCATCTTTTAGATGTAAGTGGTGCGGCTATCATTTTTCTAGGACATGCACAAATTCTATGAAAAATGCGAGTATGACTCGATTGGGTATTGGGTAGAGTACCAGATTTTTAATTTTCGCATAACTTTGAACTTTGTAAACTTTGCCCAAACCCCAGAGTCTGTTTTTGTCAAAATCTCCTAAACTATTTATTTTAAGATTTTCGAAAAAATAACAAAGAGGTATACAATTTTATCTCTTTGTTTTATTGACCAACGAACGCCGAACCTATACCATTCGACGTAATATTAGAAATTCCCGAAACAGGTCGATTTTTGATCAGTTTTCGGATTTCCCTTGATGAGTTGATTCCAAAAATGGAAAACACGTTGCTTCAAATTGGTACAGGGTGGGCAAAAATACAAAAGTTTCAAGTTTTTTACAAAATACATATTAAATAAGAGAATAAATGTTATAGTACGCACACTGAATGAACTAGTTTTATAAACAATTAAAAAACTAACGTAATTTCATTTAATGTGCGTACCATTACGTTTAGGTATTCTTTTATTTAATATTTTGTAAATAATTTGAAATTTTTGTATGTTTTCCCAAACTGTACTAATTTGAAGAAACGTGTTATACATTTATGGAATCAGCTCATAAAGGGAAATCCGGAAATTGAATAAAAAATGGGGTGATGCATAAAAAAATGGTGATGACGTCATCACACGAATGTGGTTCACCCTGTATTATAATAGTTTTAAAAAACAATAAATTGTAATAAAAAATCGACCTGTTTCGGGAATTTCTAATGTTTTTGTTTGTTTATATAGCTAATAATGAATTTATGCGTTACTTTATAGACGCACTGTATAAAGTTTTCGTGCATAGAGAGATTTGTATTCATATTTTATAAAGAATACCTACGCACATCAATAATTCAACAACTGAAATTACAGAGTGAAAGAGATGACGAATAGGAGCTCTCATATTGCCCGACTAAAATAGATTTACATCATGATAATAGCGAATAATTATTCAAAACAATCATTCATAAGCTTCTATAGAGGCGTGTGTAAAGTTTCCCAAGCAGGTGTTATAATGAAGTTGTGGAAGTTTGCAGAGCAGGAGCAGGCATCGTGTGATCATTTACAGAAGAGAGAGAGAGATAGAGAGCTCAGAAGTTCTGTGAACCGTTCATTCCATTGAAATAACAAGCTCTCTCAATCCGATAAAACGTCCGACCTCAAAACCCACACCCAATATTCTCTTATAACAACATTGAAAGGATCTCTCCTGTCCCATTCCCTTTCTCTGGCGCAGCAGTGCTCCAAATACGAAGACAAAGTCCTTGTCACTAGATGGCGTTATGTCGAGTATCTAGTGTTTGTTTGTGTACACAGAGACCCGGAATATAAGATGCATGCTCCGGTGGATAACACTAAAACGTCAAGTTGTGTATTGTAGATATGTATATAGATATATGTTTATATAAAGGAAGTTCATTGTTCGCCAGTGAAATAGCAAAATGCCATGACGTTTGTGTTTACGTACACATATTATACACAGCGGCTTAGTTCTCATGAAACAAAGCTCTGGAACAATCAAGGACGTTGGCCTAAATGGCACTAATGTTGGATTCTTAATATCCACACATATAAGCAGAGTCTACAATACAATAGTGAAAATATAGTTTTTTGTATCTTTCCTCAAGATTATTACTTACTGTGTCCTAGTTCGTGAACAATAGTAAAAACTTAAGTGTGAACTATGGTGGTGAAAATATGAGAGTGCTTTGTGCAAAATGAGTTCGTTGAACAATTTTTCAGACCTTCTTACTTCTACAGAAGTTCAAAAAGCAAGAATAATCATATTCGACTGCGATTTAAAATTCTAGTTCTAATAGATCAAATAAAGATATAGATACTTAAATATATTGATCATAGGGTCATTAAAGATAACTCATTATATGACTGGAAAGAAAGTTGTATGACTGAATTATATAAGACATAATAAGTCTTCATAGAGAATTTTATTGGTGTAGGTAAATCGTTTATTTTGGAGAGAAAGCGGCTAAAAAACTTACCCTATTCAGCTGTTTGGTGAGCTTGTTGATCGTCTGTTTATCTCGAAGTTCGTTCTTTTGGGCACATTCTAGAGCCGATTCAAGTTCTGCAATTCTATTCTCGAGAAAGGTCTGGAAATAAAGTAGAGCATTAGTTCAAGATAAAAGACAAATAAATTACAGATTAGTATGTTGTAAAATGAAGGATAGATGGTAAATAGAGCCGGCAAATTCGATTGTGTTTTTATACTAATCTCAATTACTGAACATTCAAGGAACTATGTGTATGAACTTCGTCAAACATTTTACAACTTGGCAAACATTATACAATAGTCCGACAGGACACAAGGCGAATTTCCAGAGGTGTTTTATCTTTATATCATATTCATTCGAAATAAAAAATGTCTTCGTGCCTACGCAATTATAAGATATTGTAGTGAACAGAAAAATTAGGAAGTACCGGGATATGTGTTAGGTATCTAGTTGTAAAATGCACGATGTCTGACAGACGAACCCAAACTGATGCATGTCTGCATTTTTTTTTATGAATGTTCGCGCCTTTTGCATAGTAATAATGCTTCGAATTTGAGTATTGAGAGATAGGCTCATTGAAAAAAATCAATATAAGACTTCTCAAAAACTTCCCCTAAGGGGATTGGTGAGGGCAATTTTTCCCGAAAATTTAAAATCTGAGACGGCAGGCTTAAAGAAAATTCCATATCCGAAAACGTTTAAATTGGACTATTTAAAAATATAATCATAGGTTTCCAAGTTACAGTCAAATATGTGTTGACAGCAATGTGGAAGGCGCAATTTTTTCCGAAAATCAAAAATTCGAGTTTGGAAAATTAGAAAGGGGACCAAATCCGGAAACGTTTGAATTGAACATTTTTTCAAAATAGTTAAGGTTTTCGAATTATAGCACTGGTAAAGTCTGAGATATGTGATATGTGTATTTCCGCTATGTGAAGATGTGCCGTTGTAGTTTGTTGTTGTAGGCACCAACCAAAAGTACCAGCACCAATACAATTAATATTATTTTGTATTTTCCAGTGCACCAACAAATAAAGTCGGTCCATTTCTTTCAAAGAATATTTATCTAGACGTCGGGTAATGATAACATTCATATTTTTTTTCTGTGACGGGAAAAAAGTTTGACATTTTATCTCTATTGATAGGTGACAAAGTATCACTTTGTTTCCCACGGGAAAAAAATGAGTACTTTTTTCCCGGGTAGATATATATATATATATATATATATATATATATATATATATATATATATATATCTTCCTATCAATAGAGCGTCCGTACATTGACGAATTGCATTTAATAGAGCGTCCTTGGTAATTGGGCGTCCGTATACGGACGCTCTATTACACATCAGTGTAATTCTGGTCAAGATGATCATCTTAACCGATGGAACAAAAATTGGAAGGACGCTCCATGCACGTCCCAAGAGATTTTTGATTGATATTCGAATATAATTAGTTCGATATATCTGGCGCAGCGCGGCGCTAAAATATTCATTTTGAATACGTTAACTTTCATTCCATCGCGTATTGGGCGTCCGGCAATCTGGCAACAACGAAACACATGAATTTCATTTCAACGACTTTTACACTCATATAGGGTCTTCTGATATATATTCGAAGCACTTATAAATTATTCGTTTGTGATCATGTGGATAAACCTGGTGCCATTCGAATCAATAGAAGTAAAAATCGCTCTAGATAAAAACCATTCTTTGAATTTTTTTATTTATAGTATATATTTTTTTTTTAAATCATTATTCAATGTATTGGGAACAAAGTGAACTAACAATACGAACAATATTGACGTACTACTACTGACAGACGTTTCATTTAAAATGGAGGACATAAACTCTATCGTATCGTATTCCGCGAGGATATAGACTAATAAATTATATTCGACAGATTTGTATTCATGGTGGCATTTATACTAAGACCAATTTAGATTTCCATAACATTTGTGTAAAAGATCTTTGCGCGAAGATAGATGCAGAATTAACACAGCTTAAAAATATGAAAATTAGTTTTTGTTGTGCCTACAGACCAACGGATTTTGATAGTAATTTTTTTTAATATTATCTGCGCAGTATATTATCAGAAAAAACTGTCGGTGACTTTCAATTATAGCTTTAAGACTTAAAACCAGTGACAATAAATTAACTGAATGCAAACATATTTTTTATCACATGATATGCTAGAAAAAGTTTTTGTTGATACCAGCGGATAACTAAATCTAGAGAAACTAGAGTCGATAATCTGTTCACAAATTTAGATGATAACATTTTCATTCTTGAAGTCATAGAGCCGCACTTGTCCGACCATAAAGGATTTTTATCATGTGTCGACCAATGTCAAAAAAATCTATCTCAGGTTTCACAGCTGCATTAGATGAAATGATCTGAAATATATGCCATTTAGATCCAGAAACAAAAGCTGCTCATTTAGTTTACTCTGTCAGATCTTTAAACATCTCGTTTTCCATAAAAAAAGTTATGTATCCCTGAAAATAACTTTAAAATATTGAGATTTCTACGTCCCTAAAGCTGGCAGAGCAAAGTGAGTAGAATCAAAAATACAAATCTGTTGTAGAGCTAATTAATTGCTGTGTTCCGAAATTAATTGCTCTTATAGTTTTTATTTTTGGAAAATGGCTGCTTTGCTAGCTTTAGACTAAAGCTTGCACAGCAACCTTTGAAAACTTATTTTTTTAGAACTTCTTTTATAGTGCTGTTAAGGTTAATTAATTGTTAATTAAGTGCTGTATTCCGAAATTATTTATTCTTATTTATAGTTTTTCGGAAAATGGTAACTTTAAAAAATCTATTGTTTCGGGATAATCTTATTTGCTCCTTGTAGAGCTAATTAAGTGCTAATTAACTGCTGTATTCCGAAATTAATTGCTCTGATATTTAAAAAATTGCTGCTTTGTTAGCTTTAGATCTTTAGATCTAGCAGAGCAACCTTTGAAAATCATAATTTTTCAGAACTTTTGTTTTAGCGATTGTAGGGCTTATTAAGTGCGGTACTCCGAAATTAATAGCTCTAATAATTTTTTGAGAGAGAACGTTCTTTTAAGACAAATAAAAATGTCAATTTATTCATTGTGGGGATATTTATAGCTTTAAAGGTACACCGGGCAACTTGAAACTACTTAATTTTATGTAATCCATTTTTAATTCCATTTTAAAATTGAGATTTTAATGTTTTTGAATTTATTATCTCTCCCAATGAAGAAATGTACAATTCTGATACTAAAAAGCTAAGGGATAAAACTTAATTTTTGTAGGACCGGAAGGTTTTCGATTGCTAACCGTATATGTTCCTATGACTGTAAGATAGGTTTACCGGTGGATAAGTTCATTACTAACCACGTCGGTAAGTACTTTTCTTACGGATATAATTGTATTGGCCGAAATATTATAGAAATTATAGAAATTAATTTCGGGAAACAGCACTTGATTAAATAACATAGGAAATATGTAAATTTTATTGATTTTTTATAAAAAATACCTCAAATAATGGTTACCGATATAGTTAATATATCGGGTGTATAGATTATATGTTTTTGCTCTGATAGCGGCAATCTCTGCCATTTTCTAAAAACTATAAGAGCCGATAATTTCGGAATGCAGCATTTAATTAGCAATTAATTAGCTCTACAAGCACGAAAAAAGTATTTCTCGAAAAAGTGTTTCTTGAAGCAAAGCAGTCATTTTCCGAAAACTTTAAGAAAAATTGAGTTTGGAATACAGCACTTAATTAGCCCTATAAACACTAAAAGAAGTTCTCGAAAAGTTGATTTTTAAAAGCTGCTCTGTTAGTCTTAGATCTAAAGCTAGCAAAGCAGCTATTTAGAAAAAACTATAGAGCAATTAATTTCGGAATAAAGCAAATAATTAGCACTTAATTAGCTCTACAAGCATCAACTACGATTTTATAGAAAAAAATAATTTTTAAAAACATTTTCCTAAGAACCATAAAACAACAATTAATGTCGGAATACAGCACTTAATTAGACCTTAAGCACTAAAAAAGAAGTTCTCAATGAATATTTTTAAAGGTTGCTCAGCTATCTATAGATCTAAAGCTAGCAAAGCAGCCATTAAAAAAATGTAAGACCAATTAATTTCGGAATACAGCAATTAATTAGCACTTTATTCGGTCTACAAGCACCAAATAAAATTTTCTCGGAAAAGTTGATTTTTAAAGCAAAGCAGCCATTTTCCAAAACCATATGAGTAATTAATTTCTGAATAAAGCACTTAATTAGAACTTAATTAGCCCTATAAACACAAAAAAAGTACTCAAAAAATATTTTTAAATGTTACTCTGTAAGCTTTAGATTTACAGCTAGCAAAGCAGCCATTAAAAAAAACTATAAGAGCAATTCATTTCGGTATACAGCAGTTAATTAGCAATTAATTAGCTCTGCAAGCACCAAATTTGTAATTTTGATTCTGCTCACTTTGCTCTGCTAGCTTCACGGACGAGACAATTCTCCTGATATTAAAAATCTTAAGTCACAACTAACCCAGGTTCATACTATTGCCGAAATGACCAGGACGCTCGATAGCTTCGAATTACTTAACATTAACAAATCGAAAAAAGTGGAGTTTAATAATAAGATAATATCTGAATCAAAAATAAGCAAAAGTCAGTCTGGGGAATATTAAATACAAATTTAGGTAAAACTAATAACCTAAGGAATGAGAGCAATTTATCCGCTGAGGACTTTGCCAACTCTTTTGAACATTGCATAAACAATTCAATGCAAAATTCTGCGAACTATATTGCAAATCCCTTCGATTCTTGCATGCAAAAAATAGCAATAAACCATTTGACTTCTTACCTACATCCAACAAGTTAATCAGAAATATTGAACATTGTTCATAAACTGAAAAATTCTAGAGCCGCAGATAAATAAAAATGTAGCGATTTCTTTACCGAATCTATTTAATCTTCGTATGAGTACATGTATTTTTCCAGATATTCTCAAGGTTTCCAAAGTTACACCTATCTATAAAAAGGGAAATACTCTCAGGTAACTGAAGCTGAATGTAGATAAAGATTATCTAAGAATGGCATATTTTGTTATGTTTCATAGCATAATAGTGACCGTATGCCTTGATAATCTGGAGAAACACATGTCACAGCCCCAAAATATGCATTGCACAAAAAAAGTCATTCGAATAATAACATCCAGCAAATATGATGATCACTGTAAGCCATTGTTAGAAAAATTGAACATCCTGCAATTACCATGTTGCTGCATTTTGCAGTGCCTGCTTCATATAAAAAACATGCCAAAGAATCCAGCACAATTATGTTTACTCTTATAATACAAGAGAAAAAAAACTATATCTGTCCTCCATTATTCAGACATAGACCCATAATTCCTATAAATTTCTGGGCATAAAATTGAATAATGCTTTGCCAAACAATTCAAAGATGTCTTGTGCATCACTCAAAATTAAGATCCGTAAATATTTAACACCGTTTTAACTTCTTAGATGATTATCTGGAACATGTTGTAAGTACATTTATGTAGGTAATCCTTTTTTACCCTTTTTTCTAGATTGTTATTACTATTATTTTCTTTTTTTAACATGTTCATAATCCTTGTCTTGAATTAAGTTATATGTACTTTGTCACTTGTATGTTTATTATGTCTTCATCTGAAGCGTATTTTAATTTATTTTATTTGGTGTGATCTATATCACTATCCAGGACAAAAGTATACATGCCTAATTGTTTACATGAAATAAATATTTCTATTTCTATTTGATGTTGGAGACAGAAATAATGACAAAAATGAAAATGAGTTTACATTTTAAAATCATTAGCATCTACAATTCCATTTTGTATAAATTGAATTATAGAATATATGACAATTGAGTAATTATAATAAAGTTTAAGGAACAAAAAGTCAGATGAAATACTATTCGGAGAAACAACCAATGCTAGGCAGTCGCTGGTAGTTTCAAAATACGAGAAATATATTTAAAATCACATTTCATCATCCCATTCCACTGCACATTTGGCAATAGCGCCGGACGCTGTATTTACGGTAAATGAAATAAATATACACCGTATGGACGCTCTATTGTTTGTAAGATTGAAATTATTATATACATTGGACGCCCAAACGGCTATAGAGTGAACGGAGCTCACATTGATGGCGAAGTGAAATATATACGGCAAGGACGCTTCATTACTGTTTTTTGAAAGGACGCCAGAATGATACCGAGATGTATATATATATATATATATATATATATATATATATATATATATATATATATATATATATATATATATATACATAAATATAAATCAAAGCACAGAATTAAATTGACAGATATTTGATTACTTTAAAGGTTTTCTTAGCAACGCATGTCTAATTGCCGCCTTCCAGTTTAAAAGTTCTAACTTCACTTCGATACTTTTCTGACTTTAATATATTGTAATATTTTTTCAATATTAAATTCATCGTTTTTCCCGTCACAGAGAAAATAGTGTATTATACACGGGAAAAACATTAGATTTTACCTCTCGGTTTTTGTCTCCCTCCGCATTGCGTCTGTCGACAACACAACCTTGGGCTAAAATCTAGTACTTTTTTCCCTTGTATAATAAATAAGTTTAATTCAAAATGAGCATAATCTTTATTCTGGATTATGGTACATTGACAGTTTCAATAAAACTTAAAAAAATGTTTACCGTACAGCCAAATTAAGTATTTGTAGCAATGATTCTATATTCATTTCAAACATGGAACAGATTGTTCTATGCAATTGCATAGGTCCAAGAGGGTGTATCATTGTACACACTGGGCGCACGTAGCAATTAAGGTAGACTGTGACTGACAGGTAAGCAGGCATCTCCATCTCCTCTCTCGACATCTATGTGCGTACGGAGAGAGGCTATAATAAGAAGATAAGAGTTTTATGCATATCAAAGTCCCATTATATCAAAAGATAAATGGCAATAAGATCTCGGTAGCATAATTCGCGTGGCGGTAAGAAACCGCTAACGTTAGGTTATTTAAAAACAATGAACAAAATACTAGACTTTTTAGGAGAAAATAGAATAAATTGAATGTCATTTGTTCTGAGTAAGGCTCAAAGCTAGTAAATTAAACTAAACTATTCATTGCCTCAGTACAAATGAACATTTAATATCATTCGTTATTATCAGTCTGATTGTATCTGAACCATTACATAAATTAACCTCACCTTGTTACTTTTTTGATAACGGTAAGCTGAAAATATTTAACCGTATCTGCATGAGTGATTTGTTCTAAATCTCACATAGACAATGTCGCTGGCAAAAGGTGGTACCCATTTTATCGGCAATGAAAAAATACCAAAGTGTGGGCGCTTTCTAGTTTAAATTATCGTCGAAATAATGTGCAATTATTTCATAATGGTTTATTTTAAGAAAACTTCAGCAATATAATAATAATATATAGCTAGTACTAAATTATTGGAAAATCTATCTTTCACAGAATAACGGGCGCTATCCGTGGCCATAATACAACTGCGCGATTCCAACACACCAGTAGTAGTTTTAACCATTCATTCGAACTGAGAGAGATAAGAGAAAGGAAAACGCTATTATTTATGATTATAGCGAGGCATTTTTGTCAGTTACATAGATATAGTTATTGTTATCGTGGCGGAATATAGGTAGTCATACTAAGAGTGTGTGTGTGTGTCTGGCCAACATAATAATTGGGAAGATAAATTGGTGGTTCGCCGTAAATGCATTACAAATTATAGTTTGACTCCAATGCACTTGTAGGAGAGACATGCAGGTTGGTGTACGAGGGGAAATATTTATGTTTGTGTGCACATCGTTGTGACATAAATATAGGGTTGTAATTGTTTATTGACTGGCCATTGAACAAGTGATACTGGACAAATTGAACTAAACGAGAAATGGTAGAAATTCGATCAAAAAGAATTCTTCTATGATTCTTGCATATAAGTCTTTGAATTTTTTTATAAAAAAAAATCTGGGCAAAAATTGAACATGGATCACCTGTAGGAAAGGCAAGTACGTTACCAATACACTACAGGAGCTTTTATTTTAATGATCCTATAAATCGAATAATATAAATGGCTGGTCAACGTAAATTTATTTAATTTAAGTTCAATGTAGGTATTTGTAACAGTCGGAAATCGAGGAAGAGCTGGAGCATATAAAAAGGGACGTCCTTGGCTTAGGCGAAGTCAGAAAGAAGGGAGAAGAGTAACAAATGGATTTTTGGTAAATAAAAAACACAAGGATAAAATAACAGGGATTCGTAGTATCTCCACAAGACTAACCTTGCTGGTACTGAAGTTGAAATATCAAATGTAATGTCAAGATTATACACCCCAACTTCAGTTCATAGAGACGATGAAGTTGAAACATTCTATGATGATATTCGATGCAATGCAATAGTAGGAGTCAAATTTTGAAAGAAATATAGGGCTTCAGTCAAAGCTTATAAAGAAAACCTAAGCAAAATTACTAAGATTGGAACCCCCTTTACACTAACTCGAATCGAACTCTAACGATTTTTTTCCCATATACTGCAACACTCAATATACTGAGGTTCATTTCTAGTAAAGTAGAAGTACCTAATATATGTAACTTTCCATCCTAATCCGATATAAAGTTCAAATTTGAATATTCTACCGTCACATTAAGACAACAAGCATCTACCTTCGACAAATTGATAAGCTTAGTTGTTAGGAAGTGATTAGAAACGTCATTTTGACCTATTTCCACTGTTTTCCAACCAAGCGTTAATTTCTTAGTTTTAGGTAGTTATTTGGCGTATAGTACTCACCGAATAAAAATAGTATAAATAACACATATCCCTTTAAATCTACCTGTTCTCTGTAAAACTTGCAAATAATGACTGAAAAGAGATAAACCTGCTAATCCATATTCTTTACCTGCCACAATTGTGCGCTGTAAACTAAATCATTCTGCAAAGGAAGTTAGTCAGGGCAAAACATGAAGATTTTTAACTAAATATTTCAACTCAAAGATAAGAAGTAAATTAGATTAAACTTCAAATTCCAAAGAGATAGTCAACGGCTAATTGAATTTCATTCAAAGTATCCATCAATCAAGGATAAATCTTGATAGATTTCAAACCTTCTTCTAAGGGGTTACCCCTTCCGACTAACTTCACTTAGTGTGCCGCGCTTTAGCTATAAGCAGAAAAGACATTCCGCATTAAAACTCCATTCCGGTGTTTTCGATAAATCTTGAAAGGCCACAACCGGTCGCATTAATGTCTCGCCAACGACATTTCAGAATGAAGTTAAAATATCAAAAAGCTTTTGCAAGCGTGGCATATAAAATGTTTTTTTTTCTTCTTCTATCAAAGAATGTACCTACAAACAACATCCAGCCCAGTCTAGTTGTGTTAAGTCAGAAAAGCTCTCAGCCTTCACAGTCATTACGGTTAATTAATGCGCACAATAATTAATTAATATTTCAAGTCATGAAGGAGACATTGGGGCGAGATGTCGCTTTTTTTGCCTGACAGATAAAAAGGGGGCTCAAGAAAGATGGCCTTTCACTAAGAGGACAAAGGTCTTGTTGTGTGTAGGTATAGTCGTTTTCTTTTTGTGATGACCCCTGGTGAGGCTGTTGACTTTGTTGTTTTTCGCTAACGTTTGATGATATAGTGGACATGCGAATGATAATATAAGATGAAATATTGCAGAAATATTTAAATAGAGGAACAAAAAAATTGATCAAGTGAAAAGTGAGGTAGAATAAAACATATAAATCGTGTTGTTTGGTTTTTAGGGCTAGGGACATCCGATGAAATTTCCTAATAAAAAAATTCAAGGTTTTTAATTTTTATTATTTTTTCATCACTTTTAGGGAAAAATGTTCTAACAAAAGGTTATGTATTTTTCTATAATATAGATATTAAAAATAATAGATAATATGCGAAAATCAACAATTTTTTCCTTACCTACTAAACTTGAAATTTCGGGAAAAAACAATACCTATAGGAGGTTAACCTTAAATATAATCTTAAGTATGGAATCCTCTCCACGGACTAGCACTCGACTTTTAAAAATATTGTAACGTGAAGACTTACCCGAATAATAAACTACACACACAATGCACATTCTGGAAAACACGGGAGACATCAGAGGCAACGAGAATAAGTTATATAAATTATCGAAGCCATATATTGAGAAATAATCTCCAGAAACAACGAAAACAAACACTGGAACCATCTAGAGCTTTTTAGGTTAGATTTATATAAGGCTGAAGGCATAGACAGAATTAGTAATAATTAGTTAGTCATAAAGCACAGTTAGTAATAGATAGTTTCTCATAGAGCACGGTCAGTGAGTTAGTGATAAAACACAGACAGTAGAAAGTAGTTATAGTCCAAGAAATATAGTGTTAATATAAATGTGTATATAGACAAGTAGTTATTGGTGTAAATAAATAAGTGAAAATAAATTGAACCCAGTTTTAATATAAATTCCCGTTACAATATTTTCAATACTTTTCAAAAAAGCCCTGATATGAAAAACAAAAATAAAAATGAAATTAATAACAACTTGTAACACTAGAATAGAATAGTTCTGTGAGAAAATGTGTCGTATGGTGCAACTTATATCGAGCGATAAAAAAAACATTCGTAGTAGGCCTTTTAAAATGAGAACATGTCTTTAATAAACACAGATAGGAAGCTAAGAGGGACAAATGATGTTTCAATCAATATAAATGCATTTGCAGATGACTCAAGTAAAGACATGTTCTTTTTGCTTACTGCAAATGCGTTTTTTGGACCGCTCGATAGTAACATACATTAATTTTCAAAGCTTATTGGAATTCTTTCTAATTTTGATCAATGAGAGCTATTCAGTAGAAAAAAACTAAGTATCTATATATCTACGTTTTTTCTCGCAATTATATGAGACCTTCTTTCGAACCAATCTATACACTATATCTCATGAAACGACTCCTTAAATTTTGATTACAACTTAGAGGAGGACAAACAGAGTCTTTACATGAGCCATCTGAATTTGATGAAAAAAACAAAAATTCAAATCTCTCATTAAAATATGACCTTGTAGTAAATAGAATTCCTAAAACTCAAGAAATAAATTTATTAAAAAATTGTTGAAAATGTCTACCATGAAACTGAAGTCCCGAAAGTCACTTACTTTCATTTTTAAAAAAACAAATGTCATCAAAATAATTTTAAAGATATGTGTTCATGACATCGCATCAAGGAACAGTTTTTAGGGTTCCGTAAATACGATAAAAAAATTGAATCCTTATAAGATCAATCTGGTGCTTCCTTGTCTGTCACGGCCTATTTTATCCAAATCTGCTAAAAATAAAGTTGAAATATGGTGTTCTTATACAGAGTTAGGTGACCAGTTACAATATGTATGTTTGAAAAATATATATTTAATCCAGAATCTACACTAAAGAAAATGTACCATAAATGACCATTACTCCCATCATCTCCAGAACTACTAGGCTTAACATTTCGGAAATAAATAAAAAATATAGGACTTCAATTATAGTTTAAAGGAAAACCTAAGCAAAAAACCGGTACTGAACCCTCTTTATGCAGTTTTTATATTTAATTCTTCATTATAAAAAGATATTACTTAACTAAATATTACTCTTCAAACAAGTTCTCTAAGATGTGAAGACATAATTCCAGGAAAATTTCATTTGATATCCATAAAGGATCTTTTTCACCAATTCAGTAGACACCAAGAACAAGTAATACCTGGCACCATTTCTGGCGCTTTATCAGCTTTCCATTTCGATGCTCGCCAAGTATATATATAGATACCCAGAATGGAAGGAGGCAAGACGACATTCGTCTGAGATTTTCAATGAAAAGACGTTCGCGTTTTCTAATAAATCTCCTTCTATTCGCCTTCCGAAGGAAAAGCAACCAAACCTCGGCTAGGAGATTATCCCCGAGATGCGACAATAGAAATTCTCTTTGAATGCTCCTTATATCTATAGATAGTATATCACGTGTTCTTTTTATTGAACTAATATTCTTAGTATGAATACTGGATGTATCTATCCATGAGAGATTAGAGAATGAGCAAAAGCTATTTCCAAAGTGAATGGAAAATCGCAGGTCGATCTGGTTTAGATGTGATGCTCCTTTGATTGACTCATTCCAATTAATATTAATCACATCTAAATCAGCCAAGCGAATGTAATCTTCCAATTAACTTAACTAATTATAATTTTCCAGCATGTCTTTTTAGTAATAATTCGCTAAAAATCAATTACATTGCAATCCTAAGACACTTTGTAGTGCACAACATAAAAAAAGAGATTCTTCATCATTTCCCAAAGTAAAATTTATGATACCATTCCTAAACCACAAACACACAACAACACAAAATGAAAAAGACAACTCTAATTGGAACATTGAAAATTAAAACTCTTTACCCTTCCTTAAAACAGATACAAATACAATTAATGCTTCAAATCGAAACTCATTATAAATATTGTAATAATGCTGTATCTGTTTGAATTAATGGAAATAGGAAAATAATCAATTTACAGAACAAAATTTGTTTTAAAATTTGATTATAAATGCAACTGGTAATCAGATTCGATCATTCATGCGGATTTTCCTTTGAAAAGGCAAACAATGTATTATTATTATAATTATTATACAATATTTTGATACAAATGTTCGGGACGTTATCTAAATAATATAAAGCATATTCATTTTTATAAAAACATAATCATAGACATACGTATAAAAAAATGTGCCACTGGAAGAAGATAAATAAATGTATAGGTACATATAATAAATATGTTGGAGGTTTTCTAGATGATTAAGTGAAAAATACTACAAGGATTTTCATGAAACTGGTCATAGTACCTTATATCCTGATTGACATTTTAGGATAATTTTTAACAAAAAAAAAAACGCTTCTGCTAAAGGAATCAGAAATAACACACAAATTTAGAAGAATGGTAAATATTGGCAGGGATGTCTGTTGTTGAAGTCATACTTCACATGGATGATGAAAGGAAAGTGATAGCGATGAGATTGAGAACTTCGTACATAAGCGACAGGCACTACAAATAGTATTAAGCGTGAACGAAGTCACGGGCAACTTCTATTAAATGATAAAACTTTTTGGTGTTACAGAACTCTTTCTGATTTCAGATCAAAACAACATAACAACAGCATTCTCATTGTTATCAAGATTTTCGCCAATATTGAAACAACGAGAATGTAAATACCTAGTGTAGATGCACGCTAAAGAATCACACAATCAAGTTTCCAATAAATCTAAATTTCATATGGGAAAGCAATGGCCAATTGAATATTCAATACTATTATTATATTTTCTCATATCATTATATTCTTATTTTAGAAAAAAAAATGTGCGAATATTAACGGGACTTAAACTTATGACCTTATTATTAGCGGACGCTCACTTTTATCATCATCCTACAAGCATTCAACTTATGAAGCTTCATATTATATTCTGTGCTATATGATGCTGTTTAAATTGTCGTTTGAGCTAAAGACATAATGGTAATTTTTACGCAAGGATGAAATATTTGTCAAAATGGACCCCTTCATTGGAGAAGAGTTTATACTTCATGCAAGACAACGCCAGACCACATGTTGCGCATGTACTAAATGAGTTTTTGGATGAAGTTGGAATACGAAGGTTATAATGGCCATCCTGTATCCCAAATCTCAACCCGATTGGGCACCTTTGGGATAAATTAAAAAGACGCGTTCGTCACAGTCCCAAAAAACCTACAACTTTAGCAGAGCTCAGGTTAGCTTAACTGAAGAATATGAAGCTACTCCTTAAGAAAAAAATATCACTCTAATTGATTTCATGCCACGAAGAAGTCTAGAAGGCTAGAGGAGGACACACTCGTTAATAACTTTTTTTTTAATTCTGAAGTTCTCTAATGACAACTTTCAATGTTTAAACCAAAAAATTGATTAGATTCCGCGTTTCAATTAAAAATGCGTAGCTTGTAAAAGAAGCAAGATAACAAGATGATTCAAAAAATAAAATGCTATAACTACATCCAGCTTTATCGTAACTCATGTTTAAACAAGGTTCTCTGGTGTGTTTTTTCCACAGGATGTTTTAAACTTTCGACTAAAAACATAATTTTGACTAACCCTGGTATATAAACATTTAAGCAACCAATATTACATCAGAACAAAATGGAGCGTAATGTTAATGAATAGATCTATCGCAAAGTGAAAAATAATTGCAATAAAAAAAATCCCGATGGCCTGTAGTCAGCGGAAAGGTAAATTTTTCAAAATTCATTGAATTGAAATTTTAACAACCTTTTCATTGGTATACCTACATGTTATTACTAAAATTTGTCGTATGTGTCATAGCCTTGCGGTTAGAGGTTTTTGTTTTGGCTGTTGAATATAAAGCAGACAGGGTTCGAGTCCACTTCAAGGCAGATTTTTTTTTTCGCCTATTTCTTTTCAATAAATATGCTATATTTTTTTTAATCAGGGTCTATATTAAGATCTCCAGAAAATGTACAAATACATCAAATTTATATTGAGTGTTCATGTTTTATCAATATTTGTTATTCTTCTTTATTAATTTTTTTTTTTCTGTGTATTTTATGGAAAATTTCTTTAAACAAAAGTTGTAGGTACTGATTATATCTATAACCTAAAATTATTTTTAATAATATTTACACTACGGCTCTATTTTGATAATTTTTTTAAATGTTTGAAAGGTCGCCATTTTGAAACTACTTACCCGATATTGCCCAATAACGAACTCGACCGAGATATTTGAGAGATTGATTTTTGTAGCAAATTTGAACTTGATACCTTCAAAACTGCGACCTCTATCGTGTTAACAAATTTCGTAATATCCCATATATATATATATATATATATATATATATATATATATAAACTTTTGAACCAAATGTTTTTTTGGACTAACTTATAGACATGTAACAACATGCCGTTGAAATTTTTTCGAAATTCAAAAGTGTGAACGATCGCAATAGGTATATTTCTATAAGAAATTTACCTAAAATTATGCCACATTGAAATTATTTTAAAAAAATTAGATGCTCGTATTTTTCGACGATGAGTTTATTTTCCTTAATATCTACTAAGCCGTTTATTTTAGGATAATGAAAAAAGTCTGAAATACTCGTAACGAGCTTTTTTATTTGATATGTCACATGATGTGCTTCAAGAACTTTTTTATTTTTATTTGCTAATTTTCTCCACAAAATTAACCCAGTATCAAAATTTGTTTTGTTAAACTATACGTCCGCTTTACGGTCACCTATTTCTGTATTAGTGCAGTATTCTAAACATTCTCCGTTTTTAGGAATAGGCCATGATAGACGGACGCACACCATAATAGTTCGTTTTTTCATGAGATTAACGGAACTCGTTAACTCTTTTAGTAAGAAATTATATAAATCAATTAGAAACATATCAAGGTCATTTACATTATGGATGCTTATCAAGATTCAACAACCAAAATTCGATTTTCGATTTTTATTCAAAATTAAAATCAAATTAATTTCTAAATCTTAATCACTGCTCCACATATTTTGTTGAAAGCTTGATCAGCTCTTTGATTTCATTATTAAATGGATGTTAATGAAATTCAAATTCTGGTACTTATCTTCAATTATTGAAGTTTCGAATTCTCACAGTATAAAACTCATTAAAATGTTTTGTCTAACAAGATTTATTCTACAAATTATCACAATATTTTATAACTTTCTCTCTCCAGAATTTTACCTGAAACAGTATATCTCAAACAGTTATTCCATTAGTGAGCAATGATTTATCATTTCCATTTTCAAGCAAGCCATTTTGATGTCTAACCGTCGAAAAATTAACGACCTTTAACATTCAGAGCTCTTTGGTCTTTTTTTCGTTTTCAAATTGCAAGGACATTAGTCGCTATTAAACTGCAACTTGGCAGAATAAAAAAAATACTGCTGAGAGAGAGAAACGGCACGAATATGAGAAAGAGAGAGAAAAGAAGAGTTAAGTACTTAGCGATGGTTGGAATTCCATACAACCCGCCATATTTATGAGTGTCATTAGGAAGTAAAGCAAATGGAGCTTTTTCGGGTTTCTCTTCTGCGTCTGCCATGCTACCGATAGCGTGTCTTTGAGAGAAGGAATTGAGAAAAATTTGCAGATTTATGCGAGTAATGGGCCGAAAAACGATGCCTTTTAGTAGATACTTAGCAGGATTTAGTTATCACACAAAAATATCGTGCGTGCAGATACAGGCAGGTATGTGAACAAAAAAATAATCATTCCTCAATAATATCAAATCAAAATCAAGTATAGTCTATTTAAATGAGTAATGAGATAACGTTTCGGGATGTTTAGTGACTTCTTTATTGACCTTTCTAAACATAATTTGACATTCAAATCCATTCAAAATCGACGTCGATGATGCCTGTGGTCTGTTTAAAGCTTAGGTTTCGTACCTATTTATTTTTGAGGTAACTTGTCAATACCAAACCAATAACAATAAGAGTTCGTTTATTTATGTCAAATATTTTAAATGTGTGAAAGAGATTTGAAAATGTTTTTCGCATACCAATTCGCCAGTGACGAAATACAACTGGTCACATAAATGGTATAGAATAATTTACATAATAAGTGCAACGAAGTCGCCCTTGAAAATGAATATTAATTAATGTGTCCTTGAATAGCCTAGGCCTAGACGTTTCTTTCTTTTTTCAACTCAGCTTTTATGCAAAGATCTAATATAACCAAGGAATACATCCCTTCAGCTGTCATTCAGGGTCTTTCAAATGGAGAATTTGAAACCAATTAGGCATTTAAAGAGCGTGATAATGAAGTAAAAGCTGGCGACACAAAAAGACCATATAATTGAATCCAAGGGACTTTATGAACATTATTTGCATTTTAGATTGGAGTCGAGCCAATTTTCCACAGAGTTTACAGCCCCCATTCTACGCCTTATAGCATTTAGTTGACTGTAGTTAGGACCACCATTGTGCGCAGGATGGGTCTTTTCGAGTTTTTGAATAATTTTGGATGATTTCGGAAACGGCCGTGCTGCAAAATTGACTTGATTGGGCGCCTCTGTGTCGTTGCTTAGGGCGATTAAACCCACGGCCAACAGAATTATCCAAATGAAAAACACTGAGATATAACTACAAGGTTGTCTGCTTGTCTCTTTATAGTCTATTTAGATGGACAATGTGATTACGTAACCAGCTAGGGATGTTTTAGTGAGTAATTTATTGAACTTTCAACATTATTTGACATTGACAATGAATAAATAATGCTTGTGTTCGTAAATTTGATCCAATATACTAGTCAGTATGGGGTGACATCATCAACTGAAGCTATTTTCTTTTCTTTTTTAATAAATTATTGATAAAATGACTAATTTCATTATACGGGGAGAACATAAAGGTTTTTATATCTGTCAAAATACCAATTTTCGAAAAGAAGCATTCCTTTCCTATATTTTGATTATATATTTAAATGCATTGGTTCATTTTTTAGAGCGCAATGAAATTGTAACCAAAATTTTACTTCAAGAATTATTGTGATTTGAGATGATTTATTTGTTCCTTGTTGTTGCCAGTTCAACGGCTTAGCTTGTGAGTCTAGCATATATTGTAAAGGCAACAATATATTGTTACAGAAAACTTACTTTTTAGAAATTTGTTTCAAAGCTTCAATCAAGTGCTGTACCTAGTCGTACTCGAGCGTAAGCGACTTCTCTGCTTTGAAAGTGTTGCCGTAAAAAAGAAGACCGGGACCGACAGTTTAACGTGGATTCTGACCACCGATATATTTCTGATTCGGATGCATACTTAAGCTCTTCACTGATCACTCGTCCAACCCCACGCCACGCTTTACTTCGATAATAGAAGTCGGTCAACGTTAGCTCGCTCCCACGCAGTCCCAGTAACTAAAATAACAAATTTTAACGAAATACTGTATATACAAGATAAAATTTTGTATTTTTACTACTTTACTAGATAAACATAATTTACAGTAGGTACCTACTATTTTCACTAAGGACACAATTATATTTTTCCTACAAAAAAAAGCTCAAACTATAAAATGATAAGCAATAGGGTATCAAACAAACACTGGCAATACCATAGGGGTAACTTCTTAAGGAAAAAAGGAAAAAAATATTCACGTGAGTAAGCTGAATGCCAAATTCATCATCTTTATCTAGTTCATTAATGGATGTCGTAAAGATAGAGATTTCATGCTATAACGTAACAACACAACTGTTCTGACTGCACTATACTTGGTCTTACTTTTTTATTACCTGTCCCACGTATGTTAGTAGAATGCTTGAAGTAATTCACTTATAATCTTGGAAAGTTAGAAGACAACGAGGAAGATGGATAATTCCCATATGGTGGTTTCATCCATTAGGAGACTCTCAGCAAACAACAGCGACAGGAGTGTAAACTTCTCTCCATGCTTTTCAGTGTGCTACAATAGCAACGCCTCTAACTAGAATAAGGCGTCGACCAGGAGTAATCCTGGCTCTTCTCGTAGCAAAGAGAGGATAACGGCCTAAGGGCCTTAAGCTGACCATCATCTTTGGGAAATCCCCGCACCCGATGCGTCCAGAGATAGAACTAAGTATTATGGAATTCGGGATAATGGCCAAGGATAGAAACCGGGATAGAAATCAGTCAAACTGCCGAAGGATAAAAAGGGAACAGCTTTTTTTTCCTTACCGAGGATAAGAAAATTCACCCTCTCTTTTTTAGAATTGTTACTGTTATCCGAGGGCCGCAAGTTTATTTGCAAATTAGGGGTGGCAATAACAAGAAAGGGGAATTCACTTAGTGGTACTTTTGTATTTCGTCATAATTTCGCGATCAAGATAAGCCAAATATTTCGATATCACTCAAAAAGCTTTTGAATCAATTATTTTGAGGATGGTTTACAATAGCTGTATATCTAATTGAGGAAATTAATTATATTCAAAGTATAAAATATGTCCGCAAATATCGAGTAACATTTCTGGATCAAGATGAAATAGCACGATGGAGAAGAGTAGAATTATTTTATCAATAATGTGTAATAAGATCAACTTATCTAAATTTTCGGAAAAAGCTTTCAGGAACATTTAGTACTATGAATATTTGCATAATTTCTCCAGATCTAATTTTCTGCCTATAATCATTATAAAATATACATTATAGGTACATATATAACAAAATAATTGAAACAGGCCGATGTCTGTACATTAAAGATATAAGAAAAAATAATATGGGGGGCTTTATTAGAGCAACAGAAGCCAAAACAACATTTTCTTGAATTTTTGTCTGTCTCTCTGTATTTTTGTACGCGTATCACGCAAAAACTACTGCATATAATTAAATGCAGTATTAATAGAGGTCTAAATTAAAATATAGGTTCCATTTCACCACATCTGTCTGTCTGTCTGTATGTTTGTAAACGCTAAAACTACGGCATGGAATTGAATGCAGTTTTCCACATACACGAAGTAGCGGTCAAAAGCTATTGGGCACAACGACGATAAATAATCTGACCAATAGTTCTCCCATTGATTAATAATCAACAGTCATACATACATGATTCACTGATTATAAAATAATAAAATTATGTAGCTGTTTATATTCCTCACGAAAAAAAAAACATCTTAATCTTCAAGAAGTTACACAATGATATAATCCTACGGTGCTGTCAGAATCGCTTCATCAATTCAACCTCAAACAAATAACAATGCAGTGTAATAAATTATATCTCACTAAACAGCGTCAGTTAGTTCATCGCGGTCCTTTGTGCACAACACATTTACTTACATGCACAAAACACAATTTATCTAACCCATGTGCTGTTTAGATCCGGTGTTAAAATGCAATTAACATACATCTTCTCAACAACTATTTAATCGTGCGCCCACAGATTTATGGTGCGAAAGCTACAACGCTCGGTATATATATATACGTTATAGCTATATATAAAAATAAAATACGGTACCTATCTAACAAACTATAGAGAACATAAAAAATATGAACATGCGGTTTGCTTTTAGTTTTAGTACCTTCAAAGAGAAACGAGTTGTGTAGGTTTGACTTTTTTGTTTTTCAATAAGGACGATTACTCAATGAAATAATGACTCACGATTTAGATAGATACTCTATATTCTATATCTATACATTCTTTTGTGGGAGAGATCGCATCATTTGATGGGATAAACTATAAATTGGAAAATTTAATGATGAATAATGGTATAATATTTGCAATAAATAATGAATACCAGAATTCAGAAACATAATTTTGAATTCTGAATGATTCATCATTTAGATTGGTTGCCAAAATGATAATAATTTTATTCAATATATAATCAAGATAGTTATATATAATCAGCCGTTTTTCGCGGAAGGGGCGTTTGCTCTCGCAGTAGTTGTTGTCGGCGGAATATCATAATATGACTGGTAACAGATAATTTAGAATGCACATATATGTGGAATTTTTGAAAAAAAATAAAAATAGTTTTTATTAGGCATTCAAGATTTGAACAGTACTGATAAGTACTGTCGCTATCTCTCCTTTTCTCGATTTGAACTATGTTTATGTATATCTGTTTGCTAGCAACAGCAATTCCATAACAAATTACTGTTTGTCTACCACCTACCACAACACAAAATTAAATTAGCGCGACATAAACATAGAGTAATATATACAACGATCTGCTAGAGATTACCTATATACCAGAGAACAGAGACGTATTTATACGTTCCATGCTCGTGCGTAATTCCAGTGACGGATCCCATTGTCCGACATTGTCGTTCCATGTCGAAAATATAATTTCGATCTTACTTGAATACTTGAATGAGATAATATAATTAATCAATATTGGATCGCACTTGGAGATTAACAGGCGGCGAGATGTCAGCGATCTAAGTACGATTTCAAAATTTCAAGTCTCTAGACTGGGGCCTGAGAAATCGCTGCGGAGTCCATCTATACAAGCGCCGGAAGTAATAGAAACTATTTAAAAATAATAAAGAAAAAAAAATAATAAAGAAAAAATCTATGAATGTCCAAATTTCAATTCGATGAATTTTCAGAAATTTACCATTCCGCTGGCTACAGGCCTTCGGGATTTTTTATGCTTCTGATAACTTTTAACTGCCCTGATTACTGCCTTATGGCTGGCTACAGCCTACAGCACCATATACTCAAAAATAACAATAAAATCATTTGTAGAGATTGAAAAGAATGAGTTTCTTTTAGTTGAATACGTCATATAATACTTTTTTACCTCTCAAATACAAAGAGTTATTTATCAACATGGAAAGCATTTCAAGAATACTGAAAGAATATAAATTTCATCCAAACCATATTCTAATATACCTACTAGTCGCTGTATGAAACTAATTTTCATCGCTGTGTTAATTTTTTTGTTTGGATTTTGGACAAATCCGACGAAGCTGGCATGGTAAAAACGAGTAAGACGAGTGAACAAAACATCATAACCAAACAGACAATTAATTCCTTTTCGAGTTTAAGAGCTGGATATATTTAATCATTTGGTCTTCTAGCAGCCGTAAGGCAATGATCAAGAAAGTCACAGATTATCAGAAGCATAAAAAAATCACATGCACCCGAGTCGAAGTTGCTTAAAAGGATTAGAAGAAGGTAAGTTGATTAAATTTCCCAAACGCAAAATTCAAGGAATCTGTTTGGTCTAGGTATAGGGAACCCTAATAGTAAAACGAATATAATTGTTGATTCAAATATGTAAATTTAAACAATTTAAATTTTCGAACCATTTTTTCAACATCTTGTAAAATTTTTGACATTGAAATATGAAATACGGTATTTCTCCAACCTTCTTCTGTGCAACTAAAGAAATTACTGAAGTTATAATATAATTAATTACTCAGTTAATTACCAAATTTTTCCTCATACCATACAATTCAACCAATCTTCAGATATTTAGAATATGATACAAGGAAGGTATAGGAAAAATGGAAGTTCATTTTGGCTCTAGAATCCGAAAATATGAAAATTTATAACATTGATATGTATCTTTTTTGGGAAAATAATACGAGATTGTGAATATGCAGAAGACTCTTTATCGAACCAGTTGAAAACAATTACATGATATCACTTCGTTTTCCATGCAGACGCAGTTTCTTAAACAGTGGTTGCCTCACCCTGTATGTATCCTATTCTGAAGCTTCTAGATCTAAAAATCAAAAAGCACATCTAATCTTATTGGGCGTGGATTTGCAGAGTGAACACCTGATTTCTAACATTACATTATACATATAAAGTTATTAATAGATTTACATAAAGCATCGTACCCGTACTGCTGGTAATTTGTTTGCCTTTTACTTTAATTTTGCATCAGATTGATTTTAGCATATTTAACAAAAAGATCTGTAATTAAGCATGCAAATTTAACTTGGAGTAGGTTGTTAAGGAGGAATCGTTTATAGTTTACTGCACAAGAACACAGCTGTGAGTGTAAGGCGAGGGTGGTAAACTCGCGTTGTGTATACAGTTTTTGACATCTGTGCAGAAAATTTACAGTTCCAATTTATCTTATTTAGATAGAGGGGAAAGAATTACATTTTGCGTCAATTGTGTAATCAACATACAGCTATACTGTATGGAGAAGATGGAAGATTCAAGAAGGGCCCTAAGAGATATTTTCCTGTTTACAAGAATGAACTCATGGGAGAGAAAAAAATAGAGTTTCAATTAAGCTACCTGACAATTTGAGATGTATTTTTAAATTCGTTGTCTGTAGTTGATTTTCGTCTTAACCATCTCGAGAGCCAAAACTGAAAACGGCGCCGGGCGTTTAGTCGATGCCGCCTCCTGCAAAGAGCTGATTCTGGCCAAAGACAATGCCAGTTTCTCATTATTTCAAAAATATTTTATGGAAACTTCATATACACATATATTTTTTTCTAAAAAATTAAGATATAAATGTCAAAGAAGTAGTTAATTGATACTGTAGTTAAGGCGATTAAAATATTTTGTTTTCTTATCATAACCTACCACATTAGAAACAATTTTTACGGTTTTACTTTGCCTTACTCGGTTTAAATGTCAATACTTTATATATAGTTGTAGAGGGAATTTTTAACATCATTTCATTAGTATAGAAAAAAAATAAATGAAAACATTTTTTTTAATATTTCAGGAATTCTTTTCAATTTGCATGCGATGTTTCAAACTGGTGTATTGAAGACGTCTAAAATGTGCACCTTTTCTCTAATTTAACCATCTTTCTATCTCATAAAAGTTCAGATATAGCAAAAATCTGTCCCTTAGAAATCGTCCTGACCCTGGGATGATACGGTGTAACCCGTAAAATAGAAAAGAGAAATATTCTCTTGACGATGTAATCCTTCGGGAGCTTTCGGGTACCTACGTGATACGCACTCGAGAAAGTACCGAAGTATGGTGAAATATCGAAGAGAATCTGTTCTCTATTTCCCAAATTACAAAGTACCATCCCTGTTAATTACAGGTCTACTTGATAATTTATTTTTACCAAGCATTTGTTATACTTTTAACTTTTAATGAGCCAAGTTTGTTAACATCGAATTATTTTAATCTCATTAGTATGCGATAGCATTTTGTAAAAACCTTTTAGAGACACCTTGTATATATCACAATGTCCTCAAGATTAATGACTTGTAAATGTATCAGCTGGTTTTAGGAGTGGAAAAATATTAATATGCAGACGAAACCAATAAAATATCATTACTCATTCAACCTCTTGAGGGTAAACAGCTGATGATGATAATGACTATGGTATATTTTATATCTTCACAACTTACAGGGTGGACCAAATATTGCTTGTCCGTGTGGGGTAACAGTAATTATATAGACAGAGAAAAACAAATGGCACATCTTTATTTTTTAAATACCTAAACTTGATGAGCGAAATCATGTTTCCTTTGAATTTTCATTTACAAGACCTGTGCAATTTTTGATTTTTCGTAAATCCGAATAAACCTTAATCTCCATTGTTATTAAATGTGTAAGCTGTAAAGATATTAACCATTAACCAAGTGGAAGTTCTAAATTGTGTTGCTACACAGTAAAAGTAATTTCATTCATCAAGTTCCGGTTAATCTCCTTAATGATCAGATTGAGGATATGTCCGGTACCTTGCTGTAAATATAATTGTTACTCAATAAGTTTATAATATTATTCATTAGGATTTATGTTAACCATCCTTATTATTTAAGTAGGCTCTTATCATCCTAGAATTTGGTTAATATTAATATTTGAGAAAGAAACAGTGTGTCGAAACATTTGTCATGTGTTTAAATAATATATTTATTTATTTATTATATCGGAAATGAAGAAATGGCGTATGAAACTTCTTCCAGGTAGGGGTCGCCCGATCGCACAACTTTTTGTTTATCAATTATAATTACTGAGATATCCCATACTAAAAATCAATTTGGTCCATCCTGTACATACATAATATGCATTCGGCAATAATACTAATAAATGTTCCAGAAGTCCGATCTCAATAAATATAGCAATTGAGCGGCAGCCTGCAGCCAAGCACTGAGCACCAATTAACCATTTATGACTATGTTTTAATCACTACCAATGGTCAATTCATTAATTTTATGACCGAATATAATTGACTGATGTTTTCGAGTGAAGGTAATACAATCCAAGCAAGCAAGCCAGCAACCCAGGGAATAAAAAATGCTAACGAACCAAGCAAGATGTTCGTTCCTGCGTATAATAATGATGACATGGATGGAAATTCAGCTGCCAATTATTATATCTACACTAACGATTTGGATTGAAATGTATGCATATATATGTATAAAGCGATGTGATTTTGCTCTAGTAGTTAGGTACCTACTTGTTATTTTTAATTGAGTGAACGCGACGACGAAAGTTATTTGCACCTATCTCAATATGTATTAATTAAGACTGAAATGATCACATAAAAAAATGCATATATTTTGAAGAATACACACAATAATTATGAAACAGGGACATGAAATTTGAATTCTATAAATGTATGTGTGGGAAAATTACAGACATGCAATATTGGAAAATGTTATTTCTAAAATAATTTCCATATATTCTATTGTTGTTTTATTCTGGTTACGTGGGTATGTGAAATGAGTTCTACTGACAGACACATTTCAAAATACCTATTCGAGTATTTGTTTATTGTGTCTATTTTATATGATGAATGCAATCACGTTACGTATATTTGTTGTAGCATTTCAACAGCCACTAAAATGTTTTTTATAAATTACAGATTCAATATAGTTTCATGTAATTGATTAATTTATTAAAATTAATACTATGTGACAGCGTATAGATGAGTATCTAATATGAATTTGTTTAGTTAGCTTGTAGAAATCATTAAACTTTTTGTTTGCATGATGACTTGAAATGAAAATTTGATTTCTAATATGCACGGTTTAGTTTCAAGAACATACGTTCTTTTAATACAATTATTTCAATCTCCATTTTCGAAATAATACAATGAATCTGTACCTATCTAAGATAAAAACTTGAATCTATAGATTAACGTAATTGTAGACAATTTTTAAGGCATAAACGTGCATGGAGGAGTATGAGATTTGGCATAGTGAACGTTTATATTGAGAAGTAGTGCACACAGTTAAAATTTTGATGTATTATGCGTTAATATTTTAAATTGAATTAAATCAAATTTTAATACTTTTGATAGTGGATAAATGCATTTACAACACAGGTTTTGCAATGCAAAACATTTCAAATCTACAGTCACTTTTGTGAATGGACTGCATTCTCTTCATTTTGTCATGAGGGTAAAAGTTATAATACCGGCGTTAAATCGAAACATTAGGTACAATGCATTGTATTATAAAATAAACAGCTGGCTGTCATTGTGTTTTTTGAACTGGTATTAACATTAAATTTTAAATTTCATATGTATTGTAAGGAATAAGGCAAATAACACACGCTAATGCCGTTTTGTACAAGCTTGCATGAACGAAATTCCAAAAAATTATATGCATTATTATATCTTTGACAAAAAAACTCAATAACGTTTGAATTTAAAAAATAATGAATTACGGTCGAATTTCGACCACTGGGCGACCACTAGCATGGATAGAAGTCTGAGGTCACTTCTCACTAGTTGAACAGCTATCATGATGTATTATGCTCAAGTTGAATCTAAAATAAGATATAGTATATGTTTTTGGGGTATGTCATCGAACTTTAACTTTAATGTTTTTGTATGTCAAAAAAAGTTTAACGTTGTATAGTTGGTGTGTCTCGTGTAACAGCAGCAAGAAATATTTTAAATATTTAAAAAAATGAACTCTAACTGGCTTGTACATATTTGAATTATGTGTTTACATATTTAGCAACATTGATAAATTTAAAACAAAAAGACAGATACATAATATCAACAATAGATTTAGTAATAACTTGGATGTACCATACTCAAAACTAGTGCATTATTCGGGCGGCCCTGAATTCGTCCCCGAGCAGGTAGTACCTAATTGCTATTACCATAATTCGTCCCCATACTAATTACGGTCCTTTAATCTCCTACTAGAATTGGTCCCCGGACAGGAGATTAAGAGATTTATACTTTCTTGGAAATATAAATAGTAATTGCCTATAAAATACAAATTCTCCCAAAAGCGTAAATTCCTTTTCATTTATATTAGAATATTATTTCATTCAGAAATAGTGCCCTGGCTTAGAACTGCTTATTTAGGTGTGAGAAAACATGGAAAGCCTTGCCAGTTGAGTGAACGAAGAAATCATGTACTTACTTATTGTAGAATCTGTAAAATTTACCAAACACAAATTTTTAAAAAGTGGGAAATATGTTGGCGATGTTCGAATCGCTCCTGTAAGGCAAGTAAGTAGCTATATGGGCGATTCATACTGCGATTAAGTCGGGTACGAATTCAAGGATCTATTTTTGAGGACCTACTCTTCTTAGGGACGAGTTTAGGGATACTTTTTCAGGCAAGAGATTAACTGATTACTTCATTTTATTTCTGGGGACGAGTTTTGGTACGTCTCATTATTTTAAAGATCCAAATATTATTGGACAAAGAATGTAGTAAGAGAATATTTACTTGAAGGATGTTACTATAATATTGATGAATTTTTAGATATTAACTGTGTGTTATTTAAATGTATATTTTTAATATTTTAATTTTATACTTACTGTGTTAGATTTAATGAATTTAGTTTTAAGTTTTCTATTACAATTGGCGACATCTATACAATCTATGTATTGTCCAAAATGATAGTAAAGTTTATTATTATTATAAATATATTTCGTAGAAATCCATTACGAAATGATTAAAAAAACGCCCAAAGGTAAGTTGGGTTTTCAATGTTTGCGTGTTTTGAGATAACTCTTGACTTTCTTTATTTTGTTTTTTGTAATAATAGGTATTTGATATGGCTGATTACTCAACCGCGTACGAAGTCGCCGGCATCTTCTATTAAGATTCATAATGAAAATGGACATTATGGGTGCGTTCCTTATCTCTACTTTTACTAGAGATAAAGAAGAATTTATTTTCGAATAGGACAGGCTAGCTAACTTGTCTAGGTAATAAAATTCACCACATTTTATTTTCCAGTACTGTTGTTAGTTAAACACACCCACTGGTAGGTTTTCATCATATGCTTGTCATTTATCTTCCTTGTATAGCTCCAACTGTTTTGTCATTCTTTGTGTAAATTTATTAAACTAAAATGTTCCACTATCATGAGTCTATAGAGATGTTCTTAGAACCACATATTTATTAAGTATGTATGGGTATTAGATATATGGTCAAAACAAATAAGAAATTTATAAATTTAGAAGTATTTCATAACAATTACTCTTTTACATTGTTCAGTTTTGGAATTGTAATAGTTCTGTAATAAGCGATATTTTTCAATCAGAATGATTATGAAACTTCCATTTTTCTTGTTAACCAATACTTAATTACTTGTAGAAGTCGTATTCAAGTTTCTGGGGAAAATATGAAGGTAGTGATCGCGTGAATTCGATCTCGATATCTTTAGTTTAAATTTCAGTATGTTTAGCCTCTTCCGGATAATCGAATTTTACTAACATTAACCATGCCAAAATAAAAAGATTATCCAATTCAAACTTCCACTTTTTACATTAGTAAGATACAGGTAATCAATTTTTAGACCGCATTATTTTTTCCTAGCCTCTAACTTCCAGACATATTTCAATGCAATACAAATAAATAAACTTGGAGAAATATACATTTAAAATTAATGGCAATTTATTATTACATCTTGGATATTGTGGTTGAATAGCACCCAAAAGTTTAGTATTAATCAATTTGGCTAATACCACACTTCCAGTTATCAAAGTCCACCGAATAATTGGACAACAAACTTACATGGAGGAAACAAATTGCAGATCTGAAGGCTAACTGAATTATCAAAACGCTCTCTCATACACAATGGTGCTCAGTAGAAGAAGTTTTATTGAGATTATACAAAACCTTCATTAGATCAAAATTCTGAAAGCCTGTATATTGAAGCAAAATAATTGCCTCCCCGACTAAGAAGACAACAACTTCTATTAACATTTTCAGCGCGAGTGTCTGCTGATTCATCTCTATCCTCAACTGCTTTCTCCCATACCAACAATTTGAACTCATAACCGACCCCTATCATATATCCTTAAACGTCAAGTACCCGACTTTGAATTATCTGATACTCTACCGAACCCAATCTCACTGATGACACCATGGAACAAAACACTGCCTGTACTCGATACCACTTTATCAGAACTTCCCAAAAAAGAAACCTCATGACTCCTTATCCAACAAAATATCTATAAAAAAATTAATAAAGGCTAATATGCTATTCTTTTCACCAATGCCGAATAAAGAGGCAGGTCTCTTCTGCTCTGTGACAAATTCGAATGGCATTCTCCAACAGTTTAAACTCCCCAACCTTGCAAGCGTCCTTACTGGTGAACTATATGCTACCCTCAAAGTTATAGACAACATAGATATCGGCAGTCACAAAGTTATATGTACCGACACAGCGTCCTCCGTGAAATTTGTCAAAAACCGGTATACTCAGCACCCTATAGTCTCATTTGGATTCCTTCACATATGGGAGAAAAGAGAAACTATATCCAACATCATCACACTAAAAGATTTCCAACTGGACCACAGTGATAAAATCAGGAAGAAATGGCAGCAAGAATAGGATCGCAATTCCCCCAAACTGGACGAAATCCACTCAAGTATAAAACCTCTCCAGTTTACCATATTAAAAAGACGAAACAGTTGTAATGAGGAGACTCAGGACCGGGCATACCCGACTCACCTACGGTTACCTTATGACTTTATCCGCTCCTCAGCAATGCGAGTGCTGCAACACGCCTCTGAATATCAAGCAAATCCTGATGGACTGTCCTCGCTTCCAAGATAACTGGATACTACATGGCTTACAAGGAAACGTACAGACAGATCTCTCCCAGTCAGATAATAATGCGAACATTATAAGCTTACTCAATAGTCGTCTATCGCATACAACATCAAAATCCTACTCTGTAAAATGAATATGTGTTGTATATGTTTGTGTCAATGACCATGGCAGTCGAGACACTTGTCCTCAAATTAAAAAAAAATCACTGTGTCAATTCAAGATTTATGAAAACATCGGAAATAAAGCCAAAAATTATGGAATTAATTTTAATAAAATCTCTTGCAATATCTAAAATAAGTAGAAATATTATAAATATGAAATCAAAATAGTTATTGACATTTCGTTATCTTGTCATTAGAGACCATTAACCAACGTTGCCAAAAGCTATTTTCAAGCCGCCTGAGAAGTGGAAATAATCTGTACACATGCTAAAGTTGTTGATAAGTGACATCTAATGGCGGCTTCCCACGGTGTGCGATATTACAGATCATACCACGCACGATCGACGATCACGGCACACGAGGCTCTTCCGACGGTGCGCGTGATCCTCTGTGCTTGTCTGGGATTCAAAGCAGGATTTGTTTGTTCTTAATTAATCTAATCGACAAGTATTTGTTCGCATCCGTGTGAAATATGGCTGGGAAGCCGGCTGTAAAAAAATAAATATCTACGGAATCACATTATTTATGGATTTCAAAATAGCTTCGTCATGATAGTAGTCTTGATAATTATTGTATCCTAACATATGTAAATTTTTACTTTGTCTGAATGTCTAAAAATGAATTTTAGCTTAAACTTCCTGATAGAAAAATGTAATAATAATGAGTTATCCCTAGTTGTTTCTATTTCACCTTAGATATTATAATCAAAAACAAATTGAAATAGCCATAAAATTGGAATGAAATTTTACGATATTTTCATTGTCTCTCTGCAGTTTATGTGTTCCAATTACGTGAAATTCACCAGTCGCCCGCTTTCCCCTTTGTCACACTCCATTTCAACCACTCACATCGCAAAGAATGGGAAGATAAAAGATATATATATATATATATATATTATCTGGACACAATAAAATCTCTAATAAGAACATTTATATATAACTATAGGAAAGTGGGCACATAGGAGTACCTAACATAATTCAATTCTTTTATTTCTTTATATACGTTTTGGTGGCCGGTAGTATTTCAGACGATTGTGCATCTGCAAAGGACACACCAACGAATTTAGTTTTTCTTTGTGTTGTACTTCCTGCTCGCCACCGATTGAAAAACTCTGATTTACGATGGTGTATGGCCTTCCAGAAGAAGATATATAGTCTCTATTAATATATGAAATGTTCTTGGAAAACACATGATTTATTCTTTTTGATGGGGAAGGTTGATTTGAGATGGACTGTGTATAGTCGCATTTTTTTCTTGAATAATATTTTCTTGTCGGAAAGTAATCGATGGAATACGGCCATCTTTTTTCCTTTACTATCAAATATGAAATATAATCATTGAAATGAAAATAAATATAAACTTGATGTAGCTAAATATTTGGCCAATAGATCTTTGGAACATAATAAAAAACAAAGTTCATTCCAATAGTTTACGAGTATTTCAAGTTATTTGGTAGACGAATAATGTTTGCATTATAAATTGTTTCCAAATTATCATTTTTTGGATTAATTAAATAATGATTTAGTCTGGATTTTAGCTTTTGAGAGACTATAGATCAGATCAATCAATTTCTTAATATCGACCTGTATTTCTCGTAAAGTAATTAAACGTAATTAATGTAAATGAGCCTACAGTATACCTAAGTAGTAAATAACTTAATGACATGTTTATAATGTTTCTTATTTATTTCTATATAATTTTTCATGCATATAAATGAATCAAGAGAAAGATTTTGAAACTATTGAAGAAAAAAAAATTAAGACAACTTTTTTGACCGACTTCTCAAAAGAAGGAGGTAAAAGTAAAATTCGATTGAATATTTGTTTTTCTATGTATGTAACCTCGTTTAATAATAGTAAACGTGCTCCTAATCTGATGTTTTTTTTTTAATTTCAAAGAAAATATTTTTCAAAAATTGAGATTTTCTTATATCCATTGATCATATAAATTCATGAAGCACTTGTACTTAAAATTTCTTGATAAATCCACAGTTTTGTAGTTATGGGTCTTAGGAAAGTAAGAAGTTTGTCATACATATTTCGGAAACTCGTAGATATAACTATATTGTCACAATAATATTATGTATATACAGAAGCTATGAATCTGAAGTAACTATTTTCGCATCAGTGCATTAATTTATGGTCCTAGTTGATTTTAAGTTATTTAAATAGTCATCCATTTTACATATCCTTCAGATTTGGAGTGATTATTTGATTATTTCATTCCTTATAAATCATTCCTCCTACCTACCTCCATAGGTAGATACACTCTCAAAGCCACGTTCAAAGCTGTTGTAAAATATATAAATCTATTTATTCATTGCCAAGATTTTAATATAATGGATTCATTTTTTAAAACAATTCGCGATAGTGACACATTAAAAGTTTGACGAAACAATTTCATCAATTTATTCTTCTATGAAAATCAAAAAAAAATCACACAGCCAAGTAGTTCCTTGTGTATCGCGCTACTTTCAAAAACATTCCGGCCATGTCGGCGCGATTTTATCATCAAAAAGCGAAATCAAAAAGCACTCACATAAAAATGCTCATAAAATACCAAACCATTTTTCTTCAGACGCTGGATTGCAGCAGAAGCAGATGTAATTGTAAAGTATTCGTAAAGTACGAAAAACGCAGAGAAAAAAATTCTCCTCCAAGTCATTCTTTCACAAACGAGGCGGTTTGAATAGCTTCGCAACTTGGCAATTTTACCTGCACGTTCTTGAGTTGAAAAATATATTAATAAACGAGTACATGTATTTCGTTGGTATTCGGAGGATTCAGCTCCAGGATTTTGCGAGACCATTGTTTTATTCGAAATTACTAAATTTTTAGAAACTAAAAACTGCATGAAAAAGAATTCCATAATATAGAAAAACTGAAACAAAATAGTTAAAATTATATTGATGAGATGAATAAAACATAAAAATTTAACAACAGTTAATGCTCAAATATGTACATCGGATTGGGAACATATTCTGCCACCAAAAATCTTAATGAAGACAAAAGTGCCTTTTGAAATTTTTGGAAATGGAGAATTAGGCCCAACTCGAATTTAATGTTGAGTGACAGAAAGAAGTGACGTCATCGGAAGTGTAGGTTCATTTTTTTTACGAATATTGAACACTATCAGTTTGAACGAACATTTTTTGCAATAAATTATAGTAATGAATTTTTTTAATACACTTGTGGTCTTTTCAATACATGGAAATCTTCAAAATGAAAGCAAAAATAAAAATATTGCATGTTGCCTATTGTCAGGTCATTCCGATCGACTATGGTATACCGCAAGGTACTATGACTGGCCTTATCCTATTTACTATATGTATGAATAAAATTGTTCTTGTATTCTTTTATTGTTGTATACTTCGTGTCGCCACAGTTTATGATTCAAACATTTTAGTCATTCAAATTCAAATAGATATATTTAATGGACAGAACGATAAATTGTTCTAAATTTCTAAATAAAGATAAAGTTTCTTACATTATATTACACAATACCAACCTATAGTAGTTTTAGAAATGTATTTTTAAATACAGAAATTCGAGAGAAATCTATCAAAATTAAATTTACGCTATAAGTGCCTTCAGGAAGTTTATTAGAAACTTAATCAGAAATTAAACTCATGTAAAACATATATTTCAAAATAAGTGTCGCCACCTACCTGCATCTCTTTGAAGCCGACACCATCTTCCCCAAACTCCGTTTGCAGTCCTCTGGTGACGGTAACGCGGCCCCTCTGTTGCCGCCCCTCAATACTATCAGCATCTCCACCGCCAACATTATCGATGTGTGCCGCCTCCGGGGAATCGCCGGCGATCGGAGCGCCCTCGTTGTCGCGACGCACAAACTGAATGCGGCCTGCTTCGACGCAAATATTGGGCGCCAGGGGGTAGCACGAGTGCCGTTGTTGGACGACAACGTTCGGAGGCGGTGGCAATGGCGAGGAGGAGCGGTCCGCCCCCGGGGACGGCTTATCGTTCGGATGTGGATGATGGTGGTCGTCATAGCAAAGGAGCGCCGCATGGTGGGGGTCAAGGACGGGATGAACCTATGGAGAAAAAAACAGTTTCTGTTGAGCTCTTTTCATTTCATAATGGGGGGAGGTTTTCCTAAATAAGGTCGAGTTGAAAGATAGATTGAAAGTGCTTGGGAACTTAGAAGATGATTTATAGCATTTGAGATTATTATTTTATGTTGAAATTATGACAATATGAATCATCAGCTAAAACAAAAAAATCCTATTGAGTTAATCTTCTAGAAAATATCGATAATTCCATTAGATTTCAAGAAACATTTGATATGGAATTTCCATTGCTTAAAATACTTTCCATTCTTTTTTTCCAACTCATAGCATGAGAAAGCTACATTTTAGAAGTTAGGTGGTTGATATATTTCTGATAATAACGAATAATTCTTTGATTTTATAGCAGAATACATCATCATAATTTAATACTGTTTCTCTTAAATAATTCAAGTTATTCATTTTATAGAAAGAGTAGGTACAAGTTATCACAAAAAGGTTATCAAAAATGAATCACATTATGAGTGAGTTTACATGAGATGAGGTGTAAAAAAGTTGAGAAGTATGAATGAAAAGTAATCTAGCAGTGGATAATGTAATTATTTTAGAATCGCCGTACGTTTGGTTGTCCATACCGTCGAACGTTTTCTGTTCATTGATCTGACCCAGGCAAATCAAAATGGACCAATAGACATTGTAATATTTCATGAAATGCCACCATTTCATGTAATCATTGGTCACTTCATGATGTGGGTAATTTTACGATATGGCGATAACATTTATACCAAATTGTAACCTTCACCATGCATTAGATTCGGTGAAAATAGGCTGTAACAGATGGAAAGACAGATAGATCGACCTTGAAACAGCCCAGGACTTTGACACACTGCAGAGGGAGGTTTAAGGGCTTAAATCGACTTTATCGCCCGGTCGTGCATAAAATATTATTCACATAATTAAGGCTTGATTTAAGCCCTTAAACCGCAATTTATAAAGAGTTTAACACAACTTTTCTTTTACATATATATTTATGAAGTTCGATATCACCTCGTATATCTCGCTCTGCAAGTATAACGATTCCTTTTTGATGAAATCTCATTCACATAACAAAACATTCGGGTTACAATATGTCCAAAACCCATCTATTTTTTAAAACTTTCTAAACATTTATGAATCGTACAGCGATGAGTCCTTGAAACTGTCGAATGGTTCATCAGGGACATGTGCAATAATTATTGTAAGTACAAAAAGGCATATTGGCATATATACGTTTATCAGAATTGTATGGCCAAAACGCTTATAACTTCGGATCTAAATGTAAAACAAGGGGTCTGGGTACCATATTAATTCAATTTTAGCTATATTTTAATTATGTACTTCTGCATAACCCCTTAACGGCTATTTCCCAAGAAACAGCATCTCTCCATTGTTTATATAGTAGGCCGACGATCTATTTGTTAACCACATTTGTCTCACAATGGGCTGAATTTTGAATATTCTAATTATAAAATTAAATTTTCGAGAGCTTCAAATGATTTTTTTGGGTTGAAAAAATAGTTGTTTTTCATTAAGAACTATAATTATTTACCTGGTGAGTTCTCAATTGCGGCTTTTCCCTGTCGCAAACGTCTAAAGCATTATTATCGCCACCAGGAATCCTTGAGCTTGCTCCGGACCTGTAAGGAAAACATAAAACGGATTAATTATATTATTATACGCATCAATTTGGTTTTGTCCTATAAGCATACCGGAAAGATGAGACAGGTTAAGGTTAACGAATCCGTACCTGTTTTGCAGATACCGGATTACATTACATGAAGAATTCAAGGTTACATTGAAAAGAGGCTTCCACTTCCAAATGGAGGTTGTTCATATAAATATAACCAAACTTTCGGAAAGCTGAAATTTCTTAAAAATTTAGACTCATCTTTTACTCATTCTTAAAAAGTTGTTCAAATAAAAACTGAAAAATTCGATTGCTTTTTTATAACCAATGAATTAACATAGACGGTAACGTACCTACAAAAGAATATTTATTTTCACGCTACGAGAACTGAAAACATTTGTAAACTTTGACATAAATAAATGAAACATATATGTCAGTATTTGAAGACAAGACAAACATTAAAAAAGATTGGTCAAGTATTAATTGGGCTCGGGTGGGAATCATTCCAAACTAATATTTTTCATTTTCGTTTGTTTTTTTAAATTTTACAGATTAAAATGCTTTCAGCACAGTCCCGTTTCAATGAATGCTAACAAAATAAATATATTAATTATTGTTTATAATTTCTACTTTACTGTATTATCAGAAATAATGTCTAATCTATTTCTAGGATTTTCAAATTTATTGAGCTACTTCAATTTTGAGATTATTAATTTGACAACGAAATTATACCGTTAGATTATCCAACAAATTTAGTCTTTATTGTAATTATGTTGTTTTTCTGAGATCTAAAAAAAACCATTTTTCAAATAAAGACAATTCCTTCTTGTCAAATGGCTTATTAAATCAGCACCTTTCTAAATCCTTATCCTTACAACGTTTTAAACACTTTTACTTTTATCTCTAATCAAAAATAAAAAAGTTTAATTAAAATCACGTCACCAGAACCACATCTCTAAAATAATGAAAGAGTAACAAGTGAACTTCTATATAATATAATATATATATATATATATATATATATATATATATATATATATATATATATATATATATATATATATATATATGCATATAAAATTGATTTGAAAATCTTAATGAAAATCTATAACGACTAATTTATTATTAAACAGTCAATTTAGCATGAAACCATGAAATGAATTTCACTCTTCAGTCTACACTCACTCTACTACATATATACAGACTCACTCTCACCATATCTGAATAGGATTCATTCAAGCTGAATTTAATCGATTATGTAAATTAGCCGTTAGCAAGGCAATTACGTTTAGAAAGATTTTCAATATCCTCACTCAGAGAAAGAAGGGTGAATATATTGTGAATAAAGACTATTTAATCGAAATAAAATTGATATTATTTGGGTTACAACTCAACTCTATTCATCTGGAAAAAGTGTAAGCGGTGAGTCTAAAAATCAGACAAGATGTTTTCGTATTCATATTTATTATATCAATCGATAAGAGATTGTTTCACTTCTATAATATCATTCTAAGATTCTCTTTATCACCAATTTCCAATTCGACTGAATATTTTTTATGCATGTATGTAACCTCGTTTCGCACGGTAAACCGTTTTCAATTTTTTTTTAGTTGAAAGAGTGTCGGCTGAGTGCCATACTAAAATTTTCAACGTATGATCAAGCTGATTCCTAAGAATGCTAGAAAAAGAATTATTCTCATAACTGGAATTTTCGTTGTTACATATTGTAGAATATATGATTTCGAGAAGCATTTATTTATTATTTATTTATTACGAGAACATTTCTTGATAAATCTAACATTTTGTAGGTGGAGCTCTGAAAAAGTCGAAAATCTTGCTCTAGGTAATATTTCTGTTATAAAATTGAGATGTGAAATTTCTTTTTCATACGTATATTGGAGGCATCTCACTGCCTATCCTATTTAATAATCATCTAATAAAGATTAATTAATATTATCCATAGAATAATCTACGATTCAAATATAAATGTATTTGATCAACAGTAGATAAATACGTAAAACTATTATCGTGCCTCAAATACTCCAACCCGCATTGCATTACATCATCGTTGGTAAGTGCAATATGCAATAGTTTTATTCAATACAAATATTGCATCAAACTTCAAAATCTTTTATGCTTTTACTAACTTAGAGTCTCATATCTGTATATTTAAATAAGTAATCTCAGTTAATAGAAACTTATATCTGCAAAGAGAATTCCCATACCTACGCGTGATCACAAATCCAGGAACAATTTCCCATGAATCGTCTGATTTTCCTCAAGTTTCTACCTACCTTATTAACGCTAAAGCTGTTTGACAAAACAATACACATATATATTTTTATTCTCTCTTTTTTCTAAGATTACAGGAGATTCCTAGAAATAGAACCCGGGCTTGTTAGTCGAGCGAGAGAATATTCCTTCTACAATGAACCATGGAAAAAAGCTACCAGCCGTGAAGATCGGCACAGATACAATTGTGTGAGAATGATCATGATAAAAGTTTCAATAATATCTGACAAAGAATACGATATCTCGTGTGTAGGTGAAACAAGGATTGTTTTTCTATGTCACAAAGACACGTTTCGTCGATATTCTGTACTACTAGATACTTCACAGCCGAATTGATGTTATAGATGATTGGATATTCACATAGGTAATTGGAACAAGGTGTCAAGGAGAATAATTTGATCTGTCCTATATGACATAGAATAGAGAGACGGAAAGTGAAAATCAATAATTCATGGAAGGTGCTTCGAATTTTCCCATTCACTAAAAATAAAACTTCACGAAACGTAGTCAGTGTTACAGGCGAATTTCATAAGCAAATATAAAAAAATACATGTTCTTATCAATAATTGTAAATTTTAATTAGTTATCCAAAGTGTGTTTTTGTTATACCTATGTTTTATTCTGTTATTTTATATTTTTTGTTCCTGCACTGGTAAATAAAATTATCTCCAGCAGAATAATTAATTGTACGCAATTTTATAGTAAACAAATATAACCGGTCATATTATATGTATTATTTAAAAAAATGTTCAACAAATTAGGAAATGAAAAGAAAAAGAGTTCGTTATGAGTAATTCTTTGACCGACGAACCCCAAACGGAGGAGGTATACAATTCAAGTGTGCTTTTTTTTGGTTCATGCGCGCGTTTTATTTAGTAAACTTATTCCGATTTTAATGACTTTTGATTCATTTGAAAGAGGAAACTTAATTGATTAATAAAAACGTAAATCCGAAATCTGCTTCCTTCCAAAAACTGCCCCTCGAAGGGGGTGGAAAAGGCAAACTTTCTCGAAAATCGAAAATCCGAGATGACAGAATTAAAGATACCAAAATATCCAGAAAGTTTAAATTGAACATTTTTTCAAAAGAGCTACGGTTTTCAAGTTTCTGCGATGTTAAAATTTGAAATTTCTGTATTTTCCCTTTGTGGAAGAGGCAATTTCTTTCGAAAATGAAAAATCTAAGAGTGGATTATTAACGACCAGATTATTTGTAGCAACATTGATATTGAACATTTTTTCCATAGAGTTACAATTTTCGAGTTAAAAGGGTTATAAAGTTTATAATATTCGTCTTTCCGCGACGATGTTTTGTTTTCAAATTTATTGAGCTACTTCAATTTTGAGATTATTAATTTGACAACAAAATTATACCATTAGATTATCCAACAAATTTAGTCTTTATTGTAATTATGTTGTTTTTCTGAGATCTAAAGAAACCATTTTTTAAATAAAGACAATTTCTTCTTGTCAAATGGCTTATTAAATCAGTCCCTTTCTAAATCCTTATCCTTACGTTTTAAACACTTTTACTTTTATTTCTAATCGAAAATATAAAAAGTTTAATTAAAATCACGTCACCAGAACCACATCTCTAAAATAATGAAAGAGTAACAAGTGAACTTCTATATAATATAATATATATATATATATATATATATATATATATATATATATATATATATATATATATATATATATATGCATATAAAATTGATTTATTTGAAAATCTTAATGAAAATCTATAACGACTCATTTATTATTAAACAGTCAAACCATACATGGACAATAGTGAACGTTCAACGATTTTCGTGACAAATGTAACACTCAAAGTGTGAAATGAATATTTTAAAAAAAAAAAATTGGACAGAGGTTATCAGTTTTCGGTGCACTGAAAAGTACAAAATAGTATTAATTCTATTGGTACTTGTGAAGTTGGTGCCTAAAGTTTTCAATCTAACAGCACCAATAGAATTAATACTTATTATTTTATACTTTTCAGTACTCCAACAAATAACGTCGGTCCAATTTTTTGTAAAAAATATTTATTCAAATACAGATGGCCGTTTTGAAATGTTCTAATTTAGTCTAATCATGTCAAGGAAATGTTTAAAAATATTGAAATAATTCATATCAAAGTAAGAACAAAGAATATTTTTCTATAACGAAATATGCCTAAAAATTATAGATACGTTTTCTAACACTAGGTACCACACAAGCCAAAATCTGGAACAAAATCAATTAAATCAAGTACTGAAACACTAGTTGTTCTCGTTTGTTTAGACCGTAGAAGCCATACAAATCCACCCTCCCTATTTCAGACAGCAGAGCTGAATTTCGTGAACTTTACGGTTCTGTGCTTCTAGTAAAAAAACCAAACCTTCAAAAATCACGATCGAGAAAAAAATCGCAAATAGCCATATACCAACGCAGAAAGAGATCAGTCAACTAACTCTAATTCTGGGGATGAAGTTTAGCGACCAAATGAGAAAAATAGAAAAGAAAAAAAAATCATCCTGAGTTGTGAGAAATATGTAAAAATATATATTTTTTCACGGTTTATTTTTATGTATAAAAATATGTTTAAAAACCAATTACTACAGGAAGGTCGCTATGCCTGAATCCGTCAAACGATGCCAGTATATGAAATTAGAGGTGATTATAATCAGTTTAATTCATCTTTCAGAATATATGACAAAGATATACATATAATATTAAGAAACAGAATAATACTCAAAATAAATCATAAATTCCAAAACACTCAGCATTACAATATTTATTTGCAAATTATATTTCTGAAAAAGGTCTATAAATAGCCCTAACTAATAGCGTAGACGGGCTGCTTCGCTGGATAAACTATATTACTTTCAATTATCATACTAAAATTCTTATCGTCATAACATGATTAGATTATTCTAGCAAGCAGAGTGTCGACCGAGTTGAGCTCTTTTCCCATTTATCATTAATCAAGTCCTATTTGCATATCCGCTCATCATCTAATGTACCCGAGTGTCGAGATAAGTAAAAAGTACCCAATAGACCATAAAAAAAAACTCTCCATATCATTACTTACTCTTTATATCAGAAGCTAAAAGAGCACAAACGCGGATGCTGTTGCAATATTGATTTAATGAGGTATAATTATTAGATGTTGTAAAAAAAGTTATGTGCATAAGAAAGACCAACATTAAATGGCAGAATTGAAAGTGCAGACCTTTAGATTCAGGAGAGTCTATTATTAATGACATAAACCATCAAATCATTCGGGAGAAACACATACAGAGATATAACATTCAGTTTTTGTTTACTCAATAACTGAACTAATACAGTATCCATATTACTTTTGTTGTATTTCTTCCATCGCTGCAAAAAATTTGTGGAAATACTTTGTAGTCGTCAAATTCATTAATCATTGAAAATATTGTTTCCCTCTATTTTGAAAACTTGCAGCATTATTCATCAACAATTCCAATTTCGATACTATAGTTTAGTTTGATTATTATTTGATCGATACTAGTTTTATTTATGAATAGCACTGTCAGAAAATTTTAATATCAAATCTTTCAGAAAAAAAATACTACAAAAACCTTTTTCCTCACAGTCAATCCCGTTTTCGTCGCCATTCCATATCTCGATACTTCTTAAAATTCATTGATCCCTAGTATGTTCTCAGAAACAAATCAAAAGCTTTTGTTGTTACCAAATAATAAAAAAAACTATCACAAGACAAATGTATCATGCCAAGTATTCATTCAAACAAGTAGCCTGAAAGACTTAGAAGGCGCCCTACTACACCACTCAAACAAAAAACAACGAAAAAAAAGTCGCGTAAAATGCTCTTCATCTTCTTCGAGGATTCGTGGAAATCATCGGGTCGCTGCTGGACTGACAAAAGAACAGCCACAGCGTGTGTAACGTTTGAAAATAGCCAAAGTTTACTTAAATTTGTGTGTTTATTTAGATGGCAGAGAAGTGCCATATGGTGACGGATAGTCGAAGATTTGAATGCACCTATTAAAATGGAGCTATAAAGTGGAAAATTATAGCGTTATATATAAATATAGGACTTACGGGTAAATTTGTGAGTCAATTCTCTGAATTCAAAATATATAAAGGGAATACAAGATGAATTATTGTGTTCCAATATGGTAAGAGCTCTCTAATTTCAGTTCATATTTCAAGTGGTTCATTATTAAAATCCTATGAACGATATCCCTTCATGTTTTTGATAGTCAGACGATAACTAGCTGTCACATCATAAACAATGAGTGTGGTCGAACGACCAGTTAAATGAACACAAAAAATTACCAATTTTACATTGTTATTATTATGATAAACTCCTTAAGCAAAGTTATATTGTTTCCTTACCGACTTTTTTTGATGCTGAGCAATAACACTGATGTTTTGAACAGTTTCAAATATGTTGAGTTAAGCAATTTCAAAGAAGTTTACCAGTTTTCCATATTTTAAATTTAAATACTGTATCTAGAATTCAATAGATAAGTCTCACTTAAAAATCCTACAGGTTCGCGTCCTAAGCTCTTAAAGTTTCATATTTCACAGAAACACACCACATAACCTTCCTTCCATATTCAAACTTAATTGGACTAGCTTAGATTTGCAAACAGAATTCTAAACACATAATTCGCTAAGCTTAATCTGAATTCATCCATTTGAAATGTAGAGTATCCCAGGAGGGTCAGTTGATCAAATAAAACTTCAAAAGTTGATGCCTTGATTGAGTGCTTTTAGCATATTTACATATTCAAAACCCCAATGGTCCTTAAAATAGATATAATGGATTTATATAATATTACTATTTGCCTAGCTGTTTGAAACTGGATACACATGAAACAACTTCCATAGGGAAGTTCTTAAGACCAATAATAAAATATCCAATAATATTCGAAAATTCCGTATTTTCCATCTCGAGTGTTGCAGATATGCTTACAAACAATTTGAATTTGAAGAATAAATTTGACAAATGCAGTTTTGATATACTGCACCGTAGAAATTATTAAGAAATGTACGGATTATAACATTTTTGACGTGAAACTTCTTTGAGCGCATCAGAGTGATTTTTCAAGGTAGCGTCACGCCACGTTTTTTGTGATGCAGTAATGCAAGAGATATAAAGCATGAGACATTGGTGAGATGAAATGAAAAACAAATGTAGAATTTACATATGTAGCGTTGTCGGATGAGGAATTCACTGTTCATTATTTATTCTCTGGCGTTGCATGCTCTCCAGATTGTTACTTTTCGGTACTTAGATGAAAAATATGACTCTCTTTGATATTAAATTTCGAAAAAGGAAATATATAAAACGGTAGTTGCTTATGTGGTAACGGTTGTGATAAGACACTTCTACTATCCTTAGCATTCTAGTTTTGAAAATGATTGTAAATTATTGTAGACATTGAGACTACAGTTTTGTTGTGAATACTCATTTTACAATAATAATATACCATTTTCGGATCTTAGGTCTATCTTAGCCCTTATCGCTTATATTCTATATATAACTAAGTCGAAGTCCGGTTATTCTCATATAACTGAGTAGATTTGGCGGGATTTTGTAAGACAAATGGAAAAATTTCTCAGTTAATTCATTGATAAATTTGTAGCTATCTTGAACAAAATTAATTGAAATTTACTGAATTATCGGACTAATTTGAGTCTGGAGAAGCTTAGATATTTAATAACACTCAAGGTAACCAACGATAAAGAATGGACCTAATTATAAAATCTCCCGTCCAAACATTTATTTCTAGCATGTAATAAAACGACATAAACAGAATCTCTCTCATGATCAAGTTAGAAGCACATGCAGTGGTTAATATTTTCAAACTGAGCACTGACCACAGGAATGCAAAAGTGCGAGATGTAGGCATGCGAAAGTGCGTGGCACCTGGAGAATCTGTCGTTCAAAAGAAGAGTAAGAGAAATGATTCTACAGTTTTTCCGTTGAATACTTGACATCCTCGCCGGGAATCTGTTTACTGTATCGTAATGGTGGTCTACTCTCATTACGTCTCTTTCTAATTCAATATTAAACCCATTTTGGGAAAATGTTATTCCAAATATATATACCATCCTAAAAGTGGTGCTGTTCTTGGTAAGGGTGATGACAGAATGCCGTTGATTCAACGTGAATTTTACATTGAATGAGTCCTTGCCCCTGCTTACCTTTCTTTGAGAGAATTCAATTTAAAAATGAATAACGATTGAAACATTGCCTCGAGTAAAATAGGAGTAACAGTTGATGATCTTCTTGAGAAATTCAGTCTTCGTCAAAAATATATGTTTCATATTTTAGCTATAATATCCGTTTCACATATAAATTAAAGGTAATGTACAAATTAAAGAAATAAATATGAGTTATTAAATTTGTATTCCACAACTTATTCTTATGACTTTTAAAAATTCTTTCTCACTTACTAATGAAATGTTAAAGAAGTTTCATTTGTAAATGGCGCAGTAAGTTGCAGGGTATCTTTTCTTGATAAACGAATCAAATATGGCCTAATTAAATGAGCAATGAGATCATCAGCTGCGGACTTTTTTTGTGACCTGTTTATTGACGTTTCAATAACATTAAATATTGAAAATGAATAGAGAGTTTGTTTTCCAGGTTTGTCGAATCAATCTATCATTTTTAGTCTATGTCTCTTGTCATTTTTATACGTTATGTTTCGTATTTAATTTTGATTTTACATATCAATAGCAAAGCAATCTCGATAGAAGTTCGTGATATTTTGGTTTACGCAGCATGAATATAACAGAAGATTATTATAACCTATCCAATAGGAAACAAACTGGTTCCAATAAGATCCGATTGAAAACGAATTGAGAATTTTGGAAATTTTCTGTAAATCAAGCCACCTGTGACGTAATACAACTAATGACTTGAATAACCTACAGACTGGCCGAAAGGAGTTAAGACAGGCTTACAAGAAACAAAATAAAATATGTAGCAGTTTTGGACATATGTCATCGCAAAGATAATTCAATGAAAGTGTTTAATAATACTTGTTTGTTGAAATAAAATGATACACAGTACCAAACGTAATCACCTGGTATGATATTATAACAAAACATAAAATAAATGATATAATCTTATTAGTTGTAAATAACAGGATAGTCCTGTTAATATAGAATGAAGGTTTAACACACACCTATGGATTCATCTTTATAAAAGGATCTATTATATAGAACAATGCATAAAGCTAATTTAATCCATTGTTATAACCATGTTTCTTTTTTCACTTGACATACTTGCCAACAACATAGTATCCAGTGGTGGGCGTGCTTTATAACTTAACTGTAACACAATGTAAGTATGAGAAAATACTTTTAAATGACATCCTAAGACTTACTACGATCTAATCGTGACAATAAATATTATTTTGTGATATGAATCAGTTTTTTTAGGTATTAAACAAGATGGATTAACAATCCGACAAGAGCTTCTTATGCAAGATAAGGGAATTATTATTGTTGCACAATAAAATTGAAAAGCAATTCATAAACAACTAGCAGAAGCGGTGCTACGACGTTATGAGCTGTGTAAAGCTATGGTATTCGATTTTTCAATAGACCAGGATTAGAGGTTAATTGGGTTATACTTTGGTGCCTAACTTAAAAATAGGAGCAAATAAACCAATAACGATATGTCGTATACTTAAGGTTTGTACTAGCTTCATGTGAAACTAATACAACATCGTTGTTATTATCATTAAATTAGGTGCTGATTAGGGAGATCGATATAACTAGAACGTAAGAGTTCAGGTGTAAATTATGAGCTGCTAATTAGATAACCAACTCAAAAAATTAGGTGCTAAAAAGCTGTCAGATATATTTACATCTTTACAATCAATAAGTAATTCTACAGTGTGGAAGAAAAGACTGCAAACAAAATGGCTAATTATCTCGTTGATGAGAGTCAGAATTGTAAAAAATAGGATACCTATGCCTATTTTGGAATACAGAGATTCTAGATTTTCATTTACAGATTAAGAGTATTAGAGTAAATTAGATTTTGAATACAAACATATAATGCTAATGAATCCAGTGTCCGAAATGTGCTTAGTCGTTAATTTGGCTGTACTCTTGGAGTAGTCTCGGCACAGACAGACTGACCAATGACTGAAAATATGTTTTTAAAATACTTTCCTTTCTAGAGCACTTAGAGTAACGGTATGAAAATAAAAATGGACAATGAAATACAGTGAACTTCATGGTATATTCACTTCATCAGAAGTTTTTGCTGTATTCTCATTTGTGGTAGAATGCGTCTACTACGTTTCCCCATGATTTTATAATACAATATACACGATGTGGCATTTGAAAGATCAAGTGACTAATAATATATGAGTATCAGTAAATCTGACAAAGTTGCAAATTCTAAACCTAGAATGTCCGTATTACAAAACAAGCATATTCAATGGTTTTGTACAATTCTTGCTACCCGTTTACTGGATAATTAACCATTTCCAGACTATTCTTCCACTCTGTATGTTTTCTTTATCATTATCATATAATTAGGTGTTAATCAATGGCTCTGCAGTAGTATAAGTAAAACATTCATAAAATGTTATGTTTAGCCTGGCAGTTGTAAATTTAAAATTGATAATAAATGTACACGGTTCCGATCACCAATTTTAAACAAATACCAGCAAATGCTTTCCAGGCGATAGTTGTATAGATCTTAAAGTTTCTTCTTAATCCAACAATTGAGTTTGTCCTAAAAAGCTGGCTTGAATTCAAAACGACCTTACTTTCATTATCTCAGAAACTGGAAACTACGAGTAATATAAACTTTGGGAACCAGCAAACTGAGAAAAGTGTGCAACTTTATTTTTATTTCTCTTCTACAGTAGAGATAGTGTAAATACCTCAAGCTAATTTCGTGCTGATGCAAAAATAAAGCATGTTGAAAATTACGTCACGTCCTTCACGAAGATGTAGTTCCTATTTTGAGTAATGAGCCATCCTCTCATCATTTTCCTGTCCTCGAGGAAGTTGGTTGTGTGTATCTACTCTCGGTGGTGATTACCCTTGCGCATAGGTAATGGCTTCTCTAATAAGAAGGCATGGGCCGGACTACATATATTACAAAATCACTTAACAATTTGCATTACCACAGTCATAATTTTACCCTACCATTTAACCATTTTAGGTATTTTTCTATAAAGAATTATGTTATAGATTGAAACAAAAAAGCGAGCTTTTATGGCGTTGAACTCGCAACCCTGTGATTTTACATAACAAATCAGTGAATAAATAATTCATAAAGCTTGATAATATTATATTCTAAGCTTTATATTATTCTGTTTGCATCCTAGATCTCAAACCATACCACGCCATTTTTTCAGGCATTCTACATTGCTATCTTTGGATATTAGGGAAGGGGGTATTAGGGCGTTGAAAGCGACACTACAAGGGTTCATTTTTAGTACGGCACCCTAATAAGAATCAGAACTTAGAGTAAAGCACGATCTTAAATTCAGCTCATGAAGCTTCAAATTTCAGTTTTTCATTTGTAACACACTTTGATAATATCGATATTAATAGTGATACTTAAAGATAAACCAGTAGTAATGATGATTTCGAGATAGAAAACACAACAATTGTTGTGTTTAACCGAACCATTCGAAACTAGCCGAACTTTCAAACGCATCAATCATGTATCAGAAATTTGACATTGGGTCAACAAAATGCTTGTTGTGTTTCCATCTTGAAATCGTTATAATACAAAACTATATCGTCAAGTCATACTTAAAACCAAAGTCTGGTCTAGTCAGACACCAAAAAAATTAAATTATTCACATATTTAGACTTTCCATGCATTATAAAGATAATATTATTAACAAAACCAACAACTGATAAGTTATCTAAAAATATGATAACAATTAATTCTATAAGAACCTCATCTTTAGGTAATATATTTTTTTACTTTTAGTATCATTAAATAAAGGAAGGCATCTACATCAACATCTAGTAAATTTTAAGTGACCTTCTAAGATATCTTTTATAAATAATGACTTGGATATGGATAGCGTATAAATAATAAAATAAAGTTTGTTAGGTTGAATAGTACAGTTATACCATAGAAATAAAGACTGCGAGTCCCTTAATAATAATATGGGCCATCATTTCAGTAACTGGTGGCAACCACTGCACGCGCTATAGATGATGACAAAAAATGCCCGCCATAAGACAGCACACTGCATTCTCAGTTTGAAACGACTATAGTTACATATCTATGAGTTATACAAAGTTATCAATAATCTTCATGGGCACTTGTCAAATTTATAGGTTAGGTTTGATAACTAGTTTATCTGTTGTGTTCTTTTAAAGTGTTACAAGGTAATATCTAGAAAACTGATGATTTAAAAAGAATGAAATTTGGAGTGATGCAGTCAAACATTGGGGGGCACCATTTGGAAGCATCAGTGATTTTGTAACTGTCACCAATTTTTAGGGGCGGGGAGTAACTTTTAAAAATTAAATGGAACGGTGTAGCTTTCTTTTCCAATTCGTAATCTCCAGAAAAAAAATTGAATCAAAACATAATTTAACGTCAATGTCAATATGTTAATAGCAAATTAAAAAAGTTATGTAATAGCATAACAGTGAGCAGTGGTATACGAGCAATCGTCATGGTAATGCTCTGCTGACATATTTTGACATCTGTAACAATTTTCGTAAATTTCGAGAATTATTTTAGCGTTTCCTTTGATAATTAGTGTTCATTTTAATTTGTTATTAACATATTGACATTGACATTAAATTATGTTTTGATTTAAACGTAGTTTTTTCTGGAGATTACGAATTTGAAAAGAAATTACACCTTTCCATTTAATTTTTAAAAGTTACTCCCCCCCTAAAAAGTGGTGAGAGTTACAAAATCGCTGATGCTTTCAAATGGTGCCCCCTAACGTCCCGTTGCATCACACCAAATTTCATTTCCTTTAAACCAGCAATTTTCTAGATATTACCTTGTAACACATTAAAAGGACCACCCGGTATATTTTGTAGGAAATGACCGCACATCAATCAACCTCAAAATCAATTTTTACGCTTCGCAGATAAATAATATTCAATATACAGGGTGTCCCACGGTCATGGCCTATTAGAAATTTCTGAAGAATGACAAAAGCTATAGATTTGAAAATTTGATGGCGTCTATTAGACAATTTAAACTATCTTTGGAAAATATTTTCATAAAAAAATCACTTCCATTTTTGCCGGAAGTTATAGCAACTTTGTTATTTTAAATGGGAAACCCCATATGTCGATACATTTTCGAAATCTACACAAAATTATGAGTACAATGGATATACCTTTCCCTATACTTAAAGTTATTAGTTTTAGAGTCATTTAATTTTTTTCCTTAAAAATCGACAAATGCGAGTTGATCGAAAATAAGTCATAACTTTTTTGTTATTTGCTTGACAACAGTGTAGTTGTAATTTTTGGAATCTCTGTACACTAGTTTGAAGATTTTGTTATGATATTTATAATTTCCTAAGAAATTTTTACTGAAAAATCGAGGTGAAGATGACTTAATTTCAAACGTTAATAACTTTCTTATTTCAAATAGAACACCCTATATTTTTTTGCACTATCATATGCAAAATTAAAATACCTTTCTATTGATGTAAACACTTCCATTCCAAAAATTAAATAACTCTAAAACTATTAATTTTAAGTATATGGTATATCCATTGTACTCATAATTTTGTGTAGATTTCAAAAATGTATCAACATATGGGGTATCCTATTTAATATAACAAAGTTGCTATTACTTCCGGTAAAACCGGAAGTGATATTTTTATGAAAATATTTTCCGAAGGTAGTTTAGATTGTCTAATAGGCGCTATAAAATTTTCAGATCGATAGCTTTTGTGATTCTCCAGAAATTTCTAATAGGCCATGACCGTGGGACACCCTATATTAAGTTCGTAGTGAAAGTAATTTTACTTTCATCCCTTATATTATGTCGTGGTGATGCCGGCCCTGTCTACCTTATTCGTGCATACATAATAATGCATCCATGAATATCCAACAAACATGCAAGAGCGAACCAAGAGAACCAACCACTTAAAATTGATGGTTACCCTGCACAGGCATAATGATCGGTTATACACACGATGAAGGCAAAAAAATCTCCATACCAGCTTTTCGATGGGTTTCATGTATGTATATTGTGACTGGTGGGCGAAAGAAGAGAGCTAATTTTGGTTTTTGTTTTCTCTTTCCACAATACCTGGCCTCGTGGTTGAAAACTCTTGTCGGCGCCTTCCATAAAATGATGTTAACAATTTCAATGTAGATATTACATACATTGATTACCTGTAAAATTACTCCAGTTAAGGAGATACGTCAGCTTGCTTGTCAGACTCTCAACAATGTTCAAGAATGATGAAAGAGGTATTATGAGAAACATTACTATTATTAGGTACAACGCAACAAATTCAAATCTGTATTTGTTGACAGAATTGATTAGGAAATATTTTAGACTTTGATGTACTTATTATCTGAATCAATAAATACTATTCTTCATTTTGTATATAATTGCCCAAAGTTCTGACTTCATTCTTGTAATATAACTTTGAGTTATAATTAGTAACACAAAAATTACTGGGTTGATTAAGCTGAAATTGAGCGTGGAGATCCTAGCTCATTAGGATCGGTTGATAAGTTAGGACCCTGAAGAATACGGCGGAATGGAGGGAAAGTTTCTGATATAGGTTATAATTTGACGTGTGTTTGTTAGATTCAGTGAAATATGTAATTTGGCTGGTACGGACCCCAAACTACGGTCGTATAATATAAGGTCTTGCATCTCCCGTAATAGAAATATAAAAAGCAGGATAATTTTTTTCAGGGATTCCAGAACACAACAATGGTTATGTATATTCAATTCTGATGTAGGAGGAAATGTTTATGAATAGATATTTCAAAATTTCAACAATTCATTGAAGCATAACTTATTTTCCTTGCCTTTTCTTAGGGATGTTGCCTAGCAATCAGAGCGATCACGATGTCCAATCTGTATCACCGGTGAGCGGTATCGATACTATAGATACAAAACAAAAAAGAAAGCAACAAATTATGTCCATTCGTTCTTGAGATAAACTGCGCACAGACAATACTATCCTTAGAGTAGCGGTATGAAAGTAAAAATGGACAATCAAATATAGTGAACTTCACGGAATATTCACTTCATTAGGGTAACAAGTTTGGCCAATGTTAGTGGTGCCCATTTGATCAGCTTTATTAGATTATTACACATAAATAGATTGGATTTGGAGATTACTGAACTAAAATATTAAATATTAAAAAAAACAATTGTAGCAGCTCTGCTATCTGTTACATTAAATAGAGACAACGGACTAGTCCTTTTTGACCGACTTCCCAAACGGAGGAGGTATACAATTCGACAGTCTGCTTTTTTTTAGATTTTACGCGCGCTGTATATAGTGAACTTACGATTTCGATGATTTTTGATTTATTTGAAAGAGTAAAATTGCGAAATGGTCCCATATCTATAAAAATCAAATCTGAAATTTCCTTCCCTCCAAAAACCATGGTGGGGTAATTTTTTTCGAAAGTCAAAAATATGCAATGGTGAAGTTTTTAATATATTTATTTATTTCCGTTATGTGGAGAGGCCAAATTAAAGCAAAGATTATATGTAGCAACATTTAAATTGGACATTTTTCAAATGAAGTTACGGTTTTCGAGTTGGAGCCGTGGTAAAGTCTGAAATATGCGTAGTGCAACGATGTTTTTATTAGATCTCTGAATAATAAAAACTACAAGCAAATAATATACATGGGTAATAGGGTAAGTACCATCTTCTTTGGTATTTGTGAACGTTTAACGATTTTCATAACTAATTTTACACTCAAAAGTGTGAAATAAATATTTTTCACCAAAAAATTGGACCGACTTTATTAGTTGAAAAATACAAAATAATATTAATTCTATTGTTGCTGGTACTTTTGAACTACAATTGCACAACTTCAAAAGTAACAGCACAATAAAATTATAGTAACTTATTATTCAAGCGAAAAAAGTAGATTTTAACTAATAAAGTTGGTGCAATTTTTGGTAAAAATATTATTTTTATTTCTCATGCAATATTTTGTCCTGAATTTTTTTTTTTCATTCATTGAGTTGTATTATCACTTCCGGTATCTTGAGATTTTCTTCAACTTCTGAAATGATCGTAGTACCAATGTCAAATATTTGTTCAATATTACTACAAAACCCTTTTACTTCATTGTTTGTCAAATCCGTTTTCAGTATTCTCTGTACAATTACTCCCAAATAACTAAATACAAAATAAATATTTGCCTCAAATATACATATGTGTACTTAAATTTTCAACACTTCTCTCGAAATGGAACAATAACAATATCTCAGTCAACCCTCTAACAAGTACGTACATAAAACTTGCTCCAATTCTAAAGCACATTGAGGAAGTGCAATTCACGCCTTTCTGTTAATTTTAATTACTATAAAGGAGGATCAACTCCCATTTGTGTGCCCATATGTTATTTTCTTTTCTGTGGTGTCACGCTTTCATTTAAAAGCAACCTCTCTCTCTCTCTTCTTCTTCCGCTACATTTGACGCGAAAAGACAGATGGGCGCCTCAACAGTTAACCAAATTGCTTGAACCACTATCGACATACAAAATACGTATTTATACAGGACAGACACATATAGGTCCGCACGCACACACCGCACGCAATGTATGGGGAAACACACGTTGACTTTTTTATTTGTGGTTTGGCAGGATATATCAGTTAAGGTATTTCCTCAATTTTAGGTCGGTATCAGATGCTGATCGAAGATACCGCAAAGAAGTTAAGGAGGTTGGCTTCGAGATTAAAGTGTGTTGGTTAGTTCAGAGCTCTGATGATGAACTTTCTTGAGTTTGAAGGATTTATGTAGGTATGTTTTTAAATAACATCTAATTACGTTGCAATTACATGCAATTACCAGTTACATAATGAGCCTAGCAAAAGAAGAATTTATCATTGAATCTACTATAAAACCCGGTGCAAGCGTCAGAGAACTAGCTGACACTGTATTGAATAATACGAAGAATTATAACAAAAATGACTTTGTTATATTTTGGCCCAATTTACATAACAGGAGGATAACCACAGAATTGATGACGAAATTGTTGAAGCCCCAGCTCATTGTCATAACAAATCCATTTAAATATGGCAGTAATAGTGATAATGATTTTGTATATAATAATAATCTAGAATTAAAGAAACATATGTTTGAAGCCAAGAAATGTAGCAATGTATTTGAGTGTAATACTACTCTGAAAAGATGGCACTATAGACGAGATGGGTACGGATTTACAGGCTCAGCGAAATGGCTTATGTCCAAGGCGTTAGTAAGGCACATCCATAATTATTTTCAGCCAGTCTTTACTTTAGCACCTGATAACTTACCAAAATTGAATACAAAATCAAATCCATCTATGAATGTATCATTAATGTCAGAATTACGAGATGCAGAACGAAATACGAAGACAAAACCCAGTTCAACTGGTACTTTTTTATATCCCCGACTCTCCCAAGTAGGTCCAGACCTCTAATGACAGTTAACTACAGTACAACTACAAGACGGTCATGTATCACTAAAGTCTGTCATGTGAATGTTAGGGGACTGTTAAATAATTTGAATTTGGTTGAGTTGTATTTGAAAAGTAATGATATTGATATTGTATGCTTATCTGAACATTGGGTAACTAGTGACTGCTTGAGAGATGTTTATTTCTGTGACTACCGTGTGGCAACAATGTTTGGTAGAGAGAAGCATATTCGTGGTGGTTCAGGTATTATTGTCAAAAGTTCCACTGATGTTACTGAAATAATAGCACTAAATAAATTATCCAGAGAATGTGAGATTGAAATCTGTGCGATTTGCTGTAGAGTAGATTCCTCGAAAATTGTAATTATAACTGCATATAGACCTCCAAATGGAAATGTCAACATATTTCTCGATTGTTTAGTGCAGGCTCTTAATATTGCCGTAACAAAGTCCCAAAATATTATTTTGTGTGGGGACTTCAATATTGACTATTTATCGAAAGATTTGAACACTAAATCTCTTATGGATTGTTTCAGTTCGTTTCGGCTGAATGTCAATATGCAGGGCCCAACTAGAATTTTCACAAATGCGAATGGTCATACAAGTCGAACCTGTATAGATTATATGGTGACTGCTTTCTCGAATCAAACTTACGACTGTCAATTGATCCAACCCAATATTGCGGATCATCTATCCCATTTATTAACCTTCAGCAAAGAAATATGTGTATTTAACAATAAACAAAATATTATAGCTAGAAAACGACAAGTGAATCGGGGTAATATTAACGAACTCAGAACTAGATTGAGCTATATCAATTGGTTTCCGACTTTGTACGACATGTGCATAAGCGAAGCCTTTTCTTATTTTCTGGAGTCGCTTTATTGGTGCTTTGATGTATCCTGCCCATTAAAACCTGTTATCTCAAAAAAGCCTAAAAATGGTTGGATTTCAGAAGAAATTATCCAAGAGGGAAATTATCTTAGAGAATTTTTCAAATTAACGACAAATTCTGGGAAAGTCGATCCAGAACATAGACAAATATACAAAAATAAGTTAAAGGAACACAAGACTCTAATAAGAAAAGCAAAAACCGTATACTTCTCCAATAAAATAAAAAACGCTCAAAATAAAATAAAAGAGACATGGAACATAATTCACTCTGAGTTAGGAAAAAAGAAAGCATCTTGTGACGGGGATGTCATCACTCTTAAGCACAACTTCAATATTGTTGAAGATCCATATGAGGTAGCGGAATTATTTGCTGATCACTTTTCTAGGGCTGCAGAATCAACATTGGCTGATCACTTCGGTCAAAACCTGACTCTGCCCTGTACCACCAGTTTGTATGTTAATGTCATTCACCCATTTCAGAATGGACCTATAACAGAAACAGAAATAATTGACTCACTAAATATGATGAAAAATAAAAAATCATCTGGTATAGATGAATTTTCTATAATTACTATTAAGAATGTAATAGATTTGATAAAATATCCTCTCACTTACCTTATGAACCAGTCCTACATCCAAGGATATTTTCCCACTGAGTACAAAAAGGCACTAGTAATTCCCTTATTCAAAAAAGGAGATAAGACAGAGTTAGACAACTATAGACAGATTTCCCTACTCTGCTCACTCTCGAAGTTGTATGAGAAAGTAGTGACTGCTAGGATAATGAGTTATTTAGAAATTAACTATTTGATATGTGGCAACCAGCATGGTTTTAGGAAAAATCATTCTGTGGAAACGGCATCATTCCAATTTCTCAATTTTGTTTACTCGGAAATAGATTCCAACAATTGTGTAATTAGCCTGTTTTTCGATTTGTCAAAGGCATTTGACACGGTGTCATCCGAATTTCTGAATAATAAGTTGAAAATGCTCGCTTTTCCTAACAATGTATTGAATTGGTTGAAATCATATATGTATGGACGTAGTATGACCGTGAGAAACAACATTTTTACGTCAAGTGAGCGTGATGTTAACTTAGGAGTACCGCAAGGGTCAGTCTTAGGACCCCTACTATTCGTGATATTTATCAACGACTTGCCCGAACACGTAACTGATTGTTACATCACCATGTTTGCTGATGACACAACAATTACAGTTGCTAGTCCTGATCCAGATGTTTTATTAACAAATGTCGGCAGAATCATTGATTCATTCACATCTTGGTGTGACAGAAATCAACTGATTTTAAACACAACAAAGTCAGTTTCAATGAAATTTTATAACAGGAAGGATAATATCCCTGGTGTAACAAACGCTATTGATAAAATAGTTATGTCGCAAGATGTAAAATTCTTGGGAACATTTCTAGATGAGAGGTTAGACTGGGATCTACATATCAATAACGTATGCAAGAAACTGAACTCAGCATTCTTTGCAATTAAGCAGATGAAAACATGTGTAGCCAAGGAGAGTTTATTAAGCATTTATTATGCAATGGTATACTCACACATTTCTTTCAACACAATTTCATGGGGATGTGGTAGAGATGTTAGTAGAGTATTTATAGGGCAGAAACGTATAGTAAGATTAATATTTGATCTGGACTATCGAGATAGTTGCAAACCAATATTCATAAGAGAGAAATTGTTAACTGCTCCATCCATCTATATTTTGAAATGTTTGAAATACATTAGAAGCAACTTGAAATCCTTTGATACCAATGCTTCTTTGCATGCTTACAACACACGACATGGTGGTCACCTAAAAATACCAAACCACAAAACCACGAAATTCCAAAATTCTCCTCTCTACAAAGCATTGAGTTTCTACAACAAACTGCCACTGGCAATAAAAAAATCTGAATGTGACAGAATATTTTTTAACAAAATAAAATGTTTGCTGACTGAATAAAGTTACTATTCCTATCAAGAATATTTGGATGATCCAACATTATTGTAAATTATTTTACTTTTAATATGTTACTTGTTCCGTAGTTTCAATTAAATATGTATATTGTGTTGTGCTATCGTCTTATCCGTATGATTTTATTTAAACCTATGATCGTTATTTACTTTATTTATTCTCAATGACCTACAATATGGTTTTATTATATCATTTTATTTATATATTGTATGACTTACCTTATGTACACACTGTACCTAAATGGCTAATAAAATTTATTATTATTATTATTATTATTATTATTATTATTATTATTACGTAAGTAGTTTCGGTCTTACATCTTAACCCTTATCTACTAAATGAAGTTACATGAAACTTACTTAGTAGGTAGTTTAAAGGAAAAAATCGATACACATAAATCTAAATCTATCTTGGAATAAAGAAATCAAAATATATTGAAATAAATTGGGTGACAATACTTCTTCTACCAATGTCAAAAAAAAAATGATTTTGTTCAAAATTAACTCTAAAATTATCTACGATCATTCATCATCATTCAACAATTATCGAAATAAACTCTATACTTGCGATAATTTTAACACAAATCAACATGTATCTAATTACCAATGCGACACCTGCAATTACGAAATATTTATTTCACTAGCAGTCTCGATAGCACCAAATCAACACTTGTAGTGTTGTGAAATTGTGCTAATTTGTAAAAGAATTAGCACCTATTCAGAATCCTGAGTAAAATTATTCTGACTAGGTATTTACTTATTAAAAAAAAGATGTTTAAGTGAGTCTGAACTGATGACAGTGCCTCTGAAGAAAACTGTTTTATTTTCACCTTTTTTAGTGTCAACGTAACTCTTTATAGCATTCTTCACAGAATAATTACTTAGAGAATTCAATTTTCCATTAAATACATTTTTTATCACCTTTATAACTTCATTTGTCTTAATCAATCAAAAGTATTGAAGCAAAATCTGACTTTATATGAACGTTTGCGCAATGTATTTTTATATATGGACAGAATCTTAACCGTTTCTTTCTTTACGTACACCTGTTTGAGTATTCCCAAATCCGTTACAATAGCTAGTTTTATGAATTTAGTAGTGTTACTGTATTTCACATGTAACAAGGGAAATGTTTGTAACCTGTAGAATTTTCTCGTTTGTGGTATATACCCTGGATAATAATCTTTAATCTTATCTTCTCGATCAAAGCACATAAGACATCTTGATGATCCGTAGCTCCATCATTTTTTCTTTCAATTATATTCGTATTTTATTCGCGATAAACAAAACATGTATCTTTCCTAGGAGTTTATACAAACTTGACTTTTCAGAGTTTTTATTATACATAAAGATTCAGATTACTTAAGACGCAAGATACAAAAGTGATAAAAGTATAGGTACTAACACCAACGCATAACCACGCAAACAATTTCTTCTATGGCTTCTTTTTACTCCCTCTCCATCTTTCTCTATTTTATACATACATATGTATACATCTACAAAACCGTGGGAACGACCATCCACCATAATAATATCACAAGACAATGAAAACATCCCATTATTTGTCTGGACATGGTGGCGTACCGATGCAGCATGGAACGCAAGCATAATAAATCTCTATTCGTCTAGTTGCTAGTCGCTTATGGGCAACACAAATTAGTTTGTGCGGTTTCTGGCGAGAGAAGCGATTGCACATATGACATATAAATGGATATTGAATTTGAGTGGTCAGATACATCGCTTGCTCTTTGTCGTGGCGAAAACCACTATATTCCGAAAACTAAGCCGGATGTTCCGAAGAGACAGGAAACTATGTGTGGAATTATCACTTCATGTCAATAATCATTAAATCATAAAGGGTGATTGGTCAGAGCGAGGAATTTCCATATCGCAGTTGTTTTCTTGTGGTAATATCCAATTTTACCTAAGCTTATACAATTTATTCTCATTTGGGAAATGGATCGACTTATTTTATTCTAATAAAACATAATTGTCGTCTACTGACACTTTCAATAGTGGCTATTACAATGATTTACTCTGTCCAACGCATTTATCAGGAAACTTAGCTAGATACACATGGATTATTTGCATGAAGTTCCGTCATTCAAATACCACATGCACTCTTGCAAAACCAGCAAGAAATAATTTTCCACAAAATCTGAGTAGTACCTCGTATTCCAGGTTTGGTGAAGACTCTGCCATGAAATTGTTACCACAGACAAGAGAACCTATAATTTATTGTGAATTCAAAGTCTTCAATATGCCTAAAAGAAAATCTTAAAATATAGTTACCCTACCAGAGAAGCTATACCAAGAAAATACATCTTGCTACTTTTCGGTTGCCTTATAAGTGGAGAAATATACCTACAAAACAACAGTCAGGTACTCACACTAGAGCTCGGCTCTCATATCATCACCCGTCGTTCATCCAAACTTTCGTCATGCTGTGAGCTGCTTAACTTCGATGATTGAAGTCGGCCAGCCCTCAGTCACGTATTTGCATTAGACAGCCAAAAGTGTAGGATAAAATCATCCACACGAAAGTGTTTTGCCAAAATAGTTGTTCTACTCAATTGATGTCATACAAGTTTTCCATTAGAAGATGAATTTGGTAGTATTTTACGTGACCTTTTTTATCATCGATATTCATACGACTTATAGGTCACACAATATCCATAAATATTGTTACTTGTCGTCATAACATGGCCGCTAGTGTTTACCATCATATAAAAAATTATATTTAATAGCATATTACTTCAACTTTAAAATTTTAGGAAATTGCAACATTCTAGTTATTGAATACCAACATAGATTTTTAATAGGATTGATTCGAATAACATCTCAAAAACAGGTTGTTGTATACTATTATCATTTATTGTATTCAGCAACTGCAAACGATTGTCTAAGACTAGGACAAGAAAAAATGTTCACGTATTTCAAGCACAAGGAAAAGTTTTGCAAGTTGAATCATCTCTTCTCGTTCAATATCTTGAAATCTTGCCAAGACAAGAATATGAAGTGTGTATGTAAATGTGGTACGGCCCTGTGAGCCAAATTAATGACAGGTGAGAATAGTTAGCAGTACAACGACCCAGTTATGATGAAGATCGCCAGGAATCCGAAAAGAACATTACGTTGCATCTCTGAAAATGCATCAGGTTAAATTTAAACGTGACTCTCTTCGTTCTTTCCCATTTCGCTCATGTTATCCTTGTCTCTCTCTATTTTACCGAGCTTTGTGCCAAATGCAAGTAATCTTTCTACATTTAAGTGCTCTGATCGCAAATAATAATAATACTTATGCCATAGCACACGACGACTGAATGGATTCGCTAGGGCTTAGCTAAAGTCGAGAACATGCAATTGCTAAGAAGTTTATTTGTGCAAATAATATTCTCTTATTTATGGTACCTATATGTATAGTCGTAGATTATAAAGGAAGAACACGTATTACAAGATACAGTTCAAATTATACTTGTTATTTATTTCTTATTATATACGTTTTAACGCATTTTGCGGTAAACGCAGGTCACTGAACTAAGTACTAATGATTAGAGAAATGAATCGCTTAAGTTTGGTGTTTGCAGATAAATAACTAAGACATTTGAGAAACTTTTTGATCAAGACAATGATTTTATAAATTCTTTCATTAGGGAAATTACAAGAGGTCCTGATTACCACATTACTCCATATTACTGCTGATAAAAAAACGAAGACGTTGAATAAACAGTAATATAATTTTTACACGAGATCCCACATTTTCATCGACCCATGTAAAACCATCAAAAATAAACAAAGCTTCAAACAGAAATACACAGGCATTAAATTAATAACAAAAATTCTGAAATAGGAATTGTCTGAATTTTGGATCAACAACTGATGCTATATTTTATTAGGTATACGTCGAAAAATTTTAATCAAAAATATTTTATTTTCTCTCCTTTTCAGGTAATTCAACACACAAATAGGCATCGAAAACATACGCATTTTTACTAAAATAAAAATCTCGAATCAAAATTACCTCCTGTCGTCTAAATACACTTTCCAAATGTTATAAAAAAACTTGTTTGTACAATAAATATTATTTACAGTTACAGTTACAGCAAATGGAAAAACAATTCTGCCATATTTGAGATCTTTCTCCAATCTTTTTTGAATAAATAATAAACCTATATGGTGTCCTGGAAAATGTGGGAAATCTTTTGGATTCAGATAGAACATTAAAAAAGAAGATTACAAGTTCCCATAAATGTTTGCCCTATCCTAGAAGACGCCACTGGAAAAAAAATGTCTTGAATAACTTTTAAAATACTTAATATAATTTAATGAATATTTAATATGATAAACAGTAGTAAGGACCTCTTAAAATACTGCCCTTAAAACATAATTACCTTGTTTAGTTTATCAGGGGCGGATTAGGTTGTACATTTTAAAACCCTGTATGGTTAAGGAGTTTAAAAAAATAAATTTGGATATCTTGTACATTGAGCTAAAGAAAAGGTACTCTTGTTCATTGTCGATGAAATGAACCGTTTTCGAGAAAAAAATTAGTAAAAGAACCATGATTTCTAATTTGTTTGCAACAAATAAAACGTTTATCAGTATTAAAAACGCGATGTTTTTACAAACGTTACTATGCTACCTACGAAATAATAATAAATATCTTGCATTGACGTGTGCATTTTAAATATTGACATCTTTCATATTGTTTACACGTTGATCATTTACTTCGATATTAATTTATTGAATTGTGAGTATGCAGATATGCATCTTATGTACGGTCTTGCATCTTGTAATGCTTTGGAAGCAAGAAGGTTGTATGAAGAAAGATATCCTAATCGAAATCATAAAACATTTCAGCGACTTGACCTACGTCTACGAGAGACTGGTGAGCGATTCCCAGTTAAGGTAACATTTTTGACTTTCTTTAATAATTTTTAGGAACTTTTGGGAAAACAAGTACTGATGCTGGTGTGACAAGAACAGTAGGTACGGTGCAATTGGAGGAAAATGTTTTGGATACTGTAGCTGATACTACTTCAATAAGCACGCGATAATTCATGAAGTACTTAAAGAACAGTTATTAAAACCTTACCATCTGCAAAAAGTGCATCAACTACTTCCTGATGATTTTCCTAGTAGAATCCAGTTCCCAAACTGGCAGCAACGAACAAACCGAAACTTCGTTAACTTTATTATTTTTACCGATGAAGCAGGGTTTAACAAAAATGGGATTGTCAATTTATATAACTCGCATGTATGGGCTGATGAAAACTTTCATGGCATTGTTGTTCATCATTATCAACATCAGTTCCAATCAATTAATGTTTGGGCAATTTTTTGATTGGACCATGCGAATTGCCGTTACGATTGAATGGTGAACTTTATTTACAGTTCCTTCAGAACGCTTTTCGGGATTCAATAGAACATTTGCCACTTGAAACCCGCCAGCGCATGTATTTTATGCATGATGGCCCCACCCTATTTTAGCTTTGCTGTGCGGGACCACCTAAATAACGTCTATTCAAACCGTTGGATAGGCAGAGGAGGTCCCATTGCCTGGTCTCCATGGTCTCCTGACCTAACGCCACTGGATTTTTACCTGTGGGGTCATCTCAAAACTTGGGTGTATTCCTCTCCGGTTGATACTAGGGAGGAACTTTTACAGAGAATCACATTTCATTGTGATGTGATAAGGAACAATGATGGACTGTTGTGGCGAGTACAGCAGTCCTCTCTTCGTCAGACTTTTAAGAAGTTTTTAATTGAGTATCTCTAATTAGCGTATTTAGGTTTAATTTTTGCAAGCATCAGTGAATTCAGGAGTAAAAATACTTTAGTGTTTAATATTCGTGTAAATTATTTTTAAGGTAGTTTTTAATTAATTTCAAGAAAAACATGGCCTACATTTGTAAAAATAATTTTTGTTGAGGTGCCTTTCAGGGACAAAACTGCATTTTTAAGAATCTTTGTATTTTTTCGGATTAAATAACCTAAACTAAAACTTTCCTGTTCCTTGAATGACTTTCCTATCAAACTTTGTTGCAGAAAAAGAAAGAAAAAAAAAATAGAAATCATGGTTCTTGTTAATAAAAATAAAACATTACTTCCTTTATTATTTTTTTCCTTGAAAACTGTTCATTTTTTCGACAATGAACAAGAGTACCTTTTCTTTAGCTTTATGTTCAAGGTATCCAATTTTTTTTAACTCCTTACCATACTGGGTGTTAAAAATGTCAGCATTAAGATGTACAACCTAGTCCGCCTCTGGTAAACCAAACAAGGTAATTATGTTTTAAGGGCAGTGTTTTAAGAGGCCCTTACGACTGTTTATCATAATAAATTTTCATCAAATTATTTAAATATTTTAAAAGTTATTCAAGAAAAATTTTTTTTCCAGTGGCGTCTTTCAGGAAGCTATATCTCCGTGGGGAGGGCCGCTAGGGCAAATATTTATGACAACTTGTAATCTTCTTTTTTGATGTTCTATCTGAATCCGAGAGATTTCCCACATTTTCCAGGACACCCTGTATGATTTGGTAATTTTGTCAATCTGTTTGCAACAAAATCAATCAATGGGATGGTTTGAGGTACTGCAGAAATACTGATACACTGTCAACAATTATTGTGTTGATATTTTTTATGAAATTGGAGTTACCCTTGCTATCAGAAATATTAATGATTAATTGTATCTTCCGACATTATACAAGATCCTCCTTATCATTTTGATGCTTGACTTGGGAAATTATATCGACCTTGGGTAATTTTCGGTTTATGCAACATAGAATAGATTATAAAGTTTTTTCATTTATTTATTATCATCCAGAATTACATAGATACCTATACAAACATAAAATAATCATAACAATTAACACTTTGCCATATCGTAAAATTACACATACCATGGTGACATTTCATGATATATTAGTCTATTGACCACATCAAGATGATCTTGGTCAGATCAACGAATAGAAATCGTTTGTGGATATGGAAAACTAGACGTACGACATCTAAATATAAATAATCATATCGTAAAAAAGTAATATTAAACACGGTGAGAGCCGACAAGAATGAAAAATCAAGGTTAATGAAAGAGAAGAAGCTTCTAACTGTAGTAATACTCTTGGCAGGCAATATCGAATTTAATCCGCTCCTTTTTTTTTTCGAAAAAGCTATCAACATATCTCACATTTTTCAAGAATCCTGCTAACTTTGAACTTTCTAACGGTTCTAACTTATTAACCCTTCAATATGTTTTTAGAAATGTTTCAAAGAAACCGAAAAATATGGAACCTTCTCCACGCGATTATCAGCGAGATAATTTTTGATTTGGAATATCAATATCAAAATTATTATAGATATTTATCTCATTTGAAAAATGCTTAGTTTCCGAGAGCTCTTCCTTTTTTACTTAATACAAGGACAATTAAAGCTCTCAATTTCTTTGGTACTTATTAGAGGAAAATACATCAATGATATGGCCAAATGTTGATGGACAAACCGACTAACGTTAATGAATGAATGATATAGCCAGTACTAGTTGCTCATTTCATGAAATGTGACTATTTTAATATTATATTGTTGGCCACACCATGATAAAATGAGTTCTATGATTTGGTCACGAAATTACGAAATATAAGTACATATTTTGCACTGCAAGTAGATAGAGTCCGTACGCCGGCTGTTAGAATATCTAAATATTTACTGAAATTAAAATCTAATTAAGTCTATTCGTTTGTTATCAGAATATCATAATATGTGTGTTTTGATATTATTTTTCATATTTAATGTTTTTTACAGCATGAAGCGAGTTCTAATGTTATTTTCTTGTACGTTGTCGTATCTGCAAATTAATTTGGCAGCTATCCTTATTATTCTCATATATTCATATCAAGGCAAAGGTTGTTATAAGAAATTGCATTTCCACCCTTATTAAAATACATTTTCTTTTAGAACCTCATTTTCCAATCTCAACCAAACACTATAAAATTGTAATCTAATATTCCCCATACTGTAAAAACCTCATTCCATACGAGCACCAATAAAGTTGCATGATTTACGACCACAGTTTCAATTTAAAATCATATCAAAGTTGGAGAGATTGAAAATTCCTACCTGTAAGCCTATCTTTCACTTCGCAAGCCATTTAACCAGTTAAACGCATAATATGACCTTAACCTTGCTTAACCCATTTCATCCCATAGTACCCATTTGAGTACACTCTTCAAATAATGGTTTTAGCGACATCTATTGGAAATTTGATCAGATTCGGAGCCAGATATGATCTCTTTATGACAAAATGATGCAGTTGTGCATTGATTTCCAGCTAGGTGGTGCTCTGATTTAATTTTATTTGATATTTCCCATAACTGACTTGTCTGTGCGTGTAACATAATTTCAAATATTTACTTTTATTGCTTTTTCCGTTTATTTCTGTTTTCTGCTGTTTTGGTATATTACTAAGGTATGTAAATAAGATATTCTTTATTGTAGCATTCTCTGATCTTTTCGAGATCTTGAGAAATCGTAAAAAGTTGGCATGTACTCATTTGAGTACAGCGGGTATATATGACGTACACTAATGAAATTTTTTTTAGACCGTTTTTATTTGAAAATGGATCCGAACGATTTTGGAGAAATACCTCCGATCAATTTTTATGGGAAACGTTTTAGAACCCTTGAGTCAGCGGCAGATAATATAGAAGGATCCTCTCATAACGATATTGATGTGATTATTATTCCACCTGATGTTGACTATCAAACAGATAATGAGGATATAGATGAAGATAATTTACAGCCTGAAGTTCTGCCTAAAGATATTCCTGGTCAGATAGAGCTTTACTATGCAAGCGATGATGAAGATAATTCTCTAACAAGAACACCCACCAACAATGAGATCGTATCCAAAATTGACGAAGAGGATAATCTTCCTTTAGCGGAAGTAAAGCGCCGTTTTTTAGCCAAGATAAATAAACAAAAAGCTTGCGAGCCTTTATGGACAATTCAAACCACCGACATCAGTATGCCAGACACCATGGGCTATATGCAGCGCCTAAATTATGTGAAGCAGCAAATAGAAGGTATGACACCTGTTGAAATCTTTGAAAAATTTATGGATGACGAAATCATTTCATTTATTGCTGAACAAACAAATCTGTATGCGTCACAAAATAATAATCATTTATTTCGAGTATCCTTTGAAGACATACAAGTTTTCATAGGCATTTTGCTTATGACTGGATACCATAAATTGCCAAGAGAACGACACTATTGGTGTCTGGACGAAGATCTCTTTGTTGATCCTATTTCCAAGGCAATGTCTAGGAACCGTTCTCAAGAGATCAAGAAATATATACATTTGGCTGATAATTCAAAAATAGACAAAGGAGATAAAATGTACAAAATAAGACCTCTAATGGACAAACTAAATAAAAACTTTCAACAATTTGGCACATTCCATAAGGATTTATCAATTGATGAAGCGATGGTCAAATATTTTGGACATCACTCAGCCAAACAATTCATACGGGGTAAACCAGTGAGATTTGGATATAAGGACTGGATGCTCTGTAGTTCAACTGGCTACTGCTACTGCTTCGACACATATTGCGGTGCGACTTCCAAATCCGATGACCACAAAAGTACACCTTCTCTGCCACTGGGATCAAGAGTTGTTTTGAATCTTTTAAAAGTTGTTCAGGTGCCTTCAGACCACGAAGTATTCTTTGACAATTATTTTACAAGCTTTGATTTGATGAAAACTCTGAGGGAAAATGGATTTCGAGCCACAGGAACGGTAAGAGAAAATCGTCTAAAAAAGTGTCCACTGCTTCAATCAAGCGATATGAAGAAAAAAAGTCGTGGGTATTTTGAATATCGTTACGACGAGAATAACAAATTGCTTTTCGTCAAGTGGAAAGACAACAATGTTGTCACTATGGCATCAAACTATGATTCGGTTGAACCTTTGTCAAAAGTTAGACGTTGGTGTTCTAATGCCAAAGAAAAGGTCGATGTTCCACAACCAAAACTTTTCTCATCTTACAACAACTCAATGGGAGGCGTCGATCTGTTTGACCAAGCTGTGAACAATTACAGGATTAGTATTCAGGGTAAAAAATGGTGGTGGCCACTTTTTACGCATATGTTGAACGCCACTGTAGTGAATGCATGGAGGCTACAAATTACCACTGGAAATAAGGAAATGGACCTTTTAGCTTTCCTGAGAGACATTTCACGCCATTATTTGAGAAGCTTCACGAAGTCTATGTATTCTCGAAAACGCCCTTCAGGTTCAGTTCCGAAAAGTATTCTAAGAAATGAAGGTGGCCATTTCCCAAAGAAGTTGGAAAAACAGCTTCGATGCCGCCTATGTCATCAAAGAATTCGCTGGATGTGTATCAAATGTGAAGTGACACTTTGTTTAGAACGTGAGTGTTTCATAAAATTTCACACCGAATAATAGTTATCTTGTAAAAATTACATTTATAAAATAAAATGTTTACTTGTGTAATATACATATGTTTTATACCTATTCGCCCACTGTACTCGTATAAGTACATGCATCTAACTCTAAAACTAAAAAATAAAAAAAAATATTTTTAGTATTTCATGTACTTTTTACACATGTTCAATTAATTTTTTGCCTCAAAACTAAAAATTTGAAGAAAAAAAAACCTTGGGATCAAATGGGTTAATCGATAAACTCAGTATACAGAGCGTCTATAAAATATCTTAACACAACGCTACCACATATTCCTATGATCAAAGAAAGATGGTTGAAACAAACTTAGTTTTAAAATCAATTCAGTAAGAATTTAATGATCGACTGGGACAGAAGAAGGAATGCAATTTGAACTCTGTAATTTATTTTGTTGAAATTTAGAATTATTCTTGTATAAATTTCTTATTTTAAATTTATTGTAGATCTTGAAAAATACTAATTTTAAAATGATTGCATCTTCAAAACTGTTGATTATCGAACGATTTAAGAAAAAATATAAATCCCATCAGATATCAATTAGATTATAATGGCTATAGTATTTTTCGTAAAGACGGTTTAGAGACACCCTGTTTTTATGCACCTACAAATAAAACGACATTGGTGGTACCTCCGGCTGTGTTCAGATGAAGGTAAAGTAGATACATATCTCGTCTGATGATAATTAGTGCATCATCTCTCCATAATATGGAGAAAAAAAGTTCAGTGAGAGAAAGTCAAGGTCGTACAGGTTGGTAAAGATGTGTCACGTTGATTATAATACCTAATAATTGTAGAGTAAGCAATATCCTTCGAAAAGTACCTACTTATTATAATTACGAAACCATCGAAAATAAAGATTGGTTCAATTAACGTTGAGATTTGTATTCAGATACCCTCAATGTTTTTTTGTGTGTGTTAATTTTCGAAATTTCAAGACCCAGTCAGGGCAGAGAAGGGCTTACTTTAGATGAAAAGCGATACTATATCTAGAGAATTTAAATTTGGGTTAGATTCGAATACAAACCAGCTGTATAGCAACACACATCGACGTCCACACGAAAAACATAGTAAATGTAAACGTCCAAATCGATGATTACAATCAATATAGTCCCTTACTACGATCCAAAGCACACATAATTTACGGTTCGTAGTTGGTTGCTTCAAAACTACCCAAATGTTATTAGGACACCATCTCAATCACCAGATTTGAACGTAATTGAAAAATTGGGGTTGACAATAAAAAATAATGTTAATAGTGCCGCGATATCAAATAAGAATGATTTGAAAGTAAAAATTATGTAAGCTTGGAACATAATTTCAACAGAGTCTGGACCAGGGTTTACTAGATAGTCAAATCATTGCTCAGATGACTACAGGCTCGGATTGCTAATCGAGCAGGACCAACAAAATATTAGCATAAGCTCTTTAATCCGTCAATTTTCTTCTTATTGATTTTGCTATTTTGAGTTTTTTATCATTTAATCTGTGACATTAAAATCACACTCAATTAACGGATTATTTTTTATGAATTTTTGCGCCTTTTAAATAGTAAACGTGCTCCGATTTTCATAATTCTTTTTTCCATTTGACAGATGATTATGGAGAGTTGGTTCCATTGGAAAAAAATCGACATTCAACATGTCCTTCCGATAAAAAACTTCCCCTAAAGGGGGTAGAAGGGGCAATTTTTTGCAAATTTAAAATTAAAAAAAAAAACATTGGTTTCCGAGTCAGAGCATTGGTGTCTCCGCTATGTGGGGGGCAATTATTTTGGAAAATTGAAACTATGAGAGGGCCAAATTAAAGAAGAGATAATATATAGCAATATTTAAATTGGACATTTAAAAAAAAGGGTTTCCCTGTTACGGCAAAGTCTGAAATATGTGAGTTTCCAAGATAGTTTCAAATCATTGAATAAGTATAAGCAGCGTATTATATTCTCTGATGAAAGTTGAATGATTTTGATGATTAATGTTACATTCAAAAGTGTGAAATGAATATTTTTTACAAAAAATTGGACCGATTTTGGTGGACTGAAAAATACAAAATATTGGTTCTGGTGCTTTTGAAGATTGCCAAAATTTTTCAATCTAATAACAACATACAAGTTCAAAATTACCAGTACGAATAGAATTAATATTTTTCTGTATTTTTCAGTGCACCAACTAATAAAATCGGTACCTATGGCATATTTTTGGTTACTGTTTTATGTGAAAGGACACAAAAAATAGAAGGTTTTACGTTCGAAAGTTCGGAGTAGATAATCTAAGGTTTCACAGATTAGTTTGATTGTACACTTTCATTTTCCAGAATTTCGATATTTTTTCCAACAAACATGTAATCATTATGTCCGTATCTATAACATTAATGACAATGACAATAACATAGTAACTTTCCTGTGTTACACGTTTTTCCTATATATAGAATATTTAAATCAGTACCAATTAATTTGAATACAATCCAAACCACTCTGGCAAAACAAAGTACGATCATAAAAAAATCTAGTCACAATAGCAGAGGATGTATTCTTCAGCATGGCGTAAAATTTAATCGATAAAATCGATAAAATATATATATAGGTATGCCTCTTTGTTTGCTACATCCGACGTCTTCGTCAAGCCTGCTTCTCTAAGATTTGCGTTCCTCCATATGCCGATATCGCTGAAGATGAAATGGAAAAAGAAGAAAAATATACCCTTCCTTGTTTACGAGGACGCTTATGTCTCGTTTCCAACCGCTATCACATACAAGTTTCTTACAGTCATAATTCTGCGCAATGGTTCAAACTCGTTCCAACCCAAGAGTCCGAGTATTAGAAAACTCTCACTTACGATTTCTGACAGTTTACAAACTATCAAAATGGTATACAGATTTTCTTTTGAATATTCGGTAGGGACATCTGCAGTGTGGACATCTCTCTTAATATATACCTAATAAGCTAGTCAAGTGCTGATGTCACCATCCCAAAAAAAAACAAAAGTAGAGGTTTCAATTGGTTGAAATATATGTTATTATATTTAGAAAAATCAAAAGATCTTACTTCTGTTTTGTTTGGAATTGTGACGTCAGCACATGAATAGTCTATTCACTAATATATCTACCCCAGATGTATGAGCAGATTTACCAGACCAGAAGCCGTGTTGCTCATTATGTAGAATTTTGAATCCAGGGACGAAAGAAATCGTCTGTGTTTATACTATTTTTTTCAAGATTTTTACTATAGAATATAGGCCCAAAAAAGTATGCTACGTAACTTCAAAACTCTTAAAAAATTAGTTGAAAGTCTTGTTTTGTCTAAAATATACTAGATACTCTTAATCTTATACTGTCCATTCCTTGACTATTCTACTAAATATAGGTTGCAAAAGATTCAAAATAGCTGTTGTCGATTTTTTTATAATTTAGGTAAGTACAGACATGTCTCTTTAAAAATTAATGAATTGGTCAACACTTTAAATACTCTGTAGGCAAAGGTGTATTCAATCTTTGCTGTAGGAGTGTTTGTATATAGAATAATACATACAGGTGCATCTCCTTATCGCCTAAACAAGCTTGTTCCTCGTGGTCAACTTAATTCAAGAGAACTTAGGCATAACTATTTCCCGACCATGCCAGCGCATAGAACATGCCTATCCCTAACTTTTAGCTTTTTATTACTCAATTACTCTGCTCGTCAGCAATTGGTTTGAAAAATGTTTTAGGTTTTTTCTTATTTGATTATTTTGATAATTCCTGATTTATTTTCTACTTGTTTCACTTTAATTTTTGCATGCTTCTTCTTTTGTGAACGTGTACACAATACATTAAGGTTAAGTATAAGACATTTTATTATTATTATTATTATATTTCAGTAGAAATGGATTGACTAATGTTATCAATTCCGCAAGCACTTGAGTTTGATCCCTTAATGTAATTTCATTTTCCGTTGCATTTTCAAAAAACACAGTGCCTAATTTATGAATTTACCATACAACAGTGTTGTTCCAACCACTGACAGGATTCGTCAGATGGTCAATTACATAACAAATAAGAGCCGAGTAAGGGCGAATTGAAAACTGTTGAATATCTGTTTTGGATTTATAGTTGGAACGAAGCCAGTGCCATCCACGAAGATAATGTCAACACTCTGATCAGGCTCGTTGAACCCATCATCATCATCATCATCGTGATCATCATGATCATCATCGACAGCGACGTCATCAGAGTGCGCCGACTCTTAGCCAGACAGACAGACACACACACCATTATCCAATAATCGACAAGAAACTATCGAAGCATCGTCCAGATAGCCATCATCAACAGTGCAGTTACATTGTTGCCACATATTGCCAACGAGCATTGCTGTCTCAAACAGATTGATTACTTCCTCTTGACAGGTGTATTCTCGGTACCAATGTTTTTTCCCGAATCACCTGTGCAATGATCGATCAAATGGAGTTTTACTTTATTTACCTCTTTCCGCTCTGCCATGCGTATGGAAATGCGCTCTGTCGAAGTACAATTGATAAAAATACCAGTATTGTATGTCACGCATTGTAGAATAAAAGAACCACAACGAGTGGTTAATTAAAAAGAATAATAATATGCTACATGGAACAAATACCACAATGCAACTGACAATTGTGAAAATATATATCAGCGATATTCATAAACAAATCTTAGTTTTACATTCTCACTATCAAGCTAAGCCAGTACCGAACTATATTTGTTTATGAATATAGATAGCTTCAGTCATTTTCTTGATAGAGTTAAAAAATATTTTTATAAGACAAAACACTTCTATCTAAAAATAGGACCGACTTCATTAGATAATGGACAAATATGAATTAAATGTTACCTATTTATTTAATTCAAAATCAATCGAGGTAGAGCCCTCAGAGGAGCAGACATTTTTAATAAACTCGTAAATCATTGAGTTTGTTGAGAGTTTTGTATTATAAAACAGGACGATTTTTGTAGGCTTAATCAATAAAATAAATAATGCATTGAAAAGCACAAAATAATAGGTATTTATTACATTGGTAGGTGGTCGAAAATTTCAAGAAGTTTTAAAAATGTTTAGTACAATAACATGCATTTTTAAGAAACAAAAAGAAGTTTGGTGCCAAGAGTCTTCTATTTAACTACGATTGCACAACTTCCAGTACCACTATTCCTCTAGAACCTCATTATTCTTAAAATGGGTTCCAAAGAATGTTTCCTTCCCACAACGCGACGTGGACATATGTGTATAGTTCCTTCTTTAGAATAAACGCAAACGTGAGTATGTCCACTCCGCATTCTGGGTAAGAATTTCGGTCAGTGGTTGAATTCGGTATTTGAGCCTAACATATATATATATAAATAAAAAGATGTTCTTGGGGATGCAGTCATATATTAAATAAAATTCTTTGAACAAGGAGCACAATTAAATTAAAATTGTTATCAAGGCAAATACAGGTTCAGTTAAAAAAAAAATAATTTAAGAATATTGCATAAATACTTACATATATACCCATACATAGACTAAATTACGTTTATTCTGGGCTTGAACCTGTATCTGCCTTAATAATAATTTTAATTTAATTGTGCTCCTTGTTCAAATAGCCACAAACATATAAAGATCATTCAGTAATATTCATTTTTATCAACAAAATCTAGATACTTTCTTACTTATTGTGTTACCATGACAAATATAAATAATGACATTTGTAATCGATGGCTATGAAATCTTTCCTGTTTTTGGTTAATTTATTCTAAATTCACGATTGTAAGTATTTTTAAAATACTATTAAGTTTTTGTTGAAATAATTTTGTAACGATTTGTAGTTTGCCCTGAAGAAGAGAATAAACATTCTCGAAAGCTCGGCTTCAATCAAAGAATTTTATTTAATATATGACTGCATCCCCAAGAACATCTTTTAATTTATTATAAAACCAGTCAAGAATACAAAATCAAAAAATATATATATACAGTCCGTTCATAAAGTATGGAAACGCTTCAATAACTTCTAAAATATTAACATAGAGAGAAAAAGCTCTGACAGGTCGATTTTTGATTTTCATTTTCTACTTTTTTGTGCACACAGCATAATTTTATCCCCTCCACCTTCCAAATTATGACGTTATCATTATTTTTTTTAAATTTTATTATAAACGGCAATCTGGAAATTTTCTGAGCTCAAAAATACCAAATACATGGGTATTAACATAAAAATATATGAAATACAAGGTGCTAAAAATTAATATATTCTGTTTTGCTGCTTTCAATTTTCAATAATAACAATAATATTAATATGCAGTGGTAACTAAGAACTTATTAATTGTTGCTAAGGACTCCGATTCAAACGCATACTTGTTTTTATGTATAATTTGTATAAAATTGGAAGCACCAAATGAAAATATATAAATTTTTAGCACCCTGTATTTAATATTGTTTTATGTTAATACCCATGTCTTTGGTATTTTTGAACACAAAAAATTATCAGTTTTCCATTTATAATATAAAATTATGGCATTCCCATCTAAAAAAATTAATGATGACATAACTTGGAAAGTGGAGGGGATACAATTATGCTGTTTGCATATAAAATAAGAAAATCAAAATTAGAAATCGACCGGCAAAGCTTTTTCTCTATATGATATTTTAGTAGTTATTGAAGCGTTTCCATACTTTATGAACGCACTGTAAACTCCATTTCAAAAAGAGAGCGAGTAAAACATTATGACAATGAAGGGATCTCTATTGTATTGAGACGCTTATTTGCAAAAATTAATGAGCCTATGTATAACTCGTATACTTTAGATTTTAGATCTCTCATTAATTGAAACGAGAACCTTCTTCAATATCAAATTGCAAAAATACGTGGTACCGGCAACGACAACCTTATAGTTAGTTTACATTACAAAAGAGCTGAGATCGTTATTAATGTTGATATATAGGTATTATATAAACTACAGAAAAGATGCAATCTATGTGGCATGTAAAAAATCGTCTACATACCATCGTAGTTGGTAGAGATAGCCGAACCCCCACGAAGTTAGATGCTTAAATGACAGTAGCGTAACATCTACGTGGATACCTTTGCGTGTATGAAGAATAAGCGTGAATATACAGGGTGGAATGGAAATACATGAGACTATCTAATCCAGTAGAGACACAAAATTTAAAACAAAATATCTTTAGTGAAAGATAGTGACAAAAGTCTAATAGTGGGCTATGTTGTATTGTGTTGATAATTTACGGTGAATGCAAAGGAAATACCTATAGAAATAACTATACTCTGAAAGATTACCGAATTCATCTTTTAGGTTAATCTAAAACAAAGTTTTCAAGGTATTGTTTTTATTACTGTTAAAGAAACTGGAGCAGTAATGATAATGTTTTTATTGACCGACTTCAAAAAAAGGAGAAGGTATACAATTCGTTTGTAAGATTGCTTTTTTGTTTTTTTTATGGCTGTTTGCGCGTTTTGCATAGTAAACGTACTCCCATTTAGACGATTTTTGTTTCATTTGAAAGAGGAGAGTTGGGAAATGGTTCCATATTGAGAAAAATCAAATCCAAAATCTCTGGACATTTAAAAAAAATAATCATACGTTTCCGCGCTACAGTCTGAAATCCGACAATCGAAAATTAGAAAGGGAACCATATCCGGAAACGTTTAAATTGAACATTTTTTCAAAAGAATCACGGTTTCCGAGTTTCGCAATGGTAAAGTCTGAAATATGTGATATGCTTATTTCGGCTATGTACAAGCTAAACCTACCTATATCTTTTTGGGTATTAGTTGAACATTCAACAATTTTCATGACCAATGTTACACTCAAAAATGTGAAATAAATATTTTTTTCAAAAAATAGGACCGACTTTATCAGTTGTTGCACTGAAAAATACAAAATAATATTAATTCTATTGGTGCTGGTAATTTTGAAGTTGTGCCGTTGTAGTTTGTTGTTGTAGGCACCAACTCCAAAAGAACCAGCACGAATAGAATTAATATTATTTTGTATTTTATAGTGCAACAACTAATAAAGTCGGTCGAATTTCTTGTAAAAAATATTTATCTGTTCGTGAGCTCTATGGTATACAGTTTACATAAGATGAATGAAAAATCAATGTGGTAAGACAACTCTGTTGCATTAAATGATGAGTAACCATCCACATAAATTATACTAAAGTTTACAGAATAGGTACTTAATTGATAACCAGAGGTACGTCTGGTAACTTTTTTTTTGACCTTCCAACATCAGCTCATTCACCAGTGTCAATTTTAAAACGTTTGAAATATATTCAGTATCTTTTCCATGAATACAAGGATACTTTGTTTTGAATTATTATGGTTTTTACATTCACAAAATCAACCTGTATATACAATTGCCATAAAATAAAATTGTAATGTACTCAATGTATATTTCAATGATCATACCATAGTATTACAACGTGGTAATATCAAAAACATCCTGATCGGAATCAGTTACATAACCCACGCAGTAGGTGATCGTGTACGACTAAGAACTTTTTCAAGTTTAAGAGTTCGGTACATGTTGGAAAACTATTGTACAAAATAATTATTGTTATTTCTTTGTATACGTTCAAACATGTTCTTACTTGTAGGATAAAATAGGCAGCAGTTTTTGTTGATGCGAATGTTTTTGTTTACTCGTTGACGTTGTATTTGATCATCAGATATAATCAATATTTTTTACAAAAAATTGGACGTTATCAGTTGGTGCTCTGAAAAATACAAAATAATATTAATTATACTGGTGCTCGTACTTATGAAGTTTTGGTACCAACTGCACAAGTACCAGCACCAATAGAATTAATATTATTTGGTATTTTTCAGTGCATCAACTAATAACGTAGGTCCAATTTTCTGTAAAAAATATTTATTTCATACTTTTTAGTATTACAGTAGTCACGAGAATCGTTGAACGTTCACGTATACCATTACCCATCATACTTTGCTTGTATTTGTTATTATTCAGCAATCTAAAAACATAGTCGCGGAAATACGCATATTTTAGACTTTACCACTGCTGTAACTAGAAAACCGTAGCTCTATGGAAAAATGTTCTATATAAATGTTGCTATAAATAATCTGATCATTAAGTAGACATTCTCAGATTGTCAATTTTCACATAGTGAACATACATCTATCTATTTAACATCGCTGAAACTCGAAAACCGTAGCTCTTTTAAAAAAATGTTCCATTTAAACGATTCCGGATATTTTGTTATCTTTAATTCTGCAATATCGAATTTTCGAGTTTCGAAAAAAATTGCCCTTTTGAGTTTTTATGAATATGGGACCATTTCTCAAATCTCCTCCTTCAAATAAATCAAAAATCATCAAAGTCCGAGAACCTCTATAAAGCGCGCGCACAAACCAAAAGAAAGCAATCAGGCGAATTGTATACCCCTCCGTTTGGGTTCGTCGGTCAAAAATGTTTATTATTCCAAATTCCAAACCGTATAGGTACCTATGAAAGTATGATTTTTTTAATACATGCTTATTTAATCATTATTATTTACAAGAGCGATAAATTGAAGTAGGGTGCAGGAATATAATAAAAATAGGGCCATCCTGATCTAGTCAAAGAAATTAAAGCGACAATAGCTATATTATTTGTCGATGTAAGCCGAGATGTAAGCTGTCTCCAGGCACAATTTCAGCTCAATCGATCCAGTATTTGTTGCGTTATGGACTGCCTCAATCTAAAGTGACAACTGCTGCCTTTCTAGTTATTTGTTGGGCGAAGCGCTATATAATTTATTAACCGATTTCCTGAAAGGAGGAGGTATACAATTCGATTGTGTGCTTTTTTATGTTCGTAGGTACGCGTGCTTTGTATAGTAAACCTAATCCGATTTTGATGATTTTTTGACCGACGAACCCCGAACGGAGGAGGTATACAATTCGCTTTTTTATGTTTGACCGCGCCTTTAATATAGTAAACGAACTCCGATTTTGATCATTTTTGATTCATTTGAAAGAGGAGGATTGAGAAATGGTCCCATATTCATGAAAAAGCAAATCCAAAATCCCCTTCCCTCTGAAAACCGCCCCCAAAGGGGGTGTAGGGAGCAAATTTTCTCGAAAATCGAAAATCTGAGGACAATATCCGGAAACGTTTAAATTGAACATTTTTTTCAAAAGAGTTAAGGTTTTCTCGTAAGATGATATATTTATTTTCCTATGAAAATCTTTGCATACTATATGAAAGCCATAATTATTTGTAGCAACATTTTTTCCTTATATTTACGGTTTTCGAAATAAATCGGTGGTAAAATGGTAACATATAAAAAACCTGGAGCGTATTTCCGCAGCAATGCTTTGAGATATGGACTGCAATCTTCAATGGGGAAATGTGCTGAAAAGAGGGTACCAAAATTGTGGACTAACAAGGGTTCCTAAAAGATCCGCATAGCGCTGATTGTTGATAGTGTACTAGAACAACGAAAGGAAGTAATGGTACAGATCAGCAAATTTCAGAGTATTCCGACTTGGAAATAATCCTGAAAGTAAAGAATATACTGGAATCGTAATCTTATTTATTTCTAGCAAAAAAGTATTTCAAGTTTTGGAAAAAACTTGTACACTTTTTGACCGACGAACCCCGAACGGAGGAGGTATACAATTCGACTGTCTGCTTTATTTTTTTTTTTTTTTTTTTTTTTTTTGGTTCGTGCGCGCCTTTTATATAGTAGACGATCTCCGATTTTGATGATTTTGGATTCATTTGAAAGAAGGGGATTGAGAAATGGTCCCATATTCATAAAAACGCAAATCCGAAATCTCCTTCCCTCCGAAAACCGCCCCCGAAGGGGTGGTGGGGGCGAATTTTCTCGAAAATCGAAAATCTGAGTTGGTATAATTAAAGATAGGACAATATCCGGAAACGTTTAAATTGAACATTTTTTCAAAAGTGTTACGGTTTTCGAGATAGACGCATGTTAAATATGTATTTTTGCTATGTGGAGAGGACAATTTCTTTCGAAAATTGAAAATTTTTCGATACTACATGAAAGATATAATTATTTGTAGCAACATTTATAATGAACATTTTTTCCTTAGAATTACGGTTTTCGAGTTAAATCGGTGTTAAATGGTAACAACTAAAATATTCAAGCGTATTTCCGCCGCGATGTTCTGAGATCTCAATAATAACCACTACAAGCAAGGAATATACGTGGGTAATAGGATAAGTATTATTTTCATTGATATGGTATAGTGAACGTTCAACGATTTTCGGGACTAATGTTACACTCAAAAGTGTGAAATAAATATTTTTTACAAAAAATTGGACCGACGTAATAGTTGATGCACTGAAAAGTATAAAATAATATTACTTCTATTGGTGATGGTACTTGTGAAGTTGGTGCCAAAAGCTATCAATTTAACTGCAACTGCACAACTTCAAAAGTACCATCACCAATAGAAGTAATATTATTTTATACTTTTCAGTGCATCAACTATTACGTCGGTCCAATTTTTTGTAAAAAATATTTTTGCAAGGCATTTTTGAAGGAAAGAACATTCTCGTTAATCAAAGTCAGAGCATGGTGAGTATGCAAATGCTCAAACGTAAATAAAAACAACATACAATGGATATTATTTTGAACATCAATATTTTAAATTTTCCCGCTAGCCCCTACCTAACTGAGTACATTCTATACTGCAGCGCCTATAGGTACAGCAAAATTGGTTCCATTTTATCAACACTAAGATTGCACTCCTCCTATACCCTCCATACTTTGAGATCTCAATAATAACAACTACAAGCAAAGAATATACGTGGGTATTGGGATAAGTACTATCTTCATTGGTATTAGTGAACGTTCAACGATTTTCGTGACTAATGTGACACTCAAAAGTGTGAAATAAATATTTTTCACAAAAAATTGGACCGACGTTATTAGATGGTGCACTGAAAAGTATAAAATAATATTAATTCTATTGGTGCTGGTACTTGTGAAGTTGGTGCCAAAAGTTATCAATCTAACTGCAACTGCACAACTTCAAAAGTAACAGCACCAATACAATTAATATCATTTTATACTTTTCAGTGCACCAACTAATAACGTCGGTCCAATTTTTTGTAAAAAATAGTTTAATCAAGAGAGCTGAGAAATGTCCCACGTTAAACGAATTTAAAATCCAGCATATCTTTCGCCCAAAAAAAACTGCCATCAAAAGGGATGTCGGGTTATTTTTTTTCGAAAATCGAAAATTTGCAACGACCAAATTAAAGAAGAGACCATATCCAACAACATTTAAATAATTGGCCTTTTTTAATTTCCTACGCTACTGTAGCTGTATAAAGAAAGAATTGTAATCGTGTGAAATTTTCGGTATCGAGATTTTTACATATGTTGATGTTTCAGAGTTTTCTAAGTCTAATAAACATATTTTCTGCCATTGGTCTGTCTGTCTGTGACAGCATTATCTCGGGAACGGATCGGTGTAATTTGTTGCTTTCTTTTTTATTTTGTTTGGTACCAATATCACTCGCCGGTGGCTCAGATTGAGAATCCTTTATACACTGGGTGTTGAGCTATAGCCAGGTAGGTATTGTAATAGAGTAAAATTTTTCATTCAATGGAATTTGCCTGCGAGCGGTAGGAAAGTCCTGAGAGTGGATACACCAGATTTTTGAATGTACGGTTACGAGTTACAGCAGTGGTAAAATCTGAAATTTGTGTATTTCAGCGATGTTTTGAAATCTCTGAATAATTAAAATTTCAAGAACATACATGGGTAATTGAAAAGGAACTATCTTCTTTGGTATAAATGAACATTCAACGATTTTAATGTATAATACACACAATCAAAATTGTAAGAAAAATTACAAAAACTATGTTCCAGCACCAATAGAATCAATATTATTTTGTAGTTTTCGGTGCACCAACAAATAGACAAATTGTTTGCAAAAAAATATTTTACATTTTTGAGAGTAACATTAGTCACGAAACATTCTTTGCTTATACATATTTGTTATTATTCAAAGATCTAATTGAAAAATCGTCGAGCAAATACGCATATTTTAGACTTTAGGCCACTGCTGTAACTCGAAAACCGTAACTCTATGGAAAACATTTTTTATTTAAATGTTGCTACAAATAATCTGGTCTTTAATTTGGCCGTCTAAGATTTTCAATTTTCGAATGAAACTAACCCCTCCATATAGCGGAAATACAAATATTTCAGATTTTAGCACAGCTGTAACTCGAAAACCGAAGCAGACAGTCGAATTATATACCTCGTCCGTTTGGATCCGTCGGTCAAAAATGATATTGATTCCACCAGTGCTGATACTTTTGAAGTGCCAAAAGCCTTCTATCTACTTATAAGTACACGTGTTAAATCTAAAACTTGAGAACTACAATTTTGTAGCTATAAAAACTATACATCATACATAGGAACAAATCTAGAATGTGTTTGTTTGAGATAAACAAATTATATTTAAGAGATGAAAGCTGTATTCTCGTAATTTGCAGTCCTGAAATAATTTTAGTAGAAAAGTTCTTAACAAACTATAGAAAGTAATAACAATAATTTATGTTGGAAGACTTGGTAAGATGATTCAAGTTTCTCTATGTTTCAGCAGTGTAAAAATTAACATTAAATACAACCGCCAGTGACTGTTGACACTCTTATGTAAAATAATTTGATTGTTAGAAAAGTTTCATAGATTATGACGTCAATATACCGTAGGTATACTTATAATATAACATGTAGTAAATGACGGCAATGCTCAAAGTTGGACATCGAAAAAATAATTAAAACTGAGTATTTGCCCTTTGATTTGGCGTTGGTTCAACACGTTTACAACTGAAAATACAGTTGTGAGATTTTCGTTATTGGCAACTATGATCACACGAGGACAATTTTTTAACGTCCAAGTAATTTTTATATCTTCTATTGATAAAGAAGCGAAATATTATTTAAATACGAATGGTTACGTAGCTCAAGTATAACTGGTCACCAAGAGCATTAGGTATTAGGTGGAAATTATTGGAGACGCTATAAGGTAAAGGCATTATTATGGTTGTCCTTAAAATGACAGCTAAGCTTGCGCACTAAAGAAAAATTAATAAGAGAACCATAATAAAATACTGCCTTCCTCTATTTACTACTAGTTACCGTAAGTATTCAAAGTTTCCTTATTTCCCTTATTCAACGAATCTAACCTCACAAAAAACACCATGTCTTTACAACCTTCAAATGTTTGGTTTGTTTGTGTCGTCGTTTGTGTTAAAATTAGGCAAATCACTTTTTAACTACAAAGACGCAGATAAAAGAATAAGGGCCGATTTCATAATCAAATTTAATTTTAATCCCACATTAAAAGATTTATAAATTTTTTGATTGGACATATAATTCAAATTACTTTAAAAGAACGAAAGGTAAGGTGACTAGCGTTATAAAAGTTATTGAAAAATGCAGTATTTTTATTCCGTCATCAAGATATGAGTTAAACAAATTGAAGAATTAACTAATCTCCCATTAGGGATTCATTATGAAATCGGCCCTTAGTTCAACTGTTGCTGCTGCTTATCCAGACAAACTGTCAATTTAAAGAGTGCGTTCCAATAAGTCTTTATTTTTTCGAGAAATAAGATTAAAACCTTATTAAAATAAGACAACCCCTTAATAGTGCCTGACGTAAAAATATATTTTCAAATTGGAAATTCCAATAGCTCCCTACTATCATGGAGATTATTTGTAAATACCATAGACATAGAAGATGGGTGACAGCGAGTCCTCTAGTAATAAAGTGCTCCATCATTCCTGTGACTAGTGATTACCTGAAAGAGAAAAAAAACGCTCGTTAGATAAAGAAAAAGTTAGAAGCGCAGTCTATCTACTTATTACGGTAAAGTAAATAACTAAAATTCTAATATTATTTAAATGTCAAAAAGATGTAATTATTTATGATAATTAAAAATTCTTCATTTAGTCCTTAAATATGCGGGAATGCTTCATCCTGCATAAAAAAAATCATGTGCAGAATCGTACACGTGGTAGAACTGAAACTTCTTGCAAACTACTACTACTACTCCACCACAAAACTCCCATACCTATCGAAAATAGCATCGTACACTCCGGAGATACTTATACAACATGTCAAAAGTATAGAACCCACACTTAATCAGTCCCACGCGCACTAACATATTCCCATAACCAACTCTCAACTCCATAGCCATCGAAATACTTGGCTTCACATAAGAAACACTGTATAATGCTTCCTATCTCATTTTCCCCACATTAAATTTTATGAATTTATGTGTCTGTCTCTTTTTACTGTTGCTTTTTCACTTCAACGACTTTCAAATCACAACGATGCTAAAGAAGTTTTCACTTCAAAAATTCAGTTCTTTCGTGCTTGTTTTGTATTCGAGGAATTGCATAGCCTCGTCAAATTTCAGGATGATTCACCAGAGTTTTTTTGCAATGAAGATATTCCTGAAATATTTGTGGATCATCTGGACATATTCGACAGTTTTGAGTATCGATTGCATAAGAAAATCAGTGGGTTTCATTCTATGTCATTTAATTTTACCTAGGTTCATTTTATATCTGAGCGAATAGTCGAGAAGAAAAATAGTACCTGATAAAATAATCTAGAACCTTAATCCAGCAATGAGTTCTTAATAAATCGACTTAGAATCAAGAACCATAGACAATCGTCGCTGACACGATGAGGGTCGATTGAATAAGAACCAACTAGGATGTAAAAGTCAATGGCAAAGACAATTTATTTTATATTTCACAGAACGAATCTCGATTTTGTTTTCGATGTCCAAATCAAATAAAGAATCAGATCCAGTTTTAGAAGTAATACTTCTTTCCAAACCGTGCTGTACGGCATTTGCAATCATTTGTATGGAAATCACAGTACGAATTATCAATGATTGCATTCACTTTTTTGTTACTAGCTTCGTTTCTTACAGTTCTTCAAGATATTAAGGTATAGCCTATAGTTTGTGACCCCTTACCTCGCAGTTGTTTCTATAATGATTTTTCCGAGTCAATAACATCAAATCATCTCAGTATAACATTATGCAAATAATAACAACTAACTACCAATACAAAGCTGTAGCTACATAGCCTTTAACTACGAAATACAACACTGACTCTCAGTCAGCTCTATCCACTCTCGTCGACTAATATCTTTCTGTGTCCGCCCTTACAGTATCTAATTTTCTGTAATTCCACAGTAGATTATAGACCAAGATGCGGGAGGAGAAATAACAACAACAATTTATCTGTCTGTCTGTCGGTGTGTGTGTGTGTCTGTGTGTATCCTCGTGCTCGCCCAAGGCCTGCTGAACTTTTTACGGTTCCAACAACAAAACAAGCATGTTGCTTGAAGGGATTCTCTGTGCGTGTACTAAGCAAGTAGTATGTGTTATAGCATTCGTTCTCTTTCTTTCCTTAAAAGCAATTACCAAGTCGCCAGCAGAAGATAACACAAGCTCGTCCAAAGGCGAATAATGTGTGTGAGTAGAATAAATGAAGTGATAGATGATGGATAATTCTGTCTTTGTGGCAATTTTGAGAAGATAAATCATCATATACAAAGACTAGAAATATGTTAACAAGCAAAAATGATTTTCATACCATTTGCCAAGTAGATTATCTACGACCATAAGAAAAACTATCAGCAATAGTCGTTATAAAAGTTTGTTCCATTCTAATCATCTTATTTTACAAGTTATTAAAATTAAGATTTTAATGGAATCATTGATCTATTATAGCCTAAGGTTTGCATTTAGGGCAGGGCATGAAGGAACTTGCAAGTACATACATATCAGCTCTAGCAAGCTGATTCAATATAAATATAAGTTGCGATACATTTACCTTTGATAGGTTCAACCAAAATTACTGAATAAATTATGTGTGTTGTTTCAACACACATTGTTCAATAACGACATATAACGACAAAAATTTTGTCTTTTTGACCGACTTCAAAAAAAAGAAAAGGTATACAATTCGGTTGTATGGTTTTGATTATTTTTGATTCATTGAAAGAAGAGAATTGAGAAATGGTCCCATATTTAGAAAAACTCAAATCCGAAATCTCCTTCCCTTCAAAAACCGCCCCCGAAGGGGGTGGTGGGTGAAATTTTTCTCGAAAATCGAAAATCTGAGACGGCAGAATTAAAGATGATACCATATCCGGAAAAATTTGAACTGATTTTTTTTTCAGAGTTACGGTTTTCGAGTTATTGCTGCTCCGCGATGTTTTGCAATCTCTGAATAATAACAAGTACAAGCTAAGCATATATTGTAATATGGGATGGATGCATAAGTACATACTATCTTCTTTGGTATTAGTGAACGTTCAACGATTTTCATGACTAATGTTACACTCGAAAGTGAGATTGGAATTGATTAAGTTAATGTTTTTTGAAAGTTCAATAAATAAGTTAGTAAAAGTATCTAAGTGATAACTGCATACATTCATTTGAATAGACTCTATAACATCTATTCGTTGCAATGAACATATGTTCGCATTATACGGACGTCATCTTTTACAACCAATCCCTTCTGTCTTCCAGATGCATTCGATATAATAATGCACCTACACTTCTTTTTTAGCTTAAAATGGTAAGTAATAACCTAGAGTGTTAGTAAGCAGTTGAAAGTTTCCACAGAAGGAAACTTAAATTTAACTTAAAAAACAAAATCATTTTAACGGTCCAAATCTTACATTATGAAAAAAATCACATTATCAATGTATTACAGAAGCACATAATAAAAACTATTCTATTCAGACAAAAAAAATCTGGTGTGTCCACTCACACGACTCTCCTACCGCTCGTAGGCAAATTCCAGTGAATGATAATAGCGGTAGTAAAGTAAACTGGTCAAATTGTGCCACCACTCATTTTTTTCAGCATGTCAAGACAAACAACAATGGTCATGTAACATTTTTTCGCAAGATGAAACGTTTAGCCAGAATCCGAAGAAACATGTGGAAAATACGGAATTTTATTCAAGCATAACTTTTTTTGTGCATCTTCTCATCTCTCAAAGATGGCGCTGTATGTGGGTGGTAAAGAATACTTTAGGCAAGTTTAATCAAAATCCTTAGAGCCGTTTTGGCGCTACAGTATTGAGCAAATCACGTTTTTTGGCTATAGCTCAGCACACAGTGTATACAAGATTCTCATTCAGTGCCACCAGCGAGTGGTATTGGTACCAAACAAAATAAAAAAGAAAGCAACAAAATACACCGATCCGTTCCCGAGATAATGCTGTCACAGACAGACAGACAGACGGGCAGACAGACAGACCAATGACTGAAAATATGTGTATTAGACTTAGAAAACTCGGAAACGTCAACATTTGTAAAAATCTCGATACGGAAAATTTCACACGATTACAATACTTTCCTTATCCTTACAGCTACTATAAGTAACGTAGGAAAGTAAAAAGGTTACATCTAGATTATCAACTTCGTGTCAAAATGCTCTTTTGACGTTACTCCTCAGAGAAAACTCTGTCAATTTAAAATTAAGATATGTAGGATTAATTTGTGTTTTGAAAATATAATTGAAAAAAAACTACTTCCCAGAAAGGGTAGTGGGTTTATATTGTTGTTGGATTTGTTTCATTCGATCCATAATTGTGTAGTAATAAGGTACTTAGATTCCATTAAAATCATTGGAGCAGTTTTTGTTTGGTACAAAATGCAGTCGTGTGCAGATTATAGGTAATAGTGGCCATTGTGTAAATAGAAGTTCCACTTCTAAATTGTAATCTGCTGGACAGATCTTAGTGTGGACCTCGAGGATCGCACCCATTGTTACTATCATCATGTCTATTCAACAAAGACGATGAATCATGTTTTTCCATCCAAGTATCAAAATTTAATTTGGATTCTAGAAAAAGCTTCACCACCTATCTTATCGTACGATCTCCATCAAATTTTTTCCTCCAAATCCCTTTACACTCTCCTATCGAAGCGTGACCAAACACTATTATCGCGTACCGTCATCATCATCTCCTGAGCCTGCCCCGGGTGCCAGGACTTCGCGCCTGATTACTCCTACAATATCCCCATCAGCTAGCTGATGGAAGTGACAAGACATCAAAGCGCTTTTTGGCGAGCTTATGTGACTCACCATGCATCATATTGCACAGGGCGTGGGGATGGGGATGGGGAGTGTAATGTTGGAACTGCATGGCTATTAGCCCAATTGCGAATTGAAAAATAAAACTCTCCAGTAAGCAACTAACAGCAACAACAGAGTGTGTAGAGCACTGAATAGGGGATGTTGATATGAACGGACGACCTAACTAGCTGTCCTTATTAATAATGAAGGGGAACTTTGAATAGGTGCATTATTGTTGAGGATTATTAGTTACTATGGGGCATTTATGTGGGGGAGGGAGACATGGCGAAAAACGCATGGGATTTTCTGGAGGATTTTTTCCAACGCAATTCTGGAAATGTGTTTTCATTAGATTGTATTGTGTTAGGATGAATTGAATTTCCGATTTGGAGAAAAACCGGATATAGGCATTGGGGGGAAACGCTCTGTCAGATATAAATGCAAAGTGAATAGAACGGAATCAATCACGGAAATTATTTCTGATTTATTTTATTAATCTTCACACATATATAACAGTACCATAAGTATGTATGGTAATATCAAAAATAAAAACAGACAGTTGTTTATACTACAAGTGTTTGAGGGGTCTATTATTTGTCGTGATGATGCAACATGCGCTTAGGTATATTTCAAATTAACTAATTCATTCATTCTTTGCTCACATGTAGGATACATTCTTCCTTCCCGAGTCAACAAAGGATTTTATGCACTAGCACGATAATGCAAATCATGGTTCGGAAAAGACCTTCCGCGCACCGTAGTGATAAAACGAAAAATTGTGAATATTAAGCATTTTCGTCATGGAACTCAGTTTCGAAAATTGAACTTTCATGGAAGGTATAGCAAAAAATAAATTTCCGTCAACAAACATAAAGATGATATTTTCCCATAAAAAAACCAGTTCAGCCTATTCTTGTATCTTTTCTCGGGCTACTAGAGTTCATGCGAAATCAACATTTAACAATTATTCTCTATAAACACATGACTGAATGCGCTGATTAAGTGTGAAATAATCTCGCACTAACCGACAACAGAACACAATCCCAGACATCATACACGGTCAGTTGGATTCGTGCCAAAAACGCACCTATATTCGAAGAAACATGCCCCCCATTATATATCATTATTATATATCGTACAGACGTAATTCAGCAGTTTTATTTTACATAGGTAAAACTTTATCCTTCACTGCTCTTTCAACTGTTTTGACAGACAGCTTGAGGGATACAAGACGTCTAAGAGATTTATATTTTTTCATAGGGTTTCCGCGACTACAACAAGCACAAACATGAGAAGCTATCCATCCAACTATGAAGCTTGGCAAGCATAAGATACACCTAGAGAAACTTCCTTGTTTACACAACATATAGAATAAGTGGAGCCTTCAGTACAAACCGCATGACACAAAAAGAAATCATTCACCTGGTGAACAGATGAGAAATTTTAATGGCAATATTGTATTACCAAAAAGGCGGATTGTTAGTAACAGTAAATTATCATATTCACACCGTTTCACAATGTGAATAGTGATTATATTGCTTTTGTTTTTTTGAAAAATCAGTTTTTTGAAATTTTGACCCCCAAAAACCACTCTTATCAAAAAGTGTTGAATATTTCCAATGTTGTGCCTGAAATTATCTATCGTTTGTAGAAAAAATACAAAAAAATCACGTCGTTCCCGTTCGAGATATTCGCAAAAAACATGAGTCTGTAGGCAAGCAAGCAAGCAAGAAAGTTAATCCGCAAGATAACTCAAGAACGGAACCCAATTTCGAAGAAGGGTTTTTTGCTGTTGGTTGGTATCGGCCCAAGGAAGAGTCCTATTGTTTTTTTTTTAAAGTTTAGATACTCTGGTGTCGACTTACTGCCAAAAAACCTTGTTTCTCAGACCATTTTCTAAGGAAAATTGTCGAAATTCTCAAATTTCTTCACTTTTTTGTGCTAAACGAGTATGCTAATCGATGTGAATATGCCCATGAAGGCTTACTGCCTTAGGTTTTTATGAGACTAGAAGTCTCAGTATAATTTACGTTATTATAGTACCAATAAATGAAAATCTCCCTTTGGACTCGCCCTTCATGAACCTAAATGTATAAAAAATGCTTATTACCGAGACGTAACAAAGGCTAGACTGTATTTTGTGAGTCAATATTTTTCCTGCAAAATAAAATCTACTTCGACCAGCCTCAAACGGCTGCTTGAATTTTTTTATCATTTTATATGAAAGCAAACACATTCGCAACCCTTTTCGGAAACTCTAACGAAGCAAGTTCACATTATTTTCATTTCCGCTTGAATAATCAAATTTGTTCCTGTTCGTTTGTGAAAAGTCTGTTAAAACACAAATCGTTATTTTTATATCCGAGGCCGAAGAGGCGAATCCTTCTTGTGCCTCCCCACTCCTATTCTAAATGTTCAACACCCGCAAAACAAATTCCAGGCCGCTGAGCAGAGCTGAGGCTCGATTGCACCAAAAATTTAATCAACATCAACGAAGCCGTTTCCGCATTTGGCACGATGGGAAAGTTTTCAAAATTAGGACGACAGTTTACATAAACAGAAAGAGAGAGAGAGCACATAATTAAATTAGGAGTCCTAATCTAATATATTAGGACAAAACACGCTACTATTCTCACTACAACTACTAGCACACACACTAGATTCAACACCCAAGCGAATATTTGCACGCTAACGTGATACCGAAGTTTGCACGAATAGAAAATGCAGCCGACACACACAAATAAATGTGCTTGTTAAATAATGTAGGATGGAGATTAAATGAAAAAGTATACATTTATGCACATTCAACAAAAACTTATTTGCCCGGTAAATAAACATCTGGTGCTGTGACTTTATATTTTAGAGAAGAAACCTATTTGTATAATACTGTGAGCAGAATCAACAATAAATATTCGGTGTTTGTCCACATTAAGTTCTAATTAAGTGCTGTATTCCAAAATTAATTGGTATTATATATTTTTTTCTCCAATTTTTAAATGGTTGCTTTGCTAGCTTCAGGTAAAGTTAACACAGCAACCCTTGATAGATACACGTTGTTAGATATCAAAATGAAAGATGATTTCTACTGTGAAATATATAAAAATATGAATGACTCTCTAAGTCAACCATAGAGAAAAGGTAATACAATTACCGCGCTTAGCGATGATGACAACTACTCGGTGAGCTAATAGTCTATCCCGCATTGCATTACATCATCTTTGATAGGTGCAATATTATTGAATACAATTCAATACTTATATTGCAAACTTCTAACCATTTTGCTTTAACTTTCATTCGGAACACATCACAGTTGATTCATGTGTATGATCGCCGATTTCATTCTCTCTCATCAGATACACATATGACTCTAGGATGTGTCCAAAGAAGTGCTACCCCGTTGTGTTTCTGTTAACCTAGTGTTAACTTCTCAACGGTTCTTTGACTTCTTTGACACTTAATGTGCTATACAAAAGATTTCTTAAATCTATTTTGAATGGTTGGTGTGCTAACTTCATCTAAAGTTAACAAGGTAACCATTTAAAAAAATTAAGAGCAATTCTTTTGGAATATAGCACTTAATTAGCACGAAATGTGAGCTAAATATTTATCTGTGATTCTACACACTTTGCTGTGCTCGCTTGAGGTAAGCTATATATTTTGTTTATCAGTCGCAGGATGACATATTTGTCAAAAAGGACTTTCTCAATTTGAATTATTTTCAACTACAATATGTATGATAGAGCATTTTATTTTTCCTCCCACCTAGATATCAAACTATAAATAAATATACTTTTAAATCCACTGAGTAATTTTTTTCGTAATGTTGAATAGGGAGGACATTTCATTTTTATTTTGTATAAATATTATGTTTTATAAAGAAATGCCCGAAGTTAATTCAATATTTCAATAGGCAACATCTTTGAAATAAGTGCTAGGTAGGAATGACATATAATGCGATAAAGAACCAAGAACAGAATAATATTTTACAAATAGGTACATAATTATTATACCGGGGATCGACAAAAAAGTTGTAATAAACAACTTGTAATGTGAAAATCATAATATTCTTGATTTGTATAATCAGCTAGGTACTTATACATAAAAGTATATTGACAAGAAACAACTTAAATCTTTTTTGTAAATTAGACCATTTCTCAGCAAAGATCTTTTGAATGACAAAAGAATCACTATACTTACCAAACTATCAAAATATGGTAAAAGAATTCAAAAATTCTCTAAGATTACAATAAGGTGTCTTACTGTTGAAATTAGCATCTCACATGAGTTCAATGAACTTTGTTTGCATCTTCCTAGTATATGTTTAAATAATGTAGTTGAGCACTGTATTCTGCAGACATATTATATAAATATAGCAAAAACAAAACAAAAAATATAAAACAACCACAATAATAAATGCACGAAAAAATCAACCGGAAAAACTTCCCGTTTTTCATGCATTATATGTTGCAAAAGTCTTCATTAAATGTATGAATAATGCAACAACAAAATCGAATCAACAACAAGAAGGGGGTACCTATATAATTATTTAATTATATTCATTGCCACAACACAGTTGGCAATTGATATTTATTAACAATTATGCACAGATATACTATATATGAGTCATAAATTGTATAGCGAAAACCCACACTTGAAATAAAAGGTTTATTATTAGAAGATAATATTATTATTATGATCATTTTATGCTTCATTCATGTTCAAGCAATCGTTGGCGGAATGTGATCCTTCTAGATAGTTCTATATAGATAATTAATGTCGAAAACGACATCTCAGATATGGATAATTTTATATTTTAACGGAGATGTCTTTCTTCTTGCAGTGTAGTGGGTAGCCTCTATATTTGGAAATTCAAAGTACCACAATATCGCGTGTGTATTATGCAAGGCCGTGAGTACCTACCTGGCGTGAAACCAGAGTTGCTAATCTGACAATTGTCATAAAATTTCATTGCTTATTGCAAACCAGCGGATTTACGCAGAACTATAATTAGAAAAATAATAATAATAAATAATATAATTTTTACAAAAATTGGACCAACTTTATGAGTTGGTGCACTGAAAAATACAAAATAATATTAATTCTATTGGTACTTTTGAAGTTGCAGTTAAATTGAAAACTTTTGGCACCAACTTCACAAGTATTTTGTATTTTTCAGTGCACCAATTAACAACGTCCAATTTTTTGTAAAAAATATTTATTTCACATTTTGAGTGTAATATTATGAAAATCATTGAACGTTCACTTATACCTTACCCATGTATATTATTTGCTTGTACTTGTTATCATTCAGAAATCTAAAAACATCGTCGCGGAAATACTCTGTGACTCTAAAACCGTCTATGGAAAAAAAACAATTTAAATGTTGCTACAAATAATCTGGTCTTTAATTTGGCCGTCTCAGATTTTAAATTTTCGAAAGAAATTGCCCCTCCACATAGCGGAAATACACGCATTTCATATTTTAACATTGCTGCAACTCGAAAACCGTAACTCTTTTGAAAAAATGTTCAATTTAAACCTTTTCGGATAATTTCCTATCTTTAATCTACGGTCTCAAATTTTCGAATTTTGAAAAAAATTTCCAACTTCACCCCTTGCGGGGGCGGTTTTTTATGGGAATGAGATTTTGAATTTGAGTTTTTACGAATATGATACCATTTCGCATCACTATTTTTTCCAATGAGAATAGAATAATTGAAATCCGTTAACGTTTACTAGGCAAAACCCGCGATCATTCATAAAAAAGCAGATTTTTATACCGCCTTCTTCAGGGAAGTCGGTCAAAAACTAGAATTTTCCAACTACAGCTTCATTCTTAGATCATAAAACTTATGGAACCAAAAATAAAAAGCTATTCTAGAGAAGGGATACCTAACCTGACTATAAAAAACAGTCTGTACAGAAGCATAGATCCAATATAGTGTGTAATTATGAGCAATGGGCCCAAGTACGGCGACTGTGGCTAACTTCTAGCAGGCAACTCCATCCCCTTCCTGAACGCCTATGGTGAAGTGATAGCTCGATCCCGATTATACATAAAGATAAGGATAATAGAGTTATTCCCTATTTCCGGTATAACTCCATGTGACTCTGATTCGCCCTAATTTCGCTAAAAAAATAAGCCTGTCACCTGTATCCGTTTGATATACATATAGAGATTTCTCTGATGAATTCATAGTTTTCTCGTTCATATGTAGAATTAAAGTAATTCTAATGAATAGATCTATCGACCAGCGAGATATCATTGCAATAATGTCAAAAATAAGAAAGTTATGCTATACTGAAATTATTACAAAAATTTATGTGCCGGTTTCTTTTGTCGGTGAGTTTATATTCACTTGCAAATAACCTTGCAATTCACGTTTCACCCACTACCAGACATCGAAATATATCAATGGACAGCGAGCGGATGCAGATATAAATTTTGTTGACCAGGAAACTAATTTTCTATAATTATAATCAAAGCAGCTGTAGTGTAAGTAACGATATATTGAGTTTATTAATATGTAAATATAATAAATAACCAAATGCGTACCTACTAAATTCATGATAATATAAAACGAAAGTTTCCTCAATTCATAACAACCAACTTAATTAAGAAAGATTACCATGTAAAATCTCTTCTTGAAAGCTCAAATTAGTTCAATATAAAATCATAGAATAGCATATTTATATTAGATTTCCAACCAGCACCCAGTTATTATAAATGAAGTATTTGATTAGTAAGACGGAACGAATAATGTTGACGTTTGAGTAGGTTCTCTTGAAAGTTTCTAATAAATACAGATGAAGGCTTCGCCTTCATAAGAAGCAAAACACTTTTTGATTACATTGACATGATATGTGCTCACCAATTATTGCTTAATGAGTTATACACAAAGCTTTACTACTGATTCAACTGAGTTGGATATGAATGAATACCTTTCAGTTAAGGCTCATCACTTTCATTCAATTGGAGAATTGAATGCTGATAAGTATTTGTTTATTTTTCAGTCGTTTATCGAAAATCTAGTGAATTACAAGCTATATTATTATAATTTGACAACGTTATAACAGACATTCTTAATTATTATTTAGATAAATAGATTATTACAATCCAGAATAGGTACTCGAGCTAAGAGAAAAGTCCTACTTCTGAAAGTACATGGTGTCCCATGTTGGATTCTTCTGGGGGGTATGTCTGTTATTTTTTATAGATACAAAGATGCGATTTTCGCGAAAGTGTAGAATACAGTGATGTAGATTTTTTTTCCATGATTACTATTTTCAGTTATAAACCAAACTTATGTTTTTTTAACGGAATACCCTGTATATTTATGGACTATAAGATTTGTATTATTTTACCTTCTCAAAAATATATAACAGTATGCACTTTTTCTCAGAAATACGCAAATGAATGACAATTTTCTAAACTTAAACGCATAATTTAATGATAGGCCATGGTTATTGTTTATGACAAGAAACAAAAATAAATGTCAAATATTTGTCCATCTTATCACTGTTTGGATCAACTTTTGCTTTATAAAGCAGTTTATTTTCGTTCTTCTGGTATTTTTATTTAATTGATATCTATCAATGTCTTCGAATAATGGCAATGTATGAAAATTCTGAAAAATATATGCTGGTATGTTTTATACAGAGTAAATAAAATTTATTATTCATTTATATTTCCGCCGGACACTGTTTTGCCAGTGGTATTTGCAGCAAATCGATGCTAACGATTTATTTGGCAGACTTGTTATCTAGTCAGACGATTTTTTTTAACAAGTATGCAGAATATATTAATTTAATGTTTGAAAGTGCACAACAAGGATGCCTTGGAATTGGGGTGTCATGTTTTATTTTGGGCAGACATATATTTTATAGGATTTTCGAAGGAGATCTTACAGCACGTAGATAGTTATTCCAGAACTGCTCGACAGTATTCCATTAGCCCAATATAATGTTGTTTACCTACAGCAAGATGGTGCCCCAAGTCATAACTTTTTAACATACCCCGCTACTTGCGCGTGCAATACGTGTGCTAGACCTGAACAGAGCAGTAGGTATGTTTGCATTCAAAGATCATTGCACATTAGTTTCCAATGAACATAAAAAGTATAAGAATATCCTATTGATTTCTAGAACGCACCACGATGATGAAGTGGACAAAGATTTTCTGAAACCACAAATTATCCTTGAATATAATCGTACAAAGTCTGGAGTGGACCTTGTAGATAAGATGTTCGATCATTTCGATGTGGCTAGAAACAGCAACCGTTGGCCACTTACAGCTTTTTTCAACATCCTCAATATTGCGGGGATTAATGCTAGGTACCTATATGTTTATATGCAATGAACAATAGCTCCTAAAACCCACTAGAGAAATTTTTTAAAGAAAATCTGTGAAGGTTTAGCAAATTCCTAAAAGAATATATTCTTGAAATATTCCCAGAAATATAAGAAAGAGAGGATTCTTGCTTCTAAAAATCGAAGAACCTTCAACATCTGCTAACGCTCAAGAGCATGAAACTCTACAGATGCCAAAGAGGTCAAAAGCTGAAAAAGGAAGATGCTACTTTTGTCCAAGAAACCTAGATAAAAAGACACCTATAAGCTGCCTCAAATGCACTAAATGCATTTGTAAAATCTATCTATCTATCTAAGTTGTTTTCAAAGCTTTTCTAACAAATAAATGCCTCAATAACTCTGAATCCGAGAATTAAGGCAATTAATATTTCTTGTTACCATTCTTTTAAATTTTTTGCATGTGAATTTTTAAGTATTCTGAATAATTATATTTTTGTGAATATAAAATTTGTTTTATTTTGTAAAGTATAAAAATAAGTGTTTCTTACATAACTAATAATAATAATAATATCACAGCCAAAAAATTAAATATTGGAAATATTATCATATAAAATAAATTGGGGTATCTAAATACCCCATGCGAGTACTGATGAATAAAATCAAGGCGCGAGTAACGAAGAGTTGGGCATTTCTTGATAACTTTCCTCAGAAATGGATAGGTATCAACGGACCTGTTAGATGGCCTCCACGATCTCCAGATCTCTCAATTTTATATTTTGTTGTATAAAATTATACTTATAGAAAATGAAGTATATAAAACACGATATGACAGCATAGAAGAACTTCGAGAGGCAATTCATTCAGCCTTTCGAAATCTGCGAATAAGATCAAAATGGTTCTTTTTAATGCAAAGAATTACAAAGATGTGCCAATTTTGCACTAGAGAAAATGGTCGTCATTTAAAAAATCACCTTTAAAAATTTGTTTTATCTTTTTTTATTAAGGTAATTTTTTGTGTTTGTTGTATTATTACTCTATGTTACAAAACTGTTGTTACAAACTGTTATAAAAAACTATAGATATCTTTGAGAATGTTAATTCTTCTTTAGTACCTAATATTTAAATTTCAATTCAATATTGTTATTCATAGACTATCATTACATTATGCATTTAATTTTAAATGTAAAAAAAGTAAAAAAATATACATTTTATAGTCTTTAAATATACAGGGTGTTCCATTAAAAAACACAAGTTTGGTTTATAGGAGGGTGCCAAAATGCAACACTTTCAAAAATGCACTGTATCTTAAAAACTAAGAGGGCTATGAAAATGTTGTTAACGCTATCTTTAGTTTCTGGAAACAGTAGCACACTGTCGGGAAAACCGCAACTTTCTATCTATAAAAATAACGGAGATACACCGGAAAAGTACCCAAAATGGGACACCCTGTACTTATAAATTCCATAAAATAAAAGAAAAGTGGTAGTCTCTTCATATAAGTCCTACTTGATGTCCAAACCCCTCCCCCTATTCAATAAAATACTTCAAGAACACGACTGCAACAAAAATAACGGATTTGCAGAATATCCTTCCTTCAAGAAAAACCGCCTACAAAAGCTCTTTTAAAATTACTTCTCAATGTCGTTTTGTCTTTGATTGAAGAATGGATTTGCACGAATAGATACATGAAAGCGTCTCAAGTGTATCAGCATTGACAGTCAAGTATAAAGTCCTCGAGTAATTGCTTCAACAAAAACCGACAACAATATCAGCATTCATTTTGACCTCTTGTATTACTTTATTAAAAATAATTACAAAAGACAAAACCTCTTTTGATCAAATTATTATGTCGTGTGGATGATTTTGATGCTTAGTCATCATAATAACTATATAGTTATACCTCACACGTTTAGCTGATCTACATATCGAAACAAATATCGACTATAATATCTTACAAGATAATTAGATTCCACCCACATCATACATAAATTTCATTGTACATTGTTGATATTTTGTACACAGTAAAGTGAATTATTATTATTTTTTTACTTGCTGTCATTGAGTGCATTATACAGTGTAGAACAACAGAATGAAATAAATCGATTACTACATTATATTCTGCAATCTTATAAAAAATCCTGACACTCCAACTTTAAATCAAGAAATGGCTTTCTACAACGACAATGTTTTATCTCTTCAATTCAAAATATCTTTATTTATCAACCTATGTTATGTTATGGGGTTCATACACATGTCCCTCAACTTGGTCCATTCCATGTAAATGTTGAATCGCATAATAGACTATGAATAGACCAAATCAAAGTTGATTAACTTTTTAAGGAGACCAAAAACGCTTTTGAGACTCGTGGGCGGACGATTCTGGAAACTTGTTGGAGTGTACAGGGTTTTTCATTAAGAATGAACAGGTAGCAGTCTCAGAAAGAAGCTAATAGTCGTGGAACGGTAGGGAAAAAATTCTTTTAAGGAAATCGACTATAGGAAATTGCTGGAATTTTTTTCAAGTTCCCAACTATACCGCGAAGGGCGTAACCACTAATGACATGTATAAAAATATTTTTTTTTGAAAATAGCCTAATATAAGTTAAGAAAAAAGTATTACCAAAGTAATGCTGCTAGAATTTTGCATCTTTTTGATCTTACTTTTTATTGTAGGACGTTCAGAAAGGGCAGACGAGATGAAAGAAGTTTTACTCATATTTTAAATGAAATGCTACAATTAGTCCATCATCCATTGTTAAATAAATTATTATCAAAATAAAGTTTAATACTTTTTTTATTTGTCATAGCATGCTTGATCACGGAAACTTGAAAAAGAAGTTTTTTCAGAGAATTTATTTAGAAGAAAAAACATTCTTTTGATAATAACTTTGGAACGAATTCACTTTTAGTTTTTGATGAAAGAATTGTAGCCTTCCTTTTAATATTTCAAGAGAAAAAAATGAAAGTTTCAAAATAGCGATCCCTACCGTGAGCAGCTAAAAGACTAATAAGGCAAGGTTATTTTCCTTACTCAGCAAAGCTTCCTTTCTTAAGCGAGATATAGTATGATGCTAAAGTATGTTAAGGAAAACCAAATTTATAAGCATTTTACTCAGTAAAACTTCGATCTTCCCTACTGCCCTTATTTCATGTCCTACAATTTAAAGTGATAGATCAAAAAGATGCAAAATTCTAGCAGCGTTACTTTGACAATATTTTTTTTAACTTATATTGGGCCGTTCTCAAGAAAAATGCATTCTTATACACGACGATAGGAACTTGAAAATAATTTTCAGCAATTTTCTATGGTCGATTTCCTTAAGAGGATTTTTTCCCTACCGTCCGACGACTATTACTTTCTGAGATATGCTACCTGTCCATCCTTAATGAAAGCCCCTGTATATGGACAAGTTGACCAACTTAGTTCTCAATTTCAGTTTGGTTTAAGTAACAATCACCAATGACGAAAATTGGAACCACTTTTCTGGATAAAGATGATTGAAATACATTAAACTTTTATTACAATTCAAGTTTGTTTCAAAATAATACGTTGCTTATGCATATTCAGAGATTTCAAAACATCGCGGAAATACACATATTTCAGACTTTACCACTGCTGTAACTCGGAAACCATATTATTTTCTGAAAAAGATTAATTTTTTATGTTGCTACATATAATCTCTTCTTTAATTTAACAATCCCTTATTTTCAATTTTCTAAAAAAACACCACACAGCGGAGACGCTATTTTTTTGAATAATGTCCAATTTAAACGTTGCCGGATATGGCCTCTTCATTAATTTTGTCGATTCAAATTTAAAAAATGCCCTCTCTACCCCTGTGGTAGAAGTTTTTGACCAACTCTCAATAGTCCTCTTCTTCTTCTTTGAGTGCCATACTCGTATTTGAGCGTTGGCGGCTTCTCTGCCTTGAAAGTGATACCACAGACAAGGGGACCTACAGTTTAACGTGGACTCCGAACCACCGATGTATCCCAAGATAAATCTTAAGGGCACACTCTTCCAGAGAGCTGTACTAGGGAATATATACTCTCACTGGTTTCCCGTTGCCTTGCGAGAGGAGGAGAATGCAATGCGACAGAGACAGGAACGCGCGCCCTCATCAACGGTCACTCGTCCAAGCCGTTTCCATCGTATTGCGCTGCTTAACTTCGATGATCGAAGTCGGTCAGTGTTAACCCGCAGCTACGCGCTCCTCAATGAAAAAAAATCACAAAAATCGGAGCACATTTACTATTTAAAATGCGCAAAAATCCATAAAAAAATATGCAGACAAATAGTCGAATAATTGTATACCTCTTCCGTTTGGTTCGTCGGTCAAAAATTTAAGAATTTCATGAAATAAATTAGCTTTTGCCCGCGACTTCGAACGCGTGGAAAATTGTCTTCAATTCCATGCGGTACTTATTGCGTGATGTGTGTACAAATATACAGACAGACAGACGCTGTAAAATGGAACCTGTATTTTAAATTGGACCTCTAGCAATAAATAAAATTTTGTTAAAAATATTTTTTAATAATGTATTTCCTTGCATGATTTAATAAACTGAAATTGACGTGTTTCAAGTTTTTTTTATTAATATGCACAATAATTAAAAATAATGAATTTATTCCATTTGGTGGTTCCACACTGTATGTAAGTTAATAATTAAAAATGCAAAAGGTATATAGAGAGGTATATAATAAATACATACATAGTATGACTCATTATTCAAACTCATGATCCAATTTGAATTACAAAGACGATGTTTGGGGGGACGTGGATTGATGATGAAGTTCACCATAAATATATGAGTAAGCGGAGCGTTTGTGCTTCGAAACGGTGTTTACTTTATTTTTTGCTTCGTCTTCTTCTTCTTCAGATTTGACGTTTCACAGCTCTGGGCAAAATTATTGTTTTGCCGGTTAAATTGATTTGGTATCGTGGTTATAGAATTTACTCGTATATTTTATGGGTTAAAGCGAGAGACTTTATGATGATGCAGGAAATTTTCAGGGCTAGTCGCCATTGAAGTGTCTTTTAATATTTACTTGAATCAACACGTCCATGCAGTGTCTATAAAAAATATCTGAGAGATGTTGATGCAGGTGTTTGATTAAATTCACCCAGCGCTATCTGAATGCATCTCAACAAATGCTGATATTACTTAACTGTAATTATCAGAAATTTACATTAACTTTATTAATGAGCAAAATATTTTTGATACAACAGTCTATTTATTATGCTTTTATGGTGACATGATATTTTAGCAGATAAAAATCGCTTCCCTGAATTTAATCTCAACGTCAATACCTATATAGGCAGTCGGTAAAGTGGAGATCAGATTAATCAATTTTATGGTCTTTTTGACCGACTTCCAAACATGGTGAAGGTATACAATTCGTTTTTACGTTTGCTTTTTTATATATTACTTATTGTATCTTACACAAAAATAGTAGTTCTTGTGGTTTCGAAAATTTTGATTCTTACAATTTTTAGTTTTATTTTTTCTGTTGTGCCTACGCTGAAAAGCCTCACAAAAAATGGTGCTTACAGTATTATCTATCATACAATATTTCGTTTCACATAAACCATCATTGGTTTTCTATATCGAATCTTTAATGCCTGGGTACAGTCCACCGAAAATTTGATCCCATTTTTCAATTTTATTTAATCATACGAAATACGTTTTGTTAACAGAAAATGCTAAATTCAAAATGAAATGTCAAAAAATAATGTGTCGAACATGTCTTATTCTTTCAGGTTGCGAGTTTTTGTATTGTTGAATATTTTTTATTCAACATGGAAATACATAGATTTACAAATGGGAACATGCTGGATATATTTTGCTGTATTTATGAAATCTAACTTATTTCAAAAGACCATAGATTTCTAATAGTTAAAAACATCGGTTGAGTACACCCCGTGTAATTCGCTAAATATCTCTACTACGAGTTGACGCTGTATCTTCTTCCTCACGTTGTATATATAGTTTTTAATATTTCCTCAAAAAACAAACGTAAGGAGGTGTCTTATATGGTGATAAGGGAGGACAGGAAAATATCCAAGGAAACTCAAAGACTTGCATGTAAGGAAAAATGTATTAAAAGAAGAAAATATTATAATATAATTCTATTACATTATAAAATTTATATGATATAAAAGCTTGTAGCGAGATTTACCAATGTATATTTTCATGAAACAGATAAATTTTTTGTAGGAATTACAAGATCAAGTTACATGTTGTATTCTTTTTTTTAGTCTTTTAGATGAATTAACTAAAAGCTTGTTTTTAAAAATGTTTCTTAGTAATAATTTATTTTGAATTTTCTAGTTTTTGCTGAACTTGTTTCCAAGTCTGTTCATTCATTTAATGCGTCGTTGTGTGTCTGTTAATTTAGTTGAGTTTAGTTTTTCAATAAGGAGAGCTTCTAGTGATTTGACCCTACGTCAGGCCACGCTGCTTGGCCAGCAACGAAGATTCTTGAGCCATGATAAAGTGTATGATATATGGGTCTGCCATATTGAGTTTAGAATGACGTAATTCTATTAATCGTGTTCTTTTCAGCAAACCTTTAGATTTGATTTCCATATCAGAATGGTCGATAAACAAATGTTGTCTGTCATTTTGAGCGTTCACAATATCGGACTTAGTGCGACATCATTTTACAACACTGCCTTTGTTGACCAGGAAACATTGTAGACACCATTTTTCAGAGCCGAAAAAGATGCCGCGAAAAAGTACTTTTAATTTGTTGCTAGGTTATTAAAAAAACTACAAATTGCTAAAATCTGTTTTTCTCAAAAATCTCTCTTTCTTATTCTACCGACTCGCCATCTTTTACCGTTTTCAAGATCCTAATGCCTTCCCGACCTTATCTTGGACGGCACTGTAGGGTATCGAATTCCACCATTTTATTAATAATACGTCCAATTTGCCTATAAATCTTGAATTATCAAAAGAAAAGCGTAGGTTTCAAATTTCATAATATCATTTTAAATATATACTATCAAGATCAAGATGAAAGAAAACAAGAACATAGAGGAAATCATCATCATCGGCATTATGGTACAGTTATAGATAATACCCCGCCTCCAGTTTATATGAATTATTAATAATAAACAATTACCCCATCTACCCGATGCCTATCACTTTACACAAGTTATTACGCTTCTTCATTTTCTTAGTATCTTCTTTCCCCCTCCCAATGCTTATCTGATCGAGATCTTCACAATTATTAAACTTCTGTCGGCCACTTGCCAAAGAGGAGAAGTGATAGAGTCAGAGCAAAAAGAAACTTAAAATATATTATGTAGGTAATATATTTATTATGCTCGGTTAGCTACCGCTCCGGTTCCGCAGCTGTGGCGGTGCGTAACGATGAGGAAGAGAATATGAAGAAATATACAGGGTGTTTTAGCGTGACTATAGCACCATATATATATATATATATATATATATATATATATATATATATATATATATATATATATATATATATATATATATATATATAAGGTTTTGTAAAAACTACATTTAATTCAAGATAAGGCTTTGACATGAGTTATAAAACTAAGAGCTTTGCTATTATTACGTGTTTCAATATAACGATGGTCCTGATCTGTTATGCTTTATTATCACAACACTGCGATTCCAAGGTGCTGAATCTCATCAGCACGACACAAGTGGTTCGATGTGTCTGACGAAGCAGAAGCAATTGGCTACTGATAATTATACGGGGTTACGCATAAAGGATCAGGAATATCGTAATATTTGGTGCGTATTCCTTAATTTAACCCAGCATGTTGATCACCAATGCTAGAATGGATGTCAAAAGTATCTCCAGTCACACCATGAATAAAATGTGGCGTAGATCAATGACATTTTTACCATTGACCACCAAACTAGGTTACATTACGGTATACATCTTCGAAAAAATCGATACTCTTTCAAATATTTTGATTCGAATAATTCGAAAACGGAGTCATTTATTAAAATCAATATCTTACAGTGTGATGGATTTCATGATGTAAGTTTTTCGATACGTTTTAAGGAATTTTGAATGCCAAGTTATGGCTAGATAAAAACGCTATAAATGTCATTTTTGCTAATCAACTCACATTTAGGAAACATTATTTTTGCAGTAACCTGCTTTAGAAGTTCAATTTGAGAGAAATATGCCCACACCTTTGATCAAATCTGTATATGGCCAAAACACAGGACTTCAACGTGATCAGAAATGTATTTACTTGAATTCAATAATAATTATATGTGTTGAGATATATCTTCTAAAATTCTTACAAAAATCAATGTATCTCAAAAAGGATTGATGTTTTCCTCAAAACATCTATAAAGGGCCATTCGTGGTGAAGCACCCTGTATATTGCTGTAGGGCATTCATATTCTCCACCACGTAACTCTTGAGCGCGCCTTGCTCAACGATGACGACGTCGACCACGACGACTAGTCGTCTATCCCCTCGAGCAGAAAGTTATGAATCATGGATGAGGCTAGAATGTTTTTGAAAATAGAAGAAACTCTTGAGTCTCCGTATAATACCTAGTAGAAAAGACACTGAAGAAGCACTTGCCGCACGGTCACTGGGTTTCTTAGCCGCCAGGTTGGTTAGATGATTCTTTTTCAACCGTAGAATAATGAGGTAATTATAGGTCTTCTTTTTGGAAATACAGGGCAAGGGCGTTTGGGCTTCAGAGGAAGCTTGAATTTTTAAGGTTCTAGATAGCTCGTAGAAATATATTGAAAAAATGAGGTAAAGAAAAAATGGTTTTTATAAAATGTTAAGAAACCGATATGATGTGGTAGAGAAATACAACATCACATGACTGAATAATTATTTTGATCCCATAGAAACAGAATATGGTTCATTTCACAGTTTTCGGAATGAACGTCATTACCAGCATATTACCAGTAATTGAAATAATATGCCAGACAGTATAATCACTAACGGAACAAATGTACTAACTGCCAACGATAAATTATATTCTAATTAATTTATCGATATTACGGAAACAGGTCCTGAAAAAAAATCCTAAGCAAGTAACTGGCATTTCAATAGCATTATTAAATGTTTGAAATGTATTATAATGACTGATGAGATATATAATTGCGTAGGGAGGCTTCCATGTCAAAAACGATTAAATGAACCATACCGAATATACGATTTCAGAGAAGAACTAGGTACTGCTATTATTATCATGATGTAGGTAGGAATTGTTCTAAAACATGGATCAAAGTCAATCAAATCAATGTTTCAAATTTCTGAACCAAATAGCGTTTACCAATATAATTTAGCTTATCAATAGATAGGTAAATATATGGATAACTACTTATTCATACTATCATTTTGCTAAAGAGTGAATGAACTTTACATATGTATAAATATGTATTTACTATCAACACATAACAATCATCAATTGATTTCATCGTCTTCTATTGACTTTCTTGTGATATGTTAAGCTAGAAAAACATCGTATAGATATAACATTGAAGAATTATTTTTATTGCACCAATGAAACACCAACCAAAGAACCAATTTTTAAAAACGTTTCGATATTGTTTCAGGCCCTAGCTTAGATGTAGTTCGGTTCGTATGTTATGTAATTGATAACATGGCACCATTGAGACCAAATAAGCTTGGGTACCGATTTGATTGAACAGTCATTGTAAATAAATTGACAATTATGAAATAATAGTTAGTTTTCTGAGTGGAATACTAATAAGTTTATTAAATAGATAATCTTTTCTGACAAAGCAATTGCAAGTGAGAGATACATTTTATGAATTATAAAATAACACGCATCTGAGTTTGTGATCCGCTAGAATAACTTTAACAGTACGTCCTTATCCTAAGTGCTGAGGAAGCCTTCATTGAGGGTTCCTCAAATTATAAAAGGAGCCTCATTTCAGAGTCAAATCTCAATGCTCCCTTCCAAAAGGCAGACATTTACTAGGATTTTTTGTATTTTTCTAATGGCAACATCGTTAATCCCAAATCGATTAGGTCCCGCGTTCCATTCATTTATCATTTGTGAGGTTAATTGTTCGTTGTTAGTAATACAATTGATTTTTATAATTTGACCTTAAACGGAACGGAAAAATTATATGAGTATGATAGAATTTTGAAAACTCAAATGACAATTTTTGACACTGATGCTGTATTCACGCAAATCACCACTTACCACCTATGAGAATGGATTATTACATGTGGTTAATTATCTGTTATTAATATAATATTGAAAATCTACAAACTCGAATACTGCCTGTAGCATAGAACAGTAAACTAACAGCCCTTTTAATGAATCTGTACCTAGCTTTTTCGAAACGGAACATCGTCAAATAATTCGAATAGATCTTCCATGTTGCAGATGTACCTTTCAACAATATCTTCGTCCTCAAATTCATCATCGGATTGATTCAAAAAATCATTGTCCATTATGCTCCGTAAAGTAATCTGAACGTGTGTTTAAACTATTTTTTCTACAAGTTTAAAACGGTATGTTTAGAGGTTATAATCAGAGAGAATTGATATTCGTTGCTAGGCGAGAACTATATCATATCAAAAAAACATGAAATAGTTCCTCAGTTTAGCACATCTTTAATCATCAGATCTAAAAGGAAAAAGGAACGGCGAACAACATTTTACCCTACTATTGGGAATCTGTACATCGCGCTGCTCCTAAAACAGACAAAACAAGCTTCCAGAGACAGACAATCCACCTTAATAACCGAAGGCGATTGAACTTTCCGCTTGTTATAGCTTATGGCTTATCCATCTTGTCGAATGTGGTGGAGGTAGATAGAAAAAAAGAGCACAAGATCAACAACAACATCGCATAGACAAACTTACATATATATACACTCACATCCGCGTTCTTGTTAATGCCCTTCTATCTACCTTCACTTCCATTGATGCACATGCAGTTAGCTACACATACCTACCTCTTATAAGATATCGCTATTTATTTTATGTGTTAGAGGACACATTTACATTTAGATAAACGTCACATTGGTGTGTCCGTCTATCTGTGTGTAGAATGCTGAGCAGCCAGCACCTCGTTTCCACATTTTATGGTAATCTTAACACATACTTGGTATATATATATTATTATGCTCAAGTGCAAGAAACGAGAACAAATTGTTTCGGAACATACAAAACATACACACATAAGAAGTTGACTTCTTGTTTAAGTGCTTGTTAAATGTATTATTATATGGGTATACTGCTATTTTCTGAAGCCATCCGGATTATACGAAGCGTGTGTTAGATGATAGTGCAAACATGAAATGGTGCATGAAAAGAGAGGAGAGTCAGCTTACCCACTCCATCTTTAAATAGACTAGAGGATTTTGTGATAAGAAGGAGTTGTTCTCCACAATCTACAAGGTTTGACTTCAAAAGTTTTCTACGGTGCTAATCCGACTACATGGTTATACGAATCACGCTGTAATCCAAACAGATGTGATATGGTAGTTTGAAATCAACCATTTTGAATACTAAGGAAATCCAACAAAATGATAAGGATAAGCTTAGGGCAATTTCCAAGATCCCCGCTGTTGAAAACGTGAACAGTCATGGTGAGGCAGACGCTCGACTAAGGCTGGTGTTTCTTTCAAAATTGGATTCCATTTTGACTGTGTTTTGGGTTTAAAATCGATTAGCTGCAAGACGGATCTTGAACAAAGATCGGCACAGGCACGTCTCAAGATAATTTCATGTGGTTGCATATTTCATCTGTAACTCCTTCTTTTCGATCCTAATGAATATCTCGATGGCATGTATTCGAACCAATAGATGATCAAACGTTTTTTTTTTGAATAGAAGTCAGCTGTCCACGCTTCAGTGTGTCCATAACACCAGTTTGATCAACACAATAAACGTATTTAAATGCTGAATAATTGAATATGATTAATCAACGCTGCTTCGTTCGGGACTCAAACTGAAGGACAGGTTGAATAATGTATGGACCATAAAATAAGCCTTATATCAACGTCACGAACTATAACTATAATGATTTAAAAAAATATATTTCAACTCTAACTGGTGTCAATTTCAATTTGGCAAATTGATACGATTGGTAAAAACCCCGTATACACATGTTCTTGGCGGAATCGTTGTGATTCGTATTGCGGCCAATATCTTAAACTACTGAATGGACTTGATAAATACAGACCAAACATTAAGAACGCTTAAAAAGTTACACTAGATTAGACTGAACATTTTTCTTTCGATAGACAGACAATCTAATAAGGAAACTTGATGCCAAAAATAATTACAATTCATTCTCCTACCCAAACCAATAGTTGGAAGACATCAGCATTAATTAGAATTTTCAATAATCAACTGCAACGTCAAATAAAAAACTACAAATAATCAATAAGAATTTCTTCATTTCAGAAAATATCCTGAAATTAATAAGGTAATATAAACATTCGGAAATAGTATTTGTAAGTATTATATAATTTCCGCTCCTCAGTCATTTATTACCAAATAAATGACAACATTTATAAAATTAGAAGATAATCTGATGACATAAGACATCATACAGAGAAATATGATATGTGTGTACTATTACATCACCTTTGAAAAAAACAAACTACAACAAAAAAACATGAGTTAGTATTCGCACAAAGTATAAAAAATGTGGTCCAGTAACAATAGGACTCTTACCACAAATAGTTGAAAGAGATAATTTGAGACTAGACACACATTTCTAATTAGCGTATTGTCTTTCAACTGCGACCTCACTCGCAATTCAAATTCAAAGAGATAGAAAGAGGTGAAATTCTAGTTCCTAGATCACAGGCGGCTTGCTTTTCTCTACTGGCCGACGCCTATTCTCTCTTTCTCTCCCAGTTTGTTTTCAGAACAAATGCCAGCATATATATGCATATATAGACATTGTATACACGTGGGAGGGCCTTTGCCCATCGACCTATGCATACCAAACTAGAACGATGTAATTGCTACGTATAAACTGGAAAAACATACCTATATATAAGTACATACGTACAAATTTAAGTTTTCACATGAAAAAATCTTTATAATCTCATCATTGTTTATAACACTTTTATTTCTAATTAGTTTTTATTACTTTCGGTGGTTTCCATCTAATGGTTCCGCAGCGATTTCTCAGACCCAATATGGGCATCTCGCCGCCTATCAAGTTACTCATACTCATATTCACTTAAAGTTTTAGCTTCTTTAACCTTTTAGCTCTAATCTACACGATAAAGGCAGATCTGCTTATTCGTTATGTCAGCCAATATGTCAAACGTCAGTAATATTCTTGCACATTAAAAACTATTTTTATTTTTACTCAAAATTTACACTTGTTAATATTTGCTTAACAACGTAAAAAACAGTCGAATGTAATTTCAAATAAACGTATTCGTCCATGGCTAACTCAACTCAATTTACGACAAATTTTAATTTATGTTGATAACTTACTAAAATATTACCATGTCATCCAAGAAGAGAAATTTTCATCTTTTCCTTACCTGAAAACAAAAGAAATAAGATTAGAAGAAAGAAATCCAAAGATTACTGGAAAAAAATAAGAATTAGGTAAGTATATTTAACAGAACCTTTAGTTAAAATTTAAAACTTCATAAAAATGTTTAGTGAATAAAACAATCCCATAAATTAACAATCAATGTCAAATTCGATGAGCAGATAGAACAATAACTCAGAAATAAACATTGGATCAGCAGATCTGTAAGCGAGTCAGCAAATATTAAATTTTGTGAAACTATAATAATAACAACTCTTTAAATTTTTATTTTATACCAACTAACATTGAACCGAAACCTTACTGGAATAAGACATCCCATTAATGATACGATCGACTTTTTCCGACTGATTGCGATCGATTGGTGACGCTTTCAAGATTGCATAGAATTTTGTCGAAATCGGCATCGATCAGCACAGATGATCCATCGTTAAGATCGTTCATAAACGATTGAATGTAACCAAAATTAAACACATTAATCAGGTTTTTGGATTTCTGTTAATGGAAGCAAACTCTTATCTTTTTTGAATTGCTATTGACAAGGTCATCCGTTCAAGCTCTTACATGCAGCACTACTTTATTGAAAACAAAATCGAGACGGATTCTTTGTAATTAATTATTTTGTCTCTGATTTTTTGTATATTAATTGTATTATTTACAGAATGGAGAAATGTTTTATCAAAACTTTCAATGGTTGCCATTTTGAAACTATTTGATCATGCTAATTTTGAAAACTTAAATTAATTTTCAAAAATGCACCAAGTTTGGTTACAATAAGACAAAACTAAAATATATGTATTGCCAAAAATCATTTTATCTAATTCTGGGGACTATGAATTCCAATTTCGGAAGGTGGGACAAATGGGAATAAAATCCACAGAATCCTCTCTATACGCACCCATTGTGGCAATGTGAGCATGATTATTTCTTAAATAGTTTACGATCACGCCCACGACCAATATTTTGAGCTCTCTCTCTCTCTCTCTCTAATTATTGTTATTATTATTATGAGAAAACACACTCATCAAATAATGACACGGGACGGACATTACAGTAACCGCATAGGAAGTGAACGACAAAAGAAAATTGCCTTTTCTCTAACGCAATTTATGAAGCTTGAAGCACTATGATGAATGTGAAATGGCCGCTTTCATAAAATATATATTTATTCATTCCTACATAGTTGGACAGGAGGAGAGAACAATGGAGGATATTTTTTTCTAGTTTTCTGATTTATATCGGTTGTCAGTTGTTGTCTCATGGAATTAACGGATATGCTAATGCATAAAAATTCATTGTTAGAATGTCTAACAGTCTATTGAAATACTTTAAATGGAAGAAGTTTGGTTCAGCTATGGAGAGTATTCAGATTTCAAATTTGGAATACAGTTGGGCATGTGAATTATTAATAAATTATTTAGTTTTTAATTAATTACACCACACAGAAAAAAACGAAATTCAAAAAAAAACTAGGTATATGGAGACGATGACGATAAGTGTGACGTCAGAGACTGTATCCAAATATTCTTTACCACTTTCTTAGTTAGGGACTAAAAAATACAAAATAATATTAATTCTATTACTGCTGTTTTTTTAAAGTTGTGCAATTGTAGTTAGATAGAAGACTTTTGGTACCAACTTCAAAAGTACCAGCACCAATAGAATTAATATTATTTTGTATTTTTCGTTGCCCCAAATAATACAGTCGTTCCAATTTTTGGTAAGATATTTATTTCACACTTTTGAATGCAACATTAGTCATGAGATTCGTTGAATGTTTAAAAACACCAAAGAAGATACTTATCGTATTACCCTTAATGTTCTTTGCTTGTATTTATTATTATTCAGAGATATCAAAACATCGCGGCGGAAATACACATATTATTTCAGAGATTACCACTGCTGCAACTAGCTGCTACACATAATCTATTCTTTAATTTGGCCGTCTCATATTTTCAATTTTCGCAAAAAATTACCCCCTCCACATAGTATGTAGTATGTAGTAGTACAAGATATTTCAGTCTTTACCATTGCTGTAACTCGATAACCTTAACGCTATTTAAAAAAAATTCAAATTAAACATTTCCGGATACTCACGGTCTTATATTTAATTCTGCCGTTCAGACTTTCGATTTTCCCAAAAAATTGCTCCTCAATAAAAGGAATAAAATTACACGGGTATGTATTGAATCGAGATATTTCCGTTGTTTGAATACATTTACCCGACATAACCTAATATGACGTCAGCACTAATGGAGCTCATACAATGTAAGGATCGTCTGAGAGCTTCTACAGTGTGGAATACTGGAAACACTAGAGAAGAAAGAATTGAAGAAATCGAAGAAAATGTAAGAATTCATAAAGTCAATCAAAATCAGTGCAATTCCTTTGCTATTATTGTATACTTATCAATTAAAATATATGCAAATACACGATATTTCTTTGACAGAAATTTGGGAAATATCTATACGGATGAAATGTCATTATTTTTTATTGATGGTTTTTCTAGAGAAATATTTTGTAAAAAAAAGTAAAATATTGAACACTATGTAAAATATTTAATAATATTTCTGAAACGGTTTTCCTAGATAATAGCTCTAATACAGTAGACATCATCTTATAACTTATTTTTGTTGACATGGCTTTCCATAAAGTATCAAGAAATACATTTAATAAATACGGAATCAGTATATTCTTTGGAGTGCTGTCATTTAGAAGAAAAAAAACATTAGCAAGTTCTCTTTAGTCACATAAGGTAAGTATATTGAACAAATAAATTAAGGTTCGAACAAATAATATGGCAACATCGAATATTATTCTGTTTCATTTTTTTAAGGTCATTTTGAGCTTGACCTATAAACCTACAATAAATATCAAAATCCATCAACAAACAAGACCAACAACAACACTGCCCTAGGTCCTAGTCCTAGGTTCTACCTACTTCCTACCTATCGATCGCATCCGCCTATATACAGAAATATAATTCCAGGAATCCAGCGGCGTGCGACATATCTCAACGACAGCTAGAATTCCCCGCGTTGAACTAGATTCAGCGTTCTCAACTTCCGCCCCCAATTTATTAATGGGGTCAAATGCGACAGAAAAAAAAGATGGTAAATTTTATTGAAAACACTCCGATCCGATCGGCACATGTCAAATAAAATACTACCCACCTGATGAGATATAGGTACCTAACACAACGTGAAAGCTAGGCGTGCGAGATACCGCGAATTATAATGGGCGGGCAAGGCTATTATTTCTTCTACTATGTAACGGTAGGAATTCCGATTCAAATATATATTTATTATCCCTGGGAACGAATGTACTTTAAGGTTTATCTCGATTTATGATTATTGGCGATATATTATATATATATATATATATATATATATATATATATATATATATATATATATATATATATATATATATATATATATATATATATATATATATATATATATATATATATATATATAACGAGATAGAGGAGAATGACGATGCGCATTTCGTAAGACATAGTTATCTATCTATTCGTGAGAAAAGCAACTTGAATGCGTTGCGCTACTTACGCCATGTCAACAGTAGGTACTTACTACGTATCAGACTCACTCAACAATAGATAAGTTTTTACAAAAATAGTAAAGACCCTGGAGTGAAAACTATAAAATATTATTTTCGGAAGGAAAGTTCGACTTTCGAAAACTATCGTGGCGAAAGTGAACTCGATATTTACACCCTTGATGATAGCATGTAATTTTATCATACTAGTGCGTGAAGTATTTTTTTCCAGCCAGCAGCATGCATTACTTTACACACTAATGCAAAAAGTAATGACTTTTCGCACGCTAGCAGCATTCAATTTTTCTACTGTTGTGCTTTTATTTACCAGTAATTACAAAATACAGCAGCAACGATCTGATCCTGCACTAAAGCTCTAACTCGAGAACCCTCGATTTTCTTTTAAATATTTGATTCAAACGTTACAGGAAATGATCACTTCTTTTATACTTTTCATTTTTGACAAAAAATTATCCCATCCCAATAGGGTATTTTGGAGGGGTGTTGTAGGTAACCTATCCTTTTAGAAATAAAACTTTAATATGGAATAAGGGAACATCTTTCGGCATTCCTTTTCGAGAATCAACAGCTAGCAGCAACAATCTTTCTCTAGTTTCTAAGTGATTTAACACGGAAACCCATGATTTATGTCCCATTTTTTTATAAACATTTAGCTACCCCCCCTTCTGGAGGGACATGAGGGAGTGTGTGTTCAATATGAGACCATCTCTCTGTAATCCATTTTCAAATCAAAACAATTAACATAAATATTTTTTACAAAAAATTGGACCGCCGTTATTAGTTGATGCACTAATAAATATTTTTTACAAAAAATTGGACCGACTTTATTAGTTGGTGCACTGAAAAGTATAAAATAATATTAATTCTATTGGTGCTGTTACTTTTGAAGTTGTGCAGTTGCAGGTAGATTGGTAACTTTTGGCACCAACTTCACAAGTACCAGCCCCAATAGAATTAATATTATTTTATACTTTTCAGTGCACCAACTAATAAAGTCGGTCCAATTTTTTGTAAAAAATATTTATTTCACACTTTTGAGTGTAACATTAGTCACGAAAATCGTTGAACGTTCACTAATACCAATGAAGATAGTACTTATTCTATTACCCACGTATATTCCTTGCTTGTAGTTGTTATTATTAAGATCTCAGTACATCGCTGCGGAAATACGCTTGAATATTTTAGTTGTTACCATTTTAACACCGATTTTACTCGAAAACCGTAACTCTAAGGGGAAAATGTTCAGTATAAATGTTGCTACAAATAATTATGTCTTTCATGTACTGCAAACAGATTTTCAATTTTCGACAGAAATCGCCCTCTCCACATAGCGAAAATAGGTATATTTGAGAGTTTAAAATGTCTCTATGTCGAAAACCGTTACTCCTTTGAAAAAATGTTCCATTTAAACGTTTCCGGATATTGTCCTATCTTTAATTATATCAACGCAGATTTTCAATTTTCGACAAAATTTGCCCCCTCCACCCCCTTCGGGGGCGGTTTTCGGAGGGAACGAGATGTCGGATTCCCGTTTTTATGAATATGGGACCATTTCTCAAGCCTCCTCTTTCAAATGAATCAAAAATCATCAAAATCGGAGTACGTTTACTATATGAAACGCGCGCACAAACCCAAAAAAAAAAAAAAAAAAAAAGCACACAATCGAATTGTATACCTCCTCCTTTTGGGAAGTCGGTCAAAAAATACGAAATAATATTAATTCTATTTGTGCTGGTACTTTTGAAGTTGTGCAGTTGCAATTAGATTAACAACTTCACAAGTACCAGCACCAATAGAATTATTTTATTTATTCTTCAGTGCACTAACTAATAAAGTCGGTTTAATTTTTGACCGACGACCCCAAAGGGAGGAGGTATACAATTCGACTGTGTGCTTTTTTTTTGGTTTGTGCGCGCCTTTCATATAATAATAGTTGTCCGATTTTGATGATTTTTGATTCATTTCAAAGAGGAGCCTTGAGAAATGGTCCCATATTCATAAAAACGGGAATCCGACATCTCCTTCCCTCCGAAAACCACCCCCGAAGGAGGTGGAGGGAGCAAATTTTCTCGAAAATTGAAAATCTGAGATGGTATAATTAAAGATAGGACAATATCCGGAAACGTTTAAATTGAACATTTTTTCAAAAGAGTTACGGTTTTCGAGATACACGCATGTTAATTTCTCAAATGTGCAATGTGGAGAGGGCGATTTCTGTCGAAAATTGAAAATCTGTTGGCAGTACATGAAGGACATTATTATTTGTAGCAACTTATACTGAACATTTTTCCCTTAGAGTTACGGTTTTCGAGTAAAATCGATGGTAAAAAGGTAACAACTAAAATATTCAAGCGTATTTCCGCAGCGATGTACTGAGATCTCAATAATAACAACTACAAGCAAGGAATATACGTGGGTAATAGGATAAGTACTATCTTCATTGGTATTAGTGAACGTTCAACGATTGTCGTGACTAATGTTACACTCAAAAGTGTGAAATAAATATTTTTTACAAAAAAAATTGACCGACGTTATTAGTTGGTGCACTGAAAAGTATAATATAATATTAATTCTATTGGTGCTGGTACTTGTGAAGTTGGTGCCAAAAGTTATCAATCTACCTGCAACTGCACAACTTCAAAAGTAACAGCACCAATAGAATTAATATTATTTTATACTTTTTAGTGCACCAATTAATAACGTCGGTCCATTTTTTTTTAAAACATATTTTTTGTAGAAAATATTAATTTCACACTTTTGAGTGTAACATTAGTCACGAAAATCGTTGAACGTTCAATAAAACCAAAGAAAATAGTACTTATCATAGGATATTATTTTCTCGTAGGTTGTTATTATTGAGATTTCAAAAGATCGTTGCGGAAATACGCATATATATTTTAGATGTAACCATTTTACCACCGCTCTAACTATTAAACCGTAACTCTAAGGGGAAAAAGTTAATTATAAATGTTGCTACAAATAATTTGGTCTTTCATGTGGTACCCACAGATTTTCATTTTTTGAAAGAAATCGCCCTCTCCACATTGCGAAATTACATATTTGAGATTTTAATATCGCAGTAACTCTTTTGACAAAATGTTCAATTTATACGTTTCCGGATATTGCCCTGTCATTAAATGTAACACCTCAGATTTGTGATTTTCGAGAAAAATTGCCCCCTCCACCCCGGTTTTCGGAAGGAAGGAAATTTCGGATATTCAAATTGTATATACCTCCTCCGTTCGGGGTTCGCCGGTCAAAATCAGCATACTTTTATGAAGTCGATCAAAAATAGCAACACATCTACCTCATCATTTATAGAGTTTTTATAGACCTTTTGTTAGACTTATTGAGGGTTTTCTCGGTATACTTGGTGCCGTTATCCACATGTGTTACCCTAGCTGACGAACCAATAAGGCGCCACTAAGCATGGGTTCACACCAAAAATTATTAAACTTAGTTCCCACTTCACATGGATGATCGAGACAAAATGATTATGATGAGATTAACAGATTAACTTTCTACATGAATGAAGGCAAGGGCATATTTTCATAATATATATCTAGTTTGTTTTAAAGTAGAAGAGTACAGCTTGATATAGTTGTCTAATCTATTACCATTTGTAATGCTTATAGGTGTTAGGACTTTTTGTATTTCTCAGTGCACCAACTAATAAATTCGGGCCTACTTTTTACAAAAAAAAACTTACTTAGATAGAGTATGTTGATTACAAAATCAAATTGAATTTAGCTCCATTCTTGACTTTGTTTAACTTGATAGAGACGCTTCAAAGACATCAACAATATTCTCATTCACAATAACATTCAGTTTCAAGTAGCCACTAGAACATCTTTTCATGCATAATTCGATCCACCATCACCAGAGACAGTAAGAGACCAAGTGCATATGTTTGCCTGTCAAAGTCATCCATCCGTAATAATTACCCGCACAACTACCAGCAGCAAATGTATTAAAGCACAAAAACACACACTAAATTGACATGGTGCAATTTATATTGGCTTCCTCTTATTGTACCTCTTTTGCCAATACATACCTCTATATATACCCATATACATATGTTGGTAGATAAAGAAGTGCCTTATTATGGCTGCATGCAAATGCTGCTGGTCAATTTTTCACGCGCGTCCTCCACCTGACAGCAGAAGGAGACCGAACGAACACTCGGCGGCGGCTAACGGGAAGAATGCGGCGCTGCCTTCGGCGGCAGGCCATTCTTTATTCTTTCCTCCTGCGACGTCTACTTCGCCCCTTATTCACTTGAATATGTTATAACATAACGCTTCTTCTTTGTCAGCCGGTATGTTAACCGTCTTGGAAAGTAGTCAAAGACACACCTGCTGCGGTTATACAAGGTGATTCCAAATTGAGTTAAAATTATCTGTGCCCACTCACACGAGTTTTCTACCAATCTCAAATGACTACCATCGAAAATAAAAAATGTTAGCCAGAGAATTAAAAGGTTAAAAAAATTGAAAGCTCGTTTGAACATTGTTTTCTGCCTATATACATAAATGTACACAATAAGAACTTATATCGGGCGATCCATAAAAAAAAACATTTGCAGTAGGCCTTTGAAAATGAGAACATGTCTTCGCTAAACACAGATAGGAAGCTAAAATTAATAAATAATGTTTCAATCAATATAAATGCTATGGCAGATGTCTCAAGTAAAGACATGTCCTCATTTTTCAAGGCCTACTGGGGATGAGTTTTCTTTGGATCGGTCGATATTCAAGTGTTCAAAATGACCAACACCTTTTAATAAACATAAATTTACACGTTGCAGCTACTGAACAAGTGCTCCTTCCAACTCCTCTAAGGTCTGATATGGTCTTTTGAATTAGTTGTTGTTATTATAAGTAAAGATCTAGAGAAGTGAAATTTGGATTGCGAGGCGGCCACAAACCTCTACTACTTTCAATAAAATTTCTCTTAATAATGAATAGTTGCATTCGTAGTAAGGGCTGTAGCTCTATCCTGTTGGAAGTAACCTTGCTGAAGCTCATCATTATGCTTAAGTACTCTTCTTCGTGGAACTTATTTTCCAAATACCCCGTTTTTCGAGTCGGAGCTTCAATAACGATATTCGGTTTTTAGTTGTCAAAAAAAGAGAGGTCCAATAAATTATTGTTCAAATGTTGGTTAAACCACTGACAATACTGGATACGTTTCTCTATAATCTAGTAGAAGGAAGTAACAGCTAAACCAATGAAACTTTGTAGGGATGCATCTCCAAAGACTTTTTGAATTCTTTATAACAAGTTAATATAAACCCACAAAAACATCGTTTCATATGTGTCCTAATGTCATCGATAACATTCTCTGTTAGAATAGTTGGTCTGCCGGGTGACTTTTCCTAAGGTAGGTACTACAAAACTGTTCCCTCTTATCTTTAGATAATTAATGTTTACGATGCCTAAAATACTTGTAATCCACCGCGATTTCGGAGAAGGCCTCTAAGAACTTTTCGATGCAGGACTGCAAGATTAACACCTCTAGAGTTTTCATCTTTGCATATTCAACACCCTATAGTTAAAAATATAAAATAATTATAATAAGCCCTAATATCAACATAAACATATCGTCACTAAACCTCGTGGAGAATCGCCTATTTATTTACTTATCTCAATTTGGAATACCCTGTATATGATGTATTCCTACATTTACAATATGAATGTTGTCATTGGACAGTGGCATCGCTGATTTTATACAGTCCTCTCTGTTGGATATAATTAATTCATTAGGAATTTGATAATTAAAAAATGGAAAGACAACACCCACTATTATATCAATTTTATTGAAAGCCAATGGTATACTATCAATCACTGAGAACGATATAGATGAAATTAACAGTCTCAATTCAATAGCAGTACATACTAAAGATTATAAGAACAAGTTTTTCATTAAAAATAATATGAAAATATATATCAATCTTCCCAATTTAATGAATACTTTAGGCTCTGAACTCGAGAGTTTAGAAAAATGAAAGGATGGCGTGAACATTACAAGTCAATCCAAAAAGATATCAGAAGAGGTCCTGAAAACAATCTGGAATATCATACACATTTTCACTCTACTTAATAACTATCAGCAAAGTTTACAGAATATAGCCTAGTCAAGTATCTCTGACGTGATTACGCCACTTGATTTAACCGAAAAGATCGGCTTGATGTGGATGTCATTCGTTGTTCTATAAAGGGCTAATAATATCAAAAGTAGTTGACCTTTACCTTCCATAGAGCAACGAATCATCAACGAACAGTGAACTCAACCCACGGTCGAACAAAAAAAGTCTTGCAACACTACGGACTTGAAACAGGCCAAAGTGTCCTGCATAAGGAAGTTTTTTTAAATTCTTATTATAGCCACATTCGTATGTGGCGCCGGTATCAAGTGTCGAGGACTGTGGGTATTTATTGTTACCACTTAATCTTCTTCTTTACTATATATGATCTTGATTTCTGTGTTGACTTAATATATTATTATTATCTATATAGTAAAGCCAATAATCTTGACTTACCAACAGTGCCTTCAAGAAGTGTGACACTTCAGCTACCGGAGTTGCAAGAACTTATATTATACGACCGTGCTTCAGCCTAAAGAATGTTGAGTTTTGCCTTAAAAATGAACAAAGGGACGGCTTCTGAGATATCCATATCAATTAGCTGCGCAAAAAAAAAACAGGATTTCAAATGACACTTCCGAACGACCGAACTCTAGTTGCTATTGATAAAGTGTTTCTGATAGTACCCACTCAATTCAAAGGTTATTTATTTACCAATCAGGAGCTACTACAGAGGTTTCCTACACAAAGGCTACATGGAAATTGCTTTATTGATTTATTGTCTCCTTTCCACTTTTCATATCATTTGTCTTTTAAAGTTGTCTTTCTGTTAGTTGGAATATATACAAATAAAACTATATTCTTGAATATGAAACCTCAGAAACGATTAGTGATAAGCATTGTTTACCTTTCCCAAGTAGTTCCTTAATTTTTCACAAGAAAGATATGTCATAAATAACATAGGAGATTGGAGTTCTCTAGTTGATATTTCAATGAACATCTAGAAATTCAAATTAAAACCTGAAATTGCATCATTTGAAGCCACCATTGTTTCAGAGAAACTGCATTCTCAGCAAATACAGTTTCCAGTTTCGACAGCAAAGAAACGGATGTCACAGCAGTTCGCATCAACTTTTTTTGAGATTATGCCTGATGAGATCAATATATTTTTTTTAAATTAACAATGGATAATTCTATGCGCGTTTCTTTCTAGAACTCAATAAAAAGCAGTTGTAAACGGCATAATTTATTCTTTCTAGGGCTTTACATTTTCCTATCATCAACAAATAGAACAAATCAAAATTATCACAAACCAATTAATCCATACGAAGTAGAGACTATCGCATGTACTTTTGAATAATTTCAAAGAATATAATCTTGCGTCTTTTCGTGCAGTAATACTTATTTGAAAAATATTTTTTTATCACGCATCGGAAATCTGGAAGGCAACATTTATGCTCCAAATAGATATTATCTCATTGAAAGTAGCAAACTTTCATATCAGCCGATATTATGCAATATTTCTCTTTCAAATAGTCTAGCCATTCTCTGTTATACTGGTATCGAACATCGCCCACAGATATATCTACATACTTGTATACATGCAGATGAAAAAAAAACTTGTCTGTTCATTTATCCAATAAATTCACAGATATGAGATATAATATTTTTACTTTCTCACCGCTACCCTAACTACAATTTTCGACTTCGAATTTTAGCAAATGTTTGTTTGTCGGAGGTCCCGGAATCCAAAACTGTATTCTCATTATTTTTGTCTGTGTAAAGATTTTCAATAGAACAATTGGATCGTTTTTGTAACTTTATTTTTTGTTTTGTAACTAATCGATACCGCCCGCACTGGTTGCTAGGCAATAGCTGGAGACATGTTTAGATCAAGACTGTCGCGCGAGAACGGCTCAAAATTTTGAAGAAACTTGTCTAAAATACTCGACCTGCTATAAAGCGTATCTCTGACAAAATTTTGGATAATAAGTTACGCTCAAATAAACTCCCAAATGTTTTGTTGGACAAATGGTTCCTTCTATGTAAGATTGAATATAACCATTCTTGATTTAGCATGTATGGTCACACATTTTTTGATTTGATTCAATCCTTTTAAGAGCGGTAGGAAAGTCGTGTGAATGGACATACCAGATTTTTTCATTGGTTCAATTCAATAGGACCAATTCTCTGACATTGGAAATTTAAAGTCCTAGTAGCCGCATTGGAAGAGCGGTCAACTTATTTCCCCGATCTCAAATCCAGCTCAGATTAAGTTATTTCCTTCAATCTTCCATTTTTTTTGTATACAAAACTATAATATTATAATAATATGATTGATCGAATGATAGAATTTTATATATAAAAGATTCTTGAAGTTGATTTATTCAAGTATTTTTATAACTCATGATTTCTCGCTACTAGTAGTTACCACATTTTTTACTACAGCTCGGACGATGCAGCAACGACACAGTCGCAGTGTCAATTGTCGCAGTGAATTATAAAATGATAAAACTCTCTCATTAACACACAATATGGCAAAGGCCGTTCGTTCGCCATACAATCAACATACTTATACCAACACCAAGAAATTAACAAGCAATGCGTTTACATTGCTTTTCCGGCCTTTAAAACGCAAAACCATACAAACATACATAAGTTGTTGTTAGTTGTTTGTTGAGTTAACTATGCTGATAATTTTGCAATAGACAAGCAGGCTTCTTGTTTCACGATAATCATTAACAATTATTGTCAGTTTGTTCGAGGTGACTAGAACATAAAAACATTTAGAAAGCCTGCTGTTGGCTCAGTAAGTGTTTTCTTAAAGAATCTTCCAAATTCTTATAGTCTAAGAAAGCGGGTTATAAAAATTCTTGAATGACATTGTATGGTTGAAAAACCAGTAGTATCGTACAACTAGAGGGAGTTACCTTTGATAATGACCGACTACTAGCTTTGTCTCTATGACATCACAGGTTATGTTATAAGGTTAAAGGCAAAAAAGATCGTTAACCTAATTTGCTTGGTACGAAGAAAGCTTACACCTATTTATTTAAATCATCAATTTATTACACTCCAATACATCGGTTCCTTAGTATTGATGGAAATATTTTATAGATGTTCGTATCACATCAAATCAATATGTGAAGCCTCAATGCGTACAAAATTGACGATTTTCATCCAGGATTTTCATACCACGTTCTCTGTAAATATTATAGATAAATTTCAGCTCAAATTAATACCATTATTGGCTAAATATCTTCTCCATCTTTCTGAGCGATGATAATATACTCTTCTCCAGTGTTTTTTATGATTAATCACACATTTTTACCAGACATGAAAATTCCCTCCTTTAATATTTCTATATTACCTAACTAATTCTTATTTGGTTCCCCCTCATCAATATAAAATGTTTGTTAAAACATATTAACTATTCTATTATTTTTAAAACTTAGTGTAATAATTTCCTGGAAAAAATGTTTCGATGTTGAAAATCATGGAAAAGAAATAGGTAGAAGAACCAGATAACCATGTTAAATCTAACATAGTTTATGAAAGTAACTAGTTATCTTACGTAGACGGTGGACTGTTATGCGGAAATTTCAACACTGTCAAATCATAGGATTGAAATTGATTACCTGTTTGACAAATGATAATAATATGCTGTCAAATTCATCCTTAAAATAATTGACGTAAATAAAAATAATGGTTTGAAACTGACAAGTAACCTATAAACATGACGAGAGGAAAAGACTTAAATTAAGAATTGATTAGGCAAGTCTGTAAAACAATACTTTTCAAACTTAGCCATTCAAAAACAAACTTAGTATATATCTACCTATTATCTATGGAGTGTCACTTTAAAATGTTGTTGAAAGTTCAACAAAAACATCACTAAAAAGGCCCTATACGATGACGTAATCATATTGCACTTTTAAACAGATTTTACATATGAAACCTATGAAAAAATATTAGGGGATACTTAGTGTTATTTATTCATTTTGTCACAAGAGTTTATAACTAACTGGAAATAGATAATTCTGAAAAATAGCCACTCTCAAGTACCAAGTGTAAATTAGAAAAACGAATCCGCTTACATTCCCACAATTCTCTTATATTACAAACGACACCATTCAGACAGCATATCATGTACTCATAAATGATGTTTCATCGAATTCATTCAGTAGTTACGTGACAGGGATTCATGAGTCACAATCGCAAAGAAATATACTATTGTGTACAAGAAAAAAAGAGTTGAATAAACTCACATAGACTACCCAAAAATATTTTAATTACCTTCTATTTAATGACGAATGTTAAGAGTGGTTGAAATCAGTAAGCTAATAAATATTTTTTAACAAAAATTGGACCGTCTTGCACTGTAACACATAATAATATTGATTTATATTGGTTGGTACTTTTCCAGAAACAAGCTGATATCTCTCACTAATCAGCATGCATATTTTCGAAAACAGTAAATGTTATGAAAACCTTTCATAAATAGATTATACATTTAATCTCAAATAAACATATAATGAATTTTAAGAGAATAATTCTGCCTTAATAATAATTTTAATTAATTTAATTGTGCTCCTTGTTCAAATAGCCACAAACATATAAAGATCATTCAGTAATATTCATTTTTATCAACAAAATCTAGATACTTTCTTACTTATTGTGTTACCATGACAAATATAAATAATGACATTTGTAATTGATGGCTATGAAATCTTTCCAGTTTTTGGCTAATTTATTCTAAATTCACGATTGTAAGTATTTTTATAATACTTTAAGTTGTTGTTGAAATAATTTTGTAACGATTTGTAGTTTGCCCTGAAGAAGAGAATAAACATTCTCGAAAGCTCGACTTTAATCAAAGAATTTTATTTAATATATGACTGCATCCCCAAGAACATATTTTTATTTATGTATATATATATATAAACTTTAGACCCAAAAGTTTTCTTGGACTAACTTATAGACACATAACAACATGCCGTTGAATTTTTTTCGAAATTCTAAAGTGTGAACGATCGCAATAGGTACATTTCTATAAGAAATTTACCTAAAAGCAGACAGTAGACATGTCTATACAAGTTAAATCCTTCAAATTTGATTCAGCAAACTTCACACCAGGAATTCAATTACATAAACAACTTAGCCTATTACACAGAGATATTTACTCTTTAGAATCATCATAAAATCAACTAAATTGGAGAAGAATTGAGTACCATCGGTATATACTTTTTCATCCAATTATATTGTCATTAACCTTAAACAGAATACTAAATAAGCTTGCAGGCAGCTACTCAGCAACAACTGTTCTTGTATTTATTGCACAATTGCTATAATTTTGCAATCAATTAGCGTTGACGAGGAAGGCGAAGACAAAGACCTGTTGGTGCTGGGTGCTCCTTTTGCGCGGTAAAAGTCAAAAGGAATTTTATAAAAGCGTAACGTTAGAAGAGAAGGTATATTATTAAACACATTTAATATACCTACACAGGCAGAGAGATTGCAGATAATTTTGATTTGTTTGATTATTAAATTCTACCTGCAGCATAACTATTTGCTATTACACCTGTTTGCTTTCGAAACGTATTGTACTGAAATTTTGCAGTGTAGAAAAGAAAACCATGCGGAAACCACATCAAAATCTTTTCAGTAATTTCGGAGATTATTGTAATATATGTCAAATTGCCCCGTATCACCCCCTTTGGGAGGGGCAATATTTTAAGGGAAGGAACTTTTGGATTTTAAATGTCTCTTCTTCACCTCTTTTTAATAAAAAAAAAACATCGTTTTCGTACGTTTAATATGCGAAGATAAAAAAGCACACAGTCGGATTATATAGCTCCTCCGTTGTGGAAGTCGGTCAAAAACAATGTACGAATATATCGATGAATTTATGACAGTTTCAATAAATTCTCAATTCTTCACTGTGTAGCACAACGAACTTATGAATGGAACACACGACTCCTTGACTGGGCTAGAAAAACAAACCAATACAATTGAATCTCGAACTACCGGATGACGGTTTAGTAGTGGCATTTTGCCGTCTGCCCTTATTTGGTAAGGACAAGCTTCGTACGGTATAATCACAATCAATGGCTAGTTGGGAAGTGGTCATCATCATCTTAATCAACATGATCAACCAGTCTTCTTCTTCTTCTTCTAAGTCACCAAATCCCAACATAGCCTTTAGTTGGCTTGAGGATTATACAGAAAAATGATGATATTCACTGTACACATACTTTGATCGACAGACTTGTCCTCTTGTCTATTTACAAGAACTAGATTCTGAAAATAGCACATTCGAACAAGTTTGGATTCATAAGAATATGCCATGTTGTTGCAAAAAAGGACTTATTTATACAAGGTCTAACTTGTTAATTAGTTAATCACCTGATGAATCACATTACACAGTGATGAGTTGTGAATGTTGAATTTTACTCCTCTGAAAAAGACATTTTACGTTTGGTTTTCTTCTAATTAATACAGAAACCGGAAATACTTGTTTAAAAAGAGAAAGAATAGCTAATTTTTGTCAATTTCCATTCAAAATATAAAAGGTAGGTAATCTATTCCAAAATATTTGTATCAAAACAATAAATTACGAAAGTGAGTGAAAGATATTTAAATAAAAATATAATGAAAAATCATCTAAGATATTTATCTTCCTATTCACAGCACCATTTGAAATAATAAATAAATCTTGTAAACATAAACTAAAATGATATTTTTCATGATTTATCAGCATTTTTTTCAGTAAATTTACCTTGCCAACATAGTTACTATTTTTAGAAACAGAAAACATATCACAATAAATATTTGAAACTTTCCACATAATTACTTTGAAACATTTTCTTATGATAAAATATTTCAGAAATCTTCAAAAGTTACAAATCAATGCGGAAACGATGGTTTTTGGTGTGAATTAGATGCAAAGGTATAACTTATAAATAAATGAGAAAAGTAGTGATGATTATTATTCTACGACAATAAAGCCTGTCAATAATGAAAATAAAATACCACTATCTCAAAATCATTCTCCTTTAACCCAGTTTTATTCTTGATGGTTACGCAAGAAAATATAAAAGTTCATTATCACAATTATTATTTTTATCTCGCCATGTAAATCATTTTTTCCTCAGTTCGTTGTACTTTTATAATTCCACAGATAAAACAGAGGAGAAGAAACAGTGGAGAGAAAAAAAGCGTGCACCAGACTAGAACCACTGCGATGATAATAATAAAAATAAACCTTGATGACGTTGATAAATTATATAGCTCAGCTGGAATTATGCGTGTATATGTGTGTGTTATGTGTACACATTTATTATTTTCTATCTCAATCCAGAAATTTGGGGACAGACTGAGCGAGATAAGGTGAAAATGCCCAAAATAAAAAAATACAGTTTTTGAGTATTACCATTCAAGTATGTTTTCACGTAGGTATTAACAATGTTGTTATAGGAAAGGTTCGATAAAATAATATCATGTAAGACGCACAAATGGAATACTTATAATTAATTATGATATACCTAAAAGCAAGAAGCAATATTTTATTTTGAAGCTAGAACGTACCATCCCTTTCTGCTAAATAAAATCACTTTTGGCACGTATATCATATAGTATTTCTGCAAGCGTCTGTTTCAACGCATGCATACACAACAATAGCTGAAATTATATCAATTTTAAATACTTTTAATACAAATGTAATATTATATTAGATTTAAATAAAACCGACAAAAAAACTAGCTAAGAACACACTCAATCAACTCACCTTTCAAACGAAAAACTAAGTCAAAATCTTTTCGACCGTCTGGAAAATACGATGCCAAGTAAGAGTTGTTAGAGCCGATTCAAAAACGGTTAAGCATTAAAAATTAGACATTCCATATTATGGACAAATCCAAAATTTATTAACAAACCACTATATTAGCTATTCTATTTTTATTAATATTCAAATTTTTATTTAATATGAATAAATCGTTCTGAGCTCAAATGGCGTTCATCGGTCTTATCAAGGGTGAAAAACAGAGACTGATTAGTGCACCCTACAAACGTTCAAAAAACTGTAACTATGTGCTAGAAGATCCCATACACCAGAAAATAGCAAAGTATCAAAGATCCGTTTCAATTTCAAATATACATGTTCCTAATACTTAATATCACCCCAATATTGGAAAAGATAATTGATGGGTTTATTCTGAAATTAAATATTTATATAAATAAATATGTTTCCTTAATCGTCTTAGCTTAGCTGTATCAATTAATCGAATTAATCACAACTTTTATATTTCTTCTTATTCTTTGCATCCCGCATCGTTTGGAAACAAATTCTTGGCACATATTCTACTTTTAATCAATAAAGAATATCTTCTTCTTCTGTGAATGAAGTACTCGTATTCGAGCGTTGGCAGCCTTGAAAGTTTTACCACAGACAAGGGGACTTACAGTTTAACGTGGATTCCGAACCACCGATGTGTCTCAAGATAAATCTTAAGGGCACACCCTTCCAGAGAGCTGTACTAGGGAATATACTCTCGCTGGTTTCCCGTTGCCTTGCGAGAGGAGGAGAATGCAATGCGACAGAAATATGAACGCGCGCCCGCATCAACGATCACTCGTCCAAGCCATTTCCATCGTATTGCGCTGCTTAACTTCGTTGATCGAAGTCGGTCAGTGTTAACCCGCAGCTACGCGCTCCCCTAAAGAAAAAGAATATCTAGAAGAACTCAAATATCCGATTCGGATATGGAAATGGGAGTAAAGACAACAGCAAAATAAGCCAGTGTTAACAAATGTAGGAGAAAAGTTGTTGGAAGTGAAAAACTTGTCTTGGAAACAAAGCAATTTAGGAGCTGAGAGGCCAATTTCTGACCTCTTTCATTATATCCTGTAGATAGAAACATCCTGTATATTGGCGGAAAAGTGAAACAAACTCGCAAGGCAAACATTTAAGGTAGTTCAGCAGCAAACCCAAGAATCTAGCAGTTTTATAAAACCTTATTGTTTTTGACGCTTTGCACAAAGTGCCTTGAAATTAAAACCTTACCGGTAGGTACAGGTACGAGAATATCAGTAATATTTTTTTATCTTTTCTAAATTCTTCCACAAAAAATGTAGCTTGAAATCGTATAACTCAATCAAAAATATTTTTAATATCATTTAAAGCTTGGACAGTTTTTTATAACCACTAGTGTCAATCAAATTGATTATCCGAATTTTTATTAGTTAGTCAACGAATGATTTCTATACCAAGTTTGGTCACGATAGTACAAAACATAATTTCTAAAATTTGTCAATTTCTTGTAATTAACAAAACTGCTCTAGAGATTTTGGCCAAAACTAATCAGTTTATTGCTGTGAACCTGTCGCTATTATTTTCATTCTCCAGATAATAAAGAATACTACGTACACCGTACATAAGTAAAAATAGACACAAATTTGCCTAAAAAAACATTTTTTCACTCTGGGTAGGTACCTTGAGACGTGAGAATTTGTCAAAATTACAGTTTTGGAAAATCGGGCCAATCACAATAACTTCCAATTGGGGAGTTAAAAATTATAAATTAATCCACAGATGCAATATGCTTTGTAAGGTGGTTATGGATTAAATAAATGGTTTTATTATATATTTTAGTTTAGTTGAAATGCTCGAACGTATTTTCAATGGGCTAAATTTGCACAAATCAGAAATAATGAGGCTGGAAATTTTCAATGCTGAACAGCCATGTCCCACAGAAAAATAAATAATTTTTGAATTCTTTATTGCTATAATTTACCTCTATAAATTTATTTTCATAAAACAAGTTTCTTTGTTAACACTGAAAATATTCAAGGCTATTCCGTTCGATTGGAGAGATAACTATAAATAATAAATCATGGTGTATTGTTAATACATATTACTGTAATTCGAATAATTCTCACAAGTTATTTAATATAATATATACCTAAGTATATAAAATACGAATATCGCAGCGCAGTTCGTAGCCGTGCAGGCACTTTTCATATATTTGTGTATACAGAGTCGTTCATATTAAAACTTCAAAGCTGATTTCTCGAAATGTGACGATTTTAAAGAGATTTGCAGAAATACTTGAAAATAATATCACGGGGGGCAACTTTTTAACCACAAACTGTTTCGCCCCATTCTGACCCCTACCCTCAGGAGTTACCTATATAGAAAAGTGGTATTAAGTAATAGCTTTCAATGTCTTTTTTGACATTGGATTTTTCGGGCGATACATTTTTGAAAAAAAAAATATAGAAAAAACTTTTTCCATTTATCTTAATTTTTTTATAAATCAAAAATTTCAGACTGCAGAATCAAAGAAAAGACTATTTCTGGAAATGTTTAAATGGAAAATCAATGTACTTTCATGTTTATTGAAAGTCTTACCTATATTTCATTTATTTTCTATTGACAATGAAAAAAATTTAATAAATAAGTTTTTACAAAAACTAGGACCGAATAAAGCCGCAATACTCACCATTCAGCCGATATTAGGCGCCGGCAATTACGCTAGAAAATAAATTGCCTAACGCAATGTTATTTTTAACTTCACAAGCCGAAAAATCCGAAGTATGAAGTTTCAAAATGAACAAACACCCTGTATGTAGAACGAGATATATCATGCAGTTTCCCCAACAAGCGGCATAGAAATCCGACTGTGCTCGTAGTGTATTGGACAACTTCATAATTTACAGGGACAGGTGTATATTTATAACATGTAAAATAGAATTTAGTTTCTCACCACAGAAGCTACTACACATACCATCACACATACATGCAACAAAGTAAAACAGTTGCAATCGATACTGTTCAAAAGGCACGACTGCCAAAGCGGTTGCTTTTACTTTGTCATTGATATGTTGTTTTTTTTTCTATCGTGTAAGCACACCATAAATTTTGAGAGATGACCCACTTTATAAAAAGAAAGGAATGTTAAAAGTGATATTCTGATGATGCGCTGATATATGAGTGAATCCGATATTTATGAGAATTGAAAACAGTTTCAGTTGTTGTTATTGGAACAAAATTGTACAGGAAATTTCTACAATTATTATAAAGATATTGTTATGTACTACCTACTTATAACAACTGAAAAGTTCAAATGTTACGCTTATATTTATAGAAATAAAATGATTTAAAATATTATAAATATTAATTGGTACTACTGGGTGAAAATAGAGAACAAAATTAAACAATAAAGATAAAAGTTATTTGGGATGAGCAGGCGTCTCTAATATTAGTATATATTAATTAGTACTAGTGATGCCGCTAGACTGGTCTTGCCGCTTTTGAGATTTTTAAAGTTTAGATTGCCATTATTTTGAAACAATTTTTTTGAACAGGCTCATTAACTAACTCATCTGAGATATTCACACGAATTTTTTTTTATTAATTTATCTATTGTCCCTTCAATCCTTTAGGTTATTAGAGACAACTTTAAGGTTACACATATCCTAATAACATTATATGCACACTTAATATAATTCAGATGTTATTGATTATATTTATATCCGTTAGAAAGGTCACAATTTTATGGGCTTCACAATTTTCACCGAATAGTTCCAGTAATGTTGGTTAAATTCCGTGTACTTGGCGTTGGTGGTGAAATAATGAGCAGTCAAGTAGGATGTGTCTGGTTGTCAGGTTGCATTGGCATGTTCTGCAAATTGGCTCCTGTGTTCTCTTGATCAGGTGGCTATGAGTGATGCGGGTATGGCCCAGACGTAGTCTTGTAACCATGACTTGGTGTCTTCTTATTGAAGGATATTTTTTCCATGGGAGAACAGATTTTTTCCCCGGTTTCAGAAAGGAGACTGGCTGTAGGGCTAGTGTAGTATGCCTCAGTGGCGATTCTGATGAAGGTGTTTTGTATGGTATCGAGTTGTCGAAGTACTGTCTTTTTGGCTGATGAATAGACTACAGAACCATAGTCCAGTTTTGAGCGTATATTCACACGACTGATTTTTGAAATAGATACTTTTATAAATGGGCGTATTAACTAATTTCTTTCTAGATTTTCATTTTTAATATTTTTTGGGAAAAGCTTTATATAAAAAGTTGAATTTACAAACTATACCTATTTATAAACCAGAAATCGCAATTGTAGAATATAGAACAAAAATATGGATAGAAAGTAGTAAAATGAGTGTTCGGGTGCGGAGGAAGATACCAAGAAAGCACAACCAGACAACGTCGCACTAGTGAGATACGATTCTCATGTGTGAATGGTGAATAATAATTTATAAACTTTATTGATAATTTACGCATCTCCCTTCATCTAAATTAATTTTGCACACCCAGTTTTATTCTCAGTATCTATTCTAGAATGGTTTGGTACCATTACAATACCAGGAGTGTTTTATCTGGACAATGAACGATTTTTTTTATACGGTCAATATTTATCTATTTCAAATGATAATATATTGTAATATGATAAGATTATCAATTCCATACTTCCGATGCATATTGCAGGGTTTTTCTTGATTTGAATTTAGCATATACGGTAAGAATCGCGCGGATTTTTCACACTTATAAAAAGTGTAAAATGTTTGCGAAAGTCTTGCGAAGCCTTGCAGCAAGACTAAGACCGTCTATGCAAGACCAAGACCCAAGATCAAGACTAAGGATTTGATGTAAGACCAACACCAATACCAATGGTACAACACCATATCGTTCTTGGTCTTGGTCTTACTTTGCGAATCACTAATTAGTACCTACTAAAGTACAAGTAAGAACTCAGTCCTCAACTCGATATCTGCGAAGTTGCTAATATAGGTATCCATACGAAGTCTAGATTCAAAAAAGTACAACCTGACTCAACTCTAATGTAGTTATTTTTTCATCCTAACAAAATACTGTTAAATTATGGATTGAAAATAGGATTAAAAATATAAGTTTTCATTCGACCATTGCAACAAGGTTAGGTTAGGTTAGGTTAACAGTAAACATGACATTTCCTATCCAAACAAGACGCAAGTTACGTGTCGGATCAACTTAAGTCTGATATCACATTTGACGTGCAAAGTTCTGATTATTTTGTATGTATAAGTCGAACTTGAGTTCTTGCTCATTCTAGTGTACCAGCTTTAATAAATTAAAGCTCAAGATACAGATGTTCAAATATAAGTCTAGAGCTGGAAGTTGCAACTTTTCAATAATTTTCCCTTCAGTTCCTTTAGTGTGTGTGTAATATTATATTCCGAAGGAATAGACCGATTTTCTTAATAGTTTTATTTTGTTGAGTATGCTGAAAAAAAGTTTTGAAGTCTCGAAAATAAACTGAAGCAATTATCTAGCAGATGTAACCTCGACAAAGAGCAATGAATTGAATATTTCAGTTTCAATAGACTAGATTTTAAGGTTCTCTTTAGCGTTAAATTACATATTATATTTAATCGTGTGCAGTAATAATTATAAAGTACATAGTTGAATATAAAAAATAAATCCCATATTTTTTTATAATGCTCACGTCGAAACTCTAAGTCGATTACAATATGAAGGTATTATTTATGGATTTCTCGACGCAAAATAACAAGTTGCAAGTTAAGCAACAATTGAAACAACTTGAAGAGATTGTTATACCAAGGATTATATCTCCAGGAAATTCCTAAAGTGTGAATCACAAGAATAATAGCAATCAAATCGTATGTAATCATTTATTATATTAATTGCTCCATATACACATCCAGATTATCCTTAAATGTAAGGTCAGCAAGATTTAAAGTATAAAAAATATCAAGACCTCGGTAAGAATATTATTTCCGACAACTTAAGTCTTTCTCTATAGGACAACAAGCAGGATTTTATATAATTCTAGATACCTAGATATTTATTTTTTCCGCTTGAGCAAAACATTTGAGATAAATATTTCATCATTATAAAAATGTCACGACTTAAAATGCAGTACCTACCCAAAAATAGTTCGTGTATTTGGAACAAGTTAAGAACTCGCTCGATGCTCGACCAATCGATTAGATACCTGTGCGGGTTATGGGAGTTAATAATCACGAAGAAGACATTATAATAAATCATGAGGAATTCACAGCCATATTGAAAAGTTTCTATTGAAAATGGTATTTGAGATACATTTAATTTCTGAAATTCCACAGATATGATTTATTAAAAAAGTTGTTGAGGAAATTCTTACCTTTACATATATAAAATTGAATTTTAAGCGTCCACAAAAGTGAACGAGGTCACAAATGGATTGGTATGCCGGAATTTTCCAATGTTGTCTAATCTTAAAATAAAAATTGACTAGACTCAATGACAGATACCTACAACGAACGTTATTTTTAGTTTTATTCAAAATTAAATTCGAAACATAACCTACAAACAGAAAAAGAGGCATAGAATTCAATGATCAATCGATCAGACAACTTCTTGAAAATTATAAATTTTAAAACAAACTTTGCATACATAATGTAAATATCGTCAATATCAAACGTTATTGAACGGGCATTAAAAAAGTCAGTAAAAGTGGCTATAGCTGATGACGTAGATACTTTGCTCATTTAAATATAACTACTGGATATTATTCTATTTCCTGTTTTACTGTTCTTAATGGTACAATCAATTGAGCTACAAAAAATGTAAAAAATATAGAGAAAATATTTTTATTCGCAACAATTTTCTGGCGGACGCGCCAACTATGCATTCAGTTTCTATCATAAATCAACTCACACCTAGGTAAAAAAGAACTTGAATACAAACACACGAGATTTATATTTTTCAAATTAGTCTGAATTGCACTAACCATCATCATATAAATACATAAAAGTATAATAGGTATGATACAGCAATAGTTATTTATTATACAAGGGAAAAAAGTTACTATTAGATTTTAGCTAAAATCTAATATTCTTCCCGTGTATAATACACTATTTTTTTCTGTGACAGGAAAAACGATGATTTGATATTGAACAAATATTACAATATATTAAAGTTAAAAAATTATCGAAGTGAAATTTTAAGTTTTAAATGGGTAGCCTGTTCTACTAACTGATCTTTAAAAAAAAAGGTGAAGGAAAAATACTGCACAATTTCTTTATAGAAAATATTATCAATACCTTAGAAATGACAACTCTAAATAAGTTGTTGGCTCTAAATCTATACGGGTATCTGAGTTTTAGTGAAGAAACCAAGCCGAAGGACCTGGAAATTTGGATTTTGGGTGAAGACAGTCTAATATAAAATTACAGAGCTCTTGCGTATTGTCACAGTTCAAAACGTTTACGTGGGACTGTTATTGATGGCCGTCATTTTTATTACGTCACTTCATTTCAAACCTTCTGATCATATTCAGCTGCTACTAATTCAATAAAAATTTCTTATTTACTGTCAGAAACATTTGTTTTTTTCTCGGGGATATATATAGATTTGCCGGGACATTGGAACTTGAGACTACCACCATCAGAACGAAAAAACAAAAAATGATAAACAAAATCTATTTTAGATAAACCGCCTTATAAATATATATATCAATTGTCGTCGAGGCACGAGGTACCCGTGTTCTCTCCATCCACTTCCTGTGTACAGTGATAGGGGTACGACGATACGATTGGCTCCTCTTACTAGTTCATATAATATGTGCGTGTGGGCTGCAGAGTCTACCTCGTCTCTTTTTTAACTTGTTTCTTTTCCATTATTATTTTTTTTTGTCAAGTCTAGCTATCTCATATCATGCCACTTTATTTATAAATATACTGCTTCTCATAAACATTTACATTTTATCAACTTCTTAAATTCTAATTGTATCTTTAAGATGATTTTGCTTTATCAAAACTTGAATGAAACGATTAAACGAACCAAAAAAATAATTTTTGGTGTTTCCTCCTCTCCTCTTACTATTTATTGCAACTAAATATAGAGGGGACATACTCTCTTCGCTAATGGTTCCTAGCGACATAAAATACCACAATTAGGGCCAATTTCATAATCAAATTTAATCTCTTATTAATTTTAATCCTAGATTAAAAAAATCATAATTTTTTTCGTTGGACATATGATTCCAAGTTACTTTAGAAAAACGAAAGAGATAGTAACTAACGTTGTAGAAGTTATTGAGAAATGCAAAATTTTTATTCCGTTATCGAGATATGACTTAAACAAATTGGAGAATTAACTAATCTCCCATTAAGGATTCATTATGAAATCGGCCCTTATACTGAATTTGACATATAGGTATACCTAGGCTCATGAAGCCATATTACGATTGCCACATATTTGCCCCTTACACACTTGTAGAGTTCCATAAAGTATTATTGTAAGCAGATCATGCTATAAAGTGTTTTTTAAAAAATAGGGAAAAAACATATCGATACATTTAAGCCGGTGGAAGATTTGGTATTAGGATTCGAGATCAAAGTTATTAGTTAAGGTAGTTATTGCGAGATAGTCAGTGACAGAAGTATGAGGTTCTATGCGTCAACATTTTTGGAAAATATGTCAACGTTTATAAATTTATTTTAAGGAACATCTTCAATGGAGATTACGACAAAATGTTTAATGTTTTATTTCTTGTACTTACTTACTTTTTATGTTTTCAAAGATACCATGTTTTGACTATGTACAGTTCATTTTTCACACTAAGGTTGATATATTTTTCATTAGAGACGGAATGTGGCAACGTAGAATTTTCAAGTTTCTGGCACAAGCAAGGTTAGTTACTGAGCTGTTATTAGAGCGTTTAAATTTTAAATTTGAATAATATGATGTCTAATCAATTGCTGTCAAAAGGTAGATTTATTAAAAAGGGAATGCTAGAGAAGCTACAAAATTTTAATGTACCTAAGGCGAGAAAAGGAAATCCAAGAGGAAAATGAGGATTTGATAAAAAATATGTGTTTCTTTCAAAAAAAAGTGTAATATGTGTAATACTGTACCTATATATTGTAATACTAGATGTGCAAATATTAGAAGAAATATCATCAAAATGTCTTCCGAAAGAAAGATTGTTTAAGGAATGAAGTGACAAAAAAACCTTATTAACATATTTAATGGTTTTAAAAGAAGCTTATGAAAATGATAATCCTGGCAAATTATTATCGGGGCCAACGTCACGTAACAATACCAAAATGACGAAGAACGGAAGATGTATAAGTAAAATTCAGCGTTTCTTTGAAGAACATATTTCAGGAAAATCGTAAATATTCGCAATATTTATTTTTCCAATTTTATTCTGTCGTGATGTATATAAGACTTTTATTTTCAAACCTTCGTAGATGAACAATAAATGTGAAGAAAATCGTTTGCGAAGTAGCAGTTCTGTGCTTTGTTTGTAAATTTCATATAATACAAAATTTACTTGAATCAATGTGTTATTTTCACCGGTTCATAAACTTGTATTAAAAAAACGGAAAGATGAATCGCTTTGAATTTTTGTACACATTTTTATCAAGGTTTATTTTAGTATCCACAATAGTTTTTTATTGACCCCTTTCGGGAAGTTTAATCGAAAATAAGATAAAATGTGGTGAAATAATACATTCGCTCCATCTCACCTATGTAAAAAATGGAATATATATATATATATATATATATATATATATATATATATATATATAAGATGAAGCTCTACACCTTTATGCTTTTATTTAGTCGGACACAACAACCCACTAGAAGCGGATCACGTGATTTCAAGCTTGTTAGCTTTCATCAGCGCCACATATGTGATGAAAGCTAACAAGCTTGAAATCACGTGATCCGCTTCTAGTGGGTGGTTGTGTCCAACTAAATAAAAGCATAAATGTGTAGAGCTTCATCTTATTTTTATATTTTATATCTCATTCATTAATGAACTAATAGATTTCTTTAATTATATATATAAATAAATAAAAAGATGTTCTTGGGGATGCAGTCATATATTCAATAAAATTCTTTGACTGAATATATGACTGCATCCCCAAGAACATCTTTTTATTTATTATAAATCCAGTCAAGAATACAAAATCATATATATATATATATATATATATATATATATATATATATATATATATATATGCATGCTGGGAAGTATTTGCTGACCAATTAGGAACAAAAGAAGGTTTATTTTGGGGATAGCAGCAATAACGAAATTGAGTACTCTTTTTAGTAATTTATTCCAAGCTTTCGGGTAACATTGTACCCATCATCCGGGAAACTACAAAGTAATGGAATAGACAATATAACCAAAAAAATATAAAATCAGTTTTAGTATTATTTACATACATCAAACTTACCACTAAGTGAGAATGTTTTCGTGGAAATTGATGGTAACGTAATCATAGAGAACTGTTCATTTTATATAAACATAACAACATTTTTTATCCTGATTAAAAGAAACAATAAAATACACATTCACTAATACACATTTCGGGAACAACGGCCATATTATAATGATAACTGAAATCGATATCCATCAACTCATGTTGAGTTGATGGATATCGATTTCAGTTATCATTATAATATGGCCGTTGTTCCCGAAATGTGTATTAGTGAATGTGTATTTTATTGTTTCTTTTAATCAGGATAAAAAATGTTGTTATGTTTATATAAAATGAACAGTTCTCTATGATTACGTTACCATCAATTTCCACGAAAACATTCTCACTTAGTGGTAAGTTTGATGTATGTAAATAATACTAAAACTGATTTTATATTTTTTTGGTTATATTGTCTATTCCATTACTTTGTAGTTTCCCGGATGATGGGTACAATGTTACCCGAAAGCTTGGAATAAATTACTAAAAAGAGTACTCAATTTCGTTATTGCTGCTATCCCCAAAATAAACCTTCTTTTGTTCTTTTATATATATATATATATATATATATATATATATATATATATATATATATTGATTATTATATATATATTGATTATAAAACGGTGAATCATATTGAAACTTTGCTATAGGAAAGAAGGCATTCTAAACCGTATAAATCAGAAATTTAAAAGAAACCTGTCGAAAACGAATTTACGTGATAACTACCTTAATGGAATAGAGCTTTACATCAGTATTAATCCATATGATAGGTATAAAGATCAACTGTATGTTTTTATCACGTCACTTCTTTTGAGGAGCAGTGTATAAAATAATAGACGTAGAGCATGTTTCCGCCTCTATTCATTGTGATGGTGGTATCCGAATCAGATCTAGTTTATTAATAAAATATACATATTATAATATACAACACTTGCACCGCACTTGAGAAGGGTGAAAGTGTTAGTTCATATATAGTTGTTGTAGGATCAAAGGATGTTAATCTCAGTCTTGATGATGGGATTATTTGAGGCGATGATATCGAGACTATTATTATGAACGTATGGTGTGTGTCTAAAGTGTCTATATATAAGGGACATTTTTGGTTTGTTGGTTATGGCTATGTTAAGAGCTGAAGCAATTATCCAAGATCCAAGAGATGTCAACACTCAACAGTATAACAAATGTAGATCGAAACTAATAAATTGAGATTTGAAATGATGCAAAAAGAAATCGAGCATCAATAATAACTTTTCTATAGAAATTATTTTTTAATGATCAAGTATAAATTTATATGAATTGAATGAATACACAAAATAATAATAACATATATTTTATTGTCTAATGAAATGTTTCAGAAGTGGAAAATAATTATAAGTTCAACATTAATAAAGTTTTATCAGTAAAATAGATAATGAACCATAATAATACCCAGATATGTTCTAATCTAGACACCTAATCATTCATATTAGCCAAATACATATAAGTATACCTAATTATCAACGGTAAACTGATTTTTCGGTAAAAAAATTGAATGGTCAATCAAACCGTATAACAAAATAATAATGATACCGCTTTAATGTTCTAGAATCGTGCATAAATTTTGTTACTCGAAAGCAACCATTTCTATTATTTATTAACAGTTCATATTGTGGCGATTTGCGAAAAAAATACCAATTGTATCTGGGGAGAAGATCCATTTCTCCTGTTTCAACTGAAAAAGAATCATCAAAATTGAAACACGCGTTAGATAATAGAGTTCGGGTCCCTTAATGTGTAGTCCATCATTCCTGTGACTAGTGACTACCTGAAAATCACTCATTTTAGATACCAACTTCAAAAATTACAACACAAATAATAATTACATTATGTATTTTTCAGTGCACCGACGAATAAAGTAGTGCCAATTTAAAAAAAATGTTGTTTCACATTTTTTTGTGTTCCATTACTAATCAAAATTGTTGAACGTTCACTTATACAAACGTTACATTTGGTGTCAGAAGTGGGATATGCCCGTCGAAAGAGCCGAGTAACATCAATTTCATATTGTTGCAATGTTTCTCCAGACCTCTGTTGTTTATTCTTAAGCCGTGCTTGGTAAACTTGTTATAAATGTTGCTCACCGTAACGCATTTCAAGACTTTTTACTAAACTCTCATGAGAATGTTCGCCGCCAGTTTGGGTATTTAAGACTTCCAAAGCATCATCTCGTAGTGCCAAGATCAATGCAGTAGCTTTCTCTTCATCTGACCATCTACTAGCCAAAGTAGCAGCATCAAATTGCTTTTTATATGTAGACCAAGATTGTTTACGATCGAATTTTGGGGCTTCAATTTTGACTCGATTAACAACACTATTTGGAATTCCATTGAACGATCGTCTCAGAGATACTTCAGGTTTTATTAGAAACATCTTTTCCTCTGTTAATTGGAATTTTCGATGAAAATTTTCTTGAACTTTTTCTAGTTTCTGGTCAACTTCTTTCAGCAACATCTTGTATTCTATCATCTGAAATTTTTGTATCAAGTTTTCTTTCTAATTTTTGATCAACTTTTTCTTTATCTTTCTGTCTAATTCTTTCTGATTATTCGTATTCATTAGTTGCCAAATATGGTTATAACAATCCTCCACTTTCCTTGTGCTGCTAGATAGAAAGCTACATTTTTTAAAATATCACCGAAAATATTTTTTATTCCATCCATCCCCGAAAAAATCAACCCTCCACCACTTTTGGGGAGGGATACAATTTTATTGAAGTTTGAAATGGGTCAATTTCTTAGCACTTCTCTCTATACCTAATAAAAAAGTATCATCAAAATTGGTGAACGTTTACTATGAAAAACACGCGAACTTACATTAAAAAAACAAACATACATTTGAATTGTTTATCAATTCGATTTTTCGGTCGACAAATTAAATTACTATGGCCGTATTATCTGATGTGCGACAATCCATTAATGTATATGGCTGATACTCCCTCGTATAAACTGTGACAAGCCTTTTTGATTCGATTTGATATACCTATACACAATTGGCAACATTGCATGCGTGAACGTATCTCACAAATGTGCATAATGTTGCTGCGTGTGTGTGTGTGAATGCAGGTCGAATATGCACTGCTGTGGCTGTTATGTTTGTGCGCTTTTGCTGAGACAATCTCTCTATATCTCTCTCTCTCTTTTCATCTGGAGGTCGACGACACTATGTCAGAGAGTAGCAGCAGAACAGCATCTCAATGAGATATTTCCAGACAGCATGACGCCTCCACTCTCCACTCCACTCCACAAAACCGCACAACGACGCAATCTACTTAAAAACAACGAGGCATATTATAATTGAGTCTTGTTCCAACAATAAATCGGGAACCAATTTCTAGCAGTTTGCAAATTGCGCATGTCTGTGTATTAATTGTCCATCTGACAAATCTTGTCAGTGGCTGAAACAGCTGATAAATGACTAGAATTTTGAATTTAAATGTAAACTGACGCTGTTGTCTTGATATTTTCTTGAGATTAATATGCAAATACGAGGCTCTGTACATGATTCAATATACAATTGTAATAGTAAAAGAAGCTAATGAAAATAAGCAAATTTTACGTGCTTCCGAGAAAAAAAGTCGTTTCACAAAGATGAAAAAGAAATCATTCGATTTTGTCATTCAACAACCGATAATTCGATATCAAATTGAGAATGCAATTTTTTAACCTCAAGGTATAATTATGTCAGAACATGATTAACCTATTATTAAATAACCACAAGCACAAATAAGCAAGTGAATATATATCTAAATAAAACATTTCAAAATTTTATAACTTTTATTTTTAATGGAATAGTCAAATTTCCAAATAGAATCAAATACTCAACCACTTTGTTGGATCGGATTCAAGTAGATTCCTTATTTGTCTATGGAATATATTTTTGTAACGTGGATAGTTTATCACGCACTTAGGTACTTAGGTTATTATTCGTTTTGGTATCTATTTCTTCTAATACCTTGTTTACTAGAGTTTTTGCGTGAATATTTCATTAATTAGTTCCAGAATTAGTATATCTATTCTCGAACCTTCCAGAAACTATATGTTAGGTAAACTTTCTCACAGTATTGTCAATTGGACAAATGTCTAGAACATTATTACAAGCGTCTAGAATACATAGAACAATCTCGAAAAAGTCGGTCGGATTGAAAGGTCAAGTGAAATAGTTCAGTTGGTAAAGACGCTAAAAGATTACATTGTCAAAGTGGCAAGTGGTGATAAGACGTACTACTACGGGTTAAACGTTACTAAAGTAATGATTAACCCTGTGCTAAACGTTTTCGGGAAGTTAGCTTGCTTAAATCACGTCAAAGTTCGCAGTTTGCTCCGAAAGGTTTATTTTAGACATCTTGTACACTACCTTCCGTAGTAGAACGTCTTGTTATCACTTGTCACTTTGACAATCTAAACTGGCTTCATCGACTGACTGTGAATTTGACATGACATTGTTCGAGACTGCTCTCTGATTATTCTAGACAATTCTAGACGCTTGTAATAATGTTTTAGACGCTTGTCAAACTGACAATACTGTGACAAAGTATACCTCACATGTTGTTGCTGGAACTTTCGAGGATAAATCAACTAATTCTAGAACTAACCAATTACATATACAAGCAGCAACTATAGTAAAGAAGGTAGTAGAACAAATAGGTACCCAACCCAAAACAAATAATAACCACATGCATCGAAAACACAAAGGCTCCATCTGATGACACTACGCATGTCCTTAAGGCGATCGCCAACACGGTCAATAATATTCATACGTGGTCATACAATAATATTGTATAATAAAAGTATTGTGCAATATTATTCTAGGAGACCACCTAACGATTACACAGGTACTCAGAATACAATCTGCAAACCTTTCTGATAGTTTGTAAACTGTCACAAAGCTTGGGTTGAAACGCGTTGGGGTCAGTGCGCAGAATTCTGTCGGTGAGGAACTGATTCTGATGGGACTTCGAACAACGAAGCCTAGAACATTTTATTTATTTTTTTACGCCCTGTGTTGTTCTTTCTGGTCGAACAAATATGAGATAGAAAGCAGGAGAGTGAGACAGAACGCTGATGAGAAAAAATAAAATAGCTGTCGATGTGGATGTCTGTTTACGCTTTTGTGGTTAAGCTGGCTCATTATTTACCCGCCATCGAACTGTCTCGATATGGTGGCGCGCAATTATTATGCGTTCAATTGGAGGAAGTTGTTACGGATATTGTTGTTCTTTTTCTCTTCCCATCTGTGAGAAAATTTAATTGCCTGATACAGTGAGAGATGGTTATCGATTTGGATATCGATATTGAGTAGAACGCTTAAACATAAGGATTTCCCTTATTGAATACATTTGTTAGTACTATTAAGATTTTCCGTAGCTAATAAAAACGGCTTACGTACTTTCTTTACATATAACTGTGTCCCATTTTTACGCTGTTATGAGGGACTCGCAAAGGAATTCTGATAGTTAGGTTTATGTTTATTTAAGTGGATTATGTATCATGTCGAATGGCAGAGCTAGTTATGAGAAGTACAAATGTATATATTTTTCTTTTGAAATACTTCGGAGTATACTTATAAGGATAAAAAACATAAAACTTAAAAAGAAAAACCACCCCGCTTCGAGATGGAAACAACCTCGTCGCTTCTACCGTTCTTATATTGACTCTTAATATTTTGGCCACCCTGTATATATGATTAACAAAAACCCTTACATTGCGTCGCCGGTAGTCCTTCAATATGCATACCAAAATTCCATACCAAAAAACCCCAAAACGTAAATATCAGCAAAAATCTCGAGGTCGATTTTTACGTGAATACAATACTTCCCTTATTGAGGGAAGTAAAAAGGAAAAAAATGTTCGTAGGACGTTTAGCTGAAATTTTCGATTTGGAAGTATCTTTTCAATCCCAAATAGTATATAATCATCCTTGCATTCTATTGAACGGTAACATCCTTCAAAATTAGAAAAAAATAAATATTTTTTAGTTTAAAAAAAAATTGGACCGCGTTATTAGTTGCACTGAAAAATACGAAATAACATTAGTCACGAAAATCGTTGAACGTTCAGTAATACCAATGAAGATAGTACTTATCCTATTATCCACGTATGTATATTCTTAGCTTGTAGTTGTTATTATTGAGATTTCAAAACATCGCTACGGAAATACGCATAAGTATTTTACATGTTAACATTTTGCCACCGCTGTAGCTCGGAAACCATAATTCTAAACAAAAAATGTTCATTATAGATGTTGCTACAAATAATTAGGCCTTTCATGAAGTACCCAGAGATTTTCAATTTTCAATTAGCAAAAATAAAAATACACATATTTGAGAATTCAACATGCCTCTAACTCGAAAAACGTAACTGGTTTGAAAAAAATGTTCAATTCAAACGTTTCCGGATATTGTCCTATATTTAATTATACCACCTCAGATTTTCGATTTTCGAGAAAATTTTCCCCCTCCACCCCCTTCGGTGGCAGTTTTTGGAGGGAAGGAGACATCGGATTTGCGTTATTATGAATATGAGAAAATAAATCCAATTTTTTTTATAATTTGAAAGCATCATTTGTAATCGGATAAATAGAAGAAAGGGTTGCACGCTTGACTTAATATGTGCATTCATTAGGGTACGGGACGATGGTAGCCTTCAAATCCAAAATGTGATAATTTTCACTCTTGACTGATCTACCTCTATTATAACGATAAAAGTAAAATAGTCACCCACAGGTGCATGATGTGCACAGAGGCGAGAAGAATGTCTGGGAAAGTAACAATACAGGATGATGTCATTAAAAATGTTGAACAGCGTTTGGAGAAGAAAAAAAAACGTAAAAAGCAATCATTCATAAAAGTTACGTCGAGCGTATACACATTAATTTTTATTGACAGATTACATCATAAAAAGGACAAGTTAAACAATTTGATTGTATGTTTGCTTTTTTATGTGTACGTTCGTATATAGTAAACATGCATTATTTTTATGAAACGAGGACTGCTGAGAAATGTTAACCATTTAAAAATTAAACATGATCCGCAACGTGTCGATTCCTGCAAAGCAAATAAAGGGTATTTTTATTTTTTCAAAAATCTTAAGTTGGGACTCACCCGACATTCGCGTGTAATGAACAGTTCAGATTTGAGCATTACGCAAATAACGTCGAGGTAAATATATTACGCCAAACCAACGATATGCTCCAACTCGAATTTTATAAAATGTTACATAACACGCGATAGCTCATTACTTAAAAAAATATAGGTATAGTAACACTAAAGGACATTTCAATTCAAAACTCTTCAAAAACCTTTGGAGTTTTTCTTCTTTTTGTTCAAGTGCGATTCTTGTCAAAAGCATATACGTCTTAATACCTACTGAAGTTTTTTTACATTTGCGTTTCAATTTCTAGAAGACGAACCTCAGAATTTGATATTTATCTTTATAATATACACTCTAAAATGTTCAAATTATTTTGCAAAGTAATAAGAGATGTCATCATTGTGATGAACGCAAAACTTTGTTCTTTTCAGTTCATAATCGACTTTGATTTTTTCTGAAAAAGATAAATTGAGGCCTCGATCTTTCTTTATTGTATCAATGGAGGAGACATTTAGACGGAACACTTCTCTAACAGCATAAGAATAAGTATAAATATTGTTAACAAATTAGTACCAACTCATTTAATTCCTTGAAACGGAAATCTTGCATTTTCTCCCCATTCAACGGGCATTTCATCTTATGACTTCTTCTTGTAGGCTTACTTGAAGAGTTAAGTATTTATGGATACCACACCAAGAACAATTAAAGCCCTAAAATAAGTAGGTGAAAATCCACAGGTAATGTGATGCATGGCTTCAGAGCTAGGCTGGAACATGAAAGAATGCGTAAGCTTGAACTGTCTCCATTGTGCAATGCATTTCTGAATAGTTGAAAGTGGTAAAAATATGTTTTAAAAACTATATTATCCTGCCACAGAATTTCCAAAAATCTATTTCGTCTATAGTATTAAATAATCTCTTAGATCAATGTTGAAAAAAAAAACAACAGCTTCAACACCTAACACTATAAAATTAAGGTCAAACTAGTCTGAGCAATCAATCAAAATATATATAAAATAAAGACATCCATTCCAAATTAGACATAGAAATATTAACCTCCTAAACAATACACTTTATTTATGCATCATTCATCACGATTGTCTTTTAAAATAAAGCTTAGAATTTCAACACACACATACGAGTTCTATCCTGAAATTCATCGATGTTAGTTTGCATATTCGATAGGTAGGGTCTGTCTTTATCTATGCATGTTCTTCAGAGAACACCAATATGCTAATACATATTGGAAATCTTCTATAACGGTTACACAATACCCATCCGAGTGAAATTCCAAATGTATCATCCTATAATGGCGCATATAAAGTATTGCCAGAACACAACAACTGTATATAGATAGATGTATTCAGAATTTTATTATAGGTAGGGATTTTCAAATTTAATCCATAAATATAAATGAACCACGTCATAGAGAGAATCAATATAGAGGAACGATTCCTCCTTGTTTGTGAGTGCGTAGGTTACCTATATCTTATTTCTCACATTCTTGTCCTTTACCTAGAGGCAAGCATGGATAACAGAATAGACATAAATATGTTTTCTTTCAAAAATACAACTTGCTTATAAAAAAACATGCTGCCAAAAAATTATACACTAAAAATGTTTTTTGATTCTAATACACATTACCTAATAGAATCAAAGTGTCTTGTGAATGGAAAATATTTTTTACAAAAAATTGGACCGACTTTATCAGTTGTTGCACTGAAAAATACACAATAATATTAATTCTATTGGTGCTGGTAATTTTGAAGTTGTGTCATTGTAGTTTGTAGTTGTAGGCACCAACTCCAAAAGAACCAGCACCAATAGAATTAATATTATTGTGTATTTTTCAGTGCAACAATTGATAAAGTCGGTCCAATTTTTTGTAAAAAATATTTATTTCACATTTTTGAATGTAAAATTAGTCATGAAAATTATTGAACGTTTACTAATACCCAAAAAGTTATAGGTAGGTTTCGCTTGTACTAGCGAAAATACGCATATCACATATTTCAGACTTTACCATTGCGAAACTCGGAAACCGTAACTCTTTTGAAAAAATGTTCAATTTAAATGTTTCCGGATATGGTCCCCTTTCTAATTTTCAAATCTCGAATTTTCGATTTTCAGAAAAATTTGCCCCTTCCATATAGCTGAAACACATATTTCAGACTGTAGCGCGGAAACGTATGATTATTTTCAAAAATGTCCAATTTAACATTTCCGGATATGGAATTTTCGTTAATTCTGTCGTCTCGGATTTTCAATTTTCAAGAAAAATTGCCCCCTCCACCCCCTTTGGGGACGGTTTTTGGAGGGAAGGAGATTTTGGATTTGATTTTCCTCAATATGGGACCATTTCTCAACTTTCTTCTTTCAAATGAAACAAAAATCGTCGAACAGCCATAAAAAAAAATAGAAAAAAGCAATCTTACAACCGAATTGTATACCTTCTCCTTTTTTTGAAGTCGGTCAAAAATAGGGTTTTATTTTATTTTTTGCATGCTACCTATTAAAAAATGCATTTTCATTTTTTTGTGAGTTCATTTGTCTCCAGACCAACAGATTTTTACGTAGGTAGATCCTTCGATTTATCTATCCTTCTAGATTTTATACCCACCTGAACCCCCACACCGATATGTCAGTCAGTAAGGATAATATGTATTCAACACTGGAGCAGCCTTCAGAAAAATACGAAAGATCCACTTCTAAACAAATTATATGTTTCCGTGTTTAACTTTTGTACACATGTTGCCTTTATGATTTCGGTCTATTTTATGTTATCTCTTCCATATGTTCGTCACTATTTCTTGACCTTTCCCATGTGCACAGTTGGATGGGCGCACATCTGGACATTATTTTTTTCGAGAATGGACATCATAATTTATTTTTAGTCCCATGCTTTTGACAATCTTCTATTCATTTTATAAGCATACTATATTTTTTTATTTTTTTAAGATGATGTTATTTTGATCATTGTACTCAGTATTCAATACCCTTCTTGTTTATTTTTCACAAGTGGTGTATCAAGCTTGTAACTCCAATCTACACAACTTAACTAACAAATTGCACAAAATTGACACAACAAAGTTGTGCTCGAAGTTGCCGGGAACGGAAAAGAGACAGTTACAGTTAACGATAGTTACTTACATATCATAATGAAGAAATTTGACAATAATAAAGTTGTATCCTACGTTATGAGTCATCGATACTTAAACTAAGCAGATAACGACAAATATAGCAGCACCCAGAACAAGGAATATTAATTATTGGAATTTGGAAATAATCCTATTGTCTGGATTATGGATGCGCCAGTAGAATATAACATCCATCCATCCAATATACCTACATATCTACATATATACCTACATAATAGATTCGTCCTACGCAATATGCAATTCCAAAACCATTTTCGGATATATACAAAATATATAGTGGATTTGTGTCAGCTACAGAATGGCTATTGTTGGATCTGTACGTTGAATATTATTATTCCAATATAAAAGCTAACAATAATTCCATCCTTTTCTATACAAATCGTGAGCGTATAATATGAACTTAATATGGGTACCATTATGTAATTCTTTCTTTATATATAATGCCCACATGCTCAAATTATATTTATTTGAAAAGACAGAAAATTTATAATTGTGGAAAACTGATGGCATAATTATTGATAATTAAATATTATCTGTAAAGGATTTAATGATGTATTCAGAAATTGGTAGATTATCTTCTATGTCACAAGAAAGATGTTCAAGTATCTATAATTAAAAGATAAAAAAATTAACACCGGATTTTTCTGTAAATTATAATTGCCATTTCTGTAATAATAAATTATTTTTGATAATCTTTGGCTGTGGTATCAAAAAGAATATGGTATTTCATAATTTGGTAAATAAATAACAGGTTATCGAAACGCCACAGTGTAAATTACTCTGTACCGAGGAATAATCAAAAATTTGATTTGAAAATCGGCCTGTCTTGGCTTCAAAAAAAAATAAGTACCAGATTTATTGAGGAAGATCCAGAATTTACGATCTTACTGTACCTAGATGTAAAATTAGTTTCATCTCTGTATTATCAAAAATGGGTAGTGTCAAATCTGTCTATTGACATAATATATTCTCATATGATATTGACGCAATATGCATTCCAGCACACCGGTAAATATTATAAGCATTCTATCTGTGATATTAAATTCTTGTTTCATATTTTCCAGTCCTTTTGTATAAAGGGTTTCTATTACTGAAATATGTATGAGACGTGTCGGAACAAATAATATCTGAGAAATATTGCTTACTTTAAAATAGGAGAAATGATATTCAGACATTATACAGAGTGAATTTTAAAGCACATGTATCCCAAACTACCTACAATATAAATTGAAAATATAAAAATAATAAACTTAAACTTTATTTTACTTTATTATAAAAAAATTGGTAAAAGCATTTACCTATGACTTCCCTCGACAAACCACCCCGCTTCGAGATGGAAACAACCTCGTCGCTTCTACCGTTCTTATATTGACACTTGGACACCCTGTATACATGATTAACGAAAACCCTTACATTGCGTCGCCGGTAGTTCTTCAATATGCATACCAAAATTCGTTGTCCTAGGTCAAGCCGTTATTGAGCTACACGCCAACAGACTACAGACCGACGGACTTGAGATACCATGATTTTCGTGATCTAGGAACCCCAAAACGTAAATATCAGCAAAAATCTCGAGGTCGATTTTTACGTGAATACAATACTTCCCTTATTGAGGGAAGTAAAAACAATACATCGAAATATTCTGATTTGCTATAAAATCTCCTCCGCTGCAGCTGATTTAAGAGTCAATCGTGACTGTCCGTACCATAAAACCCCAACCGAAAATTAAAAGCAAAAGCAGCTGAAGAGTCTACTCAAACCGAGACTCAAACATTTATACCGGCGGGTTTTCCTCAACCGACGTTTGCAAAGACCTTTACAAAACTGTCAGCTATAATCAGTTGTCAGTTCAACATTAGGTTGGAGGAAGTCTCGGTTGACCCCCGTTTGAGTTTCAACCTTCAGTCAACCAGAAATTATACAGGGTATTTCATAATATATGCGCAGGACTTGAGGATGTGATAGCTCGTCCAAAAATATGCAAAAAAGTTCTTATTAACTTACCCTCTAAAATGCACCATTTTCGAGATACAGGGTGTTGAAATTAAAAAAAAATGTTTTTTGTAAATATCTCCGGAACTGTTTATAGTACAGAAAGAAGCTTTTGTAAGCATTTTCCACTCATAATAAGCTAAGTTTTGAGTCAGAAAAACCATTGGCCGTTCAAACGAGCGCCTCAAAACCGTACTTTTTCGATTGGCGTAGAAATTGGGGAGAAAAACAACCACTACTCCTTCAAAATCTTCACCAAGTATAACTTAACAAACGTTTCTTTCTGACTCAAAACTTAGTTTATTATGAGTGGAAAATGCTTACAAAAGCTGTTTTCTGTACTATGAACTGTTCCGGAGATATTCACAAAAAACGATTTTTTTTTAAATTTCTACACCCTTTATCTCGAAAATGGTGCATTTTAGAGGGTAAGTTAATAAAAACTTTTTTTCATATTTTTGGACGAGCTATCACATCCTCAAGTCCTGCGCATGTATTATGAAACACCCTGTAGGTATATCCAGCCCTAAGTCATCCGGATAATTGAATACTTGAAGAAAACCGATTTTTGTATTATTAACTCTAGAATAAATATTTTGTACAAAAAATAGGACCGACTTTCTTAGTTAGTGCACTGAAATATACAAAATAATATTAATTCTATTGGTACTAGTACTCCTGAAGTTGTGCAGTTGTAGTTAGATTGAAAACTTTTGGCACCAACTTCAAAAGTACCAAAACCAATAGAATTTTATTCTGTATTTATTTTTATTTTTCAGTGCACCTACTAATAAAGTCGGTTAACATTAGTCATCAAAATCATTCAGCATTCACCAAAGAAGATAATACGCTGCTTATACTTATTTCAGAGATTTCATCAAACTATACATATTTAAAATGGAAACCGTTTTTTAAATATTCTATCTAAGTGTTGCTACATATAATCTCTTCTCTAATTGAATCGGTGAGATTAAAAACAGTATAAGTCCAAAATTTGACGTTTTGAGTTGAGATAGCCAATCATGTTAAAATTCCCTTCCGCATCGAATGAGTCTAAAAACCGTACGATTAGCATTGCCTGGTCCCATGTAGAAGCTTGGCCTTCCCAGCGATGAGTAGAGTAACAGTACAAGTCGCGGACTTGTACTGTTTTTATTCCCAATGGGGCGCGTACCCGGTGGATTCCATTACGTTGCATTATTTGTTATAGTTTACATTGTAGCTGAAGAGCACTGCGATTAGTGAAATATGAGTTCTTTTTAAAGCACTTTAACGAAAACCATGGACTTAAATTTGGAAGATGTCAAGTTGATGTTTGCTCTGAATGCGAAAGGTTAAATGCAAAAATTAAGGACAAAAATCTCAATGACACGGCCAAGCGCGTAGTTGTGGCCGAACTAATGCTTTACAAAAGACGCGCAAAAAAATTCTATGCTAAAATAAAAGAAGTAGAGCTTATGTGCCAAAATCGGCCTGAAGTTATGGGAATCTCATTTGATTATATTCAAAATCTACCTTTACCAAATATTCCAGTTCAGAAGATTTTTTACTACAGGCAACTTTGGGTATATGCTTTCGAGATACTCAATCTCAAAACAAATACCGGACACTTTTATACTTATCATGAAGGCCAAGCCCTAAAAGGTCCAAATGAAGTTTGCTCCTTTCTTTGTGATTATGTACTGAATTTTATTCCTAATGAAGTAACAGAGTTACATCTTTTTTCTGACGGTTGTCCCGGGCAAAACCGTAATAACACCATGCCAGTAGAACAGGCCTATCATGAACCGGTACCAATAAATATCAAAAAGTTATTGATATTAAGAAAGTCATGCAATATGTGACTGGAGAAGACCTAGAGTTCTACTATCATATCACGTCATGGAAGACAACCAACCAAGAAGCTGAAAACGACATTTAATAAAAGGTGAAAGTGTCAGTTGTGCTTTTTTATCTTTTTCATAAGTAAAAAATATTTTCATGCTCCTTTCTATATTTTCCTACCAAGAATGTTGATTTTTCTTTAGTATAGCAAATAAAGTTTTTTGTTAGATAATTGGAAAATGTTAAAAATATAAAATTTAACAACATGTTTTACGATATTTTGTAGTTGGGTATAATAACAGTACAAGTCCATGACTTATTTTTTTGTATTGAGCAAAAACTAATGTTTTTCTTCATAGTTTCTTTACGCTAAACGATGGGTGGCACCAAGATCTATAATCACTCTGTGCATGTCAAAACTCTAACTAAAGTAGTTTAGGCGTAAAACACTTTTTTTAGATTATCTAAAAATGACGTTTCTGGACTTGTACTGTTTTAAATCTCACCGATTCAATTTAGCAGTCTCATATTTTTAATTTTCGAGAAAAAAATCCCCCACCACATAGTGGAGACGCACATATAAGTCGGAAACCTATTTTTGATTTCAAACGTAGCCGAATATAGTCTCTTTTTCTAATTCTGTCTTCTAAAATTTTCGATTTTCGAACAAAATTGCCCCCTCTACCCCACGGGGGGAAGTTTCTGTGGGGAAGGTTATTTTGACTGTCGATTTTTTTTAATGAAACCAATTCTCAATCGTCTTCTATGAAATGAGAAAAGAATCATGAAGATCGAAGCTCTTTTACCATTTATAAGGCGCGAACATCCTTAAAAAATGCAGTCAAATTGTATACCACCTCCTACAAAAATAAGGTACCCATTATTATATAGGTATCATTATAGAGTAAATAAATAATGGGTATTTATTAAAATCAACAAAAAATAGTAAGTATGTGAGATATATTTTCATACGTAGGTACATATTTAAGCATAATGTATTTTCAAAAGCCGTGTAGCGATCGGTAACTTTCTCTAACTTCTAAATAAAATAAAGTTGCCTTACTTTCCAGAATCCAAAGGTTGAAAGGAGCCCAGCCAACGTATTTCTCGGCTTGGATCAATCTCCTGCAAAGATACGAAGAATCCGACTCTTGCTGACTCTTCGCAACGTCGCTTTTGGACAATGTCTTTCAAAGAAGCCATGCGAAATGATTCTACTGTACAGTTCTTAGAGCAATAACGAATCGCAGTTAACAATCGGGATCGAATCGCGAATCCGTATCGTATAACCGAGCGTATATATTATAACTGAGTTTCTTATAATCTCCACTCTAGGTATCTTCACCTTTTTTCTGAAAGCTGAGTATGTAAGTATTCGATTCCGTCTGTTTTCTGGGGCAACTCGTCTGAGTTATCACCTTGGGACTTGAGTATTTTTTTTAATTGACCTTTCCCCAATAATGCCAATGACAACATCAAGTGATATAGGATAATAAAGCTATTTTAAATTTTTTAGTTTTTGCAAAATGGTCTGACCGATTTAACAACACCCTGTACATACTTACACACCCTTTTCATATTATCAATTTATATCTATAATAATTTAACAATTCGCTATTACACCTCAAACTAATGAACATAAAATGTTGAATAAACATCAAGGCAAATGATAAATAAGGTATATAAATAAATACCTATATTATATATGGTTTATACTACCTGTGTTATTCTATATGAGAAAATTATATAAGTAAGAGTTATGACACACAACTATGTGTCTAATAATGTGGTAGATATTAACGTAACGTTTATTTACACATAATTTATAACTGATGCGAAGGTCAACAATCTATTACTATTTATAAATGTTGCTGTTTATCTACACCGACAGCAAAATGTCACGAGCGTTGTGAAGAGAAAGAGAAGACTGCGCCTATAAGAAATTCATGATTAATAGACTGTTTGATCTCATACAGTTTTTTTTTTGATTGTATCGAATACATTTCGTAGTAGAAAATGTCTAAGAATAACAATAGCCGTAGTCACAATCAAATCTTAATCGTAACGATAATATTAAATACTAAACTAAACTTTCATTCTATTTTATTATAATTATTGGTCCCACAAAATAGCCTCTACAATCTAAATTCACTTCATTTACGATATAAGGCTGTGATTAGGTTACCTAACTCAGCAAATTAGAACATTTCTCATTCAGAAGATTCGAAGAAAACAGGGGAAAGGAATACAGACAGACGGACATATACCTATAAGGGTTACAGGTTCTTAGACTTATTATTTCCGATATTCTAACTATTGATTCATTCAAACAATTAACACCTTGCAGTACGTAGGATTGACTTACCGTTTGGTATTTACCTAATAAGTGAAGACACTCCCTTGTCTAGACTAATTAACATGTGTCTACCAAGTGTCAATAAAACCAAGTTCAAATTATCAATTCCATATAAGGAATAAATCAAAAGTAGAAAAAAGGCGGTCCTAAGTAAATTTGTTTATGAAAATTTGAGTTACATAGAAATACAATCTAATAGATGATCTAACACTTATGCAGGAGAAGTAAACAACACTTTTTTCAAACTTGAAGTACTGATTTTAACATACAGTAGGAATCACTTTTCACCGAAAATATTCAATGCGAGAGATCTTACTGTAGAACAATAACGCTTCCAAGTGCTTATGTCATTTCTGGAAGTACAGAAGTACACAATATTCGTATGGGAATAAATGTTTTAAACACAATTTGTTTTCTTACTTGCAATAAAATTTTAATCTAATCTATTACATTGAAGCTAGCACGTCAAATTGAGCAGATTAAACAAGTGAAATTTTTGAAAAAAAAAATTGAAAATAGTTTTTATTAGGCATTTAAGATTTAAACCGTACCGATGAGTACCTACTATTGCTATCCTTTTCTCGATTTGAACTATACGTATGTATATGAGTTTGCCAGCAACAGCAATTCCATAACAAATTACTGTTTGCCTACCGCAACACAAAATTAAACTTTAAATTAACAACAACGGCTGACGTCAGTGACGTCTGACAATTGCGACATAACCATAGACGATCTTCCAGAGAGTACCTATATTCCAGAGAACAGAGACGTATATATACGCTTTATGCTCGTGCGTTATTCCAGTGACGGGTCCCATTGTCCGACATTGTCGTTCCATGTCGAAAAAATAATGTTTTTGTTTGAATGAGATAATTATAATTACCAATATTGGATCACACTTGGAACTTAACAGGCGGCGAGATGTCTGCGATCTAAGTACGAATTCGAAATTTCAAGTCTCTAGACCGTATGGGGCCTGAGAAATCACTGCGGAGTCCTTTGATGCATGAACCGAAAGTAATAAAAACTTTTTAAAAATATATTGTTCATAGGGCACACTGCTAATTATAAGCTGTATTCCGAAACTAACTGCTATTATGTTTTTTTTGATAAGCTTAAACAAAAAGTTAGCAGAGCAATCTTCGAAAAACGGTAGAATCCAAATCAAAAGAAATATATTATTCGCTAATGACTGCTCCCCCAATTTAGAGAAAGTAAGCAAAACAACCTCAAAAAATTAGTTTAACTCAAAAAACTTTTATGTATATCTAATGCCTGGCCATCACGTACGTACGTTAATTGATAGTATATTTTGATTGAAAAGGAAAATGGCAGGGCAGTTATTAGCAAAAAATTTAATCTATACATTATTACATGATAAGAAAACTTTGGACGCCTTTTATTGCGTTCACGTACCAATATATCATTTGGCATAGTTAATTTGTATATAGACAAGGACTGCAGAAAGCTAAAATTAATTTGAAAAAATAATATTCACACATACTAATGGAGTTAGTGTATAGCGTTCTTGCCTCTCTTAAGTCTGACCCAGGTTCAATTTTTAACAATAGCATTTTTCTTAAAAAAAATTAATATATATCCAATACTGATATACTCTTTGACAGAACAACATCAATGATGTTCATACTTAAATTTAATGAATTACGGTCGAATTTCAACCACTAGGCAATGACTAGTAGCAATTAATTTCGGAATCAGCACTCAATCAACACCTTAAGCACCAAATACATCCTTTTTTTAATCTCCTCATTTTCTTTGGTAACTTAAAGGCCTGAATAATCATTAATAAAAAAATCATACCGAATTTCTAGTGAATGGCACATTATGGCAACCTTAAATATTTGATAAACAAATAAAATGTTTATCGTTTGTGTGATTTGTAAGGTCTGTAGCTTCGGAAATAGTCTTAAGAATGGACTTAGTTTATATTTTATGATTAACATTTTTTTTATATATAACGATACGGGAGACACTTTCTATCACCCTGAATCTAAGAACTATTTTCAAGAATTTCAAGAACATAATATGAATCTGAAATAGAAAATTTCATCCATGCGAAACACAACTCCCTGATTATTCCAGAAATGTCGAGACGACGTGAGTCTAGGTTATGGCTACGACGTCGACTCGCCGGGGTGGCTTAGCATATATATACATACAAAATCGATAACACCCAGCAACAGTGGAACGAACAGCTGACGACACGCAACGCAAGAGAAGGGCAGGTTTGCAAATCCAATGGACCACCATCACTACTTCAGGCACTGGCACAAAACACGATCGATATAGTAGATGGTATATTCAACCGTTGGTTATTAACATATAAATGAGTCTATCCACAGAGACTAGACTAGTAGGGCTAAGGCCCTACGTATGTATACTGATATATATCTGTGCCAGTACCCGTGACACATAAACATGTGCAGTTATATATTTAATATTATACATAGGGGTTGAACTAAATACTACGACCTGTGAAACTGTGAACAAGATAGGGTATTCTCAGCCGAAACATCTCAGAATGTCTGTTGGCACAACTCCACGTACTCTCTTCATCAAGATCATTTAGATAAAAGAAGAATCCATTAGCATACAACATTGAGCATAAACATATTTTTTTGTGATAGAAGTGAAGTTCTCATAAGTACCAATTACAAAACAATTTAAAATTACGAATTACTCGATTCACGCATTATTCATGACTTCAGGAAAGTGATAATGAGCTGTTTATTCTTAGTGACTCCACCCTTAAAAAAATGCAAAAACATTTGATTGAATGTTAAACTTATAACTGAACCTTGTTAAGTGACGAGAGTTGAACGTAAGACTGAATAGAAAAAAATAACAGAAAACATAAATAACTGGCTGATGACCAGACCGACATATTATTATATAGGTTGTCCGACAAATACTGCAGAAAATAGATTGATTTAGCCTAAGCTATTTGTATCCGAAAGCGCTTCGTTTAGCTGTTAGAGGGCTTTGAAGACTTGTTAATTTTTGATTCACTTCCAGACGGAAGAGGTGTATTTTACTGTCGTGGGCTTCGTATAGTGAACGTACTCCGATTTTGATGTTTTTTTTATATTCAAGAATCTTAGTAGTACTCTTAAAGGCACAGGCAATGTTCTGTCACAATAAAATTGCTACTTAAATAACATTAGTAACTACTTCCTGTAATGTAATGAAAGCAGATATTTTAATCAATCAATATATTTATTGTTTATAAGGAATTACAATATTTAATTATATTAAACGAGCAATGCTTGCATTTATATATATATATATATATATATATATATATATATATATATATATATATATATATATATATATATATATATATATATATATATATATAGTTTGATTCTGAATTCTTGACTGGTTTATTATTTGATAAAATAGATTTTTGTTGGGGATGCAGTCATTTAATAAATAAAATTCTTTGGATTATGCCAAGCTTTCGAGAATGTTTATTCTCTTCGTCGGGGCAAAATTCGTGAATTTACATAAAATTAACCACAAACAGGAAAGATTTCATAGTCAGCAACTAATGACATTTCTGATTGCTGACTATGAAATCTTTCCTGTTTGTGGTTAATTTTATGTAAATTCACGAATTTTGCCCCGACGAAGAGAATAAACATTCTCGAAAGCTTGGCATAATCCAAAGAATTTTATTTATTAAATGACTGCATCCCCAACAAAAATCTATTTTATCAAATATATATATATATATATATATATATATATATATATATATATATATATATATATATATATAAATAAAAAGATGTTCTTGGGGATGCAGTCATATATTCAATAAAATTCTTTGACTGAAGCCGAGCTTTCGAGAATGTTTATTCTCTTCTTCAGGGCAAAAATCGTGAATTAACCAATTATTAATTTATTCTAAATTCACGATTTTTGCCCTGAAGAAGAGAATAAACATTCTCGAAAGCTCGGCTTCAGTCAAAGAATTTTATTGAATAGGTTAATTTTATCTAAATTCACGAATTTTGCCCCGACGAAGAGAATAAACATTCTCGAAAGCTTGGCATAATCCAAAGAATTTTATTTATTTAATAAGTGCATCCCCAACAAAAATCTATTTTATATATATATATATATATATATATATATATATATATATATATATATATATATATATATATATATATATATATATATAATGCTACCGATTTCGATGAAAATTCATATGTATGGGTTCTAGAGTGTATTGAATCGATTGGTTGTATTCACATTCTAAAAAAAATCGTTTTCAGCAATTAAGATTCTCATTTTACGAGTTCTTCAGAGTATATGTGAGATAAGAATATGAACCCGATAACATCATAAGGAAAAATAGTCCTATGGTTCAGCTTCCACGTATTAACCTAGAGTTCCTCGGTTCGAATTCTTTTCACCTTTAAGTTTTTTTTAACAAAAAACATGTTCTAAATAAAAGGTGTTAATACGAGATTCTAATAATTTAATCGGAAATTTTCAATGAAAATTTGTACATATCTAATATATTGCGACCGTTAAGGTACACATTAGCTATTTCAAGGAAGGGTTAGCTGATTTTGGTAAAAATTAGCAAAAAGGTGTGTTCGGAGTCGAGAAATCGATGGACAATACTTTCATATTTAATCGATGTGACCCTCGAGGTCCACACTAGCTATTTCAAGAATGGCTCCTCATATAAAAGTTTCAGTATGTATAGTGTTTGGGGGTTGAGAATTCGATTGGTGATACAGCAGAGTTTTGGTATATATATATCATTCATATATCAGATTCATATTTATTTCGAAATCTATAACTTACGAATATGTGAACAATAAAAGCAGTATTTACGGATCGCAATACATTTTAACCAGAAATATGCACATTTTTTAATAAGTTTAAATATCCTTAGTAACTCTTATAGACCCATCTTAAATCCTGTTTTACCCGAGCAAAGCTCGGTCTCCAGACATTAGATATCTATAGAAATTATTTAATTGTCAAAAAAATTGCTTAATTTACCAATCGATAAAAAAGTTTATTAAAGTCTCTTTTTTCAAAGTAGGTAGGTCCCAGTCTGTTTCTTCACATAAGACATTTTTGACATTTTCGTGGTTTTCAAAAATTATAATAGTAAGTTAAATAAATAAAATAAGGAATAAAAACCACTGATATCCGAAAGATGGAGGTAGTGGTAGTAAATAACGAGGTAAATAAAACTACTGGATAAGATGATAATTCATTTCAGTATTACATTCGTGACAATTTCACTTCCAAACAAATATTTACAGTTTCAAGTATCTAAATAACTTGCTTATCTCAATGTATATACGCTCTCTCTCTCTTATAATGTGCTTATTAAAACTAATTTATTTTCTTCTTTACATGTGAATGGAAATTTTTCAAGTGATCCTTAAAATGAAGAGAAATATTTTTGAACGTGGAACCTCGAACGGAGGAGGTATACAATTTGACTGTCTGCTTTTTTCTAAGTTCAATATCCGGAAACGTTTAAGTTGAATATCTTTTCAAAAGAGTTACGGTTTACGAGTTACATTCATGTTAAAATCTCACATATGTGTATTTTCGCTATGTGGAGAGGGCGATTTCTTTCTAAGACTGAAAATCTCTGGGTACCAAATGAAAGACAATATTTGTAGCAACATTTATAATGAATATTTTTTCCTTAGAGTCACGGTTTTCGAGTTACAGCGGTGGTAAAATGGTTAAATCTAAAATACTTCTGCGTATTTCCGCAGCGATGTTTTGTGGTCTCTACATAATAACAAGTACAAGCAAATAATATACGTGGGTCATAGGATAAGTACCTACCTTCTTTGGTATTAGTGAACGTTTAACGATGTTCGTGACTAATGTTACACTCAAAACTGTCAAATAAATATTTTTTACAAAAAATTGGACCGACGTTATCTGTTCGTGCACTGAAAAATACGAAATAATATTAATTCTATTGGTGCTGGTACTTGTGAAGTTGGTGCCAAAAGTTATCAATCTAACTGCAAATGCACAACTTCAAAAGTAACAGCACGAACAGAATTAATATTATTTCGTACTTTTCAGTGCTGATAACGTCGGTTCAATTTTTTGTAAGAAATATTTATCTAAGAACTAATAAGCAGCATTGCTTTGAGAAGACCTGATATAGGTCATAATTCCTATAGGAAATCTAAACTTTGCAAAGATGTACTTCATGTTTGAAGGTTGAAGATCAAAAATATATAAAACCAACGTGCTTGTACGTGAGAGGAATGCCTGATGGAAGTTGCGAGATACGAACAGGAAACAGGAAAAGATAGAAGAAAAAAAAAGATTTAATGATGATTGACGAATACAAATGGAACGTAGAAGTACGAGATATTTTATAATGACATATTTAATATTTTTTATTATGAAGTTAACTCTGTAGAAGATAGTCATAAAATTATTTATATTCAAATTATTCGACAGAAAATCATTTATCTGGATATACAAAGGATTACGTAATAAGACATCGATATATTTATTCCTGAATCTATTATAATTTAGACTCAAGTACTTGGGACGTATAACATGTATTTGAAAAATATACAAGACACAAGGAAGTTATATTTGTGTTTAAATTATATAAATAATTATGGTAATCATTTGATAAAATTAATCACATATTCATTCCAAGATAACAATTCAATAGGTAAATAAATACAAGAAGATTATAAAGAATACTCAAGGTTCAAGAAGCGTCAGATTAGATGACCTCAGGAGCTATGAATTGGAGTTCATCTTCCAGTATAGCGGTTGACAAAGTTATTGTTATTAGGTATTTAAATATTATCAAAATACATAACAAGTGAGTCTTTTGAACATATATACTATATGAATGTTCAATAATTCCTTCTTATGTATGACGAATTACGAAAACAGCATATAGGTATACCTAAAGGAGGCTGTTAAACAGATCAGTTATTATAGTTGCAGATCAATCGGTAAAACAATAGATGCAAAAAAGACCGTGCTGTAAAAATCTATAAAACCAGGTTCAAGCTTCAATAATGAGCAACCCGTCAAGAATAAAGGAATAGGTAGGTAAATAAAATCGCCATTAAATCGGATAAAATACAGGTGTATCTACTGGCTTTCAACTGTAACACCTAAAGTCACATTCAAGAGTGCAGCTTTATAAGTGACAATATCTTAGCCATTATATGAGCTGATATAAAAGTAAAAAACCATTTATCGCTGGCTATAATATGTGTGTAGTATATTTATATTTATAAAAGTAACCTGTTCCATATGCAGTTATATATATTTATATATGTAGATATTTAATGCATAATGCTATAGTAGTAGTGGATATAATATGTAGTAAAATAATGTTGAACGCCCAGTTTGAAATAATTTCAACGACGAAATAAATATCCCAATGGAACTTGACTAGGTAATAAATTGAACTGGTAAAATGCACTTGGGGAATAATTAAGAGTATCCATTGGAATGGATCCCGAAGGAATAGGGGTTGTCTACCAAATGGACTAATTACATTCGAATTAAATCTTCGGCTTATTGGAGAGACTAGTCACTATTTTCTTACATGCCCGTTGTTGAATAGTAGATTCATTTTAGCGTCCCTTAAACCACAGATTGTTTGCTTATGTCATAGGTCAGTTCTGCATAAAGAAACTGTATTTTATGAGTTTTATCAATTTATTTTAGAGACAAAATACATTTATAAGTGGTGTACAATTTTTTTTATCTAATCGTTTCAAAAACTATGATGTTATTAAAAATCAACAAATCAAACATCCTTTATCTTAAGCAATTAATGAGATTAGCTATTATTAAAATGTTAATAACATAATAATTCAAAAATGTTTATTATTAATTGATATAGGTATATGTATATGATCTATTCATTATAAAATTGAGTTAACTATTACAATAAAAATAGTTATAGGTAGCCATAACATAGGTACATAGAATTATGAATTAAGGTATGAATATGAAAAATATCGAATATAACTTAAACTTAAAGATTAAAATAATCAACTATAGGCTTATAGGTAGGTACCTACATTCAAAACAAAATATAGAAAGTACCTACTTATATTCCTATGTGATAACTGATTCTAGAATGATTATTTCTATTTTGGCATAAAGTCAAATGTAACTTCACAATGAATGAAGCAATTTTCAGTACAAACTACAATTAGTTTGACCCTAGACCCTTTATTTCCTAAATAGTTTCTACTTTCACAAATATAAGGTAATTAGAAAACTGCCTATCACTGACAGATGATCACTCTAGTCTAAAAGATAGTGGTAATGACATAGGTATTATCGGTTATTCACACGGATAAACGGTAATAGAAGAACTGCTGAACATTGCAAAGATGCATTTAACAGATCTATTTCTACATGCAATATACGTTTTCGGTAAACAATTTATGTTGCAAGGCCATAATAGTCATAAATAATAGTGTGAATAATAAGACGTACCTTTTAGGTTTCCAGCGACGTTTGAGAACCCCCAACATTTTGTTCACTCCGAAAAATTTACACAAAATCCAACACTTTTAAATCACTTCTTACCACCTGGGGCGAACGTCCTCAACCCCGTTTCAATCGCATGGTATGGTATATTTGACACTATCACGAACAACGTCACTTTGTTCCAAAATTCAATCAAATATACGTTCAAATCAAAAAGTGATTACATCGCGTCAATTTTCACCATAGACTCCACTGTAGTTTTTTCACGCGTAATGATTTTCTCACCTAAGTTTTGAATACGTTGCGCGACCCAAAGCCTACCTACTTCGTATTGAAGTCTTAGCGGCGAAGCGCTGAAAATAAACAAGCAAACTGCTGTGACGGTCATGTGACTTTGTGAAAGCTTGTTGGTTGGCAGAGCTCGGCTCGATCCTCAAAGTGCAATGTGGTGTGCAGATGGCCGTGTTGCCAGATGTAGAAAAGTGGCGGTAGCTTTGGATTACGTGATAACATTTTTTTAGATACGGTTTGAAAAAATTCTTTGTTTATGTATTTATTTAAAAGTTGCGGATATGTATCTCTTACAAATAACACATTTATAAATTATCATGATCATGCTTTTGTTCCAAAGAGCTACTCTTTTGTCGAACACTAGCGACGTTGCAATATCTTGAACTGACATGAGATAATCTATCTAATCATACACTCCGAATTTTGAATGATAAGATTTATTAGCATTTATTAGATCGATATACAAAAGTGAATGATTAATAATATGATAAATGAAATTTTGGTGATTTCTTATTTATTAAAAAAAGTAAACTTACAAACGAATTCTATAGCTCCTCCTATTGTTTTAAGTCGGTCAAGAATATTAGAAAGTAATCGGAATTAATGAACCTCTAGAATCTAGAACCTATTCCAAAATTTAAGAGGTGAGGTAGAAAACTGCATTCCATCAGGCAGTAGAAAATCAAAATAAAATTATTTTTGTTGTTTGTTGTTATTTCTGTGTCACAGCCATTTTTCTCAGAGAATTCAGTTGAAGGGTAAAACGGTGTATAAATAACAAAAATGCAATTATCCAACTACGGAAGTGAGAATATAAATTATATTTTTCTAATTATTACGGCAATGGCTCTGGAAATCAACAAGACCGTTCCAAAAAGAAATTTTGTGTGTGTTTTTGTCGATGGAAAATTTATTTGAATGTCGTTTAAAAAAATGTGTCACTCCTCCTAATTTAATGTTTTATCAATATTTTACGTGAAACATATTCCCCCCTTAAGATTAGTAGAAATAAAAAAACACCTGAAATAAATTGATTTAAATTGTAGATACGATATTTTTTAGTTTTACCTTGAAATCAAAAGGAATTTACTCCCACATTATTGTTCAATTTAACAATCGTTTGTACTTAGTTTGCTGTAGTGACAGTGGATATTATTTTCGAATTTTATTGATACTGAATCATTATTTAACAAAATTGATAAGCTGCAAAGATAGAAAAAAATGCGATACTCTTACAGTGTTGGAATTTTTCATAAGATTTTCCAGGATACTGTTGAAATGTTTTGTAGACAGACTTATCCTCAAATTTTATTAAAAGTCATATAAGAAAATGACTTAATAAATTTGACAAAATTTCTAATAATTCACATACAGGGTGACCCAGCTGTGTGTGCAGTGTGCAATCTCTATAACTATTTTATATCCAAGCTATATATTTGATATTTGACAACCCCTGTATTTTGTACATTTTTAGATTAGCTATTTAATTTTCAACGTAACGCACCAGGTATTTTAGACTTATACGTAATTATTTTTGACTTATGACAATTTTAGTGACAAGAAATTTCCATGTAGAGACCCAAAAATATTCCTAGATTCGGAACCATTGAAGATAATTAAACCAACTTTTTTTTCAATCGATTCCTTAAACCTTGAAGTATCTTTTAAGTATCAAGTGAGATAAGCGTCGATATTCCGTCACCTACTAGGTACGATTTAAAAATTGGCAAAATATAATAATCTATTTTATTGCTTCATTGCATAGCACTTTTTAAGATCTTTCTGTCTATATAGATAGCGTTTGTGGGGGTCTACTTCGTACAGATTTTTGCAAAATATATTTTGTTCAAAAGTAAAAATATCAAGTAGGCCATGAATGCTCTCGAATAGGTTACCATCTCGTTTTACATAAGCTGCTAATCTACTGGTGAATGAAACCCAAAATCTAGAAAACATGGATCCATCAATTAAACGGGAGATATCCTTGATTTAGTTTTTCCCTCCGAAGGTGGAAACATATTCTAAAAACTGTTGTTCTATCTTATGGTTAGGTATGCAATAGAAGGGAAATTGAAAATTATAATGAGAAAGTTCGCGAAAATAGAGAAATTCTAAGGAAATTAATCGATGCCACTATTTTCCTATCTTTTCAAGAAATTTCTTTTCGTGGTCATGATGAAAATCAGAGTTCCCACAACAAAGGAAATTTCTTAGAGCTAATAGATTTATTGAAAGCATATGATCCAAAATTACAAAAATTTTTAAATGACTCTACTACATTTTCTGGAACTTCCAAATCGATTCAAAATGATTTAATTGACAGTGTCAGCTCCCTCATCAAAGGCAAAATTTATAATGAATTACGCAGCTGCGATTTTTTCTCTAGGCAGATTGATGAAACGTTGGACATGACATGTAAATCTCAACTATCCATAATTTTTAGATATGTTATATGCGGTCAAGTGGTTGAAAGATTTGTTTGTTTTTTTGATGTAAGTAGCGGGAAGACAGCCGAAAATTTATTTAAATTATTAACAGATGAATTTAGTCAATTTGATTTAAAAAATAAATTAATAGCACAAACTTATGACGGTGCTGCAGTTATGTCAGGTCATCTATATCAAATATCAAAAGATATTGCTCCTCAAGCTTATTTCACCCACTGTCATGCCCACAAATTAAATTTAGTTTTAAGTAAGGCCTGCAATGGAATTAAAGAAGTTAGAGTATTTTTTTCAAATATTTCTGGTTTTTCTTCTTTTTTCTCAAAGTCTAGTAAAAGGTCCGATATTTTAAACAGTATATTGGAACATAGACTTCCAAGTAATTCTCAAACTCGTTGGAATTTTTCATCTAGAGTTATTTTTACTGTCTACACATACAGGAACAAACTTATTGATGTTTTCAATTTCATTTCCGAAAGCACAGACTTTGATGAGCAGACTTTGAGAGAGGCTTATGGGTTAAGATCATTATTGGTTGATAAAAGAAGAAGAGAGAGAGAAGAAGAAGTGACATGCATTACAAACAATTTTTTTTTGAGATTTTGGACACAATAATCGTTCAAATTGAAATTAGATTTTCAGATTTAAATACTTTAGAATGCTTCGATCTAGTTAATCCCAATAATTTTGCAGTATTTTCTAAGTCATTTCCCAATGATCTTATGGACAAACTAATCGAGCAATATCCCTTTTTTGACCGAATTTCATTAAGAAATGAACTGACTGTTTTATATTCTGATCAACAAATTTTAAGCCAAGTGAAAAATGCTCATGAAATGCTTTGTTTTATATGGAACAATAATTTAAATAGCTGCCTGCCAGAAGTATACAAATTTGTATCTTTAGTGTCAACAATTCCGGTTACCTCAGCCTCTGTAGAAAGATCATTTTCAGCACTCAAACGGATAAAAACTTACAGCAGAAATACTATATTTCAAGACCGCCTTTCAAACATATCACTTATTTCGATAGAAAGACGTCTTTTGAGCGAGTTAAAGAAAAATGATGTATTCTATGATGAAGTAATTGGTCATTTTGCTACGTCTAAAAATCGCAGATTGCCTTTAATTTACAAAAATATGTAAACGTCTTATCAATATACCTATATACTTCTAGATACTAGAAATTGTTTTCGTTATAGAAAAACTATTTGTTATTTATTTTTTAGTTTTATTCAAATCAGTGAACAACCAAAGAATATTTAATTTGAGTTTTGTTTCACAGAGAAATATTTATTATTTATTTATTAGAAAATGTTTTTTAAGTTTTGTCGTAGAGAAATATTTATTGTTTATTTATTAGAAAATGTTTTTTAAGTTTTTATTTTTTTTATTTATTTATACATAGTGGGATAGAAGGGCTACTGGCGAACGACCCACTACAAAAAATGTAACGCGCCGTAGCACTACCTCCAGGGGTGGTGTGGAAAAGTGCAAGTTGTATTTTTGTATTTTTCTTGTTAGCAGGTATAGAGTGGGCCTCCTCTGCAACAAACATCACGAGCCGCCACTGGTATGCATAGTATTGCAACCTCATGATCTTTCTGTTGTTCAAATTCAATTTCTTCTAATAATCTAGGAAAACGTTCGCGAAGAAAATTTAGGAAAATTAAGATACCTCTCACCATCCAGTACATTCGCTTTCGCTGCTATTTTCCTTGAGCTCAAATGAGTATCAATTAAGTATCAATTCATAAATTTTTGGAATAAACACAAGCATGGAGTTTTTCACAAATGTTGCTTGCTAATAACGAATTTCTAGCAGCTGTGCCTACACTGTGAATCATATTCACTATATTCTTCTCGAGGGAATGTTAAACGTGATGTGTCATATTTTACAAGGGGTACTACTCGATTCCTCTTTCTTCGAACAAACTAATCATTATTTTGCAATGTAGACCCTACAAAACCTAAAAGGACAGAAGGAAATACTATGCAGTTAAGAAATAAAATATAGGATGTTGCATTTGAAAAAGTATAATTACCTACTGTGAGTTAATTATTAGTTTAAAAAAATCGTAGAGGAGCTTGTATGCACCCCTGGATCACTCTGTATGTTCTACTAGAATCGACATATAGATGATGAAATTGATGAAATTATACCCCTTGAGAATCAAGAAAATCTGATACTCCTACAATGACAATGTTGAAATTATGATTGGATTTACCAATGGATAATATTCTCGAATTTTATTAGTACTCAAAAACAATAAATTATCAAAGTGTAGTTTACTAGCATTTTTTTGGCTTTATCACTTTACTATCAGGTTTCAAATTCACGGAGCTCTTGGAATCACCCCTTACCTCCTTACCGACTTACTATTTTATGTCTTAAGCGTATTGTCGAAAATAGAAAATGTGGTATGAAATTAAATCGCCACCATAAATAACAAGGAACCGATTAGATGATAATTATCGGAAATGCAAATATTACGGATGTCCAGCTGTCGAAATTTTTTTAAAACAAAAAAATGATTATAACTTTCTGAAATATTTATTATATAATTTTCAAAATATATGAGCAAATTTGTAAATTTTTCACTTGAAAAAGTGTTAAGGAGACAAATTTCAATAAACTCTCTACCATTTCTCATTTCACTTGGACTACTTATAGAAATAACAGAAATTTTGAAAGAGAATGAAAAGTTCTGAAAAGTTCTATTTAATGACTAATAAAATGTCGTATTTGGTATTTTTTCCATATTTCCCAATACTTGTGAGTGGGTATACCATTTTATATTATAAATGAAGGAACTTTAAAATACTAAACGCTAATATTAGTATTACAATCAGCCTAATAATCAGTACAATTGGTGTTTTTGGAAAGTATCAATCTTTCAGAATCCAATCCATTGTCGTCGAGAATCTCATATAGTTCTGCACGTAGTCCAACGTCCATTTCTTTCTTCCTACCCCAGATCCAAATTTTATCTGTGAATAAAAAAAACACTAAGCGTGGATATAAGACAAAATTTGAATTTTGGAAAATGCAGACTTATACGGAATTATAATTAACAAACACAGATAATATAAATTCGGTTTTATTGAAATATGAGCTAAAATGATCAAAGTGGTTGAATATTGGGCCATTCCATTTCCCATAATAATTGTCGGTGTTCGAAATTAATTAATAATTAAATGTAAATGTTCAATATACAGGGTCGCATCTCAGCTCCAGTTTCACACAGCTCAGTAAAGTTATGAATTTGATATTTTACAAACTTCATCTAAAATGCCTATCTCGGGAAATTATTTTGGATTATACAGAACGTCTCGAAGATTTGGAGAGGGCATGTTGATATTGTTGATGTATTTTTTTAATAACATACCATATATTTTGTTGATTTTTTAAATCTATTTATTTACCTACATGGTCCTAAAATTCTACTTATATCTACTCAAAAAGTAAAAATATAAAATATACAGTTTTCTAGGTACTAATGTTTTAAAAAAATATATTGAGAATACAAAAAGTACCTCGGTAGTAAAATCATACAAGGTACTTATTGCAAAAAGGTGTATTAGCATCGTTAACCTAGTTGAATTGCCATTGTTATACACAGAGTGTTCAAAATATAGTGGCAAAAATTTAAATGCACTTTATTTTTATTTTCTTAAATTGGGCCCTGTTGCCAATATTTGCATCATATGATGCCAAATTAATAAAAACATGCATTGATTACAATCCTATCGCAATTCCGAATGCGTTCAAATTTATATGCAGAAAACTTGTGTTTATCTCCATTAAAAATATATAAGCTAGAAAAGCCTCTAATTTAATGACTTTGACGTTTATTAAACTCCCAAGATTATATTTACGCTTCAATGAAGTAAAATATGGAAGCGAGAAGAGGTTTTAAAAATATTTTGGACCAACGTTATTAGTTGGTTCAATGAAAAATACAAAATAATATTAATTCCATTGGTGCTGCTACTTTTGAAGTTGTGCAGTTGTAGTTAGATTGAAAACTTTTGGCACCAACTTCACAAGTACCAGCACCAATAGAATTAATATTATTTTGTATTTTCAGTGCACCAACTAATAACATCTGTCCATTTTTTTAAATATTTATTTCATACTTTTGATTGTAACATTAGTCACGAAAATCGTTGAACGTTCACTTATACCATTACCCATGTCAAAGATAATGACTTACATTATTTTTGTCCATGTATATTCTTTGCTTGTACTTGTTACAGGTAATAATTGGAGATCTCAAAACATCGCGGCTTTGTACACATATTTCAGACTTAACCACTGCTGTAACTCGAAAACCGTAACTCTATAGAAAAAAATGTTTAAAGTAGATGTTGTTAAAAATTTTGATGACTCATTAGACAGAGAAGACTTGAGAAATGATCCCTCATTCGTAAAAACTCAAATCCGAAATCTGCTTCCCTCCCCCAAATGAGGTGGAGGGGGCAATTTTTCTGGAAAATCAAAAACCTGAGACCGCAGAATTAAAGATAAGAGAATATCCGGAAACGTTTAAATTGAACATTTGTTTAAAATAGTTACGGTTTTCGAGTTACAGCGATGTTAAAATCTCAAAAATGTGTATTTTGGCTATGTGGAGGGGAAAATTTGTTTCTAAAATTGAAAATCTGAGGCAACCAAATCAAATACCAGATTATTTGTAGCAACATCTATATTGAAAATTTTTTCATAGAGTTATGGCTTTTAGAATTCTGAATAATAACAAGCACAAGCAAAGAATATTGGGTAACGTATATAAGTGAACGTTCTACTATGTTACTGATGTTACTCTCAAAATTGTGAAACAAATATAATTTTACAAAAAATTGGACCGAAGTTATTAGTTGGTGCACTGAAAAATACAAACTAATATTAACATATAGTTTCTTTCTTTCAACATAATATTAATTCTATTGGTACTGGTACCTACTTGTGAAGTTGGTGCCAAAAGTTTTCAATTTAACTGCAACAGCACAACTTCAAAAGTCACGGCACCAATAGAATTAATATTATTTTGTATTTTTCAGAGCGCCAGCTAATAATGTAGGTCCAATTTTTTTGGTTTGGATTTTTTTCAAAACTACGATTGGAATTGTTAATAAAAACTGTTTCTGCATATAACTTTGAACTAATTTAAAACTGCGATAGAGTCGTTGAATATTTTATTTATTTCACATAGAATCACTCAAAAATATACAGGGGTCCATTCAAGATAGGAAATACAATGTACCTACCTATTTGGAAATTTGTAAATTTTGTCACTATATTTTGAACACTCTTTGAATATTAATGTCAATCTTACTCGATCAACGGTACTTTTTGCATTAAGTGCATGTATGATTTTATCACCAAGGTACTATTTTTGTTTCCAATAATTTTGTAAGCCTGTGGCGCAAAACTGCTTTTTTAGTTTTTGATTGGTCATCACTGACCCGATTTCCATAAAATTTTAGGATCATGTAGAAACCAATACAATAAAATGTAAGGTATGTATTGAAACCAAAAATCAGCAAGCACTCACAAAATATTTGGAACACTCCTTAAAATCCAAAATAATTTTCCGATAGATGAAATTTGTAAAATATCAAATTCATTACTTACCAATAATAAGTAACTGAGCTATTGAAGATGCAACCTGAAATGTAGCACCTTGTATACTGTAAATCTTTTAAGAATTCTATGATCAAATTTCCCTGAAGATATGAAATTCTATTTAGAGTGGAATACTTATAAAAAGAAGTTATTTCGATTATAAAATCGAAAAACTCGTACTAATATGTTGTCGAATAAAGTTGTTAGAAATTCTAGTGAACAGTTTCTGTGCTATCAGACGCTTCTCTTTTAATAAATGTTCACCCGAAAAAATATTCCTTCTTATTTTATTTCACATGACATGGACATAAATTATATGAGCAACATTGTTGGAGCAATGTTTAAACAACAACCATTTTTTATCAACGCCTATATACAGGGTGGTCCGCATTATAATGGAGAAACTTTAACAGCGTATTCAGCAGATAAAATTAATTAAAAAAGTTCATATAACTTATCTACAAAAACGCTTCGTTTTGGAGATACGGGGTGGGGTGTTGATATTGCGAAAAAAATCGTTTTTCATATTTTTAAAGAAACTCTTCTAGATTTTGCTCTCAAACATAGTAGGTATTATTGCCACTTAAAAACAAATTTATAGCAGGATGAACACCTGTTTTTGTTTTACCAGTGGCGTTCGTGAGATCATTTTAATTATTTTAAATAATAAAAAAATGAACACCATGGTTTATCGCAATTTCATTAATAAATTTAGATATATTGATGAATTCTAAAAAATAATGGTCTCTTAAGTCTTTTCTCTAAAACGAACCGTCCTCGTAATCTCTTAGGTTTGCATATGTGATTTAAATAAAAACGAATTGAAATAGCGCGAATTATCTTGATTTAATATGCAAACCTAAGAGATTAGGTAAACATGCAAACGAGAGATCATTCTTATTTAGAATTGATCAATATATCAAAATTTATTAATAAAATTGCGTACATTTTTTTTATTATTTAAAATAACTAAAACGGTCTCACGAACGTCACTGGTAAAACAAAAACAAGTGTTTAACATGCTATAAATTTGTTTTTGAGTGGCAATAATACCTACTAAGTTGGAAAGCAAAATCTAGAAGAGTTCCTTTAAAAATAAGAAAAAAAGATTTTTGCCAATATTTCAACACCCCATATCTCCAAAACGAAGCGTTTTTGGAGATAAGTTTTTATGAACTTTTTTAATTATTTTTATCTGCTGAATACGCTATTAAAGTTTCTCCATTATAATTCGTACCACCCTGTATATTTATCTGAACAACCATTTCAACCAAAATTGGTTAGAAATATGAACGAATTAATTATAAATAAAAACAAGAAATTGAAATATCTGTAGCTGTAAGCTTTATTATAATATATTAGATTAAAAAAGACCTTGCTTTAAACAGACAGACGAATAAACACGTTAAACTTAATCAAAGATAAATATGAAAAAAATAGAGCAACTTTATTAGTTGGTGCACTGAAAAATACAAAATAATATTAATTATATTGGTACTGGTAATTTTGAAGTTGTACCTTTGTAGTTTGTATTTGTACTTGTTATTTATTATTCAAAGATATCAAAACATCGCGGTGCAGATACACATATTTCAGACTTTACTGTCGTAACTCTTTTGAAAAATGTTCAATGTAAATTTTGCTACATATAATCTCCTCTTTAATATGGGCGTTTTATATTTTCAATTTTCCAAAAAAAAATGACCCTTCCACATAGCGGAAATACACATATCAATTATTTAATACTTTACCATCGCTGAGACACGAAAGCCGTAGCTCTTTTGAAAACTAAATTAAATTTAAACGTTTCCGGATATGGTCCCATCTTTAATTCTGCCGTCTCAGATTTTAGATTTTCGAAAAAAAGATCACTCTCGACCAACTGACCTTTCAAACTACGAGTATAAAGACTCGATTAAAATTGATCAACCCGTTTAGGAGTTGTTGGGGGTATTGAAATTAGTTTCTGTTTTTATTAAATTTCAAATGGAAACAAAAATGAAGAATTGATAGGGAAAAGTTGTATGGGTGCGACCCTCAAGGTCCACATTTCACATAGATAAAGACAATCAGTTAAAAATTGAATTTCATTAAATACATAAATTTATAGTTTTTAGTAAAAGTTTTTTTTGTAAAGCTAATTTTGAAAAAGCTTTAAGCTTGAAATTATCCATTCAAAGATATTTGTAATGACAGTTACATATATATACTTAATGTAAGTACATTTCTTTATAATTTACGCGGGTACCTACTACGAAATTACTTTCAAACTATGAAATTTAAAAGTAATCCATTTTTCTAACTAAAAATACATATACTTAAAGAGACATCTTTCAATGACCTGAAAAAGGGGAGATATTTCAAAATCAGAACTTTCTGATTACAATATTATCTTCCTACTAGGTATATGTACCTAAGTGAAAAATGTGTGACTGCATTTCATTTCTTTCAACACTTTTCTGGTTTATCCATATTTTATATTTTAAATATATATCTACCTGAGTGAACTATTTCAAAATCGGTGCATGAATAAATGATGGCATAGTTGTCGTAATCGGTTTTAAATATTTGATACATTCCTGCTCCTGGCAAATATCTGTTGACAAGTCTTGGAAATCGGCTGCTCACTTTGTAGATAAAAATGCTGGGATCTTTCTTTGTTGGAGCTGCAACACCTTCGCTAATTGAAAAACTGCCAGTCCTATTTGAGATTATTATATTAATTAGTGAAAGTGAAAGAAAAATATTTATTATCAATAAAAAAAATAATGGGATAAAATCATTGCTGAGAAAAACCAGGTTTGGCGAACAAATTTTAATTCAATAAATTTGGATATGACCCAAAAAATCAGTTCTCATTTTGATGAAAAAATGTCAGAAACAGTTTTCCCTGAGTTTTTGATATGTCATTTTGTATGAGACGATTTTCTATGCCAATAACTTACCATGTGATTTTGGAATTTACAGAAATTGTCATCCGTCCTCTATCTGTTTCGGTTATATTAAAACTGACACAACTGCTGATTAGTTCCATCAGATAGAATGAACGTTCTATCTCATACCAGTGACCTGAAAACTGAAAGGATTAAATTTTTTTTAATAGTCTTTTATTTCAGCCTGAATTCCGTCTTCTAACATATCATATTTATTGATGTAAGTACTTCATACACTTTAACCGCGTGATTAAAGTTCTACTAGAACAATTTCAGGGATCAATGGAACAATACCAAATAATGATGTTTGTATTATAAACCATACTCCAAAAACGTTTCCGTTTGGAGTATTTTCTTACTCGTAAGCCAGGGAATCCATCGATCCCTGAACCTATGCTAGTAAAACTTAAATCATCCTGTATACATATATTTCGTTAGATCGTGCTACCCATGGGGCCTGTATCCAGGTGGAGGATAGGGCAGCCCCTTGGTGTTAGAGCTTTCTTTCTGAGGTTATTGAAATTCAGACAAAGCCTTTAGTGCGGGTTTACGAGTTCCATGGCGCGCGTGAGATGCTGGCGCACGCAGATTGCTTCGCGTACGTTGAACAGGTTTCGCGACCGTTTTGCGCCGACCCATTTACGAGTTTCTCTACGCGCGCTTTATTATTCGACTGGAAGAAGAGCTTCGATAATTTGTTACGAATATGAGTCAACCATAACAATATTTGATACGTATTAGTTTAATACTTAATTTAACTTATCTGTTAATATTAACACACAAAATAACCTAAATCAAAACTGCACTTATAATTTTGATGAAATCTAATCTATATATATATAACGCCAAAAACACAAATTAAAAATCTGAAAATATATAGTGAAAATATGCAAAAGACACAATAAAATTGATAATTATTAATCTTATTTCATTTCAACTTTTGACAGCACGACTACTTTTCGAATGCCTAGTCGTGATTGGGCGCTGTGGTCACGTGGTCCATATCTTTGCGCCAGGCAGAGCTTCGCGCGCGTTGTATTATTTGTCAGGGGAAATATTTAACACTCTCCGCGTGCGCCTGCATCTCACGTTGGCGGACCGTGGCGCACGCCAATGACTCGTAAATGATCCTATTTGCCACCATCTGTTTACGTGCGCGAAGCAATCTGCGCGCGCCAACTTCTCACGGCGCGCTAAGACACTCGTAAACCCGCACTTATAAATCTAAGTTTAATATTTTTAACTGGGCTTCTTAAAAACAACACTTTTTAGGTCCTCCTTATATTTAATTATCTATTTTAGAGTCTTTTAAATGTGAATAGTTCGATAGCGAGGAAATTTAATATCTGGTATGTCCCCACTCACAACATTCTCCTATCGCCTCCAAGCAAAGTCTACCAAATATGAAAATTGTTTGATTGAAGCGTGTGACCTGACCATTCATATTTTTGACCGACGAACCCCGAATGGAGGAGGTATACAATTAGATTGTCTGCTTGTTTTTTTGGTTTTGGTTTTATATAGTAATCGTACTCCCATTTTGACGATTTAAAAGAGGAGGCTTGAGAAATGGTCCCATATTCATAAAAACACAAATTCAAAATCTTCTTTCCTCCGAAAACAGCCCACGAAGGGTGTGGATGGGGCAAATTTTCTCGAAAGTCGAAAATCTGAGCTGGTATAATTAAAATATTTTTTACAAAAAATTGGACCGACTTTATTAGTTGGTGCACTGAAAAGTATAAAATAATATTAATTCTATTGGTGCTGTTACTTTTGAAGTTGTGCAGTTGCAGGTAGATTGGTAACTTTTGGCACCAGCTTCACAAGTACCAGCCCCAATAGAATTAATATTATTTTATACTTTTCAGTGCACCAACTAATAAAGTCGGTCCAATTTTTTGTAAAAAATATTTATTTCACACTTTTGAGTGTAACATTAGTCACGAAAATCGTTGAACGTTCACTAATACCAATGAAGATAGTACTTATTCTATTACCCACGTATATTCCTTGCTTGTAGTTGTTATTATTGAGATCTCAGTACATCGCTGCGGAAATACGCTTGAATATTTTAGTTGTTACCATTTTAACACCGATTTTACTCGAAAACCGTAACTCTAAGTGGAAAATGTTCAGTATAAATGTTGCTACAAATAATTATATCTTTCATGTACTGCAAACAGATTTTCAATTTTCGACAGAAATCGCCCTCTCCACATAGCGAAAATAGGTATATTTGAGAGTTTAAAATGTCTCTATGTCGAAAACCGTTACTCCTTTGAAAAAATGTTCCATTTAAACGTTTCCGGATATTGTCCTATCTGTAATTATATCAACGCAGATTTTCAATTTTCGACAAAATTTGCCCCCTCCACCCCCTTCGGGGGCGGTTTTCGGAGGGAACAAGATGTCGGATTCCCGTTTTTATGAATATGGGACCATTTCTCAAGCCTCCTCTTTCAAATGAATCAAAAATCATCAAAATCGGAGTAGGTCTACTATATGAAAGGCGCGCACAAACCAAAAAAAAAAAAAAAAAGGCACACAATCGAATTGTATACCTCCTCCTTTTGGGAAGTCGGTCAAAAAACAGGACAATTTCCGGAAATGTTTAAATTGAACATTTTTTCAAAAGAGTTATGGTTTTCGAGATAGAGGCATGTTAAATTTTACAATATGTGTATTTTTGCTATGTGGAGAGGGCGATTTCTCTCGAAAATTGAAAATCTGTGCGTACTACATGAAAGATCTAATTATTTTTAGCAACATTTACAATGAACTTTTTTTTCTTACAGTTATGGTTATCAAGATAAGCGGTGGTAAAATGGTTAGGTAAATCTAAAATACTTATGCCTATTTTCGCAGCGATGTTTTGATATAACTACAAGTAAAGAATATACGTGAATAATAGGATTAGTACTATCTTAATTGGTATTAGTGAACGTTCTAATGTTACACTCAAAAGTGTGAAATAAATATTTTTTACAAAAAGGTGCCAAAAGTTATCAATCTAACTGCAACTGCTCAACTTCAAAAGTAACAGCACCAATAGAATTAATATTATTTTGTATTTTTTGAAAAAATATATTTATTCCGTATACTGTCAAACAACCATGGCCATATTCAAAATTCGATTTTGCCATGTTTCAAACGGTGGATAATACTTGATTTGAGCACTGTCACGGACTTCTGAAAGAATACTTAGGCAAGTTCCAGCAAAATTGTACGAGCCATTTCGCGCTTCAGTCTAGAGGTCGGTAGCCCACCAAACAAAATCTGTCTATCAATTCAGGAGATAATTTGAGCATAGAACGACAGTCACACCAAAGGTTGAAAATATGTCTATTTGACTCAGGGATCTCTAAAACGTAAAATCTTTTGAACACAAAAATCCAAATTTTTAACCTATATCTACTTTTCTTTCTTGGGGTATCGGTAGGAAAATAAAAATCTACGAAATTCTTTATGTTCACCTTTAAGATATTCTAAATAGCTAAGGAGAAAGATAGAGGGGAAGGCCCTAAGAAATTATTTATTTTTTAATAAATATTTACACTTTTTTGATGAAATTTTTTAGATTTTTTTAGTGGCGGATTGCAAATTATACTATTAGATTGTTTAAATAATGATATAACGAAGTTTGATCGGTTTGAAAGGGATGCATAAAAGTTTGGGTGTGGCAATGAAAGTTACTAATTTTAAAATTCAATAGAAACAAAAGTACTTCAAATATCGTTTTTAATTCTATTTTGCTGTGAAAAGCAGCATGTAATTTCTTTATGTGGTTTTAAAAATCGCATATGTCAAATGGCGGCCCCTATTATCAACACACTGAGCCAGTTGATTTGTAAAGTTTCTTTTGAGGTGAGGTATAAAAAAGTCACATGGGGCCAAATCTGGCAAGCGTTTCGGCCAAGTAAGATCGGCTCTGAGAGAGATAATGCGGTCGCAGAAGTTTTCTCTCAACAATTCCATGGAATCTCGTTCCTGTGTGTCGTAGCTCCATCTTGTTGAAACCAGACGAAGAACAGTTCGACAAAGACGTTGTGAAAAGCGGGAAATTTCATTTTACCCAGAATGCGCTTACCCTAGGAGTTATACTAATAGATGCAATTTTATATGGAAGCAGGTCTCCATTAGTATTAATTTAAGGAAACATAAATGGTCAGGACCACATTCTCATTTTTTTAGAACCAGTTGCTATACCATATCTTTATTCAAATTGGATCAACGTCCTGGTTTAAAAATGGATTCAAATATGAAGTTCAAGTTACTTGCAACACAATTCCTCAAGGAAGCATCAATCACTTTATTCGAAGCTTATCTCAAAGAATTGAGGAAGTTAATACCATAAGACCGATTCCGGCTCATTATTAAAACTTCTATGCCATCATTTGATGTAGGTACTACATACATAACCTCGCATCGAGTTTGATCCGTTTTGGGCCTGAAAAGTTTGAAAAAATAAAATATTCTCCATATTTTATTACTAAGTGCCTTGTAGAAATAGATGACAATATTCTTTATAATCTAAAACGAGCACGACTCTCTAGATTAGAGATGGTTTTCTTTTCCAAGTTAAATCGAATCAGAATTCAAAATCTGACAAAAAATACGGAAGACGACTTGATAATAATAATTCAATTTAGTTGTGCACAAAATTTACTTTTCAATTAATTTTAGACTACCTACAGTTAAGAAAGTATCGAGTAATAATATTAGTCTGTTAACTTCTTCCGATAAAATAGTCGCTTTTCAACTTTTATAGTTAGGCAAACAATAAAACATCAGCTGGAATGAAATTATGTAGCACTGAATATAGAACATGAAAATTAAAAATTAAAAAAAGTATAGAGTGAGTAATATAATAGATACAATGTCATTGTTAATTACTTTCCTACCGCTACTCTAAATATAGCCTAGTGAGGAAAGTATTGTAATCATATGAAATTTTCGGTGTCCAATTTTCAAATAAGTTTGTACTGTTTTCTTATGGAAAAAAATAACATCAAAATGACAAAGCAATGTCTTAAACCTGTTTTTTCAAAGTTATTCGTTACACTGTATTTTTATTTTTTAATGTATCAGATACTTTTCCACCAAAAGAGGGCAGTAACCGTAAAGCGATGCATAAAATTGATGAATATAGATTTTCAAATCCGTTTGTAAATCGATAATGATTACCATTGAATGGAATATTGAGCAAGGAAATTATAATGCAACAAAAATTTATTGTTTTTCCAAAAATCAAATAGAAACACTGTTATAAAAAAGTAATTGAACTAATGTATGCACTTTACACTAAATAGTGATAAGATGCTTCGAAATTGTTATTATTTATGCACTTTCAATATGTCATGAACTATTTATGAATGAATAAAATATCCATCAATATACAGACTCTTCCGAATGTTACATTGTTACAAGAATAATCTTAATAATATTTAGTACCATTAAAACCCAAAGTGTAACCTGGTGCTACAGCCCTGTGAGGGCCTCGCACTTCTAAAGCTTCTGATGCCTTCACGATTCTGGACCAGGATTCTGGATGCACATATTCTTCTGAGCTACACCATTGAGTTATCTGAGCATCGGCCACCCTTGTTTTTTCTGTTCTCTGGGTTCAGTATTTAATAGCATTTTTTATAGGGTCCTTTTTATTAATTTTAATACAAGGCAAGTAGTTCAAAATCCAGGTTTATTTTCTCAGTCAGTGCCAAATATTTTATGCATTACCTTCCTTTTAAATCCAAATAGGGAATTTTTATCTGTTTTAGTTATAGTATAAGTTTCTGAGCCATTAGGATTACAAGAATTATCATAGTCCTGTATATTGATAATTTAATGTTAGGAACAGTCTCTTCTTTAACAATTATTTCTGTAGGTCGTGTAGCATTTGTTGGCAAGCATTATTGTTCTTCATATTTCATCTGAGATATTATTGGTGGGCTTGACCATTGTTAGCACTCCATATCCGTTTCGATATTATAGATGTCGATGGTGGAGAATATTATATTAATGGCGAAAGACACAGTTATTAACAGAAAACAGGTAGACAAGAAATCAATGAGGGAAATGTTATATTATGTTAATGTTAAATTAATAATGAAGTTAAATAAATAATTAAACTATAGACTGCTAACAGTACCTTCTGTAATATCGAAAATATTTGAATGCTATGCTATGATTGACCAACTAACGAACTTCTTGAACAAATATCAAATTATCATTGCTAATCAACATGGTTTTCGCTCAAAATATTCTACCTACTATAACTGCGGTAACATCATTTGCGAAGAGATTATAGAAGCCATTGAAAGAGGAGAAAGCCCGACTGGAACCTTCTGTGATTTCAGTCGGGCTTTTGACTGCGTTCACCTTGGCACATTACTTAATATCCTACAGATACGGGATCAGAGGCACTATTCATGACTGGTTCAACACGTACTTAAAAGATAGACCTCAAATCGTTAAGATATCCAAATCTAGAAATTCTACTTTCTCTACAATGAACATCAATTTACTAGGGCCTAGGGGTTTCACAAGGATCTGTATTAGGGCCTGTTTATGTTATATATTAATGATTTTCCCTCTATTTTACCAGATTCTTTCATAACTTTATACGCAGATGACTACACTTTACCTCTTAAAGATAAAGATTTTGACTCACTACAAGCACGTTTAACAAATTGTCTGACAGAACATTGTTGCTAAACTCTAATAAAACTAACTACATTACATTTTATACTTATCAAAACATGAATAGACCAACATTGAACATCAATTCAAATAATATGACCATTGATCCAACATCTGATGTTAAATTTCTAGGAGTTTTCAGAACTCACTGTTTTGAATTATGTAAGAATTTGAATTCAAAATGTTATCAATTAAGAAACCTAAAAAGCGCCTTAAGTTTGAGCCATCTTCTACAACTTTACCATGCTGAAATTCACTCTGCCTGGTCATTTCTTTAAACGCTAAATAAAATATGTACTAATAGATTTGTGTCCTTACTCAATACAAAAGTTCTTATCAATTAAGCTTTAATGTTATTCTATTATGTTTGTTTTATATACGTTCTGTTTTAATATTAATAATAATCCTCCAATCCTCCAATTATAAGAATTACGGGAAGCTTTTCTATGTATGTAAATTGACTTGTCCTATACATTGATATATGTTCTAAAGGATTAATAAAATGATTGATTGATTGATAAAAAAACTTGAATCCATCAGTATGAAGGTTTCCTTTTAGGTATAGAAAGAAACAAAACTGAGTAGGTATAGGATAGGTAATACATTTGATAGAAGTAATAGCCAAATCTACTTGTTGACCTTTAGACTTTGAATTTAGAGTTTATGTAAATATAAACAAACATATAAGCTGTTTTGCATATAAACAAAACAAGTTTGAACTGCAGTATTTGGGCATTGAGTATCTATATCTACTTTTTTAAATATTTGCAATTTTTATAAAATCAAGGCTAAGAATGGCTCCAACTAACACATCACTTTTATGGGCAAGGCGGATACTTTTAGGGGTGAATTATTCTCTCGATTACACTGCTTCTATCATCATTTGTTTTATCTGAATTTAAACTTCAAAACTAATACAGATTATAATAACTGGACATGAGACAATGTACTAGAATAGGAGACGTATACATAGAAATGATACAATAGATTAGAAATATTATAAGAGTAACTGTTGAAAAAAAACTGTGAAAATGCGGTACCTAATAGGATGATCCATGGAGATGTTCTCTATTTATTCAACAACAACCTTTTGTCATCCAAGAAAGAACAGAGCTCCCCGATATGTCTCCTCTTTCTTTTTGAAGACACTTGAATTTTTCACATGGCATTCCTACTCTATTGTATTAACTCTATGGATGTAAATATATATATATATATGTCACAAACAAAACTAACTCATACAGATTAGACTGTACAACAAAATAAAGATCCATGAATAATTCTAGCTCACTTACTCTAGTTAGGTTGAAATGTCGTATTCCCTCCAATTTGGGACATGGTCCTAATCCAGAACAGGCACAACATGTATACCATTTCGTGGCAAAAAAATACGTCAACAGTACAAGTCGCCAGCATTCGACCGACAACATTTTACTATTAATATCAAAATGATGTAGGGGGTCGACAATTATTTACATTTTCAATGATTTATTATTCTTGTGCATTGATTAGCATAGCTATTAGCATTCCATTTTCGATTTTGTCGCTTTTTTAATGTGTGAGTGTGAATTGTGGCAATATTCGAGAAAATTTGATTATATACTGCTTCACAATGAAATACAATTTTATATCTATATAAAGGAGAGCTGATGCTTCTGGATGATGGGATAACACAGACATATAAGATGTATGATGTATTATGGAGTGGCGTTTCTTGTCCTATCCCACTGGAACCTTTTCAGATGTCTTGTAGTTCTCCATTCAATTAGAGCTCATAGTAACTAGTTTGATCCTTATTAACCTAGACAAGTATCTAGGTGACTTCTTTATTCGGTTTTTCTTAGATGAATTTGTAAAACGGCATCCCTACAGGCCTTCGCACTCACTAGGTATTTTCAATACGGTATCTTATTTTTCCTCGCAAAACCTACAGAGGGTGTCATCCACCAGGCCGATGTTATGCTTGTTTTCCTAAACTTACATGTCCTTTCAACATATCCACCGCATAGTTACTTGACTTTAATTAGGTAGTGACAGCTGGCCAAAGTGTTCTTATAAGGAATCATTGTGCTTTTCTCTGTTTTGGGTTTTTTGCCACTGTTGGATATGCCTGTTAATGTGGAGTTTAACAATTCCATGATGACGAATAGAGGACGGGTTTTGATCGCTATAGAAACGTTGCTAACCTTTTGAACCAAAAACATATATCATACACATACACCTCCTCCGTAGCATCCAATTCTAAGATCCTCAGAACGAGAAGGTCTAAAAAATTGGACAATAAAAAATCGAATCTTCTACGTCCTTGATTATCTACATTTTTATTTTTTAATTAGGCCATACCACTTATGTATACTTTGATACATTTCGTTTTCGAGGAAGACTATCTGATGTCACAGATTAAAGAGAAGATCTGTGCTACTGGTCCGGTAAATTGTATACCCCCAAGAAATTTAATTTCGGGACACCTCTGTCCACACACACAAACAACATTTGCGTTAAATAATGTCGGCTTTAAAAATCGAAATATGGATATTGGTATAAAAAGGTGTAGCGTGTAGCTTTTGATGAGCAAAAATACGTCAGAGAACGGTGAACGTCATCACAATCGGAATAACAACAGAAAGGCGTTGCTCAAAGATATCTGTTTACGTGTTTACCCACTGTAATAAATAGAAAGGGGAATTAGATGAACATAAATGACATAATTTATCACCAAGAAAATTTCCAAGCAATTTTAGCAACAATTTGTTGTACGGATTGGAAATGAATATGAATTCCAACATGAAATCTTGGGATCACCTTATTTTCGTTGTTCGATATTACGATGAATCTGTCTAGATAGCCCCCAATATTATCTCAAGTAAAATGTAAAATGACTGAATTAATCAATATTTGTCTACGAAAACAACAACAAAGAAATTTGTGCTGCAGGAGGTTATTGGACGGCCCATCCTCCCACCAATTAAATAAGAAGAATTTCGATGAATAATTTATGTAAAAATCATGCATGAAAGCTGTAATTTAAACTATGATTTCATTTTGGGCATCATCGCTTAAAAACTTTCTTGGAGCAAAGTTACAAAAAGGAGTAATTCAAATAGACATATTTTTTTCATTAAGTTAAAATATACCAAAATTGAACTTTTATCTCCGAAGCTACTAAGCGTAGAATTTTGAAAATAATACAGAATATAGGCCCTCACGAGAGATTTTGCAGGAAAACCTAAATTACGAATATCCCACGTCCGGAACGCCATTCATCAAGCCCGTCTCTTACTTACTTGATAATTTTTCTGGAAAATTCGTGATCCTATCTTTGCTCTAAAAGAAGTCCCCTTATCGCGAATAGTTCACAGCTTTGAGTCATAAATATTTTTTACAAAAAATTGGACCGACGTTATCAGTTAGTGCACAGAAAAGTATAAAATAATATTAATTCTATTGGGGCTGTTACTTTTGAAGTTGTGCAGTTGCAGGTAGATTGATAACTTTTGGCACCAGTCCAATTTTTTGTAAAAAATATTTATTTCACACTTTTGAGTGTAACATTAGTCACGAAAATCGTTAAACATTCACTAATACCAATGAAGATATTACTTATCCCATTACCCACGTATATTCTTTGCTTGTAGTTATTATTGGGATCTCAGAACATCGCTGAGGAAATACGCTTGAATATTTTAGTTGTTACCATTTTAACATCGATTTAACTCGAAAACCGTAACTCTAAGGATAAAATGTTCGTTATAAATGTTGGTACAAATAATTATGTCTATCATGTACTGCAAACAGATTTTCAATTTTCGACAGAAATTGCCCTCTCCACATAGCGAAAATAGGCATATTTGAGAATTTAAAATGCCCCTATCTCGAAAACCGTTACTCTTTTGAAAAAATGTTTTAAAATTTAAATTTAATTTAAATTTAAAAGCTTCCGGATATTGTCCTATCTTTAATTATACTACCGCAGATTTTCAATTTTCAAAAAAAATTGCCCCTTCGGGGGCGGTTTCGGAGGAAATGAGATGTCGGATTCCCGTTTTTATGAATATGGGAGCATTCCTCAAGTCTCCTCTTTCAAATGAATCAAAAATCATCAAAGTCGGAGTACGATTACTATATTAAAGGCGCGCACAAACCAAAAAAAATGCACACAGTCGAATTGTATACCTCCTCCGTTTGGGGTTCGTCGGTCAAAAAGACGGCTTGGGGAAGAATTTTGTACAGGGATGATAGGCTTTGAATTGACTTGCCAGAAGCATTATAAACGTAGTTCAAATTCAAAATAATGCGAAGCAACCTAGAAGAAATAAATACATGGCCCATCTGAAAAGTAAATCATGCTGGTACACTAATCTCTACTGGTTGTACCCAAATTTTTTCAACAATACACTGTTAAACCGTTAAGATCATTAAGATTGGCACACATTTATGGTCCGGGAAACGGAGGCCTGGTAAGTAGGTACCCCAATCGAGTTATATGTAGTGCCTATTTCTAATTACTGTCATAAATATGTCCAACTAATCCGGTTTGAGCAAATACCAACTGATCTGCATTTATAAAACAAATAGTGACTGCTCTTTACATAAACGTCTAATGAGGTCGATGTTCAAATATTATTGCTCTAAACTAACAGTCCTTAGACATAACTCGATAAGGACTAAATACGCGTCAGTCTCCTTTCTGTTAAAATATTTTTTAAAGATAAATGCCAAATAAAAAATGTTTTTGAGTGAATTATTCATTTGTAGTATGTATATTTTATTCTAAGAAAAAAATAGACTAAAGAAGAATTTGATAAATATTTTTTTATTCATGCATAACTAAGTACAAAATTCAACAAAACATAAAATAATTAAATATAATGAGGTAGGTAACAATCCTAAACTATAAATCTCCAAAACAATTCAAAATAAAGATTAATTTCCAGGTAAATGACTTTTTTGATATAAAAATAAGCTGTGCTATTGCTAATATTTGAACTTTAATATCAGTCTACTAATACTACTGCGGTTGCATGGAACTGTGAAAGTTAATTATAACTATATATACCTATTTATAAATGTTTATCACAAGACAATTTCGTGTTATTTTCATTGTTGAGAATTTGTTAAATTTGAGATCTTAAAGAAAATATTAATTTGGATCACATAATCAATATAAACGTTGAAAACGATTTTACATTAATCAAAAACATTCCAATTATATTTTTTCTTTAGTTCTGATTATTCTGATAGACATGGCGAGTGAAAAACGAGCTAAAAAGTGGCTACAAATATTGCAACTAATAATAATATTGTGATTGTTAAATTAAATCATGTATACAATAAAACTTAGTGCATAAGAAAAGATCACAGGAAATATAAAAAATACTCGACAGCCATCGTCCGTTGCAAAATCTGAATCTAAATGATCATCAGATTCCTCTTCAATTTGTATTTGTCGACTACATATATCTTCTATATAATTTCCAGTAGCATTGAAACTACATTCAGCATCAGTACAGACACTTACATTTCGCTGATGTAAATATCTGTGAAGATTTAAAATGAACTGACAATCCCATGGATTATTGCCGATAAATAAATCAGTTAGTTTTGGCAAATTCTTGGAAAACATGTGAATATTGAAAGCTCTCAATTGATTATTACTTATATCGAATATCGAAAGTGAAATTGGTACTTCATATTTGAAATTGAAGTCAATATTGGTAATTAAATTATTTTGCAACCATAAGTATTGAAGCTTTTGCAAATGACTGAAATCGTTGAAGTAGCTCACATTCTCTAATTGATTATTGACCAAATCCAAAATTTCAATTTGATTTAATCCAACTAACCCATAAGGTTTGATATGTGCTATTTGATTGCAACTTAAATGTAATGTTTTTAGACTTTTTAAACCATTAAATGTACTCGTTTGTATCTCACTCAAATTATTATTGCTCATTTGAAGATGAACAAGACTAGATAGAGGTTTAAAATTGTACTGTACCAAATACGTAATACTGTTGTGATTCAAATAGAGATATTCCAAATTCTCCAAGTTACGAAAAGCGTTTTGGTGTATTTCCAATATCATATTGTATTCTAAATAGATTATTTTTAACTCTTTTAAAGGTGAAAAAATATTTTCTTCTAAACGTTTTAAATTGTTATGATTCATATACAGGTACTTTAAGTGTGTTAGACCAGCAAACGATTCGGAATTTATGTTGAAAATTTTGTTGTGATTCAAATTTAGAATATCCAAATTCTCTAGTTCATTAAATAGATTACTTTGAATAATTTGAATGTCATTTCTACTCAAATCTAATTGTAATAACCTTTTGATTGAATCAAAACAATTCAATTCGATTGTATCGATGCTGTTATTTCGAAGATTCAATATTTTCAGCAATGGAAATATTTTGAATGCATGCCTCCGTAACGATCTTATTCTGGAATTGTGCAATCCCAAATAGTTTATTCGATTTCTTGCAGGAAAGTTGAAGCTAAGCACGTCGATAGAGTTCAAAAAGCATTCGTTGCAAGTGATTCGTTGTGTCCTATCTAGTGAAAGTTTGAAGTTCTGGAAGTAGTGGATACTTGCATTATCACAATCCAATGCTTGCATATTTCGACTGTCAGTGTTATAATGACAATGATTTGCTTCTGGTTCAAAATTTGTTTTCACTTCCATTAATATTATTGATATGATCAGAGGATAAGTCCATTTTGCCATGATAGCTACAATAAATAATATATGATTAATAAAAATTATCATGAAAAATCATTTCACATTATCATCAAATAGAAATATCGTAGGTACCTTACATTAAACAACAGAACATCATAACAATGAAACTTTACAATGATATAACAAATTCCTGTTAATTACATGTTTCTACTGAGAAATTAACAGTTTAAATTCATGTTTCTGCAAGGTTACTAAAATTGCTTGTACAATTATTATAATAACTTTGTTTTGAAGCATCATAAACAGAAATAATTTCAGAAATAATCTTTTATTATCAACATACAGCATTTACCGTTTTTATTCTATTCAGTTTAAACGAAACGAAAATAATTGTCAACCTTATTATCCACGTATCTAAAGAATCATTATCATATTTTTTTAAAAGTGTCACGTGATTGATGTAGTTTCTCTCAACAGAAGGAAGGTCTTTCATAAATAATTAATTGATATTACGCTAAGACAATGAATTGATAAAATTTAAATGAATTTTCACTTCAGCACTTCTTGCGAAAGTTGGGGTTGGGGTAGATTAGAGGTCGATTTCAAAATCCATGTCAAGAGCATTTCAATAAGATCTACGAACTGATATATATATATATATATATATATATATATATATATATATATATATATATATATATATTATCACATTATAATATGAAATAAATTCAATTATAATGATAATTATTTTAAGAACTATTTTCAGATACTGCATTATAGGCAACCAATATAACATCATACTGTTAATACAGTTATCTAAACTAGTTACCCAATTAGAATACGAGTTATAAAATATAAAACTTGATTTGTTATTAAACAGACGCATCTACGCACTAATAATCGAGAAGCATTATTGAAAATTGAATGAAATTATCACAAATAATAATAAAATACTTACATGCCTATTTATCTCAGCCAGAGTGGAGGTACCTAAAACGTTCAAAAAACATAGTTATATTGGAAAAACCGCCAAAAACTACATCCTTCAATGGGTACCGATAAACTTTTTTATCGCCACAGAGAACAGCAGAGAAGTCAGCGTGGTACTGGTACTATGGTTATGGCACTAATATGTATATACCACTCTTACACGCTACGCACCAAATCCCTCACCAACCACAAGTCTGGTTTATTTCTCACGGACCCAGTGAATGAGCGAGGTGTACTATAAGCCGTACACAGCAAAGAAAAGGATCTCAGTTCAATTGTGCGACTGGATCATTTACCTTACCTTTAAAACGCAGCCGTTTACTATGGATGTTCATAGGCGTACTTTTTTACACTTGGAGCTGAAGCTGCCCTCGGTACCTCGTATTGATTTTCAATAAGAAAGTACAAATGCTCATCAACTTATCGTAGATTATAAATTGTGAGACTTTTTGACCGACGAACCCAGGAGGTATACAATTCGACTGCCTGCTGTTTTTTTTTGGTTTATGTGCGCGCTGTATATAGGAAACGTACTATGATTTTGCTGATTTTTGATTTATTTGAAAGAAGTCCCATATTCGTAAGAACTCAAACCCGAAATCACCTTCTCTTCGAAGGGTGAAGGGGGCAATTTTTCTCGAAAATCAAAAATCTTAGGCGGCCGAATTAAAGATAAGGGAGATAGATAAGGGGGCTATCTCTATCGAAAATTTAAAATCTGAGGTAACCACATGAATGACCAGATTATGTGTAGCAACATTTATACTGAATATTTTTTCCTTAGCATTGGGATTTTCGAGTTAGAGCAGTGTAAAATAGTAAAATCTAAAACTGGACCGACGTTATTAGTTGGTGCACTGAAAAATACAAAATAATATTAATTCTATTGGTGCTGGTACTTGTGAAATTGGTGCCAAAAGTTTAATTAATTAATCTAACAGCAATTGCCCAACTTCCAATGTAACAGCACCAATAGGATTAATATTATTTTGTATTTTTCAGTGCACCAACTAGGTAATAACGTTGGACAAGTTTTTTGTAAAAAATATTTATTAGGTCTGGGACATCTGAGATCACTGTTCAGATTTATACGAAATCTGGAAAGTGGTGAGACTTTTCTGGTTTTCGTGTTAAGTATTTATTGCCTTTCTTATCCATTCCTTAACTTCTTCTTTACTTAGTACATTGATTCCCTTTTACTTTCTCTCTCCATATCGGTAATTTTTTGGACCATGTTTTCTGAAATCCTTTCTGTGTTCCTCTACATAAGTCTTGTATTGAATTGTCAGAGCAATTTTCTCAATTTTTTATCCATTATTCTGCCTTGTTCTCCATTCTTCCTAGAGTTTTTTCGAATGTTACTCGGGGCTCGGGTAGATAGCAGGATGAATGAGGCTGACTAAGCAATTATTGATACCGTAGGCAACTGACCAAACACGTCGATGTAATTATATATGTAGGTTCTTCCATATGTGCAACGTAACATCTGTCGTGTTTTTGTTATAGATTTAAAAAAAAAATGCATTTAACAACTGTTTTGTAATTATAGAACAGGTCCAGTAGATAGAGTAATAGAGTATTAAATGATATATATACGAAAATAATATTTGTATATGTATATACAGTTTGATTGAATGTTTCCTTTTTTATGTATTTTCACCCGATTTATATATCTATAGGTAGTAAACGTACACAGTTGCACAAGAGTCCTCTCCAGAGGGTTTCAAATATTTATAATTATCTATGACAAAATCAGAGATATCATTTCCAACTTTTAAATATAATTCAAATATTTAATATTATAAGCTTTGTGACGTCGAGTTGATTGAATTATAAGATTAGATTAGAAAGAAAAGGAGAATCTGCGCAGATATATAACTGCATTTTTGTACTATAATTAAAAATTTTGTATAGTAGTAACACCAATTTTGATGATTATCCCTGCACTTAAAAGTCTCTTTAGAGACGGTCTCCTATTAAGTTTTTTATACCTATGTTTTCATGCTTAATTGTTTCAGAAATTCACTATTTCCAAATCTACTCGTATTTCCAGTAAAACTGTAAATCATTGAATTTACTGACTTCTATAGAAAAAGAGTTGATTTCATTAGGGCATGCACTCAAAATTTTTAGGATTACAATCATACGTGCGTCTCGCAAATCAAACAAAATGTATTTATAAACAAGATAAAATATGAAAAGCATCAAATTTAAAAGTTGGTGCCAAGAGTCTGCTATGTCTCTATGATTTTCATATTTTATATTGTTTATAAATCGGTACACTTTGTTTCATTAATGCGATATGCGATACAAGTAAGTATCTTCTTTTAAAAGTAATTCTAGTAAAATTAGATTTTCCTTTCTAAAGCTTATATCGAACTAGCTATATTGCTAAATACAAGGAAGGTACATTTTCGATATCAATTATTGGTCTGTGAGACTGGTTGTCCGTGCCAAAATTATCTTAGGAAAGGATTTACCAATTTTGTTCAGAATGATCATACTACTCCCAAAAGCTTTTATGCAAAAGTCAAAAAGCTTATTTCGTTCTAGTCTTGAACGTGAAAATTAAGGATTTTAATGAAAGTTATCCGAAGTATTATCCTGGAACCACTTCATCATTCTAACCGCAGGTGTGACAAATCGAAAAATGTTAATCTTAAATGAAATTTCGTATTTTTGGTTGGCTGAAGACATAAGTGTCATTCGGACGACTTTTATATTCGGTAGGAATGTAGGTATTTTTTCTGGATTACTTATTTACTGAGATTATCTGAACTTCGAAGAATAATCGTTCATCTTCCGAATCTTTTCCTTTGCCATCATCTGGTGACGTCACTGGTGAGCGTGGTTGAAACATTATCATTCAACCAAGGTCAAGTCGCGCATGAAAAATTGAGATCTTTATAGTACGTTGTACGTTGCCTCAAAATAATACACAATATACTTGGGTGTTCGAACAATACCGCCTTCGGTGTTTCGATAATCCCATTATAGGAAATCCAAAAAAGGTTTCCCTTTTCTGGTTTCGAATGGCATACTTCATCAGTAGTGTTCCCTGTACTCTGTACTTATGTACTATATGTACCTACCTACGTAAACAAATACGTCGATAGGTATCATGTTTGTGGTAGCGGACAGTGATTAATAGAATTTCTTTATAATGTTTAAAAATTGCAAGTGATAGAAATTCAAATATGTAATAACAGATTATGTTATGCTTGTGGTTACTTTCTAATAGAGAATAGCTACAATACTAATTTTCAGTAGTTACATATTACATAATAGGGATAATATTATGTTGTATTATTAACTTAGAACAAAGTGCGCATCTATGAATAACAGTGTAACGTAGAAAATCTGTGTTCAAGTAATCTTTCATAGGTAGCAATAAACAATCAAACTTATTTGATTTTATATCTGAGGAAGATGGTGTACAACAGATGTAGATTTTTACACAAAAGTGATATTATTTATGGCCTTCTAAGTCAAACAAATCGTGATTGAGATAGCATTTATTTCAGAATAATTTCTCCAACAAATTAGCTTAATGGGATCGTTCTGAATTGGGTAGGTATAATAAATGTAAGAAAAAATATTCAACGGATCGCCATGGAAACGTACTCTTTTTGAAATTATTCAAACATAAACATTAATAAAATGTGGCCAATTGCGAGTCGGGCACGTCAAAATTGACTCCCATTATAGGAATTCTTTAATTTAAACTATATGAACCAATTCTGTAACTTTCTCCATACTATATATTTTGAGAAAAAGGGTTGTGATATACAGACAGTGACAGAAAAGTGATCTTATAGTGGTTGCGTTTTTTATTGGATGTACAAAACCCTAAAAATTTCAATAAATAGTTCAACAAGCTGTCGTATAGGGTTGTCACCCTTGCAAAAGTCATACTTATTAATAAGTTTTCAAGGCGGAAAAGTTATATTGCAAGCAGTTTTTGTTTTCTTTTCTTAAGAATACAGTGCCAAAAGAGAGTTCAGGCCAGAGATAAAGTTACAAAATCTAAGATCCTACGGTTGGCAATTTGAGTTGAAATTTAGTATACAGAAGCGAACTTGTTCCTATGTTGAACAATCAAAAACTGATCTATAAATTCGAAAAATGATGATGCATTTATGAGCTGCTAAAAACTGACTTCTTAGAAGCCAAAGACTGAGCTGCTGAACTTGAACGTGTAATGGTATTACTTACCATCCAAACCAAATAATAAATAACATTATTCTTTGATCCAAACCCATGCCGGTGGTGCATGCTTTAATTGTAATGTCATGGAAAATCGAAGCTATAGAAGAGTATTTTGCCTTTAGCACTATACATGCATTTCTACGATCTGTGCATCTGTGGTATCTTGTGAACTGAGTTTTAGGTACCAGAGATAACCAGCGTATACATAAATATTTTTTACAAAAAATTGGACCGATGTTATTAGTTGGTGCATTGAAAAATATAAAATAATATTAATTCTTTTGGTGCTGTTACTTTTGCAGCAGTTGCATTTAGATTGATATATTTTAGCACCATCTTCACAAGTACCAGCACCAAAAGAATTAATATTATTTTATATTTTTCAGTGCACCAACTAATAACGTCGGTCCAATTTTTTATAAAAAATATTTATTTCAAACTTTTGAGTGTAACATTAGTCACGAAAATCGTTGAACGTTCACTAATACCAATGAAGATGGTACTTATCCTATTACCCACGTATATTCTTTGCTTGTAGTTGTTATGATTGAGATCTCAAAACATCGCTGCGGATATACGCTCAAGTATTTTAGATGTTACCATTTTAACACCGATTTATCTCGAAAATCGTAACTCTGAGGGAAAATGTGCATTATAAATATTGCTACTTCAGATATTGTCGTATCTTTAATTATACCACCTCAGATTTTCGATTTTCTAGAAAATTTGCCCCCGCGACGGGATGGAGGTTTCGAATTTGCGTTTTTATGAATATGGGACCATTTCTCAAGCCTCCTCTTGCAAATGAATCACAAATCATTAAAATCGGAGCTCGTTTACTACATAAAAGGCGCGCAAAAACCAAAAAAGAAAAAAAAGCAGACAGTCGAATTGTATACCTCCTCCGTTCGGGGTTCGTCGGTCAAGAGAAATGCTACTTATGGATTCGAAATTGGAGTCAAAAGGAAATGAGTTGATATCAGTTTTTTGGACAGATTTTTATAGATTCAGAGGCTTCTGAGTCCCAAAAAACAGATTTTGAGCTATTGTTTGTTTGTCTGTCTGTACAAAGATTATCATATTTTGTTTTGTGGGCTATCGATACCGGTGACTCAGCATCTGCTTGCTCTGGTCACTAGGTTATAGCTGAAAAAAGGGATTCGCTCAAAACAGTGGTGCGGAAATGGCACATACGATGTTTATTAAATTTGTATAAGAACTTATGTTAAAGCCCTTTACCAACTGCAATAACATATATGTGTGAGAAAGGAAGAAAACAGTTGTGATGAATGAACAGTCAAATTGTCTAAATGTTTACTCATATTTTGGCTAAGCGGTTCCTCCTACCGCAAAATTGAATATTATGATCATGGTTGTCTTGGCGCGCTGAAAAAGATGATGAAAAGAGTGGATTCACCAGATTTTTAATTTTTTTATGGAAATATGTCAAAATTAGAATTTACTCGAATCTGCTTCGAAACCGGGATCACTCCAACTAAAAGTTAATATTGTAAACGTAAGTATGTATACGCTTAGGAATCCTCTTTCATAACGGTTCCCATGGCAAGAAAGGAAAATTGGCATGCCGTGATGATCGAAGACGAATTCAATTGTCTATGCACTATGCAGGAATATCTAATCTTTTAAATCGCAATTTTCCGCTGATGCCAGATGCCAGAAATACGGATTGATATTGGAACAAAAGAATGTCTCATATTTCTTATTTCTTAAAGGTATTCTTTTGTCGGTAAGCTACATCTTCCTTAATGCTTAATCAAAAAATGTTTAAAAAAAATCTTAAAAAAAACACTTTTGAGGCAACTAAAGCTGCAGTGACTTTATCTTGTATGAAGTCACTCTGTAACTAAAACATGTAAATGTCGCCATCTACTGAAAATATGTCTAACTGTAATTCATCTTAGGAACAATGAGTTAATACTTAATACCAAAAGAGATATCTCTGTTAATACAGTAGAGTAGGAATGCCATAAGAAAAATTGAAGGGGTTGTAGTTGAAAAAGAAACGAGCTGCCTCCTCTATTATATTTATTTATCTGTTAGGACGCTAAGGTATCTCTAATTAGAGTAGTGCCTACTACATTCCCTCTCTGTTGTATTATATTTATGGTTAGGAATCTTATAACCAAGTCATAGATTAATCTGTGACCAAGTAGTATATTCTTTGTTATAACAGATAGAACCACAGCTTACCTATGCATATATTTTATTAAATTGAATGGAATACTTTTTTACAATTCAAGCTCAAATGCTCAAAGATCATCAAAGATGGCGCTCTTTGAGCTTGACTTTCTGCAAGCAATATATTAAATTTTGAAGAGAAGGAATATATTTTCAAGTTGGTAAATTAGAGTGCCAATTTATTTATGGGATTTTTTTTGTTTGTTTAATCATTGTAGACAACGACAACGTGCAAAATATTCGCGCGGGTAATGTGGTATAAATATATTTTAGTGCATATACTGTAACGAACTTGCGTGGACGCCATTATCGAGGTAGGCGTGTGCGATTCGTCAGAGGGCGGAGCAACTTGGCGAGTAGGGACGTTAGAGGGGCCCGGGTGGTACTAGCATAGCTTACCGTTCGGTAATCTGTGGTGGGAGTGTATGGCATACTGCAGTTGGTCACCGCCAAGGTCAAGATTATATCCCGAAATATCTAGTGAGTTCGCGATATTGGTGGAATGTTCGTGGCGTTGGAAGATATCGGTAGAAGATTCGAGATGGAGGGGTTTGCTTATACATATATTGAAGATGATTTGTTGCGGAACTCAGTCAGTTGGGGGCAGTCAGCCCAGTCCAGTAGTCCAGAGTCAGTACTGGTGGAGACTGGAGTACGTTGCAGTCCGGCAGTTCGATGTGGTTGGGTGTCTAGTAGGGGGCACCAACAACATAAATAAATAACACTCGGTTCCAGTACGGTTGTAAATATAGTGTAAATAATTAATATTAATTGTACATAGTAAGCGATAGTGTAGTGTAAGATATATGAATAGTGTATACAAGGTGATTCATTAAGAATGTGCATTGTCCAAACAATAGATTCTAGACCCCAAAAAATGATGATTTAGCTCAAAAGTCCTTTTACAAATATATATAATGCTAACTTAGAAGTAAAATTCGTAATCACCATGCAAAAAAAACATAAAACTACAAATTTTCTAATTTCTAGCAGAAACTATTAAAACATTGAAAAATATTGCAAAATTCAACAAATAAATTTCAACTTTAAACACTGTATCTTGGAAACCTGCAATATTTTTTTGTATAGGGACTATTGAGCTAAATCATCATCTTTTGAGGTCTAGAATCTATGGTTTGGAGATTGGACATGCTTAATGAATCACCCGGTATAATATATATGTTTGGTTTATAAGGTCACGTGAACGTCAACAAAACCGAAACAAGCATGTTTTTTCTGTGCTTCTTTGTCCGGAGTCCGGGATCAGAGAACACCTACCTACCTCCAATCCGAGATAATCTCTGAAACGGCTGAATCTAGATTAAACTTTCCTATTGTACTATGTTTGTAATTTTAGTTAAATATTCTTTCATATAGAAATGAACCTATTGCGATCGTTCGCACGTTAGAAAAAAATTCGACTGCATGTTATTATCAATGACCAATAAAGAAGTCCAATTTGAAATGATTTTTATATATATTGGATATAAAGAAATTTGTAAGCATGATAGCAGGTCGGTCGAATTTTCAAAGATATCTTTTCTTCAAAAATCAATCGTACAAATGTCGCGAGATCGTAGATGTACATGATCGCAAAACTAGTTTAAAAATGGCGGCTGACCAAACTGTTGAAAAAAAAATAAAGTTCATCAAAAATATTTAAAAGTTATAGATATGATCTGTCCCTATAACTTTAATTTGGAAACATTTTTGCTTGAAAGTGATTCTCTATCGGTTTTGCTGTAGTGCAAATAACCAAAACTCAGCAAAAAAACGATAGGTATTCCGAAACCACAGACAAAATGATGAGTAATTAAGTTGTAAGTAAACAAATTTTGCTGCCAAAGTTGACGCTCATTTCCAAGGTTCTATTTGAACTTGTTTTAATGAAATTATTTAAATATAGCAATACAATTTCTCAAATTATTGAAATTCACCATCAAAGTTAAAACTTTTTAGCGAAGTTGGAAAAGATTGATAACTGTCTCTTGAGGTCGTTATGAATAATAAACGATTATCACCTTTTGTTAGCATTTATTTCCAAAAAATGTTATCATTACAATAAACCTTAATTTAAAACATATTCAAAGAAAACAGGTAAGTTTATGGGAGATGTAAATTACAGGGGGTAAGAGGTGAAAGGATATAGGGTAAACAGTCGGTTTATTTTATTATTAATTCAACTCTATATATCGAAATTTAAACCTATGACAATTTCTTGGCTTTTTGATAAAGCGTATCTACAACCTTGCTCATACTCTGGATAGTTTCCAATGCCATTTCGTAGGTTTTGTCCGATGGGGTCTCTTCAAATACAATGAGAACACCTAGAAAAGAGTCCATTCTTAGATTTAGAACAAATCAAAGCTATTCAAGCTTATTTCTAGAATGAATGAGTCATGATATATTACCTTCTCCCTGATCTAATATTCCGTGGAACTTGGCATCCAGAATCATTTGCGACAGTTTCTTTTCCACTTGCAACATGGGCAGTTTTATGGTCTTTGCTACGTAATCAACCTGTACCCTAGAATATGGCTCAATAATTCTACAGAGATTTTGTTCCAACATGTTGTCGTACAAAGTGCCCAAGTGTGCTCGAACAATAACATCGTCTTCGAGTTCGTGTTTGAATGTTTTTACTGCTTGTTGGAAATCAGCAAGAGATCGTTTGTGTGATGCCTGAGCTACAGCTTTCATGGCATCTATATCCTGTCCAGCATATTTGATGGCTAATTTACCACTAACGATCTGTTGCACATCCTCGGGTTGGTTAAGCATAATTTTTGATAGAAGCATGTATTTGAGAGCAGTGAGGGCTTTGGGCGACTCAACACTGTCAAAGCCTGAAATACATAGCATTTTAAATATACATAATTTCAGCAATTCATACTTTATGAATTGTGGTTTCGAGAATAGCACAAAAGTACCAATAATCAATTGAATTTCATATTCATATGTTTACAATGCAAACCAATACATATTGCATTTTTTAAAAAGAATTTATTGTTAACATACCTTCAAATGCTTCATAGAAATATGAGTAAGCTGTTTTGAAATCTTTTTCATCGGCAGCATGAAGGACTCCAGATTGTAGATCTAAGGCAGCCTGCATTTTCGGGGGACAATAAATAGCATTCGCTGTGGTACGAGCTGAGGTGAGGGCGGCGCGAGCTTTAGGCAAATTACTAAGAGCATGATACGTTTTGCTTTCGAGTAATTGCACTTCTACTAGGAGATTTTTGTCATCTAGTTTCTTGAGTTCTTTCAACAAGGTGGATTCTAGGAGTAAGGCATCAGCGTACATACCAGTATCAAAATACAAAGCAATTAAACGTGCTTCAAGTGACTGACGAAGAAACGTCCTCCTTTCTTCCTTGGCCCATTCTATACATTCTTTGCATAGTTGCACCTCAATTCCAATTCCGGCTTCAAGATCTAAGAAGTAATCCACCAATGATCTTACAAGTTTTGCAGCCTTTGCTTTACTGATCATGCTGAGAAAAGGTCTAGTTGCTTTAATAAGTTCGGCGAGTTCCTTAGCCTTGCCCTCCTTCTTGTACTTCTCGCCCAAGTTGAGGATATCCTGTTCCTTGTTCTGTATATTCTCTTCATCGTTATCTTCGTCATCTTTTCTCTTTAGATTTAGGAGTTTTTCATGTTGAGACGGTACAGATTGAGCTCTTTCAAACAACATTGCTCCAGCCATATTTATCACTGTTACTGAAAAGCACTTGTCATGGCCGTGGTCATCACAAATATTGACAATTTTGACATAAAAGTATAGAACAGCAAGCTCAGAATATGATCATGACGGAACAGGATAACAATGACAAATATAGAAATAAATCATTTTCATGTAATTTTTATAGAGAATAACATAAGAATTCATATCTCTGATAGAAGAAATAACTTGTGAAAAATAAAATTAGTTATACAATAATTGATGAATGATAAGATAAAAAAATAATTAGCTATGAACAATTTACAAGATATTCTCCATTGTGTGTATGGTGAGTTGTATAACTACCACAGCGATAGTGTTCAAGGCATATAATATATATTACTCCATCCAGTATTATATATTATAAAACTGCATATGAAAGCGCAAATTCCCCGCACACCCTATAAATACAAAAAAATAAAAGATTTGAGAAATCTCTCATCTTCATAAAGTATTAAGGCAACACCTCAAGAATGAAAATAGTAAATAGTAACCTTGATTGAATGTTTTGTATTTTGTAACAAGAATTTAAATTTGTACTAATGTGCTGGTTTTATTTTTATAACTAGGTACCTATGTCATCCCATAATTTGTCGAGAACAAATCTATTATGATTTTTCCTTGGTCTTATTATAAATGGCGAGTCTTATAAAAATTCACTATTAAGAAAGTCTATATCCATTATGTTCAATCACGATAAACAATGTAAATAGTAGACTTTCAGCACTAATAGAAATAACCTTTTTTGAATTTTTCAATACACCAACTGATAAGTCGGTCTCATTTTTTGACAAATATTTTTATTTTACATTTTTGAGTGATTTATTATTAATTATGAACATTGATTTATATTCAGTGATTTGAAAATTCGGCGATAAGAATCTTTCAAATTTCAAGTGCTGTGTAACATCATCGATTAAAAAAAACAATTTAACGGTTGCTGGAAATTATCTTTTCTTTAATACTGTCACTAAAAATTTTCAATTTTCGAAATTTTTTGAGGGAAAAGGGATACTGCATTTACATTTTTTTAGTGTGCACATTTCTTAGGCTAAAGAAGGGTACATACCCACATGAATAAAACTTTTTTTTACAAAATCTAGGACCGACTTAATTAGTTGGTGCACTGAAAAAAATATAGGATACTAATAATTCCAGTGGCGCTGCTATTGCCGGAGTTTTGCAATTGTAGTTAGACTGAAGACTTTTGACACCAACTTTTATTATTTTGTATTTAGCTGTGCATCAACTAATAAGGTCGGGTCTAGTTTTTGTAGAAAAGATCAATTTATGTATGTGTATTTTTTATTTTTAGTCATCAAAATCGTTGAATGTTCACTTATACCAATCAAGATAGTAAATTCAATTTGGAAAATAATTCGCCGCTTGACAATAAATTTTGATAAAATCGTCTCATTAAATCTTCTATGAAGTATAAATTTATACCCATAGCAAAATATCCAGCTCATATTCCAAAAGTTCTTTATCGATTTGTCTATTTTTTGCAAGTTATGGCCTGTGCTATATTCAGTTTACAGGGTTTGGAGTATGGAGTATGGAATCAAGTAGGTATATATAAATATCTTTAAAACAGAAAGGACGATATTTATGAAATCCCCATAACTTTTTAACATTAAAAAGGTTATTATTATTTGCTTATATTGAAAAAATCACATAGACCCATCGGCAATTGTTCATTGATCTAGAGAATCGCCTTCTGATGTGATTATTATTTCTTACCAATATAGAAATACATCAATCCTTTATTGACATGACTTATTAATTGACACATTTTGACTTTTGCTTCTATTACAAATTCCAGTAAATATGTCTCGAATACCTTGTGGGGCTGGATTACAAAAGCCTAAGATTGTTATAACGAGTGCCTCCCAGTCGACCATCGACCCACAAACAAATACAGTATTATCCGAGAATACCTCAACTTCTGTCACCCAAGTTAATCCATGTCCAAGTTCTGGAAGACCTAGTAGTTTGGGACCACCTGGTAGTCAATTGAGGCAACCCAGTCAATTGAGACCTCCGGGGCAAGTACCAACCCCATCTCAAATACGAACACGTCCGAGCTTATTGAGGCCTCCCGGTCAGCAAGGAGTTCCAAGTAGTACTGGCGTATGTCAGCCATGTACTAATGAATCTCCGGGAGTTAGACAAATCAGTCCTATTCAACGATCACAGGCATTGAATCAGGGAGCTGCCCAATCTGGACTACAATATCCTGGTCCATCAGGATTTAATCAAGGTGCCGGACCCTCTGGACTGCAATATCCTGGACCATCTGGCATTCGACCATCAGGTTTAAGACCAACTGCGGGTGGTGTAAGACCTTCAGGTCAGTTTTAAGTTTAGATTAAGAAAAGTTATTGAATAATTCCCATGTAGTGTAAATCAGAATATGTCGATGCGTAGGTCCATCTGGTCAGCAATAGTCCTTAACATCTGCAGATGCACATCACATCTTGTTGGTGTGGGCTGTGACCCTTGGGTCCATCTTAGACTTGGATCAATACATAGATCCAAAGTATATATCAATATAATCCCAACAAACATGAGTCTGCTTTATTCACCGGAATAATCTATATATCTAGAATTTCAATCTATAGACATTGATCACATTGGACGTGTTCGCGACAGATTCATTGATGGATTTTCATCACGAACACGGCCAATATCTATACATTGGATCATTAGGTTTTTACTTTCCTACCGCTACCTAAATAGGCTATCAAGGAAAGTATTGTAATCGTGTAGAAATTTCGGTGTCCGGTTTTCAACAGATCATTACTCAGTTCCAAAAACATATTAGCCATTGTTTTGCCTGTGTGTCAGGCTGTTTGTCTGTGCCCAGATTATCTCGGGAACCGATGGACCGATACTGGGTATACAGCCTGTATTGACTACCAGGCAATAGTTGAAAAATGTATTTCGCTCAAGAAAGTGTATCTCTTACTATTTTGATGAAACTTGTCTAAAACATTCGGCTTAAAACCTTTACCATCTGCTATAACGCGAGTTAAATACGAAAGACTGGAAAATATCTTTTTAAAAAGTATTTAATGAACAATAGAAACGTACAATAAGATTACAAGAATATATCTAATCTTGTTGAACAAGCTTTTAATAGTATAGAATACATGTATGCTGACTAAGTGTAATATGATTATGATATGTAGCTGTTGTGGAGTCGTATGGCTACATAACTCGCGTATGTGTAAGGAAATAAATATTTTTAACAAAAAAATTGGAGCGACTTTATCAGTTGTTGCACTGAAAAATACAAAATAATATTAATTCTATTGGTGCTGGTTCTTTTGGAGTTGGTGCCTAAAACAACAAACTACAACGGCACAACTTCAAAATTACCAGCACCAATAGAATTAATATTATTTTGTATTTTTCAGTGCAACAACTGATAAAGTCGGTCCAATTTTTTTTTAAATATTTCTTTCACTTTTTTGAGTGTATCATTAATCATGGAAATTGTTGAACGTTCAATAATACCCAAAAAGATACAGGTAGGTTTAGCTTGTACATAGCAGAAATGCGCATATCACATATTTCAGACTTTACCATTGCGAAACTCGGAAACCGTGACTCTTTTGAAAAAATGTTCAATTTAAACGTTTCCGGATATGGTCCCATTTCTAATTTTCAAATCTCGAATTTTCGATTTTCGGAAAAAAATTTGCCCCTTCCACATTGCTGAAACACATATTTCAGACTGTAGCGCGGAAACGTATGATTATTTTTTAAAATGTCCAATTTAAACATTTCCGGATATGGAATTTTCATCAATTCTGTCGTCTCGGATTTTCAATTTTCGAAAAAAATTGCCCCCTTCACCCCCTTTGGTGGTGGTTTTTGGAGGGAAGGAGATTTTGGATTTGATTTTTCTCAATATGGGACCATTTCCCAACTCTCCTCTTTCAAATCGTCTAAATCGGAGGAAGTTTACTATGCAAAACGCGCGAGCAGTCATAAAAAAAAATAAAAAGCAATATTACAACCGAATTGTATACCTTCTTCTTTTTTTGAAGTCGGTAAAAAACAGGAGAAAAGCTATGTTCAGATGAAGTGTAAAATTTATTCATATTCTGGGTAAACGGTTCATCGTAAGTCAGAACTGAAAATGACCATTTTTGTTTATCTTGGCACGCTGAAAAAAATGAATAGGTAGTCACTTGACTTGATCAAACGATTTTTATATTCGTGGAATTTGTTTGTCAGGGGTAGGAAAGTCGTTTGTGTGGACACACCAGAGTTTTTTTTAATATAGAATATATACATCTTTGAAGTAGGTTTACTCAAAAATATCCAATGTTTGAACAGGCTTAAGGCCACCTGGACAGAGTCAGATGTATTCTGGATCACCAGCTATGATGCAACAACCGTCCGGGCAGGCACCATTGGGTCAGCAACCACCGTCTGGACTGCGACCCCCATCTGGTCTTCGACAACCATCTGGTCTACGAAAACCATCAGGTATTCAACCACCATCTGGTCTTCGCCCACCATCTGGACTTCGACCACCTTCTACAAGCGCGCGAACAGAACAAATGTCTGGTAAGTCAAATGGAGTCTATTAAAGTAATATTACTAATGTAGAAGACTTCTGCTTAACTACCATTTATGATTATGGAAACTATAACATTATTTGATGTACAGTGGAAGATGAGGTGCGAGAAAAGTTGGATGCAAAGGTACATCAACATCCAGGAGAAAAACAATTCGCCAAGGGTAAACGAGTGATTAAAGCACCCGAGCTCCAAATGATGGTGACACCAGTCGGTAGAGAACATCTTTTACAACGTACTATCTTGGAAGAGAGGGTTGAAAGGGATGATACTGGCGAAAGAGTCGTGAAGAATATTTCGTTGGTGGACGTGAATGAGGCGACTGGAGCTGTTGATCAGGTGGATTTGGGGATGCAGCAACTGTGAGCAACGTATTCTTTCTTTTTTTAACTATATTTTGATGTGCGTTTTACATTTTCAGAGATCCCCGTTACCCGAAAACCGATGTAAGTACCTACAGATATTTCTAATCAATATGATCATTAATAATTATTTTCGTTCACAGGGAAGAGAAGTTATTGGTGTAATAAGCACAATATCTATTACACCCACATACAAAACCATTTCCAAAGATACCATGAGAGTCTCTACTGGAGTAAGTAATTTACGGTAACTAGAATTATTATTCTATGGCATTTATAACTCTTATTTAAGCCGGCAGATCTAGGTGTTAATATGACACCCGCCCAGATAGCCCAGTTAGTAGAAGAGGAGAAAGAAGATGTTGAGAATACTTTAAAAATGGTTCCACCTGACTTGACCATTTCTCCAGGAAAGTATGGTATCAAGCAACGTTTGCAGCGTCTTAGACTGAATTCTGAATCAATGGCACTATTAGAGCAGGTATTTTAACCATATTGTATTTGTATTTGTATTTGAGCCATGTTTCTCTCAAAATATTAACCAAAATTGATAATTTTAGTCAATTATACAACCAGATGTAACAGCTGATGAACCTCAAGCTGAGCCTACGCCAGAAGTGATGGCAACTATGATGCATACTATAGAGAAAGGCATTTCACCACAAGTATCTCCCGATCAAGTCTTCAATACACTCTTCCAAGAAACAACAAATGAACAATTTTTGGAATTGAAGTAAGTAACCTTGAAGGTAAAAAAATGATTGTTCCGGTTTTTTGACTCAACACAAGAGATCTCTTTCGAAATAATAGACAATTCAATTTAGATATGGAAGATATTTTATTTATTTTCTATTAATTCAAGCTCGGTGAGTCCTGGTCCTTTGCAAGACGTAGTTGTACCAGTAGAAGTACCGAAAAATTTGCATCAAGAGGTTTTGTCGAATGATATGAGTAAACTATGCGAAAGGATGGCCAATGTGTCAAATTCAGAGGATGTACCATACGTTGATATATTTACACGAGTCATGGATGATGCAAAGAAATCACCGCAATCAGGTAAAGGTATCAAATGCATTTTTGGTGCGAATAAATTGGAAAATTTCTGAACTTATAGGTAAAAATAAACCAAGGAGCTACCAGCCAATCAAGGATGAAAAATCTTTGTGGGTAAATGCAAGTAAGTTAATGTCTATTGATTTCTGAATTTTGACTTTCTTGAATTTCCTCATCCAAATTCCTTTCAAATATTTAATTTTTATAGAGTTATTCAAATACCCACCGTTGATTTTGTAAACTTAAATCTATGTGATTTTTTTGTTTCTAAATTATCACTTGAACAGAAGATCATGACAATTCAGTCTGCTAGAATCGCATATTTATTATAATCCAAAAATATTTACTATTCGTTAATTTCTTATCACCAATTTGCACACAGATATGGAGTACTTGGTTAATGTTGTTGGAGCTGAACCGGTTGATGTGCTGGATCCATGGAATTGGGATGAATTAGAAACATCGGGTAATGTGCAAGAAGAAATGTGCAATGGTATGGATTTTTTCATGGACTGCAATCCACTCCAATACGTATCTAGGGTACAGTTAAGGGGATCGCAACAACCAAGTTTCTTCCCAGGTATCTGGTATAAAACAAAGTCGCTGTTATCTATCTGCTTATGCGCTTAGCTCTGCAGGTTATATTTATTGAAAGTAGATAAAATACTTTTTTTTTAAATCAAGTCTTGTAGCAAAGTTTTTGGGCGCTTATTTTACCAATGTCTATATCCCACTAACCGTTTCGATGGTTTCGATTTCCTACTGATTTCATTGGCGCTTTGCCAATCAACAGAATCGTTAATCGTTATCGACAACCGTCAGGTAACCCTCTCCGCAAATCATTGATGTAGTAACCGTTGGCTGCTGTGAACTAATTGACACTGTTAGTGAATCAGCAAACAGCCGTTAAACTGTAGTCACAGTTTCATACTCTTTATCATAAGGAAACCCTCAAATATAATACGTACACCAAATTAATGCTGACAGTATAAAACTATCTGAATTACCTAAATTTTAATTAATCATGTTCAAAACCGTAATACTTATTTTTATTTATAATAAGCTCAGCTCCCAATGGATGGCAGCATTTTGAATATAGTTGACAATTTTATAGGGTACGATCGGAAATAGTCTGTGCGTTCAGTAAAGAGACGTATCTATGTCTATTATATTCTCTCTATGAACGCGTGAACCGCTTGTCTCTTATATTTGTATAAAAATCTCTGTCTGTTGTGTTTTCTCATTCTCAATCGCTGAGCCATAGTTGCTCAAATAGCAAACTAAGAAGGAGCGTCTCTGCTCTGAGGTGGGTCAATGTCGATTTATTATAAAACTACATAATATATAATGTTATACATTTTTTATGATCGTTGATATTTCCGAAAAACCGTGAAATGAAAATATGTTGACTCTTACACACTTGTTAATAATATTTCAGGTTATATGGTTGCACTACCTGATTTCCCTGAAATCGTCAAAATAGCCAAGTCCCCTGACGAAGTATTTGCTTCTGCATGGAAATCAGTGCAACCAAAATATTTCGATGAAGATTCAACACAGTCCATATTATGCTGATCTCAACTTATGTATTTAAATGAAAAGAAAAACTCATCTATATGTAACATAAAGTTTATTTATTTTTCTCCAATTACATACTATCTATACTTATTGTCATTAATGTATTTTTTCACTTCGCTTCAATTTAAATCAAATGTCTATAGTTATCATCAACATGGAAGCTCATTATTGGGTAGCCGAAAGTGATATAAATCATAGTTAGTGTGATTAAAATAATTGATCGATTCCTCACAAGTTGAAGATGTAATAAGTAATGAGAAGTCATGTATTATTTTTTAGGGCCGTTGATGTTTCATAAAGTTACTATCCAGAATCACATTAGCGTATTATATCATTAATAATAAATTCTATTACGTGCTACAGATTTTTCTAAAAGTTCATAAATTTATATTTTTAATTAAAGCCAAAAAATAAATAAATGAATGAATTAAGAATAGAAGCATTTTTAATTCATTTATTTATTTATTTTTCAATAAAATGGAAGGGATTGAAAACACAGTAAATAAAACTCACAACTATATAAATATGTCTTGGAATGTGACAAAAGAGTGATATAATTTCAAATAATAACAATGATTTATTTATTAGATTTGTATGGATAATTTTTCTTGATAGTTTATCCATGATTTTCTCATTAGGATACAGGTTCCAGAGTTAAAAGCATTCGCACCTAACGTATTATTAACAAAGATGAAAATTAGATAAACACTTTTTTCGATGATTTCTACATATTCTTAATTTAAGTACCCGCTATAAACTACAGTAACTGAAGAAGTATTTATTACCTAACAAATCAATATTACGATTTTATTTTACTACATTTTTCATTCTATTATGTACAACACTAAATAACAACTTATACAGGGATTTCATGGTGAGTTGCTATTCGACATTTTGAGAAAACTCTCATTCTATATTGCATTTCAAAACAAAAATGCAGCGTGGAATCTTATGGAGCTCATTGTTGCCAGAGCGCGAGTTTACATATCCTATACTAATTCAGTCACAACGGTGACTGAAATCGAGTAGTATTTGTTTGCAGAATATTAGTTACATAACCTATTCCACTAGAGTGCAAAAATGCACCATATTTAGTGTAGAATTTGTAAGACGAATTTAGGGTTCAATAATGAGTACATTTCTACATTGTTTCAGTCATTTAAGTATGTCGCATTTGACATGGAGATTTCCCTTGCCCTAATATATTCAACAATGTAAAAATTATTTATATACCTTATCCTATTATTTATTTTATTATGTTAATATTTGAGGGCAAGGGAAATTGATATCTTGTAAGAGATGTGTCTCCAACATATACGGACTAGCCCCTTTATTAGAGTTAGTGAGTTAGTGATTATACTGCCTTGGAAAGAAAAACTAACATAATATTTACATAGATTTATTAATATCTCATAAATTTCACATTTTGGTAAAAATTTGCTTAAAAAATAATATACCAACACTTATTATTTCGTTACGATTTTTCTTCGAGTTTGGATAGTCTTAGTCTTCCAGATTATTTGCAATTATTACGTTTAAGTCCCCTGTCTTTTCTTCGAGTTACCGTCGCGACAGAATAACAAATTGCGTGATCACGACGAGCGTTGACAATAACTGACTGAAATGGGTTAGATTTTCTAATAATATGCAACTTGCAAATTCTATATCAATATGGTAAATGTCTGCACTGTAATAGATTAGAATATGTAACTATTTTTTGCAAACAAATACTACTCGATTTCAGTCACCGTCGTGACTATTTATTCTATAATCTATGGTCGTGACTGAGGAAATGTAAATTCGCTACCAGAGCGTCGTTATGCGGGCTCGACAAAACTCCAGAGTCTAGTGACTCGTCTCGAGCAAATTCCATCGCTTGGGTATAAATCTTATCTCAACATTCTTATGTTCAACAAGTGAAATTTTTGAAAAAAATTAAAAATAGTTTTTATTGGGCATTTAAGATTTAAACCGTACCGATGAGTACCTACTATTGCTATCCTTTTCTCGATTTTAACTATACTTATGTATATGTGTTTGCCAGCAACAGCAATTCCATAACAAATTACTGTTTGTCTACCACAACACAAAATTAAACTTTAAATTAACAATATCGTCTGACGTCTGACAATTGCGACATAACCATAGACGATCTTCCAGAAAGAACCTATATACCAGAGAACGAGACGTATATATACGCTCCATGCTCGTGCGTAATTCCAGTGACGGATCCCATTGTCGTTCCATGTCGACATTATAATGATCTTGATTTAATGAGATTGAATGAGATAATTATAATTACCAATATTGGATCACACTTGGAGCTTAACAGGCGGCGAGATGTCTGCGATCTAAGTACGAATTCGAAATTTCAAGTCTCTAGACCGTATGGGGCCTGAGAAATCGCTGCGGAGTCCATTGATACAAGAACCGAAAGTAATAAAAACTATTTAATAATAATTACAGATAATAAAAAATATAGATTTTTTTTGCAGTTATATTAATAGTTTTTCCGAAAGGTCTGCACGCCACTCACCACGTTGTATCGTGTATATTATATAGTTCTTCACATAAACATAATTCAAATGGAATGTTTCTTTATCAATTACTGTCTAATTACAAATAAACAAAAACTAATCAATAATATGGCAATTCATTCACGGTCTTAATTTATTTGGTTTGATTTAATTATCAATTATTTAAATAAGTACCTATCTATACTTTTTCCTTTACGATTATTAAGAAGGAGATAGAGGTAGTTTGGTGTTGGTACGTATTAGTAATTTATTAGTTATTGACTTGAGAATTTTACAGTCCTTTATTGAAGAAGACGATTGTTGGGGTGACATCGTATTTCTTCTGTATTTCCTCCTGTAATATTAATTAAAAGTTTCACTTGATACATATTTTTATTAAAAGAAAGGATAGTATATAGTTTGTTTCACGAATGTTGGCGTCTGCCTTGAAAACACGAAAAATTGATCAATTCAACTGACGGGAGTAAATCAGTGGCGTAACGATTTCATATAATTAAGGAGGAAAAAATATCGATTGATTAAATAAGCAAATAATATAAAAGATTTATTATCAACAATAATGCAGAAACACAAAATACAAATTTATTGCTTGAGTTATAAAATAAAAATTTATGCATCTGAATTACCTAAAATATCAGATTGACTTTGTGACGCCTATGAAATAAAGATTGTGTTGCCTTCGGACATACGTGCAGCGTCCTATCATTGTAGTGAAGGAGATAAGTTTGAAATACTGATGTTGTAGCTTAGATCGACAAACGTAGTAGAGAATTTCATGATAATGAGATGCGATGAGACGTATAGCGCGATGTACATAGCTCATGAATGATTACACGCAATAGCCATTATTCGTGAAACAAATTATAAATAATTTTGCATGCGGGAACAGATCGATCTTGTAAAGTAATTTAATTTGTTTTGCCGCTTTTGATTGTTCTTTGTGTTTATAAAAGAGCAATATTTTGACCTTTCGGTTTGGCATATAATACGATAATAATAACAAGTTTAAGTCTACGCATTTCACTACGCTATTATGGTTTAAATGTAAATGAATACACGAAAATAAAATTGACTTCATTTGAATCATTGAAATAATTTTTGTTCATAGTTTAAAATTTTTCAGATCAAATAAAACAATTAACCAGATTTAATTATAACTATTTAATTATATTCAATTGAATATGAATCACAATGTTATATATTAATTTTATAGTTTTTTCAATTATAAACAAGTATAATAAAAGAATCATATAAGTGGTAGCTTTTATTATCATTATTAAATATGTCTTACACTTGGTCAGGATAAAAGGACAGGTACAGGACTAGGAAGGGTATCAGTGTTATTATTTTCGATAATAATACACATATGTTGGTGGGTAGCAACAGAACTTCTTCTGCAGTCTACACTGCAAATTAAATGTCATTTATACGAATGTTGAAATCAGTAGTTGAAGGAGTCATGTTAATTTTTAATGTCAATCAAAATGACCTCTGTGACCCTAGCCCCCACCATAGAAAATCAAGTTGGGCCATATTGGAGAATTATGTGCTAAATTGTTGCTCTAATCGCAAATTGTGTGTTCCAACACATTCATGGAAAAAGAGCGATGCAGATGGGGGTGCTAGCGTAACGTCACCATAAATTAAAAAAGAAGACATTCTAGAAGCATGTGCTAATTTTGTGAATAGATTTTCATAATAATAATTGGCTAAAGACCTATTAACAAAAAACGATTTTTACATATGCGTTTTTGCGCTTACCTACAACAGTAAAGTACTTGAAGGCAATTAGATGTGTTTTTTTCGTTAAAGTGTTACTTGAATATTTTGCTCCCAAAAATATAACGCATCGAAATTCATCAAAATTAGCAAATTTTCCTCTTCGACAGTTTTGGATTAATCGAAATGACGATGGGCACATACATCAAATAATTGAAAATAGGTATGTCATCGAATAACGACATAGGATTCGCCGGTTTTGAAAAACGGTTATCTAATTTTTTATATTTTTTTATTTTGTTGACCGACGAAACAAACGGAGGGGGCATATAATTCGACTTTGTCTGCATGTTTTTTTTTAGTTTTCAATCTAACTACAACTGCACAACTACAAAATTACCAGTACCAGTAGAATTAAAATAATTTTGTATTTTACAGTGCACTAAATAATAAAGTCGGTTCAATTTTTGTGAAATATTTTTTTTATGTATGGCTCTCAATTTTTGCGTAGTAAACGTGCTCCGATTTTGATAATTTTTGATTCATTTGAAAGAGGAGATGAGAAATGCTCCCTTATATAGAAAAACTCAAATCCGAAATCTCTTTCCCCTCAGAAACCGCCCCCGATGGGGTGGAGGGGAAATTTTTTCTTAAAAATGGAAAAACTGAGATTGCAGAATTGAAGATTGAGACCATATCCGGAGACTCTTGAATTGAACATTTTTTCAAAAGAGTTATGATTGTTGCGATGTTTTAAGATCTCTGAATAATAACAAATACCAGCAAAGAATATTGGTACATGGTACATGGATATAATTGGATAAGTCTGTCTTCTTTGGTATTACTGAACGATCAAAGATTTTCATAACTAATGCTACAATCTAAAGTGTGAAATAAATATTTTTTTATCAAAAATTACATTATTAGTTGGTGCACTGAAGAATACATATTATCAATAATACTATTGGTGCTGTGGTACTTTTGAAGTTGTGAAATACCAGCACCAATAGAATTAATAACATTTTGTATTTTTCAGTGCACCAACTTATAAAGTCGGTCCAATTTTTGGTAAAAAATATTTTATTGATTTTCATTTGCGGCCAAATTTTATGAAAATATTCAGTATCCATCATATAAATTATGTCACTATAAGTAGTACCTAACTAATAATTCACATATTATAATGCGGCAGGTAGAAAGAAAGCGATTTTCTCAATCGAACATTTTATCGTAAAAACCACAGCAGCATCTAATAGTCAGGTACTTAACTATTTTGGCTAAGCTAAAAAGCACGTATATAAAAATCTTTTTTGTTAATAAGTCTTCAGATAATTAAAATTATTTAAATCCATTTACAGAATCCTCGCGCACATAATTTGCAAATATTTCTAGATTTCGCCTCGTACCCCAACTGTTTGTATATATATATACAACATTGAATAAATTATATAAAAGATTTTAACCTCAAAAAAATTTTACAATATCGAAATTCACTTTACTTACCCTAAGCTCGGATTCTAAATGCTTGAACGGTATAGATGCCTTTTGTTTGAAGAAAGCACATGCTAATGGAGTAGCAAATGTCAAACAAAGGCCCAGAATACCCAGTGAGGCTGGTAGTGTCATCCATGGGTACCTGCATAGAGTACCGCGTTTCTCCAAGTAATCCATTACAATTGGTGTCACCACTGAAAATAATTGAGATATATGCTGGAGATTGGGGGGGTCATTGTTTTATCCTCAGATAGCACTAAAAACTTAGATGCGACTAAGAAATTGGTGCAAGGACTGAAAGATGTTATGGACATAATATTAATAACAATAATGATCAAATCAAAAACATATTGGTCCCAATTATTGCACAAAGTGTGAATTTGCAGATATAACCAGACTTGCAAAAATACTTGATGGAATCAGCTAAAATGCATTCACCAATAATATTCAAAATAATGAATTTGAACTCAGCATAATATATTCTCCAGTATCCTTCCCTCCTTTATAGTTGACCAATAATGAGATCATACCAGATTTCTTGAAAACATTACATATAAAAATCAGCTTGTTCGAGTCCAAAAACAGTCACTATGGAAATATCTCCTCTACCAATAAAGACAACGAAATTCCCAAAATATATAAAGTATTCTTTTATACAATTCTTACCAACAGAGTGCAACCGAACCCTGTTTATTTGAACAGACAAATAATCTACATGTCACTCGAAGACATATAAAAAGTGCAAAATAAAAAAAAACAAGGGTATCCAAAAATGACCTGGTGCCTGGTGACATATTTGATTTTATTTAGATTAAAAAAATGAATTGTGCCATATTGGATAGTTTGGCTGAGTGATGATTATGGCCATGAAAATGGCGATGTTGTTTTTAAAAACAGGACTTACCCATTCCTGGTAGTGCCATACATATCCTGCTCAATATCACTTGACCTATACCACTCTGGGCAGCAACTTTGGAATAACCTAATTTATTGTTTTGGTCATCGTATATTGTAGTGCCAGTTTTCAATTCTCTATAAAAGGGAACACATTTATCTTTCCATTAAAAAAAGCAAGCTGCTCATAATGTCTTCCGGTACTTACTGTGCTCTCATCAAGGGGATATTGATGCAATTGGCAGCTGCTACAGCTGCAAAAGGTACCATTCTGGCAAAAATTGGAGGCATTGTCTAAAAGTGATTATAAGTTTTCCAAATTCAATTCAAATATTCAAAAAAAAATACCTTCACAAGACTATTCAAACCCAAGGCAGTTCCGACTGCTCCTCCAGTAGCCAGGACATATGACGTCACTAATTGTCTGAAACAAGAATACAAAGAAAAGTTTTTTTAGATGTTAAGTATTTGGGTTCTAGTAGTCAAAATTTGTGAGATAACTGGAAACGAACAGAATTTGAAGTTATAGAGAACCGATCGGTAGATTTGAAATCATGAATAGGTCAGATTATAGAATCAATAGGCAGGTGGACAAATGAGGAAGGAAGCATTACAAAAAATAATTTGATGAATATAATTACTTGTAACTTAAAAAAACCATGGAATCTTTTAGCTAATAATTTTAAAATAATCTGTAATCGTACATATAATAATTTATCGATATCAAAGTTTGTCAAAAATACTAATGAATTTTGATGCAACTGGTAATAGTGATCCTGAGTAGCCTTCTAGGATATTTTTTGGTGGATCCAGTGAGTATTTTGAGATAATTGGTAGAGTCACCCTTGATTATTGAGAGAGAAGACATCTCATTCCAATACTATCGGTACCTACTCACTTATTGCTTTGTTGAACGTCTCCACTCCTATTTGTATAATTCACGAGTGCATTGAAGGACTGATTCAGCCATTGCCAGAAGACAACAGCTGGTGTACTTTTGTAGAATGTCAACATGCCTCCAGTGATGAGCACGTTCATCGGTACTTGTGCTGACATTCTTCCTATTAATGCCATCTTTTCGCCAGTATCTGGATGAAAAGCTGAGTCGTATAGAGTTTTGGCGCGCCATAGTTGATCCTCAGTAATGTCTATTGGCAGTGGTTCATTAGATCTGTAACAAAATTAATATTAGATTTTTGATGTGAATAGGGTAAGTTAAAAATCTCGATTATCTTCTATTTTTTAATACCACAACATTGAAATTTTCTTGTTTTTATGGTGAAGTAGTGCTAGTGCATAAGTAGGTCCGGCTCCTTATAAGACCCACTGCCTAAAAATTAACATTCAAACATTCAACAAGCAAAATATTTTATTTATTTTTATAAAAGGAAAAAAAATATTTGAAATATTCTTATTTCATATAAAAAATGTCATAAAGGTCCTTATTTCTTAACTACATAATGTAGTTAGGTAATGAAGCTTAAAAACATCATTTTGAAAATAACTTTGGTACGATGCTAACTATTTTTGTGAAACGTAGTATCTACGCATCCTCTATGCATAAGAAGGCATTTTCCAGTGGCGTCCGTGTGGCATTTGCACTTAATCATTCTAAAGAGAAAAGTAATATGCCACTGATTTTTCAAAAAGTAAGAATAATTTTTGAAATTCTCATTCCTTTCTGAGTAAATCTGGCATCTTGGTTTTTTCATGTGACGTACGGTTTTCGCATAAAAATAAAATTCATTCGTTTTCGTCTCGGCAGACCACTTTTTTGTAATCTTAAACCAAAATGGATGTAAAAGAAAAGGGAAAAATTATAAAATTAAAGTAATCTAAATATAATTCGGAATGCCATAGTTACTTATTCGGGACATTTTAAAAAAAATAATGTAAACATAAATAACTAGTGCCTCTTGAATTACCTGACAACAGTTCATTGGGATCTTAGGACCAAATTTAATTCATATAGAAGATAATTTAAAGTGAAAATTGAAATATTGACATGATAGAAAGTGACACGAAGCTTTTTTGGTCTTTTGGTTGAAACATTCTCGTGACGAGGCTAAGAATAGCAGTTTCTTCCAATGAGAAACCGGTGTAATACATAAGCAATGACGTTAATTGGACATTTCAGTTAAAAAGATAACGTAAAATATGTTAGTTATGCCCAATAATAAACTATTTTATTACAAATCTAGAACATGAAACTCTAAGCTGTTCTTAGGTGGTATGTATATTCATGTATATATTTCGACGTTATTTATTGGGAAAATAAAAAGGAACTTTTAGCTTCAAAACGTAAAAGAAGGATGTAAGAAACTGATCTTTGGTTCTATTCATTTTGACCGATTTCTCAGACATAGGAGGTATAAATTCGACTGGGCGTTAATCGTTATTTTGGACAGATCAATGGCCAAAAATATGTTTTTTGGACTCCGTAGCATCTGAAACGTAAACATCTGTTGGAAATATTCTTTACAAAAAAAATGGACCAACGTTATTAGTTGGTGCACTGAAAAATACAAAATCATTGTATTGTATTTATTGAAAGTTCTATTTAATTTTTTTAGCCACTATCAATCAGGATCACTAAGGGCCGATTTCAAATTAATCTCTTATTAATTTTAATCCTAGATTAAAAATTTCATATTTTTTTGTTGGACATATAATTCTAAGTTATTTTAGAAAAACGAAAATTTTTATTCCATCATCGAGATATGACAAACAAATTGGAGAATTATCTAATCTCCCATTAAGGATTCATTATGAAATAGACCCTAAGAATGTGGAATAAGTAAGTTGAAATAAATAGGGGAGATATTATTCGATAATGCACTGAAGAAATCAAAATAATATTTATTACATTGGTACTCCAATTACAATAAAGAAAGATTCTATAAATCAAACAGAAAATATTTGCAAACCCAATATGAGACTCAAAATGATTTTGAGTAGATATAAGATCCTTGGCGTTAATTTCAAATTCCTTATGATTTTTATAATAAGTGCGTTTTTGTCATATTTGCTCACAATTTCATCGAGAATGAAACTATGATTCATCCACAATTTGCCTATAATTAGATATTATTTGCAATTACTGATTCGGTTTTGCTAGGTCAAATACAAATATCAAATTATACAATACAGTAAATACTTACTCTAAAATTGTTTATTCATTAAAATATCATTATATTATGTCAATATTTAGAGGGCCCTTCGAACGTTGGATTGTTAGGCGGAGCACACACTGACGATCACGAACACGATAGCGATCAGAACGCGTCTAGATGCGATCGTGATTAGGATGTGTTTCTGCTTATATGTGTGAGATTAAATTCAGATTTTGGATAATCGAGCCAATCGTCTGCAGATTTTCAATTAAACTGGTTGATTATCAATAATGAATAATTTTTCTCAAGTTATAAAAAATATACACTGCGCTATCTAAAATATATGGATTTGACAAAATAGTGGATTTTTGATTTATAATATAAAAGTTTAATTTATAGGTCAAAACCGCCTTCCTGCTACGTCTCAATTATAAAATGTTATTGTAACCAGAAATGGTAAAAGACTAGTTCAGCGGCTTTCGTTAGAAAAGCCCTAAAAATAAAATGTTTGTAAAATAAATATTTTTTACAAAAAATTGGAAAGACTTTATTAGTTGTTGCACTAAAAAATACAAAATAATATTAAGTCTATTGGTGCTGGTACTTTTGGAGTTGGTGCCTACTGCCTACAACAACAAACTACAACGGCGCAACTTCAAAATTACCAGCACCAATAGAATTAATATTATTTTGTATTTTTCAGCGCAACAACTAATAAAATCGATCCAATTTTTTGTAAAAAATATTTATTTCACATTTTTGAGTGTAACATTAGTCATAAAATCAAGAAGATATAGGCTCAGCTTGTACTTGTTATTTATTATTCAGAAATCTCAAAACATCGGCGCAAATATACATAGGTATTTCAGACTTTACTGCTGTAACTCGAAAACCGTAACTCAATTTAAATGTTGCTACATATTGTAATCTTTTCTTTAATTTGGCCGTCTCATATTCTCAATTTTCTAAAAAAATGCTCTTCCATTTAGCGTAAATGCGCATATGACATATTTCAAACTTTACTATTGCAAAACTCGGAACCCGCAACTCTTTTAAAAAAATGTTCAATTTAAACGTTTCGGGATATGGTCCCATCTTTATGTCTGCCATCACAGAAATTTCGATTTTCGAAAAAAATTGCCCTCTCCACCCCATTTTAGAGTGAAGGAGATAGCGGATTTGAGTTTTTCTAAATACGGGTCCATTTCTCAACTCTCTCGTTTAAATCGGAGTACGTTCACTATGCAAAACGCGTGAAAAAGAAAAAGCAAACATACAACCGAATTGTATACGTTCTCCTTTTTTTTTGAAGTCGGTCAAATAGGTGTATTTTAGTATAACTTTTGAGGAAATCGAGGCGGAAAACGCTATGATTTGTTAATAAAAAGGGGAAAAATGTTGTTCTTAGGACTTACAACTTTTAGCTGGAATTTTCCAGTTGGAAGTATCCTTTCAATTCCATATAATAAAAGCCGACAAACTAGACTATTGTGTACCCCAAAAATTATCTCATTTACATTCATTTGAAGATGAAACAATTTCCTCCATATCACATTTATTATGTTTTGATTTGCAATAAATACTTTTGGCTTTGTACTTACGGATCTTAGCGTTGATACTTATGACATTATAATTCGTAATTTAAAATTGTCGTCGATGATAAATAAGGCAGATGAGAAATCCATAAAAATGTAATAGATCATTTTAAGCTCTATGAACACCGACTGATATTATCTTAGATAACAAAAACAAAATGATAAAAGCAAACAAAATCCATATAGCAGGCATCACAAATCATCATTAACATCTCACCTGTACTTGGTAACGATACATCTTGCTTCATCCAATTTTTGATTCGAGGCAAAAATGTTGAGCGGATTCGTGGTGAGAAAAAAATGTTTCGCCCTTCCCACATATGTCTCCTGATCGTAGCGTGGTTCATCAAGGTTGATTCTTCTCAGATTCGCCCCACATGCTGCCATAATAATAGATGATTTCTAGAAAAGCGCATTAAGCCATAGTTGTTGAATAATTTGAAGAAAAAAATAAAATAAAACGTTTCCGTATCTCAATCTTACCTTCCCGGCGGTTGTTATCACAGGTATCTTATCGAGTAGCTATTAGCAGTATTTTATGGTTTTATTATTTAACACATTTGGATATAGGTATTTACACAGCGAATTTAGATAGAAATGCGCGTTGTTCGAAAGGTGTGACTTAGAAAAAGACGATCTTACTTGTCAGTCGAACGTTTATGGTTGACAAGTAACCTTAGTTTTTATGCATGTATGATATGTGTGTATGTGAGTGTATATTTGTCGAAAGTTTTATCTCCGAGACCTGAGTGAACTTTCTGATTTCAATATATATATTTTAAATATATATAATGTCGTAATCTCTTTGATGAACACAAAAATCTAGCTATAACACACAAGGACGTCTGTTGTAGCGCTAGGAGTCGACGCGAAATTATCGATTGTCTTGGTGTGTCTTGTCCCCATATTATATCTATTTGGAGCCGGTTTTTGAGATTCTAAAAAAAGTTCGAATTCAAATTTTAACAAAGGTTTTTAATTTATCGACATATTCTACGACATTAATGAACCACCAACAATCATTATTTCATATCGTGTCAAGCCTTTTATTAGTAGAGTTGCGTTGACGTTGAGAGTGTTTTGTTTATATGCACAAATAACATTGATGGTTGTAGGTACATACCTATTGTGTATTGTTGAAAAATAATTTATTTATGGAATAAAATCGGGTGTACAATTATAGTAAAATATGCACACAACGGATGAATATATAGAAATATCTACTTATTGTAGTAGATCATTGAATTCAAATTAATATAACATTATCGTTATGTTGTAATGTCATTAATAATACATCGAATAAGAGATAATCTTCTGTTAGTGAAAGTATTGAAGGTCAAGGAGATTTACTTGTTAGCAGTGCATAAATAAATAAAATTCTTCTGTATAAATGTAGTTCGTGATGAAATGTATAAGAAACTTTAAAAAATATGTAGATAACTTTGGACAAATTTCTTTAGCTGAAATGCACTGACAAGTGCAGAATAATAAATTATGTAAATCTATACATATTATAATAAATAGTTTGGGGATATTTCAAGGTTTGTGTGTAAAATAGTTCGTATATTTTGTTGAAGTTTGTCTTAGTTACAGCTTATATGCTGTTTATGATACATTGCATCCTGATGAAGAGCATCGTTTCTACAGTAGTAATTAAAATTAACTACCCGAGTAAAATTGAAAGAATAGTTGCGGTTACGACATCTGTTGCTGAATATTTAACTCATTTACTATAGAACAATAGCAGAGAACAGAGACGTACGTATACCTATGTCGCTGTTCTCTGACAATAGGGCGCTGCAACATTTGTGTTCACACATTTGGGTTGATTCACTAAGTACATACTTCACATGGATATTCGAGGCGTTGAAATTGACAAAATTAATATGCACACAAGCGACAAGTGATACAAACAGTATGCGGGGACGAAGTCACGGGAATCTTCTAGGGATAAAATTTGGCATAATTTAAACAAAACAAAAAGTATTTACTCTATGTCTGAAATGTGCCTAAAAATCATAGAAAAAAGTGCTGTAGAAAAGTTTGGTATATGTAATAGATGTGTCTTGGGTCTTTATAATTTGTACAGAAGCCGTTGTTTATAAATACATTGATTCACACGTTATTGTTATATTTATAATACGAATAGCGATATGATAAAAAATGTGCTTTAATTTTCTGTGTGTAAACTATGCTCATTTATTTTGGACATCTAGATCTATACATGGACATCTAGAAGGTGGTGCAGTGTATTCGAATAATCGTAACCCTGGTAGAGGAGTGCAAAGAGAATGTGTTTTGGCCGATTTTTGATTCATTTAAAAGAGGAGACTTGAAAAATGATCGAAAATCTGAGATGGCAGAATTAAAGACAGGATAATATCCGGGAATGTTTAGATTGATCTCATAAGAGTTACAGTTTTCGAGCTACAGCGATGTTAAAATATCAAATATGTGTATTATCGCTATGTGGGGAGGGGGCAATTTCTTTAGAAAATTCAAAATCTGAGGCAACCAAATTAAAGACCAGATTATTTGTATCAACATTTATTTTGAACATTTTTTCCATAGAGTTACGGTTTTCAAGTAACAGCAGTGGTAAAGTCTAAAATATGCGTATTTCCGCGACGGTGTTTTTAAATTACTGAATAATAACAAGTACGAGCAAAGAATATTTCTGGGTAATGGTAAATGGTATGAGTTAATGTTCAACAATTTTCGTGACTAACGAATGTTTCACTCAAAGTGTGAATAAATATTTTTTACAAAAGAATGGACCGACGTTATTAGGTGGTGCACTGAAAAATACAAAATAATTTTAATTCTATTGGTGTTGGTACCTACTTGTTTAGTTGGTGCCTAAAGTTTTCAATCTAACAGCAACTGCACACTTGAAAAGTACCTGCACCAATAGAATTAATATAATTTTGTATTTTTCAGTGCACCAATTAATAACGTCGGTCCAATTTATTGTAAAAATTATTTATTATAGATCAACTACACCCATATAGTTTTTGCCTTGCAAGTTGTACCTATTATGTTAAAGGTGCAACTTAAGTTAGTAAGTTATTGTTTCATTCTATACTTTTCTACTATATTGGAACCATTTCCTTCTTTGTTTTGTTTCATTTTTAAATTTGTGGCTGGGCGCTGTTATAGTGTACGTATCGACTGTAATAGTAATAACCCAAATGTTTTCAAATTAATTAATTTCTGGGTATTTATTTTATATTATAAAACACTTTCTTTATAACTGATAAAACATACTGCAAAAGGAACTGATTAAGGCTACAAAATTTCATCATGAATGGTCCATGAATAAGTCTTATAGCTTACCAGATTTCAATCTAACACACTACTGTTTATGTAACAATGAAGTTAAATTAAGGTCTATAAAGATACATCTGCTGTTGTTTTAAGGTTGTATGTTGTGTATATTTAAATCTTGCATTTCTTTCAAATTATTGTAATTTGTTGAACTCAGGTGCTGGTGAGACTACAGCTTATCCTCGCTTTATGAGGAGATTCATGTGACTGCTGGCATAGGACATCTGCACTTTTGATGATAATAAAAGATTTGATAAACAAATCGTCTAATTCCTCGGATGTTACTTAGTGGTGACCTTTAATTGAATCTCTTATAGTTTGTTTCCAAAATAAAAGAATCAGAGCAACTCATACATGGTTTAGTATATTAAATATATTTCAAATATCATATTTTTTTTAAACACCTACCATGAAAATACAATTATTTTCGAACACTCAATGTCGTGACAAAAGTACTCAGTATCCACATCCTTAACGATAACTTCTCATTTTAACACAGTAGTAAGTAGGTATACACTATCCATCCAAATCATGAGTAATTTTACTTTACCAATGCGGAAAGTAATTAACATTACGTACCTTCCAACGCAGGTATCAGTCAGATGAAAAACGGATACAGGCACTTTATAACATTCCTTTTTATTCATTTGAGCTTCCAAATCACTATAATTATTGCCTGAGTACCAGTGAACCGGTCATTAGTGAGTGACGTCATCAACAAACATCATAAATACTCTTCCGTTTCTAAATGAAACCAACTAATTGCGCAGGAGCTCGTTAACTAATTAAATCCTGAAAATGGATTTTGGAATATCTGGATGTACCAATGCACCACCAGCACAAAATGTTATTATAGCTTCAGTTGATGACGTCTGTCCTTAATAGTCAGTACCTATGCTGGGTAGAATTTAGGAACACAGGCAATACATTATTAGATTTTATAATTATCACCATTCCTATTCCATAACTTGTTAATTCTAGCAATGACAAATGGCAATCCCATAAAACTAATTTCGTTAAGCTCATGCGATCTGAACTAAAGTTATAGGGAGTTATTTCAAAAAATAAAAAAGTTAAGGCCTTATCTCAAACCTTTTGCAATTGAGCGTATTTTATTTATAATTTTTTTTCCATTTTATTTTCTAAAGATTGCTCCGTTTTATAAAGACTTAAGATTTAGGGCTTTCCAATAAGAACGGTATGATTTTAAAATGAAATAAAATACAAATTATTTAAGATATAACCACACTTTTTATATTATCTGAAAGTACAATCGATAACGTTTATGTTTTGAGCACGAGGAAATGTCCACCTCGGCTTTTCGACGACGATGCAATAGATCGGGCGTAGGTAATCTCACGAATGCATTGTTTAATGTTCAATTTCAAAGCATCAACTGTTTATGGCCTGTTTGAAGAAACCTTAGATTTTAATTAACCCCACAAAAAGGAATCTAAAGGAGTCAAATCACAGCTTCTTGGAGGTCAGGCAACTGTTGGATTCCTTGAAATTATCCTTTCTCCAAACTTTTCTTGCAGTATGGCGACAGTTTCATGGGCTGTGCGACATGTAGCGCCGTCTTGCTGGAACCAAATATCTTCTAAATCAAGCGTATCCAAATTTGACCATAAAAATGTTTTCAACATCTGTCGGTACCGTTCACCATTCACTGTAACTAAATCTCCAACCTCATTTTGAAAAAAAAGTTCCGACAATACCACCATACACTTATCATCAGGGGATGCAAAGGGGCTTCTCGTGAGTCTGTTGTGGATTGTTTTCACACCAAAAACGGCAATTACAATGGTAACCACTCAACCAAAAATGAGGTTCATCTGAAAAGATATTTTTTTCAAGTCATTCTAAACTCCAAGCGGCAAATTCGCGGTACCGGCTTAAGTACTTGGGCCAAGACAATCTTATAGCGGTGTAAATTTAAATCTTTTTGCAAAATTCGCCAAGTTGTTTTTTAAAATGCTAACTGTTGAGCACGACAAAGAATTGATAAATTTGGATCTTCTGCAAGACTAGCTTTTACAGCAACAGTGTTTTTACAATGCGAAGAGTAAAATTACTTTAAAATTTCTCAACGATGCGACGAATGGCAAGCACAGAAGGGCGACTATTTAGATCGAAATTTGTCGCGAAGTGCGCGAAAAGTGTTCACAAAAGAACGACCATTTTCGTAAAATTTTTGGACAATAACCAAACGTTCTTGGAGCAAGTATTTTGCAATTTAGCCATAATAACATAAATGACAACTAGTGACATGTATAACTTTATTACCGTGGTAACAATGTTAAGTAAATCATTACAAAATCATATCATTCTTATTGGAAAACCCTTATTAAGATATTGGATCACCTGGTACAAATAGTCGAAATATAGTTTCAGATTATATTTCCTCAATTATGCAAAAAATATTTATCAATCAATCAAGAAGTTTCAGGTCAGGTACCAAGTCTGTCCCATCTAAACGTAACGCAAAATTTGCATTTGCATGCATCCAGGTGAAAAAGAAATAATATTTTGTTGATATTTGATCTTCATGAGACTCATTGAGATTTCACTTGACATTCACATCGTGCAGGACTTACTACACTGTCTCTAAATTATTTATAGAGCACACCCCAACAAATACCATTCGACTTAAAAGTATTTATATATATACGTTAAGTCGAAATGTTGAGCCCGCTTAATGAAGGGCTTGAATAGAAATAGCCACACTTCCACCTGGTATGACTTATTGCTTCAAACATCACCGAAAATCAAACGTCATTCCACACTCAATAATGCTCGTATTAGTAATGTTCGTATGAAAATATCATTCACAGCAAATTTTACAGTTTTAATAAAAATATCAATGTCGCAAATACTCACCACTTGACATTTGATTGAGTGACGTTACTGATGTACAGAAATTTATTTGTTACAAATCACCATTCACAAATTCTCGTATCATGTTAACATGCATCTTAAGGTGTTCGGCATTTCGATTCTATAATTATTGAAAATATAATGGAGGATCAACCGCACTGGATAACGATAGCAAAATGCATTCTGTGTGAACAAATACCAAAATATGGCCCAATGTACCAATGCCCACACAGACATCAGTATTGCAGCAATTGCACGGAGGAACTGAAAAAGAAATTTAGAGGTAGATACTCAATTATTTGATTCTAGACGTTACTCAATTCGCATAAAAAAATTGCCTCTTTACAAACTCACTTATAATTGTTTTGATTAATAAACAACTTTTTATAGGCAATATTAAGAATGGTTGTACTTGTGTATTATGTAAAGCATCAGGGGTATTTCAAAAGAGCAAATTCAACACGGAATTCTTGAATAAATTACTTACAAAACCATCTCTTGAGCGACCATTGAGATTCCATAAGCCCAGAGAAAGTAATGTAAATACTGAAGTTTGTCAAAAGATTGAACCTGAAGAAGAGGTGACTGTTGAAGAGCTGTTTCATCTTCCCAGTGATAAAGTACGAGAACTTCTGAAAATGGAACCGTCATCGGTCAGAATGCATAATAGCACATCGAAGGTTTGTTGATAGTATAGTATACTAGATAGTTTTTTTACAAAACTGTTATTACATGAGAATGATAGCAAAGAAAAAGATGAACCTTATTTTTTTTTAAATAACACCACTAAATAATAACTTATTTCTAAAGGATAATAGCATCTATTTTAGTATTTATCTGGTCTAAATTTATTCCATTTCTATTTCTAATTGCTATAAAACTAATATTTGCTTGATTAAAAACATGTAGAAGGTTTAATTTAAGGATTATAATGAGAATAAATAGGAGGTAGAGTTTAAAGTCTGTATATCACAGCATTATTATTAACAAACTGAAGTTGTTGGCAATTAGGCTTATTCATATAGTAGACAGTAATATCGTAAGTACTTCTGGTTTTCAAATGTCATGTTCTTGTAGTAGTCAAATCTCGATTCTATTTCTATATATACTTATTTCTTGTGTAGGTATGTTTCTTTTTTGCAAACTATCAAACGCTCTCGACTTCGCCCAAGAAAACTTTGTAAACCTCTTTCAAACTACCTATTTAAGTAAGATTGTAATGATAATATATCATTACTAGCAAATGCCCACGGCTTCGCACGCGGAAATTCCCTACAAATTAAGTCCCAAAAAACCTTAATAAGCACAGATATATCGATTTTTAAATTTATAATTATACACCAACCAAGGTTAGAATTGAAAAGTCTGTTTATTAAAGTTTCCCATTATAGACTCTGAAACCCCGTTCTACATTACAGGGTTTTTAATTTTATGTGATTTCCACAGTGTAGAACTTGAAAGTAAAGGCGATTCTCGCAATCGTTCGTTTAGGATTGGGATTTTTGGATGTAAGGTACCTAATGTCCTTTTCTGTACCCCCAACAACATTTATGCAAAATTGCATGATGATCGGTGGAATAGTTAAGGCGTTAACAAACAAAAAAACTCACATTGGTATGAAGATTATTATACCTACATGTTTTAATTTGCACTTCCCGGAAAAAAAACTTTGGTACGAAAACATAAAGTCATAAAAAGTATGGAACCCTTCTGCCTCAGAGTACTACTCGCAATTGGAACCAGTCCGGACACCAACTCAGATTCATCCAGCAAGAGAGAACAGCATTTCTCCTACATATATCTTAGGGCTTTTCCAGTATGGAACCCTCCACCTTTAAGTCCCAGTCGTACTGACATACTCTCACAAAACAGTCTAGTGACATACTACACACAAAATAGCGAAAAATCTTCAAAAATTCAGCCTTAGAGCTCAGAGATAATTCTTTGGATATTACAGTCTTAAAACCCTCTACATAGGAGGCCCAGTTATCCTTACAGCCACTGCCAGATCGTTCCAATGGATTCTACAAACATACATGGTAAAAAGGTTATCGAACTCCAGCCATAGAGTTCAGAAATATACAATTTTTGGGTACAGAACCCACCACATAGAGTCCCATGGGCAATGAAAGGTAGCCATGTCCTTTTCCAAGGCAATGATTATCTAATCTTCGCCCAAGGTCTAGTCACTAGTCTATCTCTGTACCAAATTTGATCAAAATTAGAACTTTCGCATTTATAATATTAGATAGAAGTATCTTGTAATAATAAGAATTCACAAAATCCGTAACTATTTAACCTTATTTGAGGACCAAAATCGTACACGAAGAATCAGGTAACATAAAATAATTACGCCACCCAATGGCCTTGTTTGATGTTATAACCTCAATTAGAATATATTTTTTTATCTCGAATAATGAGAATATAAAAACATGAGTACTTTTAAACGGTGAAATTTTTGTGTATTGACGAGTTCGATCATACATAAATATGTCTCAGTTCAAAATCTGTATCATTTAAATTACTAATGTCATCGCATATTTATATGTTACTTATGGTTATGAGCAAATGTCAAATTCCCTGTCCTGTCAGCCAAACAAGGCCATTGTTAAAAATGAAGCTTTGCTAACTAGCCGCTGACGATGTCAACTCGGTTGCCAAAACACGTGTTAGATAGAAAAATAAACTATATTTTAATCTGAAGTTTCTTTATATGTCAATGATGGATTCAGCAGTTTCTGAAATTAGCCCGGACAAACAAAACAGACGGACATAAATTTGAATAAATCATGTTTCAGTTTTGTTGATGAGCAAATAGACATATAATATATATATATATATATATAATATATATATATATATATATATATATATATATATATATATATATATATATATATATATATATGTAAACGTAGGGGTAGTTACCCTCAATAAAAGTCTAGATTCACAAAATACTTTGTTTATTACACAACTGGTCTATATTCATAATATGTGACGCAGTAGGTCTCTCTGCTATTGTGGGCGCGATGAGAGTGTCGAGTCTCGAAGTGCGCCTCTCACACTTCCTCCGCTCGCCTGTCCTGACTTCGCAAAGTCAGCAAATCAGTCTCTACAGTGGTGTAAGTTAGATACCGCTAACACGGCCATCCTGTGATAGGAGCGTCCTCGCTCCATTCCTGAAATTTAGAAAGCAGGAACAGTTTTTTTTTATTGCTTATGGGATCGCCATTATAACTCCATTTAGATATCTTAGATACTCCAAAATATCATTATTCTCTTTATCTTTTTCTCAGTTGATAATGGGATTGCCATTATTACCATAATATTCAATATTTTAGACATTCTAAAATAATTTCAATACATATTGTGTCTGTTACTACAAAATACATTTTATTACTTCATACTTATTCTCTTTGTTAAGAATTATTACATTTTTCTTATTACTGCTAATGGGATTGCCATTATAATTCCATTTAAATATTTTAGATACTCTAAAATATCATTATTCTCAATATATTTTTCTCAGTTGATAATGGGACTGCCATTGTTACCATCATATTCAATATTTTAGACATTCTAAAATATTTTCATTACATAGTGTGCCTGTTATTACAAAATACATTTTAGTACTTCATACAAATTCTCTTTGTTTGTTAAGAATTGTTTCAGATTTCTCTTTTTAATGCGCAGTGGGATTGCCACTACATTTCTCTCTCTATAGTCTTTTCGTGGGATTGCCACTATATTTCTCTTTCTATAGTCTTTTCGTGGGATTGCCACTATTTGACTTTAAAATAGAATCACTATTATTTTTATAATTATTACTCTACTCAACTAGTAGTCGAGCTCAAGCCAAGTTTTAGTTTTTGCCAAATTAAAATTTCTTTACTGTCAATATACAGTAATATCAATCATAAAATTGTAAGAATCGTTACTCACTTTATTTTATTATTGGATAGAAGGCCATGGACGTAGTTGTTCATGAGCGGCAACAGTGGTCCGCAGTCCTTGCTTATGTAGCACATATCTCTCATTGGGCAGAACTGCACGGACAGTAAATGGTCCTTTGTATTTTGGCTTCAGCTTTCCGCCGCCAGTCAGCTGAGAATCTTCCACAGCCACAAGGTCTCCAATTGTAAACAAGCTCGCTTGATGGCGCGAAGCATTAAAGTGCTGAGCCTGCTTATTGGCACTATTTTTCAAACGTTCTTGAGCCTCGGCAACTGCCTTGTCTGGATCAACAAAGTTATCACTCGGCGGTGCGTCAGCTAAAAAATGTTGAGTAGCCAATAATCTCGGATTTGTACCATGATGTAATACTTTGGGTGTATGACCCGTTATTGAATGAATAGTGGAGTTTACATTATCTTCTATAGCAGGAAGTACGATGGTCCATTTATTTTCCTTTTCGGCTGTCAGGGTTGCTCGCATTAAATTGAATATTGTCCGCATAAGGCGTTCGACTTGACCGTTGCCTCTCGGAACTCCGGTAGCAATGTGGTGAAGTTCTACTTTTCGTGCACTCAAAAAATTTCGAAACGTGATCGAGGTAAATGCAGCTGCTCTGTCAGCAATTATTCTTTTCGGGGTTCCCAGTTCATCAAAGATGGAAATTAGTGCACGGATAGAATCTTCTGATGTTTTCATTGATATTGGCATTAACCGGCAGAGTTTTGAAAATGCGTCAATTACTACCAAAATTTGGGTGGCTCCATTTGATTTAACCAAAGGGCCAGCGTGATCAATATGCCATGTGTGTAGGATATCGTCGGGTTTATCTCCATGTTGCCACTTTCCTGCTCTACGGCCAGTATGCGATTTTCCCAAAACACAAGCTCTGCAGTTTCTAATGTACTTTTTTAGACACTGTCCCATTTTCGGCCAAAATAAGTCTTCTCTCATTTTGGAAATACACTTGTACCATCCGATATGCGATGATTCATCGTGATAAAGCCGCATCACTAACAATCGGGCAGCAACTGGCACAAAACACTTTGGGGTCTTCGTGTTTGTTACAACTATATTGTTTATGACAGTATATTCCACATTAAAATTTGGGTCATTAAATATTTCAGAACAAAAAGTGTCATTTGTCTGGAATTCTCGCAGAGTGTTCATATTGGATATTTTATCCGCAGCTATTGTCTTAAGTGCACACACTTTTAAAATATTTTCATTGTCTATTGGATATCTGCTTAAATAGTCCACGTGAGCCATTTTATTTCCAGGTCGATATTCGATCGAAAAGTCATAATCCTGTAATTTGACCCACCAACGCGCGACACGAGGATGTAAGTCTTTCTTTAGAGCAGTAGCACGCACTGCATTACAGTCGGTGTATATGGTAAAATATACTCCATACAAATAAACTCTAAAATGTTCAACAGCTTCAACAATAGCTAATGTTTCTAAATCATACGAATGATATCGTGTCTCATAATCAGTTGTACGACGACTGAAAAAAGCAACAGGGCGAACTACACCATTTTCATTTTGCAACAGAGCAGCTCCTAGTCCAACTGAACTTGCATCTGTATGCAACTCACAAGGTAAATTCGGATCATAGATTCGTAATACCGGCGACTCGGTCAATTTATTTAATATTAATTGTCTTGCTTGTTCGCACTCAGGAGACCAATTAAAGACACAGTCCTTTCGTAACAGAGCTGTTATTGGTGCAGCTAACTCTGAGAATCCTTTAACGAATCGGCGAAAGTAACTGGCAAGTCCCATAAACTGTCTTACACTCTTAACATCGGTCGGAATAGGTGCTTGCGTTAAATCATTTACTTTACGCCGACTGGGTTGCACTGAACCGGCACTCAGAATAACGCCAAGATATTCAGTCTCTCGGGCAAAAAATTTACATTTTTCATAGTTTAACGCAAACCCATGAGTAGATAGAGCATTCAGTACTTCCTCCAAGTGTTGTAATCCTTCTTCAATACTCGTTGACGGTACCAGTACATCATCTAGGTACACGAATGCTTTTGTTCCCTTTAAATTACCTAATGCTTTATCGATGGAGCGCTGATATATCGCTGGAGCATTAACATAACCAAAAGGCATACGATTGAACTCATAGTGCCCATCTGGTGTAATAAAGGCCATTACGTGTCTTGATTTTTCTTCTATTCGTATTTGATAGAAGCCGGACTTCATGTCTAATGTAGTAAAGTACTTGGCAAGGCAGAGGGAATTGATCTGATCCTGAATATGAGGCAATGGATATCTTTCTTTAACTACTTTCTTGTTGACATCACGCAGATCCACACACATTCGAACCTCACCATTCTTTTTCGAAACTAGCACTATGGGGCTTGCGTATTCTGATCGACTTTCACGAATTATTCCTGCATTCAAAAGGTCATCAATTATCCTTTTAACTTGCACTCTTTCTTGGTAAGCCAATCTACGAGGACGATACGCCACTGGAGTAGTGTCTTTTAAGTTAATTGTCATTTCACCGGTTGTAATATGATCGGGTGTTTTTCGTTTATAGAACAATAAGAGGTTCTCTATTTTTAATTTTAAGTCCTCTTTCAATTCAAGCTGATTAATCACAATATTATTTACACTTTTCAAAGTTAATACATTAGAAATGTTGAGCAGGTTATGATGTAACTCGAGACCATGATCGTTTTTCAGGATTCGTAAACAAGGTCGACTGATCACATCCCATCCAATAATAAGGTCAATGTTGCCTGGAATAACAATATCCGGAACGACTGCATAACGAATTTCTAAAGTTACTGTCGGCATAGCAGTTATCAGATCACATAAGCCGATAGCATAAACAATTTGTGTCCCAAATCCCGAGAAAGCACGGCACTTATCGTCTGTTTTGATTATCGCGCTTAATGTTTTTGCTACAGAGTGTTTGATAATTGATTCGTCTGCACCACTATCAACCAGATATACAAAAGAAGGAGCACTGTTTTTACACAATAATGTCGCCATTGGTGTTGTGTTCAGATGGCGTCATTTTTTAATTAAAAATGTCTTTTTGGGCCTCCCATTTTTAGACCAGCAATCACTTTCGATATGGCCGATTTTCTTGCAGTGGTTACAAGCTGGGATTTTGGAGGAACCTGGAATGTCCTTTTGAACTTCATTTGAAGTTTCTTGTTTATTACGACAAGTGTTACTTTGGTGCCCTTGACGACCACAATTGAAACATGATCCTTTGAATATTTTCTTTGAAGTTTCATGGTTTAACTCTCTGATCGGTATTTTCTTTTGAGCGTCTCTTCTACATCTAGGGGTCGTTTTGCATTGCGTCTTGCATCAAATTCGCTCAGTATGGTCATGACTTCGCGATCAGATTGCGGCAGTTGTATATGCAGCGATGCACGTGCTTCGGCGTGGTCTAAGCCATATTCGATCATACTAAGTACCTTATCCCAAGGCAATTTTTCGTAAAACCTGTGTATACTTCGAAGCTTCTGATTCCCATAATCACAAAGAGAATCACAATCACGGCTTCGCAGCGTGGCAGCTTTAAATGCTCGAGCCCCTGGTGTTTCTTTGTCAGGAAAAGCCGTAATGAGGTCGGCACAATAATGTTCCCAAGTTCGGCGGATTGGTCGCCAGTCACAACAGTATCGATATCCTCTATTTTTCAAAGCCTCGCCCGCTTTAGCGATCATTAAATTATCGCTGACGCATAATTCGTCTTTTAATTTCGTAGCATCTTCTAACCACTCGTGGATTGCGTAAGCGCTGTTATCTGGATCGTAGCTGGTTAGTTTGAATGTTGTGTAGCCATGCATTGATGCTGACGCTTGCGCACTTATTCCATCTACTACGGGAAGGATGGGCGTTGTCGTTGGCTGAGAAGGTGACGATGACATCATCGCCATCTTTGTTTGTTTCGCTAGCTCAGCAATTTGTTGTTGTTGGGCAGCGATTAAATTAATTAAAGTTTCTTGCCACTGTATACCTTTTGGAATTTCAGAATTAGGCTCGACGCTTGACAAAGCACTTGGAAGTTCACAACGCTCGACACTTGGTGACGTACCGTCTATAACCGAATTTGATGCAACATCCGGCAAGGCACCGTTTGCATTATTTTCAGCCTCCATTTTGGGCGGACACTGTTTTTCATAAATAGTTCGTATTATCTGTGGGGTGGACACGGAACAATCCCACTTCTGATGTAAACGTAGGGGTAGTTACCCTCAATAAAAGTCTAGATTCACAAAATACTTTGTTTATTACACAACTGGTCTATATTCATAATATGTGACGCAGTAGGTCTCTCTGCTATTGATGGCGCGATGAGAGTGTCGAGTCTCGAAGTGCGCCTCTCACACTTCCTCCGCTCGCCTGTCCTGACTTCGCAAAGTCAGCAAATCAGTCTCTACAGTGGTGTAAGTTAGATACCGCTAACATATATATATATATATATATATATATATATATATATATATATATATATATATATATATATATATCTTCCTATCAATAGAGCGTCCGTACATTGACGAATTGCATTTAATAGAGCGTCCGTGGTAATTGAGCGTCCGTATACGGACGCTCTATTACACATCAGTGTAATTCTGGTCAAGATGATCATCTTAACCGATGGAACAAAAATTGGAAGGACGCTCTATGCACGTCCCAAGAGATTTTTGATTGATATTCGAATATAATTAGTTCGATATATCTGGCGCAGCGCGGCGCTAAAATATTCATTTTGAATACGTTAACTTTCATTCCATCGCGTATTGGGCGTCCGGCAATCTGGCAACAACGAAACACATGAATTTCATTTCAACGACTTTTACACTCATATATGGTCTTCTGATATATATTCGAAGCACTTATAAATTATTCGTTTGTGATCATGTGGATAAACCGGGTGCCATTCGAATCAATAGAAGAAAAAATCGTTCTAGATAAAAAAAATTCTTTGAATTTTTTTTATTTATAGTATATATTTAATTTTTTTTTTAATCATTATTCAATGTATTGGGAACAAAGTGAACTAACAATACGAACAATATTGACGTACTACTACTGACAGACGTTTCATTTAAAATGGAGGACATAAACTCTATCGTATCGTATTCCGCGAGGATATAGACTATAAATCATATTCGACAGATTTGTATTCAAGGTGGCATTTATACTGAGACTAATTTAGATTTCCATAACATTTGTGTAAAATATCTTTGCGCGAAGATAGATGCAGAATTAACACAGCTTAAAAATATGAAAATTATTTTTTTTTTGTGCCTACAGATCACCGGATGGTGATAGTAATTTTTTTAAATATTATCTGCACAGAATATTATCAGAAAAAAACTCCAATAATAAGGTACAGGCTGTCGGTGACTTTCAATTATAGTTTTAAGACTTAAAACCAGTGACAATAAATTAACTGAATGCAAACATATTTTTTATCACATGATATGCTAGAAAAAGTTTTTGTTGACACCAGCGGATAACTAAATCTAGAGAAACTAGAGTCGATAATCTGTTCACAAATTTAGATGATAACATTTTCATTCTTGAAGTCATAGAGCCGCACTTGTCCGACCATAAAGGAATTTTATCATGTGTCGACCAATGTCAAAAAAATCTATCTCAGGTTTCACAGCTGCATTAGATGAAATGATCTGAAATATATGCCATTTAGATCCAGAAACAAAAGCTGCTCATTTAGTTTACTCTGTCAGATCTTTAAACATCTCGTTTTCCATAAAAAAAGTTATGTATCCCTGAAAATAACTTTAAAATGTTGAGATTTCTACGTCCCTAAAGCTGGCAGAGCAAAGTGAGTAGAATCAAAAATACAAATCTGTTGTAGAGCTAATTAAATGCTGTGTTCCGAAATTAATTGCTCTTATAGTTTTTATTTTTGGAAAATGGCTGCTTTGCTAGCTTTAGACTAAAGCTAGCACAGCAACCATTGAAAACTTACTTTTTTAGAACTTCTTTAATAGTGCTGTTAAGGTTAATTAATTGTTAATTAAGTGCTGTATTCCGAAATTATTTATTCTTATTTATAGTTTTTCGGAAAATGGATACTTTAAAAAATCTATTATTTCGGGATAATCTTATTTGGTCCTTGTAGAGCTAATTAAGTGCTAATTAACTGCTGTATTCCGAAATTAATTGCTCTGATATTAAAAAAAATGCTGCTTTGTTAGCTTTAGATCTAAAGCTAGCAGAGCAACCTTTGAAAATCATAATTTTTCAGAACTTTTGTTTTAGCGATTGTAGGGCTTATTAAGTGCGGTACTCCGAAATTAATTGCTCTAGTAATTTTTTGAGAGAGAACGTTCTTTTAAGACAAATAAAAATGGCAATTTATCTATTGTGGGGATATTTATAGCTTTAAAGGTACACCGGGCAACTTGAAACTACTTAATTTTATGTAATCCATTTTTAATTCCCTTTTAAAATTGAGATTTTAATGTTTTTGAATTTATTATCTCTCCCAATGAAGAAATGTACAATTCTGATACTAAAAAGCTAAGGGATAAAACTTAATTTTTGTAGGACCGGACGGTTTTCGATTGCTAACCGTATATGTTCCTATGACTGTAAGATAAGTTTACCGGTGGATAAGTTCATTACTAACCACGTCGGTAAGTACTTTTCTTACGGATATAATTGTATTGGCCGAAATATTATAGAAATTAATTTCGGGGAACAGCACTTGATTAAATAACATAGGAAATATGTAAATTTTATTGATTTTTTATAAAAAATACCTCAAATAATGGTCACCGATATAGTTTATATATCGGGTGTATAGATTATATGTTTTTGCTCTGATAGCGACAATCTCTGCCATTTTCTAAAAACTATAAGAGCCGATAATTTCGGAATGCAGCATTTAATTAGCAATTAATTAGCTCTACAAGCACGAAAAAAGTATTTGTCGAAAAAGTGTTTCTTGAAGCAAAGCAGTCATTTTCCGAAAACTTTAAGAACAATTGAGTTTGGAATACAGCACTTAATTAGCCCTATAAACACTAAAAGAAGTTCTCGAAAAGTTGATTTTTAAAAGCTGCTCTGTTAGACTTAGATCTAAAGCTAGCAAAGCAGCTATTTATAAAAAACTATAAGAGCAATTAATTTCGGAATAAAGCAAATAATTAGCACTTAATTATCTCTACAAGCATCAACTACGATTTTCTAGAAAAAAATAATTTTTAAAAACAAAGCATACATTTTCCTAAGAACCATAAAACAACAATTAATGTCGGAATACAGCACTTAATTAGACCTTAAGCACTAAAAAAGAAGTTCTCAATGAATATTTTTAAAGGTTGCTCAGCTATCTTTAGATCTAAAGCTAGCAAAGCAGCCATTAAAAAAATGTAAGACCAATTAATTTCGGAATACAGCAATTAATTAGCACTTTATTCGGTCTACAAGCACCAAATAAAATTTTCTCGGAAAAGTTGATTTTTTAAAGCAAAGCAGCCATTTTCCAAAAACCATATGAGTAATTAATTTCTGAATAAAGCAAAACTTAATTAGAACTTAATTAGCCCTATAAACACAAAAAAAGTACTAAAAAAATATTTTTAAATGTTGCTCTGTAAGCTTTAGATTTACAGCTAGCAAAGCAGCCATTAAAAAAAACTATAAGAGCAATTCATTTCGGTATACAGCAGTTAATTAGCAATTAATTAGCTCTGCAAGCACCAAATTTGTAATTTTGATTCTGCTCACTTTGCTCTGCTAGCTTCAAGGACGAGACAATTCTCCTGATATTAAAAATCTTAAGTCACAACTAACCCAGGTTCATACTATTGCCGAAGTGACCAGGACGCTCGATAGCTTCGAATTACTTAACATTAACAAATCGAAAAAAGTGGAGTTTAATAATAAGATAATATCTGAATCAAAAATAAGCAAAAGTCAGTCTGGGGAATATTAAATACAAATTTAGGTAAAACTAATAACCTAAGGAATGAGAGCAATTTATCCGCTGTGGACTTTGCCAACTCTTTTGAACATTGCACAAACAATTTAATGCAAAATTCTGCGAACTATATTGCAAATCCCTTCGATTCTTGCATGCAAAAAATAGCAATAAACCATTTGACTTCTTACCTACATCCAACAAGTTAATCAGAAATATTGAACATTGTTCATAAACTGAAAAATTCTAGAGCCGCAGATAAATAAAAATGTAGCGATTTCTTTACCGAATCTATTTAATCTTCGTATGAGTACATGTATTTTTCCAGATATTCTCAAGGTTTCCAAAGTTACACCTATCTATAAAAAGGGAAATACTCTCAGGTAACTGAAGCTGAATGTAGATAAAGATTATCCAAGAATGGCATATTTTGTTATGTTTCATAGCATAATAGTGACCGTATGCCTTGATAATCTGGAGAAACACATGTCACAGCCCCAAAATATGCATTGCACAAAAAAGTCATTCGAATAATAACATCCAGCAAATATGATGATCACTGTAAGCCATTGTTAAAAAAATTGAGCATCCTGCAATTACCATGTTGCTGCATTTTGCAGTGCCTGCTTTATATAAAAAACATGCCAAAGAATCCAGCACAATTATGTTTACTCTTATAATACAAGAGGAAACAAACTATATCTGTCCTCCATTATTCAGACATAGACCCATAATTCCTATAAATTTCTGGGCATAAAATTGAATAATTCTTTGCCAAACAATTCAAAGATAATAATATGTCTTGTGCATCACTCAAAATTAAGATCCGTAAATATTTAACATAACACCGTTTTAACTTCTTAGATGATTATCTGGAACATGTTGTAAGTACATTTATGTAGGTAATCCTTTTTTACCCTTTTTTCTAGATTGTTATTACTATTATTTTCTTTTTTTAACATGTTCATAATCCTTGTCTTGAATTAAGTTATATGTACTTTGTCACTTGTATGTTTATTATGTCTTCATCTGAAGCGTATTTTAATTTATTTTATTTGGTGTGATCTATATCACTATCCAGGACGAAAGTATACATGCCTAATTGTTTACATGAAATAAATATTTCTATTTCTATTTGATGTTGGAGACAGAAATAATGACAAAAATGAAAATGAGTTTACATTTTAAAATCATTAGCATCTACAATTCCATTCTGTATAATTGAATTATAGAATATATGACAATTGAGTAATTATAATAAAGTTTAAGGAACAAAAAGTCAGATGAAATACTATTCGGAGAAACAACCAATGCTAGGCAGTCGCTGGTAGTTTCAAAATACGAGAAATATATTTAAAATCACATTTCATCATCCCATTCCACTGCACATTTGGCAATAGCGCCGGACGCTGTATTTACGGTAAATGAAATAAATATACACCGTATGGACGCTCTATTGTTTGTAAGATTGAAATTATTATATACATTGGACGCCCAAACGGCTATAGAATGAACGGAGCTCACATTGATGGCGAAGTGAAATATATACGGCAAGGACGCTTCATTACTGTTTTTTGAAAGGACGCCAGAATGATACCGAGATGTATATATATATATATATATATATATATATATATATATATATATATATATATATATATATATATATATATATATATATATATATATATATATATATATATATATATATATATATATATATAGACAGACATTCCAATTTTGTGTATAGGTATTTCATAAAAATGGCAACAGTGAGGATATTAGAAATAAGCTGAAGCCATTCTTCGTTTTCCGTAATAATACGATCTGGCATTGACGTAGGCGTATGAATCCCATCTCACCTCTGTTTCAACGTCTAATTTTTAGTTCATTCTACCTATTTTCAATCGGAATTAAGTTGAGACTAAATGCTGGCTACTCCATAACCAAAAAAATTTTAAATAAATAAATTTTTCAAAATTCATTGAATTGAAATCTTAACAACCTTTTCATTGGTATACCTACAAGCTATTACATAAAATTGTCATAGCCTTGCGGTTAGAGGTTTTTGTTTTGGCTGTTGAATATAAAGCAGACAGGGTTCGAGTCCACTTCAAGGCAGAATTTTTTTTTTCGCCTATTTCTTTTCAATAAATATACTATATATTTTTTTAATCAGGGTCTATATTAAGATCTCCAGAAAATGTACAATTACATCAAATTTATATTGAGGGTTCATGTTTTATCAATATTTGTTATTTTTCTTTATTAATTTTTATTTTTTTACCTGTGTATTTTATGAAAAAATGCTTCGAACAAAAGTTGTAGGTACTGATTATATCTATAACCTAAAATTATTTTCAATAATATTTACACTACGGCTCTTTTTTGATATTTTTTTTAAATGTTTCAATGGGCGCCATTTTGAAACTACTTACCCGATATTGCCCAATAACGAACTCGACCGAGATATTTGAGAGATTGATTTTTGTAGCAAATTTGAACTTGATACCTTCAAAACTGCGACCTCTATCGTGTTAACAAATTTCGTAATATCCCATATATATATATATATATATATAAATAAAAAGATGTTCTTGGGGATGCAGTCATATATTCAATAAAATTCTTTGACTGAAGCCGAGCTTTCGAGAATGTTTATTCTCTTCTTCAGGGCAAAAATCGTGAATTTATAATAAATTAACCAATATAAATAAATATAAATAATGACATTTGTAATTGATGAATATGAAATCTTTCCTGTTTTTGGTTAATTTATTATAAATTCACGATTTTTGCCCTGAAGAAGAGAATAAACATTCTCGAAAGCTCGGCTTCAGTCAAAGAATTTTATTGAATATATGACTGCATCCCCAAGAACATCTTTTTATTTATTATAAATCCAGTCAAGAATACAAAATCAATATATATATATATATATATAAATAAAAAGATGTTCTTGGGGATGCAGTCATATATTCAATAAAATTCTTTGACTGAAGCCGAGCTTTCGAGAATGTTTATTCTCTTCTTCAGGGCAAAAATCGTGAATTTATAATAAATTAACCAAAAACATAAATAAACATTCTCGAAAGCTCGGCTTCAGTCAAAGAATTCTATTGAATATATGACTGCATCCCCAAGAACATCTTTTTATTTATTATAAATCCAGTCAAGAATACAAAATCAATATATATATATATATATATATATATATATATATATATATATATATATATATATATATATATATATATATAACTTTTGAACCAAATGTTTTTTTGGACTAACGTATAGATATATAACAACATGCCGTTGAATTTTTTTCGAAATTCAAAAGTGTGAACGATCGCAATAAGTATATTTCTATAAGAAATTTACCTAAAAACGACATTTTCAATACAATCTTAAACGGTTCTAGAAGTATGCTCAGTTTAGTTTGTATTAAAACTGCCACGTATGATATTGTCGTTACTATTATAACTAACAAACTAAACTTGTATCAAAATAAGATTTATTTATAAATACGGCTATTATTCTCTCAGTCAAAATCAACCTTAGGGCATGTTGATAAATGACATGATCTGTTTGTACTTCCATCTAAACTACACCACAGGTCATGCTTGAACCACAGCTGACTAAGCTGTGCTTGAACCATGTTTGAACCCATCTGCCTTTCATCAATGCAGAACTCTGCATATTGGAATTATCTTGTCCTTTCCTACTATGAAGGCCAACGTTGTTTTTTTCGGTGAACAGGATAGACCTTCAGAACTCCCATATTCCTTTGGGAGATGTAGGCAAACGTGACGGTGAAATGGAAAATGGTCTGGACAACTTGAAGGCTTTTTTAGGGTTCATGTCTCGAGGCATTCTATGACATAAAAAATGTACCTCCCTCTTTAGGTAACATTGACAGCCATGTTTTGAAATTAGGGAGGGCTCTTGGGATATTTCATTGGAAAGGGCTTGAAAAGTAGAATTCAATAGATTACACTCAAGGTATCATGTGTCCAACGGGTCCTAGTGTTTTCCACTCGTGTTTCAAATAACATCGTTTTTTGGTTGAGGGGTAGGATTGAATATCCTCACAGTATATTTTGAAATTCAAAGAGTAGTAATAATATGATTATGAAATTATATTACGCTTTTGTGGACTGCAGATTACAGGTATTATTTTTAACAGTCCATGATATAGCTTTGAAAATCAAAATTAAATTACAATCAATTGTCATTTTATAACTTGAAATTGTTTGCGTGTTCCAATAATATCAACTCATTTAACAATGGTTAATTTTTGATAATCATATTTCATTTTTTTTAATACAGGTGCCCATAGAATGTCCACACAAGCCGTGCAGAAAGATGGTTGCCTCCTCTGCCTTTGTCACTCATTTCAATCACGAACACCAAGACATACCAAAATACAACACGGTATTGGGCAAAGAACTTTGCCTACCATTCGATGTCAGCCATATAGAGTACGGTTCACGATATTGCATAGCAATGATCACCGTCTACGAGAAGAACACCATCGACATCAACTACTCCAAGAGTTCGCGAAGTGTCATCAAGACATGCACAAAATTTAATGGTAAAATTCCCGTCAACACATTCTGGCTCATGGTATGCGGATCACCTAATGCTCAAAAAAGCGATCATAATCATCACAATTATCATCTGTCTTATATTTATGTTTGGTTGTTTAATGCATCAGAGGACAATTATCGATGTACCATGGAGTTGTCCTCGAGATATGACAGTACTTGTTTTTCTACGCAATGTGATGTAAGTGTTTTGCCAATGAAGAACTATTATGGAGATATAGTGGAAAATTTGAATTGTTTACTGATGAGCAAGGAAACATTAATAAATATTCTTGGAGAGGGGCCACAATTAAATTTAAGAGTAACAGTGCATTAGTCTTTATAGGTGAGGTAGCATTACTACCTTATGTTGAATGGTACCAGAAATGAATATAATATACTGAACAACTCAACTACTTATAGTTTTATTTTTGAGCAGTGCACGTGTTGCCTCATTTACACGTCTGAAAAATTTCAAACAAGTTACATTGACTAATTTGATGATTCAGAATAATATTTAATCAAAAAATATAATGGTTAAAGAAATTCTTTTAATTTTTTTAAAGAAGAAAGTTATTTCCGCTTGTCGCTTGTCGCTAATTTTCGCTTGAATTTTTTGCTAGAAGATAGTTATATTTCGAAGAAAAAAATTAAAACCTGTTTTAAAAAAATCATCAATCAATTTTTTTCTCTCTAATCTTTTTCATAGAAGATTCAAAAGCTACCACTAAATTATAAACAGAAATTTGGCTGAGCAATTATTGTCTGATGTACGTACGTGTACCAGGGTCTCTGCCGAGGCTAACTTACCATGATTATTTTTGTTTAAAAAATCTGCTACCTTAACAAATAGAGACATTGGTAATTGTTTAATAGTCATTTGTTCAGCCGATATTTTGTTGTCGCTGGTCTCTAGGCCTCTATAATGTGTATTCCCACTAGCAACAATATGAATGGAAAATCCCTAATAATTTTTAATAGAAAATACATGTTGAGGTAGCAGATATATTATTGGTACTCGTTCTCCACTCACTGACTTGCTTAGAAGATAATTTGTTACTAAGTTATTTCTGGTCTTTTAGGCATCTGTTATAATATGTCGATGGGTACAGGGGTAAAAAGATGCATGTCATAAAAATAAGTTTTTGAGAAAGACGGATTTTTAACTTTGAAGACCTGTACAATGTCTGTTGGTAAATATATTTTGTTGAAATATTTTTTTCTCAGTGCATAATATAGTAAACTTATTTTGTTGCCAATTTTTGAATGTACAGATTTATATTTGAGAGTAAAAAAATATTTAGAGTAATACGATATATGTTGGAGATGGGAAATTGAGTAATTTAACGTTAACCATGTGCTAGAAATTGCATTTATTTATTCGAACAGTGTGGTACATAGATGGTAAACAAATTATTTTATTAAAAACCTACATGGTGTATCAGATAAAGTAATATAAAATAAATATTTTTCAAACACACATCGTCTGCCAACAAGTTGACTGGAATGTTATTGAGTCCATTATATGATTCACGATATTCTATCATTCTCGGTGCAGCATTGTATACTGTAAGTTCCTTGATTGGTCTGCTTTCAAATGGACACTTTTTATATAAATAATTTGTAAGGTGATTGGTCCACGAGCGAAAAATATCTTGATCTTCACAGTCATTTACATGAAAAGGACTAAACCAGCACTGCGAAATTGTTCATTCCATCCACTTGGAAGTTCTACTGTTGCCTTTTGGTTTATGAGACCCATGTTACGGTCGCATTCTAGATAGTTTTTTCCCCGAACTGAAAATGTCATCTTAATTTTCCTCAAGCGTTTCGTCTTATGGACAATAAAGTGCAGCAGACGAAATAAGGTATAGTTCTTATTTTGACCACTACAAGAATCGCAGAAAATTTCCAGTTCTTGGACACTTTCATCCAAGAAATTAAAAATAAAATGAAGTAGCATAGATGCTACTTCATCCAGCAGTTTCGGTGTAAGTATAAAAATATAAAGCGGCACATTAAAGGAATAAAAGGAAAGCTGACGTTTATAATATACGTTATTGGTGCTTATATTGGGTACAAGCATATTTTTTTGAAAGTCCATTGCTATTGCCTCTACTCCTATAGTTTTTTGAGAATTTAAACAGGCTGCCCTCTTCCTCCTGTAAAATGTCTCAGCTTTTAGAAGATGCAGTTTATATTCTGCTTCCAAACCAGATAAGAACGCTTTTTGTGAAGGGTCGTTTTCCAAACTTAATTTCTTGGCTTTGTGCTCATCGCACTTACTGCAGGTATCCGTTCTTGGGTAACCAAAACTTATATTGAATTTAATCACGAAAATGGTTCTATAGGTTTCATAGGCGATGGTTTCATCAGGATTTTGCTGTAGAAACATCTTGAACATCTTTTTCATATTAAGATCTTCGGGTAAATATATCCGTTGCGAATCATGGAGACTGTAGTGTGATTTTCGGCCTTTGAACGACGCGATGTGCTCATAAATAGCAGTAGAAGTTTCATCTGGGAGACGATTTTTTTGATTGGAATGGTCGTCCATCATGCTTAACATGTCCAAGAGTAACTAACTGCTGTTGGATATTCTGTAGCCGTTTCGCAGATATGTCATGCATAGAAAGCATAGCTTCGTAACATATTGGCACCTCAATTGCTACATTATCCGGTTGCATATAATATAAAATGAATGATAATCAACATCTTCATCATTATTTCTTCTACTCCGGTGTCGCTTAACAGGGGCATGTGAAATTAAACCTCCCAGATGCAGATTCTGTTCATCATGATTATTAAATTCATTAAAGTGTTTGATTATTTGCATCCTCTCTTCTTTCGTGACATTTTCGAAACATTTAAGCCTGGTACAGCTCGGGCCTGATTCATGGCTTCGCAGCTTCAATAACTTAGCAACGTTCCTCACACGTCCATGAGATACTCGTTTCCTAGCCTTTAGACGTGAAACTGCACTATTAACTTCACTCTCTTCCTCGCTCATTGCAAAATGTTTCGCCAGCACGTAGCACGAGAAAAAGCAACAACATACGACAGCCTCAATGTCACATTAAATACAATAAGTAGTAGTCAGTAATACAGTGAGACAGATCCTGGAAAATAACAATGCACGATTGCGAGATTTGTGGACATTTTTTCCCCGGTTCGCTAGGACATTTATCTTTTTTAAATAGTTTTTATTACTTTCGGTTCTTGTATCAATGGACTCCGCAGCGATTTCTCAGGCCCCATACGGTCTAGAGACTTGAAATTTCGAATTCGTACTTAGATCGCAGACATCTCGCCGCCTGTTAAGCTCCAAGTGTGATCCAATATTGGTGATTATAATTATCTCATTCAATCTCATTCAACCAAGATCATTATAATGTCGACATGGAACGACAATGGGATTCGTCACTGGAATTACGCACGAGCATGGAGCGTATATATACGTCTCGTTCTCTGGTATATAGGTACTTTCTGGAAGATCGTCTATGGTTATGTCGCAATTGTCAGACGTCAGACGTTGTTAAGTTAAAGTTTAATTTTGTGTTGTGGTAGACAAACAGTAATTTGTTATGGAATTGCTGTTGCTGGCAAACACATATACATAAGTATAGTTAAAATCGAGAAAAGGATAGCAATAGTAGGTACTCATCGGTACGGTTTAAATCTTAAATGCCCAATAAAAACTATTTTTAATTTTTTTCAAAAATTTCACTTGTTCCCCTGTACGGTATAATCTAAATTCATCCTGGCTTGCGACTCTCATCTATTTTGCATGGTTTCAATATTTTGTCGTATACTTACGACATTTTATCTTATGTTCCCGCTTTTATCTCAAAACGGGAATTTTTGGATATTCATCTTTTTTCCCCTTCACCCTTCAATGTGTTCCAACTAGCAACAAAGTCAATAATAATTTTTAATTGAAAAAATTGCGTTTTCAGGTATGAAATACATTGGTAGTTGTTCATCACTCACTTGTTACGCAGATAATTTGTTATTTCTGGTCATTTAGGATACTATAATGTGTATTCCGAATAGCAACAAAATGAATAATAATTTTTAATACATCTTAAGGTAGAAAAAAGTTTTTGTTTCACTATCTTCCAGCAATCAGCAACAAATTCACAAAAATTTAAGCCAATCAGATTCCTTGAATTTTACAGATTGCTATGACGACAACCTGAATTTTCCGAAAAAAAAATCGGTTGCGAAATTAATAAGTGATAATTTCCCTGGCTTGACAGCTGTCACCTGCGGATGCCAGAATAACAAGCGTAGATTATTTTTGACAAATATTTATTTATAAGCTGCCATAAATTTTCGTACCGAATCTCCCGAGACTTATTCTCCTTATTTTTTTTCTTATTTTTTATGAAAATTCCACCTCGAAAAGGTTTTCGTAAATTATTCAAGCTCCATGGAGCTTATAAGTGATTCAGCAATAAAATCGGGATTTCAGCAACTAATTAGCAACAAATAAGCTACAATTCCCATATTAATTTCAGTTGTTTCTGCTTACTGTTCACTGCCACATTTATAGACTTGATTTTTTAAGCAAAGCAAAGTTATCATCATTCAAAGTCGAAATGAAATTACAATTCAATTGTTAGATGCAATTTCAAATAAATATGGTTTAGTGTGTGGGTGACTTGAGGTTTTTCAATATTCAATATTAAATAGCAAATAAAAGTGCTAAATTTTTATTAATAAGAATGTTTTCATTACCTAACTAATAAATATATATTACATTCTCCTCCAAATTATTCAATTAATTATATGTTATTTAATATTCAACAACCACTAGTCGGATACTCACCTAACCTTATATCTAGGTATAAAATATATTGTTGAACATATATCTATCTGAAAATAAAAAATATACAAGGTGATTTATTTGAGAAAACTTAGCAGTTGGAAATCAAAGTAAGCACGGCAATTAAGTAAAGTATTACAAAATCTTCTATGAACCATCACTCCAAATAATAGTATTGAGACCAGCATTATATAAAACACTAAAAATAAAAGCCCCCTGGACGCATTTTCAATGAAATTGACAATATTTTACATTGCGCATTAATATTGAACGTTTAGTACTGATTTAGATATGTTTTCGTTTTGAGGTGCGAATTTGAATCAACGCCGATAATTAAATTGTTTTTTGCATCATTAGTGACTCGATGATGAAATTCTTTTGTAGAATTGTTTAAAAATGTTAATTATGTTAATTTTGTCACTGTATTTTTATTATATAAAAGTAAAGTGAAAATTATATCGTATATATCGAAATTTCTTCATCAAATATGTACCAGAATTGTAAAGTTTATTTGCAATTTACAGAAAAGTGACGAAACCTCATAGAACCTAGGTATTTTTTGACCGACGAACAGCGAACGGAGGAAGAATACAATTCGATTGTCTGCTTCTTTTTTTGTTCGCGCTTTGTATATAGTCCTCCGATTTTGATGATTTTTGATTCGTTTGAGAGGGACTTGAGAAATGGTCCCATATTCGTAAAAACTGAAATCCGATTTCTCCTTTCTCTCGAAAATCGCCCACGAAGGTGGCGGAAGGGGGAAATTCTCTCGAAAATCGAAAATTCGAGAATATCCGGAAACGTTTAAATTGAATATTTTTTCAAAAAAGTTACGATTTTCGAGTAAGAGGCATGTTAAATTCTCAAATATGTGTATTTTTGCTATGTGGAAGAGGCGACTTCTTTCGAAAACTGAAAATCTCTTGGTACTACAGGAAAGATAATAATATTTGTAGCAACATTTATAATGAACATTTTTTCCTTAGAGTTACGGTTTTCGAGTTAAGCGGTGGTAAAATGGTTAAATCTAAAATACTTACGCGTATTTCCGCAGCGTTGTTCTGGTATCTCTACATAATAACAAGAATAGACGTGGATAATAGGATAAGTATTATCTTCTTTGGTATTAGTGAACGTTCAACGATTTTACTGACTAATGTTACACTCATAAGGGTGAAATAAATATTTTTTACAAAAAAATAGGACCGACGTTATTAGTTGGTACACTGAAAAATACGAGATAATATTAATTCTATTGGTACTGGTACTTGTGAAGTTGATGCCAAAAGTTATCAATCAACAATGCAACTGCACAACTTCAAAAGTAACAGCACCAATAGAATTAATATTATTTCGTATTTTTCAGTGCACCAACTAATAACTTCGGTCCAATTTTTTGTAAGAAATATTTCTAAGAATATATTTATTGTTTCTATTACATGGGATCTTGAAATCAAAATGTGCAGAAGTTAGATTTTTGTGACCATAAATGACATAATAACAATTCCAAATAAATACAAACTTACAGACGATATTACTCTAATCCAAGATAGCCCTTTATGAGTTTCGAACAAAAGGGTTTGATAAGTAATATCCCAACACTACAAATTTTCTTTCTTTTCACGATTCTCAACGTTATGAATGAGCATAGTCCTCTTCAACTGTTGGCCATAACATTCAGATGAACCAGTATGACGTACTGACAATTAAATTGCAGTGAAGTATCTAATTCGCACAAGACATTCACATACAGTTTGTTTCAAGAATGATGGCGTTTGCCTGTAATCATTCAAGAGCTACGTGCATCACGCTATACTCATTATCATGAAATTCTCTACTACGTTTGCCGATTTAAACTACGAAATCAGTTTTCAAGCTTATCTTCTTCAATACCACAGCTTAATTGTTAGGTAACCTGTGTCAATACCGTGATAGTTTTGGATATAATAAAACTGATTTCAATTCTACAGGGTGAATCACGACCAACGGGATGGAGGTTTATGGCGAAACGGTAAAGGTTTTAAAATTTTTGTCACTTCAGTAGTTTGTACATTGATAAAGGCTACATTTTAAAATTATTTTGGAATATACAGGATGCCCCAAAAATTTGTGGCGTATCGAAGTTATATTTTTTCTTATGGAACACCCTATATTTTATTGCATATTCTGGTTATCCCTAAACATTAAGATACTCATTCATAAGGGTTCCTTATACCTAAGTACAGAGGGTTCTGAGTTATGCTGACTTTTTTAAAAATTAAAATTTTTCCAAAAAAAATAATAGGTATCTAATTAATGTAACGAATTCTAGCAAATGTTCTCTTACAAGTAAATAGTTGGGTATTCGTTGAATGTATTCCACGATATAGTACTAAAGATCTCGTTACAAGGTGTTAAGAATTTACAGTTTCATTATTACGTCATTCATTGTGTAATATCGGGCTTATTTTAAATGAGACACCCTGTATTTTATTAATTCAACATGTCAAAAAAGAGTTCTTATTTCGAATTATATAAGAGTGTCCCATACCTAGGTATTATACTTTTCGTGCAATTTTCAAATTTCAAATTTAATGGTAAATCAAAGTTGCACACGTGTAGTTGCTGAGGTACACTAGCTCTCTTTTTTTTACTGATAAATATTTGAGTACATAATAAAACAAAAACACATTTTTAATCAAGCAAATACATAAATACTACAAAACGAACCACAAATTAGTAAAAGCAAAAAATGTAAAATTACTATAATAAATGCTCAAAATGCTTGCCATCTTCTGCAATGCAACACGTGATTCTAGCTACAAACGATTTACTTACATTATTCAACATATCGGTGTTATATACGCGAAAGCGTTCGAAATTCTTAATTTAATATCAACTGGAGTAGTAGGGGGTGTAGCATTTGAAGAAATCCATCTTGGTCAATTCTGGTGACCTAGCTGGCCAATTATAAGGACCGCTTCTGCCTATCCATTTATTTCTAAATTTTCTATTTAGGTAGTTCCTAACAGCACTTGAAAAGTGAGCAGGAGCTCCCTCCAATTGTAGCCAAATTTTAATTCGGATGGTAAGAGGTAGGTTTTCGAGAAAGATCCAGAAGTCTTTTTTCAAAAAAAAATCAAAAATTTTCTTCCATTCAGGTGTCCTTGAAAAAAATACGGGCCGATAACGTATTCGCCCAGAATCCCTCCCCAAACGTTTACATTCCATCGGTGTTGGCGATCAACAGTACGGAATAAATGTTTGTTTGCTGTATCGTAATAATGGAAATTATGTCTATTTACTAACCCATTATTGTGGAAAGTAGATTCATCGGTATACAATACATAATTAAAAAAATCAGGATCTTCTCCAACTTTATCCATAAACAAAAATTTAGACGTTTATCATAGTCCTCTTCTGTCAACTGCTGGTGTTGTTGAATATGATATGGATGGTAGCGATTTTTCTTAAGTATTCTACACACACTCATTTGACTTACTCCTAATTCACTTGAAATTTTTCTAGTACTGGTATTAGGATTCTCCGTAACCAACAGCAGTACATCAAATTCGTTGCCGTTGTCACCAGTAACTGGTTTAGTTTTATTCACCGTCTCGTATGCAACTTTACCAGTATCACGGAATCTATTGAGCAATCTTTCAAAAACTTTTTTGGGTGGACTCTATCAGGGTACTGCATAAACTCTAGATGCTAGTAGATAATTTTCTAAGCATTCCCCCATGCAAAGTATCATGTCGACAATTTCGTTTAACGGGTACTGCTTCATTTTTAGTAGCAATAAAATTTGAAACTAACACAGGATTGTTCAGCTAATTAACAGAGAAATGTCATGAAATGGCATTAAGTTAGTCACCAACTAGAGTATGCATGCATTTTTAGGTAAATTTCTTATAGAAATATACCTATTGCGATCGTTCACACTTTTGAATTTCGAAAAAATTTCAACGGCATGTTGTTATATGTCTATAAGTTAGTCCAAAAAAACATTTGGTTCAAAAGTTTATATATATATGTATATATATATATATATATATATATATATATATATATATATATATATATATATATAATGATGAATTTTTAATGATTGGGGTTGCAGTCAAAATGCCAATAAAATTAAAACTCTTTAATCAATGTCGAGCTTTCGGTAACGCTTGTTACCTTCATCGGGACAAACTAAAATAACGAACAAATTAATTATAACAAAAAATATTAATAATATGAACTACTTACAATCGTGAGATTAATGAAATTTACCAGCTACAAACATTTGTTATTATGCATTTAACTTTATGATTGAACTTTTATGTTTCATAATTAAAAGTTACTATGGAATTACGCATACTAAGATCAATCTATGTATGTAGCTAATAAAAATGGAACACACTTCAGAAGTTAATCACAGGATATATCATTTAAAAAATGGATATAATATAAAAATATGGCATTATCTTGTATAATATGAAACTATATATTAATTTAGAGAAACATCAGATGGCACACTATGATAATTATCATTATATAATTTTAAAATATATGAGTAAATGGAACTAAGTCCATTTATATCCGAACGTTTATTCATAACATTTGTTTCTTTTTGAATATGAATCATTTCTAAGAAACTTCGTTTAAAAATGTTCTTTTCAGAACATAGAACAATTGAGTTTTCAAAATCTATAGTGTGCTTTTTGTTTATGGCATGTTCGGTCAAGGCACATGACGGCTTTTTACATCTTATATCACTTTTATGAGACGTAATTCTTCCTGATAAACTCCTAGAAGTTTGACCTATATATGATAAATCACAATCATTACATTTGATCTCATATACTATTCCAGATTTTTCTGTTGTTTTTAAAGGTGTTTTTACTTTTGAAAATAACTTAGAAACTACTTTTATATTCTTTTTTGCAAATAAAATATTATATCCTTTAAAAACATTCATAAGTTTATAGGTTAATTCATCAATAAAATAGAGAGAACAGTATATAGGAAGAGTATTTGAGCGAGGTTGTGATTGATCAATATTATTTTCATTTAAAGACATTTCCAAAATTCTATCAACATTATTTAAATTAGGTTGGGTATGACTCAAGAGCTTATTTATCAATTTAATAGGATATGAATTTTCGATTAATATACTTTTTAATTTTGATAAACTTTCATTAACAAAAGTTTCGTGGGATAGTTTTATGGCTCTGTTTTTTAAAGCATTAATAAGGTTAATTTTCATTTTATTTGGATGATACGAGTGGTAGTTAATATACCTATTGCTACAGTATGGTTTTCTATACCACTTTGTTCGTAGTAAGCCTGTATTATCCCTACAAACTTTCATATCTAAGAAAGGAAGACTTTGCTCCTGTTCTACTTCAACAGTGAATTGAAGATGTTCATTATAATTGTTAAAGATACCTAAGGTTTCATCAATTTTATCTGATGGTAAGGCAAGTATTAAATCATCCACATATCTTTTGATAAAAGGTATCGGAAAAGATATTTTATCTATTGAAGTCTGTATGAGTTCATCTAAAACATAATTAACAAGAATAGGTGATATTGTAGATCCCATTGGTGTACCAAATATTTGCTTATAATATGTTTCATTAAAAATAAGGACATTAGAATCAAAAATAAATTCAAGAACTATATTGAATATTTCAAAGTTTAGTGAACAATTGTTTTTTATATCATGCCATTTTCTTCTAAGACAATCTAAAATTACTGGAAAAGGTAAATTTGTGAATAGGGATACCACATCAAAACTAACAAGGATGTAATTAAGTGGAATCTTATATCCATTTATGAATTCACTAAAATGAAAAGAATCTTTTATATAGAAATCATTATTAGTGTTATAGGCTCTTGTTAATATGTCTGTAATAAAAGAAGCTAGATTGTCGTTTGGAGCATCAATTGATGAAACGATAGGTCTCATTGCTAGATTTTGTTTATGAATTTTAGGTAAAGCATAAAATCTAGGTGTTTTTGAGTTGTAGCAATTTAGTTTTTTACTCATAACTTGATCGATCATGCCATCATTCTTTAATTTTGATACAATTTTATTTGCCTTAAGCTGCAATGTATACGTAGGATTATTATTTAGTTTTTTATAATATTTTGCATTATTTAATAATTCTTGACTTTTCTGAATATAATCGTCTTTATACATTACAACTGTAACATTACCTTTATCACTTCGTATAACTATTAATTCAGGATGTTGTTTAAGAAAAGAATGACATTTATCAAATTTATTTGTCATAATATGTGAATTTTTATGATACTTATGGTTGAAATTTGTTATAATATTTGTATATCTAGCTCTAATTAAATCTTTGTCATCTGTATTAATTTTCTGAAGAATAAATTCAAGGTCTGACAGCATATATGGGATATTTATATCTTTAATAGAAGGTGGAATTGAAAATTTTGGACCTAATGACAGAATTAGTTTAGTGTCATCTGGCAATGCAATATTTGTTAAATTTTTTAACCATTTAGGATTGGTTTTAATTTTAGAAATTGTCTGATCCTTCAAATTATTCAATTTTCTAACGTTCTTATCTTTAATTTTCTTAAACTTTTGATTATATTTAACAGAAAGTCTTCGACTATATTCGCTAATGATATTTAAAGGCAATGTTAATCTGGTTTTCTTTATAACTGAGTCTAATTCTTTTTCAAATAAATTAATGTTACTAAAAGTTACTTTAATTTCTATATTCAAAATGTCTTTCTTCAGTTTGACGTTGAAATTTTGAATTTTCTGACCTGTTCTACCTCTTGTGTGTCCAATCATCGTGTCAATAGCTTTAATTCCATAATACAGGCTTACTACGAACAAAGTGGTATAGAAAACCATACTGTAGCAATAGGTATATTAACTACCACTCGTATCATCCAAATAAAATGAAAATTAACCTTATTAATGCTTTAAAAAACAGAGCCATAAAACTATCCCACGAAACTTTTGTTAATGAAAGTTTATCAAAATTAAAAAGTATATTAATCGAAAATTCATATCCTATTAAATTGATAAATAAGCTCTTGAGTCATACCCAACCTAATTTAAATAATGTTGATAGAATTTTGGAAATGTCTTTAAATGAAAATAATATTGATCAATCACAACCTCGCTCAAATACTCTTCCTATATACTGTTCTCTCTATTTTATTGATGAATTAACCTATAAACTTATGAATGTTTTTAAAGGATATAATATTTTATTTGCAAAAAAGAATATAAAAGTAGTTTCTAAGTTATTTTCAAAAGTAAAAACACCTTTAAAAACAACAGAAAAATCTGGAATAGTATATGAGATCAAATGTAATGATTGTGATTTATCATATATAGGTCAAACTTCTAGGAGTTTATCAGGAAGAATTACGTCTCATAAAAGTGATATAAGATGTAAAAAGCCGTCATGTGCCTTGACCGAACATGCCATAAACAAAAAGCACACTATAGATTTTGAAAACTCAATTGTTCTATGTTCTGAAAAGAACATTTTTAAACGAAGTTTCTTAGAAATGATTCATATTCAAAAAGAAACAAATGTTATGAATAAACGTTCGGATATAAATGGACTTAGTTCCATTTACTCATATATTTTAAAATTATATAATGATAATTATCATAGTGTGCCATCTGATGTTTCTCTAAATTAATATATAGTTTCATATTATACAAGATAATGCCATATTTTTATATTATATCCATTTTTTAAATGATATATCCTGTGATTAACTTCTGAAGTGTGTTCCATTTTTATTAGCTACATACATAGATTGATCTTAGTATGCGTAATTCCATAGTAACTTTTAATTATGAAACATAAAAGTTCAATCATAAAGTTAAATGCATAATAACAAATGTTTGTAGCTGGTAAATTTCATTAATCTCACGATTGTAAGTAGTTCATATTATTAATATTTTTTGTTATAATTAATTTGTTCGTTATTTTAGTTTGTCCCGATGAAGGTAACAAGCGTTACCGAAAGCTCGACATTGATTAAAGAGTTTTAATTTTATTGGCATTTTGACTGCAACCCCAATCATTAAAAATTCATCATTAATTAGACAGTCAAGAATTTACAATTCATTTATATATATATATATATATATATATATATATATATATATATATATATATATATATATGGGATATTACGAAATTTGTTAACACGATAGAGGTCGCAGTTTTGAAGGTATCAAGTTCAAATTTGCTACAAAAATCAATCTCTCAAATATCTCGGTCGAGTTCGTTGTTGGGCAATATCGGGTAAGTAGTTTCAAAATGGCGACCTTTCAAACATTTAAAAAAATTATCAAAAAAGAGCCGTAGTGTAAATATTATTAAAAATAATTTTAGGTTATAGATATAATCAGTACCTACAACTTTTGTTCAAAGAAATGTGTCATAAAATACACAGAAAAAAAAATAAAAATTAATAAAGAAACATAACAAATATTGATAAAACATGAACACTCAATATAAATTTGATGTAATTGTACATTTTCTGGAGATCTTAATATAGACCCTGATTAAAAAAAATATATAGCATATTTATTGAAAAGAAATAGGCGAAAAAAAAAATCTGCCTTGAAGTGGACTCGAACCCTGTCTGCTTTATATTCAACAGCCAAAACAAAAACCTCTTACCGCAAGGCTATGACACATACGACAATTTATGTAATAACATGTAGGTATACCAATGAAAAGGTTGTTAAAATTTCAATTCAATGAATTTTGAAAAATTTACCTTTCCGCTGACTACAGGCCATCGGGATTTTTTGTTTTAAAATCGGTTTACCATTAAATCTAACAAAATTGTAAATTGCACGAAAAGTATAATACCTAGGTATAGGACACCCTTATACCATTCGAAAGAAGAATTCTTTTTTGACATGGTGAATTAATAAAATATAGGGTGTCTCATTTAAAATAAGCTCGATATTACAAAATGAATGACCTAATAATGAAACTGTAAATTTTTAACACCCTGTAAAGAGATGTTTAGTACTCAATCGTGGAATACATTCAACGAACGCCCAACTATTTAGATGTAAGAGAAAATTTGTTAGAATTTGTTATATTATATTATATTATATTATAGGGTGTTCCATAAGAAAAAATAAAACTTTGATATGCCACAAATTTTTGGGACATCCTGTATATTCAAAAATAATTTTAAAATGTGGCCTTTATCAATGTACAAACTACTAAAGTGACAAAAATTTTAAAACTTTTACCGTTTCGCCATAAACCTCCATCCCGTTGATCGTGATTCACCCTGCATATAAATATATAAAATTTAAAAATGGAAGTGCAAAATGTGATCTAGGTACACAAAGTATACCGAAACTCAAGGATTAATATTTCTAATATGTCTGTGATGAGAATTTTCAGAAAAAATATTGAAATGCCATATCTTATCTCAGAATCTTCACGCCACTGATTTACTCACTTTGGTTGAATTGATCCGTATCTCGTGTTTCAAGGTAAAAGCCATCATTCGTGAATCAAACTGTACCTACCAACCTACCTTAGTTTATTTATTTTTTGCAATTATCTCAAGACGTACTGAAAAAAATTGTTGGATAAATCCATATCCAGATTAGAATGAGCACCAAAGAAACATGGGAAACTAGGAAATAATAAAACAACCAACTACTGGATTTTTGCAACGTAATTAGTAAATTGCCTATATTGATTGGTTTTGTAGTCAATGTTAGACAATGTTGTTAGTGTTATAAGCAATCAATCTTAAACAAACTGTTGTAACATGTCTGTGGAAATGATGTTTATTGATAGAAACAACCCAGTTTTATATAATGTACTTATATCAAGGATATTTCCTTCATTTTTCTTGGCTCGTTAAATCTCCTATCCAGACTCCTGCTTTATAACTACCTTGAATATACCCAACTTCAAAAAGCTGCCATAATAATTTATTTTTTCCTGCACATCGCTTCTCGCGGTTGTAGTGTTTTCGTACGAAATTATTTCGAGAGCTACTTTGTTGTTTCGTTCGCTTTCATTAAACGCAGATTGGCGCTCTATTTCTGACACACTGCTATGAATTAATGACAGGAAGTTAGTTTTGATATAAATGTATATTAGTACGAGTTGAATCAGTATCATCTCGTGATGTATATTACGACCTCGGGGTGTATAGGAAGGATAGGAACTTTCAATTTAGCGACAGTTTTTCTTTAACTACTGACGCCTTCGGAGCATGATTTATAGGAAATTTTTGACGCGTGTTAAGTCAGTCTGTGTCTGGCAGAAGTATATGAGGAGTGAGATTTGGTTCCGTTCAGATAGCATGAGAAGAAACTGTAGGTGGATAAGAAATTGGCTTGAGACACTCTAGAAACAAACAAAGACCTTCTGCAATGGTAAAACTGCTGCTAATCAATAATTCAGCAGTATTTTAGGACATGACGTAGACGTAGCAAAACCAAACAATTAATAAATTCTGAATCTTGAAAGAGATTACGACTGAAATATGTTTTCTTTACGTTGACGAAAATTATTGTTTTAACTTCAACCTATCCCAGAAAACTAGAATCATCACGAATCCAATCTTCTTGAATATAGGTAGTAGCCGATACTTATTTCGTCAATAATGTTGTCATGGCCAAGACTAAGCTTATTATTGCCTTATAGAAAAATTTAGTAACATGCAGTCAATTGTCTGTATGCTGAAAATATGTGTTTCAAAATAGTGTTTTTGACCGACGCACCCAAATGGAGGAGGTATACAATTCGACTGTCGCTTTAAGAGATGACTTGAGAAATGGTCCTATATTCGTAAAAACTCAAATTCGAAATCTCTTTCCCTTCAAAAAAACACCCCCCAAGGTGTCCATTTTTTGAAAATTGAGAATCTGAGGTCGTATAATTAAATGGACAATATCCGGAAACGTTTCAATTGAACATTTTTTCAAAAGAGTAAAGGTTTTCGAGTTACGGCGATGTTAAAATCTCAAACATGTGTATTTTCGCTATGTGGAAGGAGCAATTAAAAATCTGAGCGCACTGCACAAAAGACCAGATTATTTGTAGCAAGATTTATAATAAATATTTTTTCCTTAGAGTTACGGTTTTCGAGTTACAGCGGTGGTAAAATGGTTAAATCTAAAATACGTATGCGTATTTCCGCTTCAGGGATGTCTACATAATAACACCTACAAGCAGAGAATATACGTGGGTAATAAGATATTATTGGTATTACAGAACATTTAAAGATTTTATTTATTTATTTTATTGATTCTGTTGGTACTAGTAATTGTGAAGTTGGTGCCAAAAGTTAAAAATCTAATTGCAACTGCAAATCTTTAAAATTGACAGCACCAATAGAATTAATATTATTTTGTATTTTTCAGTGCACCAACTAATAAGGTCGGTCAATTTTTTAATATTCATTAAATTGTTTATTGAAAAACACTAACAATTATATTATTTTATTGTTTTTTTTGAGTACTTACCTATGAACGTCAACTAATTTTGAGACAAAACTGCTGACAAACGATCATAAATTCAACTTTTTCATTATAATTTTGTAAATTGTAAGGCATTCCCAAAAGGTCCAATAAAAAAGTCTCAAGATCAATTTCTAGATTTTTAATAGCTTTTGTTACTTTCGGTCAAGTGGAATAGTTGGGTCTGCAACAATTTCTCAGGCCCCATGAGGGCTAGTAGTAATTTCGTATTCATACCTAGAACGGAGGCTTAGCACTACCTCTCAAGTTTAATATTGATCCAATAAAAATTCATTAATATTATTCATAGAATAATTTGAAAAATCATTATTGGTACCTAAAACCATAGACATTTATTCAAAGAACAGTTATGGGCTCTTTCACTGGAACTACGCATGGGTATAGTAACAGTTATTCCCTAAACCTCTAAGCTCTATCTACTCCATGAAGAAAGGCCTGTTGATTGTGTTTGATAAACCTGTGATTCTCTAATGCAAGTATTCGCAGAACAGAACTCCTACCTTATAGTACGTTATATGGTTCAAATCAAGAGAAGTTGTAGAAAGCAAATGAAGATATCTCATCCAGTTTGGACAGATTTTGGTGCAAATTTGATGTACTTTCCGAATCTAATAAAATATTCATTCGGTTCTATTTTCGATTTCGGAGCAAAATTTAAAAAAAACGGTTAACCTTCCTTTCTTGCACTAGACCTTGTTATCAAAATTAAGTCAAACATACATATAGTCCAAAAAATGTAGCATCCCATCCCGCCTCTATTTTACGTCCTACAATAAAAAATCATATATTAAAAAATGGACTATTATGGTAACATTAACGTGAGAGTATTCATTTATAAACTTAAACAATCGCATTTTTATACAATCGAAGCTATTCCGCCCCCTAGTGGTGGACGTATGAATTTAATAAATATTTCCAGCAATTTGCCTTGGTCGATTTCGTCCAAAGGATTTTTTCCCCAAACTTCTACGACTATTAATTAGTTCCTGAGATATAGTACTCCGTCATGCTTATTGAATCTCCCGGTACTCTTTGACAGCCTAATAAAGACATTTTTTTTCTTAAAAATTACACTTGCTAATTTGATTTAAAGTATCCTGACAAAATCGTTTCCAGACCACAGTTGGTCAATATTTGTTTATTCAATAGTTAGTTGGTTAATTGTATTTGTATACTATAGAAGAAAAAATACATTATTGGCAGATAATTTGAAAAGATATGTTGAAATAAATTCATTGTTATTCAGCCTAGATGTATTATTGATATAATGACTACGGTATTACCGGCACGAATTTTCAAATAAATATTTATTTCATCCTGAATTCCTAAATAATTTGTTAGTTCACCCGTCTACTGAAAGATCCCGGCTGACTTCAATCATCGTTCACATTTTCTCAATAAATTTATCACCTGTGCTATGCCAGGTTTCAGCTATAAAATTTGAATATCACTATCAAGTTTCAATGAAGTTAATGTCATAAAATCATCCCGAAGACCGAATTACTATTAATCATCCAGTATAATTTATGGAATCCTTAACACATGTTGTGACTTCCGTCTCCAATAAAATAAACTAAAAGTACCTATAAAATTTTGTTTTCTATATTTTTGGGGATTGATGAGGTTATAGAGTTATTTTGATCCATCTGCCTGATATCTGATATTATTCCACCCTGTTCACTTTATCAAACGCTTGACTGAAATAAAAAATAATATTTGCATGCCTGTATAATTTTTCTTATTAAAGGAATCGATTCAGTTGTTGTTCTGTCTTCGTTTGGTAATTTCCTAAAATGTTTTATAAGTTTATTTTCGTTCTAGCACCACCATCAGTAAGTTGCTTATGATTATCATAAAAAATATTTTTCACAAAAATTTGGACCGACTTTAGTAGTTGGTGCACTGGAAAATACAACATAATATTAATTCTATTGGTACTGGTAATTTTGAACTTGTGCAGTTGTAGTTTGGCTCCAACTTTAAAAGTATCAGAACCAATAAAATTAATATTATTTTGTATTTTCAATGCACCAATTAATAAAATCGGTAAAATTTTTTGTAAAAATATTTATTTCACAATTTTGAGTGTAACATTAGTCATCAAAATCATTCAACGTTCACCAGAGAAGATAATACATAGCTTATGCTTATTCAGAGATTTCAAAACATCGCGGAAATACACATATTTCAGAATTTCCCACTGCTGTAACTCAGAAACCGTAATTTTTTTTAAAAATGTCCAATTTAAATGTTGCTATATATGATCTTTTCTTCAATTTGGCCGTCTCATATTTACAATCTTCGAAAAAAAATGCCACCACTATATAGCGGAGACACACATATTTCAAAATTTACCATTGCTGTAACTTGGAAACCAATGATTTTTTTGAAAAATGTCCAATTTAAACGTTACCGGAAATAGCCATGTTCAATGTCGTTTTTTTGGGACCAACCCTCAATAGTAATCTACTTATCAAATGAAAAAAGAAACATGTTTTGTCCAGGGTGTTCAAATATGCAAATCTGTCTCGTAATCTGAAACCCAGAAGCCTGTAAAAAGACGTCTGTAAGCTAGAATGGTAAAATGGGCAAAATCACTAACACTAATAATTTAGTGCTAATTTGATGACAAATAGTCAAATAAAATTAAAAAACTGCTAGCTTTGAATCAAGTTAGCAGTGTACTATCTCAAAAAAGCTATCACCTGACTTCAACGATAAAGTTGATAGCTAATAATTTTGGCAAAAAGGTAAACTTAATGCATCCAAAAATGAATTTAAAACCATAAAACAGCTTGCTTTTAATTAAGTTAGCAGTGTACAGTCTCAAAAAACGTTATCAACTGACCTCAGCGCTAAAGTTAAGTGTTAATTAGTGATGTTGTATCCCTCCTTCTGACCGCTTCCACAGCTCACCCCCCCTGGCCCATAAAGATGTTGTCAACAAACCAACAAACAAAAAGTATTTTATCAATGAAGTGTTCTGTCTACCTCTGTTAATAGGTCATTGTGTCAAACTAATCGCAAAAATGATCAAGATTATTTATTTTAATATTTTTCATATCAAACCTTGCTAGTATAACATCCACAGCAGACTGGGACTGGGACCTAAAAAACAAACATCTACATCAATATATAATATTAAACAATCATAACGAACGCATACAAAAATATTGCTCAATTACTTAACTACTACTGCCCATATATCTATTTTAGGAGAGCAACAGAATAGTGGGTAAAAAAATCAGCCCTCATTAACAAATCAAAATGTCGATCTGTTAGGTATGTGTTCAGGTGTCTGTGTTTGTAGCTTCTGAATAGCAAAATGTTCCGCTCCAATATTTTGCCACCTGTAAAAACACTAACTTATGTTCGAATTATAAAATGGGGGTATAAGCATAAACAACCCACTCAGAAATATGCATACCTTAAAAGAATTAATTAGCAATAAATTAATAAAGAAAACTATTAGTAGCAACGAAATCATTATTTACGAGTTTATTTGATTATCAAGTTTTAGGAGAGTAGGTAAGTAGGCTATTAAAATGTAGAATTAGTAAATAGTAAAATGGTACTACAATGAAGTGCTGCGTTAACTTCACAGATAGCATAACATAATCAAGGAATGATAAGACCTTACATCTGACTGTCTAATTAGTTCCTTATGGTATGATGAAAAGATTTAATCCCATATCATTCCTTGATGATGTTGTATTATCTTCAGAAGCTAGAACAGCTCTTTTAAATACCACTTATTATCTTTGTATGTTTATTTAGTGGCGTAGCTTAGGAGTGCGAAAGGGGCGGCCCGCCCTGGGTGAGGCAGTCGCCCTCACAGAGGTATCACTCGCTCAAATTGATACTTTTTTCTTCACTTTTCAGTTGTAGTAGAAATACTGACATAACTAAAAATTTCGTTTAGTTTGAGTCAGTTTTAGTATTTATGATGAGATATAAATTCCATTATCAAAAATGCATGTAAAAGCTACCAAAATTTGACATATTCAAAGCCAAAGATTGAGCTGCTCTTTGATCTTGCACTACCACTATCTTTCTGTCTGTGGCCTCTTGTGAAATGAGTTTTACTAAAATTAAGTTTATAAAAACTATTGTTGTAGGTCTTCGATGACAAACGTTTGACTTTTGATTGATTATTATTAAAATTAAGCAATCTTAAATTTTCATTTAGACTTTCAATGTTGTGTATTGAGGTGCTAGTGGTATACAGGGTACAAGGTGTACTAAATTTAAATGTCCATCCTCTTACAAGAGATACAATACTTCAAAATACGCAAAAATTGTTAGATAAAAATATGTCTGATCTTGCTTCGATTTCGAGTTATTGTTTTTTAAATTTAATTTTATTGAAGGTGTTTTGCGAATATAGCTTTTGCTGTAGCTAGGAAAGAAGCAATCTATCACGTTTTGGCCGAAAAACTGCTAAATAGTCTAGCGGCAAAACTTCGGCTAGTGGCTAGTACTCGCGTTTGCGTTCTACTCATGTCCAACGTTCCACATTCGCCACTAAGCTAACGCTAGATTAGATTCGTGTACTGGCCGAAAATTAGCCACTAGACTACTCAGCACTTTTTCGGCCAAAAAGCGGTATATTGTTTTTCTCCTAGTGGCTATCTAGCGCCGGCAAAGGCTACTTTCCACTAAACGCCCCATTGCTTACAACTAAGCAGTAGTTGTCACGGTAGCCTTTTTTATCTTTTCTTTTCACCAATGCCGAGTGTGCAGATGTCGTTTACTTTAATGGGTTTTGTAACGGCAATACTCGTACAGCAATTTGCGAATACCTCTACATTTTTCACAACGTCAGCCATCAAGTAAAGCGTATTTTCACGCCTTCATAAGATGGGAACATGTGCCCCATAACGGGATGGAAACGCAGTCATCGCAGTGTTTAACGACAATTGAAGGACAGAAGAATTTCTGGAATATTTTGATGAAAACAAAGACAGTAGTGTCCGCAGAGAGTCTACAGTATTTTGTATAGGTTCCTAAGTAACTCGAGTTTGTCGAGATCGTTTGATCTGGAGGACTTTAAAAGCTGATGAAAGGCGACGTTATCACATTATCACACGTTTTGTGAATGGTAGCTTTATAGATTTTCAGACCAAAATTTTATGGACAGATGAATCAAAATTCCCATGAAAGGGGTTCGTAAAAGTGTGTGTCAGCACGAATTTCAGGTAAATGTTTGGTTAAGGATCTTAAATGATCGATTAATAGGTCCATCTTTTTTATGTATGTCGTTTAAATGCAATTATCATTTTAACTCTCCTTGAATAAGATCTAAGAAAATTAGTTGACAACGTTCCCCTGCTAATTAGAGAAGTAGTTTCGACAAGACGGTTATCCTGTGCATTACGGTCATGGTCCTCGTGATTGGTCAAATAATCTCTACCCAGGGCGATGGATAGGATGACTTGGAGTAGTCGCTTGGCCTCCACGATAGCCAGATTTAACACCACTCGAATTCTTGGTTTGGAGAACATTAAAAGATAAAGTTTAAGGTCAACCTGTAAATAGCACTGCAGACTTGCCAGACAGAATTAGGGTGGCGTGTGACGAAATTGTTGCTGAGCAATCTCTAGCAGGTATCAATGATGTGATACAGCTTATGTTCGTGCAGGTGGAGGATTCTTTGAAAAAAAAATTGTAATAATATAAAAAATAGATTATTTCGTTTGTTTTGTATTAAACTGAAAATAATAGGTATAAGTTTAACGATAGCACTTCTTTACTTTCAAGCTACCACAACACGAAAAAGGGCAAGATCTGACGAATGTTTGGTGGACCTTTAAATTTGTGATAACAAATCTAAGTTGATTCATCGAGTTTCTTGTTAATTAAAATATTCTTGATACGAAAATTAGGACTGTTTATCTGATATACCTACCTTAGCTATAACACTGGGTTTACTAGCCCATAATTTATGAATAAAGCAACTGATAGCCCCATAAATAGCTACCAATTCAAAAATCAAATTTTCCTCTTTAGGTTACTTCTGGTCATGCATTTCTGGGCTGAAAATTGTATATTAAAATTTCGCCTTTCACATACCTACTTATATGCTGCGCTCTTAGTTCTGCTGCGTTGAAGTTCCCAACCAACTCGATTGATTTTTCTCAATTATTCACTGAACATCTAATTACTGAACTTATTTTCTTATATTTTATCTACTTCTAATTTTTGTGCTTGTTTAGAAAACATGTTTTACTTTCATAGCGCAAAATCTCTATAAGTAGTTACAGAATAATAATCTCCTTTTTTTATCTTGATTCAGTTCTATATTATACATTTTTTGAATTGGGTACTTTTTATCATATACTGAATCATAGAAGATTTTCTTCTTAATAGATTCAAATGTACCATCCATGACTAATATTTAAATTATCAGGCATATTACCTGTTCTTGTGCCACCCCATCGATTACGGCTTTGATTTCATATTATCTATCCCCTTACAGTTTCAGCTATTTTACAGCACAATTCTAAATCATCCACACTTCTTTACGATACGCTTTCAGCAATATGACAACAAATTAGTTCCATACGCACATCACGGCGTCGTTTGTTCTTGTCTTACAAATTATAGCGACAAATTCTCCCAATACCTTTGTAACATGTGCATCCTGTGGCTACTTTTGCACGAGACTCTTGTCGTGAGGAACGAAACAACATGGGTAGTAGGTGTATACATGTATATTTAGGAAATAAATAGGTATATTTGTAGAAAAAAATATGTGGAGAGATGCGCGTGAACTTAGACTTACCTACCTATAGAAGACGCCAGAGACGCGGGTATACAACACACCGACAAAAGTTAAAAATATAACACATACAGTTTCGACTGTGATGACTGGCCACATATCTAAACGGGCCTTCTAAACTGCGGCAGAGTGTCTCTATTGGAGAGACTAGTGGAGCTGCGCTCAAACGGCCATTCCTTTTATCAAAGACAATCGCAATTAATTCGCTTCTAATTAGTTATTAGGAGACGATGCAAATCGTCATAAGTGAAACAGGACAATGACAACTACTGAGTCGTCTTTGGTATATTATAATTGTGGTTATTTTTAGACTGGAGTGCGCTGGTTCGTTGCGGATCTGGCAGTGTTGAGTTTTTGTGAAAGAATCATCGGGTAAATTGCGCTCTTGCGTTACAACTAGCAACTTTGGCGGCGGTGTGTTTTTTCAATGTAAGTAATGGGGATTTTTGCGACAACTTTAGCATCATTATCGTACTGGTGAATCACACATTTTATTTGGGGCTGATGCCCAACTCTCTTTGTGTCAGGCAATGGAGAGATGACGCGTGCTCAGTGTTGTTTACTATGTTGGCGGTTGTATTTACTTACACCTAGACACATGGCGAACGAGACAAATATTTAAAAATATAACCGCCAGTCATAATGAGTAATATTACAAGTTGAATCCAATCTAACAGCTACTTTGATCGAAAGCTCCAAATAATTCTGTTACTGATGAAGTTACCCAATTTGACCTATCTTCTTCAATTAATCTTTCAAATGCTATCATCAATTCGATGACATTTTATTCAGAATTCAGAAAAATATTTATAGAAATAATAAACTTTTCTAGATTTTCTATTTACATTTCTCCAAACTATATACAATAGATACAGAAAGTATCGTTTCCTAAGATTTGAAGCCAAATACCTACCTAGATACTTGAAAAACAATCCAAACGGATCAAGTCTTCTTTTGATATATATTATTTTGAATACAGGGTGGTGGCTTAGGGAACGTATGAGAACAATGCATTCATAACGTAATGTTCTCTTCGCTGAAGCTGAGCGCATTGCGGCCTAGATCGAGAAGTTTGTCCAATACAACGTCCTGCACAAGTGCCGAAAGCTCATCATTGTTGTGCAAGTCCTCAAAGGCATCTTTGGGCTCTCCCAAGCCGAAACACTCCAAGAAAAGTAAGTCCATCGATTGATCTGTGTTTTCTAGAAAATATTATTAACAAATCTAACTTGAATGAAAGTCTAACAATTTGTTGATATACCAACTAGTTTCGAAAATGGAACGGCAAATGAGGCAAGGAATGGAATGTATTATTGTTCACCAATATACTTTCTTACTTTTCTACCGCTACTCTAAGTAATTGAACAAAAAAAACATATTTCGTCATTGGTCTGCCTATCTGTCAGTCTCTGCCACGATTATCTCTGGAACCGATATACCGGTTTTATTGTTTTCTCTTTTGGTTTGTAGTGTATCGATGAGGCTAGTCGGTAAGTTAGATTGAGCATTCTGCTCTCAAGGGTTGCTAGTAGTACTCACGTAAATATCTAACATGATTCACGTGATTCACGCTTGATCACGTGATTCACGAACGAATCATTTGATTCGCACATGAATCACCTAATGAAACGTGATAAGTAGTGCAGAATTCAGTTATGGAAAAACAAAAAATGAGTGGGGAGTGGTGTGTGGGGGCAAAAAATGTATTCACAAATGAACCGTAAAATTGGTTTAACCTTTTTATCTTAATCTGGCTAAATCTTTCCTCCTACATCAACATTGAATATGAACATTCCACATTAAATTTTATTTCTCATCATTGAATTAGAGAATCTTCTGCTGATGATCGATGACACCTGAGTTTCACAGAATTTCTTCACAATCTAATGAATCTGATTTCTGCAAGTATGTGGAATGTTGCGGGAATGCAGTAGAATTTTTTCTTCTAGGAGCATTCGTCATTTACCATATTAATTCTACTTCATAGAGGATTTAACAAATAATTTGGGGATTATTCAAGTAACAATAAAGTCTTTTCAGACTTTTAAAGTCTATTTTTCTGAGAAATGAATTTGCAGAGACCTAAGATGCCGTTTTTATTATTTTTTTGTCTCGAAGAAAACCATAACTAATTCAAACACATAAATTCATGAGAATGATTTTTTTAATTAAATCTGCACATCTACATTTTCTACAATTTTTTTGAGAAATGATCGTTCACACATGCTAATGTTTGTTTAAAAAGCGATAAAGAAACAAAAAATTGAGAAATATGAATACAGATGATATACCAAATAATACCACAAAAATACATAATGAAGAGAAATAAATAGCATGATGAAGAAACAGATTTGAAGTTCACTATGCAACAGAAAAGAGGTATCTAAAATAAACATTGAATTAGTCAGTTTAGGTATGTCAGGCAATTTTTTTCTCCTTCAAAATGTGGAAATATAACTGGATTTTTTGTACGTACCTGAAGTAGAAGAGGATGATACAGATCCCAAAAATACCGTAACGTATTACAAATGTGCTTGGCGTTTGGTGGCTACCTATTATCAACTGGCTACAAAAACATGGAAGGTTATCACAAATGACATACAGATAGCAAATGGAAATTAGTATTCCATCTGTGAGGATAATTTATATCAACATTCCTGATAATCAAAATATGGAGAATAAGGTTAAAAACGCTAGAGTATTCACAAATCTTCTTCTTCGTCCAACGTTGAGATGACCGACGTGAGATGAACTCATGCAGGATGTTGCTGTGGCGCCGGCAGATCTTCTAAGCCTTGGATAACACTTTAGACTGTTGTTCTCCAGGTCCAGCGGTCTGTTGCCTGACGAGTCGCTTCATTGATAGTGGTTGGTTTATGTTAATTTGGTAATGACATCAGTCCATCCGGTTGGGGATCTACCTCATTCTATTTTCCTTCTGTCCTTCCCTGAACAACTAGTCTTTCCATATTATCAAGACCAGAAATATGGCCAAAAAAAATTCGGAATTCGTCCTTAAGTTATTGATGATAATCTTTGGGAGGGTTCAATTTCTTCTAGAATAGAGGCATTTGTTCTTCTAGCCGTCCAAGGGACGCAGTATCCTGCGCCACACCCACATCTCGAAAGCGTCACAAATGCAATACCCTAAAATGCCAATGAAAGGACACAAAGAATAGAATAGAGACCCTTGCCCTGTATCCATGTAGTAGTATTTGTTCATGCACCACCTTCTGCAGAACTTCAAATTTCAAATCTGCTCAAAAGTAATTAGAAAGTGTACAAAAAATATATTTTTATTTATAGAAGAATTAACCCTGCACTATTTGGGGAGAGTTTTTGATGAGAATTGGATTTTTTAGAGTTCCAAATGGTAGGTACTATTTCACAGCACTCCTCTTTAGAATAAAAAAATAATAGAAAAAATCGATGCATGGTATGCGAGTACAAACATAAAAATGAATATACAATCGAATTGTAAATGCCTTCATTTGTAAAAAGTCGGTCAATAACAAAATATTATTGATAGTAGATGACGCGGAAGAAATTCCATTCTATACTTCTGTTCTTTGTTGAGTTTCTCTATAGCGAAAATTCTGTACCTATGTAAGAAAAATCGGAAGATTTATTGCTACAGTTGCCTTAATTCCTGTTTATATTATCCTATAAATCGATCAGCAACTGCATAATGAACTTTGCGGACTATATTAACAGTGAGGATTGAGCTGCTGCAAATTATACTGGATATAAGGAAATATAGTTCCATTGCATAATATATCAACAAAAAGCCATTACAGAATAAAAACATGTATCATATGTCCCAAATATTGAATAAATTTACAGATACATTGTTCAAAATTTAACTTTAACTATTCACTTCATCTACAACAAAAAGCAAACACAAAACTTTTCTCAAGCAGTATCGTCTTTGTGAAGTTGCGTAGTCTGTAAACAATACTAAGCCATTTTCTAAAATAACATCTAATTCCCTGAATGTGTTGATGATATTTCTGGATTTGGATTTTTAAATATAGGGCCAATAAATTTGTTCTATTGAGTAAAGCTGCAAGTATTAAGTTCCCATATATCGTTTACGTAACCTAGTTAATTGATTGAAGACTCAGTTATAGTAGTAGTAGAAGGCTGCAGAAGCATCAAATGCATTGCACTTTGACGGTCTAAATTAATTTAATTATCTATTTAATTAATCAACGTGCTCGATGATGCTCTTGAGCAATTTATTTTCAATGAAATGAAGTAACTGTTCTCTGTTATAAGTGAGAATTTTATAATAGGACTTTTATTAATAGTGTGTTTTGATATGTGGGCAAAGTTCATCATAAAACAGTTGAATATTATAAGCCTAAAAATAAGATTCTATGATATGTTATTATAAAATTATTTAATCAAGGATCCATTTCGGGATTATCGTCTTCCATCAATGAACATTATTTTTTTTTCAACATTTTCAAAAATTATTATGAAACTTTATCTTCAACAATAAATAAAGAGATCCATGCAATATTAATAGTAGATAATTATATAAGGCAATAAATATTTTTTACAAAAAATTGGACCAACAGTATTAGTTCGTGCACTGAAAAATACAAAATAATATTAATTCTATTGGTGCTGTCACTTTTGAGGTTGTGCAGTTGCAGTTAAATTGATAAATTTTGGCACCAACTTCACCAGTACAAGAACCAATAGAATTAATATTTTTTGTATTTTTCAGTGCACCAACTAATAACTTCGGTCCATTTTTTTGTAGAAAATATTTATTTCACACTTTTGAGTGTAACATTAGTCACGAACATCGTTGAACGTTCACTAATACCAATGAAGATAGTACTTATCCTATTACCCACGTATATTCTTTGCCGGTAGTTAGTTATTGAGATCTCAAAACATCGCTGCGGAAATACGCATAAGTATTTTAGATGTTACCATTTTACCACCGCTGTAGCTCAAAAACCGTAACTCCGTAAGGAAAACATGTTCATTATAAATTTTGCTACAATTAACTAGGTCTTTCACAGATTTTCAATTTTCGAAAGAAATCGCCCTCTCCACATAGCAAAAATACTCATATATGAGAATTTAACATGTCTCTAGCTGGAACTCTTTTAAAAAAATGTTCAATTTAAACGTTTCCGGATATTGTCCTATCTTTAATTTCACCACCTCATATTTTTGATTTTCGAGAAAATTTGCCCCCTCTACCTCCTTTGGGGGCGGTTTTCGGAGGGAAGGAGATTTCGGATTTGCGTTTTTATGAAAATGCAACCATTTCTCAAGCCTCCTCTTTCAAATTAATCAAAAATTATCAAAATCAGAGTACGATTACTATATAAAACGAGCGAACCAACGCAGGCAGTCGAATTGCTCTACTCCACTATTCGAAAGTCAAACTTCCAGACATTTTTAAATATTAACCATAGATCCGATTTCTGAATCTGATTCATCAACACACGTATTTAAATACAAAATATGTTTGATCCACGTTCTTTCGTTGTCTGGAACCAACCCGAACTCACATCATCAAATAGTTTCGCAACTCAACGGACATGTTCACCCGTGTTTGGGCCCTATTGAATCACCCCACCTTGAGGGAAAATTTACAGATTTATCACATGAAATCATGCACGAATATAGTAACGCATGTTGCATCGTCTTGTCACAGTCAGTCATACCTGGACCATATCAATGGTCATTTCACTGGTAAACGGGGAAGCCAATCCAATCATTCTAGTTTTCCACTGTACTTACGCTCCACTGCAACAACATATTTTTCGGTAACCTCTGGCCAGACGCCGTTACCGATTTGTTTAGTAAGTAAAGGTGAAGGTGTGGGAAAAGTTGTACAATTTCTTGAGTTGATCAGTTGTATGTCTATCCTTGAACAAAATGTGGCCCACTCGCTATCCTATCTTTTCCTAAAAATGTCAATTCAATACTAGAACCTTATCGCAACTGCGCCTAGCATCTACACATACAATAAACTTTTATTTTAAAAGAATTTCGTACATGGTAGAACAAAACCTGATCTGCACCATTTGCATTCTGCAAAGACGGAATAATTAGTCATGTGCTGTTCAAGTGTCCAGTTTATCAAAGCCTTCGTAACCCAACTATTACACAGTTCTTTCGAACAGAACCTGACTTAATAAATATCTTAGACCAAGAAATGACAAGTGTGTTAGCAAAAAAAATGTACATTTTGTATGGAGTATTTTCATGCTCAGGTCATTCGTTTTACAAGAATAGGAGGATAATCTCTCATTCTAATTGTTACGTTCTTTATGTTTGCGACTACTTTTTATTACATATTCGTTGTTTCTTTTTATTTCAGAGAATATTGTTTTAGTTTTACCTATTTTTTTTAATTTATATATTGTCCCTTCAACCCTTTAGGCTATTAGAGACAACTTTAAGGTTACACATATCCTAATAACATTATATGCACACTTAATATAATTCATATGTCATTGATTATATTTATATCCGTTAGAAAGTTCACAATTTTCACCGAGTAATTTTTGTAAAGTTGGTGGAATTCCGTGTATTTGGCGTTGGTGGTGAAATAATGGGCAGTCAAGTAGGATGTGTCTGGTTGTCAGGTTGCATTGGCATGTTCGGCAAATTGGCTCCTGTGTTCTCTTGATCAGGTGGCTATGAGTGATACGGGTATGGCCCAGACGTAGTCTTGTAACCATGACTTGGTGTCTTCTTATTGAAGGATATTTTTTCCATCGGAGAACAGATTTTTTCACTTTAGCAAGCTTAGACACAGAGTTATTCCACTCAGCTTGCCACGCTGAGATTATAGTTTGTTTTAGGCTTTGCTTAAGGTCTGATTTAACAAGCATTGTTATGAGTTGGTGTTCTTCATTATTTATTGCTTCTCTCGCCAGTCGATCCGCAAGGTCGTTTCCTTGTATGCCCATGTGAGATGGTACCCAGAGAAAGTTGACTATTTGGTTATTATGTTGTAGTTTATTAAGTTCAAGTTTGACGAGGAGGAGGATTGGATTGGTTGGATAGAGCTGGGATAGGGAAGAAACCGCGCTGAGAGAATCGGTGATAATAACTGTTTTGCTAAATTTTCTATTGTTGATATACTCCAATGCTTTAAGGATGGCGAATAACTCTCCAGTGAATACAGAAGCAATTTTAGGCAATCGATAGCAGGAGTTATGTTCCATGGTGGTGAACGCTGATGCGGTTCCTTCTTCGGTCTTGGAAGCGTCCGTGTATATATGGGTTGAATCTTGAAAGTTGTTCTGTAGTATATGGTTGAATGTTTGCCTTATCATGGTGCAGTTGGTTTCATGTTTATTGAATCTCAAGAGGCTGATGTCGCATTCGGGTAATATCGTTGTCCAGGGTGGAGGGGTTGATATGTTATTTCGGTATATTTTTGGTAAGGATGTTTGGAGCTCAGATAGATGTCTGTTCAGTCGTTCATAAAAAGGAGGATCTATCGTTCTTTTCTCGTCATATGTCTGTTTGAACCGGTTCGAAAAAACATTTCGATGTACTGGAATTTTCTGATTCGTGGCAACAGCCGTTGCGTAATTAAGGCTTAGATATTGCCTTCTGCGATACAATGAAGGCTCCCCGGTTTCAGAAAGGAGACTGGCTGTAGGGCTAGTGTAGTAAGCCCCAGTCGCGATTCTGATGGCGGTGTTTTGTATGGTATCGAGTTGTCGAAGTGCTATCTTTTTGGCTGATGAATAGACTACAGAACCATAGTCCAGTTTTGAGCGTACCAGGGCTTTGTAAATATTCATCAAAGAAAGATAGTCTGCACCCCAATTTTTGTTTGCTAGTGTTCTCATCAAGTTTAGTGCGTTTTGACAGGAAGTCTTTAAGTTTTTTATGTGAGCTTTCCAGTTCAGCTTTCGATCAAATATCATCCCAAGAAATTTAATATTCTCAACATATTCCAGCGGAGTTTCGTCAAGTTTCAATTCTGGGGTTTGCATGTTATGTTTTTTAGAGAATGAAATGCATTTTGTTTTTTGTAGGGAAAATTGAAGTCCTGTGCATTTTGACCAGATGCTGATGTTATCTAGTGATTTTTGTAAGTTTTTCTGGATTGAACCGATGTTTTTTCCCCTTGTGAATATGACCAGGTCATCTGCATATAGTCTCGCTTTTACTGGGTTTCTGCAGGTATCTAGTATCTGGTTGATCGCAACTAGAAACAGAGTAACACTAAGAACTGATCCTTGCGGTATACCATTTTCTTGGGTTTTTCTGGATGAGGTTATTCCATTAGTGCGGACTCGAAAGTAGCGCTCATTGGAAAAGTTGTCTAAGAACTTCAGCATATTTCCTCGAACTCCCCAATCATAGAGTGTTTTGATGATATCTTACCGCCATGTTGTATCATATGCTCTAGTTATGTCGAAGAAAACAGCTACTCAGTCCTGTCTGTTTGCAAACCCTTCGTCTATATGTTGTAATTACATTTGAAAACAATAAAGATTCTATTCTATTGCACTAAGAATTCAGAAAAAGGTTCATTCTATTGATGCAGGTAATAATGCAGATGTAGAATACTTTTGGCACCTTGAAGTTACTTATTCCTATTATAAACCTCTAATTTCTTGAGGTAATGGCTAGAAAGGTTAAATAAATAAATTTTGCAGTATATCTAATATTTTTTATTTCTTAGAAAAAAAATCTACTTTAGTAGGCTGCAGTATTTGTATTTTTGACAATATAATGACTATGAATTTTCAAAATGGTTAATATAGCACCATCTTTCGCAGTCAAATTAAAAATCAAAGAAAAAATAATCGATCTACATTCACAGAACGAGAGGAAATCCATTACGAAAATAATCGTACATTCCATAAGTATTTCTGTTGTAGCGTTTCCACATATACCTACTTCAGTTGTGAAATCTCATGTTTTTTTTTTCATTTCATTATTTCATGTCGTCTTCATCCCTGTACTAAAATGACATGGTCGTCTGCTATGTAGTTTCGTCAAAGCTTCAGATAATTTATTTGAACTATATGTCCAGCCTTTATTCTTGGCAAATCCTTCCAGTTCAGAAACTCACACAAATCACTTCCCAGAATAACAATATAATTGAAGCAGCTTATTTGGAAACCATAACGTTTGTTTACTCATTCCCGCACATTTATTGAAACTAAGTGCAATGGAGCACTCCTTTGAGTAAATTAGCTTTCATTGCCCATAAACAAGTATAGAGCTCGAGCCAATTAACACTTGGGACGTTCGATTTTATTACTTTTCGTAAATTTACTGCGAAGATGTTCAAAGCGTAACGATGCCCTTTTCTTTCGTCGAGCTCTGCAATATTACTTTTTTCATCTGTCATAAAATGGATCTTTCGATAAATATTTTTTACAAAAAATTGGACCGACGTTATAGTTGATGCACTGAAAAGTATAAAATAATATTACTTCTATTGGTGATAGTACTTTTGAAGTTGTGCAGTTGCAGTTAGATTGATAGCTTTTGGCACCAACTTCACAAGTACCATCACCAATAGAAGTAATATTATTTTATACTTTTCAGTGCATCAACTATAACGTCGGTCCAATTTTTTGTAAAAAATATTTATTTTACACTTTTGAGTGTAACATTAGTCCCGAAAATCGTTGAACGTTCACTATACCATATCAATGAAGATAATACTTATCCTATTACCCACGTATATTCCTTGCATGTAGTGGTTATTATTGAGATCTCAGAACATCGCGGCGGAAATACGCTTGAATATTTTAGTTGTTACCATTTAACACCGATTTAACTCGAAAACCGTAATTCTAAGGAAAAAATGTTCATTATAAATGTTGCTACAAATAATTATATCTTTCATGTAGTATCGAAAAATTTTCAATTTTCGAAAGAAATTGTCCTCTCCACATAGCAATAATACATATTTAACATGCGTCTATCTCGAAAACCGTAACACTTTTGAAAAAATGTTCAATTTAAACGTTTCCGGATATTGTCCTATCTTTAATTATACCAACTCAGATTTTCGATTTTCGAGAAAATTCGCTCCCACCACCCCTTCGGGGGCGGTTTTCGGAGGGAAGGAGATTTCGGATTTGCGTTTTTATGAATATGGGACCATTTCTCAATCCCCTTCTTTCAAATGAATCCAAAATCATCAAAATCGGAGATCGTCTACTATATAAAAGGCGCGCACGAACCAAAAAAAAAAAAAAAAAAAAAAAAAAAAAAAAAAAAAAAAAATAAAGCAGACAGTCGAATTGTATACCTCCTCCGTTCGGGGTTCGTCGGTCAAAAATAACCCAATCCTTAAATGCATGAGAGACGACAGCTTTGTTATTAATCTTGTAGATGCGAAAAACAACTCCTTCGACCCTTAGCCCGGCAGAAAAATGATGTCATAATTTTTAGAATGTGAAAAGCCTTAATTATTGCAAATAAATAAAAGCATAATATGGTACAATTCAAATTGGATGATATTTTGAATTCTTATGAGTCGTAAGATATTTTTATTCTTTCATTTTCATCGATATTGGCATCTCTTCTAAGGTTTCTGGAATATCTTTTGGTAGATTTAATTTGAACTTTCCCTCATCTTTTCTCTCAACCTTGTAAATAGCGTTTGCATGACATGAATAATAACTTCGACTTCACAAGATGACTTACTAAAAATTATGAAAGAACAACACATACCTTTGTCAAAGATTGCTTAATCTTTGGCTATGTCAAAGATTAGAAACTAATGTATATGCCTATGTAATGTGAATATCTTACAGATTTTGTAGTTTTGCCAGGAATGATGTATCCGCTATCTGTTGATATAAGACTCCTTATGATTCACTCACAAAAAAGTAACTATCGGAGATCGTAAAAATTGTGCTTTTTGGGCAGTGTAAAAACTAGACATTAATTACATCACAGAGAACCACAAATGAACAATAAGTAAAATTATACATAGCTTCGTCAGTATTCGTATTGTTTATCATCTTCTTTCATCGATAAACTCGTCTGTCAATTTGTTATAAGTAACACTAGAACATGAAAAAAATATTTGATAAATGATTTCGGGGGCCTTAACCCTGAAATTGGATAATAATAATAATAATAATCTTTATTAATAGCATATTGGCTAGTAGTATACTAAAAGTGACTTGACAAACCATATTTAAAAATAATTTCCAAAAAAAACATGAAAATACATTCTATAAAATGTAATATTACACTAAATATCAATATTTTTTATACTATATATTTTGCAAGATTTTTCAAATTATGACAGATGATCGGCATTCCCAACATTTTCAGGTAAATCATTATATTGTTTTAACCCTTTATAAAATATACTATTTTGACTAAATTTATGTTTAGCTTCAACGAGTTGTTATTTTACCAATTTAATATATTGCTCAGTTCATCATTCAAAGTCTGTACTATTTCATCAGTCCTATCCCCTATCAAATATACAGTTGTTTCATCAGCAAATAATTGAATTCTACACTTTTTTGAAGTCTTTACAATGTCATTTATATATAGAATAAAGAGAGTAGGTCCTAACACAGTTCGTTGAGATACACGTTGTTTTTTGACCGACCAACCCCGAACGGAGGAGGTATACAATTCGACTGTGCTTTTCTTTGGGTTTGTGCGCGCCTTTCATATAGTAATCGTACTCCGATTTTGATGATTTTTGATTCATTTGAAAGAGGAGACTTGAGAAATGATCTCATATTTATAAAAACGGGAATCCGACATCTCCTTCTCTCCGAAAACCGACCCCGAAGGGGGTGGAGTGGACAAATTTTCACGAAAATTGAAAATCTGAGCTGGTATAATTAAAGATACGACAATATCCGGAAACGTTCAAATTGAACATTTTTTCAAAAAAGTAACGGTTTTTGAAATAGAGGCATTCTCAAATATATGTATTTTTGCTAAGTGGAGAGGACGATTTCTGTCGAAAATTGAAAATCTGTGGGCAGTACATGAAAGACATACTTATTTGTAGCAACATTTATAATGAACTTTCCTTAGAGTTACGGTTTTCGAGTTAAATCGGTGTTAAAATGGTAACAACTAAAATACTTAAGCGTATTTCCGCAGCGATGTTTTGAGATCTCAATAATAACAACTACAAGTAAAGAATATAGACGTGGATAATAGGATAAGTACTATCTTCATTGGTATTAGTGAACGTTCAACGATTTTCGTGACTAATGTTACACTCAAAAGTGTGAAATAAATATTTCTTACAAACAGTACTGTTAATTCTAGGATTGTAGGTCCGAACCCATATTTTACACCACAGTAAAGTTCTGTCAATTGTTTCAAAGGCACGTTTCCAGTTAAACAATACACTTTGTACAGCAGTTTTACATGATTTTTGCCTAGAGCCTGACTGGTAGTCACTTAAAATCTTTTTGTTCTCAAAATATTTCACTATCTGATTATATTTCAAGAAGTTTTTCATAAGGGGTACGTAGCTGCGGGTCGAATTCCGAGGAGATCGAAATCCTTGTACATCGAATTCCGAGGACACCGAATTCCGAGCTGACCGAAACTTATCCCCGCTCCAACAGAGCCATTTGACAAATACATACCCTCTTAGAGGCTAGAGAGTAAGCCACACCCACCAATATGAAGTTGTTTCCAATCACAGAAGGGTGTGGATAGGGCATGACAACGTAAACTGCCAAAGTGCCAATTGTAAGAAAAATTGGATTAGCAATAAAAATATTTTGTATGAGCTTGTTGTTACTATATTTAACCACTTCATTTTACAATCAATATTTTCAATAATTGTGCAGAATAAATTAATATGCAGTGTGATGAAATGATGCCCAAATCCTAATAAACATATGTCTAAAACTGCTCGATATTAAATATACAAACATGGTATGGTCACAGACATTTTGAATTAGATTATCTGATTGTATACAAAAAAACATGCATCTGCCAGATAACCTTTTTGTCATATCTAGAAATCCCAGACCTATCAGTGTTTTGGAATATAAGAACTACTGCAGTGGATACCAACCAGACTTCTTTGACAATTTGCCCCATTGCAATCAAATTCAACATAATGAAAATTTTGAAGATTTTTATTAAAGCTACCATAAGAGCGTCATAATCAGCTACACTTTTAGAAATTCTGGCTAATTTTTATGTTCATTGCTTTCTTATGTGTTATTAGAATTTTTAATTTTTATGTTCATTATATTGTTTGAATTTATGTTTTTTTTATTATTATAAATGAGTATTTTTTGTCTTAATCATGCATTAAGCGCAATATTTCTTAAACTTTTGGACAACCGCCTGTATCACAATCTATTCGCAAAGCTCAGTTCTCCAACTTTATTTTTTTCTAATAAAAGAAAAAGAATGTTGTATTGGTTACCAGCATTATTAAATGACTTATTAAATAATTTTGAGGTAAAAAGAAGAATCTTCATGCTTATTGACATGCATACAAAAATTATTTTCGACCATCTCCTTAAAATAGTAGTTTTGTAACATCGGTCTTTAGTGCACTAAACCACATAACAGCAGCTTCTTCTGTATATTTCTACTCTCTACGCAATGTACTCGTATGTCAGCACAGTCGATTTGAGTGGGGATATGTTTCGGTCAGCTCGGAATTCGGTGTCTTCGGATTTCGATGCCCACGGATTTCGACCTCCTCGGAATTCGACGCGCATCTACATTTCGGGTACTATGTTAATAGGTCTAGATTCTTCACAATTTATAGTACCTATTCCTAATTTTTTCAATGGGGATAACCATACTGTTCTTCCAATGTCTTGGAGAAATTCCATACTTTAAACTACTGTTAATTGTGTTAAGAAATTTTTCTCCGATCGTTTCAAAGGCGTTATTTAGAATTTGTACTGTGATTGCATCCAAATTGTTTAATCTGAACATTTCTAACTTATTGAAGTTTTCCATTTTACACTTAACCTCTATGCTATTAACTAACATATGTGCCTTGTTTGGTATTATATTTTGAACAATTTCTTTCATACTGTCCAGGAAAAACTCATTGAAATGTTCACTTAGTTATTTTCCAGCTAATCTTTTATTATTAAAATACTATTTTGGTTTTAAGATCATCAATACGATCGCAATTATATTTCAGATTTATAGATTTGAAAGTAATACACAAGATTATTTGTAGAAACATTTCCAATTATGTGGAGTTATTGTGTAAAATGGATCCATCAGTCAAACCGTATTTATTAATTGCTTTACAGTCACAAGACACTTGTTCATCGCTCGTTTTTTAGATTCTTGCATATCTGAAATGGGAGTTTGAAGCATCTCGATATTGATAGAATTTACTGCATCCCAATATGAGATGGTATCCAGTGGAACTTTGTTGACTCTGCTCGCTTGTTTCCATTGTACTTACTGTTGAAATCCATAATGGAAGGTTTAGTTTTGGGGCTGAGCTCTCCAAAGCTAATACTAGCGCTATTTGGGTGTTCAAAGACAATGTTCACGGCTAGATGTGTGGCCACATTATATTCGGCAAGATCTCATGGTACCCAAACCCAAACAACCTTTTTTATTTTTTTCCATACCTATTGGTCCCGCCTAATCCGCTATACAGCTAAGTCAGTTGGGTGAAAGGTGAACTGGTCCTAATTTTCCGAGCGAAACATATGATGGGTTGTATAGAGCTCTTGTGTTGTCATGTTTTAGATATAGGTAAGCTAAATCTACACCAAAGATTGAGTCGTGAAATATTGTCTAAGAATTACGGGTTTTATTATTATTTTATCATTACTGAAGCAAGGAGTTTCTATGGGTTCTAAGTATTTTTTCGATAACAAATTTGTGGATGATAAAAAATATATAAATGTACGCACCCCATGTGAGAGATAAGTGAAATATCATCTGACACCCCACAAGTTTCTGATTGAGATATGCCATTAAAAAAACCAAAGATCCTATAAGCAGACGAGATAAAAAAAAATCAAATGCTTGCGACGTACGCCCTTTCTCATATACGCGACGACATATTGAGATTTAGATCGAGTCGCCAGATTTAACATATGTTTAACCACTTCAAACATATCAGAACTGACAAGAGTTAGAGGTTTTAAGAATATTTATACTACAGGGATATTATTCTCTCATAAAAATGTCTATTCACATTTGCTGTATATAACGTATTCAAAAAAGGTACAAAAAAACAATGCGTTTTCAACATGATTTAAAAAAAATAGGCTGTGACAGACGAACGGACAAAGGAGTAAATGATAGGTTAAACTGAGGTTCTCGTTTAATGTGATGAATGTTCGCTGAAGTTTAAGACAACCATTTCTAATGGAGACATTCAAATTATTGTATGTTTAAAAAAAGGTGGAGGTATACAATTCGGTTGTGTTTGCATTTTATATGTATCGCTGTTCGCTTGTTTTGCATAGAAAAAAACTCAAATCCAAAATCTCCTTCCCTCCAAAAACCGCCTCCGAAGAGGGTAGAGCAATTTTTCTCGAAAATCAAAAATCTGAGACGACAGAACTAGATATGGTTATGTCTGAAATATCTATTTCCGCCACGATCTTTTGAGATCTCTGAATAATAACAAGTACAAGCAAATAATGTACATGGCTAATGAGATAAGTACTATCTTCGTTGCTATTAGTGAACGCTAAACGATTTTCATGACTAATATTACACTCAAAAGTGTGAATGAAAAATTTTTTTACCAAAAATTGGACCGATTTTATTAAGTGGGGCAATGAAAAATACAAAATAAGATTGATTCTATTGGTGCTGGTACTTTTGAAGCTTGAGACAAAAATATTCTATCTAACTACAATTGCACCAACTTCAAAAGTGCCAGCACCAAAAGAATTAATATTATTTTGTATTTTTCAGTGCACTAACTAATAAAGTCTGTCTAAATTTTGGTAAAAAATATTTATTAACGCAATAAGAAGGACTCTACCAAATTGAAATCAAATCAATAGAACATTGGTCTATCCGTTTGCGAGATGATCATGTCACAGACAGGCAGACCAATGAGTGGGAATATTTTTTTGAACTCACGAGACTTTGAAAATCAATCCTTCTTCTGGTGGAACCGTTTTGTCAAAATGTCCTCTTGACTAGAAGAATGGAAACAAGTATGATTCGGATTTGGGTCAAATAAAGCTCTTTGTCTTCTTGTCTTACAATAGTTTCAATTATTTCGAACTTCACTGATTTTGTTATGCTACTGAAAACTATTTTCTTAGCTACAATATAAAAGTTCATTCCTTAATTGATTTTCTTTAAAAATAGACACCTATTACATAGAAGAGTAACAATTTTCCTGGTTTAATGCACCAACAACCCACTGTGACTGTGTCGTCCAGTTTCTCCGTAAACGTGAAGATCTTACGGGTAGATGAGCTACTGAAAACAGAAGCACACTTCTTTATTTCTTTCATTCGTGGCACGCACTCTGCAAGATGCGCTTCTCTTCCCTTATTAGAGGCTAGAGGACTAGAACGTTAAGTGCTGTCGAGCGTTGTTCTTGTGTCTTGGTGCATACAAAAAAAACAAAAGTGGAAGAAAATAACAAAAAAAACAACAGATTTGTTGTGGTGGTTCGTTATCGTAAATTGGTTCGTATAGAAGAGTGATTTATTTGTACGTCTCGTGTGTGTCGTACAGTGGGTGTATTCTGCTACTTGATAGAAAAGTGAAGTGAGTTATGAGGTGATTTTTTTAACCATGCCTCTTAAAGTTGTATATTCTCGAACATACATTTGTATTTTCGAATATAGGAATTCGATCTTCATTTGAGACGGGTGTTATCTTTGTTCTAAATTTATTCATGAGGAGAATAGGCTGCCACATTGAAAGGCCTGTCGGCATGTAGCCAGTTTTTATAGGACAAAGAAATTAATTTTCATTCATATATATATGATAATTTTATCATTTCTATCATATAGAGATAGAGATTTTCTGACACAAAACAGAACTAGTAACGCGATTAAGTTTTTTCAGTTTTTCCAATAACAATTTAAAACCCTAACAAGATCCCTCTGGTATCTGTCCATCTGGCTATTTTCCTCGAATCTAGAGAACGGAGAATTTTGAAATACTGATACCTACTGATTCTGGGGGTTAATTTTTTTGAAGCAAATTAGAAAAATAAAAGAAATATTTTCTTGAAAGGCATCATGTTACAAATCAAATAAAAGTGTTTGTTATGTTTGTAATTATAGAATTAATAGTTACAAAATTTGTATACAAAAATTGGCCATTCGTCACTTATCTGTCATAGAACTGACCGTAAAATCTTGAAAAATTGGAGAATATAGGCTTTCACACAAACTTTACAGCAAAATCTATTCAAATATCCCTCTCAATTAGAGCTCGCATATGACTATTTCTTTTTATCTTTGGAATCATCCCTTATTTATAGACAAAATTATCGAAGATAATATATACTTTGACATTTTTTAGAGTTTTATCCAATGAAAAAACCGAAACCTTCACGTGTCTATCATTCAGTGTGATCCTAAATACAAAACATTAGCCTGGCCAGGCTTAAATTATGTCATCAGTCATCGTCATATTCCTATATTGAGTCCATATATCTGTCAATTAGCAACTGCCATTTTAACCCCGCTAATGTTTTGAATTTGGGAACAGCCAGTATGTAACGGAAAACGGAATTTTTCAACTTAATTTTGACAACTTGTAGACGTCCGATTGACATGAAAATTTAACCTTATATAAAAGACCGATACAATAATTTATTAACATTATCATAGTATCCTGAACAGAATCACCAGGATAAAATAAAATATTTATATCTTAATTACAGTTTAATAAAAGTATATACTATTTCTTATTCATAAATTGACAGCTCTTTAAGAAGTTATATTTTAAGTCACATTGATGACAATCGTTGGTATACGCAGCTCAATAAAATATTTATATCTTAATTACAGTTTAATAAAAGTATATACTATTTCTTATTCATAAATTGACAGCTCTTTAAGAAGTTATATTTTAAGTCACATTGATGACAATCGTTGGTATATGCAGCTCAAGAAGACTATAAACAGGAGATTAAACTCGTCCAAGAAATCGTGTAAAATTTCATACGCATATCTTTTGTAAATGCGTCTTTGCGCACCATGCCGTGCGCAACAAGCTCCTCTCGCTTAAAAAAGACAGCAGATCATGATCACGAAGATAAATAAAGAGAACAAATATTTAAAGTAATTGTCAACATGTTCGTCAGTGTTCGTCGTACACGAGGCCACGCCCCCGATATGTAACTTCGGTAATCTTATGTGGCTACATAGAAAAGCATAGGAAGTTTACTCTCCTGCTTCCAGTCTTCTTGATGCAGTTAAAGGAATTTAGAAGTACCGACACGCCGATAAATATTCGATAAAATAAGAAATCGAGCATCTTGATTATAGTACTTCAACTTTGTAGGTTTAAAAAAGAAAATAAGACGAAAACTAAAAAAACACGATCTAATAACAACTCAAACCAAAAAGTTAAAAATAATTTTGAAATATAACGAATTTGATTCGATTTTTCATGTTATTTACTAAATAACAACATTACACAAAAATATTTTTTCTTGTAGAAAATACAATTATTGTGCAAATAATAATAAAATATTTCAATTATTCAGATTTTTGATTGTGTATAGTTTTTCTTAGTATTCATTAACGTTTTCTTAATTGATAAAATTATTATTATTTACCATGATGAATCAAAAGTGTGAAATAAATAAATCAAAAACTAGGACAGATTCCATTCGATGATGCACTAAAAACAATAAAATATTAAAACATAATGTAAGGTTTTATTAATGAGCTATAGTCTTTACCTAATTATATTAGAGGATACAAGCGGTAGCAATCTGACGATTTTCCTTTCCTTGAAAATCTGCAACAAAAGGCTTATTATTGGTGTTCATATTTATAATTTTCCCATTTCCTCGACGCTCATTTCGTTTCTCAGAAAATATATTATCACAAAAACTTAGTAGATACATTCCTTATTTTCAAGCGCTAATGAATCGCATTAATAACGTAGATATTTTTAATGGAACATGGATTCCACAATTCTAGAGATACATGTTTTATTAAATTGGAAAAACAAATCTTTGGAAAATATGTTTGATATTTTTATCAAATATTATCAATATGAAAAAGATGTACTTGAAGGCATAGGTACATATTAATGGACCGAATTCCCAAACGGAGGAGGTTGACAATTCGACTGGGTGCTTTTTTATTGTACGGGCGCTTCGTGTAGGTAGTAAACGCGCTTTTCATAAAAAAAATAAATAAGAGAGTTGCAAAATGTACCCATGATAAAATCCAGCATCTCCTTCAACCCAAACTGTCCTCGAAAGGGGCGGCAGGGATAATTTTTTCCGAAATTCGACATTTTGGGCGGTAAAGTCTGAAATATGTGTATTTCCGCGATATTTTGAGATATCTGAATAATATAAGAATATACGTGGGTAATAGGATAGGTACTATCTTCTTTGGTATAAGTGAACGTTCAACGATTTTGATGACTAATGAAACATTCAAAACTGTGAAATAAATATTTTTTGAAAAATACAAAATAATATTAATTCTAATAACTAATAATAACGTCGGTCCAATTGTTTGTAAAAAAATATTTATATTAAACTTTTAAGTTAGTTACGAAAATCGTTGAACGTTCACTAATACCAACGAAGATAGTAAATACTTATCCTTTTATCCACGTATATTCTTTGCTTGTAGTTCTTATTGCTATTGAGATCTCAAAATATCGCTGCGGAAATACGCAAGTATTTTTGACCGACGAACCCCGAACGGAAGAGGAATTCGACTGTCTACTTTTTTTGGTTTGTTCGCGCGTTTTATATAGTAATCGTACTCTGATTTTGATGATTTTTGATTCATTGGAAAGAGGAGGCTTGAGAAATAGTCCCATAAAAACGCAAATCCGAAATCTTCTTCCCTACCAAATTTTCTCGAAAATCGAAAATTTACGGTGGTATGATAGAGATAGGACAAGTCCGGAAACATTTAAATAGAAGATTTTTCAAATGAGTTACGGTTTTCGAGCTAGATACATGTTAAATTCTCAAATAAGAGTATTTTTGCTATGTGGAGAGGGTGATTTCTTTCTAAAATTGAAAATCTGTGGACATTACTTGAAAGACCTAAATAAATGTAGCAACATTACAGCGGTGGTAAAATGGTAACATCTCAAATACTTATGCGTATTTCCGCAGCAATGTTTTGAGATTTCAACAATAGCAACTACAACAAAGAATATACGTGGGTAATAAAATAAGTACTATCTTCATTGGCATTAGTAAACGTTCAACGATTTTCGTGAGTAATGTTACACTCAAAAGTGTGAAATAAATATTTTTTACAAAAATTGGACCGACATTATTAGTTGGTGCTCTGACAAAATACAAACTAATATTAATTCTATTGGTGCTGGTACTTGTGAAGTTGGTGCCAAAAGTTATCAATCTAACTGCAACTGCCCAACTTCAAAAGTAACAGCACCTATAATATAGAATTAATATTTTTTTGTATTTTTCAGTGCACCAACTAATAATGTCGGTCCAATTTTGTGTAAAAAAATTTTAGGAGTTACCATTTTACCACCGCTGTAATTCGAAAACCGTAACTCTAAGGAAAAAAAATCATTATAAATGTTGCTACAAATAATTAGATCTTTCATGTAGTACCCACAGATTTTCTGTTTCCGAAAGAAATCGCCCTTACCACAAAGCGAAAATACACATATTTGAGAATCTAACATGCCTCCAACTCGAAAACCGTAACTCTTTTGAAAAAATGTTCATTATAAACATTTCGGGATATTGTCCTCTATTTAATTCTCCCGGCTCAGATTTTCAATTTTCGAAAAAAATTGCCCCTTCCACCCCTTTCGGAGGCGCTTTTTTGGAAGGAAGGAGATTTTGGATTTGAGTTCTTACGAATATGGGACCATTTCGCATCACTACTCTTGTCAATAAAAACGAATCACTCAAATGCGATCATACATAAAAAGCAGGCATACAGTTGACTTGTAAACATCCTCCGTTTGGGAAGTCGGTCAAAAAAATTTACGAGTATAGGATGTCTATGCAAAATTTCATATTTGAATAACCTAGCCACTGATAGACTGATAACCTGAAAAATAACGGGAACCCACAAACGTTGTCATGTTGAATAAATAATAATAATATGAACTCGTGAAAACGTGTAACATCAAATTACCTTGATGATTTTTTTTTTCACTAGGCGAGCCACTTAGTCGAGTTGAGGAGGTATAATTCCAGTGCATATTTGCTTTTTTATGAATGTTCGCGTTTTTTCCTTTTCAAAATCAAATATATCCTTCCCAAAAAAAACACTCCCAGCCAGACGGGTTCTAGGGGGCAGAGATGATCATTACCAATAAGATTTGATTCGGACATTTTTCCAACCATTGAATTGTTTCCGAGTTACAACAGGAGAGTGAAACTATGAAATGTTAATTTAAAGCTATGAAAATTTAAATAACACTAGATGAAAACTCGGCTTCGTTCGGGTGAAATGTGATACATAATACACAATCTTTTACAAAATGTAGGTAGATATTCTTGTAGTTATCGGTTTTCAAGGAATATTAGGCACGGCATAGATTCGTATAGCATAGTTCATTGTGTTTAATAAGTATAATACATTAAACTGCAAAAGTTTTTACATAAACATTTTTTATTTAAAATCAACTTTCACAACAAACTAACATAAATTAAGAAAATAAAGAGCTTTCAAGGTTTATTTTCTGTAAACCTCTCGGTTTTAAGCACTCAGTATTGTAGGATTGACAGCACATATGCGATTTACATCAAAGTTTATTGACGTTGATTGAGCTGTTAAAACCATTAGAATTTAACAAAATACTCGATAATCCGAATTTGGCGGATATATGTTATATATATTGAAATCATTATTTTTTATGTTTTATTATTCAGGTAAGGTGTCAATTGAGTCTACCGTACCCCTTGACGGAATTATTAATATTGATATGGTCAAAAAAATGTTTTCATTAGCCGCTTCTTCGACTTTTTGTTCAACGTTGAAACTTTGCAAACAAGCTGGATTTTTCATTGGTGAAATTTCCCATCTTGTGGCAAGTATCTTTTCTTCATCCAAGACGAGTTTTATAAAAAAATCTAAGGTCTAAAATGAAAAAAATTACCGAAACCACTGCACAAAAAGCTATTTCCTAATTGGAAAATGATTTGTTCATGTACCAAAATGAAATGTGTTTCATAATAACTATAAAACTAATCCCAGACGTTTCAAATAACATCTGTAAGTGATTAATATTAAATTTCACTATGATTTTAACATACAGCCTTTCAGTTAACCAAGACTATCATAATATATCAATTTCAAGCAAGCTCCTACCCTCCCTTTTTTTAAAACTTGATTGAAATGCTGGAATAACACAACATTTTTTCAGACTGAATAAAGAACCATAAGATGACATTAAGAGAATTTGTGAAAGAAGTAATAATGTCTAATAATAGTAGACATGTATCTACTGGAAGTAATACTTCATGAATCTTATTTAAGGCTAATTAGCATACATACATAAGATGAATAATTAAAAATAATGAAAATCCGCCAAAGCTAGTGTCTCAGATCATTAATCATCATAATACGTAGGTATATATATTTATTTTTGAGTCACTGATTCTCAGGCCAAGTTTTTAACTTATTTCAATTTTCCATGAATGCCAGACTAAATAGCGAAAAAAAACTTTTGGCTGTTATTTTACATAAATAATTAGATATAGAATATTAATATCGAATGTTTAAAAATGGGGAATACTGCAATTACTTGCTTGATGTCCATTGATACAAACATTTTAAGTTTATAGATACTGATATAAGTAGTCATTATAAAATTAACTTAGAAAGTACCCCACGCTTTTTACATTAAAATGATATCTTAATTATTTTCAAATTTTTAGTTTGGTGTGCTATTAAAGCGATTCACGAATGTAGGGAGTGAGATATAGACAATCATAATCATATAGGTATACGAGAACGGTATGGAACCCTCCACTAAATAGTCTTAAACACCATCGCAAATCCTCCAACACATATTCATATCGGATATTCTACAAAAATCCACCCATAAAGCTCCGAGAGGTATAGGTATGAAACCCTTCATCAAAAAATGCTACTCGCACGTACACAACTATAAGTATGAAACCTTTCATCGAAAAATCCCACTCGCAAATCCTCCAACACATATGCATATCGGATATTCTACAAAAATCCACCAATAAAGCTCCGAGAGGTATAGGTATGAAACCCTTCATCAAAAAATGCTACTCGCACGTACACAACTATAAGTATGAAACCTTTCATCGAAAAATCCCACTCGCGTACACAACATCACAAAACATCCTAACCCACATATAGATAGAAATTTCCACGAAAATTCATCCAGAAATCAAAAACCCCCATAGGTATGGAACCCTCCACCAAAGAGTCTCACTCGCACTTACGCACAATCACATATCCTTCCAACTAACATGCATATTGAAAATTCCACGAGAATCCATCCATAGAGCTCAGAGATATAGGTATGGAACCCCCATCAAGGAGTCGTACTTGCACCTACACATGAAATTATTGCATTGTCACCAGTCATTGATAGGTGTGCAAAGTTTAAAGAAAATCGGGTAGCTCAAAGTAGTGCAAAATCGAGCTCAAAAACTTTGATTACATGCAAACAAACATACAAGTGAAGCTAATAAAAGCGTGTTAAAAAATCTCATTTTTCACGAGATAATGACGTCCGAAAATCACTATTTTTATCACTGACTGACTCACGCCTAGAAAGTTTTGATCACTTCCAGGAAGTTAAAAAAATTGGTGTGGAGGTAGTCATTACATCGACGGTTAAAGAGGCTACTTTCGAATATTTATAATGTATTGATAACGAATTGATAACTTTATATTGTTTTAAACGATTTTACTCTAAATAACCCATAATGCGTTTTTGCAGTGAGAAGAATCAATTTAAGTGAATAATTTAAAAACCTTTTATATAAATGAAGAGAAAATAAATACATAACAGAAATAATGATGTTCATGCAACAAGCATAAATGTGAAAGAATTCCAAGTTCTTAACAAAAAAGATGCAAGATTATTTTTTGGATAACAACTTAGCTAATAAAAGAAAAGAGATGTGATTGGATATAAATTTTCCTCCTGTCTTGCATAAGATTCTTCAGTTGCTTCTAAGGAACGTTTGTCATATTATTTGCTACTAAATAGTTCGAGTTGTTATCCAGGTACTATTCTTGCAGATTTCTTTTGTTATGAACTTGATTTTCTTTTATATTTTTGGTTTTTGTTGAAATGTTCTTATTTGTAAAATTATCCACAATTTTAAAAAATGCCTCGTTTTTGACATTAGTCAGACAGACAGATTACATAGGTTTTACCATTCTCGATTCTATTACGTTATTTTTATTTTTTCATTGTACCAACTAATAACGTTGGTCCAATTTTTTGTAAAAAATATTTATTGTGGATTGCAAATCAAAAATGATCTTTCAGAAATATCGACAAAATTAAAAACAATGAATTCAATATATTTTATGAAATTCAGCTTGTTGCTATGTTACCGTAGAACAGAATCTTCGGGAGTTAGATTTTTATCTAGTTTGAAATGTAAATTTACTATGAGCTCATAGTACCCACCTGCACAACCCTCGGACGAATCTGTAGATTAAAATTCTTTACTATAAAAACTTTCTTAATTTCCGATCTCATGTTTTGATTATTTTTACAGGAAATTCCGATCTGATTCCATGCTCAACCTTCAATCAAACTTCGCCTCAGGGTCGTGCTCACTTCACCAACGCCATGGGGACCTCAATGGTGAGGTCAGAGGAAATCTCCGGTCTACCACGTGATTTTATTGACGATGCTATGCTTGAAATTGAATACTCTCTTCCCGATTATGGTAAGAACTAACAAAGTCAGAAGAATATCCTCTTTGCTTCTTGTCACGGATGCATGGATATTTTCAGGCTCCCAAAATTCATTGTGCATCACCACAAAAGTAACGGAAGTTAGGGTGGAAAGAGTCGATGGATCTCTTGGTATCACACTTCGTGGAGGTTTGATGCCCGATCATCCCAATTTGAGCAGACCTCTAGTCATTACCCAAGTCCGAAAGAATGGCTCTGCCCACAGGTATGATCTATTTGCTCAATATCCTTTTAATGTCTAATTCAATTTCCTCCAGGACTGGATTGGTTCGCGTTGGTGATCGCCTTCTGAAAGTCGACCATCATTCTTTGATCAACAAGACCTTATTGGAGGCACAACAGATTCTCAAAGAATGTACCCAAGACTGTCGTTCCGGTACCACCACGAATCTAACCATTGAGTACGATGTCAGCGTTATGGAATCGGTTAGATATGCAAATGGGCCACTACTTTTGGAAATTGAGAGACAAAGCGAAGAGGAATTTGGTTTGATATTGTCGAATGTTTGTGAAAAAGAACGAGAAGATATACTCGGCTTGGGCGGTAAGATTTCTTAATGTAACCATATGAGCATTGTCAGACAAAAAATACTGATCTAGGAGGTGGATTGTACATAGAAAGAGTGATTCCTGCAAGTACTGCCGAGCGTTGTGGTGCTCTTTGTGTTGGTGATCGTCTTTTGGCCATCGATGATGTTACAATACCTTCACATTGCGCTACAGAGGCACAGCGCATGTTGAGGCGTGCCAACAGGTTGCAGATTCTACCAGCTCATGCCTCTATGAGATCTTCGTCGCGGTCTACCAACCGGGACGTTCCACAAAGTCCACAAATGAGTGAGTTACGTTTATGGAATTTTATTGAAGTTGATATTTATGTTTCTTTTTTTTTCAGGTCAATATGGACCCAGTAAAAGTCCAGCAAACTTCAGTACGTGGAATTCCAAGAGGTCATTGAATAACAGAAATCGGTTGAATAGGCAGAGCTCCATTCACAAGTCAATCGATGGAGATTTTGGTAAGCAATAAATACATTACTATTACTTACCACTTACTTACTACTTAATCTGTTGAGTTTTCGCGAACTAAATAAAAAATAAATACAACATTTAAGGAGATTTATTGTGCAAATCTTCTTCTTGCCTTTTCACACCACCATATTTAGCTATCCAGTACTGGACAATATTAATGAAAAACATCCATGACATAATGTAAATGGCGCAAGACATTACAATAAAGTCCCAATCGTTCTTCGGTTGCTTTAGAATAATGATAAGGATATAACTGCCCAAAAGTATACGCACTGCTGTAAATACAATGAAAAATGCTGTCTCAATGGAAAAAAACAGTATAGAACTTGGGGTGCCTTCATTTTTTATAAACCATCTGACCTAAAAATATAATTATACAATTACATGCATAAATGAGAATAAATAGAAATTGAGTAGAGCAAATATTCACCTGGAGAAAAGGATTTGTAACCTCCATACAACCTAGAGCACAAGTAGCTTGTGCCCCTGAGTATCCCTTGAACAACATTCTGAACAGAGCTAGAACACTATAGACATGATGAGCTATAATCAATAGGCCATCTGGTTGATGTTTAAGGCACCATACTAGATCATGAATGAAATAACCTAAGCTTACAACTAGAACAAATGCCTGAAAAAGAAAAAAATGATGACATAAATTCTGAAATAGAACCATAGTAAGTAAACAATAAAGAATGTTTAATTTTGACGATCATTCAAGAGTTATGAAGGATTATAGTTGCAGCTACCTGAGTATAACTCGTCTTCCATTCTGGATGTTGAAAGGGTGAATCAATAACAAAACACTGATTAATTCCAATAAAAGCCACTACGAAACCATGTAGCAAGGCAATGATTCGACAGCAAAACTCTGGACTTTTGTTGGAGCAATACCATCTGGTTAGGCCATAGTTCGTTCGCCAGAAAAATGTACTAATCACTACAGCCAAGTATGATTCGTAATTGATGTGATTGTCTTTCTTCAAGCTCTCCAGCATCTTTTTTTGGTACTGGAGATCTGTTGTGTCATCTGGAATTTTGAATTTGGTTATCTTCACAATGTCTCGAATGGCAGTTCATGCCAAAATGACATCGCCTCGAGAACTAGACTAGTACTGTTCATAGCATTTAAATAAATAAACTGAAAAATATTTGAACCATATTCAAAGGTTCATAGTGAACTGGAAATGGAAATTACGTTTTAATGAGTTGAGGTAGGTATAGATACGTTGCAATTTTTGTATATTAATGATAAATTTATATTACATATTTTACATATAAAGTGTTGTCTTGGTTGTTTTTTTCATGTTTTGCGCAATGCATACAATTATGTTGAAACAACAATTCAACCTAAATATTTTGATAAATGGCCGAGTATCTACAACATTTTATTTTAATATTTTTGATGAACCTGAAAAAAAAAACAAACATTACCTGAACTTCCATTGTCATTTATAATTATGTATCCAAGAAATGAAACTTCTACATTTCTTGCTAAGATATCCCGTATATTTTCAGAAATCAATTAGTTTTTAACGATAAGTTGATGTAAAACATTTGAAAAATGATTAGCGCTATAATTTCAGTTGAAAATAAATTATTTTCCCATTTATTTTTCTTCTGTATGTATGTAATTTGTCAAACAGATAAGTTGTCAAATTAATTTAATTTTAAGCGTTTACCGAGGAGACATAAAAAGTTTTTCCGAATTGCTTTCAAAATATGTATGTAAGAACTTAGAACTTTGAAATTAAGCTAAAGTGCTCCCTAGACTGAAATATTTTTACGCGAAACATAAAATCAGTCAACCTCAAGTTCATGATCAAGCCATATCTATAGTTATTTATTATGGAGTTACGATTTCGTTGCAAGTGATAAGCGAAGTTTTTGTTTCTTCAATGTTTAGATTCTTATTTTTGGTAATTTTGGCTCTTTTTCAAACCCATGATTTGAAAATGTATGATAAAACTAAAATTTACTGAATCTTGAATAACGTAGGAAGCAACAGCTGCTGCAGTTACACCAACAGTTTATCAGGAGTATCCCATCCTGAAACACTAACGGTCACATTGAATTTCGAAAGGGGTGTGGGATATGGGTTTGCCGTAGCAGTCGGGGAACACGTTGAAAATCGACCAGCTGACATTCTGATCTCATGGATAGCCCCAGATTCTCCAGCATACAGGTATTTTTTCAAAAATAATACTGCTTTAGAAATTATACTTTATAGGTAAGTAAGTACCTCAGCATTTTCAATATCAAACAGAAGAGATTAATTTCAGACTATTCCATAAACGAGATTCTGATATTCACAGTAGTTTCTAATAGTGTAAAAAATATAACCAACTTCATTGGTTAGTGCCCTGGAAAATTCGAAATAATAGTTACTAGTAATTGCCCATTGGTCGAAATTCGACCGTAATTCATTATATTTAGGAACGAACTGAGGTTTGAACATTATTGAGGTTCTTTTGTCAAAGCGTAAATCTCTATATAATTATTGGATATATTTCTTTGAAATTTATTTATCAATTTCACAGAAGTATGAACGAAAAAAATGCAATGGAAAAAAAACGAACCCAAATCAGCTATAAGCTTTTTAATAAGGGCAACTGCATTAATCATTTCACCATCAGAACATTTGAATTGACAATCCGATATAATGATAACTATAAATGTTTGCTCGACATAAATTTACTTTATTTGATTTAATGTATTTGTCGTCATTTGTGGAGCCATTTCCGACGTTGCTAGAGTTGGCCTCGAGGGTAGCACCCACATATCATTAATCAGTTTCTAGACCGTGAAAAGCTCTTGCTGCCAATTATTATCGAATTTTACGGAGGTTTTTCCGAAATAGCTAGAGTGGAACTCGAGTGTAGCATCCATAAAATATGATGGTATCATCATTCGATTTCTCGACCCCAAAAACCAATTCCTGCAAATTTTATCGAAATATTTTACGCCATTTTCGAGTAAGCTAGTGTGGACCTCGAGGATTTCACTAAACATTTCAACAATAAATTTCACTATCTATTATTCTATATCCATCTATCTACCTATCTCTATCGCGTAATACAGATTAGGGTCTCGCTTATGTACAGTATTTTGACACGTGTCTGATGATGATCCAGCGTCTTCGTTACACTTTTAGTCAGTTAACTCTAGTCGTGTACTCTAGCTATAAGAGCCTCACACTAAAAAATAATGTGATTGTCATTTTCTGTTATTGTACTGTACTAAACTTATAACATTTATTTGTAGATGCGGATGTCTTCAAGTGGGCGATCGTATCCTTGCAGTAAATTATCAATCCAACTTGACATTGCAAGAGATCAACTCAATTCTAGATCTTGGGAATGAACACAACGGCAAGGTAACAATGCAGGTGGAGTTTGACGTTGCTGACAGTGTTGTCCCATCAAGTGGCATATTCACAGTCAAGTTAGCTAAACGAGGACAAGGTCTAGGAATCACTATAACTGGTAATATCAAGATACAGGTGTAAGCAGAGTTTTCATGTATAATAATTTTACTTTCAGCCTCCAAGACGCGACCAGATGAGCCCTTTATTATTTCTGGTCTCCAACGCGGCTCCACTGCGCACCGGACTGGCACCTTGCGATTAGGTGATCGTCTGCTTGCAGTAGATGATCGACCTCTGGATCGGCTCAGGTCTGCCGATGCGGCATACGATGTTTTCCAACGAGCAATCGCAGGAGATGTAGTCTCACTGACTGTGGAGAAAATGGGAGAAGCTTCTGTGGGTCGTAACAATTTAATATTGGAAGAAGAACGAGTTGAATATACTGTTGAGTTGCGAAGAAAGGATGGTCCGCTTGGTGTAACAATAGCCGGAAGTGAAGATTGTAGGGAACCTATCGTTCTGTCAAGATTAACAGAAGGTTTGGAAAATGGGAAAAGTTATAATTATAGGTAATCTTTGGACATTTTTAGGAGGGCTAGCTGAGAGAACAGGTGCACTTCATGTTGGAGATACAATCCTTGCTATAAATGGAGAAAGCTTGGAGAACAAACCTCTGTCGGAAGCCATAAGGTTATTACAATCGTCAGGTGATAGAGTGCAACTAAAAATTGCAAGGAATTTGAAATCCAATGGTAAGGAATTTAGTTATATATCTACTAACTGAATGAAGAATTTGACTCAAGATACATTCCAGATTGCAGTGTGGTGGATCCAAGATGCAGTTATTCTAGTCCAGGTCTCATGAGCATTGACAGTGCTGTTGATTCATGGGACAGCAATACGCTTGACAATCCTAATGACGGTTCCCTAGGTGGGTAAATAATTTTAAAAATGCAATTAAGAAACCCTGAAAAATACAAAATAGTGCCCTAAGTATCTTACTAGGATCATATTCAATTGGGAAAATTCATCGTCTGAGCAAAACTCAAACAAAAAAGTGTTTTGTTTTTTTATGTTGATACATTCTCCGGAATTTAACAGGTATTGACTATTGAACTACTTTTATGAGGCTTCTCCGAATTTTCTCAATGGAAAATGATTTAAGCCGCTCAGTACACCATTTTGAAGAACTTTTCATTTTCTGTAAGATACTATAACGTGGCCCAATAACAATCTACATTAACTTATATAACATTTTAGAATTGAAAGATGCTGAGAGCATTCTCAGCGAGGCTTTGTCCTACCAGGATCATGACAAAGACTTTCGATCATCCGTAACAACATCCACTCTAAAGAAGCGCGATTCCCAACTACAATATTACTCTGACACCGATGAAATGATTTTGTTTCCCAGTCCCTTACCTTTGCCCTGTTACAACTTTAACAATCAACATCCGTCTGTCAATAATAGTAGTAGATTACCAGCCAGCGGCTACAATAGCAAAAGTAATAGTGCCGAAAGTGTCATCACGTGGGAGAATGAAATCTATCATGTAACTCTCTACAAGGATGCCATCTACGACGATTATGGATTCAGCGTAAGTGATGGATTGTACGAAAAAGGTGTTTATGTGAATAGGATAAGGAAAGGAGGACCAGCTGATATTGTGGGATTGCTCAAGCCATACGATCGGATTATTCAGGTCAGATACGACTGTTTTCTTTAGCATAACATTATAAATTTGTCATTTCTCTTCTTTGAATTTAGGTGAATGATGTGAAAACTCAAGATTTTGATTGTTGTTTAACTGTGCCTTTGATTGCATCTGCTGGTGACAGAATTGAGCTAATTATTGCAAGAAATCCATATTTAAATTTGACAGAAAAGGTAAAGTATATAATTATACTTGAGTCAAAAAATATTTTTGGAATTCTTATTTTTAGGACCTCCAACAGGACAATATTTCAAAAAAGTCAATTTCCTTGAGCCAGAATACAATAGTAAAGACTTTGTAATACAATTCCATATATAACGATTATATTAATCAAGATTTATTTATATTTTAGTTAAATCATTTATATATTATATTTATGCCATATAATTTTTCGCAAATAAATAATTTATACAATAAAAACTATATTTTATTTATAAATGTATTTGAATAGGGATAAACTGAAAGATTCACAAGATCAAATCAAACCTGTTGAGTCATATCTTCTGTAAGAACAATTTACAGATCTATAAAGCAGAATAATGTTATCACCACATTTTTTCAGTGAATTTATTGCGCTTGCTGAATAATGAATATTGTAATACACTATTTTTTTTTAATTCTGTAGACTAAAACGTTATTCATTTTCAATGATTTATTTTTTATATACAGCGACTATTTATTATTTACAGTATTACTTCTAGAGCTAAACAAACTCAAAAGTTGAATAATCTCCTTTAACTTTCCCTAACTTAATAGCTAGGCCTGTTATTTCTAAACCTCTCTTGACTAACAGTTACCACACGGGCCTCATCAAGGTTTTCGTATCGTCTCGTCTCGGTTTCAAGACGAGATCGAGACGAGGATGATTTTTTTTTTCGAGACGAGGTCAACAGTTACACTTCGAGATTTTTCGAGATCGAGATTTCTTGATCTCGAAAAAATGCAGTTGCTGCAATAGCTCACAGCTCTTGTTACGTCAGAAAAGCGAAAATAAATGGCTATGTTAGGAAATACATAATTTTAATTTATTTTAAGCATTAGAAAATTAACAATGCATAAAAAAATTGCAAATATAACAAAGAAATAAATATTTTCATAATCTTAAAAAGACACTTAAACTATTAAACACAAAAAATAACTTCAAACACTTAAAAATTAACAAAACATGAGAAAAATAAGATAGACGTAAGAAAAATATAGAAAACATGATTTTTTTTTATTATTGTTCAGATACTCGTAAATATATCTTTGTTATACAGCCAAACAAAGTAAAAATTGAGCCGATTCTCTACTTAATCGACTCTTGAAATATCGAGAATCTCTAATCGAGATCGAGAAATTGTCTTCAAGAAAAACATCAAGACGAGAGTTTGTTAATTTCTAGTCTCGACAATTGAGACGAGACGAGAAATTTCCTCGATAAAACCCTATTTACTTATATCGAGCTTTCTACCTACTGGTCCATTGCTTGCTGCCACATCAAATAGTTTTGCATTTTCTGCTGGATATTGAACTCTAAATTTTCTTGACAAACTTTCCACATTCTCGTCGCATATAACACTCATGTAGTTGCCGCAATACTTCCAATTCCAATAAATCTTCCAATACAAGGCAACTCTATTCGCTTCACTTCCGGACTTCCAGACCACAACTTTATTCAAACATGGATAAGTTTATTTGCGCTGGATGCCATTCGTCGTTTTCTACATAGTCAGCAAAACGCTAATGTTCTTGTCACTTTTCTCTGCGACTACGGAATTGCAGGATCCATTTAAAAGTTACTTACCAGTCAATGAAGGCATTAGCATTAAAACACTTACGACGAAGCTTTTTAGCGAGGATACGCGGCTAGATTTTACTGATAAGAAGTGTATCCAAGACGCTTAATCGTCATCAGACGCGTACAGAAATACTATACCTATATCATGCTCCCTGCTCTATGGTACATTTAGGAGATATAGATAGACAGAAATATAGTAAAATTTGATGTTTAGTTGGACCCTAGAGCTTTTTCGAGAATGGCCGCGCAGATTTCGTAAAAAAATAATAGGAACCTGAATTCAGGCTCAAGAAATCGGTTGGTTAGAATCTAATATTTAATGGGTCTTCGAGGTCCGAGAATAGCTCGTCTAGATTACGATAAAAATTTGCAGCATAGGGTTTTCGGGTTCGAGAAATCGATTGGTGGTAATACGTATTTTATGGGTGCGGTTCTCGAGGTCTATAATAGCTTCTTCGAGACTGGCTCTACAGATTTCGATAGGTAAAAATTTATAGGAATGAGGAAACCAGAGCCGAGAAATCGATTGATAATAAATACTCTCATATTCTAAAGGTGCCGACCTCGAAGTCTACAAAAGCTATTTCGGAAACGGCTCAGCAAATTTCGATAAGAATTTGCAGCCAGAGCTTTTCGGACTTGACATATCGGCTGGTGGTTTTTCCAACTTTGTTCTTTAGAAACGGCCTTCTTATAAAAAACAACATTCAATTGATTTTTGCTCAAAGTCACAAAGTGCAACTGATAGAAAAAGGTATGTACCTATATTGCCTTCATGAATTAAAAAAAAATCATTTTGCACTGTTAATTCCATATCACTTTCTCAATATGTATATTTGAATATTTGGTCGGTTATTAATATTAATTTGTTGCGAAAATAATGAAAGTTTGGTTTTTAATATATTCAATTTTCATACTTTTCATGTGGGCTCTGTAGACCCTTATACTTATATATTCCAAAAAATACTAAAAGACAGCATTTTACTTTCAACCATCCAAATATTAAATGAACAATAACAGTGTTGTATACTGCATACTTAGTACTGAACTCAATTTAACCCAACATGTTTAGGTCAATACTATTTTTCACATTCATTGGGGTAAGTTTTTGTCTTGCTGACTAAAAGTTACTGAATTTATTTTATTATGTTTTAATCTTAATATTCGGTGTAAAAAGACGTGAATATATTTCTTATAAACTAAAAGAAGTAAGTTGGCTGAATATGCATAGGTAATAGGCATTCTCTCTTGCATTCTCTTGTGTTTTTTTATAAAATTCTTAAGCTGAAGACACCACCATATGTACGCAAAAAGTAAGTAACTTATCGTACTGATGTGCACAATCTTAATATAAGACAAAACAATCTATTAACTATACCATCACAAAGAATTTTGACTATCAAGTGTGCTTTTTTATATTAAATTAAAAGTAATATAAAATAACTTTTTGATTCTGCTACAACTATGATATACCTCGGCCTCAACACAATTTAGAGGACGATATCACTGAAAATCTGAAAACAAGGCCCTTCAGTTACCTTAATTAAGTTTTTTTTGTATATATTCTTTGATTTCATATTCTTTATAGTCTTGTAGGTACTTTTTTCTGATAACTAAAAAACGTCTTATTATTATAATTACATATTTTTTTCATTTCTACCATTACAATTATAGATTTCCCTAATTAATTGCGAAGAAGCTGTAAATATTATGGAAGAATCAACTACAATTCTAGCGGAAATCACCACAGAAGCTAATGAAACTGTTATCAATGACAAACTTCTTTTGCTTAATGATGAAAATGTGGAGCCTCAAGTAATTCTGAATTCTGAATCTGGTGGTAATAAACCCCCGAAATTCCATACCAAATTGCACATACATCCAATAGCAGCTGAATTTTTCAAGAAAATTTCTCCGGAACAATTTTTGAGGCCAGTCAAGGAAAAGTTGGAATTTGTTAAAGACTATCTTACACATCTTAATCATCCAAATTATGGAGGTGTGCAATTCTTGAATCCACAACATATATGGGAAAAATTTCATGAAGCAGGCAACCATTTTCTAACAGGTTTGCACATTTACTTTATTTCTAATTCTAAAGAATCGTTTGAAAAAATCTTTCGATGAGATGAGGAAAGTTATTGAGACATTTTGGATTTATACGAATTGATTGTGAATTCAATAATTCTCGAAGTCAGGCACATGTGGAAATAGTATTTTCTTATAAAATGTATTAAATATAAGAGGGGAACTGTCAATTTCCTTAAACTTTCTTTAATACCTTCTAATAGGTATATTTAATACTCATAACGAATCCTTTCATTTGATACATGATGAGACAGAGATAAACAGACAAACCGACAGATATACACTAGTGAGTAGAGTGACCTTATTAGGGTTCGAATTTTTCAGCGGATATATGGAAATTTATTTTTTGGAAAGATGTTTTTGGAAAACCGACATTTTGAAACTATTATACGAACTCGATGTATTATAATAATGGTTTATTTGTAGATTGTAGTAGATTGTAGTTTAAAGGGGTTTTCAATGCACTGCGACCATGAGGTCTATAATTGTTTATTTACATGCATCTGTGAATATCTGATGATACTATTTTTAGGTATCAATGGAGCCGTGTTTGGACTCAACAAGTTCCAGAATTATGACTACCCATTTCCATACAGAAGCTTAAATATAAAAGATGAAAATAAAAGAGCTAATAAGAATTAATTAATTACATACGTTATATTTTATCACAGATTTTTTTATTATTCACTACTGATTTTTGGAAAAACATAATAAAATTATTAATAGACTGTGAATATTTAAAAAGTTCATAATTTCTTCGATTGAACATATAATTAATTCATAGTTACTTTAAAAGAACGGAAAATAAGTTGACTGACATTATAAAAGTTATTATAAAATGCATTATTTATAATTCTGTCATAAAGATATAAGTAAGACAAACTGAAGAATTAACTAATCTCCTATTAGGGATTGATTATGAAATCGGCCCTAAGTTTATGGTCTATTGTTAAAATACAGTTTGTTGCTGTCATTCAGTATAAGCCACCATCTCACATATCTACATTCATGTATGTCTTTAAATTGCTCCTTATGTTATCAAGAATATTTCCTAATGTTAATTGAGTACTGTAATTTGAGAGTTCACTATTAGATTAATTCGCATTTGATTAAATAGCTCACTTTAGGCTTTACTATTTTGGAGTATTACTTAATTACTTAGAGATAGAGATATCTCCTCACTAAATAGCCCAAAACTCTTTAAGATATTTTTTGTTCTAATAAGCATGATTTTGAGAGGTTATTGCAAATTCTGAATTAAATTAAGAGAGTTTTTAGAATCTCTAAATAAGGAACCACGCTTAAAAAGCGCGTATCGACCGCAGCGCCTCTCAAATTTGGTTATGGCATAGAACAACTACTGTAACTGTCAAATACTAATTAATCGTCCTGTGTCATCTAACCTTCATCTATCAATGTCAAAATGACAAATTTGACATCACCGCTCCAACAGCAAGCCGCAACTTCAGTCAGTCAGCTGTGAGCCGTGCCAGCATGGCTGATCGCAAACAAACTAAAGAAATTTGCACGGTTTTATTCCTTTGTGTATTATGGTATGCAATCAGTTCCACAAACAATGTTGTTGGAAAAACTGTCCTCAACGAATTTCCCTATCCGATGACGATGACAATGGTCCAGCTGTTGTCTATAACGATATTCAGTGGACCCTTGTTCAATTTATGGGGCGTTAGAAAATATGCAGACATATCTTGGAATTACTATATGCGGCTCATCGTACCACTGGCTTTTGGAAAATTTATAGCCTCAGTGTTTTCTCATGTAAGCATATGGAAAGTGCCAGTTTCCTATGCACATACAGGTTAGTTGCAAAATTTTAGCACTGTTATGACATATTCCAATATTGAATGTACTTGCTTGTACTGTAGTTAAAAAGTGCAAAATATAATGTTGACGTTCATACATAATAACATGAACATGCATGTAGGTATATGTTCATAACATTGGCCTGTTCACTTCATACAGCTTTCTTAGAATTGTACCCGTGTTTATCTATTGTAAACCTTTTTGTGAAGTTCTTAATTTATATTAATTATCAGAGCTTACACGAGCCTGTATATCTATTAATGCCAACTCTTTTTAAAAAATTGCAAGATAATAGATTTCTTTAACTACATTCCATATCATATTACTTAATCACTAAGTATTCAATGAATTCAAATGTGTCTAGACTAAAGTAATTGAATACTTAAAATAATGGAATATAATCACAAACTTTTTCATGATTTCACAAAATGTTTTTTTGTATACTTGTGTATTTAATATTTCCTAAGTCATTGTGAATTCTAAACAAAAATAATATATTATCTTTTAAATATAAAATTATGTTATGATAGAAAAAATGGTGTACTGAAGACTTTATTTAAATATTAGAAAGTTGTTCAGCCAATAGTGTGTGTTAGCATAAATGGCAGATTATTTTGCATAAATTATTCATACCTTTAAGATATGGTAGTGAATATATTAAAACCCTCTAAAAAAATGGCATGAAGTGACGCAAATATTATTTTCTTATCATATTAGGCCTGTTTATTTTGTTATCTGTCCTTGTGTTCTTATCTGAGAATGCCGACATAAAAATACTCTTGATTTATTAAAGAAACAATCTTGCGTAAATTGCTTACATTCATTTTAATATGTGTGTACTTATATTTAATACCCCTCTTTATTATTCTATAACAGATATACCTACCTATTTATCTATTACTGTATGTTCCAGTGAAAGCTACAATGCCCCTCTTCACTGTGATTCTATCCAGGGTCATAATGGGCGAGAAACAAACCCTTATTGTCTACCTCAGCTTAATACCAATCATTGCCGGTGTCGGTATTGCAACATTGACAGAACTAAGTTTTGACATCATAGGTTTGCTGAGTGCATTAATAGCGACTGCTGGATTCTCGCTACAACATATTTTTTCCAAAAAGGTGCTACACGATACGGGTGTCCACCATCTTAGGTTGCTACATATTTTAGGTAGATTAGCCCTGTTTATGTTTCTGCCCGTCTGGATCTATATGGACCTGTTCACTTTGCTCAAAGATAGATCAGTTGTAAGTGCTTAATTATTATGCATATATACCTGCACTTGCGTCCAAAGAAATTGTCCTAATGTAAAATCCAAATTTAGACTGAATACATACATATGCATGCATTATAGAGAAAGTAAACAAAAGATTATGGTTCTTAAGTCACAGTCGTGAGGGTTTAGTACCCTATACTTAGAACAAAAAAAAACTCAACAAAATTATTGGTCAGTTTGCAAGATCTGTTGAAAACAATATACTGAGAATTTAGAAAATTGAAAAAACTTAATATCAAAATGTTCAGTAAACGGCTTTTTATTATACAGGCTGTATCGTAAAAAATTCTATAACTTCGTTATTTATAGGCAGATTTTAAAAATTCAAAAAAACAAACGAATGGTTTCATATGCTCTACAATATGTCCCCGACTTTAATTTTTTTTAAATCGCCATCAGTGACAGCGATAGTCAACTTTTTTTATTCTTAATAGAAACTTGTATTTTTTACGGCATATTGTAGACAATTATTTTCTAAATTCAACAGTATAACATAACTTATATTTATCCAATAATTTCTTGCCATTGAAATAAGAGTGAAACCTGCATCACAAATATTGTTCAAATTGTCTGCCGCCTTGACGAATACACAGCTCGCACATTCTAATCACTCCATAAGTGGCGTTCGTTATAATATTTGGAGGTATTTCTCAACAAACTTCGTTTATTTTTCTTCTAATGCAGTTTTCATTCTGAGGCTGGTTTAGATAAACTTGGTCTTCAAGTTAACCCCAAAACCAAAAGTCAAGTGGCGTGAGGTCAGGGGAACGAGCTGGCCACCGAACAGGTCAATTTTTTCTAATCTATCTTGCATTAAATCTGTTATTCAACCAATTTAAATTTACATATTCCATTATTGTTAAAGGTACACTCATCATACGAAAGTATGTTTCTACAGAAATTACCATTCCGACGAACCGCGTCGAAATAAGAACGGCAAAATTCAATTCTTCGATTGAGATCATTTTGCTCCTGAGCTTTTTTCTACGAAACGTACAGTATAAACTTACTCTATCCACAGTATCTTTTGATTTTTTTTTCAAATCACTAACAATTTTATGAATAGACGTTCTCGCCTCTTCCAGAACACTGAGAAGTACGCCTATCTTCACCTCTTCATTTTACTGACGATGCTTATTTTAGGCTTCTTAAAACTACCAGAGTTTCTTAAATTGTTTTCAATTCTTCAGAATTTTCATCGATCTGGAATTTCTCTGTTCGGAAATCGATTGATGAAGAGACGCACTGCTCGCCCACTATTTTTATTATATTCAAAGTACACTTCTTTTCACAGTATTATAAAAATAATCACAAAATTGTGATTCCGACAATTCAGTGACACGATCTGACATTTTTCTAAAGGTAAATCTTCATGTGCGGAAATGAATGCGAAACTAAAAGCGACTTACAAAATTATGTCAAATCATAGGTATGTAAATGTTGGATAAATATTTAGTTATATTATACTGTTGAATTCAGAAAAAAAATGTCTACAATATGACGTGAAAATAAACACATGTTTCCATTAAGAAAAAAAAAGTTGACTATCGCTGTCAGTCAAGGCAAAGACTAAAAAAATGAAAGTCGGTAACATCTTGTAAAACGTATCAAACCATTCATTTGTTTTTTAAATTTTCAAAATCCGCCAATAAACAACGAAGTAAAAGTTTGGGGCGTTTTTTACTATACAGCCTGTACACAAAAGTGCTGCAATTTTATTCAATTTCAAATACAGTAGAGTCTCATTAATCCGGCACTGTTAAAAACTAGGGGGTGTCTGATTATTGCTCGGATTATTGTATAGAAAAGTTAATAGTAAATAAATTAAAGCATTTCCTAAAGGGAATATATTATTCATTAGATGCGGGACGAGGGCTCCGAATTCTTGGACGAGTCGAATTAGTGACACTTTAAATATATTCATAAGGAAAATAATAATTATTAATTTATACAATAATTGATTGCAGGCCTATCATGACTACCGAATAGTTGGACTCCTATTTATCGATGGTGTTTTGAATTGGCTTCAAAATATTGTTGCTTTCAGCGTATTGTCTTTGGTAACACCACTAACCTATGCTGTTGCAAATGCCAGTAAACGCATCTTTGTAATAGCAGTATCATTATTCATTCTGGGTAATCCAGTGACTGGTACGAATGTATTTGGAATGCTTCTAGCTATAGTTGGTGTCCTTTGCTACAATAAAGTGAGTACAGCATTTGAACCCATTTGAACTTGTTTATTTTAATTACTAGCTTTTAATCGCGGCTTCGTCCGCGCTGCCTGCCAGTGAATAGACAGACAAAAAATATAAAAATTGTTTTGTTATTAGTTAAATGTTCATATTTTTTGGCCGACGAACCCCGAACGGAGGAGGTATACAATTCGACTGTCTGTTTTTTTTTTGGTTCGTGCGCGCCTTTTATATAGTAAACGACCTCCTATTTTGATGATTTTTGATTCATTTGAAAGAGGAGGCTTGAGAAATGGTCCCATATTCATAAAAACGCAAATCCGAAATCTCCTTCCCTCCGAAAACCACCTCCGAAGGGGTGGTGGGGGCGAATTTTCTCGAAAATCGAAAATCTAAGGTGTTATAATTAAAGATAAGACAATATCCGGAAACGTTTAAATTGAATTCAATTGTTTTCAAAAGAGTTACGGTTCTCGAGTAAGAGGCATGTTAAATTCTCAAATATGTGGATTTTTGCTGTGCTAATAGTTTCATTGCTAAAATATTAGTTACATAAAACGGCCCGTAGGGAAAAATAATTCTACCCATATTTCTCACGTCTTGCTAAAATACATTTTATGATTTTTTTCAATAATCGCTTGTTGAAGCTAAACAATATATTTTTGTCTTTAAATACGCTACATTCCTAAACTCCATAGGTTGCTTTAAAAATTTTAGTTTCCCTTGAATAATAACTAAAATGATAGCATTTAACTAAAAACTGTATACGCAAGATAACAGCAGTCAAAAGTAAACCAAAAATTGAAAATTGGACCAAAAATAAAAAGTTATGAGACTTCAAATTTTACCAAATATTAACTTGTTGGATTTTTGCACCTAAGTCTACTATTTCAAAAAAACTGTTTCGAGTTTTGTGAGAATCGTAATGAAAAAGGGAAAGACGAAGCTTTGCAGAGCGTAGCGTGAGGAATGACCGGTGATGGACTGGGCGCGCGCTCAAATCCCTGTTTCAGAATCACCATTAAATTGTAGGACCTCTGGTTTGTCATAAGGCGGAGAAGCTGCCTACAGTCCAATGCGAGTACGACATTTAGATAAAAAGAACATAGTTTCGCAGCTTCAATTTTCATGATCTTAACTAACTGAATTTTTGATTAAATTTCTTTTTCCCATCTAAGTTACTATCTTAAATTTTGAACATAATGTATGTCATTTATACCTTAATTAATCTTGATTCATATTCTAGGCCAAATATGATCAGAAGCAGCAAGAGAAAAAAGAAACGATCCTTCCCTACAGTAAATTAAGCAACGGATGGCAGGAAAGGAATGGCTATTTACATCCCAAAGAGAATGGCAAGACATTTTCTAACGGTAACATCGATAACATGGTTGTTGCACAATCGAATAATAATACATTCACTTATATACCACAAACAACGAAGGGTAACCTTCTGTTTGTATAACGCTGATTTAGGTTGTTTGTTGTAAAACATCGCATTAAGCCAGGTTTACCTGTATAAGCTATTGGAAAATATTTATTGATCCTTAAATTCGTCATAGTGAGTAGTCTGATAAATACTCAAAGTTTCCGTACGCGTTGGAAGAAAAAAGCGTGTTGATTGAAATATGGAATTAAATACTAAATATAAAAATTTTTAATTCCAAATATCCCATCAAAGCATAGCTTACTTCATACAGGTGACATTTAATATAATCATTAGATAATTCTATTTATTTTCCAGTCTTTAGTCACAATTAAATCATAAAATAATTACCAGCAAAAATTGCTCAAATGATTTCAAGTAATATTACAGTTAAACTGGATATTTTAAGCTGTGCTCTATTTTTGTCTATTTGTACAAAAAAATTATACATATAATCAGGACAACCAGTATTAATTTTTTTTCGTCTAAATCATTTTACACTGTGTGGTATGAGACGTTTGCTAGTTTTTATTTATTTTGTCTTTCATTTAAATATATATAATTATGGGGTTGTAAATATTTGTTAGAATCAATAGATGTGAGAGTTTTGAAACAATGGAACATTTTTTAATTTTTTTAGAATATTTTTGATAGAAAAATCATGATTTACGACATTTGGTTTCAAAAAAATGGAACGCCAATGATTCACCCCAAATAGTTCCTCGTATCGTATTATCTTACAAACTTAAAATGATTATTGAACCAAAAAACGTTATGTCTTTCAAAACTATTCATTGTAAATTATTTTTCATTGTTACACCTTGTTTTTTATTGGTGAATAATTCTAATGTGGAACACCCCGTATTATAAATATATTATAGCCATAAGACGGCAGATTCCGTTAAAAGTACCTATATACTGATCCATTTCTACATTTATCTTAGTAAATTTATCTAGTTTTGAGCCAATAGTTGGTGCAAAAAACATGCAGACAAACATTAGAATTATATATATATATACCTCCTCCGTTTGTGTGGATTATAGCTCGAACCGATTTTTCAATATTTAGCATAATTTACTCCTCAAACTTTTTTGATTTTACGCTGGATCTATTGATTCTTGTAATAAACCCCGATTGGTTAATTATTATCAATGAAGCCGAAGACATAGGTAGGTATCTACCATAGTCCTTGTCCAAAATAGCGTGTAGCGAGGCATGGTCACAAGCACGAGGGATTTCAATACATAGGCTTTATGGGTCGTATTGTGAATAAGGGGTATAGATATGTTTTTGTACCTGCAGAATATGGTTTTACTTTTGACATCGAGGTTGTGTTATATTTCAGAACACTTAACTGTTATTAAATTTGTGTACTAAATTTATTATCATACTAACTTTCAATTATGAATGCAGTAGCGTTTGTTTAACTTTTTTACAAAATGTGGTAGTTAGTGCCCAATTTTAAAATTATGAAAGGTTCCATTGTATCAAAATAAACGTAGGTCTCAAAGTTGTACTTATGTAAATGATTATTTTTGTACATAGGTATTTGTGTAGAAGGCAATTTTATTTATCAAGTTGTAAATAGAAGTTTTACACTAGACTACAAGTTTGAAATAAATATTTTTATATGACTTATTGTTTTTCATTGTTAATTAATTTTCAGAATTGGACTAACAAAGCATTGTATGTTACCAAAATATAATATTTTGAATCTTCTCATGAACAAAAAAAGAACACTCATTTTGAGCTCAAATGATTGCATACATGTGACGGTCTTTCTAGCTTTCCAGGCTAGGAATAGTCTTCGAAATAGTTAAACTGATGAAGTTCTACGAAATAATTGAGTTGGTCGCAAAGAGTTATCTAACCTATATATTTATCCAGAAAAAAAAAGGAAATTAGAATACATATTTTTATGCCGATTTGATTGATGTTGAAAAGGAGTAAATGGAGAGTTTATAAAGGATCCAGTCTAAATTCTACGGGTGAAGTCGCGGGCAAAAACTATGAATATAAATAAATTAAAAAAATAGACTATTAAATATATATTTCAACATCGTATTACAGCTTATTGATAAATTTTCTGAGCTAAAATAAGGTAAGTATATTAAAAAAAATAATTACAATGTATAATCTACCTTAAAAATAAAAAAAATATCAATCACAATTAATTCATACCCTACCTTAGATATAACAGTTCACATTTAAATGAACAAGCTTTCATGCTATTTTGAGAAATTGACGATGATTGTACCGACCACTAATCGCTTAGCAATAATACATGAATAAACCAAATAAGTAAATTTTAATAATACTAGTTGAGATTTATTTCCTATTTCTTCAACGCAATCCAGCAATTCCTTTGATCACAACGTTATCAATTTTATCACGACGTATTGCACGTTTCCTATTAGGGCAACGTTTACTAAATTGAAAGTTATTTTTAAAATCAATAACATAGAGTTCCCCGCAAATGATGAGTTCGAAATTAGGTACATCTCTTTTGAATGCCTCTTCGATTTCCTCATTCGCTCTTTCATCGTATCGCCACCAACCATGTCTGCCTTCATAAAACCACTGGAATTCATCCTCTACATCATCAAGAGACAGTCTTTCTAAGAGGTTTGGTTGCTCCAGGTAGTCTGTTGGAACTTCTTGTCTGCACATCGCACACTTTCTATTTTGATTGGCGAAACCTTTGATACAAAGGTAACAAAATATGTGACCACAGGGCAGCTGGGCAGGGTGAACACAACGTTGGAGACAAACTGGACATTCTTGGGTAATTACATTTTGTTTATTGTCTGTTGTAGATTCACTATCGTTGGAATCCTCCATTTTAATCGAGATATGAGATTTGTAATTTGGCACAGTTTGTGCCTGTGTCTAAAAAAAGGAAAAGACGAAAAGACAAATAATTTTTATTTATTTGTCAAATATGACATCATAATCATGACCATGACATCTTCGGTCAGTATGTCATTTTCATAAAACATCAAGCCCTCTAGAAGACGAAACAATTGTTCACCAAATGAAAATTTTGAATTTTCTAGAATAATCCGTATTTCACAGCCTTCTAAATAAAAAATTATATAAATTAAAAGCCCCTATAAGCTATATATTCATATGAAAAAGCTAGGTATATCAAAAATCTCAAATTTCGCAACAGATAACTGGTACTTTTCAATAATGCAAATAACAGTAATATATAAAAATAGTAAATCCGACAGATTTTCTTTTAATTTATACATATTTATCCAAAGAACGGCTACTTAAATCATTGACTCAAGTATTAAAGAATATCGATAACCAATCAACTTGTGGAATTAAGTGCAGTTGAAACCCTGAAAATATGCCAATGTAGGTTCATCCCATTAGTACATTATTCATTATAAGAATTTTGCCCCATAGGGTGATAGTTATTCTCATATTCATGTATATTTATGTTGCACTAGTTGCACAGAACGCATTAATGGTTATCTATTTTTAGTTTTGTGGTGCTTTTATTTATCATACACTCCGGGAGATTATCATGGTTGTCTCTGGTTTATCGTTTGTCTATCATGTTCATTTGTCAGGATTACCTTGATTTGAGCAGTGATGATTAATTTTTGTAATTCCTTTTATTCAAAATTTTCATAGTTATAACTTCAATGTATATAAACCGATTATTTTTATGGTTTACAAAGTTTTGGTGTTACGCGTTGTTGTGAATATTTAAGTTTTGTTTTACATCTGGCGTTTTAGGTATGTGGACCAGTGAATATTTATTTACATTATGTAGGACGTATATTGTGGGTTGATAGACTAAAAAAACGTATCAAAACTTGGATCTCATTTCTTTTTCGAATAATATATATACATTATGATGACTAGTGTTGCGAAAAACCCCAATGACCCATTTAAAATGATAAGGCTGCCAGAAGCATTGATTTGCTCATCCTGTTTCCTGTGTTCAGTCTGCTAATTTTCAGCTAGATAATCGTACAGAATGCCTGGGCCACCACCTCCGCCACCGATGGCACCTGCGGCTCCACCACCTCCGGTATTTCAACCGCCCAAGGGCTCCAACGACAGAGGTGCACTTTTGAAATCTATACAAAAAGGAACCAAACTGAAGAAAACAGTTACAAATGACAAAAGTGCCCCTGCAATACCAGGTATCTAGATATTTTGCGATTTCTTAGAATGTTCATATTCCAGGCTAAAATAAAATTTGATTAGTTCCCTCATTGCTATTATATATGATATTCCTTATTAAGTTACCTGAATTGATAGCGTGTTTGGATTAATTGAATATAAGGTTTTTTTGAACTAGATACATTGAATGTACCTAATGAAATATTTTATTGGAAATCTTTCATTATCAAAGTTTTCATCATGGAACCTGATTTTTCTTAGGAGCTGCAAGAAATCTGAGGAATAATAATAACGATAGTATAAATTCGAATGTCATATCACCAATGAAAAACCATAGCAGTATACAAATGGAACTGAAGAAACAGTTAGCTAATGATAATAGGAACAGAGGGCCCCCTCCCCCTGCACCAAATAGAACGGTAAGATTATTTTTATTGCCAGGTGAAGCAGTTGTCACCGGATTAATATGTATTCAACATATACAGTCGTTCCAAACCAAAATCGTAATGTCGTCATTCTAACTATCTGACAGAAAAAATGTTTTCAAGTAGATAATATTGATTGTAACTACATAAGTGTAAGGTACATTGTAAAGATAAGATTAAGAAATAGGTGGAATGCTATTGTATATGGAAAACTTCTTAAAAGAATACAGTCATATCAACATTAATTAATATTCGTTGCACATTATCAATATTTCTGACGTAATTGTAATATTCTCGTAGATTTGGACATTTTATTAGTCATCGCAAATCCATTTCAGTCATACAGAAAGAACATTTTTTATGGTTGTATATTTCTATAATGATAATGTATTTAAATTGTTCGAAGGTCAATTTATTTTGTTAATAGTTCATTTTCACAGCTAAAAAAGAGATTTCTGAAATTTGACTGGTTAAATTTATATTAATCAATCAATTTCAATGCGAGAGTTTTCCGACTTAATACTTAATATATTGTATATTTTTTCAATATTAAATTATCGTTTTTCCCCGTCACAGAAGAAATGGTGTATTATACCCGGGAAGAGAATTAGATTTTAGCTCTCGGGTTTTTGTCTTCTTTCCCTTGTATAATAAATAATTAATATTCACTGGCAGTGAAATAATTTTATTGCTGAAGGCTTCACTTTTTTATTTATTTAATACTAACACAAAGTTATCCGAATAACTGAATTATTTCTCCAGACCCCCGGAGAATCGAATGGCCTTCGACAAAATCCCATGATAAATGGTATCAATCTAAGTCAGATAAACTTGAGACCTGTAAATATGAATTCACCTAGAGGTACTCTACAAGGCAACCCCAGCACGTTACATCGAAAAGCCAAAAGTAATGCCAACCTCAGCTCATTAGAAATGCCAGATGATACTACTGATTCTGCTCCCACATTGCTGAATAAACCGAGTTTCAATTCTGGTAAACCGAATTTGGCACCAAAACCTCCAGTATTGAATGGTAACAATAGATATTCGGACATTGTGACAGTTTTAGTAGTCAGCCTAACATTATTTCTCAGGTAAACCACTGAATGCAAACCAGAGAAAATCAAAGCCCGTTAGTCGGACACATAGTTTGAAGAGTCCAAGATCACCTTCGCCAGAAAGCGATCCAAATCCCAAATTTGGTACTGTTCGGCACATGTCTTCAATAATTGGGCAGTCTCTGGCCAATTCCTCATCTCATAACTCAAGATCGAGGCCTGCATTGAATGTTAGACCCTCTGGTCCCCCACCATCTGTAAGTATTAAGCAATTTATCATTCTGTTGGATACTTATGAGAGACAAAAAGGTTGAAATCATGATACACAATGATAATATGATGTTTAGTTGGTGCATATTATTTTACCTGAATTTAAAATGCAGGAGACACATAACAAGTTTTTAACCTCACCGGTGCCATTTTGAAAAATGGCTTGATAATGATAATAGTGCATTGAACTCTTTACAATTTTTTTCCTAAGCTTTTTTTAAAAACCTAAATAGTTTTTGAGTGTGCTATTTTTGAAAGACATTCAAAACGGAGGAGGTATATAATTTGATTGCCATTTTTTCATGTTCGCGCCTTTTACATAGTAAACGTGCTCCAATTTTGATGATTTTTTTCTATTTGAAAGAGGATTCTGAAAGATGACCCCATATTGAATTTTTCACAACCCACAAGTCCTTCCCCCACAAACTTGGAGGGACCATTTTGGCTGTGTTGAAGAAAATATCATTTCGAGTATTTAAATCGGATATTCTCGAAAAAATTCAAGCAATACCAGAATGCAATACATATTGTTGCCGCTATATCTTTAACTTTAAGATGGTATACTAAATAAACATTTTTTACAAAAGATAGGACCGACTTTATTAGTGAGTGCTCTGAAAAATACAAAATAATATCAATTCTATTGGTGCTGGTAATTTTGAAGTTGTGTAGTTGTTCTAGGCACCAACTCCAAAAGTACCAGAACCAATAGAGGTAATATTATTTTGTATTTTTCACTGCACTTACTAATAAAGTCGATCATATTTTTTGCAAAAAATGTTTAATTCTCACTTTTCAGTGTAACATTAGTCTTCAAAATCATTCAACGTTCAGCAAAGAAGATAATACGTTGCTTGAGATTCAAAATATCGCGGAAATAGTAATTACCCTATTACTCATGTATATTCTTTGCTTGTGACATTTTTTATCCATAACCGTTTTTGAACAATGTCTAATTCAAATATTGTTACATATTTTCTCTTCCGTAATTTGGCAGTCACATATTTTCAATTTTCGAAAAAAATGCCCCCACCAAATAGCCTAAGCACATATTTCAGATATTACCACTACTGTAACTCGGAACCTATGTTTTTTTAAATGTCCAATTTAAACGTTTCTGGATGTGGAATTTTCTTTAATTCTGCCGTTTCGGATTTTCAAAATCGGAGCACGTTTACAATAAGGATGTTCGAACAGCAGTTCAAACCGAACTCAAACCGTCAGAAGCATGCGCATTTCAATTTTGGGACGACCGAAATGGAAATGCGCATGCCTCCTATCCATAGAACACAGTTTGAAACGGGTCCAAACTGCTGCTCGAACATCCTTTATGCCAAAGGTGCGACATCCATAAAAAAATACAAACAGTCGAATTGTATTCCTCTTCCGGTTGGGTCGTGGGTCAAAAATAGAAAATAATATTAATTCTATTGGTACTAGTTCTTTGGCATTTGGTGTCTCATCTACGAATAATTGCAGAAGCAAGATATTCTCGTGAACAATTGGACCAATTTTGTTGCTTTCATTTTTGTTTTATTGGATACCAAGATATCTCGCCTGTAGCACACTATACATCCAAAAGTTGTTGAGCAATAGTCGAAGAACTAGTTCAAAGATTTTGATGAAACTTGCCTGGAGTATTCATCTAGAAGAACTTCATTTTCTACCGGTTTATTCGAATCCTTTGTCGAAACGGTCTGTCTTGCAAAAAAATGTAATTTGACCATTTTTGTTTCTCTTAGTGAAAAAAATGGTCGTACCAGCCAATCTGATGAATTTCATATATTCGTTAGAATTTGATTGTGAGTTGTGTGAAAGGACACACCAGGTTTTCATATTTACATCCTCCATCAAGAAGTTTTACACTTGAATTTTGTTTGCAGGTGCCTCCGCAACATCATAATATTCCGTCTTCTCCAAGCCAGCAGGCGCCGCCTCCACCACCTCCATCCAAAATGATTGCTCCCGTCAAACATCCCAACCATGCTCCACCACCGCCCCCGACTTTAGCTCTACCTCAAGCACCCAACCATGCCCCACCACCTCCACCGCCCCACAAGACTTTGCCGCCGCCTCCACACTCGCCAGCGGCGACACCTTACAGGCAGCAACATACGGTATGATAACTTTGTTGTAGAGTGTTTCGATGTTATTAGAATTTGGTCTGCAGCCGATCATCTGTCCCTTCTCTAATTTACTGCATGGGACCCTTGGTTCACAGATTTATAATATCTGGCACATACACATGAGATCAAAATAAGTTGATTTGATGGGATTTCGCTGAGCATTGGTAGCGTTGTTAAAGATAATTTTATATTTCAAATTTCTATGCCAAAGGATGAAAATGAATTTAAGTATAAAAGTTAGATAAGGCATTTTATTTACTATAAAAAAGCTACTCTTGATAAGATTGGGTATGTCTTTCAATTTTGAGCTTAAGATATACTGCATAAAATGCGAAATATTTTAATGGCTGTTTTGTTTTTAGCATTCTTAAGTTTCATAAAAAAAACTGTGGGCGCTAGTTTGCAGAAACAAGTATGTCTGCTACACTGAGATAATAGCACGCGATTTTATACAAAAAATTATACTTACATTTGAAAAAGTAAATCATATCTCGGATGAGTGCGTGATCAGTGATTATGTGAGGCGTAGCAGCAAAAAGTCCAATATGGTTATATGTTTTTGCAAATGAGTGGGATGTAAGGTACTTTAAATGTTAATTATAAGACATTTGAGAGATATAGTAATGGATTTGGGATATAGTGTCAAGCCATTCGGAATTGAAAGATGTGCGATTCGTCAGAGGGCGGAGCATCCCGACGAATACGGACGTTGGTGGGGCCCGGGTGGTATGAGTGTAAGGCATACTGCTATTGGCCACCGATAAATGCCAAGGTCAAGATTATACCCCGATACATCTAGTGAGTCCGTTCTGTTGGTAGAATATTCTGGGCATTGAAAGATGTCGATGGAAGCTTTGTACATAGAGAGGGCTTGCCTATGTATTGCAGAGGATTTTCTGGGGAGCTCAGTCAGTCAGTCAGATAGTGCAGTCGGTAGTGCGATGAATACCGTCGAGACCGGGAGTACGGTGCACTCTGGTGTAGTTGGGTCCCTAGTAGGGGGGCACCAACAACATAAATAAATAACGCTTGATTCTAATACGGTTGTAAATAGTGTAAATAATAAATATAAATTGTACATAGTAGTCGATACATAAATAGTGTATATAAAATATAAATAATGTGTGACATTTTAGTGTGTAAATAAAAAAAACTTGAAGATAAATTATTCCGTCATTTCTATATGCCCTTTACTTTACATTGGTGTCAGGTGTGGGGTAGTATGGTGTATTAAACGGGTTTTAAAGGTGATAGTGACTGGGAAGAATGACTATCGGATTGAACTGTGTGACTGCAGATTGCAGATTTCGCGATGAATTGTGTCGGGCTTCACGGTTTTTCGGTAGTGACCTTTTAGAACCTTGCGGAATACTATTTCAAGCGTTATCGAGAAAGAGATGGCTGCGATAACGGTGTACAGCTCGAAATTTTTGGGGGGTGCGGCTTGTAGTGGAACGAATGTTGATATAGTTTATTTCACCAATTATAGCTATTGTATGTAATCATTCACGAGCTACGTTCATCACGCTATACTTCTCATCGCATCTCATTATCATGAAATTCTGTACTACGTTTGTCGGTCTAAGCTACGACATGAGAATTTCAAGCTTATCTCCTTCAATACCATGATAAGGCGCTGCTCGTATATCCGAAGGCAATGCAATCTTTATTTCATAGGCGTCACAAAGTCACAGTGACATTTCAGAGAACTCAGATGAATACATTTATATTTTATAACTCAAGCAAAAGATTTGTATTTTATGTTTCTTCATTATTGATAATAATAAATCTTTCGTATTACTGCTTTATTAATCAATCAAGATTTTTTTTCCCTAATTATATGAACTTCCTTGAAGCGTATAAAAAAATTTGAAATACCATATTGTATCTCGAAATCGTTTCGCCATTGATCTACTCCTATGTCAGTTGAATTGATTCTTTTCTCGTGTTTTCATGACAGACGCCATCATTCGTGAAACAAAGTATGTAAATGCTGTTGTGAGCTGCTGTGGCGACGATCCTGATCTGGAAAACCTATATATAAAGAATGAACGAAAGCCGAGCACGGTGCTGCTGATGCTTCTCGTAGTTGGTTGAGAAGATGAGAGATTCCTCATGCAGAAATTTGATGACAGACAGTTCAGCTGCACTGTCATCTATCATTATAATTTGTGGGGCATTTTTTTAACTTTTAGTATGCTTCCTTTTACTGTCATAAATGCTAGCGTAAAATTAGCTTCTGTGTGCGCAGTGTGCAATACATAAGCCAGAGAAATATAAATAACTCTTGTATTGGACCCATCGCAAAACCCACTGGACTCCAAAAAATCATTTCATTGCCAAGGTCACCCAGGAAAAACCATTTCTTACAATATTACTTACTGAGTATTAACGAATAATACATTTTCCGTTCACTTTTTGAACTCTATACCGCACTGATAACTTTTGAAAAATAATAAATTATATCATTTAATCATTCATTCATTGAATTTGGAACGTAGCATCGTCCACCAAATCTTGGAAATGCACTAAGAAATTCAATTTCTCAGCAACAAAGTCGATATCAAAGTTGACATCCATTCAAAAATAGTTAATTTTGTAATACGTCAGTGCTTATATGGTTTGATCTTTCGTAAAATGACAGCCGGTATCCTATGTTAACTTGATGGTCTTTTGTGCAAAATGCTAATTAGTACTCCTTATCTTTAATAACAACTGAGAAAACCCACAATTACCGCGACATTTTAACACAGTGTATATATAATACATGATAATTTGCATTTATAGATGTCGAACAGCAATGGCAGCAGCAACCCTCCCCCGCCACCACCAAGGCATTCATCTATGAGAGAAGTAGTGACCGGAAAGTTGGTGGTAGATTTAGAAGAGAAATTCAAAGATTTATTTCAATCACCAGATAGATTTCCCAAACCGCCTCAGTTTATGAATGTTCGGAAGGTATATAATTCCAAGCAAGGACAGTTGAAACCTGGATATATTGTTTAACTAATTTATATTTTAATAGTTGTAAGATTATAATATTATGTATATGTTACTAATTATTATTATTTTTTAAATAAATTGTTTTTAATGTTTGGCCACTGTTTTTGTTTGTGAACTGTGACACCCTACAATTATTGGGATCTTCAAAATGGGCATACTCTACCTAGTGCCAAAACATGCTACTAATAGAGTTATCATTGTAGTCTATGAATTTTATCATGTTTCTAGGTTATAATTCTTATATGTTTTTTACGATGATGTCGTTATTACCAAGCCAATTACAGTACAATTAATATTCTTTATATTCTGGAGAATAACAGGTAGTCAACTGATTCTAATATTCTAAAACATTGAATGATATTTGAATATATTCTTGATAACCCTCAAGTCCACCATGTTTTATATGCTTCTCCCATTTGACAGATCCAAATAGAGAAAAAACATGAAATTTCAGTCTGTAAGTTATCAACTAGGCTTGTTTAATATAGATTTGACATCCTCAGAGGTGGAGAGTGAGATATTCTCCAAGGGGGGGAGGACACTGGTACTGGTAACATAGGTATGTAGTATGTTGCTTTTATAACTGGTAAGTTTGTAATTAGGAAAGGAGTATTCTCCTTACCTGAATGAGAATTTATGTGGTCGACCTTGACCTTAAGGAACGACTATAAACTCGGCCCTGATTTAAGGCAAAACTTAATTCGAAATTTTGTCAGCTCTTCGAACTTGGAATGAGACTAAATTGTAGTCAATCATAAATTAGATGCAAAGAGCTATCTATGTACAGGTTATTTACTAATATAGCTCCATTCTGTAAATTATTGACATTATGAACTAGAAGTTTGACATTTTTCCAAAGGATTATCTTATTGGTATGCTAGTGGCCAATTGTTTATCAGTAAGTAGGTATTTGGTACTACAGAACGAAAAGGGATAGAATAATTTTGGAAACATGCAATAGTTTCTAGACGAATAAAAATATTTTATTTTTGTGATATTGTAAAAAAATATAAATATGTACATTTACATAGTAAAGAATAGAGAAATAAATATCGGCGATTCCAAAACGAATCAACACTGCCCAGAATTCATTCAGCTATTTCTCCGGATTTAAGAGCCTTCTTGATAAGTTCGAATTTTCCTTTGCCAGGAAGGTCCTCCTCGGCTATCTTTGATTTATATTGCATATATTCGATACCGGTATATCCAAAGCAACCGATGATCAGCAGTCCAAGCAGTAGGTACAGCTTAACACTGGTGCACAGATAAGGACTGTAGGCGTAGGTGATGACAGAACCGGTGGATTCCCAGAGACGAAAGTTGCTGTAGGCAGCCTCTTCTTTGCCAGGAAAGAGAATACCGCTCAAAGCTAATAAAATTATAAATGTTTATTTTATATTCATTTGGGAAATGGAGTTTAAAAAGAATATGTTTTTGTTCCTCGATTTCATTTATTCATCATTTCGTGTTCTATCAACTCTGAAATTAGGATAAAATCTTAGAAAAAAATCTAATAATGGATAATTTATGTATTTTATATTGCCCATAGGTACATTTTATTAACTATCTGATCATAATAATAGTTCGCAGACTATCCAGTAGAACTAGTTATTTATCAAGTTTTATTTTGAGACAAGCATTTTCTCAAACCACATGCCAGTCATTTAGGTACAGAACAAATATTCTTCTTTCTTATACAAACGTTAGATTTAAACCCAACAGTTTTCATATTTATTTTAACAATTTTCATTCTAATTTATATAAGAAGAATCCTTCCTAGTATAAAGCAAACTAAATCACGAAAGCTTCTCAAGTTCAATACTTACAATTTATTTGTACTAGCCACAGGGCATCGCAAATTCCCCAAAGTCCAGAAATGAGGAAAAAGATTAATTTTCCATCTGGACTCGGCCTCCACACCAACATGGTGACAATCAATGCCACGTGCAGGCTCAGCGCAAAACATATCACAGGGCTTCGACCAGTTAGTTTAACAATGCTGCCGGAGAAGATGGATGCAATGCCATTACAAACTCCAAAACATATCATTACAAAGCCAATGTTGCTAATGCCCCAACCGCAGCTAACGAATGACTTATGGAACAATCAGAGGAATGGTGATCACTAACTATAAATGTGACAATCAAATAATAGATGTAGAAACTTACAGAAGTAAAATCTGCAGCAATGAACGCTTGTTCGGCACCGATAAACATTGTTATAGGTAGAATCAATATTTGTCTTGGATTTCCCAATTGTTTCAGTGTTACTGCCAATAGTTGGAAACCAGAAATACCACCTCCACTACCTTTTCTGTCCTTACTAAACCTGTAAAGATGTTGAAAATTGTTATGCGTATTCTGAAAATATTGAACATTGAACATGATCAATTTCCCAGTAGGACTCATTCTAGAGCTAGAGGATTTTATCCTTCAAAATTATAATTACGACATATCTCCACGTTTCAAGGACCCTAGACTTTAGGACTTAGGTTATATGTACAGAACTTAGAACTTGCAACCTCGAATTTCTTGAGAACCAATAATAATATGGACATTATATAATTTTTTGAAATTGATCAAGTTTTCATCTAAACCTATGAACCTATCTATAATTATCAACATTACCGAATTTTGCAATTATTGATACTTATTGTTGAGGCTAAATTTTATAGTAGGAATAGGTCGTGTCTGTTATTGGGGGTGATCGATCTATAGTTTAAAATGGCAGCTAACGAAATATAAAAAATAAGATATTTTAATGCAAAAAAGCGTGGGGTGCTTGATGTCCATTGATGTAAATATTTTATGTACTAATAGTATAGATTCATTGCAAAATTAATTTAGAAAGCACCGCACGCTTTTTTAGTTTTTTAAACTATTATTTATTTTCTACTTTTTAGTTCGGTTTGCTATTAAAGCGATGCACGAATGTAGGGAGTGAGATAAAAACACCCATAGGTGTGGAACCCTCTATCAAAGGTTCCTACTCGCACTCTCAAATCATCACATATCCTACCAGCACAAATCCATATCGCAAATTCCAAGAAAATCCATTCATAGAGCTCAGGTATGGAACCCCCCCATCAAGGAGTCCCACTCGCACCTACACAACATGAAATTATTGTATTGTCATCGGTTCTTTAGAAGTATACAAAGTTTCAAGTCGATCCGATGTTTTTATGTAGGTGAAAATCGTGTCCAAATATTCCGTTACATACATACATACCAAGTTAATAAAAGCGTGTTAGAAACATTCAACATGGCCTAATATGTAATTGTCATTTTAATGATATTGGGGCGAGCACTCGGATAAATGCCCATCCGCACCCCAATGTTACGGCTTGACGACCATCATGTCTCACAGGCAGCATGCAGGTGTCGTACTACACAAAAGACAGTGGACCTAGAAGCAATGCTTCCCATATCTGCCTAGCATAGTTATTAGTTATTCGCATTCATTAGTCGAACTGGGATAGCTCCTTGCGCTTTGACGAGACCTTTTCCAATAACAAACGCACGCCCAATACGTTGATCTATACTTATATAATAAAATTGTAATAGATGTCTGTACATTAAAGATATTTTATAAAAAATGATATGGGGGTCTTTATTTGACCAACAGAAGCCAAAACAACATTTTTTAGAATTTTTGTCTGTATACGCGCATCACGTAAAAACTACTGCATGGAATTGAATGCAGTTTTCACCGATTTATTACTAGAGGTAATGTAGGCTATATTTTATCGCGTCTATCTGTCACGTATCATCGCAAATACTACTACATAGAACTAAATGCAATTTTCACCGATATATTGCTAGAGGTCTAAATTAGAATATAGGTCATTTTACCACGTATGTCTGTCTGTAAGTTTGTTTGTACACGCAAAAACTACGGCATGGAATTGAATGCAGTTTTCAACGCACACGATGTAGCGGGCAAAAGCTAATTAAATATAAATTAGAAAGTACGGATTTAATGTAATATGTAAATATTACATTAAATATGAATTTTTCTTATTTGAAAAATAATTGCTGAGAGATGATGCCATAACAAACTTTTTCAAATCCAAGATGTTCGTTCTTATATCTGGTTTATCGCAATAATCATAAAGATTATTAAATTGTTGTCAATAGTGTTTTTTATCCACCTACAATGGATACTTCATCTCTTGAACAACTCTAAAATCTTGACTTAAAATTTATGTATTGCCTGTAAGGGCATTTAGTTTGATTTACGCGATAATCCAATGTTTATAATTAGAATATCCAATTCATTATTAATTCTGCTTATTTATGACTTACCTTTCCATTTGATCCATGCCAAAGCTAACGATAACAAAAGCGAACAACATACAAGCCAGATATATGCCTGCAATCAGATTTATCTTAGCTGCTGATGGTGGTATCAAATTTGGATTCTGAGCAGCTTCTGCTGAACTGGGACAGAAATTGGCACCGCACCTATCACCTGCATCGGCATAGAAATCGGGAATTTCTGTTGTCGTGGTTGAACCATTGAACAGGATAGATGTCAACTTAACAGCTTCAGTTATATTAGAGAAAGGAGCATCCACACCAGACGATAACACTGATGAAATGAAATGTAATGTTGATAATAATTATTATTTTTGTTGCATTGGTAATAATTTTCTTACCAGCTGAGCTTATGAGATTACCCCAAACTTGTGACAATGAATAGAACATGAAAAACACCCCAAAGAACTTGGTCACAATCACGTCTGATCCGATACCAGTCAATTTGGAGTAGGCTTCAGCCACTACGGTCAAGTAGGTGCATTTGGCACACCACAATGGTCCTCCACCGAGCCCAATCAGCAGGCCAGCTGGAATCATTGTGTAGAATTTTGGATAGAACTGTGCCATGATAAATGGGGTGTAGAGTAGCAGAGATAAGGCCAAGGTCCATTTAACTCCCAACCATCTAGAATGAATGTCGATATTACCATCAAACCAAGCTGTGTGAAGCTAGTGCCGCCAATACATAACAGAATTAAAAATTTCAATGGAGACAAATGAATCCTTCTTCTTAGAGCTTAATATATTCATATGGGGTATAAAAATATCTATTTTCGAAACAATAGAGAAATTATATAGCGGAAAACTTATATTTTTTGTATAAAGGTTTTCTCTGATTTTTGCCCTGTAACCATAGAAATATCTTTATTATATTTCTGTTCCTGTAACAGAGTTCGCAAATGTACAAAATAATATCAGATTTTTTTCTCGCATATTTCAAGGACAAATGATGCCCTCGACTCTAAACCATTCTCAAAAATGAGAACCATTCTCTAGACAATTTTCAATATTCAATTGGTTAAATTTTAAAAGAACTCACTTGATGACCATGACTGGCAGAAATATGTTACTAAGTAGTAAAGATCCATAAATAGCGGCTAAAGTAAAGGTGCCAAGTGCCGCCTCAGAATTCACAGAGCTTTGCAAGTTTGAGGCGCCCCAAAAGGCAGTAAAATGAATCATGAAAGCAACTCCTGAAAAAAGGTATAATAATAATAATAGGCACTATTTTTTCTTTTATATGAAAAAATACAAAGGTAATTTTATACACACCTACAACAAGCACATTCCTCCAAATTCTTCTCTGTTCCTTCACAATATGCCCCGGTGCTAGCTTATCGTTGGATGCTTCATCCACTGTTGGAACTCGTTGAAATTTCGAGTCCATGGTAGATTTCCTTTTATATAAAATAAATAAAAGTTTATTTGTTTATTATTGAGGAGAATATCAGTTCGGTAATAAAAAAATACTTTAAATTATATGCAGAAATAGCTAGTAAATGAGGGATAAACATTTAAAAACGTGACAAATTAATTCAAACCACTATCGGACACTTTCATAAAACGAAAAAATCCAATTTTATGATTTCTAGTGTATTAAATCGCATTCAAATATGTACATTGTATTTAAGAACAAAACAAACAACAACGAATTAAAGTTGATTTGTGATGCATCAGAAGTAAAGAGTAATGGCCGAAATAATGAATTCAGTGCTCCCCTAGACAGGTGCGTTATATCTGTCGATATTATCGTAGCAGTCCAGATCAAGAACAAAATTCCCTTCAAATGGATATACGTAAAAATATTTGATGAAAAAGTTAAATGTGGTGTTTTTGATCGACTTCATAAAGAAAGGAGATATAATATTTTGAAGTCAGTGGCTGAAGCAAATAATCTTTTATCTATATATAGGTAGGTATAACTAAGACTTTCTTTTTACACAACATACAAAATATGCTGTTCATAATCGTTTGTTTGAGTCACGCGATATTCCTAATTTTGTTTTTCTAGTACCAATAGAATTAATATTATTATGCATTATCAGTGTATCTTGAGAAGTCAGTCCCCAGTTTTGTAAAACGTTATTTGGTTGTTTCTTGGAATGTGGTTGACCCTACAGCCTTCATAATTTAATAGTACCACGCATAGTGGGGAATTCCACTGCATCTTCCAGCAGGATAACGCTTCAAAATACGATTCGCGTTTTGTTAAAAATGGTTACAAAATGGTATTGATTCGAGCATTGCAGCAGTCCGTTCAATCTCCTGCCTTTGAAATCTATGGAATGAAATATACTTTTCGAATTCATAATATTTTTGAACGACATCCAAACGGAGGAGGTATACTATAGGCAACATGCATTATAATTATTTTTGATTTCATTTTAAAGAATTCCGTTGTAGAATAGACCACAAAAGTATTAAAAAATCAAAGTACTATAATTTATTTCAAAAGAATGCGGTTCTAAACTGACTATTTCAATTCTCGCGCGATAACGAACCTACAGTTCCGATGACGTCACTCATGTCTGTCATTCCACCTTATGACATATGATAACAATTTGTGAGGCGGTAAACATCATTTCGTTACGAAATGAATTGAATTTAATAAAAAAATGCAAGTTGGGTTCATAAGAGCAGACTCCAATTTTGGATCAGAAGGTCCAGTTTAAAACTATTTATTTGGAAACTATACTGAAGTAGATGGTCACAATGGCACAAAACATGAATCAACACGGCTTTTTATAAGATTAGTAGCATTATTATAACTACCTAATGTTGATGGATGACTAAAGTGGATTCAATTCTCTACAGTTTCTTTATGTACTTGTACAAAAAATTACAATGGAGTACCTATGAAAGCCAGCCACGAATTAGAAAACAATACCTCCGAGCGACGAACAAATATGAGTGACAGACATGAGTGACCAGAGCTGTAGCGTTTTTGCGCGAAATTTGACTTTAAAATCGCATTTTCTGCAATAAGTTTAAATATTTATTTTTTTTATATACCTACTTGTGATTAATTCAACATGGAATTCTTTCAAATGAAAGCGAAAATAAAAATATTGCATGTTGCCCATTCGACTGTTTGTCTGCTATTTTATTGCTGTTCCTGCGTTTCGCATAGTAAAGTAATTGTACTCCAATTTTGATTTCATTTGAAAGAGGCCCTTTGAGATTTCCATTGAAAAAATAAATTCCAACAAGTCCTTTTCCCCAAAAAAACTTGAAAATGGCATTTTTTTCTTTCAAAAATCGAAAATTTGAGAAAGCAATATTAAGGAGCAAATCATATCTAGCAAAGTTTAAATTGGATATATTTTAAAAAAGCAGTTTCCGAGTTATAAAATTATGAATGTGCAAGGTTGCTGCCAGCTTTATATTAGGAGAATCGCTGAATGTAAGTGAACGTTCAACAGTGCAGTTTCAGTTAGATTGATAAATTTTGGCACCAACTTCACAAGTACCAGCACCAATACAATTAATATTATTTCATATTTTTCAGTGCACCAACTGATAACGTTGAACCAGTTTTTTGTCAAATATTTATTTCACACTTTTGAGAGTAATCATTAGTCACGAAGATCGTTGAAAGTTCACTAATACCAAAAAAGATAGTAGTTATCCTATTCCCCACGTATATTCTTTACTTGTATTTGTTATTATGTTGAGATCTCAGAACATCGCTGTGGAAATACGCATAAGTATTTTAGATTTAACCATTATAGCACCGCTACAAATATTATTTTCTTTCATGTGGTACCCAGAGATTTTCAGTTTTCGAAAAAAATCGCTCTCTCCACATAGCGAAAATACACATATGTGAGATTTTAACAGGAATGTAACTCGAAAATAGAGTAACTCTTTTGAAAAAAGATCAATTTAAATGTTTCCTATCTCCTATTTTTAAATAGTTTTTATTACTTTCGGTTCTTGTATCAATGGACACCGCAGCGATTTCTCACACCCCATACGGTCTAGAGACTTGAAATTTGGGTTTCGTACTTAGATCGCCGCCTGTTAAGCTCCAAGTGTGATCTAATATTGATTAATTATATTGTCTGATTATCTCATTCAAGCAAGATCAAACTATTTCTTCGACTTAGAACGACAATGTCGGACAATGGGATCCGCCACTGGAATTACGCACGAGTATGGATCGTATATATACGTCTCTGTTCTCTGGTATATAAGTACTCTCTGGCAGATCGTCTATGGTTATGTCGCGCTGTTCACTTTCAGCTGTCGCAATTGTCAGACGTTGATACTATTGAAAATTGAATTTTGTGTTATGGTAGACAAACAGTAATTTGTTATGGAATTCCTGTTGCTGGCAAACAGATATACATACCTAAGTATAGTTCAAATCAAGAAAAGGAGAGATAGCAATAGTACTCATCGGTACGGTTCAAATCTTAAATGCCTTGTAACGTTTAACCCTGTGCTAAACGTTGTGGGTTGAGTTCACTTGCGTAATACTCAAAATTCACAGATTGCTTCCAATGATTTATTTTCAAACACACTGTACACGGCTTTCTGTTGTAGTACAACTGTACTTGTCACTTTGACTATCGCGTTCCAACTACTTTCGAGTTATGTCTCGAATTGACTGATACAATAAACTGACTTTATAAGACTCACCGACTTCATAAGACTGACTGACTGACTCTGTCCCGTGATCGACACGGCTTTATATACCTGAATCATGACATGACATCCATCGAGAATGTTCTATGATTATCTAGATGCACATAATTAATGTTCTAGATCCTTGTCAAACTGACAATAGTATGACAAATTGTACCTCACATATAGTTTCTGGAAGGATCGAGAATAAATCTACTATCTAATCTCTATTCTAGAACTACATAATGAAATATTCAAGCAACAACTACAGCAAATAAGGTAGTAGAAATAAATAGCTAATAAACAAATATTAACCGTAAGTACATGAATACCTAATCACGTTACACAGCCCCCTTCTTAGATTTGTTCGTCCCGATCAAACATCATCCTAATGCATTCTTCAATCTCGTCTGGGGGAGCTCCTTGTATTCTCTGGTCCCAATCCTCGCTCTCGTCTCCAAAGGAAGACAGGTTACTTGATGGTACTTGTGATTCTCTTCTTCGGTCAACAAAATGTTTCACCGGAGTACAACTAACTCCTTCTATAGATGAACATCTTCGAACAGGTGATCTGCTTCTACACAAGCTAACACTATACCTTGTTGCCATACAACCTTCACCAGTACGTGATGTTGAAATACGATCACGCGATCTAAGCATGTGGCAAAAGGACCTCAATTTATGACGGAATATTTCATCACATCCAGTATTGCGTCGACGGCAGCGACTGTGCCTGCAGATTCGTCTGCTCCTTTCTCGCAGACTGCTGCGCCTCGTGCCTCGGTCGTTGTGTAGGCTCATGCAGCTTCTTCTATTGCGGCCATAGCACCTACCTTATACCTCCTGGACCTCTGAGTAGAGTACCGCAAGGTAAAATGTATTTCTTACGACCGCTGTTGCCTACACATTGCCTGATACTTCTTCGAGTTCTGGATGTACTGCACCTTTTAAAAGGACTTTTTCTTCTACTGTTTGAACTCTCTCCACGGATATTTCTCTCCTTCGACTTGGGCACGACATCTTCCCTCTTAACATCAGGCTCGCTATTTAAGCTGTCCTTGTTGGAGTAATAATGATGTTTCTGTTGGATGCTGTTTTCTGTCTTATATTGTTGTCTAATTCTAGCCTGTTCTTCTTCATATTCTTGTCTAATTTTTGCCAGTTCCTCTTCTAATTCTTGTCTAATTCTTGCCTGTTCTTCATCATGTTCCTGTCTAATTCTTGCCTGTTCTTCTTCATATTCTTGTCTAATTCCATCCTGTCCTTCTTCATCTTGCCTAATTTTGGTCCATCCTTTTTTATATTCTTGCATAATTCTTGCATGTTGTTCCTTACTTTCGAGTCTAATTCTTGACTATTCTTCTTTTTCTTGATGTCTTTTTCTTACCCATTCTTCTTTTTCTTCATATCTTTTTCTTGCCCATTCCTCTTTTTCTTTTTGTCTACTTCTAGAAACTTCATTATTTCTGCAAAATTTGCCATTTCGTCGTAATCTTTCGATCTGGTATTCGTCATATACTCTCAGCAAAATGCGAAGATCCCTTTTTCCGACACCAATTGTAATGTTTAACCCTGTGCTAAACGTTGTGGGGTGAGTTGAAAATCATTTAACAAGTTATAGATGATATACCTACGAGCGAAGAAAACATTTTAGTATTTTAATAATATTAGCAAACCGGATAAATGTGAACAGAAGTGATTTATTTCGGAAGAGAGGTACCTACTTACCATAATTTCAAATATTTTCTCAAACTCAAGACCGGCGTTGTACCACAAACCATAAAACAAACTTTTTCAACAAATATAAATTGTCTGGTTAAGTCGTGCGACTAATAATTTTTTTTCCAGCGAGCCAAGATAAACAACAATGTGACGTCCCTAAAGTGAGCAGAATCCAAAATACATGTTTGGTGTTTGTAGAGCTAATTAAGTGCCTAAACAATTGCTTTGGAAAATGACTACTCTGCTAGCTTTGACTAAAGCTAGCAGAGCAACCTTTAATAATAATTTTTTTTGAAAACTTCTTTAATACTTTTAGTGCTAATTAAGTGCTGTTTTCCGAAATTAACTGCTCTTATAGTTTTTTTGAAAAATGGCTGCTTTGCTACCTTTAGATGTAAGGCTAGCAGAGCAATGTGAGCAGAATCCAAAATACATATTTGGTGGTTGTAGAGCTATTTAAGTGCTAATTAATTGTTATATTCCGAAATTAATTGCTCTTAAACTTTTTTGCTTTGCTAGCTTTAGATCTAAAGATAGCAGAGCAACCTTTGAAAATCAATTTTTTGAAAACTTCTATTTTTAGTGCTTGTAGGTCTAATTAAGTGCTGTATTCCGAATTTATTGGCTCTTATAGTTTTTCGAAAGAAATTTTTGAGAACGTTCTCTCAAGACAAATAAAAATGTCAGTTTTGCTATTGTGGGGATATTTGTAGCTTTAAAGATACAACAGGAACCCTGAAAGACCTTTAGGTAGATTTTCTTAGAATAGTTTACCTACTTAATTTTATGTAATCCATTTTTAATTCCAATTTAAAATTGAGATTCTGATGGTATTAATTTTTTTATCTCACCCAATTAAGAAATGTATCTACAATTCTGATACTGGAAAGCTAAGGGACACAACTTCATTTTTGTAGGACCGGACTGTTGCTATCCACATATGTTTGCTAGCTTTAGTCTAAAGCTAGCAAAGCAGCCATTTTCCGAAAAAACAGCAATTAATTTCGGAATACATCACTTAATTAGCTCTACAAGCATCATATATGTATTTTGGATTTACTCTGCTAGCTTTAGGGACGTCAACAATGTGTGTAGGTATTCAATTTTGACGTAGAACTTGTAGATATTGTTAAGCCGGAATATGAATAAACATGTATTTCCTGCTTTTTATCAGAAATGCGCCTAGAGATTGTGTTAGAGGGCCATAACAAGAATATTTTTTACATGTTTCATGAAACTCGTTGGAGCTGTAGACATCTCTTCAAAACCAGGCACCGAAAATTTTACACGATTACAATACGAAAAATTTCCATACAGCAACATCCCCGTATGTAAAACGAAATATAGCCACCAAAATATACCAATTTTCCTGGGTTCTTGTATATTTATATCTCAAGCATGATCAAGGTCAATCCTTTTACCAATAATTACCTCAGTTCGTTTATACATCATAGCTATTGCCAATAAAATAGAGTTCAAGTTCAAGAAAACAGCTAACGTTAAAGTTACGTGTAATATATTTATATACGATTGGAGGCATTAGCAGGTTTTCCCGGAATTCGACACAGATATTTATTTATTTGTGTTCTTCATAGTCGACGAAATGGAAGCAAAACACTTGAACTGGACACTACGGAGATTTTATCACCTGTTTTAATTAAACGAAAGAGCGAAGAATATTAAATAGAAGCTTGCTTTGCAGATTGTAGAAAAACCATCATATTTCAGTGCAGAGCCAGCAGTAAAAGTGTCGATGGAAAGATTTTAAACATTGTATTTGGCAGAATAAATAAAATAAATAAATAATTTTATAGACAAATTCTTTTTGACCGACGAACCCCAAACGGAGGAGGTATACAATTCGACTATCTGTTTTTTTGGTTTGTTCGCGTGTTGTATATTGTAAACGTACTCCGATTTTAATGGTTTTTGATTCATTTGAAAGAGTAGGCTTGAGAAATAGTCCCATATTCATATAAACGCAAATCCAAAATCTCCTTCCCTCCGAAAACCGCCCCGAAGAGTGTGGAAGGGGAAAATTCTCTCGAAAATCGAAAATCTGTGCTGGTATAATTAAAGATGGGACAAAATCTGGAAACGTTTACATTGAACATTTTTTCAAAAGAGTAACGGTTTTCGAGTTAGACGCATGTTAAATTCTCAAATATGTGTATATTTGCTAAGTGAAGAGGGCGATTTCTTTCTCTTTCGAAAATTGAAAATCTGTGGGTACTACATGAAAGACCTTATTATTTGTAGTAACATTTATAATGAACATTGTTTCCTTAGAGTTACGGTTTTCGAGTTACAGCGGTGGTAGAATGGTAACATCTAAAATATTTGTTTTGAGATCTCAATAATAACAACTAGAAGCAAAGAATATACGTGGATAATAGGATAGCTACTATCTTCATTGGTATTAGTGAACGTTCAACGATTTTCGTGATTAATGATACAATCAAAAGTGTGAAATAAATATTAATATGTATTAGTTGGTGCACTGAAAAATATAAAATAATATTAATTCTATTGGTGCTGGTACTTGGAAGTTGGTGCCAAAAGTTATCAATCTAACTGCAACTGCACAACTTCAAAAGTAACGGCACCAATAGAATTAATATTATTTTATATTTTTCAGTGCACCAACTAATAATGTCGGTCCTATTTTTTGTAAAAAATATTTATAAAATAATAATTCTTGTTGGTTCGTGTCTTAAGATGCATTGCTTATTTTTTTTAGAGCGAAATAGGTAAACAATTTAAGAAATGTTATTTTTTTCACGATTTGGCTTTTCGCGTTGTTACCTAATTTAAGTTTGACAGCTCTTGCGAATCTAAAGAAGTGAAAAGGCAACAATATATTGTTTAGCCGTTAACCCATAAATTCACAGTAAGAAGCTATTTAAACAGAGCTTCATAATTCACAGGTTTCACCATGTAGACAGGGTTCTGAGCGTTCCAGTAATAGGCATAATAGACATATTAGAGATAAATATTTTTTACAAAAAATTGGACCGACTTTATTAGTTGGTGCACTGAAAAATACAAAACATGTAATTATTGGTACTGGTAATTTTAAAGTTGTGCAGTTGTAGATAGATTCAAAACGTTTGACCCCAACAACAAAAGTACCAGAACCAATAGTTTTAATATTATTTTGTGTTTGTCAGTGCACCAACTAATAAAGTCGGTCCAATTTTTTGTAAAAAATATTTATATAGATAGGTACTATAAAGTATTGTCGTAGGGGTACCCATAGGAAAGAAATTCCATTCTTATCGATTTACTGATTTGATTTGATTTAATTCTGCTGGTTTAATTATAAAATGATACACCAGAATTGATAGCCTTTTACTCTATGCTATATATTTCTACTATAATTGTGACATGTGTGTACCATTGTTCTTTTAGCACCCAGAATTATTATTATTTGGGTAAAAGTAATTTTTATATTATACCGTGTGTACAGTGTCAAGATTGTCGTTGTTTAAGGCTTGTGTCTCCTGTATATGTATTAACTTCTGATATAATAATAGATAATAGCGTAATCATTGACCTGAATAATGTTAATTGTGATTGTAGCCGTGTAAGTACTTGCTGCACGACATTTAAGGTTACAGAAGAAGAAATAAGAAGTGTATTGCGGTTCTACCACAGCTCACCAATAAGCTGAGGTTCTACTATTTTCTTGTTACCATTTAAAACTGGGAGAATTATGAGAAGCATTGAAAAGCACTACAGGAAACAACAGTATTTAATTAACACAATGAAATTGCAACAATTTTGCAATAATCTGTCTCTTCCACTGATCTCAATATCTAATATCTAATTTGAGGGCCTTGAGATACAAAAATGCGACCAAGTGCGAGTAAAACTCGCACACAAGAGATCCGTATCATTATAAAAAGAACACTGTCTACTCTTTATGAGATACTGACGTCTGACAAACGGACAGATGGATGAAGTTTAGTATTTCTTTTCAGCAATTTGGTACGGAGCCCTAAAGAGTATAAATAAATCAAGTGAGAGAGCGTGGAGCGTTTTCAGTCATTTGAAAATGGACTAGAGACATAGGAAATGGTATAAAAATGCTTTTGTGAATCGAATAATTCTGAACTTCTGAAATGAAGACTCTATTTGTTATAAACATGATATGGAGCAATAATTATTGTATTTTGCAGGATGTAGAAATCACCATAAAACTAGGTATTTCCTCCTCAGTTTTGCGGTGTATAAGAATATTTCTGTAGGTTTAATTGGAAATACTAATAAAATCTCGACAATACTTATCTCGAAAATGTCTCGTCAATAGATATTATAATTCTTACAAATTATCATGAAACTAAGGCATATTCGTATAGGGGAATTTACTGATTTATTTATTATTTTTGCAGGACTGACTGCAAAGATTTTTGTTTTTTTTATCACAAAATGTTGATAATTTTCTTTTTGGTTATAGATTAAGTAAACTAAACAAAACTAGGACCAACTTCATTAAATGACGCATTGAAGAGTATAAAATAGCAACAAATAATGGATAAATCATATAGATATAGATATTGTTTTGCATGACATGGATCAGCTACATGTAGGTAAGTACACAGAAATCTCTTGGCACTAACTTCATAATATTTATAATTATTTTTACATTGGGTGTTATTTTTTTATACTTTTCAGTACCTACATCATCTAATGAATTCGGTTCTAGTTATTTTTAAGTTAGAAACTTATTTTACAATTTTTAGTGATAGTAGTTAGTTAATAACTTAATAAATAACTAACTCACTCAAATAACAAATTATCAATATAATAAAAAATCTAGTATCTACGAGAAAAATATTCTATAGGTAATTTTTTTATTGGTATTTCTTGAAGAACAAAATTCCGACGGCTCGGATAAGTAAGTTTCATAATTTTTTATTTTTTGAAACTTTGGCCGCCATTTTGAATAAGCTCATTAACTAAATTGACACGAATGATTTTTGTATTAAATTTGAATTTGATACCTTTATAAACGTCCTCTATCGTACCAATAAATTTCTGATTTAATTTATATCATTAGGAATTCAGTGGAAAGTCAAACAAGAGTAAGAATTATTTAAAGGGCTTTTAACTCAGAAATCGGAAATGCTTTACAAGTTACAAGAGAGAGAAAGTGATCATGGTAAATTTTGACCTTCTCAAAGCCGCAACTATAAAACCATTAGATATACCAATGCAATGCAAGTACAAATGTTTCAAGAAATCATATGTCATATGGAAAACTAGAAGGGCGTTTTCATATGGATAAGCTCAATCAATGTGGGGCCATCACTCAACATTATTTTTTCAAATAGTTAGTTCCTTTGAAATCGGCTTATGTTTTTTTATGCGAAACGGGGTAGGTCGTACATCTATAAAAATATACAATTGCTGCTATTGATAAGTCCACCAATAATCAAAAAGTCAATGTGAAGAGACCATTTTGTACAGGGTGGGCAAATATCGATGCTTTTGTAGGGTAATTTAATGTCATAACTTGAAATTCACTAGCAAATTTAGAATGCTGCAACGCCATTGAATTCTAGTCTAAAAAGTGTCTGGAGAATGTTGAAACAAATTTTCTATAAATTCACAAATGAATTATAACTCTGAAAAATCAGACGATAGCTAATGTTTGTTTTCACCATTCAGTTTATCTCAAAAAAGAGATCAAGACAGTGCCAATGATTTTTTTTCTATTTCTAATAGTTACCAATTTACCCTATATAAAAGCATCGAAAATTGCCCACCCTGTACAATAATAAAGAGTAAAAATATATTTTAAACAATAATAATATGGTGTTTAATTAAATACAACCAGTTCTAAATGTAAATGTATAATCAATAATACTTATATTCATATATGTATTACGTACGCAATTTAAATGATGCATACTGGTGGCAAATCTGCATTTTTTTATTGTTATACAAATGAGTTATATGTTTCTTAGCATTTTTTATTATGTAATAATTCTAAGTTGGTAATTTGATCCAACCATATATCATGGCATAAAGAAACTAATCCCATTTTCACTTAGAATGTAAATTTAGTATCACTACTAATGACTTGTAAAAAATCCCAACTTGACTGACGAAACAAGTGTTGAATTACAAGCCCAAGTGTTGTTTTGTAGTGGTAAAACAGTTAATTGTACGTAATGTTTACCATTGATAAAGTTTTTTGATAGTATTTTATATAGCAGATAATCTTGTCCAATATAAGAAAAGACAATTACCCACTTCATTTCAACAGTTTTGGAGGCACATACAGATATTAAAAAAATGCTTTTTTGTGTTTTGATAATGTATACAGGGTCAAAAGATTTCATAGGGACAGTGTTGCTATTTCTGCTAAGAAATAGAAGGATGGTTAAATTACAGAAAAGTTGCGTAACTTAAACCACTTCAATTTACCCGTTTGCAATTTAATCAAATTAAAGGTTCCTGAAATATTTTGAAAAAAGTGCAAATCACCGATATTGTTTTTATTTATTTATTATAAATAAATCAAATTCTTTGTTGAACAATAACCAATTTGGTAACAAACTAAATTAATTAAGAATAATTAAATAAACATAACTAAGTAACCAAATAAAAAAAACATTTTCAGTACAATTTCAGGTGTGATGTCTCCAAAAGCTGAAGTAATTCTTCCTCACTATTCACTTCATTGTGAACTTTATTTTTCAGGGAGCCCCATAAAAATAATCTCATGGATTAAGACAAGGCGATCAGGCAGGTCATCTCACAAGATCATGAGTTCCGATCCATCTTTCAGGAAAACATGTGCTAAAAAATCACTTGCATAAGCCGTTTAATATTTCGCAAGGTTGCAAGAGGCATTCTTCTATAACTTCTGTTAACGCATTGACGTAGGCGGCTCCATTCAAATTTCCCTCAATAATAGGGGGTCCTATAATCTGATTTTTAATAATTCTACACCATAAATTATTGCTATAGCGAATTTGAGGTCTAGTTTGCTACAAATGAGGAATGGTGTTTGTTTGTTTCTTCAAAATTGACAACCCCACAATATGTACCTAAATGATGTTTTATCTGTCCATAAAATAGTGTCGGGAAATAGTTATTGCTCTAATACGGTTTGGTACTAATTAGAAAAGTCAAGTCAACGCTCGATATTTCCAGGACGTAATTTGTTAACAATTTTAAATTTATAATCATGGTACTTCTGTTCAAAATATTTCAGAAACCTTTAATTTTGCAAACCGGTATATTGAAGAGAACTGAATTACGCAACTTTTCTCTACATTAACCATCCGTCTATCTCTTATCATTTAAGAAATAGCAATACTACCCGTAAGAAATCGTCTTGAACCTGTATACAACCTAAGATGAGCTTAAGAAAAAGCCTTTACTTAGAAATCAAAGAATAATTATTTAATCTTATATATATTATTATATATATTATTATATATTATTTCTCAAATGTGTTTTTTTGTGTTTTTGCCATATCCCCCTTAATAACTATTCATTGAGATCTCAGCATGTAAATCTATTGAAAATATGTCTAACTGTAAGGCACATTCTATTCATTCTGTGAAATAAAGCTAAACTAACATCAGTTGGAGAAGAATGCTTTTGAAGTTATTCTCAGGATTGCCTGGAATCCTGGGATCCAAATAACTAATCCATGCATGCAAGAAAAAAAATATCCAAAAGTTTCTTAAAAGTTATCGTGTCCTATCACACTGCCCGCTGTGGAGGGGATTTTACCATTATCAAGTACTAAAAAAATCCATTATGTTTGCCCGCGGTCATTAAACATATGTTGTCGCTTTAGAGGGACAGGAAATAATGGCAATAAACATTGGGAAAACATCGTCGTAGCAATATACTGGTGGTCGGTAACAGAGGTTTCAGGGTATAGCTTTAAAATTGAAAATATGAATAAAGCCGAACCCTCTGCAGTAACTAGGGTAGATTTCTATGAAATTTAGCTTAAAAATTATAATAAAAATTGAAAAATACACTGATCAGAACGTTACTTGAAATTTTACAGAAAGTCGACCGAAGCAACCCGCATTTATCCGGTATCTCTTTTTTAAATATATAAAAAAATGACAATAAACATCGTAACAATAATGCGATAAAGACATTAAAAAAAGACTTGAGTACCTACTACTTCTTTTCAAAATAAAATATCTTTCATGAACTAATACCTGCATTTACTTATTTCTACGTTATTATATTCCTATTCAGTAAACATGTTATTGGGCGAAATATTCGCACGAGTATATACCTAATCTAGTTTTTACATAACAAAAATAAGTTATTTCCAAATCGGATTAGATCATATTTGATTTCTATTGACTCGACTAAATAGATTATCTCACAAACAACAATACACGGAACTACAATATTATAATTGATAATCTATTGGTATTTCTGGGTGAATACTTAATTATATGTCATGTATTTTATGCCAATCATTGATGAATTGTTTGAAACAGATAGAGAGTAAAAACAAGTTATAAAGTTGGACGTGAGAAATATAGGTAGAATTATTTTTCCTTACGGGCAGTTTTATGTAACTAATGTTTTAGGAATTAAACTATTAGTTGTATAGTATAGTACTAATATATAAAGTACTAAGTACCTAAGATCTCTAAATAATATCAAATGCAAGCCAAGAATATAGGGTTATAGTAAAAGTTCTATCTTCTTTGGTTACACTCAAAAGTGTGGAATAAATGTTTCTTACCGAGAATAGGACCGACTTCATTGGTTAGGGCACTGAAAAATACAAAATATGTAAGTAATATTTATTATATTGGAGCCGGTACTTTTGAAGTTGATGTCAAAATTCGTCTATCTATCTACAATTGTACAACTTCAAAAGGACCAGCACCAATATAATTAATATTATTTTGCATTTTTCAGTGCCCCAACTAATAAAGTCGGTCAAATTTTTGATAAAAAATATTTTCTATCTCTGTAGTGGCAACAGACTTGAATCTTCCTCTTCAATCTTCCGGAGTTTCATAGACAAAATTTTAGGTATAAATCTGGATACAAGAATTTGTTTTTATTTGATCATAGTAAATTCACCTCCACTTTTTTAGAGTGTGTTTTTCAGAGAAAGGACATGTCATCAAAGGTTATGTTTGTGTTTCGCAGAACAACTATGGATTAATTCTATCAACAGATCGAATTTATACTCACCCAGGAGTGTAGGTACTAAAATTATTAAGGACTTTTTTTCACGTTGTTTTTAATATAATACGAATTATTGTATTCTAATTCTACCAAATCTAATCTTATGAAATCAAGGTTACTGTCACTTTTATAATTGAAGATTTATTATTAATAATAACTAATATAACATTTGCTATGCTTTCAATCAAAATTGCCATTTGGTTATTAAAATAACATTAGTCGTCGGAGATATATATTCATAAAAAAATAGGTGGAGTATGGAATTTATTTGCACGGTACGGAATTTCTAGCACCTCAATCAACAAGTAAAAAATAAAAATGTTAAGTTGATATTTCATAAAAATTTACAATTTTTCTCATAAATTGAATTGATATTATCTTCACTTTGAAAATACAAAAATCATTTGAAAAAAAGCCCTGTAAAAGATTATAGCTCATGTACTTTTGAAGTTGTGTAGTTGCAGTTAGACTGAAAGCTTTTGGCACCAACTTCAATACAATTAATATTATTTCGTATTTTTCAGTGCACCAACTAATAACTTGGGTCCAATTTTTGGTAAAAAATATTTATTTCACACTTTTCAGTGTAACATTAGTCACAAAAATCATTGAACGTTCACTAATACCAAAGAAGATAGCACTTATCCTATTATCCACGTATATTCTGTGCTTGTACTTGTTATTATGTAGAGATCTCAGAACATCGCGGCGGAAATACGCATAAGTATTTTAGATTGAACCATTTTACCACTGTTGTAACTCGAAAACCTCATCTAACTCTAAGGAAAAAATGTTCATTATAAATGTTGCTACAAATAATCTGGTCTTTCATATGGTAACCTCAGATTTTCAATTATCGAAAGAAATCGCCCCTTCCACATAGCAAAAATACACATATTTGCGACTTTAATATCAATGTAACTCGAAAACTTCTTTTGAAACTCTTTTGAAAAAATGTTAAATTTAAACTTTTCCGAATATTATTCTAACTTTAATTCTGCCATCTCTAATTTTCGATTTTCGAGAAAATTTGCCCTCTCCACCCTCTTCATGGGCGGTTTTCGGAGAGAAGAACATTTCGAATTTGAGCTTATAGGGATATACCCCATTTTCCTCTTTCAAATTAATCAAAAATCATCATTACCTACTGTAACGTGTAAGGGCAACAGCCGCAACATCATGGTCGCAATGGACTATTTCTCGAAGTGGCCAGAAGTAGTGCCGATGCCGAATCAGGAAGCAGTTACAGTAGCCGAAGCCCTTCTGGAAAACGTGATTTCCAGACACGGAGTACCCTTGGAGCTGCATACCGATCAAGGTAGAAATTTTGAATCCGAAGTATGGATGCAGTTAATGAGGTTGCTGGGGATACGAAAAACACGAACAACCCCACTTCATCCACAGTCAGATGGAATGGTCGAGAGGCACAATAGGACCATCAATCAATACCTCTCAATATTTGTGGATGAGCACCAACGTAACTTGGATAAACTGTTACCTCTCTTTCACCTGGCCTACCGAAGTTCCCAGCATGAATCTACTGGCTATACACCATCAATGTTGTTGTCTGGGAGAGAAATGAAGCTCCCCGTAGATCTGATGTTTGGCAGACCATCAGCCGACGATCATAAAGACGTGTCTCTTTATTATGTAGCTGACCTACAGGAGCGACGTAGAGTGGTCCACGATTTTGACAGACAAAAGCTTCAGTTGAAGAGCGACAAAATGAAAATGAAACTTGACAAAAGGCAGTCATTAAACTCTTTGAACGAAGGCGATGCAGTTTGGTTGTACCAGCCACAGCGAAGGAGAGGATTAAGTCCAAAATTGCAAAGACCTTGGGAAGGGCCATATCGCATTGTCAAAAAGATTAATGACTTGGTGTACAGGATCCAACATTCGCCAAGAGCCAAGCCAAAAGGGTGCACGTGGAAAGACTGAGTCCGCATCGAGGAGATAATCCACCGGTCTGGAGACAAACGAAAGAAGCTGTTTCAGGGCGAACAGCTTTAAGGGAGGGAGCAGTGTAACGTGTAAGGGGAACAGCCGCTGGTATTGGCTACAAAGTGGCGGCATCCATTTGAAGTAAGCGCGAGATATATGCTGTGGTTGGAAATACCGAAAGCGGCGTTTACAAAGAGAGCGACGGCAGCAGTCGGCATCTACTCTTAAAATGCTGACAAAAGGGATTTCGAGAAGCGTCTAGTGGCGGCTTTCGCATCAAAGACCAGAAGCCGCTCGAATGCTCTGGATCCTTTGTCGGATATATATATGGGAGAAGTAAAGAAAAGAGAAGTAGTAAAGTTAAATTGTAATTTATATTATTTCGAGTGTAAATAAAGTTAATTTAATAACCCTAAATTAGTCTCACTTATCTGCGAACCCACATACGCAACACTACGTTTACTACGAACAAAGCACGCACACAACACACAGTCGAATTGTATACCTTTTTGGGTTCGTCGGTCAAAAATGAATGTTTTGTATGTACATATGCGCATTGTAAACGTCCACCGATTTTTATTATTCTAATATTTTTTGTCAAAATTTAATATGTTCTTTCTAACCCAAAAATAGGGATATTTTTTTTCGAAAATTCGAAATTTCTTCGGTCATCTTTTCCAGCTACTTTTTTTAAATCACAGGTTTCCAAGTTACAGCACTATTTCGAAATAACTGAATGTAAGTGAATTTTCAAAAAATTTTAAGACTAAAAAAATGAGAAATAAATATTTTTTTATAAAACATAAGACAAACATTATTGGTTGATGCACTCAGAATTACAAAATAATAATAATTCTATCAATGCTGGTACTTGTGAAGTTGGTGCCAAAAGTCTTCTATTTACCTACAATTGCAAAACTTCAAAATTATCAGTACCAATGAAATTTACATATTTTTTTCCGGTGCATCAACTGCATACAGTCGGTCCTGGTTTTTCTTCCCATCTATTGGCACGAAAACTGGAAATGTGCAATTATTTAGAAACATGTCTGTTTGTCCTTTTAATTCTGATCATATCGTTGCAAGATGTCTATTTAAAACTTTTGTGAGATACGGATTTAAAACTTATTGGCGAAAAATTATGTATAAAGTGAGGCATAAATTGAAAGAAAATTATCGAGGAAAAAACAGAATATTTCATTTTTTCTTAAATCCATAGAAGTAATTATAGTGAAAGCAGAAACATATATTCATCGAATTATTGTTTATTCTAGAACCTTCAATTTCAGTTTACATAAGAATATGAAAAATATCTTTCATACAAATGTCAGTTGCTTGTAGACAAATCAAAGTAATTTTAACGAAGGCGAATAATGAATATATTATTAAAATTATTGATCAATATCGATTACTTATTAACATTTATTGTTAAACTACTGGTATAATTAACGTTCATTGTAGTTATAAATGTCACAGCTGATTCTCAGCAATATACAAATAAAATATCGATAATTTACCCATTTAATTTTAGTTATGTTCGCCTTCTTCTTTGTGATTGCATTACCGATTGGTAGTAGAACATTTTATGTGTGAGAAGAAGTCTTACTGGTTGGACTCTGGACGTATCGTGTGAGACGTTTAGTAGGAAACAGTTTTCTTATACATATAAACATCTAAATGCGCCATAGATTAAACTACTGAAAAAAAGAAGATTTCTCTCTTTCATTTCCGCTTATGGTTATGCCCTACTTAAAATTTTAGGTATTAATACTTATGACATGCCCTGAATTAAGGTTTTATACATTTCGTGATTCGATCAAAGAATGCCTATAAAAAGTAAGCATTATGCATATATATGATTATTTTGTTTCAGTTTGTATTTACTATAGTTCCAATGTTTGTCACAGATCCAAAAGTAACAGTTTGAAAATATCCGCAGACAAGTTCTTAAATGAACATATACAGTTACTCACTCCTGTTTATTCACTGGTGCATTGCCCTAGCAAACTAGCTTAGCGGGCTAAGGTTTACACCTTAATGCCTAAATTTTTAACACCCTGTATGATAAAGACTTTGAAAACAGAAATCTGGATAGCTTAAACTTTATACTAAAAAAGGTACTCCTCTCAATTGTCTAAAAAATGTGGAAAATCTCTGGACTCATGATAGACATGAAACAAGTGGAATTTGTGAAAAAAAAAATTAAAATAGTTTTTATTAGGCATTTAAGATTTGAACCGTACCGATGAGTACTATTGCTACCTCTCCTTTTCTTGATTTGAACTATACTTATGTATATCTGTTTGCCAGCAACAGCAATTTCAAAATAAATTACTGTTTGTCTACCAAAACCCAAAATAAATTTTAAATTTGTCTTATCTCTTAGTAATATATACGACGATCTCTCAGAGAGTACCTGTATAAGCTCCATGCTCGTGCGTAATTCCAGTGACGGATCCCAATGTCCGACATGTTCCATGTCGAAGAAATAGTTGGATCTTGCTTGAATGAGATATATAATTGATCAATATTGGATCACACATAGAGCTTAACAGGCGGCGAGATGTCTGCGATCTAAGTACGAATTCGAAATTTCAAGTCTCTAGACCGTATGAGGCCTGAGAAATCGCTGCGAAGTTCCTACATTCCTTAAAGATGTATGCGTCCCTGAAGAACGCCGCTGGAAATAGGTTTTTCTTAAATATCTTTTAAAGTACTTGATATAATTTAATAGAAATCTGATGTGAAGGACACAAGTAAGGACCTAATAAAATAGTGTCCTTGAAACATATTTAGCTTTTTTTGTTTACCTTAATTCCTAGAAAAACTTTATAAGAACTTGTTATCGTATTTTCTTATGTTCTATCTGGATCCGAGAGATTTTCCACATTTTCCCTGACACCCTATATATTATTATAGGATGCAAATTGATTGATCTGAGAGGATATCCATGTTTTCATCAATTTTACGGAGTGTCTTAATAAAGATAAACATGGATACTTCCACACTTACATGAAGGTGTTAAAAAATACATATGCACGTTATTTACGTAATACAGATCAAAATCGAACCCGATACTCTCCACTTGATCCAGAGTGCAGAAAAAATCAACTACGTCTGTATGTATCCTGTATCCGTCAACCAAGGACTATTAAGTCTTGATCTTTTTGCCCTTTCCTTTCCATCCAACACACCCATAAACATGAGTAAGACGGCTGCTGTGAGTGAAGGATTGAGAGTAACTATACTAACGACATCGAAAGCGATTTGTAGAATATTTTACTATAAAATCATGAACTTAACTCATTATTCTTATTCGTAATGCATGAATTCAGAGATAGATAACATAGAATCGATTTTTTTATAGTTTATTGTATCTAAATGCCGATTAGTTGTATACTCTCCATGAAGGTGAAGGTAACAGCACAATAAGTAATACAAATCATGTTCATTTTTGACCGACGAACCCCGAACGATGGAGGTATGCAATTCGACTGTCTGCTTTATTTTATTTCTTTTGTTCGTGCGCGCGTTTTATATAGTAAACGTATTCCGATTTTGATGATTTTAGATTCATTTGAAAGAGGAGAAATGGTCCCATACTTATAAAAACGCAAATCCGAAATTTCCTTCCTCAGAAAAGTGCGCCAAAGGGGTTGGAGGGAGCAAATTTTCTGGAGAATCGAAAATCCGAGATGACAGAATTAAAGATACCAAAATATCCGGAAACGTTTAAATTGATTTTTTTTTCAAAAGAGCTACGGTTTTCCAGTTTCTGCGATGTTAAAATTTGAAATATTGATATTTTCGCGTTATCGAAGAGGCAATTTCTTTAGAAAATTGAAAATCTGTGAATGGAAAATTAATGACTAGATTATTTGTAGCAACCTTTATATTAAACATTTTTTCAATAGAGTTATGGTTTTCGAGTTAAAAGAGTGAAAAAGTTTATAAAATGCGTATTTCAGCAACGATATTCTTAGATTTCTGAATAATAGCAAATACAAGCAAAGCGTACATGGATAATGGTGAACGTTTAACGATTTCCGTAAAAAATGTAACATTCAAAAGTGTGAAATAATTTAAAAAAAAATTGGACCGACGTTGGTGCACTGAGAAGTATAAAATATTAATTCTGTTGGTGCTGGTACTTTTGATGTTGGTGCCAAAAGTTTTCAATCTAACTGCAACTGCACGACTTCAAAAGTACCAGCACCAATAAAATCATCATTATTTTGTACTTTTCAGAACAACCAATTTTTTGTAAAAAATATTTTCTCAATATAATTTTTGACATTCTGACTAGATACTGACTAGGTGTACTGGTATAGAAGTAAATATTGCGACCCTGAAAATGTTGAACTTTAGTTTTTTTTGCAAGATGATCGCGCATTTCTGGGTCATACCAACTTACAAAAAATTCATTACAATTTTATATTTTGATAAAGATAACAAAATTGCAATGAAGTAACCAAAATGACTATTGTCAGAGAATAGCTCTCTATGGAGAACAATTGATTGCTAATCTTTAATTGTATCTGAATGCTGGCTAGTTTTCTACTATATGTAACAACACAATAATACAAATCATTGTGACTTTCCATTTAATTTGACATTGCCAAATTATTGTCAATCGTGACTGGGTGAACGGGCGCCTAGATGTACTTATATCTTGAAGTTTGTATATCCTTCGACCCTGAACATGTCAAGCTATTTCTTGCGAGAGAGCTTCATGTAGTTAGATGGAATGACAAAAACTAATTACAGAAATATAGGTGGGGATAAAACATTATAGAATTAGAATAACCTCATCTACACCCAATTGTTCGAATTGAGTAATCTATGATAGTAATTTTTAGAGCATTTACTTTCATTTTTCTAAGAACTAATATTCACTTGTAATAATTGTAATAATTATAAAGCTTTTCCAAAAATTACCTACGTACTCTTTTCTTCATGTTTCGTATACGTTTACAGATTTTAATTATTAATTTTGAGATTTCTATTTATTTTCAGAAATATTATTTGAATAAAAATATATGGCTTATAAAATTTTGAGACATAATGATAAATAGTTTATCCAAATTAATCAATAACGTATTAAATTTTCCCTCTAGACTAAACACAGATAAATATTTTTTCCAGTAGGTATATATATCTACTTGGAACATCAATGACTTTGATCCTATTCTCAAATTCGAACCGAACCAGTTTAAAAGAAAAAAGATAATCAAAAACATTTTTTTACAAACTCTTTTCAAGCTTTTTGTATAGAAAGATCGTCAGCGAAACACTCAAATGGAGCTAATCACCCCACTCAGATTTTGATAAAATGGAAATAAATAACAATAATAGATATTCAAGACAAATGTTGCCTAACTATTCTAATACATATATCTTATATCTTCCATTTAGGTAGTTAATAATTAAAACATCAAAATCTTTTTGCAACTGGCTGCATGAGCACGTAATCTTATGAGAAAAGAAATTTCAAAAGTTACAGCTATACCGGCTCGGTTCAAATTGCATAAAATTTTACAGTAACGGAATAATAAAAATGATCATTGTTTGCCAAATTCTATTTGCTGGTTAAAAAAGATATTATCAATGTCTGTTGTAGGTTAATCGTTATTTTTCCTTCAATCACTAACCGCAAATTCTATATAGTTATCTGACATTGTCTATATTACGCAATTCACATTAGAGTGCAGATATATTTCATAGAAAGTCATTTACTAGAATAAATATTCGTATACAAAAACTAGGGTCCGGCTTTATTACTTGGTGCAATTAAAAATACATATTTTTTACAAAAAAATGGACCGAATTTATCAGTTGTTGCACTGAAAATAGAAAATAATATTAATTCTTTTGGTGCTGGTTCTTTTGAACTTGGTGCCTACAACAACAAACTACAACGGCACAACTTCAAAATTATAGGATAACTCGTGTGTCCGTCTGTCCTTCGTTCACAGTCAACTATCTCTGAAACTACTCGACCGATTGAATTGAAATTGTACAGATATCAATTTCTGTGACCCAAGTGCAGAGGTGTGACATGAATAGATGAGATCTGTATATGAGGCGTATTTTGGGGATTAAGGTGGAAAATTAAAAAAAAAATGAAAACTGCATCGTGTGCTGTGAAGATCTTATATGTATTTTTTATAATTTTGAAATAAATAGTTTCCAAGTTATTCAAGAAAATAAACGAAAATTGACCATTCCCCTTTATCTCCGAAACTACTGAACCTAAAATGTTGAAAAAAGTACAGAAATTAGTTTTCTGCTTAGAGATTATAGGAAAACCTATGAAAAGTTCATAATATTAAAATAACATGGTATTTCACTCAATATTGACAAATTTGGATCAGATTTAAAAAAAACATGAACGTACCGACCCTCTACACGCGAGTTCAACTCGCACTTGTCCAGTTTTTGAGTGTAACATTAGTCATGAAAATGGTGAAACGTTCACTAATACCCAAAAAATATAGGCTTAGCTTGTACTTGTTATTATATAGGTACATATTTCAGACTTAACTGATGTAACTTGAGAACCGTGACTCAATTTAAATGTTGCTTCATATAACTTTTTCTATAATTTGGCCGTCTCATATTTTCAATTTTCGAAAAAAAATGCTCTCACTTATCAATCTTTATTTATCTTTGGAGTATGGGCAAGTTTGGAGAATGTAAACCCTAAAAAACTGATTTTACTTAAACCAGAAATAATTACTTATTTATATCTTTCTGCAAATTTGAAAATATGTTAAATATTCTGATATATATCTTTTCGATTTCCTGGTAATATTTTTTTATAATTATCCAGTTCACAGTCATCGGGTATCCTGCATAAATATAATATCAATGGAATTTAATCACCTTCCTCAAAAAACACTTCATTCTTGAAAAATATTTATCTTAAAAACATGTTATTGTTATTTGTTCCAATGCTCTTACATTTCATTTTTACACAGAGATTATTTACTCTAAACCACCTGCAGTTCCGGAAGTGAAAACAAAGGAAATCAATACCTAATATTTCTGGGCATGAATTTATTACCTATTTTGAGGAAAATAGTGCTAGAGTCATATATCAAAAAGAAAAAAACATTTATATTTGAAAACATGCTCCACAATCCATAATATCTACATTTTGAGTAATTATGCAGTATCTAAAGCTGACAACTGAATTTTGAAAAATAATGATATAAATATTTTTTACAAAAAATTGGACCGACGTTATTAGTTGGTGCACTGAAAAATATAAAATAATATTAATTCTATTGGTGCTGCTAGATTTGAAGTTGTGCAGTTGCAGTTAGATTGATAACTTTTGGCACAAACTTAACACGTACCAGCACCAATAGAATTGAGAGAGAGAGAGAAATGCTTTATTGTCGAAAAAATATAAATTTTGTAGACAAAGCAAAATAAAAATATCAAAATCAAATAATACAAAAACAAAACAAAGTCAAAACTAAAAATTAAATTAAAATTAAATAAATTTATATAATATAAAACCAAAATATAAAAATATAAAGATGTAAAAATATAAGATAATAAATAATTAATATTATTTTGTATTTTTCAAAGCACCAACTAATAACGTCGGTCCAATTTTTATTAAAAAATATTTATTTCACACTTTTGAGTGTAACATTAGTCACGAAAAGCGTTGAACGTTCACTAATACCAATGAAGATAGTTTTTATCCTATTATCCACTCATATTCTTTGCTTTTAGTTGTTATTATTAAGATCTTAAAACTTAAATCTAAGTATTCTCATATTCTCATTATAAATGTTGCTACAAATAATTAGGTCTTTCATGTAGTACATATATATAATGCCCTCACAAATAAAAAAAGCACACAGTCGAATTGTATACCTCCTCCATTCGGGGTTCGTCGGTCAAAAAGGTGTGTGGATTATCGTGCGGAAATGTCATTGTTATACATATAATGATCTACGTTTTTCGAAAAATTCCAATTCCAAGAAGTCTAAATTGGAGAAGATTGCAGTTTTAAAAAAATAGCAATTTAAATATCAAATCTATATCTATACTAATCCATATCTACACTAATAAATAAAATAGTATGTCTGTCTGTTCCGGCTAATCTCTGTAACGGCCGAACGGATTCTGCAATGATTTTCACTGGCAGGTAGCTAATGTTATAAGGAATAATTGAGGCTGTTTTTATTTTAGAATCAAATCTATACAAATAAATAAAGTCGAAGTGTCTGTAATATCAAAATAACAGGTTTTAACTAATAATTGTATATTAAAATATTTGTGTCTTATAACAAAAAAGCAATTATTATAATTTTTGTCTGTTTGTTTGTCCCGGCAAATCTCTGCAACGGCTAAACCGATTCCGATAGGATATTCACTGGCAAAAACAAAAAATTCCGCTCTAGTTCCGGGAACAAATAAATGACCCTTTCTCAACAGGAGAGAAGAAGAAAAGAAACGCGTGAACATACATAATATATAAGAAAAGCAAACAAACATTCGAAACGTATACCCCCTCATTTGTTGAAAGTCAAGAGAAAAGTTTGGTATGGTCTGCGAAAATAATGTAGGTAAATAAAGTTTTGAGGTTTGAGGTACATAATTAGAATCAATTTTTGTACTCATTTTGTTTAAAAACTACATTATCAGTTATACTGTTATCACATTTTAAATTATCCATCTATATTAGATTTCAAAGCAGTTCTTGCTTTAGTTAGACATGCAATTTCAAAGTAGGGTGATAATTTATCATTTAGATGTATCAATAATGTTGCAAAATCTTTCGAAGGTTTTCAAACTGTATTTGAATTCAAGACGCAAGTTGCTATAAGGCCGACCAGGCACTATTCGAAACAAATACATAATAAAGTTTCAGCAATAACAGTTTCATTTCTCTCACCAGTAATTTTATTTGATGATAATTTTTATAAGGAAATCTGGCAAATACAATTTTATATAGCAAAATAAGAGTAGAATTTTCGTTTACCTTTTTGGTTCCTACAAGTTTTCTAAATCACAGCTAAAAAAATAGGTAACTACACTACCCTGATGTTGGTTCACTGATATCACCCACTGAATACTTATTATTATTTCACAAATAAAAATTTAATAATGTCCAATGTTCACCTACAATGTCACAATATCAACTAAAGATAAAACATTGGAGCTTGTTATTTTTTATAGTCTATCCGCCCGTATAGCCACGGTTCTCGGCCGAAGAAATGGAAAGTGCAGACGGACAGTCCAAGCAGAGTTTACCTTTGGAAGTGTTGCTGCCGTAGCCTGGGAATACCAAATTTTAATAGTAATAAATGTAATAATAATACTAAACCCGTTCCCTGTTCTCTTTTATTTATGGTCAAGGGGCATCTCTCCATTTGGAATCCAATATCAAAGATTTATTTGCCAAGAAAATATTTTGATTGCATTTGTTAAACCATTGCTAAGTATTATCTATCTGAAGTAAAATTTTACAAGTAACAATCGTACCCCGCTCCATTTAAAATTACGAGAGGTAATATAAGTAAGGACTTTATGGGAGAAGTCATTAGTTTTAATAAATAATAAAGATGTTAACCTGAAGAGCTCTATGAAAAAACCTGAATTCGAAACTAATAATTGGACATTAATAATCATTAAATAAAAAAATAGATGATGCGCAGCCAACTCAAAGGTAGGTAATTATTGTTCATAAAAAACATCTAATTGAGAAAAAATCTGTAGGTATACAAAAATAAAATTTGACTAAATATATAACTAAAAATAAAACCTGAATTATGGAATTAACAAAAACTAGAACCGACTTCATGAGATATGCTGGGTGTTCCAAAATTCAAAACATTAGCCTGGTCAGGGTTAAAATGGCCGTCGGAAATTGACAGATATATGGACTTAATATAGGAATATGACATTGACTGATGACATAATTTGAGCCTGGCCAGGCTAATGTTTTGTATTTAGGAACACACTGATAGTCTCCAAAACTGACATCATCTCATCACCTCTTGACAACAATTTCAAAATCTTTATTTTTTGACCGACGAACCCCGAACGGAGGAGGTATACAATTCGACTGTCTGTTTTTTTTTTTGGTTTGTTCGCGCCTTATATATTGAAACGTTTAACCCTGTGCTAAACGTTGTGGGGTGAGTTCAATTGCGTAATACTCAAAGTTCGCAGATTGCTTCCAATGATTTATTTCCAAACACTCTGTACACGACCTTCTGTTGTAGTACAACTGTCACGTCTTGTCACCTTGACAAACTATACTGTCACTGTCTTCACCGACAGAACGACTATTAACATCTGATTTCACAGACTGACTGTTATCAACCGACTTTATAGGACTCACTGTAAGTACATGATAAACTACCCACGTAACATATAGTAAACGTGCTCCGATTTTGATGATTTTTGATTCATTTGAAAGAAGAGACTTGGAAATTGGTCCCATTTTCGTAAAAATTCAAACCGAAATCTCCTTCCCTCCGAAAAACACCCCAAAGGGTGTGGAGGCGACAAATTAAAGATAGGACAATATCCGGATACGTTTAAATTGAACATCTTTTCAAAAGATTTACGGTTTTTGAGCTACATTTGTTTTAAAATCTCACATATGGGTATTTTTGCTATGTGGAAGGGGCAATTTCTTTCGAACACTGAAAATTTTTTGATGCCACATGAAAGACAATAATATGTGTATCAACATTTATAAAGAACATGTTCTCCTTACAGTTACGGTTTTCGAGATAAGCGGTGGTAGAATGGTTAAATCTAAAATATTTGAGCGTATTTCCGCAGCGATGTTCTGAGATCTCTACATAATAACAAGGACAACAAAGTATATACGTGGGTTATAAGATATTAATGGTGAACGTTCAACGATTTTTGTGACCAATGTTACACTCAAAAGTCTGAAATAAATACTTTTTTACAAAAAACTGGACCGACGTTATTAGTTGGTGCACTGAAAATTACGAAATAATATTAATTCTATTGGTGCTGGTACTTGTGAAGTTGGTGCCAAAAGTTATCAATCTAACTGAAACTGCACAACTTCAAAAGTAACAGCACCAATAGAATTAATATTATTTCGTAATTTTCAGTGCACCAATAACATCGGTCCTGTTTTTTGTAAAAAAGTATTTATTACATTATGTATTGTTATTTTATTCTTTTTAGTGTATCATCTGATGAAGTCAGTCCTAGAGGGTGATGGGGATGGTTAATAACTCATACGCTCCTTTTGCAGTGTAGAAACGACTTCTACTACACAAAAATTTTATCACACAAGAAAACACAAATGAATAGGTACCAAAAAAAATCTTCTCTTTTCTAACAATAATCTCAATAATTCAAATAACGAATTATTATTAACTCAATAATTCTATTCTTTACAAGAAAAATATTTTTACTTATATTCTCCCAAAAGATTGAATAATTTTCGAAAATTTTTTGCATTTTAAAAAATTTCCAAAGGTAGGGAAATTTTCTTAGAAACATCGTAACTGAGAAAAAATAACGGAGAATAATTCAAGCTTGCAGGAGATTCGGTACGAAAATTTTATACCAAAAAATATATTTAAAAGTAAATACAGTATATAAATAAATATTTGTTAAAAACGATTTACGCTTCTTATTCTAGCATCTGCACATGATAGCTGTCAACCCAGGGAAATTATCACTTATTAATTTCGCGTCCGGAAATTTGTCGGAAAATTCAGGTTGTTGTCATAGCAACCTGTCAAAATAAAGGCATCTGACTGGCGTAAAACAACATGTATAAAATTTGCTATATAATGTTGGGTTACTAAATAAATATTTTTCACAAAAAAATGGAGCGACTTTATTATTATTTGGGGCACTGAAAAATACAAAATAATATTGATTCTGTTGGTGCCAGTACTTTTGAAGTTTTGCCGTTGTAGTTTGTTGTTGTAGGCACCAATTCAAAAAATAACTGCACCAATAGAATTAATATCATTTTGTATTTTTGAGTGCACCACTAACACAGTCGGTCCAATTTTTTGTAAAAAATATTTATTTCACACTTTTGAGTGTAAAATTTGTCATGAAAATTTTTGAACGTTCACTATTACCAAAAAGATCGTACTTATCTTATTACAATATATAAGGCCTAGCTTGTATGTACTAGTTATAATTCAGAGATGTCAAAACATCACGACGCAGGTAACTCTTCAAAAAATGTAAAATTTATCTATCTTCTTTGGTTTGGATGTCGCATATGTTCGTAAAAAATTGTCCCTTCCAAATTACGGAAATACACATATCACATATTCCAGTCTTTACTATAGCTGTAACTCGAAAACCGTAACTAATTTAAAGAAATGTTCAATTTAAACATTTCCGAATATGACCTTTCTAATTTTTCAATCTCGAATTTTCGATTCTCGGAAAAATTTGCCCCCTCTACATGGCTGAAACACATATTACAGGCTGTAACGCAGAAACGTATGATTATTTTTAAAAAAGTCCAATTTAAAAGTTTCCAGATACGGAATTTTCTTTAATTCTGTCGTCTCAGATTCTCAATTTTCGGGTAAAATCGCCCCCACCACCCCTTTTGGGGGAAGTTTTTGATGTCTAATATTGTTTCTTTCATTGGGACGAATTCTTAATACTCATCTCTCAATTTAAAAAAATCAAACTCTAAGCACGTTTACTACGCAAAAGGCGCCAACAAATATAAAAAAAAACATGCAGACAAACAGTCGAATGATGTGAGAAAAATATTTGTATCACACTTTTGAGTGTAGCATTAGTCATCAGTATCATTCAAGGTTCACCAAAGAAGATGATGATACGTGGCAAATACTTATTCAGAGATTGTAAAACATCGCGGAAATACACATATTTGAAACCACTGCTATAACTAGAAAACCTATGATTTTTTTGAAAACGTTGCGGGATATTGTCTCTTATTTAATTTTGCCATCTCACATTTTCGATTTTCTAAAAAATTGCCCCCTCCAACTCCTTTGGGAGAAGTTTTTGAGGGAAAGGACTTGTTGAATGTTGTTTTTTTTAATGGGATCAACTCTCAATAGTCCTCTATCGAATAATGAAAAAATAAAAATGAAAATCGGAGCACGTCTAATAAGGCGCGAACATCCATAGAAAATAAAAATAAAACATACAGACAAAAAGTCGAATTGTAGGTAGGTATACCTCCTCCGTTTGGTTTGTCGGTCAAAAAGACACCAGAGCGATTTTATAACAGTTGTTTTTAATCGAAGGCATAGAACGCGGAAAACTTATGAGTATCGAGTGAATTGAATAAACATAATTACAAACATTGTGTATTATCAAATCATTTTTAAGTGGTGCAAGGGATAAAGGATCACTTATAAGAAGATATAAATAAATACTCTTGATAACAACTTCTAAAATCATTGTTGATTCTTACATTATTTGATGTCTATAAATGCACTTATATATGTAGCTTTATTTGTTTTTTTTTTAATTCTGGTACCAGTATAATAAGTATACTCTTCAGCTTCAGTGGAACCTAATAGTATAAAATTTAGAAAACCCAGAAACCACTTATGGTTTTGAAAACTCTCGGTGTACTCCCGACTGCATCGATTTCTGAATCGATCAAAATGGAATCGAGACTAATAATTAATAATTGACAATTGATGCTCACACGATAATGAATGACATAAGAATTAAATACCTCCAATTTGTTTAGAAAATAGGGTAGGAAATCGGAAGCACAGGCACAAAGCGACAATGTAGGATTTTCTAAAGCTTTAATGTCCGGAACCCTATTACACTTTAGATAGATTTCATATGCCTCAACAAGTCACGAATACAGGATGCGAATTTTCTTACGGGAAAAAATATTAGATAAATTAATTTTCCTTGCTTCAAATAATCAAATAGATCTTTCTTAAATCTCTTCTCCCTTGAGTCCAAATTTGAAGATCTAGCTCAAGTGATAGTATCATTTAGTACTTATTTGGTGATCTTTGATGCTTTTAACGAACAAGAGATAGTAACAATAATGGCAATTTCTGAGCCTAGGAACAATAAAAATTGGTTAAAACTGTCTTACATAGCAGTTGGGAGAATACGCGCGAAATTTTATAGAGAAATTTTGTAATTAAATAATCTTGACTTCGGTAGAAAACATAAGTAACTTTTGAACGAAAAAGGAGGGCCCTAGAAAGTAAAAAAATATTTTATTTGTTGATAACAAAACTGCCACAATAGGAATATCGCGCGCAAAAAATATTTTTGGATTTAGGAATAGCGTATAAAGTAAGATTCATAAAATAAATATTTACAAAGCAACGGTTGGAATGGGCAATAAACACCTTTCAACCGTATAAATCACCAGGAGTAGATGGAATTTCCCCAGTACTCCTGCAGAAAGGAATGGAGGAGATTCTTCCCCATCTTCTGAGGATATCAAGAAGCTGTTTAGCACTGGGTCATATGCCTAAAATTTGGAGAAGGGCAAAGGTAACCTTCATACCAAAAATAGGTAAAAAAGATGCGACCGATCCTCGATCTTTCAGACCCATCTGCTTAACATCGTTTCTATTGAAAACAATGGAGAAAGTAGTGGATAACCACATAAGAACGGAGTATCTGGAGAATAAACCACTTCACAAATGTCAGCATGCTTACAGGGCGGGTAGATCAACAGAGACGGCCCTGTATCAGCTGACCGAAGTCATCCAGAGCACTCTGAATAACAAAGAAATCGCCATGTGTGCCTTCCTAGACATATCTGGGGCCTTTGACAACACAACTCACGTGTCGGTCGAAGAGGCACTCAAAAGGCGAGGGGTGAACAAAACCATTATTAAATGGATGTATGAGATGTTAAAGACGAGAATAGCTGAGACGCAGGTGGGCAATCAAACCACCTCCGTTAGGGCCACTCGCGGAACACCTCAAGGAGGAGTAATATCTCCCCTTTTATGGAGTCTAGTAGTGGATGAACTACTCCACAGGCTTACGGAGCTTGGCTTCGAATGTATAGGCTATGCAGATGACATAGTCCTAATAGTTAGAGGTAAATTCTGGAATACCTTATGCGACTTGATGCAAGAGGGCCTCAAAACTATTGAACAGTGGTGCTTGTCAGTAGGACTAAATATCAACCCAACCAAGACCACAGTAATTCCATTTACCAGGAAAAGGAAACTTCCAACTACGAAATATCTCTCTTTACAGGGAGACATCATAGGATGGAAGTCTGAAGTTAAATATCTGGGAGTAACCCTAGATAGCAAACTTCTGTGGAACAAACACTTCGAGATTACTGCCAATAAAGCAACAAAGGCCTTGATGGCGTGCAGAAGACTCGCTGGTAGGACTTGGGGTTGTAACCCAAAAATACTGCGATGGATGTACGTCATGATTGTGAGGCCTATAATAACTTATGGAGCAATAGTTTGGCATGTCAAGGCAAGGCAAACCTATACGAGGACTGCCCTCGATAGATTACAAAGGCTTGCCTGTGTCTGTATCACTGGAGCCTTGAGAACGTGCCCAACTAGAGCACTGGAGATCATTACAGATCTCACACCTCTACATCTGGTGATAGATAGAGTAGCCCATGAGGCCATTCTAAGACTATCCAGGGAAGGTACTGGCCATGAGGGAATTAGGAATCAAAGAGCCTGGTCCTCTCTGACGAACTATATCCTGTCAGCGAACCTTCCCAGTGACGAGATGATAAAGAAAACTAGCATCGAGAAAACGTTCACCACGATGCTAAGTAGAAAAGAAGATTGGGAAAGGGAGTCTACATCCCAAGCCCTTAAGAAAAATACCATCAAATGGTACACAGATGGTTCTAAAACCACGACGGGGACTGGCGCTGGAGTATTCGGGCCTGGCACCAAATGCTCACTACCGTTAGGCCGCTGTCCAAGCATCTTTCAGGCAGAAATACTTGCAATCGAAAGATGTGTGGAAATGAACCTAGAAAGAAACTATCAGAAATGTGATATAGCCATACACTCTGATAGTCAGGCTGCGATTAAAGCACTGAGCTCCCATATCATCGATTCTAAGATAGTATGGGAGTGCCGAAGAAAACTCAACAAAATCGGCAAGAATAACAAGGTCTATCTAATCTGGGTTCCCAGCCACTCCGGAATCAAAGGAAATGAAGAGGCCAACACACTTGCCAAAAAAGGAGCACAAGCTCCTTTTATTGGCCCAGAACCTTTCTGTGGCACAGGTAAATGTACCTACAAGAAAGAGTTCCAGGAGAAGGAAGAGACCGAAAGAGAAAACCTCTGGCGGAATCTTCCTGGGCTGGATCATTCCAAAAAGTTTCTTGGAAACTTTGACACTGCGAGATCTAAGAAACATCTGGATCTTAGCAAGAATATGCTACACCTGCTCACTAGATTCCTTACAGGACATTGCCGCCTCAGGAAGCACCTGTCGAGATTGGGTCTAGCAGAAAACGACGAGTGCAGATTCTGCGGGGAAGAGGAGGAAACTCCGGATCACCTGGTGACGGAATGCCTCGCAATAGCCAGCCAACGCATAAAATGCTTTGGACAAGAAACTGTCAGTAGTGAGGAAGTAATCCGCTTGAAGCCATCCCAGATACTGGAGTTCATTAGAACTCTGGAACTGGAGGGCGAGCTGTAGAAATCGAAATAGCGAGAACAGCTCTGACGGGGGGCACAATAGACCTAAAGGTCGCAGTGCATTGAAACCCCCTTTCAATCTACAATCTACAATCTACAAGATTCATAAAAATGGTACAAGAGATAATGCATAAATTGTTGCAAAATCCTTTATTTCATATTGATTTTTGAATGATCTTGGGGCCTAATAAAAATCTTTTATTAATTTCCCCCTTTAATACATTTTGAATAGTAATTTGGTGAGAAGGATATACCTATTGGATTTTCAAAACATTGATATCACTCTTTCAAAATCATCGAAATCGATGCAAGATATATATATATATATATATATATATATATATTTGATAAAATAGTTTTTTGTTGGGGATGCAGTCATTTAATAAATAAAATTCTTTGGATTATGCCAAGCTTTCGAGAATGTTTATTCTCTTCGTCGGGGCAAAATTCGTGAATTTACATAAAATTAACCACATATTTCTGATTGATGACTATAAAATCTTTCCTGTTTTTGGTTAATTTTATAATTTTATGTAAATTCACGAATTTTGCCCCGACGAAGAGAATAAACATTCTCGAAAGCTTGGCATAATCCAAACAATTTTATTTATTAAATGACTGCATCCCCAACAAAAATCTATTTTATCAAATAATAAACCAGTCAAGAATTCAGAATCAAAATATATATATATATATATATATATATATTTATACTATGCAAGGCAAGTTAATATTCATAATGAAAAAAAAACAGTAGATTTGTACGCCTCCTCTGAGTGGTTCTATTTTCAGATCATAATTCAACGAAATGAAGTCGCTACAAACGAACGCTTGTAGGTAGGTAAATCCCCAAGTCGTCAGGAGTACCTACTCTGTAGAACAAACTTAAACATGTTCCTGATACATATAAATATATTTTTTTAATAAACATAAACATAATACACTGACAGGCAAAAAAACAGCCACCGAAAAATGCGACTGAACATATATACAAAAGTAGAGATCCAATTTACATGATTCTTTTTTTCTTTTTGCATTTATTTTAGTTATTCACCATATACGGGGTGTTACAATTACATCGGATTTTTACAAAAACTTTGAAAACCCTGTACCAATTGTAAGCAACAATAGTAAGGAAATTGGAATAGAGCTGTGGAATGATCTTTTTTTAACATTATCTTTTTTGGTTTATATGAATATCTATCTCTATTTATACAGAAGATATAGGGAATTAAATAATAACGTGATATTTCAATTCTAAGTCTACTTTAAATGCAGAATAGAATGCGAGTTGACTTACTACCATTCAAGAGGCATGTAATCGATATTTGGAAACTGGTCCATAGAGGTACCAGACGACCAGGGTCAGGAAGTAAGCGGGCAACAAACGCAAGAGACGATCATTGTTTGTTGTTTGGTACTCAACACTGTAAGGGATCGTAGAACAGCAACGGTTTATCTTCAATACCGCTTGAAAATAACAAGTGGCGTCCATACCAGTGAAAAAACGGTCAGGCGAAGATTTGCGGAAGAAGGATTGACCTCAAGCACCCCAACTCTTAAAGAGACATCGAAGAGAATGTCTTCAATTTGCTCTTGAACACCAAAATTTGAATTTGCATCAGTGGAGTGTAATTATGTTCACGAATCGCGATTCTGTCTCCGATCTCCTGACGGCCGAGCACGATTATAGAGGAGACCAAACGAAATATATTGAGTGGACTATTTCTGAACGGTTGCCATTCAATGGAGGATATGTGGGCAGTTATTTCAAGAAATGCTCGTATTGACTTAATATTTGTTGAAAATGGTGCACTAAATGCTCATAGGTATGTGGTTGGACATACTTCAAGAAGCTCTCGTCCCATTTCCCCATTTCATTGGAGATGGGTTCATCTTAATGCACGATAATGCAAGACTACATGTTGCTCGCATTATACCGGAATATTTAAATGAGGTAGAGATTCAAACATTAGGTTGGCCTGCTTGTAGCCCAGATCTGAGCCCGATCGAACATCTTTGAGTTCAATTACAGTTGCGAATTCGTCAACGTCCAGTCATTCCGGAAACACTTCAAGAGCTCAGATTGGACCTTCAAGAAGAATTTGAAGCTATTCCTCAAATACGTATAGAAAATTTAAAAAATTAAATGCCACAACGTATGAGCAATGTAATTCAAGCTCATGGAGGACACACTCGTTATTGAACCCTCATTAAAAGATTTTCTTGAATTAAAAATTATTAAAAATGGTAAAATCAATTTAAAGAAGGTACTTTTTAAAGTATTTGTTTCGATCTGCTACTGAGTGTAAAATTTCAAAGTAACTGTTTCACCCTGTCTGATGATAAAAACATAAATTTAATAGAAGCAGCTTTCCTGACAAATTAATCTTCAAATCAAAGAAATAATTATTTAAATAAATCCGATGCATTATTTTAAAAATTTGCTTAGGGTTAGATTGACACGTTATTAGTTAATTCTCTATATTTTCTGTATAAATAAAGATATTGACATAAACCAAAAAACATAATGTTAAGACAAGATCATTCCACAGTTCTATCCGAAATTTCCATATTATTTTTGCTTACAATTGTTACATGGTGTTACAAAGTTTTACTAAAAATCCGATGTAATTGTTACACCCAACTCAACAGCTTTGTTCATGAATCATCAAAAAAAGAATTATATAAATTGGACCTCTACTTTTGAATATATGTTCGCATTTTTCGTAAATTTTGAGAGACCGGATTTTTTGCCGGTCTGTATAGAAGGCAAATTTCGGATTTGTCGTCACTAGCATCTATAGCCATTTGTGACGTAAGTATTCTTATTATTGCGATTTAGTATTAAAAAAGGGGGGGAAATACATATTATCAGAATACGGAAAGTGATTTCCAACAAATTATGATTTTTTAACCATTTATTTACAAATACCACATAAATTATGGTAAGATAATCATTGCAGCAAGGTCAAGGATAAGAAACAAAAAAAAGTCATACATTATTAAATATGTCATATCTTGATGAACCACATCTAGACAGAATATGAGGTGAGATATGAACGACGACAATGTTTGCAATAATTATGATTGTCAATAATTATTGAGCAACAAGAGAATAATTTAAATACAGGAATTGGAGTAATTACCTACTTCAGAGGTATGTCAAGATCATAGCATGAAGTAAGTATTGTTAATGGGATTGGTAAGTTATGAATGAAAACTCATTTTTGACCGACAAACCCCGAACGGAGGAGGTATACAATTCGACTGTGCTTTATTTTTTTTTTTGCTCGTGCGCTCGTTTTATATATTAAGCGAGCTCCGATTTTGATGATTTTTGATTTATTAAGAAATGGTCCCGTATTAATAAAAACGCAAATCGGAAATCTCCTTTCCCCCGAAAACCGCCCCCAAAGGGGGTGGATCGTGCAAATTTTCTGGAAAATCGAACATACGAGATGGCAGAATTAAAGGTACCAAAATATCCGGAAACGTTTAAATTGAACATTTTTCCAAAAGAGTTACGGTTTTCGAGATGGAGGCATGTTAAATTCTCAAATATATGTATTTTGCTATGTGGAGTGGGCGATTTCTTTCGAAAGTTGGAAATTTTTCGATACTACATGAAAGATATAATTATTTGTAGCAACATTTATATTGAACATTTTTTCCTTAGAGGAACGGTTTTTGAGTTATGGCGGTGTTAAAATGATAAAATACTTAAGCGTATTTCCGCAACGATGTTTTGAGATCTCACCAAGCAAAGAATATTCGTGAATAACAGGATAAGTTTACTATCTTCATTGGTATTAGTGAACGTTCAACGATTTTTGTGACTAATGTTACACTCAAAAGTGTGAAATAAATATTTTTTACAAAAAAATGGACCGACGTTATTTGTTGGTGCACTGAAAAGTATAAAATAATATTAATTCTATTGGTGCTGGTACTTGTAAAGTTGGTGCCAAAAGTTATCAATCTAACTGCAACTGCACAACTTCAAAAGTAACAGCAACGATGAGGACTACAGAGCAGAGGAGAAAGATGAAATGTAATAAATCAACAAAAACTTTAATAATTATTATGTATTTATTGCCAATAAATATTTTACTACAGGTATAGCATGCCAGAATTTACATCTACAACATAACTGGAATTTCACGCAACCTGTTTAACATAATTTGTTCTTGTTCTATCTGCATCCGTGTAAGCTTTAAGAAGAACCAGTCTTTGAAGCTATGCAGTAGTCAATAGAGCTTTTCCACCGACGTCACAAATATGGCCGCAAACAGCTGTTCTGGAGGTCAACAAAGCCACTTTGCCATAAGACACCATTGTTAGTTTTCACGAAAATTTTGAAGATTTTACTGCTATATATTTACAACAAAACCATAAAATTCTTAATTCAAGTAATCCTGAAGGTAAGCATTTAAAATTTGAGTAGAAATAATTAAGATTAAGTATGTTTCTTCAGGAAATATAATTTGATATACTTTTACTTTGAAAGACCTGTACAGACATAATAATCATCTAAAATTTCTTTTTTTTCAGATGAAAATATGGAGGTACTAAATTACCATTACATACCATGTTTAAAAGCTAATTAAGCTTAAAAGCTAACTACCCCACCACCAATTGATTATATACAAATAAAAATAAAATTATATTGTTTCGATGAATTCTTATATATTTTGTATATAATAAATATAATATAAATGGAATCTTAGAACTATGTTCCTTCTTTTTTAACCCTAGTGTACCTCTCTCTCGCTACTTTAGGGGTTGTTTTTAATTTGGATCGGGTGAAACCCGTATGTAATGTTGGGATGTAATCCGGGATCTCCTTGTTTTCAAAATTTTCTGGCATTTCTTGAGATATATTTGGTGAGAACAAATTACACGGCTATTTATATAAGTAATTGTAATAACTAACTATATTTATTTAAATTGATTGAAATACATTATGTATGTAATAAAAAAATGCATGCATTAGAAAAATACTAAGATAAATTTATCTGAAACAAATTATTTGCCATTTGATTTTGCTTTCTGTTAAATCGTCTCTATGTAAGGCCTGGATCCAGGATTGCCGACGAGCTGCACGTTCTTGAATTAATCTACCTCTAGTGCCTTTTTCCGATTGTAATATAAATACATTTTTATCATCTGTTGCGTTTACTATTGTTTGCACAACTCCACAAAAATGTGGCAATTGAACATAAAAATAATGTTATTTAAGTGATTAAAACATCGGTGAGTACCTACTTTTTTAATAATTAATTACAAACTCTAGTTTTCTCAAACATATAATCACTCTAAAGCAATTCTATTAGTGTTAAAATACCTTATTATTGACCTGAGTGTTTTGAAACTGTATAAAAACAACTAAAATAAAGTAAAAAGTACAATCTTAAAATTCAAACTTGCGATTTGTTGACCTCCAGAACAGCTGATTTTGACAGTAATTCAAATGGCGCTGACGTCACGTGGAAAAGCCTTATTTCACAGCTTCCTCTGTTTCTTTCTCGTTCTGTTTATTTTTTGTGGGGGTGTTATAGGTCGAGGTGCTGGCATTGGTGGCAAATATGGAATGTATGTGTTATTGTCATCAGGTAGATGCTGCTTACCTGCAATGCCCATATTCAGAGTTCCAGGTATTTTGTTGAATACTGGATTTTGCTCGCCACTATCTATAATCTCCAACAATTTCTTTTCCCAGTCTTCGAGAATATTTTTTTATTCCCCGTTGCTTTTTTATAATTGTTTTCTTTTTTAATTGTTTTAATGTAATACTCTTACCAAATAGTACTAGGTAGGATTCTTGCATGATTATTAATGCATTTTCTGAAGTTCTATTTATTTTTTTAAACGCACCACTAAAATTTAATATAATTTCAAAATTTTCTGGATAGATTTTTATGATACTTTTTTAAATTAAACCTTGAACCTTTAAGAACGCCCTAATAATTAATTTTTTTGTTTCAATTTAAGTTTTAGGTATATACAAGATGTTTGAAAAGAAACCTGTTTGGTGCTTCATATTTGTGGAATTTCACAGGTGCACCAGTAGGTGCCTTTCCAACCGAAAGTAAGGCCCCACGTTATTAAAGCATTTTGTTTTTTACTTCACAATTTTATCTTTATTATTAAATTAAATAGATACAGAAGGAATTATAGCCGTATTTCTCGTCGCAAAATTATGGAAATCAAAATACGTGACATATATTCTTGTCATTTTAGTTTATTTTGTAATTTATCGTTGTATTGCAAACATGGAGCGACAAACAAAAAAAGTATCCCGGGATCAATGTGTGATGGTGACGACATTAATTCAGGGAGGATTGAGCTTTTGTGCTGTAGGCAGGCTGCAGGACGAAAGGGAATTTCTCATTCTAACCTAACCTCCTTCATCTGTGTTCTCATTCGACACAAGAAATCAAGGCGGCATGGACAAGGACGATATCGAGCAACAACTGTTGTTCATAACCGATTTTTGCAACTAAATGCTTTAAAGCAACGTTCTGGGACGTCAAGACATTTGCAGATACAACTAAACACTGCTCAAAAATATCCACGTCAGAGCGTCGACTGTAAGAAGAAGACGTCAGAAAGGATTTTACAAACATTTTGTCCCTTTCTCTGGTTATATAGGGGATAACTTCATACTGATGAATGACAATGCCATCCCGCACGTTGCGAGAACAGTGCAGAATTATTTGAATGAGGGGAATATTCAGACTTTGAACTGGCCACCATGTAGTCAAGATCTCAACCCTATTGAACATTTATGGGACCACGTGAGTAGGTAACTTAGAGATCATCAACCATTACCTGCCTTCTTGGATGATATAGAGAACATTGTAGGACTATATGGGACAATATCGACACGATCTAATTCTTCTTTCTTTTTTAGTGCTTCCCATTTCGATTTAATTATCAACGTTTAAGATTACCTTTAATTCAGTTAAATAAGATAAATTAATAAATGTATGCCTTTGACATTAAATTCTGTATTTCATTTAAAACTAGAGATATAAACGAGAATAAAAAAATAAAATACTCAGAGATAAAATTGTGAACCAAGAACAAAATGCTTTACTTTTGGTTAGATAGACACGTACTGGCGCACCAGGGAAATCCTACAGGGTGCGACAAATTTGAAGCACCAAACAGGCTTCTTTTCGAAAACCCTAATATATCTTAAACTTAAATTGAAACAAAATATTCGATTGTTAGAGCGTTCCTAAAGGTTCAAGGTTTAGACTAATTTTGAAATTGTATTAAATTTTTGTGGTGCGCTAAATTTGATGCGTAGTGTATATTTGAATTACTCAGAATGAGCCTTTTCGTTCGAGATATTATATGGTTTACTTAAAGACAATTTTTCTTTTCATTTTCTGAGTTGTTCCATAAAATTAACCGCCAATATTAGAATTTAAAGTTTCTCTATTTTGAAGACTCGGAGAAAATTAGCTGTTACAGACGAACACAGACACCAGAGTGATTTTATAATGGATTTGTTCCGTTCATCGGATGTAGGGAAGCCTAAAAATACGCGGGTGACGACATGCCGGGGGTGGAGTCGGATTAGTCGGACATCGGTCATAGGCCTTTTAGGATTGTTTCTCGCCTTATACGATTGCATCATTGCACATTTTGGTGAGCTGTGGCACGGTACTTATTGTGGGTATAAGTACTTCTTTATTACCGGTGCCACTTATCTGAGACATACCTAATGGTTTAAACAAACAGAAAGCCATTCAGCTAATTTCAAAATAACATGACCTAAATCAATTCCTATGCAAATAAACTTTACAGGATTAAAGTGTCTATACCTATATAAATTGTGGAAATTATGATCGGTGGAATAATTAATGTTATCAAGTCTTTAGAGGTTAATTTAGACAATAAGAAAGTGTTATTTATTGTCATGAGCAATTAACGCTAAATCAATATTATTGCATATATGAACCTACCTCTTAAAAGTAGATAAAAGTAATAATTCAATATTCAATCAACTTCGTTATTAATCGAGTGTGTCAGAAATATACCTACGTATTCTCAAGGTGAATAAACATAGTTTATTAGTTATGGGTAAATGACAGAGAAATTCTCTCGCCAAGTAGGTAATTTGGAATTTGACAAATGGATTCATTATGATTATCAGGAACAACTACTTTTTGACGGACAAAAAAGGAAAATGAGAATATATAACAACGTGCGTTATGAAGAGTAAACGTGTTCCTATTGCAAATTTCGAAAAAAAATCAACGGAATGGTATATACAGGGTGACCCAGGGGTGCGGGAAAGCTCCATAACTTTTTCTCTATCCAAGCTATCGAGTTTTTTTCAAATGTTAGATCTGACAATAAGGCACATTCCAAATATATTTTTATACAGGATGTCCAAAAGTAATTCAATTCTGTTTTTATAAATAGCAACCCTCATTCTTGGTACAGTTTTAGATTCGCAACTCACTTATAGATATAACTCCCGAGTTTCTATGCAATAGTTTTTGACTTATGTCAATTTATGTGTCAAAAAAGCTTCGTGTATAGACCTACAAAAAATCATAATTTCTGAACTATTAGAGATAACTATCTCTAACCTCACCTACTAGGATTATTTGAAAATGACATAATACTAATGGCAATAACTCTTTTCCAAATACAACACCTTATATTTTTAAGAGCTTTCTGCCAATATAGGGTTTCTAGCATACTAGGAAGATTTTTGCGAAGGAAATGTAAATATATTTCACCATTCATCACTTAGTCGTCAAAAAAGTAGGATCTAATGTGATCACCAATTATTCCACCCCAAACATTAAGCAACCATAGCTGCTGGTGATCAACGGTCCTCAATCAATGGGGATTTTCAATTACATAATAATGCATATTATTTCTGATAACTGACTCTTTCTTTTTAAAAGTTGCTTCACAAGCAAACATATTTTTTTTTAAACACTAGAATCCTTGTCAAAAATGCCGTTCATTTCAATAGAAAACGCAACTTGATTTATGAAATCGTTAATATATAAGTCTTGGTACAGATTCAGATGATTAGGGTGGAACTTTTGTTTTAATATTAGGTATTCTGTTTTCAGCACTTCGTGAAATATCCGTTTCCGCTATTATTTCTCTAGCGCTCAAGTGAGGGTTCTCTTGAAGCATAAATAATTCTGATTTTCCTCATTGATCCGACTACCAACAATTTCTCTTTTTTGCGGTTTGACACATAAATTCATACAAGTCAAAAACTATTGCAGAAAGGTTCGAGAAACTGGATGCGTTGTATCTACAAAGTATTCGCAAATCTAAAATTTTACCAAGAATGGTGTTTTGATGTATAAAGATAAACATTATTTTGTAATACCTATGCCTCATTGGCAGTCCTAACATTAATATTTAAAAAAATAGCTTCGATAGAGAAACAGTTATGGAGCTTTTCCGCACCTCTGGGTCACCCTTTATAGGTGTATACTATATAGGATATTACGAAATTCGTGAACATTTATATCAAGATATCAAGTTCAAATTTGGGTGTAAAAATCGATTAAAGGGGTGATCAATTTTCAAAATTGCGGCCGACCAAACTTTTAACAAAATTCTCATATAGCCATTGACTAAATGTCACTAGAACTATTTTTAAATTAAAGATTTGATCTGTACCTAGACCTACCTAACTAAAATAATAAAAAATAAAAATCGTGAAATTTACCTATTCGCAGAAAAACCGTCTGATTTTTTTGTAATTGGACCATTTCTCATCACCCCTCTTTCCAGTGAAAAATCATCAAAATCGGAGCACGTCTACTATCCGAAAAGCTCGTTTATCCATAATAAAAAAGCCAACAGACAGTTGAATAGTAGAACTCCCTTTGATTTTTGAAGTCGATCAAAAATTAGGATCGACTTTATTAGATGATGCTGTGAAAAATACAAAGTAATATTCATCTTATTGGTATTGGTAATTTTAAGAAAAGTGCCAAGAGTCTTTAATCTATTAAACCGATACTCCATCTCTTGTACAACTTCAAAATTACCATTAAAAATACTATCCTGTATTTTTCGGAACATCTAATAAAGTCTGTCCTAGATTTTTCAAAAAGTTAATTATTGAATAACTAACAATCTAAACCAATCAAATTATATTCGAAGCCACAGAAGTAGCTCTCAAATATAAGGTGTTTTAATTTAACCGTCGCCTAATAAATCGAATAAGGTGAGCAGCGACATCTATGAAACCTTATTAGTATCTGAGCCCAACTAGATAACGGAACCTTAATGAGAAAGCGACATTCTCATTGTACTTTGGCTACTGCAACATAGATGTCAGCAAAATAGAAAAAAATGATAAAATTATTCAATATACCTACGAAAGAATTTATATCACAAAGCTAATACGATGTTATCAAATAAATACGAAATAAATAAATATAAAATGTTTTATCCTAAAAATCGTAACCATAATCCTTTTATAACATCGGAATCAAATAATTTTAAACTGTACGTGTAAAAAAACGAAATTTAATTACTACTTATTCCTTGAATCTATTGAAAATAAATGCACATTGAACATTCTCTTAATATTTTTGTATACTCATAGTCACCAACTAACGAGCATATTTGCATTTTAGAACTGTTACATAAAAGAATCATAATTTGATTTTTCACACACCCTGATTTTGCTAAATGCAACAACAAACGCAATTTTGCGTTTTCGGTATAATGCGCGTGTGACGTATTTATTTCACTGAATGGCTTGTTATGAACGAAGAAAATAGTGTTTTTTCTCTGAATAATATTCTAGGTACTGAGATGTAAGACTAAAGAAAACCTTGGCATTCTTTAATCCGGATAACCTCATTTGAAAAAGCTCAATGGCATTAGTGTAAAATAATTGTAATGACTGAAGATAGTAGCTTGTGTAACAGTGTAACCATCAATTTGATAGAAGAAGAATAATTTTCATATAAATACATGTAGGTACCTGTAATTGCATTTCTTCGTATATTCATTTATTAAATTAATATCTTTACATAATAAAAGCAATAATATTAAATAAATATGTTTAATAAAACTGCATCTTCTATAATACATGAAGTTATAACATAAAAATATGGCTTCCAATGAGTTTTAAATATCTACTTTCTATTTTTGGTAACTTCGATTTCATTACATTGAAAAGCATAGAATAGTTATGCAACGCCTGCTTTGATAGTGAGGTGGCGAAAATAAAACTATTTATTATAGCTCGGTTAAAAGACATCTGGCCCATTAGCTCAGTTGGTTAGAGCGTCGTGCTAATAACGCGAAGGTCGCGGGTTCGATCCCCTCATGGGCCACAGCTTTTTTTGCTGTTATTGTCAGTAACAAAATAATAACATGTCGGTCTAATTCTTCCCAATTCTATGTCGAAATAATTTAGACTTATTGATTTTGCGAATAATGAATAATAATATACACGTGTTAAAAGCACTTACGTTAAAATTACATGTATTTTATGCTAATTAATCACAATGATTGAAAACCACGAAATGACCATTAATTATGAATATTAAATGGAATACATCTACAGCTTACTTCACTGATTGCGATGCATCTATTGAGCATTCGTGTAATGGTAATATTACTGAAATTATGTTGATTCTAAATGCTAGAACCAATCTCCGTGTATATAATTATTTCTATTAACATATTCACACACAAAACTAACAATAACAATAATATTTATTTGAGTTTCACACAAATAATAATTATTATTATTTCTAAACCATATTCCTAAAAGCGTTTATTAGTCGTTGATAAATTTCTGGTTTTGTTGCAACATATTTGTTTGGGTTTTATGTAGGATATAAGCTATCAAACAAAGACTCACGCTTGTCTTGACCTTTTTCTTTTAGGATGATAAGTTTCTAAAAACAGTACTAATAGCACCCAAAATCTTTACTTGTTTTTGAAAAGTTGATAATGTAGTGATGAGAGGTTATTTTAAATGTAATTGAATAGAATTAGAGAAAAAAGTCATGTTGCGGTAATATGCATTTATATTTGTTCATTTGCAAGAAGAGTGTTGAGAGATGGTACTATATTAAATAAATTAAATATACAACATCTAAAGGCAGAATTTTTTCAGAAATTGAGAGTTTTGTATGACAAGATTGAAGAAAAGATCATTTCCGGCAACGGAAAGTTGGAAATATTGTTACAACTACATTTTCAAATCTCTATGTAAACGTCCAACCATTTTGATGACATTGAAACCAAACAAAAAATGTGAAATGATTTTTTGATAAAAAATAAGACCTAATTTATTAGCTGGTTCACAAAAAATACAATATGAAAAAATACAAAATAATATTAATTCTATTTTTTTAGTGCACCAGTGTCTCAGTCGGTCCAAGGGATTGTAAACAAAATAATGATTTAGTAAATGACTAACTGGAGCTTCCACTATTTACTTCGATTTCCAAGAGTTTTAATAAAAGCAAGAACTTTTTTGCCTTACAAAACCTTTTTCCTTTCATAACATTCAGATTCTTCAGAATTGCTGACCAAATATTTTGTGGCTGAGAGGACAATTTCTTTCGAAAATTTAAAATCTTTTCGATACTACATGAAAGACATAATTATTTGTAGCAACATTTATGATGAACATTTTTTCCTTTGAGTTACAGTTTTCGAGTAAAATCGGTGTTAAAATGGTAACAACTAAAATATTCAAGCGTATTTCCGCAGCGATGGTTTGAGATCTCAATAATAACAACTAAAAGCAAAGAATATACGTGGGTATTAGGATAAGTACTATCTTCATTGGTATTTGTGAACGTTCAACGATTTTCGTGACTAATGTTAGGTACATTCAAAAGTGTGAAATAAATGTTTTTTACAAAAAATTGGACCGACGTTATTAGTTGATGCACTGAAAAGTATAAAATAATATCAATTCTATTGATGATGGTACTTGTGAAGTTGGTGGCAAAAGTTATCAATCTACCTAACTGCAACTGCACAACTTTAAAAGTAACAGCACCAATAGAATTCATATTATTTTATACTTTTCAGTGCATCAACTAATAACGACGGTCCAATTTTTTGTAAAAAATATTTATATTCAATTCTATTCAATGTCGCTATTTGTTCATAACTTTTTATTTTCATTTATATTCTCCCTATGGCTTGAATTATTTCCGAAAAAAAATTTCGAGGTGCAATTTTTTCAAAATTTAACGAGACTGCAGCCGAGAGAAATTTTCTTGAAAAAATTCGCAAATGAGAATAATTCAAGCTCGCGGTAGATTCGGTACGAAAATTTTATAACAAAAATTATATTTAAAAGAAATATAAGTTTTGACAGTTTAAAAATAAATATTTGTCAAAAATAATCTATGCTTGTTATTCTGGCATCTGCACATGACAGCTGTGAAGCCAGGGAAATTATCACTTAGAATTGCGCTAATTTTTTTTCGATAAATTTAGGTTGTCGTCATGGCAACCTGTCAAAATCAAAGCATCTGATTGGCTTATATATAACAAAGGTATACAATTTTCACTTATAATCTCAATAAAGCTTGAATAATGTCGGAAACATTTTTACAGTTGCATTTTTTTGAAAATTACCGGAAGCTTCAGCCGAGGGAAATTTTCTTTAAAAATTTCACAACTGAGAAAATGTTTACGGAGAATTATTCAAGCTCGCGGGAGATTCGGTACGAAAATTTTAAACCAAAAAAAATACAACTTTTGACATTTTATAAATAAATATTTGTTAAAAATAATCTACGCTTGTTATTCTGGTATCTGCACGACAGCTGACAAGCCAGGGAAATTATCACTTTTGCGACCGAAAAATGCAGGTTGTCGTCATAGCAACCTGTCAAAATCAAAGCTTCTGATTGGTTTAAAAAAACAGGATACAATTTTCGCTATTATTAAGGCTGTGTTCGGGGAGTCGCTATCTGCACTATCTCGCACTATCAGCTATTCACGGAGCTCAATGATAGTACCACAAACGCTATCGAGACGTCATTAATTTTTGTGTGTCACGTCATAAATGAATGCTATTATTAAACGTTTACATTCGAAGTGGTAATTTTTATTTTTAACAAAGATATTAGAGTGACCATTCTGTGCAAAAACTAACAAGATGCTCACCAATATTGAAGGCTGCTTAACCGTGCAGAAAATTATAATAAGGATAAACCAGATCTTCAGGCAGAGATCTTTGCGCAGGTTTGAAATTGAAAGTCATGGTATGGCAAATAGATATGCTAGTCAATTTTTAAGTTACTGCTTAGTAGTTTCAATGTGTACATATTCTCAGTCGAGTCTCTTCATTGACAAAAAATAAGTCAATTTTCTTATTCATATTTTTGTGCCTTAACTCCTCAACCTCAATGTGACAGCAAATGACATAATGTGGACGCAAACGCAAAATAGTGTTCATGGAGCTTGCTATCACTAATCAGTGTAAATGCAACATTTCTTATCTATGTCACTAACACACAATAAGCTCCACGAACAGCATCGGTAGTGTTTGCATTGATAGTGCAGATAGCGACTCCCAGAACACAGCCTAAAATATGCTATCAGTGGAGTAAAAATTTTACTCATACTTCCATATTTAGATAAAGTACGATCGTTCGCACTTTCGAATTTCTAACGAAGATTCAACATGGTATTACCTACATGTAGAAGTCCAATAAGAAAATGTTCTCAAAAGTATATTTGTATATATAGAAATTTGTAAACGCGATAGAGGTTGCATTCATAAAGCTATCAAGTTCAAATGTGTTGTTAAAATCGATCGTACGAATGTCTCGGTCGAGTTCGTTAACGGACATGATCAGACTAGTTTCAAAATGATCAAACTAAAAAAAAATCAAAAAGCAACTATTTACTAAATATCATTAAACACACAATCGACAACTTTATGTGAACTGGCTCCCAATTTACTTATTAATCTGTAAAACTGATAGTTGAATTTAGATTAAATTACATGTGTTGAGCTTTTTATTCAAATCAAAGATTTGCTAGCGGCATTATTATTGTGGAAGTAAACCAAACCATTTACGTTTATTCAAATGTCAGTATGGCTATACAAAACAAACAGCATTGAATCAATGTCATTATCCTTATTAATTATATTGCAATTATTTAATTTTTTTAAAGTCAATTTCAATAGGTAGCAATATGCAATATGGTTTTTAAGATGGAAAACTGATTTCCTTTCACTCTTGACCAATGGTTCAGTTTCGAAACTAGTAATTTTGTAGTATAATATATATAGGATATGTTTGTGTTTGAATAAAGTAAGGACAATCAACAAACAAGACAGGATTTAATTAGGTATTAAGGAAATATTGTAAACAAGTGATACAATAAGAATGGGTACTTTATTCTCTGTTCTAATAAATAACTTAAGAAAACTATTACAAGCTAATATTTTTCCAGTATATGAAAAATTCCATAGAAAAAAGCACTTTATCACTTTCTGACAATTTTTTTAATTTTTTGGAAATTGTTTTAAATTTTTCTTTCCATGAAAACCTTTCTCAGCCTATTGCAAACAGTTAAAAATAGCCAAATCGGTCAGCGGTTTCATTTTTTCAAAATGCGCAACAGCATATAGATGAAAAAATCATAACTACCTAATTGTAACAATTTGACTAGATATAACAACAATTAAGTTTTTTTATCAAATTTTTCAGATTTTTTACAGGTTGTGTTTTGATGAGAAAGTTGATGGTTTACTCTCACAAAATTTTGTTTCTATGCAAACGTTTCCAACTTCCAAATATAACCACCCATTGTTACAGTTGAATCTGTTTCATTTAAACATCGAACACATCATTTTAGAATTTTAATGTACTACTATTATTTCAGTTATATCAACAAATAAATTATGCGACAACAAACCTGTTTCTGTTTTGCATAATTTTGTGGAACATAACAGTGAAATATACAAATCGCCCAAATCGGACAAATATTATGTACCTACCTATACTAGCTCCGTCTACGTGGTTCGCATGAGTAAAAAAATTATGTAACATCACAATAATAGTTCTCAATAGTTGTAATTTTCTAGATTAAGTAAAAATTTCGCTGAATTCGCCTTTTTCATTCAGATACCTGCTACAGAACTTATTCTAGGAGTTTATTATGGAACATTTCTCTAGGGAAAAAGGTAAGATATCGACAAAAAAATAAAAAAGCTATGCTATGCACAAAGGGTATATTTTCGCGTGATGTGCTAAGGCCCCATTGGAATAAAACTGAAAAAAATTTTCAAAAAAACATTCAACGAACTATACCCATTCTAAAATGATCGAAAAACTTGTTGGAGAACTGACATTTAGAAGTTCGAGTAATCTTCATCATTAGACATCTAATGATTACATTATAGATTTTTAATGTCTTTACTGATGAAGATATCCTAATAAAAAAAAATGTCTCAAGAATTGGCTTAAATTTATTGAAAAGTAACTAATCTGTATAATAGCTCTTCTAAGATAATACGCTGTAGTAATTACTTATTACAAGAAATCCAAACATTCTCTTGTGTAGATTTTCTTGTAGAATAAATTAATAAAAATTTAAAATTGTTTACAAACATTCCATTAGGTTGAAGTGATGTAATCCATAAGAAAATTATTGATATTATCTATCTTTTATAATTATTTTCAGGCATATGTAATCCAGGGCGATATTAATAATAGCTAACCTTCTAGTTTCTTAAATGTTGTCCGCTCAAAATTTGAATAATACAAAAAACAATAAGTAAAATTCAACAAAAATATATTTTTATAATTTCTTCGAGTCGAATAGCAGAAAAGGAAGAAGATTGTATTCGGATTGGTTTAAAAATATATTTTTTTTACTTTACATCAAAATATCAAATTAATTTATTGTATTTTTGACCGATTCCCAAGGCGGAGGAAGTATACAATTCAACTGTCTGCTTTTTTATGATCGTTCGCGCCTTTCGCATATCAAACGTGCTCAGATTTTATGTTTTACTTCTTTACAAAAACGAGCACCGACCGTATTAGCTGGGCATTGATAAATACAAAATCATATTGATTCTTCTCCCCTGGCGCTGCTTCTTTTGAAAGGCCAAAAACCTTCTATATATTTATTATCTACCTACCTATTATAACGCCACTACAAAATCACCATCACCAGAAGAATTAATATTATATGATATTTTCCAGTTCACAACTATAATATGGTCAGTACTAATTTCGAAAAAAAGTTTCATGTTATTCAATTCCAATTTTTTTATCAGAAAGTAAAAGATTGTCCCAAGTTCTTTCATAAGCAACAGTCCTTTAAAGTTCACCAATCAGATAATTTAATCTCACTGATAAATATAAAACAATATTTGAGATCTGAATCAATTTTTTTGTTATATTTTACTTATCTTTACTCAGAGACATTCAAAATAAAGGTTATCAATCTATGAAAGCAAAAATTATTGAAATCACTTACACATCCATAATTTTTTCCACATTTTCCGAAATTGTGTAGACCATTTTGTCACTACTCTCTCAACTCTCAAATGATACAAGTTCACTTGTCACAACTAGCGTAATAATATTAATGTCTATGTAAATCTCGGAAGGTACTCCTCGAGTCTAGAGTACTCAAGTTGTCTGTCAATGCAACTAATTATTATTTGTCGGCACCCAGACTACTATAGCTTGATCATAAATTTCACAACAGAGTCGGTTCGTCCTTGTAGCCGGCAGATCTTGTGGTAATCAGCTGTGTGCCGGCTAATCTTTTGAGAGAATTTGTTAAGCTATCTGTTTATTGAGATCGATTAACAATTATTAATTGGTTGGCAATCTACTTCATCACTTTTTTTGTAAAAATGTGCAACTAGTAGCATTGTCGATTTCAAAGTCACAAGATCACGTCAATTGCAAGTAATTTATCCTTTTTCTTTGAAGGTTTCCTTCCAAGCTTGAGCAATTAGATACTTGCCCGAGATAACATACATTATGTTGACAATAAGGCCATAATGATGTTCCAAAGGACTTTTATATCTCTTATTGAAAATAATTATTTTCAATATTGCGTTTACGAGTTGACTATAGAAGAATGTTTATTACCATACTTAAAAAATAAAATGTCCAATGGATTTAGTGACCCAATAAAAATAGATTGGAGATAAGTGATAGTAAATTGACTATGAGGGGCTGATAAATAGATGTTTTAAATAAAACAGCATGATCTTCTTTTCATCTCAAAAAGTAAATATTAGGTGTCAATTTTTAGCAAGATACATAAGAAAAATATACTGTTTTAAAGATTTATTATGACCTAATCAGGGTCGCAAAATCAGCAAACATAAAAAAAAATATGGAACCACCTCCAGAGTTTTATAACCCGGCAAGAGCTTCCCTAAGGTGTCCGGTTACATAACTCTAGTGTTAGTTGGTTTCATTTTGTATAGTTATTAACATAGAAAACAAACATATTGCATGGTAAAAACCGACACACACAAGGTTATTACGTAATGTTTGGATTTAGGGCATATTAAAAATAATAAATTTATTTGAGCTCTTTAAGATATTTACGTTGTAATGATTGAAAAAAAATCTCTTTCAAAGAATTCAAGACTCTTCCTGAACCATCGCAGAGCCTCCTCACCTTAACAATGTTTTTTTTTAAATTATAAAACTACTAGACAATATTATATTCGTACAAGCTTATCTTTGAAGTGTATAATTTATCAAATATCAAGGACCTTGAACGACTTAAGAAGAGACCATTCCCAATTTGAATTTCAAATAGTTAACAATATTATTATTTAGTATTCTTGTTTGCGAGGCAAGCAAGGTTAAGGTTTCGAACGAATAACATAAACATCTTATATATGTTTTAATTTTTTACTAAAATTTATCACACTTCAATGGTAGAAAGTCAATAGAAATACAGTGATTCAACAATATTATTTATAATCAATTAATATTTTTTGCAAAAGAATCCTATCAGGAAGCTGTAAAATCTTTTGATTTGGTACTAATGATTGAAATTATAGACGTCAGATATGTGAGAAATACCTTGAAAATAAATAAGGATGAAGACTTATTTTCCCTTTCACTGCAAATTGAGAAATATGCATTAACCAGTAAATCAAGCACTAAAAATAACTAGAATATAATGCAAATGTGTTGAAACAGTGCTTTTCAAAGGGTACTAACAAAAGAATAATTCGTTAAGTATTAGTAGAATCCATACCTGAGTGTTCCGTTCAGTTCTATAAAGACACAGTCAAATAAAATTAATATAATCGGTCGAGTCCGAGACGGGATAGTACGGAGAGGGTTCCGTATTGAGGATTTTCGCAAATGTTTTCCTGTAACCACTGAGTGACGCCAGATATTAAGCATTCTTTTAAATCTTACGCTTATAGCCTCAGAATAAGGGGACAGTCAATATATTCGAACCCGTTCATTATAGAAAAATAATTGGAAGTAAAGAACCCGACAGTTTTACTGTATAGATAAGAAAGTTAGGAAAATGGTACAGGGAAACACATATTTCATATATTTGAGAATGTAGATAAGGTAGATAAATAAATAACTAAGCATATAAAACTTTATTCATATAAAAAAGAAATAAATAGATCTATTAAAGCCGTAGAACAGTTTAAATATAATCAAGCATACAATCATCATATAAATTATATTAAGATAATTGTTTGTTTACACAGTAATTTGTTAATAATGTCCAATAAATTCTACTTTATTAGCAATGTTTTCAATACCTTTTGTAGATTCTCAAAATCCAATTCCAAATTAACTATTCTCGATTTTTCCGAAGGTGGCAAAAGTGATTTGGGAATTTTCACAAAACCAATATCAATGGCTTTGCTCTCATTCATTGCCTAAAATACAACATAACGGTACCATAACATATTTAATAAATACACAGCTGAAAACAATCAGGGGACCAATAATATACCAATCAATATTTTATTTTAATAAAACCAAAATCTAATTCAGCACATCTTGGAGCCAAAAATTTTCTTCAAATAATTGCGATTCAATACCAAATTTTTAAATAATTATTCTTAACATAACATTAATATTTCAAAAGAAATAAAAAAGTCAATTCCCTATTTTGATTAGGGCTTAGATGTTGGAGAATATGAGGTACCACTTCAAACACTTTTATTTAACAAATTCGGAAGACGTTCAATGCGATTTAAATCACTAAGTTAATACAAGGAATAGAATCTCAAAGTGATGATAGAAGTTCATGTTCATGGTCACAGCAATCTTCCACAAACTAAATTTTTGTATTTATTCCATAACCAGCTGGTATAACATGACCTTTCAGAATAAAATCAGCTGCAGAATTGCACTCATTTAAGCGTACGTAAGCACAAGTAAAATTTCAAAGAGACCTATAAGTACGTTGACAGGCCTTCCAGGCTCAGGGTGTTTTTTAATCCATCACTATTTCTATGTATGAAATCGGTTTGTTTTTTTCTTCGTGTCGTGTCTTGTATATTCTCTTGTTTGTAGATAATGGTTATGGTTAAGATAAGCCCTTAAAACTTGCCGAATATTTCTATCATTCTTGATAGCAGCATTAAAACGAACAAATTATTCTTTGTTTAATATTAATTTGGTTTGAATGACATTTAGAAACATGATGAATTATCATTATTGTTTAAAATTACATGGCAGACTAGATTTTTAAATTGAAATTTTGATTATTTGTCCCAATTTATTTCTGATATTTCCTTTGAGTTGGTAATCCTTGTCTTCAAAAAAACAATTTTAAATTTTTGTTATTAAAATAAATAAAACATTACTATATAAATTAATATTCCTCCAATTATTTTGAGCAGTTTATTACGCAATACTTTTACTGATACTTACCCTAGTCATTTCTTTGGTGGGGAAGATGGCGAAATCAGTTTCAATCTTTCCACCGCTTCGTCTTCTCACCGCCTCAGCTGCAACTTTGGATTGGAATTGCTCAGCACGCCATTTCAAATTCAAAATTTTGTTATTCTCTTCTATGAAATGCCGCTGCCATGCTGCAGCCACATTGCCCGGTTTCTCCATGTACACAGCTGGGAATGTGGGCTTCGCAAGAGCCATAAGAATCTCCTTCAAACAATAAATCGAACAAACATAGCAACAAGTTTTAGTTGCCATAAAAAACAACTGACCAACTTACATTATTAAACTTAAAACCCAAATTTAGTGCTAACTCTGTATAAATTCGGATTTTTATCTTAAATCCAACAAACTGTATCTACAACTGTTATTATACTTTAATAAATTTACTGACCTGTTTGAGACCAGCCCCTTCTTTGAAAAGCTCCTCCAGCACCTCGTCGCGCTTATTCTTGAACGTTGGTAATGGTGCCAGACTGTCCAATTGGTGTTGCAGCTTTTCATTTTGCAATTTGATTCTTTCGTTACGTTCTTGATGGAACATCTTTTTCAAATTATCAATTTCTTGCATCAATAATGGAGAATCTTTAACAGCAGCTGGCAGAGTGGGACCCATCGATTGCATTGATGGTAATTGAGATCCTTGAGAAAAACGATATTTTGTAATTGAAATAAAACTAGATAGTTTGGAAATCTTACCGGAAATACTCTTTGTTATTGATGCTTCAATTTGAGCCTTCTTCGAAAGCAATTTGAATTTCTCTTTCATTTCACCCTTTTCATTTTCAAGTGAATCGATGTCTTGTTGTAAATGATCCAATGTTTCTTCGAACTCTTTCTCTTTTTTCTTAAAGTTGTTATGTGCTTCTTCAAGTTTTCTTTGCAATTTCTCAATTGTAAGTTCGTAGTCTTTGTTTACATTGCCCAACTTCTTCTCTGCCAATTCTTTGCGAATGGTCATCTCAGATAACTGTTCTTGTTTCTCTTTCAAAAGTTTTCTCAGCTCTTTGATGTCGGATTCTTTGTTTTCCAGTTTGCTGGTGAGAGTTTTTGTTTGTTCCATTTCTCGCTTAACACTTTCTGCCCTCAATTGAATTGGCGGGATACACTAAAGAAAGAGAAAATATAGAAGAAGAAAACTAAATATGTAATTCCATTGAACTTACCTTTTCTTCTGTTTTATTTATTGCAGTTATTTCATATTCGTTTTGTTGCAAAAACTGAACAATCTGCGTCACTTGAGTTAGAATAAAACTCAATGAGTTTTTGAGGCTCTGTACAGGTCCTAGATCATCCTGTTCGTAGATTTTATCACTAGCATTTATTGCAATGTCCTTTATTTTATCCTGACTTATACCTTTCTCCGCGTCTACAAATATTGAATTATTATCGATATCTAAATAAAGTAATCATTAATTCTCTTTTACCTCCATCATTTGTAAGTGTCTGAATCGTACTTTTAACAATCTCATGCAACGATTTGATAATCTTGCCAGATTGTTGGTAGCATTGATAAAAATTTTCAAGCACTTCCTTGCTGAGTCCCAAGTTTGAAATGTTCGTATCTCCCGGCAATTTTCTTTTGATCAGCTTCAATTGCTGATGCAATTGTTCAGACGTTGATATTATATGTTGTGAAAGCAATCCTATATCACCAACATTGGATGTCTACAATATGAAAGAATAATTGAAAAAATCCGACGGTCAGGTGACAAATTTTCAATATTTTTCTTGGGAGTTCTGTTTCAATATATCAACTAATTGGGTGAAACTCTATTAGTTAAAACCTTCGAGCTGAATGATTAATTTAGTACTTTTATCTAGATATCTGTCAGAAAATGTACTAGGTGGCCCATTAATAAAGAACGCCGGCTATATCTCAGGATCAGTTAATCGGACGAACCTGAGAAAAAAAACCTAGAGTAAATCGACCAAAAGAACAAGCAGGAAAATATTTATAAGTTGCTAAGTCTAACGATAGAGGGCGTAACTCACACCGCGAAGTAAAAAACACTGTTTTATTCAAAATTATTCCAAGTTAACCAAAAATGGAAAATATTTTTTGTAACCTACTGAAAATAAGAAAACTTTTTTGTAGTAAAGTTTTTTCTCTATCTTGTCAAATAAAGGGTGGGGGGAGGGGCAAATGTTGGTTTTAAATAAACTGGATAACTTTTTATTCCTATGACCTACTTTGACTAATTTTCTTTCATTTTAAAACGCTTTTTTGGGTGCGTCTACTGGATTAATAACATTTGGAGTTTCATTATTTTCCGAGTTGGTAGATGGCGCTTTATAAAAAAGTCGCAGATTTTTATGAATTTCTCGAGTTTCAATTGAAATGGTATTTTTATTTTTCATTAGGAAGAAAGAGCGTGAAAAATTACAGTTACTGGTGAAAATCGCAACTCGATATGATTATTTCTTATAAACTCTTTTAAAAACAAATTCAAACCTTCACTTTTACGTAACAAAATTAGAGAAGACTTTGAGTATCAGTAATTTTTAATTATATTTTATATAACCTACTTAAACAATAATGAAAATTTTCTACTACCTATGTCGCTCTAGATGGGGTAATTAAGTTTAGTATAATTAAATGAGAATTCACCACAAATAACTGTAACAACAACCTAATGCTTTATACAAGAAAATTATAAAAAGTAGGACTCTCGGTAGGCCTTGACATAACAGAAAGAAAACAAAAGAAGCGAAAATAAAATATATGTGTATCTTTCTTTACAATAAAAAAAACTTTGATATTATTTTCCTTAGTCATTTGACGATTTTTCTCTCGAAAATGTCGGTTGTGTATAAGAGAACCGAATTTAGAAAAAACCTAGACACCTAGAGAGCTCAAAGTGTCGTCCGTCCTGGGGCAATACAAAGCTGTAACCTGCTGTGGGTATTTATTTGTGTTTAATTCTCAGTATATTAACTTACTTTCTAACCGAATATACAGCTGTAGGTTATATTCTGATACTTATTATCTTATATCTTTATATTTTTGTTTTATATTATATAAATTTATTTAATTTTAATTTAATTTTTAGTTTTGACTTTGTTTTGTTTTTGTATTGTTTGATTTTGATATTTTTATTTTTTTACTTTGTCTACAAAATTTATATTTTTTCGACAATAAAGCATTTCTCTCTCTCTTTCTCTCTATTTGTAAAGGGGCTAAATCTCTTTCAAAGAGAAATGTTTGACATGAAACGTCAAAGAGAACAAGAACAAACGTCAAAATAATAATCAGCCGATCTGATCGAAGAGATATGTTTATGAGGTTAAAATTTTATTTCACCTAGTTTACAAACGAAAAAAAGAGAGAGAGAGAGACAAGGTATGACGAAACCCCATTCGATGGGTATTCAAACTATACTCACTTTTTTCCCGTGGGGAAAAAATTGATTGTCATCTGTCAACAAAGATAAAAGGTCAAGGTTTTTTAATTCACGGTGTGAGTTACGCTCTCTAGTGGTAGACTTAGCAACTTATAAATATTTTCCAGCTTTCTCTACAAAAAATTCTCCGGGTCGTCCGATTAACAGATCCTGAGATATAGCCGGCATCTTTTATTAATGGGCCACCTTGTCCCAAAAATAACTGACATGATTTATCTCACCTCTATTAAACACCTTATGACGGCAGCATCAAGATTAAAGCCATCCGTGGCGGCATTCAAGCTTTTTATATAGTCGCTGAGCAATTGAGTCTGATTGATTTTCATATCTTGACCATAAAGAACTGGGAATAAGGTATTGAAATACCCTACGCACTTTTCAAGTGCCTCAGTCGGTACATTCTCATCCAGCTGATCGCGTTTAATCAACTCAACAAAGCTATCGACAATTTTCTCTTGAGCTGCCATTTCTGGATAAGTACCACATACTTTAAGCAACATTTCCGGCTTGCAATTGGACAAAGCGTAATTGTGTTGATTCAGTATTGCCTAGAAATGAGAACATGATGATCTTGTTGTTCTTTAGTGATTGTATGAAGGACATAACTCACTTGTAGAGCTAAAATATAGTAAGAAATTCTACATCTGAAAGCATACTGCTCCACAGCGTGGCCTTTCAAGATTAAGCTTCTATCGATTTTTTCAACTGTAGCAAATTTATCCTTGATTTGACGTAAGAGTATATCAGTTTTATATGTTAAACGAGGCACCAAAAGTAACATCAATATTGCATCATAGTCACCTAAAAAAGCAATAGAAAATAATGTATGTGTAAAGATTCATTGTTCAAAGTTACAGATATAATCAATTCTCACCTCCCCTATTCATAAAAGAATCAGGCATATAGGAGGTTAGATACTTTATATGTTGTTGCAATTGTTGAATATCCACGCGACGTAATTCCAAATCAATGGCTTTGATGTGAGCCTTTGTTTCTGTAAACATTTTCTTAAAGTCGATAATTTCTGGCAAAGCCGATACAGGTTTGCTAGTTTCTTTTTCTAAACGCTGCTTCAGATCTAATGATTGTTCTTGTAGTTGATGGACAAGCTGTCTAAATTTATTTATTGTTTGCTCTCTATCTGCAATTGTTTCGAGGGCTGCGTCTCTATCTCTTTGTGCCTGGAATTAATATAAAAACACGTGTAAAAATTGACGCGAGAATTTCTTATTATTTCATATGCAACCTCTCTGATAGCTGCTTGTGCCAAATCCAATTCTTCCCTCAAATCCGCCTCCAGCTCTGTATTACTCTCGACCAATTGATCATTCATTTCTTGTAGAGCTTCTAGCTCATTTACCTCCTCTTGAAGTTGCGCCACCTTCTCTTCAAGTGTTAACTTTTGTTCACCCAATATAACGACCATCTCCTCTGCACCCAAAGCTGCATCGACCTAAATATATGATATATTAAGACAAATACATCTATGTGTCTGTTATATTTAACCTGTTCTTGAAGATCAGCTATCTGTCTTTCCATTTCTTCCACTCTTGAGCTCAATTTCTCCTTGGTTCGACCAAGTTCGGTGATTTCTGATTTCTTCTGATCAATATCCTTTAACAGTTTCTGATACTCATGTTTCTCATGTGCAGACTGATCACGCAACCTGACCAAAGTTTCTCTCAAGCGTGCATTTTGCTGTTGCAGTTGTTTCATTTCAAAAGCAGAAACTTGCCCATCTCCAGCCACAGAAGCCACCGAACCACCTTTAAAATTATATAGAAATAAAAAATCAACAAATACGTTTCAATAAAATTTGGATTATAACCTTTCGTCTGCATTTCCGCCTTCAATATATCCAAATCCAAAGTAACCTCTTCCAGTTTCTCTCTGCACGCATCCAATTCCAGTTGGAGCGTCTCTGCTTTCTCTTCCGCCATCTCTTTATCCAAAGTTGCCATCTCGACAGCCTCTGCCAAGTCTGCGACTTCCTCAGCATGGGCCTCCTTTGCTTCTACAGCCTCTTTTGCATCTTGCTTGGCTTTCTGTAATTCGCGCTGCAAACTTGCCTGAGTACTCATAATCTTTGCTTTGAACTCGATAAGTTGTTCCAGCTGAAAATGGTTATTTTAAAAATGAGGTTATAGTAATTCTCCACATTATAGGTATATTACTTGAATCTTAAGTTTATCATAGTCCTTTAGTTTCTCCTTGTCCTCTTGTCTTCTTATTTTCAAAGATTCAAGTTTCTCTGACAGATCTCTGATCAGTTGACTTCTATTGTCCAGTTCTTGTTGCATTTGCATATTACTGATCTTCTCCTCAACAGAAGTTATTGGCGTAGGTGTTGTGATTGAGTGTCCAGGCGTGAACTGAGGCTTAAGAGTTTCCACAAAACCAGTCTACAGTTGAAATTTGAATATACTGAATCTACCGTATAAAAGATTTATTTGTAAATGTACCTCTACAAACGATGCTCTCTTTGCCTGACTGCCATTTTCAACACCTTCAACTAACTGTTCAACAGATTGTGCGGCCAACTGAGTGCGGCTACCAGCAAGTGACTGTCTACTTCCAGCTAGAGAGTGACGACTTCCTGCCAAGGACTGCCGGCTGCTGGCCAAAGACATTCTTGAACTGTGAAATTTCTGAAGGTTAAATTCAGAGAACCAAAAGTAAATGTACGCAGCACAGTGTTAATACATTTAAAGATCTTAAGGAAAATTATAAGATAATTCTCCTGTTGTTCATGTGTATCAAATGATTAAAATAGTGGCGAAGAAATATATTTACAAGGATAGAAACAGTACCTTGAAGCAGACAGAGATGAAGACATATTTTGTGGAGATGTCTTGCGACGTACACTATCCAAGCAGCATTGAAAATATATGTGCATGTGAGTAAATACAATTGTAACAAGATTATTTTGTGCTTAAAGCATTGGAGATTCTCAAAAATAACTTACGTTGTTGGTTTCGGTTTGGAACCGGGCCTGAGAGCGAATGGGAAAATATAAATATTTAATGAAATAGCTTTTAGCTAGATATGATTTATATATTTCTGATTTAAAGCGACTTATAGCAATAATCATCTAATATGTACTGGAGCTTACGTGCTTTGGCGGCTTCTTGCAATTTTAGATGGTGGTGGATCTTTATCTTTGCTTCCACTGGTTGTCATCTCAATAGGTTTTCCATGATCATCAAGAGCGACGACTTGACTTTCCCTGACAAATACACCATAATTGTCGTCGCACTACATAAGATACAATAAGATTATTTGATAGTGTCATTGTTTTATCGTCAATATATATACCTTAAAATAACTCTGTCCCTGTACTGAACCATTATTCTTGCCCTTAGGTTCGTCAAGAATAAGTCCTATCCAATAACCAGGAGCAAATGATGTTTTACCTGTGAAAGCAATCACACCTTGCACACCCTTTCCTGATAATTCAACCCTCCGACCAATTTTTAGATAATCTGACATCCTATTGGGAGTATTTTTCAAACTTATATGATTTCAAAAACAAAAAAATATAAAAATTACATGACAAAATTGTATGGAAAATAAAATTATGGACTTTATTGAATACAGTTACATGTCACATTTACATTACAGTATTTCAGAGACATGACGGATGACATATTGACACTGAATAAAAATGACAGGTGACAGATGCTTGTCAAATAAAAGAAGAAAGTTACGTTCTTTGATCATAGACTAATATTTTTTTAGACAGAGCTGGACTCAGTCCTATCATATTTAACAAGAAATAAGGAACAAGTTGTATTCATAGAGTTGATACAGAATACAGTAGAGTCGGAATCAAGAAGACTGGTCTCCTTGTTCGGAATGCCATGAGAAAAATTGAAAAGTCTTCGAAAAGAAATGGAAAATCGATTGAGGGTGTTATTGAACAAGGAACGAACCTCCTCGATCATATATCATAACCTGCCATGCATCAACATCAAAATTTCATTGGATGCCCAATATAGTTTCTTCTTCTTAATGCCCAACGTAATTTCACCTCTCCCGACAGCGATGCCGAAATCAGGATTATCGACTTTGGTTTCGCCAAATTTTATCAATTGCGACTTTATGTCAGAGAAAACATAAAGTCCCTAGTTCTGAAAAACCATAGCAGATATAGATATAGGTATCTGATCATAGCCTCCCAAAATACCCTACTCCCAAACATCCAATGTGAGCTTCTAACATAGAATTAGATGGATGTCTCTGGAATTAGTACTCCTTCTAGTTAGAAGGTGCGATGGCAACCGTATCCTCAACTTCTTGGATTTATTTCTAAAAGGTGTGAATCTTTCTTATCAATTTTTAATAAATTCGGTCAATTCTATATTTTCCTTGACTTTTCAAATTTTATTGAATGCCCACAACAAATATATCCACATACTACATATAAAAACTCAAATATTCATCTATATAACAATCGCTGCGCTGACCAGTTGACTAAAAGTGCAAAAAATTCCTTGGATATTGCCCTTTATAATAAATTACCCCCCTGTTGGATGTTGGAGTTTTGGATATGCCCTACATCAAAACAAATTTGAAAAGATATCTATCTGAGCACGAGTTCTACTCTACTCAGGAGTATATGGACACACCTACAGTGATATGCAGATCCGTCATAAAAATTGAGATAAATGAAATACATGCTACATTTCTACATTGCATATCTGCTACTTGAAGATTTCCAATCCTCGACATCGTCTGACCTGCTACATACAAATTGTTGTAAACGTAGTCAATAAAATATGTCTATGTCTATATCAAATCTCTATGATATGATCTGCTAATAAATATTTTTTACAAAAAAATAGACCGACTTTATTAGTTGTTGCACATAATAATTTCAATTCTATTGGTGAAGTTGGTGTTTACATAACAACAAACTATAACGGCATGTATACTTTACTACTACTACACTACTGTGTTGCCTATATCTGAATAAGAAGAAAGAATACATGAAATTTTACTGTATCAACAGAATTAGAAATCTGTTTTCACTGTCTCTAGAAAATTATAAATAAATGATCATGAGTGTGGAGTCTATAATTTATTATTGACATGATTTTTCATAAATGTAACTTTTTCTGATAGATAAATAAATTTTATGAATTAAACGCGATCAAATCATCTATAACCAGAGAAATAAATAAATAAATCAAAATAAAATCAAGTACCTAGTCGTTCTTGATCCGACCCTGTTCAGAGTTCAGAAACAGTTTCTATTCTCATTTTCCAGAGTACGCTTATGAATGACGAATGACATGACAGATCAAATAGTAACAATCGTCGAAGTGAATGAGAAAGAAGCAACAAGCAACGCAAAAAAGATTCTGTCATGGCTTCTTCTAGTGTTTTTGTGTTAATTTTTTTTTGAAAACTGAGTGAAATTCGAAAAAACTTTGTTCAATAGAAAAAGATGAATTCTTGGAGAAGAGTTAGTGATGAAAATTCATACGGAGTCGGTTAGTTTTTTTAAATTCATTTCTAATTCATTCCTGAAGGTTATTTGTTTACCTATCTATTTTTGAAATAACTTGTTGATACTTTATCTCCTGCTAAGAATCTTGATTTTAGTAGACTTATTCTCAGTCAAAACTTATCTAATAATGATTTGGTTTGATTCGAAATTATACATTTTCGAAAATAAAAAACGTTTAGTGCCCCTCCCACTTTTTATCAAGAGAATTTACCACTTCCTATTAGAATTTGTACGTGATTCACAAAATCATGTCATGGTTGGACATTTAAACGTGATTATCATTTATGAAGACCTGATTCACTGGTGTAACATCCAGTAAGCAGTTCAATCTGTTGAAATTGTACTTATTAAAAAAATTCTTAAGCCAATTAACCGATCTATTAGAGATGACATAATACTCCTCTGCACCTGCTTGAAGTTCAAGTCGTGGGAATACAAAGAGTAATTTTATCGTAGAATTGTTTTAGTGATCGTTGATTGCTTTAATTCCCTTTTTTTATGAACGTATGTATTGAAATTATCAAATGTTTTCGGGATAGCTGAATTCAGATTAGAGTAATTTTGAAAAGATCATTGTTTGTATTGTGTGATATGTAAACAAATGATTTAAATGCGTCATTTTGGTATCAAATTTAAGTAAAACTATAATTTTTGGTTGAAACAGTTTCATTACATGTCCTTAAGATGTTGTTAAAGCGAAATTGCCGAGATTGACCTTTAATTGTGTCTACAGCACATAATTCAAAAAAAAATCTATATATTAATACGTGAAGTCTGGACCTGTTTTTAAGCATATGTGTACCTATATATATACACTTAGCCGCAAAAATAACGCACAAGCAAAAATTATGCACAATTTAAAAGTTGATTTTCTCGCGAACCTATAAGTCGATTTCGATATTTTTTTCCTAACTAAAGATTTTTTCTTTGGCAATTGCTCAGTGGTCAGTGATAGATTTTTTAATTCAGATTTCTGTTTTAGGCTTATACAGGGTGCAAAGGTGAGAATAGTTTTCTAACGCTAAATTTGAGAAACCTTGTAGGGAGCATTAGCAACAACAATGAAAGCTTTATGAAATCATACAGACGAATATAGGTTTTGTCTATATAGATCTGATAGACGTCTCAGAGTTATCCGCCGGCCAGGTGAGCGCTATCACAGTGCCAATATACGTGAAAGAACTCTATTTAATGGAGGTTCGGTGATGTTTTGGGCTGGAATTTCCACGGATATCGTGAAGTAAATATTCGAGCTCTGAAACCACACAGTCCTGATTTCAATTCTATAGAGCACTCATGGTATATTATTGGTCCGGCACTGAGACAGCATCATCCCCCTCCAGCCACCCTGCAAGATGTCCAAATAATGGTTACCAATATTTGAAATCGACTTGACCAAAATCAAATAGGTATCGAATTTATTATCGGGTATGCCAAGACGATGTGAAGCACTCATTAGAAGAAATGGTGGAAACACGCGCTACTAATGTACTTTTTTGCTATTTATTTTCAATTTTTGTGATATTCTTTGTTGCCAAAATTTTATTTTAATTAAAAAAAATGTTTTGGTATAAAACGGTGTATTTTCTTTGATCTTACCGTTATCAGAGAAATTCAAAGTTCAAAATGTTAAAAAATGAGGCTACATTATGATTTCAGGAAGCTTTCGTTGTTGTTGCTAATGCTTCCTATAGGGTGTCTCAAATTTAATGTTAAGAAACTATTCTCATCTTTACATCCTGTATAAGTCTAAAACAGAAATCTGAATGAAAAATTCTACCACAGAGCAATTGCCAAAGAAAAAAGCTACAGTTACAAAAAAACATTATTGAAATCGACTTATCGGTTCGCCAGAAAATCAACTTTGAAATTGGGCATAATTTTTGGTTGTGCGTTATTTTTGTAGTGTATGGAGTAGTGCAGAGAGCTAAAATTAATATATAGTATGTGTTACTAACAAATTAAATTAATAAAGTTGAAAGTTATCGATATATGGAATTGTCGAATCAAATGCTCTGATGGTAGTTGCCTTTCTTAGAAAGCTTACAGCTGTCGCGGGTTCGATTCTTAGCCTTCGTTTTTTTCATCATTCTTATTTGAAATTGATAAACAAAATTAAAAAAAATAATTATATCCAATAATTAGAGAGGTATATATACTCTTTGAAAGACGAACCTGAATAATGTTCAAACTTAAAGAATTATGGTCCAATTTCGAACACTGGGCAATCACTAGTCATTATTAACAAAATCCAAAATAAATTCATCACCTCTGTGACATGAAGTTTGAGATCTCTTTAACTAAATTTTACGATATGAAATATTTTAATTTTGTTTTGTTGTATTTGAATCCACTTCAAATCACTGCGTAACAATTAAAGCAGGTAATCTCTTATTAATTTGGTCTGTCAGACGAATGTTATTTTGAAATATATAGCAAATTACCCTAAAAATTGATGTATTCACCTTTGAATATAAAACAACGAACATGTGACATAAAACCACAGAATGATGAGGGAAATACTGAACATACACATAAACGATTTGAAAGACAGCGCAACCATGCAGGCCAGAAAAAATCGCATTTATTATAAATAATAACTAATTTAACAATATTTCAACAGTATTCAGTAGGTATTTGTGATGACATTGAAGACGTTGACAGGCTGCAGCTAGTAATGTACGAACGCATCCAATAAGCTTATGTTTATGAATCTAATTTTGATGGCTTTTAGAAAAGAATTGCACTTTACGCTCTCGAAAAATTTGTACTTTGTATATCGTTTCGGAATAAATTACCGAGTAACAAAAATATTTAGGAATTGATGTAAATTACAGAGGAATCCTTGAACAAAATAAACAAGTATTATGCAACCCACGTAATCAGCACCGTGACTGCATTGATTCTTCAATCATGAGAAAATGTTTCTGATAATAACATTGTTCTAGGTTTTCGCATTTTTATTTTGTCTAGAATTAATTAGATAACTCAACCAAACTTGTTTGTTTTTTTTATATACATATATGCACATAATACCTACACAATGTAGCGAAAGTAGCTATCAATTGGCAATTAATAATTCCTGTTCCATTTGACCTAGTGAACGGGTTTATAATTTTCGGCCGCCTTATCACTGACATCCTTATTAGTCACTTGACCTACTTAAATTTGCAATGGGGTTTTTAATGAACCTATTTATTTTGCTGAGTGTGCCACACAGAGTGATGATTTTGAATTATAATATTGAAAAATACATAGAAATTATTTTTCCAGATAACTCTTTACGAAATGAATCACAAATATTTTTTTAATGCTAATTCTAATTCTAATTTCATATAAATTTATCAAAGCTAAAGGCATAAACGTATACCTAATATTTCTGACCGACGAACCAAACTGAGAAGGTATTCGACTGGTGTCTGCATTTTTACTTTCCTACGCTACATAGTAGCTGTGTATGGAAAGTATTGTAATCGTGTGAAATTTTCGGTATCGAGATTTTTACAAATGTTGACGTTTTGGATCATTCTAAGTCTAATAAACATATTTTCAGCCATTAGTCTGTCTGTCTGTGACAGCATTATCTCGGGAACGGATCGGTGTATTTTGTTGCTTTCTTTTTTATTTTGTTAGATACCAATATCACTCGCCGGTGGCACTGAATGAGAATCCTCTGTACACTGGGTGTTGAGCTATAGCCAAAAAATGTGATTTGCTCAAGACTATAGCGTGAAAACGGCTCTAAGGATTTTGATTGAACTTGCCTAAAGTATTCTTCTGAGAGCCCTTAACCACCCATTCATAGCGCCATCTCGGAGAAAAAGCACAAAAAAAAGTTATGCTTGAATAAAATTCCATATTTTCCACATGTTTCTTCAGATTCTAGCTCAACGTTTCATCTTGCGAAAAAATGTTACATGACCATTGTCTATCTTGACATGCTGAAAAAATGAGTGGTAGCACGATTTGACTAGAGGATTTTTTCCTTTACTACCGCTATTATCGTCGCTATGTAAGGAAAGGATTGAAATAGTGTAAATTTTTTAATTCACTGGGGTTTGCGTTAGGAAAGTCGTGTGAGTGGAAACACCAGATTTGTTTTTATTGATGTTCGCGCCTTTTGCATAGTAAACGTGCTCCGATTTTGAGAGAGGAGAATTGAGAATTGGTCCCAATGAAAAAATCTTCTGTGTCCACTCACACGACTTTCCTACCGCTCGCAGGCAAATTCCAGAGTATGAAAAATTTTACACTATTACAATACTCTCCTTACATACCGACGATAATAGCGGTAGTAAAGTAAAAATCCTCTGGTCAAATCGTGCTAACGTATTTTTTTCAGCATGTCAAGACAAACAACAATGGTCATGTAACATTTTTTCGCAAGATGAAACGTTTAGCCAGAATCTGAAGAAACATGTGGAAAATATGGAATTTTATATATAACTTTTTTGTGCTTTTTCTCAGAGATGGCGCTATATGTGGGTGGTAAAGGGCTATCAAAAGAATACTTTAGGCAAGTTTAATCAAAATCTCTCTATAGTCTTGAGCAAATCACGTTTTTTCAACACCCAGTGTATACAGGATTCTCATTCAGTGCCACCGGAGAGTGATATTGGTACCAAACAAAATAAAAAAGAAAGCAACAAAATTCACTGATCCGTTCCCGAGATAATGCTGTCATAGACAGACAGACAGACCAATGGCTGAAAATATGTTTATTAGACTTAGAAAACTCTGAAACGTCAACATTTGTAAAAATCTCGAACCCGAAAATTTTACACGAATACAATACTTTCCTTACAGCTAGTATAGTAGCGTAGGAAAGTAAAAATAATACAATATTAGACATGCCCCTCCACTCTAAAACTTCCCCAAAAAGGGGGATAGGGCAATTTTTTGAAAAAATGGAAAAGCCGAAGCGGCCAAATTAAAGAAAATTCCATATCCGGAACGTTTAAATTGGCCATTTTTAAAAATAACAAGTTTCCGCGTTACATCCTGAAATGTGTGTTTCATCTATGTAGAGGGGGATTTTTTTTTTGGAAAATCAAACATTCGAGATGTTCAAATTCATGAAGAGATAATATCCAGCAACATTTGATATGGATATTCTTCAAAGAAATCATAGGTTTCCGAGTTACAGCATGGGTAAACTCAAATATGTGTATTTCCGCGATGTTTTGAAATAAAATGAATAAGTATGAGTAACGCATTATCTTATTTGGTGAACGTTGAATGATTTTGATGACTAATGATCACAATCAAAATTGTGAAATAAATATTTTTACAAAAAATTGGACCGACTTTAATCACCTACATAATTTATCTATTTTTGTTATCGTTGTAATTGTTATTAATATTAAACGCCCTAGATTGCATTGCCAAACGATATATTTTTGAAAAATATACATTTTTTTCAATTTTCTAATTATGATCTGAACAAAATGAACCCCCGGAAGTTTACCTAAGTCTGTATAAGTAGCGAATTTTTATTGTTTCAAATTTAATACATTCGGGGTGTGACAGAAATTTATATTAATATTAAACGCCTTAGATTGCATTGCCAAACATATAAGTATTTGGAAATATTTTTTTTTCAATTTTCTAATTATTATCCGAACTCCGAACAAAATTAACCTCCAGAAGTTGGCGTCTGTATAAATAGCGAATTTTTATTGTTTAATACATTCGTCCAAAATGGGCTGCGACAGACGGACACACAAATAGACGTGAAGTGATCTGATGAAGGTTCCGTTTTTTCCATCGGATGTTTGGAAGCCTGAAAATGTAAATGCAAAATGACTTTATTCAGGACATAAAAAATACAAAATCAATTATGTAGACTTAAATATTTAAGAAAGTCCTAATTTGGCACAAGTCTAGCCGTTGGGTTTATAATAGTTATTTGTTTATTAGTAATGAGATTATTATTAACTCCAATTTCCCAGTAAGACGTTATTGTAATGGTTCCGATTTTATAAAATTGTAATTCTGACAAATATCCACGTTTCAAGGTACGCAAGTACCAGGTTATTTTTCTGCTACATTATCTCGAGAATGAAAAATGATTGCGATATAGTACGTAAGTGTACTCTCTTCATTTGATACATACTGACATAGCAATGAGCTGAGCAGTTTTTCATTAATTCAAAATGGTCAAAGAAAATTACCTATCTTTACTTTCCTTCGCTACTATAGTAGCTGTGTAAGGAAAGTATTGTAATCGTGTGAAATTTTCGGTATCGAGATTTTTTCAAATATTGACGTTTCAGAGTTTTCTAAGTCTAATAAACATATTTTCAGCCACTGGTCTGTCTGTCTGTCTCTCTGTGAAAGCATTACCTCGGGAACGGATCGGTGTATTTCGTTGCTTTCTTTTTTATTTTGTTTGGTACCAATATCATTCGCTGGTGGCACTGAATGAGAATCCTGTATACACTGGGTCTTGAGCTATAGCCAAAAAACGTGATTTGCTCAAGACTATAGTGCGAAAACGGCTCTAACGATTTTGATTAAACTTACCTTAAGTATTCTCCTGAGAGCCCTTTACCACCCACATATAGTGCCATCTCTGAGAAAAAGCACAAAAAAAGTTATGCTTGAATAAAATTCCGTATTTTCCACATGTTTCTTCAGATTCTGGCTAAACGTTTCATCTTGCGAAAAAATGTTACATGACCATTGTTGTTTGTCTTGACATGCTAAAAAAAAATGAGTGGTAGCACGATTTGACCAGAGGATTTTTACTTTCCTACCGCTATTATTGTCGCTATGTAAGAAAAGTATTGTAATAGAGTTAAATTTTTCATTCTCTGGAATTTGCCTGCGAGCGGTAGGAAAGTCGTGTGAGTGGACACACCAGATTTTTTTTATTTGTTACACTGTACCCATCTTAGTATATCCACATAATTTTCCAAATCTTCTTGAAGCTAAAATTGGGATTCGGTTATTTTTCTGATGAAATAAACAGTGACTCCTATATAAACATGCATTGTCAACATAACCCAAACTATCTACTGTTTTTCGGAACGTAAATAAATAGTTTATCTGGTGTGCTAATCGCTTTGGAGTTACACATGGGAACTGCACAGTATTTATGAAACTTTGTATTCATTTTTCATATATGATAATCTCCATTTTCAAGCAAATTAACTCTGACAAACTGACAAATACATAGAGGAAGACTAAATATAAATCACATAACACCTATCCTATAGGTATATATGACAGATCGTAAGTGGTGCCAATTGTTAGCGAGCGGTGACGTAGTTGAAGTCCGTGAATGATTTTCGTGTTTCAGCGAGAAAATTCAAAATTATTTAATTTTTACATTTTTTGCTTAGTAAAATATTTTTTTCGTATCTACTAAGGTTCGATCTAAAAGATAGGAACAGTTCGAAAAATTGGTCAACATCCCTATTCGCCCCATTGACCAAAAAATCCACATTCAACAAAAACTAGGACGGACTTTATTAGTTGGGGCATTGAAAAATATCAAATAATGTTAATTCCCCTGGTGCTGATACTTTTGGAATTGTTCGGTTTTAGGTAGATAGAAAACTTTTGGCACTAACTTCAAAAGTATCAGACCAATAGAATTAATATTATTTTTTAAAATCCGGTTAGTATTCTTCAATTTTTCAATACTCAATTGGATGCGGAGAAATTGGATTTTTGGAAACAAGAACGGAAGAATCTGATTTTTCCGAACTTAATGCACAAATAGCTGTTGTATTTTTCATTGCATGAAATAATGAAGTTTATGTAAAAAAAGTTTTATGTATTTCTTTTAAAAAATGTTCAATTTAAATGTTGCTGGATATGCTTGAATTTAAATTTGTTTAACATGGGACCATTTCTCAACTATCTTCTTCAAATAAAAAAATTAAGATTAAAATCGGAGTACTATACGAAGCGCACGTACGAAGTGTATTCCACCTCCGTTAGGAAGTCGGTCAAAAAATACAGAATTAATAGATATAGCTACATACAGATTGATACCAGATTACTTTAAATATCATATTCCATATATATGTATGTAATTGACAAAGAAATAATTCTTTGAAATACAATTTATTCGAAGAAGTTGCAAGTGACATTTCATTCCTATTCACTTTAGCTTGAATGAAACTTGCTGACTCATACAAGATATTGAATAAAGATCGTAGTAAATAATTTTAACTTTAAGCTGGCATGTTTGTTTTATGTACCTAATGTACCGAAATGGAATTTTTCATCATTTAGAATTCTCAAAATTTCTCTGATATTCTAGTAAATTTGTATGTATTTAAATTGTATTAGAATAAGTCCTAATGCAATGAGTGTAACAGTGATTTGTTATTTTTGCATTAACAATAATAATTAGTACTTACTACTTCAACCTTGAATCATGAATATTTAAATGGGGACATTTCTCAATATACAGATTTATGTTATAAATGAAATAAAAGCGTATTATCCCAGCTCATAAAGAAAATTTGTTCAATTTAATTTCATTGCGATTCTTTTCTTCAATAGTGTTTGGTATACGTATATTATTTTACAAGATCGCAACAATAATGAGTAATTGAAGGCTTAGGTCGAGTAGAAGTCATCATTTGAAGGTTCCTGGCAATTACATTGCTGTAAACACTGAACTCCGCTCAGGTGTTTTTATCTCGTAAATTAATTTTGTTTCAAAGTTAACATTAAACTCTACCAACCCATTTTTTATGTTTCTTATATTGATATTTTTTCTAGAACCCAGACATAATATTGTGTGTGTATTTTTTACATTTTTGAGAGCATTTGAAATTTGATGCCAATTTAGGGAATTTGATTTTCAAATTTACCAGAATTAAAGGTTACCTATTTAGGTGCTAAACTCAAAATGCTAGCTTCTTTAAATCATCATTTCTAAAGATATAGCTGAAGGTTAAACATTTCAACTAACATGCAGTTTCTACTCGAGTTTCTACCGTGGCGTAATATTGACAATTATTTTGAAAAGTTTGTAGCTTGGCTTTAATTTTAATATTATTGACAACTGAGCAGTATTTATTCCATATCTAGATCAAATTCAAGTTCCTTTTTATCAGAAAATAACAGGTAACTTGATGAATTTTCTCGAAGCAATGAAGCGAAACATTATTTCTTCAATAGAAACTTGATTCCCTTATATTTTATTACCAATAAGAAGTATCAGTTGATGTGAATTTAATAAGGTTACCAAGTCATAGATACAGAAAAAGTATTTTATACAGGGTTGGTAAATATCTGGAAATCTCTGATCTGCGGTTAAAACTAAACGTTACATTAAAATAGTAGATCCCCTTGACTTCGTCCTCGGATACTGTTTGTAGCTTGTGCAGGAATTTATTCTGTCAATACGCTCTCTAAGAATAGTGGCCTTTATGGTAAGACACATCTAAACCACGTTTAGTTATTTTTTGATAATCCCACAGGAACGAACATTTTTCTGTGATAAAAAGTATCCTGCTAATCCAGATAATAAACTATCTGTGGGCCAAATTCTTTTAGCCGTTTTTTGCGTAATTAAGTAACAAACATACAAATTTTCATATTAATAGATAATATTAGTAGGGATACCATGATAAAAGTTTTTGTAGTACTTTATTCTGCTTGAATGATCTATTTTGATCTTGGAGGAGTAGTAAATATTTATTAAAAAATCTTATTACAAACAATTGTTGTCTCAATTCACACGACTTACCGCATGCAAATGAATTCTATCGAATATATAAAAATCGTCAGATCAGGTCGTGTCACCATTTTTTTCAGCTAATCAGGACAAACAACAATGGTTCATTGTAACGTAAGAGGAACCGTTTAGCCAGAAATTTAATAATTACTTAATTCGAAAATTTGACAGTTGCCATATGAGCATAAGTTTTTTCTCACAGGTAAGGGTTATAGCAGATAGTGAAGGGCTTTAAGGATAATGTTTTAGACGAGGTTTTAGACAAGTTTCATCAAAATTGTCCTTTTCGCGCCACAATCTTGATGACATAATCGATCCATCCACTACCAATATAATCTTTTTACAGACCGATCCTAAGATACATCTGTTGATAATAGGAGATAGTAAATTTTACACGATTACAATATTTTCCTTACTGGGCTATTTATTATGGTAGCGGTAGGAAGGTAAAAATATTTTATTGACCGACTTCCGAAACCGAGAATATATACAATCCGAGTGTGTGCTTTTTTATGTTCGTTTATGCGGTTTGCATAGTAATTAATTATATGCTCAGTAATTTCGGAGATAACTAGCCCTTTCGTTTGATAAGTCACATAACTTGCCTTTCCATTTTGTAATTTGCTCTACAAAATTAACCCCCAGTATCAGAATTCATATTTATTTAAACTATATGTCCGTGTTGCGGTCACCTAACTCAGGATCAGTGCCCAATATCAACTTTCTCCCTTTCTTAGATTTGGAGAAAATAAGCTGTGACAGAGGGGACAGACAGACACCAGAGTGATCTTATAATGGTTCCGTTTTGTTATTGGATTTACGGAACCCTAAAAAACAAAAAATAATTGAAAATGCAAAAATATACAGGGTGGTCTGTTTGAAAAAATACCGATAAGTTAGTTTTTTTAAGATTTGCGTGGCTGTTTAAAATCAAAGTACGTCACTCAAGAGAATATAAGTTCTTCAAAAACGTTTAAAGACATTTCCAGAAATTTAATATGTATAAATATTCCAATAGCCTTGCTAAACGTAGGCGAAAAGGTGAATATTTGACTATCGTGTCTTTGCTGCAGACATTTCGCCATGTCACAGATCTGAAACTATAACTTTCAAACCAGGTGTTGCAAAAAAACAATTTATGCAAAAAAAGATATATTTAAATCTGAATTGTAAATAATGTTGTTTATTTCCTTTATAGCCATCTACAACTTTCACAATTCCAATGACATAAACAAGCTGAAGCTAACAGTTGGCGATGCGGTACATCTACTTGAAGAAGAAAACGATTGGTATTATGGCTACATACTTAGAAATAGGCACACCAAAGGAATTTTTCCAAAATCCTATATACACATTAAGCGATGTGAAAAGGTAGATTCTACGGGACCAGTGTTAGAAGAACCACCCATTACACAGGAAATAACATCCGTTCTAAGGGAATGGGTTGTGTATTGGAAGAATTTATATGTGGTATGAAAATGTTCACTCTATTCTCAAATCGTGCGCTATGTATGTATATATACATCTTTTGATTATGATAACGAAGAATATATAACATTAGATTCATCTATAATTCTGTATACTGGTAGACGCGATAACAACTACTATCCAGGTGTGGTAGACTGTAATTTGAGAAATGGAGAAAAGATAGATTCTCTTTGCTCTGACAGGCTACTTCGATTCAGGCAGGTGCACCCGACCAGCCTCGTGTTACTACGTATGAACGTATGCACCCGAAAGTGCACTCGAATGATGTCGAAGCGAAGAGAATGTTATCTTATCCATTTAACGATTTCCAGATTATCACCCCAGACCGCAGGCTACTACCCACGATGGCTCATGTATTAAATATACAGTTTTTTATATATTACGAAACGTATTATACATCATACCGATTTGCCACCAATTTATCTCTGTCCATTCATATGTACCTGAATTAATTCAACTCTTATTTTTTTTATCTAGACCAATAGTAAATTCTTCGAAACTATCAAAAATCAAATCTACGATCTTGTATCACACAGAAGCAAAATATTAAGTGGTGCCTTACCAGTAGATGAAGTGAAACGACTCACGAGACAAGCTGCCGAAGAAATTGATGTTGGCAATAAAATTTTAGGTCTTGATCTAGTCATTAGAGATAAAGATGGCCATCGTATTAATCCGAAAGAGACCAGCACAATACAGCTGTTCTATATGCATAAAAATGCTACCGAACGTGTGACAAGTCGTTCAAAAGTGAGTATACTATTTTTAACATTCCAGGAGAACTTTAATCTTGTTTCGACGTATCTCCAAATTGCAAGATCCCTAGATTTGGATAATAAGGTTCTTAGGAGTGTCTGAATTAGATCCATAATTATGTATCAATAAACTGATCGAGTTTTCATCAATATCTGTGGATCAGTTTTTATAAAAAAACGAAATGGCATTGATAATCTCCTCTACAGTGACCAAATTTGCTCCCAAAATCAGTGGTTTAAAGATCTAGTTAGATTTTGCTAATGGACATGCGATCGACAAAATGGAGGCCATGAAAATTTAAAAAAAAACAATTTAACGGCCCAATTAGTGAATGCGTTAAGAATGTTTTTGATTGATTCGTATATTTATCGATTGCCCTTATTTAATTTAAGGGTAGATGTACTGGGCGAAATTATTTGTTTACGTCGTAGGTCTCACTCCCATACTGTTGTCGGTTATGTTTACAATGCAAATCGATAGTTGATTTTATGATTCGTAAACATCTAGGGTACCGAGTGTCACCCGGTAAACAAAGCCTTTTGTTTAAAAGTGAATTGAAACCTTTATATGCTTAAATGTTACCTAATATACTCGAACGGTTATCTGTCATTTCATAAATGCAAATAAGAATGAATGTTAGTTTAAGTTCTCATATCTTTTTCTATAATCCTCCACCTTGCTGACAATACACAGATGAAATAAAGAAATTTTATCAGGATATTAATACTACTGCAAGTTATTCTCAGATTTACTGTTAACATACACAGCAGACATTTTTTTATATCTCTAAATACACTTACAGTTTCTTGTTTTTGTCCCTACTCATACTTAAGCTCTGAAAAAAAATGTATTTTTATATTCTTATCTTCCTCCTAGGTGCAGATAGATATTTATTCTGATTAATCAACCTTAATAATAATTATATTCTAATATTCGCCATTATTGAAGTGCATTGCGTTTGTTTTTGTTTAGAATAAAGCGACATTGGTTATCAATCATGTATTATCTGAATTATTTTTTAATTCATCCACATTTATCATCATGTTTAATAATCATTACTTCTTTTTTTGAAAATCTTGAAGGTTATATAGGGCTTCTCTTTTTTTCGAAGCATCTTTATTGTCATTATAAATATATTTTATAAATTTCATAATAATTAATTTGCAGACATGTTGTATGTCTATGGATTTTATGATTGTAATGGAAGAGCTGCCCAAAGAGAATATGTCCTGAGCTCACCTAATTGATATACAGAGTGTTGTTTCGAATCGAAACTTACTTATTATTTTTTTTAACGCTGGACCTGGAATAAGACTTTTATTATGATAATGGACAATACTGTAGACAAAGAACACACGAACCAAATTTTACAAAAATATATAGGGTGGTTCATAAGTTATTTTTTTTATTTTTACTAAATTACTAAAAACCATCGCCACATTTCTTCCATAGCTCAATCTCGGTTTGTTGAGCTGTATTTGACGTTTTTGCAAAACTAGTACTTGGCATCATAAGGAACTAAATCTAGTATCTTGAAACATGAATACCATTGATTATTATCTAAAGAAAAGTTTTTTTTTCAGACTGAAGTCAAAGATGTTCGACCAAAAACGGCCATACAACAGTATTCAAATATATTTTTAGTTGCAGTTAGAAATTTTACATGTAAAATGTCAGAAGATGCAGAGTTACTTATGACTTTATACGATGGTAAGGATTTGAAAGCAATCACAGAAAATTACGTTGTAAGATGGACAAAGGAGGGTTTAATGAGTGACCTTGATCAAATGTACAATCTACGAGTGCTATTCACAGTGAGTATTAATTTGTGAAAGAGTTGAATAAAAAGTAAATTGACTTTTCATACAGTATATCCATAATTTACTATTACATATAACAAAATGATTTAGTTTATTTAGTAGCGTTTAGTCAATAAAGTATTTTTGTATAAAAATATGTGTGCGAGTTTTAGAGAAATTAATTGATTTCATTATTTTTTGTTCTAATTTTGTTATAAGAAAAACAAATACAACATTATGTTATATAGGGTTGTTCAGAATTATCGACTATACAGTTCATTAAAAAAAAGGTTTTTTCAAATAGATTACCATTAATATTACCACAGATAACTTAAAAGTTTTCAAGATAAAATCAATAAAAAACAATTTCATTAAATTGTTGTATAGGACCTAGGAAAGAAAGATTTGAGTAGGGAAAAAATATTTTTGGTGTGCCATGTGATAAGAGTTGGGTCAATGGAGTGCAAAGAAGTCGATCATAGACGTAGTTCAGTGAGCACAATAATGAGAAAAAGCAGCAATGACAACATGAGAAGGCCTTGTGGCGTTGCAGCTTTCGATATAACAAACTACATGAATGGAAAATTGGAATCGGATTTGGAACAGGAATTTGCTGTACCGTTTGTTAGGTAATTTGTTAATATATTGTTGTGATAGCTCATATGACATTTTCTTACTTTCTAGTTGTGAAAAAGATAATCTCGAACAAACTCTAAGGAAAATTATAACCAAAGAAAAGTTTGAAAATAAAAATCAAGCATTATTTGTCAGCATGAAGCTTCTGAGAGGCGATTTGAGACAGGTAATTAGACTTTTATTATATTTAATTTCGGTTTGAACGATAATTTACTATCTGAAGGTGAGTTTATACAGTAAATAAAATAAAATAAGAAACAAATTAAGATAAAATAAGAAAGTTGAAAATGCTCATTTCCATGGGAGCGTTTATACACGAAATAAGCTAAATTAAGAAATAAGAATAAGAACTAAAGATGGCCAACTTTCATCTTTATTTCTTATTTTGTTTTATTTTGTTTGGAAACTGATAATGCGCATGATCAACTACCAGAAAACACTCAACTTGCATACAACACAAAAGTTTTTGTCAAAAAAGCTGTGATTTGATTGGTTCATTCTTATTTCTTATTTTATTTTCGTCATCTGTATAAATCAATCTTTTTTGAGTCTATTTTTATTTCAATTTTAATTCGTTTCTTATTTTATTTTATTTACTGTATAAACTCACCTTTACTCACCTTATTTTAAGGTAAGAGAGGAACATCCTCATCTGGTACTCGGGAATGTTTCCATAGCTAGAAAAATGGGTTTTCCCGAAGTTATTCTACCTGGTGATGTTCGGAACGATCTTTATCTCACGTTGATTGGTGGCGAATTTACCAAAGGCAATAAAACAAGTGATAAGAATGTCGAAGTGACTGTCAGAGTGTGCAATAATAAGGGCCAACCAATTCCGGTAAGTCATTGTTCTTTCTTAAAAATAATTTAAAATTGTAAGAAAAGCAAAAAGAGATTCTTTCACATCTCTAGCCTAACAGAACCAACGTTACATGAATAATAAATAAAATAGTCCGAATTTAATAATAAAAAGACAGTAAAAGTTTTTGAATCTATTTTTTCCGATTTCAGGGTGTAATAAGCTTGGGTGGGGGTGTCACTCCCATGGATGAATATCGTTCTGTCATCTACTATCACGAAGACAAACCGCAATGGTATGAAACATTCAAGGTGGCCATACCTATTGAAGAATTCAAAACCAGCCATTTGAAATTCATATTCAAACATAGATCTTCGAATGAGGCTAAAGATAAGTTTGAGAAACCGTTTGCCATGTCATATGTGAAACTTATGCAAGATAATGGTACCACATTGAAGGATGCTAAACATAATCTAATAGTGTACAAAATAGATCATAAGAAATTCGATGAAAGTGCCTTGGATTACTTTAAATTACCTTCGACGTTGAATGAAATCAAAGAGAAACCTCAAGTTCCTGGTCTAAGCATATCTTCGAAAGACTCTTTTAGTATTTGCAGTAATATTTGCTCTACTAAACTGACACAGAATGGTAAGTGAAGAGTTAAAATAGTGGAATTTCTTGTAGCAGTGATAATTTCTACTCAGAATCAAATCCCTTGAATAAAATTGAAGAAAGTAAAATACAGTTTGTTTCACGAATGATGGCGTTTACCTGTAAACATTAACGAGCTACGTACATCACGCTATACTTCTCATCGCATCTCATTATAGTGGCCTTCCACTTAACGGGGCGGTTGATAATTTCCGAATCAAATCACTAGCATCAGAGGTTTCAAACAATTATGTAATTTAATAACCAATATGGCGCATTAGGAATATCTACAGTGTGTTCCTAAATACAAAAAATTAGCCTGGCAAGGCTTAAATTATGTCATCAGTTAATGTCATATTCCTATATTAAGTCGGTATATCTGTAAATTTTCGACGGCCAGGCTAATGTTTTGAAATTTGGAACAGCCAGTTGATTTTCTGTAAGGTTTAATAAAATGGGTTAGAAATTCCTACTTCAAACTGACAAGCACCTAATGACAGATTGGCAACGAATAACCATATTTTTAACATTAACGGACAGATCTGTCAAAATATGTATGAAATTATTTCAAGATGACAGTGACATATTAAAAAAAAACTATTTTTTTGGAACCAGCACATTTTTGTAGCCTCTGGAATTTTTATGTTTCTCTCTCTCTCTATTATTTATCAATCGTATTTAAAATATGGTAGTCTTTATGACGTTATTTTTTCCAGGATCCGAGTAACAGCACAGATTAATTTGTCGTAGATAAATTCATTTTCCGCCTCGTTAAGTGGAAGGCGACTATATCATGAAATTCTCTTTTAAGTATGTCGATCTATGCTACGATATCAGTATTTCAAGTTTATCTCCTTCAATGCCATGATAGGGCGCTGCTCGTATATCCGAAGGCAACGCAATATTATTTATTTCATAGGCGTCACATACCGTTATAGTTCTGGATGAAATTTGAATAAATTCCATTGAGGTGCGAAAAGTATACCGAAAGTAAGTGGTTAATATTTCTAATATGTCTGTGATTTAAAATAAAAGAATAAATACCCTATCTTATCTCAAAATCGCCACGCCACTGATTTACTCCCCTCGGTTAAATTGATAGATAGGTAGAAGCCATCATTCTTGAAACAAACTGTATAATATTCACTTAAATTTTTGTTATACAAATTATAATAATATTAAGAATTTAAAAAAATGCTAAATATTTATTAGTTTAAATAAAAACTCGAAGTCATCTCCACAGTTTATTGTTAATTTTTTCAGAGCTTGATTAAGCTTATGCCTTCGAAAACGCCATTCGAGTGGTAAAAATATGTTTTTAAACCGATTTTATCATATTCATATCTAATGAAACATAATTTCTGGATAAAGTTAGGTTAGGTAAAAAAATGTTCTTACTTATATCGGAAACATCTTCCCATGATTCAATATAGGTATTTGTACAATAATGTGGTGCATCAATTTGAAACCGTTAAAACTGAAGTAATTGCCTTTCTAATAATTCATACTATTGTAATATTGTACTATCTACGTGCAATTTTATTGCTAATACGGTTCCTGGAGTAGAATTTATAAAAACTTTTTTGAGAATTGAAACTATCATTGTTTTCACTTGTGGTTATTGGTTATACATAAGTTGATTTAAGTTAAAGGCCTTACTTCGTAGTTCGTAGACACAATAATTTTTAATATTGTTATTTATTTTTAATTAATTGCTCAACTAAATTACTATATTTTATTTCAGTTGATTTACTGGGTCTCTTAAATTGGGCATCTCACAAAGAAACATTGACAGAATCATTGAAGGCTCTCAGAAAAGTTGACGGCGAGGAGGTAGTTAAGTTCCTGCAAGATATTTTGGATGCCTTATTCAACATTTTAATGGATAACCCAAAGACTGACACATATGATACTCTAGTTTTTGAATGCTTAATCGATATTATAAGATTAGTTACAAATGACTGGAAATATCAACATTTTGAACCAGTATTAGATCTTTACATAAAGGAGAGTTTCAGTGCCACTTTGGCATACGAGTAAGACTTTTTTGATTGTCAATGAAAAGAATCATCTGTTGAATGAAAATTTTGATTTCAGGAAATTGATATCAGTCTTGAAGGAAATTATTGGTAAGCCCTGTGATAATATTGGCAGGGATTCGGAAAACTTTTTATTTCACACTATGAAATGTTTGCAATTTGTGATGAAATTCATATCGAAATCTAGAATACTTTTTATGGCATTATATCCTGAAAATGATCCGGAAGACAAGTTTGAAGAAAGTCTTCGAGAACTATTACAAAATGTTACAAGTTTGATGTCTTCTTTGAAAGATGGTCTACTTAGAGAACAAGGTGCTTGTCTCAAATACCTACCCAGTACTATACCAGATATTATTTTGATATTTGATCGAAAAGAACTCAGGTAATTGACAATACATCTAGCTTTATAGTAAACAACATATATATTTGAAAATTTTATAACCTATAATATTAACCTTCAATTGTAGCACCATTCTCTTCGATATTCTTTACAATGTTCCGACTGGAAGACTGACGAAACAAAAAATGTTGACTGTAAATGAAATCGTACATAGTCAATTGTTTCTATATCCTGAGTGCAGGAAAATTCTGTTGCCTATGATAATGCACCAAGTGAAGATTCTCTTTGAAAATAAGGAAGAGGTAAGTGATTGCTCATGCTGTAATATTTGCTTTAAAAAGCATTTTGTATATACATATTTATGTATCAGGTACCTTATTTGTATGAAAAATGATTAGAAATGTTTATATTGTAAATTCTTGTTTGAAACTTTATTAAAAAATAATTAAACACTTGGGTTATACAGATGGATGCTATTTATATTCTCAACTAACATATTATGTTATCTTTTGAAATATTAAATTAATAATTGAATTTGTTGAAAATAATTCAACTTTGATATTTTCTGGAGTGTATTGGCACAGCATATTTTTTTTTCTTAATATTTCATCATTCATCTGTAACTCAGCTGTTTATTGCTAAAAAAACATTTAAATTACATTAAATTTATTATTTTATTTAACATTACGATATGATTGTTTTGTTCACGTGAGTAAACATTTCATTATCTGTGATTCTCACTCGAGCACCAATAAATACATATTAGATAATTTCATCCACATGATTGGTTGATACTTTGTAGTCGAGATTCAGGAACAAATCTCAAACTTAAATATGTGGGAGCTGAGAATATTATTCAGTAAAGGAAATATTATAACTTACCTGACAGCAGGAGAACATATTTCAATTAAATCTTTTTACCTATATAGTACTTTTTTTAAAACATTCCTTTGAGTGTGACAAAATCTTCATATCATCAATTTTGACATATATCCACTTAAAAAGGTCCATAATGTCCGATACAATGGTTTTTAGGAAGATTGTGTGTTTTTAAGGGTATTTGTGGGTAATATTCTGCTCAACTATCTCAAGAGCCAAAAATTATTTCAGTGTCAGAAAACATTCATAATATGCATAATTTTGTACCAACGTACTGGAAAGTATTTTTAATAATGAGAAAAATGGACGAATTTTAAGATTTATAAGAAATTTTCTCATGACCAAATTTGGTGTAAAAATCAATGGCATACAGATCAAGGTACATTTTAATATGGAGTCTGATTGACAGTGCGGCCACTGAATGTTTGAAGAAAATTCAGTGGGCCAATGAAAACTTTACGCCCCGATGTATTACTTTAAAATCAAAATAGGGCAAAATACTCGGACCCGTCGATTTTGGTTTCAAGGTGGAACAACTTTGCTACTTTTTTCAGTCCCGTAACTCTTACCCTCTGGCGGGGGTAAGCACAACCCCCTGATTTTAAATAATAATAATAATAATAACGGTTTATTTCCCAAGAAACATAAATGTTTATAACAGGGAAAGTAAAAAAAATATATATAATAATTAAAAAAAAACACAAGTATTAGAATAAACAATGAAATCAGAAATGTAATTAAAAAAAGAAAAGTTGAAACTTATTTATTATAAATAAATAGGGATGAGGGTTATTGCTATACCTTATTTCAAAGATCTTGTCGAGTACTATCTAACCCTAAAATTTTGCTCAAAAATTTCCATCCATAATGAAACGATAAGGTAAAATATTTGTAATTGACCTTGAGTAAAATTATTGTTATCAGACTGGCATTTCAGAATTTATTTTCTTTTTCGGTTCAAAAGAGATTGAGACCATACTGTTTACCTCTCAGTTCATCGTGAATTTTTACGAATGTTACCACCGTTTTAACTCGCTTGTGGTTTTCACTAGAATAAAATGGTGTATTCCGTAGAAGAAAGGGTGGAAATTTTAAAATTGTTTTTTAAGAATGACGACTCTGCGCGTATTATAGTTAATTTATTTAACGAACGTCCTCCTGAAAGAAATGTCTCCACTACTTACGTTTTGCAACTAGTTTCCAAATTTGAAGTTAATGGTTCAGTCGAAAATAAAAACAGGGTACATGAAAGAGACGAAGCGATGAAAGTGGCTGTTTTAGGTCATGTAGCAATGGATCCAACCCTCAGTACTAGGAAATTGTCTGATGCATCTGGTGTATCACGCACAACAATAAGGAGAATCCTTAAACAACATAAATTTCTCCTTTCAAGATACGATTGGATCAGGAACTGCATGAGGATGATTTTAATCGCCGACTCCAGTTCTGTGAAGTGATCAGTGAAAATATTAACAATAATCAATATTAAAATAAAATTTTCAAGCCAAACTTCAGGATTGGATAGTACTTGATGAGATCTTTGAAATAAGGTATAGCAATACCCCTCATCCCTATTTTAAATCAGGGGGTTGTGCTTACCCCCTAACGGGGGTAGGAGTTACGTAACCGAAAAAAGTTACATCTTTTGATTTACATTCGTTAAATCGGTATGTAAAGTTTTCGTTGGCCCACCCTGTATATCTACTGGGAAGTTCATATTGTGACCAACTGGTTATTTATGGTTATATAGGCGGGAACATTTGAAAAGATTAATAAACTCCTAGGTAATAATTAATATTCATTTTTCACACATTCTCTGAATCCCGACAAACTCATATTTATCACAGTTCTCTGAATATGTACAATGTTTCTCGAATATTTTGACGCTACAATCAACAGTGGATGAAATATCCATAAATTTATTTTCTCAGTCAACTAAATCGCACCGAAAAGCACATAATATTCAAAATGAAAATGTGTATATATGCACTCATACTACCATCACGAATATTTGACTTTATCAAAAGTTATTGTTATTGTATATGCTGCATCTTTTTGATTATGGTTTTCTGTTTTCAAGTTTTTATCACATCATTGTTTGTGTTCAGCTTTTTGTACATATATGTTTGATTTATATTAGTGTACATATAAATATAATATCAGTGTATCGGTATGTCCAAATTTCTATGTAATTGTGGGATCTTCCCCGTTGTTATTGAGTACACCAGTTTTGCACAATACTGTGCTAATTACAAACTTTTCATATTACTCTAAACAATTAGTATTACTTTATTTATTGACGCCATTTACGATTTGCAAAAATATGAAACTACATAAATTATTTATAATAAAGTGAAATATTTAAAACTGAAATAACATATAACAATGTATGCCATTTACTACTGATCCTTGAAGGAAATTTTCATGAAATGCAAAATCCTTGACCTAGTCGGTCTCGAACCCACGACCTAACGGTTGGAAATCGAGCATCTTACTCACTAGACCATTGGGGGGCTCTTTAAAAATATATACCTAGTACATAATATTTTAAATTTAAAATAATAGCTTAAAAATTACAAATTGATAGAATATGTTATCGTTATTGCTACATGTGGCTTGCATATAAGCCTTGCTAAATATATATATTTATAGGTATATATTTTAGAATAAAAACATCAAAATACAAATCATCTTAAAATTATAGTGACTATAATGATTTTAAAAATTGGATACTCATATCTTGAAAAACAACCGAGAAACCCTGCAATTATATAAAAATATGAACACACTGTACTTACTGGGTCACTGGTATATATGGGACCACAGGAAAATTTTTGACTAGCTATAGAAAAGTGTAAGTTTTCCCTATAATCAGTGACTAATACGAACCTTGTAAATATATTTATAATATATGTATTTGTATGTGCGGCAAATTTGAAAACAGAAAACATATTCATTTTCATATTCAATTTATCTTATGCACCAGAGACACCTTGGCCACCGAATATTTACACAGTTCACCAACCCAATCTTCTCTCACATATAATAAACTACAGTTTCTCTTTGTAGTTTTTTGTATTTCTTTTCAATTCTCCATTATTTTACTATATATTAATATTAGAAAGAAAAATTTAGTATAGTAATTTATTATTGCTTGTTGGATTTGCCTAGGCCTAGCATGATGGTAGAACTTTGAGCATGAGTTATTCTCACTTTAGCACAAATCAGAGTTGGTATTTAAGAAATATAAATTGTTCTATACGTAGATTATAATTATATACACAAAAAATAGAATGGTCAAGAAAATATTGAAATATGTATTTTCATTTGGAGTATTCACGTGATTCAGAAGAGAGTTCGGAGGAACGGACCGAACACTAGCAAGAAATAAAATAATGCTTAAACTTTAAAAAAATACGACCATTAAGATAAATCATAAAGATATTTATTGACTGTAATACATAAGAATTAGTCTACTATTGCTAGAAGTATCATGATTTTTCATGATTTAGATCTTATTTCTGCATTCTGATATGTTTGTCGTGGTTTAAAGCATATATTCATTACTATCGCCTATAAGTGGAGGTATTCTTCTTTGGGTACCGGACACGCCTGTGAATATAAGATGGGGCATGGCCTCACGAGAGACGTAACAGAAAAACAGTAGACACATAAAGACATGTATATGTTTGTCTGCGCCATAGGCTTTCCGTCGATTCTTACACCCAACTTGCAGCATAGAAGTATTAAATATTTGGTTTAGAGTGACCATTCTAGAGATATTTTCGCGATATTGCATTATGAAGGTTAGTATGCAGTGTTCATAAGTCCTGAATGATTCCAGACGAACGCCCCATTATTGTAAGTATAAGTAGTATTTTTAGGCCTCGAGATCTTAACCCTACCGCGCGACCAATTTAAAATAAATCGCAATAAAACTAAAACTATTTAAAAAATGATTCAATTATTGAAAACAAAATGGAAATTGAACAAGAACAAATATAAAAAAATCACATTACTTTCACGTGTAAAATAAACCTAGGAGTTTGATCCGTTCCTCCCAACTCATGCAGTATTTTGTAATCTTAGCAAATAGTTTTCTTCAAAGAAGCTGAATAGGTACAAATTATATTTTATCAATTTTCTTTGTGCATGTTATGTTTTATTTATTGTGGCCAGTATGTATACCATGGGTTTATTTTCTTTTTTTTTCTTCTACAAAGTTTATGATTACTGCTAATTAGTAAATTACTACTTTAATATTGAAGTGATAATTTTGTTCGTTATCACATTCATCAATCAAATGTATATAGTACTTGTTACTTGTCTTGAAAGTGACATAAATTCTTGGTTTTCTAAAAATCCTACTTTGACATAGAATTCAGATAGAGCTAAATTTATACTGAAAAAAAAAATACTAAAACAATACTGATATCTAAACAGAATTGCCCATAAAATGAAGCTGGAAATCTTCAATTTCCGTACCTCCCTCTTAAGCTGTGAAAGCATGCATTTGTTTATTTTGTGGTGTTTCTAAAGTATTTGAATCTACATAACATTAATCCGTTATTCTTATTTGTGATGTTTAAGCTTGTAACTATACGTTATAGGTACATATATTTTAAAATATTTAATAGATTTCTGGTAACATGGGATCTCATATAATATTTATTTTTTTATTTGATTTATGCCTTCTTACTCACATTTTCATTTTACAATAATATTATTTGTAATTGTTTGATTTTCCTTCTCCATACTTTTGGGATAGCTTTTGTTTTGAGTATTTGAGGTAGTTAGATGTGGTGCATTGGGTATTATAGGGCGTACTTGGCAGACAAGATGGGCGGAGGCAGAATAGATCGGTGGCCAAGGTGGCTCAACTTCTCGGAACTACTGAACATTTCGTCAATCAGCACGTCGGATATCCTGAAGAGGTGAACATATTAACTAAAAAAAATGAAATGGCCACAAGATGGACCGTCAACAAATGCCAGAAATATAATTATTGATTTTATCATACTTCCAATTTCAACAATAAAAATATGCTGGTCCATCTTGTCCATTAGAAGAATACACATATACATATTTATATCTTCGGTGGAAGTCATCTGTTCATTCAGGCTTTACATGATGACACAATATTTCTTGCGATATTCACATATCTATCATGAGATTCTTTAATTTTTCATTGGTAATTATCGCAAGAAATATACCAATTTTTAATTTGTATAATATTGCACTTTGATCAACAAACATAATCATTCAAATATCAGCTATTGCTAAAAATCATGTCAGTAACAACTAACAATTATAATCTATTTTTTGTACCATGTAAATGTAGGTTGAAATTTGCATTAAAATTATGAGCGATATAATGGAGCTCCTGTTTCGAAAAGGCGTTGGCTCAACATTTGACGATCTAACTGAAATTATCCAATCCGGCCTGAGAACAATTATACAAAGTCATATCAAAATGGAAAAAGATAATCCACATGCTGTAAGTATTTTTTTTAGTTCCATATTTAGGGTATTAAGAATACTTGTCAATTTTTAGAGTAACCTTGTTGCTGTTATGGTGGACATATTTCGTCAGATGACCAATGAACACTATTCTTTATATATTGAAGGATTCAAAACAAACTTCGATATCCTAGACTTCCTAATGGAAATTCTAGTAGTTTTTAAAGAGTTAGTTAACAAATCCATATTCCCAAAAGATTGGTGTGATATGATAATGCTGCAAAATTCTATAATTTTAAAATCGTTGAGATATTTCTCTCAAACAATAAGAGATCACTTCTTCACAAATTTCGAGTATAATGCATGGAATAATTTCTTCCATTGTGCCATCGCTTTCATGACACAAGAGGCCTTACAATTGGAGAAGTTTTCTTTCGATAAAAGAGTCAGAATAATTACACAGTATGAGGATATGCGGAGAGTTATGGGTTTCGAGATCAAGTCCATGTGGTTCACATTGGGACAAAATAAAGTACAATTTGTGCCATATTTAGTTGAACAAATCCTGGATATGACTCTTATACCAGAAACTGAGCTACGTAAAGCAACAATTCCAATATTTTTCGATATGATGCAATGTGAATTTTACTCATCTCGGTTTGTGATGGAGAGTTATGGTGACACAAAACGTGATTCATCGCATATAAAAGCGAATTTCCATGATTTTGAGAACGAGATGATTGTTAAATTGGATGCTCTCTTCGAAGGTGGTAAAGGTGATGAAGAATACATGAATCTTTTCCATACAATCATGCTGGAATTGTGTCTCAAACATACTACAATGCATGAGGAAGGCAAGAAGTTTGTTAAAATAGTTACAAGACTGATGGAAAGTTTGTTAGAGTACAGAAGTATTATTAGGGATGAGAACAAAGATAATACTATGAGTTGTACTGTGAATTTATTGGTGAGTGACTTGATGTCAGTTTTACGATTTAATTATTAAAAAAATATTTCTGTCTTAAATGTTGTCGTCTCTAGGATTTCTATTCCGAAATCAACAAGAAGGAAATGTATATAAGGTACCTGAATAAATTGTGCGATCTTCATTTGGAATGTGATAATTTTACTGAAGCTGCATTCACCTTGGAATTGCATGCTAAATTGCTTAATTGGTCCGATGAACCATTGTCTCTCTTGCTAAAAGGTGATAAATATGATGAAGCTAAAACGCACAGACAATTAAAAGAAGCTCTATATTACACAATCATTCATAATTACAGTAAAGGAAAGGTAAATGATAATAACATTATTGAATAAAATAGCAATCATAATTGATAATATTTCAGATGTGGGAGTGTGCAATTAAGAAATGCCAAGAACTGGCTCAGCAATATGAAGAAGAAACATTCGAATATGAACGTCTCAGCTCACTTCACGCTCGCATGGCTAAATTTTACGAGGATATCATGAAACAAGCCAGAGCTGAAGCTGAATATTTCCGTGTTGGTTACTATGGTAAAGGTTTTCCACAATTTCTTCAAAATAAAGTTTTCATTTTCCGAGGCAAGGAATACGAACGTCTGGCTGATTTTAATAGTAGAGTATTGAATGAATTTCCAAAAGCAGAATTGTTGAATAAACTTACGCCTCCCGGAGAGGATATTTTAAATTCTGATAGACAATGTATCCTTACAAACATTTCTGGCATTTTTCATAAGTTCATTTTTATTATTAGATATTTGGTGTGATTCCTTAATGTTTCATTAGATATACAAATAAACAAAGTTGATCCGGTAATGGATGAGAAAAAGCAGCGATTCTCTGGCAAACCAGTATCCGATCAAATTGTAAAATTCTACAGAGTCAACAACATTCAGAAATTCACATTTTCACGACCGTTCACCAGAAAAGATACATTACTGGAAACATCGAATGAGTTTGCCCATCTTTGGTTAGAACGTACCGAATTAACAACTACATACCCATTACCTGGCATACTGAGATGGTTTCCAGTTCAGTCGACACAGGTGCACGAGATATCACCTCTTCGAAATGCAATTGAAACTATGGAGAAAACGAATAAGACATTGACCAATTATATCACTTTGTTCAATAAGGATAGGACCTTACAGATTAATCCGTTAAGTTTGACTTTAAATGGTAAGTCAACAATAAAATTCGAGACCAATCACAATACAAGTTTGTTTATTTATGTCAAATATTTTAAACTCGGTAATTATCATAACCTATTAAATAGCTAATCAGGTTATTCTCATCAGTGTCAATTTTATGATTTCACAACGTTGGAAATTTCAGGCGTACCAGTTTGACTTTCATGTGCCCTTCAAAAGTACGATATCCGATATCATATTCTGCCATTCAATGTTAGCAAATATATTCACTAAACACTAAAAATTGCGATCCGGCAGTCCCGAAATCGATAACAAGCGTCCCGTCGGATTATTTCTAAATAACCAAGGGAAATGATGGGGCTTTGTCCTTTCAATATCCTCAACAAGAAGACTGGAAACAAGGACAGTAAACTTCTCTACGTAGCCACATGAGAAGATGCATTTCATAGCCTGGCCTCGTGTACGACGGCATTGACGAACATTTTGACGATTGCCTTAAATATTTGTTCTCTTTAGTTATCTTCGTGATCTTGATCTGCTGTCTTTTTTATGCGAGAGACGCTTGTTGCGCACGGCATGGTGCGCATAGACGCATATACAAAAGATATGTGTATGAAATTTTACACGATTTTCGCGAGTTCAATCTCCTATTTCCAGTCTTCTTGATCCTCAACTTTAAATTTGAAAAAGGCCGTTCTAAATTGTTGAGAAAAAATACGACCCTCGTAGCATTTATGGTATACGGGGTGATGAAAATGAAATTTCACAAAAGTCTCGTGTTAATACTTTTTAGATAATTTTTCTTTTTTCAAAAATATTGATATTTTCTTAAACAAGCAATTCTTGACTTAAATCATGACCTATAAACATGAGATTATATTAATATTTTACTTTATTAGTTGGTGCACTGAAAATTAAAAATAATATTAATTCTAATAGTACCGGTAAGTTTGAACTAGGGCAGTTATAGTTAAGTTATAGTTTGTTTCACGAATGATAGCGTCTGCCTTCAAAACACGGTAAACGGATCAATTCAACCGAGGGGAGTAAATCAGTGGCGTGACGATTTTGAGATAAAATATGGTATTTTTTTTAATGACTATGGAATAAGGATGGCGTTGCCTTCGGACATACGAGCAGCGCCCTATCAAGGTATAAAGCTTGAAATACTGATGTCGTAGCTTAGATCGAAAAACGTAGTAGATAATTTCATGATAATGGTGGCTGAGAAGTATAGCGTGATGTATGTAGTTCGTGAATACCAACTTCAAAACTCACCACCAGTATTAATAAAATGAATATTAATTTTTTGTTGTTGTCCGCGATTTCGTCCGCCTGAAACATATTAACATCTTTAAATGAAGATACCTTTTTTCCTGACATGCAATTTAAATGAAATAAAGCCTATATTCTGCTTGAAGCCAAGTTCTATCTACCCGTGAAATCCATTCAGTAATTTCGAAGATGTACGTGAAGAAACTAACACACAAAAAAATCCAGAATTGTTGTTTTGTGTATTAGCTTTCTATTATCGCCCCCTCTTATTTTTTTGATAAATTCCTTCAATGTACAGACACACGGGGTTCTACTGTTATTATATCTATAAACCTTTTTTTTTTGGAGGAGGGAAGGATTCTGAAATGTTTAATATTGAACCATGCCTAGGAACTCCTCTTCCCAATGAAAAATGAATCATCGAAATCTGAATTCAATTATTTCATGAATTGTTTGCTTCCGGCGGCCCAGCTCTGTATTCTAATCGGATCGTAGATTTACGAATTAAATTGCATATAGTCAAGCTATAACTGTTGTGCTATCCGATTAGTGAAGACGTTCTGTAGTTACAGCTCGACTAAATGTAACTTAATTCGTAAATCGAGGAACCGATTCGAGTTAAAATGCTTACAGAACGAGGCCGCTGATATAAACCCAGTAAAACATCTTTGTCCAAACCTTATTGATTCTCCTAATTCAGAAAATAAAACATACGTTATTAGTGACCCAAATCTTGCACTGCTTAGTACTTAGTAATTTTTATTGAATTTTATTTTAAGAATAATTATGTAAAATTGTTATTTCTTTTTCATACACCTATCAATTGAAAAATATTTGATTTTCATATTGTTAAAATGTCATTGTATATTTTAGTGTAGAAATGTTTTTTTTCCCATAGGCATTCTCGATGCAGCTGTGATGGGCGGTATAAAAAATTACGAAGAAGTGTTTTTCACTGTAGAATACGAAACTCACCATGCCGATGATCAAATACTAATTGAAAGACTGAAAGATTTGATAGCCGATCAAATTCCCTTGTTGGATTTGTGTTTGCAAATTCACAAGCAGAAGGCGCCAGATAATTTGCAACCGTTACAAAAACGTATGGAGGAAAGGTTTGCTGAAATAAAGGCTGATATCGAGGAGAAATATGGCAAAAGAGTGAGTAGATATCTCATTTGAAGGAGTACACTATTTTCCTTTTTTTCGAAAAAATATGAATGGGATTTTTATTTATATTGTTGGTTTTCTTTTACTATAGGACTGTGATATGAAAATAGAGTGTGAGGTTCAGATGAGGCGACATTATAGTATCAACGGTGATTACAAACTCAACAATGTGAATGCAAACACGCCGTAAGTTTATTAGCAATTTATATTTTGCACGTTTCTCGTTGACCTTTATTTTTTGCTTATAATAATTTAACGTTAGTTGTTTGCTTTTTTGTGTTTTTACCCAGTTTATTAGATGCTTACATATATCATTAATACTAAATGATACCATTTGATTGGCAATATATAAATTTCCCTGCTGGGCGTTTAGCGAACTAATGCCAGACACTTACCTGGATATGTTTGAATTATGTTCTTGATTTTTTTGAAAATATAATATTCCAGTTTTGAGGCAACATATATTTAACCTATCTGCTGTAAAGACATATTATTAGCAGTCCCTCGCTGCCTTAGCTATATAAAACTTATTTGCTAGATGTATTTTCAACTGGAAATTTTAAATTCATGAGACTGTAAAGAATAAGATTTGTGAATATTTTTCCTCTATCATAAGTTATTTATATGATTCATCGATACTGGTACCTCCGCATTGCCAATATGAAAGAAAATATAAGTAATTTAATAGACTGGGCAATAAAATGTTTGTCTTTATTTTATGATTTTGATGTAGTAACATTGGTGGTCGTAGCAGAGTATCGAGCTTAACTAGGACTCAAGTGGCTTCGTTGAAAAGTTTTACTTCAAATTTTAATTTCACTACTTCATCGCCCATAGTCAACAGGTTCGTATTTGCTTGAGAGAGAACCCCGAATGCTAGTTTGTAGACTAATTTGTATCTTAGTTTTTATTTGTGGTATTACAGTAGGTGAAGAACTAACACGATATTATTTCTTGATTTTTCAGAAAAGGGCACGCTTCAGAAAATTGCAGAAATACCTCTTAGTATAACTAAAACAAAAAACTATTCTATTTCCCTCTATCCCCTTAGCCTTTATATATTTTTTGCTAAATATTGTTATTTAAATGGGAATCTGGTTGGCAAAATTCACTAACAGGGTAAATATTCTCCACCAAATTTCGACTAGACCTGCATGATTATTAATTTGTAATCGTATTACCTTGTCTGTAAAACCTACACCTGCACTATATTTCGTGTCAACTATTCGTAGTATTATTTTACAACAATTGGAAACCTCCAAATTTTCCTAGTAGCGGATGCAGAACTAACTTATGTATGACAGACATTATCAAAAAAAATCATATTCATTAAACTGAGGATTTAGAAAAAAATAATGATTGGGTCTGAATAAATTTAATAAAGCTAAGCTACGTTGTGTGAATGTTTGTCTTTCATGAGCTAATTATGTGATTCACAAAGAATTTGAACCTTGACAATGAGTGTAGCAATCTTGATAATTTTTTGGATGATTTATTGTTGATTCTTGAGTGAAAAATATTTGTTTTAAAAAATGACTTCAATGAGATATGTAATTTAGGCATAGTGGGGTTACTATATGGTATTATCTATGTACTTCAGTAGGACTTGTCGATTTCTGCATTGAATGTGGCTTTAGAACAATGTTTATAAAGATGGAACTTGCATGGAATCCATTCTAGTCATAGTACCTACATATATCGTATTATAATATGGAATGCTTCATTATTTAATATATAACATACATTGAAAATTGTTGGCGTAGATTCTTTCAATATTGAAAAAATCATTTACAGTAAATCCTCACATAATCATTCCAAAAGTATGGGACATTCACCATCAAAATCGTTGATAAATACACCGCTGAGCAGCAGTAAGAGATCACACAAAACACCAAAAGAGAAACGTCGAAGATCAAGTAAATCTGATGCAACATCAATAACAAGTGAGATTAAATCGGGCACTCAGTGGTACATGAATGATCATGAAGCTGTTAATGCCACATTAATATCCAATGGGACAGGAACCATCATTGAATTGACGCAAGAGGTGAGTGTTTTGTGTTGGACCATGCAAAAGATTCATCTTAATATCATCAAGAGACTTAGGGCCGATTTCATAATCAAATTTAATATATTATTAATTTTAATCTTACATTAAAAACTTCATAATTTTTGTGATTGAACATATAATTCAAAGTTACTTTAAAATAACAAGAGACAAAGTGACTGAGGTTATAAAAGTGATTAAAAAATTCACAAAATTTTTATTTCTTCCTGAAGGTACTAATTACACAAATTGAAGAATTAACTAATCTCCCATTTGGGATTCGTTATGAAATCGGCCGTTATTGGGTATTATCTATCCTAAACCATTTTCATGTTTGTTGCATAAGTGTTTTGATTTTTGAAGCAAATATTAAATTCACACTCAATATATTTAATAATAATTATTTTGTATTTCGCTTCAAAAAAACATAGCTATTTGTTCATGTTGCCATAATTATTTTTTGTGTTCAGTGTCGTTAAGTAATCTCTATCTAGACTGACACGTTGGTTTTATTATTTTAGAAATTTAAAAGTAGCAACACAGGGAATCCCTCTAAAGCGCATGTAAGTTTTTTTTTCGAATTAGATGACTAAAGCTTTGTAAAAATGCCTTGAGATGCTTATATATTTATTGTCAAATTAACAACTGTCTTTTAATGCCGGTCTCAAGCTGCGTGTATAATGGAAAAAATATATATGTTTGGGTATCACATGATAGAATATTTGGTTTAATGTGTTATGACACTGTTCCAGTTGCATCCACAGAGACCGTTAAGGTCTGAAGTTGAGCGAGAGAAGAGGCTGAGCCGTCCATCTAGCGGTCAGTATTCTAGACCGAACAGTTTGTCTGTTAACTTACGGGCCAATGGTTCCTCAGAGGCCAGCAGTAACAGAGATTCTATAGGTATGTGATCAATAAATTTTGCAGAACTTTGTAGTCCATGTTTTCACTCCTATTTATTTATTAATTTTGTGTTTAGACCTTCATGAATACCTTTTATAATCAATACTCAGAATCGTATTTCATTTGGAAGTAAAATTTGATTATATCTCCTAACCTCAGCAACCTGATTTGAATTATATTCCATCAGGAACGTCCCTAAAAGTGCGTGCACATGGCCATACTCTGACCCGCGCTGGCAGGTATGCATTGAATTTGGCCCTCTGTCCTCAAAGTGATTGTAAACAATAAAGTATTCAGATATTAGGATTTGAGGACATCTCTCCACACTTTATTTGTTGGTGCTCTGAAAAATACAAAATAATATTAATCCTATTGGTACTGGTAATTTTGAAGTTGCGCCATTGTAGTTAAATCGAAGAAGACTCTTGGTGCCAACTTCGCAAATACCAGCAGCAATAGAATTAGTATTGAACAGAATTGCAGTTTGGGATCGTCTCAGCTTTGCCAAAATAACAAGAAACTACAATTTTCTGTGTTAAGAATTTTATTTTACACAAGATACAATTCTTATGGCAAGCCACTGGCTATTTTATTTGGTAGCGAATTAATCGATGCTACGTACAGTCTGTTCTGGTTGCAGATGCCGTCTTCTTTCTTGATGATTCAGTTGGGAATAATTTGATTTCTACTCTTACGGATGATTGTTCTACGAGGTCTCTGGGAAAAATGATCTGTTCCTCGTAAGAGATTTGCAGTTTATATAGGAAACTAGATTGAACCATCCTTTTTCCACTTAGTTGCAGTGCATCTAGCTATTCCTCACACTCCATAACACATGGGTTTCATCTGGGCAGATCCTTGGCATTCCATTCTCATTTCAAGTGAATTTCCTTCTCTTGCTTTTTGTTGTTGATGTAAATAGAGGAATTTTCGTTTTTCCTAATTTCAATCTTATTGAATAGAAGCCTTAATTTTCAGTAAAATTTTATTATGTATTTTTCAGTGCACCAACAAATAAAATCGGTCCTGTTTTTTTGTAAAAAATATTTATTTTACAATTTTGAGTGTAACAACCACGTGTATCATTTGCTTGTACTTGTTATTATTCAAAGATCTTAACGCGGCGAAAATACGCATATTTCAGATTTTATCGCTGCTATAACTTGAAACTCATAACTCTATGGAAAATGTTCAATTTAAATGTTGCTGCAAATAATCTGGTCTTTAATTTGGCCGTCTCAGTTTTTTCATTTTGTTTCCTTCTTTCTTTTATATTTATTGTGCATAATAAACCATATAAATATTTTTTACGAGAAATTGGACCAAACAAGATAGTACTTTTCCTATTACCCACTTATATTCTTTGCTTGTACTTATTATTATATAGAGATCTCAGAATATCGCTGCGGAAATACGCATAAGTATTTTAGATTTAACCATTTTACCACCGCTTAACTCGAAAACCGTAAGTGTAAGGAAAAAATGTTCTTTATAAATGTTGCTGCAAATATTATTGTTTTTCATGTGGTACCCAGAGAATTTCAGTTTTCGAAAGAAATCGCCCCCTCCAAATATCGAAAATTTGAGATTTTAACATGACTCTTTAGAAAAAATGTTCCGGAGATTATCCTATCATTAATTCTGGCATCTCGGTTTTCAGAGGGAAGGAGATTTCGGATTTGAGTTTTTACGAATATGGGACCATTTCTCAAGTCTAGTCTTTCAAATGAATCAAAAATTATCAATATCGGAGTACGTTTAGCAGACAGTCGAATTGTATATACCATACAAATGATCAATTCAAATGACTAGGGTAAATCAGTAGCGTAATAATTTTGAGATAAGATATAGTATTTCAGTTTTTTATACGCTTCAAGTAAGTTCATATAATTAGGGAGAAAAAAATCGATTGATTGAATAAGCAAATAATATGAGAGATTTATTATCAACAATAATGCAGAAACACAAAATACGAATTTATTGCTTGAGTTATAAAATAAAAATGTATGCATTCTAATTATCTGAAATGTCACATTGACATTGTGACGCCTATGAAATAAAGACTTCGTTGCCTTCGGACATAATTGTGGCGCCCTATCATGGTATTGAAGGAGATAAGTTGACATTCTCATGTCGTAGTTTAGACCGACAAACGTAGAAGAGAATTTCATGATAATGAGATGCGATAAGACTTATAGCTTGATGTACGTAGCTCGTGAATGATTACACGCAACAGCCATCATTCGTGAAACAAACTATAGTTTGATAAATATGGATATTGATTGTTGATCGATATAATCTTTTCTTTTGACCAAAATTTATTTTGGGTGACATGAAGACAGCTATTCATATATATTTGAATAACTGTAATAAAATATAACTACTTAAGGATTATGCTAAATAGGCCTCTGGCTCATTATATCCAGACTGGTGCCATAAAACCATAAAGTAAATTAATTAGGTGTTCTTTACCTACTATCTGCCCAGTTCTTTAAAGTTATCGACGCAATTTGGAAAGATGCACGCCATTTCGCAACACCCTCGATCTTTTATTGTTTACAATTTACAATTGTTTCGAAAACAGACGGTTAAATTCTTTTGCATTGAAATACTGGATAGTCCGGGTTGGAGTGGTGTCATGTGAATGTGCAGGCACTAGGCACCCTGAGAAGAACATGAGATAAAAAGTTTGTACTAAACTGTACTTGTATTAAACAAATTGTGTAGTTAATTGGGTGTTCTTTTTTAAATTCCAGGTACCACCGATTCCAGTATAAGTGAAGAAGATCCCGTGCCTCCTCCATTACCTATCAAAAATCGAGATAGTGACATTATAAATGAAAACAACACCTTTTTGTTCCGTTATGCTTCTATAAGAAATTCTAGAACTACTATAGAAACTACAAAAGAGTCAAATAATGTTGATGACTTATTGACTGATTTAAGTGATGTCCCGCCTTTGCCACCGCCCAAACCACCCAAAAATAAAACAATAAATTTAGTTTAATAATAACACTCATTTCAAATTAACGATGGTACAATTTAGACTTAGTTTTCCAAGAGTTTTATACACATAAATATATATTTGTTATGTAAATTTTTTGAACATTTTTTTTCTGCTTTAAGACAATTTTATTATGATCGGTTTACGATGAATTTTTGATAGTGATGTTACCAGAAGTGCCATTATATTATGTATTTTTCTATGATATACATATAATATACTACACAATTTTTGATACGAGATAGGTGAAAATGAACGGCAATTTGAAGAAGTGGAAACACAAATTGCACTATTTTACAGAATTGTGACTGTTGTTCATTTTCTTACGATCTCATTGCATTTAACATATCGTGAGAGTTGGTAAATTTTAGATAGAAATCCAACTCTTTATGCTTTTATATAATATAGAAGAAAATTATTACTCATTTTTTTGTACAATATTTATGCTTAAATTATTTTAATATGGCCAAAGAAATATGTATTTCAGCATATTATTAAAGAATGTTACAACTTTTAATATTTTATTTATATCCCTCCAAACATGACTGAAAACGAATGTAAACTAAAATATAACTCAATCCTCGTAGGTATACGCAACTCAATTCACGAAGATGTTCAGATAGTATTTTAATGCCCTTAAATATACAGGAATTAAAATAAAAACATATTTTTCTCTACCTTTTTTTATTACTTACGGCCGCCAGCCATCAAATATGCCATATTTTCTGAATTTATTCCAGATTTTGAACATTTTAGTTAAAACCAGAGGTTAAATAGACGTATGATCGCACTGCTGTCTTAAGAAAAAATTTTACAACATTGATTTGGATTTTTTATAAAGGCCTGGATTTTTGGATGCATATGGCGCAGGTAGAGCACTTTTTAAAGATCGTTGGCTATCAGGTCTCCCAGGTCCCCATCTGATATTAATTTTTCCTTCCATAATAAGATGTAATATGTTATACTTTTCAGGGTGTCGCATAGTATGACCGGAATATTCAAGCTTACGCCTTCAGAAATAATTTCTATTTGGTTGTTCATTCGAGCCAAAACTTTGTATTTTTCACTTTCTCCTTCCAGCTGATTTTGAGTAGCCGACGATAAGGAGAGTCCCGTTAGTCATTTATGCTAATTCCTAAGTATGTCAATTTTTTAACTTTCTGTATAGTTAGTTGTTCCATTTATATAAATGCCATTTCAAGGTTTGATCGCTTTACTTATTACATATTCTGTTTTGTTTAAATTAAGCTTGAGTCCATATTGTATACGTATGAGTTTGTAATTTTATTCTTTAACCACAGCGTAAATCTTCATTATTGTTTGCAGTAATTAGAGCGTCATCAACGTATCTAATTAAGACAATTCCTATCTTGCTATATGTCAAAGCTTGTTGCCAATAAAGTGGACAGAATGCACCCCTGACGCACACTGATATTGATTTATATTTTCTCAGTGATATGATATCCCATTTTTACCTTTGCTCAATTATTCTTACAACTTTGTCATCTATTACAAAACTTTTATGAAGTTGGAGCATTTTATTATGTTCAACTTTGTCAAAGGCAAATCAATAGCACACAAGCATTCATCATAATTTACATCATGTCACCTATGTATCAACACTTGAACACTGAAAAGAGCTTCTCTAGTACCTAGCACTTTCCTCAAACCAAACTGAGTATTTCCGGTTCTTTCTTACAACTTATAGGTATATTCTATTGTGTATTACACGAAAATACGTAAAAATACTTTTAAGGATGTGGCTCATAAAAACTAATAGTTCGATATTCACTACATTTTTTTCTGTACTTCTTTGGAAGCATAACAAACATTGGTCGTGTCCACAGCAGTGTCTGATTACCAATTGCTTAGTGATGACGGATTAGTAGTGTAGTAGAAAGTTGACATCTTTATTAGTATGACAGCTATCAGTAAATAAATGAGCTAAGCCAATCATCTGGAATTAATCCAGTATCTGCCAGTATTATATGATATTAAAAAGATAAGTCATGTCATAGCTCAGATTCTTTTGTCCTTAAGTAATTTTAATATCCCAGCACATTAGTTTAAAAGTTTTTTGGAAGCTTTAATACTGCAAGATTTAAGAAATATCTGGATCTTACCAAGAATAAGCTACACCTCCTCACTGGATTTCTTACTGCGCACTGTCGCCTCGGGAAGCACTTAACGAGAATGGGTCTAGCAGAGAACCAGTGCAGATTCTGTGGGGAGAAGGAAACTCCGTAGTGACAGAATGCCTTGCCATTGCTAGCCAACGCAAAAAATGTTTTGGACAAGAAACATGCAGAAATGAGGAAGTAACCTCCATGAAGTCATCTCAGATTCTGGATTTTATTAGAACCCTGGAACTGGAGGGCGAGCTGTAGACTACGTAATTGCGAGAGCAGCTCTGATGGGGGGCATAATAGACCTCAATATCGCAGTACAATGAAAACCCCTTTAATCTACAATCTACCTCTTTTAAATCCAGACAATTCTAGTTTTCTATGCAACTGAAAAAGATGTTTTTTCTGATGTTCCTCGATCTCTGCACATTTTCGAGCATGCCAGTCTACTTTTGCTTTTATTATTCTTTTGTTTTCCATATGAATTTTCTTATATTTGGAATCATGTCAAGTTTTTGTTCTCGTCTGAGTTGCAAGATGTTTTCGACCTTTCTTTCGTTCATTCGTTTGAATTACCGTAGAGTTTTTTTCTGCTCCACACATCCTTAATGTTTCTATTAAGTTCTATTACTCCTTCTAGTTTTTCTCAAGTGATTGAGACATCTCTTCTCTTATATCCTCGTTCTTCATTTTCTCTTTGTCTATTTTTTTTCTATTATTTTCCTATTTTTCTAAACCGCAGCTTGATTTTAGCTAGAAGGAGATTATGATCCGTTGGTACTTCAGCAACAGAATATGTTTTCGCAGATGTATCTTCAATTAATACAAATGTAGTCAATCGTATTTCTGGTGAATCACCTCGAGATTTCTAAGTGTACATGCGTCGTTTAAGAAGCTTGAAAATGGCATTCGTCGCGCTCTAAACAACAGGAGGAAAACATTTATTCCCTTTCATTCCTTATATCCCGAGACCATAATTTCCAATGATGTCATCCTCCTGTCCTTGTCCAATTTTCGCATTTAAGTCGCTCATTATTGTGGTTATCTCATGTAGTTTTATTGGAGAAAATGACCTGTTTTAGGTCATCGTAAAAATTTTCGATTTCTGTCTCATCTGTTATTTATGTCTGAGGTTTAGTGCACTGTCACAAAACTACTATTTTAAGGAGAAGACCAAAAAGATTTTTCTTATGCATTATTGTCAAAAAGTATAAAGATTCTTATTTTTTCCATTTATTTAATAAGTCATTTAATAATGCTGGTAATCAATACATGTTTCTTGTTTTATTAGAAAAAAATAAAGTTGGACAACCGAACATGAAATGTATTTTTTTGCCGAATTGCAGATAATTGACTTGAAAAATAATATACTTGTCTCGGAAGAATTCAAAAAATTACTTCTTATGTTTCACATAGCGCTCTAGTGTTTCACCATACCAAAGACAATCTATCTCAATATGTCTGACTATACCAAGTTTCTGTATTTAGTACCGAGCATTTTTAGACAGTTGTTTATTAGGATTTGGGCTTTACCTTATTCCTATTTTAAATTGATTTCTCAGTCCGATTTCAAGCACTACCTAGTTTTATCTACAAAAATCTTTTTGGACATGAGTAGGAATTTATTAATTTCAGCGGAATTTATACCAGTGTTTCACATGAACTTTATTACACTACGTGCATAATTTATTATGCACAATTATTGAAAATGTTGGTGGAAAGTGGTAAAATATAGTAACAACAAGCTCTTGCAAAAGATTTTTATTGCCAATCTAAATTTTTCTACAATAATTGGCAGTTTGCGTTCTATCTACAACCTTTCGTGATTGGAAACAACTTCATGTTGATGGATGTGGTTTCCTCTCTAGCCTCTAAGAGGGTATGCATATGTCAAATTGCCCTGTTGGATTGAGGATAAGTTCCGGTCAATTCGGAATTCGATGTGCAAGCCTTTCGACTTCCTAGGAATTCGACCCACAGCTACATACTCAGACCATCTCATTTCACTTATACCAAGCACGCTGGGCATCCTTATAGTTTTGTGGATTTTCCGGCTTCGTATATGCTTCTGATTTCCATGTTTCGATTTTCAAAAGGTCCTATCCTAGCTGATCGGGATATTCTTCGTACCACTGCCCCATCCACGGGACGCCATTACTCGGGGCCGTTGGATTTATCAGCCATAACTATGATTAAAATATAACTAGGAAGGAATAATGAGGTGGTTTCCCGTTGCCTTCCTCATCCAAAGAACAAACTGGAATAATTGAAATTACAGGAAGATTCACTTCGCGTTTAATTCATTGAGCTATATTATGGCATCTTTTAGGCCACAGTCATCTTTTTTGTCTGAAGAAGAAGAAACTCAAACTATTTTCGATGAATCTCATAACAGTTCAAGGTTTAATTCGAATTATATCAGTTTTCTTGAATAGAGGTATGACCAAATAAATAAATTTATAATATAAATCTCTTTGCAATGGTTATATTCAAAAAAAAATTAATAAAAACCCAAAAAGCATTTGAAATCACATTTGTTTAAGCGCGACTTTAAATGAAAATTACTGTAAAATTCAGTGATGAACCTGAATATCTTTTGCAAGAGCTGTGACAATAAAAAAGGATGAATTAAGGGATAGAAGAATTTTTAAGATATTTATTTCAAAATTTTGTGGAAGTCCAATAGCCCTACAATTTTTATTTCACATGCTGATCTATTTGTGTTTTGTCAAAGTTTTGCTGCGTACTTTTGTGCTAACTTATATATTATTACGTTTGTTGTTAACAGAGAAGCAGATGTACGAACAGATTGTTATTATTTGATGCAGTTGGTGAACCATTTTCTACAATTTATAGAACGTTTAAAAATCGATTTTACCTTATAAAAATATACTGAGCAAATAGCACACCGTCCTGTTTTTTGCAAATTGCCTAAAAACAAATCGCAGTATCAAGTGGATTGTTTTTATTTTCTGGAAGGTATTTGGAATGTCTCGATTTCATTATATAACAAAAGTACACAGCAATACGAAGAAAATGGTAAATGAATCACTGAAATTAGTCACAAATATCACTATTTATTCTACAGATACGAAAATTAAACAATACCGCACTTCACCTCAAAAATTGTCTCATTTCAAGTCCACTTTACATTCTTCACTGGTTGCTTTGAAAAAGTCTTTTATCTGTATATAATATTTTTTATATATATAGTAGTAGTTTATTTTTCTTCTAAAAATCTTAAACATAAAAAGTTTGGGCTATTTTTTCATTCATACAACAATGCAGCTTTTCTTAACTTAAATTGATTTATACACATAAACTTTTTGAAAAAAAAATCCTAAAATATATCCTCAAAGTTTTTTAGTAGCTTAGAAAAAGGTTTAATGTAAAAAATCCGCATTTTGAAATGAAAATAATAATGCACTTAGTAGTATTTTAAAGGATTTCTAATTAAAACTAAAAAGATAACTTTACATAATCTATTTTAATGACGAATAGCATCAATTTGTTTAAACCTATTACACTAAAGAATTCTAATCAACTTTTTTAGGCAATTTTCAACACTAGAATTAAACAAGATGTACAGCAGAAACCACCAGAGCTCATCATTACAATTGCATAAAATAGTTGAATGTTGTTATTATACAGCTTGAAAACAAGTGGGACGATTGATTAACTTCATTTTAAAATTGAAATTAATTTCACACCATATAAAAATATCCCCATTATCAAAGAAAACTTTCATTTTATAAGCGTATACAAACTTCCATATCGAAGTTGAGAAATACATTAGTCCTTTCCATTATGACAATATTGAATCACAATGTTATTCAATTGTTTCTACATTTTTAAATTAAATATTTTGGATACATAAACAAACCGTAATTTATGTTTACCTACTTGTATTAATTGAAGAAATTATAATTACAGTGATAATCAAATCAATCAACACGTATTCCAACTTTTGTCATATTAGAAATAGTTATCTATTAATTCAATATATTAAATTAATTAAATCATTTTACCAATCATTTCCAAACTGCATAAAAAGGCATGGGCATACCATTTTCACAAATTAAATTTACGACAAAAACAAGTTTCAACGTTGTTTTTTACAAATAGATGTGACCCATCCAGAAACCACGTCAAAAAACAAGCACAAAATCAAGAATATTCTTCATTCATTAAATAAGAGTATATACACATACAAATCTGTGAAATGTAGTCAGGAATATTTATATGATAATTCAAATTTGAAAAAGAATATAATAATTCTAAAGAATGATGGAGCTTACTGATAGCATCTGACGTAATGGAGTTGTTAATCGAGATAATGCACAAAATTCTCGATATTCAGATAATATGATATTTCTCAAGAATATCGCAGTCTTTATTCCTGTGTAAATTCAAAATCAACCATCAGTCCAGCAGATTGGTTTTCTCATCAGTTTGCTCAATCATGTACAATTCCTGACTATTAATTGATCCTGTTGATCCCAGACAGCTAGATGAGTCACAATTGAAAAGTAAATCGAGAACAGAAAAAAATAGTAAGAAGTATTGTGTTATGTGATGTATGTAAAAAATTCAAATACAATATAATTTTTTATTCTCGTCTTACGATATGTATACCTTACGGATTTTTCATAAGTAAAACATGAACATATTTTTTTCTCTATATCATCATTTATATATCATAATAACGTAGTAGTTGTGTGTGTGTTTTTGTTTTTTTAGTAGTAGATCTGACTTGCCATCATTCACGCATTCGCAGCAGCATTTTGGAGCCCAATGAGGAAAGGGTCGCCGCTCGCCGAATTATTATTATTATTAATATTAGCGGGCAACGTTAATGCACCTCCGACGGCTCCGGCTTGGAAACGTGGTGATTCGCTGCGTCTGGGGTGCTTATCGGCTGCAAAAGACCAGAATTGAGCTCGATTAAGGATGCTAGACTCAACTGGTTCTGAAAGCAAGCAGTTATTTTTCTGTGAAAGCTAGATGAGGAATGAAATGGTGCTTTTTATTAGGGATAACCTAGGACCAACTTCTTCTGGATTAAGCTGCTGAGATAAAAATAATATGCATTATTTTTATATGTGTAGGTAAATCACATTGATTAATCTTCGATGTGGTTCATCGTAATATAGAAATAGGCACCCAAATATTTAAGGAGAAAAAGCGGAGTGATTCTAGCTTTCTGATTTGGTTGGAATGATTCATACCCAATACTAATCTAGCCCAGCTGATTGATGGAGCATGTGACATAATACAAGAATAAAGCACTTTCTATAAATAGAAACCATTAATTATAAACGAAATATAATCAAAACCAGGATCCTGTATAAGAATATTTTTAATTTTACGTATATTATTTGCTTCGTGTATTTCCGTCAACAAACGAATAGATGTTTCAGATGATTAAAATGGAGCTAACAAAAAAAATAACTGTTCATTCGAGATTGTAAATTTCTGTAGTTTTATTTTTTAATATAAATAACAATGCTACGGACATGCAACATCTAAAATGATAAATCCTAATGATACCTAAATCTATCATCGATCATGAACCAATTTAAATTCATGTTTCATCAACAAAGATTTCAATAAACATACAAGAAAACTAATTGCAACAATAATAGGAAAACTAGTTACCATAACAATATACAGACTTTACTAACACCAAGAGAAGAACTGAATATAAAATGGATGTTAAAATAAATGTTATGGAATGAGATGAAATATAATACATAATTGATAATTGTTTTAAGCATAATATATTGATTGTAATGTGAATTCAAACCTTAATGATAATTTTAATTATAATTAACATTATGATAACCACATCAAAGATATAATTTCCAAAATAATACAAGCAAGAAAATGACTCTATTAGTTGATTTGTTAAAGTCAAATTGAAAATGAGAAAATGTTATGAAATCGGTCGTAGATTATATCTATCATATAGTAAAGAAAATGAAGAACAATAAACACAAGCACTAAAGCCCATATACCAAATGTACATTTAACATGCAAAAATAAAAAATAAAGCTATGATAGTGGGTTAAATGATGGAATGGGAGGGTAAAGATGCAGGATTGTGTTACTTTTTTAAAAGATTATTGATAATTTAAAACTTATTTATCAAGTAAGTATGTCAAGTATAATTTCATAAAAGAAGCAAATAATAAAGAAATCCTTTACTGTTAAAGAATTTCAATCCCGTGTATTTCTTCTGCGATGAAATACTTGTAAACAAATAATTTACTATTATTGTTAGTATGTACACCATGATCCAAACTGAAGTTCAACATTTTACAAGTGCAACTAGGTAATACATTTTTAGAGGACTTATAGCCTGGCATGTTCTCAATAGGATTCCTATGTCCGGTAAATTTATTCAAGACAGTACCTGATTTGATTTTTTTAACAGTGCATTTCGGATCGTTGCAAAAGAACTTGGTTCTACCTAATATTGAACTAATTCGTTTTTTTGGTAGCTATACGATCAGAATAACAAATAACTGATAACCATTTTCTAATATTTCCTCTTTTTGACAGTTACTCGGATAGCTACGGAAAAAACATTAATTCTATATTAGATAGATTTCTTTAGCAACGATGTTGAATGCAGTTTTTAAAAAAATTGTAAATTTAATGCTATCTAAAAAAATACTATATCGAGAACATGTCAGCCTATAAGCCTTCTAAAAATAAACAAGTACGACAGGTGACACGTACAAAAATTATTAGTAGAGGCTTATTTAGTCAAGGGTCAGATCATATCAACATCTTCAAAACAAGTTTTCATGTAAAGATATAAGGATTTAATATTGGATGATGGATAACATATATAATACAGAATACAGGAGAGAGAAAAAACAACACTTAAGCAAATAGCGCAACAGAAGCTACAATTACAGCATATAAAACAACCATATCTTATCGAACATATGTAAAACTTTGACACTTAGGTTGAGATGTCGGGGTCGGCTATATTTGCATAATATGTCAACCTAGGTTGTGTCAGGAACGTACTGAGATAAATTCATGAAATACAATTCCGAGAAAATGTTTTGGCTTTGAACTGATGTATTGAAAGAACTCGCCTAAATGCAAAATCAAGCTATTTTTTATAAGTAAACAATATAAGAGGCAAAACATAAATCCGAACCGTCGCCGCTACTGGCTGATTTAGACAAGTTTTCATCTAATCTGAACAATGTCTTTGCGCAGATGTGCAAAAAATATAGTGCTGGTTGTTTTACATATGCTGTACTACAGAATTAGGAAGTTTAGGGGTGATAAGAAAAAAGAAAAGGGTAGAAGAAAAAAATTAAAAAAAATAGTTACTGACACCTTACTTTACGACGGTAGTGGTACTCACTAGAGCATGGGGCGGCACCGGGCCTGCCCCGCCGCCACCTCCGCCACCACCACCCACGACTTGAGGGGGCGGCTGCGGTTGTTGGGCGGGCTGAGGTGCTGTAGGGGCATTGCCCCCGACGACGGAGGCGGCTGCTACGGCTGCCGCCGAACCGGGGGTGACCGCGTGCTGAGGTGCTACCTCGTGGGGCGTCGTCGAATGGGCCTGCTGGACAGGCAGCGCTCCGCCGCCCCCTTGGTGGCCACCGTGGTGGTGATAGTAGCCGCCGTTAACGCCCGCCGGCGACACTGCAACAGATAATGATTAGAGATACAGTATATCGGTAGAGAATTTTTGAGAAATTTCGGAAATGTCAAAAGCCAAAAAAACTCACACGATGTTGTTCTCTCGGTATTACTTTTTGGTATATGGTTAGTATAGTGTTATCTTTCTAAGTGTATAGGCTGTATCAATAATATCAACTAACTGTCTACTATTTTGATAAAGTTTCTTTCAAATTAATTTGTAGCAGACTGGTCGGTGAAAAACGTTCGTATTCCAGTTGTACTCGAAAATGTGTGAAAATTGCTACAGCCCAAATGATATATTTCAAAGCACAATTCCTTTCCCTCTTGTGGTATTATTCTCAGGGCCGATTTCATAATGAATCCTTAATGGGAGATTAGTTAATTCTCCAATTTGTTTAAGTCATATCTCGATAACGGAATAAAAATTTTGCATTTTTCAATAACTTCTACAACGTTAGTTACCATCTCTTTCGTTTTTCTAAAGTAACTTTGAATTATATGCCAACCAAAAAAATTATGATATTTTTAATCTAGGATTAAAATTAATAAGAGATTAAATTTGATTATGAAATCGGCCCTTAGATGATTTTACATGATATTAAACAAAAGGTAATTGAGGCTTTAAAACTGAATATTGGTGGCTGAAATACAACTATACTACTAAGGTTCATTTCACCGTTTTCGGCGTTTATGTCACTACAAGAATTCCGATCCTCATCAACATCAATACATATTTTTAATTTTTTTAAATATGAATTACACACGATTTACAAGGCAAGCGTATCTTCAGAGCACAGCAGAGCTGTGGGTGGGTTCGTATCCCGCCAGGACCATGAACGTTTCTATATACAACATAACAGACCAACGCCAAGATCCACAAACAGATTAAATTCGCTCTCTGGGACCTACGATATTTTATATAAAAAAAAACGATTATACACCCCAAATGATTCAATAATATACATATTAATGAATCATCTACGATTTCAGTAATAAATAATTATGGAGAAACATTGTCAAGAGAGTGTTCAAAAAAGGATTCAATTTTGCTTGACAATTACTAAATAAAAAACAATAGTACTAAAAAGTAAAACAAGTGAAATTTTTGAAAAAAAATTAAAAATAGTTTTTATTGAGGTGCTTCGAGCTGCACCCCGCACTTACGAAATTGCAAAAACCAAGTATGGTATAATTATGTGCTTTTTATGTGCTAATTATGTCCCATCATGAATAATTTTGTGCTCGAAAATTTACATATTTTTTAAAAATTCAAAATGCGGGGTGCAGCTCGCAATCGACCTAGACCCCGCATTGAGAATAAACAATTTCCTGATTGAAAAATTTCTTTCTGATGGTTCAGGAATTACGTGCTCTTTATGTGCTTGAAGATAGGATGATGTACGAATTTTGTGCTCAGTTTTTTTTTTTAATTATTCGAACCGCGGAGAGACGCGCGACCTCGGCTCACCCTCGGGCCCTGTAAAAGTCAATACAAGCTAATAACAGGCAATCTGCATACTTCCTAGTATTATTAATACAATTGGACACTCTAATGGGAACTAAAAGCTAAAAGAGAATCTTACAAATTATTTATTATCACTATTTATGTACAACAACAAGTGGGGAACAACATTTTTGTTCTTGAGTGGCACCTCTTTGACTTTCAAGTCATCAATTTCTGTCCAATGACAATTCTGATGATGGAGCACTGAGGTATAGTGTAAAATGGAGGAGCTATACTTCAAAAGATTCGTCTCCCCTCCATCCGCAGAATTGCTCTTCTGTGACTCCCTGGTTTTTAAAGTAGAGGCTTTGTAGGCAACAAATCCTACAAGTTCAAAGGTGCTATTCTGCAGGTTTAATTTTAATGGGATGTCTGTGATTTTAATATGTTGCAAGTTAGTCCCCGCCGTGTACACATCCAGCATCAGAAAACAACCTGAAAATTTTATACATATTGCATTTTTTCTTAGACTATCTTCCTCAGAGCGATAGATTCCGCAAAAGAGTGCACTGTGAGATTATAAAAGTGAGATCGAATAGATTCACGAATTTTACCAAAAAGTTTGATGCATGAGTCAACGGTGACTCCACAATCCTTCCAACAGTTAGTGATCTTTTTTGCGAGCATGATATTAATAATGGCTTCGAGATTTTTATTAATCTGGGCAATATCAACTGCAAGGGAAGTCAGAGGAATCAATTTCTTCTCTTTGCAGGTCATGCATTGATGCTCTTCTCGTGCCATTGCCGTTTCATGGAATAACGCTGCGTTCATTTCACTAACAGTAGTCTCGCAGGGTACGATTATCAAAGGTCCTCGCTCTTTCATCATTTTTATAGGCGTTGATTTAACCAAAATCGAAGCTCTTTTCAAATAAGTATTAGATGTAATTCCTGGAACGGATCAGTAAATAATATATATGAATCTCAATATACAAATTTAGTAGTAATCTGAATTATTACAGCCATATTTAGCTTTAACCACTCTTTCAAAATATAAAGAAAATATTTAGAATATTACATTTCTGAAACAAACTATTACAATTTTCGGTAATTTTACTAGTAATTCATCTCAATGTTGATCATTTGAATAAAAGTACTTTCAGTAGTTTCAGATGAGGCGTAGATACGCTCTACATCTTACTCCTTTTTTTGCACGTGCTCAAAGAAACATGCTAAGCGTCTTCATGTGAAAGGTTAACTTTGTTCAATGCCATTCGAATAAATTTTAATAATCGTTTTAATAGAAAAAGATTAACACCTTTATCAAAAAGATTCACCAAGAATTCAGATAACTCAGTGGCCCAAGTATGAACCTCATCTCTTATTGCAGGCCTTCTCATTGCTTTAAGAAGCAGTTGTACGAGCGAATCGAACGGGCAGGTATTCTCAAGCGAATAATTTTGATCATTTATTCGATAACTTTTCGACTGCAAATTATTTGCATTTTTCAAAATTCGATTTATTTGTTCAGGTTCTTTAGTTTTGATATTAAAATCATCTTCAGTAAAATTTTTGAGTACATAATGAGATGTTTTTGTTTTCGCTGTTTTGATTCCAGTATCTTTATTGTCGATATAGCCCCTCCACTGCTCTGATTCTCGAAACGACATTATTTGTTCGATTTCGTGTGGATTTTTTGTACTACAGAGAATACATATTCGTTTTTCACCGTAACCTTCATCTTGTCCTGGAAGAGGAAGTGAACATTGTTCGAAAATATGGACTGGTGTCTGGCAAAGAACGCACTTGTGTGCTCCAGTAGGACGATCGCCATTCACGCAAACAGGACAATCTGAGTTCGAACGTATCTGAAAAGATGGCTGTAGAGATGTTTGTGGCTGTCTGGTTGTATAATCAGTTGCAGACTCATTGTCATTGGTTCCAGAATTCTCTTGACCAAGTTCCATGGACAAATCAACATCTTTTGTTGTATTTCGCTCTTTTTCATTGCCTGATATTATGTTTGCTGCGCCGTTGATGTCGTTCAGATGAGCTACCACGAAATCATCGATTCGCGTATTCACCTTCTTTTGCAGTAAGCGAGTTTTGAGGTTATTAAACTCGGACTCGACGCTCGCACTTGTGGCTGGAATGCGTCCGTAACCAAAATGATCGCGTACTATAGAGGACCACATAGGAATTTGTTTACAATTTCCGACGAGTTTTTTTGCCAGAGGAGGAAAGAAATAAGCATTCGGTTGATCTCCCGTCTGCTTCTCAATAACGTCCAAAACTTCTTTGTTTATCGATTCTGCCCAACAAAAATACAGATTTGGTCCGAAAATTTCATCTCCAACATTATCATTGGATGGATCAACTTCTGCAAAGAATGAAAAATGCACCAAGAAAGTAAAATATGTTATCATGAACATCAATGAAAAGTATAAAAAGACAAACCGTAATCTCCATTATCTGGAGGAAACTCATGATGATCGTCATCAATTTGGGCATCTTTAGATACACCAATTTCTGTAAAGAACCGCAATATTGAGCTTCCAATGGGTCAGACAAAAAAAACAAATAATGAACAAATATACCTTCGAAGCTTTTCTCAATCGCAATGTGTATGTCCTGGGGTTGATTCCGAACAGCAGTATTCTTGATTTCATTTATGCTTTTAGAGCATTCTGTCAAAACACCATTTATAAATCCACTCGTTTCAGCCTGACAGATCGTCAAGATGTATCTTAATATTTGACTAGCCTCATCATTTGATCTTGACACTATCAACTGTCCTAAAGCAATTAAGAAAAATCTTTTTACCAAGAATTGGGTGTCCTTCAGTAGAATTGCATAATTGTGGATGAAATGTGCGAAGTCAATTCGTATATAGCATGATATTTGTTTCTTCAAGAAACATGCATTCACGTATTCGTTGATTGTTCTATAACCAGTGAAAACATTAACTCCGGCAATAAGTAGAGCTTTTCCATCGTCGCAAACTACTTCCTTAGGACAAGAAGCTCCGAGTTTCTGCCAATAGCGCAACCAGTTGGAAATGTGAAGAGCATCATGCTTTTCCGTCAGCATTTGGAATGTTGGGTATTGATGATTGTTCCAGTAGATGACACACTGATACAAAAAAATGTGCCCTGACGGGGAACCATCAGGATGTCGAATTTTTTGAACTACATTCCCCGTAGCGTCGAAGGCAATTTTGACCTCTTCTTTGTTCTCTCGGCAGTACATAGAATAGATTTGCAGCTGTTGTACAGATGAGTACCATATAAAAAATGGGGAAGCACCAATAGCATGGATTGAATTTTTTAGGGAATTGGTTTTCAGACTGCAAAGAGCTGCTAACGGATTCTGGTGCAGGTGTGTACTTTGCACGTAGGAAAGTTTTGCGTCGTGAAGAGCTTTTACTTTATATAAATGAGGTGGAATCGAATCATCAAACGACATTTGTTTATTTGCCATTTCTTTTCGCAAAATCGATGGTAATTTGTTTGATTGTACCAGTTCTTTCCCCAATCTCATTCTTTCCGGATTCCGTAGCGGCCGAAAACCACACGTGCCATTAGAGGAACTCAAAATTGTGCACACCATTTCAATTACCTCCGATTCTGTATCAGATATAACAGCTGACAAATTTGAGCCACACTTGCAATAAGCTGTAATAAGACAGATATTTCATCTTGAATGTTTTCTATTTTTGGTTATTACAATATGAAGGAAACCTGTTCTAAAATGAGACTAACCGTTCATCGTAGCTGAATTTTTATTCAATCGTCCACGTTTGAAAAGAAATGCACAACGCTTCTTAAATTTCTCATACAACTTCTTCGACACAGCAACTTGCCACAGCCCTGGTTTTAGGACTCTATATCCTCTTTCAGTTGAGTACTTTTTCTTAGATCTCTGGTTGTAAACGCGATCTTCAACTAATTTTTCGAACTCTTGTTTACTGAAACGCAGTGTCAGCACTTCCTCATTTGTTGCGGTAATTGAGTCATTCATCGAAGATTCTTCAGATTCGATTGATTGATTATTCTGTGAGGATAACAGAATGAAAACATCAAAATATCAACGCAAGTTGTAAAACTTGACTACAAAAATATTTTCAATACAAAAACTGAAGTTGTAATTTTCAAAGTGCGGATAGACATTTGAATAAACTTCTAGTAAAATAGATTATAGCACAAGAACACTTAATCATTCTGAAAACTGTAGTTTACTTGAAGTTCAAATATGAAACGAAAATTTAAATATGCCACGAATTATCGAAAGAGTATTTTGTTAAATATACATTAAAATGATGAGAAAAGTCTAATTAACATACATAATCCTTACATTAAATCTATCTTCTATATCTTTGTCTTTTTTTGTAAATATCTTTCTGCACGTAACATGTGCATATAGAGAATGTTCCGATTTTACCAAATGAATTTTTTCAAAAATTTTTTCAGAAATTTCTTTCCATATTGGGTTGAATTTCGAAACAACCTTTTTGCTTTTCTCGTCAAAAATTTGATTTTTGTATTCCATTAAAATTTGAAGCAGTTCACCGCTTCCTTTTTTCGCAGGTCTGCCTCTGACTGGATTAGACATATTTTTTAAAAGTCCCTTCTCTGCAAGTAAATATCTAATGAATTATTATCATAGAAATAATCATAGAATTAGTACTACTAGAAGGCTAGTATATAAGTGGATTCCACTCAATAAGAAAGAGAGACAACAAATATATGTGTTAGAGTGAAACTATAGGGTTTGGAGACTATTTCGCATGTGTCAAAAAAATAAATGCATGTTCCATTTATACGAAGGAATATCAAACGGGACCTGCAAGGACTAGTTCAAAAAGTTACCTACTTGACATTGGAATATTTATTTGTATTACATACACTTACTGAACCGTTACACTACCGATATCCATATTTATTATAGTTTATACAGGATAGGTACATTGCTTTGGTGAAATTGAACAATTTGAAGAAAAAACAATTGTTATATTGATTTATATGATTCTTTGTTATTCAAGATAATTATTCTGGTTTACGTTAGTTATATGGAAATGAAATATAAACAAAATAAAATGAGGAACAGAGCTCAAATCAATTTTTCAAAAGTTCGTATCAAACATCATCAGCCTTCTAGGAGTATTAATTCTATGAAAATAATACTATTCTATGATTATTATCATGAAGTCGTTTTCGCGCCAATGTAGTAGTGAACATATTCAATTACTTACAAGAAAGATTTTCTTCATATAAATGCACCAGTAATCTTTAATAAAAAAGCAATTTTTCTACCCCTTTTTATTTATACAAATCATATGTTATTCAAATGTTCAGCGATAACTTTGTTCCGTAGACTCTACTTGACTCATAAATAACATAGACATACATATCTTATGCATAGTTATGAACAGGTTAAATAAGAGATTTACTCTATTTTGAGATAGATGGCGCTATATTGAGCGCACGTAATTTGAATGTAAATTTAATATCACTTACCTTCAAATATCAGTTTCCGTACTTCTCTTTTATACTTGAACTCTAAATTATACCCAGGTAGTTTTTCTCTCTACAGAATCACTTTTTCACTAATTTACAAATAAAATAATTTGTGTGAAAAAGATAAGATGAAGATGTCAGCATAATTCAAAATCGTTAATAATATTTTTATGAATAACAGAGACCGACTTCAATCATATTATAAGATTCAATTCAAAAATTATATAAGACACTAGCTGACCCGGCAGACTTCGTACTGCCTCAATCGATAAATAAAAGACCTAAACTTTTGTATAAAATAATCTTTAAACAAATAAAACGAATCCGTATTCAATAAAATAGCATTTTTTGAATGAAGCATGAAGTTTTATTATTATTTTTGTCACATCATGTTGCTTACTTACACAACAGTATTGGCTATATATATGGTTTAAATTTGATATTGACAGACACATTTAAGCTTTCTCATAAACTATATTTTTTGTTTTGTGGTGCGTCAAATTGACGTTTATATGGGAAACAGAAAAGGGCTGTTCTAGGGTTTTCCCGGTAATTATTCGAATTTTTCTCACCTTTTAAACCTTCCCTAGACCTCCACAAACATATAAAGACCAAGATAAGATAAATCCGTTCAGCCGTTCTCAAGTTTTAGCGAAATTAACGAACAGCAATTGATTTATATATATATATATATAGATAAACTATGAAATCAGAAATCACAATTCACTAATACTTACAATAGAGTTTTTGGAGTCGGTGAATAAATTTCATAATAGATCCGTGGCATACGGAATTTATCACATTGATGAAATGAAATTAATTAACCCTGAATTTCCAGGTCGTCGTTTTTCAACTAATAACAGATTGAAATTACTGAGTTTCCTAAGAAATTACACCCTCAAACGAGACAAAACACCTTTGAACTTGTTGGATTCGTTGTCTACCAAGTCCCCGTCATGTTATACGACACTTCTTCATCATGATAACTGTCATTGGACTGAAATTGACGATTTAAAAGTCAAAGAAGTCCACTCAAGAACAAAAATGTTGTTCCTCACTTGATATTGTGATAGATATTGAACTTTGTTTCCGTTTAAAATTATTTATTTTAGAGTAAGAATTACAAAATATGTCGTCTTCTTAAGTTTTCTTGATAACAACAGAAAAAAATAAACAGAATTAAAATGTCATGACAACATAAATAAATCAATAAATGATTAATAAAAATAGATAATGTAGATGGTGCTAAACTGCTAAATATTAATTAGTCACTTAACATTTTGCATATAAACAATTATAATAAATAATTTGTAAGATTCTCTATTAGATTTGAAGTTGTATTCCTATCAAGATTTCCAATTGTATGTATAATAAGACATCCATAAGACATACTATTTTATCTGGAATACTACTACTTGTACTTCCTAGCTTGTTTTGACTTTCAATTTTTTACCATCAAGAAATTGTTTCTTCTCAATGCGGGGTCTAGGTCGATTGCGAGCTGCACCCCGCATTTTGAATTTTTAAAAAAATGTGTAAATTTTCGAGCACAAAATTATTTATGATAGGAACTTGAAAGCACATAAAGAGCACGTAATTCCTGAACTAACAGAAAGCAATTTTTCCATCAGGAAATTGTTTATTTTCAATGCGGGGTCTAGGTCGATTGCGAGCTGCACCCCGCATTTTGAATTTTTAAAAAAATATATAAATTTTCGAGCACAAAATTATTCATGATGGGACATAATTAGCACATAAAAAGCACATAATTATACCATACTTGGTTTTTGCAATTTCGTAAGTGCGGGGTGCAGCTCGAAGCACCTTTTTTATTGGGCATTCAAGATTAAACCGTACCGATGAGTACCTACTATTGCTATCCTTTTCTCGATTTTAACTATACTTATGTATATGTGTTTGCCAGCAACAACAATACTATAACAAATTAATGTTTGTCTACCACAACACAAAATTAAACTTTAAATTAACAATAACGTCTGACGTCTGACAATTGCGACATAACCATAGACGATCTTCCAGAAAGTACCTATATACCAGGGAACGAGACGTTTATATACGCTCCATGCTCGTGCGTAATTCCAGTGACGGATCCCATTGTCGTTCCATGTCGACAAAATAATGATCTTGGTTGAATGAGATTGAATGAGATAATTATAATTACCAATATTGGATCACACTTGGAGCTTAACAGGCGGCGAGATGTCTGCGATCTAAGTACGAATTCGAAATTTCAAGTCTCTAGACCGTATGGGGCCTGAGAAATCGCTGCGGAGTCCATTGATACAAGAACCGAAAGTAAGTAATAAAAACTATTTAAATATAAACAAAGCTGAGTTGTTATTTGTATTTTTTCATAAACATACATGATTTCAATTTTCTTTACGTATTTTATAATAAATTAAGGCGACTAACTTCACCATTTTAGTCTTAGTAGAAGATAAAATTTGACATCTGACTCAGCATTACAAAGAAACTAGTGTACTTATTGAGAGGATTTGAATTATTTCGAATTCTACTAAGCAACAATAATTACTTTGATTTTATCTACAGGTTTTAAATAACACCGCGAAATATAAACAAATAAAAACACATAATGGTATGTTTTTTTTTAAATTAAAGAAGAATAAGTAGATAATGTAGTAAAAATAATGTTTGTTGATTGTTTGTATGTACTGCTTCACATTCCAACTCTACGTTTTTTGTTGCAGTAATAATCAACATGCGCTCTATATGTAGGTATGTATAATATGCATTGTTAAATGTTATTTACGAGTTATGGAATATATATATATATATAGCTTTGGTAGTAGCATGCATGGAAAATGATGTTACGCAATGGTTATTAGATAATCTGAAGTAATACACAGTCATTTTATGAGTCATAAATGAGTATTTGCATTTTGTACACGTATTATAAATAATATGTATATACATAAGTAACTAGACATTGTATTAATTGATAACTAATACTGTCCCACTGTTCTTCTATAGATACAAAAATAAGATTGCAGTTACTTCCACAGAGTTATTAAAAATAGCGTAGGCAAGTCCTATACAGAACTAGATTTGGATATAACCTATGGATAAGAAGAGATATCTGTCTTTTTCTTGAAATTTTTAATAATTACAAATGCTTCTAATTGGCAATAGGGACAGCTAGTAATCATCAATTATAAATGCACAAAAATAAGAATGATAGATACTGTGGCTTTATCTTGTCTTCCTTTCTATTGAATAATTTATTTTTGATCGACTTCTATACGTTAAATATTATCTCCATAATTAGTTCTGTCACTATACAAACAGTAGGACGTCTCTATCATATTGAATAATGAAAGTGAAATCTATTATAAAGCAAGAATTCCGACAATTAACTTTTGATAGCTTATCATTCATATAATGATCACAACCGAACATTCTAAAATTATTACCTGTACCTTCTGGATACGTTCCGGGTCCCATAAAGTATTCCTTGTTGACACAATTGCGCAGGCAGTCCGGTATGCGACCCATGATGGCTCTTCGAATTTCAGAGGCGGCCATTTCGCGCAACTCTGTGGCTGAGGCATCACTATAGAAGGCAGCATGCGGCGTACACAGCAAGCTGGGTGCATCCTTCAAAGGACCACTGAACACATTGTAGGGCTCATTTTCGTGCACATCGAGCGCCGCAGCTCTGATTCTACCTTGTTTGAGGGCCTGTGCCAAGGCATCATCGTCTACCAAGCCACCACGTGCTACAAGACCAAAAAATATCAGTAAAAAGTAAATTGCAATCATTGAAACATCATAGAACATTTCCTGTCTATTTCACAGCATCATAACTACTACCTAATATTTTTTTGGCAAAATAAGAAGAAAAAATCTACATTTCAGTAAATATGGGTGACATTTCCTCTTTTCAAGTATTACAATATCTATTAGGCAATTAAATCAAACTTTTAAAATTATTTATAATGAATTTCATATAGTTGAGCTTTTCAAAATATCAGGTCTCCAATTATTGTAGGTACCACCATAATTTTTCAAATAATACACACGTAATATCTGAAAAAATGTAGAAAGCTCTTGTATATCACTTTTCGTTGAAAAAAACATCCTGAAATACTGCTTTCCATCTTTCATGTATTTCAATATCAAAATAGGCTATGAGTAAACAGAACTGAATAATAAATGATATTCAAGCACTGTTGTTGAATAATACAAATACTGTTGAGTTCCGGACATTTATTTTGAGATATAGAAGCGGAAATGAATCTCATTAAATAGAGAAAGTCAACAAGCAATAGGGTTTGAACTTGAACTCGTAAACAATTGAATTGAGCTTAGAGATACCATTTTATTTTTACGTAAATTGAGCATCGAACTCAATCACCACATTTCTTTTTAGATTTTTACGTTGCATCTTCTGAGATTAGGGAGAGTAGATTGGAGGAACCAACTGAACCAACACACAGGTGACAGAAATAAGAACATTTTACCTTTTAGGTACGTACGGAAGGCAGATACTTACATTTATAAGAAAAAATATACTATTCATTTGATTTCGCCTTTTGTTGATATATTTGAAATGTTGATAGATTGGTCACCCTTTTCAAAAACTATAATTATTTCTCCAAGAAAATGTGAGAAACTCAACTGCTACTACTGTGAGCTATAGGAAATTTTGAGTGGAGTAATTTATAAACAAACTAATACAAAGCCCGATGGTAAAAGTAGCATTTTAATAGAGGAAGCTGTTATTTCACAAATTAATATTTTCGATCCAAAAAATCTGCCTATTGGCAATACAAATATCCTATGAGCTGAACAATTAGGCAGCTAAAAATCAAAAGTGTAGAATAAACTCATCCACAAGTATATCGCCAAAATAATTGTTTTATTGAATTCATGTTTCATACATATACCTACACATTAAAGAAAATTGAGTATTGTTTTACGGTTTTTCATTAAAAGCATTGTTAGATTGGTATTAACTACGCTTTGTTATACAGCTCGCAAGTTGTATACAAAGGGAGTTTAGTGAGTTGCTTATCCTTTCAATTCAAACGGAATTTCCATACCAATAGTAGAAATACTAGAAATAATTGTAATTTCTTAGTTCTAATTTCTTCAACTACTTTCATTAGATACCATTTTATTTTTTCAACAATCAAGACATCAAATTATATAACCACATTTCTTTAAGATACACCAAAGTTTTTCTACCAAGAACCAACTTCCAAAAATGTCCTAACAAGTACCTAGGTACATGACCGCTTTTAAGGAAGATTTAAAATTATCAAGTTTATACAAACACCAACATGAAACACATACTTCATCAACTTCAGTCAAATGATAAAAACGTCTAAAACATACAAGAATAATTATCGACGCCAATTCGACATTAATACGCCTCTCTCCTATCAACGTGTCTATAAATTTAAATCTGATACAAATTATGCATCCTATATAGCTATATATAGAGTATTTGCAAATTTGCAGTATGTTTGTATTATTATACAGCCGATAAATTTTCCGCGTTTATTGCAGTAACCGGTTTCGGGAAGTCGCTTTGGGGCTATTAACTTTATTAAATATCATTTCTATCACCATTACATCATCAAGCTGCAGAACGCGATCATATATTTACATACATTTATTTTGTTTCTCTCGAATGTAAAATAAGAAGAGAATGAATAAATACCTAATAACTGCGCTGATTTGTTTTATTATAAGTATTCATCAGAATTTAAAAATATCTGGTGTTGTCCATTCACACGACTCTCCTCTTTCATGCAATTCCAATAGATTCATTCATAATCTCCGAATTTCGTAAATCGCAGAAAAAAACTCCAAACATTTATTTATTATTTCTATTATATTATTCATTTCCTCATTTTTGAGTGGCAACAAAATCACATAAAACTATCAATAAATTTGTACAAAAATACACATTTTGTTTAAATTCTCCTCCTCCTTCCAATCGTTTTTGAAAATGATCAATTTAAAGATTCTCAGAAAATTATCTCTTCTTCAATTTTGCACTATCAAATTCTTTATTGTCGAAAAAAAACTCCTCTAACCCTTTCGTAAAACGTATCGTATCAACATACGTTCAAATCGTATTCCGCCTTTCAAGAAGTGGGACAACAAAATAGGGGTTTTTGGATTCAGGTTTCTCTGTTGTAACGATATATTAAGAACAAACATACAAACATAATGTGCTACTTGGGGTAGCGGTAGGAAGGTAAATAACGACAGATCTACAGTGACACGAACTTTCTACATTTTTAACATCTAATAAATAAAATCCCCAAGTTCTTATAAGCAACAAATTATGAAACGCCCTGTAGAAATATTCTATTAGTCAGTTGGGTACAATTTTAGAGTACAAACTGCTCGAGAGATTAATAAATATGTTTATATTTATCCTCAAAGTTTTTAAATCCGCTTCGCTTAACACTCGCTCAATCATACCTACAATAAACGTATCAATATTTGTCAATATACCTAATATAGATAAACATAAACAGATGGAAATTTTCATCGCAACATTTAATCATTCATAGAAAAAATAAACTTTGCAATTCATTCACACGTTCGCACTTTCGAAAAAAAATCAATGACATGGTGTATATGTCAATAAAGAAGACCAAAGTGTTAATTGTGAAATTTAATATATTTTATATGCATAAATTAAGAAATTTGTATACGATAGATAAAGCATTTAAGCTACATATTAGGTTCAAATTTGCAGTAAAAATCGATCGTACAAATATCTCGGTCGAGTTCGTTAATGGGTAGGATCGGACTATTATGAAAAAATCTTGAAAAAGTTGCCATTGACTTATTTTCATTAAAATATTTTTAGAGTTGTAGATATCATCTGCCTCTACAACTTTTGTTTTAAGCATTTTTCCCAAAAAGTGATGTAAAAGATTAGTTTTGGAGTTTCATAGGTATAATCTAAAGTATATAAATATTTTTTACAAAAAAATGGACCGACGTTATTAGTTGGTGCACTGAAAAATACAAAATAATATTAATTCTATTGGTGCTGTTACTTTTGAAGTTGTGCAGTTGCAGTCAGATCGATAACTTTTGGCACCAACGTCACAAGTACCAGCACCAATAGAATTAATATTATTTTGTAATTTTCAGTGCACCAACACTTGTCAATGTAACATTAGTCAAGAAAATCGTTGAACGTTCACCATTATCCATGTATGCTTTGCATGTATTTGCTATTATTCAAAAATCTAAGAACATCGTCGCGGAAATACGCATATTATAAAATGTACCACTCTTTTATCTCGAAAACCGTAAGTCTAAGGGAAATGTTCATTATAAATATTGCTACAAATAATTAGGTCTTTTATGAAGAACCCACAGATTTTCAATTTTCGGAAGAAATTGCCCTCTCCACATAGCAAAAATATACATATTTGAGAAATTAACATGCCTCTTACTGAAAAACCGTAACTCTTTTGAAAAAATTTTCAATTTAGACGTTTCCGGATATTGTCATATCTTTAATTATATCACCTCAGGTTTTCAATTTTCGAGAAAATTTGCCCACTCAACCCCCTTCGGGAGCGGTTTTTGGAGGGAAGGAGATTTCGGATTTGCGTTTTTATGAATATGGGACCATTTTTCAAGCCTCCTCTTTGAAATGAATCAAAAATCATCAAAATCAGAGTACGATTACTGTATAAAACGCGCGGTCAAACAAAAAATGTACACCTCCTCTGTTCGGGGTTCGTTGATCAAAAAGATAGATACCGACGATGAATGATGGGGAATCTTTTTATCAAAAATTTTCCAATATTTATTCTCTTGAACAACAACTTTAAAATCTCTATGATTTTTACATTATGTCGATAATTCAGTTTTCTTTGATTCTCGCAATATATGTAAGTATGTTGGTAATTCTGGTAAAAATGTAATAAATATTACTGATCGACATAACAAAAGAAGAGGGTACACAATAATTCCACTGTATGTTTGCTCTTTAATGTACAATCGCGCGTTTTGATAGTAAACGTGCACCGATTCCGATGATACTTTTTTCATATGAAAGAGAAGTGGTGAGGGACGGTCCAATATTAAATAAACCCTTCGAAACCGACCAGGTGCACACTCAATGCATCTAAAAGAGATAGCTATCGACTTACTACAGGTGCATATCATGAAGTATGGGCAAACTCTCGTTGACTCAACTATAAGTAAAATTTTCTATTTATGTATTTTGAAATGTTCATAAACCATCGATGAGTCAAATAAAGATGGTACTTAAACATGAACCAAATCAAACAAAACAGAAGTGGAACACAATGTTAAACAACAAATTAGAAATTATATAGCGCCCAGTATATATTTTTAAATTAAGAAGAAACTTTTGGAGGTAGTGGATTATGAAAACATCACAAAGCATCAATAATATTTAGTTACTTGAATCACAGATTTATTCTGTGGTATATATTACCTATTCTTGGCATCACCGCTAAATATTGTCACCGATTCTGAATAAATGTAATAATATAATAATAATAATCTTTATTCAGGTTAACATACAAATCTTGATTAAAAAATAGTATGCTAATAATAATATAAGTACATTTAATACATTGTTACGCCTTCTAATGATATAGCCAACTCCGTTTTTATTTTTTAAACAATGAAAAATTCTCCCAGATACATTTATTGCATATAAAGTATAAGGAGTAGATACATTTTGCTAATCTAGTTAAACGGAGAATTTCCTACTATTGCTCCTATTATAGTTTATCTTAAACTTGGCAACATCAAGTGCATAACGTAATGTTTACCTCCCGATGTAAATAAAGGTAGAGTGAAAGATAAGACGAGAGAAGTGAAATGAAAATATTTATAGCCGAGTTAAAAGCAACAAGCACAGCTGTCTTGTCGGCTATCCATACACTCAAACCAGGTCGACAAAGTTGAATCACAGCCAAAATGTTCAAAAGGCTCAAACAACGATGCATCTCTCATCAGTTAGATATTTTACGTGCAACAATCAATGAAAGTTTATTGTAGAATGAAAATATAAAACAAAATTATAATAGGTATATTATTCGTATATCTATAAAATTCTACCAAGTAAAAAAATAATCAAAAACGAGGCATAGAAGCAAACTTAATAATGATGTTGAATTCTATCGCCAGACGTCTACCCGAAATGTGCACAGTCAGTCAAGTCAGAAGTAGTAGGTAAAATGAAATGATGAAGGAATGATTATCTTGTAATGGGTCTCTTAAGGCTGTACGTATATTTATGCATTAAGTAGTTAGTAGTTGATCGGACTACAGGATACACAGGCTGCTAATATTTAAGGAATTTATTCTTAGATCCATTTTGAGAAATTAACTTCATATGAAAGTCCTATAAGTCTTAACTTTTGAAGTATAGGTTGCTAGTTTTAAGAAAAATATATATTTATTATAATAACTTTGGTATGGCATTCTAAAATATATTTAAATTACTTTAATTTCAAACTAAAAAAGCCAGATTTGCTCATGAAGGAAGGAAGATTTCATAAGTAACTTTTACTCTAAAATAAAGCTAATGCGCATCACTTTTCTCTTTAAAATTATTCGGTGCAAATCCCGCACCAACGCCACTGGCAAGAATAAAAACATATGTTGTACAGCAGAAAATGCCCTTTAATGCATAAAAGATGCGTACTACGTTTCACAAAAATCTTGATTTTCATACCAACTTTATCATAAAAATACGTTTTTTTCTCAAACCTTTAGCACCCTGTATTTCAAAAGTAACAGGACATATTTATGTTCATATGAAGTTTTTTCCTCAAAAAGGACTCAAGAATAATTTCCTTAAATATTACCATGTTATTAAGAAACACCCTGTATAATTTATAACATAAAAACAATGTAGATATAAAAACATACCTACTGGATATTAAATAAGTAAATGGGCGTTTGAACGGGTTGGCTAGTAGTTTTAATAATGAGCTTCTTCCAGTCAGCTTGCATATTCGATGGCCGTTTTGGATTATGCTCAAAAATTATTATAAGCTCTATTATTAAGACAGCTACATACTTTTCGATAAAATTGCAAACAACAATGTATGATGTATTACGTAAAGTCTGGGAAATTGTAGGGTGCGAAGTTAATCATATATTATTGAGGCAAAAATGTAGTAATTCTTGCTTCCGTCACATGCAACGCAGCCACCCCAGAGTGGGGTAGCAAATCTGATCAGCTGCATCATCGTGCTGATTTTTCGTCAGTCAAGTAGTAGGTTGGTAGTAACGTAAAAATGAAATTTATAGGGTGAGTCATAAAAAAGAAATGACGTCATCGATATGTTTTTTGAATAGCAATTCACAGTTTTCATATTTTTGCGTAAGTAAAGGTAATTTCAATTGATAGTTACATAATGAAATTTTAGAGAAAAAAAGGAATTGCCAGATTGTTAATGGTGCTCAATTCAAACATTTAATTTAGAAAAGAATTATTATATTTTTGTTTTTTTACATTTTCCTTATGTGTATACCTATCATTCATATATTTACTTTCTTGGACATAAAAATGTGTTTAATTCTTTTATGCAAACAGAGGGGTTTACCATTTATCGATGTCATCACATCTCTTTTTTCTCTAAATTCCATTCTGCAACAAACAGTGATGTGCCTATCACAACGAAAAATGTGGGTGGCCATTTAAAAAAAATATATCGATGATATCATATCTGTATTTTTAACACACCCAAACTAAAAAACAAAGACAAAAATTGACGGGTCCAAGCGTTTTTCGCTTAAACTTACACTTCAGATTTTATTGAATTTATCCGTTACTTTTAGAACGCAGTGTTGTATATGTTAAGCCTCCAGTTGTAGGTATTTTTGAAATTGACGAGGCTAAACATTACCTGATAATTATGTAGTTTGTACCATCGCGTATATGTAGAAACGATTTTGATACTGTTAAATTAACTTCCCGTATAAATAATTTGAAAATCAACTGCACCACACTGTGACAATATAATGAAAAACAATTTGTTTATACAGGGTTATCAAGGGGTTATTTCTCTACCTGTGTATATTAAGTAACAGTAATTATAATGAAGTTCTTGAATGTGAAGTGATGTTTTTCATATAAAAAATTTATTCCTATTAATGCAGATTCCAATAGAGAAATATCAATTACCTTGGACAATTTATTAAAACCTATTTTTTAACTCAGACGTCTAATTAAGTAGCACCTAATTACTTAGCTCTCGAATTCTAGTTTTTCGATATTTCACAAATTTGTAACACTCCTAAATCATCAATTTTAAATAGGCAGCTGGAGATTACACATTTCACTCAATTAATGTTTGATTTACTTCTCGCGAAACCTCTATAATTAAGCCATAATTATACTAATTATACTATAAAAAAATTGATAGTTGATTAACCCTTAATGATGTTGAGGTAGCATCACTTGAGGTGAGTACTTCTGCATACCATTTATCTTTTTAGTTTTTGTACCACTTAAATTTTCATTTCAACAACTGATTAGCACTTAAATAGCCCTCAATTCTGGTATTTATATACCCCCCCACTTGGCTGTATTACCATCACAGTTCCTTTTTCTCTTAAACCTCTTAAACACAAAACAATATATGCAGAAATAGAGGATTGTTGCTATTTTATCGTTTACAAGATTATTTATGAACATTTATCAAAATATAATATCTACAGCAACATGTAAAATAGAATAGAGAAAGTCAGTTCAACTGAAAATATTGAAATCTGTTAAGTCTTACAAATAATTATAGATTCTCACCTGTATTTACGAGAAATGCTCCCGGCCTCATTTGCTTGATAGTGAACTCGTTTATGAGGTGGTGATTGTGCTCATTGAGGGTGCAATGTAACGAGACGCAGTCTGATTGGAATAACAAATCTTGTAGAGTATACACCCTCGTCAAACCCAAACTCTTCTCAATACCATCGGGTAAATATGGGTCGTAAAAGATGACATTGAAGCCGAAGGCCTTCGCTCGCAAGGCCACAGCACTACCTATCCTTCCTAGACCGACTATGCCGAGGGTGTCGCCTCGTATCCGCGCACAACCTTGTGCCGCCTCTCTCACCTAAACAATAAATATCAAATAAATAATATATCTGGATAAAATATAGTGTGGGATGAAAATTTAAATATTTTTCAGAGACAAAATCCTTATTTGCAATAGGATTATTATGTATTTATTTCTTGGAAAAGAATCCCGTATGTGGAACAGTTGATCGTATGTTTACCTTTATTAAAATAAATATGGGATCTTCTTCTTAGAGTGCCCTATTCTATAAAGAACGTTGGCGACCTCTGACGCGTCATGCCACAAATATACAGGAACTACAATTTATCGCCGGATCCGAACTGCACTATTTGAGAGGCTTTACTTTTACATGCAAGATATTTGAGACCAAATTTGAAAGGTCTATAAATCAAAATAACCTATAATCAAGAATTTTCCAAATGATTGTTTCTCCTGGAATGAAGGATCATTTACAACTGATTATTTTCATATATAGACCCTATACTCTTCAAATGTTGTCTCAAGTATCTTACATCACATAATACATTTTAAATATCCCGCGTATTCGTGGGTATTAGTTGGTGCACTGAATAATACAAAATAATACATATTAATTCTATTCGTGCTAGTTTTTTTGGAGCTGTGCAAATGTAGTTAGATAGAAGATTTTTGGCACCAACTTCAAAAGTACCAGTACCAATAGAATTAATTATTTTATATTTTTCAGTGTACCAACTAAGTAATAAAGTCTATCTAATTTTTGGTAAAAAATATTTACATTTCATATTTTCTGGACAAGACGCTTTACGGCTAGTCATCTAACTATGTATAAGATCAGTAGGTAACAAATTTCAACTTGTCTGGCTCACTAATTTAGAAGAAATGACAGATGAACAGACGAAGACCAGAGTTATCAAAAAAGATTTCTTTTATCGGATGTACGGAAATAAAAAGGTAAATAACAGAATAAAGTTATTATTTTTTTAATTTCAATAAAATCTTCAAGATCTAACTACCTAGAAATTTACGAAGGTTTCAACTTGGAAACCTTTAGATTGCTTGAAAAATCTCCAATTTCAAAGATGCTAGAGATTTAAGATTTACTTTGTCTGAATAACCCAAGTGGACCTGAGAGAACTGAAAACATGATTTAAAACATGCATCCTGACACATCACATGTCACAAGTTTTATGCCGCCAGCTATAAGCATTTATATCATTAAATTTATTGTGATTTATTAAATCAAATTTTAAATATATAGATTTAAACACCTATACAATCTACGACTCTACAGATTTCAAATCTCTCTGACTAAAAATAATGAAAACTGTGTCTCCTGCATATGACAAAACTTCTCATTTATACATTTATAGTGTTTAAGCTTTTGACAAATTAAATAATATTGGCCCAAGAACAGTTCTTTGAGGAACATCTAACTTCAAAGATCCAGATAAAAAAGGCAGAAACCGAAACCTAGAAACCCCGCAATTATATCAAAATTTGGAATGATCACAAGACTCGACCGTATGATTTTTGTAACTTTAGAAGAAAATTTGCGTTATGAACCTCGTGAAGTTGGACACACCAGGATGTTTTAAACTTGGTCCCAATTGTCATGTTTTCAAACTTCCACAAACAAGATCAAACGTTCAGCCATAATCAATCCATGACGAAGTATTCAGTAGTCTACATAAATAATATCTTCTTGTTCACTTCAATATGTGTTCATCTGATAAATCTGTATTATATTGAGACAACCAAAAATCATGATACAATAAAATGCACCCAAACGAACAGGATGCATATATTATATTCAAAAAAATAAAATAGAATGGAATCGTACGATGGAATTTTTGAAGTACATTTCCTTCATCAATAACAAATGACTGGCAAGTTGACTTTCACTATCATGGAAATTTTTAAATAGCTTTGTTTATTATTTATACGAAGGGAAAATCCAATGGTCTATTATACTAACAGCTATTAACACGTGATTAATGCAAAGTCCATTCAATACGGCATCATGCCTAATTGAATTTTAATTGAAATACTCTTAAAATTAGCTACCTCTTGTGATTAATTTTTAGATCAACAGCTGTTTAAACATTCATTGTTTATGTTAATAATCGAATAAATTAGATAACTATTAACTTTGCATATCATGAAATTAAATCTAAATACCTGTGTTTATTAGTATAATACTTTATGTGTACGTTAATGCAACGAAATTTACAATTAGTTTATAAAGTTCAATCTATACACGGTGTTCACCGAAGCGTCTGCGGAGCTTTACGCGGATACGGTTAATGTTAATTCTTTAAGTAACCCTATCTGATTTTAAAAGGTCTATAACAAGAAAACATTTTCTTGTATATACGGTCTGTCCAAATAGTCACAATCCAGAACAACTTTGTTTTTGCTTATGGAACATGTACAACTATGTTCATTATGCGAATTTAAGCCTGTTTCCATCAGTTGTCGAGTTATTAATTTTTATCGAAAATTTTTGACAGATAACTATCCTAATTTGAAGATTTATATCTTTTGACTTTGAGAAGATAAGGTAATAATATTTTGAGGAAATCAAGTCATAATATTGGAGATTGTATTGCACTTGCAAAATTTTATTTAGGTTATAAGGGGCCTTTTCAAAAAATAAATATGTAATAGTTTCATATAAACATAAATAAGTCATTTTTTTTCAAATGGGATTATATGGATTTTACTACGCCAATGAAAAGACCGTTAAAATTTACAAAGGAATGACGAAAAAAATTACAGTATCACAATAAAATTAATAGATATATTAAAGATTTCTTTAATTTTCATCTAAAAGTCATGATCGGGTTAGCCTTGACGTTATTGCATGTTATACATGGAACTATTATCATCATTGGAACGATGGAAGAATATTAAGTAATTTGAAAAATTTTACAAAATTATTAATTAGTCCAGCACTAGCCCAGTTACAAAATACTATCCGTCTTTCCAAATCAACCTCTCTACTGCTGCTGTTTCATTAAATGATAGTCATGATATATGCAAAAAGACGAATTGAATATTAAATGTTTATTGAATTTAAAAATTAAAATATTACTTGTTCTTTTTGAGCACTCTTCTTGCAGACGAGTATATTATATCGTGCTCTCTTCCATACCATCGCAGACCCTCATGAGGGTGCTCCTGGACGGTTAAAAGAATGTCTACCTGCTTCTCTTCATTTATTTGGGGATTTTGCTGATTTCTCTTACTTTAAGATACTGAACCTGAGTCACTAAATCTATTTATTAATCGGCGAAAAGACTTTGGTTCTGGTGTCTATCTGGAAAGCGTGCCGCGTATGCTCAAGATGACAGTAAAACATTTTGATAATTCTTACCTAGCACGAAAGTCATATATCTGAGTCCTTCAGCACTGAAATTCGTTTTTAATCAGAGAAAATTTTGGACAACTTAATATTTTACCAGCCCTTACATTTGAATATAAGACAGCTAATAATTCGACCGACAAAAATTTTACTTAAACTGATACCTATTCCAGGGCAAACGCGATCATGACTTTTAGCTTAAAATTAAGGAAATCTTCAATATCTATTAATTTTATTTTTACACTGTAATTTTGTTTGGTCATTCCTATGTGAATTTTAACGGTCTTTCCATTGGCGTAGTAAAAAACATACAATCCCATTTGAAAAAAATGCCTTATGATGTTTATATGAAACTATTACATATTTATTTTTTGAAGAGGCCTCGTATAATTTAAGTGCAATACAATCATCAATATTATGACTTGATTTTGTCAGAATATTATTACTTTATCTTTTCAAGGTCAAAAGATATAAATCTTCAAATTAGGGTAGTTATTTGTCAAAAGTTTTCGAAAAAAATGTATAACTCGAAAACTGATGGAAATAGGCTTAAAGTCACACAATGAACATAATATTTGGACAGACCCTGTATAAACGAAAATAATTTCTTGTTATAGACCTTTTAAAATCAGATAGGGTTACTTAAAGGATTTTTTACATAACTTCAACCGTATCCGCGTAAAGCTCGCAGACGCTTCGGTGGAACACCCTGTACATCTATACATAAAATTGAAACAGGCCGATGTCTGTACATTATAGATATTTAAGAAAAACTAATATGGGAGGTGTTTATTAGAGCAACAGAAGCCAAAACGACCATTTTTAGATTCTTTGACTGTCTGTCGGTAGCTATGTTTTTACGCGTATCTCGCAAAAACTACTGAATGGAATTGAATAGAGTTTTCACCGATATATTAATGCCTGTCTTTCAGAATGTTTGTACACGCATAGCTCAAAACCTACTACATTCCATGTATGGAATTGAATGCAATTTTCACCGATGTAATGCTAGAGGTCTAACTGAAAACATACTATTTCTACGGCGTTAGTCTGTATGTTTGTGCAAGCATCAAGAAAAAACTACCACATCGAATTGAATGCAGTTTTATAAGCACACGAAGTCGCGGGCCAAAGCTAGTATATAATAAAATTGTAACAGGCCGATGTCTCTACATTAAAGATATTTAAGAAAGACTAATATTGGGGTCTTTATTAGAGCAACAGAAGCCAAAACATTTTATAGAAATTTTGTCTGTCTGTCTATAGGTCTGTACGCGCATCACGTAAAAACTACCGCATGGAATTGAATACAGTTTTCCTCGCGCACGAAGTCGCGGGCAAAAACTAGTATTAAATAAAACTTGACAACTTTGGTACAAGAAAATTAATCTGCACATGGCAACATAATAATGGATCAAATGAAATTAGTCTGTCGAGAAAACTGAGCTGAAGTTAACTATACTATACACCTGTACATATGTACACATACAGGGTGTCCCGGAAAGAAATTGATAATCTTTAAATGGCTTGTCGCAGAACCTACGACCGTTTTAAGAAAAATTACAAAAATAAACATCCCAAGTAGCAAAAGAGATATAATTTTCTTAAGTTTTTTTAAAATTTATTTCACATTTGGTCATTAATGGCAATAATTCAATTGAATATATGAATAAATCGAGGAATAAATTATACCATTTTGAAATCTGCTTCACACTTATTTTTTTACAACAATTGCTTAGGTTTCCATAGATTTTTTCAAATAGAGAAGAAAGAGAAGAAACTTATTCAATTTTATTTTTATTATATATTTTTACTGCTTATTTACCTATCGGTACAGTTAACGTGACGTATAATATTACGAAAAACAGGCGAAATTATATCGCGTGTACCAGAACCTAAAATTAGATAAAAAATCATATTTCGGGTGCTAATTGGGATATATATTTTTTCATTTTTATTTGAATCATCAAAAGCTCTGTTACAATCCATTTTAACGTTTATCTATTTATTCACACCCTGTATATCCACATACAGATAAATACGTGCCCCACGTGCCCGATTCTACTCAATAGCATTGTTAGTACTGTTAGTACACTATTCCCTGAATAATATGTATGTTACAATATCTACAGCCAACAATTAACGACTATCTGAAGGTCGGGATTCTTGAATTGGACGGAGGATGGACAGAAAATAAACCATATCACTTGTGGAGTCCCACAAGGTTTATTGATTGGCCCATGCCTTTGGATTCTCATTTACAAACTGTTGAAGATGACATCGTATGTGCGTATATGCGTATGATGCAGCAGTAATAGTACTTGGAGGAAGTAGAACTGTGCTATGAGACGATTTCCATAACTACTAGATAGTTGTGATCGGTTGGTCAGGATCTGGCAAGTGAAAAAAATATTATTGATCAGTAGCAAGAAGCAAAAACAGACCATTAGCCTCAAAATAAGTGAACATGAGATCATCTCAAAGCCGTCACTGAAGTATCTGAAGATCACGAAAGAGAGATTGAAATAAACAAATGAATTTGTGGCAGTGGTAAGACTTACTTCAAATAACACAGGACCACGTCAGATTAAAGTAAAAGGTTTATTTGTTCATGATTAACTTTTGATCGGTCGATATCGTCACTGGCATCGATCATTCCATTTTCAATAATCTCTGCGGTCAAACAACTTGTCATATGCTCTGTATACTTCAGTCTGTAATATTGAGAAGTGAGACAAAAGTGCCTTTACACAAAGGTATACTATTGAAATTACCTTCATAAATAATGTAACTAATTAATATGCAATTGATTGACTAACGCAAATTCCATAAATTATATTAACCTATAAAACAAACATCAAATATTTAGGTTATTAAGTTACTTTGTTCGATAAATTCATTCATCTACTATATTATAGGTAGGTATATATATATATATATCTTTTGCATGTGCAAATAAATGCTGACGTATTGAAATTCCATTCAAATTTAATGGAACTTAAAAATTCAAATACACTAAAAAGTTCATTCGAATACAAACAGCGGTCGTGACAAATAGGAAGCGCTGATACGATTTGATCTATAACCACCAGTTAGCATAGGCGTACGCCTGTTGTTACTAGAAGGTTTCTTTTCTCACCGAAACTATATTGGGAAAACATGTTTTATATAAAATACAAAGCTAATGGTCCCAAAACCTGCGATATGAAGATCTTAAGAATAATCAGAGTGGACAGATTTTTTTTGTGGATAATAAACATAACTGTTATGCCAAAAGGTTACAGGAAATTAAATATCGTTAAGACGAGTTTGTTTGGTAGAAAGAAAGCAAAAGCTTTTATTAAATTATCAATATCGACTTCTACATAGTCTTATCATGATCAGGAGAATTCCTTTGTTCTGATGTAAATATTATTTATGTGTCTCATGCCATGAACTGGAAGTGACGTCATACATTATCATGTGGGTAACATTGGCAGTTCTTGATCTATGACAGTAATTCACAGTATTTTTATACTACGGATGCATGGGGTATACATTTTTGCTTGATTTATAAGAACAAAAAAAAAGTAACGCCGAAAGAACTTCACCGAAATATTAAAACATTTGGTTTTTGAACTAAATTTTATTGTGACATTGGATCAGTGTTAAATTTGGCATGCAGAGAGATGTCTCCGATCTAGGTATGAATAAGAAATTTCAAGTTTCTAGCCTCTATGGAGCTTGGGAAATTTCTGAAACCCACCTTTGCCACTTAACCGAAAATAATAAATAAATAAGTAAGTAAATAAAAAAGAATATTTAAAAAATCCTATCTAAATTTGATATAGACAAAGAAGCATCTGCGTGAGTTACAAGAAAACTGCTTAGGCTCAACCTCGGGCTCAACGCAAATGATAATATTTTTTAAATATCTGGAATTTTTTTTTCATGTGGTTATTTTCAACACTTCAATATCGCAGTGTGATCCCGTTTATATAATTTTATTTTATTTTAATACATATATTATTCATTGAATGATCTTATATTCATATATGTACATATTATTTTATATTTATGGAAACATCTCAAGATATCAAGTTGCAAATCGAGTTTTACATATATGTAGGCACATGCTAATGCCTAGATCGAGATACAAATAATATTACAGATGGTCTAAACAAAGGGTTCTGAAAATAGGTAGATAGAAGACTTTTGGCACCATAATGCCTGTTCCAAGAAAATAATATGTCTTTATTATACTATGCCTAAGAGTAGTTGTTATATTTTTTTTCAATTGATTGACGTAATCACGTTTGGCATTGTTATAATGCATTGACACAGGGACATGGACTTCGCATTCCCTATCTAGCTAATAAGTGGAAAATGGCAAAACGAGTGTGAAAGAGACAGAATAATAATTGCAGGGACAGTAGTTTATGTCCGTGCAATAGTTGTCTCTACTCAAAGAACAATGAGAACAGTTAATTTTGCAAGGAAATCGCGCAGACCATATTTCTACGTCAATGTTGTAGCTACAGTTCTAGGTTATGAAATATGACAGCTGCAATTATTATGAAATCTACTAATATAAATTTATAGTGAACGTTGTCAAACTCTGAACTCTACTTGTATGATACGTTAATTTGAAAAAAATAATGATTTAAGGTGTCTGTATTGGTTCTATGTTTGACTGACAACTGAGTCAGAGCGTGCGTTAAGTCATTTTCTGAATAGTTAGCTACTTTACTTACTAGTGGGCTAGAATGAGACGTTATTGTAGGTATCAAGGTTGTGGATATTGAACACTGTCGTCACCAAAGTTGAATTTTAATGGCAGGTCAAGCAAACAAATATATTGAAGCATCATTTGTCAAATAATGTAGTTGAGTCGTTTAAATTCCTTACATTTTCAATATTTACACCTGGACCAGGATTACCAAACGACAAGTTGAATACAATTATTGAGACTTGATTATTTTCTGTTACAAATTCATTTTAAGCCACCTTTCATCCTAAAAATCTCCGACAATGTTGTAATGCGCTAAAAACTCAGTAAACTTTATGCATGCATCAACAATTTCATTTGATGTTGTTGAGAGTGTGGCAACGATGATTTTTAGCCTTTAATCCTGCCACACGATCATTTTAATTAGTGTTAGTGGGTATAAACGGGACCTTTGTGCGAATAGAAACGATGTTGGCGGCATTTCATCTCATCAAAGTCGATATGTAGTGGGTAATTTAGCCCCTCTTTTTTATTATTCTCTAGCAACGCTTTACCATTTTTCATTGACGGCAAAAAATGTATGCCATAAAGAAGAGGGCTTTACAAAATGTGAGCCGTCAAATACAGACTAGCATACCTATCTTACGTTTTACTAGTTTATTTTTCAAGTGGTTATGCATGACAGAACATCGATTATGTCCACAAATATTTCATTTTTGACCGACTTCTCAAACGGAAGAGGTATACGATTCGACCGTAAACGTATTCTTATTTTGTTTTCATTTGAAAGAGAGGGTCTGAGAAATGGTCCCAGAACAAAAAAAAAGAATTCAATCTAACATTTTCTGTCCTCCAAAAACAGCCCCCAAAGGAGGTGGAGTGGGCATATTTTTCTAAAATCAAAAATCCGAGAAGACAAAATTAATTTAAGTCAATTTTTAAATTGAGCGTTTTTCAAATTTGACGGCTTCTGAGTTACACAAGTCTGAAAAATATGATTGCCGCTATGTTTTGAAAAAAAAAATAAAACAACTACGGCCGACTTTATTAATTGTTGCACAAAAAAAAATAATATGAAGTCTACTCGTTCTGCCCATTTTGAAGTTGGTGCCAATAATATTCTTTCCATCACTGCGCTACTTCAAAGTTACCAGCACCAGTAGAATTAACAATATTTTGTACTTCTAGTGCACCAAGTAACAAGTAACAAAGTCGGTCCTAGTTTTTGTTTATCTTTTTATAAATATCGTTTTTCATCACAAGTTTCAAAAAGACAATAAATTATTATTTATTGGACTGAATCTGTTCTTTTCGAACAATTGACGGAACATTATAACTAAAACGGAGTAAAAGAATAATATTAACAATAAAGTAAAATGTAAGCAAATTATCAAATTTATATAATTTTGCTAATAAGCTAATAAAAAAATGACAAAAAAATATCCAAATACATAAATCACCATAATCTGGCGATCAGTAATGTAAGAGAGACAATAAAATGACATTAACATTGTTCAATTAGTTTAAATTATAGTATTTAGAAAGATAATTATGGTTTCACAGTAAAATACATTTCAAGATTGTAATGATATGTTTTTTCAACACGTATAAATTAGGATAATAATAGGATACAAAAGCACAAACAAGTGAATCGAATATCAGTAATCGGTGAGCTATCAAAATTCAAAGGTTCAAACCACAGTATAGGTAAACACAATAGTCCAAAGTCCAAATCAAGCCATTCCTTGATGTGACCCGCCTTTGCCGCCGTTGTGTGCCATATCCACAGTACCCTGTAGTCCAAGTCAACGGCGGCCGCCTTAGATAATAGTTTCGGAGTATCATTTTTACGGTCGTTTGTTTGTCAAAGGCCACTGTGATTTCGTCAGAGGAAACAGCGAATTCGTGTCTCCCGTTTATGGTACGGGAGACACGGCGGCAAAGGCTGATCACATCAAGAAATGGCTTGAGCTGGACTACTACTGTGTTTAACTATACTGTGGCCGTACCATAAACGGGGAGACACGAAATCGGCTAGCCTTTGACAAACCATCGTCTTCGCTTTTATAATTTGCGACCGCAAAAAATGATGCTCCAAAACTATCATCTAAGACGCCGCCGTTCAGTTCAGTTCAAACCCACTAACGCTGTAGGATTAAGTCCTACAAGCATATTGCTCCCGTTCCCGCGTTGATGTGTTTGAACCTTAATACATATGAGTAAAATGTAGTAATACTTATAATAATACAGCTCACACGCGGTCAATATACAAGCTGAATTACGTAGACCGTGGATTAGAACTTCTCCAAGTTACAAGCGGATTAGAGACTTGATTTTAGTGCGCTGTACAGGGTATGCCAAAAATCGGTACCAATTTTCTTATTTGAAACAAAAATTTACATTTTTTCAGATGGTTTCATATAAGTGGTGGAGCTAAAGGTAAATAGAAGGCTTTTGGACCTCTATAAACATGACAAACCCAACTCATCAGTATTGAATTTGAACGCTTTTAAAATCATATTTTTCGTTTCACAATCATTTTATGAAAAATATACCTTCTAGTTAAGGTGTAAACATTCATATTAATATAAAAGATATTAAATATATTAGTTATAGTTTCCAAGAAAAGGGTGATGATAGACGGGTCATTTGTAGCTTGACTTTGAGAACATGCTACCTTAGCTTAGAGTAGGATGTTGACTATGCGAAAAGCGATGTCCATAAAATTAGCAGAGCAAGGTCAGCAGATCACGAGTTTCATAAGATCATAATTAAAGGCTAATTAGATACTAATTAAGTGCGCAAACCGCGATTTAAATGCTTTTCAACTTTTTCCGGAAATAAAGATCTGCTAACTTTAAAGTTAGCAGATCATAGCCGATAATCGTAGTATACTCATCGGAATCATTGTAAAACCTAATTATTAATTAAAGGCTCATTAAATGTTATAAGAAAAAGTGTAAAACAAAAAAAAAATCGGACAAAGTTTGAGCTCAGCAGTTCAAGGCCAGAAATCATAGTAGGTATACAGATTGGGATAGTTATAAAATCTAATTATTAAATAAATGCTTAATTGGTAATTAAAGGCTTATTAAATTCTCGGAGAAAAAATCAAAAATATTTTGAATTTTTTTTTCTCATCTTCAGAGAATTTTTGTAGTTCTTGAAGCTAAATGCATTATTATTGTTTAAAAAATAAACTGATAAAGATATTTTCATATGCTACTTTTGTTTACCAGTAATTATTAAAAAAAACTCAGAAAACCCCACGTTTCAACGATCCCGATTTGTATACCTACTATAATTTTTCCGGCCTTGATCTGCTGAATTCAAACGTTGTCAAAAAAAAAATAAGAAAAAAAATGTTTTTCGTATTTTTTACTTTTCCGTAATGCATTTAATGAGCCTTTAATTACTAATAAGTTTTTACAACGATCCCGATCCGCTGTCCATCCGTCCTTCAACAGGCAGAATGTCTAAATAGTAATTAATAAAAAAGAACTAATGTTAAAAATAATGGGGGTGCCTCATACAAAAACGTGTTCTTTTTCTTGTTCTTGACAATCACAGAATGTCTTGAAAAGTACTTGATACTTAGGTAGAAACATTAAATTTTCAAAAAGTAAGTAAGTATTGCTGCTATAATAACAACTTATGAAAATATAATGGTAAAAATTGAAGGCGGTCCCCATATAAATAAACTTTTGTTTTTGCTCGATCGCAATAATGACTGTATCTTTTGAACTGTAATTTGTAGACAGTTTTTATAAGATGGTACAGAATCCTTCTTATGCGAGTCCAACGCGCACTTTGAATCCTTTTTAATAGAAGAAAATTCATGATTCAGAGTTTATTAATCCTGCTTTGAAATAAAGAACATGTTTTTTATAGTAAACAAGTTAACAATAACAAAAACTCACCAAATCAATGAATAAATAAGCCATTAATTGTAAAAGAAATACAACAAACAGCTGGATGAGCTTTGTCGCGAATATAAATCAGCAATAGAATTAATTTATCAGCATCCCCCATTATCGAAAAGCCATTATACACCGTATAGTCGTAATAATAACAGGCCACTTTGAACAGAATCGTTTTATGTTGACTCAAAGTTGAAATGAGTAGACAAATACATGGGAATGCGATAATAAAATTAATACCTACTGTAACAGCGAATACTTGTTTAGTGCTTGTTAGTTTTCTCAAATCTAGTGAATAATATAAGAGACATTAGCATTTTTTATCGTTTGACATAGAAATCGAAAGTGAATAAATAAATAAGTGAAATATAACTTTGGTTTTAGTTAGTGTATGTTTTTTTATAAACTATTCCTATACAACAAGAAAAGTAGATAAGTTGTCGATATCAACCTTCTTGATCTGAGAAAATACTGGGTGTTGGTGTATGGTGGTGCTTTATCTTGTATGTAAACAATTTATACTTTGAACTGTCACATGAATAAAATGAAAATGCATATAATATTCCAAGAACTTACATTTGTATTTTATTCCACACAAGAAGAATCACCCAAATCCATGGGAAATACCTATACTCTATTACCAAAACAGCGTGCAGAGAGGCAGAGTCCTCCCAAACGAGGGTGGCAACGATTTTTCTATATGAATCAGGGATTATTGTTTCAAGTAATATGAATTAATGGGCCAATAAGCAGCGGAGTGTCAAACACGTTTACAGAATGTTATTTGGTGCGATTTTCATATATGGAAAATATTGTATACTCCCAAGCTGCAACTATTTCGGGTTGATATTCTTTTAAATAAGAGTTAAAACTTCCATATTAATTATTAAATCCTGTTAAATAGGTATATTCTGTATTAATTATTAAACATTATTAAATATGGAAAATAATATATGTATCTGGTCTATATCAAAGAATATTTTTAAACAGATCTTTTGAAACATCAATGACCTTCGTCATATTTAGTTGTATTGGAATGATTAAATGTTGCTGGATTGAATTTCGATAAACATGCTTTTCTCGCCTTATATGATTGCTTCCTATTCAAATAAGCAATGTAATTACGTCTTCAGTTGGGGACTTTATCCATGTTTGTAGGTTATGTGTCGTATTTAATTTTGACGTTACTTGTTAACACCGACATATGAGATGATGGGCGGAGGGTCTCCTAATAATAATATATACTTATGATCCATCTTTCCAGTATCTGAGCACGAGATAGACACAAAAAATGAAATTATCTGACCTCCGCCGTGCTATCCGACACGCAGTCTACTAGTTACTTACATACTATGTCTATGCTTGTTTATATCAAACCAATCACAATACAAGTTAGTTTATATATGTTAAACGAGACTAAAAATGATCATAATCTATGAGGTAATTATAGCTGATTCTATCAGTTTCGATGTAACAACGTTGGAAATTTAAGTCATATCAATTCACCTGTGACGTAATATTGTGAAGCTATTCTCAAGTAAGTAAACCTTATTTTCCATTTTCTTTACCTGTTCAGGTCCCGTGAATTTTTTGCCTTCCCTGACGAGATTGGCCAGCCAAAATGTCCGCCTATAGAGATTGAGAATGAGACAGAGCGTCGTATCGGCGACCTCTTCCACACCGTAGCCCGGTACATTGCACACAGCTATTCCTAATTCCCCGGCCGCTTTGACATCAATGTTGTCGACACCGCTGCCAATACGCACAATGATGCGCAACGTCTTGAACTTCTCCAGGTCCTCCTTGGTGAGAATAATAGTGTGCCACATTAACGCACCCACAGCCTCGTTCAGTACTTTTTCGTGTATTTCGCTGGTGCTTTGTGCATCGCAAAATGCTACCGTCGCCACATCTTTGAGTATGGGCATTTCAATGGAACAGTCTCTGCCATCTAGAAGGGCTACCAACGGTCGCGTCTGCATCGGACCGTTGGAGATGGGACCACGCGATTCGAACCTAGGCCTTTTTGGCATCATTTTGCGCTTGTCCATTGATGTTGATGAACCGAGTTAGGACAAAACACGGCACCACCACCGTTAGAGAACGCTAGGGCCGCACATGCACCTTCTTAACCTCGCCCCCACCCCGCACTCACGCACCTACACCAAAAAAAAATGATGCACACCACACGTGCTTTCTTCGTTTAGGATGTACACTCAACGCACACTGATGATGTTGAAACACCAAACAGCAAACACTGAGTAGTGGAAGATGCCAGCTCGGAATTGGTCCTCTGCCACCTACCGCGCGACGTTTACCCTTAGGTTACGCTTCGCGGCTGGAAGTTAGCTCCATTGTCAGACATGAAGGCCACCTGCAACAAAAAAAAAATTCAATCAATCTAATAAAAAAAATATATTTACATTCTATACTAAGGCGGAATCGCATGGCACGCCAGCCATCAGATCTGAAAATTCTATGCAACCGTTTCAGACAACCTTCTTTGAAAGGATGGAATGTGGCCAGGGTGGTTAATGTTTCTCCGGTCATGAGATCCCGCCTTATATTGCTAACTGAGGCTAATCTGACTGTACAGCTTCATCTGTTTAAAAAGAATAACTGCAAAATGAGTTTTTTTAGCTATCTATTCTTTGGTCAAGTTTAACGTGTGTATTTGTCTGTATGTTGACGCAAATTAGCTTCCTCCAAACGGATTACTTAATTTTGATTTACACTTTTATGTTTGACAGGTCTCATGCTCGAGAGTGTTTTTAACTATTTTTTCTTTGAGACATCGCAGCTCACAAACGAATGAGCTGATTTTGATGGTTTTTTATTGGAAAGTGACTTGATCGGGAGCATTCTCATTGTTTTTTGTAGGGAGTTTTTTAATCTAATATTTTATTTAATGTTGACTCAAGTTAATCTCTTAATATTTTTATAAAAAAATAAACTCGAAAATAAATAACTGCGGAGAAAGTTTATTCTTTTACTTGATAATCTTCTATTTCACATAGATATGTTTCAATAAGTAATATAGGTGAGTAATAAAATAGAAAAGGGTAATTAATATCAAACAAAACTTCTCTTATTAAAGTCAATACGTATATATAACCTGATAAAGTACAATTAATGAGCGGCTCGTTTGCCTTTGCCGTTATCTCTGTGTCCTCAAAGTTGGATAACGTGCTACTTAACTCCAAAGTCGACAATGAGCGGACGCAACTTCACACAAACTCCAGCCCTCCCCTCCTATTTCTCCATAAGCGGGCTGGCTGCTGAGCAAAACAAAGATAAATGTCGTTATGGATGTAATGAAGTTTCGTTAAAGAGTACACGCCATCACAGAGAGGACTCTTCTATCTCCATCTATGCGGGAGTTAACTCTCTGGAACTTCACTCTCTGCCACTTTCCATTACTCCTTCATCCTCACCCTTATAATTCTAACCCCTCCCCTCTCCCAACACACCACACAGTTCTTCAGCCGTAAACATGCAACAACCACCCTGGAGTTGTCGAGGAGTTTCCTCTCGGACACACAACTCCCGCAGTTAAACTAATTCAAACTACGCGGAATACGGGCGCTACGACGACTAAAACATCCAAAGTTACCAACTATTATTGCGCGATGTTTGGTTTCGACAAAGTTGCTAAATGTGTTTCGGAATATGGTAACTGGTAAACTCCCGCTCAGGGTGGGATATATAATGTGTTTAAAATATACAGGGTTATTCATGGTGGGTGGTTTATTAAACGTAATGTTCGTATTTCAGTTGTGAAAATTTGCAGTTGGGTCTTTATGAGAAAGATCTATCAAACTAAAACAGTAGCGACTTACAGTCACTTCCCTTTATACCGGAAATAGGTAGGTATTCACTTTCTTATTTCAAATGGGCTATTATACTTTTTTATTTAAAATTGCGATTATGCTTATTTTTTAAGGCAACTTTTATGACAAATAAATATTTTTTTAAACCGACTAAAACGGGATTAGATGATTAAATAAATAAAATCTACTTTAATGTAGTTTTTTCTCACGTAATAATAAAGTAAGATTTTTATGCTTAGGCTAGATAAAAACTCGGTAAAATGTGCAAGGTTGTCAAAAAGGTGGTTATCGATGTATATCTAAGCAGTTGCTTTAACTAAATTGTACATAAGTTGCTTGAGTTATTTGTGGAAATGGTAAAAACTGACACAAATTGCACTATTATTATATTATAAACAGATTAAGTTATATTTAATTAATACATTGAGTCAATCTTATTATTCCTCCTTGAAATAATTTAACACGTATTATTCCAAAATATTTTTCTATAACGGAATCTTGTTCAGCATATGCCAGAACTATTCAATACTAATTAAAACTATATCGAATATCGAACAATGTCGCAAAATGAGGAAAACAATGTTTTATCATTCTAAATTTTGTTCCATTCACTGTGCCAATTAGTTATCGAATCATCAAACCATTTGGGTTCCTATTATCATAGCTCATTACCTGAAATTGTTAGAAAGAACTTTATAATTAATCTGGAATTAATCAAAGCGGAATATTATAAGCTAAAGTTGTTTTTGCTTTTGTTAGCTTTTCGCTAAAATCAAAATACCTATCTCAAAAAGCATTGATTGAGATAGGGAATTCCTATAAAACGTGCCTTCAATAATAATAGTAGTCCTTTTGAAATAAGATAAAACTAGTAATACCTACGTCCGTTATGACATGACCGTCTCACAAAACCGCCACTCTAAACGTATAATAGGGCCGCTCACCGTGAATAATCCTGTATATACGTACATAGGTACATAATATATACGTATTGTATATTCCACTGCATTGGCGTGTATTGAAAGATGCACGAATGTGCAGCTACAAGAGTGAGAGAGAAGAGGAAGCAGACAATAAACTTCTTAATACTTGAAAGTTGGTTAGCTATGTAGTATGTAGTTTAAGAATCCCTGCAGATAGGAAGTCATGTATGTGTAGAGTATGGGAAGTTGAGTTTACACAAGGAATGAAATCACACTTTCGAGTTTGTTTTGTTCCAGCAAGTCATTATATTAATATTTAATCTATTGATTTTGATTATGACTCCAGAATAAATACAAAAATGATCAACTGGCGAAATTTTCTATTAAGAGAGAGAGAAAAAATAATCGAAATATAACTATTGTATACTCCAGCGCCGCCACTGACATTAGAATACTTGGAAATTTCACCATAATAGGGCAAATAGTTGCCACATTTGTACACAATCATGGCGTATACTTGGTTTTTTTATGTTATTGTTTAGTGCAATGGCGATCTATTTCTCTTATAATATTAATTTACAGTAAATGCATGCATAAAGAGCTAAAAATATTTCTAAATTTTGTTCAGTGGGTTCACAGTTGTGTCTGTGTTCGAGCGATATACATACTACTTTGAAACAACGATCTGAAATATGTGTGTATGTACCTAACTAATAATAAACTTTATTGTAAACATCTATTATTGTGTTGTGTATCAATAATATTTTTACAATAAATTGGACCGACGTTATTAGTTGGTACACTTTTGAGTGTAACAACATAAGTCACGAAAATCGTTGAATCGTTATCAAGTATTCTTTTTCAAATGAATAAAAAATCATCAAAATCGAAGAACGTTTGCAATAACACAGCGCGCGCACAAACCAAAAAAAAAAGTCCAATTGCGTCCTCTACCGTTTGAGTTCGTCGGTCAAAAAAAGAAAAAATCTGCACCTGTGATGTGAATCTTTAGAGAACATCAAATCCCAAAATACCCTCATATTCCCTGGAACACAACACCACATATACATATAATTCTAGGTTTTGTTGTGACCACAAATAACTCTTTCGGGCGTTAGTAGCACGCCCATGTACTGCGCCACAACTTAACGCCTACACATTCAGCAGAAACTCTGTAAATGGCCCTGATAAATTATTATCAACTCTCTTCGACCTGACCTTCAAAGTTGTTCCAAGTGCTTACGTTATTATTGCTGAGCTCACAATAATATCAAGCGATCAAAAAATATATCCTGAGATTGATATGAAGTTTGTTGTTATCATGTCTTTACTGAATTTGATACAAATTAAAATTAATTAGTGGTCAGTCATTTCATAAACGCATTTAGAATATTGGCTGCGTTCAGCTACAACATTGGGTGCGTTAAGACAACCGAATCGGCTTCATTGTTATTTACAAATATTAAGTATATGGGATATTTATGTACATTTTTTAAAGTTTGTTTATTCTATAAATAGTTTAAAACGAAGTTTGGGGAAACAAATTACCTGCTTTCACGGAAATTTAAAATGCAATTACACCAATTAAAATGTATATATATATATATATATATATATATATATATATATATATATATATATATATATATATATATATATATATATATATATATATATATACATGTAATTCCTCCTATATCCCAGAATAATGAGACAAGTTTTGAATTTGCATCAATTTGTTCTTTTAGGAGCATTCAGAACAAGACTATACAAATGATTGAGGCGAAATAAAATTGAGAAATAAAGAACACTCTTCAACATTCACTAGCAATAAACATGTTTATTTTAAGCATACCTCTAAATAAGCATGCTCAAAGCAAACATTTGTACATATACATTGATAAAAGCATGCTCTCTGTTAAAACGGAAATAAATATTAAGTGCTTCCAGCAAAGTATGGCACACATGGTACTGCCAAGTAGCAGTTGTTCATTAGTGGCATGCTTTCGTGCTAGTAATGCGTATGTGTGTCAGTAGCTTTGCCCCAATATCGCCCAATAAAATATTTATGCTCCTAAAAAAATGAAAAGTGATGTATCAATACTGAATAATTTCAGACGATTCACGTAAAGACCTGATCTTAAATTTCATGATGCATTGGGCAGGATATTTATTATCTTGAATTGCTCGATAAATATTTGAATGAGGAAGGAAAAAGCTTGGCCTTTTTCGAATTTTGGATATCCTCCCCTCCGACAATTCGCAGATATCGAGTTGCCTCTCCTTTGTCTCCAGCCGTCAAAGCAGTTTAGACGATCGGTTGTCAAACGTTGATTAACGACGTAATGGAGTTGACACGTAGTTTGGGTGTGGGTGTAAGGAGGATGCAAAGGGTAATATAAGAAGAGAGCGAGAGGGTGACAATGGAAAAGGAGAGTTTCCTTGGCAAGGTTCACCTAAATAGGTTGATTGATTGGGTTTTGGCCTTGAGGTGTTTGTACATGGTTACTCGTAGGCGGTAGGATCCTATGCACATAACATACAGTAATTAATTATATAGCTGTGAGTTGGGAAGCAAATATTCCAGAGCCAACAATCATGTCTATTTTAATCATGTAATGGGCTCGAACGTTATCCGTTTTACCAAAACAGATGATCTAAAATTAGAACATTTCCGTTTATAGCGCAAAATGTATTAGTATTTAACAGGTGTATTAAAACTTCACGAACTTTCACATTTTTGTGTAGCCGGCTACCCTCAAATGAAATTTTCATTCATTGGTTTGTCCGTTCGTCTATCTGTGCCAAGACTATCTCGGAAACGGACCTATTTTATTGCTTTCTTTTTGTTTTTTTATGGTACAGATGATATCACATACTTGTGGCACCACATGGGCCCTATGCTTGCAACAGTTAGTACCTATACAAAAACTAAAATGGGGCTTTGCTAAATACGATAGCCCAAAAACGGCTTTAAAGATTTTGATGTCCAAAATATTCTCCTAGAAGACCTTGACCAAATGCTATAAGGCGAATCTCCGACAAAAAGCAAAAGAAAATTAATGTCGAAATGAAATGATATTGTTTACTTCTTATTCATTTTCTGGTTCATTTTGAGAGAAAAAATCTAATGAGTATGTCTATTCTTGCTAGACTCATGATGCTAAAAAAAGCTGATGGCCCAGATAAATTATGAAAGTAGAAAACAATCCCATTACGAGTAACAGATTTGAATCAAAGATATTTTATCTTTTGAGCAATTAAATTATGAGCGAGATACTTTTCGGAATAGACTGAATTTATTATTAAATTTTTAATCCCTCTATTCCATAGTAATTATTCATGGATAAGACACTCGATTCTGAAACAGGGAAAACTAATTAGAAATTCGCCCGGCTCGGTTTCTTCGTTCTTCGACAGTATCTTTTTTTTCATCCCCTCCACCACGATGACGAAGACTTACGCAAAGAGTTATGATGGCAATTATACGAGCGAAGAAAATGGAAAAGTTTGTGTGTTGAGTCTTCTTATTAAAAGACGACCGAACTTTTCCTCGAATGGAAAAGTTGAAATGATTTAAGTTTCGGCTTTTGTAACATCTATTATGGATGTATATATTCCTCAGTATTTCTCATCTACAGGTTATATATATATATATATATATATATATATATATATATATATATATATATATATATATATATATATATATATATATATATATATATATATATATATATATATATATATATATATATATATATATATATATATATATATATATATATATATATATATATATATATATATATATATATATATATATATATATATATATATATATATATATATATATATATATATATATATATATATATATATATATATATATATATATATAAAGGGATAGAGGGCCGGCCTCCCTTTTCCACAAAGATGCTAACTTTATAAATTTATAATTAGATTACTTTCGCTTCGGTGTTGATAACTTTAAAACTCTTCCTTATATACTTGAAAATTAATATGACTGAAGTAAAAATTTTCGCAACAGATGATTTTTCAACCTACAAAAAAATCTTCACTGAGATGTTTATTTCGACTAATGCGTTGAATTCACTAAAATATATTAAATTTCTGGACCTCATTTCTTTTTGTATTTTTTAAGAAATATTTTTTACGAAAAACCGGAAATAGAAATTTTATAGATCTATTAGATAAAAAAAAATATTTTTAATGGTATTTGAGTAATAAGCACTTTTTGACGGCCGTCATTTGAGATTATTGGTTAGCTTCCCATCATCAAACTTGAAATATAACTTCACAGGCCTGATTTGTTCACCACATTGGGTCACGATATTATAGATTATTCATTCTGAAGTTTTGATTAAATTATTGGCATCGAATGAATCGAGTCCGAAGTCAATATCATAATTGGTTCTCAAGATATTGGTTCATGTTTGACTGACAAATAAATCAGAGAATGTGTAAAGAAAATTAAATTTTGTGATAGTCCAGTAAAGAAAATCATAATTCTGATGTAAGTATGATTAAATGAGACAACTTTTTCCTCAAAAATGTATCTTCTAATGTAGGTAGGTTAAAAATTTTGATTCACAAGTTTGAGAATAAATAAATATACTCTCCAAGTAATAATAATCTTCTGCTGTTCCACAATCCACTATCGATTATGTTGTGATCCTGGTTCGCCCGCAGAGTCGTTCTCCTCTTCTATCCCATTTTGGAGGATGGTTGGCTTCGGTGAAGTTTCTCTACTTCGTAGAGAGTATGTCGCGCTGTTGTTTGCTTGCTCATCACCGTCTGTGGCTTTGATTTACATCATAACGACGATTATAACCCAGCAGGAACTAGGATGATGACGACAACGCGATGGGGACTCGGGAGGAAAAGGGATAGTTCAGCAGCAGACAACTTACTGAAGAGGAAGAGAGAGAGAAAGCTAGACAGGCAAAGTAACGAAGGGCTGAGGGGGCTCGGGGAGATTAAATGAAGAGTGTTCACAGGCAGAGAGGAGATTATTCCTCTAACTAAACAATCGATTTAGAGACAATATGAGGGCTCAGATATTGTGAGATAAGCTTATATATTATACATACATATTATGGGAATTTCAGTCGATATAAAGGGGAGTAGAAGGGTTGTGTAGATAATTTAGCAATAATATTCATTAGTATAGCCCTTCAAAGAAGTAGAGCCTGGATAGACATAGCCTGTCTATTGGGATATTTCAAATAGACGTAGATTAACTAGTCGTGACACATCTTATTTAATATGATAAAGAACGAAATTAATTTCTTGTCATGTTTGTACTTCGTATTTATTTTTTATGTAAACGTCATTTCCAAGCCAATCAAAATTCAAGTTCTTGATATTATTTTCATTAATGTTGATATTTTGAAGGATGAACTGATTTTTACCATTAAAAAATACCAGCCATAACCTATATGAATACCTATTACCCATAGACATATAAGATTTGATAGGCTGCGCGTCCCCCAATAATAATATGGGCCATCAATTCAGTAACTAGTGACTTCTACAGCACGTGCTAGATAAATAAAAAAAATAATAATAAACAGGACTCATTAGAAGTGAAATTGCCGGACCACCGTCGTAATATGGCAGGGGGTTAACCTGTAACTGGCGCAGGTTAACCCCCTGAAGATGCCAACCTTGTTGGCGAAACAATTGTCGGGTTTGACAATATAAAGTGTTGGTGTTTAATTTTATTTCGCCCAAGGGAATCGACAAGCCATGTATTTCCATTTTAACACTAATTTATTTATTTGTTTGTTTATTACCGCTTGCCAATTTCTAGTAGTCGTCAAATACAATTAGTTAATTACTTTTACTGTTTTTACATTATATTGTTATTATATAGTAATTAGTATAATAAAAAATGGAATAAAGTCAATGAATATGTTCTAGAGCAGTAAGCTTTATGGTCTGGTGTGATAATGAACATAAAAAACAAGTGTAATTTTTAAGAAAATAATTAAATACAGTTTTTATTATAAATAATTTTTTTTATAGAAAAAGCTGCCAAAGAGTTTAACTGCTTTTTACCACTTCATTTTAACTATATCTTACTTAAAATAATGAAACATGCACAAAGACATATTCAAAGAATATTACTGGCGATGTTGACGAAACGAATCAAAAATCTGTCTCTATGGTGTAGATAGAGCTTAAGGATCCTACACACTTGCAGGCGGCCTCTCCGGCGGCCTGCACAGATATGGACTGCACAGGCCATCTGATCCATACGCTTTTTCTTCAGTTCTTTCCGAAAATAATTGCGTTAACTTTTTTAAACCACAGTGTCTTTAATTGCAGAATCGTCAATTTCACGCATTTTTTTTATTAAAATTTCATATGCCGTTTGCTTTTTATGGTTAAATCATCAGAGAACTGAAGGATCGGCCTGGGTTACCATCCAGACTATAGTCCATCTGAGAATGGTGTAGAGTAATAAATTATGATAATGAAGGGATCTCTATTGTATTCTGCCATATAAGCGTTATAATACAATAGAGATCCCTTCATTATCATAATTTATTACTCTACACCATTCTGAAATGGAGTATAGCAGTTTTTGCAAGTCTGTGCAGGAAAATATCAAGCAAAGGCAAATATCAATCATCTGGCCAACTGCACAGGCAACCTCTATCGTATATACACTCTCAGTTTTGGCCTGTGCATTCCATAACTGTGTAGGCCTCTTGCAAGTGTGGGCCCTATAGAAGTTTATGGGGACTGTTCCATGAAGATGCGTAGTTCCAGTGACCAAATCCATAGCTTTTCTTTGCATAGATGTAATTATGAGTCTCTATGTAACCATTTTAAAATCAAGATTTCTCATATTACTCTATACTGTATAATATTATTTCATTTTTTTGGATCAGTATTAAACTTGACAGGCAGTGAGATGCCTCCGATCTAGGTATGAATATGAGATTTCAAATATTTATCCCATATGGGACATTATCCACATGACTGAAATTAATACAAATTATTCAATAATTATAAAATACCTCTTGGATGGGTTGTATTTTGGAAGATTTTAAAAGAATAAGAATAATTTTCTATTGAGAAGTAAAAAGCAACATTATTTGAGACAAAAAAAAAATAAATATATAAAAATATCATTTTGAAAATCTACATATCGAGATCGAGGCAATAAGGCCCGTGATTTATAAGACTATAAAGACGATAGTGACAGGAGAAAAAGCCTTTCATTGAGGAACTAATATTTTTAGAAAAGTACATACGCATTCAATTTAAAATGATTCAAACCTGAGTACTACAAAAATATTTTATACCTGTGCTTTATTTTATACAGTAATAACATTACAAAAGTTTCAAAACAAAAACCTCATATTGATGGAATTTTTCAAACAATTCCGACCGCAAAAGTATTATTTTTTTCCATCTCGGTTTTGTAACCGAGAGTGCGCTCTCTAAATTGAAATATTTATTCCATCCTCCATCTAGATGGAACTGGTGAAATCAATTCGGAAGCGCCTAAATTAATTAAAAGTCTAGGAAGTAATCAGTATCGGTTAGCCAGCTTTATCTATCGACTGGTAGTAGTCAGACTAGACCAGTTCTGTCGATAAAGCGGAAAATCGATTAGGTGGTATAACACGATAAAGTTGGATTGGTTTTTCTTGAAGGTATTTATTAATTAGTTCTGAGCCGAATATTATAAATTCGAAAGTTTGTTCGTTGAGTTTTCACGTAAAGCGTTCAACCATGGTTGAGGAATTTAGGTATAGAGATCAGAAATAGGTTATAGGTTATTTGATCTATCATAAAATTTATTTGAAACATACAGAGTTTACTTTCAAGTAATTTAATTGATATTTCTACATCACATGAATGATAACAATATCTGTTAGGATTCTGGTTTAAAAAATATATTAAATTGTATTTATTAACGAGTTATGTTTCATAAAATTGCGTGTTTCCCGGATGAAACAGGTTTAGATATTATCGTTATTCCTTGCGAAGCGAATTGTTCATAATCGAAATAACTCAAGGATATTATTTTATATGTAAAAGTTTGATCATGTGCACACGAAAAGGGTTCAGTACTTGAATTTTGGCTTAAGTTTTCTTGTAACCTTTAAGTAGTTTGTTTCGACATAGGGGGAACGTTATTATTTCTTCTTTTTCCTTAGCCCATAGTATCTTCAAACTCCTTCATTTTTAATTTTGAAATAAAAACATCTAACTCAACGACCCTATGATATTTTTTCTTTCAATTTGATCCACAAAATTAACCTCTACAATCAGAATTTGCTTAATATTTTCAAACCTCACTGAATATAAGTAAGTGTACGTTCAACAGTTTTAATGAAAAAAACTCAAACACTTTAGAAAATATTTTTTTACAAAAGATCGAACTCAAATTCTTAGTTGAGGAACTGAAAAAATCAAAATAAAGTTAATTCCATTGGTGTACTTTCGAAGTTCGTGCTATAAATCTTATATTTACTCACAACTGCACCACCCCTAAAATGTGAACAACGAACCCAATCGAAGGAGGTATACAAAATTCGACTGTCTGCTTTTTTTTGTTCGTTGTATGTACAGTAAATATTCTTCGATTTTGATGATTTTTGATTCATTTTAAAGAGAAGACTTGAGGAATGGTCCCATATTCATAACGACTCCAATCCGAAATCTCATTCTCTTGAAAATCTAAAATCTGAGACGGCAGAATTAAAGATAAGACAATGTTTGGATAATATTAAATTGAAAATTTTATCACAGGAGTTACGGTTTTCGAGTTACAGCAATGTTAAAATCTGAAATATGTGTATTTCCGCTATGTGGAGGACGGCCAAATTAAAGACCACATTATTTGTAGCAAAATTTAAATTGACTTTTTTGTCAATACAGTGGCAAAGTCTAAAATATGCGTATTTCCTCGACAATGTTTTTATTAGATCTCTGAATAATAAGCACAAGCAAAGAATGTACATGTGTAATTGGTTGATATAATAAGTACTATCTTCTTTGGTATAAGTCAACGTTCAACGATTTTCGTGACTAGTGATACACTCTCACGGATTTATTTGTTGGTGCACTCAACAATACAAAATAATATTAATTCTATTAGTGCTGGTACTTGTGAAGTTGGTGGCAAGAGTTAACTACAAATAAAAATTACCAGTACCAATAGAACTTATTATTTTGTAATTTTCAGTGAACCAACAATTTTTTGTAACAGAGTATTCTCAATATGCTCCTGTCACTATTCAGTCCATCTCACGAGGTCAATAACTAAGGAAAACATATATTTGGACTGACTATAACAGCACGTCAGATGTAGATTCTTTTATCTCTATCAAACAAATTTCTATCTTAATAGTTTTGCATCATCAACGACAAATCAGACAAATCTAGTAACGCAAACAACAGAGATTTGTTTGTTATGCTAAATTCGCGCCAAGAGAGTTTTGCGAGTTGCAAAATAGAAGCGCCGCACCGCGACGCAACGATTGAAAGTTTGTTGGAAATTTCGCTAATATCTCATAAACTATATATATATATATATACAATGTAAACAGAAAACAAGAACAACGACAACAACAAAAACAAGTCGACAATTTAATTTCGTGGGTGCTGCTGGAGGAAAAGAGCGAGACAGCCAACAGCAGCATTATCATCGCCTTCACCTGAATTCATTACAACACAACACATACTGACTCACTCACACCCATCCCTATTCAACCCTTACCAAACCCTTTCAGCTCCCAGAAACTTTCCATATATATCCCTGAAAACGCGCGGCGTTTGTACGCAACATAAACAAAGTTATGCTAAACTTCGTTCATACATTATTCAGTTATATATAAATATATACATACATATAGGGAAGTTCCATGATATTCCACGTTGTCTCCTAAATATACCGTTTGAAATAATGGGAATCTCTCTCTCCGGACAGGATTATTAGCTGGATAATTTAGTTGTCAGTATAGTTTTCTTCACCTCAATTACATAATATTATAATAGTCGAAGATCCGAATTAGAAGCGACCTTCATCCATCTTTTTATCGAATATAATAATATAAATAAGTAAAATATCACGAATGGGTTGCCTAAAAACAGTGGCGGCTCCTCAGAGGAGGCAGGGGAGGCCGGGCCTCCTCTACAATATAAGGCAAATTCATATTTTTGATGCAGTAGCAAATCAAATCTAAAACGTTTTATATAAGTTATATTTTATACGATATATTAAATAAAAAATTCAAGATCGTCATATTTCAAACGAAAATAGCATGTCTGCATATTAACTGAAACCCTATCATGGACACCACTAAATGAGCGCCACCGCATTTCAGTATACGCAGCGTAAAAATTATACCTAGACGTCCAACGTGCGTCCAACCGACAACATTTCGAGCAGAGGAGGCTGAAAATTATTAGCCTCCGTTCAAAATGTACAGATCTTATTGCAGCGTGACCTTGGATTTGGTGGTTGTCGATTTTAGCGTATGAATTTTTACGGACTCAGGGGAGTCTGGCTTCCACTCGACACGCCCACTTTGCATCGTCCGTCGATCATTGTCGGAGTTATTCGCATATCACACGGTTAACAGTAAACTAGTCATAGTATTTCGAATTTCTGGTACCGCGTATTTTATTTAGGATTTCGGCCTTGCTTGAATGGTAAATGTGAGAACTAAGTGAACTAACTGAATTTATTGTCGCTAGATAGTATCTATCTATATCTATACTATACTATACTATAAATAAAATCGTAGTGTCTGTAATATCAAAATAACAGGTTTTAGGTACCTATAAATGTCACTAATAACAAAACCAAATTTTTTATAATTTTTGTCTATCTGTCTGTTTGTTTCGGCTAATCTCCGTTGAATCAATTCCGACGGGATTTTCACTGGCAGGTAGCTAATATTATAAGGAGTAACTTTGTAATAAATGTTTTTATTTTAGAAAAAAATATGTATGATGTTTGTTAATTGAACATGTATATCATTTGATTATTTTATTAGAATATTTAACAGGCGATCGAAAATGAGTATTCTAAATGAGAATTTCATACATTATTGGCTTCTATTGATGATCTTTAGTAGATTAATTTTTATTGAATACCTCCAGACCACCACAAAAAATGTAAGGCGCCATAGCAATACCTCCAGGGGTGGTGTGGAAAATGCAAGTTGTATTCTTCTAGTAATTTTGTAGAGTTGGCCTCCTCTGCAATAAATGTCACGAGCCGCCACTGCCTAAAAATATGTTCCCATTTATGATGAATTCCAAATATAATAATATATTTTTTCTGTGACATCTTATTTCTGTTGACAGGTGACAAAGTATCACTTTTTATAAAATTACTTTTTTCCAACTGAAAAAAAGTGAGCACTTTTTTCCGGGTATATATAAACATAAATATAGCGATTTAGCTGGCAATAATTTTTGTGACGCTACTTGGCTGCTTCTGCTAACTCCAGTGAAGTCAGAGAAAACCAAAAAATCAGACATGTTTAAAAAACAGACAACCACGAACTTGGCAATTTTTAAATCAAATCACTGAATCAAATTAACAGATATTTGACTACTTTAACTTCAAAGGTTTCCTTAGTAACGCAGGTCTGATTGTCGCTATAAGTACAACAGCTTACAAGTTTAAAACTTCAAATTTCACTTCGATAATTTTGTGACTTTAATATATTGTAACATTTTTTCATCGTTTTCCCCGCTATCGGTTTATTGTCTGCCTCAACTTTGCGTCGGTCGACAACACAACCTCGAGCTAAAATCTAATACTTTTTTCCCTTGTATAACAAATAACAATACGTTTATTATTTCAACAGAAGCGTTGGGCGCAGCCCCTATGCTGCTTCCTATTCTATCGCACTGTATTTTTATAAAACAATTTTTAAATTTCAAAGCTTGGCAACCCTGATTTATGAACGATTTTTTGCAAGCAACCTTATACTACCGTATTCGCAATAAAATTATCTTTATTTTTGTGTATCGTTTATTGGGCAAACACATGAGTACAAGTTAATAATGCCGATTTACCTGTTTATACCTGGCAATCCAAAAGCCATTAATTCGATTCGAAGATCAGTTGATTCTAGCAATCGCAGTATTTCGTTGCAGTAATTCTATTATCTCTAAGGGTGTTTCCCCGCATAGTAGTTCTTTACAGCACTATTAGATCGCCTTATTTTGTAGAGAGGGGAGTAATCATCATATAAATAACAGAATTTTTAATTGAACTATGTATATTTGCAGATGAACACTTATTTGTTGCAGGAAAAAATATTTAGAAGCCATTTCCTCGACCACTTTGAACGCTGAATACTTTTCAAACGTTTTATTTGTATCTTTTTCTTTACAAGTCAAGATGCAAAAATGGATCAGTGTAGTATATCCTTCATGGCCTATACCACAAAACTGCGCAAAATTAAATGCAAAACTGCACCATGAGGACGCTCTGTTTTTTGCGTTTTTATTTCGATTTAAGACTGCGCCAACAAAAAAGTCTTCAGAACGTAGTGTCTGGACTGCACTTTACTGAAAACACAGTCGAAATTCATGCTCCATTGTAATACGGGATAATCAGAAATATTTGTAACGCGCATCGCATCGGTGATACTGTATTTCATACTGTTAAATTCAAAGCAATGATGATGTATTTATCTAATAGTGACCTCTGATAAGATATGAGTTTATAGCGAATGCAAAAAAAATTTACTGAAATATTTAGAAATTCTGGTAGGTCATTTACAGCGACATTGAGAACATAGTACTTCTCAGACTTCGAACAAAAAATTATCGTAGTTTGCATTCGTGCGACTTTTCCTTACGAAAAGAAAAATACTGTGAACAATTAAATTCGGTTCAATAATTTACTCAAAGAGTTTATTAGCAAGGCATTGAAAAAATCATACAAGACTAGTACACACATTCCAACACTGTAGACATGAAGTCTTTGTAGCTTCATTTGAGACATATTTGTTGTGAATAAATGGTGAGAACATCAAAATCAACAGAGGATTCTTAGGTATGACCGCTAAACCTACAACTACCAACTATTCTTTTATATCATTATTTTTTTTGTTTACAAGATATTATTTTTATGGAATTTACGGGTTCTCTCTTAACTGAATGATGAAGAATCACCCAGTACAATAAAGTCTAAAGATAACAGCTTTTATTTGTCCAACATCATTAGGATGCTTCCATCGACAGAGAAAAGTATCATGCGATTAAGAGTTTTCAGTAAAGATACGAGGACGCAGAAGAAGCGAACAAGTAAGTAAGAACCGATCGTAATTTACGTGGACCGAAGAAGAAAGTTCATCCTCGTCCTCGTCGACTATAAACTTTGGTGAACGAGTTCAAATTTTCTCCGTCGTTGCGATGCACGGTAACGCGAGAGAAAGGGAGACAGAGAAGAAAAGCGATATTTCCCGGATAAAATCTACCGAGGAAGGAGAAGAGGAACAAAACGAAAAAAGTATTCCGTTAATTAAACTATATCTAACGGAGAGAGATTAAAGTTTAGGCAGCGAATTCGGAGGCGAAGCGTCGTCGTCCTCCACCTCTTAAAGAAACAATACGAGGCAGCAGGGGAATATAATATTCAGGAGAAAGGGTGATGGTACACTGGAAGAATAATTATACCCTTCATTGACGGTGGAACGGAAAGCTCAAATGGGGGTTTTTGATTATCAATGATAAAAAATTAAAAATGGTAGCGTCTTTATTGACTATATTTGTTACAATCCACTTGACAATAAAGAATGGAACTTTAGTCGTTGGTCTTTTTCTATTTTTTTTAATGTCCGCGTCTCTTGCATTGTAAGCGTGCTCCGATTTTATTTTATTTTTTATTTGACAGAGGAATATTGAAAATTGATCCCATTGAAAAAAAATCAATATTAAGACATTCCCTTCACCTCTAAAACTTCCCCCAAAGGGGGTAGTGGAGGCAATTTTTCCCGAAAATTGAAAATCCGAGACAGCATAATTAAAGAAAATTCCATATCCGGAGCACGTTTAAATTGGACATTTTTTAAAATTATCATAGGTTTCCGCGTTACTGTCTCAAATATGTGTTTCAGCTATGTGGAGGGGGCAATTTTTTTCCAAAATCAAAAATTCGAAATGACCAGATTAAAGAAGAGATCAATCCATCAATATTTGATTTAAAAAAAACATAGGTTTTCAATTTACAGCCGTGGTTAACTCAAATATGTGTATTCCCGCGATGTTTTGAAATCTTTGAATAAGTATTAGAAATGCATTGTTTTCTTTGGTGAACGCTGAATGATTTTGATGACTAATGTTACTCTCCAAAAGTGTGAAATTAATATTTTTTTACAACAAACTGGACCGACGTTATTAGTTGGTGCACTGTAAAATACAAAGTAATATCTATTCTATTGGTGCAGGTACTCTTGAAGTTGGTGCCAAAAGTTTTCAAGCTAACTGCAACTGTACAACTAAAGTACCAGCATCCACATAATTAATATTATTTTGTATTTTTTGAAAGTACATATTTGGGTCCTTTCTTCTTCTTCAAATGCCGTAACCTATACCATAAACATAAAGGCACATTCCTGTATGTGTACAGAAACACAGATAACAAACCTAGCTAAGAAGAATAATGTGAGATTTAGTAAATACACAGCTTCTTTCTTATGATTAATAAGAACATGACGTTACAGTCGACTGTGTTAAGGTATTCTGTATAATTCTCACATATGTAAAAATTTAAAAGTATCACTACTTTCTTATCGGAGATTGCAACGACGGATAGTGTCTGCTTTGTCTTTCACTAATAGTTTGCAAAGAAGTGAGGGTCACCCTATCTATTTTCTGGTCCAACTACACAAGCATATCTATTCTTGCCAATGGGTAATATGTTACATATAAATCTTCCATAGATTCTATTCTATAGTAATGAAGTGTAACTGCAACAAAAAAAAACAGCACTATCTGAGCCCTTAATTGCCGAAGCACATCTATTACAAGAGCTCCTCTATTCTCCTGCAACACCGTGAAACTTTCATATCGATAGATCCTTAATGGCATTTGCCCCGAAATCTCTACTAATACCGAGCAAAATGGTATATATACAGTATTACAAGTGCTACTCCCGTTTTCAGTAGAAAATTACAGCCAACTTCTCGGTAACCGTCTTCCCTTCTCTCATCACTGCACCGCATTTCTCCACCTTACTTACTCACTAGTCGCTTCATCTCCAACCCCTTTTTCCAGAGTTGTATGTACGTACCCTACCCCTACGACATTCTCACGACGACGGGCTAAGTTTGTTCGTGAACTAAAGTTGTTACAAAAGTGTAAGTTTATATACTTTATGGTACAAGTTAGTACGCGCGAGTTAGAGAAAAGTAAGACAGAGAGAAAGGTATATAAGGTTTTATGGAAAAGTCGCGCGAGCGGCAACCAACGGTCGATGCTCGTTTGGAAAGTTTTTTCGTAGGGAAAACTTTGTCACGACTGGCAACAAAACTTTTTGTGCGCTTTTGGGAGTTGGCCGGGAATTTTCTCTCTTATACTAGGTTTATAGTTGCCAATAGTATGATTCAGTGTTTTCGGACGATGTTATTTTCTGGTATCCAGGGAATTTTAAATTGTTCAAGAATCGATGAATGCCGGAGAAGAAAAAAATCTCAAAAGATATAAGAATAAAATCTTTTATAGAAACAAAAAAGGTAACAGTACGGTAAGGTGTAGAAAATACTAATCGCTCTATTAGAAGGAATCCTGAGTTACAAACAAATATCAGAAGTAATAAATAGAGAATTCAAAGGTAAGAATTTTAAAAAAATGTATCTGATGAATTAAAAACGATTCTAGATCACACACAATAGCCACATTTTAATTTTCACGTATGAGTATTTCACGATACTTAGTCAAATTTAAGTACTTGAATAAACATTTTATCAAGGAATTTGATTGAAAAAAATGCAATTGACATTCTAACCAGGGACAGCAAGGTTTAGAGTTAGACTCTCTATACTACTCTAAGAATATTTTATCCTATGATGATCTTTTACAAATCCCTTAGTTTTGAAGTTATCTAATCTATAATATATATAAAATATTTTTAGTTTACATGTGGACAAAGTATTAAAATATATTTCTCTATTTTCTCTTATACGAACCGTATACCTATTTGAAGTTTTACTTTCCATAAGTACATCGAGACTCCTGCGAGAACTCGTGTAACTCACAAGTTTGCACATATTCCGGATCTGGCCTCTTCCCGAGTAGAAATTAGTTTTGTCTCCTTTCAAAGGGTTTTTGAGAACACATGGTGAATCTAGAGATAACGCCAACTTTCTTGTACGAGCTTGTTCGCAAGAGTTTGGCAGAAACTATCGTGAATAAAGCTGTGAAACATTATTAGATAAAGAATTGGCGATAGCGATTCTTGACATCTATAGATTTCGATACTGGCTACAGATACCTCACACATTCAGTGAGAAACACAAGAAGTAGGTATAAATCATGTCATTTTTAAAATATGAAGCTATTACTCTGTTAACAAATACAAGTTTTTCTGGATCACCGAATCTCTATCCCAATCTTTGGTAGAAACAAAATTATTATCAAACTCCAGTTGGCTATATAAATGTGTGCGAGCTACCCCAATCAATATCATGCCTAGTTATTATAGAGCACAAATTTAACAGAATCGTTATCATCCCCAATGTCCTGCTTCAACTAGTGGTGGCCTGTTAAGTGGACGTTCTGATATTCCCCAACAATATCGCGCAACCTTGTCGCCCTATACCCTTTGCCTACCACCAAGATAACGACGTCGTTCTATAGAAATTCAAATACAATATAATCGACACTCTTACAGTTACTACAAGTAGCTAGAGTTCACAACACCTGGCTGAAGATTCTCGTCTGAACTGAGAGCTACTGCGAAATTAGTCGCGTTTTCTCAGATGCGTGTCTATTATTAACTATCGCTCAGGTACCAAACCAAGCATTGTTATGAGCTGAACGGGCGATAGACACGCTCATCCGCTCATGCTTTTCCATGGGATTGATGGATTGATAATATAGAGAAGAGACTAGTCTAGCTCTACTCTTATATTATGTAAATATCTCGGCAGTTCCACCATTTATTGCTGAACTATAATAACAAATGTAGAGAGACAACTAAATGAGGAATAAGGGCAAAAATAATGCTAAGGTTAGTTAAATCTACATCGTATATATGTTAAGTGACAAGAAATCTACCGCAGCAAGATCGTGTTTCAACCCGTCCTGTAGTTTTTATATCGTTTAGCTTTTAATTTCCTAAATTCGTTGATTCTTTTAGCATTAATTAATATATTTTTGGGTAATTTCTCGCTCAAATAATAAACAGTGCGTTCATAAAGTATGGAAACACTTCAATAACTACTAAATATAGAGAAAAAGCTTTGTCAGGTCCATTTTTAATTTTTATTTTCTTATTTTATATGCAAACAGCATCATTTTATCCCCTCCACTTTCCAAGTTATGACGTCATCGTTAATTTTTTAAATGGGAATGCCATAATTTTATATTATAAATGGAAAACTGGCAATTTTCTGTATTCAAAAATACCAAATACACGGGTATTAACTTAAAAAAAATAATTAAATACAGGGAGCTAAAAAAGTGAAAGTAAAAATATATTTTTATTTCCTGCTTTCAATTTTATACACATTATGCATAAAAACAAGTATGCGATTGAATCGTAATCCTTAGCAACAATTAATAAGTTCCTAGTTACCACAGCATATTAATATTATTGTTATTATTGAAAATTGAAGGCAACAAATGAAAATATATTATTTTTTTAGCACCCTGTATTTCATATATTTTTATATTAATACCCATGTATTTGGTATTTTTGAGCTCAGAAAATTACCAGTTTGCCGTTTATAACATAAAATTATGGCCTTCCCATTTGAAAAAATTAAAGATGACGTCATAATTTGGAAGATGGAGGGGATAAAATGATGCTGTTTGCATTAAAAGATAGAAAATCAAAAATCGACCTGTCAGAGCTTTTTCTCTATATGTTAATATTTTAGAAGTTATTGAAGCGTTTCCATACTTTATGAACGCACTGTATAAACAAAAGCTGCTATTTTGTTAATTATAAAATTTGTGAAATTTAGACGTAATTGTTGATGAGTCTCCATAATTTTTTTTGTTATTTAGAAAATTTGTGAAGTTTCATTGTGACGTCATCATTGATAAGTATCTGCAAGATTGTGTTTTTACAAAATTGCATAATCAATTTATCTATATTTTGTTACGATAGGTATAAAACAATAGTAATGTTATAAAACAAAAAAAACCTGTGATTCAAAATCCAGTCAAATCAGAATTTACCTATCATATATTCAAAAACAACCTCGTCGGGGAATTTCTCCATCTGCTTCGCTGATTAAAGACAGAAGTACAACAGAAGCCCTATTAACATATAAACAACAATCACGTATACCATTTCATTATAATATATGCAATTTTATGACGATAGTTAAAGTTCAAGAGTAATTAAGCGAACGTTAAATTAAATGAGGTGTACAGTACGGGTAACCAGTTTTTTATTTCTTATTGAGGCAGCTTTATAATGAAAATGGCATTACATTTCAAACATAATAAAATGGCACTGCATTCTTTGTTCTTATAGTAAGTATATAACTTGAATATATGAGTGTACATGTACAGCTTTAATTAAAATAGCATCAATTCAAGATGGATAAAGTTCATCAAATATTCCATAATATACAGGGCGTTTCTAAATAGCATGTAAATTAATTACGGAAGGAGATAATTTTTGGCTTATTTCATGACTGAAACTTCATGCAAACATAAGTCCTCTACTATGAATGCTTCGTTACCGATATTTAGTGTGTTGTGATTTCACGATTTTTTGTAGGGTTCCGTACACCACATAAAAAAACGGAACCCTTATAAATTCACTTTTTGGCAGGATTATCTAAAATAAATATAATATCCCGATATAGGCACGATCAAAAAAATTGTTTAAAAGATTAGAATTAGAACTCATTTCTGGAGGGTTCCGTACAACAATGATTTAGGGGAAGTCATGAATCAATTGACAAGTAAATAAAGACATTTTCATAAATATTATAGTATGTATCATTATTTGTAAAATATTCTATAAAAAAAACTGTAAATAAAAATGCAAGTATTCCGTGATGACCAAGATGACAATTTGAAAAAATGAATCTTTGATTTTACATTATTCTCAACTACGTTTTTACGTTTATCAGAGTGATAATTTTAATTTCCTGCAACCTAGACATCAAGTTCTACCACCCCAATCATGTCCAGAGGTTTTTCTTTCCTATCTTCGGAGGTTAGGATTGGGAAAATCAGACGAAAGAAAAACGAGACACATTTTAGGTAGGCAACTATAAAAACAACCTTCTCAAAATCAAAATATCTTATAACTTTATATAGTATTCTGTTCAAAGTACTTAAATACGAGTAGTTTTTGAAAAACGTTCAATACCTAGTGGTCCCACCATTAAGCACCCTGTAGATAATATAAGCAAATTGGTGCAGATATTGTGGATCTGTGCCAATCGACGATACTATTAATAATTGTAATATCGATTTTAAAACAAAACAGTTTCAGAGTGTAATAAATAAACCCATCACACTTTGCCCATTTTAAAACTGTACCAATTATTGTTACGACCGGAAATAGGTCGATAAAGCTCAACCAGCTGAATATACAGTGACAGTAGTAGTAGTTGTTACCCCATTCTATGGCTATCAAATTTCATAGTGGCGGTTACGATGCGGGCTTTACAGAACCCATTACTGAACTCTAACATCTACTCTGTTATCTTTAAATGTTTCATGTTGACAGATGTTCACGAAATTCTTAAATTTTTGAAAATAGTGATGCAGACCCTCACAATTTACAATATTTACTAATTGATTGACAGGAAGATATCATAAAAGATCTTAGGCCAATAAAGCGATAATATCATCTGTGTTCCATACCCGGCCCTCGACAATAATTTCCAACTAGACGGTCAGCTTGATATGAATCACAATACAAGAATCATGCATCATAGCTTTAACTCTTACCGTGCAGATCTGCTGATTTGAGATTGAACCAGCCACGTAACAAAGCCACAGCCAACTCGAGATAACTGATAAAAACCTACTTAATTAAATAGTGGAATTAAAAACGCAGAATAATATTCAAGTCAATCAGTACTGGGTATTTTGAAATTATGCATTTGTAAGTAACTACAACACTTAAAGCACCAATTTCAAAAGGACCAGCACCAATAGAAATTATGTCATTTTATATTGAGCCTAGTTTGTCGCAAAAAACTTTCATTTCACCTTATTGATAGGTTCTGCAGTCCTGAGTATCTTTGAACGTTTACTTCATGCAAGATAAAACTTGAAATTTTCGAAAAAAATTGGCCCCTCCACCCATCTAGACTAAAGACTAAATAATGTTAAAGTAGAAAAATCGATCTCAATATTCTTACTTCAAATGAAAAAAAAAATCATCAAAATTGGAGAATTCCGTCAACATATATAGAACAGTAGACAAACAATCGAAATGTGTACCTCCTCCGTTCTCAGAAATTGGTCAAAAATAGAAATTGCAACGAGTAATTCCCTAAAGCTCAAATGGGTGACGGTTCGTTCCATCCAGCATCTTCTTCTTAGGTTAATGGCCCATGCTTCCTTATCGGCGCATTTGGCCAGCACTCCTTCGACTACTTGACGTAATCGAAGCTTCGTCCGTGTGGCTGAGGATTGTCTGGCTCTAAAACATACCTCCAGCCACTATACTTTTCAATTACTTCTTAATATTTCTAATAAAGGAATTTATTGCAATCCATGTGACAATGAAATTCCGGGATTTTGCGTTGATCCGAATATAACAGTCACTGTCACGCCCTTGAAGGTTATCCGTGAGGTGTTCCCCCTGTCTCCGCCAGACCACGCTACCACGAGCTTTTAACCTCCAAAGAATTTTTAGGAATCAATTTCTTCACAAAAGCAAACCCAGAACCACACTTAATTACCACGACGATTTCATCCACCAGTTTTATAATCGTCACGAAACCATTGTGAAAGTGTATAGGTATCAGCTTATGCGCATGTGCAGCTTTTACACAGTTTTTTGAACGATTCATGGATGCAATTATTCTTTCTACTTATGCCACGTACAAAAATGACAGAACGATCACAAAATTGGTTGCAACACCAGTGGAATCGTTCGTAAACGATAACATTTTGATTGGAACACGGAACACGCCGGAACAAACTTCTTGATCATATAATATCCCGATAACTGTTCCATATTTCGCAAATGGTCATTGCACGCCGTAACACATATGGCCGTAAAATCACAATTACTCACTATATATTTCGCCCTCATAGAGAATAAATAATAGGTGGTTATTATCGCTCGACATACAAAATAATGGCTTTTACACACCACAGAGCATATGAAAGGTGTTTAATTGCAGCAACCGAACTCGACGACTCACTTTTGGAGCATGTATTATAGAAAATACGTCACGAATGCGAATGGATATGTATGTTATAATATGGTTTATTGAAAAAAATCATACTTGTGTCGTAAATCCAAGCTCCCATTATCATTGATACCAATGGTGTGACATGAGCATGATCCTCTAAGCTAAATGTTAAATTATGTGAAAAGACTTGCGAATGCAGACCAAATATAATATTAATTCTATTGGTACTTGTAATTTTGAAATTGTGCAATAATTGTAGTTAAATAAAAGACTCTTCGCACCAACTTTACAAGTACCAGCACCAATAGAATTAACATTATTTTGTATTTTTCAGTGCACCAACTAATAAAATCGGTCAAATCTTTTGTACAAAATATTTACATATTTCGCATTTTAGAGAGGAACATTAGTCATGAAAATCGTTGAACGTTCATTAAAACTTGTACTTATCCTATTACCCACGTATATTCTTTGTACTTGTTATTATTCTAGATCTCAAAACATTGAGGCGGAAAAACGCATATTTCAGATTATACCACTGCTTTGACAACGTAACTATATGGAAAAAAATCAATTTAAATGTTGCTTCAAATAATCTGGTCTTTAATTCGGCCGTTTCAGATTTTACATTTTCGAAAAAAATTGCCCCTTCCACATAGCAGAAATACACATATTTCAGATTTAAACATCTTGAAAACCGTAACTCTTTTGAAAAGATGTTCAATTTAAACGTTTCCGTATATTGTCTTATCTTTAATTCTGCCGTCTCAGATTTTCGACAGAAATTATCCCTTCCTCCCCCTTCGAGAAAGGTTTTTCGAATTGTATACCTCCTCGGTTTGGGTTTGTCGGTAAAAAAGTAGGCTGAGTAGTACTGTACTGACCAACGCAATCACAAAAAAGTTCATATACACAAATAGTCTAAAATGCTTCGTTTCTGATAATTATGGCTTATCTATTGATATTTTAAATACAATACGACTATGTGTCCCTCCTTTTTTGTTCACCCTGTATAACAAGTAGATTGACCTTTTATATAAAAATTATTTAAGTCGCTCAATCAATAGTCCACGACAGCTGAACAAAAGAAGGGTTCCTTTTTTCTAGATTTTGATGATTCGAATAGGTACAAAAGAGGTTTGCTGAGAAATCCAACACGCCTGTATTCTTTAAATTTTCCTTTAAACGGGATATTAGAGTTTCATTCTTGTTCGGAAATCTAAAATTTAATTTCACAGAATTGAAGGAGATGAATGAACGTTTAAATTGAACATTCTTTAGAAACTTCAACAGTTTCAGGTTTCAGTGTTAGAGCCAATGGAACAGATTTGATACTTTTCGATAAACTAATAAATCATCAACTGTTTGTACAAATTAGAAAATACTTCATTGAAAGATGAAAATGATTGACGGATCAGTTATTGGTAGCATTTATAACAAAAACACCTTGTATATAGATTTTATTTATTAAAATTATTATTTTATTGATATTCAATATTTTTCTATGTCTATCTCAAATAGGGAAATATCCGGCAGTTGTCATACATACCAGTGACCCTAACTCATATACAGAATAATTTGTTACTAGTGGTCGCTCAGTGGTCAAAATTCGAACGTAATTCCCATTTTTTTTAATTCAAAGACAAAGATATAATAATTGCATGTAATTTTTGGGAATTTTGTTATAATACACAATGACAGTGACTTCACCATATAAACTTTTCCTATGTCAAATCTCGTACTCCTTCGTGCACGTTTTATGCTTTAAAAATCGTCTACAATCACGTATTAAAATATAGATGAGATGCTTGGATTCCTTGTTAAAAATTTCATAGTTATAAAAAGAAATGTTTTAAAATAAATTCAAAGGTCTTCGAACTTTGTTATTATTATGCAAAATGTATCTCTCTTCTATGGGGCATCTCTGCGGTAGTATTATGTTAGGACCAAAACTGCTGCATCACATGCTTATATAATTAGCAATAATTCATAGGCATATCGGAACACAACAACAATAAATCCTAATCGAAACCCACCTCAGCTCGTAGATCTTCCGTGGTAGAGAAAGGGATATAGCATTAAATAGCCAAAGTGCGCAGTGTGTTCTTAAGATTTACTGTTTTCACATGTCGTCCGTAAAACTAAAATCCACAGTAATTGCAATGAGAAATTTAAATCACATATTTATTACAACTATTAAAGAATAAAAGGAAATCAAGAATATCAATGGTTGATGCAAGCTGTTTCGTTCTCTCGTTTTCGGGTAGGTTAGGGAGCAATTGTAGAAGAAGTGTGTACGGTTGGGTCAGCAAAAAATTAACCATGCTTCATCAAATCAGATACGGTGAAAAATATATTTTTAATTATGCATCATTAAATAAAACAGTAACAACATCTTTAATTGTCTTAAAGCAAAGAACTATTTTGTTTTGTTATTCATCGACATACTTCAGGTGAATATTACTGATGACGCATAATCACTTTTATACGAATTCCTTTCGATTTGTTCATTTTCTCAAAATTTTGTGAACTACTGCAAAAAACAGCTGTATTGGTGGCTTCAATGAGAACTTTCTAGTAGATCTACACTTTAAATTAGATCGAAATGAGTGAAAATTCTATCTTAAGCGTACCGTTCTATAGGATGAACATCAATGAGGGAATAAATTGGCAGCCAGTGGAAAGTTGAATTACCTAAATATATTAACAAATTTCTTTTTTATTTTCTACTAGCTGTTACGCGCGGCTCCGTTCGCGTTACGTGTCAGTGAAAATCCATTTGTTTAGCTGTTAAGGAGATTCGCCGGAACAGACAAAAATCACAAAAATTGATTTTTTGTTATTAGTGACACATACACTTCCATATTCAATTAATTAAAACCTGTTATTTTGAAACAAAAAGCATACACTTCGATGTATAGATAAAAACAGCTTATGGTATGTCTCATAACATTATCTACCTGCCAATTACGGCGATTTGTCGGAACAGACAGACAAACATTTAAAAAATGTTGTTTTGTTATTAGTGACACATATACTTTCCATATGAAATTAGTTGAAATCTTTTATTTTGACATAACAGAAACTTTTATTTTTTAATATGTATCTATATAGATTTGACAAAAATATTACAAAATTCTTGATAGAAATTATATGAAATATAAAACAATATAAATATAAACAAATAAAAAAATTATGTTTTGTACCTGTAAATGCATATGAAAATCGTACGTTGGACTCGTGTGTCTAGACAAATAACAAAGATCGTATTCAATATCAGATTGGGGCGAATTTAGTTTTTCTTTGGTTATTAGTCTGTGGGTATTGCGCGTAGGGTGTTGATCTTGCGCCAGAGACGTGGAGGGTACAAAACAAAACTTAGCAATAAACTCGTAACAACTGTACAAAAGATAATCTTGGCAGATATACTTGATACTCAAAATGGGTAGTATGTTTTGGAAGAGTTGTTTATGTACAGGTACCTCTTACTACTCAGATTGTTTAGTTTCAATTGAACCATTACGTGAGCGTACATACATGTTAATAATGATAATAGAGAAAAAATAATAAACGCTGCACATTTTGTTATTTGACACTATAAACAAATATTTTATGTATTACGAAATTTCCGTATAATGAGTTTTTTGAGAGGATTTCTTATAGGGAAGTTCTACTTTATTTTGAAATGAAAATTGGACAGTCTGTTATGGTCGTTTTTGTAATAAATATATGCCGAATAGGTCATTTCGATGTTTTCATTTTTTTATAGTTCTTATCATAATAGAAATAGTACTACTAGGTCTTGACATTGGATCGATACTTTTAAGAAATATGATTATTTTCGAAAGCTCGGCTTAATCAAAAAAAAATTATAATACATGACTACATCTCCAACAAAAATCTCCTTTAACAAAAATATTGAATTGAGAATATTTCTACAAATATCTACTTACTTAATTATAAATAACAAATAAAATTCCCAATTTATAATATAGTTATTTACCGTGAGAATTCCTGATGCATTTGCTTGTTAATTACCTGTAACAGAAAAATAGATTATTTAGAAACAAAACAAACAACGAATAATCAATAACTTGCATAAACAACATTCTAGCGATAAAAAGTTTCAATCATATTATACTGAAGTATTATTTTGAATAATAATTCTGGTAGGTACTGCATTCATTAGAATGACTGTAAAAAATCTTGAAGAGTGCCATGGAATATGGGAGCATATATATCTCACTTTTTGGACCAGAAATATTCTATTGGACAACACTGATATATACAAATACAAATATACAAACTTGCACTGTAATGTTCATAACAAAAATTTTAAATGTTTATATGGCAATCCAAATATTACTGAACTGTATTTTACATCCCTTAATAACATTTAGAATTAGAAATGACAGTAGAGAATTAATAACTCCCGGGCTGTCTAGAAATAATTGTCAGTTTCACATCGTGTTGAGAACCGTTAGAAAATTCCGGTTGTAAGTTCTTAAAACATATAGAAAATGATGTAGATGTAAGCAAAGGTTGTCTAAATATTTTGTAATATACGTGATTTTTAATTGAATTGGTATTTAAATCTTTTCCAGTTAATTTTAGTTTCAATTAAAGTAGGCATCCTATTATTTAGTCTTTCAGATGAATGAACTTTTCAATATTTACAAAATTGTTTTTGAAGATCAATAGATTGGACTTGGAATTGAAGGGAAATTACACAAGATTTTATTTAATTGTATTGATTTTTTTAATAATAACACCATAAGTTATTCCTTATATCCAACATTAGCTACCTGCCAGTGAAAATCCCGTCGGAATTGGTTCAGCCGTTACGGAGATTAGCCGGAACAAATACAAAAATTAAAAAATTGTTGTATTGTTATTAGTGACATATACTTTCATATACAATTAGTTAAAACCTGTTATTTTCATATCCCAAACAGAAACAGGCGTGCAAATTAATTTATTATATGTGATTATTATTGCTGTCGTCGAATGTTGGTTCATTTAACTGGTCATCCGAACACACTTAATGTTTATGACATGAACTAACACTACCATCTGATTTAGGCGAAGACATGCTCTCATTTTTAATAGCCTGATCCCAATATTTCTTTTTGGGTGGCACGATATAAGCTCAACATATATTATAAATAATTAGAAATAAATTTGCGGTAAAATTTCGTTAGAGCTGTTTCAAGAACTCATTTTCTTCGTAACTTTTAACATAACCGAACCAGGAAATATTCCTGTTCAGCAGCTTAGGAATCGGCATTATATTATTCTGCAACTTTATCGAGCATCGTATAGGTTTTGAGAACTAGTCAGCGTCGAAACCGAAAAGCATTGAGGGAATGAACATTGTTGTATGGAATTGCGAAAATGGCAATAATGCCGCATGCTGCACAGCCAGCACACAGTAACTGTTAGTTTTATTTATGGCGCACCATTCGTTCTTGGTATGAACGTTATATTTGCGCATATATATACGAGTATACATATACATATATGAATGTGTGTGTTTGTATTTCATGAAAGAAGACATAAACCAACGCATTACAATGCCTGTATTCCTATTATTAATCATAAATAGAACGAATACTATATAGCGAAGTCGACGTCTGCGCAACCGTCTTTTTTCGATTTTTTTTAGTATGCGAAACTGTGAGTTATAAATCTGTTCTCTAGACGAAAGTTCACAAGAAATTGGGGGCAAGATATTTGTTTCAGCTACATTATTACGTTATTATGTTGTGATACATGGAATGCTGACAATTTTTTGTTCTCTCATTTCACAGCATAAAATCTGTACAGTATTCCAGCAAATAGGATTGAAAATTCCAATTATTTAATCGGTAAATCTCAATTATAAGATATCTAACGATAACGATATCTATGCAAAACATTATTTTATATTTCATATGTGTAAATCATTTATTTATAGACGCGGATTCACAATAACACTCGGGATATGTCGATAGTTTAGGAATAGTGCTTATAAATAGAGCAAATACAAATATGTATAATACGTACTTGTAAGATTAATAATATTGCGAACTAGTCGATTTCATATGCCAAAAAAATGCTGGGAGCAAAGTATCCATTCTAGTGCCAATGTGATAACAATTATAATTAGTAAATAATAAAAATATCTTTATTTGAAAATATTTGACGGGAAACGCCAACACTGGTTGGAGAAACATATACGCCGGTTTGTAATATATTTTCCTCATAGGTATCTACTACATGTCAATGAAACTCCTGTCAAAAATTGTTCAGCGCTTCAAGAGATTAGACAGACAGATAAATTAAAAAAAAGACTTGTTTTAGTTTTGTTTGTTTTCTGAAATCACAGACATAATTTTCCTTGTATAGTTTGTTTCACGAATGATGGCTATTGTGTGTAATAATTCACGATCTACGTACATAGGTACTTCTCATCGCATCTTATTATCATGAAATTCTCTACTACGTTTGTCGGTCTAAGCTACGACATCAGTATTTCAAAAATGAATACATTTAAATTTTATAACTCAAACTATAAATTTGTATTTTATGTTTCTGCATACTTAATTGTTTTGTATTTAAGCAACTGATATTTTTTTCTCACTAATTATATGAAATTCCTCGAAGTGTATAAAAAAATTGAAATACCATATTTTATCTCAAAATCATTAATCCACTGATTCACTCCCGTCAGTTGAATTGATCCGTTTCTCATGTTTTCATGACAGGCGCCATCATTTGTGAAACAAACTATCAGTGTGTTCCTAAATACAAAACATTAGCCTGGCCCTTAAATTATGTCAACAGTCAATGTCATATTTCTATAGTCCATATATCTGACAATTTTCGACGGCCATTTTAACCCTGTCCATGACCATGTTTTGAATTTTGGAACAGCCAGTATATGTATAATATAATATTTCAACGTCAACCTCTTTTGGTTATTCCCAAAAGCGTTATAGGCGAATCCAGCCAAGCGTTGGTCCTCTGCTGGTAAAAGTGCCAACTGAGAACAGATAGGTAATCGTTTGTTTACATTCGTATTTGTTAACATGTGAATTTCACTCATCATGCCAAAGAAAACTGTTTTTAATACAAATTGTGGTGTAATATAGTTGTCACAGCTGAAAAATAAGTACAGGACAATCCATTTTCATGGTTTTCCCAATAAAGGATTAGGATTTGTCTATACTAAGAACAATTTTGGAGTGGTCGAGAAAGTGAATAGAAGGTTAGCTAAGGAAACAGTTTTATTAAAGTAATTAACTCATTTATATTGTGTTCCTTAATGTATATATAATATCTACTATGTATTATGGCTCAAAATTTATTAGTAAAATTTGCGAAACATCTCATTTGGAGTGACTGTACTGCTTAATTGATTTTTGTTTGTAATAGAACTGTTTTCTCACATAAAAATACTTGCTCTTTTAAGGAAATACGATAAACATCTTATATTGTATTTCTTTAGATTTTGCTGTATTTTTTATGTATATTGATTCACTAATCTTTAAAATATATCTAGTGAATGCGGGAAAAAACACTTATTTTCAAACTGGTCGTTTATTATCATTTACACGGAAATATATAAACAAAACTGCAGATATGGCAAGTCATTTTAATTTTATTTATATCACCACCTATTATAGATTTTCAGTTAAGATAAACATAAAAACACTTATTGTACCTCCGCTTCCATGATACCAGCAATTACATCTGCAAGATAAGCAAAATTTACGTGTACATATTTGTTTCGCTTTGTAATTTTAATGAATGATTGTACTTAGTTTTCATTATTGAACCCTTATATTATAATTGGATTCGCCAACTATTTCATATAAATCTATGGACATATTTTGCTCTAGATTTTCAAAGTTCATGTGAAAAATTGTTATAATGAAATAAACGTAAAACGTGAAAACTTGTGAATTATAGGGGGTTTGGGAGCAACTTAAGCTACAGGTAAGCCACTGATTTTCATATCAGTTAGATTAGTTGGAATATTTAACCAGTTACTGAGTTAATGTGATTCAAAAAGCTTGTTACTAAATTATTTTCAACAGATACACAAAAACGACTGAGATAATGATTTATATACATACATATCAATAAATGTTCATTAACTTCTATTACAGGCTTGTAGTAGAAAACATAATTCTCTTAAAATTTGATTTCATTTTGAATAATTCAAAACAGACCAATTCAAATGGCGAAAATTATGCATCTCTACTAAATTGTAGCTATTTCACTTTCTAGAGCATGATATCTACCCTAATAAAATTATTATATATGAACCTTCCGCTTTATAATACTATGCAGAAGTTATACGATTCCACAAGCACTAAATGCCTTTGTGCGTGAGGGTCGCAAGAATTCACATTTCCCAATTAACTTGGCCTTCAATTCAAGAGAGAGAGAGACTTTGTGGAAGGAATATGGTACTATAGGAGATGGAAAAGGGATCCTTGCTCAAGGACTTACTACCATCTCCTCTCCGCCATTGCCACGAACTTCAGTAATTTATTTCGCTTAATTGTACTCGTCCGCTTAATGTTGTTATTTTAATTGGTTACAACACTAAGAGAGAGAGGAAAGATAAAAAGGAAAATATAGATAGAGAAAGTGTATAGGGCAAAAGGCTAGAGGAAGTTCTCTTGTTACTACAATTATTACTTTCTTTGATGAGAGAAACGTAATTAAAGCGGAACTTTGTGTTCCTTTTTCTGTTCTTGAATGATGAAAGTTCTCGACATAAGGTTGGTTTTAAGGAATTCATTTGTGTGTTAGATAAAGGGAAAAATGAGAAAAATTATACAAGACTGAGGGTTCTGTACCAAAGTAACAGAGCTGAACGTAAAATATATCAAGTTATTGATTCGAAAATTATTATAAATTGTAGTTTGATTCACGTAAAATATTGGGTGGAAGTAAATAAAATTATAGGGTATGCGGAATCGGGTATTAGAGGCAACACTTTCTTTTTACTTTCAAACTGAAAAATAGTAAAATACTGTTTCAAAATTTCTTGAATATATCCCAATATTATTAAACACTGTATAATAAACACATCCAGTCAGATCAAGATTAATTTCATACAATATTATAAGAGTTTATACTTTATTGCTTGTAAAAATACGGACCTGATAAATCGTGAATGGAGAAAATGCTGACGACGCCAAGGCGTCTCCAAGAGTTTCCATACATTATGTTTATATGAAAACAGAGCCAAAAAATTAGCCGAGAATGTCGGAAAAGAGCCAAAGTATTAGAGTCATTCAGCTTGTATGGGGCTTATCGCTTTGACTTTGATGTGACTTTGAACCAGAAAAAAACGCATTAATAATTCCCTTATCATCTTGGCAGGCGTGTCTGCAGATCTGGACTAAAGAAACTCAATACTTTTTATTTCACTATAGGCAGAAGACATTACTGGCAGCCCCTACCATTATTAAACTATTGTAGATACAAGATATGCACAAGTAAGTAAGTATTTACTGTATACTGTATGTATATAAATATACAATTAACTAAAAGAATGGATGCCATCTTCTAAGTCCACATTATGAACTTCTCAGAAGATTTACACTTCAAATTGGGTAAGGACAGTCAATGATACGTGAATAAAAATCAGGCATAAGTTCGAGTGGGATTCCTATCCCAAGCGTTATGTACTGAGGTGAAATTTAGAGTAGATTTGGAGATCATGTCAAAAATATCAAGAGCGACTATTGTAATCTTGTAAGTGATGAAAAATATTAAAAGACGAAAAGGCATTACTACAAAGCAAACTTTAACATTTCAATAATGCCAAAAAGATACAACACGATTTGGTCATCAAGAAAATATAGAGAGAAGAACAGGAAAGACCGGGAAAGACAGAGAAAAGACAGGGACCAAAGGTCCATAAAAGTTTCCGAAGCTTTTGATTTGTGTTAAGGAAAAACTTCTTGTTTAGCCTGGAAAACTTTCTCTCAGTTCGTGTGAAACTTTTTCAACCGACCGACGAAGATGTTTTTGAAGTTTTTGACGCCTCGAAACTTTTATAACAATCGTTTTCGAAGCGTTTTTAATTGGAATTGGACCGTATTAGAGGGAAGAATTTTACTTTTTCATTTATGAGTAAAGTTGAGACTGAAAAGTTTATATCACATAATCTTTTTTTAGAGTACCTATATATATATTTAAAGTTTAATTGGATGAATTGCCTTTCTGATATCTCTTGAGAGTAAAATTTTATTTTCCAGCAATATTCTTCATTTTGCATGTATTTATCAATTATCCTTTCTAATTTACCTCAAAACATCGATGACTTGAAAGATCAATAATGCTTTTAATTCGTGCAACTCCAATAATAGAAGATAGAACAAATACTCTAAGATTTTTTTAAACGTTATGACGACCTTAATTTTGAAACTGGTCAATAACACCTAATAACTCGACCTAAACTTTCGTTTGATTAATTTTTTAATCAAATTAGGCCAAAATAATGAATATAAAATTATAAATCCGTATATATTTCTAATTAACGAAAATATGCTAAACAGATTTTGATGACAAGTTGATCATAACATTGCTGCCTAATTATGCCTCGAATAATATGTCGAGTACATATCTTCTTCTTGAGAAACTCTAACTGAAAATTCGTAAAACTTACAGACTTCTTCTAGTTGAAAGGACTGCTAGAAATTTCGTCCTAGGTAGAAGGGGCAGAAAACCACAATATTTGATATGGGAAAACTGAAGAAGAGGCAATTCCTCGAAACCTTAAATTTAGAAATTTATCAATAGAGTTGCGAGCTTCATCTCTTGTACAACGTCAAAATTATCTTCTTTCTTCTCTTTATTAGGCGGGACCATCTGTTCATTCCTCGTATCCTTGCCTCTTAAGCGCTCAAGGTGTCGGTCCATTTTTTTCGAAGCCGACCTTGACTTCTTCGGTTTAATTGTAACTTGTTACGTGCTATCCTTACAGCTCTCTCTCGGCGTTCATTCTGCTAATATGAGCATTCCCTTACCTCTTTTTTTGCAGCACAAAATCATTGATATTTTTCTTCTTTCAAACCATTTTTATGCTGTCACTTATTTTTATCTGTCTGTATATTCATTTTAGCTATCTTCAACAGACTTTTGTTTTTGACAGTTTCAGGTCGTGCTAGTATGTCATTATAGGTTTGACGGATGTCCTGTAGATAGATTTCCTGTTGGATTTCTTTTCTCTCTTCGATTTCCAGCTCACATCTGAGAGATGGTATTTTGATGTTGTCATACATTTAGTTTTGCTAGCTGATATGCGTCATATTTAATGTTTTTGCAGTATGATTAAATTGATGTTCCAAGTCTCTGTATGTCATCCTCATCCTCGAAATCATCTGCATAGCATAGGTCTTCCATTCTATAACTACAAAATGATTGCACATTTCATATTATTTTGTCTAAATGATGGTTTAAAAAGGAGTAGGTTAAATGAATATCCCTGTCGTATACCACAGCCAACTGGTAGCGGCTAGGTGTGCTCTTTCTTCACTTTTGTCTGAATATGGTTGGATACGTAAATATTTTTATGATTTTAAATCATACTGTACTGTACTGTACGGGATTTGCCTATTGTAAAGTAGATCACAGATAAAGGTCATTCAGTTGTGCCCGATCAAACTTCAAAATTACCAGTAGGTACCAATATAATAAATATTATTTTGAATTTTTCACTGCCTTATTTAATAAAACGTGGTCCCCTAGTTTTTGTAAAAAGTTATCAAGGACCAAGGTTGTTATAAACACAGCCGCTGGCGTCAATGTTCCGAAATTAACACACATACACAGACATTGCTGTTGTTGCAGGATCCTGCGTCGATCGGATCCCTGGCTCGGGTCACCCCCTTATTACCCTCCTTCTACAACCCACCCCTCTCAAAACGATGTCGAGAATCCAGTGTATCGAGTGTTTAGGCGAGGAGGAATTGCCGCCACCGACGGTTCGCCCTCCCTACACGTCTCTACCGCCCGGCCGGGATCAATCCCACCCCAGGAACGACCTCGCCGCTCCCATCTTCGCCAAGTTCGCCGTCTGTCTGTATGTCGTTCGTTGTTCGTTCGTATCTCTGTTGTCGTATTGCCAAAGTGGATCTCGCCAGCGCTGCTACTAATACAAAGCGTCGAAGAAAACAACTAGGACACGCATTTATTCGGCACGGTTTTGATGGAGACACATAACAGTACCTATATACAAACACTCTGAATGGGGGCAACCAACACGTAAATTCATCGATTCATGCAAGAGATACACACACTGTGCTTTGAAAAAATGTGTCCTGCGACTGGGGAGTAATTTAAAGCTTTCTGAGCATCGAGTTCATTGGTTAATACATACGCACATTAGTGTCATGTCATTTGATTCAGTTTATTATTGTTTAGATGATCTATAATGGTGCGTTTCAAATTGAGAATGCAGCATGGCGTCTTATGGAGCTGGAGCCCATCGTTGCCAACGCGTTGTTATATGTACCCTTAAGTTCACCTATTCCAGATGATATTAACGTACTTTCTATTCAATATAAAAATATGAAAATCAATAGCAATATCATCGGCTGTCATACCTTTCACAGTAAGACCTTCCGGTCGGACACCTCGAAAAGTAAAAAATGCAAAGGGAACACCTACACGTCTAGGGACAATACGATCCTGACCTCCTACAATAATAACGTCATGAAACTGTATATAAGGGAATTACTATAAAAAGTCAGGTCAAGTATCAGTAGAGCTCGTATCGAAAGGGATACGCATTAAGGACTTTCGCTTAGGTTTCTCTTCAAGTGAAGCTCCATAATCTGAATTTTTCAAGTTTTACGTTCAGTGGTTTTGAAAATATACATAGATCTTATATCTTCTAAGCCTCTGATAATTTTTTCACTGCGAAGGGGGGATACCTTTTTACCTATCTAATATGTACACTGAAGAAATTTTAGCTATTTTTTTACAGAGATGTACCTATTGATATCGTACGCAATTCAGAATTTCGACAACATTTCTACGGCATAGGTTACATGCCATAAGATGGTAAAAAAAGTCAGTATAACAAAATTTCTTGCCATAAGTTGGTAAAAAAGTCAGTATAACGAAATTTGTTAACACGATAGAGTTCGCATTTATAGAGGTATGAAATTAAATTAAAAAAATTTTAAATGTGTGAATATATCGGTCAAGTTCGTTAATAGGCACAATTGAACTAGTAGCTTTAAAATGGAGGCCGTACCAAGTTTAAAAAAAAATGGCCGGTGAGTAAATGTGATAAAAATATCTTTGAATAATAAGTAGATACTTTATGTAGCTAAAACTTTTGCTTGAAATATTTTCCAAAAAAAGTGACAGAAAAAATGTAAAAAAAATCTTTGATTTCACCCAAGTATAAGAATTTGTTTATTTATCCATACGACCGTAATACGATCATCGAACGAAAATTAAATATTATACCTAATTGATTGTTATCATGAAGATCACACCTTCTGTTCTGTATGTCGAGATAAGTAGATCTAACTTAATAAATCAGATAATTTCTATCTCGAGCTTTTAACCCTGCCAATCATGGAATTTCATTTGAATTTATCCTCGAGTTTGTCTTAGTAACATTGAATAATACCTATCAGAGTATGGTTGCTCTCATCAGCATGCGGCTGGGCACTAGCTTGTTTTGGAAAGCATTTTATTAACTCCTTTGCTCAAGGTGCAACTTTCCAGTACAAATATCATTAAACTGATTGTGTATATTCTCTAAATATAATAAAACATAATAGAAAAACACAGCAAGCATGTTAGAAGTAGAATATGGCGAACTCCGATCGAATTTATTCGAAAAGTTAGCTATTCCACAAGAGTCGTAAAACTCCGGGTCGCGCGATACTTCCAGTCATTTTTATAGTTTTCCACAAAACTTTTCGAGAGTCATAAACTTTGGTAGATACATAACGCACGAAGGCACAAAGTATATAAAATATACATATATATTTACATAAATATATATATATATATATATATATATATATATATATGTATATATATTGTATATCGTCAGATTAACCAGCTGTTCGCAGCAACTTGGTTAAAAGGTTCAAAGTTCGCAAGTCGTTGACTTCCAGAAGATGTTGTGTGTGTAGTGTAAAAGTTATTTGATAATTTACTGCTCAATAAATATTTAAATTGCATAGGCACTAATTCAATAATTCATACCATGTTATAATAGTGAATTTACAACTTAAATTGATTTAATTGTAGTATTTCTAAATGCTTTAGCCTAGAAAAGAAACGTGAACAAGTGGAATTTTTGAAACGTACCGATGTGTACTATTGATATGTCTCTTTTTCTTGATTTGAACTATACTAAGGTATATATGTTTGTCAGCAACAGCAATTCCATAACAAATTACTGTTTGTCTACCACAACACAAAATTCAATTTTAAAATAATGTTATCAAATTGAATTTGACCATTGTTCTTTGTCTTGGCTCGCTGAAAAAAATTAACGCGACCTGAACAGACGATTTTTATGTTCAATGGAATTCGGGCTGTAGGAAACGTGGACACATCAGATTTTTTTGTTAGAAAAATAACACTAGACTTTGTTTTAATAAGTAGACTATTTTTTCTCTAGCGAAATATACTAGTATTATTTTAATTAATTAATCATGTTTATTAGATTTTGATGTAAATCTGCTAAATAGTCATCCATATATAATAACTACCAAAATACATTATTCCATTGAAACTGTTCAAACGGAAATAATGGCAACATTATGTATCGATCGTAAAGTAAAATGGTAGATACAAGCAAATTTGCTGACAGTTAAAACAGATGAATTTCAGGCAAATACAGAGTCGAAATTAATTACTACGCTTCCCAACTCAAAAACTAATTAAACATTTTAATTCTATTCAAAAGCAGCCGACCATTCTCCCAAAAAAAAATCTGATTAATTTGAAAGTAGAAGGGGGTGATTATCTCGCAAGGTTTGAAAGTTTAACAAAGAAGAAACTTGAAAAAATTAAGCCCAGAAATTAGAACATCCCCCGGGATGAGAAAAAATTTAAATACATACTGGCATCTTTAAAAGGTACTTTTTTGAATCCTAATGAGTAATTATTTGGTTCATACTGAAATCAAGAATGAAATAGGTCAGTCAATAGGTAATCAACTTTCTTGTGTACTTTATTATAATTTATAGCAAAGACACCAAATGCCAACATAAAAATTTTATCGTTTTGATTTGTGTTCGGCCAAAGTTTTAGTTCAAAAACTCCAAAACTGGGGGAGAGAGAGCGAACTCACGTGCAAAGTTTTCAGCTAGCTAGCAAGCGCACCGAAAGGAACTTCATAAACTCGTTTTGACGGTTAAAATCGTCGAAAGTTACTACTATGGGTACGGATTCTTTGGCTCTATATTTCGAAGATGATATTTTAGTTGTGAACAGAAAATTTGCCTTTAGAACAAAGGAAGTTTAACTGTTTTAAAGAAAGTTATTTCATTCTTTGTAAAGTAACAAAATATTTAGTTTATAAACAATAGAATGATTATGTACCTAATACCTATAGAATATTTAATGAACAAGTTACATTACGACTCACAGCAAACCCACCCTAATGTCATTTGAATATCGCCACCATATTATTCTGAAAAATGCGAGGAAAAAGGAGGATATCCACACGTATTATTGTTGAAAAAGTTATCACTTTATGGTCTCTGTGCTATAAAGCTTTGCAAACTAAAAAACTAGTGGATAAAAACGAAATATGCATATTTGAAAATACGTTTGGTTGGAATAAAAACCTCAATGGTGAGTTCTTTTTTTGTCCAGAAGCTCTGCATAACAAACCGAAAACATAGGATCAGTGCCAGCCTTTATATAAATTCACCACCATATTTGAATTCGATGATAGGAATTTGCGACCTCTGACATTGCATAAAAGCTAATAAATTTTCTATTCATAACTAACAGATCGGAAAAGATATGATATCAAGTGATGCAAATATTTGAGATATTCCTATTTATTATATATAGAATAATATTAATAATTCATTCAGATTCTATAGTTTTTTAACAAACATGATATTGATACACATCTCAAAATGAAGGTATCTCTGTTTTCGAGCGATTACATACAACCCGATTAAATTTTTCAAATTTATTCATAAACGTATTGGAATTCTGATGAATATTATTAAATTCAAAAGCAGACTGAGGAAAATGAATCTTTGAAATTCAACATGTTGCTCCTGCTCTTAAAACAAAAATGCTCCAAAAGGGATAGAGTGATTTTTTTACGAAAATCGAACATTTCTTTTGGCAAAATGTCCGCAAACCTTGAATGTGATCATTATTTGAAAACTCCAACGGTTTATAAATTAGTACATATCCTTGAAAGAAGTAGTTTTCTGAAAAAAAGGTCATTGAACATATTTATTAAAAGTTTTATGCGATTCTGCTACCGCTCAAAAATTTGAAACTATTATCTACCTTTTACAAATTACAAAATAATATTCAACTGATACTAGTAATTATGAAGTTGTGTTATGGGTAAAGGACCAATACCAATAGAATAAATTAGGTATAACTTTTGTGTGTTTTCAGTACTTTACCTAATAAAGCCAGTTGTAGTTTCTGAAAATAGTATTTTTTGTGTCAAAGAGGATCACATAAGAATGCTTTGAATAAATACGTATAATGATACAAAAGAATTTAAATAAGATCGTTCCTAGTTTTTCCGACCTACTTCGAAAAACGGAGGATGAGTATACATACAATTCAATTATTGTATATTGCACATCCGGTAACATTTAAATTGGACATTTTTCAAAAAAATTAACGGCTTCTGAGTTCTTACAACAGTAAATTGAGAAATATGTGTGTTTCCTCTAAATTTTTTCCACTATCAATGTAAGTGAACTTTCAACGCCTTTGATGGCTAATGGCACCCTCAAAATCTGTTTTTTACAAAAACTCCGATTTATTATTTGGAGAACTGAAAAATACAAAATAATTTTAACTCTTCTTCTACCTATAAATGCATTACTTCAAAATTACCAGTAGAATTAATATTATTTTTTATTTTTCAGTCCACCAATTAATAAGAAGGTCCTAATTTCCATAAAAAAAATATTTTATTTGCAATCAATTTAAATCATTCCAAAATAGCCTAGGACTTCTGCACAAGATAGCGAGAATTAAATATATATTTAAATAAATATAAATCGTTGTTGTTGATTCGCCATTAATAATAATATGATTTTCCAAACTGTTAATAACCAATGAAAATTACATTTCTTGCTGCAATAAACAAATCGCAATTATGTATACAAACAAGATTTAAAATATTCTAACTCTATAAACTATGATAAAATTGCAATTATGATTTTGAAATGCACCTTTTCCTAGCCTGGATACAGCACATATTTACACAGTAATTACAATGGAAAGCACTTCACCAATCCAGTTCACAACACTAAAAAACATTACCGATAAACAAACAACCACAACAAAATCCAAAACAAGTTACATTCACAAACTGGTAACACATCAATTTCTATGATGATTTTCATAAATCAAGAGCGAGAACAAGATAAAAAATATGTATAAAAACAAACGGAAAGAATCTTGAATGGAAAAGTGACAGAATTGCTTGCATCCGGAAAGAGTGCTGCGGTACCGTTACAGTTTTGTCTCTAGCTGCTATAGCAAGAACAATACAACCACAGAGTAATAATAGTAGTAGTGGAAAGAGGAAGTTAAGTTGGTGCAACAACTGTTCTGCTACTGCCCTACCACCACGAGGAGGAAAAGTAAAAGTCAGCATGTTGCATAGATGCCATAGATGACGTGTTCCTATTCCTAACATCACATTCGACGATATGAATGTATATTATAAACCTAGTACATATTGTGTTATTACGTTTGTTGATTCCGTTTTCATGCATCCGCTGCACTCGTTACTGCAATGACAAGAGTTAGGAAACGGGGTCACAGAAAATATATAAGAAGACAACAAAACAGTCTTATATATATATAAAAAAAATGGATATAATTACAGTTCATACACTGAAAAATGTAGGTAGCATAAACAATAGAATATAGTTTTTTGATCAGTGAATCAATCACCTTCTAAAATGGTCAGCCCTAGTTTCGTGGGAAAAATATTTATCTCACGTTTTTGTTGAGTGTTTCAATAGTCAGCGAAATCTTTGAATGTTCACTTATATTAAAAAAAATCAAAATATGCCCGTAGCAACCTAGTACTCTCGTAAAAACTGTCCCTTCCACATAAATGAAAAAAAAATCATCTATTTCATTACACGTCCTTCTTGAGGAAATTATGAGTAGGACGAGGAGTGAGATTTCCACCATGAAGGTTAAAAAATAAATGATTAATAACAATATATTTATGTTACAAGTTATAATTGTTGTAAAAAAATATGATCTAAGAAACATTTATGAGAATTGACAAAAACACAGTCCCTCTTCCTCATATCACCGGAGAAGTGTGGAACCAATTCACGCGAACCTAACTCAAACATGTCCGCAGTGAGTTTTTTTCTTCAAGTTTTAACGACCGCAATTTCGAGACTACCCTTTTCATCAAGCCCTGAAACGAAATTATCCTTTATACCAACAAATCTAAATTATGAACTTAGAACATTTTTTTGAACCAACGAAAAACTGCTAGATTTTTTTTAACTCGAAATGTTTTTTGTGTATTCTCAAATGGGAGAAGCGGGTTTTTTTGGAAATGCATGAAAACAATATTTTTCTTTTTCTGATATTCTTGCCAGAAAAGTCAAGTTATGACCAAAGATGAAACTTATTCACGAAATTTTGTTTATATTTTTATTTACTCAAAAGTGTATTGTTAACTTAGTGTCATCAAACAATAGAGGAAACAAGAGGCCTCTTAATGAGTTATTAATCATGATCATCACCATCAAAAACGTGGAGTAAAAGAACAAACATACAGTCGACTTATGAACGTCCTCCTTTTGGGAAGTAGGTCAAAAATAATACTGACTACATTAGATGATGCGCTGAAAATAATATTTATTATATTTGTAGGTGAATTAAACATATAAGAAATATTGCGAGAATCAAACAAATCTATTTACAAACAACATCTAATACAAAAATGATAAAGAATTTGAAGTTGGTGCCAAGAATTTTCTATAACTATAATTGGTATGATTTTTAATCAATATAATTTGTTTGTGAATACATCTCGTTTGACTCATGCAATATTTCTAAATTTGTAATTTGAGTATCAATATAAGAAATATTATTTTATTCAAGTGCATCATCTAATATCTTATGCAGTCTGTCTTATACAGTGTGGTCATAAAGTATGAAAACGCTTCAATAACTTCTAAAATATCAATATAAGCTCTGACAGGTCGATTTTTAATTTGGATTTTCTACTTTTTATGCATTATATCCCCTCCACCTTCGAAATTATGACGTCATCGTTATTTTTTTAAAATGTGAAGGCCATAATTTTATATTATAAACGGAAAACTGGCAATTTTCTAAGTTCAAATAACAAATACATGGGTATTAATATAAAGAAATATGAAATACAAGGTGCTAAAGAGTTAATATATTTTCATTTGTTACTTTCAATTTTCAATAATAATAGATAGATAGATAGATAGATATTTATTTGTGTTACCAATCAATACTGATTTTACACACGTCAAAAAGAAGTATATGTAGAATTAAAATAAACAGCATTAATAATTACATCTAAAATACAAGATACAGGATTACAATAGTAAACACACAAAATAGACAAGTAAGTACATGTGAATATTAAAATACAGCTATATTAACGATAAACTAATTTCATATCAACATACCATCATAAATATTCCAATCTGCATCTAATGATTCATCAATTGAAAAGAAAGCTGCTTTTATAAGGAGTTTCCTAGTTTTGTCTTTAAATAGATTAAGAGATAAGACTCTAAGGTGCTGGGGAAGTTTGTTATAAAATCTTGGAGCATAGTAGTTCTTAGAGTATCGGCTCCTTGTTAGGCGAACAAAATCTGGCACTATATCATGGGCATTACGTGTGTTATGATGGTGTGTATTGCTGTGACAAATGAAAAGGTTATGCCTCTCATAAATCCATATCACGCACTTGAAAATGTATAGGGAAGGTAGTGTCATAATCTTTAGTTTTCTAAAATGTATCTTGACATCTGCACGAAAATGAAGACAGTTAATTATCCTAATTGCTTTTCTTTGGAGGCCAAACAGTCGGCCTGAATGGGGTGAATGACCCCAAATAAGAATTCCATATGACAGATGAGAATGGAAGAGGCTGAAGTAGGCGATCATACACGTTTCCTGGTTAGCAATCGGTCGTAATGTTCTCAGGAGGTAAAGATTTCTTGACAATTTGCCCTCAACATATTGAATATGTTCATTCCACAATAACTTATAATCTATGGATATTCCTAAGAAGTTTACAGCTGGTGGCGCATCATTTAGGTTTCTTTGAGTAAATATGATATTTTTGGTCTTATCTATATTCAGGCTTAATTGATTAACGTCAAACCAAAGTGAAGCTGTTGATTGTGCCTCATTCATGGCAAGTTTAAGGTTAGCTGCATCGGTATTTCTACTGGCCAAGGTTGTATCATCAGCATACAACACAACATTCACACGAGGTATATTGGCCGGAAGATCATTTATATAAATGATAAAAAGGACAGGACCCAAGACCGAGCCCTGCGGCACGCCGACGCCAACAACTTGAGATTCTGAGAACGAGCTGTTGTAAAAAACGCTTTGTCTTCTGTTGTTCAAATAAGATCGAATCAGAGATGTGCTCAGTGGGCAAAAACCATAATAACCAAGTTTTGTTAATAGAATATCATGAGAGAGCGAGTCAAAGGCCTTGCTGAGGTCGCAAAATGTGACCCCAGCAAAACCCCCACACTCAAACTCCGAAACAATGGTCTCCACCAGATTAAGAACAGCTAGTTCAGTATTTCTTTTTGCTCGGAAACCATATTGAGAGGGGTCGAAAAGTCCATGTGATTCCATGTGCCGATAAATCTGTTTTGATAGAATTATTTCAAAAATTTTGGATATGACTGGTATAATGCTTATGGGTCTGTAGTTTTCACAATCATCAAGAGAGCCTTTTTTGTGTATGGGAATTACCTTGGATATTTTGAAGGAGTCCGGAAAAACGCCCTGCTCCAGACATTTATTGAACAGCCGAGTCAGGGGAGATATAAGTAGATCTTTAATAGATTTAATTAATTTTACGTTCATGTTGTAAATATCTCTGCTATCAGAATTTTTTAAACTCTCTATAGCATTTCTTACAATATTTGGGGTAATATCTAAAAAGGAAAACTGTTGTGTATATTTTGTAAGGAAACGGGTATGCGATACCGTGTGCTTATTTAGATTATTTATAATGTTTAAAGGTTGTTTTATAAAAAAATCATTGATTGTGTTTGCATCCAGTAACTTTGAGCTTTCGGATCGTTTTTTTGTAGGTCTGAAGCTATTGACAATGTTCCAAATTGCCTTAATTTTATTAGATTTAGAACCTATGTATTTTTCATTTGCATCTTTTTTTGCCTGATTTACCTTATTTCTATGAAGAGTTCTAAACTTGAGGTAAATTTCTTTATTAATATGAGATGGGAATTGCCGGTAACAATCATAAAGAAAAGTTAGTTGTTCCTATTATCAATACAATTGTTTCCCCGTGTGCCCTCTTTAATACATGGAATGTAGTTAAAGGAATTAAGCAGATTTTTGAAATTTAGATTAAGCTCTGTGTTAGAGTGAAAGACGAAGTTAAAGTCGCCATTTATTACAACGTTATATGATTTTCCATTCAGCCCCTCCAAGACTTGAGTCATAACCCGAATGAACAAGTTACTATCTGTGTTTGGTGGTCTGTATAATGTTATTACAATTAAACCACTTCTTGAAATTTCAAGTGCGGATATTTCACATACCTTTTCGATGCTCAAGGATATAATGTCAGGACGTTCGATAAAGTCAATGTCGTTTCTGCATAAAATGAGAGTGCCACCATGCAGATATTTTCGCCTACAAAAGTAAGAACCAATTTTATAATTAGTAATTTTCAAGGAGCTTATCTCGCGAGAAGTCATCCAATGCTCACTTATGCATAGCACATCATGAGCACTGGTGCAATCCTGCACACAAAATTCAAGTTCCGATATTTTATTTTTGAGTGATTGTATGTTGATATGAGTTATCGTTAACTTACAGTTTAAACTTGAGTTGTTTTTATTTATTTTCAAGAGTTTTCCCTGCTGTCCAAGGCTGCTTTCTGAAAATTTCTGGGTTTTCTGTACGGTCGTATGATTGTATACCTTGGCCACACCTCTGGTTCCTGGATAGTTTTAGACTCAGAAAGTGTAACTGTTATTTTGTAGGCAGCAATTTCACTAGAATGAATTTTTAATTTTTCAACATTCAAGGGTGCTATATTTTTTCCTTTCAGGTGGGTTAAAATCTGTTCCTTAGTTGTCGTGGGATCCAGTCTTGAAATAAAAATTTCACGACGACTTTCTACTGCCGCAATTTGACATCCCGTCTCACACGAGCCAAATTTTGTTAGGGATCGTTTTTTCCTATATGTTACCAGTTTAAAATCATCTTGGACCTTGCTATTTACAGGTGTCGTTGGTGTTGTAGTCAAGTTAATAATACCATTCATTATATTCCTCTGTTGGGCGTCGTATTGCTGAAACGGGTTTTCGGAAATATCTTGTTGATTCGATAATTTTAGATTAGTTTTGTTTGATTCATACCCACTGGTTGTTATCCTTTCAGGTTTATTTTGTTTCCGAATTTCAGTTGCCTCATTTTTTTTGAGCAGTGTATTATTTTCAGTAGACCTGTTGACCTTGACGGAGTTTATTATGTTATTTGTTTTGTTTACATAAAGATTGTGGTTATTATCAGTTGACAATTCGGAATCAGTTTTAATGTTTTTGTGTTGTTGTAACCAACAGATTTTTTCTTCCAAAAGGGCTATTGTTTTGTTTTGTAGAATTTTATTTTCTTGCAATTCCTTGATAATGACATCCTTGCTATTTAGCAGTTGTAAATGAATATCAGATTTTACATACTCAGTCTGTGTATTAGTAGACATCTCCATGGAGCTGGTACTCGTTGTTTGTGTTTGTTTAACCTCACTTTGAAGGCACGGGCACTGAACAATTCCTCTGTTGCCGTTGAGGACTTTTAGGCCAGTGATTCTTGCAGCACAGGAATTATGATATAATCCCTTACATGTAAAGCACTTAACACCTGTATTGAAGCCATTCTTACAGTAAGAACAGTTCCTTTCATCAGGAGCCACTGAAACAACTTTGTCCTTGTCAGCCATGATGAATTGAATGAGAAGATTCGAAATGATATATACCTATATATATATATATATACATTTTCACAAGCATTCTTTTAAAGCACATTGTTCATGACATTTCATGCTAGTAATCAGATTTTATTTTGAACGTTTATTATCTGTCAAGCAATCTAATACCTTTTTTGACCCTTTTTAATATTAATATGCAGTGGTAACTAAGAACTAATCAATTATTGCTAACGACGATTCAAACGCATATTTGTTTTTATGCATTAATGTATAAAACTGAAAGCAGCAAATGAAAATATATTAATTTTTAGCACCCTGTATTTCATATTTCTTTATGTTAAAACTAAAACCCATGTATCTAGTATTCCGTCATAATTTTGAAGGTGGAGGGGATATAATGATGCTGGTTGCATAAAAATGTGGAAAATCAAAATCAAAAATCGAAGTTTTTTCTCTATATGTTAATATTTTACAAGTTATTGAATATTTTCAATACTTTACGAATCAATCAATGATATATGGAGAAAGAGTGCAAAAAGCTAAATTTATTTTTTTCAAAGCGAGCTTACACTATAAAATCTAAAATTAACATATAATACGTGTTACAAATACATTTACTTAATAGAATAAATGCAAATTTACGTCGGGCAGTTATCGACAGATATATCAGAATGGTCAAGTCAAATGGTCAAGTCAAATGCTCTTACTACTTTTTATTGGTTTGCGCCGTTAGATGAACAAACTTTAAAAATTATATCCAACAGCTGGGTATACATATACTCTCTGACAACAACAAACTGATTGTTAAGTATGTATTTTTTTAATGGATGGAACGTTGATTCGCTTAGTAAACGTGCAAGTGTTCTTTTTAATTAGGATTTTTCACGCTTAATAATAATAATAATAATAATAATTTTTATTCAGGTTAACATACAAATCTTGATTAAAAAATAGTATGCTGATAGATTGTCTGACTTAGAAAGTCCAACAAACCCCTACCGAGATGCAAATAGCATCTGTGTGTAGACCTGAACTTAATAATGTATTAAAATCTACAAGCTTAACATAATGTAAATATACATATTAATATACAAGAAATAAACAAATAATAAAATTAAAATGAAACAAAACTATAAATACAACTACAAATGTTAAGAAAGACACATGATATAGGAAGTATTAAATATTAAAACAGATTTCTTAAATAATATAACCATATCTATGTATATTATAACTTCAAATTATTTAAAATCCAACTCTTAATATGAAATTTAATACGCCCTCTAGAGAAGTTTAATTTTTTTAGATTGTTATCTAATCTATTGTAGACAAGTTTGGATCGATATAAACTAGTTTTCTGACCAATATTTAATTTAGTTTTACTTATTGTAAGCGATTTATGTCTAGAAAATAAACATGCTTCAGCAATAGTATACTCTTCCCGTAGATTACAATAATTATTTATTAGTGCTTCCAAAATATATTTTTGATTGATGTTTAGCAATCGTGTCTCACTAAAAAGGTTGTGTTGTTTACCAAAAGTTAAAATTTTGATAGCACGCTTTTGTATTCTTACTATCGGCCCTAATGTATCTATACATATTATATAATAAAATTGTAACATGTCTGAACATTAGATATTTAAGAACAACTAATTTGGGGGGTCTTTATTACATCAACAGAAGCCAAAATAAGTTTTTAGAATCTTTGCTAGTATTTTATAAAACGCTCGGTGCCAAGTCAAAAAATTCTTTATTGTGTAATGGACAAAAATCACATTAGAATTGATGAGATACAGTTGAAAATTGATTAATTTAAAAACAATTTTGAGTTTTCTCCTACCCAAAACTCCATATAATATAGAAATATTTATATAGTGTCTTATTGTTTCTACGCATTTGTAATGCTATATTGTTGAATAGGCTTATTTTCAAAGAAATTATATGATGCATATATGCACATGTTATTATGTAACAACAAATGTGAAACCAATAAGGAAGAGAGTAATTTGTATACTTACACAAATTGTATGTGACAACCTGTGTTAAAATATTAGCCATGCAATGTAGTATTTAAGTGTACAATTATTCTGGTTATGGAAAAACGGCAACGCTATAGGAAGACGTATTTAAAGATTATTAAACAATATACAATTTTCAAAAGTTTATAACAGGGTTTCAATGATTAATATTATCTGTATATATGATATTCAGTATTAGAAATTATAACTTCTCCGCTGCAAAAAACACTTTTCAGAAAATTACTGAAAAAAATAACTTCAAGAATATGGCCGAATATGGTTTATAAAATGGTCAAAAATGATTATTTCATCAGTGAAAAGAGGAATTTTGAGAGATAGTTCCATATCACAGTATTGAAAAATGGAACAAGTCCTTCCCCTAAGGGACTGAAGATGTTTTTCTAAAGAAATCAAAAACAATGATATGACAAAATGCAGGAAGATAATATTTCGAATAGCTTTTGAACTGATTTTCGTGATACAGTTCTACCCCTAAGGGACTGACGATGTTTTTCTAAAGAAATCAAAAAAAATGATGTGACCAAATGTAGGAAGATAATATTTCAAATAGCTTTTGAACTGATTTTCGTGATACAGTTCTTCTACCCCTAAGGGACTGACGATGTTTTTCTAAAGAAATCAAAAAAAAATGATATGACCAAATTTAGGAAGATAATATTTCAAATAGCTTTACTGATTTTCGTGATACAGTTCTATCATTCTATCTTATGAATTATCAATTAGAACTAATCAAAAATGTTAAATAAATAACTTTTATTCTATCCCATCTTGTTCGCAAACATGTTTGAGTAATGCAGTATTTCTATTCAATAATAGGTAAATATTATTTTATAATTTTTGGAGCATCATATAATAATTGAGTCGGTACTAGTTTTTTGACCGTCTTCGCGCAAAACGACAGAAGCAAAGATTAGAAACGCCAAGATAGCACACCCGGTGGAATTCCTTTGATCTTTTAGCTCGGGTCCTGGTGACTTCGAGTGCCGTTTGTAGAAAATACTGTTCTACCAGGTTAAATCGAAACTGCCTACTTTTCTGTTGCCTTTCATATATAAAATATTGCAATAAACAATAACAACTTATATAAAGGGTGAGTTTTTTCCTTGATGTTTATTTAGTATAGGGATCTCTGATACTACGGTAGATACGAAAAAGATTAAATTAGCATGGAATGGCAGTTTTGTAAGCAATACTCAAAACCAATTTTAGACGTCCCTAGCTCCGCAAATACTAACTTTAGAGAAAAATGTGAAATACAAAAGTTATAGGAAATTTTATTCAAAATAAAATGATCTTAAAACTTTTTTCTCACACCTGTCATTTTTGATATATGACATACACTTTTGTTTTTCCAAATGGGAACTATATTGAATTTTATTCTTATTAAATAAAAAAAATAGATTCTAGTGATATAGTATAAGAGAGGATTGTTTTTAGAGATAAAGTTTTTAAGGGCTTTATGTATGTTTTTCTGATTCACGTATTACCTTGACCTCAACTTGGCTAGTGTAGTTATCTATGGAAAAAATCAAATAAAATAAGCCTTTGTTAGTTTGGTTACCGTAGTAACAACTAATAATATTGTATTATTTACTTCAAACAGTTTTTGTGCTAAAATGAAGATTACCACTGCCAACATTTTCAAGGCTGTATGATAATTTCAGATCTCGAAAAACACTCATTTTTTCTCTCATCAGAACACAAACAAATATCAACGATTATACATATAGTATTTAATCGTTGGTAATAGGATAACTTCGCCTTTGACAAAAATGATGCGCCGACGCCACTGACATCGTCTACCTGGCTCTTTAAATTGGTGAGCGGGTGAGCAAATTCTTTCTCTCTCACATTTTATCTACCTTGATTGAATGTTCCTATCTTGGTGTATTTAATCTTTGACAGAGAAATACAATTCGACCATATGTATGTATGATTTTTATGTTTAGATTGATGGGCGTTTCTCATTGTAAACGTGCTCCGATTTTGATGATTCTTTTTTCATCTGAACTAGGGTTGATGCGAAATAAAAAAAAATTAAACTCAACATGCTTTTCTCCCTAGAAGTCCCCTTAGTGGTGAAGGAGACATTTTTATGTTTGAAAATTTAAATTTTGAGACTGAAGAAAAGACCATATTCGGAAACGTTTGAATAGATTTTTCAGAAACTTCAACGGTTTCAGAACTAAAGAGTGGGGCGTTTTCGAAAAACTAGTTTTTATATGGTATTGAAATTTTCGATATTTCACCGTAGTACAAATCCTTTATAATATATAATTGACCGTCACCTATTTTGAAGTGTACACTTACTAAGATTTGCGACCTTGAGAGTCGCACCCTTACTAGCTAGCGAGCTCAATATCAAAACATGTAAAAACTGTACAACCTTTGTCATATAGACAAATCATGGCTTAACGTCAGCACTAGAACAGTCTTATTACGACGATATGACCTTTTAAATTAGTTGATGTGTCGCCTAGGAAATATGGTTGAAAAGTGTACTTGTATTGAGGCTGGAGTGCTGATCTAAATAAGATGTCAAGAAGAAGATAAATCGCACTGACAAAAAACAGTACAAAAAGCTACAGGATTGTAGTACGACCCCGTATATACCGAATACGTGTTCATTGGTGTGAATAACCCACTTGCTTGAGACCAATTCACACGCTAATATTTGTGGCGTCGTTGTCTACGACAACATGAACGCCGCCTTATCAATCTAGCATGCTGTTGTTAGTTCTCGCGTTCTTCTATCATTGTACGTACGCACGTACGGCCTTCGCATATCGAGCGCGCGGCAAAATAGGTGGAGAAAGTAAACGACAACGATGGAAAAGCCTTTCACACCCTCCTCCCGTGCCCCCAAACAACGGCCACGCAATCACCCGCCAGCCCCGCGTGTCATGCCGCTTACGTTTTTGTGTTGTACGCTTTCAGGCTTTCAACTTAGCAGTGTGTGTGTTGCTCTCCGAGTCTGGCCATAATGGTCACGTTAAATTACGATAAAAGTCGATGGAAATCGTTTTATACTCTATTTGTATGAAACACAGATTCAATGTTGACATAGGTCAAGTAAAATTTTTATGTATAGTTTATATAGTTGCTTTTGAAATAAATGTGTACCATGTACCACAGATACAGTATAGTACGTACTAGATGGTATCGACTTTTTTAATGAATTATTTGAAGTTCAATCAACTTATTATTTTTTTACTTAGCACATTAGCTATAAGCGTCGATTTTAACGAACTGAGTGGTACAAATTAATGTAACAAAAAATCCCTACATGAATCACGTACTTTACTACTTTAGGGTCTGTCTGTCCCAAACCATTTTTGAATATTTTTAATTTGATATTCAATAACAGTTATGTGGACCAATCGTGGGATAATAGCGTACCTGATCAAATAAAATTTGATTCTGGAGGTTGGTTTTGTGTATTGAATAAGAAAACTATCTGACAACATCAAATGTTAGTGTAATATAAAGTAATTAGAAAATGTTTTTTTATAAAACGGTCTAATATACTATTATCTCTAAAACTCTCTCTTTGATAAATTAACAGTTTACAGTAAAACTCATGCAAAAATACCAAGTACGGAACTGAAATTCTTCGTTTTGTTAAATTAAGGTTGAGTAAAACTTAGTTCTTAGTATTTCCAAAATAGGAGATCCTAGTTGAGATAAGACAAAAACCATTCAATGGCTGATGTATTTATTACTAGATGACTTCCGTGAATTCTTTCACGCATATTTTTACTAGAGCTTTTCGCATATGTGTGAATTATTTCGTTAATGTTAAAGCCTTAATTATACATGTGGAGTGTAAATTTTCTTACTGAGCTGCGCCATATTATTTTGAGAGCATGTGTATTAACTATTCAGCGATAGATATCGCAATTTCTATTTAATTTGAACACTTGATTTTCCAACATTTCTGTAAAAATGTTACCCATCTACAAGAAAGATCTTATCCTCAATTGTAACAGGATAATAGGACTATGACAGTTTCCTCAAAATATTTTTTATATAAATTATATGTATAGATAGTCTTCCCTTAGGATTTGCCAGGTGTTTTCGTTAATTTGTCGTAGAAGAAGCCGTGGACAGAAGCTAGAAGCCCAAGAAAATTTCGTCGAAAAATCATCCAATTTTACTGGTCTATTAACAAAAGCTACAAAAATAGTTTTTGGAGCGAACTGTCCCGCCATGAAGCCGATTATTGATTTCAAGTATTATATACGTAGTTAAGTTTCTTTTTATTTGGTAGTTTATCAATTGGTCTATTTATTTTGAATTTGAAAATCACAGATCCAGGGCATGGAGACTTGAAATATAATTGGTTCAACTGTCAAAAAATGACCTATTAAGATTTATTCTCACTTGTTAATATTTGCAAGGCTTTCCTTAAATTATACGTGACTGACAATGATGTTTTTGCTACAATTTATTGTTTCCAAATAATTGATGCAATTGTTTTGTATACAACATCTAGAACTGTAAAAAAATATACTTACAATTTGGAACATTTACGTTATGTAGGCATATCCAGAACATTATTTACTATATTGACGAAAATATTCCGATGACCTTGTTACACATTCATAGTATTATAAGCCTTTTGTTTACTTTACCGGATATAGTTTGTATAACAAATATGTTTACATAGAATAATTATTGTTACCAACCAAATGATATACATAGTATATATTATGTATATAATCTATATACTACTTACTATATAAAATATACATAGTTGAGCAGCTTTCAAATTTAATCAATTATGATGCAGCTTCTTGGTCTATCAAACATACTGAAAATACTAGTAATATTTATATTTTTTTACAAATTCACCAGCTTTAATGGCCCTGTCGCCGACGCTGGTAAAACTATAATAATAATTTACGATCCAAACACACGAGGAAGAATACAATCGAAGGTAAACCTCCTCCTTCTTCTGGCAAGTCGGTCAAAAATACTTATTTATATATAACAGTTTCTGAATGTTATTTCCTGAAATATTCACGTTGTCATCGATTTAGCTTGAAATGTAATCGAATATGTCGACGTCCATTCGCATATACTGAAAGAAACGACGATTGTCCCTTTTTAGGTCACTATAAAGGTGATGAAATTGGCCAAACTTGTTTCACTTTTTATTTTTAATTAAACAGAAGATAAAGAATAACTCTTATAATGATTAGAATCAAACTACCGTCCGATGGCTTCAATTCGGACACTCGACATCTATGATTTTTGCAAAGCATATTCGATACAAGGCTAAAAATGCAATGCAAAGTATGGTTATCCGTTATGGCATACCTTTAGAATATTATCTTAATTGAACTACCTAACAACGGCTCACAGCAACTTCCGGTTAAATTACTGTAGACACTGCCATTTTTATATCTAACAGAATGCCATATTTTTATATAATTATGGGGTTCTACTCCTTGATGCAACTTTTTAGTTTAGTTTTAGAGAACACAACCGACACAAATTTAGACTATTATTGAAATGGAAGATAAAAACTCGCTTCCTCGAAAATAATAACTTTCCAAGTAAGCGATCCATATTTTATTCGGGCAAAAGCTATTGAAGTGATGATTCTGTGAAACATGGACAGACAGATCCGACGAAAAAGATTATATAAACAAGACGGTCCAAAAGACTTCCAGCTAGCTATACGCTTGTGGAGATTTCTATTCAAATAAATATACTATGAAACTGGTAACTGAAGAGGATACGAGCACACAGTCTCTCGTATCAAAATTCCACATCCAGTTATTTCTTAACAATGCCCGTCAATTTTGAGAGGGGTTTGCATGTATGTGTTGTGTGTGTGTGTGTGTTTGAGTATATGACACGTACACCCCCATGTTTATTCGCCCACATCCTCGTCGCCCTCATTGTTCCTCTCTATCCTGCTCTTACACATTATATTCCAAATGGCTGATTGACTACTAGTCGCTCTCTCGATAATTCGGTTTATCGCCCTTCGAGCAGTTGCAGTCTGTCTGTACCATGTTGAACGCACGTCACCCGGCTTATCGACACAAACCAGCATTTTTTTTTTTCGAAATAAAAGAATTAATTTTTGAATGGTCAAATTGTTATCGGTCGACCGACCGTCAGGCGTTTGAAAAGCGGCAAAATGACTGAATTTAGGGTTGTTTCCAAATGCGTATGAATAACTGTTCTATGTGATATAAACTGCATAAGAAATGTTTCTTTGATAGATTAATTTATTTTAGAACCAACCATCAACAACAACTTAAAACTGTAGGAGTGCAGATTCAATTAATCGAGATCAAAGGATTTGGTGCGTCCACTTACACGACATTCCTACCGCCCTCAGAGGAATTCCATCGAATATAAAAATCGTATGATCAAATCGTGTGATCATTCATTCTTTTCAGCAAGCCAGGACAAACCATGGTCTATAAATAGACCATGAGGACAAACAATAATGGTCATAGTTCAATTCGACGCATAGGTGGAACCGGTAAACCAGAGAATATGAATGAAAAGTTACTGTGCTCAATTTGTATCACCGACGAGCCTTATCGATACTCTACAAAATCAATCCATCCGTTTCTGGGATAATCTTGGCAAAATATTTCTGAAACATAAAAGATCTCTGAAAAACCGAACACCGAAAATTTTTAAAAGTAAAGTTTTATAATCTATTCTAACCTATTTAATAAATATTTAAATGATCAGTCAATAAATCCTGTCCTCTAGATTAAATATCAGTTATATGGTTAGAACTGCATGGAGCAATTAATCCATTTTTATTTTTCTATCTACCCATTTCCCCTATTTTCTGTAATATTTTAATGGACATAAAAAGCTCAGTTCTTAGACCATGCATAAAGAGTACAAGACAAGATTACAACAAATCGCCATTGTAATAGGTTACTAAAGATGTATCATACAAAACAGACACAGATTTTTACCTCTGGTAACCTAGCAAAACAAAGTACCGAAAATGGATTTGATATGTACCAGAATTATGTGCTTTTAATGTGCCAATTTCTTGATGCAATTAAAATTTTTGTGCTGTTTCAGTTTCGGCGAAATTTGCAAACAAAAGTGCACCTGTAATTTTTTGCTATATCCGTTCTTATTACCATAATAATTATGTGCATTTTATGTGCTAATTTCTTGCTGTAATAAAAAATGTTGTGCTCTTCCAGTTTCGGAGGAATTTGAAAACAAATAGTGCTGTGCTACCTTACCAGTGAGCTAGTAGAGCACCTTGTGATATACGTATTTTAGTTGCTATAATAATTATGTGCTAATTTCTTGCTGCAATTGAAAATTTTGTGCTCTTTCAGTTTTGGAGGAATTTTGAAATTAGTGCTCTGCTACCTAACCATTAAGGTGGGAGCATTGCCTTGAACGTCATAAGCAAGGCTTGTGTGGCCTAGTAGAATTGTTGGTACAGAAGATTGCCACACTGGGATGTTTTTATTTTCACCCAATGAAATCACTTTTTTCACCTCTCTCTTTATTGTTCGATTATTGTTCCAAATAACATAAAAGAATTTCTTTCAGATGGAATTGTTAAGAAAACAATAATTTAGTATTTGAGTGAGTAGATAAACATTTGTCTACGAATAATTTGATTTTGTTGCCAATTAAAATTGTGAAATAAATAACAAATATAAAAATTTAACGACTTTGTTAGATAATGCACTGAAAAGTAGGAAATAATAACTGTATGCAGCGGCACATTTATATATATTCTAACAAATAATTAAAAAAATATATTTTCAATGCATTAGATATAAAAAATAATCTTTATTTATTTTACAATTTTGATGGCAACAAAATAAAATTATTATTTCCTTAATAATTCTATTTCTTACTGTAAGAAATATTCTTAACCAATGTTATTTAGAAATTATAGAACAATTAAGAAAGAGGTAAAAAAAATTATTTCGTTGAAAAAAGAAACACCAACGAGGTACAATCGAACCATGAACCTGCACCATACATACGAACAATTCTGCTAGACCACACACGCCTTGCTAATGAAAGTCAAGGCAATGCTCCACTATTCTAATGGTTAGGGTTAGGTAGCAGAGCACTAATTTCAAAATTTCTCTAAAACCGAAAGAGCACAATTTTTTTTATTGCAGAAAAAATTAGCACATAATTATTATAGCGTTTAAAATACGTGAAATTTTTAATTGCAGCAAGAAATTAGCCCATAAAAAGCACATAATTCTGGTACATATCAAATCCATTTTCGGTAGGGGAGACCGGGGATAGTTGGCCAATTTTTCAGATCTGTATTTTTCAATAAGTAGGTATTATATTTATCAACGCAAACTTAGGCCTGTGTTATTTATCGGACTGTTAGCTAATGAAGTTTAATTTCATAAATTCCAAAATGTATTCATTCACTTGTTAATTGACATTTTTTGAACAGACTGAAACTTAGTCAACCAGCCCCGCACCCGGGGTGTGTTGACACATGGTATGGGGTTGGATGACTTTACGGAAGAACTTCTAAGAAATAATACAAATATATTCAGATACAAATATATTGAAGAAAAACAAACATATATTCTCTTAAAACAAATCAAAATTATTGTAAATATGTAGGTATACATATACCTATGCGCATACAATATTGATTATTAGTCATCAGTGTCGTCGTCAGAATTACAATTAATACAATTGTAAAACACTAGACCCGAAGCACATCTAGTAGGTATGGGCCCACATCTTGCATTTGGTGCACTGGATCCAATCGTCTCCGGGATGACTCTTAGAGTAGGATCCCATGCAGACAAGACATAGGACGTCTTCACCTTCTTCTGAAGAGACGTCATCATCTGACAGTGCTTTTCGCATCTTCTTTATTCCTTTGTTATTCGTGTAGCCATTATTTATTTCCCCACTGTCCTTACATATTTTCTTTCCAATTCCTTTTAATTTCTGTGTTGCTTTCTTTCGTGCAACTACCAATTTTCGTTCTAGGAGCCTATTTTTTTCCGGAGTGTCTGTATAAATTGTGCTCCTACGCTTGCGCGAATTTGTTTTTAAGTTTTGCCTTGGTGCCGCTTTCGGCAACGGCCATTTCCGGCGTTGTTTCAAATAACCTAGAGGTGGAAGGTTAAGGCAAAGTGTGTAATTGTGGCGTCGTTAAATTTTTATCTGGAGTGTGATGTTGACGCAGACTATCTTGAGGTGCTCTTTGAATTGGTGATCCATGGATTGCCTCACTTTCTGCAAATTCCGGATTACTCTCTACCTGAAATTCTCGATCATCAGCTGTTGGCGGTGTTGATGCAGTAGGTCGGTTATTAATTTGTTGTTCTAAACTGCAGCTAGAAGCGATTGGGTTCGAGTTTGTTAGGGTGTTGTTGGTGATAGTTTCTGGCCTGTCGGTAACGTGAGATCCTGAAAACTCCGAATCGCGGAAAATGTTCTCGTTTAAAGGAGATATTCCGGTAACCTGAAAACCAGCTTGAATATTTTCAATTGTTGCAGCCAAAGGAAGTGCCGTTTTAACAATTCCAGGGATATCGTATATTGACATAGTTTTCCCTGGATGGTTTGTCATCCAGTTGTCGCTTGCTGTGTTAACAAATTTCTTAAATGGGCCATACACAGTCCTATCCAGTGGCTGGAGCTTATGACTACAATGCGGGGGGAATGATAATACCGTTACCCCATTTCCCTTGAAGTAATCTAGAGTCTTTATTGAGAGATGTGAGTCATGGTTGTCTAGCAATAAGAGAACAGGTCTATCTCGAGTAGGTCTGGCGTGCTGGACAAAATGTTCGGCAAATGCAAAAAATTGGTCTTCCTTCATCCACCCCGAAGGATTGGCAGTCTCAACTGACCCAACTGGCCCACCATGTATAAAGTGAGCTTTGTAGTTTACTTTCGGGAACACAAAAAGAGGCGGTATGGCATTTCCTATGGCAGAAACAGCAACTGCTACAGTTACCAGCGTGCCCCTTTCACCTGATGTCATCTTTCCCATCTGCTTCACTCCACGGCGTGCTACAACTCTATTAGGCGTGTGGACTGTAGTGACACCGGTTTCGTCTACATTCCAAATGTCACCTGGAACTAATTTTAAGCGGTAGTAGACTGTTTTCAGATTACTGAAAAATAAAAAGATGTTATGTTTATTAAAAGAAGTGGCTCTTGATAAACTAGTTGGTTGTGGTGATCTTATGGACAGGATAGCATTGCGTTTTAAAAAATTTCCAAGCCAATCTTCTTTGGATGTTTGGCCTCTTTCGGTTTTCCGTTTGTAGGTCCTCATTGCTCCGTAAATCAAAATATAATTGAAACCGATATACAAATTCAGTGGGGCTGGTTGACACACAATAAGAGTGAGTCAACCAGCCCCTGTCCAGTGCTAGTCAACCAGCCCCATACGTTCATTTTCATTTCAAGTCGTTATAATTTTTGGTTGAATCTATTGAATGCGGGAAAATAACCGTAATCGTTCAAAGGAACGACTAAACTGATGACTACATCCAAACCGATGTTAATTCATGCAAGTTTGAAGAGTGAGAGAGAAAAAAACGAAAGATAAAAATATTTACTTACCAGTACAAAAACACAACAACTTCTCATAACCAACAAACGACAAGTGCTAGCTACCTAACCGTACGGTGAGATGTGCGCATGCGTCTTCCGCGAATGTGGTTGAACTTGCACGAATATACAGTTTATATTTTCTGAGTATATTTTAGTTAGTCAACCTGCCCCTATGGCCAACCATCCCCGGTCTCCCCTACTTTGCTCTGCTAGGTTACCATAGGTCTGATTTTTTCTATTCAATAATAAGGTAACATTACTTATGTCGAAGCCACATTGAATTCCGTCGAATTATAAAATGGATATCCATTTTATAAAATACGGTCACACTGTAAAATAATTCGTTATTCTGAAATCTAACTAGTGATTTCGGCCATATTAGCAGCTGGCCGATTAAGAAGGTACGAGCCATATTCTTTCTCAAACAGGAATAATTTTCTGTTCTTCTGCATTCTAGCGGATATCGCCCTCATCCAATTAAGTATGATGATTTAAGTATATATATATATATATTTTTTTTTCTATAACTACAAATATGTTTTACCGCCACGCGCCAAGTTATTTTTTATAACGAAAAAAGTTATCCAACTAATTTCTAGATGTTAAAAGCCATTTTTAAAATTATTTTGCATTTTATTGAATATAAATAATACAGGCACTACAAAATGTTTATATAGGCAACAAATCAGTTGATAGATAATTAGAACTGAATCATTAATATTTTAATTATAGAACTTGTGGGCATGTTTTAAAACTTATCAGACAAAAAAGGGATTCCCCAAAACTGAATATATTTATGATCTCATAGAAAACCCAATAAAAATATTTGCTTGAGATTTGAAATGTGATATGCTTGGATGATAATTACAATGTATGAAATGACAATTGTTCGCATTGAATGGACATAGGCCAACAGATTCGAGTTACCATTTATAGAAGAGGAAACTAACCAAGCGTGGACACGGTGGACAGTCCAGAACATAATAGAACATCTGTCACCGTACAATAGGAGAAGGGTGATACGATTTACCACTGTCAAATGAGGTACCCGAAATAGAATCAAAGTTTGCAGAATAATATACACATATATTATTCAGTAAAGTTTGACATTATAGAGTACAGAGCAACCATCGAAATAGAGGTAGAGCTCTCTTACAACATTATAATATTTATCATAGTTTTTGGAAAAAATGACGGATCGACTTCAGTACTTAAACTACATATAATATTTATTCTAATACTGGAATTGAAAATATACAGGGAATTTGTCAATGACATTCAAAAGAAAATTAATCATGTTTAAGTATTTACAAACAATATTATAAAATCATAAATGAAACAGATAATTCTTGGTAAAAAAAATTAATAACCGTGTATCACTATCCCTGACCACGAAAGGAAAGTTGGCAACTTTTGTGTTGTCAACATGTAAAAAAATCAAACTGAAGTTGTTGCCAAAAAATATTTTTTACAAAAAATTGGACCGACGTTATTACTTGGTGCATTGAAAAGTATAAAATATTAATTCTATTGGTGCTGTTACTTTTGAAGTTGTGCAGTTGCAGGTAGATTGATAACTTTTGGCACCAATAAAAATAAGTAAACCAGCAGCAAAGTATAAATGTAAAATTGCCAGCAGAATGAGTGTGCCCCTCGAGGTACAACATAACAAAAAAGAAAGCAATAAAATCAGTTCATCCGTTTCCGAGATTATCATCGCACAGACAGGCACCAACAGACCAATAGTTGAAAATAAGTTTTTTGGACACAGGGATGGGATGTCTGAAACATGAACATCTTCTAAAAACCGGATATCAGAAATTTTACACGATTGCAATATCTACTCTTACATAATTACTAGGTTAGCAGTAGGAAAGTAAAAGTGGCATATGATGAACTCCCATTCATTCTAAGGACGAAATAAAATTTCTGCCCCATGGATACCCTTTGATTTTTATTTAGAAGTTAATGAAGTGTAGTAAGTAGATAAGCAGATATGCAAACTAATGTAAAACAAAACAACAAAACAGATTGTCCAAGTCTACTTCTGTATATTGGCATGATTGTTCCAAGTTCCAAGAATGAGTTAGATAAATCACAGTATAAGGAACTATAGCGAATATAATTCTCGTGTTAAAATCTCCAATTTTTGTGATGTGTAAACGTTTTTCTGTTGGGCAATAAATGCTATTATTAATAAACCTCATAGTAGTAATACTGTTTTGCATTATTACCTCATTGAGTTTTGTACATTTATAAAAGAACTGTAAGTATATATATCCAAAAAAAAATGCACACAGTCGAATTGTATACCTCCTCCGTTTGGGGTTCGTCGGTCAAAAACAATGAATAACAACACATCATCATGATAAAACCGGAATTCCTCACGCGACGTTATCATGATACATGGCGAAGTTCCACCAAAATATCTATTATAATTGAAATACCAACCACCGATTGAAACCAATGTCCGAAGGCCTCTCCTCAACTATTAGCGTTGTTGTGGCCTATCGTCGACATCATCGGCGTCGTTGTCGCGAGCGTGCAACAACTCTCAAACAACAACAACACAACTCGTCTGCCAAACACGAACAACAAACAACAACAAGTCCAAAACTCCGCTTAATTAAACTTTCGGCGGGCCAGAACTATCTCGGGCCAAATGGTCGAAAAGTTTTCAAGCCCCGCGTGGGCTCGTCGGTCGCCTCTCTCTCTCTCTCTGACTCCGTCTCTACGAAGGACCAAAATGCGCGACGATGCGCCCGCCGCACTTCGTTACGAATTCATATACATTGTTTCCGGAATAGAGAGAAGGGTAGCAATACCAGAAGGGGCAAGGAGAGGTGGTAAAAGGGGCATATAGTAGGACGGTAAAAAGCCGATCCACCAGTAGTCGACAAGCTGTGGAATTAATTTTAGTCAAAAAGAGGGAGAGAAGGTACACGTACGGCTGGAAAATAGTTTTTCAATTTAAAGTTTTGGCGATTGTATCCCACCCAATGTGGGATTAAATCTTGTATGCGGACGCACAGAAAAAGTTAAATCGATTTAATTAGGCGAAAGAAATGATGCAAAAGTAAACAAGCTTTTGTTTACCTACGTAGGTATGTATGTCTAGGGATTTTTTGTATTATTGATGAGAGATAGCCAGAGAGAATGTACAATAAAGAGTGTCCAATAGGTAGAAAAAGTTAGCGATATCGATCTAGTTCCAGTGGAATACAGTCAGAGCGCCTCCATCACTATATTCTTTGTCACTTGACGATACGTTTTGAGAGACAAGTCTTGAGAACGTATGGTCTGTGCCGTTCTGAAAAATTTCAACAAGAAAACAGAGGCATAAAGGAGAAAAGAGGCCGTGAATTTACTAACGTCGTATTCACTCTAGAAAAGTGTTCTTTATACATTTTTTTATGATTTCATGTAAATAACGATGAAATTACCATGTGGAGCCAGAATATGAACTTATAGAAGAGTTTTCCTCTTGGTGGTTTGATAGGCACCTTTTTTTTTCAAGATATGAGAACAAGACAACTGTTATCCAATCCATGATGTATTTTTTCATATTTAATGATAATGACATCGACCGAGGCAATAATTGTTTAATATTGTGGGCCGTAGGCTTAGAATTCATTTCGAAAAAGGTTTATATCTGAGAAACTGTGAAGATTACTGAGATGTAAAAAAGTATGCTGTTCCACCCCTAATCAAATGATCTAATGTTGCGGAAACAGTAAGTTCGAGTAAAATCGAGATAAAAATAAATAACAACAACGTTCACACAAAACAGGTACTTCATAAACATGGATATGTTATGCTAAATGCACAAAATCCTTTGCCACCAGCAACATCATCATAATAAATTATTCGTACTAATAAAAGTAAAATATTAAGACGATAAGAATCAACTTAAAAGAAACATTAATGCAGAACAAATTTTCTTTCGATTAAATTTCTTATAAAAATCTACCTTCTGCGATGTTTACAAACACCAAAAGGCATGAGAGTTCAAACTGATTTTTTTATCGTTTATATACATTTACTAGTACAAAATATGTATTATATTATAAATGAACTGATAGTGAGTACAATACATCAAATTTAGTATCAAAAATGTGTTGCGAAACAATGATAATTATTAGAAGTTTCAACCTTTTAAAATAGTAGTAGAAAAAAATGATCATCAGGTAATTCTATTAAAAATATTCTCAATTTTTTAGATGATTCTTTTCCTACATCTGTCTGAAACTACTACCAAAAATGAATAAAATTATAAATCTGTTTTACGCAATTATATTTGATTGGAAAAAAATACCTTTTTGCTGGATACCAGTAGTAGTTGGATAATTATAACAAAAATAACAAAAGCATCTCAACATCAGTTAGTTTTTTACCTGAAACAAAATAATCTAAATTACATATCCAGGTATTAACAAATCATATTTATAGAAAGTTAGTTCCTTGAGAGCAAGACTTCTAACGCAGCTTCTGAATCTACACGAACAAGTTTTTGACCGACGAACGGAAACGGAGAAGGTATACAATTCGACTGTGTGCATTTTGTTTTTTGGTTTGTGCGTATCTATATAACTCTATATAGGTATATATATATACCTCTTTATTTCTATGAAGTCGGCCAAAGAATTTTGTAGATGATAACAAGGGTCTTCTATCAACATATAACTGATACTTTATCGCTTTATGATTTCTACATTTTTTTTCTGTAATTTTGTTTTATTCACGCGTTATTCCTTAGTTGATAATTCTTCAATGAAGTCGGTCCTTTCAGTTATTTTTATTTTCTTTTAAGGATCCATGGAAACAAATCACACGAAGATATTAGTCAAATTATTATTTAACATAAAATTTACGAGGATAGCACCACCATATAATTGAAACCCTATGTGAGCTCATGTTATTAGATATCAGGTCAGATCAAATTAGTGAACTTTTAGCTAATGGTATGGAAATTTTCTTCCAAGATCATCTTAAAGCAAGGATAAAATAGAATATTAAAAAAATATAATCATTCTAGAATCTGATTTAATTTATTATGAACAGCACTTATCAGGAGTCAAATGGATCATACAAATAAAATAATTGTTATTGACTTGGAAGAATTAATCCAATATTTACATACCAGATTTAATTCCAAGATACCAGTTATCTACACTAATCTCTTCTCTTCTTAGAACAAATCATGCAATTTAAAAAAAAAACATTTTTCCAGGTCTTGTAAGAAAAACATTCTAGAGATAAAGAGAGCTGTCAATTATATCTTTTAAAAAGGATGAAAAGTACTCGTTCACGCCTCGTTGGGGAACAATCAGAAAACAATACTCTCGTCGTCGTATAGTCGAGCAGAGCCAAAGTTTTCCGTCTAAAAGTTTTCCGAGAGCCAGTTGCCGGAAAGTGCAAACACACACAAACTTTCCTCCTATGATGTGGAAAGACAGAGACAGATAGAGCGAGCTAAAGCACGTGAGGGAAAGAGAATGCAACAACATCCTGGATAGAGAGTATGAAATCTTTCTTTTATCGTCGTTAGAACATCAATCATTACTTTTCCGCTTCTAGTCGTAATAAGATTTCCTTGAAATCGGCAACTTTTCCGCAAAGAGAGCTTCTCTTCTCAGGCACGGCCACCAACTCTCTCAGGCCGGCTCGGCCCCTCTAGCACCCTCCCCCCCCTTACCGACCTATCCATCTACCAACGACTTTTCAAAACTGGATGGAAACTTTGAGAAGTCGGCGAGAGGGAGAGTACTTCTCTTCAGAAGAAATTTTGTATATATATATATATATATATATATATATATATATATATATATATATATATATATATATATATATACCTATGTCTATGTACGTAGCTTGTTCTCGTGTTTTAAGGGCCTAATATAAAGTATCAGCGTCGGAGGGGAGGGGGTTTCAAGCAATGTACAGATCGTTTTTTTCAAGTTCACTCATAAGGGTTCCCTACGATATTATAAGATCACTCTGACAGAAAATGACTGCATCAAGGACGTAAAGAAAACGAATTATGAATCAAGTGATTAATTTTGTATACCCAACTATAAAATTAAAAGAAAATATTGTCTACGAAAAATTACCGTTTCAACATATCTTCAAGACTACTTTTTTGCGAAGACTAAAGGGCTTCCCTCAAAGTCTATTGAAAATCGTAAGTATGGAAACCTTTCTACGCTTATTTTTATTTAATTACATTTAATATGTAGAAAAACTGAGTAAATTATAAGATTGTGGGATATCATTCAATCTATTTGATAACTAGTTACACAAAAACAAAATATCAATGCCAATATATCATTCTTGTACAGTTAGATAAAACAGAAGAGAGATAATAAATCTTTGTAAATGTTTACACATGTCTGAAAATAATTTGTCAACTGTTTTAAGAGCAACATCATCATTTTAGAAAGTAGGTTCATGTCAACAATATTAAAGAATCAGGTTTTCCAGAAGATTTCTTGTTAACGTTGGTATTTGATACATATAAATATATATATAATCATCAAGATTATATAACAAATTGAATTCATATTCAGAAATATAATAATAATATGACAGGTACAGGATAGTTTAGCATGAATCAATTCCACTTGCCCGGTGTTTTATATCCACCCGCTGTTCAATGCATCGCTGGTACGTTGAAGATTGATACTTGCATGAGTTCAAATGAGTATTGATTATCAGATACGGCTTTGTCACTCCGCCGCAAGCTGAAGATAGGCAACAACCTTGAAGACATTTGTCTGTATGGCCACTGCTTTGATTGGTAATCAAACTGATTGAGCATTTATACTGCAATACTGTGACAATAATTGTACGTTTTGCCCTAACACTTGTCGACGATATGACCCAAATGGCAAAAAATGGTGTTTTCCCTCGTAGTAGTTTTTGTCAGCACAGTTAGAATTCCTAGCGTAATCTGGTTATTTACCCAAAAACGGCTGATGTTATATTTATAATCATCATGATTATATAACAATTTGAATTCATTATTATTATCCACATAAAAATGCGATTTTTTTAAAATTCTGTCATATAAATGCTCGATCGATCTAATTTTGCAAGTTTTCGAAGACTATTTTTTTTTGTGAGATTATTTCTCTTCCTGGATATCAGTTATTTCGTAATGATACGACTAACCAATTACCAATTTATGTAAGAAACAAATTCAAGATTAGTTCTATAAAATATATATTTGCTTTTGAGTATGAATAAATATACATATTTTGTATCAACTGCAACGACAATGATTTAATTTTTATGTCATTTTGAGAATATGAAATGACTTCGTTCTTATAATAAACCATCTTCAACATCGACAAAATCCTCATCTCCATCTGGGGCCGGATATTGCAGTCGACTTGGCCCAGAATGTTCGGTAACAAGCTTGAGATTGTTATTGGCAACGTTCAAGAAAGGAATGCGACCCCTGGAATCTAATCGCTAACGTTTACAACAGTCTCCCTCTCAAATCCTCCTTGCCTCACTCTTATTGAAGAGAATCAGAACTAAACTTTGAGACGAAGTCAGTGAGATTAACAGGTTTCGTTACGTTAAAAACAGTTTAAGGTTCATAATTCAAAACAAAAGACTTGAGTTAAGACAAAATATGGGTTCCAGTAGAGCTCATATCGGGTCCGTCAAGCTACACCCCCGATAAAACGAATATGATTTTTTTTTAATGCAAAATTATGTGCAAATTACGGCCACAAAAAAAAAAAATTGTGCACAATTCCTTGACCATTTTTTCGTTATTTGAAAAAAGGGGGTGCAGCTTGACGTCAAGCTGCACCCCGCACCAATTTCTATTGCCGAAATTTGAAAATCGATTACACCATAATTATGTGCAAATTATGTGCTCTCCAATGACCTAAAGAACAACTATGCTACTCTTAGCATACACCTTCTTTTTTTTATTTATTAAAGGGGGTGTGGCTTGACGTCAAGCTACACCCCCGCACCTATTCCTGTTGCCAAAATTTAAAAATCGATCACACTATAATTATGTGCAAATTATGTGCAAATTACGGCCAAAGAAAGGAAATTTTGTACTCCATCCCTTAACTTTTTTTTCAAATTACAAAGTGGTGTGTAAACGAAATTAAAAATTATTTATTGCAAAATTATGTTCAAGTTATGTGCGAATTACGGCCACAAAAAAATAATTTTGTGCACAATTCCTTGACCATTTTTTCGTCATTTGAGAAGAGGGGGTGCACCCCCGCACCAATTTCTAATGCCGAAATTTGAAAATCGATTACACCATAATTATGTGCAAATTATGTGCTCTCCAATGACCTAAAGAACAACTATGCTACTCTGAGCATACACCTTCTTTTTTTCATTTATTAAAGGGGGTGTGGCTTGACGTCAAGCTACACCCCCGCACCTATTCCTGTTGCCAAAATTAAAAATCGATCACACTATAATTAAGTGCAAATTATGTGCAAATTACGGCCAAAGAAAGGAAATTTTGTGCTCCATCCCTTAACTTTATTTTTCAAATTACAAAGTGGTGTGTAAACGAAATAAAAATTATTTATTGCAAAATTATGTTCAAGTTATGTGCGAATTACGGCCACAAAAAAATAATTTTGTGCACAATTCCTTGACCATTTTTTCGTAATTTGAGAAGAGGGGGTGCACCCCGCACCAATTTCTATTGCCGAAATTATGTGCGAATTATGTGCTCTCAATACATAATAAATAAATCAATAAATAATTTTTATTTCGTTTACACACCACTTTGTAATTTGAAAAATAAAGTTAAGGGATGGAGCACAAAATTTCCTTTCTTTAGCCGTAATTTGCACATAATTTGCACTTAATTATAGTGTGATCGATTTTTAAATTTTGGCAACAGGAATAGGTGCGGGGGTGTAGCTTGACGTCAAGCCACACCCCCTTTAATAAATAAAAAAAAGACGGTGTATGCTTAGAGTAGCATAGTTGTTCTGTAGGTCATTGGAGAGTACATAATTCGCACATAATTTCGGCAATAGAAATTGGTGCGGGGTTGCACCCCCTCTTCTCAAATGACGAAAAAATGGTCAAGGAATTGTGCACAAAATTATTTTTTTGTGGCCGTAATTCGCACATAACTTGAACATAATTTTGCAATAAATAATTTTTAATTTCGTTTACACACCACTTTGTAATTTGAAAAAAAAGTTAAGGGATGGAGCACAAAATTTCCTTTCTTTGGCCGTAATTTGCACATAATTTGCACTTAATTATAGTGTGATCGATTTTTAAATTTTGGCAACAGGAATAGGTGCGGGGGTGTAGCTTGACGTCAAGCCACACCCCTTTAATAAATAAAAAAAGAAGGTGTATGCTTAGAGTAGCATTGTTGTTCTTGAGGTCATTGGAGAGCACATAATTTGCACGGTGTAATCGATTTTCAAATTTCGGCATTAGAAATTGGTGCGGGGGTGCACCCCCTCTTCTCAAATGACGAAAAAATGGTCAAGGAATTGTGCACAAAAATATTTTTTTGTGGTCGTAATTCGCACATAACTTGAACATAATTTTGCAATAAATAATTTTTAATTTCGTTTACACACCACTTTGTAATTTGAAAAATAAAGTTAAGGGATGGAGCACAAAATTTCCTTTCTTTGGCCGTAATTTGCACATAATTTGCACATAATTATAGTGTGATCGATTTTTAAATTTTGGCAACAGGAATAGGTGCGGGGTTGTAGCTTGACGTCAAGCCACATGCCCTTTAATAAATAAAAAAAGACCGTGTATGCTTAGAGTAGCATAGTTGTTCTGTAGGTTATTGGAGAGCACATAATTCGCACATAATTTCGGCAATAGAAATTGGTGCGGGGTGCACCCCCTCTTCTCAAATTACGAAAAAATGGTCAAGGAATTGTGCACAAAATTATTTTTTGTGGCCGTAATTCGCACATAACTTAAACATAATTTTGCAATAAATAATTTTTATTTCGTTTACACACCACTTTGTAATTTGAAAAATAAAGTTAAGGGATGGAGCACAAAATTTCCTTTCTTTGGCCGTAATTTGCACATAATTTGCACTTAATTATAGTGTGATCGATTTTTAATTTTGGCAACAGGAATAGGTGCGGGGGTGTAGCTTGACGTCAAGCCACACCCCCTTTAATAAATGAAAAAAAGAAGGTGTATGCTTAGAGTAGCATAGTTGTTCTGTAGGTCATTGGAGAGCACATAATTCGCACATAATTTCGGCAATAGAAATTGGTGCGGGGTGCACCCCCTCTTCTCAAATGACGAAAAAATGGTCAAGGAATTGTGCACAAAATTATTTTTTTGTGGCCGTAATTCGCACATAACTTGAACATAATTTTGCAATAAATAATTTTTAATTTCGTTTACACACCACTTTATAATTTGAAAAAAAAAGTTAAGGGATGGAGTACAAAATGTCCTTTCTTTGGCCGTAATTTGCACATAATTTGCACATAATTATAGTGTGATCGATTTTTAAATTTTGGCAAAAGGAATAGGTGCGGGGGTGTAGCTTGACGTCAAGCCACACCCCCTTTAATAAATAAAAAAAAGAAGGTGTATGCTTAGAGTAGCATAGTTGTTCTTTAGGTCATTGGAGAGCACATAATTTGCACATAATTATGGTGTAATCGATTTTCAAATTTCGGCAATAGAAATTGGTGCGGGGTGCAGCTTGACGTCAAGCTGCACCCCCTTTTTTCAAATAACGAAAAAATGGTCAAGGAATTGTGCACAAAAATTTTTTTTGTGGCCGTAATTTGCACATAATTTGCACATAATTTTGCATTAAAAAAAATTCATATTCGTTTTATCGGGGGTGTAGCTTGACGGACCCCTCATATCCCACATCCTTTTTACCATACAGCTTCCACATAAACTTGAACTTGATGGAAAAATTGTATGGCGCCAAAGGGACATCTCATGAATTATCAAGAAATAAAATATAATATACCTTGAAATTAACGTACACGTTAAACCCTCTCACTAAACGTCTGAGTAAAAATAACTGGATAAATTAGTATTTAGTGCGTAGTTATTTTTGAAAAATTATAAATAAATCGCGAACATAAACGTGGCCAATAAAGCGGCTTCAGTTTTACCTTCCAGGTACTCAACCACTACGTTAACATACTGGATAACAAATTAAGCTTTATCTTTATAGTGATATCGCGATGGAGAATTCATTTAAAGAACTGTCTAAAGATGAGAAAATCATTTATGGTCTAAGAGCATGTAAATAGTATCTGGAGAAAAGAGTATTCCCTTTAGATTGAACATTCTTGGTAAAACGGAAAGAATGTGAAAAGCGCTAGAGACTCTCAATCTGGCAGTTTTTCCGCTGCCGGAAGTAGGTCGAGGAAGAAGCAAGTGTTCTCTCATAGTCTCATCCAACAGTGGAATAAAATTATGTCAGGTGTCACAATGTGAAATAATATTTACATGAAGAACCAGCTGTTCCTTTGAATATATCTAAAAATAACATTGTGCTAGTACAACTAACAGATATATGAGAACGTACATTTCCTATTTATGAAATATCTGCGATGCGAATAAAAGGGTATTTGTTCCTATTTATTACACTTTTTTTTGTGTGAAAATGATCACGAAGACTGCGAATAATGTTTTGTAAATGAAGCTCAAGTTTATGAACAGCTGAAGAAAGAAAATTACATCTGCATACGAATACAAATACTTTATGTTTGCTTACAACGTGACAAAACTTAAATGAGCTTATTTAAAACATATTCAAGAAACCAATCTGCTACTTTTTCCAAATAAAATTATTCTTTTCAATAATTTATCTTTTTTCGCGTTTATATTTCAGGTAAAATACAGTTCACTCAAGATAGTTATTTATGAATTAAATGCCTAAAATCTGTTTTTTGAAATTTACAATCATTTAAATTTCGAGTAAAAAGTCATTTAATTGCTTAAATATATCAATGACTACTATACGGGTTATAACTTTCGTCTGAAAGTTAATAGCGCAGAAAGCGATGATCAATTTGATTTTGTTCTCCATTTCGATGTCTTTTAATTTTTCTACGGGTGGTCGGAATTTTATAATACTCTTCTCAAATATAAAAAGTAAATCATTGATTTCTATTAAGAAGAAATAATCAATGAAAGGCACTAACAAAGTCATCATAAAAAAATGTCTAATAATCTTTGCCATACATTGTTATTATTTATTCAATTTACATAATTAGTGCGATGTCGATTCATGTATAAAATTAGTAGTTATCATGATTAACAGGTATTACTCATTCAATGAAAACAAAACTTCCGAACACATCATTTGCACCATCACAACATGTGAGTGAGCAATATTTAGAACATTTATTTCTCATTAGTGGGTAGATACGTCAAGCCGAACAGTCTTTTCAAACTGTAACAAGTTATTTTCGTATGAATACAGCAGTTATTCATTGATTCTCTTCATCTCATGATCATCTTTTGATTAATCAAACTTTGTAATAAAAATTTAAGTAAAGCTGTATAGTGTTTTTTTAAATTCTGTTAAATTGAAAAGGATAGGCGTGTAGGTGTACTTATTGCTTAATTCATGTGGAGCTAAGCATATCATCAAATAGAAGCATAGTAATATGAAGTACCCGAAAGCTTTTTATTAAATAGACAGACTGAAAGCAAATAAGTTTCAATCAATCCACATGCTCGTGTATTGTACAATTTGTTATTCTTTCAGATAAATCATGGTTAGCTCATGAGCTATAGCACCCGTACTTCAGTGGCGATAATAAATGACGCTCTGTCCAGAAATCGATGACTCGGATATTACCTTTTTTTATTCCCAACCATCCCTTTTCCCGTTCTCACCGTGTTCCGTCGATGTCGGCGAATATAATATTTTCCGCTGACGTTCTCTATCTAGGGATATCAACGTTTTCCTCGCCTCTTGTACTTATCCTTTTTTCGCTAGAGCAAACCTAGAGGGCTTTTTTTACACGATCGATTTTGATGTGAAAATTATAACAAGCCATGTGCTAGTGTCACCCGAGCGCATTAAAATGCTGCTCAATTGGTTACAGAACCGTTTTTGCATTGAAAAATAATACACATTAAATATCATGTGCTCCAATAAAAAGATTAAACTCAATTCCATAATTATACTCAATGATTAAACATCTAAATTAGAACGTCTTGATTTAATGAATTCATATACGGGGAAAGAATAAGTCTCATAGTATGGGAGACAGACGCGTATTTAGTTCTTCTTTCGAGTTGTATGTAGAAACTGATTTATAGCATTACTATACTCAATCGTCTATCTACAATCCAGCAATATTATATGCAAATGCATGTTAAGAATTATTAACAAATTAAAAAATTAGTTACACTACCCCCCTGAGATAAACCTGACAGAAGCGTAACAAACAGATGCAGACGAACTACTCTAATTTAGTATCGTCTTTTATGAAGTAGTGAATTTAGTGAAATAAAGGTGCTGATCAAGAACATATAAAGGGAGGATGGCTAACTCTGTATCTTGTTCTATAAGCAGCAGTGGCTGAAATAACGTCCCGTAAAAAGTTGTCAATTTGGGGTGTTGCGCAGATTCCAGTGTCTATTGTTGTATGTTGTATATAAGGCTTCCTTCGCCCATAAATGGCATACGATAACCCAAGGTTTTTTGTGCTACTCCCACAACTCGTGTTATATTTGTTCATGGTGCTGATATACACATACAGTCTGAATACCCATCGAGTGGGGTTTTGTCGCGATTCCTGACGTCATCTGCCATTTTACGCATGTCGTAAATAATTTGAATTAAATTTTAATTCCTAACCCCAAAACACTGACGAATTTGTAAAGGGGCTAAATCACTTTCAAAAAGAAATGTTTAACATTAAACGTCAAAGAGAACAAAAACAAACGTCAAAATGACAATCAGCCGATCTGATCGAAGACACATGTTTATGACGTTAAAATTTTATTTGAGTTTGAGTTAATAGAAGCGTTTGAAAAAAGTTTCTTTCATTGAATTATACTTCATAATATCATGATTTAATTTAAGTGATATTGAATCATACTTAACTAACGCTCTATAATTCTAGGGTGCCTAACGTAACTATATACTATTATTATTTAACAGCCTTATGACATTTTTAGTCTCTAGGTTTTCCTGAGTTTTAAAATGAAAACAACAAAATTTAGATATCTACTCATTACTGCGTGCTCTACAGTTTTCGTATTGGATTTCATGAAGGACACTATTTCTAACGAGTACATTTATTTAATTTAGAATGTTATCAGTTTGGTTGCTTCAGGGAAAACATAAACTAATCAACATTGCGTAATTTCTTTATTTACTTTAGTTATATGAAAACCTAATGTAGTGCAGACTAGACAGATTTCATGAAGAAAAATACAATTTGCTGACAATTAAATTTATTTATATTTTTTGTTAAATTAGGACTTCTATCTCAAGCGGTTCAAAACACACAAACAGACGTACATATGTACTTCTATTATTGCTTATCAGTAAGATTGAAAGCAAACAGTATGTAGCGAATAACGCGTGTGTTTACGAATACAAGAAAATATAATGCACTTTTGTTAGGGAAGAACAGACTTATTCTTTTGTTTGTTTTTCACACCAAGAATATATTATCAAGATAAATAAACTTATATATAAAAAAAATCACAGTAAGGACCAACATTATAATTTTCTCAATTACTAAACCATAAAAAGTCCCCAGGAAAATGGAAGGTGCACATGCCTTAGGCGGATAAACTGCGATAGCGCTATTGGGGACATTATAAGATCCCACTTTTTCTGCTAGCGAACGAAACTTTGCTCGAATCTTTCAATCGGAACGATGGCCCTGAAAGGCGTAGAGCAACAAAAAAACATCCACACTGAAGTTTATCTTGAATTAAACTAGTTAATTAAGTTTGGAAGGAGGAAAAGTTTCTTCATTAGGAACAGCCACGGAAAATGGAAAAGAATTCGAATAAGAAGAAAACCGAAAACTTCATCCTCGATGTAATGATGTCAATTCCATAGATTGATAGAAAATATATTCAAAATATTATTTTAACACTTAAAATGTGCATATCTTTAAAACAGACGCGACATACCAATTTGTTAATTGAAAAGTCGCTCGGTTGTCCGATACATATGTGACAATACCTTAACAACAACAGTGAAAGTTTGATTTTCTCATTATCACATTACATGACACGTCAAAAGACATGAATGGACATTATGCAACCTTGACTTTATACTGCATATACACATAGCAAGAGTGTAATAACAGGTTCTTTTACAGTCCTTTTTTTTCTAATTCCTAAAAAATGAGTAAGCGCGTAAAATAAACAAAGGCATGTCTGTTTAAAATAGAAACATATTTTATATGAGATACCTGCGACAAAGGCCAAACTGGAAAGATTCGCTTTACTTTCGGCTATTAACCAATGAATATCTCGAGAATATCGCTTTAACAAAGGCTGCAGAAACAAAAAAGTTTTTACGTTTTTCTGAATAAAATTTTGGTCTTTTTCTAATTCTTAGTTATTATGAAAATATGACTTACATTTTACCAATCTAGACTTTTTCAATGTTAATCTTTATAGCCGAAACCATTTTTTTATGCTGAGCCTTAACCTCGGCCTTAACCATATATGTCTCTAAATAAAAGGCCAAATTCTTATAATCATTTTACATCATATTAAAAGGTTCACACATAAATAAGATAACAAAAGTGGTAACTGTAACAACACTCCCATTAAAAATCTTGGTTATGTGAAGTTGGCACTGCAAAATGGAAGAAAACGGATTCCTTTTTAACCAGGCCTTATTTATCTCAGATCGACACTATCAAGGAAAAAATCCATTTTTGACCGAGTTTCCACATAGAGGAGGTAAACAATTCCGACTGTTTGACTGCTTTTTAAAATATTTGTTCACGCCTTTGAAATAGTAAACTGATTCTTTTTTCATTTAAAAGAGGTCTATTGGGAGTTGGTCCCAATGAATAAATCGACATTCAAATCAACTTTCTCCAGAAGGAGGGTGGAAGGGACAAAATTAAAGAAGAGGCCATATCCGGTAATGTTTAAATTGGACAATTTTTCAAAAAAAATCGTAAGTTTCCGAGTTACAGAGTGGTAAATTGTAGAATATGTGTGGATGAAGTGGTCTCTTCTTTAGTCGTCAATTTTAATTTTGTTATTTTGGCGAAGAAGAAAATATTCAATCAACTTTTTTTTAAATGGGTCCATTTCTTATAACTCCTCTTGCCAATGAAAAAAGAATCATCAAAATACGAGCCCAATAAGTGCGTTTAACGAAACTTAAAATAGCAAACATACAGTTGAATTATATACGTCAGTCTTTTCTGCGAAGTCGCTCAATCAAAACAAAATTATTATATTGTAAGAATCAGAATCATAAAATGGTAAGTAGCAAAAGTTCTCTACATATGCAAATGAGACTTTATTTTTTACAAAACTGGAGAGAGAGAAAACGAAAATGGGTGTCCTCTCCATTCGACGGTGCTGCAAACACTGTTTTAGCTGAGTCGCCTTTTGTTTATTGCTCAATTATTTGGAAAAAAAACAGTCGCCGGTGACCCGGGAAAATCGAGAAGGGCTGCTGCTTCATCGGCGATTTTTGCTCTCTTCCCTCAAGGGCCAGGGATACATACCAAAGCCGCTGCCGCCACCTCCATTCTATTCTCGACCAAAGCGCGCTATAAGGCAGACAATAATTCAACAGCCAAATGGAGCCGCAAAATTATGGAGAGGATAATCCTGGAACTAGGAATTTACCGTCCAAAGGGGATATAGATCAAGATATATTTTGGTGGTCAACAGAATATATATAGGTACATTGTACATTTTTTATTGATTTTCAAGCACAACATCTAGTGCTGGTACAAAAAAATGCAGGAAAAAGTACCGAATATGTAGGTATCCTACTGGTAATGGAACTGTTATCTTTCGGTAAATCCAGCCAAATTTATTAATAGATAGAGCAATAATAAATTTAGACATCTGAATTTTCAACGGTGTCTTATTGAGAAAATTTATTCTTGTACCATAGGTAGATATTTTCTACGAAAACTTCAGTGAATAAGTAAATTTGTAAAAAAAAACAGGAAAAACTGTATTAATTGGTACAGCAAAAAGTACAAAACACTCAATATTAATTCCAATAATGCTTTTGACATTAGTCATAAAGAACGTTGAATGTTCACTCACATTCAGAGATATCAAAACAAGCACACTTTACCACTATTTCAACTTGCAAACCGTTACATTAAAAAAATATAATTCAAATGTGGCCGGATATCATCTTAGATCTTCGAAAAAAAAATGGCCCCTCCAACCTGTTGGGGAGCAGTTTTTGGTAAAAGGCAATGTTGGATTTTTATATGGGACCATTTCTCTGTTCTCTTCTTTGAAATGAAAATACTCATCCAAATTGGAGTACGTTAAGTATACGATTGGGCCAAATTTAAGCGCGGCAAATATAAAAATCGTTTGATCGCCTCGTGCGTACAATATTATTTTAATAACGCAATGAGACAAACAACAATAGTCTAGTTATCTTTGAATATCACTTATAAACCTGCTTTTTCCCAGATAATCACTGAGAACAGATAATCTTGGGCTTCAAGGAAAAAAAATCAGGCAAGTTCCATTAGCATTCTCAACAGCCATTTTGACGCTACAGTTTCACCCTAACTTTTTTTCAGTTTCACGCAGACGGTGTTGTTGGGCCACATAAATCAGACATGCTGATTCGGTACCCTACAAAACAAAACGAAAGCTACAATATCGGTTTATCAGTACTTGATGTAATTTTGACACATAAAGACAGAACGACGCACGACTAGCTGAAAATACGATTTTTGAACCGTGATATAAAGATTACTTTAATAGCAGATACCGAAAATTGAACCCAGTTACAATACGGAATTTTCAACATTATAGAGCTATTTCCAAACTAACTTCATCAAATTGTCTACAATTAGTTTAGTACAACCAAACTAGCTGATACACACACCACGATAAGCTCCGGAGAGGAGAAAACCTTTATCGAGGATTATTACCTGTCGTTGAAAATCCATCACCGTCAGCATTTAACGATCATCTAGTAAGCGCTTGACTTGTGAACGCTTCGCCGCCGAATTCCTTACGTAAGCGGAAATCCATTCCCCAGCATAAATTGCACAATTCTGCAGAGTTTGTCGAAAAATATAAGTCGCTGAATAATGTTATGTTTCTTCTCCGGGCCATACTAATAGCAATATTCAGCTATTTGTTACTTTTTGTTAAACATTATTCTTAAACGTGAAGGTATTAGTAGGTATATCAAATTTTGCAGATTTCCGAAGATAAGTAATACCTCCACTTTTATGTCAACATACATATTCAATTTTCACAAAAATAATCAACAGTCTCTGTCGTCTCATAATATATTCTATTTTTATTGTAATTTGGTGGGGAATATTTTATTTTCGTACGTATCGCGAACGAATATAGGCGACCTTGATGTTGGAACGTTTAAATACTTATTATTACATCTAAATGATTTAGGACTATGTATGTGTAAATGTAGGTAGGGATAAAGATAATACATAAATTATATTATTTCAATATCAGCTTTGATAAAATATTTTTGAACAGCGTCTAAAATTACAAACATTCTCAATAGGAATCAGACGAAATTTCAAGTTCCAGAGAATATTAGGCGGCAAAAACGTAAAGAAAATAGTGCAAGAAACAAAATCTTGTATAAACATTTAGACCAATAGATTTATACATTACCGATCTGGGGAACATGTAGTACCTAATCAAAACTTTAAAGCAGTGCAAATATTTCAAAATAAGCCACTGAAGGTTTTATTCAGTTACAATAGGTTGACTAATTGACTAGCACCGAAACAATTTATAGAGAATTGAATCTTGCAAACTTAAGCACTCTTTTGACTTTCGAACAAGTGAAAATGATGCATAAAATAATACATAATAACCAGAGGTGCAATATTCACATCATAATTACTAATGAAGTACATAACCATCAAACCAGATCAAGGGATAATAGGAATCTATAATATTGAAAATAGAACAAATATATAGGAATAAGAGACCCTATTGTACAAGCTACAAAAGCTTATACAGTGTACCAGATAACATTAGAAAAGAAAGAAAAATATCCGAGAAATCACACTTTATAAAAAACATTAAACTCTTCCGAAATATTAAGTAATGGGTATATATATATATATATATATATATATATATATATATATATATATATATATATATATATATATATATATACATTGTTAAGTATTTAAACTTATAATTTGGTTCTCGAGGCCAGTGCTAAAAAGCACTGATTTAAAAACTCTAGTTATTGTCATAAATGTATTAAATGTAATTGTATAGTAAGTACTTAGGTACATTGAAGTAGAAAATTGCAATTAATAATTAAATATACATCCTACCGTACATTTTACCTGTAAGTATTCTAATAGGTAGAAATATATAAATTACCATTCACATCTTCAAAAGAACAAAGACAATTTATTTATACTTGTATTTCTTCACACCACCCGGTATAAGCACAGCGACCGGTAAGTAATAATCGGATAAAGTACTCGAGAAACAAGAACAAGATAGTAAACGTAAACTTTCATTTGCCTTTCGCGTTTCCAATTCGATATATAAGAATAGCAATAAAAAATGCAGGTCATTGCCATTACGGAGTTACACTATCCGTTGTCGTTGTAGCAAATTTTCAATTTCACCCAATAACTACTAATCTAAAATCTAGTAGGCAGGCTATGAATGATGATCACCACGGCCTATAAGCGACATTTATTATAAATGCCAGCTCATTACTTATTAGCATACAGGCATGATTACCATATTATACTATATTGCTTTTCTTTTGGTATCACAGGAATACACCAACAAATTGTAATAATACAAGTTGCGAGACAGATAAAAACAGTCGCTAGCGGATATTTCAAGTTAATCGTGAGAAGCCGGCAAAAACAAAACATGATTGGCATATCCAATGAGAGACAAGAAATCAAATACGGTGAATAAAACTCCTTTTAAACATTTACTCGTCATTTGAAACTGTTAAGATTGTTAATCATACATTACCTATCGACCTTCAAAAGTGAAATACGCGGTTAATTATTAATAATCACTTGTGTACGTAAAGATAAAGATGCTCACCTTAAAACAGCGATAGGAGAAACAAAGAGAAGCTTTCTGAGCCACGCTGCTGCTAAGCCTCCTTGGATCGCCTTTTATATTCCAAAACACACAATATTTATCACTTTTCTTCAACAATATGACACAGAAACGTTTATATATTCAGAATAAACGCACCGTTTTTACAAAAGTTCTGATAAAACGACACTTTTCGTAAATTTCTCCAACAACGACAACGCTAGTGTTCACTCGGTATCCCCACTTCGACACATCAAGACCAAGATGGCGACGCGCACTGTATATGCCGACACAGATGCTGCCAACCTATGCCAAATGAAAAAGGGCGGTAAATAGTGAAATTAGATTAGCTATTAAATGGGCGTACAAAGTATTGAGAAGAAAAAGTATAAAATCGAATAAATGAATAATAGATATTTTTCTATGAAAGTTCTAAATTAATTGTTGGATTTGGAAATCAATATTAACTTATAATCATAGGAATTAAAATATATTCGAATTCCTACGATTAAGGGCATTTTTTTTATGAACAATGATATATTTTTTCAGCATGTTAAATACATGAGCTAGAAATATTTCATTTTTTTAATTCTCACATTATAAATTTAGCGACCTCTGTTGTATATATGGAAAGCCAAAGATTTTATTTAACAAAAACAATTTCAGAAAGTTCACCCCCTAAATAAATCTGATTTTTATTCTCTAGATAGATTTTACATTTATTTAGTGAACTTCAAAAAAAGATTTCCATTCCCTAGTGTCCTAAAAAAATAAGGATCTCTCCTTGTGCAATCATATTTGTTATGTTGGCAGTATCACGGTCACGAACACGAATCACGGAACCTTTTTTAGTTTCTTAGCTTTTCCCGCCTAATTTTATTTATCAACCTATTTGTTTTTAGCTATCTTGACTTGTTTTTAACTTTGTTGTAATTTTATAATTATTTATTTCAGAATGGCTCCAGCTCATGAGCCTTTGCGTTATGCTCATGAAGAAGGCCACACTGATGTTTGTTATACTGAGGACGGAAGGTTAATATTTTTGTTTAATTGTTCAGTTCGATGTAACCGATAGCTTTAAATTTGCAGTAAATTTATCACTTGCGGTGCTGACGGTGATATTAGAATTTGGTCAACTGATGAAGGTGAAGATCCCGTACATAATTGTGTTGGTGAATTGGCATTTGCTGTTGGGCAGAAAGGCAATAGTGTTTATGTTGCAACTGGAAGTAACGATATCCAGATTTTATCACTGCCCGAAGGTGACAGAGATGGGGTTCTGGATAGATTTACGGCTCCAATCAATCACATTTCCGTGTGCAAAAATAGCCAGGTACTTAGCTTCCATTCGTGCCTATTCAAATGTAATTCAATTTTTTCAGTTGATTGCACTAGCAGGGGAAGATATGGAAGTTAAATTAATCAATCTTGAACGTACAGCAAAAGAAGTTTCTATTTTCGACGGTTTATCGGGACCTTGCCTCAGTGTATCCTTGTGCCCAAACTCAAAATTTATTGCATCAGCAGCTGGAGATTCCAAATTACGGGTTTGGGATGTTGAGTCTAAAGAGTTGATTCATGAACTCCAATGTTTTCCAAGAGTGAATAGCTTTGCAAATGCCAAAATACTCTGTCGTATCCATTTCGAGCAAGTTAGAGGGAAACAACTTGCTTATCCAAAAGACAGTAGTGTGGTTATTCTGAATGTTGATGATTGGAACGAGAAGATGACATTGAAGTGCGAAAATGTTTCTGCGGCTTATTCTATTGTTCAGTATTCTCCATGTGGAAATTACTTATTAGCAGCTTCAGTCCATGGTGATTTTGTAATATGGGATCTATCAACTGAAAATATAGTCAATGTATCTAAACATGAAAAAGCGATTGGGATTTGTGGTTTAATGTGGAACCCTCTTGGTAAGAAATTTACTTCTTTTCTGAATATGATTTCAACTATCTGAGTTTTCAGGCAACGGTGAGATAGTTTACACAGATATTGAGGGTCAGTTGGGTGTGATCACAGAAGCTATATCGACTACTAATAATACTGAATCGAATTTAGAGCATGTTACTGAGAATGATGTTGATTTTTCAAATGTTCAGTTTGAGGATGATGAGGATGAAGATAACGAAAATGCCATCTCGGTCGAGAAACTCAAACAGCAATATCTGGGAAACCCTGAAGAACCAGAGTTAATGTCTTTGGATAAAGGTGGGCCATATTTTGTCTCTAAAACAAATTAAAATAATAACAATTAATACACAGATTCATCTCGCGCATCTTCTCCGAGACCAAGAACGCCATTAGTACCTCTCCAATCTCCCTTCATGCCTTCATCAACACCGGAACATCTGGATCCGCGGTACATGTGCTGGAATGAAGTGGGTGTTGTTCGAAGTTATGCCAACAGTGCAATAGAAACCAATGAATCCAAATCCATCGAAGTCGAATTTCATGATACCACATTCCATAACAGTATGATGATACAAAACTATCAAGACTACACCATGGGAACTCTCAGCAAAGGTGCTCTAGTTATAGCGAATTCTAGGTGAGAGCTCAACTCTTTAGTAAGTTTGATGAATCAAATATTAATTCATGAATTTTCCTAGTCAAGTCAATGTGATACCGCTCTCCTCTGCAAGCAAAGAGTGGATGCTGAAAGTTGAAGAGTACGAGGAAATTATTCTGGTAGCAGCATCGGAAAACTTGATATGCTTCGCCATGGCGAATTACATAGTCAGAGTGTGCTCCATCTATGGTACCCAAAGAGGTATAGTTAGTATTCCAGGACCGTTAGTATCGATGTCCGCTTTCAGAAATATTCTGATGGTTGCCTATCATTGCGCTGGTGTCCGTGGTAATGATCAATGCGTAAATGTAAAACTTTTCAAATTTGATGGTAAGAGCGGTTCATCCATTTATGCATTAGATATAAGTATACATGGATGTTTCAATAGGTATGTCGGTAACATGTAAAGATATTGGTTCAGCACTTGGTCCAGAATCGATGTTGAAATGGATAGGTTTCTCGGATACTGGTACCCCTGCAATGATAGATTCATTGGGAATGCTTTCGCTGTATCCTCATTCCTGTGATACATGGATACCTTTCTGCGATACCACCAAACATGTTAGTATATTGAACATCCAATCTTCACATTTTCTATTCTAGATTTATATTTTAGCGTAAAAGTCCCGGTGATTGCTTCTTTGTTACGGCAGTATTTGAAACGTATCAAGCAGTGGGTGGCATAAAATGTAAAGGAACAGTCTATCCGGGCTTTACACCGCGACCGACAATGAGTGAATTACCATTGGAACCACCTTTTGCTGAAAGTTCAACTGAAAAAACACAAATGGAAATAAACCTGTTCACATGGTCTAATCTACAAATTCCAGAAACTGATAAGAAATACAAAGAGACAGCACTCAAGACATTTGCTGTGAGTTTTGCAGAAGGAAGTTTCTATACCACATTTTTCCGCAGGCAAAATGATTTTTAGGAGGATTACCTATTGTATACATACTTCTATCTTTAATAACAAAGAAGCTTATTCAAATACAGGCCTCTTTGGCTAATATTCGTTTTGAACAATAATAAATCTGATTGGTTTTATCCGAGGCAAAATAATCGTATTAGTATTAGGTTTTTATCAAGATCTGTGCAGCAATTTTTGTTTAATTAAGAAGTCATGTTCCTTACCAAGTTTGGTGTAAAAATCTGTTGTGTCAAAATCCAGGTAAAGTCTGTTAATGAGAATGATTGCCGAATAGTTTCAAAATGGTAGCCATTAACATTTCTGCGAAAATTTCCATATAGATTCTGCAATGAATTATTTAATTCAGAGGTACAGCTTCTGTCAAACTCATATTTCAAAAATCTTTATTACTTTCTAGTTAAATCAAAAATTAAATTTGCTTCAAACCTTCGTACATACAAATCCTCTTAAAAACGTCATAATCACAATATTGGAAAATCGTACACTTTGCAATAACTGTTCACTGGAGTATTATTAGTTATTTGCTGTCTTCTATTGTGACTTATATTAGTTGAGAAACATTTTTAAATCTTATCACAGTTGGCCTGCAGAAACGGCATGGACGAAAGGGCATTCGAATTCATGGAGATACTTGCAAATCCTCAAATTGTTACGTTCGGCCTAAAATATGCTTCAAAACTAAATAAGAGGCGACTTGTTGAAAAGCTTATGGATTTGGCAACAAAAATTGCAGATGAAACGGATGATTTGGGTGTCGAAGTAAGTTTCTATTTTCAAAGCGTTTTTTTATTTGTATGGAAATTTTCATTTTTTTCCAGGAAATTGCTACTCCAGAGCCTAGTAATATTAAGCCAGTGTACAGGAAATTGAGTTTGAATGTATCCAAAAACACACCTAAGAATAAGTCTGAGCAGCTGAAACAGGTTGATAGATTGATAACTGAGTCAAATTCTTGAGAATAATACCATTTTATTTTAGGTGTCAACGCCGGGAGAAAGTTTATTATCTACAATAAAAACAACAGTGAGTTGAATAGTCAATCTTGTTTTTTCTATTGAACTATCATTTTTGATACCATTACGATTTTTTCTCAGTTCTAATAATTAGTGTTCCGTATATACGATAAAAAAACAGAACTTATAAAATCACTGGTGTATGTCGATCTGTTCGTCCGTATGTTACAGTCTATTTTCTAGGAATCTATTTAACGAAAAAAGTTATGAACGAATTCTTATTCTAGTGTTTATTTGTTTGTTGCACGTGTTCCCCACCTACATTACAAACAAAATCATTTATAGAAAGACTAATCATGATAGAAACATAAGTTTATCACACAGCCATTTTCAGCGCTCATTTTACTAACACTGTCAAATCATACAATGCCCTAGATTCACAGAACAAAGAAATTTCAAGTGTAAATAAATACAAAATACAGGCTCTATTGTAAAAAACGCCCCAAGCTGTATCTTCGTTATTTATTGGCGGATTTTAAAAACTCAAAAAACAAATGAATGGTTTGATATGCTCTACAAGATATCACCGAATTCATTTTTTTTATCTTTGCCCTCAGTGACAGCGATATTCAACTTTTTTTCCTAATAGAAACATTTATTTGTTTTTACGTCATATTGTAGACAATTATTTTCTACAGTATAACATAAAATAATATTTATCCAATAATTTCTGGAAAAAAAAAAGTAATCCGTAATTATAAACAAATGCCATTTAAATAACTAGTGAAATCTGCATCACAAATATTGTTGAAATTGTCTGCCGCCTTAACGAATGCACAGCTCGCACCTTCTAATCACTCCTATAAGTACCGTTCATTATAACATTTTAAGATATTTCTTGACAAATCTCGATTATTTTCTTCTGAAGTAGTTTTCATTCTGGGGCCGGTTTAGATAAACTTGGTCTTTAATCTTTAAGGTAACCCCAGAACCAAAAGTCAAGTGGCGTGAGGTCAGGGGAACGAGCAGGCTACCGAACAGGTCTATTTATGCCAATCCACCTTGCACCAAATCTGTTATTTAACCAATTTAAAGTTACATGTGCATTATATGGAGGAGAGCGACCTTGTTGAAAATAAATTCTCCTGAGTTCAGCAAGGGACAGTCCATTTAATTTTTTTTCGATATTTTCATTCAAATGATCATAATATTTCTCTCGCGTGAGTATTCCGTCGATAAAAAATTGCCCAATTAATCAATCGCCCAAAATACCGCAACAGACATTAGCAGTACATCTTTGAAAAAATGTTTCTACAATAAGTCTAGTGTTTTCCTGACTCCAGTACCGACGGATGTTTTTATTATATATGCCATTATTGCTAAAGGTACACTCATCAGACCAGATTATTTTTCTATAGAAAGTACCATTCCCTCGAACCGCGTCTAAATAAAAATGACAAAATTCAATTCTTCGATCAAGAACATTTTGTATTTTTGCGGAAGGTACGGTTTAAAATTGTGTTTCTTTTTAATATTCTATCAACAGTAACTTTGGATGTGTTCAAATCACTAGCAATCTCACGTGTAGACGTTCTCGCCTCTTCCTGAACACTGAGAAGTACTCCACCACTTCATTAAATTGACGATGCTTTTTTAGGCTTCTTGAAACTACTACAATTTCCTAAATTGTTTTCAAGTCTTGAGAATTTTCGTCGATTTGGAATTTCCCTGCTTGGAAATCAATTGATGTAGAGACACACTGCTCGCGTACTATTTTTATTACATTCAAAGTACACTTGGAGCATGTCGGTCAATGTACTGTTATCCGTCATAGAAATTAAAGTGATATTTTCACAAAATTATAAAAATAATCAAAAAATTGTGATTTTGACAATTCAGTGACACGATCTGTATCTGTATCTGTCTAAAGGCAAGTCTTCATGTGCGGAAATGAATGCGAAAGTAAAAGTGACTTACAAAATTATGTTAAATCATATGTAAATGTTAGAAAAATATTTAGTTATATTATAACATGACGTAACAATAAGCACATATTTCTATTAAGAAAAAAAATAACTATCGCTGTCTACGGGCAAAGATCAAAAAAATGAATGTTAAAGACATCTTGTAGAGTATATCGAACCATTCATTTATTTTTTTGAACAGCCTGTATATCTCAAAAAAATATAGAAAAACAGTAAGTCATATCAAATTACTTATGTATATATTACATAAACATAATATTATGTATTAGTTAAAAATTATATTAGAGAAATAGATATTGATTTAAGCCTATGATTAATATCTACAATAAAGATTATTATTATACCTATAGGCTTCACGGAAAATAATTGATACAGAATCCTCTCCATATAAGCCTGCCTCGCACTTAACTGTATTTCTAATTTATATTAGTAACTTCGAATTTATTATAGGATGTATCAACACCAGTCCCCTCTGGTAATGAAAGTATAATATCAGCAAATAATTCAACAATCAATAGTCAGGTAATTTATAGTTATGCTGATTGTTTTCGAATGTATGATAATTATTATTTGTTTCTTTTTAAAGGAATCGCTGATCTCGGAAGAGGAAAAACCAAATCCATTTTTGAAAAGTCTGAAAAAACAAAAACCTATTGGTGCAAATCCACTAAGTTTGACAGATCGTTTTGCTGGTGTACATTATGAAAAAGAAAACAAAGCCAAGCAGAAAAATAATGAGGTAAGAATTCCATTACGTAGATGTCTTATTGAAATAAACTTATTGCGGCTTCATAAGGATCTCCAAAATAAAGCCAGGAGCAAATTCCATCTGCTAATATTTTTCAAGAACGTCTCGTGGACCCATCGATTGGTATTATTGCACGTTTTCTAATAAGTGAAAAAAATAAGCAATCATTGATGCTCAAATTGTAACCCATCTTCTTACGGTGAAATTTGTTAAGATATGGTGAAAGTCCCCTCAGTTTCTCGTGAGATTCACCATCGTATTTCTAGGTATTTTTTGTTCCTATTTTCATACCTTTACCTTCAATTGACTACATTTTTTCTCCAAAATATCAGGGCGACCGAGCTCCGCTCTTGTAAGAGTGGGTCTAGAGTTACTTAGTTTAAAGATATGCATATTTTTAATGAAAATGTGTTGTGATCGGAAAATTTCGCCTTTGTCGTTCACATAGCCCATAATGTATTGATTTCGAAATTAATAGGAAAGTGCAATGTGAATGTGAAACATTCCAGAACTTGACTGTGTCCAAATCGACTTCTCGGCCCCCAAACTCCATACAAAAATTTAATTCCCAATCTGCGGAGCCATTTTTATCGAAATTTACCGTGCCATTCTAGAAGAAGCTTGTAGACCACGAGGGTGGCGCCCTCGCTTTTTTACGAAAGCCACCTATATAGATAATCTTTAAAAAAATCATATCTAAATAAAATACCAAATTTTATCAAAATAGTTTGTGCCATTTCCCAGATAATATATATATATATATATATATATATATATATATATATATATATATATATATATATATATATATATATATAAATAAAAAGATGTTCTTGGGGATGCAGTCATATATTAAATAAAATTCTTTGATTGAAGCACTATGTTCTGAGAAAAATTATTTTAAACGTGGTTTCTTAGAAATGGTGAATATAAAGAAACATAATAACACAATGAATAAACGCTCAGATATAAAAGGACTTAGTTCCATTTATTCTTATATTCTAAAATTATATTAATTATAATAATTTTTCTCCAGATGTAGCTCAAAATTAATATATATAGATATTTATGTATAGTTGGGTATGTAATATGTACCTATACTTGACATGTAATATTTATTTTATGTTTATATATGTATTTTTGTATGTATGTATGTGTGTGTTTGTATATATATGTATGTATGTATATATATATATATGTATATGTGTGTGTATATATATGTGTATATATGTATATTGGTTATAAATGGATTAATGTGTATGGGATATATGTACCTATATATAGATGAAGGACTGGTCTTAACTGATTTTATAGTAATTAACTTTAGAATCTTAGGTTTCCATAAACAATAGAAATATTTAGATCAACTTATTAGTGAGAGAAATTTAGTTGATCAAAGAGAATTATTCTCTTAAAATTCCTTATATGTTTATTTGAGATTAAATGTATAATCTATTTATGAAAGATTTTCATAACTTTTACTGTTTTCGAAAATATGCATGCTGATTAGTGAGAGATATCAGCTTGTTTCTGCAAAAGTGAATGATTTTCAAAATGTTTCATTTTCATGTCGTATTGTGAGAGAATATGATTTTATATATTATTTTGAATATTTGAAAGAACATTAAAAAGTGTTTTAGGATTTCAAAACATATATTTCACCCAAAAATTTAGTGGTTGATTAGTGAGAGAAATCGGCCTTTTTTGAGTGAATAAGTATCAGTGCACTTTCAGAATAATCATGTTTATATGTTTCGTATTGTGAGAGAATATGATTACACTTATATAAAAATTTTAAATAATTTTATGTATCTTTTTCTTTTAACTGTCAGTTCAAGCCCAGAATAAACGTAATTTAGTCTATGTATGGGTATATATGTAAGTATTTGTGCAATATTCTTAAATTAATATTTTTTTTTAACTGAACCTGTATCTGCCTTAATAATAATTTTAATTTAATTGTGCTCCTTGTTCAAATAGCCACAAACATATAAAGATCATTCAGTAATATTCATTTTTATCAACAAAATCTAGATACTTTCTTACTTATTGTGTTACCATGACAAATATAAATAATGACATTTGTAATTGATGGCTATGAAATCTTTCCTGTTTTTGGTTAATTTATTCTAAATTCACGATTGTAAGTATTTTTAAAATACTATTAAGTTGTTGAAATAATTTTGAAACGATTTGTAATTTGCCCTGAAGAAGAGAATAAACATTCTCGAAAGCTCGGCTTCAATCAAAGAATTTTATTTAATATATGACTGCATCCCCAAGAACATCTTTTTATTTATTATAAAACCAGTCAAGAATACAAAATCAATATATATATATATATATATATATATATATATATATATATATATATATATATATATATATATATATATATATATATTGGCTTCTCAGAGTACACAATATTTATTATTGTCTATTCCCACAATTGATTTTTCAATACAAAATATTACATAAAATAATGAAATATTCCGTGAATCAAAAAGTTTATGTGATATTCATGGACCCCCCTTGTATTCAAAAATGAATTTACCAGATGCCCATGTTTTTCTTGTGGGTCATTAATGATTGGATCCTGGCTATAACACCGTCTTGATAAAATTTTCAGACTGGCGAGAAGAGGAAGTTATCCGACACCGACAGTGACAAACAGAAAGAAAAACAGAGGAAGCTGGACAGTTTTAAATTTACCAAGCGACAATAGTTTTAATTTGTGATCCTATATCTATATTATTATATTGATCACTTATATAATTTAGTTAATGTATTTTTTATTTATTCAGAATCCATTAAATCATTTTTAACCATCTTTTTTTATATATTCTCAATACTACTACCACAGCTTAGTTAGGTAATCTGTGCTACTACCTTCTACAGTCCATAGCTACTACTATCACTAAACTTGTTTATGTACGTCGCAATCCTTTAATAGATATTTGTAGACGCAAGACATCTGCGATTCATTTTTACAAACTTCCCAAATGGAACAGGTATACAATTCGACTGTGTGCTTTTTTATGGTCTGTCGAGTGGTGGTGTATCAACTGTCAAATAATAGTTGAATATACTCAAGTTAATGGAGTATCAGTCCTACACAGAAGGTCTCGACAATAGTTTCGCGTATTCACTAAGAAGAAGTCCTCCAGGTACAGAGGTTAAAAGCTAGTTAGGTAAAAGACGTGCGTGAGTAAGGGAACCAGCCTTATTCACTAGTGTCGACTACTTGGGGAACAAGCCCAAGTAAGCCCTGAAGGAAGTAGGAGTGTAAGAGAGGCGACACGCCTTTCTCACTAGAGTCAACTACCTGGGGAACCAGCCCAAGTAAGTCCTGAAATATTAGAGTCGACTACTTGGGGAACCAGCCCAAGTAAGCCCTGAAGGAAGTGAGAGTGTAGAAGAGTGAGAAGTCTTTTCTACTAGAATCGACTACTTGGGGAACAAGTCCAAATAAGTCCTGAAAGTTAAAATTAGCGTGAGAGAATTTAGACAAGATAGCAAGACTAGTAGTGAAATAAAACTCTCGGTATATATATATGGAAAACCTGCAGAAGCTGACATGAGATGTTTTCGGAATGAGTCGAAGAAATTGACTGAATTTTAATGCGAAGCAGCACGCCTTTTATACTGCTGATCTGCTTAGCTATTGGTGGAAATTTATTTATCAAAGTTACCCTTTTTTGGTTGTTACGTGATTTTCACTTCATGTCAGCTGGATCAGAACATTTATTTTTGATATTTACAGGGTGATTTTTACAACAATTAATTATGTTGAATAAAAACTAAGTGTCACAGGGTGATTTCTACAATTTTGAATTAATAATAAACTGAATAAAAACTGTGTCACAACATGGTCGTTTGCGAGATTTGCATAGTAAATTTGCTTCGATTTTCATGATATATGTTTCATTTAAAAAAAAAGGGGAAAAAGGTCCCATATCAAAGATTTTTTTTTTTAAATCTGAGACATCAAAATTGAAAAAGAGACCACATCAAGCAATGTTTAAATTAGAATTTTTTCATAAATGAGTAGGTTTCTGAGTTACAGCTATAGCTATTATTTGAAATCTCTGAGTATAAATGACTATTCAACGGTTTTGGTACTAATAGTACCCTAAAAAGTGTGAAATATTTATGCTTACAAAAATTAGACCGACCTTATCAGTTGGTGCATTGAAAAGTACAAAATAATATTAATTCTACTTTTAATGTTGTTCAGTTGTAGTTAGTTTAAAAACTTTTGGCAATGACTAATAAGTCAATTCTACTTTTTATAATATATTTCTTTTAAATTAATGTTTGAAATTATAGAAATAGTCATCAATCAAGTGACTTTTGGAATCATAGAACTATCGTTCATTATTTAAGAAAGAATTTCACCTATAGATTAATATAATTAAAAAATGCATTCTCATAATTCTTTTATTGGGTCATATAATGATATGGTATTTCACAGACATTATTTTGACCATGGCAGCTGATGAGATCAGAATTGTTATATCTGAATTGATTAAATTAATTGAGCTCCTAATTCGTTTGACTTCTTAAGATTTTTGTTTATTGGGATCACTGAATATTCCCTTCTGAAACATGGCTTGCCATTCCTTACCCTCAGGATATACGTAGCCTTCAAGGGCTTCTTTTTTGAATTCAGTATTGTACCCAGGTGCCTGAAATAACATATTGATAACGGGTTTAGGAGTTGAGGATAGAACTATGTGAAATACATATTGAAAGCATACAAAATGGTGTGGGTATATTCATAGAACACATAATTCTTGAATTAAAACTCACTCTTGGTGCTACATAGTGGGCATTTTCAACAATGGTTGGATATACGAAATGTTCATGTTGCTGGTCGACATATTCAACCCATTTTCCTTCCGATGTTGCGGATAAAGCTACGTAGTCCCACATTTGTAAATGCTGCACCATTTCACATAAGCCTACACCACCAGCATGTGGACATACTTTTACTGTGACAGAAAAAGTATAGAATTAAGCGTTAAATTCTTATTTCTTATTAAAGAGATAATTACCTCCTAATTTTTTAGCCATGAGGTACACAGAAAGAATTTCGTTGACACCTCCAATTCTAGCAGAGTCTATTTGACAATATTGAATGGCATCTGCCTGCAGGAATTGCTTGAAGAGTACTCGGTTGCAACACATTTCTCCTGAAGCGACACTTATTCCCAGGGGTTTTAGGGCTTTGGAGATCTGAGCATGTCCCAAGACATCGTCAGGGGATGTGGGTTCTTCAATCCACAATGGTTTAAATTGAGCCAGTTGGGCCATCCAATCGATAGCCTCTTGTACCTCCCAGACTTGATTGGCATCGACCATCTATAATGATGATAAATAATCATTCTAGAAAATATTCTTAGGATATTCAAATTTTATTACCAATGTCCTTTCCCATCCAATGACATTCCTTATGAACTCCAATCGTTTTATGTCTTCGTATAAGTTCTTACCAACTTTAACTTTGAACGCATCAAAACCGGCAGTCATGAATTTCTCAGCTAGGCCTTTTATTTTCTCATTGGAATAACCCAACCAACCTTGAAATAAACGAGATTAAGTCGAATTGTTCTTATTGTCATACATTTATCTTACCTGCTTGTGTAGTATAGCACGGGTAACCTTTTTCTAGTAGAATTTTCATCCTCTCTTCTTTACCATGTCTACCTTGTTTGAGCAGTTCCAGAGCTTCATCTTTGGTAATAACATTAGAGAGGTACCTGAAGTCGATGCATGAGACAAGTTGTTCGGGTTCCATATCAGCCAGTAGTTGCCATACTGGCTTCTTCACCAACTTACCCCACAAGTCCCAAAGAGCATTTATTATAGCTGCAGTTGCCAAATGGGTAACTCCTTTTTCAGGTCCAATCTAGAAAAATATAATAAATTTTCCTGGCCAATAATACACAAGAATGTTAGATATAAAAATCATTCAAAAAGAAGATGGAGAATATAAATACACAAATATTTACCCATCTGAGTTGGCTTTCGCTGGTGAGTGACCTCCAAAAGTTACCAAAATCCTTGTATATATCGGTGACAATTTGCCCTACAACTATGGTCTTTAGAGTCTTGACAGCTTCAACTACTACTTCTGTGCCCCTTCCGAGAGTGAAAGTAAGGCCATAACCTTCAAGGCCGTTCTGAAGCTTGATTGTCACGTAAGCACAGGAGTAGTCTGGATCTGTGTGCTAAAAATATTTGAAAATATTATTAATTATTGAGCTTCATTTTGTAATTAACGAGTGGAACCGGAACCACGTATATACATATACCAATTTTCATTGCGATTGAATAAAGAGGGTATAAGTTGATTCAATGCAACGTCATCAGCGAGTTAATACAAGGTTGAAAGCGTAAAAATATTCTCTATGGTGAATCGTGAATTTCTACGTTTTTGTACCAATTTTCAAGATGATCGGTGAGAAGTCGTAGAAATTGATGCACCGTAGCGGCATCTAGTGGCAAGTTACAGCAAACTCGATACTGTTAAATATTCTCAGTGCTCAAACATAGGTATACCAATATTCATAGCGGTCACTAATACCAAAGAAGATAAGTGTACATTCTATTTTTATAAGAAAGGTCTGCTACAAGCCATTTAAAAAAAACATATCTTGGCTTGTAGCAGAACGAGCATAGGTTCTGCTACAAGTCATTTCAAGTTTATCCATCATTCCGGGTATATAGATTTCGTTTTTCAGTTTTAATCAACAAAATATTTCACTACGAAGATTTAATATAAAGATACATTAAAAGTTATAAAAAGGAACATTTAAAATTATGTCTTATTTTTGACTGTGGGTATATTCTGCTAGAATTATTATCGGCATGCTAATAATAATATCAGAAAGTCATGAACCCCGTGATCTATAAAAATGTTTATAGAATACACACAAATTAAAATCAGAATATTTTTAAACGTTATGTATTTTAAGCCTTGTTTAACTTGTTAACACGTTGTTTAATTTTAAACATCATTATAATTGAATAATGATAAAGGATTATTTTAATGACTCAAAATAGAAATTACGCTCACATTGATTAAAACCTCTTTTTTTTTCAAGTGCTTTATTTACCAAATATTATCGGATGTTCAAAATTATAATAGACAATGCAAACTTCAGATATTATCTTGCTTCAATATTGTTTCGATTACATAAGGTTAAATATTAATATAATATATTCAAAACTTATGCTGAACAGAAAAAGAAGGTTAGGCCTGTCCATTAATGTCATTTTTTCAAGATTGCTAAAAATTTGATAAATTATCTGGGAAACTATAGTTGTTTCCAGTAATAAATATTTTTGATTTAGATAATCAACCTATGATATTCCTGAAAGACTTTCTTGAAAATTTACTTACCATAGCATCTGAGCCATCAGCGTGTAGTGACGTTGGAAATCGGACATCTTTAACGTCCATAGAAACAATTTGCAAATCCACTGATGTTTGGGTGCTCATTGTTGTAGAATTTTGAAAATCTCAGATGCCTCCCAATACACACACTTGCTTATCAGAACACAGACAGCTGCAACTGACTCAAAATTTCTTTTCATTATCAGTTTATATAATATTATGTTTACAAAATATGATTTACTTTATATTTTATCTTTAATAGCTAAAATAATCAAAGCTTGAACTGGTTACCAGTTCTAGTACAGTTAAATTTTGATAAGAATTAATGAATAAGTTGAAGGCTGAAGAGAACAATAATTCGTATAATGTGTTGAAAAATCTGATAGCGCTCTCAAGTGGTTATCAATCAATCGAAAGTTTTATGTAAAGTCTATTTTTCACGTTATGGTTCTTTAACTTTCCAGAAGTACTCGAATTTGATTTATCGATTCGTTAACAAGATTTATTTGCTAGATATTATGCTAGCTGATATTGAGTTGAATTCATTATCTTTTTCTCGTTCTCGTCAGATCATCAGAATATTCAATAATTTGAGTATTTTATGTTCCTTTTTTAGGAGGTTAATATTCTCAATATTACCGAAGACAGAATAAATCTTAAGCCAAAAAAATTGTTGTCGTGTTGTCAAACTCCTTGAATTCCTACGAACAAATAAATTAAAAAAAGCAAGATTAATTCCTATAAATAATTTTGATACTACCTACCATTTTATTAGCGCCATGAGAAGAAATTGGTTTGACAATTGTTTTTTTTTCTTTTCAACAAATTTCAAAATTTAAAATATTCTAAATAGTAGGTATATAGTTCGCTATATTTGGAAAAGAACTTATTTACACTATGCTCAACATTCCAGAAGAAACATGTTCAAATTGCAGATTTTTTAAAATCAAAATGTGGAAATTATTTTAAATGGCTTTCACTTATAATTTTACTAAATAAAGTTTGTTATTGAATAATCCTCATCTGAGAAGTTGTATTTGTTAGATATTTCTCAATAATACTACGAGGTGTGTTCAAATTCTAATGACTTCAAATGTATGTACGGGGTCATTGATTATACTTACGTACCTCTCCTACAGGGGTTAATGTGTGTGAAAACCTCGGTGAAAACGTTCAAGACAAAGATTGCATCTGTTTTTTTTTTCAAATAATCTCATACATCGTAAAAATGAAAAATAATTGCAAGCTCATTTTTTAAATATATACCTTTAACTTTGCCCTCAAAAATGTAAGTACATATAATATATGTTAACATTTAATTCCGTTTTCAAATATATCGGATATGTATTTGGGAAACAAATAACTTAAAAAATTATAATAATTGTTTATTGGTCCTGAATCAAAATGTATTTACAAGCAACACAGCATTAAGACCAGTTAACATTTTTAAGTTGATCAACATGTAACTGATACGTTATGTTTAATACAACTTCAAAAATCTGGTGTGTCCACTCACACGACTTTCCTACCGCTCGCAGGTAAATTCCAGTGAATGAAAATTTTTACACTATTACAAAATAGGTAGGTACTTTCCTTACATAGCGACGATAATAGCGGTAGTAAAGTAAAAATCCTCTGGTCAAATCGTGCTACCACTCATTTTTTGAGCATGTCAAGACAAACAACAATGGTCATGTAACATTTTTTCGAAAGATGAAACGTTTAGCCAGAATCTGAAGAAACATGTGGAAAATACGGAATTTTATTCAAGCATAACTTTTTTGTGCTTTTTTCAGAGATGGCGCTATATACGCGTGGTTAAGGGCTCTCAGAAGAATACTTTAGGCAAGTTTAATCAAAATCCTTAGAGCCGTTTTCGCGCTATAGTCTTGAGCAAATCACATTTTTTGGCTATAGCTCAACACCCAGTGTATACAGGATTCTCATTCAGTGCCACCGGCGAGTGGTATAGGTACCAAACAAAATAAAAAAGAAAGCAACAAAATACACCGACCCGTTCCCGAGATAATGCTGTCACAAACAGACAGACCAATGGCTGAAAATATGTTTATTAGACTTAGAAAACTCTGAAAAGTCAACATCTGTAAAAATCTCGATACCGAAAATTTTACACGATTACAATACTTTCCTTATACAGCTACTATAGTAGCGTAGGAAAGTAAAAGCGCTATGATTCTCAATAGTTTATTCACGAAATTCATATTTCTATATTTTTGAACGACTTCTAAACGGAGGAGGTATAAATAATCTACGTCAACATTTGAACATTTTTCAAAAAAATTAAACGTTAAAAGATTGTTGCCGCTTGGTTTTGAAATCATTCAAAATAAGTAAGGATCTACCAAGGAGAACCTCTAACCTTCATGAAGTAAGCCATCAACGTTTTTGACGAATAATAAACCACTCAAAAATGTGAAATTAATATTTTTCTTTTTACTGAAACTAGGACCGACTGAAAAATACAAAATAATAATTCTATTGGGATTTGATGTTCGTCAACTTCAACATTGTCAGTACCAGTAGAATTGTAGTAAGTACAATGGACCAAAAGATTTTCTGAACGTCCAATGTGTTGAAAATATCTCCGACAATTGGTGGTAAAATTTCACAGTACAGGAACGGTAAAAGATGCCCCAAGGTCTGGAAGGCCAAAAATAATTAAGGAAGAAGTTCTAGCTGAAATGGTAAAGAACCCGAAAAAATCCAGTATGCGAGTAGCTGAGACGTGCGATGTTTCTAAGACATCAGTAAAGAGGATTTTAAAAACAAATAAATTCCATCCTTACAAAATTAAAATTTTGCACCAGTTAGCTGAAGAATTTTGCCAGACCATGGCAGAAAGAATTATTTCAAATCATTTTTATTTGGAACAGATTTGTTTAAATGATGAAAGCACTTTTATCCAAATGGAACTGTAAATACCCAGAATTGTAGATATCCAGTATCAATAAAATAGTTGCTCTAAACCCATATGAGTTTAACTTTGATGTAACATTTCAGCAGGATGGAGCCACCACCTCATTATTTTCGGGAAGTGAGAAATTTCTTAGACGAAAGGTATCCGGGCAGGTGGATTGGACTTCGAGGTCCAACGGAGTGGCCAGCTCGCTCACCGGATCTCACACCTCTTTATATTTTTTGGGGGATATGTGAAATCAGTGGTTTTTAAGATAGTTTTTGAGTCATTAGCTGAATTGCGTCGTCGAATTTTTGAGGTGTGTTCAGAAATATCACCTGAAATACTGAACAATGTTTGAAGAGAATTTACAACCCGTCTATTTATTTGTCAAGAAATGCTGGGTGGACATGTCGAACAAATTTTATAATAGATAATAGCTTACCTTTTATTGTAGATATAAGTTGGAATAATTATACAGTTTTTTCTAATTTTTTTATTCATACGTAGAATATTCTAGAACATTTGTGAGGTTATTCAACCAAAGTTTCAACCATGTGAAAAATGGTATAACAAGGTTAATATTACATTCATTGTGCCCATCAGCAGTTAGCAACATTAGATAGCTTCCAAAAAAGCTGGGATAGGCGAACAGTAGCGTGGACATTCCGATTAGCTCCACCAAAGCTGATAACGCCTTCAACTTGGTCTTCTAATGAACGCGTCATATTAATCAATGAGAAAAAATATAAAAAAAGTAATCAAGGAGATCACATAGTTGGGATTTATTTACTTGTTGCTATGTTTACTAAGGCAATCACAGTTTAAACAGCCGACTGAATTAACACAGCCTTCGATATAAAGAACGCTGTGGAATTAACGTAAGGGATCGAAAATCAGATCAGATTGAATTAAGTTTTTCTTTGAATCATTTCAACTTAGGTATAGTAAATTCTGCGTGAAATCTGCTTATAATTTCACGTAGAATTCGAATATCTAACAATATACAGGGGGTTCCATTTGAAAAAATTAACTAATATGTCGGGGGGCTTTTTTGAGACACTGTATAAATTAAAATTATATTATTGAAAAGGTCAAATGAAACCCTGCAACTTATGTATTCATTTTTTTTGTAATATTGAAAAAAAATAAGTTATTGTATAATTTAATATTAGTAAAAACAATTAAAAGATTAAAATAACTTAAAGAAGCTCGTACATAATACATGAACAAATGTTTCAGTTTTATTAAAAAGTTTGCTCTTCTTGTGTGGGTCTCTCTTTAAACATAATTAATTATACATAGCTTTATTGTACATTATTTCAATCTCCGATAACTTCTTTGACTACTACTCGTTTTCACTCTAAGCAAATCCTGTTCATTCCATTGTATCTTTACCTCTATTTCTCTAATTTTCATCTCAATATCCTCTAATAAATGCAACTGAGATCCCAACACCTTAACAAACAAGCCAAACTAAAAATAGATTTCATTATAAAACTGCCCGATATAATTTGACACTACTAAAAATTCATGAACTAACTCACATTATCCTCTGAATGACTTTTTCCACTATCAAAGTGGTGATAGAGTTGATCTCTAGCTTCGTTGAAGTTGCTTATTACTAGATTAATATCTTCTACTAATAGATATCTGTAAATAAAAATAGAAATCTTGATAAAGCGCCCCGCACACGGAGTTTGGATTCTATGGCAAATGCGTTTTTTTAAACAGCTTTTAGATATATAGGTAATTATCTAAATGTATGATAATTTTTTATAATAATAATGATAATATAACAAGACGCAAAATTAGTTACTCTAATAGTAATATAGATAGGTACATCTTCATAGAACCTGTCAATAAAATTCTCACTCACGTGCGAATCCTGTAGTGATCGAACCCATAAGGCATAAAGTGGACAGTTTCCAAGGCGGCTAGAGAACTCTCAATCGAGAACAATGCTAATTCTATTTGCTTCAAAGTCTGCTCAATATGCAGTTGAAAACACTGGGCAAGTATAATTCCATGATGAATCTGCATCAACTATGAAATGTGAGCTCATATTAAAGGCGAATCAAACATTTTTTAAACTTATTTGTAAGATTTATTTTCATGAAATTTTGAATATTCTGAACATATAGATAAATACCTTTTGGCTATTATTCTGTAGTTTAAAGAATAAATTATTCAATTCGTCAACCTGTAACCCAAATATTTTGGTATTATCGGGAACCTCCAAAGCCAGAGAGTCTACAAACTCTGAGAAATGTTTGAATGTAAAATTATTGGAAATTTGGAACATTTTTGACAACTAAATAACCTTTGGTCTGAAGACGTCAAACTTTCTCCGAAAGTGTTTGATTAACAATATTATTTTAAAAAAATCTGTCGAATGCATTAGAATAATCTGTTAGAAATACTAATAATAAGTATGTATTACCGTAAAATAGGACCGGCTTGTTTAGTTGTCAATCCGGTCAAGTTACTTACTTAAAAAAATAGTAATAAGCACACAGTTTTTAGAACACTATTAATATAACATAACTGAAATGTCCCCATTGATCCCACATCCACAAAAAATATTCAAGGTCATTTTTATTACATTTTTCAGCTGAACGGTAAGTTTTATCATACAAATAGCTAAGAAAAAATTGTAGATCGTGCAATTGATTATGTGTAAAAATTATTCTCTTTTTTTTACTAGGAATCATCATTTCTGAGATATTGTGATTAAAAACAGCTGAAGCGTTTTTGTAACGTGGTTTCCCCTACGTTCTATCGTGGTCCTTTTAAATGATATTTATCGTATTAAATAAAAAATCAAAGGTACCAACAGAATAGCTAAATATTATTTTGTATTTCTCTGTAACTCATCTATTGAAGTCGGTTTCAGTTTTTGCAGTTTTATTTCAGTGCCTGCGATTTCGCCCGCGTGATATTTAGTTTTATCTTAATACCTTAATCTTAACACAGAAAAACATTGCTCTTATTCAAATCATGAAATTGTGTTTTGATGAGAATAATATTAATTTTCCTCATGTCATGAATCTGAAGTAATGTCATACTTTTATCATGTGGGCAAACTCTGTCCATTTTGTAAGGCGGCTTCCCTCTTGGTCACTACACTTCACCTTACTCATAGATTTTTCATACAGCGGACTCTTGGACTATATCGGCCATCCCGTCAGCCAAATGATTGTACGTAAAAGCTTGTTTTATACTCCAGCTCTTCAAGGTACCCATGGACCCGAAACATGTGCAGATAGATGAGTGATGAATCTTATTCGAGTAATTCGATCATTATGTCAGTATAATGTTACCAAATTATGTACAATTTGGGTTCTAGGATTTAAAAAAAGCGAAATTTCTTTGAAAGCAACTACCTTTATTAATTCTTTACAATCAAAAAAGTATTTGAAAATCCAAAAAAACCTTTCTGAATAAAATACTATTTTCTTCTTAGTGGACCAGCTCGAAACGTAGGTACTATTAGTTACTGACGAAAACTTAATGTTACGCATACAAATTCGATATTTGCGGAAACTTTTTATGAATATATATATGAATAATGTTAAAAACATGAGAATCAAAAAATGTATTCTAGCGAATAGCTATAAGGCCTGAATCTAGGAGCTTTTGTATTTTCGCAGCGATATCAGGATTCTTGAGATGATCTTGCAAAGCTCTAGGATCATTTTGCATCTGTTCCAAAATCATCCGCATCGCAGGATCTCTCAGAATTGATTGAACTTCAGGATCACCCATTGCCCGTTGCCTTATCTTCTCTGGATCACCATCGAGATTAGCATTTTCTATTGTGCAAGCTCTATAACCAGCTAGAGCTTCAGCATTATTGGCATCCAATTCCAAAGCTTTTTGGAATGCCACTATAGCCTTACTTGACTGCTGCATACCTTGAAGAATATGCCCTGAAATGAAGAATGCCTTTACATCTGCACATATTAATTTTATATCAAAATAGATCATGTCTGCCACATCGTACGCTGATAATCCCCTACAAATTAACAGCTGTGAAAAATGTTTATCATACCAATCCTGCACTCATCCTCGACGTATGTAGGGAGCCGCAGAAAAAATAGAGCGCAGAAGTTTTAATTTTGCTTGTATATATATAAATATATATATATATATATATATAAATATATATATATATATATATATATATATATATATATATATATATATATATATATGTATGAGTCTGAAGTGTTTCCTTTAAAAGAGTCATTTTTTAAAATAACAGATATAACATGAATAAAAATCCAAAATGTAGGTGCTGTATCCCACAGATTATTGCAGATTTCAAGTAAAAAACTACTTCTCAATCATGTATCCCATACTTTCAGTAAACAATCAATTAAAATTTCTCCCACATTACTGTTGCAAAAGAATTGACTTAGTCTAGCATGAGTAAGGAAGAGGAAGAAAAAGATATCCTTTTTTCGAATCAAAATTGATTGTCTTATTTCGTTGAAACCGCTCACTTCGAACTCCTCTGGCATTGCTCAGGTTATTTATGTGTCTTCGTAATCGGAATACGCATATTAGTGAGTTTCCGATATAGACTAATAGACTAGAATTTCACATCAGCTTGTTGCAAATTAATGAAGCATCACATGGGCAAAGGATTATGACGAATAAACAAAATAATAATTGATAATTACCGACGGGCTCAACAATATTATTATCATCAAAATTTCACTTTCACATGAAGAAAAATAAACCACGTGGTTATCTCTAGCAGAGACAACCATTCTCCAGATTGATATACTTTCCAAGGCTTCACAATTATTGTTATGTTATAGGTCTATGTATATGTATTACAGGCTGTTTCAAATTCGACTCTCACCAATGGGATCTCGGAAACTATAGGGAATACGAAGATGGTTGAATTGGGGGAAAAGTTGCTCAACAATAAGCCGTCTAGAAAGTTTGAAAATTTCGAGTAGTTCCGGAGATATTCGAAAAAACAGAATTTTCGGAAAATCATTTTATTTTTTCCTGGATTTATTTCTAAATAAACAGTAAATATACATTGCCAATTTTTTCACTATTTCCAATGGTTTCAATAGTATTGTAGTCTGAAGTTTCGTCTATGTGTAACTATCATGAACTTTTTATTCTTATGGGAGCCATAATGGCATTCCACAAATTTTAATAGCTCTTTTATCACCTTTTTGACGATGTATCATAAGTTGCTCTTGTTGTCCTAAAAATCCAAGAAGTTGAATATTTTTTTCCAATCAGTGGCACGTAAATAGCATTCTGTATTATTGTTAATTGCGGAGTCTTTGAAAATGGAGTTCTCCAATGAAGAAAAACGAGATATGATAAAACTTTATTAGAAGAATGATAGAAATAGTGTGATACATTGGAAGTGTATCTCTACACGTATACCGAGAGACGACAACCTCAACCAAATTTGTCCAAATTAATGGACTGAATTCGCGATGAGTATGGCCTGTTTGAAAAACTTTTTTTTATACATCATTAATAATGATTTCTTTAGTTTCTTCATACATCCTATCCCCACATTTTTGTCTGTTTTTTAAGGAACCATACTCAGCTAAATTTCTGTCAAATAAGTTGAATAAGATCGGTGGGGTTGTCTCGGAATACCGTATTCACACTGTTTCTATCATTCCTGTAACAAGTTTGTCGTTTTTCTTCATTGGAGAACTCCATTTTCAACGACTCAGCAATAATTGAAAATAATACAGAATGTCATTTACGTGTCACCGATTGGAAAAATCAGAGCCAACTACTATTTAAAAGTAATTTATTCAATTTCCCGAATTTTCAGGACAACAAATCGTTAAAACGGTGATAAAGAGTGAAAAAAGTGACAATTTTTTTTTTCTTCCGGTTATATTGAAAACCAACTCCATTATACCTCGTGTAATATGGCGGTGATTGTAAACCTTTTCAATTTGCTTCCAAACTACTTTCTATTTATATGTAATATGACATAATGAATAAAGTATTATTATTATTACTTTTTCAAAAATAATAAGAAACATGCTCCAATGTTTATAACAAATAAAATGCTAGATTATAAAATTAAATAACGCTGCCGAAAAAAATGTACTAAGAGAATTACAATTTTTACCTTTTCTAATCCAGCCTTTAATGAATTTCGGATCCAATTCTACGCATTTATCACAGTCTTTTAGTCCCAAATCAAATGCGGCTAATTTTGTGTAACAAGCAGCACGATTACTGTATAATTTTGCATCATCAGGATTACGCAAGATGGCTTCAGTGTAATGTTTAACAGCTGTGGCATAGTCGCCTTTCTTGAATAATTCATTACCTTGAAAATAATTTCAATGATAATTTTTTGATTTACAGACTTTCATACAAGATCCTACCTATTTCTTTCTCTTTCTCTGATAATTCAGGATTGATATATGATTTTCTTTCTTCCTCCCTGATAATCCTCTCAACATCGGATAATAAAGATTTGATTTCCGGTGTTCTATGTTCAGACATGGATTTTTCATAATACATTTTAGCCGTTTTATAGTCTTTCAATTTCTTGTAAGCATTACCTATTCGCATAAATGACTTAGCAATCAATTTGAAGTCAGCTCTAACAATAAAAAAATAAAAACCAATAAATATAAAAGTGTAAAACATTTTACTAAGAGTATGTAGCAGAGAACTTACCTGTTTTCTCTCCCAATTTCGATACCCTTCTCGCATTCCTTAATACATTTTTCATATTCTTTTTCTTCAAAGTAAACGGCAGCTAAATTATTATAGAAGGTTATATCAGTAGGATCATGTTCAATTGCTTTGCTATAATGTTGGATGGCTTTTTCGAAATCCTTTTTCTTGTAATACGCATTGCCCTGTTCCTTTTCAGCCTTAGCTAATCTCTTGTTTTCAGGAAGTTCAGGTTCTGGTTCTTTTTTTGGTTCCGGTTTCGGCTCTGATTTCTTCGGTGGTGGTGGAGTATAAACTGGTTCACTAGTATCCATTGGCTCATCTGCACCCGGATCTAAATTAATAACAAATATATTAATCTTTAATCATTGTTGAGACATCACAAACATACCTATTCCTATAAGAACACTTAATGTCGTCAGAACACGAGGGTCTTGAAGTTTTGATGCCATAGCTTGTGGATTGGCCTGAAGTTGTGCAAGCAGTGCGAGATATTCTGGATCTTCCATATATGCACGCGTTCTAGGATCAGCACGTAATTTCACCAATACATCTGGCCCCATGAACGGATTTGGAAATGAGCGAGATTTTGCGGCTTTTTGAGCTCTTACCTATATCGATCCAACAAAATTGATTTCTATGAATTACTCGCTTTTTATTAGTGGCGTTTTAGGTAATAAGAATGCAATTCAAGTTTCCGGTATAATTTGTAGCTCAAAGATTGTCGCCTTAGCAACTTACCTCAGACAGACCATCAAGTAACTGAGCATTTCCAGGTTCAACTTGTAGTCCTTTCTCATATGTTGCAATTGCCTCATCAAGTCTTCCCAAGTATGCTAGGGCCGTTCCTTTCCTAGAATAAGCTTTCGACCAGTCGGGTTTCAATTCTACAGCCTTATCGGCATCATTAAGAGCTAGATCATATTGGTTGTTTTTGGCGTAAGCTGCCGATCTATTCGAATATAAGACTGCATTATTTGGATCTAAACTGATCGCATCTGAATAATGTTTAACTGCTTCTTCGATATTATTTTCCGCTAAGGCTTTATTGCCCTTGTCTTTTAATGCAGCGACCTAGGACAACAACGTGTTACTAACTAAATATCATTCAAACTTAAAAAAAAACAATTTTCGGACAATATTATGAAATAATATGCCTCACTCACCTCTGCCATGATGCTCGATTGGAATAGGAAAAAATAAATTCAAATAATCAACAATATCACAATTTAGTGCTTGATCCTGAACGAACAATGACACCGCAAATGACCAAATACCAAATCGAATTGTTCTAGCACTTGCCACGGAATACGGAATACTAAGAAAGTCTAGCTTCTTTTCTTTAGCTTTTCTGTTATCTACAATTTTCGAGAAGATTCTCTACTCAATTCGATTAAATTTCTGTCAAAGTCATTACTTTCATTCAATTCAACAATAGATGACACTACCACAGCTTACCTAACCATGAATAATTTATATTTTAATAATATGGATATCATTTCAAATCAGTTATTTTTGTTTTTCATAATACATAGGAAAGATTATATGTAGATAGAAACATTTAAATAATATTCAAATTAATTTAGATATCATAGGAAATAAAGACTCTATATTTGGGTTGACATCTGTGAAACATATTGGGCGTTACATTGAAGTTCACATTCGCTGTTCCGAGCTCTGTCGGTACCCAAGGTATCATCTGTCACAGGATTTTTAAAAAAAGGCGGCATTGCCAAACATCCAATCATGAACCGATTAGCCAACACAAATTTGATTTTTTTTCACGACGTTCCATACACAATATTTATTTATTATACAGGGGAAAAAGTATTAGATTTTAGCTCGAGGTTGTGTTGTCGACCGATGCGAAGTGGAGGGAGACAAACACCGAGTCTTCGATTAAGGTTATTAATTATAAGTTGCAATGTAATAAAGCCAGCAGGCTAAATTGAGGGATATCAATTAAGGCTGATTATATAGATGTCGCTATCACAAATCTAACTGAAATGATTAAAATTGTTCTGAGTAGAGTTAAGATCAAAATAAGAAAGAATAGAAAAGCAAAAAAGAATTGGATAACAAAAGCAATAACGTCATGTTTAAACCAAAGAGATGCTCTATTTTTTTATTAGAGGAATCCAAATATATATACCTATTTTTATCAATAATGCCAGTGTCAGCAATAAAGGAAACTATTTAAATTATAGAATTAGAAACCCGAAAAAACTGCATAGATTGTATATTTGTACTGATGATGAGATGAGATGATAAGAAAAGTATAGCAAAGTAGCAAAATTATTTTTTTGTATTATTTAGTACAAGCAATGGAAAAACTTACTAGCACGATATATTTGATAAAAGCAAGCCTATAATGAAAGTGTTCTTAGATTTGGCCAAGGCTTTTGACACAGTTAATCATAACTTAATTATTACTGCTTGGAAAACTGAAATTAATTGATACTTGTCTAGTAGGGTTTGAAGTGTAAAGTTGGATGACACAAAAATTAATCCCAATATCTTTAATATGGGTGTGCCCAGGGAACCATACTTGGACCCCTACTTTTTATTATTTACCGAAATTGTTTTTTTACATCAGCTAACCATTCAGTACTATTTGGAATCTGGAACCGTTGGCGTAAATAGAATCAAAAATAATAAACACAGAATTACCACTTTAAACACCAACACTTTATATTGTCAAACCCGACAATTGTTTCGTCAACAAGGATGGCATTTTCAACACTTTATATTGTCAAACTCGACAACTGTTTCGCCAACAAGGTTGGCATCTTCAGGGAATTAACCTGCACTCACAGGCCAACCTTGTTGGCGAAACAATTGTCGGGTTTGGTGTTTAAAGTGGTAATTCTGTGTTTATTATTTTTGATAACCATTCAGTATACATGCAACATTAACTTATCTATGGATACCATTATTGTTTGAGCTTTAGAACGGTATGTGTTTTGGGAACGGTATGGACCAAAAAAAATATGATTGAACTTAGGTAATTTCATTTCAATATAAGCATTCTCAGTACTCTTGTCCGTGATCGAAAAATTAATCTTTTTGATTCCCATGCAACCTCCAGGTTTCTTGATAATTATTTATTGAGTTATAATAAATATATTCTTCTTTATTTCTCCAAGTTTCCGAAATGATTTTCTTTTAGTGTATTAATGATAATTTCTATGTCTTCCATTCTATTTTTTTATTGATCTTACATTAAAGTAGATTATTTTTTCTCACAAATATTTTTTCGAACTGTTTTCGAGTCAATTAATAAAACTAATAATGCAGACACAAACTTTATTTGCAGGTTTTTTTCATTTCCCAATATACGTAAACATGAAATATAAATAGCTTTAATACTAGTATCATTATATAACTGTGCAGAAGATAGAGTTTGGACAGAGAATGTTAATAAGCTCAGTACTTCCCTTTTACATATAATAGATACTTACGTTGAACAAAAAATGACAAAAATACTATATGCTAATAAATCCCTATTCTAATTCAGAATTTCCGAATTTCTTTGAGGGATTACAAGTAAATGGTACAGTCATGGCAAATCGAAAACCTTCTGTTACCCTTTCAACGTAATGTGGATTTTCGGAACCTGAAGTGAACATTGATACTCGTCCTTTTCTTGGTTCAACAGTGACATTCTTTGAAGCTTTATTTATATTATCTATGAAAACGAATCTGCCCCCTTTGAAATCTTTTCCATAATCGTTAAGGTAAATCAGTGATGTATAGTGGAATGCTTCATAAGTATGCTGAAAACATAAGAATAATTTTAAACAGGCCTTTTATTCCTTTTAAAAACATACTTTATCAATGTGGGGATGCCAATACTCATCATTAGGTATTTTCGGTTCTTCATTAGTAAGACGTGAGAAAAATAGTGGGTACGTCAAATGCAGAACATTTACATCGATCCCGAAAGTGTCTGCAATAGCATGTTGTATTTTACTCCTAACAAGCTTGTATATCGTTTTCTCTGCAGGTGTGAGAAGCTTACTATCTTTAATGGCAAATGCATTTATAAATTTATCTTTGAATGATAATGCACCCGAATTCAAATCCCAAACTGTTGCACCTCCGGAGGAACCTCCCATCGCCATGACTGAAATTGAGTTCATCCGCATCAGTCAAAGACTTTTTTTAATGTCATTGGCAACGGCCTACCAAATTTGCAAACTATAATTCATCACATACCTCTTTGTGCCAAAATGAGAAGCGTATCAGCTTCATGCGATGTGACTATCTTATCACTTACAAATCTACCACATTTATTCGGAGTACAACCGGTATACGCTTTAATGTCCTCTATAAATTCTGCACTGCATTCAAGGTTTTGACCCCTTCTATTATAAATATCCTTCTGATTTGCGAGTGTTGTTTCTTTGGAAGTTTGCGAGGAATACCATATGTAAATCATAATACCGAAAATCATGATACCACGACTCCATATCCGCTGACCTGGAAATCTAGGTAGCGGCCCAAACTTACTGCAATTAAGTTATTATAATTAAAATGAATATTAGAAAAAATACTATCATACGGTTCCTTTCCAGATTTTTCATTTTCCAGCGACTTATCATCTACTTTAGCTTTAGATTTCTCTTTATCATTTTTGTTTTTCTCAACATTTCTTTTAGTAACAATAGTCATAATAAATTAAAAACAGTGATTAATCTGACAAAGTAAAATTACATATCATTTATTAGCGCTCATCTCCCACTTAGTGTAGTACATATTTAGCTTTTTAATTAATATCAATAAACACGAATGCAAAAATACAAAATAAAAGTTATGTGTTTGATATGTATATGTGACATGTGACATGTGATCATGTTATATTGGTGTGTGTCAGCGTCAGTTGTCACTTGTCTCGTGAACATGGAACAAGAACAGAGAAAACCTATCCTTATCTCAAGAAAACTGGAAATAGAAGATCCGAGAGAACATACGTTCTCTCTGTAGAAGATTAAACTCGCCCCAATGATAAGTGTAAAATTTCATACGAATTTCTTTCGTAAATGCGTCTTTGCGCACCTTGTCTTGCGCAACAAGCGGTTCTCGCTTAAAAAAGACAGCAGATCATGAATCATAATGAGGAAGAAAAATAGCACATATTAAATATGTCAAGTTGTTCGTCAAAGGCCGTGTCCACAGCAGTGTCTGATTACCAATCGATTAGTAATCAGCATGAAGAAAAAACGTAATCAGTAATCAAAAAGTTGACATCTTTAATATGACAGCTATCAGAAAATCATGTAACATAACGTATATTTTGTTTCAGATATTTCCCAATTCTATTATGGACATCTATCGTTCCGTTTACCACATAATCTTTTTAATTATATACATATTGAATAGAAAGTACTTTTTCTTCTTCCATTTTCAATTCCTCTAATATGTGTAATTGTCAAAATTATTCAAATATTTTGACAAGTGTCAGTTTGACAAATGAACTAAGCGATGCATCAGTTATCAGTCGTGCACAGTCGTGTCTACAAGATACTGATTTTTGATTACTGATTACTAAGTGATTGGTAATCAGACTCTGCTCATGATACTAGGACAAACAAGATATGCTTAGTTCGTAAACGCGTTTAAGACCACTGCGCGCATGTCGTCAGTCCGTAACAAAACGGGAGAATGGAGCATATATTTCGACATTTTCTGGCAAATTATTTTTTTATTTTACTAGATCTTCGTCTGTTATTCCCTTCTTATGTATGGTATTATATTACAAATATAATATAAATTCATTATGTATTAGATACAGAAAACCCTAAATTGCCGCAACCACAATTGCAAGCCAGCACAAAATATAAGACTATCTTTTGAAATATCCGTTTTATGGTTATCTCTCTTTCATAGAATCAATGGACTCTGCTGTGGACTACTACTTATGGACCGTATAAAACCCTCTATACGACCAATGTTTATCGTACACGAGTCCACGCCCCTGATATGCAACTTCTGTAATCTCATGTGGGTAGATGTGGGTACGTAGAGAAGCATAGAAAGTTTACTCTCCTACTTCCAGTCTTCTTGACTTATCTATACCACGAGACATACATGATATTGTATGTGTTTCGTGGATACATATACAAATCAAATATCATGATTTACACCAAAAAAAAAACCTTGGGCGGTTGGGCGCACGCATGATCGAATATAAGGCCTTTTCGGAAACTCAACTCGTGTTACCAATTCGATCCTCTTTGGTCACGTGACGGTTCCAACAAGCAGCAACAGGGTAGCTACTCGATCGGCAAAGTAAACGAACACTCAGAGTATAGGCTCAGGGTTGTTTGTTTGTTTACCTTTTTCCTGTATTGAGTGATTGGATGGTCTTAACCTCACAATGGCAAAATCGTTAAAAAGAAAATTTAACTACGTATCTGCTATTATCAGCGAAATATTCAATTATGGCGATGATGATGTTGAAGAGGAATTTATTATATGTGCACTCCATGAGAACCCCAAAAGAAAACGAGTATGCGTGGAAAATTACATACCAATTGTGTTGAATTGTTATTCTCTGAACGGTATTTGAACAATTATTTTAATGGTTAGGTTTATGTAATTTTTAATGTTAATTATAGATTTTAAAAGTCACTTCAGACTTAAAAAAACTACGGTGGCTGCTGTATTAGAAGCCCACGGAAATGAAATTTACCAACTTACTTCTACAGGTGGTAGGTCATCTTGCCCTACAAAGCAGTTGCTAGTAACCTTATGGATGGCTGCAAATCAAGAAGTGTATAGGTAGTTTCCTGAAGATTTAATTACTGTGTTTTCTAATAATGTCTATTTTTAGGTCTGTTGCTGATAGATTCAATTTGAGCATTTCAACCACCTGGGAATTCTTCCACAGAGTGGTTAATGTGCTGGTCAAAAACGTTAAGAGATACATTTGTTGGCCAACAAATTATGGAAGGGTGTCAGAGGAATTCCAGAAAAGAGGAAACATTCCCAATGTAATAGGTGCAATTGATGGAAGTCACATCCCTATTTGTGCACCTAAATATATGCCTAATGCATATTTTAATAGAAACCGATATCACTCGATTATACTTCAAGCAGTATGCGATGCCAATTACAAATTCATTGACTGTTATGCAGGTAAGTTTATTATATACATGCATATGCCCAACTATTATAGGTATATTATAAATATTTTAGGTTGTCCAGGAAGCATCCATGATGCAAGAGTTTTCAAAAAATCACCACTTTATTTGGCAATTCAAGATTTAATTGGTCAGGAGTATCACATGTTGGGTGATTCTGCATATGCATGTACAAATTTTCTGATTACACCTTTCAAAGACAATGGATTTTTAAGTGCACAACAAAAAAAATTCAATACCCTCCATTCTGTAACAAGAGTATGTATCGAACAAAGTTTTGGTCTGCTAAAGGGGAGATTTAGGATTTTAAAATATGTCAATGTCTACAAAACTGAAGATATTCCAAAGATTATAATGGCATGCTGCATATTACACAATATATGTATAAGTCATGAAGATGTTGGTGATGTGGATATTGATTTGGATGAAGATTTAGGAGGAAGTTTGGAAGACGAGGAGACATCAACGATACAAACGTCTAAAAGAGAACGTATTTTTAATCTGTTATTTAATAAATAGATACCCCAGCCTACAGCCTTTATTAGAAGTGACACTTATTTTTTTATTGCTTAAACCAACCATTCATTTGTATTTTTAAAATCGATTTTAGGATACAGCCTGTATAATCAGAAAAATGTTAACATTAGTATTTTTGGGTTATAACTTTCACTGATACAAGTGAATTTTGTTGTTTTGTATTTGGAATAAATAAAACACGATATTCTATTCTTTTATTTATTTTTTTTCCGGAACAAAATATTTTCTAAGAGATCTTTCTAAATAAATAGAAAACAAAACTATAAAATGCTAAAATATTAAAATATCAACAAAAACAGATATATATATAATTAACATTATAAAATATAGGACTAGTAAAAAGAAGAGATCATTCTTGAAGAAAACCTATTAAAATATAAACAAACAAAAAATATAGGCGTCAGTTTGCCTCAGTCTTTTTCAATAATTTTTTGTAAAAGATCAAGTAAGCGATCTTGCCTTTGCATCCTGTCTGTATGCCTTCTCTCAGAGTCTTCTCTGAATTTCCTGAACCACGCTGGTTCCTCATCATTTGACCTTTTCCGTTTTCGACTTGACGATGGTGTGCTGGTAGCATCGTTTTCAATATTTTCGGTATTCTCTTCTCCCTTTAAATATAATTTAGAATTCCAAGATACTAGATTAAATAAACTACTCACCGTGACACCCATACTGCTACAAGTACTTAGAGGAGTTACTTCTGGGTTATTTCCAAATATTTTGTTCATGGTGTCAAAATGTTCCCATTGTATAGCCCCTCGTCCAGAACTTGAATTGTTGTCGACTATTCTTTTAAATGTCTTTTTTAAATTTTTGAATTTATTCTCGCACTGATCGTTCGTTACAACTATATTACACTTTTTTGATATTTCCAACGCTATGTCCTTCCATATTTTTTTGTTGCTTGTTTTTTTATCGTCAAAACGAAACTTCTCCCGTTCATACAATGACAACAAAAATTGGACGTGTGCTGTCTTCCAAAACAATTTATCTTCTTGTCCTTTATCATTGACTACTAAAATTAGAAAAATGTTGGTAAATTAGGTTTGTTAAACAATAAATCAGTCAAAATAGTTTCGAGTATCCAAAACCAATCAGCCAGTCATGTTGTTGGTGATTGTCTCTACTGTTAATAGATACCAAACAACGAATGGGGTGGCTGATTTGTCAATTTAAGAACTGTAAATATTAGCTATTTGAAGAAGCCTTATATTATTTATAACTACCTGAATTTGAAATTTCCTGAAGTGTATTTGGTTCTTCGTTCAAGCGTATATTATCTATAGCAGGGTTTGGTTCTTCCACGATATAATCAATATCAGGGTTTGGTTCGTCCACGATATAATCTAAGACAGTTTTATTTTAATTAAATCAACTACCTACATTTTGTATTAGATTGAAATAACATCATACTTTACTTACACTGATTATTCGTATGCACATCTTTCATATGCTGGGTTACAACAGAAACTCTGTTTATGTATCCACACTCGTCACATCTTCCCAAGTTCTCCTCTAAATCCATAGTTTTATTTAAATTCGCAACTGAGATCAGGACTTGGAAACACTCTATTCTCTGTTAGCAATGGATACTCAAAATTTAAACTAATGTACTGACAAATCTGTCAAGTATACATACGCATGCGCGAACCAAAAAGGTTGTCATAACTCTGCGTACCAGGCAGGGTCGCTATGGAATAACCCGGATCACAGACCGAGTACGTAATCTGCATGTTTTCGAAAAGGGTAAGGTTAACTCGATCAGTTTCCGAACGCTAAACTTAGCTCGGGTCTCAACTCGGTTGGGTTTCCGAAAAGGCCTATAGGGAGGACGAGTAACACGAGTAGTGGGAGTAGCACAAAAAACATTTGGTTATCGTGTGTCATTTCGGTGTGTTGCGCAAAATCACTCTGCGCATCCTTATGTAGTATGGGCGAAGGAAGCTTAAATACAACAATAGACACTCAGTGAAATACTGCGCAACATACCATATTGACAACCTATCACGAGACGTTATATCAGCCACTTCTGCTTATAGAACAGGATACAGAGATAGTCAGATATATTCTTGTGCGCACGGTTCATAAGTAGAACCGTGGGACGGGCGAGCGTTTCTTCGTCTATTTCATAGAGAACATACAATGTATGTTCTCTCTGGTCTTGTTCCATGATACTATGAGTCTTGTGTTTTGTTCTATATAAATTTCCTGTTCTGAGTACCTACCCAATAAAAAATTTCAGATTTTCAAGTTTCAATAATTTTACTTATTACATTGCTTTTAAGAAAACAGTTTAATTTATGAGCTAAATAACCTGCAACTTGCTAATATGTGTCCGAATTACCTATATCGAAATAAACAACTCCGATTATACAAATCAGAGCATTTTAACTATTTTGCGAATGATTTTCGGTTTTAATTATTGTAAATCTGAATGAACGTCTATTCTCATAAACTCCTAATAACAATTATAATTCGATTCATATCTAAATACTTACTGACTGTTGATATAGATAAATGAATACCTACCTACTCATAAATAATATAGTCTGACATAAGGTATATATGTACATACAGTCAATATTGTTATCTGCAGGAAATAGATGCGGTGATAATATATCCGGACTGCCTGAAAAGTAAACCAATATTCCTGACTCTCCTAATAGTAGTGTATCCAACTTTGGAAGAAACAAAACTTTTTGTTCAAGATTTTATTCAACAATGAGCGACGACGTTTGTGAAAGACCAGTATCAACAATCTTGTATCGACAATCCTCCATTATAGAAATTGTACCACCTTCGGTACAAAATCAACATAACGAATCACAACTAGATAAGCAAGAGAAGATTCGAAGAAAATCCAATAATTCAATTAATGAAACTCACGAAGATGAAAATATCAAATCTGTTGGCTATATACCTGGTAAGTCAATAATTTTCTATTTTGAAGTAATTTATCTTATTTTTCAAGAAACCTGGCCTTTTCTCTTACCTACAACTAAAACTCTCTTTTGATCGATATTTTTTGTTAATCTAGATCATTGTTGCGTTTTTTTGTGAGTTACCAACTATAGAAGATGGGAGATTAGTGCGTATTCGGACGAGGATATTGTAAAGATTAGAGAACTAAACCCATCTTATTTTAAACATTCTACAATATAAAAATATTTTCAATTATACCGGGTGTTTCTGAATAGTTGGAACTGAACACAACTTTTTTTTCTTATGGAATGTGTATAAAAAAAATAATGTATCTTTATTAATATGACGTTTTGTTTATAACTAATATTTTAAGAATTAATTATTTTCTGAAAATTTTGACAGATAAATAGCATAATTTAAAAATTCATATCTCTAAGACTAATTAAGATTACGAGCTACCTAAAATTTTTATGGACACTACTCACTATCGAGTAATATGTTACGGTTAATTTATATGTGCTCGATATTATACCGGGTGTGCTTATCACATATTTGTATAAAGTTTTGATAAAATCAGCTATGACTCATTTTTTTCAAATAGGACGGTAACGTTTTGACGCTGCCGATGGAAAGATCGGGTAATTTTACATGGACATAACTGAACATTTAACTAGACCTCATATGATTATCAGAAATATTTACGATTTTATAATTATTTAACAGAATTTCATAAATTAATCAGATGGCCTTGGATTCATGACTAAAATTACGTAGTCAGTTTGATAATTAGATAATCAGTCATACACATAAATTTATTTAATAAATTAAACGACTGAACTCAAGCGATGGTAAATTAATGAAATAAAAACAAAGCTAATTGCAAAAATTTAACAATCTTAAATTAGCCTTAGCCTAACACTATTATATATAGCAGAAAGAGTATATGGGTTATATACCTATATATATTAATATAAATATAGCCTTATAAATGTTCAAAGTGTTTACCATTTACATTTATACATCAGTTGAAATTGCTATTTTCTTTTTATATCCAATATTTCATAGACTGTGTCTATATGCATATATTTTCAATTGTGTGTTATAATGTAAATAGCTGTAAACAGTGTCTGTTTTGTGCAAAGAAATAAAACATCTTGACGCGTATTTTTCATTTCTTTGATCAAGAACTATCTAATACAATCACATTAAACAACAAATGTTCAAAATGGCCTCCTTCACACGTGACACAAGATTCAACTCTTCGCCTCATTGATCCTCGTATTCCCGCAAATATTCTTGGTGTATTTCTATTGTCTCACAGTCGGCTATAATTCGATTCCTCAGGTCATCAACATTTTCGACGGGAGCGGAATAAACTATATATATATAGTGACTTAAGAAAACCCCAATTGCAAAAATCTAGAGGATTTAAATTTGGCAATCGAGCAGGTCAATGTTCCATACCTCCCCTACCTATTCAACGATTTGGATATACTGTATCTTGTTCAAGAAGAACAGGTAACTCTTCCTGTAAGATTTGCTTGTTGTGGGAAGAATTAATTATCATCAATTACCTCAAGCCATACATTTACTGAAAACTGATGGTGAAGATGAGCTTCAAAGATTCCATGTGGATTTTCCTCAGCCCATAAGTGATTTTTAAGGAAATTAGTCTCTATAGGTAGTAGAGCTTGCACACGTTGAATATAAAACGGATACAATGCTGTTGTTTAAGAATTTCAAATACAGTGAAGTTGTAGTCAAATCATTACCCTACCCTACATCCGGATTCCGGATACAACTGAGCATACAATCCTCGAGCTTGCCGACCATTTCCAATACTTCGACCCTAGACAAAATCTATGGGTAAAAGTCTAGTTTAGCGGCTTTTGTTTTAAAAGCCGTAGAAAATCAAATAATTGCAAAAATAGGTGTATTTTAGCATAATTTTCGGTGAATATGAAGAACAGGTCCTTTTCGATTTTTGGGAATTTTTTTGCTAGAAATGTAGAAATATATAATAGAAACACATTCCCGTTGAAATTTTCGTGCGGCAACCCTTAACAACCTAACGGGAGGGTGGAGTGAATAGGGGTGCTGGGTGGGGGAAAATAAGTGTTTATTGATATACTTTTAGTAGTACTTTGGATAATATAATACTGCATTAACCCGATAAATAAAACAGTGTTGCAATTAGCGAAAACGGAGCCATACAAAATTAAAAAAGGGCAAGGAAAATCATCCTGCCGCTAGTTATGTTGTAGATACAGACATTGTGCAATGTTGCCAATATGACTAGTTTGTACGGACATCCGATACATGAATTTGATTTTGTAGTAATAAAGCAAAAAATAAATAAATAACCAATGAAATATTAATAATACGTCATCAAAGTATACAGTCCAGCAGCGTTGTGGCGCACAGGCCTTTCATATGAGTCGGAATTAAGCGAAATTCGAGATGAAAATAGTAAACTTTAGAATTTTTTTCTCGGAAACGCGAAGTGGCCGCACGATAATTTTTGGTGAAAACAGTTTTATTACATGTTATAAAGCTGCTGTAAAAAGGGAATTGCCAAATTCGAAAAGGACCTGTTCTTCACATTCACCTAATTTTCAATAAAATTGAGGCGGAAGGCGCTGTTTTAAATGATTTGTTAATAGGGGATAAGTGTTGTTCTTACGGCTTATAAAACTTTTAGCTGGAATTTTCAATTTAGAAGTATCTTTTCAATTTCAAATAGTATATATAATCATCCTTGCATTCTATTAAATGCTAGAATCCTAGAAAATATACGTGAAAATAGAAAATAAGTTCACAAAAAGTGAGGTTAAACGAAGCAATGGTTGAATTGTGCAGTGTGTTCGATATTTATAAACTGTCAATTCCAATGTTGCCAAAACTGCCAATGTGACGTTTGCGATATTAAACATATTTTTAAATATTCGATAAACAAAGCATAAACCAAGTGGTGAGATTTTAAGTGTCTAAAGGTATAGTTTCATGTTTAAAATTTAATAAAAAAATATTTTTTACAAATACTAGCTTTAGAGCAAAACCGATTTCTGACATCGCCATATAGTGCCAGTTCTCAAATAATGTCATGTTATTACTACAATTCTCACAATTTTTGAAATTCACTAAAACACATTTTCATTTAAAAGAATAAATTATATATATGAAAAGTTGCATCCAAAACATCCAACACTTGCCATTTAAAAAAAAAGTTAAACTATAAATTTGTTAATATATGTTAAGCTCATTTGTTATTTTGTTTAATTTATTCTAAAGCAAATATTCTCGGAAATGAAATTCATAAAAAAATCTGATGCTGCGAAAGTTATACTGACAGCGTTGGCAACATTGATATTATCAACACTTGAATGTTGAATATACAGAAGACTGGAAAATATTGTTGCGAATGCGTGTTCACAGATAAGTGAGACTAATTTAGAGCTATCAAATCAACTTTATTTACACTCAAAATAATATAAATTACAAATTAACTTTACTATATTCTCTCTAACTTACTCGGACTATTCTGTTTATTCACACTGCCTTTTACATTCTGTCTTCTTGCCGAAAATTCTCCCATATATATACCCGATAAAGGATCCAGAGCATTCGGTATCAAAGACCAGAAGCCGCCACTATACGCTTCTCGAAATTCGTTTGTCGGCAGCTTAACAGAAGATGCCGACACTGCCGTCGCTCTCTTTGTTGACGCCGCTTTTGGTATGTCCAACCACAGCATATATCGCGCGCATACTTCAAACGGATGCCGCTACTTTGTAGCCAATACCGGCGGCTGTTCCCCTTTGCACGTAACAATATAAACGCGAGATTAAATTCGCCATAAGCGGCAACAAGCGGCTCTCGCTTAAAAAAGACAGCAGATCATGATCACGAAGATAAGTAAAGCGAACAAATATTGAAGGTAATTGTCAAGATGTTCGTCGTACACGAGGCCACGCCACTGATATGCAACTCCTGTCAGATATCTATCAGATTATTTCAAAAAAACCTATTTAAAAACCCAACCCTGTACATCGGAAACCAAGCTTCTGAGGTCGTACCTTTATACAGTTTGTTTCACGAATCATGGCTATTGTGTGTAATCATTCACGAGCTACGTACATATCGCTATACATCACATCTCATTATCATGAAATTCTCTACTACGTTTGTCGATCTAAGCTACGACATCAATTTGTCAAACTTATGTCCTTTTAAACAATGATAGGGCACTGCACGTATGTCCGAAGGCAACGCAATGTTTATCTCATAGGTGTCACAAAGTCATTGTGACAGTAGATCATGATCACGAAGATAAGTAAGGCGAACAAATATTGAAGGTAATTGTCAAGATGTTCGTCGTACACGAGGCCACGCCACTGATATGCCACTCCTGTCAGATATCTATCAGATTATTTCAAAAAAACCTATATAAAAACCCAACCCTGTACATCAGAAACCAAGCTTCTGAGGTCGTACCTTTATACAGTTTGTTTCACGAATCATGGCTATTGTGTGTAATCATTCACGAGCTACGTACATATCGCTATACATCACATCTCATTATCATGAAATTCTCTACTACGTTTGTCGATCTAAGCTACGACATCAATTTGTCAAACTTATGTCCTTTTAAACAATGATAGGGCACTGCACGTATGTCCGAAGGTAACGCAATCTTTATTTCATAGGCGTCACAAAGTCATTGTGACATTCCAGATAATTCAGGTGCATAAATTTATATTTCATACTCAAGCAATACATTTGTATTTTGTGTTTCTGCACTATTGTTGATAATAAATCTTTCAAATTATGTTTGCTTATTTATAATCAATCGATATTTGTTCCTCTAATTATATGAACTTTCTTAAATACCATATTATCTTAGCTCGAAATCGTTTCGCCACTGATTTACTCCCGTCAGTTGGATTGATCCATTTTTCGTGATTTCAAGGCAGACACCAACATTCGTGAAACAAACTGTATGAAGTTTTCGACTCAAAATTTGCCCAAGAATCTCCCATGAAAATAAGTAATTGGCATTAATTAACACCCTGTATAGCAAACTGTCATTATTTTCTCATGCACAACCACTCCCTGAAGTTTTTCGCACTTATTTACTAACACCCTGTATATATAGAGGACTTTATGCGCTCTCGTATTTTTTTTTTTCGAAAAATGTCCATTTCTTGATTTCTGTCAGATATAATTTTAAATTCTCGAAAAATAAACCTCTAGGGAGCATATGTTTTAGTGGCAGGGACGTGAAATTTAAAACAAACATTAAAGTTTACTAAACAAAATGTGCGAAAATCAAAAAAAAGGGAACACATACACAGAATAATCTCCTTCGTTTGTGGTTTAGTTTGAGTAGTCAGAAGCATGTCAGAAGTCTGTCAGAAAAACGAGTATTTTATAGTGCATATAAAAATGTAATTTGTTTTGCCTACCTTTCAGCCTTGCTTACAATCAAAAACAAGGATCCAGAAACAGTGAATGTGAATGTGAGAGATAAAGCTTCTGAATCTTCTGAAATGGCTACTCTGCGCCCCAAATCTCCTAGACCTGTTGCTGTCAGAGGTGAAAAAGAAGAAACTATCTGGGATAAGATCGGAACATTGGGGCGCAAGAAACGCATCAAGGAAGGTAAAGAACACCCCCAGTAACTTGTCAAATAACCATATCAATTCCCATATATGGTTATGTTTATTGTCAAATGTATAGGTGTGGTAGCTGAAAATTATTTTTTTAGTTCAAGAGGTTCAGGCTGAAGGAAAATATGCTATTGACTCCCCCGGATGTCCAACCGCTCCTGTTATTCCTGCAGAGGAGTACAACTTAGGTACGTTTAATTTTTCAAGTTTTCAATCAATAAGACCATTGTACCTATTTGATGAATTACACAATTTACTCTAATAAGATAGGGATGTTGTTCTAAAAATTGTAGATGTCAGTATGATAAATAACGAAAAAATCACAGATGGTGTTGTCACCCTTTTTAATCAATTATTTGGTAGAGTATACCTGATATTTTCAACATCGAGGCTTTACTTTATTCACAACTAGCTTTTGCCCCCTACTTCGTGCTCGTGGAAAACTGCATTCAATTCCATGCGGTAGTTTTTGCGTGTATGTAGAAATTACCGGTAAAATGGAACCTATATTCAAGTTAGACCTCTTGCAATAAATCGTTGAAAATTGCATTCAATTCTATGTAGTAGTCTTTGCGTGATACGTTTGCAAACATACACAAAGACAGACAGACGCAATAAAATGTAGCCTATATTTTAAGTTAGACCTCTAGTAATATATCTGTGAAAACTGCATTTAATTTCATGTAGTAGTTTTTGCGTGATGCGCGTACAAACATACAGAGAGACAAAATTTAAAAAAAATGTTTTCGTTTCTGTTGCTCTAATAATATTATTTTTCCTTAAATATCTTTAATGTACAGACATCGGCCTGTTATATATATATATATATATATATATATATATATATATATATATATATATATATATATATATATATACAGTAATTATTTTGAATATATACTGAATAATATGACTTTACAGATGAAAATGAAGAAAGATGTATGATCGATCCAAAAGCATATGGAGACCCAAAGTTTCAAGAGCTGTTGAATGTTCTTAAAGAATGGATCAATGATGAACTGGCGTCCCAGAGAATTATCGTTCAGGATTTATCGGAAGACCTCTATGACGGTCAAGTATTACAGAAACTTCTGGAAAAGCTTACTGGTGACAAATTAGATGTCCCGGAAGTAACTCAGTCCGAAGAAGGTCAAAAACAGAAGTTGAATGTTGTCCTTGTTCATTTCAATCAGGTACTGGAACCGGTATTATTATTATTTGCATCAGATGTTATGGTAATTTCCATTACAACAGGTTCTAGGGGTACCGCGTATAACCCATAATAAATGGAGTGTTGAAGCCATACATTCAAAGAACATAGTAGCCATAACACATTTGCTTGTGGCCCTTGCCAGACATTTCAGGCCTCCAGTACGTCTCACTGAGCATGTTTCTGTTGATGTTTTTGTTGTTAGAAAGCAGAATGGAATATTGAAACATGATATTGTCAAAGAAGTCTTGACAAAAGCTTACGAGGATGTCGGGATGAGATGTGAACGCGATGCTTTTGATACTCTTTTCGATCATGCTCCTGACAAGTTGCAGGTTGTTAAAAAGGTAATATCAATGATCACCTATGTACTAACGCCACTATAAATACACTGTCCGTTGCTTGATTGTCACTGGCATAGCGAAGATTGTTGCTGGTAGGAGTTCAAAATAAAGAACGATTTTATCAAATGTGACATTCAGACGAGACGCCACACCTCGAAATTGCTAAGCCCAGCAGAAGGCCAAAACTGGGAGCCAAGAATAAGTCGAATTTGCTTTCAGCTATCTAGTAGGTACAGTCACCGTCTGTTGACAGAATGTTCTTCAAATAGCTGCTGAATTTTTCTATTTAATACAAAAATGAATGTATTCAGAAGTGGAAATTACAAATATTTTGTGCTCTTCTGCGAACAATAGCAAATTGGTCTGTTCTATTTATATGCGGGATATGTTCACATGGGCTTGGTCGTTACTATATATCTGGAAGATGTGTTTAATTAACAATCATCTGAATCTAATCAATTTCATTTGGTCATTTAACCATCACCTTGTAGTGACAAAAATATAAACAATCTTTTTTACAGTCTCTGGTAACCTTTGTGAATAAACACTTGAATAAAATGAATTTCGAGGTGTCTGAAATTGAAACGCAATTTCATGATGGGGTGTACTTGATAATGCTGATGGGTCTTTTGGAGGGTTTCTTTGTGCCGCATTATTGCTTCGATTTAACACCTCGTGAGTTTGATCAAAAGGTGCATAATGTCAGTTTTGCCTTTGAACTGATGGAAGAAGTGGGCCTGCCAAAACCAAAGGCGAGACCAGAAGGTGAAACTCAGTTCGTTGGCAATTGATTTCCCTTATTATATATATATATATTTTTTGTTTTAGATATTGTAAATATGGATCTGAAATCTACATTGCGTGTATTGTATAATCTCTTCCAACGATATAGAAATACTTCGATGTGAACATATTGTAAATTATGTCACTTGTGTGCCTTTATAGTGCATCTGATTCTTGTTTTTATGTAACACAAATTATATATTTATAGATTAATTTATCATAGAATAATATTTTGTTTTTCTAGCAATGTTTTAATATAAAATAATCCATACTAGTATTTTCTTTCATTCACATTTGCTTTTGAAATTTTTTAATATCATTACTGCTCAATTGTATGCATCATATTAACTGATGCTTGGACGCCAACGAATTTTAATTAGATTTTATTTCTTCTAAATTTAGAAGAATTATCAAAAAACAAAAGCACACCCTATTGATCACAGTCAATCCAACATGGCTGGCATTAGCACGTGTTCAGTTTCCTCTGATAATTTCATAGAGAATAGTAAACAAATAAAATGCAAATATTGCGAGAAATCTTTCCACTCGGTGTGTGTTAGAATTAAAGATAATGAAAATAAAATCCTGGAAAAAACTATGGAATGCCTACAAGTGGTGAAGGCAAATGCTATTGTCAATAACATAAAGTGGAGTGAAGTGGTCCAAAATAAAAGTCAACCGTTAATAATTCAACCAAAAAACACCTCGCAGGACAGTAGAGTCACAACAGACTATATTACTAAAAACATTGATCCTACAAAGGTTGGCGTGGATGTGAACAAAATTGTAACGGGAGCTCAAGGTAGTGTCCGCATTCAGTGTAATACACAGGAATCGTTACTTACAGAAACTCAAGGAAGTAGTCAGTGCAACATTGGATGACAATTACGAAATTAAAGTACCCGAAAGTAAAAAGCCCAAAATTATTATAGTTGGCATATCGAATAAATATCTGGTAAGTAAAGAAGAGTTTACTACGAAAATTAAAGAGAAGTTACAGCAAACTAATGAGGCAGAGGTTAGGTTTAGAAAAAAATATTTATCAAAGGGGAAAAAATTATAATGTAATATTGGAAGTCTCAACTGATGCATTAAAAAATTATTGAATTTAAAAAGATTGTCCTTTGAGTGGGAGAGTTTTCCTGTTTTCAAATTTGTGAGTGTATTAAGATGCTTTAAATGCTGGAAGTATGGGCATATGGCTAGCAAATGGAAACAGACACATTCTGTATGTCCAAATTGTAGTGGCTATCATGAGAAAATCAACTGCACTGCTCAAACTCAAACTAAAATATGTAAATGTTCGAGTGGTGCTTCGGGTATTCGGGCTTCTTCGGATCTGTCACCTGCCTTAGATTTGGCTTAATATATTCAATGGTCGTGACGTCAGTGGAAAAAAGTGGGAGGAGCTAGATGCTCGGGGAGGCGCCTCGTCATACCACAGCTTACATACAAACAGCTAAAACACTATCGGCGGGAACGGTTTGCGTCGAGTCCGTCGCGCAGCTTTGAGACTCCACCTTCGGACGGAAAAGACGACAGGGCCGGCTCTGACTTTTCCGTCGAATCTAAGAGAGATAACGCGATTCCGTCTCGCTTGGTTCTTGGTTCTCGACCGCCAGATCAAAGGCGCCGACACAGAGTGGTGGAGCTGTTTTGTGTAAGCTGTGGTCATACCATTGTTTTTATATCATGTTTTCGATTATGGATTGAAGCTTGCCTATTATCGGTAGATGGACTGCTGTAGAATAGTTTAAGGAGAAGTTTGGTAGGATAGGAATTATCGAGAAATATTTGATATAATTTGTCAATGTTTTTTTTGAATGAGTTTAAGAATAGAATCAAAAATATATGCCACCCGACCTTATTCATAAAAAAGTTTGGCAGATTACCCAGTCCTTCCACTTATTTATTCTAATAAACACTGCCGTACTTCCAAATATATGTATATAGGTATATGGAAATGGGGATCTGGGGATTCCGCATTCAGTGTTGATCATTGGTTGGAGGTATGTTTTCTCCGATCATTGGTGAGCGTGAGCGAGCGGAATACCGATACCAGTGGAATATCAATTTAAAGGAGTCAACTGCGAAGTACACAGTAATTTATTACCCACATGTTACTCTGTTAAATTGTAATCGGTGTGTTTACTTCTTCAGTTGGTTAAATAAATTGTATTCAAGTCACCGATTGTTTGCATTCCAATTTGCCAACCAGAGTCCTGCTACACTATATAAAATAATAGCACTTTTATTATCAAACCAAGTTATTTTATGTTTATAGTGGACGATGCTTAATGTAAAATGGAATAATTATTTCATATTATTAAAAAAACCATGGCATAGGTAAGGAAATTTACGTGGGAATACATATATATTTTTATATACTCGCGAAGATAAAACTCATAGGATGTACTAGAACTTCAATCGCAAACAAATCTGGTGTACCTATGCACGTCTCACGAATTTTATGGAATATAAAAATCATCTGATCAAGTCATTATGTGGCCATTCATTTTTTTCATCGTGCCAAGACAAATAACAATGATCATAGTTTGACGTAGGAGTGTAGGAGGAACCATTTTACACTTTATTTGAGTAGAACTTTTCCTTTCTTTTTCTAATATAGATAGGTACGCGTTATAGCAGATCATAAAGGACTCCTATGAGAATAAGTTTCATTAAATCGTTATATCTATTTTTACGCTTGAGTCTTGAGTAAAACTCGTTTTTAGTTATTGTCTAGCAAACAGTGCCAGTAGGATTTCAATTTGGTCCGGCGAGCCTCAACGATACCCTTCAAAACAAAAAAGAATGCTACAAAATCTGTCCGTCCGTTCCCGAGATAATTTTGGCACAGACAGACAGACCAATGGCTGAAAATATGCTTTTTGGCTTCAGGGACATCTGAAACGTAAACAACTGTTAAAAATCGATCACCGATAATTTTACACCGTTACAATAGTTTCTCTATTAGGCTACTTTTAAGGTACAGGTTGAAAAGTAATAATTGAACGTTCTTAGTGAAAAAATTGATGTGATAGGAACATAATTGTTGATTTGGTTTATAAAAAGTGCTATCTAATATAACAAGATGTGCGGCATTTCTTTCGAACCATATAAAAAACAAAGCTGATGTGTTCAAGAAACCGAAACGTTGCACGATGATATTAAAAATGTCATATTGTAGAGCTGAAACAGCTGCCTTGAAAAACTACTTTTTATTTTTTTTGCTAGCCCTTCAGATTTTTTGTAAAAACCAATTATTTAATTATTTAAGATCTCCACAACCATAATAGCTATTATAATTTTTTTCAGCACGATATTGAAAATTATCAACTTTTTCCTCATTTAACCGACTACCATTTCCGAGATCTTGTTGTCTTTCACTTTCTTGGACACATATTAATTCCACATAGGTACTCTGAGGATTTTCAATTTGTTTTTATAGTTGGAACATATAGGTAGATCCATATCCAGTATCTTGACTTCGCCCGTTAGATTATTTTTTTTGTAATACTGTCTTCCTCCCAGTCAGGTAGGTACCCAAAAGAAAACTCCCGCGTTGATGCTGTTCATGACATGCAAGCTGTCTGTAGTGCTAGCTGCTCATGCAGTTCCCCGAAAAGCCTTAGGCCCTCTATTTGCCTCCAAGAAATAAACCCGATCAGTTCAAACACACGGATACATAAATGCTCTTGAATGTAAATCATCAATTCAGTATTTTATTAATTTTAAATAACACAAACATTATTCGTCCTTCGCATGGAGGTCAGTAATAAGTTTAAGAGTTTTATCCAGATTATGCTCATTAAGCGACACTAAATTTGGAAAGTAGATATCGTGAAGAACTTGAAGTCGATTAACATATTGCTGTTGAACAGTTGAGACAATTATTAAGAAAGTTTTATCTTCATTTTTCTTTGCGCACACTGAAGCAGCATCCAATAATTTAGAAGCTATATGTGCTGTATTGCTGATATCGAATTGCGTTGAATTTAATTGTGCATAGATGTCAAAGCCATTTATAATAATAATGCTTGGCAGTTTATGCCACATGTGTATACCATTAATATGGGCTATCAAGTCCTTGCATTCTTTGAGGTATCTACAAAGTTTTAATTTGATCATCATTTCTGTATTAGATTTGAATTGACTTACATAAAAGTTATCATCTGCAAAATATCTTTACTAGGCTTAGAGATATTGTTAGGAATGCTGTCAATAGGTTCGGGTGAGATACACCAAACCTGTGAGCCGGATTCAGCAAAATGGATTGCTACCTATTTAATTGATTGATCGTTAACAGTGTAAGAGAATTTTAGTTGTCATAGTCCAATTTTACCTTGAACAAAATGTAATCATTGCAGTTTGATAAAACAAGAGCTGAAATAACATCTTTAGGATACATAATACTGGATACATTTATAATTATTATGTTATATGTTCATTTCCCTAAACATAACCTCACTTATATGTTAATGGTTGTAGAAGTCCATTCTCGAAGTGGTAAGACGAAAAAGATACACAAAGTCTTCTCCACAGTTTATATTTATTTATAAACTGTGGAGAAGACTATGTTTTTTTTCGTCTTAAAACTTATATGTTCTGTAAGGAATTCATTATCTATATAAATAAGAACACAAGTTTAGAAGAAAGTTTAATCATTACTTCAAATATTTTCAAAATCTAACATTATGATTTTCTTGAAAGAGAAGTTGAAATGGTCCATCCAAATAAGATGTAAAGACCAAATATCTTAGAACCAGCACACCAAAGTTCGTTATATTTCATCATCCGATATTGAAATGTTGAAGTCAATATAATCTATATTATTGTCCCTTAAAAATCTATTGTATTGTTCTGGAATAGATTTGAACCTGAGGATTTTTTGTCTAAGTTGTCTCCACGTTTCTTGATTATAATTTTTGTTATCTTTTGCCATAGCTTTGAAATCAGTTTTGTACTTTTTTATAAGATATGCAAGAAACTCGATTTGACCTTTTGGTAGTCTAAATCTACGCTCCCTGGGAGCTTTCGCATCATCTTCAAGCAATTTAACAACATTTGATTTTTCTGTAGAACTTGCTTTGATTTCTTCTTCTGTCCATTCAGATTCATTAGAATTTAATGAGGCTTTTAGCTCCTTTTTCGAGTTTGGAATTTTGATAGTCATATTAGGATCATGCGATAGGCCCATCTCCTTAAGATTAGTTCCCAGAGATTTTTTAGATTCCCATGCATTTTTTATTTCTTTACTAGAATAATATAGCATATTTTTATTTCATGTTGTATTTGTAAAAATGAAATGTCTCACCATTCAATATTTCCTAAACTAAAAATCTTATTCCTTAGCCTCTTACGATTAACATTGTGCCTAAAAACTTTGCGCCTCCTCTGCTTTCTCAACTTTGTCATTTTCAATTATATCCACTAATCTGTTCCAAATTGGTAATTAACTAATTAAAAATTAATATTATCGTTTCTTAAAAGGGTATAGGGTTAATGTAAAGAGCTTAGAGCATATCGCATTCGGAGAGCAAGTGAAGACACAGAATACTAATACGTAAGGTAACTAAAGCAGAGAACAGAGACGTAATCTCTGTTCTCTGAATACAGCGGTATAAAAAGATGAGTCATACAGAAAGGTCTTGAAATGAGTGTGAAAAAAGTGGTTCGGTTAGCGTCCAGTCTTTTCAGCTTCCGATTTCTACCGCTTGGTTCGCATTTGAAGGGGGATGTTGCTTTAAAAATAAAAATACCAATTCAAAGGATAATGCAAAGTAGTATGATGGTCAGCCAGCCTACAGTAGGCGTATTCTGTACATTTACGTTAAGTCTCAGAACTATAAGTTGAAACTCAGAATACAATTAAACTAGTTGATTTCTTATATATTCTGACTTTAAACTTTTAGTTCTGAGACTTACGTAAATGGAATACGCATTTTGTACATTTGCATAAGTCTCAGAACTAAAAGTTGAAAGTCAGGGTACATCAAAAATCAACAAGTTTAGTTGTATTCTGACTTAAAACTTTTAGTTCTGAGATTACGCAAATCTACAAAATACGCCAACAATAGGCGTATTCTGTATGGTTATCTCTGTATGTGCGTAAGTCTCAGAACTAAAAGTTGAAAGTCAGAATACATCAAAACTCGACAAGTTTAGTTGTATTCTGACTTTCAACTTTTAGTTCTGAGACCAAGAATGTATAAAGAGAGGATGAGTAACTCTGTATGCAGTGCTATAGGCAACAGGCAACAGTGGCTAAAATTACTTCGGTGATAAGTTGTCAATTTGGTAGGTTGCCCAGTATCTCACTGAGTGTAACTACCTCACTCCCTTTGCGTACGTGCAAGATGTCAAATAAGAAAAGTTAAGCTAACCTATAACAACAAATCCTATAACCTAACCATTTAACCTCTCTTTTAATCTATGCTATTTACTATTTATTACATTACCTGAAATCATTAGAATAGTCAGATGAGGTAATTTGTTTGTCATGAAATTTAAATTGTGAGCAATATAAAATCATTGTTGTAATGATATAAAATCAATCAAGAATGTTAGTGCTTTTGTGAACGAGAGCATTTTATTCCTGTGTTCCACTCTTCTGTAAAATACTCTATGGATATGAATTAAAAGGGCTCTGCAAGAAGTCTGAAAGTGAAATTACCAAACAAGCATTGGGCGGTATTTCTTAAGGATTGAAGAAAATATTGAAGCATCTGTACTTCTTTCTTTTGATCGAAAGATGTGAGGCGACGTATATCATCAGGATGATTTATTAACTTGGATGACTTGGGATATTCCAAATTGGATCCAAGATGTGGAAGAACTTTCAGTGAATGAATGCCTAACTACTCAAGACTCAAACTTGTTCTTGCTCATACTCCAACATAAGGAATAAGTGATAGTAGTTCTTAATGTTGTTTAATTTTCAGATTCCATTTTTTTGTATGTTAAATGTTTATCGCTATCATCTGTAACTTTTTTATGAATTCGATTGTATAATATTGGTCGTGTCATTAATTTCCTCAATTAATTGTTCCAATCCAATATTTATCCTAGTGGAATCTGTGCTTTTAATCTTACATTTTCTTTTACTTTAGGTATTGGGCTCAAAAAATTAAACTGTGAAAGGTAGGAAAATGAAACCTCATTTTTTTATAAGTAGAAAATGTATTAAGCGTAAGACTGAAAAATGTTGATAGAAAAATTAAATTAAGTATTGGTGAAACATTTTAGTTCTTTGATTTCTCTTATTACATATGTACCTACCTATGTTACGCTCAAAGACATAAATTCTTATCCAGAACGCGACGTTGAAATGGGTTTGTTTTTTTTTCTAGTAAAGGAAATATAACACATTTGCCTATGTGTCGTTGTGGGCAAGGAATAATTTTCAGAGGCAGAATTTGGTATCCTAGCGTAGCATATATTTATTATAGTAGGTATTTTATTGTGGACCTGTGTGAAAAAAAGTGTTAAGTCCTACCTACCTATATAATAAATTGAATGTAGGATAAGACTACTCACGGAATTGAATTCAAATAAACTTGCACAAATATTCTCTTGGACTTGGCTGCCTGCTATGGTGCCGCTTTGAATCACACAACATTTTCTTCAATTATTTGTAAGCACCACTGTACCTGTACCTCAGCAGCCTCAACTCTTGCACTGTCTCTGTGATATTAAAATATGTATAAACTATAAACCAATTTAATAGAAATTTTAAACAAACACAACGAACGACAATTGGTTTCAGCTTCTAGCTACATAAAAATAAACAAATAACTATAACATATATCTTTGACTATAACTGTGGCTTGGAGGCAGGTGTTCTCTGCTGGCCACCTCGCCCCATACATCAAATAAATAAACAAAACCTCGCTCACAAAGAGAACGTACTACTATGGTACTACTGTATGTACTACGTACAATAAATCATATCATAATCATAACATAAAGTATACAAGTAGATGTAGATAGGTTATCAACATAGAGTAAATAACACAGATGAAGGAGGTTAGGTGTTAGGTGAATGATAAATAAATATCAATTTTATATTTTATCCAATCCTGCTCGCCCGGTACAGAAGGATGCGCAGCGCGATTTTGCGCAACCTACCGAAATGACAGACGATAATCCTGTGTTTTTTGTGCTACCCCCACTACTCGTGTTACTTGCTTGCTTGCTTGTTTATGGCGCTGCTACTAGGCAATTGCCAGCTCAATTTGGGGTGTGGTCTCGGTGTTGACTGGCTCTAGACCATACCGGAAACCACGAACTTGTGCTTTTCTAATTACTTATTCTAAAATGATTATTCTTCAATGCACGTATCAAGGTGAGTCCAGCAATGTGCTTCGATCCGAGTATAACCTTCTCTGTCACGCTCCTGAGGTTATCAGCGAGGTTTTCCCTCTTGTCTCTTCCAGACCACGCTGCCACGTGCTTCTAACCTCAAAAGTTAAATAGGAATCGACCTCTTTTCGCGTGCACACCCCGAACTACGCTCGATTGTCACGGCCGAGACTTCCCTGTCCACCTCGGGGGCCCAGCACTCACGTCCTCTACCAGCGTGTACTTCCCGTACGGAAATTTTTGATTTCCTTCAGACGCGAAGTGGACTCTACCGAGGTTGACACGGAAGTGCTCGTGTTACTTGTCCTCCCTATATTTGTTCATGTCTGAGTCTTACGCAAATGTACGGATTAAGCCTACTGAATTCGCCTACAGGTTTATATTTCGGAACAGTCTGATAATCAGAAAACAGAGACGCATCTATTCTGTATTCTATGACACAAGAATACGCACAGAATTCATACATTTTTGGCCTTGTCATGACTTTTCCCTACTCTAAGGCCATGTCTATAGCACAGAATACCAATAATTTTACATTGAAATTAATGTAAGGGGCGCATGCTTTATAGAAAATAATCATAGAAGAATTGAAATTTAAATCTAGTAGGTTTTTAAGAGACTCGTCGAAAAGTTTCCGGAATTTCAAGATTAAAGATTTGAACATCCTTTATGGTAGAATATTAGAATTAGATCTGAATACGGGATATACTATTAAAATTCTATCTTTGGTAAGAAAATATATGTATACTGTCATAAATTAAATAATAGAATGCATATGTATTAGAGTCTCCTTCTAGTCACTAATTCAGAAGTTGATAGAAATGCATCCATCATTGATATTTTTATGTACTATAATTTACTGGGATCACAGTTCTTTTGTGCCTCATGTTGAAAATATTCTTTAAAAATCATTCCAAAACACTTAACTTCTAGTAAATCCAGCCCATGTGTGTTTATAAATTTATATATTCTTTTCATACGTGAAGTTTTGATTTCTAGATAAGGAACACTATCTCTATCTTGAAATCATGTGGGAAAAAGATGGCAAAGCAATAGGCTCAGCAAATACTAGGAAAAGCTCAGTAATAACTAGGTCTAACGCAGCAGATATATTACAAGAAGCAGTCAGAATGCCTCATTTGAAGATTTCTCAAAGAAATATGAGCACGATGACATCAGTTTCAACAGCTAACAAAATTATCTCAGTCAAACCACAAACTAGCCATAAAAAAATACAAACTATACCTCAAATACCAACTCTTCTAAGTATTCCAGTGCCAATTTATGTACCAGTACCTGTGGCTATGTACACTGTACCTTTTATTACTCCAGTACCGATTCCCATTCCTATCCCTATTCCAATCTTAATACCAACAACAGCAAATTCCTCAAAAGAGATCTGGAAAGAAGTTAGAAGATTGAGGAATGAAACTCCAACAGACCCTATTCAAGCAGAATTATTACAGATTGCCGATTTGCTTGCTGATAATGAAAATAATAATTCTGAAGGAAATACAACCGTTAAACAAGAAGAGAGTGTCAGAGATAATGTTTTTCTTGATTTGAGATTTTCACAGTTGCACGATTCACCAGAGGAGAAAAGAAGAAAAACAAGTGAATGTTTCTCTCAAGAAAAGCCACTGATCAATGATGGTGTTGCAAGCAAAAACGAGGGTATGCGTTTAGCCTACACTCTGGGTATTAATGCTTGGAAGCAATGGGTAACAAACCGAAAATTTCCCAATGAAATGATAATTAAAACTGAAATTCTTGATATGACTCCCGAAGAATTGAACTATTATCTTTGTTTATTTGTGAAGGAGTTGCGAAAGCCCAATGGAGATGAATATGCCCCTGACACTATCTATTACCTGTGTTTAGGCCTACAATATTATTTGGATAAAAATAATCGCATTGAAAACATTTTCATTGATGAACGATTTAAAGCTTTCACTGATTGCTTGGATAAATTTGCAAGGAAGTTTTGTGCTTTGTATTATGATGAATCCAGCTTCATTGTAACTAGGGTTGAGGAGGAACATTTGTGGGAAACGAAACAATTAGGGTGTCATTCACCTCATGTCCTATTGAACACTTTGATTTATTATAACACAAAATATTTTTATCGTTCAACCGTAGATGAGCATCTGGAATTATCATTTCATCATATCGTTAGGGTCTATAAGAAAAAATCCGGAAGTAGTTCCACTATGCTCCGTTTCTTTCCAAGATCAAGAGTGGTGAATGACAAGAGAGTTTATGAACAAGAAGAAAATACCAATGATCGTATGAAGTGCCCGGTGAAATTATACGAATATTATTTATCAAAGTGTCCAGAAAGCGCGAAGAACGAATTCAACTCCATTTACCTGTCTCCAGAGAAGTATTGTATATCAGATAGTCCCCTATGGTATTCAACAACACCATTGCCACGCGCAACTCTGGAGAAAATAGTCAATCGAGCTAAAATGGTGAAAGAAGTAAACGTTGCTCTTTTAACTATCAATCCTTAAGTTTATGTCATTGAGTTTCAATATTTGAGAATTTTATTTTTTTTCTGAATTATTCGCAGAATAAAAGGTTTGTTTTTTGCTGATATTGTTTTGTTCACCAATCGGTCTTCCAGTTTTTGTATGTTATATTTTTCCAATAGCGGTCCTCTATCAAATGTGTATACTCAAAATGTAGAAACCATCATTATATACATACGAACATTGACGTATGGTCTCCACCAAAAATTTCAGAATTATCAAATTCGACCAATTAAAATATTTAGAAAGCTATAAAACAAAGCAAATACATAAGTCCATTACTGAGATAGACGATACACCTCATTAATAATTAATAGGTTAATTTGAGTTTTGAAATATCGGAATTCCGAATTAAAAGTCCACTTGAAAACTACTAAGTGTGATATTTCCGAAAAAATAAGAATGTATGTGCAATAGTTGGGACGAGTTTCAAACTGTTTCCAATTTGCAAATATGGTTATATAGTTGTGGACAAAAGCCGCACCTGAAATTATAAAACAACATATGAGTAATAACTATTTATTTTCTAAGCTTTCATAGTGTTTATGTTTCATCTTGTAATGAAATTTCAGTACTGCACTTGTGACAAATCCCTTCTCACACCCTTCACATTTAAAGGCACCTGTATGTGATAGTAGATGCATCTGGTAATTAAATCTCGACCTAAAACCTTTATTGCAATAACTACAACTAACAGGCTTATAACCACTGTGTATAAATCCGTGTTTTTTCAACTCAGTAGTGGTTAAAAAACGTTTACAGCATATTTTGCATGGATAAGGGCGTTCACCCGTGTGAGTCAATTCATGCCGTTTCCTAGCTGAATGTGTGTAAAATGTTCTATCACAAAACTGGCATAAGTAATTGCGTTCCTTATTATGTATTTTTAAATGGTAGAATAAGCCACTACTGTAATGAAAACTTTTACCGCAAATAGGGCAGACACACTGAGCTGTATTTTTTTGCGAATGCAGAAGTTTATGTGGTCCCAAGGACCTAGGTGAAACTAACACTTTTCCGCAAATCTCGCAAACATGCTCCTTATCGCTATGCTTTGAGAGCCTATGATACCTTAACTTGCTCCTTGTAGTAAAAACCTCCTTGCATTCTGAGCAAGGATATAATGCATTTTCATGGGTAGAGCGTGTATGACAGTTAAGAGATTTTAGCGTTTGGAAGCTTTTAGTACACAATGAACACGAGTAAATAGATTTGTATCGAGAACATATTTTCATATGGGTTTTAAATCTAGCTTGACTACGATAAATCTTTAGACAAAATTGACAAGTGAAATTAGCTTCCTTCTTAGTTGTTTTTTTGTTTTTGTTTACTATCAATTGGCTAACAGCCGTTGCTTCAATCTCCGCATTTCCATCAGTTTCGGTTGAATTACAGTCTGAATCTAAAATTGGCTGTCCGTCTTCTAAAATATATTGGTTAATGTCTGGAATATGAGATGCTTTTGCTTTTATCAGTTCATTTGGTGATTTCTCTTTCGCGAACATCTCACTAATGTTGGTCCCCAGGTTATTGAGACACTTTGTGTTGTCACCATCTTCTTTATCATTTTCATCAATTTTCAAAATATCTGATTTTTGGGATCCTTTTTGTATTTCTTTAATTGGAAGCTCCGGAATTTCGTCAAGGAGCGCGGATAATTCATGTTCGTGAAGCCATTTTTTCAAAGCTTCGATTGACTTCTCAAATGTTTTTTTCAATTTGAATGCTATTTTCAGGGAACCCAGACACTCAACACAAATAACCTTTGGAAAATAGCTCTTAACCTAAAATAATTAGTGGAATTGAAAAAAGTGGAGGTGGAGGCGGGGACATGTCGAATGGTGAAAATAGTATCATGTGTTGGCAAAGTTGCAGTTTAGTCCGCCAAAATATTACCCATGCTCTAAATTGATCCTTCTGATGAAAATAAAAGTTGAATTTGTCTATCTGTGGGCAAGGTAATGTTTGGAAACACACTCAAATATATTTCCCTTGCCCTCAGATAAGTAAATCTACTTTTATTTTCATAAGGGTCAATTTATAGCGTCCACCTAAATATTACCCATGCTATAAATTGACCGTTCTTATTAAAATAAAACTAGATTTACCTATCTGAGGGCAAGAAGGATCAATTTATAGCATGGGTGATATTTTGGCAGACTAAACTGCAACTTCGCTAAAAAAAGTAGGTACTCACCTTAACTGACAGAACTTTCTGTATTATAAATCTTATAAGAACATATTTTTGGTCGTCAAATAAAAAGTCACTTGTATCAATCAGCTTTCTTGTATTTGATAGACAAATAATACATAATTTACTTATTTCATTGAAATCATTTATACCTTCCATTTCTGTTAAAAAATGCGGTTAAATCAAAAACCAGATGACTAGACAATAGACAATGACAATAGACTCATAGAATTGTTAGATAGTGTACTCCCAGAGAACACTATCTCCTGTTCTCCACAGAATACTAATATGTTCTCTGATGATAGAAGATAAGGAGGGAGTACCTAAGTTATAAAGTGAAGCCGCGCGGAATGTAGACAATAGGCAACCCGTCAAGTATGTACATCGGTGCATACGGCACATGTGTTATTTGGCGCACGGTAACAAAAGGAGTTTGCAAGAAAATCATTAGTTTTGCGGATGTTCTGCTTTTTTGCTTGCTATAAGGAAGAAAAATAACAAAAAAGTCACAGCGTTTATTGTATCATCGCTTAGAGTACCTACATCCTATAATATACATTTTATATACGATGCTTATAAAATTAATTACCTACAACCTACCTAAATGAGAAAAAAAAATACTCGCATGATTGTACAACATAAACAACACATTTTTGTCTTTTAAACAACACATTATTTGGGTCTATTCTCTAGACTATCGTTAAAAATTATCGGACGTTAATATTTTATGCTTTAACGTAAATTGCTATTCTGTAAGCTCAACATTTAACGCATCCGATAAATCGTCTCGGAGGTGCCACGAAACACGCTGTTTTTTATGGAATGTGATCACAGTTGTAAAGTCTTGTGTTGCTTTTAGGGTTATGTTGAACTATTCCTATCATATCATATATATTCTCTGTATCACATATATAATAATATATATATGATTCCTATCATAATATAATTGATAGAAATTGGAAAGAGTTGAATATAAACCTTGAGAATTGATTCATTTAAGAATTTATTTATCTGTTGCTGTTTCTTTAGATGAATAATTGATGACAGATAGTAATAGCTAGGTACCTATATTTTGTATATTGATCTGAGACGACTGGTAATTGTAATATTTGTAATACCTAAGACGAAGACGTGAATGTAGAATTTCAAAAGTGTGAACTAGTTTCGTTTGAGATTTGGTTGCTGCTGGTTTATATGAGGTTCGTTCCAACACGCTATTTTTGTATGGTCCCAGAACTGTCACGAAACTGTGTGGATCGATTTTGTGCGCAGACGTTAACATTGCACGGTTTTGTAATCGTGCCAAGGTGGACACGCGTTGGAACGATTTCCTGAACTCATCCGAAAGATCTGGACACGACATCTTGAAGCTAACCTTATTTTTTCATTATTTGCTTTTGTTATTGTTTTTGTTGCTTTTCAAAGCAACGTTTGTAATTTGTCAATGAACTTAAAATAATAAAATTCATTATTGCCCTTCTTACAAAATTGCAAGAATATATTTTAGTTGGACACAACAATTTACAGACAGAACCATTAAAGTCTGTTAATCTGAAGAGCGAAACAAATTTGAAAATGGACTATAAGTGGAGTCAAAATTCCACTTGCTTGTTATAGATTTATATGCAAAGTTTCATGAAAAAATAGGTACTTTTGAAGTCAGGAGTGTAAAAATGTTGGTAAAAATTCCAGAAGAGCTACCTGCTATTTTCCTCGAGACTCAGTGTCCAAACATTACTGTGACGGAGTACTGGGCACTATATCCTCTTAAATTAAACAAATATAAACCTTTCATTTCTACTTAAAACAATTTAACACATGCCTAAATAGTTTTCATTTTTTAGTCTGGGTTCGTTTATAAGAAATTCCAAATCAGATGATTCACTGATGAAAAATCACTGTCTCCATTGGCATTCATGGTTTATTTAATTTTAAATAATTATATAATATTATTTTATTTGTGAAATGTCAAAACTAGTCAACACTTCAACACAAACAAGCAAGTAATGATAGTATGGAGGGTATACGGTCCATAAATAATAAAATTGCAGACGAAAATCTCACAAACGGCAAAATGCCAGTCCACAGCGTACGAAGATTCAACCAAGTATCGAAATGACCGTACGAGAACCGATTCGCCAACGGTCCCTTACTCTGCTGGAACGCCAACAACGGTCGTCCAGTAAACCGTCAAGAATTCGATGGAACGCTTTTCTCTTTCTGCGCATGAACCGGACGGTACAATGTATGGTTTCCATGGGTGTTGGAACGAACCTATAATAAATAATGAGAAGCGATTATAGAAAAGGTGGGTATATGTATTATGTCTTAATATTATAAAGAACTTGAGTATATAGAGAAGAAAATATTTACTGATTACTTGTCTATTTACTCTATGCTTTATACTTTTAAATCATAATGACTAGGTATGTGCCTACCCCATACATTGATGTCACTCGCTTTAAGAATAATTTGAGCAATTTTGTACGACACTTCAGCAATATCTACATGCTAATCGGAGATATGCAAAGCTGTTATTAAAACTTTTTGATAATTTTTCAACGTTTCGTCAAGTTCATAACCGTTTTCAAATATAAAGATCAATTATAATCGTCTGAGGTCTGATATCATAATTTGTATTCTAATGAAGAGAAAACTATCTCTAGATACTCCTTAAAAATTTTAAGACCAAATAATAAGCAAGCCTTAAAAATGTTTCTCAATATGTTAAATTTAACGTCTGGTTTTGGCTTACAGAATAGCAACTAAAATTATGGATTTTGATCAAGCCTTAAAATTATCGGATGCAGGTTACAGAATCCATATTTAGATTTAAGGACCGTTCTTTTTTTAACGAGCCTTAAAAAAATAACGTCTTGGTTACAGAATAGCCCCAATTATCCTTTAAACAGAACTAACTGCCTTATAGTTTCAGATATACCTATCTATACATTTTTTGCAATAAAATGAAATCTTATGTCTACATATTTTGCCGCAATTGTCTTTATTAACGAAAATAAATGATTATCTATAAGGGTTTCCAAAATAGTAGAATTTGAAGATAATTGCAAAGCCATATTGGACAAATGCACTGCCGTACTGTCTTGCTATAAAGTCTTTCCACCACTTTCACCAAGGCCTGACGTATAAACTTCTCACTTATAAAGCAGATTTTAACTACATCGGCGGAAGGATAAAGCAAACCATCTCTATTTTTCCACTGCTATGAGGGAAAGTGTAGCATGCATTCGCGCGTATGATGTTCATACTTCGCAGGTTGCCTATACAGGTATGTTTTCTCTGCCTATACACCAAGTGGCTTCACTGCCGCGCTTTGCACTCTAAACCAATGCTACCTCCATACTTGGAGGTATGTTTTCTCTGCTCCATACCAGAGAATAATGCTCCATACCTTCTATCCTCCTCGGTCTCCGTAGTCACAGACAATCTATTCCAACATAGATTGTCTGTGCCATGGAAATAATACTCCTAGAAGGCTAATAGAGTGAGGAGTCCCTCACGAAGAAAGAGAAACAGTAATAGGGTTTCGGATGTGAAATTTCCCGTTTTGGAAGATTTTTAAATAGAAAAAGAGAAAGTAAATACCTACGTTCAAATATTATTTTTTGATTTATATAATATCAAAAACTTAAAATTTATTATATTTTAAAAGAATATAAAAAAAACAATATTTTTTTAAATTAAGAGTACCTATACTACAGCATTCCTATACTAAAGCATTTTGTAATTTGTACCATAGACTAGGCAACAATGCCATGCCAGTCTTGTTGGACGCCTTTGATGATTATTTTTATACCGGGGTTGTGATATAAATTGTTTCCTGTGGTAAAATAAAATTCCTGGAAGATGCCATCGATTAGACGTTATGTTTCATATAATATATAATATACCATGGATAAGCACCAAACACGACGAAAATTAATTAGTCTTTTTGGTGTTAATCTTTCCATAAGATCTATAAAGACTCAAAAATGCGTTTTTTTAAATAGAATACCCTATATTTTATCATTTCTTCAGATAAAGAATCAAATACCTTTGAAATGATATATCATGTTCCTATACCAAAATGGTCAGGTTTTCAAAATATAAGCAACTATCTATTAAAGTGAATTATTTCTAGCATTTTTATATTAGGTATTTGCTGGTTACCATGGTGATGAAAAGTTTGACAAGTAATTATCGTAAGGAAGAATAAGTGTTTGTTTTGTTGTTCATTCTTCATGGATAATGTGATCAAATTATTGCAAAAACATCCAGAAAGTTTAATGCAAGATACCCACAAACTACAAAAAAGGCCTACTCACAGTAATTTTCTGATTCCTAGAAGCTAATTCAAAATGTTGATTTACCAAACAGTTTCATTACTAATCTTTGGGATGATAAGTAGATTGCAGAGAAATTTATTCAAAAATAATAATAAACTTTCATAGATATCATACTCAGTCTTGGCAAAACAATAATGAGTAAGTAGATTCATCAGGACTTGAACTCAATTTCAAGATAAAATTAGCAATAACTATGCATTGTCTGATATTGAGAAAATGAATTCATTTCAACGATATACATATGTATTTTGTGATCTTTTGTTAGATTAGTTACGCAAAGACTTTATAAAACAGTATAATATATCTAATTAATAATCAATAACCAAGTGATAAGGACAGAGGTCTTAATAATAATTAGTGAAGAAATATAAATGATTAAACATTTATAATACATTCTCAAAATGACAACCATTTCTTTACAAAAATCTAAGAATACGTCACTCTACCAATAAAATAGCTTTTCTTATTTCACGTGCATCTATCTCATCAATGCATTTAATTACGCCTTGACGCAGTTCATCTTTACTTTGTACTGGTTGTACACTTTTTTTTCAGATAAATTATTTCAAGGAATACCTCAAATAATGTTTGTTAAATAATAATTGTGTTTTATCACCATGGTAATCAGCAAACACCTCAATCTTCAATAATAACTAAAAAAGAAGTCTTTCTAAAGCTATTACTGGAATTTCATAGTTTCGCAATTCTAATATTCAGAGTAATGGGCTATTGATTGGGGCTCTGTTTTGAACAAAACAAATAAAAATCAAATAATTCACTGGAAACTATTAAATCTAGTAACTTGATAATATATAGGGTTTTTCATTTGAAAAATCAAAGCTGTTGATACTTTTTAATATAAGTGGCAACGATACAAGGCTGAAAATATTTTCAGTCGATAGATCTGTAGGGATAATCTACATAATACAATTTTCAGAACGATCCTACGAATAGTTTTCCTTAAACGTCTAAGTTACCATCGACCGTGAATCACCCTATATATATATATATATATGAGATATTACGAAATTTGATAACACGATTGAGGTCGCAATTTTGGAAGTATCAAGTTTAAATAATTTCGTACAAAAATCAATCTCTTAAATATCTCGGCCGAGTTCGTTATTGGCCATTATCGAGTAAGTAGTTTCAATATGGCGACCGTTAAAACATTTATAAGAAACAACATGCTGTTACTTTTTTTTCAAAATTTAAAAGTGTGAACGATCGCAATATTTTAAAAGAAAATTACCTAATATTAATAAAGAAATAATCTTCCTTTCCGCTGGCTACAGGCCGTCGGGATGTTTTATTTTATATAGTTATTATCCTCATGAGGACAAAAGTAGTTGTTATTTGAATGAAAATTTCTTATCAATTTTAAGTACTTTAGTTCAAAAAATTTAAATATCAGCTGATATTGAAATTAAATATATTGGAAATATTTTTATTTTCTAAACCAATATAACAAAAGAATTTATTTTTTAATAAACTGGCTTAAGCCCCATCAAAACTTTCGGTATCGATAGTAAAACGATCCATCAAGGGTCCCTGATCTATGTTTATAAATAATATATACATATATATGCATATATATTTAGTAATATTTATCTACCAGGTAAAAGTCACGATTTTTTATCATGTTGGAGCATATAACGATTATTTAACACAATGGAAATGTTTTATAGTTTAAAAAAATAAAAAATTATATTTCAAACCAATAGAATTAATATTATTTCGTATTTTTCAGTGCACCAACTAATAACTTCGGTCCAGTTGTTTGTAAAAAATATTTATGAATAGACAGTTGAATCTCCTGTTTATATGGCTAGTGAAACTACTACCACCATAGAATTAATACTTCTATTTCTATGACTACCACAGTATAAAGTATAGTTTTTATGCTGTGCTACTACCGCAGTTTTATACTGTGCTACTACTTTACTTTTACCAGTGTACCAGAGACAACAATTGAGCATCCCGGAATAAAAAAAAATTTTTAACGTTTTTGAAATTTTAAATTTTATGTCTTAAATTAAGTTTTCAGTTCAGAACATAATTATCAATCTTTCTGATGAGGCAACCTTTAATATTCGATTTGGGTTGATTTTCTCGTAGAAGATTTTAGACTTAATCAGTATTTTTATGATATTTTGACAATAATTTGTACAGGGTGGCCTAATACGAATGGACGCCAGCCATATCTCGGAAACCAGTAGTAGTAGAACTTTCAGGTAAAACTTTCTTAGGTACATGTGACCAAGAGAAAATGCTGGAAATAAGTTTCGAGTTTCTAAAATGGCAACCAGGGGGCGTAGCAGTCATCCCAAATATAATATCAATTTTTTTCAAAATAATTCCGAATTAATTGATATCAAAAGTTCTTTTATCTGATTTTTTATCTGAACCACTTTCCCCTATCTCAAAAACTGAAGGAGTGGGGGGGTCAAATATATTTTAAAACAAAAATTCAATACTGCGGTTTGGTTCTACCGAATAGAATAAACTTGATGTCGTTTGATAGAGATTTTTCTACCTAATAACAGCGTATCTGCTTTTGTCCAGAAAAATTTCACCGGCCCCGCTAGATGGCGCGAAACAGGAATATAAAATAAATTTGCTTATACCTCGAAATTTTTAAATACAAAGGTATCATGATTTTTATTTCATAAAAGTCATAAAGTGTCAGTTTCGCTGGAAAATTGTTGATAGTTTGTGTTTTCATAAGTTTTGCGATAATGCGCGAATGCGCGTTACAAGCGAAGAAGGATTTGATATGATTGGGGTGTATTTTCAATGCATGCAAAATGCAAACTTTGCTGCCAGAATTTATACAACAAGATTTCCCAGAAGACGACATTATTCAAAAAAGGTATTTGTGAAGATAAATATTTTTTACAAAAAAATGAACCGACGTTATTAGTTGGTGCACTAAAAAATATAAAATAATATTAATTCTATTGGTGCTGTTACTTTTGAAGTTGTGCAGTTGCAGTTAGACTAATAACTTTTGGCACCAGCACCAATAGAATTAATATTATTTTATTTTTCAGTGCACCAACTAATAACGTCGGTCCAATTTTTTGTAAAAAATATCTATTTCACCCTTTTGAGTGTAACATTAGTCACAAAAATCGTTGAACGCTCTCTAATACCAATGAAGATAGTACTTATCCTATTACCCACGTATATTATTTGCTTGTAGTTGTTATTATTGAGGTATCAAAACATCACTGCGGATATACGCTTAAGTATTTTAACATCGATTTAACTCGACAGTCGTAAGTCTAAGGAAAAAATGTTCATTGTAAATGGTGCTACAAAGTATTATGTTTTTCAAGTAGCATCCACAGATTTTCAATTTTCGAAAGAAATCGCCTTCTCCACATAGCAAAAGTACATATATTTGAGAATTTAACATGCCTCTATCTCGAAAACTCTTTTGGAAAAATGTTCAATTTAAACGTTTCCGGATATTGTCCTATTTTTAATTATACCACCTTAGATTTTCGATTTTCGAGAAAATTTGCCAACTTCACCCCTTCAGCGGTTTTCAGAGGGAAGGAGATTTTGGATTTCCGTTTTTATGAATATGGGACCATTTCTTAGGCCTCCTCTTTCAAGTGAACAAAAAGTCATCAAAATCGGAGCTCGTTTCCTATAAAAAAACGCGCGCACAAACCAAAAAAAAGCAGACAGTCGAATTGTATATTCTCCATTCGGGGTTCGTCGGTGAAAAATGTTATCAATGTTTTGGCATTTGTCGAATACAATCCACATGTGAGCACAAGAGCTCTTGAAAAAGAGTTCCAGGTGTACCGTGCAAAATATTTTGAAAGAACAAAAGTCAGTCTATTTTAAGAAGCTACAACTTTGTAATTTAAGACGAAATGTTTTATTCAGAATGCATCCATATCACCTCGTGCTACATCAGGCACTAACAGAAGATGACTTTGACCGAAGGCTTAATTATTGTCATAGGTTGCTGAATATGGTGGCGAAGAGTCCCAATTTCCTCTCCCGTGTTTTGTGGACGGATGAGGCGACGTTCAGTAGTGATGGCAAAGTAAACCTACGTAACATGCACTGCTGGTCGAAAACTGATCCCCACTGGATGCAGGAAATTCAGCACTTCAGCACCAGGGATGGTGGTCGGTTAATGTCTAGTGTGGCATCATACGCAATAGAGTCATTGGTCCATTCATCTTTAACCGATCATTAACCGGGAAAAGATATTTGAACATTTTTGCAAAATAAATTACCACGTCGCTTGAAAGAAGTTCCATTGAATGTTCGCCTCGACATGTTCTTCCAACGAGACGGATGCCCGGAACATTTCGCGGGCAACGTCCGAAATTGTTTAAACTAGACCTTTCCGTTCTAGATTTTCACTTGTGGGGGACTGTTAATGATAAGGTCTATGCAAGTAGGTAGGCCCAAACAAAAGAAGACGTGGTGTATAGAATTAGAGAGGCCATACATATCCAGGGTGGGAATCGAAACGGCCGTCTGGCGAGTCTGGGCCATCCAGCGCAGATTGGAGGCTTGCGTTTGATGGGCGACAGTTCGAACACCTTGGTCGCCACCGTTAATAAATTTGGGATTTGGCTGTTGTTTTTTATCTGCTTCTGTTACTATTTGTTGTTTGTTTATCTTAAATTTACTTTCTGTGAATCGGAAAATGACTAACAGTCTTATTGTACCATGTCTACTACCTGCAGTTTTCAATCGATATGCTAGTGTAAGCTATAAGGTGTTATGTGGTGTCACGAAAACCTTTTTTGAATAATGTCGTCTTCTAGAAAATCTTGTTGCATAACTCTGGCGGCAATGGTTCCATTTCACATGCATTCAAAATACAACCCAATCATATAAAATATCTTTTCATTTAAGTATTAAGCGCATATAAATCAACCAAATTACGAAACTAGAAAGAAGAAATAGCCTACGAAACTGATGGTAGCTTTACATTCTGTATTAGACACATATATGAGTAATACTCCTATCTTGTTTACACCAAAATAAATGGGCTTAACGGAACTTTTTACGTTTTCACGGGTATCTCCGGTTCTATAAATGCTAGGCACATAATTTTTTCACCAAAATGTGGTTTTAAATTACCCTTTTGAAAATTCAAAAAACATGATACCATTGTATTTTAAAATTTTGAGGGAAAAGCAAATTTATTTTATATTCTGGTTTAGCGCGATCGGTGAAATTTTTCTGGACAAAGGCAGATACGCTGTTATTAGGTCGAAAAAAATTCTATCAAACGACATCAAGTTTATTCTATTCGGTAGAACCAAACCGGAGTAATGAATTTTTGTTTGAAAACATATTTGACTTCCCCCCGCCCCTCTAATTTTTGAGATAGGGGAAAATGGTTCAGCCGAAAAATGTTGTGAAAAAGACAGCAAATTAGATAAGAGAACTATTGATATCAATTAGTTTTTTTTTTTTTTAAAATCGCTATTTAAATTTTGGATGACTGCTACGCCCCCTGGTTGCCATTTTAGAAACTCGAAACTTATGTCCAGTATTCTCTGTTGGTCACTTAATTTTACCCGAAAGCTCTACTACTACTACTGGTTTCGTAGATATGGCTGACGTCCATTCTTATTTGGCCACCCTGTACAGAGCGATCAAAAAAGAAGCTAATTTTCGGTATAGACAATAGACAACCTTATAAAGATCCCCTTATTTTTGCTGCTTTATACAATAAAATAATAAAAAATGACTTTTAACATTTTTTGGATGTAGTTTCCAAGCTTTCAACACTATTTCTTCCGCGGTAGTATTTGTGATATGATGATTTCGATTTGAGATGGAAACACAACAATCGTTGAGTTGACCAAATATCACATTTCTGATACATGAATGGTGCATTTAAAAGTGCTAGTTTCGATTGGCATTGTTAAAAAACCGCTTGTTGCGTTTTTTTATCTCGAAATCATAATAATTCATCTGAAATAAATTTGTGCGACGAGGAAATAGAATACAAGACGTAGCTGGACGCTCGCATCAAGGTTTTAAAAATCGCGGGAATATTCAAAATCTGTTGTCATTTAATAATGCTCATGATCAGAAAAAGCGTTCACAGAAATTATTGCTCTCGTCCTTGATGATCTTTATGCAGCTCTGATTCACATAACACTCTGATTATCCTCATATATGGTTGTTGAATTCTTAATTTTCACATTCAAATCTTTCAACAGCCCCAGCAGCCAAATAGTTTCTTGATAGGTCTCGCATAGTGCGATGAATTCAGCTTCTGTCGATGGCAATGAAACACAATAGTGTGCGTTTTGTATGGTCAATTGATAAATCCTCCGTTCAAAAAGAAAACATAACCACTGTTTGATTTACATGTATCTTTATCCTCTGCCCAGTTCGCACTGAGTAGCCAAAAAACTCTTTCCTTTCGTCATCGTTGAGTATTATTTTCAAATTTGCTATTCCTTTGAGGAACTTCACCACTCGCTTGAGTTGTTCCCAATTCTATTGATTCGGACCTGATGTCTTTTGATCCAGAATGTTGACGCTTGCTGTGGATATCAGGTCTTCTCTATTTATGGAAACGTACAAAAGGTATTCAAGAAACTTTTCGTTTTACATCCAATGGCTTCTTTTTTCTCAGGTAACGAAGTCAATTCCCATGTGTTATTTCTCTCAAGTGATTCCATTTCATTCCAAGAGCCGTAGTGTAAATATAGACAAAAATAATTTTGGGTTATAGATATAATCAGTACCTACAACTTTCGTTCGAATCAATTTTCCGTAAAATGTACAGAAAAAAAAATTAATAAATAAAAATTAAGAAATACTGATAAAACATGAACACAATATAAATTTGATGTAATTGTACACTTTCTGGAGATCTTAATATAGACCCTGATTAAAAAAATATATAGTATATTTTTTGATAAGAATTAGGCGAAAAACAAAATTCCGTCTTGAAGTGGAACGCGAACCCGGTCTGCTTTATATTCAACAGCCAAAACAAAAACCTCTTACCGCAAGGCTATGATACATACGGCAATATTTATGTCATCATCATCATTATTAGCGCTACAACCCTGGGCGATTGCAACTAGTTGCTAAATTTTACATGATATGGGGGGCGGCTGATTGTTATTTTGACGCAAACATTTCTTTTTGAAAGTGATTTAGCCCCTTTACAAATATGTCAGTGTCAGTGTTTTGGGGTTAGGAATTAAAATTTAATTTAAATTATTTACGACATGCGTAAAATGGCAGATGACGTCAGGAATCGTGATGAAACCTCACTCGATGGGTATTCAAACTATAGGACCATCGTTCTTTATCTTGACACGCTGAAAAAAAAGGTCACACGATTTGATCCGACGATTTTTTGTTCAGTGGAATTTGACTTCGAGCGATAGGAAAGTAATGTGAATTGAATTGAAAATCAGAACGATAAAATCAGAAAAACTAGAGTTCTGGGAAATATTTTATTTAAAGTTCGTAGAATTCGCGCAGCTTCTAGTCTACTTCAACTTTGACATCTTGTCTTATAACATCTTTCGTATGTTTAAATTTCATGTGTAACTTAAGAACATGTGCATTCAGATACGATTTCCCACATAAATCGCAGGGATAGCTACCAACATGTGATGACATGTGTAATTTCAAATTATACAGACTGATGAAACGTTTTTGGCAGTAGATACAGAGATTCGGTTTATCTCCGGTATGCCTCATTTCGTGATTCTTAAGTTCTGTTGATGAAGAGAAAGATTTGGGACAATGACTGCAAAAATACGGCCGTTCACCAGTATGGGTCCTTTCATGTCTTTTTAATCCTGACATGTTGAGAAACTTCTTATGACAAAATTTACATTTATAGTTTCTTATGTTCTGATGTACCTTCATATGGTAGAAGAGGCCGGCTGAAACAATAGTAATGTCAGACAGAAATCGTATAATTTTAAAATGCAGATTACATGGTTTATACATAGCTACCAAAATTTTATGAGATCTCTTAATATAAAATATCAAATCAGTTATTATCAATATAATTCGAAGGAAACCGAAAAGAAACCTCTTAATCCCCAAATAAGCACCACTGATATTTTTTTATTAAAAATAAAATATTAGTTGTTATACTAGATCACTAGAATAGTGAAGGATATATCAGATGTAATGTTCTACCGCTACTCCAAGTAGCTATAGGTATAAGGAAACTTGAAATCGTGTAAAACCTTAGCGGTAGTACCGATATGGCCATACACATGGCCTCATTTACTATACCTGATAATATTCGTTTTGCTTTAAGATGTCCAAAATAAGCATTAGTAAGATCTCTAAAATGGAAAAAGCTGTCAAATTTCTGTGTCATTTTGTATTTGATATTTAAAAATCAGTTCTTTCCGTTTCTGGGTTGGTTTCTAGCAAACTTCAGAAAATAATAAAACTCAAATTGTAAAATTAAGAATTTTTCTAAAGTTACGAATTAATGAATTTTTGTCAACGCGATTAAGAATATTGCTTCTTTATTCTCGTTGGGATGAATGTCGAGAAACAGCGTCAGGCTAAGTTGTACGTTCTGGCTTTAAGAGAAATTTTTAATAATTACATTATATATTAAATTTCCTTATTAACTACCAATATTTTTTTGAGGTAGTTATTGTTTTGATCATCGTGTCTGTCTGTCTGTCAACGCTATAACTCCGAAAATACTTAACCGATTAACACCAAAATTGGTACATAAATACGTAAGGGTAATACCTCCTACGGTATTGATTTTCAGCAGTCTGTCTGTCAACTCGATACCTCAGAAAATACTTAACCGATCGACACCAAACTTGGTACACAAATACGAAAGGGTAATACCTCCTATAAGATTGATTTTCAGCTGTCTGACTGTCTGTCTGTCAATCAACACTATATCTCGAAAAATACTTGACCGATCGATAACAAACTTGGTACACAAATCCGTATGGGTAATACCTCCTATGGGATTGATTTTCAGCTGCCTGTCTATCTGTGTGTGATTACAAGATTGTTTTCGGTAGTTTTCCTCTCATACTTTAGCAGGCGCATTCAAATTTTATTAGAATTGTGTGCGAATAGCCGAAGAAGTATAACTTCCACCGTCTGGTCCGACGCAGACCCAGTTTTTCTCCCCCAACCGTCTTCATATCTATTTTCGTTTTCAAGATTCTAATGTTATGCATGGACACACATATTAAAATGAGATTGATGAGATATATTGCAAAGTTTATATATACCTACTATCCCGTTGCAGACGATAGAAAGAAGTATAAATTGCCTAGATGCACCGATATATAAAAATGAATAATTTTTTCCCGCTGTCTTCATGTCTACAGCTTGTTCCGCAAACCCTTTTGATGGTGATATATTCTGATACTACTTAATTGAAATATTTTTAATTATTTCGAATGATGTTTTTTGAGGTAATTATTTTTATCATATCAATAACTGATTCAATATAAGAGAGCGAGTACCTACAATATTTCTGTTGTTAAATAAAACGTAACATTGCAACAAAAACTTATCCAAATCGGAGCAGTTTAAGAAGAATAAGAGGTAAAAAACTCTTATGATATTTAATAGGTACTTAGTAGATTTCTCAAAACTAGAACTGATTGCTTTTCTTGCATTTTTCACAATTTGCTCATTAAATATAAACTTACTTCCATAATGGAATCCTTTCCCACATATTGGACAGACAACTTTGGAAACCCCTTTATTATGTGTACTCAAATGCTGAGTATAATTTGATTTAATACTGAAAGTCTTTCCACAAATTTCACATGGGTATGAGTTATTATCATGCACTTTATTCTTGTGATATTGTAAACCTCCATAGCTTTTGAAAATCCCATCGCAAAGTTTACATTTGTGTCCATTTTTTCTATTATGAGTTCTAGAATGAGCATATTTTTTTCTCAATGTTTCAAATCTTTGAGTACAAATATCACATTCATAAGTCCCATTATTTTCACAACACAACATGTGCTCCTTGAGTTCCTCAACGTTCGGTAGTATTTTACTACAATTCTTACACGTTACACTACATATTTTAATATGTTTACTGTATCTATCTTGAGAAAGGTAATACTTCTGACAATGTTCACAAAAGATTCTTTTCTTTTTCTTTGATACTTTAACGGAATTGGAACACAACTCACTCTTTTTTATTGCTTTAATTTCAATATTTCTAGTAGTTTTCTTCACTGCACAATCTGGAATGGGTTTCACTGGAACTTTTTTCACAGAACTTTGTTGAATTTTCTCCGATATAATGGGCTTTTCTTTTTTCACTTTTTCATTGTCTACTAACTCTGAGTGATCATGAGCGTGAGAATCAAACCATTTTTTCATAGCTTCAATCGACTTTTCAAACAACTGTTTTAGTTTGAGCGCTGTTTTGAGAGAACCAAGACAATCAACACAAATGACCTTTGGGTAATAACTAAGTACCTAAAATTAAAATATTTAATTATAACTAGAGTAGAAGATATAAGACAAGAGAATATTTATCTAATTAACAAAAACATCGACATAATAAGTTAACAGAACTCTCACCTTAATTGACATTATTTTCTCAAGAATAACTTTTATAAGAATATATTTTTTATCGTCAAATAAAAAGTCCCCTAGATCAATCATACGTTTGGTTTTAGACAGACAAATAATACATAAATTATTAATGTTTTCCACATCAGTAATCAACTCCATTCTAACAGAATATATCAGATACATATAAAAACGCTATTCCTTAGCCATTCAAACATAACATCTTATCGGCAACTGTTAGCTAAGCATTCGTATCTGCAACTGTAACGAAAATATACATCATTCGCAGGATACAACATACAACTCTTCGTTAAACCACACACACAACTTATGCTGTGGATCAACTCTTCAAAACTTTCTAGCAGAGAAAACATACCTCTCTTTCTAGTCTAATTTTAATGCAAATATGCAAACTGCAGATAGTGTTCTCTGAATGCAAAACCTTAGTACTTAGGTGTATGTGGTCTCCTTTGATCTAGTACTTCATTTTAATTTTAAGATTCTCATTCTCAGTTTCTCAGAGTCTATTGTCTATTGAAATTCGACAAATAAAAATGGCCGATACAGAGAACACTAACAACCACAGAATACTACCAACTACCCATTAACAAATATAGGGAGGACGAGTAACATGAGTAGTGGGAGTTGGGTTATGTTTCTGTGCTCTAGACAGGAGATATAACACCTGTGGAGGGGGTGAAGCTGTGAACGACGGCAAGGTCGTGGCCTATGATCGGGTCTGCGCATAACGAAAGTACGCACCAACATGTGTCTTCTCTGTATCCGTATTTATATATTTTATCTATGTTCTCTGTCTCCTCTCTCGGTGAAGTGAAATAGTGAAATTCAAATAAGGTTAGAGAATTGAGATCTCTATGATTGAGATATTAAAATGCGTGAAGATCAACTTTTAGAAAATTACATTCCTCATTGTCTATTGATGATTGCTTGTAAAGCATGCTATATTTGAAACTAGACGCTTGAGTGTACCTGAAACAAGGCGCGCTGAACTGCAATATAAAACAGGCTCCAGAAAACTTTTAAAAGTATCATTGAAAAGTGGGCGACTTTTTTATCTATAGAGTGACTTGAAATGTGGTACAGCGGTGATTATGCGGAATACATAGAGTAAATAGGTTAGGTTAGGGCGGAACATGAACAGATTGCAAATGACCTTCTTGTATTATAATATGTGAAAATCGTTTGGATAGCATAACGCATATGACGAAAATTGTTATAGAAATAAGATCTGCTTTAATTATCTATTCTCATAAAAGTAGTTTCGTTGGATAGGATATTGAATAAGTAGGTATATTTAAGTAGTGTTTCTTGTCTTTATGGGATTCCGAATTTAAAAAAACGATCCAAATGTATTTATTGCGCATTTCATAACTGGTTCTAAACTAGTATTGTATTTCTCGCTCAATTTGCCCTTAATCTCTTTCTCTTCAACACCGTCTCTCAATATTGTTATAGAATTATTTGGATCAAAGCATCTGTTCTTGATATGCAGATCTCAAATAAATATTTTTTTCGTAGCCGCTCTACCTTTTTTGACATGTTTGAAATGATGACCAACAGCATCAAACCACGTAAGATATTTTTAAATTCTGCAGGTAACTATTAACTATTCATTACAATAAACAAAAATACTGATATAAAGTTGAAAACTAAAAAACACCGAAACGTCAAACAATAAGATTTGCCTTGACATGAATTTGAATTTACGAATACATTAAAGGCAAATGACACGTGCGCACTAACGTAGCGCGCAGACCCGATTTTACTAGGCCACGACCCTGCCGTCGTTTGCGGAGTCAGTGCGTCACATGGTTTTGTGTAGACACTCAGTGAAATACTGCGCAAGATACCAAATTGACAACTTATCACGGGACGTAATTTCTGCCACTTCTGCTTATAGAACAGGATACAGAGTTAGTCATCCTCCCTTTATATATTCTTGGGAGGATGACTAACTCGCCCATACTACATAAGGATGCGCAGCGTGATTTTGCGCAACACACCTAAATGACATACGATAACCCTGTTTTTTGTGCTACTCGTGTTAATCGTCCTCTCTATATTTGTTCATGAATACAACAATCGGGAATGGATAATCTGGCGCCTAGTCTCTCATTGGCTCAGCGTTGCCAGCATTACGCATAGGAATAAATCCCCACTCTCTTCTCTCACGGTCGAGAATACGGCTTTATAGCTGTGTAGGAGAAAGACCTGTGATGTGAGTTAGCGTTCTCGTATAGGACCGGCCTCACATCGTCTGAGTTCGAGAATAAGACCCCAGGTGGATTCACTGCCGCACTCTGAACTCTAAACCAATGCTACCTCCATAGCTTCTATTGGGAATTCAATTCGGCCAACGGTGACCTTGATTCACAACTCGTAAGTTATTCATATGAAATCCAGCGAATTAGTTCACTTCAGTTTTACGAGTTTTACAAAAAGGAGACAAGCAATAAGGTGAAGATTGTGAGATATTACGCAGGAAAACTAATTAATATTGTGTAAGTGACTTGAAATTAAAATGGCAATCTACTATCTAGAAAGTAATCTGTTTCATGTTAGGTTTCAAAGTTCCAAACAGTTAGAAGTTACACTAGGTTGGTTTATTATGTAGATGAACTATAGTAGTTACCTATTTCATGTAAAAACGTATAACAAATATTACAAAATAAAATATAACTCTTGCTCCTAGAGTTTCTTTTACTCCATCTGATACTTCATACTACTCACAAAATCACACAGAAAAGTGAAATCAAAAAATTTAGAATGTTATTGGCCATATAAAAACAAATTCAAAATTTGCAATTACAGAGTTTTCTTTTATTGAAATATACAGAGAAACTCTTTTTGATAATCGAAATTTTGAGCTCATAAAAAGTTTTAAATCCACAGATTACATTGATTATTATTTCAATGAGGGTTGCTCATGTAATCGTTCTACACTATATGTATCTAAGAAAGTGCTTTAGTTCTTATAAAACAACTCTTCACTTGTGTTGTTATCGAAAGCTTATTCATATCAGATCACGCACGAGAAGTCTGAAACCCTAAATCTTGCTCTGATGATACGGTTTAATATCCCGCTCAATATACTATGTATTGCGCAAACGCGGACTTAAATAACAATAAAAAACAAACACAACACCTTCATCGGCAATACGAAAAGGGGTTGAGCAAAGGGATAGTTGGTCTCTGGTTGCCAAAGTGACCTACAATGCATAGTTATAAAAAAATCCAACAAAGGGCGTATCGCTTATCTTGAATTCCCAATACTCCTTGAGATATAACACCTGAGAAGGGGGTGACGCTGAGTATAAATGCGACAATCACTTATCTATGGGTGACGCTTTGAACGACGACAGGGTCGTGACCTACAAATCGGCGGGGTTATCACGTAAATAGCAACTGCAACGCGACTATCGCACAATCATCGCTGTCAAAACGTCGATTTGGTACAGTGTTGTCACTCTGTCAGTCTTGAGCCTAAACTAATACTCGAGTAAAAATTATCAAAGTTAGGTTGATTGCATGTATTTGTGAATAATAAATTACTTTTAACGTGTTCTCTATGAAATTTTATTTCCAATTTTATATCCAATGTTTTATACACAGCGTCTACTAGACTGTGGCAACACTGAGACAACAACGCGTTTGCAACTAGTTGCTAAACTTTGGCAAGTCTGCGCATAACGAAAGTGCGCACTTCCATGTGTCTTCTCTGTCACCGTATCAATGGTCGTGTCCACCGCAGTGTCTGATTACCAATCGATTAGTAATCATAAACACTTTATTTTGAATGTTTTTTACCTTAACTTGACATTTCGTCTCACATGCCAAATGTTTGTTTACCTGTTGGTAATGTACACCGCACGTCACTGACGTGACGTCAGCATTTCGCACATTTTCGTGACGTATCTAGCCAATTCTCTAAAGCCCGCAGCAGACGGAGTATGTTTTGCTGCATGATTGCTTGCTTGTTTTGGTTCCCATGCTTGTGTTGGCTTCACACGATGCAGGCCATCATGAATGTAAAATGACAGTACAGAGAAATATGACTGTGACAAATAATACAAAATATTGAACACTCTAATCAAGCTCTATTTCTAATGATTGTTACAACAGAGAAAACGTCCCAACAATCAAAAATAACATGTTATCATGTGCAAAATAACTTTTGAGTACGACTCGACTAGTTCCGAGTGCTCTGACAAGGCACGATGCGTGAAAACAATCACCGAAAATAGCACATGTTCTATCATCAAATCATGCATGAGTTCAAGCAACCAACCGTGCACGCGACGTCATTTTCTTACACGGAAGCATGCACAGCACCGCCTAGCTCCCGTCAAGGAAACATGCAGCATAACATACCCCGTCTGCAGCGGGCTAAAGTGAATGGACTCGACAACCGAATTGTTTAACTACCTATATATCTTCTCCTTTTGAAGTCGGTCAAAAAAAACCCTACTCCTGTTGCATCATTATTGCACGATAACTGTAGAATATCATTGTATATTTACTTTATGGTCTTGGGCGGACAATATCGTAAATGAAATATTGAAAGGCATCCGAATAAAAAAATCGTGTTGTTTCAAAGGTGAAATTATCTTTTCGTAATACCTACCTGGAAAATTTATATTTTTATATATATATTTATATTTAAAATTAGATAATCAATCATACATCTAGTATTTTTAACAAAAAAATACAAAAATTAAAGCTACAAATTATAAAAAAACATGAAAAATATTTTTATTTTCAAACATAATAAATTCTTTGTTTTTTTTCAATTTTCGATAGCAACAATTTTCAAAATACAATGCTCTGTAAGCGTATGATATCTACTAAATTGGTACAGTCGTAAAAAATTGCTTCATAGATTTCCAATAATTACAACCTATATCATCGTGTACCGAATAAAACCCGCACAAAAGTGATAATATTCTTAGGTTTTCGAGATATTTTCTTTTATTTCTGGCAACAGAAATATTTAACGTAAACTTGCAAGGGCCCCCATAAACCAGAATTTTTACTACAAAACTCCACTCCAACTGAACCATTGTAACTTCCAGTCTAGAAGTGATTGAAATAATGTTATTAAGTCGGTATATTATTTAGAATGTGATCATTAAAATGCGCTAAAGGGAATAAAACTGAAATTAGACCCACTTTTTCAGTTTGGTGTCAAGTCCAGAACATTTCTCAGACAAATTAAACCATATTAAATAAAATTTGTAATTATTAGAATACAAATGATGGTACCTATATAAACACAAAAATTCAATAAATAAAATTACATTTTGAAATTTTTTTACTGGCTAAATTCTTGTTAATTAATCAGACTGTTCATCTTTTATCTTCATGTGATCCTTAATATTGTGTTTGAATTTCATGTGCAACTTGAGAATATGTTTATTCAAGTATGATTTCCCACATAAATCACAGGGATAGCTTCCAGCATGCGTTGACATATGCAATTTTAAATGGTACATTGTAACAAAACGATGTTTACAGTAAATACAAATATGTGGCTTTTGTCCGTTATGCCTCATTTCGTGCGTTTTGACTTCTGTTGTTGAAGAGAAAGATTTAGGACAGAAAGTGCAAAAATACGGACGTTCACCAGTATGAGTCCTTTCGTGCCTTTTTAATGCTGACATAGTAAGACACTTCTTGGGGCAATACGTACATACATAATTTCGAATATTCTGATGTATCTTCATGTGATAGAAAAGTCCGTCTAGAACAAAATTTTAAAGTAAAACGAGCATATAATTAAAAAAAATAATTTGGTTACGAATTACAAAATCTAAAAAGTATCGTAATGAACTTTTTTCTATAAAAAATATAACCTACCTAACAACCTACCAAAAGAGGGACAGTTAAAAATATTCAACAACTCTTAACATTGTGCTAAAAAAATCGAGATTATTCTATAGACGTTTAACAATGTGAAAATACTTTGACAAAATGTACTTTACATACAGATTCTAGAAGGATCGCGAGTAAATTTACTAATTACGGGATTAATTAATGGAATATACATGACTTACAAATACAGGACAAAAGTAACAAAAATGAAAAGCACACAACAAACAAAAGTACGTAGTATGGTAGGTGAACAAATAGATGCCAATAAGAATAATAATAAAAAGTAAGAGGTGATAAGTTCTCCAAGTAACAATTTTAATGAAAATCCGTGTTGTTCTGTTATAACTCACGATCTATAATGAACCTGCATTTTAATACCAATTATTTTACAGATTCAAAGGATTGCATGTTTATTCTGTTTTACCAATGAAACCTCTATTTGGGTAAGTTGTTTTTTTATATGTGATGCAGTCATTTTGCAAATAAAATAACATGTAATAAGATCACAATGCCAAACTCAACTACAAATTGATATGTCGGCTTTGTAAATATCTATCATAACAAGAGAAATTGATTAAGTTCTTTCAGAGGAGTGGAATCAAGATCAAGACAGAGTTGCGTTTTTTATACAAAGCAGGCGTTCAGAAGCTGTTGAATGAGCCGAAGAAGGATACGCCAGGAATTTCATATATAAATGTATCCATTGCAAATCGTTCACACTTTCGAAAAAAATCAATAATCGTTTTGTTGCCCAAAATTGCAAATTTCTGAGACATGATTTGTATTTTGTATGTTTGAAATTTAGGTAGAGCGCTGTATAGATGAGTATTATCGCCGCCCGTCATTGTGTGTCCTGACTGTCACGTCAGGATCAAAATCCATTTCCTTTATTAAGGGAACGTTATTTCAACTTTAATAACGTAAAGCAATATCGGTTAATAGGGAATTATGGGGAACGCTATAAGGTAAAGGCCTTATTATGGTCGTCGTATGACAGCTAAGCATGCGCACTAAAAAATAATAATAAGGGAGCATAATAAAATATTGCCTTCCTCTATTTACGACTAGTTACCGTAAGTATTTAAGGTTTCCTTATTTCCCTAAATTCAACGAATCTAACCTCACAAAAAAAAGATTTCATTACAACCTTCAAATATTTGGTTTGTTGTTGTTAAAATTAGGCAAATCACTTTTAAACAACAAAGTAAAGACGTAGACAAAAGTTCTGGATTAGCTGTTACTTACTGATTATCCAGACAAACTTTCAATTTAAAGAGTGCGTTCCAATAAGTCTTTATTTTTTCGAGAAATAAGGTCAAGACCTTATTAAAATAAAGCAACCCCTTAGTAGTGCATGACGTAAAAATATATTTCCAATAACTCCCTAATAACGTTTTCCCTTATTTCAGCACTATTGCTCATGCGATTTATAACGGATAAAGTATATTGCTGTTCAAATAGGTGGCTTAAAATCTCCCTAATAAATCTTTCATATTAGGTTTGCTTATTTAATCAATCGATATTTTTTCCTCTGATATATGAACTTCCTTAAATGTCATATGTTAGCTCGAAATCGTTACGCCACTGATTTACACCCGTCAGTTGGATTGATCCATTTTTCGTGTTTTCAAGGCAGACGCCAACATTCGTGAAACAAACTGTATAACTCTCAAAGTACCGCAATTGGTAAGGACTATGTGCTAGAGAGAGAGGACAACGTTTGCCCCATATACTTAAACTTCTAAACCAAAGCCAAAGACCTGGGGATAGCTGGCGATATGCGCATGCGTCATGAACTTTATTGGTAAGAGAAGGGACATGTCCCTATTTTGTTACCATGGATACCATATGTGGCATACATTATGTGACTCCAAGCCACCTCCCTCAACCTCCCCATTAACCGTTTTACATGATATTCCGGTAAAGAAAATTGTCCGTCTCTCTTTAAAGGCAAAACTACTGAATGCACATAACAAATTTTGAAATTATAAGGTCAATGTGTAGAACAGGCTCCCATCGATTTCGGCAACTTCGCCAAAACAGCAACTTTATGACATGTAATGGAACTGTTTCCACCAAAAATTATTGTGCGGTCACTTCGCGTTGCTGAGAAAAAAATTCCAAAGTTTATTATTTTCACTTCGAATTTCTCCCAAGTCCGACTCATATGACAGGCCTGTGCACCACTACGCTGCTGCACTGTTTACTATGATGGCGTATTATCAATATTTCATTGGTTATCCATTTATTTATTACTTTATTTCTACAACTTCTAATTCATTTATTGGATGTCCGTACAAACCAGTCATTTTGGCAACATTGCACAATGGCTGTATCTACAACATAAATAGCAGCATGCTGATTATTTTCCTTGCCCTTTTATATTTTTTATAGCCCCTTTTGCGCTAATTATAGCACTTTTTTATTTATCGGGTTAAATTAATACTATATTAGCCAAAGTTCTACTAAAAGTATATCATTAAACCCCTATTTTCCCCACCCAACACCCCTATTCCCTCCAACCCTCCTGTAATTTTGTTAGGTGTTGCCGCCGTTGGAAATATGTTTCTAGAATATATTTACACATCTAGCAAAATAAAAAATGCCAAAAATCGATGGGGACCTGTTCTACACCTTTAGCATATACATTTAAGCCTGTAACATATGCGGCATCAAAACAATGGTTTACAGTTAATCGTCAGCTTAACAAGAACTTCTATTTGACTTCCTTGGAGCTTACAAGATTAGCTGTAAACTTCATGTTTTTACTAAGATCTAATATATATTTTTAAATATTTTAGCTTGTCATTTTTTCTTGAATGCAGTAAAGTTTTATCAACACTAGATTAGTGTGAATTCATGCAGCCCAAATTAACGAGTATCAAGTGACAATTAACAATCACAAATAGCAAGTAAAAGTTAAACTTCTTATTTTTCAATGAGTGTTCATGTACCCAAGTAACAATTATCATTTAACGAATAAGAAGTAGAAGTTGGCCAACTTTTATTAACTTTCTTACTTTAATTGAACGAGATTTTGTACTTGTACGCAATAAGTGCGCAAGTGTACGCGGATTTGTCAGGCCAACGATGTAAATTATATGTAAATAACCTTACTTTTTGAAATATTTAATATTTATCATTATATAAAAACAATGGGATGACGAGGCGCATCCTACGAGCATCTAGCTCTTCCCACTTTTTTCCAGTTACGTCACGACCATTGAATATAGTAGTTTATTTAAGCCAAATCTAAGGCAGGTGAGAGATCCGAAGTCGCCCAAATACACGAGCAGCACTTGAACATGTTCAACTTTCTCTTGTCCACGCAGTGGTGACGCTAGTGGTTAAAAATGCGCGAACTTTACCAAACTGAGCTCAAAACGTAGCATACCGTTGTATGTGTATCGTGATTTCTATGTATTTCATTGAGTACCTTGAATAAAATCAGTCTCTTCCATTTTATTGAAAGTTTGGTATTCTAAACACTCAGTTTGTTTTCTAAGGAGGACAGAGTTTATTCTTAAACCGCGGATGTCAGACTTGTGTGCATGCTTACTTTTTACTTCTTACTTTGAGTGTATGAATGCTACATTTTTATTTTTACACGATAATTCTTACTTGATGCTGCATGAATCTATTGGATTTGTAATCATACTGTGTAGTGTTTTGTAAAAAATAGTAATTGTTGATGTCAATTAGATATAATATTATTACATGATTTGTCAAATTTACTGATTCAATAAAAGGATATTTACATATTATATTATAAATAGTTACTGAATCTGTGAAAAAACCATCAGAATTCACACTTAATCTATCAGTTTATAGTATTCTAGATCTAGATCCACATCTACTACACCGCCTTCCTCATCGAGTTTCCAAATAAAATGTATTTTTATGCATAAATAAACGCAACTAGCAATGATTGTCACCTGTGTTTATACGGAGCCATAGATAGACTCTCGTATTCATATCGATGGCTCCGGTTTATATATGAATAAAATTTATTTGGAAACTCTTTGGAAGTCGTATAGATTGGAATCTCAAACGTCCCAGATATGACAAATATCAACTTTGAATTATAAATAATTCTTTATATTAGTCTATGTGAATAATCGTCATGCATTTAACCGAAAAGACACACCGTATTTTTTTTAACTTATTATGCGTGTTGTATCAACAAATACAAGCATTGTGCCTTGATTTTAAATCAAGACACTTCAATGGTTTATTTTAATTTGAACTTACTTCTATAATTGAATCCTTTTCCACATATTGGACAGACAACTTGTATACCTTTATTGTGTGTAGTCTTGTGGTAACTTAGAGCCGCATGGGAACAAAGTATAGCATCGCAAAGATTACATTTGTATTCCTTTTTTTTATGAAATCTAGCATGAGAATTCTTTTTTTCTCTAGATTCAAATCGTTTTGAACAAAAATCGCATTCAAAATTACCATCGTTCTCGCAATATAACATGTGTTTTTTTAGCTCCTCGGCGTTGGAAAGCTTCTTCGAACATTTTTTACACGTCGAACTACATATCCTGACATGACTGGTATATCTAGCTTTAGACAAATATACTTTTTGGCAATATTGACAGAATATTCTTTCTTTCTTGATTGGTACATTATCATAACCAGATAGGATCACTCTCTTTTTCTCTGCTTTATTTTTACTAGTTCCATCAGTTATCGTCAGATTACGATCGGGAATGGATTTTTCTGGATCTACTTGGGCTTCCTCTTTTATAAAGTTCACAGTTATGTTTTCTCCCAAGTTTTCGAGAAAATTGGAGTAATCCCCATTCTCCTTACAATCTTCTTCAACTATAAGAATATCCTTCCGCTTGATTTTCTCTGATACAATCATTTTTTCAGCAAATGAATAATTTACGTGTTCATCGTCGACTAACACTGATAGCTTATGAGTGTGAAGCCATTTTTTCAAAACTTCTATTGACTTCTCAAACAATTGTTTCAGTTTTAGTGCAGTTTTGAGAGACGCCAGGCAATCAACACAAATAACACGTGGATAATAACTACGTACCTAGAATGAATTATAAGGTCGGTCAAAAATCATATACGTGGGTGGAAGACAAGACTGGATACAATGACCTCTCAGGAACATAAATTACCATTTTGTTAAAATGGAACATTTTATAATTTCTTACCTTAGTTGACATGATCTTCTCAAGTATAACTCTTATAAGAATATATTTTTGATCGTCAAAAAGGAAGTCACTGAGATCAATCCTCCTTTTCGTTTTAGACAGACAAATAATACATAATTTACTTATGTCATTGTAATCAGTTATTTTGTCCATAACTTAAGATGCAATAATAATCAGAAATTGTTATATCATCCACATCTGTAAATCACAAATATTAGGTTAATAAACTATTATTTTTGTAATAACTCTTCAAAGATACAAATTTCCCCGTAATAGTCTAGTTTAACGGCTCTTGCTATAAAGCCCTAAAAAATCAAATGTTAGTAAAAATACGTATATGGTAACATAACTTTTAATAAAATTTAGGCGGAAGACACTATTTTCAATGATTTGTTAACTAAAAAATGGTGTTTTTGGTACTTACGACTTTTAGCAGAAATTTTAGATTTGGAAGTTTCTTTTCAACCCCAAATAGTATATAACTATCCCTGTATTCAATTGAACATCAACATTCTTCAAAATAAGCAAAAATATGCGTGAAAATTGTAATATATAGGTTCACAAAAAAGTCGGATCAAAAGAATTGACGAATGATTTATGTAGTATCATAGATAAGAGATGTTGCATTTACACAGAGTAGTATGTAGCATAGATAACATATTTATTGGTATGTAGCACAGAACATAGATACAATATTAATATACGGAAGGCATAGAATACTAATAACACTAATAAATAGTATGTATTGTAACGGGCATATAAAAGTGACTGGGCTTTATTTATTTACAACAGTTTATTTATTTCTACAGTATTTATATATACACACTAAATATCCATAACTATATACAATTTATATTCACTATTTATCTAACTTAACACTATTTATATTTACACTTCACTATTTACAACTATGTACAATTTATATTCAATATTTACAATTTATATTCACTGCCCCAGACTTACTCACTGACTCCGCAGCACTCTCCAATATATAGGCAAGCAGATTGGCTCTCGTATTTTCTACGCCCATCTGCCGATGCCAAGCGAGCTCTCCCGAACTTGCGCAAAGTTACTAGAAGCTTCGGGAATATGTCTTGACCCAGGCGTGCATGGCTGACCAATACCAATAGCGGTATGCAACACACTACCCGGGTCCCACCAACGTCCGCACTCGCAAAGGTGCTCCGCCTTCCGACGAATCGTACACGCCCACCATTATGGCACTGATCACCGAAGCCAAGTTCGTTACAGTATGTAGTACATCCTGAACTACCAATTGCAAATAATATCAATGTTGCCACCTCTGTTAGTATAACTTTCGTTCTATGAAATTATTTCACAAATCTGTATTCTATGAACGGAATTTCATTTCCAAGGATACTTGCTTTAGAAAAAAATAAGAACAACAACAACAGAATTTAGTATATTATACGAATTTGTCTTGTATAGTTTAACGTTTTCTAAAATGACTGAGCTCTTCTTTCTCTATTTTCTTTCTCAATATCTTCTCGTAAAGCAATCACCTTTAGCATCAAAAGTCGCCATGATATGTATCGTATTTTTGCTCTTAAGCAAATTTATGAAAAATTAGTTTATCGGACCGTTCAGCAAAACAGGCAAGCAATCATGCTTAAGCTAAAGCTCGCTGCAGACGGAGTATGTTTTGCTGCATGATTGCTTGCTTGTTTTGCTGCACGGTCCGATAAATGCTGCCGCGCATGGTGTGCTGACGGCTCCCTTGCTTGTGTTGGCTTCACACGATGCAGGCCATCATGCATGTAAAATGACAGTACAGAGAAATGTGACTGTGACAAATGATACAAAATATTGATCATTCTAATCAAGCTCTATTTTTAATCATTTGTAGCGTTTAACCCTGTGCTAAACGTTGTGGGGTGAGTTCACTTGCGTAAGACTTAAAGTTCGCAGATTGATTCCAATGATTTATTTTCAAACACACTGTACACGGCTTCTATTATGGTACAACTGTCACTACTTGTCACATTGACAATCTATACTGTCACTGTCTTCACCGACAGAACTACTATTAACCTCTGATTCCACAGACTGACTGTTATCAACTGACTTTATAAGACTCACTGACTTCATAAGACTGACTGACTCTGTCCCGTGATCGACACGGCTTTATATACCTGAATCATGACATGACATTCATCGAGAATGTTCTATGATTATCTACATGCACATAATTAATGTTCTAGATCCTTGTCAAACTGACAATGACAAATTGTACCTCACATATAGTTTCTGGAAGGATCCAGAATAAATCTACCATAATTCTAGAACTACATAAGGAAACATACAAACAACCACTATAGCAAAAAAGGTAGTAGAAATAAACAGCTAATAAACAAATATTAACCGTAAGTACATGAATACCCATCCACGTTACACATTGTTACAACAGAGAAAAGGTCCCAACAATTAAAATAACATGTTATTTTGTGCAAAATAACGAGTTCGACTCGACTAGTTCCGAGTGCTCCGACAAGGCACGATGCATGAAAACTATCACCAAAAATCAAATCATGCACGATTTCAAGCAACCAACCATGAACGCGATGTCATTTTCTTACACGGAAGCATGCACAGCACCAAGCCTAGCTCCCATCAAGGAAACATGCAGCAAAACATACTCCGTCTGCAGCGGGCTTTAAGCTTTCGTTATCGAATATTTTTAAAGATGTTCAATATCATAAACATTAGTTTTGGCTTGGCAATGTTGGATTTGTCGTATGTCAATGCTGTCAACGTCAAGTCGTGTCGTCAAACATACTACTTAAATCAACCGTCAATCCGTTTTTTGTGAACTTATATTTACTATTTTCACGCATATTTTTGCTTATTTTGAATACAAGGATGGTTATATACTATTTGGAATTGAAAAGAAATTTCTAAATCGAAAATTTCTGTTGAAAGTCGTAAGTACCAAAAACACCATTTTTTGCTTTTTTTAGTAAAAAATCATTCAAAATAGCGTCTTCCGCCTCAATTTTATTAAAAGTTATGTTACCATATATGTATTTTTACTAACATTTGATTTTTTAGGGCTTTTATAACAAAAGCCGCTAAACTAGACTATTACTGGGAAGTTGTGGGAGGTGGCTTGGAGTCACATACATAGAGTAATAATAAATAATAATAATAATAAGTAATGGTCACATATGTATGCCACATATAGTATCCATGGTAACAAAATAGGGAATTGTCCGTTCTCTTACCAAAAAAGTTCATGACGCATGTGCATATCGCCAGCTATCCCCAGGTCTTTGGCTTCATTTTTGCCTAAATTTTTCCACAATGCTAGCGGTGTAGAAGTTTAAGTATATGGGTTATGATCTCTATCTTTTTTTAACCTAACCTAATCCCCGTAGGCTATTTTCGAGGAGAGCCTCCACTGCTATTTTGTTTATCTATGACCTTGGAGGTAGTGTTCTTTGCTATGACCGACCTAACACCACAATCAAACGTCACACGGTTGCACAGATTAAATATTCATAGACAGCATTTTTCGCGCCATCTGTTAGTGTGAAATACTGTTATTGAATAAGAATGATCAAATATATGAAAGAAACCTGCAGCCAAGCATCATAAATATCGGCGGTATTTTTGAAATTATATTTACATTTCTGTTGAAATTTGAATTAGAATAAAATAATAAAAATAGAATCTTTTGAAATAATTTTATTAATTAATATAAATTTAAATAACATAACAAAATATACATCAAAATCAGTATAAAGAAAAACAGAAATAATACAATAAAGAATATTACAATATATACAAATCATACAAAACATCATATTTTAAACAGCCTGCACAGAATAGAAGATATACAAGTATTGTTTACAATATCTACGTATTAATGAAAAAATAACATTCGTAATCCAAGTATTTAGTTTTCACAGTCAATGTTCACACAATATTGTAACGTGGATAGGTAGTCATGTATCTACGGTTGTTATTCGTTTATTAGCTATTTATTCTACTACCTTGTTTACAATAGTTGTTGCTTGTATATTCCATTATGTAGTTCTAGAATTATTGTAGATTTATTCTCGATCCTTCCAGAAACTATATGTGAGGTACAATTTGTCATATTATTGTCAGTTTGACAAGGCTCTAGAACATTATTATGTGCGTCTAGATAATCATAGAACATTATCGATGAATGTCATGTCATGATTCAGGTATATAAAGCCGTGTCGATTACGGGACAGGGTCAATCAGTCTTATGAAGTCAGTCAGTCAGTGAGTCGTCTTATAAAAGCAGTTGATAACAGTCAATCTGTGGAATCAGATGTTCAGTCGGTAAAGACAGTGACAGTTGAGATTGTCAAGGTGACAAGTGGTGACAGTTGTACTACAACAGAAGGTCGTGTACAGAGTGTTTGAAAATAAACCATTGGAAGCAATCTGCGAACTTTTGAGTCTTACGCGAGTGAACTCACCCCACAACGTTTAGCACAGGGTTAAACGTTACAATATATAGAATTAATATGGCAACTTAATTGATATCATAAAAAGTAGAATCACTTCAGAAATCTAGAGATAGCATGATATCATCGGAAAAAGCTAGTTTTAAGCTCATCGGAAGCTTTATAGAAATCATTAGTGAAAATTAAAAATAAATTAAAAATATGTATATAAAAATAAATTAAGATACATAGTGAACATTTGTTTCTCATAATTTTTTTCGTCAAATCGAAAATCTGTCGTAAAAACATGGAGTAATGCATATTCTACTTTGTGAATTCTTAAAGTAAATTGTACAACTTTATTTTTATGTAGGTGTGGAATATGTAAATATCCACTTACATAATTCAAAGAATGCGTCCTTTTGTTATATTCTTTTGTTCGAAGGAATAATTCACTTTATTCCATGAAAGTCTTTACATGATCTTGGCAGGTTTCCAACTTTATTAATGAGGTATACTGAAAGGATCCTTCTACATATTGCACGGATAGGGGCACGCTCTCAGGGATATCGCAATAGTCCTTTGCAAAAATATCCTCATCCGCTTCTTCTGGTAGACCCTTTAAAGGAAAAGATGTGTTCAGTAGATGCAATTCAAAATCTAAGACTAATTATTTTATAAGATCAATTTGAAAAAAAACTATAATATAGGTTTTCATTGACGTCATACTAGGAAAAAACAAAATATTGCCGCACCATTGTTGAATTAAAACCTTGGGAAAAAATAGAACTTAGTCGAAGTTTATCTAGTTATATCACATATAGATACCTATGCTATGGTTAAATCGAGCGATCCAAAAAAACTCATCACCTGTAGGCATTTCATATGAAAGAATTGGCCTCTATCAGGTCATTTAGAGATAGAATATATTTTATAAGCTAATAATAATGTGCTAAATACTGAAACGTAGGTACTTCTAATTTTCGTAGTTGATGGTCTGATAACACTTGAACGTTTAGGAACATCCAACGATTTTTCAATTTCAGGCTCAGGTGATTGGCAATCTCTATCAGCACTATTACACGCATGTGGTTCTGTCTGTGATCTAATTATTTTCTTGAATGTGTTGAATATCTCATTCAGTCTCTTAGTTCGCGGATTCTCAATGTCAGGTTTGGAAGATGAAGCTGACGTGGATGGTACAGTTTCATAATGAGAAGGAACGTCCTCAACTAGCTCTAGTGTTCTAAAAAAAGTAATATATATTTCAGGAAACATAATGTATCTTAAATTGATTAACAAGGCTCTCATGTTAAAAGTAATTAAAACGCAATAAATATGCAATATGGCGGGTTACATCAATTATTAGGAATAAGTTATTGAATATTAAACGAATTATACCTGGTACCAGCTGAATCGATGGCCAAACTCCTTTCTTAAGGACATTATTGGGTCCAAAGTCTTGAGGCGTGAAATGTAGGGCACAAATCCGACGATTGATGCATGATTGATGTAAAATTCTTCAGTTGTCATTTCTTCCTTCAAACATTTATTCCCACATAAATTGACCCATTTATCAAAAAGAGTTTTATCACTCTATTGGAAAGGATTGAGAAAGCGATGCTTTCTATAGCAATCACTAACAGCATGAAAGAGCTGGCTTGGTAGATTAGATTTTTAAAGTATCTGTAAAAAGATAATTAATTATTAATTATATATGCCTTAGTAGATAATATGTTAAAATACAATTAAATGAGTAAATTCACTATGCAGTATTTGAAGAATGAGGATGTCTCTAATAAGTGATCAATTGACTGAACACTTCTCTCTATCCCAATATACTTAAATAGATGTAAAAATGTTTGAAAACTTTATTAATTACATAGGTACTTATAAATTTAATTACTTACCTAGAACTGCAATAAATCAAACACAGAGACAATAACAAGAACTCACTAAACAGATAATACAGAACACTAATAGTAATATAAATCACTTTATATAATTATCAGAATAATTACAATGTAATTACCCATATTTAACCCCCGGCCGCCAACAAAATCTTTCTGAATTTCTGACGAGACCATAGAGAACATATACAATAAATGTTCGCTCTGGATAATTCCAAAGATTTTGTCGATACTGACGTCATCTGTGGGTTTTAAATCTTAATACTTCTCTAGTAGTGAGCTTTCATCATAGTAGATGGCGCTGCGAATGTGAAATTTTTTTGCCTACATGAGGCCCTGTATTGTATAGAACCTTCCATAAAAGGAGGATTGAGACTTCCAATCCCGTAGGGAATTTATCTATGCTTACAAGGTACAAACAGGCATAGAGTATATATACCACACTTTCCCTCATGGCAGTGAAAAATAGAAATGATTTGCATTTAACCTTCCGCTGATTTAGTTAAAATCTGCTTTATAAGTGATAAGTTCATACGTCAGGCCTTGGTAAAAGTGGTGAAAAGACTTAAGCAAAACAATATACGGCAGTGCATTTGTCGAATATGGTTTTGCAACATTTTTTGCAAATTATACTATTTTTGAAACCCTCAATGACCACGTTTTCGATCAACCTCCATTAGATAATCATTTATTTTTGTTAATAAAGACAATTGCGGCAAAATATGTAGGTATAAGATATCATTCTATTGCAATATATGTTATAGATATATCTGAAACTAGGAGGCAGTTTTGAAATAAGTTAGTTTTGTTTAAAGTACATCATTGTGTATTTTAAAGGATATTAATGTGTCGTTTATGTCGCACAATCATGTGAGTTCCTTTCTATGCGGATTTAGGTAGTAATTAATTTTATAAGCATCGTATTTAAAATTTATATTATACCGATCGTAGACGAGTTTCGACGAAATCGTTCCAATAACAAATTTGAAATGTTTACATTGCACATCTCCGTTGACTTCCTAAACTCCTAACCTAACATCTAACTTATGGTTTTCATATTTTTGATGTTCACACGTTAATTCCATAATTGTATATTGTATTATCAAGTAAATCGAATAAAGATGGTAAAATTTTACATGATTTGTAGTAAAACTGAGGACGAGTTGAGCATTATGCATAAGTTCTTAGCTACTGCAGATAACTAAGTATGTTTGTGAAGTGTGTTTCGTGATTAGAAAAGTTTTTGAAGAAAAATGTGACCAACGGGTTTGGAAGTGCATCCCTTATATAGGAGCTGTAATTTACAACAATCATTTTACTCCGGAAGATTATGAATATCTTTAGGAAACTGAAACCCACAGCTATTCAAAAATTGTATCCATCTGTGTTGTCTATGGTATTTCTATTAGATTATTAGATGTTATCATATATATAATCCTCCATATATAGGAGCGCTATATAGATGAGTATTATAGCCACCCGCCATTGTGTGTCCTGACTGTCACGTCAGTGTCAGTGGTATAGGTTTATAGGTTATACGTAAGCAAGCGCTACACCGGAAAAAATTTGACACGGGTATTTTGTTTTTCCCAATAATACTAATATACATAAATTGCTCACTAAATGCTCATACTGAAATTGCTCAAGCTGTGAAGCTATTAATTAATTAGATATTCTCAAATTAAATTTTCGTTTGTAATTTTATGAATATGTCGCTTATTAGTATTTTCGGAATCGAGTTGCACCAAAAAATTGCTCAGCAATTGCTCAATCACAATATATGAATAGTTCTATATTTTTCGATTGATAATTGAATAAAATTAATGATTAATAGTTTTTCAATACGTTTGTAAAGCTATGATGTGGTAGGTGGTAGTCTTAGGGTGCGGTCGAGAACAGGCTGTAAGCAAATGCAGCAATAAAAGTGAAGTAAACTCAGCAAGCGGTTTTTTATTAAATTTAGTCGTTAGCAGCATTTGATGCAAATTTGTTTCCGACCGACAAGCCTTCAATCGCAAGCCGTGAATGAAGGAACGACGGCTGAAATTGTTTAAGATATAGATAACAATGAAACTGTTAGTTACAGGGAAATTGAACTGTTGATTTATATTAAGATACTACCTTTGGCATTGAATTTTCAATGCCATAAACAACCAACAAAAATCAATAGGTATAATTTTAACATTATTAGCTCCATCAAATTCCTCTTTTGTCACTTTGATTTTATAATTTGTCCCGGTACTTTCATACAACAAGATTAATTCCATTATATCTATTATTTTGAATGAAAAAATATTTTTATTGGATTATTTATACATAAAACTACTTTGTAGGTAGTGTTCTCTGCTTCTACTCTCAATGCACTTGTTTAAACCACCTCCACAGGAAAAGCAAATTTAGCATTTGCAGTAAAGTTAACGCATGCGCAGTATCGCATTTAATAGCAAATAAAACTTGCGTTAGTGAATTTAAGTGCCCATTTATAATGGACGTAAGACGTAGGGATACATAACGCATAAGATAGACGTAACATTTTTCTATTTATAATGAACATAAAAACTTTGCTGCTACGTATGCGTAAAATAATTTGACGGCTATAGTTCATCTGGTGTAGGTATACTAACTTTAACGCCATGGAGTTGGAAATGCAGTTATAGGTTTTGTTATTACAAATGCGTGGAGTACAAGGAAGCTTTGTGTAAAAAAAACCTAGGCGATGAAGTGTACGTCCTGTAAACAGGGATCAAGAAAAGAATGATTCCTTTAATATACAAGAATACGAACCGACACCAACCGAGGAATAATTCAACCCAAGAAATCCAAATCCCCTAAAAATGTTCCTAAATTTCCCATAAGCCGCACGTAAAGTTGAACATTGTTCAACTTTATGTGCGACTAACTTTCGGCCGTAAGATCTTACGGTCTACCGTAACAGGTAAGTGTAACGTTCACTTATTGTGAACGATCCCACTTATTTTCCAGTGTCCAACTTTATCCATTACGCATATCTTACGTCTTACGTCCATTATAAATGAGCACTTAGACCACCAATCCGGGTCCGGATGTTGTCAATCAACATCTGGTAGGAGTGAAGTACCAACCCGGCGCGTCTCCAGGTGGCGGATAGGAGGGGGCCTCTGACGATGATTTTAATATGAGGATGAGGCCTGCAGGGAAATAAGGGGGCTCGTTGTGCCTAAAAACTCAACTGGCAGCCTCAATACAATACCCTGCCGCGGACCAAATTCACCTGTCCCAGCTGTAGTGTCGTGGCTAAGGGATTGCACACAGGTAGTACGATGCCAGGTGAGCTCTTGAGACCACCTGTTAAACCAACGCCTGGCTGTCTGTGGTCATGTCTCGCGGGCCAGTGCGGGGGGGTCTTGGCTTGACCGCCTGGACCAAGAGGAAATAACCTCGTCAAAAATTCTAAATCCAAAGTGGGAAGCCAGGCTAAGGATGCATGGCTAGTTAGAGGACTAGTCCCTACTGGCTTCAACCTTGGAGCACCGGGGGGAACTCCATTGTAACAAACCCCTTACTTCTGCATGCGGGGCTCTGCAGAAGCGGACCGACGTGACCCTTGCTACTCGTGGGACCAGTTATGGACAAAGCGAAAAGTAAACCCACCGGAGGAGAGGAGGAGAAAGCCTCCACCTCTTCATCCGGGCCCCTTGAAAAAGGGAAAAAGAAAAATCGCCTGCCATTCGAGCTGCCCAAATTAGGACAGCCCGGCGGTAGAGACGATCCACTGAGGAAGGGCCTCAGTGGAGCAGGAGTGTGGAAGTACCTGCGACTCCTCCATCAGGGCCTTGCACCTGAGGAGGCTAGAAAACAGGCTCTTCAGCACCCCATCAAACCAATCCACTCAACCCCGGGAGTAACCCCGACGGGTAAGGGGAAAGGCAAGAGAGGTCCGGAGCACATCACACCTCCGGAACGGCCTCACTCAAAGAAGCCGAAGACAGCTGCGGCAAAAACCGGGCAAGCCACTGGATTTGCAGCAGCAGTCAAGGCAGAGAAGGCGACCAGGGTAGGAATATTACCCAAGGAATACCCGAAGGTTATCCTGGAAGCCGAGCGGCTCTCCTCACTAGAGGATATGCTAGTGGAAGAGATGTGCCGCAGCGAGGAGAGGGGGATCCACTTCACCGGCATTCATTTCCGTTGTGGAATGATGCTGGGGAGCAGGGAGCTCCAGTTGACTCGGGTCGAACTGGGGCTCCGACTGACTCCAAGGAGACAACCGGGGGGACGGAGAATACCTCTGCACCCCTGGAGGTTGAGGGCCAAACCCAAGAAACTTCCTCGAATTCCGGAAAGGACACCTCCCGTATGGAATTCGAGGAAGCACAGGAAGAGAGAAGGCAGGGGGATTTATAGAGGCTGGACTACCCAGCCCATCCACCCCACACAAATAACCCTTCATCTTCACGAAGGCAGCGCAGGTGAACCTGCATCACGCGAAGGGAGCTTCAGCAGTGATTGCAAGGTTATTCGCAAAGCTAAAACTGGATATTGTACTGATCCAGGAACCCTGGATCGACAAAGTAGGCCAAATCAGAGGTTTGGCCTGTAAAGACTCAATATTGATTTATGACCAGAGGCAAGTATCCCCACGTGCCTGTGTGCTCATAAGAAACAATATTAAATATATTTGTGTTTCAAAATACATGACTCGGGATCTAACTCCAATAATGGTACACCTCAATATTGGGGGCATCGACCGAGACATTGTCATAGCATCCGCTTACTTCGCTGGAGATGGGCCAACAATACCACCAGCAGAAGTGCAGGAGCTGGTACAATACTGTAACAGCAGACAACTGCCAGTCATAATAGGCTGTGACGCCAATGCGCATAACGTTATTTGGGGAAGCACGAACAACAATTCCAGAGGGGAGTGCTTACTTGAATATCTCTTAGCTAATAACCTCGAAACCCTCAATGTGGGGACAACTCCCACTTTTGTCACGAGAGCAAGAGAAGAAGTCCTGGATGTAACAATTGCTAATGTTGCTGCGAGGAAAAATGTTATAGGTTGGAAAGTGATGAACGAACCATCACTTTCAGACCATAGGATTATCGAATTCAGGATAACGGGGGAGGTTACCTCGTCGACCTCAAGCAGAAATCCTAGAAATACGGATTGGTCTATCTATAAGATCCATCTGAAGCAAAACTTGGAACAGATCGACAAGAATGGGGCAAAACACCCGCACTACGATCTGGAACAAAAAGTCGAACAGGTTAGTGCGGCAATAACTGAGGCTTTTCACTCAAGTTGTCCACTCTCGAAAGTTCGAACAAGTAAGGAAGCACCTTGGTGGAACAAGAACCTGTCAAACCTCAGGCTAGAGGTCCGTCGGCTCTTTAATAGGGCCAAAAGAGATGGTAATTGGCAGGGGTACACTGAGAAGCTTACTCAGTACAATAAGGAGATCAGGAAGGCTAAAAGGCTTAATTTTCAAGCCTTTTGTGAAAAGATCACTTCCACTCCCACAGCAGCCAGACTTCAAAAAGTCATGGCAAAGGGGGGAATAATTCCCACAATGTTGCTTAAAAAGCCAGACGGGTCATACACTGAGGGAGAAGAGGAACGATCCACTCTCCTCCTCAAAACACACTTCCCAGGTAGTGAACCCTCAATCAGTATGGACATAGCAACTCAAATCAAGAATCCTCTCAGGGAAGATTGGGATATTGCTAAGAAAATATTTACAAAGCAACGGTTGGAATGGGCAATAAACACCTTTCAACCGTATAAATCACCAGGAGTAGATGGAATTTCCCCAGTACTCCTGCAGAAAGGAATGGAGGAGATTCTTCCCCATCTTCTGAGGATATCAAGAAGCTGTTTAGCACTGGGTCATATACCTAAAATTTGGAGAAGGGCAAAGGTAACCTTCATACCAAAAATAGGTAAAAAAGATGCGACCGATCCTCGATCTTTCAGACCCATCTGCTTAACATCGTTTCTATTGAAAACAATGGAGAAAGTAGTGGATAACCACATAAGAACGGAGTATCTGGAGAATAAACCACTTCACAAATGTCAGCATGCTTACAGGGCGGGCAGATCAACAGAGACGGCCCTGTATCAGCTGACCGAAGTCATCCAGAGCACTCTGAATAACAAAGAAATCGCCATGTGTGCCTTCCTAGACATATCTGGGGCCTTTGACAACACAACTCACGTGTCGGTCGAAGAGGCACTCAAAAGGCGAGGGGTGAACAAAACCATTATTAAATGGATGTATGAGATGTTAAAGACGAGAATAGCTGAGACGCAGGTGGGCAATCAAACCACCTCCGTCAGGGCCACTCGCGGAACACCTCAAGGAGGAGTAATATCTCCCCTTTTATGGAGTCTAGTAGTGGATGAACTACTCCACAGGCTTACGGAGCTTGGCTTCGAATGTATAGGCTATGCAGATGACATAGTCCTAATAGTTAGAGGTAAATTCTGGAATACCTTATGCGACTTGATGCAAGAGGGCCTCAAAACTATTGAACAGTGGTGCTTGTCAGTAGGACTAAATATCAACCCAACCAAGACCACAGTAATTCCATTTACCAGGAAAAGGAAACTTCCAACTACGAAATATCTCTCTTTACAGGGAGACATCATAGGATGGAAGTCTGAAGTTAAATATCTGGGAGTAACCCTAGATAGCAAACTTCTGTGGAACAAACACTTCGAGATTACTGCCAATAAAGCAACAAAGGCCTTGATGGCGTGCAGAAGACTCGCTGGTAGGACTTGGGGTTGTAACCCAAAAATACTGCGATGGATGTACGTCATGATTGTGAGGCCTATAATAACTTATGGAGCAATAGTTTGGCATGTCAAGGCAAGGCAAACCTATACGAGGACTGCCCTCGATAGATTACAAAGGCTTGCCTGTGTCTGTATCACTGGAGCCTTGAGAACGTGCCCAACTAGAGCACTGGAGATCATTACAGATCTCACACCTCTACATCTGGTGATAGATAGAGTAGCCCATGAGGCCATTCTAAGACTATCCAGGGAAGGTACTGGCCATGAGGGAATTAGGAATCAGAGAGCCTGGTCCTCTCTGACGAACTATATCCTGTCAGCGAACCTTCCCAGTGACGAGATGATAAAGAAAACTAGCATCGAGAAAACGTTCACCACGATGCTAAGTAGAAAAGAAGATTGGGAAAGGGAGTCTACATCCCAAGCCCTTAAGAAAAATACCATCAAATGGTACACAGATGGTTCTAAAACCACGACGGGGACTGGCGCTGGAGTATTCGGGCCTGGCACCAAATGCTCACTACCGTTAGGCCGCTGTCCAAGCATCTTTCAGGCAGAAATACTTGCAATCGAAAGATGTGTGGAAATGAACCTAGAAAGAAACTATCAGAAATGTGATATAGCCATACACTCTGATAGTCAGGCTGCGATTAAAGCACTGAGCTCCCATATCATCGATTCTAAGATAGTATGGGAGTGCCGAAGAAAACTCAACAAAATCGGCAAGAATAACAAGGTCTATCTAATCTGGGTTCCCGGCCACTCCGGAATCAAAGGAAATGAAGAGGCCAACACACTTGCCAAAAAAGGAGCACAAGCTCCTTTTATTGGCCCAGAACCTTTCTGTGGCACAGGTAAATGTACCTACAAGAAAGAGTTCCAAGAGAAGGGAGAAACCGAAAGAGAAAACCTCTGGCGGAATCTTCCTGGGCTGGATCATTCCAAAAAGTTTCTTGGAAACTTTGACACTGCGAGATCTAAGAAACATCTGGATCTTAGCAAGAATATGCTACACCTGCTCACTAGATTCCTTACAGGACATTGCCGCCTCAGGAAGCACCTGTCGAGATTGGGTCTAGCAGAAAACGACGAGTGCAGATTCTGCGGGGAAGAGGAGGAAACTCCGGATCACCTGGTGACGGAATGCCTCGCAATAGCCAGCCAACGCATAAAATGCTTTGGACAAGAAACTGTCAGTAGTGAGGAAGTAATCCGCTTGAAGCCATCCCAGATACTGGAGTTCATTAGAACTCTGGAACTGGAGGGCGAGCTGTAGAAATCGAAATAGCGAGAACAGCTCTGACGGGGGCACAATAGACCTAAAGGTCGCAGTGCATTGAAACCCCCTTTCAATCTACAATCTACAATCTAGACCACCAATTTTTTTGCTGTCAGTGAACGAAGTGTGGTTTCGACCGCACCCTTAGAGTATGGAATTACTTGTACGCACGACTTTTTCCTACTCTAAGCTGGTAGTAGCAGAGATAACCAGTAATTATTTTCAAGCTAATGTATATTGGTTGTATTTAGGTCAGATAGTAGTTATATAGATTATTCTTTATTATTTTCATTATTTAGGTAAATAGCTGAATAATAAAGAATATTACAGACACAGATAAGTGATGTCCGAGATAGGTTTAGGGGGTAGTGTTCTCTGGTTTGGTTAATGTCAATGTCCGTGTGTCAAGAACACGGAAGACGGGAAGAAAGGAGAGTAAACTTCCTACGTTTCTCTATGTAGCCACATGAGTTTACAGAAGTTGCATATCATAGATCATAGCGTCGCCTCGTGTAGGACAAACATCTTGACGATTGTCTCTGCCTTAAGTATTTTTTATCTTTATGTGTCTTCGTTATCACGATCTGCTGTCTTTTTTGCGAGAGCTGCTTGTTGCGAACGGCATGGTGCGCAAAGGCGCATTTAGAAAATATATGCGTATGAAAATTTTACACGATTTTTAGGGCAAGTTAAATCTCCTTGTGTCCAGTCTTCTTGCCGTGTGTGACATGGAGTATACTAATTGTGTGATGAAGAAGCAAAGTTGACATCAAGAATATATAAAGGGAGGATGACTAACTCTGTATCCTGTTCTATAAGCAGAAGTGGCTGAAATAACGTCCCGTGATAAGTTGTTGATTTGGTATGTTGCGCAGTATTTCACTGAGTGTCTATTGTTGTATTTAAGCTTCCTTCGCCCATACTACATAAGGATGCGCAGAGTGATTTTGCGCAACACACCGAAATGACATACGATAATCCAATGTTTTTTGTGCTACAAATAATGGTTTTCGGTTAACGAAAATAGTTTTTAAAAAGTTTTATTACAAGCAAGAAAGCAAAGAACAGAATGAATCTCAGATCTAATTTACATATATTTATAATAAGATAAAATGATGTATTGTGGATAAACGCATGTGAAAAGGTTCTTCTGACGGTCTCACGGAGTCAGAACTTCTAGTGTGAGAACGGACGATGATTTTCATACCGTCATCGTTGTGGCTCCCATAACTCCTCCCATCTGAAGAGGAAACGATAACGGTGAGCTTTGATTTCCCGTTTCGTTGGTTGTTGCTGCTGGTTTTCTGTACCATTTTCTTAGGAAAAATGCTACCAATCCGGCCATTGCAAGTAACGTAAGAGTTGTTGCTAAACTCCAGGTAGCTGGGTGAAAAGTCTCTTGTGGGAAATTCATTGGTGTCTGAATTTCTTGTTTGAGATTTTGAATTTTATTTAGATCTAATGTCTGTAGTGTTATTGGTTGGTCAACTCTAGACACAGACAAGTTCCCAATGTCAATCTTTGGTAATCGTAGTGGTTTCATTTTGGATAATTCTTGTTTGTTCCAAAAGTCCAAGTTATTGATTTTAATGCCGCAATTGAAAGGGATATGGATTAAGCTTGGTTGTGTTGGTTTTATTGTATTCTTATTGTTTCATTGTATATTCTTTAGTTTCTTTTTATGATTGAAAGGATGATTAAAGAAAATATTTACGTTCACCATAGCTGTATTGTATTGTTTTTTCTTTAGACGTATTTTATTTTATATATGACAACTGACTTCTTTGACAGATGACGTGGAGCTGTTAAAACATAGAGATGCATATCTTGGCACACTCCCTTAACAGCAAATGTCATCTATAATGAACATTTCAATTGAATTAAACTATACAAGTTAATAAATTTTTCTTGCTTAATAAAATTACTTCTTCATAAGGATGTCTCTAAACTTCTGAAACTTAATTCGTTCTAAAGGTTTAGTAAACATGTCAGCGACTAAATCTTCGGACGGACAATGTTTGATAGTAAACCATCCTTGATTCAGTTCATCATGAATGAGATGGTATTTTAATTGGATGTGATGACTGTTGTATGACATTTGTCCCGATTTAATCATTTTTATGGCACTTTCATTATCCATGTACAGAACAACTCGAATCGTCTTTCCTAGTAGTTCTTGAATCACAGTCTTAATGTACTTCATCTGCGAACAAAACTGAGCAGCAGCCACATATTCTGCTTCGGTTGATGATTTTGCAACTGTCTTTTGCTTTTGAGAGCACCATGTCATGGGTCCATTGCCATAAATCATTGTAAAACCGGTTGTACTCTTGCTGTCCTTTCTATTTCCGGCATGATCTGCATCACAGTATACATGGAGTGTAGTTATAACTTCTTCATTTCTCTTGTAGTATTTTATTCCAGATCTTTCGTTCCCTTCAGATATCTCAAAGTCCTTTTGACGTCAGAAATATTGTTAGGAGAAGGATCTTGCATAGACCTACTTTCATATCCAACTGCAAAGCTTAAATCAGGTCTTGTTTTGCAGGCGGCATACAGAAGACTTCCGATCGTTTGTCTATAGGGAAAATCTTTAGCAGACTCTTCACATAAGTTAGTATTTTCTTTGGTGATAGGAGTATCCTTGGTCTTGCAATCTTTCATGTAAGAAGCATATTTTGAAATAATCTCTTCACAGTAGTTAGACTGACATAAAGAATATTCTCCATCCCTTTTCTTGATTTCAATTCCTAAATAACACTTTGGATTTTCAGTGATGAGAACTTCGAAATCCTTCTTCATTTTCACAAGCATATCTTTCATTTGTTGAATATTTTCTCCTACAACTAAACCATCATCCACATGGATAGCTATATACATCTGGTCCATGTTTTTTCGGCTTTTGAAAACACACTTATCTGACTTCAATTGGATAAAACCTTCTTTCTTCAGAAAATCAGACAGTTTCTTAAACCATTGAAGCGGGGCTTGTCTCAATCCATACAGGGCTTTACGAAGCAGACAAATCTTTCCAGGATGTTCATAGCCCTCAGGCAGTCTAAGGAAAATTTCTTCTTGAAGGTCGCCATAAAGAAAAGCAGACTTAACATCAAAAGTTAGAAACTTATAATTTTTCATAGCTGCAATAGCAAGTAATATTCTGAGAGATGACGTCTGTACAACACAGCTGTATGTTTCCTTGAAATCAAAAGAATTTTTCTTTTGCTGGCATCCTCTAGCCACTAATCTGGCTTTGTAGCGTCCATCTTCTTTGACCTTGAAAATCCAGCGGCTAGTGATAACTTGTTTTCCTTGGGCATATTTTTCATCTACAAGTTCCCATGTTTTATTTTTCTTCAGATTATTTTTCTCTTCATTAATGGCTTCTTCCCACTTTCTTTTATCATTTGAATCTAGACACTCTTGATAGGTTAGGAGTGCTTCACCATCTTCTAAATTCATAACATAATCATCGAATCTTTTGGGTCTTTTTCTTTCTCTCCCTTGTCTTTCAGGTATTTGATTCGCATCTTGTTCCTCTTGATAGTTTTCCTCTTCTTCTCCGTCGGTGAAATTGTCTTGTACTTCTTCCTTAGTTGATTCGTCTTGTTCTTCTGCATTAGATGCGTCTTGTTGATCTTCAAACTTGAAGAGACTTTCAGCTACGAGAGAACCTTCATTGGTATTCTCGAATTCTTCAAAAAAATTTGTGAATTTCACATCTCTAGAAACGTAGATTTTCTTGGTAATTGGGTTCATTATTCTATATGCATTTGATCCATATCCAACAAAAAATCCTTTTTGGCCACGATCATCAAGTTTATTTAAGTAACCAAGATTTTTGGTGTAAACAGTTGAACCAAAATTTTGCATATATCTGAGATTTGGCTTTGCCCCTGTCCATCTTTCATAGGGAGTTTCTTCAATTGTTGAGGTTGGACTTCTGTTGAGTTGGTATGTGAATAGCAAATCCCCACATTCTATTATTCAGTCGGGCTTGTTTAAGCATTGGCCGAGCCTTGTTGAAAAGGGTAAGATTAAGTCATTCTGCGGCACCATTCTGTTCTGGGGAATGAGGGACTGTATACTCTAACACAATACCTCTGTCCCTGCACCAGTTCTTAAGTCTTTCTGAACAGTATTCTCCTCCATTGTCACAACGTATTTTCTCAGTTTTTAACATGAAATGGGCTTCGGCTTCATTGATGTATTCTCTCAAATATTCTTCAGTTTCATCTTTAGAGTGCAAAAGATATACTTTCACATAATGTGTGTAATCATCAAGCACAGTCAAAAAATAGAGCTCACCATCGTAGGTATCTGGAGAAACTTTGCCACACACATCTGAGTGTAGAATTTGTAAAGGCCTTGTAGCTTTTTCTCTTTTAGTGTTAAAGGGTTTTCTAACTAGCTTACCAAAAGCACATTCTTCACAAAATTGTTCAGGATTACATTTCTTTAATGATTTATCAACACCAACACACAAATCTGGAAGTTTTTTGAGATCCTTAAAATTGATATGTCCTAATTTTGTGTGCCAGTTCATTGCAGTTTCTTTAATTGTTGTAAGAGCTTCTTTATTTTTAATATCTATGATGTATAAACCATTTTTGGACTTCACTCCCTTGAGTACAACATCTTCTTCACTATAAGTGACATTTCCGAAGATAATTTTCACTGTTTCATTGTCAAACACTATTGTACCACCAGCTTCAGCAGCTTTACCAATTGACATAAGATTTCTGGTTAGATTTGGTTTGATAAGCAACATCTTTCAAAATAACATCATCACCCTCTACTTTTCCTTCGAGAGAGGAAACTAAATTCGCACCTTCCATGGCACAAGAAATTTTACAGCCTTTGGTATATCTTACTTCACATAAGAGAGACTTCTCTTTGGTAAAATGGTCTGTACTTCCAGCATCAGCCACAAACTCTGTATCAGCTTCTTGTGGTTGCTTCCAGGTAGAATGAGATTCCATGAAAAAGGCAGTCTTGGCATTGTTATTGTTTCTTCTAGAATTATTATTTGTGTTATTATTTTGATGTTGAAAGCTGTACTTACATTTATCTTCAGGATGGTTTATTTTCTTGCAGTATTTGCATGCTGGAAAAGTTTTTCCGACCCAACATTCAGTAGTTTCATGACCATTTCTATCACATTTGGAGCAATGTTTGAATAAACGGTTATTATTGCTGTTATTATTAGAATTCTGTTGATTTTGCTTCTTTTTACAATCGTTGATGTAATGTCCAGGAGTATGACAGTAGTAGCAAACTACTTTGCTTTGATTTGGATTTTTCTGAATCTTGAATGCAACTTTTGTTTCATCTCTTGAGTTTCTTGATTTTTCTTCTTCCTTCATTAGTCTTGACTTCAGGTTTTCAATAGTTCTTTCAGCTGACGAGGTTGAGTCCCATGCACTCGAGAAATATTTAAAAGACTCTGGTAGACAAAGAATTATTTTAGTAATGAGCATTTCATCGTCCACTTTATGTTGGAGATTATTGAGTCTAAACGCTAAGGCTTGAAGTTTTGCTATATTTGACATGATATCCTGGGACTTGTCGAATGAGAAATTGAGGAAGTCGGCCAAAAGTTGGCTCTTGGATTGTTCAGTATCTCTCTTGAAGATCTTACATAAGACATCAAACATTTCTTTGGAGTTCTTGCAGGTTAGCACATGAGTCTTGGCGTTTTGATTGATGGTCCTCAAAATCATATATTTGGCTTGGGCATCCTTGGTCAACCACTCTTCAATCTTTTTGGTATCTTCATTACAATTTTCCATAGTAGACGTACCGTTTACATTTGCTATAAGTTTCTTGGCAGTAAAGAGAATCTGAATCTCAAATTCCCATAAAGAATAGGAGGCGGTATCAACAAGTTTTGAAACAAGTTCCTATTCTTCTTTGGATGCTGCCATGATCTTTGGTTTTGTTTGTTCTTTTTGGCGTGCTTACGCAGGTTCAGACTTTTGTATTTTCAATCACAGGAAAATCACTAACTGGGGCCATAACCTGTTGGTTTTATTGTATTCTTATTGTTTCATTGTATATTCTTTAGATTCTTTTTATGATTGAAAGGATGATTAAAGATAAAATATTTACGTTCACCATAGATGTATTTTATTGTTTTTTCTTTAGACGTATTTTATTATATATATGACAACTGACTTCTTTGACAGATGACGTGGAGCTGTTAAAACATAGAGATGCATATCTTGACACACTCCCTTAACAGCAAATGTCATCTATAATGAACATTTCAATTGAATTAAACTTTACAAGTTAATAAATTTTTCTTGCTTAACAAAATTACTTCATCATAAGGATGTCTCTAAACTTCTGAAACTTAACTCGTTCTAAAGGTTTAGTAAACATGTCAGCGACTAAATCTTCGGACGGACAATGTTTGATAGTAAACCATCCTTGATTCAGTTCATCATGAATGAGATGGTATTTTAATTGGATGTGATGACTGTTGTATGACATTTGTCCCGATTTAATCATTTTTATGGCACTGTCATTTGTCATTATCCATGTACAGAACAACTCGAATCGTCTTTCCTAGTAGTTCTTGAATCACAGTCTTAATGTACTTCATCTGCGAACAACACTGAGCAGCAGCCACATATTCTGCTTCAGTTGATGATTTTGCAACTGTCTTTTGCTTTTGAGAGCACCATGTCATGGGTCCATTGCCATAAATCATTGTAAAACCGGTTGTACTCTTGCTGTCCTTTCTATCTCCGGCATGATCTGCATCACAGTATACATGGAGTGTAGTTATATCTTCTTCATTTCTCTTGTAGTATTTTATTCCCAGATCTTTCGTTCCCTTCAGATATCTCAAAGTCCTTTTGACGTCAGAAATATTGTTAGGAGAAGGATCTTGCATAGACCTACTTTCATATCCAACTGCAAAGCTTAAATCAGGTCTTGTTTTGCAGGCGGCATACAGAAGACATCCGATCGTTTGTCTATAGGGAAAATCTTTAGCAGACTCTTCACATAAGTTAGTATTTTCTTTGGTGATAGGAGTATCCTTGGTCTTGCAATCTTTCATGTAAGAAGCATATTGTGAAATAATCTCTTCACAGTAGTTAGACTGACATAAAGAATATTCTCCATCCCTTTTCTTGATTTCCATTCCTAAATAACACTTTGGATTTTCAGTGATGAGAACTTCGAAATCCTTCTTCATTTTCACAAGCATATCTTTCATTTGTTGAATATTTTCTCCTACAACTAAACCATCATCCACATGGATAGCTATATACATCTGGTCCATGTTTTTTCGGCTTTTGAAAACACACTTATCTGACTTCAATTGGATAAAACCTTCTTTCTTCAGAAAATCGGACAGTTTCTTAAACCATTGAAGCGGGGCTTGTCTCAATCCATACAGGGCTTTACGAAGCAGACAAATCTTTCCAGGATGTTCATAGCCTTCAGGCAGTCTAAGGAAAATTTCTTCTTGAAGGTCGCCATAAAGAAAAGCAGACTTAACATCAAAAGTTAGAAACTTATAATTTTTCATAGCTGCAATAGCAAGTAATATTCTGAGAGATGACGTCTGTACAACACAGCTGTATGTTTCCTTGAAATCAAAAGAATTTTTCTTTTGCTGGCATCCTCTAGCCACTAATCTGGCTTTGTAGCGTCCATCTTCTTTGACCTTGAAAATCCAGCGGCTAGTGATAACTTGTTTTCCTTGGGCATATTTTTCATCTACAAGTTCCCATGTTTTATTTTTCTTCAGATTATTTTTCTCTTCATTAATGGCTTCTTCCCACTTTCTTTTATCATTTAAATCTAGACACTCTTGATAGGTTAGGAGTGCTTCACCATCTTCTAAATTCATAACATAATCATCGAATCTTTTGGGTCTTTTTCTTTCTCTCCCTTGTCTTTCAGGTATTTGATTCGCATCTTGTTCCTCTTGATAGTTTTCCTCTTCTTCTCCGTCGGTGAAATTGTCTTGTACTTCTTCGTTAGTGGATTCGTCTTGCTCTTCTGCATTAGATGCGTCTTGTTGATCTTCAAACTTGAACAGACTTTCAGCTACGAGAGAACCTTCATTGGTATTCTCGAATTCTTCAAAAAAATTTGAAAATTTCACATCTCTAGAAACGTAGATTTTCTTGGTAATTGGGTTTATTATTCTATATGCATTTGATCCATATCCAACAAAAAATCCTTTTTGGCCACGATCATCAAGTTTATTTAAGTAACCAAGATTTTTGGTGTAAACAGTTGAACCAAAATTTTGCATATATCTGAGATTTGGCTTTGCCCCTGTCCATCTTTCATAGGGAGTTTCTTCAATTATTGAGGTTGGACTTCTGTTGAGTTGGTATGCAGCAGTTTGAATAGCAAATCCCCACATTCTATTATTCAGTCGGGCTTGTTTAAGCATTGGCCGAGCCTTGTTGAAAAGGGTAAGATTAAGTCTTTCTGCGGCACCATTCTGTTCTGGGGAATGAGGGACTGTATACTCTAACACAATACCTCTGTCCCTGCACCAGTTCTTAAGTCTTTCTGAACAGTATTCTCCTCCATTGTCACAACGTATTTTCTCAGTTTTTAACATGAAATGGGCCTCGGCTTGATGTATTCTCTCAAATATTCTTCAGTTTCATCTTTAGAGTGCAAAAGATATACTTTCACATAATGTGTGTAATCATCAAGCACAGTCAAAAAATAGAGCTCACCATCGTAGGTTTCTGGAAAAACTTTGCCACACACATCTGAGTGTAGAATTTGTAAAGGCCTTGTAGCTTTTTCTCTTTTAGTATTAAAGGGTTTTCTAACTAGCTTACCAAAAGCACATTCTTCACAAAATTGTTCAGGATTACATTTCTTTAATGATTTATCAACACCAACACACAAATCTGGAAGTTTTTTGAGATCCTTAAAATTGATATGTCCTAATTTTGTGTGCCAGTTCATTGTAGTTTCTTTAATTGTTGTAAGAGGTTCTTTATTTTTAATATCTATGATGTATAAACCATGTTTGGACTTCACTCCCTTGAGTACAACATCTTCTTCACTATAAGTGACATTTCCGAAGATAATTTTCACTGTTTCATTGTCAAACACTATTGTACCACCAGCTTTACCAATTGACATAAGATTTCTGGTTAGATTTGGTTTGATAAGCAGCATCTTTCAAAATAACATCATCACCCTCTACTTTTCCTTCGAGAGAGGAAACTAATTTCGCACCTTCCATGGCACAAGAAATTTTACAGCCTTTGGTATATCTTACTTCACATAAGAGAGACTTCTCTTTGGTAAAATGGTCTGTACTTCCAGCATCAGCCACAAACTCTGTATCAGCTTCTTGTGGTTGCTTCCAGGTAGAATGAGATTCCATGAAAAAGGCAGTCTTGGCATTGTTATTGTTTCTTCTAGAATTATTATTTGTGTTATTATTTTGATGTTGAAAGCTGTACTTACATTTATCTTCAGGATGGTTTATTTTCTTGCAGTATTTGCATGCTGGAAAAGTTTTTCCGACCCAGCATTCAGTGGTTTCATGACCATTTCTATCACATTTGGAGCAATGTTTGAATAAACGGTTATTATTGCTGTTATTATTAGAATTCTGTTGATTTTGCTTCTTTTTACAATCGTTGATGTAATGTCCAGGAGTATGACAGTAGTAGCAAACTACTTTGCTTTGATTTGGATTTTTCTGAATCTTGAATGCAACTTTTGTTTCATCTCTTAAGTTTCTTGATTTTTCTTCTTCCTTCATTAGTCTTGACTTCAGGTTTTCAATAGTTCTTTCAGCTGACGAGGTTGAGTCCCATGCACTCGAGAAGTATTTAAAAGACTCTGGTATACAAAGAATTATTTTAGTAATGAGCATTTCATCGTCCACTTTATGTTGGAGATTATTGAGTCTAAACGCTAAGGCTTGAAGTTTTGCTATATTTGACATGATATCCTGGGACTTGTCGAATGAGAAATTGAGGAAGTCGGCCAAAAGTTGGCTCTTGTATTGTTCAGTATCTCTCTTGAAGATCTTACATAAGACATCAAACATTTCTTTGGAGTTCTTGCAGGTTAGCACATGAGTCTTGGCGTTTTGATTGATGGTCCTCAAAATCATATATTTGGCTTGGGCATCCTTGGTCAACCACTCTTCAATCTTTTTGGTATCTTCATTACAATTTTCCAGAGTAGACGTACCGTTTACATTTGCTATAAGTTTCTTGGCAGTAAAGAGAATCTGAATCTCAAATTCCCATAAAGGATAGGAGGCGGTATCAACAAGTTTTGAAACAAGCTCCAATTCTTCTTTGGATGCTGCCATGATCTTTGGTTTTGTTTGTTCTTTTTGGCGTGCTTACGCAGGTTCAGACTTTTGTATTTTCAATCACAGGAAAATCACTAACTGGGGCCATAACCTGTTGGTTTTATTGTATTCTTATTGTTTCATTGTATATTCTTTAGTTTCTTTTTATGATTGAAAGGATGATTAAAGATAAAATATTTACGTTCACCATAGATGTATTTTATTGTTTTTTCTTTAGACGTATTTTATTATATATATGACAACTGACTTCTTTGACAGATGACGTGGAGCTGTTAAAACATAGAGATGCATATCTTGACAGGTTGGTCTATGAGGTTGAATTCCTTGAAATTACACTCGTTCTGGAGTTTCAGAGGACTGCTTGCTGGAATGGCTATTAAATACTCGTCAGTTCCAGAATGGGTTCTTGTTCATGGGCAGTAACAGTTTGTCAGTTTCGAGCTTCTGCTTCTTTGATCAGGTTGGCTATGCAGCTTTCAGTTAATCCCTGTGTCCAACACACATCTAGCTAAGAAAGCGCTGCAACATTTTTGACAGGATTTGCTGTTAGACGTCTTGCGCTCTTAAGCTGATTTACAAAGAAGCTTTTAAAAATAACTGTTGAGGTATTTCTGATGCTGCAGCTTAAAAAGCGCAAACGTTTTCTACCAAAATCTGTCAAAAATGTTGCAGCGCTTTTTTAGCTAATGTGTGTTGGACACAGGGAATGGCTCGAGATGATTAGGACATATTTGGATATTGTTGATCGTAGGACAGGATTGTTCTGAGTATTGTTCTTCAGTTTTACCAAGTGTAAGGTAGGGTAGATTAGGTATGATTATTGACTGTTTTATTGGGATTGGAAAAAGATGGAAGCTTTCAAAGGTTTCTGGTGAGAAAATTGGTAAATGTTTAGCGAAAATTATTTTACTTCCAGAGAACGAAATTTGAAGGCTAGTTAGGGAGTTATAATCCATAGTATTCTTAAAAATAAGGAATCTGGATTGTCCATATATTTTTACTAAATGATCTATTACGTTATTTAATTCTTGTGCTGAAATTACGGAGCTATGAAGTGTGTTAATTTTGGCACATAATATTGCGTTTTCTAAGTTATCGAGAAAATTTATGAGACTTTGACAATTAAGAATAATCTGGCCTAGAATGTTTTGAGTTTTTAAATAAATTACAATATCGTCAATAGTTTTATCAACATAGCCTTGGAGATATTCTAAGCGCATCTTGATCAGTTTTTGGTTTTCGCTCAAAATAGTTATTGTTGAATTATAATTATCAATAAGTTTTCTTGAGAGAGATATTTGTAACGAGAGTTCTTTTGCCATTGTGTTTTCATTTGTTTGGAGATCTACAATTGCTTTGTCATATTTTAATCCATCTTCTGAGTCGAGAGTGCCGAATAGCGATTTGGAGGTTTTTCCAACTAGCTCGACTAGACCTCGCTTAGATCTCATATGCGGTGTTAAATTATTCAATTTGGTATTTGCTTCAGTTATTAGATATTTTGCATGGTTTAATATACTAGTATAAAGGTCTAAGAATAAACCAGGGTGATTGTGCGTAAGGTTTAGGGATTTTTATATATTGGAGAAGAAATTGTCTAATTTTATCAATTGATCTTGTAAAGGTTTAAGTTCGAAGTAGTGAATAAAAGTATGTTTTGAGCTTATCACTCGAGTTTGTCCAATGTGGAAGGGAAGTAATGGACTATCTATGGGATTTATTTTGACGTCAGGGATGGCTGCTTGTACCTGCGAATAAGAACGAAAAGCTTTAGGCTTTTGAATCTGTGATTTGTGTATGAATTTGTACTGGTTTGGATTTTATTGCCAATATCTCTAACGACAGTTGTAATAATATGACGTGGTTTGGTCTTGCTTCTAAGGGCACTCTTGTTTTTAATAAATACCTTAGTATTGGACTTCCGGAGGGTCTTCTCTTTTGATATTTAGTTCAGATTTGGTTTGTAATGATGTGTTGTATATTTTTTCGTTAATAAATTTTAGTCGTTGTCGCCGGTCGGCCATAAATTGGTTTATGATCTCATCAGTCATATCGAATGGATCGAGTAAATTAATTCTGCCGTTTATTACGTCAAACGGTTTTTGTTTCGTTACGCTATGAACAGATGAATTATAACCGATGACAGCGAAATGCATCAATTATTTTATAGATGCGTTTGGATCTTTCAATTTGAGAACTCTGAAGAGTTCGATGAAGGTTGAGTGTGCTCTCTCAATAGGGCTATTGCTGTTGGAATTTCCTGAAGTAGTAAAATGTAACTGTATACTATGTAATTTACAGAAACCTAGTAGAATTGATGTTTTGAATTCTGTTCCGTTGTCACATGTTATGAGTTTTGGAAAACCGAAATGTGATACAAAGTTTAATAAATTTTCAAAGACTACGAGGGCATTGCAGGTAGGTTCTAGGATATAAGCTTGAACATATCCAGAAAATACATCGATTATGGTTAAAAATTTCGTGTTAGCGACTTGCAAAGTGTCCATATGGATCGAATCGAATGGTTGAGTTGGAGTAGCAGTGAGTTCGAACTTGATTTTCGGGGGATGTCTATCGTACTTGGCTTGTTGACAATTATCGCAGTTATTAATAAATTTGGTTATGTTCTTTTTTTGATTTGGCCAATAATAAATTTTCTTCAGAGCTGAGGCGGATTCGTTTATTCCTCTGTGGTATGTTGTTTCATGGTGGTGTGAAATAATTTCCCTTTGTTTATTTTTTTCAGTAATATCCTTGAGAAATTGGTTGGATATTACCAAGTTATAGGCATGGTTTTGGAAGGTTTTTTGCAACGTTATGGTTAATGCTGGAATGAAATCGATTTCTGATTTGCAAACATAAATACAGTACAACTTCTTTGGGTCAACATTTTCCTTGAAGAATTTGAAAATCTCATAATCATAATTTTCTGAGAGGTGAACTGTCTGAGTGGTTTTGGTCTCAAAAAGTTTGCTTCTGATGATATGGTAAGATGTATTAGCACTCTGATTAAAAATAATTTGGTTAGAGTAGTAGTTCACACAATTTTCGGTGAAAGATATTTCTAATATGGGGTCTTCGACAGCTGAATGTGTCGTTTCGCTATCGGAGTCTGGAGGGCGCACTTGTATATTTGAGTGTATAATTATCTTCGGTTCTAGTGGTGGCGGGTGAGCATTTTGGAATTCGTTTATATCTATTGATATATCGCCAGGATTACCTATGAGAGATTCGTTTTCAATGGCATGAATTTCTATCCTTGAAAGTGCGTCTGCGTTGGTGTTCTGGATTCCTTTTTTATATAGTATTTGATAGTCATATTCCTCCATCCTAAGGCGCCATCTTACTAGTCGAGAATTTGGCTCTTTTAAACTGAATAGCCACTGAAGAGGTTTATGATCCGTAACTATTGTGAACTTCCTACCGAATAAATATGGGCGAAAATGCTGAGTGGCCCATACAATCGCAAGGAGCTCTTTCTCGATCGTGCTGTAATTAATCTCAGCTGGGTTCAAGGTACGTGAAGCATATGCAATAGGCAAATCTTTACCTACCTTACCTTGACTCAAGACTGCACCGATTGCAAAATTCGAGGCGTCTGTTGTAAGGTTGATTGGACGGCTGAAATCTGGGTATTGCAGAATCGTATCATTACATAAAATATTCTTGCATAATTCAAAAGTTTGTATAAACTCGGGAGTATGTTCAATTCTCTCCCCCTTCTTTTAACAGTGGGTAATCTTATATTTTTCTGTTTCAGGGTTCCTAAAAATAATTGGGATATTTGTTTTATTATTGGAAAGCTGTTTATTTACCTAGTCAATCGAAAATATAAGGTTTTGAAGCTCTTTCAATCCAATAATACCATCGAAGAAATTATGAAAATCGAAGAGAATAAAAGTTATTTGTTTATCGCTTTTCAATTCGGGCATTGCTGGAATATCAGCTCTAAAACGGACTTCTTTTTCTCCTACGCCTGTCCTTATTTGTGTTCTACAATGATAGATACAATCACTAAAATATTTTTGTGCAATAGAAGGTTTTATGATACCATTATAACAGCCGGTGTCTATCAATAATTTCATTGGAGGGTTTTGAATTTTTATGTAAGGTAAGCTGTTATTAATTTCAGTGTACATTTCGGATGTTATTGTTAATGGGGAGGTGTTTCCTGGGCATCTATTAGAAAATTTTCAGAGTGTTCGACATAATTTGGGTTTTGATTTTCTGTAACGGGATTATCGTACTCTTCGAGATGGTTTCCTAAAATCTCTGGTTGATCGTATGGTATTTCAGGATTCTCGACAGTTTCCCCGTCAATTTGATAAAGCTCTTCTGAAATAAAATTACGTGGACCAGAGGATTTGAAATAATTTCTAGAATTTGTATGTTTCTTCATACTAGGAAGTGTATAACTGGTTCTGGTAGACATTGGGTTTATTGGTTGGAGTTTTTCCGGTTGGTTTGAATACGTCTTTAGGAGGTCCGAAAACTTCTCTATTAGTGAAAAATTTTTTTTGAATTGGTTGGGATTGAAAATGTGGTTCAGGAAATTGAGATGGTCCTGGACTTTGTAAATTTTGGGTTTGAATGAAATTTTGTGGTGGGTGGAAACGATGTTGGGGTGAATAGCTTGATTGAATTCTTTGCATAGGAGATTGATAATATTGTGGTGGTTGAGGAGCGGTAAGTTTATGATTATTCATAGGCATTCTAAATAGATTCTGGGTATATTGAAAATTTTGTTCTTAGATAATAATTGTAATGGCCTCTTCTAGAGATTTAGGATCTTTCATTCTAACAAACAATTGCAAATGAGCAGGCAAACCACGAATGTAAGTTCTAAGGGATAATTGGTCGTATTGTCTCAGATGTATCTCTTTAGTAGCAGCATTCACAGATTGATTAGCAATTTTCTGTGCAAGGTTGCTTCTTAAAACTTGCAAGCGTTTGCCGAAGTCAAGAGAACTCTCATTTCTATTAGGCCTAGCCATGAACAGATCTTGCTCTAAACATTCTAAATTTCTATTGTCACCAAAACATTGCTCAAGAGCCGCTTTTATCAACGGCCAACGAGTTAGTTCTGGGCGTGATCCAACTAGAATTTGTGCCCTACCTACTAGTTTAGTTTGAATAACTCTAATTAAATAATTTTTTACCCTTATATCTGTTGTATTTCCAAAATTATCAGAAAGGAAGTTACAAGCATGTATAAAATTATTAAGTATATTAATATCGCCATCGTAATTAGGTATAGTATCAACAAACATTTTAAGCATATTTAAGCCGCTAATGATTTGTTCGTTATTACTATCTGGCGTTTTGTTACTAACTTTAAGTGTTGTTGAAAAATTATCTATTAAATCGTCAATATTACTCATAAATTATTACTCCTTTAAGGTTGGTTATGTATATTATTCTAGAAGTATCAAATTTTCTTATACGGAGATAATAAGGAAATAACAGGAACTTGGACTTAATTTGTCGTTGTTTCTCTGTTGAGCGATTCTGCTTTGGGTCCTTGCGTTGTCCTCAGGTGTACCAAACAATTGTGGAAATGGGGAGGTTCTGCAGTGCCAAGGGATGAAGATCCGCGTTAGTGTCCAAAAATACATATTCTACCGTAGTTTAGCCAAAAACTGCACAAAAACGACTGACTGCGCCAATAATGGTTTTCGGTTAACGAAAATAGTTTTAAAAAAGTTTTATTACAAGCAAGAAAGCAAAGAACAGAATGAATTTTAGATCTAATTTACATATATTTATAATAGGATAAAATGACGTATTATGGCTAAACGCATGTGAAAAGGTTCTTCGGACGGTCTCATGGAGTCAGCACTTCTAGTGTGAGAACGGACGATGATTTTCATACCGTCAGCGTTGTGGCTCCCATAACTTACTCGTCCTCCCTATATTTGTTCATGGTTGACATTTACAAGATATACTTGCACAGAATCATGGAAGACAGAGGCTACCAACCAGAGAACACTACCACCAACTACCAACAGAAATAACACCAGCAATCAATCATGATGATGTCATAGCTTTATAACCTTATTGAAAAACTAATAATCATTAAATTTATTCAATTATCAATCCAAAAACATAGAACTATTCATATATCCTGATTGAGCAATTGCTGAACAATTTTTTGACGCAACTCAATCCCGAAAATACTAATTATTAAGCGACATGTTCATGAAATAACAATCAAAAATTTAATTTGAGAACATCCTATTAACTATTAACTTTCCAGCTTGAACAATTTCAGTATGAGCATCTAATGTATATTAGTAATATTGAGAAAAACAAAATATCCGCGTCAACTTCTTTCCGGTGCGCTCTACTTATACCATTAGTCGCGTTCATCAGAACAATTTGAAGAGGTAGCGATTTTTACAAGCGCTCCATCAGATAATTATTCTGCTGAACGTACGTACAATCACAGGTGAAGGAGGTTAGGTGCTACAATTATGTCGAGTTTGAGCTTTCTGGTGAGAACCTAGGCCCTAAATAAACCCAAATAAAGGATACTGAAACGTGAAAGCCGTTCTGCCATTTCCAATATTTCCATCTGTTATTGAGATGGATCTTATCCCAGCTGCATTGGCAATTGCGGAAGACGACGGTTTAGATATCGGTGGATTAATGAATTTATTTTTTGAAACTATTCCATTGTATCCTAACTATTCATTATTACTTTATGAAGCAAACCGGTATAATAACAGAATAGAACATAACTGTTTGAATTTTGACAGAAATGACAAATGATGCAGCGATTGATCGTAGCGTAGTGGGATTTAATTCCGCTCGAAAAAATGGCGACCGCTCACCCAGCGCTCTATCCGATCAGTGGACAAAACATGACATTCAGCAGAAAATTGTTGATCGCTCTAAGAGCGCTACGTTCTGATGAACGCGACCATTGTTGTGACAGTCAGGACACACTATGGCGGCTGGATTGGCGAAAGTAAAACGCCAACAGATGGCGTTAAATAGAGGTGAACAACAAATAAATTGGGGTTGAGGAAACGCGCCAACCGCTATAAATTTAAAAATCTTTTACGGGCTAGATGCTAGTTTTGGCCCTGATGTAAGAATCTTGTGGGAATACAAACACTGAAAGGTAAACTCAAAGGATCTCTTTATATACGAAATAAATCTGTCTAACAAAATAATAGAAATAAACCACTTACTGAGAGAAATACTAGTAGAAAATGGTGAAACATATGTGCGGAAAAATATTAGTTAACAAGAGATTTGTTGTACTTTTTGGACACTTGGGGTACAAATAGGAAGAGCGGTGTGAGTTAATATGTAATATAATTAGATTAACGGGTAAAATAGATATGATGTTTTCATAAAGGAAATAGGTTAGGTTGATGGTTTGTTGTTCACCTCTTTTTGGTCAGTGGCGGCTTGTGACATTTATTGCAGAGAGGGCCAATTCTACAAAATTATTACAAGAATACAACATACAGTTTTCCACACGACCCCTGAAAGGTAGTGCTACGGCACCTAATTTTTTTTGTAGTCGGTCGTGTATAATTAGTGAGAGAACCAACGTCTTAGTCTTAGATTTGATACGCACCTACGTCAAAAATATGAATTGTAGAGGAGGCATTGCATCCTCTGAGGAGCCGCCACTGCTTTGAGTAATTCCTCCTGATAATAGATGGCATACACTTCGTTCACGATCGCCAATTGAGCGCTCTAATAAAACTACTCTGCATACGATCAGGAACCAGATCTTAGGAAAAATCATTTATCTTGTATTGGCAACACAGCTTTGGAACTGTGTCAATTACTATCAGAAATCAAGCAAAAACGCCAATTATTGACTCGGCAACAACGCTTCCGAAATTGAATGAAAAATGAGTACGATACTCCAACAGCGTTGCCGGTTTGATTTGTAGAGTCGCTTTTTCGAGCTGATTTTCCCAAGTTCTTTTAAATATCCAAATTCAAAAAAAACAATACGAGAGAAAACAGTTTCTCGGTCATTTCATGTGATGCATATTCAAAATTGGTCAGCAAATCTAATTAACTGTGAACACAATTTTTATTTTGCTCCCGATATTACTATTATCTGTCAATCAGGCAATGGCGCAGTATTGTTTTTGTTTGTAAACAATGGGTACATGAATGATTTTGATTAGGAAAAGGTTGTGGTGTCCTCCGTATATAAATATTTTATTTATGATGATGTCTATCCTATGGTTAGAGGAAAATGTTTATACATCTCTATTCTCTGCACTCCACCATATATTTCCGCAATAATTGTCCATGTTATCGCATGAGTCTCCAACATGCTATGCACTAAAATGCTAAACAAATAATTGAGTAAAAATAATAATCTTTATTGAAATATAGATTTGATTATTTGAAAATCTTTATTATCCTGGTCGTCTTTTTCCTTTTTCCAGGTTTCACTATGTTTGAATTTTCTGTGCAAACTGAGGACATGTGGATTCAGGTAACTTTTGTTGCATAAATCGCAAGGATAACTACCATCATGGGTCGCCATGTGTATTCTCATATTATATAGAGATATGTAACTATTGCCACAGTACATACACACGTGCGGCCTTTTTCCCGTATGCGTCATTTCGTGAATTTTGACCTCACCTAAAGAAGAAAATGATTTGGCACAAAAACTACAATAATATGGTCTTTCCCCAGTATGAGTTCGTATATGCCTTTTTAAACTCGACATCGTTAGAAACTTTTTAGGGCAATACGTACATTTATAGTTTCTAATGTTCTGATGCACTCTCATATGGTAGAAGAGCCCGCCTAAAACATTAGTTCAAAATATAATTATATAGATATCGGGTTTATAGTTGAAAATATTTTTGTAAGTGCGACTTACTTTCATAATGGAAGCCTTTGCCACATATAGAACAAACTACCTTGGATGTGCCTTTATTGTGAGTGTCTAAGTGCTTATTGAAACTATTTTTCATGCAGAATGTTTTACCACATAAATCACATGGATATATTTTGTTCACATGAACGCTTGTTTTATGATACCAATATGTTCCTGTACTATGGAAAACTGCATCGCAAAGATCACATTTCAATTCTCGTTTCTCATGTTTATATCTCATATGTGAATTTTTTTTCGTTTTAGCTTCAAATCTTTGAGTACAGAAATCACATTCAAAAGTCCCATCATTTTCACAAGTTTTTGAATGTTCTCTAAGCTTCCCAACGTTCCAGAATCTCTTTGAACATTTTTTACATTTCAAACATTTTGAGTAACTATTCCATCTTCCTGGATGGTTCCCGAATATGTCTCTATTTGTTTTATCTATTACACCCTGCTTTCTATCTTCACTGCTATCACTTGGCTCACATTTTACATTCTCGTTATTTGACAGAGACAAAATATTATCTTCAATAATATTATCTTGATCCACATTTGCAAACTTAATTTCTCTGATTTCTACATCGTCGAATAATTCTCTTTGTTCCGAATCTGCTGATATTGTGGAAAGCAAGGAAACATATTTGTCCAAAATGATTTGAGATTTTTGATATATTTGCTTAAATTCATAGAATAACCTCAGTCGATCCAAGCAACTTATACATACAACTTTGGGGTATTGGGCTTCATCAATAATCTGGAATAATATTAGATGTAGGAATTCCCTATTCATTATATATTTCAAAATTATTACCTTAACTGAAAATATATCTTCTAATACTTGTAGAATACTTGGTGATTCTCCAAATGGGGATATAATTTCATGAAAATAACGAACTTTATCACTGTAGTTGGTACAAACTCTACATAGTTCTTTCACATGTTTAAAACTTTCTACGTATGTCATTTTTACTTTTTTTTTTGAAGGTATAGGCACAGCATAAGAAAAAATAGGTATAGGCACAGCTCATACACCACAGAGTAATAGGAATAGGTATTGTTATTTATTCACTAATGTATATAAAAAAATATGCAGTGTCAAAATGGTCTCTGGTCAAAACTCAAAATTTCATTTGGATGTTGGATCCATTGACATAACAACTAGTCAATGGTTGGATCCAGACTAAGAAGCTCTATAGACAGGAGATATAACACCTGAGGAGGGGGTGACGCTGTGAACGACGGCAGGGTCGTGGCCTAAAGGCTGTTCGAGCAGTAGTTTGGGACGGTTTGATAACTAATTAAAATGCGCATGTGCGGTTTGAAACAGTTTCCAAGTGGTTTGGGATTTTGTTGCTCGAACACCAAACTGCAGTTTGCAAACTACCCCTTCCATTTTCTTACAATTTCGTCGTCATAGACCAAATGACTATGCCGATAGATATGTTTTATGACCAAAGATAAGAGAGAACATCAATGAAATCTCTGAGTGAGAATTCATAGATATGAAGTCAGAACTCTGAACTGTGAAATCGGAATGTCCTCAACCAGCATCACGCCAGCCGATGATAAACTCTAGTATATTGAAAAACTTTTGATACCAATCGATGTATTTATAATTGCATTTTCTAAAAATATAAATGTTTAAAACTTCGTATAGCACCGTTTTTGAAATAATCGTGATCAAAGTTGTAAAAGTTCAGGTTATGATATCTTTGAACCTGACCACTCTGGATGTTTAAATAAATTTAAAATTGTCAAATTTCACAAAGTCAATTGCATTTCCATTTAATGACTTAGCAATTAATAAACCATTTTTGTCTTATTATTCTCATCATCTGCTGCGCTATTTCACGTCCCATACAATACAATAGACACTCCGTGAATTATTGCGCAACATACCAAATTGATAACTTATGACGGGACGTTATTTCAGCCACTTCTACTTATAGAACAGGATACAGAGTTAGTCATCCTTCCTTTATATATTCTTGGTCCACATCAAAAAATTTGGGATGTTGCGCATTATTTCACTGAGTGTCTATTGTTGTATTTAAACTTCCTTCGCCCCATAGAAATAATCATAGAATTAGTACTCCTAGAAATCTGATAGTGTGAGAAGTCTCTCACGAAGAAAAAGAAACAGTATTAGGGTTTCGGATGATATAAGCTTGCACGAAAGTCTATCTTATATATTCGTTTATATACTTTTCTTAAGAACAGCGTTGTCAAACTTGAAGAAATTTCCCGTTTTGGAAGATTTTGAAATCGAAAAGAGAAAGTAAATACCTACCTTTAAGTATTATTTTTTTTATTTTTATAATATCAAAAACTTAAAATTTATCATGCTTTAAATGAATATTAAAAAAAACAATATATTTAAAAAAAATTATGAGTACCTATACTAAAACAATTTGTAATTTGTACCTTAGACTAGGCAACAATGCCATGCCAATCTTATTGTTGGACGTAAGAAGCTCTATAGACAGGAGATATAACACCTGAGGAGGGGGAGAGGCTGTGAACGACGGCACGGTCGTGGCCTAAGATCGGGTCTGCGCATAACGAAAGTGCGCACCAACATGTGTCTTCTCTTTCTCCGTATCTATATATTTTATCTATGTTCTCTGTCTCCTCTCTCTGTGGAGTGAAATAGTGAAATTCAAATAAGGTTATAGAATTGAGATTTTAAGGCTCCAGAAAACTTTTAATAGTATCATTGAAAAGTGGGCGACTTTTTTGTCTATGGAGTGACTTGAAATATGGTACAGCGGTGATTATGCGGAATACATAGAGTAAATAGGTTAGGGCGTAATATGAACAGATTGCAAATGACCTTCTTATATTATAATATGTGAGAATCGTTTGGATATCATAAAGCATATGACGAAAATTGTTATAGAAATAAGATCTGCTTTAATTATCTATTCTCATAAAGGTAGTTTCGTTGGATAAGATATTGAATAAGAAGTTATTTTTAAGTGGTGTTCTTGTCTTTATGGGATTCCGAATTAAAAAAAACGATCCAAATGTATTTATTGCGCATTTCATAACAGGTTCTAAACTAGTATTGTAGTTCTCGCTCAATTTGCCCTTAATCTCTTTCTCTTCAACATCGTCTCTCATATTATTATAGAATTATTTGGATCAACGCATCTGTCCTGATATGCAGATCTCAAATAAATATTTTTTTCGTAGCCGCTCTACCTTTTTTGACATGTTTGAAATGATGACCGACAGCATCAAACCACGTAAGATATTTTTGAGAATTCTGCAGGTAACTATTAACTATTCATTACAATAAACAAAAATACTGATTTAAAGTTGAAAACTAGTAAAATGCTAATAAACACCGAAACGTCAAACAATAAGATTTGCCTTGACATGAATTTGAATCTAAAAATACATCAATACATACAAAGGCAAACGACAGGTGCGCGCTATCGTAGCGCGCAGACCTGATTTTACTAGGCCACGACCCTGCCGTCGTTTGCGGAGTCAGCGCGAAACATGGTTTTGTATAGACAGTTGAATCTCCTGTCTACAGAGCTTCTTAGTTGGACGTCATTGATGATTATTTTTATACCGGTGTTGTGATATAAATTGTTTCCTGTGGTAAAATAAAATTCGTGGATGATAACATCGATTATACGTTATGTTTCATATAATATATAATATACCATGGATAAGTACCAAACACGATGAAAAATAATTATTCTTTTTTGTGTTAATGTTATTTTTAGGTAAATTTCTTACAGAAATGTACCTTTTTGTTTATATATGTATAGTTATATGATATATATATATATATATATATATATATATATATATATATATATATATAATATAGTTTTAGTAATTCACTGCCGAGAATGTATAACCAAAGTGACAAACATTCATAGGGTTGCGGCACTATGGGCTGTAGGATAATGAAAACTCTTTTTCAATTGCCAACGTTTCGATAGCGGTGGGTATCTTTTTCAAGGCTGTATTAAAATAAAAGAAGGTTACAAAGAAGTACTTAATTAAAAGGATATAAGAATCATCGAAATAATAATCAAGAAAATAGTTATATATAAAAACACGTTATACGAACTCCAACTTACATTGACTTGAGTGTTAACACTATATATATATATATATATATATATATATATATATATATATATATAATCCAAATAATAATTTTCATAAATGTTTTAAGGGTCGCCATTTTGAAACTACTTACTCTATAATGCCCAATAACGAAATCGGCCGAGATATTCAAGAGATTGATACGTCCAAAACTGCGACCTCAATCGTGGTAACAAATTTTGTAATATCTCATATATATATATATATATATATATATATATATATATATATATATATATATATATATATATATATATATATATATATATATATATATATGTATATATATATATATAACTTTCGAACCAAAAGTTTTTTTGGACTTACTTATAGACATACAGTGCGTTCATACAGTATGGAAACGCTTCAATAACTTCTAAAATATATAGAGAAAAAGCTCTGACAGGTCGATTTTTGATTTTGATTTTCAACTTTTCTATGCAAACAGCATCATTTTATCCCCTTCACCTTCCAAATTATGACGTCATTATTATTTTTTTAATTGGGAAGGCCATAATCTTATATTATAAACAGCAAACTGGCAATTTTCTGAGCTCAAAAATCCCAAATACATGGGTATTATCATAAAAATATATGAAATACAGGGTGCTAAAAAAATAATATATGTATTTTCACTTGCTGCTTTCAATTTTTAATAATAACAATAATATTAATATGCATTGGTCACTAAGGACTTATTAATTACTGCTAAGGACTTCGATTCAAACGCATACTTGTTTTTATGCATAATTTGTATAAAATTGGAAGCAGCAAATAAAAATATATTATTAGCACCCTGTATTTAATATTCTTTTTATGTTAATAAAAAATAAAAATAATGTATTTGGTATTTTTGAACACAAAAAATTGCCAGTTTTTCGTTTATAATATAAAATTATGGTATTCCCATTAAAAAAAACAACTATGACGTCATAACTTGGGTAGTGGAGGGGATAAAATTATGTTGTTTGCATATAAAATAAGAATATCAAAATCAAAAGTCGACCTATCTTAGCTTTTTATCTACATGACAATATTTTATTCTGTTGATTTTTTTTTTCGAAATTCAAATGTTTGAACGATTGCAATTGGTACATTTTTAAAAGAAATTTACCTAATATTAATAAAGAAATAATCTATGGAGTTTCAAAATTTGAGAAATTTACCTGTCCGCTAGCTACAGACCATCGAGATTTTTTAATGTTTCATTTTATAGAGTTATTATCCTCACCAGGACAAAAGTAGTTATTATTTGATTGAAAATTTCTTATCAATTTCAAGTACTTTAGTTCAAATCTACCTAAATTGACTTGAGAAAATTTTACTATTAGCTGATATTGAAATTAAATATATTGAAAATATCTTTATTTTCTAAACCAATATATCAATAAAGGAATTTATTTTTTAATAAACTGTCTTAAACCCCATAAAAACTTTCGGTATCGGTAGTAAAACGATCCAGTAAGGGTTCCTGATTCATGTATATAAATAATATATACATATATATTTAATTTAAAATTTTACAAATTTAATAGCCAAACCCTTAGAATTTCTATTTAATGACAGAAATTATTTTATCTTATTATTCACGTCATCTGCTCTATTTAACGTCCTATGCAATGCTCTCAAAATATTGACTTTTGAGAGCATAGCATGGGACGTTAAATAGCGCAGATGATGTGAAGAACAAGATAAATATAACGTCATTAATGGAAATTCTAAGGGTTTGACAATCAAGTTTCTAAAATTTGGCAATTTAAATTTAGTTTTTGATCATTGGTATCAAAAGTTTTTCAATATACAAGAGTTCATCGGGGCGTAGTGCTGATCGCTAGCGCTCTTGAGTTGGAAGCGTATATAAATATTTTATCTATGGTCACAGATTAGATATTTAATCTGAGCTATGTTTGGGAAAAGTAGGTAGTGTTCTCTGGAGGTAGTCAGGTATCAGGTAGTGTTCTCTGCTCTTGGGTGTTCTCTGCGCTCTTGTGAAGCGACGCTTCTACCTTCTATTTTTGGTTTTAGAAATCTAAAATCTATAAAACTTTGTGAAATCCACACGTAGGATATCTGTATAAACAAGAAAATCCAAAACACCTTCATCCATTTTACCATATTCTAGGTAGCAACTATTTTCTGGTCAGTTATACAGAAATAATATGTAGTTGTTTTAGAAACCAACGTCATCTTTGGCACCGTTAAATAAAACAGTTTCTAATTATTCTAGAAATGGCAGATAGTGACGATGAATATGATAGAAAACGTCGTGATAAATTCCGTGGGGAACGTGCTGAAGCTAGTTATAGGGGTGCTGAAAGAGTTGCACGTCCTCGAGATGAATGGACGGAGAGGTGAGCTGATAATCTGATTATGGGAAACGTAATCGACAAATTTTGATATTTCTTACTTTTTATATGACCGTATTAATTTCATTTCTATAAGTTTTTCGGGTCAAACGCAATTCAGTCTGTCTTTTGCTGTAGGGAATCGTGGTCTCGCCCAAGACCTCGAGACTATCGGAGTGGAGTCAGAGACCGAGGGTATTCGCCTAGTATGGACCCAGCTGCGAAACGGCCCCGCCATGATTACTACGGTGATAATTACTACAATCATTACACTCCTTATCACCAACCACCTTACAGGTAATTGTGTGAACAAGACAATTTAAAATTCTTATCTTTTATTTGTTTCAAGTTGTTTGTTGTGAGTAGTTTATTTGCATATTTTAGAAAATGTAAGTTATTCTACCATTGGTAGTTACTCACATTTGTTCAGAAAGTTATAGTCCATGACGGTTCTTCTGTCTTTTAATAATTACTAGGCAGAGTAACCCTCATTACTCACCATAATTGTTATGGTGAGTAATGAGTAAGATTAATTTCACTCGAGCAATAAGAAAATTTAACCCCAGCTCCAGCCTGCCATGGAATTCATATTCAGCGTGTTCCGTTTTATAAACCAGCATGCTGGACAGTATTCAATTATGTTAAGTGTCAATGTCACATTCAATTATGCTGTGTCCATTGTCCGTCCGTCATAAATGAATGCTATCAACGACATAACAAACTGATAATCGTTTATGATCCGGACAGTTTTCTAAAGCGGAGAAGGATAAATATAAATAGTTTATCTATGAAGGATACGTCTGTACTCAATGGGATAAGTTGAATAAAATAATTTAACTGAAATATTTTCACGCGATGAGGAAACTCAGGTGCAATTAAGATGCAGTGGTCACCAAATTCTTCTGCAAGACTATACTCGTATACCGGTATGTCTGCGTTTGATTTCTTCTTATTATTCAATCCTCAATATTATTGAAATTATTTTCAATCTAGTTTTTGAGATACGTTGGCACTGAAAAACTAACGTCTCCTAAATTTGATCAAACAAATTTTGAAATGAATGATAAATATTATTTATTTGACCCAAAATTTATTATAAATTTACATTTTAGGTGGTAATTTTTTTCATAACAATCATATTAGAATGACCATTCTGTACAAAAACTAACAAGATGATCACCAATTATGAGGGCTGCACAAACGTGCAGAAAATTATAAAGATAAACGAGATATTCAGGCAGAGATCTTTGCGCAGGTTTGAAATTTAAAGTCATGGTATAGCAAATAGATATGCTAGTCAATGCTTAAGTTACTGCGGGAAAGTAGTTTCAATTTATACATATTCCAAATTTAATGAGAATACGAATAAAATATAAGAACCATCTTCGCTATTATGTAAGTACTTCAACCCAAATTTATCCCATGTATTGACGCCGGTTCTATTTTGGGTTGAAAAGCATTTTCAATTTGTAATATTTCTCAGACGAGTCTCTACATAGACAAAAAATAAGTCAATTTTCTTATTCATATTTTTGTGCCTCGACTCCTTAACCTCAATCTGATGTGACAGCAAATGACAGAATGTGATCTTGCTATCACTAACACACAATGAGCTCCATGAACAGCATGGGTAGTGTTTGCATTGATAGTGCAGATAGCTGTTGAATATTAGGGAATCTGGATAATTTGTAATCCAAATAATAATAGGATCAACGTTGAATGACTATATTAAACCTTCTTAAATAGAATAAACTATATACCAGCCGTCACTATATTTAACACCCCCCACTTGACGCTTGGCATCAACTATAACTCCCATATTCTTAACACACCAATGATGTTTGCTTCTAGGCAATGCCTTTGTTAGGATATCAGCTATCATAAATTCTGTAGATTCTTTAGTTATAGAAACAAGTCCACTCCTGACAGCTTCTCTAACAAAATGGTGGTGAACATCAATGTGTTTTGTTCGATTATGAAGCATAGTGTTCTTTTTTAAATCAACAGCTCCTTTATTATCACATTTAATATCAATCTTCTGATCAGGTTTCATTTCACCTAATTCGATTAGAACTGTTCGCAACCATAGAGCTTCTTGAGTTGCATTTGAAGCATGACATGTATTCTGCCTCTGTAGTAGAACGAGCAACAGTTCACTGTTTCTTGCTTGATCGGCTAATAGCCCCTGAAGACAATAAAAAACCGTATCCAGTTACAGATTTGCGATCGACCGGATCATCTGCATAATCGGAATCTGCGTACCCATGTACCAAATCTGGAGATCGAGAAAAGGCAAGTTTTGCATTACTTGTTCCCTGAAGATATCGGAAAACTCGCTTCACATATGACCAGTGTGTCTCATTTGGATTGGAATTGAATCGACTCAGTGCCCCCACTGCAAATGATATATCAGGCCTTGTGCAGATCGCTGCATACATTAAAGATCCAATTGCTGTTTGGTAGGATATCTCTTTTGTTAGATTATCTTCTAAATTTTTGTGGAGTTTCAGACTTTGTTCCATTGGACTTCCTTGGGATTTACAGTCTGACATGTCAAATCTTTGAAGAATCTTATCAATATATTTTTTTTGGTCGATACTGACGGTTCCAGTAGCAGAATCTTTAACTATGTGCATACCAAGGCAATAGTTTGCAGATCCAAGGTCCTTCATCTCCAACTTCCCCATCAATTTATTTAGGTTAGTTTACTTTTAGGTTCTCGTTGTAAGGGTCAAATTTAGCTTTACTCAATCCAATTTCCTCCATAGCTTTATCATATTTTTCATACCACAAACGACTTGCTTGTTTAAGTCCATAAACTGATTTCTTTAGTTTACAAACTTTGTTAAATTTAGTTTTTAGTCTTCCGGCTTCCAACACCTCTGGATGGTACATATATATTTCTTCATTCAAGTCGGGTTGAAGAAAAGCAGTAATAGCATCCATCTGTTCTATCATCCATGAATGAGATGCAGCAAGAGCCAGTAAGATTCGTAAAGTTGTGATTCTTACCACTGGCGAAAATGTTTCTCTATAATCTATTCCATAAACTTGAGAACAACCTTTTACGACAAGTCGAGCTTTATATCGTATCTTTTCTGAGTTACCATAATGCTTCTTTCGAAAAATCCACATGCATTTAATTACATTGTGATCCTTTGGAGGATCAACCAGTTCCCAGGATTTATTTCTCAAAAGTGACTGGTACTCTTCCATAATAGCCATTTTCCAATTCTCAGAATCTGGTTGTGAAAGAGCTTCATCCAAATATGAAGGATCACCAGAAGAATCTATTGAAATTGTAGCGCTCATCACATAATCCTCAAAACGCTTCGGTACTATGTGTTGTCTAAGTTCACGCTTTGGAGGTTCTTCTAGAAGATTCTCTTCAGTACCTTCTGGATCTAAGGTTTCAGGTATTGGAGGAATCACACGTTCTTGGTTGTCTCGATTATCATCATTCAGTTCAATCTCGTTGAAATTCTCAAAAAATTACGTCTCGTGTGGTTCATGATTTTGTATGTTGTTATGCCCATTGAATAATGACTCATCAAAAATCACATCTCTCGATTTTGTTATATTTCCTGTTAAAGGATCAATAAGTCTATATACTTTGGAGTCTTCACAATAACCCATAAAAAAATATTCTTTGGATTTAGGATCCCACTTGCTTCGTTTGTTCTTGGAAATAAAAGCGTAAGCTACACATCCAAATACTTTCAAGTGATCCAAATTAGGTTTTAAATTTGACCAAGCTTGAAAAGGTGTCATGTTGCTGACAGCGATAGTAGGACTTACATTTTTTAAATAACATGCTGTATTAATAGCTTCGGCCCAATATTTGACGGGCAATTTTGCATCAATTAACATAGACCTTGCTTTTTCAACTAACGAGCGATTAACTCTTTCCGAGACACCATTCTGTTGTGGACAATAATTTATTGTTTTCTGATGTATGCCATTAACAACACAAAATTCTTCGAAAGTCTTGTTAATAAACTCTTTGCCATTGTCAGACCTGATAGAGCGAATTTTCTTGCCAGATTCATTCTGCACTTTTGCTTTGAATAATTTAAATTTTATGAAAGCTTCGTTCTTGTTCTTCAGAAAATAAACGGAAGTTTTCCTCGTTTTGTCATCACTAAAGGTGATAAAATAACGCTTTCCACTTATCGAAGCCTCCTTCATAGGTCCACAGAGATCAATGTGAATTAACTCTAATAGATCCTTGGCTCGGTGTGCCTTGCCTGTTGGAAATGGCTTTCTAACGTGTTTGCCAAATACACAACCTGGGCACACATTATCACTGTGTGTGGTAGAGAAACTCAGACTAGTTGCCATATCTTCTTCTAGGAGACGTTTCATTCCACCCAAGCTTAAATGACTAAGGCGATTGTGCCAAAGTCGAAAATTGTTTTCGGATGCAGAAGTGACATGGATCATCTCATTCTCTTTTACACAAACCAACTTGAACAAACCATTTGATGAGGATACAGCATTAGCAATAATTTCACCAGAATTGCAGTCGACAATTCTACACCTGTTTTCGTTTTCGAACGTCGTTCGTAGACCTTTACGTCCAAGTTCTTTGCAGGAAATCAAATTGTACTTTAGCCCAGGCACATAATTGACATTTGTAACTGACGTTCTCTTGACTTTGCCATCAATTTTAAGATTTATGTGAGTATCCCCCACTGCCGAAATAGATAATTTTTGACCTGAGGCAGTAGTAATAGACGATTTACAATTTGGTTCTCGAATATTGATTAGCCAATCCTTTCTACCTGTCACATGAAGAGCTGCGCCAGAATCTATGTACCACTCACATGAGTCAAAGGTTTCTGCTGCTAAAGTTGAATTCTCCAATATTAGTCCTTTTTCATAACCACTTTTATCTCTCTTTTTATCTGTTCCGTGCCTCTCGTTCTTCTGATGACGACATTTATTAGCAAAATGCCCAAACTTATTACAGTTATAACATTTCACATTAGTTTTATCAGTCTTGTAATTTTTACGAGATTTGAAAATAAAAGCATGTTCACTTGAAGTTTCACATTTGGATGCTTCTGCCAAAAGTCTTTCTTTAACTAAATCAGATGTGAGCTTTGCGCCGCAATTTTCAAGCACCATTATAAGGGGTTTAAAATGATCTGGTAGACTAACAAACATATTCAGCCATGTCTTTGCATTCTTCATATTTAGTGTTCACTAATTGTTCAATAAGAGATGCTACACGTGAAAAACCTTTAGGTTCATAAATGTCATTCAGTCTTCTCCACACTTCTTTTCCAAGCTTCAAGTCTCTGATGTCAGAGTAAATATGGGATTTCACGCCAGAAATAATCGCCGCCATAGCCCTTTTACCCATCTTCTCATCGCCAGCATTTTCTTGTACATGATCCCAAAGATCACAATTGACAAGATGAATTTCCATCGCAAATTTCCAGTCGATGAAATTGCTGCTACCATCTAACTTCTCAAATGAAGGCGAAACATTTGTATTAATGATTGATGCCATTTTAAATTATAAAAATGCGCTACTTCCAGGAAGAATCGTTCAGCAGGAATAACTAAGTTACAGTTCGTATTCTGGGCCCATAACCTGTTGAATATTAGGGAATCTGTATAATTTGTAATCCAGATAATAATAGGAACAACGTTGAATGACTATATTAAAAAGGATGACAGTAAACAAACTTGTTTTAACAAAACATGCTAAGATAAACCTTCTTAAATAGAATAAACTATATACCAGGCGTCACTATATTTAACAATAGCGACTCCCCGAACACAGCCCTAGACGCACATAATAATTTTCTAGATGCTTGTCAAACTGAAAATATTGTGACAAATTGTACCTCACATATAGTTTCTGGAAGGATCGAGAATAAATCTACTATAATTCTAGAACTACATTATGAAATATACAAGCAACAACTATTGTAAACAAGGCAGTAGAATAAATAGCTAATAAACGAATAATAACTGTAAGTACATGACCACCCATCCACGTTACAATATAAACTGTGATGATAACGAAGAAAATCTCTTATTGAAAACTTTAAGAAATAAACAACTGGTTTTAGAAGAGAGCGCCATGTATTAATATTCTGTGGCATTTATGTGATCAGTCCATAGTGGTATGTATATTTATCAAATAAATTTACTGCCTGCGAAGATATCAGAATCTACCGAAAATCTACAGATTTCTTCTCTCCCAAAGATTACCAGGTAATGGGGAAAAACTACTAAAAAAGTAGAAATCTACTAAGTATGGTTACACTGAATCTCTTCCATCTCTATTTATCGAATGGATAGTTTCGGGATTCAAGTTGCGGGACATGTTGAACATGGGCATGTATATGCCCCTAATCAGTAATTGAACTATAGTAATCATTAAGAGAAAGAGCGGCTGTTATGCTGACTATTATGCAAAAATATTTCAAACGAGCTCTATATATGAATTTGAAATATACAAAAATGAGTCAACAATTTCTCTTCCAAAATTTTTTATTTATTTATTAGACAGCCTTTAGTTTTCGATCTGTTATACTAACACCTCGCTGAACTAACCGATACTTTTCTTCCTTTTTTAAAGAGGTTATTTCTTCAGAGACCCCTCTAGCTCTTCACAAATCGAAGGCCAACAACCTCCAATGATGTCTTTCAAAGCATTTTTGGCCACTCAGGATGATAACATTTCGGACAGTGAGGCAATCGAGAAGTACAATGATTACAAGTTGGAATTCCAAAGACAGCAGTTGAACGAGTTCTTTGTTGCGCATAAGGATGATGAATGGTACGTCCATTTTCAATGTATATTAATAGGTACTGTTTTTTATAGGAATAAGGATTGATTTTGTTATAAATTCGCAGGTGTACCTAATGTATAATTGTTTGGTGAATATAATATCTAGAATTTGGTATACAGGGTGATTCATGGTATAATGAACATTCACACAAAAACGGAGCATGCTATCGCTTCGAGATTCTGCTTGTTCCAAGATGCGATTCAGTTTTTTTTAATTGTTTAGTTTAGTGTGTCTTTTATATAAACGTCCAACCGTTTATAGACCCTGAGTCACCCTGTTCTAATGAGGATCTTCAGGAGTTTGATCAATACTGCTGAATCGAATGCCGTAAAATTTACGAAGCATTTCATTAAAAAATCTCATTTTTTAAAAAAAATTGAATATACCTTCAACTTGAATTTCTGACCAGGTTACTATTTCATGACTTGAGGAAAGTTAAAAATACTTGAGGTGACCTTTTGTCGTTGATTAAATTTTATATTTTCATTTCAAATATACAGTGCGGAAAAAATGGACTGTCATAATATTTCGGTTATTGGTAATTTTGTTGGAAAAACTCTGGAACTCGTCGATTTATTATTAGAAGTCTTTACATAAAAGGTAAAAACGGAAGCCTCCTTATGGTATCGCCAATGTCTGCCCGATCTTCCTCTCATAATTTCAAAAGATAGTCGAAAGTCAAACATTTCAGCGGTATACTTTGATGTTTATGATGTATCTAATAAATGTAGTTGGAGGAAATAACCATTACTTCTGTAGTGCATTTCACACTGAGAATGCAATGTGGCGTCTTATGGAACCCAGCAAAATGATATGCAGGGCTGGACCAACCATTAGGACCTGTCTCATTCAAATTTCGCTGCTGGGGTTCAAATTTCATCTCGTTTTTATATTCAATAACTATTATTACTTAGTATTTCTAAATCAATTTCATAATTACCGAAAAAATATTACAGGTACATTTAAAAAGCGGCAAAACTGCATTCTCAGTATGAAACGCATTTCAACAAATTGTGAAATATTCAACCGTTTAGAATGTTTAGAACGTTGAAGCGTTTACTAAATGTGACGTTCTCGTTTGTTATTTTAAATGGATATAACTATTGGCTGATACTTGATAGAAATCCATAATAAATTTCTACTGTTATGCTGTTACACTGTATACACATGACATTTGTTTTGGTTCACTACAGTATCGGTATCACATGGAAAACTATTTTATTGTTCGTTTTATGAAAATAATTTATTTTTGATAAAAAGTTCTTTGTGGCCTAAAATACAAAATGTGGTAATCGGATATCAATTTTATTGTATATTGGATTTTTCACGGGCTGTCTACAGTTTTTTCACGGACGAAGTCGTGGGCCTCCTCTAATATACATTTATTCGAAACTGCGAACGAATGCAATAGGTATATTTCTAGAGGAATTTTACCTATAAAGCAGACAGTCGAATTTTATACCTCCTCCTTTTGGGCATTTTTTCTTATCTGTATATTATAGAGTAAATTCTCGGATAAGCAAATTCTCAGTTAACACAAAAATCTAATTCATATTAGAAAAGAAAGAGTAAGAAAAATATTGAATCTGCAAAGTACTTATTGCGATTTTGGCTATTATGTTGAATGTAATGTAGTTAAAACAGAATTTTATAATGCCAAAAATAGTATAGAAAAAAAATTCTCGAAACAAAAGTAGTTCTATACTGAAACAGTAAAAGCACCAAATATGTTTGAGATAGTAATGCTGAAGAGTCAAAATTCGGGGAATGACTACTCCCATATTATTTACTGTGTTAGTAAAAATACTATGATTCTCACTTACTTTTTATGTTAATTATACTATAATAAATTCACATAGATTAAATGGAATTCGTATATAATAAAGTTAAATGTTTATCTAACTAGTTGTCTTCTTGTACAGGGTGGGCAAATTTCGATGCTTTAGAAAGGTAACTTGATAACTATTAAATAGACAAAAATCAATGACGCAGTCTCGATATCTTTTTTTTTAGATAAACTCAATGGTGAAAATAAAACTTAGCCTTCGTCTTTTGTTTCCGAGTTATAACCTAAAATTAAATCTTGTGATTATTTGATGCATGAGTATATGTAATTTATTTGTGAAAATTTGTTTTGACATTCTTCGGACACTTTTTAGAGTAGAATCTAATGGCCTAGCTTGATTTTAAATTTGATTCTCACATTTCAAGTTATGATATAAAATTACGCTATAAAAGCATCGAAATCTGCCCACCCTGTACATAACCTATATGCCGAACTAGTAAAATTATTTTAGATTGCGACACGTATTTTCTTTTTGGAATATTTGAGAATTCTGTAGGATTTTCCTAGTGAAATTCTTGGAAATGATACGATTATTTTTTTCATAACCTCAACGACAAAATAACGAATGAATGTATTTCTTGCGAATTATTTGTAATACCTATGTATTAACTCAGGTATTGTGATGGAATTATAAGTTCATACCAGCTATATACATAGTTTGATAGTAAAATGAGATTTTTTTTTGAATTGATTTGCTGAAATGCCTGTGTTATGTGGTATTATTGAAGTTGTATACATAGTGTCAGGCTCATATTGCATTGGTCAATCTACAGGTTAAATACTAATTTAGTTTTTATTTGATGACTTGACTTATGCAATCCTTCATTATGACTTTTAAAACCTTTTTCTCTACAGCATTGAGTCGAGAAACTGGCAGAGCTCTTCGTTAACTATATTTATGCTCGTGCAACAAACACACTGAGAAAAACATCACAAGGGATGATTATTATTCGCGTTTTTAAAACTCGTAAAAGTATATAAAAACAAATAAATATGAATAATGAAACACGTGTGTGTGGATATTCTATATCATAACCAACCGAATTTATTAAAGCTATGCGCGCAATGCATATGCTTTTCGCGTACAATTGTTAGGGTTTTTTACAAACAGGTGAGACACGTTCGAGATGGACATTACAATAAGTATTTGAAAACCATTTTTGTGTATGTCTGAGTTTTTTGAGTCGATATAAACATTCCATACTCTTGGTAATCGAAGAATGATTATGTCGGCTCTAAAAGTGTGTGTCTGATATATTCACATCCGTCAAATCTTCAAATCAAAATATGCAATTTGAAATTATACCAGGACCAACTCGATATTGGTATCATAATATTGATGTCAATTTATTTGTTTATTCAATAACATTTCCATTTCTGCCGTCTATTATTTTTCATGGAATTCGCACTTTCCACCACTAGTCTTATTTAACAAACGGGTTTATTTGTTCGAAATATGTTTTTTTGGGTTCGTGTATCTTTGAATTCTTAGCCCAACCAGAACTCTTTTGCTTTAACTAGTTCAGTTTCAAATGAACGTGAAATCAAATAGATTCCATTTTTCATAACCCGGGATGGTCCTACCTACCCTATTTCGACTCACTGTATTGTATGGAAGGTCCTTATGAATGGAATTTTTTCATTCATTTGAGAAATTCTACTAATTTCTCTGTTTTTTTTACACTTTAGGTTTCGTCTGAAATATCACCCCGAAGATTCAGTTAAGAGGAAAGCCGAGCAAATGGCATCTCTTAAGGTACAACTTTCTTTTTGTTGAACGTATTGACAGTAACACTTATGGTTCTTTGTATTTAGAAAAGGGTAGACGTATTTCTTGATTTGTTGAAAGCTGGTAAAGTAGATGCTGTGACAGTGGATGGTGCCAAAACAAATGACCTTCTTAAACTTTTGGACACTGTGGTAATCAAACTGGAGGGCGGTACTGATGAAGATCTGGCACAGTTAGAACAAGAGTATGAAGGTAGGATTGTTGTGTACAGCTTATTTCATATTTTGTTGATGCCCTGTTTGATTTTTGAACAGAGATGGAGCAGAAATATAGAGAACAAAAAGCAAAAGAGGCAGAAGCAGATAAGGTTAGAGAAGCAAAGGAAGCTGAAGCATTAGCTAAAAAGGAGGATGGGGAAATTGAATCAGAAAAAACTAAGTCAACAGAGGAGGTACAAAATAATGGTGATTTGGATGACAAAAAAGAAGATGGGGAACAAGATAAAACTGATGGAGAGATTGACGATAAATCTGTTGATAATGAAGAAGAAAAGAAAGATGACGAGAAGCCTGTTAATGAGGAAGAACAAAATGAAAAGGCAGATGAAGCAACTGATGAAACAAATGATAAAGAGGAAAATGCCGAAAAGGAGGATGAAAAGGAGAAAGATGAGAAGATGGAAGTGGAGGCTGAGGAAAAAGCAGTTGACGAACAAGAGGGTGAAAAAACTAAACCATCGAAAGGTACTGCGAGAAATAATATTTTATTTTGTGATGTTTTCTAATAAAATTCTAATTATTTCAGATAGGAAACGAAAACGTTCATATTCTGGTAGTAGTAGTTCTTCTAGTAGTAGTAGTGACAGTGAAGAAGATAATGAGAAAAAGGTCGAAGAAAAAGAAGTTATAGTAGAGAAAGATGATGCAGAAAAGGAGAAGGCAGAAGAAGAAAAGAAAAAGGAAGAAGATGATGTGCAATCTATCGAAGATGATACTGTGAAAGCCAAACCCAAATCGCTTCATAAAACAACTTCAATATTTTTGAGAAATTTAGCTCCTACTATAACTAAACAAGAAGTGGAGTCGATGTGTTCAAGGTTTGAGCTATTTAAATCATTATATACACTTATTTTTATATTTTTTTATCCCTCATCAGATATGAAGGATTCCTTCGAGTTGCACTAGCTGATCCTCAACCTGAAAGAAGATGGTTACGTCGTGGTTGGGTTACGTTCAAAAGAGAGGCCAATATCAAAGAGATCTGTTGGAATTTGAATAATATCCGATTGAGGGAATGCGAGCTTGGCGCTATAGTAAATAGGGATTTGAGCAGGCGTATTAGACCAGTTAATGGAATTACAGCTCATAAGGCAGTCGTCAGATCTGACATAAGAATTTCTGCCAAGGTGACATTGCATTTGGACAACAAAGTCGGCTTGTGGCTTGAAGAGGAAGAGACAAAAGCAAAACCTTCTCAGGCAAGATATTTTTCATTACATTGTGTCTGATAAATTTCTATAACACACTATCTGATTTAAGTATTGCGACATAAAACAGTATAAAAAACATTGGTCGTGTCCACAGCAGTAATCGCTTAGTAATCAGTAATCATACTCTTGTGGACACTTCTGATGCATCACTTGGCTTATTTGTCAAAAGAATTGAAATAATTTTATTCGACAATAACACATATTAGAGAAATTAAAAATTGAAGAAACAGTATTTTCTGTTCAATATATTTATAATGAAAAAGTTTATGTGGTAAACCAAATGATAGATGTGTCCATAATAGGATTGAGTAATAGCAGTAGCAGAATCAAAAGAAGCTTATGTTGCTCTATTGTTTCCTGATAGCTGTCATATTAAAGACGTCAACTTTATTTGTCAAGTTGCTTTTACTCTTTGTTCTTGTTTGTTACAGTACTGTCACTTTGTATTACAATATGTACGACAAAAGCATTTCAAAACACCATAAACAATAACTGAAAATATAAATAAGAATACCATTGCAAAATATCAAGGAGCATATCTGTATATTTCTTTAATACACGAGTTAATGTGTTTATCCAAATCCGTTATTTTTATTCTCCAGATCTTGTTTTCGGGATAATTGTTCGGCCTGTAACCGTACTTCTTATTTTTGACCCAGTGACTTCGGAAATAATATCAAAATTCAAATAATTCAAAACTTTTAAACAACAGTCATTTGTTTACCACCATCATCAAACGTTTTCGGAACTCCCGACCTTGAGTCTCTTGATTCAGAAAATCAGTTTTCTCCTTTTTAGAGAGACATTCTCTAAATATGCATTTTAAAAAATAAATGCAGACATGACAACGGCCAACTGCAAAAATTGCTCACCAGGCTTAAGTCGAATCAATAATTTCAGAATGAAATAAGTCCGTCATTCTTAAACTAATAGAAATTGTAACAGTTTTTAATACTCTACCCATATGGTATTTTATTGACATTATTACAATTCTTCAGACATTCGGACTGGTGTCTAATAATCCGGTGCTGCACAACATAACTGATTACCTGATTGAAGAGGCAAGTGCTGAAGAGGAGGAATTGCTTGGTCTTGAACCTACTTCTGAAGCTCAAGATGCTGTTAGTACTATTGAGAGAGATGAAAATTTGATCCATGTCTTGGACAAGATCTTATTATATTTGAGAATTGTACATTCTGTAGATTATTATAATCATTGCGAATATCCAAATGAGGACGAGATGCCAAATAGATGTGGAATATTACATGCCAGAGGTCCACCACCTACAACAAAGGTTGGTATTTTTCTATACTATTGACTAGCACAGTAAATAGAAACTATTGCGTTGAATGGTTTTTATTGTTAACTATTATTGACATCTAAGAATGGAAAAGCCAAAAAAATAATTAGTATCGAACTTTTTTATGAATACGGCCGATAGCTTTTTCAAAAGTACCAAAAAACAAACATGAAATATGTAAGTAACAATACGAGTATATTGATTTTAGTTATACAAGGTATTTTTTTGAAAAGATATACTCTTACTTAACATATTTGTTGCATAATATAAACAAATCAGATTTTTGAATTGTATACAGTACTTTTGATAGTTAATTAAGAATAAAAATTTTTAGACGGATATGACGCAGTTCATTGGTGCACCAGTTGAAACGAAGATGGCAGCATTTTTACCAGAAAAACCGAAAGAAGAAGGAAAGGACAAAAATGAAGCTAGATTAGTTAGCTTAGCATTGAAGGACGTCCAAACGGAAATTGATAAATTCGTTCAGGCCAATACACGGGAACTTGCTAAAGATAAGTGGTTGTGTCCATTGTCTGGAAAAAAATTTAAGGGTTCGTTTCTTTCAATATATCCTTGATGGAATTATAAATTTTTTAATACTATGATTTTTCACTTCAGGTCCCGATTTTGTTAGAAAACATATTTTCAACAAACATGCAGAGAAAATTGAAGAAGTCAAGAAGGAAGTTGAATTTTTTAATAATTATTTGCGAGATCCAAAGAGACCAATGTTAGCTGAGGCTCCGCATCCGAAAAGAGAGGACCCACCGGCCTTTAACAATCCGTAAGTTGCTATTTAATAGCATTTATCAGTGCTGAAATTTCAATATCTTTGGAATGTATCACAGATATGGTGGATATGGCGGACCAGGAGGATATGGCAGACCACCACCATACTTTAATCAAGGATTCGGTCAGAGATCCAGGGGTTACCAGCCTAGGTCAAGGTGAGTGTGATTAGGCCAGGCTGCAGAGTGGTTGGAAGGAAGTTAATTGATTTTTAAAAATTCCAGACAAATAAAACTTGGTCATGATAACATTCTAAAGTGGTTACTAAGTTTGCAACCCTCATTCCTTTGAGCTTTCGCCAAATATATTCATTTCATTGTCTCCTAGGAATTTTTTTTTGTAGCTATTGAATAATTTTAGGGTTAAGTGATTTTAATGTTTAGGGTATCTATAAAAGCTGCATAAATCAATATTTTTTGTTTTATTATTATTATGTATTATATATTTAATTTTCTACCGCTACCGTTCATGCTTGCGATAGCTGCTGCGCTATAGCAAGAAACCTGTTTTGAGCAGGACTAGCCAAAACGGCTTGAATAATTTTGATAAGTATTCTCCCAGAAGTTATCGGCCACCCTCTTAAGGCAAATTTCTGAGAAAAGTAAGAAACAATTTATACCAAAATGAAATTTTGGCTTAAGAGTTCGCCATAAAAAATAAATGTAACCACTGTTCTGTTCCTGACGACTTTCATATTTAATGGAGTTTTCTTAAGAATGCAAGGAAAGCCGTGTGACACCAGATATAATCATACGAGCACTTCTTGTATAATATATAAATTTTATCTCGGCATATTACTATTCTTTGTACGGAGTGCCCCATTTTCCACACTCTTGTCTCCTTAACAATTGGTAATATTGAAAATATTATAGGTATCATGTGTTCTATAAGGGGGGGGACTGAAAGAAAGGAAAAACCAAACTTCGCTCGGGAAATATGGGGGAAATTAGAAAGCTGTATATTTTGGGTATCTGTCAAATGGGAGGGGCTTTAATAAACATTGTGGATGTGGATTTATATACTATGTTCAAAAGTAGGTTATCTACTATACATATGGTGCATTCACGAAGTTTGGAAACGCTTCAATATCTTCTAAAATTTTAACATATGGAGAAAAAGCTCTAACACGTCCATTTTTTATTTTGTTTTTCTACGTTTTTATGCAAACCCTCTGCATCTTCCAAGCTATGGCGTCATGGTTATTTTTTTAAATGGAAAAGCCATAATATTAGATAAATGGGAAGCTGACCATTTTCTGAATTCCAAAATATCAAATTCATGTAATAACAATAATAACAGGTTGCTTGAAAATTAATATTTTCATTAAAATTAATTTATTCACTCAATGAAAACATCTATACATATATAATAAAATTGTAACAGGCTGCAGTCTGTACATTGCAGATATTTAAGAAAAACTAGTCTTTATTACAGCAACAGAAGTCAAAACAACAGTTTCTAGAATTTTTGTCTGTCTGTCTGTATGTTTGTGGGCGCATCACTCAAAAACGACCTCATGGAATTGAATGAAGTCTTCCATGCGCACGAAGTCGCGGATAAAAGCTAGTCTTAAAATAAAAAAAATATCTGTCCAAAAACCTAGAAACAATAAGTAAACACTAAAATGCAAATTCATAACACAATGTAACACAAAAGTTCAAATTATGCCCCTAGAGAACTTGAAGAATTCCTTCTGTTAACATTTTTGCTGTAATTTTTTGCATTTCTGCTTGAATTCTTTCCTCGAACTTTACTTTTTAAGTAGTCTCAAAGAAAAAAGTCAAAAGAGGTTAGGTCTGGGGATCTAGGAGGCCATTCAATAGATCTCTCTTTCAATCCAACAATTGGAAAAAAAAATCATTAATAAAATCTGACCAAACTCATGAATACTTAGATATAATATGTGATAAAAGTAGAATAAAATATATTAGCAACATTTCTAAATAGTTTGCAGCAGTGACATTACCCTCAATAAATTACAAAATCGTATAATATGCTCCCAAACCATGAGAAACACCCCAGGAATTTTTGAAAATGTACGTCAGTCTACGGAGGAGAGTAGATGTTTGCCTACGTGTGAGTGGTTACTTCCAACAACTACTGTAAATAATTTGTGTTCTAATCTTGTTTGTCGTCTCTTTGTCATTTCGCTTTAAAATAAAATTTAAAAAATCAGGCGTACCAAACATTCTATATAATGCCTTAGTTTTTATCCTAAAAAGAAGTGTTTCGACGCATGGTGGGTGCCTACCAAATTCCAACAAATTATCAAAAGCAGTCCCAATGAACTGAAGTTTTAAAAAAATACCCGAAAACAGTGCGTCGTACGTTGTAACTGAAGATGATTTTCACCAGCTTCTGATAAAATATTTATTTGGGTATATGCAGCAAAGGCCGGTCTGCCAGTTTATGTTTATCCTTGGCATGCCTTATTCCAGGATGATTATGGAATTAGATTTACAAAGTCTGGAACACATTTTATAATCATCGACTCCAACCGCATATTGATGACAGCGATAATCGGAGGTCATAGATCCCATCAGACAGAAATTTAATGCTGGAACCTTTTGGAATCAATAGCAACTGGAAATTGTTTTCTGCACAAATGCGATGATTTTGTTTGTTTTCATATTCATTCAGAAATAGGCCTCGTCTTCAAATACTATTTTCCGTCCGAAATCGTTTTCCATAGTCCATTTCCAACTATTCTAGGACCCCGATAGTGAATGCTCGATGTTGCCTATGGTCGTTGACATTTTCTGGGTCAGTTTTTGCGGTATCAGATCCAAGTTCCGAGCGAAAATTCACCCAGTTGTGTTTTGCAAATGGGCAAGTTCTTGGGTTCGGCAAGGAACCAGGGACTCGAATTTTCTTACTACAAGACCATCGCCTAAAAATCTCGTAACGTAGCAGGAACTGAGCACTGATTTTGGTAATAAAATACTCTAATTTGTATGGGCTGTTGTTTCAACTTTCCCATCTAATTTACCCAACAATCATTACTGTCAAAAGTTCTAGCGCTTTTATTGGTAAACCATAATTGAGCTATATCATAAAAATGTGGAGGTCGCAAACTTGGTGTGTTTTTGAGTATTTCCATTTGTATATTATTGCCAAGTTCTATATCTAACGTATATTTCCAGGTAAAACTACCTATTACCAGAACTAGATCGTGGATGAGGGATCTGTTATTAATACATATTTGTTTTTTGTTTGCAGAGGTGGCCCGACTGACTTCAGACCTGTTATCCATTACAGAGACCTTGATGCACCAAGAGAGCCAGAAGAATTTATCTAACTTAAGGATTATTATTATCACAATACATACTAGGTACTTATTGATTGGTGAAAGTTTTTAAACAATGTGCAAAAAAAATATCTTTTTTAGTGTTTAGTGCTTAATTTGTAAGAACTTAATTCTAATAAAGTTTCTGTCTATTGATTTGAATATGTTATTTACTGGAATGATCTGTATTGAAAAAGTTTCAAAACAAGCATAATATAAGCTGTTTTCTGAGGATTGAATCTTTATTGATTTGATTACATGTTAATACAAATAGACATTTCAGAATTTCGTTTAGTGATTCAATCTTGACTTTTTGTATTCTAGAAATCCTTTTATTCCATCAAGTGGTTTTCAAATTGCTTGATAAGCTCAAAGCGATTTGTAACACTTATTATATTAAAGATTTTATTTCGGTTATGACATTACTTATAACGCAATCACGTAGTAAATCATTACAAAAGAGTCATGGTCTATCGCAAGAAGACTGGAAACATAATGAAATTCGTGTAAAATTTCATACGCATATCTTTTGTAAATGCGTCTGCACACCATGCCAAGCACAAGCGGCTCTCGCTTAAAAAAGGCTGGTCATGATTACGAAGTTAAATAAAGAGAACAAATATTTAAGGTAATTGTCAAGATGTTTATCATACACGAGGACACGCTCCTGATATGCAACTTCTGTAATTTCATGTAGCTACGTAGAGAAGCATAGGTAGTTTATTCTCCTGTTTCCAGTCTTCTTGGTCTATGGAAATACTCTTCACTTTTTTAATTAAAAACGCTTAGAGAAAAAATATATATAAAGTAAAATAAATTATCTTCTGAATTGCTTTTTGAATTTTTCATAGTGATAATCGTCTGTGGCCTTTTCATCTTTCTTCTTTGGCTTTTCAGATTCCAACTCTGCCTTAGATTTTTTCTTTGGGATGTCCGAGGGATCAATATTGACTTTAAAGAAGAATAAAAATAATGTACTAATTTTCGATATAAATAACACAGTTTATACTTACATCTGTTGTGTTGAACAAAATTTACGGCCATATTTGTTGGAACGAACTGAGAAGGTCCATCCTTTTTATTCTGCTTTTCCCACAATAACCTTAGTTTAGCTTCTTCGGTTGCTTCAATATTTTTTATTTTAGCTTCGATACCCAAATCTACTTCTGGTATTCCACTGAGCATTTGATTTGACAACATTTCTTCAGATCTTTTGGTAGATGATTCTCTGAAAATAAATGTTAAATTTCTAAATGCAATGAGCTAAAAATAGCGTTGATAAATATTCTTTAAAATGAGAAGAAAATCGTTGATAATATTTCTTAAAAATAATTTTGAACTAAATCAAGTATTAAGTAAATCTTTAAATGATTTTTAGATAATAACTGTAAATTTTTTGAAATTAATCTAAGAGAAATAGATATTATATTTTTTTACTAATACTCTACTACTCTACTTACATAATACTCTAATCAGCCTTGGTCGATAATTTGATAATACAAATTACAAAATTATTACCTTAAATGGTTTGGGACTGACTGCAGAGCAGCTTCTTCAGGACTCAAATATGAATTTGTAGTGGTGTTTTTGGAATCCTCATCATCTATACTTGTTTCTTTCCCTTTTCGTTTAGACAATTCTTCTTCGATAAACTTCATCATTTCTTCATCTTCATCCCTTTTATTTGTTTCAACAGAAAATTGTGTTCCAATACCAGTATCATAGGCATCATCCACTTGTTTTACCTTACCATTCTTGAGTGCTTTCATATTGACCATACCACCAACTTTGATATTGAATGGATCTTTCTAGAATATTCATATCCTCACTTATTTAAGTTCAGAAACATAATTATCAGACACTGTATAAATAACATTGATTATTTATATATTTTGTACTTATATATTTCATAGTAACTTACTGAAACGATTTCAACTTCTGGGGCGACTTTGGTTCCTAGAGCTAGGCCCACTATACTTATTCCGTTTGGTCTTTCCCTTAGACGTTGAAGCTCTTTCATCTCGTTTAATTTTGAACTGACCTGAGATATATCCTCTTCATCTTCGCTGTCTTCTTTTTTTATTCTTTGGCGCAACGTTTTTGGTTTCTTTTTTTTAAATGAGATTTTAAATTTTGTATCATCACTTATTTTCTCATCGGCGGACATTATTCACCAACTGCTATTATTTACTTACCCCTATAGAAATAATAATAATATTTAATATATATTAATAATACCAGAGACAAAGAAATAATACTGAGGTTATCTTCGATAACTTCAGACATGGAACAAGTTTGATTGAGTGACAGTGGACATTGTCATATCTCAACCAAGAACAAAAGAAATATTATTTTTTGTCCATAATTTCAACTAATAAAAACCATGTAGGTAAGAGGTAATACACACGTACAGTTAATTAATACGATACTCTGCTGTATTGGTCGTGTCCACAGCAGTGTCTGATTACCAATCGATTAGTAATCAGTAATCAAAAAGTTGACGTCTTCAATGTGACAGCTATCAGAAAACCATAGGAACATAAGCTATATTTTGTTTCAGATATTTCTCAATTCTATTATGGACCTCTATCGTTCCGTTTACCACATAATCTTTTTCATTATAAACATTTTGAATAGAAAATACGTTTTCTTCTTCCATTTTCAATTCCTCTAATATGTGTAATTGTAGAATTAAATTATTCCAAATCATTTGACAAGTGTCAGTTTGACAAATGATGCATCAGTAATCAGTCGTGTCCACAAGATGACAAGATACCGATTTTTGATTACTGATTACTAATCGATTAGTAATCAGGCACTGCTGTGGACACGACAATTAACTCTATGAATACACAGTGTGTTCGTAATACAAACAAACCAGTATCAGTATGCTGAACAGTCTCGATGGTCGTGTCCCGTGTCCACACCTGAAACTTGCTAGCTAGGGCTAGCTTTGTAGGTATGTTTTCTCTGGGCTAGCTATTCAGTCGGAAGAAAATTTTGTTGGAATGACTGAGAGGTAGACTAAATATTTCAGTTTGCTGGCTCACTGAATCCTTAGAGCATGGAATTACCAAGGAGGCATCGCATTTGAAGAGCAAGTGAAGCCAAATGAGACCTAAATTAATGGCCGCCAACTAAGAGTATTCTTTTTTCGACAGCGACTCTTGTATCCAAGAGCCTCACATTTCACGATTGTTTTAAGATGAAAATATCGTCGTTTTCATTAATAACTATCACGAAAAATGAAAATCAAAATAAGCTGTAAACATCAAAACTAATGGCGGCCGACGAAAAATTGGCTTCACTTACGTTCCACGACGGCTTTACAGAGCAGTTTCTCCTATCATGTACGCACGACTTTTCCCTACTCTCATGATTTAAAAACAATGGTATGACGAGGCGCATCCACGAGCATCTAGCTCCTCCCACTTCTTAACCACTGATGTCACGACCATTGAAAATAGTAATTTGAGCCAAATCTAAGATAGGGAGACCCGAAGGAGCCCAATACACGAGCACCACTAGAACATATTCAACCTTTTCTTGTCCACGCAGTGGTGACGTCAGTGCTTGAAAATGCGCGAACGTTAGTAAATTGGGTTCAAAACGTAGCACACCGTTGTATGTGTGTCGTTTTTTTCTGATTGTGCAGTAGAGTCGGAATGCTATAAGAAAAACTAAAGTCTTCGAAAAGAAACAAGGAAATATTCCTGTATAACCCGGCCTCATTAAATCAAAGATACATATTTTTTAGATATGCTGTCAAGATCGGACATAAACGTCCATACATCATTTTATTGATTCTATACAGTTCTATAAAACGTGCGCTAAGTAAATCAGCCAATTAAACTGATTTCTTATTCGCATTTGTAATAATGCATTGGTATTTATGTATGCATTTTATTTTACTTTTTATTTTACATGAATAAACTATATTATTATTATTTTTGATCGCCTTCTTCGAAATGTTATATTTTCGCAACGTATATCTTCATGTCATAACATTTCATAGAAAACTGTTAATATCACAGAATACTGATAAATGGTTAATATGTTAAGTAACAATTAGGATTTTTTCGCGAGTTCCCGGTGATCTGCTGTCGGTAATAGAGCGGTTATACCCCCACCTTAAAATAAACTTGAAGGTTATTCTCGGTTATGTTAATCGCGAAAATGGCCCGGTTATCAAATTATCAATGACGTTTAGTTTTTTGACAGATATTTTGTTTTGTAGTTTTGCTTACGTGTGGTTTTGATTGATAAGATTTAAGTTAAGGGAATAGTATTATTTATCTATTACATATTAAAGTTCTTAAGTATAATAATTATTTCTTTATTCAATTTTAAACGTTTTGGTCAGAATGTTTGTGATATTTCCAGCCATACATCCATTTTTGGATTATTTTTTTTAATTCGCCCATAACGGAGATACTAGCGAATCAAGTGTAATAAAACCGAATACCAACCACTCAGACTAAATTACCAGATATAAAAAGGATTATTCATTCAACTCTTCAGGACAAATGTTATTTAATTCAATTTCAGTTAATTCTTCTTTCATTATGATGCAAAGAAATAAATTAAATATGATTAACTTTAACCCAAAACTCAAATCAAATACAAAAAGATATGCAGCCAAATTTTATTTTTTGACAGTTTGGCACTTTTGACATTTATAACCGCCAGTTACCATGCTCAATAGTACGGGAACCAAATCAGTTCCCGTTTTATAAAATAAGTGACGTCAGAAAATATTCCCCTATCACCGTTTATATGGTGAAAACATACCGGGATGTACAATTCGGTTCCCGCTAGTTCACCGGGAACTCGCGAAAAAATCCTAAATATCAATATACGAAACTGAAAAAAGAGAAATATGTCAAATATGCGTGAAAAAACTAAATATAGTTCTCATTTGTAGTTGTTAATACGAATAATTCTATGGTTATTACCTTCAAAAGACTCGTAGCCAATCGGTACTACGTATTATGACTCGGGAGAGATAATCAATTTTATCTCGGTACCGGGTTGGCTACCGACCTATTCGGGATGTACCGTCCCGGGTAATGAGAATCTTCATGCTGGTAGCATGTTTAGTATTTAACGATATCAATATATGAAACAAAAAACAAAAATTAGGGCTTAGAAATATGTCACATAAGCGCGAAAAAATTAAATATAGATTTGTATTTGTCATTAAGTTCCAAAGATTCGTAGCAAATCGGTACTACGACTCGTGAAATGTTCAAAATCACTTCATCTCGGTACCGAGTTGGCTACCGAACGGTATATACCTAGTCGGGACATAACGTCCCGATCAGAGAAAACTGGTCCCAATGAAGTCCCGAGTAATGAGAATCCCCATGATGATCACAGATGGAGGAGGTTAGCAGCATCTCCTGTCGTGTACGCACGACTTTTCCCTACTCTAAGGTTTGTTGTTCACCGCTATTTGGTCTGTGGCGGCTTGTGACATTTATTGCGGAGGGGGCCATTTCTAAAAAATTACTAAAAGAATACAACATGCACTTTTCAACACGACCCCTGAAGGTAGTGCTATGGCACCTTACGTTTTTTTTGTGGTGGAACGTTTATAATTAGTGAGAGAACCAACGTCTTAGATTTGATACGCACCTACGTCAAAAATATGAATTGTAGAGGAGGCAATCGGAGGCATTGTTTCCTCTGAGGAGCCGCCACTGCTTTGAGTAATTCCTCCTGATAATAGATGGCGAACACTTCGTTCACGATCGCCAATACCCCACAGAACAGTATACGTCTCTGTTCTCTGCCAATGCTACTGCCACAGACCATAGATAAGCCACAGACAATCTGTTGGAATAGATTGTCTGTGCTACTGCTAAAGAAGATAGATACTACAGTATTTATCTTCTTTGCTACTGCACTTCTTTGCTATGATCAAATGAGATTCGACCGCGACCTTTTAAATAGAGGTCGCTACTCAGCAAGGCGAAAACATGAACAGTAAATATATTATCGATACATTACAATCATTTTAGATTTTAGTTTATGAAAATATTAGGAATAATTTATTTTTTTCTGCTTTTATCATTACAGTTTAATATAGAGCACAACTAACTTTGCAATATCTAATTGAAAGGATGAAGGATATAATAAAATAGCGGTCTGATATTCAGACGGCAGTTTATTTGTACTGAAAAATTTTGATTATTTTATTGCTTTTTGTTTACTAGCCTGCTGAGATTTCTTCACTGTGATTTTTTGAAACTTATTTAATATTGTTGAAGATTTGCATTTTGTGAAAAGTGAAATATGTATTATAGGTAGGTAATCACGTTGTTACGAACAAGAATCATTTGGTCATAATATGAATGATTATGCAGAATCTTACGAACATTGACGAAATTAATATAATCTGAAATTTATTGTATTATTTATTTATCATTTGTTATTAATCACTAAGAAACAAATGCTTTTTCCATCAATAGAAGATTTGTTAGAGAACTTAATACCTTTTTTGTATCAGCATCTAAAGTTCGTCTCTACAAACCAAACGATTATCATATTTTCACTTTACTGCATCTACTCCAAATAGTAGTAGCAGGAAAGAAATTACTTTGATCGCACAAAATTGTCTATGTCCAAGGTTCAACAAATAGCCACTTTTCAGAGCACTGTCTGTCTATTTGCCAATTCGCCTTTCTTTCAATATTATGTCGTGAACGGATGGGTAATGGAAGGTCGTATATTGTAGGAGCGGACACAGATATGTTTCTAATTTCTACTGCTACTCTAAGTAGCTTATTACCTAAGGAAAGTAGGTACTGTAATCGCGTAAAATTTTCGGTGTTCATTTATCGGCTTTGTGAAGCTAGACCCCAAATGCGAAGTTCGCGCTCAAACTTTGGGATATGTTTGCCCATCGTTTGATCACAACTCACTAATTTGTTTGGTGAGCTGTGATTTGACCATGTTTGCCCATAGATTAGTTTTTTTTGCCCACCTCTAGTTATGGAAATAACTTTGGCACCATGAATGTCATGTGTCACTTCCTTTTTCAGAAAATAAAAATATGCCCTCATTTGCCCATGTTCGCCTATTCCTTAGAATTCTTATTTTTTTGAAAAAAATATAATTTAATAATAGACAGTTTACTGCTCCCAAATGCAAAATTCACGCTCTACTTTTGTTATATGATTGCCCATCGTTTGTCCTTGTTTGCCCATAGATTAGTTTTGATGTACCACCTATAGTTATGAAAATGACAATATGTCCTCGTTTGCTCATCGTTTGACCATTCAGAGGTCTCTGAGTCGTGTCACATATCACATGGAAGGGCTTGTTATGAGTAATTCAGATAAATCTTTTCATTATCCTTAGATATACGAAAATTGGCAGATCCCCCTTATCATAAAAACTGGTATAACTACTTAAAGTTTACTGGAAAATTCTTAGACGGGAACCATTTTCACGCGAGTCCGACTCGCTTTTGACCTATTGTCATGATGCCCCCTATCGTCTGTGCGCTAAAATTTTTATACAAAAAAAATGATTTTCTTTTGTTTTAAATTGCACATTTATTGTTTATTGAAAGTTGGTGGATGGAATGATTCTAGAATGTTTTAATCAAATATCAATTTCAATTATTGAGATAAAAAATTATAGCCAATAATAAAAAAATATATGTAATTGGAACATGATGACAAAATTCTATATTAAAAACCTATGGACATAAAAAAACATTTATCACTTTTGTCAAGTCATGAGAATTTTAATGCTGGCCATATTTCCATTTATTGTCTTAGTTATAGGACAGAATCTTAGTGATCCTGCATCGGCTGATATTGATTCAGACAAATCAGGTAAAAAATATTTTTCTGTATTCATATATGATCTATTTAAATGAGCAATGCTTGCCATCCTTTACAGAGTTAGTGACTTTCTTATTGATCGATGAACCCAAACGGAGGAGGTATACATGTTCCCATATTCATATAAACTCGAATACGGAATCTAAAAATCACCCCCGAAGTGACTGGTGGGGGCATTTTTTCTCGAAAATCGAAAATCTGAGATGGCAGATTTAAAAATATGGCAATATCCGGAAACGTTTAAATTGAACATTTTTCAGAAGAGTTACGGTTATCGAGTTACAACAATGTTAGAATCTCAAATATGTGTAATTTCGCTATGTGTAGAGGGCTATTTCTTTCGAAAATTATAAATTTGAGGCAGCCAAATTGAAGACCAGATTATTTGTAGCAACATTTGTATTGAACATTTTTCCATAGAGTTACGGTTTTCGACTTGCAGCAGTGGTAAAGTCTAAAAATTTCCGTGGCGATGGTTTTAGATTTCTGTATAATAACAAGTACAAGCAAAGAATATATATGGGTAATGGTATAATTATAGATTTTCTTGACTAATATTACAATCAAAACTGCGAAATAAATATTTTTTATAAAAAATTGGACCGACTTTATTAGTTGATGCACTGAAAAATACAGAATAATATTAATTCTATTGGTGCTGGTAATTGTGAAGTAGGTGCTAAGAGTCTTCTAATTAACTACAATAATTACACATCTTCAAAGTTACCAGTACCAATAGAATTTTTATTATTTTGTATTCCGCAGTGCACCAATTTTTTGTAAAAAATATTTATAAATATTTCAAGAACATTGATAACATGTTTGAAGTGATCAAAGAGCGATGGCAAATGTTCTAATTAAAATTACTAAAATCAATTGCCACTATTGTCAGGTTTGTAGCTTTTTCTGATATTTGAAATAGCCGTATAAGATGATAGTAAGCCATGCAAGAGCAGTTCTAAGAAGAAAAATTAAATAAACAAAATTTCAGTCTCAGGTGGAAATCGAACCTATGGCCAAAATTAAAGCTCCTATTTTGTCGGCGCCTATATGTGGAGGTGTCACGGACATTCTTTCTTATGCTGTGTACCGGACACCAAACACTTCTGGGTATATGACATAGGGCATGGCCTCACGAATGCACCACTGGAGTGGTGTTAGGTAATAGTGGGGCAAGGACAACAACGTCTGCACTGCTACAGCGGATTCTCGTTTTTGGCAATAACGCTACAACGCTGGTTGGCTAGTTCTCGACCTCGAGAGAGGTAACAGCAGCACGGTACACACCTAGAGACAAAGATATGTTTGGTCTGCACCTTAGGCTTCGGTATGGGAGTGCCGAAGGAAGCTCAATGAGCTAGGCAAGAACAACAGGGTCTACTTAGTCTGGTTTCCCGGCCACTCGGGAATCAAAGGCAACGAGGAGGCCAACACACTTGCCAGGAAAGGAGCACAAACTCTATTTACTGGCCCAGGACCCTTCTGTGGCACAGATAAAAGCACCTACAAGAAGGAGTTTCTGGAGAAGGAAAAAACCGTAAGAGAAACACTCTTGCGGGATACCCCTGGATTGGATCATTCCAAAAAGTTTCTAAAAAATTTTGATACTGCAAGATCCAAAAGGTATTTGGATCTCAGCAAGAACAAGCTACACCTACTCACTGGATTTCTTACAGGACACTATCGCCTGAAGAAACATCTAATGAGATTAGGTCTAGCAGAGGATGACGAGTGCAGATTCTGCGGGGAAGAGGAGGAAACTCCGGATCACCTGGTGACGGAATGCCTCGCCATGGCTAGCCAACGCAAACAGTGCCTTGGACTAGCAACCTGCAGTAGTGAGGAAGTATCCTCCTTGAAGCCAACCCAGATACTGGAGTTCATTAGAACTCTGGAACTGGAAGGCGAGTTGTAGACCGCGTATAGGGAGTGCAACTCAGGTAGGGGGTACACTAGACCTTATGGTCGCAGTGCAATGTAACCCCTCTTAAATCTAAATCTAAATCTAGGCTTCGGGTCGATTCCATAAAGCTATTCTGACACATCATAATATATGTGACGTTTAGATTTGACTAGAATGCATGTTATCTTATCTTGATTTGAACCGTTTAATAAGAGGAGAACCTGTGGCTAGACCCATCATAGAGAGGAAAAGCGTTTATTAGAAAGACAATAAAAAAGTGATGGCCCGCAGTCTATAAACTTATACGGTTATGGTATTTGATTACTAGCATTAACTCAGTTAGCTGTTGATCGAAAAACAATCACAATACAAGTTGTAAATGTTTTATTCATTTTTTCCGAATATTTTGAAAAATAAACCAACCATAGTAATCATCCCAATATTATCAGGCCAATTAGTCACTTTGACAACGCTTCTGGGTTTCAGGCAATTTCTAGTAGGTATATCAATTCGTCTTTGACGTAAATATGACTGGGTTACTTTTAAAAACTATATAATATATATTGTAACCTTTTTCATATTTGGTGATTGTGGCTATTACTGATTTCAATATTTAGTTGTAGGAATGGATAAGAGCGAAAATGAATTAGTGGTGGAAACAAGAAGAGCCCAAAAATCTGTAATCAGCTTGCCTGAGTGTAATCAGGAGATATGTGAAATGGAATGCAAGAAGAAGAATCTAATTACCGGTACTTGTCATAGGAAATACTGCTTTTGTTTGATGAAGTTCTAAATGTGAGAGATTACGTATTAATAAAACTGTGATGAGGCTTAGTTAAGTATCATATTTATTCATTTCTACCTTGTGCCTAAATAAAAAATATTTTCTATTATTTCGCTTCAAGCGTATGAAGAATTTTTGATAAATAGTATTTCTTTCTGATTTATGATATATACTTAATGTCTCCCAAAAACTGACAGGCTGAAAATAATTACCAATACTTATTAGAGTGTGATAACTTTTACACACACATTTATTTTAATCCGTTAAATACAGTAACTAGAGGTTAATATAAATAGAATAACGAAGATTATAGAAATGATGAGTATAATTTGTTAGTTGTTAGTATCTTAATGTTATAATGAACTTGAGCATATAGAAAGAATTAAAAATATACTTACTGATTCTCTATCTACTTTAATCTTTATATTTTTAGTTTATCATTATTAGGTAACATCATAATTTGTATTTTAATTTCTAATGAGCAGAAAATTATCTCTAAATGCGTCTAAAAATTATATCAACAAATAGGTACGTAAGTCTTGTTTCTCAATATGTGAAATTTAACGACTGACGTTAAATTCAACGCCTGGTTTTGGCAGTTCGGTTATTTTTTTTGAATTAACGTTTTGTTTATAGAATAACCTCAATTATCCTCAAAAACCACTTCATTCTATCGAATGTGTAAGATCCTTTTTTTTAATATTAGGAATTATTCTTTTACATTTTATTATTAATCAAATAATTCACGTAGTAGCATTCATAGCCATATTTAGTTATAAATAACATACTATTTTGCTGATTTAAGAAACTTATTGATACATTTTATTTAGGTATTTTTATCAGGATATCGAACCATGAAATTATATCTTATCTAGATGATAAATTGAAGTAATCAACGAGTAGCAGAATGGGCCTCGAAAAAATATAGCTCCCACTGCTTATCTTGGTTAAGTGTTAAATGCAATAATTTATTTATTTTCTGAATTTATCTGTCCTACAAATTGCTTGTTAGATTGAGAAAGAAAGAGAAAAATAATTCAAAGAAATGAGAAGAACAAGTTTATTATTATTTACGTTGCTGGCGGCAGTACTCCTATCTATATCACATGCAGAAAGTGACAGTGACGCCCTATACGGTAAGTGAGATAAATTAAGTAAGTATGTAGGAGGTATATTTAACTAACCAATGTAAACAAATACTCTTATATTATAGTCCATACCAATATATTTTGAATCAATGGGAAAGTATACAGGGTGTTAATTGATTGAATGCCGATACTTAAGGGTTTGAGTCCTTGGATGATTTTAAGAAGAAAAGGTAATATCAACATATGCAGCATATATAACAGGAGTTTTAAGAAAAAATAACTTTCTTATCATATTTTTTTTATTGCTCTTAGATTTTTTATGACATTTTGTACATACTTTTTAATCATTAAGGGGCATTTTTTGATGTAAGAGATTTTATTTTATTTTTACCAGTGAAAAATGGCTCTTCAGTTCAGAGACTGATTTTGATATTATGTAGGAATTTTGTAGGCACCCACCATGCGTGAAAACAATTCTTTTTGGGCTAAAAATTAAGGCATGATATTGAATGTTTGGATAAAAAAACGGTACGCCTGTAGCTCAAAAATTAGGAGGCTTAGGACATATTCTGGTATAGACTCTTCTTCTTAAAATCACCCAAGGATGCTTACCTTTAAGTATCGGCATTCAATCAAGATACACCCTGTATTTATAGTGATTCCTTATTGATAATCAGCAATTTGAGTGTTTTAAAATATTAAATCCTGCTTGATAACCTATTCCATAAAAGCGATGAGAACAAAAAGTTCGTTGTTCCCCGTATCTTATTTATTTTAAAATTTTGTATATTAAAAAAATATATTTGTAGGATTGCAATTAAACTCTTGAATGGCTTAAGCTTTATTTTAGCAATTTTAGATAATTAGATTTTAGTTCTATATAGGCAAGAGTCTATTATTGTATGCTATTATATGAAAAAAGTAGATAGTTTTGGAATTTTGAACAGTTGTAATTTATTATTTCGACTAACCTTTCAGTCAGAAAACCGTATAAAATAGAACAACATGAATTTCACTTTTCTATACTTTTTAAATGCTAACCTACCTTATTGTACAGGCCCTACTTTATTAACGAAAAAGTATTGGAAATCAGATGAGTTTGTAAGAAACTATTTCTTGAAATCAAGGCTACATGAAGCCTATGTGAAACCAATTAATTGTACAAGATCTTGCTTATCAAACCCTAACAATAGTATCTTGAATATTTGGACGTACAATCTCAATACCAGCAAAATATAAGCAGCGTGAAGAAGGCTCAGTTGAAAAAAACGAATGAAAGTCTCAGAATCTTTTGACCATTTTTTGACCACGTTTGCCCAATTGGTGGTTTTGCTACACTCCATTTCCGAAAAAACTCTTTTTTTTCTATAATTGAAAATTGCAGTCATAAAGCAAATCGTTTGACCATGTTTGACCAACCTTTAGATTTTTTAAATAATTAGAAAATTGTTTTATGCTATGTGATTGTAAACTGAATTTAATTTAGGAACACAGGCGAAATTTACTTCTATTCTATTCTAATGAAGAATTTGAAAGATTCCTTAAATATAATAATATGCAGGGTGAGGGTGTCCTATTTAAAAAAAGAAAGCATTGAGTCGCTGTGCTGTTTTGATATACTCAGCATAAATAGAACTTTACTCATTCATCACTTCGAATCTCCAACCTTCGTATTCATTCTTTTTTTGTAATAGGTATGTTAAACATAAAGAAACTACGAAGGGGCGACGGACTCTTGGTACTCTCTTTGTAGTATATTTATTACCCAGAATGTAATTATTTACATACTTATTTATTTTTGATAATTACTGAATGTTGCTAAATAATATTATCCACAGATGACAATATTCCACCGAATACTACGGAATCAACCACTGTAGAGCCTGATCAAAACTGTGCTGATAGCGTATGTAATAGTATATGCAAGAATAATGGATACCAGAGGTACAAGTGTCTTGATGGTATATGCTACTGTTTCTACAATTAATGGGTTGTTAGACCAGGAATGTCATGATTTTATGCAAAACATTCAAATTAGGTAACTGATGTTGTACAAGGAATTTGTGAATATATATTTTTTAAACCAACCTGAGCTTTGGGTCAAAGGAATAATTAGAATAACCGTTTTGCCTACCTTTAAAATGAAATCTACTAGGGTACAAACCACTCTTCACAATTAGGAGCTAAAGGTACATATTTTTGACCGAAATTGAGAAATATATTACAAATGTGTTTGCTTTTCTTCATGAGCTTGCGTTTTTTTATGGTAAACGTGCTTGGATTCTATGGAATCTACTTTCCTTGAGAGAGGTCAGCTGAGAATTGGTCCCATTAAAAAATATGATTTTCGACAAGAACTTTTCTTTAAAAAATATCATCCAAATGGGGAACAACAATGAGCAATTTTATTCGAAATTTTGAGACATCATTAAAAATTTTATCGGTTTCAGAGTTAGTGCTTTTGGAAGGGGGAGTTTTTAGGAATATTTTGAAATTTTACATGTTCGTTATAAATGCTTTTTACAAAAACTAGGACCGACTTTAATAGATGGGGCATTGAAAATTTATTTATTCATTTATTTTTTTACGGAAGACCTTACACCAACAATTTACAATTGACCATTTTTTACATAAGTATAGATTGAATTACAATACTAAAAGCAAAGTACATACTGTAAATAATCCTGAAAGTCAATTATAATTCTATTCCATGTACAGTCTTTATATATGATTATAACCTAGTAAAGCTTATCTTTAACATGTCTAACGAGATATCAAAAATTTCTAGATGGTTTTTATTTATGAGTCTACAGTACCTACCTACGTTTGTTCTATGAAATGGTATCTAGAAGGAAGAGAATTCTTGCCTTCAATGTCAATACTTCAATATTTATAGATTCCAACAAATCCATTGAATCAATTCTCCCATTAACCAATCCATGCATGCACAAACATTAATCCTGAAAAGGTTCTCCTATCCTTTAGAGTTCAACCTAAACATATTCTCCAAATCTACATAATTGTAGTCTTGTATTGCGAACTTTAGTTTAAACGCGCAAAATCGTAAGACCTTGTGTTGAACTTTTTCCACTGTATAAACATGAGCATCCTGATATGGAGACCATACTATTGAGGCATACCCCTCCAGTGTTGAACTTACTAATGAGCAATAAATCTTTCTTATAGTGTCAACCGAGAAACGCCCATAGTTTCTTCAAATAAAATCCAGTACTTTACATGATTTTACTGTTAATGTATTGATATGTTCAACAAAAGTTAGATTCTCGTCAAAATTACCCCCTGATCTTTTATTATTGAGACAAAGCTTAAAGCTTTCCCTTTCCAAAAGTATGAGGAGTTTTTTACCCTTAAAGAAACTTATCTGACAAAATTTAGATAAGTTTAAGCTTAATTTATGTACAGGCTGTCCAGAATAAGATTCACTACCCCCTAGCTCAGAAACTATGAGAGATACGAAAAAAAATATTGAGATGAAAAATTTGTGAATTTCTTTGATTTTTTTATTTTTATTGTTGCCGTTTTCACAGGGTGTTTCATATATCTGATACAGGTATCAGCTCTCTTATTTTAAATGGAACACCCTATATACTTTTTGCTTTTTTAGGTAAACTTTGTGTAATAAACCCTATATCTAATATTTCTAGTTTTTGAAATTTTATCATTTTTGTGAAAAAATGACAGTTGCAGATGTATGATTAATGCCTCATTAGTAGTAATTCATACCATAAATTAAAGAGTCCCTATCATAAATCTAATAAGCAGAGGTGAAAATTTGTAACCAAACTAGAAAGAATATCTGGCAATATACAGGGTGAGTACGAAAGCGATGAAAACTTGAATTGAATATTATCAACTATCTCTGATTTTTTAAATGCAAACTCCATTTTTTTTATTTGCACTGTATTCTACCTCTAAAAATAAGGGTACTTTCAGTTAACTCCCCTATACCTAATATCAAGAGTTTTTGAGATATAAGCCCAAATTTAAAATTCTATAAACATGAGGTTCATATTCGTTAACGTAGGGGTTGCTATGGAAAAAATGACATATTTATTGTTTAATTAAATGTCAGACTGTCAGTTGGGTGTGCTTCCGTAGAACCTGGCCACTCTATCATAGTGTTAAAAAATGTTTTCTGATCAAGGAAGGTTTGATTTGTTTGAAAATTTTATTATTAGCAATAGAAAAATTGCCCTAACAATTATCGACGATACTTCCCTGAAAGAAGGATTCCAAACAAATCAATTTTTCAGTGAATCGAACAAGGCCTAAGAAATCACAGTGTTATAAAATATAAAATGTGAAACAAATTATCTAATGTTTTGACAGAACAAACGCAGCAAAATATAGGTGCATAATTCGTTAACGAGTGATTGTTACGGCAAAATGACTTCAATAATTTAATAAATTGTGTTCCTTAAAACTTAATGTCTTTCAGAGCAATCTCAAATTATATAGAGAACAATTACTCGAATTCAAAATTTAAGAAAATATTAAAATTATAACAGATGAGCTGCATGTCCTCCATTTTTTGCTATACATGTGGTAAATATGGCTTCCATTATTCTTTCGGCGTTAACCACGCAATTTGTCCTATTGAGGGCTTCTACTACCAGTCTTATTTCATTTTTTAAATCTTCCACGTCATGGCTTTGGTTTTGGTACACATGATCTTTTAACGTACTTACTCCTCAAAAGAAGTCGAAAGGAGTCAAATCATGACTTCTCGGTGGCCATGCACACTTCCATTGGGTCCAATCCATTCTTCAAATTATTCGCTAAGAAAATTTCGGACTATTTCTGTATTATGACATGGAGCTCCATCCATTTGATATATAATATTATGATTATTTTCTTCTTCATTTTCTAATAAAGGGATTATTTGATTTTGTAATAAATCGAGATATCGAATCCCATTTAAATTTTGATCCAATAAAGGTCCTAATATATGTCCCTTGTATATACCACACCAAACATGAACACTTTGTCAACACTTATCCTGGATCGTTTTATACTTTTTAGGATTTTCTCGCGAACAGAAATGACAATTCTTCCTATTAAAACACCCTGCGGTGGTAAATATAGCTTCCGCATTCCAACGGATTTGCGCAAAGTCATTGTGTTGAAACTGACGGTCCTCCAGTTACAACAAAATTCCAGTCGACGATCCTGATCACCAATCTGCAACTCTTGTAGCTTTACAAATTTATACGGCTCGTATTCGTTTATTTTTAACGATGCGTGGTGGATTGTGGATCTAGCGACATCCAAATACCTGCTTACATTATTTAAAGAATTCTCGGAATTTTCTTCAAAATACAGTGATATATTTTGCTGCGTTTCTTCTGTCAAAACTGTGATTTCTTAAGCCTTGTTCAATTCACTGAAAAATTTATTTGTATGGAATTCTTCTTTAATGGAAGTATCGTCGATAATCTTTAAATTTTAGGGCAATATGTCTAATGCCAATAATAAAATGTTCAAACAAATCAAACCTTCCTTGATCAGAATACATTTCTTAACACTATGATAGAGCATTATTATAAATGGCGAAATCATAAACAATCTTCGCTACGCAGACGATACGTTACTGTTGGCCTCCAGTCAGGAAGATTTACAATGGATACTGGATGCAGTCATCAAAAAATATGCAATGGCCGGACTCGGACCAACTATCGATCACTAACTGTCACTGACATTGCCATCAGCATTATATATCTAACCTAAAAAGCTCTAGATGATTCCAGTGTTGTTTTCGTTGTTTCTGGAGATTATTTCTCAATATATGGCTTCGAGAATAGACCAGGACTTATTCTCGTTGCCTCTGATGTCTCCCGTGTTTTCTGGAATGTTTGTGACATTTGTGTGTGTAGTTCATTATTCGGGTAAGAATTCACGTTACAATACCGATTACTGCAGATCATCATGCAGGGAAAAATTTATGGTAAAAGAAAGCCGGGTCGCAGAAAAACATCATGGCTCAAGAATCTGCGTGACTGGTATAAACTCAACTCAAGCTCTCTGTTCAGACTTGCCGTCGACAGAGTAAGGATAGCCTTGTTGGTGACCAACGTTCTAGAAGGACATGGTACTTAAGAAGAAGATGATAGAGTGGTCAGGTTCTACAAAAGCACACCCAACTGACACTCTGACATTTAATAAAACAATCAAGATGTCATTTGAAATAAGAGAGTTGATACCTGTATCAGATATATGAAACACACTGTGAATATGGCAGCAATAAAAAAAAACTGGGTCTGCGTCGGACCAGACGGTGGAAGTTATATTTCTTTGGCTATTCGCACACAATTCTAATAAAATTTTAATGGGCCTCCTAAAGTGTGATAAATTAGTTATGCAAGCATAGAGAGGAAAACTACCGAAAACAATCTTCTAATCACATACAGACAGACAGGCAGTTGAAAATCAATCGCATAGGAGGTATTATTCTTACGTATTTGTGTACCAAGTTAGGTGTCGATCGGTCAAGTATCTTTCGAGATATAGTTTTGATAGACAGATAGACAGGATAATCAAAGCAATAACTACTTCAAAAAAATCGGTAGTTAATAAGGAAATTTAATATATAATTTTTTAATTATTAAAAATTTCTCTAAAAGCCAGAACGTACAAAAAGTATACGAAAACTTATATAATATATATAACTTATAATCGACGATTTTTCTCACTTTTAGCGTGACGCGATTTCTCGACCAACACCCCATCCCAAAGAGCCCAAAGAAGTATAACTTCAAATATTCAAAGAAATTCACAAATATTTTATCTCAGTACCTTTTTCGTATCTCTCATAGTTTCTGAGATAGAGGGATAGTGAATCTTATTCCGGATAGCCTGTACAGAGCACCACTCTGTCAATCTATCCAAATCGTCAGCAAAAGCGAGACATCACAATTTTAAAGACAATCAAATATAGAATTGACAAACAAATCAAAAAATAGGGGTGAACAGTGCTCTCCTTGCGGGACCCCTGAGGTAACAGTAATTCAGATTGCAAAGAACCTAACATTACTGACTGATGATGTCCGGCCAAAAAACTCTTAATCCAATCTACTGTATCTGTGCCGAAACCTATACGTAAAAGACTTTTGAGAAAAATGCTGTGATCTACTCGATCAAACGACTTAAAAAAATCCGTGTAGATGACGATCAACTTGTTTAAACTCAACTCAACAATTACAATAGCTATTTGTACATCAAGTTGGGAAAAGTAAGATTTTAAGATACCTACACAATTGGATAAGGAAAAGTTGGATTTCTCGAAACTAGAACGGAGAAATCTTACTTTCCCCAACTTAATGTACAAATAGCTATTACCTAACCTAATCTTTGAAGAAGGTGCCAAGAGTTTCTTATTTACCTATAACTGATATTTCATCTTTGGAAAACTTCAAAAGTAAGGACCTACTATACTAACAAATATTTATATGAATACGTAAAGAGATTTCTTTGGACCCCAATTTAAGAGGAATGCGGTCACAGAGGAATATGGGATTTGGCATAGTTAAAGCTTATATGGCGAAGGAGTGCGCCAAGATAAAATTAATTAATAATATATGTGTTACAAATATCGAGCGATTCAAAAAATGTGGAAATAAGTAAATGCAAGTATTCGTCCATGAAAAGTTTTCGTGGAACCTTTTTATTACATTAAAAAATGCTTAAGTTAAATATTTTAAATGCAGAGACGTAATAAATGTGGGTTGCATTGGCCGACTTTTTGTAAGATTTTAAATCGCGTCGGTTAAATCAGTGTTTTCAAGCTATTCTTTAGCTTTTTTACATAATTTAACTTTTATAAATGTAGTCTATAAAGGCTTCTTAATTTCATACGGAGCAGTTACCTAATTTGCAAGATACATTTCATAAAAATCTACCGTACTGCAGAGGGTCCAACTTTCTGCATATTTGGAATTTGAACTGAAACCAATGATTGCAACCACCTCTATATTGCCACGGCCTACCTTTAATGAACAATTATGAATTCTACCATTATTTCATACCCCTCTATACTCTTTTTATTTACTGCAAACACTCACAATGGGAGCTTTTAATACTTTATAATGATAATGCTAAATACAACGGACAGTGGGATAAAATCCAATAACTTTTAATACTTTTGAGTAATCTTTGATCTTACATTCATGAACTGTTTGGATCGATAGTAAGTAGCGCAAAATACGTATACCTACCTGGCATTCCTGAATAACTTCAAAAGTTGAGGTTCTGTTGCATTTACAGGAATTCCTGCTCAAATTAAAGAGGCTACCTCAACTGAATAGTATTTATCTTTATTAATAATAATAATAATCTTTATTAATAGCACATTGGCTAATAATATACAAAAGTAACTTAACTAACTAACTATACATATTTCTCAATAATTTAAAAAAAAACTAAAAATAAAAGGTATATTGTTTTAACCCTAAAATTGGTGGAAACCCTATCTAAATAGAAATTATTGTGGGTACGAGTGTTATGTTCGTGTGTATCTTTGACAAATTTACAATTCTGGAACAGATGATCAGGTAGTAACCTATTCAACATTTTATTAATAAATATTGTAACGTGCAAGGGGAACAGCCACCGATATTGGCTACAAAGTGGCGGCATCCTTTTGAAGAAAGCGCGAGATCTATGCTGTGATTGGAAATATCGAAAGCGGCGTTGACAAAGAGAGCGACGGCAGCATGCCGGCAACTACTCTTAAAATGCCGACAAAGGAATTTCGAGAAGCGTCTAGTGGCGGCTTTCGAATCAAAGACCAGAAGCCGCACGAATGATCTGGATCCTTTGGGATATATATATATGGGAGAATTGTCGGCAAGAAGAAAATAAATAAAGTTAATTTAATAACTCTAAATTAGTCTCACTTATCTGCGAACCCGCATACGCAACAATATCATACTATTTATTATATGTTACAGTTTGCCTTACACTCAAAAGATTTGTTGTATCTAACATATCTCTTATCCTAGTGAACTTATTGCATCTTAAGATCATTCATAATGCTTTATTTTGTTTTTTCTGTAGAATATGTAGCTGACCATGATTCATTAAAAATAACAAGGTGGAACAAAAACAGATAGGTGGAGCAATAATCGTTTTATACATTATCAACTTAGACCAAGAACTTAAGTCTCGTGACATTCGCAGTAATACATTACTTTTTTTACTTAATTTTATTTGTTATATATTTGTAATGCTGAGAAAAAGACAAGTTTTCATCTATAATACAACCCAAATATTTAAATTCATTTACCCTTTCAACTTTTTGTTACTGTATGAAATAATTTACTATTTTTGTTTTTTATAATCATAATTTTTGTTTTATTTATGTTGTTGTTATATAACCAATCTAATATATTGCTCAGTTCATCATTTAATGTCTCTACTATTTGATCTATCCAATCCCCTATAAAATATATAACAGTATCATCAGCGAATAATTGAGTCTTACACTCTCTTAAAGTCTTTACAATTTCATTTATATATGGAATAAAGATACTTGGTCCTAACACAGTTCCTTGGGGTACACCGTAGGTAGTTTTTGTAGTAGTTGAGATCTTACCATATTTTTTCACTTGGGTCCGGTCGGATAGGTACTGTTTAAACCACCTTAGAATTGTAGCTCCAAACCCATGTTTTTCTATTTTGCACAACAGTAACTGTCTGTCTATTGTTTCAAAGGCACCCTTGAAATCCAAGAACAAGAACACTACGCCAACAAAATGATTTTCCTCTAGAGCCCGTTTCCAGTTAAAGAATACATTTTGTGAAGCAGTTCCACATCAATTCTTATGCCTAAAGCAAAGATTAGAAACACCAAGATAGGACACCCTGCGGAATTCCTTTGATCTTTTAGCTCGGGTCCTGGTGACCTTGTGTGCCGTTTTCAGAAAATATTGTGCTATCAGATTAAATCGAAATTAAGACCTTTTCTGTTAACGTTCATATATAAAATACTGTAATAAACATCTGAATTCGTCCTCGTATAAGTATACCAGAAAGTTATGCTAGACCCAACACTTTTTGAAAACTCACATCCATGCGAACACCCCAACTACTTATCTGAGCTAATGGACAAGTGGCTCGAGACCTCTGAATTGTATGCAAATGAGATTTACATGAGCTTACATTCGGGTTATTAGTTAGTGCTGAGTCAATAATTTGATTTGATATTGAATTTGAACAATTTAGTAGTAAATATTATTTAATTTAAACGATAATCTTTTCCTGTAACAAACCATAATTTTAATAGTATTCGGAATCTCCTAAATGAAACGATTAAACATCATTATGAGGATTTAACTAATCTTAAATACATTTGGTGGGTGTGGAATTAGAATAAAACAAAACTATGAAATATAAAATTTTATTATAACACAACTTGACAATATGTAACGATAATTATAATTATAAATTTAACAAAATAGATAGTTTCCTATATTTTCTAGGAGGAGGAGGGAAATTGTATTATTATTTTTTCAAGAGAAAATATATTCATAATCTAATATACAGCAAAATGGACACTGCAGACACGATGCATGTTGTAGGCTTTAGATGTAACAAAGTTAGGATGTAACAAAGCTTGGCGTCCGGAAGCTTATTTAAAAATTCTTACCTGATTTCATCATTAGGATCTCCAAAAACACTCACTCACTACAGATTTTGTAAATACTATATGCACCTCTCTTCTTCTGATTGTCTCCATTTTCCATATTTCAAAGACACACGGAATAAAATGAAATAATTGAATCTCTCGCTGCGGAATGCATTCAATCAATGACACAAATAGAGTATAATATCAACGATTATGTAGTATTTAATCGTTGCTAATGAAACCCTTGGAAAAAATGATGCACCGACGCCAATGAAATCACCTACCTGGCTCTTTTAATTGGTGAGCTGGTGAGCAAATTTTATTTCTCTCACATTTTATCTGCCTTGTCTGACTGTCCTATCCTGGTGTTTCTAATCTTTGCCTAAAGCCTGCCTGATAGTCACTTGAGATCTTATTGTTTTCAATATATTCAACTATCTGGTTATTAACACATATTTCAAGGAGTTTTTCATAAGGTGGTACCATGTTAATAGGTCTAAATTCTTCACAATTTATAGTACCCTTAATTTTTTCAATAGGAATAACCATACTTTTCTTATAGTGTGTAATTTCCTACTCTAAATTGCTGTTAATTGTGTTGAGAAATTCTTCTCCAATCGTTTCAAAGGCGTACTTTGAAATTTGCACTGTGTTTCCATCCAAATTGCTTTCTTTATTTTTCATATTTTTCACTAATTTTATTACAGCTGACATTTCTAACCTACTGAAGTTTTCCATTTTACACTCAACTTCTATGTTATTAACGACTTCATTATGTGCCTTGTTCGGAATTATATTTGGAACAATTTCTTGACAAATTGAAATGTTCACTTAATCTATTTCCAGTAATTCTTTTATTATAAAATACTATTTCTGTTTTAAGGTCCTCGTTTTCTTTTAGAAGTATTATTTTTTTTTTCAATGTTTTTCACATTTCTGTAGAGTTATCTTTTAATTGATCAATCTTTGCATTGAAATAATTACTTTTAGTGTTGTTGATCATTGTTACTACTAGGTTCCTTTGTTCTCTGAAATGTTTCTAGTCCTTGTTAGTCTTTGATAATATAGCTCTTTGTAAAGTTGATCTCTTATTTTTATTTCATTGCCTATCTCTTCAGTCCACCACATATTATCACCCCATTTTTCCTTTCGTATCACTGTTTTTTCTGGAGCAAATTCATTGAGTGCGCATATTATGTTGTTTATTAAACAATGAGCTAAGTTGTTCACATCGGTAACATTATCCATTATAGATTTCATCTCAATGACTTTAAGTTGTAATCCTGTTACATCCATATACTTGTAGTTTCTAAAGGCTTTTACTTCAGGTTTCTTAATATTGTTACTTTTTATATCTACTGTAATAATCCAGTATTTTCGGAGTTGAATATACCTCACAGCTAAGGTTCTTTTGGTTCTTAAGAAGGAGATCATTTTTTGTTGATGATGTCTTTGTTATACATGTACACGTATCAATCAACTGGTAGATGCCATGCTTACTTATTAAGTTTTTAAGTTTATTATCATAAAAATTATTACTTGTTAAATTTTTATTAAAATCCCCTAATATAATGACAACTGCATCCTGATTCACATTTTCCAATAAATCATCAAGCTTATCCAAAACCTCTGCATCACTTGCACTGGGTGAGTGATATAAGGAATACATATAATGTTTTAGTTTTTTTAATATTATTTCATTTCCTGTTATCCTAGCGTTTTTGTTATTGTTTATGTTGAGAATTTCTTTGAATCTATATCCTTTTTTATGTATATTATTGTGCCTCTTGTATGAGCACTCATTGACAGGCTAGTCACCGAGTTGTATCCGGTACTGTTAATTTCTATTGGGGTATAATCTTGAGTAACATGAGTTTCTGCGAGACACACTATAATTGTTTTTTTTTCTGATTTGCTAGCCAACTCTATTTTACACAGTTGATATGTAGAAGTTTTTTTGCTGCAGTCCTTCGCGAAGTGTCCATACTTCAACCGGTTATAGCACTGTATTACATTTACACTTTCTTTGTAAAAACAACTTTTCCTACCTATATGCAGTTTTTAACTTTTTCCGATACACTCATATGCACGTATATCCATTTGAAAAATAACATCCATTGTTCCCTTTTGATTTTTAAATTTATGAACTATTTTCAATTCTATTTCGTTTGGCTCAGTATTTATCGAATTCTGTAGAATAATTTTTACCAGTAGACTTTCTTCATCATCTAATTCTGTTGCATTTACATTATTTACATTAAACACTATTATTCTAAGATTTTTTCTTTGAGATATATTTACTTCATATGATTCACCTAAATATGTCTTAATGTTTTCACAAACATTCTGAGCCTTTTGTCCTCCTTGCACTTTATTGCCACTCCTCCGTCACGAGTATACTTAACTTTCTATTGCTTTCTATAACTATATGATACTGATGTCGCAATAGACGCCCAAAACATTTGACATAAATGTATACTAACTTGTATTTATATAGATTGATGCGTTTCGTAGTGACAACTAACGTATACGATTCATAACATACAAACTTGACCATGCCTCTTGTCATGTTGGTAGACGTCAATTATGAGTCGATTTGACAACTCTGTAAAACTGTAATATTCAATGTGATAAATTCCATAACAATCTCTGAATACATTTTCAATGTCACAAGATTTTGGAAGATCAATAAAAAAGTCATTTTAAAGACCCTAGCTGATTACGTGATAACATTGCTCTATTAAATATACTATAATTATTTAAAATAGCTGAGTTTTAATCTAGTCTTCGGAGATTGAGGAGGAGGGATCGGAAGAATGGGCAGTAGAGTGAAACCAATAAGGGCTTTGATATGATTTTTGAGTAAGAAACTCTCAAAAAGATTCAGTTACACAGTTCTATAATTTATTTAACATTTCAGAGGAGTCTATTTCTCCACATTAGAAGAGTATACAATTTTTTTGGGAACAAACTTCATTTCTCATTGAAAAAAATTAGAATTTGTAAAGGCACCAGCAGTAAGATGCATGACATCGTCCGGCAAAATGATTTTTTCCCACGCATGCCATATTACAGATATTTTCAACACATGTCTGCATAGTTGGATTCTCTATGGTAGTAGAATCTCGAGCGGTATTAACTACAAAAACAAATGATAAGTTAATCAATGTAAGTAATTAATCAATCTATACATATCTATATTGATTTTGTATTCTTAACTGGTTTTAATTAAATAATGTTCTCTTGGGGATGCAGTCATGTAATGAATAAAATTCTTTGATTTAAACCGAGCTTTGGAGAATGTTTATCCTCTTATTCAGGGCAAAAGTCGTGAATTTAGAATAAATTAGCAAAAAACCGAAAAGATATCATAGCCCTCAATTACAAATGTCATTATTTATATTTGTCAAATCTAAATTTCATTATTTTCATCACTGTTTTCGTGCTCTAAGAAAGATATAATTGTTATACGGATTGTGTCATTTTTCTGAAGGTTCACGTTTTATGAAAACTCGGACTGGTTAATCCTGCTCTTAGAATTATAAAATAATCTTCATCGGAACTAATTTGGTTTTCGTATTAGAATGTGTCTATATCTGCGTAATCACTAGCTCCAAAATTAATTCTGATATTTTTGTATCGTTGAGCATAGGCAGAAAAGCCTTATGTTAGTATAACTGTCGATCGGCAAGGAATAAACGCAGTTTCAAATCGACTTTTGAGGCACATTAGCGACTGTTTCCTTGTAGCAAGTAAAAGTATGTTTGTGACGTTTGTGAGTCTATAATTGTATGTTTCCTGAAGCTTCTGTGGATGAAACTGAAATTAGTTAATCAATTAATTCAATTGCATATTGACAATCGGCCTCTAATGGATAATCTGGTGCACATAAGAATATGAGCATAAATTTGACTGTAAACGTAAATGCTCAACTACCCAATTGGCTAATTGGATTACATATAAGTAAGACTGGTGTGCCCGACCTAGTGGGTTCGAAACCCGGGGAGATTGTTTTTTTTCTTTCCTAGGTTTCGAAATTGAAATGTACCAATTTATTGACATGTTGAATTGGTTTATACTTGCTATAAAAGTTTCACTTCAATTATAAAAATATTCAGGAATATATTTTGGTTCAAAGGAGATTTTAATGATGAAGAATATATAAATAACTCTACCAACAATTTGTAGGTGGAAGTGGCGTCGTAAATTCGACAATGGGGTTTTCAGTCATAGTATAGCATTGTATTACACTTATCGCTCATTATTTATTTACCAGTTGGTGCTGGTTCTGCATCAGTGAGCAGCTAATGTGGATTCCGAACCAACGATATGTTTAGAAATGTTCTTCGAACAAACCAGCGTCCAGAAGTCGATAGTGATCACGAAAGGAGAATTAGCAGTGATGGTCAGCTTTGAATATGCCCCTTTGTCCAAAGGTCATATTTCACACTTTATGTGTCATATAACTGGATGACCCAGTCTTTATGATTTACGGAGGTAACTTTCGGTTTTGAGTTTTCCTTGCAATGTAATTTTTCAGAAAAAATAAACGAAAACCATTTGTCTCTATTTATGCTATTGAGATAGTTTGTTATGTGTCACTTGTTCTTTTTCCAGGGAGACATGCAATTTTATAGATGAATTGGGTATTTTCGTCGTTTTTCGTTTTCTTTGAGCATAACATTTCTTGTAAAGTTGTTCAAAACACTCGTTTTTCGGAAACTTTACGGACCTTTCTTGGCTGTTACGTTTCTGACAGTTTTAAACTACTCAAAGAGAACTTTAGACTTGATTTTCTGGAATTAACAGTGCAAAATAATGGTGCTACATTGACTTTTGGAAAATATAATATAATATATCCGCTGAATTTTATCGGATGGTTACAGTATAAGCTCTATCATGCTTATTAAGGGAGAAAAATTCGTCAAATTATTCAAAGGTGAGTATGCAATAGTTTACTGTGCCAATACTATTTCAAAATTTGCCAGATTTGTATAGCCTAACACAGTAGCGTTTGAACGGGTTTGTTATATTACCTTGGCACTCTACTTTTTGTAATGGTTTTGTCTGGTTCACTACTGTACTTATCGAGTAAAATAATTAAATTTAAATTAAATTAAACATTTTTATATTAGAAAAAAACATGGGTACAACGTATCTTAATCAATAGAGGAAAATTAACAGATTGAAAGTGGAAACAAAAAAGAAAGAAACTCAAATTTCAATGCTGAATGAATGGCTTGAATGCAATAATTAATAATAATAATAATAATAATAATAATAATAATAATAATAATAATAATAATAATAATAATAATAATATGGACTTTATTTGTAAATAAAGGGCGAAGTATAGCCAAGGCTATTCTTCTTAACCCATATGTAAATATGTAAATGAGCGAGATTTGAAGTATACTTACCAGTCTTGCCATGAGCCTTGCCTTCCTTTTCAACAGCTTCAGAAATTGCAAAGGATAGAGCCAATATGGTAAAAAGAAAAAGTACAAAACTCAATAGAAGTTTCATTTTATCGAACGTTTTCTTATTTCTTATATCAATCAAAAGGCAGACTATGAAATAACTGGCATCTGGCCGTTCCTTATATAGTTCCTTAAATACATATACGATTATACCTAAAAAAATTCTATCAAATTCATATTATTTTACTAAAACCAGAAGTTTATTTGATTATTTGCTTAATGCTATTCTACGAATGTTTATCTGATACGTATGGAGGTTTTTGAATGTTTACTGTATACATTTATTTCGTAATTTCATCTATTTCGTAACAAACTCGGCCGGATACATCCAAAACTGCAACAGATTTCGTAATATCCCATATATATATTGGAAAAGGTATAGTCCATAGTCTTGGGTGTGGAAATAAGAGTAACTCTTTTTTCTATTCGAGCTTTCGAATCTTTATTGATTCTTCAACAGGAGTACTAAAGGTATACAAATTATGAAATTATAACATATTAACATGAAAAATATGGTACTTACGAAAGTGAGATTTAGTTAAACATTAAATAATTCAGAATAGAAGTAGAAGCGACATTAACCGTACGTTTCACTATAAAGATGCTAAAAATAAAAATTGTAAAATAAATTTTGAGATTAGAAAGTTTTTTGAAAATTTATCTGCCGAAGCCGGTTTTATACCTTTTCCAATCCATATCCTAGCCAATCGTTAATAAATTTCCTTATATATTTCATCATTATTTTCAGCCCTATTCATAAGATTTTTCACGTAGTGACCTCCCTTACATATTTATATATTGTTCTCTCATTTGAGCCCATTGTTGTCTATTGCTGGCTATTCGGGCCCATGTTGTACCGCATAATTTCTTAATATCGTGATCCCATGTTAAGTTAGGTCATCTACTTGGTGTCTTCTTGCTTCTTGGTTATCATTGTGTTATTTTTGATGTCCATCTGTTATCTGTCCTTCTCGCCAAGTGTCCTGCTCATTGCCATTTCAGTGCTTTTATTCTGTGGATTACGTCTGTAACCTGGGTCTTCTGTGTTATCCACTCGATTCTCTTGCGATCCCTCTTACTTATAACTAGTATATTTCGTTCCACAGATCGTTGCGTTACCTGTAGTTTTCTTATGATATCTGATTTCAGGGTCCAGGTTTCGCATCCGTATGTTAAGACTGGAAGTACACATTGGTCGAACGCTCTTTTCTTGAGACAGAGTGGCATCTTCGATTTGAAAATGATCGTGTTTCTTCCAAATGTTCTCCGTGCTAATTTGATTCTTCTGTTGATCTCTGGAAGTAGAAATCCTGAGTTATCCATTAGTTGGTCCAGGTATATGTATTCTTCTAATATTTTGTTGTATTGTTTATTTGTATTTCTTGTTGGTTTACCAGTCCGTTGTACATAATCTTCGTCTTTGCTAGGTTCATTTTTACGTCTACTTTATGGCCTACTATCTTCAGCTCATTCATTTGTTGTTGTAGTTCTTCAGGACTGTTGGCGATTAGAACTATGTCGTCAGCGAACCTTAGGTGGTTAAGGTATTCGCCGTCTATATATAGACCTTTGTTGTTCCAGTCTAACTTTCGGAAGGATTCTTCTAGGGTGTCCTTCTTACCTCGCTGAGCCCTATTATATCCCGTTTGATGTTAACTGCCTTTTTTCCAGTTCCATTAATCTGGATTGGTTTGAAAGTGTTCGATAGCTGGCTACAAATAGAGTTTTTTAGTAATTCAATAGTGTGAACGATCGCAGGTACATTTCTATAATAAATTTACCTAAAAGAAAAACAAACAAAAAAAAACATGCATTGTATTCCAGGAGTGCGGGAAAGCCCCATATCTTCTTTTCTATCCAAGCTATCAACATGATTTTTTAAACCGATAAGCTCGACAATATGGCACATTCTTAAAATATTTTTATTCTTATAAGATTATCAATTAAATTCTGTTTTTCTTAGCTCGATATAACGCTTACAAATTTCTTGGACTTATCTGTAATATTTTTTGACATATCAATTTTTGTGTCAAAAAGCTCAAGCAAAGCCCCACAAAAAATCAGTACCTTTTTTTCAGTCGATAGAGTATTTTTTGAGACATAAGTGAACTAAAAGTCGATGTTTTGAAAACGAAAAAATACTCATAACAATAACTCGATTTTTTCAAATGGAACACCCTTTATTTTATTACATCCTTACATTCCAATCTAATTCATAAAAATCCCTTAAAATAGGTTTTAAATACTGATTACTTACAATGCTCATAAACCTACTATAACTTTCTCTATTCATACACGCTCAATAAAGCTATCATGACTGATATTATGTTATTACCGTCATTTTGGTAAATTCTAAGACAAACCGATAGAATCTGAGTGATCCAATGACCTATTAACAGAGATAGACAAAACACTTCATTGATAAAATACGTTTTGTTTGTTGACAACATCTTTGTGCGCCAGGGGGGTGAGCTGTGCAAGCGGTCAGAAGGGGGGATACAACGGTTTTAAATAAACCCCGCCTCACTGCACTCGTTTTCTTCGCACAGAAAATATGACACCAGTCTCGTTCTTTTAGGTTTCTTTTGCTATACGTCGAAATAATTATTAATACCACAAAATAAACCTGGAGCTTGGTGAAAAAAAGTTATTTTCCGAAAGTTGCATGTTTCAGCAATATTATTAAATAGGTGAGTATAATTCTTTTTTAAAGTCTAGGATTTTAGAAGCGCAAACAATATAAAAATCTCTTTAATGAAATAACAATGATTAGGTATTAATTTCTTTACTACGCCCATAACCGACGTTTATATGTCAACAATTTTCTTTCAAAATTCAAATATATAAGTTACCAAATTTTAATTTAGACGGGCTACTTACCGATGAAAAGTTACTTTTGGATTCGTGGATTCTATTTTTTGCACACTTTGCAGCGTTTACTCATTTTTCACGTTTTGAAACCAGAGAATATAATAGAATATTCAAAAACAACCAAAACACTAAGTATTTAAATAATAGGGGGGAAAGCTGATATGCGATGAGGCGTGGCCGAACAGGGGATGATGTCAACACAATATATTATTCACAGTTCCGTCTATCTCTGTTAATAGGTCATTGGAGTGATCCAGGCCATATAAAAAATATATTTGTCAGCAATTATCAAAAAATGACATTTCATTTCTATAGAAACGTCCTCGCGGCATGTTCCAGCTTCTATTTTTCAGAATTTCTATCAAAAACTATCATATTTGTGACTTAAAATATCAAGAGGTTGATGAACAGTCAATCAAAAATCAGGTGAAGTCAGCCATTTTCATCCTATTAGATGGTTATAATGGATTTATAGTAGGGCCCAACCTTCTATAAGTTATAATTTTGATATAAGAGTGTTTTAACACTATTGAACGTTTATGAATACAGTTTTTCGATTATCGCGTTATAACAAAATTAAAAGACTGCAATATTTTAAAGTTTCGAACGTATACTTGGAGAAATTTTCAAGATTTTTTATCTTGAAATTATGATTTTTTTTTTGTGATAATACACGTACTTTTTTGACACAAAAAATGATATAATTTGAAAACTCCTATAAGTACCTAAGTCTAGAAACTTGGATGCTTTATATTGAAAATTTAGTGACAAATCTAAAAATATACCAAAAATGAGGGGTTCGTTAAAAATAAAACAGAATTTATTTGCGTATAGGTATTACTTTAGGACACCATACATAAATGAATAAAAATATCTCGCTATTTTACAAGGTTTCAGCATTTTCAGTCATTTGATTCCATTTTTTTCATCTATCTAAATATCTTGAGCTTAGTACTCCAATGCTCTTAGAATTTCGATTACAAAAGATTTGTTCTTTTAACCAAAATTTTTTGTGATGAAATTTAATAGTTTAAACTAGATAACATGGGGTTCTACAGATTTTTTTGTGATCTTTCATTTAATTTCATAAATTCCAGTTGAAAATAAGGTTTTTTTCTGTAACACAAATATATTTTAATTACCAATCGAAGTCATCCAAAATTGAAAACTTGATAATTACAATAATAAATATCTGTATTTTTACTTTCCTATAGGTAGTGATAGGAAAGTAGCCTAGTAAGAAAAGTATTGTACCTACCTACCTATACTTAGTCTAAAAGATTACCTACTGCAAAAAAACCTGGCCGATTATGAGATGCTCGGGCAGAATTTGACCATATTTTTATGTATGACTTCTTTACGGTACATTTTTTTGTATCATCAACCACTCCATCAAAATAAAAGCATGAAATTACCCTTATAAACTGAGTAGAAAATGAATGTATTTAAGTGCCCTGTTAAATCTTATTTCAATACCTTGGCATCCTACTTTTTTGAATGGTCCTGAACATACCTTGTAAGCGAAGGTTTATCAATGAGGATATTGAGAAGTAATGGATGGTATAGCAAAATACACAAAGCTCAATATCTGTTATGTGTTATAATAATAAAACGCTAAGCCTTAAATTGTGTTCAGTGTCTTAGACCCTTTACCATAAGAAAACTTACAAATAGAATACACCAAAATGAAGCTGACAACATTTAGATTTGCCGAAAACTATCTCAATGACTTAAATCTTAATAATCCGAAATAATTCATTTTATTTTTATTTTTATTTGGCCTAGCAACCAGGAGTTTATTTCTATTATGCTTTCCTCCCAATGGATAGAAGCACATTTAAATAGCAAATTGTGTTCAGTTGATATTTTAAGGGCCCAACTAGGTCAAGGACTTTTTCCTTAAATGAAAATTTCTTGAAAAAATCCGGGGTTAGAAGGATCGCTATAAAATGGCAAAAACTAGCGGTCGACATCACTTGTGGTAAGGTACGCGTTAATACCCTCTGCGATGCAGTGAAGGGGGAGGCATGTTCAATAGTAAACATACAAAAAGGCTGACGACAAGCATAGGTAGTACCGTGAAATTTTAGTTGATACAAAAAAATACTATATATTCTTTAATAGAATAACCTGTATATTATAATATTTTTGAAGTGATCTTTTTCCTGATATCAGAAATATATCTACTATAAGTTATCCCCAACTTATACAGTTTTTGAGTTATTAAAAGTTAAATATCTTAGTTAAACTAGTTATCGAACATATAGAAAAGGTATTATTGAAGTATACTATGGAAATGACAACTCTTATATTTGATAAGTGAAATTTCTTTGATTTCCGTAGCTTACTTGAGTACATATTTAAATTTTTATAGTACATACATATTTATAGTAACTAGATTAACTAAGATATTTGACGTTTAATAACTTAAAAACATTATACGGTGGGTGTGACATACCTATAGTATATGTTTGAAATCAGGAAAAGAGCATCTCTTCAAAAATATACTCTAATAATATGGAGGGTACCTACCCCTGTTGGTATTTCTTATTGCATGTGAAGGAAATTCAGTCATCGCTACAGGACTTTGGTCGTGAATAACCCTGTGCATGGGAAAAACAAAATACTTCAAGCAAATAGCAAATAGCAAGCAATTTTTTGAATATTCAGTCACCCAGAGCAAGTCTAATTAAAGAAAATTTATCAAATAACTATTCAAGTGTTTTCTGTATACCTAAAAATATTTCGTAATTATATTACTTATTTGACAAATAGAACAAATAATTATTATCATAATTATCTATCAGACTGACACTATCAATGTAGATTTTATGTTTATTTATTTTGAAATAATATTGAGCCATTATCAATTGATTCCAGATTGTTTGATTGTCTCCCATTTCATAATCTGCTCAATGTACCCATTAATAGCTCTTGGGCCCAAGTGTTAGTAGATTTAACGAAAACCGCCCTCCGTGAAGACGTAGTTATATTGCTTCAGAAAGTTTAGACAAACAACATTTTTATATGCGAGAATTCACGTGAATTATTGACGCAAAGTGGGTCTTCTGCGTCCTTTTGACATTATTGAATAAATAATATCTATATAGTCGCCTTCCACTTAACGAGGCGGAATATGAATTTATCTGCGACAAAATAATCTGTGCTATGTTACTAGGATCCTAAAAAAAATAACGTCATAAAGACAGCCGCATTTTAAAAACGACATCCGTGTTGATGAATAAGAGAGAGACATACATAAAAATTCCAAAGGATACAAAAAATGTGTTAGTTGCCAATGATATTATTGGTGTCACTGGTTTCAGCTTCAGGAAATATATGAATTAATCGCCAAAATGTACTTTAGGATTCAATTCAGCTGTAGCTGAGTGTTTTGCTTATTGACATATTTAACTTGAAACCGATAATCCTATTGATAATATAAGAAGAATAATATTTGTTTAGTAAACATAGTCTACTTATTTGAAATTCACACAGATTAACATAGTTTCCGAGAAAAAAAAATATATCTAAACTAAGAACTTACAGTATGATCTATAAAGTTACTTACTCTTACTCTTATAGAAAAAGTACAAAATCGAATACTTTTTTTCTTCCAAATATGACACCAAGAAACCTGAATTTTATAGATATACTTTCTTGAATACTTGTAATCAGTACTATGAATGCATATACTTACACAATTGCCAAAGAAAATGGAAGTATTATCTTTGCAATTACGTAGGTGTCTTTCTCATCATTGAATAAAATAAATTACAAATGCTCACCGCACCAGAACAGAAATATGATCATTTCCTATCACTCACTTACAAGGCGAATCAGATAGGCTAGAAGTCGAACTAATTTGCCATTTATATTAAAACATATATTATAGTCATTTTAATTAAAGTTCCTAAAGTTCCTCCTAAAGTTACGTCACAGGGGAGTTGGGCCGCTTGGAATTTCCAACGTTGTATATAGTAAAATTTAACTGATTCGAAGCAGCCGATTACCTGTTTAAACGATTATTTCGATACAAAATCTGCCTTGCTGGCAGGTCAGAAAATGGAAGTTTTGATTGGTTGCAATATACCATATGGTATACTCATGTCACAATCGACGCCTAAAATATTTGACATAAATGAACTAACTTGTATTTAGATTATTTCCGTATTGACAATTAATGCCATAATTAAATACGATTCATAACATATAGTTTGTTTCAAGAATGTTGGCGGTCTACTTTGAAAACACGAGAAACAGATCAATTCAACTGACGTGAGTAAATCAGTGGCGTAACGATTTCGACATAAAATATGGTATTTCAATTTTTTTAAACGCTTCAAGGAAGTTCATATAATTGGGAAGAAAAAAAATCGATTTATTAAATAAGTTATAATATGAAAGATTTATTATTAACAATAATGCTGAAACATAAAATAATAATTTATTGCTTGAGTTATAAGATCTAAATTTATTCATCTGAATTCTCTGAAATGTCACTTTGACTTTCTAACGCGTTTGAAAGAAATATTGTTTTACGTTATGACATACGTAAGCGCCCTAACATGGTATTGAAGGAGATAAGCTTGAAATACGTAGCTTAGACCGACAAACGTAGTAGAGAATTTCATGATAATGGGATGCGATGAGAAATATAGTTTGGCGTACGTAGTTCGTGAATGATTACACTCAATAGCCAGCATTTGTGAAACAAACTATACAAACTTGACCATGCCCCTTGTCATGTTGGTAGATGTAAATTATGAGTCGATTTGACAACTCTGTAAAATTGTAATGTTAAGGGCCGATTTCATAATCAAATTTAATCTCTATTAATTTTAATCCAACATTAAAAGTTTCATATTTTTTTTGATTGGACATATAATTCAAAGTTAAATATACTATATCTCTCAAAATACCCTAATTAAGCCGCCATATTGGGGGCAAAAGGTGGCGGGAAATTTGAACGCACACAGTTAAAATTTACAAGCTAACCAATACGTAATGGTTTTTATTTCCAAACTTATGAACTGCATTTATTATAAGGGTTATTCATCGACATTAACTTTTAACCAAATTTTTATAATTGTTCTTGAGGTCGGATTGCATTGAATTAAGGCAAAATTGTTTCAAAACCACAGCTGAAGCCTGGATGGTCACATTAGTTCAAACTTCATAACTTTGAATCTTAGGAAAGGGAAAGGAAATATAGGTATTTTTGAAATATTTATTATAATTTTCATGCATGTCGACACTCCTAATGTCTAAGCCTCTTATCCGAGTTGCTTTACACTATTTTTTAGTTTTGAACCAAAATAAATTCTACATGTAATAAATAGTGCTGTTATTGTTTTTATTTTATTGTGGCAGTTAGGAGTTTCAAACAGCCCTCGGTTTAACTGCAGCCTCCCCTATGACACACTTGTATCAAAAGCTCATAAGAATCCTCAATTAATTGAGTCAAATTACTAGAACATTACAACTACACATATCACTGCGCCATAACGTTCGGCTAATGTCAAAAATCCGCCATTTAGGGGACAAACGTTGTCTCTCTAGCACATGGTGGTTACCAATTGCGGTACCTACTTTGAGAGATACAGTGACCTTATTCAAAGTTAATTTGAAATAACGAAAGATAAGGTGACTGACGTTGTAGACGTTAGTAAAAAATGCACTAATTTTATTCCATCATCAAGATATGAGTTACACAAATTGAAGAATTGACTAATCTCCCATCAGTGATTCATTATGAAATCGGCCCACAAAGTGTTAAATTCCATAACAATCTCTGAATAAATTATGTATACAGTTTCAGTCACATGATGTTGGAAGATCAATAAAAAATTCACTGAAAAAACCCTAACTGATTACGTGATAACATTGGTCTATTAAAAATACTATAATTATTTAAAATAGCTGAGTTTTAATCTTCGGTGATTAAGGATGAGGTATCCGAAGAATGGGTAGTAGATTGAAACCAACAAGGTGTTAATATAAATTTTGAATAAGAAACTCACAAAAAGATTCAGTTAAATAGTTTTATACTTTATTTAACATTTCAGAACAGTTTATTTCTCCACATTAGAAGAGTATACAATTTTTTTGGGAACAAACTTCAGTTCTCATTCAAAAAATTAGAATTTGTAAAGGCACCAGCAGTAAGATGCATGGCATCGTCCGACAAAATGAGTTTTTCCCACGCATGCCATATTACAGATATTTTCAACACATTTCTGCATAGTTGGATTCTCTATGGGGGTAGCATCTCGAACGGTATTAACTACAAAATCGAATTAAAAGTTAATCAATGTATGTAACTAATCAATCTATACATATATACATATAATTTAATTCAGCTACTCAAATATGTTATAAGAACAAAAAATAAATATTCTTGTTTAACTGCTGCACAAGTAGGTAGGTATAGTCTAAATGCTTTGACAAACATAACTTCGGTACAACCAGAGAACACTACCTCCAAGGTACAACTTACCGGCAACATTATTGCTGTCACAATGCATGTAAAAAGAAGAAGTAGAATATAACCTTTATTGATAGATAATAAACATATTCAGATATTCAGAAATATTTTTTGGGTCGAAAGAGATTTTAATGATAAAGAATATGTAAATAACTCTACCAGCAAGGTGGAAGTAGCGTCATAAATTGGACAGTGGGGTTTTCAGTCATAGAATAGCATTGTGTTACACTTATCGCCCATTATTTATCTACCAGTTGATGCTGGTTTCAATGTGTATTCCGAACCAACGATATGTTTAGAAATGTTCTTGGAACAAACCAGCTTCCAGAAGTCGGCTTTGGAAATATAGTGATCACGAGTGGAGAATTAGCAGTGATAGTCAGCGTTTGAATGTCCCCTTTGTCTACTGGTCATATTTCAAACTTTATGCGTCAAATAATTGGATGACCCAGTCTTTATGATTTACGAGACTTTCGGTTTTGAGTTGAGTAATATTCCAGAAAAAGTAGACAAAAACGATTTGTCTCTATTTATGCTATTCAGATAGTTTGTGATGTGTCACTTATTCTTTTTCCAGACAAAAAAGCAAACATACAGATGAGATGGGTATTTCCTTCGTTTTTCGATTTCTGTTCAAAATCTAGTAAGATTTGCATCTATTGAGAAGAAGATAATCAATTTAACCACCATAGGCTTTCGATATCAGAAATAATGAAAGACAAAATTTAGTCTATTCCGTGAGCAAAACTTTACTTGTAATGTTCTTTAGAACACTCGTTTTTTTAGAATATTTACGGAGCTTTCTTGGCGGTTTTAAACTACTCAAAGAAAACGTTGGATAAGATTTTCTGGAATTAAGAGTGCAAAATAATGGTGCTACATTGTCTTTTGAAAAATGTTAATATTCGCTAAATTTTATCGGATGGTTACAGTACAAGCTCTATCATGCTAAAATTTGCCAGATTTATATAGCTTAAAACAATGGCGTTGTATCAGGGGGTTTGTTCTATTACCTTGGCACTCTGTTTTTGTAATGGTTTTGTCTAGTGCACTACTGTACCTACTTATCGAGTAACAGTATCAAACTTTGATCAAATTAAACATTTTTGTATTAGAAAAAACATGGGTACAACTTATCTGTCTTACATAAAATATTTTATCCTCAAACTTCTTAATTGGTGTTCTTAATCATACCCTTAAGGAACACCGACCAAAATAGTTTAAGATATACAAAGTTTTGTACCAGACAAATATGAGGCACTCATGTTTTCTCTAATATAAGACTGTTTAAACTTTAATTTAGTCACAGTTTGATACTGTTACACGATAGGTAGTAGTGGGTCAAAAAGTATTACCTAAATAAATATTTTCTATAAAAAATAGGCCCGACATTGTTAACTGATGCACTGAAAAATTCAAAATACGGTACTGGTAATTTTGAAGTGGAACAGTTGCGAGTGACGTAACTCGTTAACCTCAATTTTTTGCAAAATGTCAAATTTAATAATGTCATCAAAAATTTTCCATTTTCAAAAAAATGTTGCCCCCTCCAGTTAGTTTGGGGGCAGTTTTCAGGGGAAGGAGATGTTGAATTTCATTCAATCAATTTTTATCAGTGGAAAACGAATCATGAAAAAAAGTGCACGTACATACATGAAAAAGCTAACTTACAATTGAATTGTATACATCCTCCGTTTTTCGAAGTTGGTCAAAAAGGTAGGGCGCAACGTTATTGGAAAAAGATTTGACGGGACAGGTAAATATATATTTTTTATACTCAATAAATCCTTAATTTTTAAGAGTAATTTTAGGCTGTTAGTTTTGGCCAGACACCTCATGATTTTCATTATGGTCTCTGTGAAAACTACTATTTCTAAAGAATTTCATCCTGTATAATCTCCATCGGCCAGGTTTTTTTGTAGTGAGTTCTTTCTTTCTCCTATATTTTGCACTATTGTCGTGCTGTTTGCTGTTGTTTTCTGTTCATGTTGAATCAACTTCAGTAGGTACTCGAGACAACTATACTCTGGATGATACCGATTTCTTTTGGAGATTTACACTTATGGCTCAACAATTGCATGAGTATGTGTTCTTAAATTTTTAAGCCCCTAAATTAGGAAATTTCTGGTTTTTTTTTGTTATTGATTGTGTAAATCGATTAATTAAATCATATTGACCCGAGGTTTTACATATTCGCAAGTATTTCAAACTCATCCTGTATATCTAGGTGTGATACTTACTTGTTATCTTCGGTGCCGGGCGTCTTGTCTGGGAAGCTACTAAACCAATTAGAAAAAAAGTGAAAACTAATTTTCGCAGCATTTTGATTCGACTAATGATTAGTTTTATGAATGAATTTTCACATGTAACCTCATGACTTTTATACAATTTCAATTTCAAATTAATATTTTCTCATTATTATTTTTTCATTTTTATGATTTACAATAAAATATTAATCTTGCATGATATCAATATAAAATATTTGTTAGTATTATAGAAATTATAAATAGACAAGATTTTGTTATTCAAATGTTTCTTTTGTATCATGTTTTCCAGGTTATTTCTATTCAGTGTATTTATGATCATCTTTGTCAATGAAATTATAGCAGAGATAGAATCGGAAAATTTTAATAACACCCAAGGTATGTTTTAGATATTATAAAGATACATTCCTGAGAAAAAAAATATAATAAGTGTACATTTTGTTATCCATTGTTATTCTAGACTCATTTATCTGTAGGTACCTGATTATGAAATGAGAAGAATGAGTAATACCTAATTGTTTACATCTATTAAATTATTGGTACATTAGTTGTAATGATTATTGATGTTGCGATATAAAATGATACGATTTTATGATGTTTCTAGGAATAGAAGGCACTCTTCTCTAGTACACGGTTCTTTTTTGATACCTAATATAAAAGTTTATGTTAAGAAATATTAGCGACAACTATACAAAATTATTTTGAATTTCTCATCATTGTTCCAGTTTAATAAACAAGTTACCTACAGTATCAGTCATGTATTATGATTTCTTCTCTATTGTATAAGGCTATACCTGCGTCCTCGAGATATTAGGGAATTTTTATTTTCAGGTGCAAATATGAACGCTGTGCCACGTGTCTCCGCCTGCAAAGAAGCATCTTGTAATAAATTATGTCTGGATCGTAAACTCTTGTATGGGACATGTTTAATGAAATACTGTTACTGTTTATACAAGTTCTAGATATGATCTGAATAAATAGAATAAAAAATATCAAATAATTCTAGATGATTTCAGTTAATACATAGATAAGTTGAATAATAGGTACCTACTATTTTTTATTAATTAAAAAGTGTTCCACAAAAATCTTCTGTCTATCGGTTTAATAAATCTATATTGGGATTAATAAAAAAGCGTTTTGAAAAAATGTAGATCATACATAACAAAAATAGATAAATTCTACGACCCGTAGCCAACCAATGTTTATTTTTATTTAAATACCTAATGCTCCATACAAGTTATACCTAAATATTTTTGTCAACATTTTCTCAATGGCTGATTTTTGACCTTTAAGCGATATATAAAACTTAAAAAAAATCACATGGTTATTGACATTTTTTTATAAAAAAATTACAATAAGTATTACTGCTAATTTATTTGCAAATCGAGAAAAACGTTCCATTTTTGTGTATACCTATTTTTTTTCAATTCTGGTGGATTTTGATGATTTCTGATTCATTTGAAAGAGGAGACTTGAGAAATTGTCCCATATTCATAAAAACGCAAATTCGAAATCTCCTTCTCTTCGAAAACCACTCTCGAACGGGGTGGAGGGGATTTTCTCGAAAATCTAAAATCCGAAATGGCAGAATTAAAAATACAAAAATATCCGGAAACGTTTAAATTGAACATTTTTTCAAAAGAGCTCCGGCTCGAGTTTCTGCGATGTTGAAATTTGAAATATGTGTAATTTCGCTAAGTGGAAGAGGCAATTTCTTTTGAAAATTGAAAATCAGCGAATGGAAAATTAATTACAAGATTATTTGTAGCAATATTTATATTGAACATAGAGTTACGGTTTTCGAGTTAAAAAAGTGGTAAACTTTATAATACGCCTATTTCCGCGAAGATATTCTTAGATTTCTGAATAATAGCAAATGCAAACAAAGCATACATGGATAATGGTGAACGTTTTTCGTGACAAATGTAGCACTCAAAAGTGTGAAATAAATATTTTCTATATATTCTTCCATTCTATCAGTTGGTGCACTGAAAAGTACAAAATAATATTAATTCTATTGGTGTTGGTACTTGTGAAGTAAAAAGTTTTGGCATCAACTTTTCAAACTGCAACTGCTCAACTTCAAAAGTACTAGCACCAATAGAATTAATATTATTTTCTAATTTTCAGTGCTACAACTGATAACGTTGGTCCAAGTTTTTGTAAAAAATATTTATATTACTTAGGTATTTGGTCGGTTCTATTTTCGAAAGTCTAGTCACTTCTCAACTGTTTTCTGGTGATACTAGGTCACTTTTTTAAAATTGTTTTTCCACTTTTGCAATTGAAATGATGCTAGTTAAAGACTTATTTCAAAGAGCTACCGGTTTTCTTTTTCTTAAGGGACCAGCTCCATTGAATCTAGATCGGCAACAAATCAGGCAAATAAGTTGCTATCCTGTGCTCGACTCAACAATGCCTGTCCACTCTCTAATTGTAATGTTTTTTATCCATGAGCATTGTTTTCGTTCAGGACATCTTTTGCCATTAATTCTTTCTTCAGTTATAACCTTCAGAAAGGCATATTTCTTATCTTATGTGTCCCAGGGGTCAGTTTTAGTTTTCTTGATGATGTTTTCTTAACGTCCAACCCTTTTCAAAATCAAAGAATAACATAGCACCTTACAAACTTCAATTTTATTTGAGTATTGGGTCTTTTGTTACTTAGCAAGTATCACATTTTGAAAAAGGTATTAATTTCTAGTTTATATTTCCATATCAGGTTTTGTCTTCTGACTATTTATTTCAAGACCCATTTTATGGCCCACTATTGAATCGATAAGTCTTTGGAGCTCTTCTGGACTATCAGCATGTATGATGGAAAACTGAAATTGTCTATCGATAACCTTTATGCCGTTCTCTACTCCCTCGAGTGCTTGTTAGAATATTTCCTCGGAATGCAAACTGACCTAAGCACTCATCCATGCTCACCTCCACTTTTGATAGGCAGCTCTTGAGTATTACAGAGGCTATTTCTTGTTCATATAGGTTTGGTATGATCTTCATATCTTGCAAGTCAATGCCTTTTCTTCCCAGTATTTCGAACAGGTTTTTATGCTCGATGCAGTCAAATGTTTCTTGTATGTAATTCTGATGTTTAACAAAAAGCCCAAACAATATCTCTTTGGTCCCAAGTCACTCGTGGAGACCCATCTGTTTCCAACTTACAACCTATTTGCATTTTCTCCTTACATGATTGTCCGTGATATTTAATAATAATATTTAATAAAGTTCGATTTCAACCAGACCTTAGGTACATCTACCGTCTTGTAGATACTATTAAAGATTTGACTTACAGCTTTTTCACTTCCTTCATTGAGTACCTTCAATAATTATTCGGAATAAATATTAACTGGGTTACCCGCCGTATTGCTTTAAATATGAATATCAACATTTGTGAAAATCTCGATACCGAAAATTTCCCACGATTACAATACTTTCCTTATATAGCTTCTACAGTAGCGTAGGAAAGTAAAAACTAGTTCATTCACAGGTTTTTATAAATGAGTCAATTAGTCTATTTGAACTCATAAAAAAAATCAATTACCAAATATATCAATAGAATAACTTTGTTATAACGTTATCTGGCAGACATTTTTACTTTCCTAGGCTACTATAGTAGCTGTATACGGAAAGTATTGTAATAGTGTGAAATATTCGGTATCGAGATTTTTACAATTGTTGACGTTTCAGATTTTTCTGAGTCTAATAAACATATTTTCAGCCATTGGTCTGTCTGTCTGTCCGTCTGTCTGCCTGTCTGTCTGTCTGTGACAGCATTATCTCAGGAATGGATCGGTGAATTTTGTTTGGCACCAATATCACTCGCCGATGGCACTGAATGAGAATCCTGTATACACTGGGTGTTGAGCTACAGCCAAAAAACGTGATTTGTTCAAGACTTTAGAGCGAAAACGGCTCTAAGGCTTTTGATTAAACTTGCCTAAAGTATTCTTCTGAGAGCCCTTTTCCACCCACATATAGCGCCATCTCTGAGAAAAAGCACAAAAAAAGTTATGCTTGAATAAAATTCCATATTTTCCACATGTTTCTTCAGATTCGAGCTAAACGTTTCATCTTGCGAAAAAATGTTACATGACTATTGTTGTTTGTCTTGACATGCTGAAAAAAATGAGTGGTAGCACGATTTGACCAGAAGAATTTTTACTCTACTACCGCTATTATTATTCACTGAAATTTGCCTGCGAGCGGTAGGAAAGTCGTGTGAGTGGACACACCAGATTTTTTTCTATGAGATCAACTACCAACAGTCCTCTTTCAGAAAATGAATCATCAAAATTGAAGCTAATAAATATAAAAAAGCAGACAAACAGTCGTACTTTATGTTTGGTAGTTGGTCAAAAATATTAAAGTCTAGTGAACCAAACTAAAATAACATCTAGCAACTTATTCTTGGCGAAGAATGGTATTTCGGCAGCCCTGGCACTCGGTAATATAATGTTCTCTAGCAGGTACATGTGGACAAGTAATAAATATTTCTTACAATAAATATTTCTTACAAAAAATTGGACCGAATTTATCAGTTGTTGCATTGAAAAATACAAAATAATATTAATTCTATTGGTGCTGGTAATTTTGAAGTTGTGCCGTTGTAGTTTGTAGTTGTAGGCACCAACTCCAAAAGAACCAGCACCAACAACAACTGATAAAGTCGGTCCAATTTTATGTAAGAAATATTTATTTCACATTTTTGAGTGTAAAATTAGTCATGAAAATTGTAGAACGTTCACTAATACCCAAAAAGTTATAGGTAGGTTTAGCTTGTACTAGCGAAAATACACATATCACATATTTCAGACTTTACCATTGCGAAACTCGGAAACCGTAACTCTTTTGAAAAAATGTTCAATTCAAATGTTTCCGGATATGGTTCCTTTCTAATTTTCAAATCTCGAATTTTCGATTTTCAGAAAAATTTGCCCCTTCCACATAGCTGAAACACATATTTCAGACTGTAGCGCGGAAACGTATAATATTTTTAAAAATGTCCAATTTAAACATTACCGCATATGGAATTTTCGTTAATTCTGTCGTCTCGGATTTTCAATTTTTGAGAAAAATTGCGCCCTCCATCCCCTTTGGGGGCGGTTTTTGGAGGGAATGAGATTTTGGATTTTATTTTGCTCAATATGGGACCATTTCTCAACTCTCCTCTTTCAAATGAAACAAAATCGTCTAAATCGGAGTACGTTTACTATGCGAAACGCGCGAACAGCCATAAAAAAAATAATAAAAAAGCAATCTTACAACCGAATTGTATACCATCTCCTTTTTTTTGAAGTCGGTCAGAAAAGTGGAGCAACGTTATTAGATGGTGCAATGAAAAATAAATTAATAAGTAATATTAATTCTATTGGCGCTGTTACTTTTGAAGTTGTGCAGTTGCAGTTAAATTCATAAGTTTTGTCACTTTTGTAAAAAATATTTAATATCTATAAATTGGGATCAGATTGTAGATATACCACAAATAGGTACTTGATTAAAAAAAAAGTTGAGTAATGTAATTTCTTCTTTAATTCTGCTATCATTTACAAATAAACTATTTGCTTATTTTTATACATGTATACAATGACAATCGTTGAAGCAGAAACTGGTTATTAATGTTTTTGCATATTGTTTTTGGCATAAAGTTTTACAAGCACTGTCAGTGCAGGAAGTTGCATTCATCGAAGTGTCTGTAAAAAACTTTATATTAAATAATGTTATAAATACATGAGAAAGAGGGACATCTCAAAATAAAAATATAATATTTATAGGTCCAACTGAACAATGTTTAATTTACCCATGTTTTTTTCAATATTGAACTCCTTATTTCCAGTTTTTGGAGCTGCCATACATTGTGTCAACGTAAACAAAAGCACCATACTCAGTAAAAGTACCATTTTATTGCAGTGAAATCAATATTCTCCTAAAATAATTAGAAGTTGATTAAATTTTTATCAGTAGTTAACGGTTGCTTATATATTGCTTTTTTAAAACAATAAACAATATTAATACCTTTTCGTAACAGGTAAGAAAGATAAAAAATCCATTTAACAGCACATTTATCAATTTCAAAATTATTGTATCTAGAGTGTTGTCCTGTAAAGAAGTAAGAAATTATATCTGCAATAAATCTTTGTTAAGTAAAGGATAAAAACATCCTTCTTCTTTACGTTTGATTAGAAATTATTATCTTATTTTCTGCCTCTCATTCAGTTTCTGTTTTGGTTGACTGTGGATTGTCCTACCATCACTCTGAAGGTCTTCAGAAACTGGTTTTCTGTTTTATGGTTTATTTTTTTACTATTTGGTACAGTCGCATCATGCCTTTATCAAAGATTGGTGTATTTAATCTTTGCCTATATGTTAATATCATTATTTCCTTTTAATTTTTAATCATTTGATAACATTTTGTATGTTACTTTGCTCTTGTATTTTATTTTGTTCGCCTTTCATACATCTTAGCTCATTCCTGTCCATTTTTCTAATCTAATTTTGTCTTTTCTCTTATATCTGGTGCATATTAGTTGTGTTTTGCGCTTTTTTCATTTATTTCTATTCCTTGCAGTTAACTCTGTAGATGATTACGGACTACGGACCCTGTAAATCAGAGAACGGTGACAGAGCTCGTGATTTCTACTCTTCTTGACTCTGTTTCATGAAAATGCTGATTCAACGAAATCTGAATGTTTAAGTTCGATCACTAACACGATTTTTTTTTTCTATGAATAGGGTGTATGCTACGGGATGGACAACTTTGTAATGAAACTAGCAAAACAAGAGAGATAAATATTTTGAAGATGTGGTAGGTATTTCATTTTTAAAGGGAAAATAGATTGCTAATATTGTCTATATCTATAATATTTTAACCGAAATTGCTTTCCGGAATGAGGTGGGTATGTTGGACAATTCTCAGTGGTACTGCTCTGACTTTGTATCGTATGTTTGTTCTCTTAACAGGCTTGTTTGGAACAATTATCTCTCGTCTCTGCACATCATGGGATGACATGTTCTTCTCAAATGGAAATATCTCTACTACTTAACATCGAAGAATCAATATCGGCCAACATTGACCTGTAGCCATGTGTTTCTCTGATTCTCTGATACCTTTCTGTTATTCATCTAATACTGATTATTTGCCACTATTTCTTTTCTCGTTTCTCTTTATCTACACCATATTTATCAGCTTCTCCTTATACTTGTTTGAAGTATTCAATACATTTTCGTTCAGTGATATAGTAAACGCTCTCTGATTTTGAAGAATTTTGATTCATTTGAAAGAATTCACTTGAGAAATGGTTCCATATTGACAAAAACTCGGCAAAATGAACGATAAGATAATATCCAGAAATTTTTAAATTGAAATTTTGTTCAAAAGAGTTACGGTTTTAGAGTGATAGCAATGTTAAAATATGAAATTTGTGTATTTCTGCTATGTGGAGGGGGCAATTTCTTTCGAAATTCTGAGACTGGCAAATTAATGAAAAGATTATTTGTAGAAAATTTTTAGAGAAAATTTGAATGACTTTGTTAATGCACTGAAAAACACAAAAGAATATTAATTTTATTGGTGCTGGTATTTGTGAAGTCAGTGCCAGGAGTCTTCTATTTAACTACAATTGCACATAATTTTTTTGTAAGAAATATTTATTTATTATAGACTAGGAACGATTGTTTCTTTTATTCAGCTAATCATTAACCATAGTGTTTTGTATTATTGTCTGCAAAAAAAAATAATAACGAAAATATACTTCGATACACTACTCCGCCTTTGACGGATGATACCAGAAAGAAATGTGATTATCGAGCATGTTCGGTTCCAATTAGAAGTCTTATTAAAAGAGGGTGGGCAACCAGAAAGTCCTTATTTGCTAGATAAAGACGGGTGTATATTATGTTGTTACATGAGGGGATGTCGGATAATGAAATCGTATTTACACGTACAATAGGATGCTCAAGTATCAGGCCTGTGGAATCAACCAAAGGGGGATTGAAAAGTGCTGGGAAATGGTTGTAGTATTCAAGTTTCCAGAATCCAATATGTCCCTTGTCCATCCAAATAAAAACACGCCTAAAAATAAGATCGACTCTATTTATTCTATTGGTTGGTTCTTTTGAAATTTGTGCCAAAAGTCATCTTCCTGTAACTCCAATACATCCAAATTAGCAATAACAATAGAATTAATATTATTTTGTATGTTTCAGTGTACCAACTAATAATCACTTGTATTTATGAGAAAAAATATTTATTATATTTCTTTAAAAAAAGGTTTAATAAAAATAATATTTAAAAAAATTGTTGCAATATATTTAAAATAAATATTACTTGTCAAAAAAATCAATAAAGTCATTTTCCACTTTGAATAAAACGTATTTGTTAATAAAATTAGCATATTTTGATGAGAAAAATTTAGTGACAGTATTTTCATGAAATGTTCATAATACTAACAAACAAACAAATCTTTATCTGTAATTTTACAACTATTAGATATTTAATAAAGAATTTAAATTGTTCGTCTTTTACAAATTCCAATTTAAAAGCATAACTGAGGAATATAAAAATTATACCTATTGAAATTGAAAATAATTAAATAATAAATAATTATTTAGCTTAAAAAAATCATGCCCCAAGAAAAACTAAAAAGTTTTCGAGTGTGGATGCAGTTTTTCGATTTCATACAATTTTTCTTCCAAGTTTTCGCCACAGAAATATTTTTTTAGTATTTCTCAGTGTTTTTTTAGCGCAATTCTGCTATAGAAATTCTTGATTGTGATGATTTAAAGCTTTAGTAATTGTGGATTATAATGAATCCCTTCACTCCGGTTTTCTTACTACACTCAAAAAGCTCTAGTCTCGAGCCTAGTTAGTTTGGTATGGAGACGGAATTGACACATTATGCATGAAACTTGACTTTAACTTCGAATATTTAGAAATTTATTATAATAAAACAACATAAACTCCTAAGAATACAAAAACTGTTGATTTTCGATTAATGATTTATTTAATCATCTATAATCTATATCTATACAAATTTAATTTTAGTTTGGTTGTCATTTAGTGATGAACACAATAACAAAGGCCGTTGTAACAGAAACTGTGGACAAGTCTGCTTCCATATTCTCGTTGGCATGCAGATAAACAACCACTTTCTGAGCAAGCTCCTAGTTTCTGAGAAGTTAATGCGGTGCTGATCGCAATATCTGGAAAATTATATTCAGGATCCATAAAATTAATACAAACATTGATATGAATATAAATTAGACTGGATAAAAAGTTTTCATAACCATATAACTATAGGTAGAGTTGTTAACTAAAAGTTAAATAAAGATGTATTATATATTTACCAGACTTTCCATAAGACTTGTCTTCTTTCTTTACATCTCCAGGAGTGGCCATCGATAGAGCCAACATGGCGAAAAGAATAAAACTCGATAGAAGTTTCATTTTATTGTGCCTCTACATCAATTCAAAAGCAGACAATGTTGTTATTAAACAGATCCATGCTGATTATATACCTAGTTCCTCCAAGATATGTTTCTAAATCGAGAACATTATCAGTCATTTGGTGATTTCCTCGTATTGACTATCTGAAGTTGTATTTTCTTTTAAAAATAAGTTGTTTAGTATATTTTCTAGCAAATAAGGCTTATCAGATACCTACTTGTGAATATTATGTTGAAATTTATTGAGTAGGTACACAAATATTTTGCAATGTATACGGGACTTTACAAATATGAATCAATATAGAAAAATACTTTTTCCAGACTCGAAGGGTATTGTTTATATCTTTGGTATTTGTGTTCTTTATGATCCAGGTTAGTAGACTACATTTCACACTGAAAACGAAGTGTGTCAGGTGTAGACAATGTATTTTAAATGGAAAAACGGCACACAGGGTTGCTGCTGTTGAAATTTTCCTGTAATATTTTCTTCTGTAATTTCGAAATTCATTGTTTATTATTGAACAAAAAAAATGCTTAACAACGTACTTCATAAGACGCCACACTGCATACTCCTTTTGAAATGCACTATAGAAAGCGAAGAGAACAATGCTATAGCTTAGCAGCAGCTCATTATTTCTGGTCACATCAATAGAATCTCCTACAACTTTCTGGGAGATCGTGACAGGTATTAACTCAATGTAGGGAGTAGAAAAGAAATATATCTACCTATGCACTTAACAAAAAAAAAATTCGTTAGAATTTCATTTTTCAATTTTAGTGAAAGAGTTTATTCAAATTAGTTTCAAAATGATGACCAGTTGGCTTAAAAAAAAGATAATAATTTTGTTCCTGTTGTTATTATGTTAAATATTAGGTAATCTGAGGTCTGGATAGGGCCCAGAAATAATATTTTGTTCTTCCGCGAGAACTTTTTTTTCAACTTTTAAGGTACATTTTATTTTATCAAGTGTTATTTCTGGTATGTCCTCTTAATGAGCTCCGTGAACTTAGAACCCGACTTAAAAATAAAATTGATTAAAACTTATATTCGCAAACTACAAACCACGTAGATGTTTGATTGTTAAAATTCCATGAAAACATCAAGAATTGTAGGAGTAAATAGTTTTTTTTTCGATTTTCAAGGTTTTTTGAAAAACTACATACAAATAGATTTCACTACAAACATCTACGTCGTTTGTAGTTTACGAGTATACTTTTTAATTAACTTTAATTTCAAGTCGGGTTCTAAGTTCACGGAGCTCCGCTTATTATTTGATGAATTTCGTTTCATAGATGGTTTGATAATTTTATATAGTTTCTTTCACCATTTTTAACCGATTTAACAAAAGAAATTTCTTTGAATGGTGAGTGTTTTCCAGTTTTTACAATCCAACATGTCCTTACGTTCAAAAACATTTTTCAAAAACGAGTGGAGGAGTATTTCTTATAAAATTGAAAATTTTATTTAGCAAGATTAAAGAAAAGATAATTACCGGTGTCGAACATTTTTTCAAAAATTCAATGGTTACCTAGTTAGAGCACTAGGAATGTTCAAGTTTGTTGCCACTATATTTTCAAATCACTGAGAATATAAATAAACTTTCAAAGCTTTTGATGACCACTGGTGAATTCAAAAATGTGAAATAAATATGTCTTACAAAAACTAGGACATACTTTATTAGATAATGCAGTCTTGTAGCTATTTATAACTCAACAACTTCATTCCATGCAACGGTACAAAAGACCTTAAGGTTGAGATGTCATTGTTAAGTGAAAATGTTGTCCATTTATCTAGCAACAAAAAATAATTAATTAGAGTGTGTCAAAGATGGTTTCATCTTTGTTCCTAATTTCTGGGATATAATGGAACTTGTAAGCAAGATCCAGGTCGTATTTGTATTGTAAGTGTGTTGTGGTAAACTCTGGACATTGTTCAAGATTCAAGCATATGAAAGAAGAATGAAGAAGAGAAGTTCTATAAAATAAATATTATAAAAAGTTGTAAAAGTTAGATATGAGCTCTAGCTGGTATGTCCATAACTTTTTGCAAATATATTGATAAAATCTATATATCTATAAAAAAAAAATTTAGCGTTGCCTTATATTTTCCAACTAAGCTCAAAGTATTTTCTTCTGTATGAAACAGAATACAAATGTCAAACAGTGGCACTTTTTTCTAAATTTTTGATAACTAAAATAAGTATAAGCTCTTAACAGTTCCCGTAGTTACATTGCAAAATGTTTGCAAACGATAAACATTTCAAAATACCCATAAGTATAAGATAAACAATCGGATAATAATTTTATATTGAAAATACTACTTCAGATATTAATATAAGAATAGTAACCCCTACTTCATACAGGTTTTTTTATATATTTACTCGTGTAATTGTGTATTTGAGGAACTATATAAGAAACAGGGAGATGCCAATAATTTCATAGTCTCCATTTTGACTGATATAGGAAAACATTCAATACAATGAAACTTCTACTCAGTTTTCTACTTTTTGCCATGTTGGCTCTATCCACTGCAACTTCTGAACCTGTGGAAAATGAAGGCCAAGTTCATGGAAAGAATAGTAAGTAAACTTCAAATATCTTATATAGTTGATGATTGATTGATGATTTTATCTGCATTCAACACTTTGGAACAATTAATTCTTCAACATTCAAGTTTGCGTCTCATTTGCACCACTCTTAATACTTGCGATTTCACATTTTTGTGAGATTGCGTTACACATTCTTAATTTTTTGTCTCATGTATTTTTGGTTTAAAATTTGATTGTTTTCAATATGTAGATCATTAGTCAGATGTTATATACCTTTGCAATTTGATATAAATGAACAAATTGTATATTCGCCCATAAAAAAATTATTCTCATAGGAAAAATTAACTAACGTCCTCATATTACTTATCAATTTCAAAAGAATCAACACATGTATGTGAAACTAGTTTGATTTACAAAATATTATTAATGATTAAAACCACTATTATGTCCTATACTTTGAAAGATAGTATCATTTATGGAGGTCAAAAATTCGAGAGAAAACCAATTCAAATACCTACATTCTGAATATAATTTTCCAGATATTGTCGTCAGCACCGCATTGACTTCTGAGAAACTAGGAGCATGCTCTGAAGGTGCATGTTTATCTGCATGCCGACGAGAATATGGAAGCAGACTTGTCAACAGTTTCTGTTCCAACGGCATTTGTTATTGTGTACATCATTGAATGATGATCAAAACAGAATCAAATTGTTCTTGATCAAATCGATATAAATTTGAAGAAATAAATAAGTAATCAAATTAGTAGTTTTTTTTATTTCATCCATTTGTAATAAGTGCCTCATAGCAGACTATGTAAAAATGTAAATGTGTAACGTACCGTGGCCAAGGACCTGTGTTTATATATTATTTCAAATATCCGTTGCGATCACTATCGAAAAATTGTCATGATGAAGTTATGAAAGTAAGTGTGAAGAAAAAATCTTCAATCCATTGTTGGATCAAACATTATTCTTGCATTATTAGCAGCAAAGATATAGAAACATCTAGTTTGGGCATAATAATAATGGTTAAAGCGACCTTCTATGTAGCGAACACCTAGATATTTTTCCTGAAAAGCATCTATGTAAATATTATATTTTGGATTGAAATATCGAAAATTAGGTTATTGCAATTTCTCTCAAGGTAATTTTTTATTTATATATAAAGACTAACCGCTAGTTCAATATTTTCTGACCCCAAAGGTTGGTATAATTTAGCTGATTAAATAATTTCTAAGAAGTGATAAAATTATTCATAACAAAGAGGTTAATTTTTTCCAAATCTTACAATTTTTTTATTAAATTCATTATTGACAAGAGTTATAGCTTAACAACATACCTAGAATAATGACTAAATGAAGTTCAAATTCATAATAGTTATCTTTCCAAAAATGGCAAGAAGGAGTAATTTAATATTTATTCTCATTTACTAAATGATTTAAGGAAAGTATATTTAGATTAAATTAATTTTTTTTGTGACTTTGTTTACTCGAGTGAAAGTGAGTGCTAGAAAATATTAACATATTGAATGAAATACAGTCTGGTGAAATTGAAAGTGAAATTGAGATGCAACTCTTTCTTCCAAGGCAGTTTTATCTGTTTCCTTGGTCCAAAAATACCTAACATACGAATTAATAAATACGTTTTCATGAATTTTTAGACATAAGTTTCTCAACACTTTAAAACGAAGTATAAGTAGTCTCTTATGTTTTTGGTAGATGCAGAAGCTATCAAATTTGCAAAGTGTTCTAAACAATCAGGCTTTAGGTCATGTTGGCAATTAACGATTTTTCCCTGTTGATCGATACCTTTTCAAGAGGAGTTTTGAGAAAGGGTCCATATATAAAAAAAACAACTTTTGCTTGTCCTAAAGGGAAAAATCGAAAATAGACAGCCAAATTAAAGAAGAGGCGATATCTACGTATCTAGAACAAGATTGCTGCCACTAATATAAGTAAAAGCACTGAATATAAGTGAACGATCAGCAATTTTGATAAAACACTAGTGCACTGAAAAAATAATTCTACTGGTGCCGGAATTTTTCAAATTGATACTAAACGTCTTCTATCTACCTGTAACTGTACTTCAAAATTACCTGTTTTTACCAATATAATTATTACTATTTTGTATTTTTCAGTGACCATCTAAGAAAAGTAGTTAGGTACTATTTCTTATAAAAATATGTTTTATTCTATTATTTCAAACATAATAACTGTTCAAAATATAGATGAGTTCAAATATATACTTGAATAAGTTTACTATGAAGGAAGAAGAAATTAGCCTGGAAATTGAGTATCATCGTGAAAGTTCTAAACAAACATAAAAATCTAAACAATTTTATTTACGATTCAAAATCAATCTAGGAAAAGGAAACCTGTCCATGTATACCTAGTCCAAGAAATAATTATTGGCATACATAATCCAGAACCTGAAATACATAGAAGAATTTGTTCAGGAGGTCATCATAGTATGGTGAACTCAGACAGATTGTCATTTAGTCAAGCATACCCTTGGTATTTTAAATTTAAAGGTTACAATTAATGCATCTATCTAATGTTGACTTATGACCTTGAAACTTGGATGAGCTATAAAACGGATACCTCAGAATATAACACAAAAAGATTAAAAAAAGTAATAAGTAAGGTAAACAGCCAAAGTTATAAAAACAGCCCAAAGAGTATATTCCCGAAAGAGGTATAGAGATAACTGTGCACGGATCCAGTACAAACAACAACCATGGCTTTGGCGGGACTCGAACCCGCGCCCACGATGTGCTTTCGCACGCTATGAAACTATGAACGCATTTCCAGCGCCTTAACCCATCATGACCCCTAAATATATTGCCAGAAAAAGGTTCAATTGGACTGACAGAGTGACTATGTGGAAACCAAGAGGAGATAAAAAAGTGACCCACAACAAATATAGATATAAAAAAATGAAAGATGCTTATAAAGGGTGTGTTAAGATGTGAATTGAGTAAAAAATGAAGTTTTTTTTTATTAGTTGGGATTTATTTATTGAAACATAAAGTATGGAATATCACATTTATCAAAAGTCCTTCAATGAGGCATTTGCTGGTTGTGGGCTTATTGTCATAGATGAGTTCTAATAACACCATTAAAAGAAATCGAGCGGCAATATATCACATGATCTAGGGGGCTAATATTGATCGCCGAAAAGAGAGAGCAAACGACCAGGAAGTGTCTCATGCATCAATGGAATTGTTTCACAGGCTTTATGGCATGTGGTACCTCTTTGTTGAAATCACATGTTGTCCTGATTAATATCATCCACAAATATGTGAGCATCAGCCTTATTCGCGAAGAAGTATGGTCCAATAATTTCTCCTACAGAATACTCATTCCCCCAGTCCAAAATCCGCATCAAACAGTAACACGTAGTGGATGCAATGCGGACGATTAATGAAGCCATCAAGGTGAAAATGAGCTTTATTATTATTTTGCTCGAAAAATAAGCATGCTTGTGATGTTCAATAATCCATTGTTCAACAATAAAAACGAGATGAGATTTATAAATCTTATACTGTCATCTGTCAAAATGTTTTTTTTCGCACCAACACCTTACATCCCAAATGGCGAAAAATTCAAATATTGCGTGAATTTTGGAACACCCTTTACCTAGATCAAAGTTATTTTTGTTCTTTGCCAAGAGGGTAGAAAATAGCTAGAAAAGAAGAACATTCTATGTTATCAATTGCGCCAATCTGATGGAAGTTTCTATAGAAAGAATATTGTAACGTGAAGACTTACCCGAATAATAAATTACACACACAATGCACATTCCGAAAAACACGGGAAACATCAGAGGAAACGAGAATAAGTCGTGGTCTATTCTCGAAGCCATATATTGACAAATAACCTCCAGAAACAACGAAAACAACACTGGAACCATCTAGAGCTTTCTAGGTAAGATATATAAGGTTGATGGCAATGACCAGTTAGTTAGATTAGTGATAGATAGTCAGCGAGTCATAGATCACATAGACAGTAGAAAGTCGTTATAGTCCAAGAAATAAGTGTGAATATAAATGTGATTATAGTCGTGTAGTTATTGGTATAAATAAATAAGTGAAAATAAATCGAACCCAGTTTTAATATAAATTCCCGTTACAATATTATTATTATCATTATGTCAGGAATCGGTTTTATCAAAAATAAATACTTATCAATATTATTCTTAATTCAATATTTGACTTTGTAATGGCCAATCCTTATATGTAGATATTATATTTCAGATGACATTATTATGAAAACCTATCGTACACTACAAATACTGTCCTATTCATAAACATGACAATAAAATCTGTAGGTGATTCAAAATGTAGCCCTAATGCTGAATATTATTTAGGATGAAATTCGCTTACTGTCAGAATCAATAGCGTCACGATCTCTTTGCTGGCAGCTACCCCTGACAATGTACCAAGGGTGAACGTAATGAATATTTGTTATCCAAGGAATGACAGAGTGTTCCTTATGGATGGTTGAATTTTATTGGATGCCGTGTAGCGAGGAATTTCATTCCGTCCATTGGTGAGTCATTTCTGGAATGCAGCCAGCTTGCAATTGGAATTTGTAATATACAATAATGTGCGCCAATGTACCTAACGCAATTTTCTGTTGTTTTAATATCCAAGAGCAGAAACTCTCGATTCGGCATGTAATTACGAAAGCTTCAATAATCTTGGGTTTCTAGGTAGGTATCATTATAAAGCAAGAGTTTACTCGAATACCTTGGTGCCCTACCTTTTAGGGTCCCTTATCAAATTGCTTGAAACGGGCCCTATTACTAACACTGCGCTGTACGTCTCCCCAATAGGTATAGAGTTGACATTTTCAGAGAATGTGTATTTCTGTTGCCGCTACAACAACAAATACTAATCCGTTCGTTCGTCTGTCATCAGGCTGTATCTCATGAAACGTAATAGACAATGACTTTTTTATTTTACAATGGTACAAAGCCATTCGTGTCTCGTATCTGCCTTTAGAAATACCTTTTGGCCCTGTTCTCGACAAGGGAGCTTTATGAAATATACGCATCAAAGTGAGTGGTTCATGTGCGAGTACTTTACGGAAGTGACATTCTTGACAACCATTTGTTTATTGAAACCGTACACTGGTAGAAACCACATTTTGTTATCTGACGTTCTGTGGACATGAATTAGAAATATTTGAAAAATTGTCAAACTGACAAATTTCCCGCGATTATCAAAGCTGTTTAGAATAGTTTATTGTTTCTTTTGATGAACATTTGTCAACAGCAAGATAAAAAGAGTCATATTAATAACAGTCAGAAGAAAAGAGTAATTAAATATTTGAAAAAAATTCAAACTATGTAGTTTAAATAAAAAGATGCGCCAAGAAAATGGACAGAAATAGGTACCATATTCAATAGCATGTCAGGTGACACCAGAGATTGGAAGAATTGGAGAAAGCTGAGTCCCACTAGTCCCTTATGTATTCCTAATCATGTATTTATAGACTTGGCGAAACTTGAAGTCCAAAACAAAGATAAGAGTTAGCAATAAAAAAGGCATGCTAGAGAAACTGGCGATGGGCCTCCTAATGAAGGGGTTTTCTCGAAAATTAAGGAAGATGTGTTAGAGTGGTCTTCATTGAAGGTCATACGTGGGTAATAGAATAAGTACTATCTTCTTTGGTATTAGTGAACGTTCAACGATTTTCGTGACTAATGTTAAACTAAAAAGTGTGAAATAAATATTTTTACAAAAATTGGACCGACGTTGTTAGTTGGTGCACCGAAAAATACGAAATAATATTTAGTCTATTGGTGCTAGGACATGTGAAGTTGGTGCCAAAAGTTATCAAACAAAATGTATAAACAGATATCGAAATAACGTATGCAACAATATCGATCGTTTGGACAGCCTCTGTGACAGAAAGAACTTCGGAGAACTTTAGGGTACACAGCTTATGCTACTTGACCTAGTTAAAAGACATTATAGAGGTCGCATATCAGAGGCGTTCATTGATGACAATAATCGGCAGTCTATGTTAAGCCAGGGTGGCTTGTCCGTACGCCTACCTGCGCAAAGACGCATTTTTCGAAAGAAATGCTTAGGTAAAATCACACACGATTTTTATGCCGACTTTCATCTCCTCTGTTTTGTTTCGGGCTTCAGGGACTGCATTTCTTTGTATTATGACATTGTGCATTAAATATATTTTTGTAAGACCGGACTATTTTTGATTGCTTAGGTACCACATCTGTGTCTACGACAGTAAGTTAAGTTTACCGGTCGTTAAACTCATTAGTAACCAAACACGTAGCTAAGTATTTTTTGTACCGTTTAGAGATCGGTAAATGAATTCTGTAGGATATAAACAATAACATATTATGATGTTCTTTGTTTTTATTTGGATAGAAATGCACATACCTACATATTGATTAATACAGTCTATTTATTTAATATAACGAAAATTCTCAATTAATACACGTATAATTTAACTAACTAATTACTATTTATGTCGCAATATTTATTTCACTCGGTTGGCATGTTCAAAACTGACTGACCTGCCTACTACTATGTTCTTCCTTGTTGGTTCTGTTGATGGGTTATTTTTGTTCCATCCTTAGAGCACATTATGGTTTTTGTGTTTTGGTAATGTCGTTTGATACTATTTTTGTTGGAGAGGTTTGCTCTTTTTTTAGCGAACAGGGGATCTTGGGATAGGATAGCTCTTTTTTTGTCGAGCTAATGTCTTGAATTGGGAATGACTGACCTGCCGCGCTCCCTCTGCTTTATTTAAATCTATCGAATAAGACGCCGAGATGCCTCTCCAAACCTCCCGACGAACACCGACCACGTGCGAGGCTTCTGGAAGATATTTCGTGTGGCATCGAGGACCTTCCATAACGGTGACTCAGAGAACGTCGTATCGAACAGTAGCGCAGGTCTGGGTAACATTATAATATTTTTTTAATCAGTCATCATGACAGTTATGCATATGTCAGATACATGTTTTATTCCAAGTATTTTTTTATAAATAATATATTAATCAAAATCCTACTAAAAATTGTGTATCTAAGCATTACGAACAGTAATGTGGCCCTTACACAATTGGACATGGCTCTCGAATTGATCAAGTCCAGGTAAATGTTGAATCATGTACGGGCAGATTGAAGAGGTATCAAATCAAAGTTGATCAAGTTGTTGAGGAGATCAAGAACGCTTCTGACAAGCATAGGCGGAGCCTAGAGGGTTCTCGAAACATGTTGGATTGTGTATGGCCACAGAATAAAGTTGTTATTTATTCTGTGATATGGGCTAGTTCTCAACATCAGTTTTCTCGAGTAACCGTCACTAAAATGATTTTCATCATTTTAAACCAAATTTTTGGGTGGAATTAATTTAAACACCTCTTTTATTACAATTCAAATTTGTTTCAAAATAGTTGATCGAATGTCAGGTATTCATGAGAATTTAAGTATATTCGTTCATTTGATGGACATATAATTCAATGATACTTTTAGAGAACGAAAGATAAGGTGACTGACGTTGTAAAAGTTATTGAAAAATGCACTATTTTTATTCCGTCATCAAGATACAAATTGAAGAATTAACTAATCGACCCAAAATCTAATCTACTTGATTGTAATAGTTACTTTATTTATTAGGTAGTAATACCAATCTTATTAAAAATAGTGAAGAGAAATTCCAATATTCCAGGTAAATCATTACACCATCCGGCCGTTTTACAGTTATTTCCAAGATATATTCAATAATAATTAAATGTGGGCCTGCATAAAAGAGATACCACTTTGAATGTTTGTATTAGTATATTATTGTCTTAAAGATTCTCTTTGTTTTATAATAATTGCGATAACAATCTCAGATAATGAAGCATGGAAGATTGTGATATATAAATACCATAATCCTTCTTAGCTGTGGAAAGTATAATATGACTTATTCTGCTGTTTTTCAACTGAACCTAATTCCGTGTTGATCAACAAGTTCATGAACAGGTTTGATTATTTATGGGGCTCTTAAGGGCTTACTGCTTTCAGACAATATTGGAGATTTCAATATGCTCAGTAAACCATACCATTGTTAACGTTCTTGATACTTAATATACTACAGATAGTTTTATATTAAATTCTCGATGCTGCTCAGTCAAATCACTGAAGATGTAAGTTTTACTAATGACGCTGTATTCCTTATCTGTCCGTCAACGTATTAATTTCGCTTGCCAGTGTATGTTACGTAGCTTATACAGCTTAAGCTGCAATCTTGGACCATGAAATGAACACATAATAATAATAATATGAGAAACGCGCAATCTGTCACCCCCAAAGACCAACCGTATAACGCCACAAGCATATAACAACACACAGCACAGCAATAAAACCTTATAAAGATGGATCGATCTCACTCTCTCCCCCAGCTATACCTCCAAACGAGCTCAATCTACTGCCAGCTACCACTCCCCACCCTAAGGCAGCTTTTACCCCAATGAATACATCCTACTCATTAAGCGGTCGTGAAGTCACAAGAGGCCACACTTTGGAGGGGTTCATACAGAGTGGAGAGCTGTGTAGTGTAGTGGAGATGTTTTCTTTTTTTGAATGGATTACGATACAGTGAGGACTTGCTTGATCTGTGGTAGTTTAAGCCGTAAAAAAGGAAAAAAGATGGTAGTTGCACGAGAAAAGTAGAAATGAAACGATTTCGAGATCTGGGATTATTAGCCCTCTAAAATCAGGTTTCTCACTTGATGTTCTTGATGTAAGATCACTCTGAGATAAAATAAATATTTCTAGAGGTTAGTTTTGTGGGAAATCTAAAAGAAAATATTTACACGAAAGATCTCGCTATTTGCATTTATTTGTTCGAATTTTGAAAATAAATAGAAATATCGTCTATATATTAACCGGGGATACCGGTCTTGAGTCCTAATCTACTCAGCATTGAATTGGAAAAAGTAGAACATTGGAACTCACGTAAAGTTTACAGGAAATCATACGTAAATTTTTAAGTATGGAACCTTTTTCACGCGAGCCTGACTCTTCTGGGTTGGGTAGGGAAAATGTAAAAATCTAGTTCAGTGGTAGATTTTCAAACCAGAGATAAATAAAAGAAAATAGTATCTAGTTGCTCGATAACAGTAGAAATTAAATGATTTCAGACTAGGATAATGTTTGAGGTGGTGTCTGTCTGTCTGTACGTGTGACGAAGCCTTTTTGGTTAGAAATTACTAAACGAAAACAGTTGAGATTTTGTTGAAAATAGACATTAGGTACCGAATCACGGTCACATAGTGCCAAGTGATAATTTTAAGAACGTGAGAGGATGCGCAAGCAAGCTCAACTCGCTCTTGACCGATTATTTTTCAAAACATAGAAATTTGGAAGAATTGTAATTGATTCTAAAACTTTTGCTATCGTAAACAAAACTGCAGTGTAGGTACACTACGTAATTTCAGAATGTAGAACGAACCAAATAAATGTGGCCATTTACGAGTCGAACACTTACACGAATGGTTCCGTACCAGACTAAGAACGAAATTCCAATTCCAATGTCTACGGGGTGATGGGGTCACGATGGCTCATTGGGTTAAGGCTCTGGAAATGCGTTCGTAGCCTGCGAGAGCACATCGTGAGTGCGGGTTCGAGTCCCGCCAGCGCCATGGTTGTTGTTTGTACTGGACCTGTGCACAGGTATATCTATACCTCCTTCGGAAATAATGTAATCCAGATATTAAAAAAATATATATTACGGACGGATGGACAGACGGATTTAGTATTTGTTGTTATAGCGAACATATAAATACACAGTTTTTGAAAATTTCAACTTTCCTCCTATTATGGTTCATGAGATACAGTCCGCTGGCAGACCAACGGGCGGACGGACTTAGTAGTTGTTATTATAGCGGCAACAGAAATACATATTTTCTGAAAACTGCATCTCTCTACATATTAAGGTTCATGAGATAGAGCCCGCTGACAGACGGACAGTGGAGTCTCGGTAAAAGGGACCACTTTTTACGAATTTGGTACGGAACCTAAAGAACCAATTCAGGTGTATATATTGACTCACATATTGTATGACATTTATAATAGCTTATATCCAGTATGGGCCAGTTATTTTTACTTACGCTTAGAAAATTGTGGGAGATTTATAGAAAGTATGTTAAAAGGAAGAACACATAAAGATTTACAATGTACATAAATCTCAAATAAAGTGACTTTCGTTCATAATTATGAATAATGAATAATCAGATGGATTAAAGATGAATAAATCAGATTTATTTCTAGTTCAGTAAATGTAGTAAGTGTTTTATAGAATAAATATTGAGAATATAGGATCAACTTTAATTATTTGGTGCAGTGAAAAATACAAAATTATATTAAATCTAGTGATACTGGTAATAATTGTGAAGTTGTTTAGCTATAGAAGACTTTTGAGACCAACTTTTAAAATATTAGCACCAATAGAAATAATATTATTCTGTATGTTTCAGTGGACCAATTATTAAAAATTTGTTCTTTTTCTTATAAAAATATTCATTTCACACACATTGTTTATCAAATTTATTGAATGTTCACTGACTTATATTCAGTGATTTTATTATATAGCATACTTTACATTTTCATAAAGCTGTAACTTGGAAAACGTTAAAGTTTTCGAAAAATGCCCATATGCTCTTATGTTCATTAATTTTGCCGTATCAAATTTTAAATTCTTGAGGACTTGTTGGATTTATATATTTTTTTCAATGGGACCTACTTTCAACCGTCTTCATTCAGGTAAAAAAAGAATCATCAACATTGGAGCACAAACATAAAAAGGCAGACAAACAATCGAATCATATAATTACCTTCCCCGTTTGGAGGTCGATTAAAAATAAAAAAATAATCCACATTGATATTTTCAATATTTAGAATGATACTTAAGATTCAGACTGTCACTCACAGATCCGAACTGGTTTTCGTGTTAAAACATCCTTCAAAAACTTCACAAAACTTTTGAAATTATTGAATGAAGTAGGTACCTAAGATCTCAGTCTAAACGGACTGTTCTTTATGATAATGTCGCCTCATACAGTACTTAAGATATTTATTGTGTCTATGTCTATGCATAAATCTGTATATAAACTGAACGAAAAAAGTCAAGGATATTGTGTTTTCCCTGTGAAGAAATTATTAGAGAAAAGATGCCTGTAAATTCTAATTAATACCTTTTTTCAGTTAAAAAATATGCTTCATTAATGAAACAATTTTTTTTTCAAAGAATTCGCAATATCTTTTTTCGATCAGTTTATATTACATTTTGATTTTTCCATTAATTATTTTGACTTTACTCTATTTTTTCTCTGAAGTATCCTTTTTATTTCAGTTATTATTATTTCTATTATTACAATACACAGAGATATGTTTTCGTTTTTATTTCACTGTGAAGGTTGAGTTGAAAAACAACTATAGTTGACACTCCGCTAATTATTTGTCTGTATTCCCTCTATTTATATAATTGGTTTTAACTATTCTATTCTATAATAATAAATGATCTAAAACTACACTCTCGAAAACAAACTATACTCTTCTCCTACTTTAGTTCAGTGTAAATATCTGCTAATATTACCTTACGTGTTTCACCATATTATATTATGATTCTATTATCCGATAATTCTATACATCGTGATTATTATCAATTTCAAAAAGAGTATTGTCTTAAGAAAAGAGACATTTCTCCCTTCATAAGCCGTTTAAGTAAGTATCAAATTCAGTTACAAACTTCATTTCTGTTGATATTCATACTTGATAGTAGCATCGATGCTTTGGAGATAAATTTCAAGGAATAACAGGAAAACCTCAATCAGTTATAATAAGATAATGAATGGAGGAAGTGGATAATTAATCTTACATTGATGAAATATGAGTAAATATGTGAGCTAATATATCTTTGAGGTTTTTAATGGAGTGATTACATAACTTGCTCATTTAATATAGCAATAGGTATCTATGTTTGTTGTTGAAATCTCAGATGTTTGGTATTTATCCCAGAATCTTGCAATATTTTATCATAGCCCTGTATGTATAACTACTATATATAGGAAAAAGGGGGGTATGGAGAACTTGAAGTGCATTACCCGAATGGCTTTTCCTTCATGGCAGGGTGAAACCCCACACATATATACAAAAAGGAAATGAAATGCTATTCTTGTAAAACGCGTCTTCCATTACTGTGATTAGGTTAGTTAGATTGATCGGTCACTGCTTCACGCTAACAACAGCAGTATGGGTGACTCACCCTCGTGTGATGGATGTGTTTGGTAATAGGTGCAGATTTGTTTCTAATCAAATTAAATGATTTAAATTCCTATTAACTCAGATAAATATTATCGTGGGCTTTTAATTTTTATAGAGATAAAATATAATTTTGCGTCGTCAAAAAGTATTTTTTTAAATATCTAGTACCTACTCAGAAAGAACTCATTTACAATCAATTGAATAATTAGAAAAGCAAATGTAGTTACCTGTCAACTATAATTTTTATGCTTAATGAGGTTACTTACTGTTCCGAGATTTGAATTTTTGTCACATTGTTAGAAGTTAGAAATACAAAATACCTATTATAGCTTGTCAAATCTGGCTCTTAATGTCAAGAAACGTACGCAAAGCGCGAAATTAGAATGAGAAAGTATTTTGATGACTAACAGCCGTATTCATCATCAAATCTTAGGTCAGCAGTAGCTAGCTTAGTGTGTTAGTTAGTGAATATGGTGATGATATATACCTAGGTAAAAATGAATCCTTCCAGAACTAAATTTGAACTTTTCTCGGTTCAGTTATTCTTTCTTTATCATAATTGTTTCATAAAGTGTTGCTGTTATTGTGTTATTGTTTAGCAGTTTCGTTTGGTATTATTAACTGGAACTATATTCTATATAGAAACTAGTTGATTTACGTTAGTATATCGGAAACAGTTGAACGTTGTCAAGATTTCTTGAACAATTCTTATAATTTCTTCTCAGCACCTTCGCCAAAATTCAAAACTGAATACACACTTACAGGCATGACATAGCTGCTGATAATACAAACTAAATAACGTTAAATTTATTATACTATAAGCCAGCAGTTATTTCTTTCAATTGATTAATGGTTAATTTTAACATAGCCACATTTACAGTCGTGGATAAAATCATGGAATAGGACAAGTGATGATTATAATAATTCTACTAATATAATAAGTATAGTGAATGTCGACAAGAAAACAAAGCTATTTCTATTAACACGGACGGTAGTAAACGTCTTAATTGAAGATGTGTTGCATCTGTCCTGAATTGAATATGGAAAAATCGAAAGTTTTCGACCATAGAGCTTCAATATTCACTGCCGGCTATAGATCTAGCTATGGATATTGTAGATACTTGAACATCCAAACAATAATACTTTTATTTTTATAGACTCTCTAAGTGATCTTGAGAACTTGCAGTCGTTAAAATTTCGTGTTAAAACCAATTCATTCATTATGGACATCACCAGCATGTCCAAGAGAGTTAAGCGAACAATGTCACAAAGCTGTCGTATCAAGTTCCATTGGATACCGTCTTATATTGGGATCAACAGTAATGAAGAAGTCGATTCTCTTGTTAAATCAGTATCTAGTTCTACCAACATCGGTCTGCTCCAAATTTCCTCCTACTCAGATATTCACGAAAGTCTTTGAGTAAGTGCCCTGCTGAATACAAGTCATAGGATTGCTAAGAAAGCTTAAATCAAAGGCAAAAAAATCTACGATTAATTCTTAACTCTCTCAATGAAGCCCTGGTTCACTGGGGAAAATCTAGCACGGGATTTTGTCGTGACAATCAATAGATGTCGTGCTAACCATTATAACCTTTCGGCTTCTCTCCACAGGATAGGATTTCTAGAAAACCCAGTTTTTAAATGTGGCATGGCTGATGAGGACTTGAATCATGCTCTATGGCAGTGCACCCTCTACAATGACCAATGATTCAGACTCCTCAATAAGCCTAAGAAAGAAAACCTCAAATTCCACTCTGCATTAAAATGTTTTTGGCCGAAAATGCCAAATGATTCATCGCTTCTTCTCAGAATGTTATCTATTTAATTCATTGTCAATACTACTAGCTGTAATATTATTTTTTTAACATTATCAATATTTAATTGAATATGTACTTTGTATAACTGTAATAAACCTCGCAAGACGTTTTTTGGCTTGATAAAAAAAATATAGTGAATGTTGTCAACCAAAAATATTAAATATGATCTGTATGATAAAAGTTTTAGAATATTTTGTTTCAAAACTAAAATTTAAGGAAGAAGTAATTATGTAAACTGCCTGTATTTGAATAGAATTATACCTTAGAGGCACTTTTGTGAGTGCGTATGGTCACTTGATTTTCCGCTCTAATACGATAAAGTAAACAAGGTTTGGAATAATTAGTTTATTTATTTATTTAAAATGAGTCACAAAACATTGTGCTAGAAAATTGAACTGTTAAGGCAGGTTTTGAAAAAAGATACAGAATCACTTCCGTGTTTTTAGCATACAACTAATATTCACATGTCTCAATATCCAAACAGTAATATCATTTCCATCAAATTAAGAATTAGCTTATTTACCCCATTTGAAATTGTCCGAAAGTATCGTGTTTGAGATTCCATGAATTTTTCATGGAAATAAGTACGAGTGATTGGATTTCAATCATTCAACCCTCTTGAAAGGGTGGCACCGACACAAAATGGTCGTTACCAATAACACTATAAAAAATGCATCAAATTCCCCATTGTGCATTCATGAAAGTGGTGTGGCCGTTTTAGCTGGTGGATATTCTGATGAATCTCAAGTAAGCTAGGGAACACAAAGACCATATGTACATTATTGAGTTCTTGTCTCTTGCGAATAGTTGGTCCCTTCTCAGTTTTTTTACATAAATAACCTATGAAAACTGTAAAAATCCATAACGACGGATTGACTTGATTAATTTCAAAATTCGAAAAAATACTACTTCTCGAACAGTAGGTACGGTATCAACACGGTGTCTGAAAATATTTCTCATAAGTGATCATAAAACCTTTTTTGCCAAATCTGGACGGAATGAAGAAAATATAAAAAAAATCAATGAGTGTGTTCTCGAGAATACCATTATAAGAGGGGTATCATTGAGAAAAGTTCCGATAGAACTACGAATATGTGAAGAAGTAAAGTTTAGATTGAAATTTCTGAGGATTATCAAATAGTATGGAGCACACACTGAAAAATACTCCTTTTTTGACCGACCTCCTAGGCGAACGATTCTGATAAAATTAAAGAAAAGAACATATTAGGTAATAATTAAATCGGATATTTAAAAAAACAGTTTTCGAGCTACAGCAATAGTAAAGTCTGAAATATGTGTATTATATTCATGAATAAATTTACAGTTTATTACTTTTAGTCAGCCATTTCACCGAGTAAATGTCTGTTTCTATGTTTCTAAATCTCCGAATATAAATGAAAAGTTCACAAAAACTAGGACCGAAATTATTTAACCATTTTTTTTGTTTTCCGAGAAAGTTTGGGACTTAATAACATTCACAAATAAATAACAATACTATAAGCACTTTTATAACTGTGAGAAAAATGATTTTAGTAGATGACCTAATTTATCAATAATTCGAGCTCATTTTTAGGACATTTCGTATATCTATTAATTTTTTTTTATTATAATTGTTTCTGAATTTATTGTGATAGATTTTAAGAAACTATTTGTATTGTATTTAAAAAAAATCATCAATTTTAGTTTATTAAATATTTGGCTGTTTTCATACATAAAGCCATAAAGATATGAGAAAATGTCTACGCATGTCTTCATTTAAATCATCTGTAATTGATTGAAATACACTTTTCAGTGCTGGGGCAAAAATATTTCATTAATAATATCGAAATTATTGCACAAATCTGAACTAATGTAATGATGGATAATAACATAAGTTCAAAATATCTAAATGTCCATAGAAATATTTTTGAACTTTATTTTACAAAACTTAACAATATTTGGAAATAACATAAGTGAGAACATTTTCGCACTGTTCATTAATTTGTAATTTTTGGTTCGTTTGAATCATTTGGTAATTCCTATTTTTCAAAGCTCCTAGAGAAAATAAAAAATTGCAGCAGATGTTGCAAAATTTGTCCAGTTATTCTTTAAGTTACCTAAGTAAATTTTATTTGAATTGGTGTCTGAATCTTTTTCAATTGATTGCAAGTATCAAAGAGTATTGGTTAGTTTCAGTCAAAGCAGGTGGACTTTCAGGCGGATGTTCTTTGAAATATTTACAGCCTAGTTTTAAAAATGAATAGATTCAATTTGGAATTTAATCTAGATCATTTTGCGATATATTCATGCTTTTATGGATAATATCGCTTAACACAAAGTAGCTATCTTTTGCAGCAGTGACAATGATATGGATACCCCAGAAGGGATTATGAGAAAAACCGCAATTATTATCAATATACACAATTTATATAGTGCATTTTTATTTTATTCATTTTTATATTTAATTCATTAGAAATTAAACCATATTTCAATACAATACAGATTCATTTATTACGTGTTATTATTATTTGCTTTTTTAACGAATACACTTATTGAATATTTCATAACAACTAATTCCCATTTGACTCTAACAAAGACATCGCTCGATATTACCGTTTGATCGCCTGAAATTTCCAATGGCCTAAAATAGTAAAATTGATACTGTGTAGAATCATCTGATTACACCTAATCAATAGGTTATGGTCGTCCTTTGTCGCAGTGGACGTTTAAAATATTTGACAAAAATAAACAAAATTGTATCTTGATTAGTTTGGTATTGACAAGTAACGTCTATGCCCTTTGACATGTTTGTAGACGGCAATAATAAATTGATTTAATAACTCTGTAAAACTGTAGATTCAAACTAATAAATTTCAAAACAATCTATTTATACATTGTCTATGCATCCATCAATGTCAAATAATATTGGAAAGTCAATAAAAAAGTCACCAAAATATCCCCAGCTGATGACGCAATCACGTTGCTAATTTTATTACACTATATTTAAATATTCATTAAAGAAACAATCAGAATAATTCATGATTTTTTGATACCTATATTATGAAATTCGACAACCACAACTGAATTATTTTTTTTGTATAACCTTTTATTGGATACACTTACTTAAGCGTTCAAAGATACGCACGTTATAATAGTTATATCTAAAGTTCAACAGGAAGATGTGCAGCGGAAGAATCCAATCTGCACAACAACTCGAATGTCATCCGGTTGATTATCAAGCAGATGTTTTGTTGTTATACCATCACCGATTAAGTCTTATTATTATATAGGTGTCATCTTGTGTAATGACCGGAGGTTGGATAGATGCTGCACAGCTAATGTTGTTTGTCTCAATCAACTTTTAAATGTATAAGAAGGTATAGCATGAGGTCATATTGAAAATATGTTTGGTATGTAGTAGTCAAGTGGATTCTTAGTGTGTTAATATTGTTAATATTCCTACAAAGGTAGATATAAAGAAATGAGTGACAAAAGCTCTTTAATTTCACTCTGGCTTCAATATTTTGTTTTGACATCTAGTAATGTATATGGCTACAAACCATTTGAGCCTTGTTAGGAGTTACAAAGGTATATTTTTAGATATTGAAACAAGAGTCTAAGTTAGATGTCAAAAACAGCACACAGAAAAAAGAAGATAAAAGTTTGCTAAACAACGTAGGTAACCGAGAATTTGTTTCACTGCTATGACTGAATTCTTTCCAACTAGAAAATGTCTTATTAATTTAAGACAATGGTCAATTTGTTAATTTGTTTAATGAATTGATTCATATTGTCAATTATTTATAATAGCAATCCAGTATATGAACCTGATTCGATACACTACATGACCAAAGACAATTTACCTAGGTGTGAAGAAATATCACACTGATGAAGAGTGGGAGCTTTAAACATTTTTGACCGATTTCGAAAAACGAAGCAGGAGGTACACAATTTGATTGTAAGTTTTCTTTTTTATATAAGGATAACCATGTTTTTGGCATTTTGCCTTAGTAAGCTTTTGATTATTCTTCTTTTATTCCCCTTAGGCTGCAGAGAAATTAAAAAAAAGAAATTCAATACTTTTTTCTTCCGAACATCCCTTCCAGAAGGGTAGAGGGGGGCAATTTTTCTAAAATCGAAAATTTGAGACGAACTATGTTTCTAGCCTGTATTTTCATTTTTCCAGGTATTGCTGTACATTATATCAATATTAGCTTTAACGTGTATTTTCCTTTGTTTACACAACATTCATAATATCCTCTGTGAAGGTGAAAACGATATATAGGTATGCTATTGAGCTTTCGTTCACATAGATAGAGGGAAAGCCATACTGGTCTCCAAGGACTTGACTTATTGATCCTGGCGGCCATTTTCGAGACAGGATATACACTCTGCTCGTCGTGTTGCCTGGCAACGTTTCCGCCCCGAGCCGTTTTCATTACGCTTTCCACAATTTCCCAACCCCCGGGATTTTATGCCGTTACCTAACAATAGGGTTGGTGGTGGAATGTGGAATGCTCTGCAAAAAGGGCGAGTATATTGTGAAAATTGCGGGGAATTTTCATTCTATACTATATACTGATACTGATACAATATATATATTTCTAACGTACCTACAAAACCAATGAATCCAGTTCTTATGTAGGTAACAAAAACTCTTCAGATTAGTCTCAAACTTATTGGTATGAATTTAGTTTAGTATGCTAGCTGAGTTAGGATGTTAGAAATTCATCGGTATCTTATCTTTATGTAGAGTAATTACTCAGATTATTTTTAAGAAGATAGGATGAGATTTACTTGAAAGATTCAGCCACGTGCGATTCGAGCTCGCATACGAAGAGTTACGTAGGTACTAATGGAAAAGATTTAATACTATATACTTTCTCTGAAAATTTGAAGTCTCTATCATTTTACGGCCCATTAGATACAGCCAGCTCCCAGACGAACCAACGGACGGATAGGCAGATTTAGTACTTGTTATAGCGAAAATATATATATTTATACATATTCTGTGAAAGTTCCGATTGTCTACAGTCTACCTTTTACGATTCATAAAATACAACCTGCTGACGGCAAGAGAAATACTCATTCACCAATTTGATACAAAACCTTAAATACGATAAAATTATATTTATGTAACCAGTTGTCATATCATGAAATCAGAATTGATTGGAATTACTTAGGTTAGGTTAGAATATCTTCCATCACATAGGTACATCCTTATTTCATATACCTAAATAAAATCTATATTACAAACTTGTGTTAGGATTGGTATTGAAATGAGAAATGGCTTATATACCTCTAAAACTGTATTACGCAAATAGATAATTTTCAAAATAATATTTGTACATATTATTGTCAATGTCAAATATTGTTGAACGTTCATTAAAATGTAACAAAAAACTCACTATCTGATGATATATACACGTTCGTTATTTAAATATACTTTTTCATTCAAAACATTGCAAGTTAAAAAAATGCTGTTCTCTGAATCACCTATAATTTCCAATAAAAATAATATTTAATAGACGGACATATATGGGCTAAAAAAATATCAACAGCGATAACTATTGAAGAGTTACGTTTAATTTTCTAACACCTTGTAATGTTTTGAACAATGTTGAAGAAAATACTGTAAATTTATCATAATAGGAAAGAATATCACAAATTAGATATACGTATTTTCTCGAAATTATGATTTCTACACATAATATTTTTTCATCACTATATCAATGATATAACATTACTAATTTGAATAATTTGTTTTTCAAATCAACTAAAAGTCTTCGAACTTGTGATAATTAGTGTCAAGATGGTTACATCGTAAATAATATTCTAGTTATTTACACTTAAGGCAGAAGTATCAAATAACTGAATATTAGCGAACGTTCAACAGTTTCTATGACTATTGATACACTCAAAACTGAGAAGTATTTAGTGTCTTCTATAAAAACTAGCACAGAATTTCGTGCATTGAAAAATACAAAATAATAATAATTCTACAAGTGCTGGTACTTTCGAAGTTGGTGCCAAAGGTTTCTAAAGAGTGTCCCATTGGGAATCGGATAATATTTTTGTATACTTAGTTAGAAATATAGGCTGTTTTGCTATTCCTATCAAAGCGATTTGCGTACGAGTCAGTCAAAAACTTTGTCAAGACTAACAAAAATTTAAAATATTTTTGGGTTGTCAAAAAACACCCTGTAATTTAAAATGTTCAAATCCACTAACATCTTTGAAAAGAGAACTAATAGCTGAAACAAACTGTGCACTTTTTATTGTAACGTGAAAACTTACCTGAATACACCAACACACACTCACAAATATCACAATCTGGGAATCCAGAAACATGGAGAATATACTGATGTGGTCTATTCTCGAAGGAATATATTTGGAAATACATCCAGAACAACATATAGGTTGGTTAAGGGATATAAACACACGGACCACGGAAGTAGTTAGTCAGTCATAGAACATAGACAGTAGAAAGTCGTATATAGTCAGAGAAATAAGTGTGAATATAAATGTGTATATAGTCGTGTAGTTATTGGTGTAAATAAATTAGTGAAAATAAATCGAACCCAGATTCAATATAAATTCCCGTTATTTTTCCGTATGGTCTCAATGCATTACTTTGTGAATTTGAATTTTAGGTTTTATGCATTTGGATAGTTAAGAATTAAATATTTCAAATTTTCCACATCTAATAGCAAAACTCTTCTGGAAAATCAATATCTAACGAGTATTCATTGTCTGCATTAGTGAGCTTTGAATAATACCTACGTCAATGTTTTTTCATACACTACAAAATTACGATTTAGCCACTAATATTATTCCCTGTATTTATGAAAGAATCGAGCGGATTAAGTGACTTACTACCGGTTATTGTGGAAACAGTTATATTTTCCTATTCGTCAAGACAACTATTCATAAAACAACCATTTAAAACTTTACTATAAACTATACAATATATAACAATTCATCAAAGTGCCCTTCATTTTGATCTAAATATTTTCTTATCTTTTTTAAAATGTGTCTAACTTATTGTCGAATCACACCTAGATTGTTTTTCATTTATCTGCATTCTTCTTCAATTTTTTGAATAAGCTGCTCTCTGGTATTAATTTCAGAAGAATAGAAATTTGACTTAAGATACACCCACATGTGATAATCCACGGGATTTAGATCGGGTGATCTTGAGAGCCAGCTATGCATGCCGCCTCGTCCAATTCATGTTTTAGGAAAATTTTAATACAAGAAATCCCTATGCAGAAAGTACACCCCTGCAACATTGACACTTTCGTCGTGTAGCAAAATAGGCAACATATTTTTTTGGAACTCCAAATATACATATGTATGTGGGGCTCAATTTATTTATTCTGTAACATTCCACACCAAACATTGAACCGAAAACTTATACTGGAAATGGGAATGTCTAATAGCAAAAGGATTTTCTTCAGTCCAGACCCGACGATTTCTCAAAAGTTACACTCAAAAAATACGATATATTTAGAACCACCTAGGTGCCGTCTATACACCATTTTTTCCGTTTCCCAATGAAACACCTATAAAGGTACATCTTCAAAATCACCAGAAACAGTGAAATTATTATTATTTTATATTTTTCAGTGCACCAACTAATAGAATCGTTGCTAGTAAAAAAAACATTAGGTATTGCATTTGTTTTGATTTCCATGGTTATAGAGATGTATAGGTAAGCAACCCGTGTATAACGTTTACTGCCTGACAGCGATTATATTAAATCTTTCGCCTAGAATAATGAAGAAAATCTTTGTTACTATCAATAATACAAAATAAGTTTGGAGATAGTATAATCTCAATAGATAAATCAATGTAACAAGATAGATCCGGCATCAACTTTAAAAATCACTTTCTTTCTCTTATCGTGTGAACCGGGAATGATTGGAAACATTTTTCTTCTAAGCATAAAAAAGTTGCTATGTCTTGAATAATTTAGAGAAACTATCAAAGTTTCACATTATTTTTAAATGAAGATATTGGTCGTGTGATAACAGAAACAAATGAGCAAGACATACTATTTATTATAACTAGACCACAGGAAAACCATAATCAGTGATCTAATTAATGGCGGAGGAAGTGAACGATTATCTTCCATGTACAAATGATGTGATAAAATATTGAACATATCTGCCGTTATATATCTGTATAATATTTTTCAGGCAACAGTGGTATTTATTTGTAGAATTATTGTATTTCTCGAAGACTTTATCAACAATCTTCAATATACTCGTACAAGCCAGTGAAGTATTATTATGTTCATTATATGCTTGTAGGCTGTCTCGGATGATACAATAATGTTGATTTAATATAAACAAGTAACTTGATACATTATATCTAAAAGAATATTAGAATAAGTTCCATGATGGCCAACATAGCTTGTGGCAAATAGGAAGATATTATCGGGATTCAAGATGGTTTGAAGCAATAGCTTATATATTTTTAGTTCATTATTAGATAATAGTTATCTGTGGTTTGAAATAAGTTTCAGGTTGACAGAGGCTCAGGCATGTAATAACAAAAATTGCTAATTACCCCACTTGTATTGTATCAATACCTACTCCAGGTAGAAATTATAATTGGAATAAATTCCTGAAAACAAGAGAAAACTATTCTTATTGCTCAAAAAATTAAAATTAACTCATATAATTGCTATTCTTATTTAGTAGAAAAAGGATAATAGTGCGAGTTTACATGTACCAGATTTTCAAAAAATTGAGACAAACAAAAGCCCTTTCAACATGAAAAAAATCGATTATTTCAAATGGAACAAACACTATGTATTTTATGTCACAATCGCATTCAGTTTTTTTACTCTATCGATCCACTTTCCCTATACCTACTTAAATCGTAAGGTTTTTGAGTTATAAAATAAATTCGGAATAATTTTCACAAATTATCTTATTAATGGTGTGTCATAAGATCAAAATATTTTTTTATATCTACATTTAATAATTTATATATAGTGTCAATAGTTTTACTCCCCTTTGATACAATTCAACATTTTTTATACATTCCTTAACCGAAAATTTATCCCGTTAAATTTGGAATTAGTCTACATTCATATTTTTTTAGTCGGAATATTTTTCAACATAATCCAGAACTATAAAAAAGTCAGTTTGATATCTAATATCTCCAAGATGCGAATCTTTCGGTACAGAGAATATAAATTATGCATTTGATACTTTTAAAATTGAGGTTTGCGAATAAGTTTTCAAATGTGATAGAATATTTGCTTATCTTGCTTCAATATTAATGCCTGTATCGTCCTTGCTTGAAATTTTCCAAAATTAGAAAAATAATACCTAATTCAATCTTTTCTAATCTTTTCCTCCTTAGTGGTAGCAATTCGTACGCAACTTGTAATACCGTCTATTTTAGCTTTGCACACTATTAATAATTAAATTTGGGTAGATATTTTTTTCTGAATATCTTATATAACTCGAAAATCTTTCAACTTTTTTACCCAAAATGATTTAGATATAGGGAATGTTAATATGGATCGATAGAGTTATTAAAACTGAATGTGATGCTAATATAAAAGACAATGTATTAAATTTGAAATAATCTTTTTTTTCATGTTGAAAGTGCTCTAGCTTGGCCCAGTTTTTTTGAACACCTTGAACATTTGACCACGCTTCTATATACATAAGACTTATGCTTTGTTATAACTGTAAGAAAACTTATCATCCGCAATCTATCACAGTTATATTAATTTATTTCATTATACAAGTCCGTCTTTGTATACATTTTTACTAAAATAAAAATATTTCAGATAGTATAAATTTCTGAGAATTCCGATAAAACTTGCTTTTAAAACAACAAATAAAGATATGGTATTGCATTTGGAATCAGAAAATTAGTATTTACTTTCGGTATAACCGGAAGTGACTGCAATAAATAATTTTAATATGACACTAATGTAGACCGTTCATTAAGAGTTTTCCATCTTGCAAATGGATTTTAAAAACATGAAATTGGCTGTGCTGTCATATTCGATCGTATCCGTTCTACCTGAAATATTTTTTGTCTTACAGATACATAGGGTGTGCCAAAAATCGGTACCACCTTTAACATTTCAAATAGAAACCTATATTTTTCCCCATATCATTTGATTGGTTATATAAGTTTGCGTTAAATCAACTTAGTTAAAAAAAACTTGATTATCAATTTTTCTGATAAAACATACCACTTTAGTAGTCTACAAAAAAGTTTGAATCTGGCAAACTCTTCAAAACTGGAAACCTAAATTTGGGAAGCTGTGAGGTGAAAGTTCAAGCTTTTGATGTTCCATCGATATATGGGTTCAGACAACATTCGAATATTACATTCAAAAATTGTAAAAAATAAATTGGACACAATTTAAAAGGAAATTGAATTTAAAAATGAGTTTCCTAAGCATACCCCATACCAAAACTCAAACAAATTCAATAAAAATCAAGAAATCAAAATATTCTTTTCTTCTTAAGGTTTAAGGAAACAAGGCACCAATTAAAAAATGATTTAAGTATTGTAAAACTTGAAACAGTTTGAGTTCAGTCTTAAATAAAACAGAATAAAATGAAGTTTTGTTAGACTAGTTTGAAATCCACGTGTGAAAAAATTATTCAGTGAACTGTCTTTGAGTTTAATTTGAAATATCCAAAATTACCAAGAATTTCAAGAGGAAAATTCCCATGACTGAGAAATAATTTAATTAATTTTGGGAAAGTTGTCGGATCCATTACCAGAGTACTAACCAGTAATGGAGATGATCAAATTACCATTCGCGGATATGTAACATATCCTCAAACCTCAATACAAACGCCACCATTTGAATAGAGATTGTCTTATTCTGAAATACAAACCATTTTACATTGTTATAGTTATAAGCTACATCCTTTTTGTATCCACACCGAGAGGTGCACTATTTTATTATTTGTATACTACTTTAGACAGTCTCGATCCCAACGAGATCAGTTGTAGTACACAATTTGTTAGTTGTATTGTAAATACTATAAAGTTTGAATAAAAATGAAGATCGTATTAAGTAAATATTAAATTTGAGTTTTGCCAATTTAGTTCGCGTTCTTTATTAATAATTTATGATTCATAAGAAATCTATATTTTTGATTGAATTATTACTATTATTTTGTTATTTTCAAGGCAATCTTTCAAAAGGGTAAAAATATTTGTATCAAACCAAACAGCTTCTCAAATTTGAGTTTCAAATTTCGAATAGTTTGCGAGATTCAAACTTTCTCGTAAACTACTACAGGGGTAATTTTTTCTGAAAAATTGACACACTTACCTACGTCAATAACTTCTACAGATAAGTTATTAAAACTAGGAATGATTTAATCAAATGATATGGGAAAAATATAGGTGTCTATTTGAAATAAGAAAGTTGGTACCGATCTTAGTAGGACTTGAAATATTTTAGGTAGAACGGACAGAACCGAATATGACCACAACGAATTTCAAGGTTGTAATCCTTCAGCCAGTTGGAAAGCTGAACGGCATACATAAATCACCCTGTATAATATGGGGAATTATATCTACTCAAAACCCGAGCAGTCTAGATGGTCTGGCTTCCGAAATTAAGACTAGCTAGCTCTCGAATTTGATCATTTCTTAGCAGTTTCTAGATATTCTAAATTAATAATTCTTATGAATTTATTTTTCTGTATGAAAAGAAATATATGAAAATTATTTTATTTTCAATATTTTGATCTGTTATTTTGAGTTCACCCTCGAAGGATTCCATACGGTCTTCAATATGTTATATTTAGATTCTTACGGTTATTTTCGAACTTGCAGATATTGAGAATATTCTTCTAATTTCTCAGTTTTTCCTTAAGTAGGTAATGTAGATTTTTCAAACTAAAGCTCATGGATGTTGATCTTTTATTTATAATCTATTAAAATAAGGGGCGATGATTGGTTGCTATGAATAAAACCTAAGCTGATGAATAAAGAGCTGAAAATCTTCCTTCATTTCAAAAATCTAGACAGGGTTATTAGCTGAGACGTTACTTCCAAAGCAATTATTGTTTAATCGCACAATATCGGTAGCCGGTTAATGCCTGTATTGATTAATATCAACAATTATAAGATTGATTTGAACAACATATGGAGCTGGAAGTTGCCTCCTGCTACACTTAGCATAAAACACTAATCTTATTACTAATTATATTTTCTGGTCGTATCATTTTTCAGTATGGTTATATTGAGTGTTTTTTGTGATCTGAAGAAAATGAGATTATTAAATTGTAACGAACTTGGGTCGACAACATTATCGTAGGCGTGTGCGATTTGTCAGAGGGCTGAGCATCTTGGCGAGTACGGACTCTAGTGGGGCCCGGGTGGTATGAGTTTAAGGCATACTGCTATTGGTCACCGATACATGCCCAGGTCAAGATTATATTCCGAAAGATCTAGTGATTTCGCGATATTGGTGGAATGCTCGAGGCGTTGGAAGATGTCGGTTGAAGATTCGAGAAAGAGGGTCTTGTTTGATGATTTGCTGTGGGAGTCAGACCGGGGCAGTCAGCCTGGTGCAGTCTTGTCAGTATAGTGGAGTCAAGTGAGTCAATACTGTGAAAACGGTGGATACCGGTAGTTCGGTGGGTCCCTAGTAGGGGGTCACCAACAACATAAATAAATAACACTCCGTCCAAATATGGTTGTAAATAGTGTAAATAGTAAATATAAATTGTACATAGTGTAGTGTAAGATATATAAATACAGTTTATAAATAATCTGTGATATTTTAGTATGGATATAAATAAACTTGAAAATATAATTATATAATTTTTCTCTTTTTTTTTTTGGAACTCGCATTATTCATTATTTTATTTAAAAGATAAATAAAGAATTGAAGGTTTCAGTATTTCAAAATTAAATCGGTAATAAGAGAGAATATTCCGGATTTTGTTCCAGTATACCGGTCAGTATAGTCGGACTTCATCAATTTACAATATAATACTCTTTCTTTTCTAAAGGTGAACCGATAACGGCATAGGAGCTTGTTACTGGAAAAATAACAGTTATTTTGGAATACGTAGATATACCTACCATCTCAACACTACCACTAGCTTTGTTGATTATGTCTCTCTATACTGGTCAGCATACTAAATTAAATATAGGTACCCAAGCAATATTTCATCTGCTATGTCCACTATATCGTCACTATTAGTTGAAGCATTTCCTTGAGTATGACAGAACAACAAACATTCACTGTGGCATATTTATTACTCAATATTTACCAACGTTGAGAATGAAAGTCTTATCCAATAACATATAAATACCCTTCCTCCTATGCTCTGCTCTCACTGCCCTTGGGGTTGCTAGTTGCTATTTCGATCGGTTGTCGGAAGACTAATGCAGCGATCGCGCATTTTCTTCTTTGGGGGGGAAGCGAAAGGGACATGCACGTGTCCTCAGTAGAATGTCTCATTAAGCTAACGAAGCCACGTGCATTGATACAGAGAGCCAGCACGTGCTTCCTTACTATATGTATATTCCCTATTTCTAAATGATCAGTAACTTAATAGCGTTCATGTCTTGTTTTGTCTCGTTGCGTTTTAGGTTTTGATTTGGTTATATATATATATATATATATATATATATATATATATATATATATATATATATATATATATATATATATATATCATATATTATTATGTGCTCACCTCCATGGATAGAATATCTTGATGAAATTATACATTTCCCAAGGGGATTGGATTTCGTTGAATGTGTCACTTTCCGCTGAGCTGTGGGAAAAATGCTATTGTTTGATATACGTCGTAGGTATATGGACATTTGATCTTAAATATATTACAGTCAAAGTGATTGATATAGATATTATGTATAATATCAAGCCGTTATATGCAATTCTAGCCGATACCTGCGATTTTGTATCCGAAAAATTAGTGAGATAATTACAATTGACCAGTTTCCAATTCAGTTAACTGATGCCTTCTTTGTGAATAATCAGAGTTCTAACATCTAATCCTTTACTTGAGTTCAAGATACCAAAATCAATGAAAATCGGTTCTTAGATATAGAAAGCGTATGATATATATTAAATTATATGACCAAAAAAAAAACAGTCGTTTTAAATGGTTAAATGTTGATTTTAAGTTTGAGCATATTTTCTCTATCAGTGGGAATGCATGGCGTAAACTACCTATCTTTGGCTCTAAAGTTTTCTGGTAGATAGCGAAAGCTAAGTTTGTGTAGCAACACTCAAACTTAACGCTGGCCATCGACAATGTCTGTGGCGCAAGTCAATTTCTTTTCTAGCTCCTAACATAGCTATTTTTCACATTTAATGTTGATGCTATCTCCCTGTCGGATTTTAGTAGGTAGGGCACTTCAGTCCCTAACAAGACAAAGCCATTTTTGATGTTTTGTAATTTATTTTGAAAATGTTTTAAAAAACATAGGAATCCTTTTTTCTATATCTACCACATTTTGCAAAATGCTCCTTATTAGGTGAAGGTCCAGGATCTTTTACGGCTATACTCTCAAATTTTCATGTCGAAACATACAGTAGTTACTCTTCTATGTTTATTTATGACAGTCTCGAGTTTCTTTATTTTGAGTACCTCAAATATTCTTGAATGCCACCTGTTATCAAAGCCAATCTGTCAAAATTACTTTTCCAGCTTTTCTGGCCATCAAATTCAGAGTGCTTTCTTTTTTAAAAGTTTATCCCTTAGATATGCTATTAACATTGATATATTGAAAAATGTATAAGGTAACCAGTAGGTTGATATAGAAAAGTTGCGCTATATTAAGTCTAATAAAAGGGTGAAATCAAATTTGAGATATCGCCACTCGTTCCTGAAATATTTAAAAAAAACCTAAAAAATAACAAAATCCGTTCTAAGTGGGCGTCCAGAACCCTGCCGGTGTCTGCTTTACCTTGATGCCTTTAAGAGATGGATGGGACTTCCCCTCTCTTGCGCTTGAGCACTATACCGCTTACGTCTTTTCTCTTAGGCAAGAAAGCAATCTTTGCTTTGCACGTAGGGGCTAGTGGCTACATAAAGTCCAAGTCCTCACCAGTGAACACAGTATATTCAAAAGATCCTTTCTGGAGATGGCCGAGATTCATAAGAGCACCAATTTACTGGACAAGAGATCTGATATAGCAAATTTGAATGTGTTGTATTCGAACATCCTCTTTTTGGATTACGTATCATAATATTACGCGTTAGAGTAACTGGTTTGAGGATGACCGACCGGATCCTTAGGGGTAGTCTGGTATGCCACCGGGTCATCCTTATCACCAAGAGATTCCCTCCTGGTATTCCAAATCCCTATGTATTTGGAGATATTTAATTGTTTCCAAAAATAGTATTTTAATGAATATTGTTATTTGCATTCTCTTTGTATTTTTATACGTTATATTGTTGTTGTTACAATTCCGAGAGAACTTCCATGTATCCAATTAATAGACCACAAAATATCCAGCCGTGTGTGACACATCGAGACAACGCTGTGTCTGTAATATGTTTATTTGTTTCGGAAAGAAATGCTTTCTTTGTTGATGAGATCTAACAATAATTTATACTCAGGTCTAGTCTTTTTAATATAAAAATGTATTTTTACCTACACTCTTTCATCCGTGGAAGACTGATGAAGGTTTGAAAAAATAAACCGAAAGCTCTCTAACTAAGTGAACGTGAAAGAATTAATCTATTGATTTTGGATAAAAAAGATCTTAACAAGAAGCTGCCGATTTGTTTAATGCTACCTTTCCTTTATCAAATTTCTCAAATTTCTCGAAATTTACGCAAATTTAACGAAACTGGCACAGTAATAAATATTCCCTGGAGCCTAAAACTTCAATATCAAAACTTGCATTAATTAACGATATTAGTGAGACATATGTAAGAAGGATGCTCAAAAAATCATCCTTATAAAGTACAATTACGTCAAGCATTAAATGAAGATGATCATGGTTAACAAATTCAGTTTTGCGGAAAAATGATAAGTGTAGTTAATGTTAATAATATAATTATAAACAACATTGTATTTTCCGATGAAGCAACATTTTGCCTAAATGGTTTTGTAAATCGTCATGATTGCCGATATTGGTCGGAATAATCCATAGTGGATGGAAGAAGGCCACACACAGTATAAACAAAAGCTGAATGTTCGGTGACGAATAGTTAGAGGAAAAACAAGTGAAATTAAAAAAAAAATAGTTTTTATTAGTCATTTAAGATTATAACCGTACCGATGAGTACCTACTATTGCTATCCTTTTCTCGATTTGAACTATACTTATGAATATGTGTTTGCCAGCAACAGCAATTCCATAACAAATAACTGTTTATCTACCACAACACAAAATTAAACTTTAAATTAACAACGTCTGACGTCTGACAATTGCGACATAACCATAGACATAGACGATCTTCCAGAGAGTACCTATATACCAGAGAACAGAGACGTATATATACGCTCCATGTTCGTGCGTAATTCCAGTGACGGATCCCATTGTCCGACATTGTCGTTCCATGTCGAAAAAATAATGATCTTGGTTATATGAGATAATTTATAATTACCAATATTGGATCACACTTGGAGCTTAACAGGCGTCGAGATGTCTGCGATCTAAGTACGAATTCGAAATTTCAAGTCTCTAAACCGTATGGGGCCTGAGAAATCGCTGCGGAGTCCATTGATACAAGAACCGAAAATAATAAAAACTATTTAATATCTGAGCTTTTTATGTGGGAAATGTTAAATGGCGGTATTTATTTACATCTTTTACGAGATCAGAATTAATTCGATTGTTTTCAAATCGTGCTGGTTAGTTAGAGCTATCACCTCATTAAGCTGCCAAGTAGTCGAAAGCTTTTACTTTGAACACCTACTGTAATGCAGTAAATGTGGAATATCCTTAATTTTTTATTAGACAATTAAAATTAATGTTTACTACTAAATTTTATTTTTTCCTACTAAACCTGATATCAGTAAATTCAGAAAAATCATATTTTATTTATTTATTTATTTATCTATTCCAGTTACATTTACATGCTTATATACAATGTAAATCTTACAGAGGTATATAAATACCTGCACGTAAGACGTAAGTAATAACTTATGTACTAAACTTACAACTAATAACAACATATAAATACACTGTCGATTGCATTATTGTTGGATTTTCGAGTAGGTATTTTAAAATATTATTTCTAATGACTATGTATATGTATTTCACTTAGTTATATATTTAAACAGTTTTATTTCTTACAATAATTCATGATTGAGAAATCCAATTTTTCAACTCCATTTTATATTTATTTTTCTTATACTAGAGAGTCTTAAACTCAGTGGGTAATTTGTTGAATTCTCTTATTTCAAAATAAATGCTACTTTTAGAGCTTACTTTTTTGGATCTTTGAGGAATGGGAATATTTGTATTACTATTTGACTCTATAGGTATACTTTTTGCTTAAGGTAGGGTAGTGATATAATAGAGACTGGTTGATAAATAATTGTGTGATACCCATATCTGCCTTATCAATAAAGGTTTTGTAAAATGCACTGTTCAGTAAGTTTTTAAAGTTTTTATAAACTCCACCCCATGAAATAATACCGGAATTTATTTTACTATGGAAAAGCATAATAGATCATTTGTTTCAGTGGTCATAATTCCGGATATTTCCTTCGTATGATAATATATTCATATATGTTTATCCCACCTTAAGTTAGAATCAAATATAATTTCAATGTAATTACGAAATTCTACTTTTTTCATCATATTTCCATTTATAACTAAATTTAATTCATGAGGCACACTGTTTCTATAATTACCAATAGTCATATAGACTGTTTACTTTATGCTATAAGAAACTATTCATCTTAGTCTCAACTTTTGCCCAGCTATCATCAATGGGTACAACAGCAGTATCATATGTATATGAAAAAAAATGTGCCTTCTGGCCCTGGCGTATCACATAAAATATCATTGACATACAGGATAAACAATAATGGTCCTAGTACTGTTTCTTGAGGAAAGTATTCCGTTTTTCATTATTTACTTTAGTTTTTGTTGTCTATCATCTAGATAGTTCTCCAACAATTTGTAGGCATTCCCTGGTATACCATAATTATACAGTTTTTGGTGTAATATTTCATAAAAAAAATATAAGTATTGGGTGAGTAACTTAAAATATTATTCGCGATGGCGTCATATCTTCAAGAATATGACGAACAATCTGCAAACACCACTAAATAGTGCCTATATAAAATATAAAAATACTTTTATTGAAGTCAAATTATCGTATCAGCTATAATCAAACCATAAATCAGGTGCTCCGCTCATTTTGTCCCACCCTGTATATATTTATCCAATTAGACAAAGTTTTTATTAAATCAGAATTATTCAAATTATTTGGAACTACTATTTATAATATCTATAGTAAGACTTGGATAAAGTGATTAAACCCAACATACTTTTGTTTATTTTATATTGCAGGTTATATAAAATAAAGAAACAGGATAAAGTTCATTGATCATTTTAAATAATGAATTTAAATTTGCAATATATTTCTGTTGTATCCAAATTAATAATGTCATAGACATATAATAGAAAAACGTGTTGTATTTGTGCAACCATTTTACTTTATGAACTTCCCAGTACACTAGTAACTAAATGATTACAATCCACCAGTCATTAGTGTTCTATACCCATTATCTTCGTAACTGTTAAGCGTAATCTTTCTAAGAACATATTTTAAGTATAGGGCCATTATAAAAGTTTAGGTATCTAAAAGAAATGCTATGCAAAAAAGAACAAAATTACGGAACATTGTTTAACACTTTAACCATCTGCAGATCGTTATTATGAATAATATTTAGATGTAGTGCGACAAATTTATCAAGTTATCTGAATAATTTACTCAATGTACATATTGTTTAGCTGTCATGTATAAAGGCTAAATATTTTGCTTTAACATAGGTACATACAACTCTAAGAAAATAGCAGAATAGGTAAAAGAGATTTGATCATTTTATTTTTCAAATGTTTTCTAGGACTTCCTCCACTTTTTTATTTATATCTCAACTACAAAGTATAATTGGACGATTTTTTCAAATGTATTTATAAAATACGAAAAATTTCTATATATTTTTTTCAATTCATCTCAAACTTACGATCACTGAGAACATAAAATATCAACACACAATTAAGACCTAATTCTATATATAACATTTCTAGAACTAATCCAAATTAGTCTGTTAGAATTTGAATTTTTCATCAAACTTTCATCTTTAGAAATATATTAGCTGCTAAAAACTGAAATAAAACTATGTTTTGTTTTGTTATGAGTTATGACCTCATGAATCAAGTTGATTTGGGTTTTGGCGGATGCGCTTCGGACAAAAATATTCGAGTTTGAGAACGATAGACACCAAATTCATAGAAATGTTGGTGACGTTTTAGTGTTTCTCTGGGTAGCAAAAAACTTTTTTTACTAATATACGATATTTGAATAATAAAATATTTAGTATCACAACCAGGCAACAATTTCGTCCTTTTCACGCTTTGAGATCTCTTGGAACTCAGTGCCTACAGTCTTCGTACTCTACTCTTATTAAAATTTGTGTGTACTAAATTATAGTGAGTGAGTGAGAAGTACATAAGTAAGGTTTGTAAAATTTTAACTTTTCTTGTTCAGCAAATATGAAACGCTAATAACGAATAGCTTCTTGCTTTGTATGTGGGTTTGAAATGAAAATAAGGAATCATTAAAATCATGATAATTATACGCTATCAAGATATCCCGAATGATATATTACCATTAATTTACCCACGACCATGCGCCGTGCCATCATGCCGCCCCCTTTAGATATAATCGACCATACATTGACCGTTCATCATAGTCAACCCCGCTCCCGAAACAAAGTGTATGTATGTATGTTCAGCTGATGTACACGAACGTGGCAAACGCACGGCCACGTGACCGGAACATCACTGGCCGCGTGCCACCACCGGAACCGAAGGTCATATCTCTCGCAAGAATTTTCTTTATCTAACCGCCTTCGAACCCCGCGACAGCTTGCCACTAGGCTGACTCATTCGATCTCTTCAATCGCGACAACTCGATAAAAGTCTAATGCAATTTGCGTACACCCACCCCTAAAAGCAGTTTGTGCAGCTGCAGGAAGGAAGGAACTAGGAGCCATTGAGTGAATGAATACATTGGGTCGTATAATGAAAAGAAAAAAGAGCATAAAGCATAATGCAATAGATTGAAGATGAATGCCGCTCTTCGGAGAGGGCGTTGAATGGAGCGGAATTAAAGTTACGTAGCTGAGACATGCATCTAGCAAAACAATTCCAAGCGGATTATTGCCGAGAATGTCTGAAACCAGTAATTCACTACGTGTCTAATCATTTTCGATGCTGATTGGCACGATAGAGATTTCATGAAATAAAGATGCTAGAATTCTTGACAAAAAAAGATAAAAATTGGTACTATGCTACTATGTGGCAAATTTAGGTTTGGTTTCTATACATTTTTGAAACTTCTATGCTTTTAAGGGCCGCAAATACAAATCAACGTGTCACAGACATTATTGTTTAGATAAAAACTGAATTCTTATTTATATCATTTTCTGTTTCCAATATTACTATGGCTGATATACCGCGCATTCAAGAGCATATGAATTTAAGTTTTACTGCGTGAACCAACAATTTATACGGTTATGTTATCAAAAGCCTATGAGGAATATCAATAATTTAGATCCAACAGACACATTTTTGAGAGATTTTTATTCCATTTCTTTGAAAAATATAAATTTATCAATAGCGCAGACGTGACTATGAATGACTTGTTTGAAAAATTAATAGTATTGAAGTTTTGGAACAGATGAAGTATCAGTTACAGTACCAGCACCAAAGAGATAAATATTATTTTGCATTCTGTCATGCCTCATTTAATAGTTTTTGTAAAAAGTTATTTATTAAAGATTTTTGAATGTCAGCGGAATCAGTTAAAACTCAATAAATATGTACAACAATTTTCTCGCCGCATTCTTAGAGCGCTAACTCGGAAGCCATTGTTTTTTTTGAAATGTTCAATTCAGTTATTCTCGGAGATTGTTCCTTCTTCAATTTTGCCATGCCAAATTTTCGATTTTCAAAAACTGTCCCTTCTACCCACTTTGCAGGCTATGTATTTCAAATTAATCAATAATTCGAGCATGCGTAATATGCAAAAGGTGCGTAAATTCATAATTAAAAAACAAATATACAAACGAATTGTTCTTCATTTCCTTGATTCAAATGATAACGATTCATGTATTTGATGGATATCATAACAATTTTTTATAATATTAAAAATTATAATTGCGTTTAATTGTTTCTTTCAAAATTATGAATGGAGTTAACAAATTGCTGAGTAAATGTCATAGAATTAGGTATATTGTACTTAGTATCTGCTAATTGCATGAGTATGATGTTTTAGTTATTAATTTCATGCTACTGAGAGTTTATGCATGAATTTTCCATGAAGGAAGCAATAACAAAAACATTTCTCAGAAATACATTCACACGTCAATAATACCTTTCATAATAATCGGACAGCCATTCTGTTGACAAAACATCTTACTACTTCCATCAAAAATCGCACCCAAATCCCTACTGTGAGGTCCATAAACAAATCTTATGAAAATGCGACCAATACAAAAACGTAAAAGTGTCTAATTGACTATTCATTTCTCATAATAACCTTTTTTGGGGTTGGGGTAGACACTTGTTTCGTCTACTGCTAATGGTCCAGACACCTGTGCGGTCAAAAGGAACCCAAGGGCGTATCATTGGTACGACAATGATGGGTAGATGAGAATTGCAAAAAAAAGTTTCACAAAATTATTTAATGCGATAGTCTATGGTATAAATGAATTGAATAATGGAAATAATAAAACAACTAAGTACCTATATTAATTGTATTTGTGTATATACAAATTTGGCCCGTTCATTTGATATGATATTATAATTGCCAAAATGTATAAATGAAAAGACAGGTAAAATTCTGGGCAATAGCTGTACTTAGTGCTTAGAGATATGATTCGTGTAGATTTATAGCTGCAATGTAATTAGTTATATTTAACAAAAAAGTATAATTTGGCATAGATAGGAAAAGTCAGCACATAATAGTACCTATAGCTTATACTACAAGTGTAGGGTACATTATTTTTTTGTTTCCCCTGCTTTATAAGTTCTATTTTAAAGACATGTTACCTGTCCACCTCAACATAAGATATTATCATTAGTTACCTACTCTACGAGCCAATAGCTAGTATTTGCTTGCTTGTCTTTGGTATATAAGTGTCGAGATCATTGACACTTCCATATAAGATCAAAATTGACGTTTGACATTACCTACATACAGCTAGTTCTAAAATACAAACCAGGAGGCGTATTCTGTACATTCATCGACTTCTTAGCTAAAAGATCGACTTCATCTATATATATATATAGATATACTAATACATGGTGATGCGTCAATTGGATCACGTGACGTCGACATAGACTGTCAATTGTTATCGACTTTAGTTTCCTAACTAGTCGCACTCTACATACCCCCCGACTAACTAAGAATAGAACGCTAAAACGTCACGACACAGAACAATGATTTTTGTTCGTGGATTGACACCAACTGACACATCGCCATGTATTAGTATATCTTTATATATAGAACAAGTCGATCTCTTAGCTAAGAAGTCGATAAATGTACAGAATACGCCTCCAGGCCTATATTATCTCATCAGTCAATGTCATATTCCTATATTGAGTCCATATAGGTATCTGTCAATTTTCGAAAGTCATTTTTACCGTGGCCAAGCTAATGGTTTGTATTTCGGAACAGTCTGCACATCTATGTTTTACGATACTGGTGAAATTTGTCATATTTTTAGGTTATAATTCGTATTTGTTTTGCATGTTAAGAGGTCATTACCAAGTCAATCATCATAAAAATTCTTAATATTATTAATAACTTAATTTTTAATTTCACTTTTAGGTCTTCAATGTTTTTCAAAGCTTCTTCCACTTGCCAGATCCCAGAGACTACAGTCTATTCAAAAGGGCAATGTGATTCCTTTTACAAAGTGATTTTTTCCTTAATTCTTCGACATCATTTGACTTACAATTTAACAGAGATTTTTAATTCATCATTGAAATCTATTTTTGCATCATTTGATTCCAATCAACTTCAATTTTACCAATCAACAACTTGAACATTTCTCTAATACCAAATTACCTGAGACGTAATACAGCTAATTATTTGAATAGAGTATATGCAGGGTGTTTCAAAATTAGCCTGCTAAACTTCACCAGGGGATTCTAAGCTTAAAAATAATGCAGAAAATACAATAAACATAGGTCGAAAGTGTTTGCTAAAGGAGATGCACCCATTTTAACGTACATGTCTGAAGTTTTTATTCAATATCTCCAAAAGTAATGAAGATAATGGAGCAAAATTTTAGGAATCTATTAATGTTTTGACTCCCAACATGATGGGCTTATAGCAATTTCAAAATTTTAAATATGGATGCATGAAACAAGTCTGCGTTGGGGCAAATACTAACGTTTTTGTATGTGGATTTTTCTAAATTTTGTCGTAAGCTTATAAAAAATGGAATTTTCTACTACAAACAGGTGCTCTTATCAAACCTCAGTAGGATGAATCGTCTCGTTACTAGGAAACGATTCAAAAGCTTTACTGCTTGTCTCAATTGTAAATCAAAGAATTTGAGATCATAGTAGCCCTAGAAAAGCCAGGTTTTGCTTTGACTTATTTAACATTCGGTTACAAATCTAGCGTTTGTAGTTTAAAGGTCTGTATTCATAATTTCGGCGTATAGATATCTAATAATGACATAAAAATATTTTTATAGGTTCCTCGTTTTACTATCACTTGAGACAGAATGAGCAAATAACATTATTATGTGAGTTAGCTTCATTTTGCTTATATTTCATATATTTTTGCATCACCTTCGCCTACCTGTTTCTATACAATTATTTTGAATCAATTTCTCATCTATAATCTCAAATCCTTGTATAAATTCCAAGATTTCAATACACTTCCTTTTCAATAGAATTCCAAATAAAAATACGTGACTGAACCAAGCCCTTAAACAAATTCCCATCATGTCCGTCACTGTGAGTTGGCTTTCGGCTGAGCAAAGTCGGCGCCACCCCCCTCTGGGACTGACAAAGATTCACAACAGAGAGCCAGACGGGTCCTCGCCTAGGTATACATATTATATTGTATACCTATAGGAACTACCATCAACGAAATGTACCGATACCAATCCCAAGGTGTTGCAGGTGCAGTCACACACACACACACACACACACCCGGGTACTTAGACAAGAAGAAGACGTTGTTCAGCCCATTCAGCTTCTTTTGGGCTTCTTCGAGACCACCGAGAACAGGACAAATTCCTAAATACATATATAGGGTGAATTTGTAGTACTTGCTGGTACACTTTAACCTGTAGATCTTCAGTATTTCAGAAGAAATGCAGTGCTATTTTAAAAAACCTGAATCTGAATGTCTTATTTAATAGCAATACCATGTTTTTCTATAATTGTTCAGCAGGTCTTAAAATCTTTTATGAAAAAGTAAAATGATTTTTTACTGGATTTGCCTTGTTTGAGCTACCTTTTGCAATATAAATATTGGAAAAAAATAGTTTAATTATGTCAATACAGTCATGTCAGCGCATTTTTTATAAGAAAAAGAAGAAAGATAATTGTATTCTTTATTTTTTTGACCGATAAACCCAAACGGAGTAGTTGTACAATTCGACTGTATGTCGGCATTTTTTTTTATTTGTTGTGGAGACTTTAGAGATGGTCCTATATTCATAAAATCTCCTTCCCTTCGGAGGGGGCAATTTTACTGGAAAATCAAAAATCCGAGACTACAGGATTAAAGATAAGAGAATATCCGGAAACTTTTAAATTGTAAAAATTTTCAAAAGACCTACGGTTTTCGAGTTTCAATCGATATTAAAATTTGAAATCTTTGTATTTTCGCTATGTGGAACGGGCAGTTTCTTTCGAAAATTGAAAATCTGCTACCTAATTAAAGACATTTACTTTGAAGATGTTTTTCACAGAGTTACGCTTTTCGAGTTACAGTAGTGGTAATGTCTGAAATATGTGTACCTACATAAGTATTTTCGCCGCGATGTTATGAGATCTCCTAACAAGTAAAAACAGACATTATACAGGGGTAGTGGTATAAGTGAACTTCCAACGATTTTCGTGACTAATATTACACTCAAAAGTGTGAAATAAATATTTAAAAAATGGAACGACTTTATTAGTTGCTGCACTGAAAAATCCAAAATAATAATAATTTTTTGTGCTGGTACTTGCGAAGTTGATGCCAAAAGTTTTCAATCTAACTACAACTGCACAACTTCAAAAGTACCACAAATAGAATTAATATTATTTTTTTATGTTTCAGTGCACCAACTAATAAAGTCTGTCCATTTTTTGTAAAAAATAATTTATTACCATTTAATTACCTTACCCTTATCAGATTATCAATAAAATAATTTGGCATTGTACCTGTTTTGAAGAAAAAGAATGTTTTGAGAGACGTAAAATGTTGATTATTCCATTAATATGTTTCGATCGAAACGGCTAAGCAAGTGAAAAATTTAATTCATAAAATGCAATTTAAAAAATCTAGGTATATTTCTTGTCTATACAGAAATATGGCAAAACCGTAATATATTTTTTTTGATATTTTCTTCTTCATGACCTTACTCATAACATATTTTCCTGTGTATAAGAGTTCAAATAAAATGATCGTCCTATATCAGGTTCTAAAAAATAGCTCTGCATAAAAATAGACTGTCAAAATTATATATTATAAAAGAGAAAAAAAACTTCCAAATATAACTATTTGGCGTAAAATATTTCAGCGCCACAGCTGATTTATACATTTTATACCTGTAAATTTATCTTATTTTTGTGAAGATTTGCCACATTTGTACAGAATCATGGCGGATAATTTTTTCATGTTACTGTGTAGTATCAATGGCGATGTATTTAATTATAATATAATATAAATTAGAATTAATTTAGATAAAACTTTACTATAAAGCATTTCCAAATTTTGTTCTCGGTTGTGTTGTTTTTGTTTAGGCTACTTACGCACTTTCCTTAAATCCTTGAGGTTAAACCGGTGTGCAGCTAAAAAGTACATACTTTATTATGGATATCAATAATGGGTAAAGCATTTAGCATCTCTCTGAAAGATTTCCAGATTCTGATCAAACTGTTCATAGCACATTTGTGTTTTTAAATGATTAGTAACATGATCTCACAAGCTCAGGTAGGTTGGGACACAAATAAGACATGTATAATTACTGTTCAATGTGTTTATGAAACAGCTCTTTCAACGTTGTTGAACAAGACATCAACACACTTACTGAAATGTCGGGTATGATTATAGTTGAAGGACATCGTCACATGTACTTGGGCCCCATAAATATTCTAAATTCACCCTGTATATTATAAACATTGAGGCGACCGAAAATCCTTTTATGATCTCCTTCACCTTGGCCTGCTACAAATCTGGTACGATCCAACATGCGGAATCAATTTACGAGTCGGCTAAATGGCATTATGGTGGAATTATTATCTCTAAGGTCTTTTTACACATAAATTTATATAAGTTGATCGGTAAGACGACGGTATGTGGGAAGAACGAAAAACGGTCACGGTAGTCAGTCAGAGGCCTCTCAATCTCTCTCATTATTGGCATAAGATAATCTTGTTTCGGCATGTTCGATCTTGTTTAACGATGTTGTTGTTCATGTTGGAATCGAGTGACTTGCAGAGAGCTCGAATATCATGCATTGATTTAAATAGACTATTATAATACGTGATTGTATGAAGTTACTTTGCGATGAAATAAGTTAAACGACAAAAGAAATAGTTAAGGTATAGAGTATGCCAGTAAACAGGTATGGAATAATGAATAATTTCACTCAATCGGTAAAAACCGATAATTTCAAGATTTTACAAATAAATATTTTTTACAAAAAAATAAACCGACTTAATTTCTTGATGCACTGAAAAATACAAAATAATATTAATTCTATTGGTACTGGTAATTTTGAAGTTGTGCAATTGTAGTTAAATAGAAGACTCTTGGCACCAACTTCACAAGTAACGGCACCACTAGAATTAATATTATTTTGTATTTTTCAGTGCACCTAATAGTAAAGTTGGTCCAATTTTTTGTAAAAAATATTTGTTTAATACTTTGGTGTGTAACATTAGTCGCGAAAAAAATGTTGTACGTTCACTTAGGAACTTATACCAAAGAAGATATCTTATTATCCTATTAACCATGTACATTCTTTGCTTGTAGGTACTTGTTATTATTCAGAGATCTTTTAGACTGCTGTAAGTCGAAAACCGTAACTCTATGGAAAAAATGTTTGATTTAAATGTTGCTATAAATAATCTGGTCTTTAATTTGGTCTAAACATTTTACTGATATCTGTAATATCAAAGAAAATATACAGTTTTATACCAGAAAATGTTTTTTCTTACATAAATCACAATTTTACTGGATACTTATTTGGTTCAACAAAGTAGTCTATGATAAATCAACAATACCAGCAAATGCCAGTTTTTGACAATTTCTGTTATCGTAGATTGAATAATTAAGTGTGTTAATCCTGATTTTTGTTCTTTTGTGATAATGGAACGAATCCTGCAATAAGTCGAAAACCGTAGGTAACTCTATGGAAAAATGTTCAATTTAAATACTGCTACAATTAATCTGGTCTTTAATTTGGCCGTCTCGGGTTTTCAATTTTCTAAACAGATTGCCCTATCCACATAGCGGAAATACACATATTTCAGATTTTAACATTGCTGTAACTCGAAAACCATAACTCTTTTAAAAAAATACAATTTAATCTTTTCCGGATTTTGTCTTAGTTCTAATTCTGCCATTTCAGAATTTCGATTTTTCCCCCTTCACCTCATTTAGGACCGGTTTTTGGAGGGAAGGAGATTTCGGATTGAAGTTAATGAATATAAGACCAATTCTCAAGTCATCTCTTTCAAATGAATCAAAATCGGAGTACGTTTACTATATATACATATATATATATATATATATATATATATATATATATATATATATATATATATATATATATATATATATATATATATATTGGTTCGTCGGTCAAAAATAGTCGTGTTTAAACTATAAATGCAACTCATCTTTATATAGTCGCTATCGCTGTCTGTTCGCTTAGATATTTTAAACCCCTGAACGGATTTTAATGCAGTTTTCAGCAAATATTATTGTTCTACGGAATTGTATATTATAAAGAGATCTACAAAAAATCCCCGACGTCTATCTTCTAAGACTGACTCACTATAACCATTTTAGTGCTAACCGCGTGAAGCAGGAGCGGGTCTCTAGTACTATATAAATCTACCGTCATAGCTACTACATACCTAGTTTTTAAAAAAATTATAGAGAAATAAGTGAAAAAACTATCAAATAATACGACGCCTTCAAGATGCGTCTTACCGCTTAGGTTTTGAGAGGCTGGAGAAGAAGCAGTTAATTTAAACTTTATATACGAGAAATTGAATATCTACTTCTTCCTATCATTATACAATAGAAAAAAAATGCTAATGCTACCAAAATTAAATCAATTTTGAAGATGGTAGTAATTTTTACATCAAATAACTATTTCATTTAATGAAATAAATTCCGACATAAAGAACAATATCTGGGAGACCCAGCTTTGCTAGGGTAGTACAGGATTTTGGACGGTTATATAAGATTTATTTAGTTCAAAAATCATTATATTTTTAGTTAAATTATGTTGCGATCGGTAGATAAATTAGGTATACATTTTGAAATAAAAATGAATGTATCACCAAACACCGTCTCGGCCGTAAGAACCTCTTTCCGCATTTTTTTATCAAAATTTGAAGACTCGAAAAAGTTTGTGGGCCTTAACAGAAACATGTTGGCGATTAACAGAAAACTAATTCACAAATTTGGATGGAAACGAGTTCAACTTATTGTTGCATAATTATGGATCTACTTAAACCAGTCCGACTTTAATATCATAGCTACTAACTTATCAACCTTGTAACTCATTGTAAATGAAATTTTAGAAATGAGTATTGATCGATATTTCTAGTCAGGGATAAAAATCGACTAATAAAAAGTTTATTCTTACATTGATTGATTTTCTTAAAACTCTTATACCTTATAATCTATCAAATTGGTTCCCCTGCCAATTCGAAACCGTTAAGATTACTTTAGTGGTTGTCTGTCTGCATGTCCGTCCGTCACAGCCTATTTTCTCAAAAACTAATGAACAAAAAAATCAAATGCTGTACTTATAAAGGTAAACAAATCACAGACGAACCTACATCGCAAATAAACAAAATCTGATAGTGGGAGTAAATTTTGTCGAACAAATTAGAAAATTAAAAGGAAAATTTTCTTCAACGGGATCATGTGAATAATTCAAAAGGATTACCCTTAAAATTTTTATTAAGGGGAAGGTTAAATTTGATCGTCTCCTTCCTTATTTCTGATACATATGAGCATACAATTTTGAGAAAACACATAATATAGGGCTTAGGTCAAAGCTTACAGGAAAACTTATGCGAGAAGGTAAGGAACCCTCTCCATGCGAGCCCAACGCGCACATGAACGATATTATTCTCTTGATATTTATTTTTGAAACGTAATAATCTTTTTCTGGTATATTACGTAAAACTGTTTTAATTTCTCAAAATAACATCATATATATATATGATACCTACCTATATATTCCGAAGAAGTAATCTAATGACACACTCAATTTCCCATATTTCATATTCATACATATTAAATATCTCATCAAGTGTAATGACGGTGTGTGGTGCTTTCGACGCTAAATCCCCACGAAATCCTTTTCCTCACCCTCCGTCATCAAGACCGAAATCCTTGGGATTACATTGCTCATTCGAATCGAAAAATGATAATCTGGAAAGCAATCATTTGGGGGAGCCATTAAGCCAGCTATCACTACCAGATGTTTCGAGATTCGGATTTTGCCAAAGTACCTATAGTAACTCTGGCAAGGTTTTTCAATATTTTTTTAATAGTCTAAATGTTTCAATTTCATTAATTTCGGTCTGTAATTGGATAAAAAAAACTTATTGAAGGTTTATAAGCTTGTTAACTGCTTATCAAGAGGTTATATTTTAAGTCACATTGATGGCATTTTTGAACAAGCCTCTAAAACATAGATTTTTTATGTAATGAAATGTCATGTTTTGATTATTGCTGTCAAATATATTTTTGTAAGGACTGCTCACACATATATTATCTGTTCGTCTTACATTAATGACGGTTTTATCATCACTCAGCGTTTATAAACAGAGAAAGCTATAGCAGCTCTAAGTATGAGAGTGTTAGGTTTAACTAATTTACGCACTAGTGTAATAAAATTGAAAGCTATCGTCAATGCAGCGGATATCAAGTTTTTTCGCCCGGATAATCAGTGCTCGAAATTTCAACTTTCAAGTCAAGTGTTGCAAAAATGTTATTTTGTATTTTTCATACTCTAAAGTTGGTCTAGTTTTTGTAAAAAGTTATTTATTTTTAGTTCGTTTTCTCGATTATGCCACAATTATTATACAAAACTATCAATATTATTATAAAAACTCATTAATTAATGTTAGGATAGGTTGTTGACCAATATATTCGGTAGCTCCCTGACAAATTCTCAAATGGATATTCTTCGAAATATGATAATAACAAAAGCGAAATGCAGGTATTATTTTCGGAATTTTCACACATTTCAACTCCAACTCTAATAAAACTTTTTAGCTGGTAGTGATTTGCTTACAAATTTATGCAAAACGTAGTTGTTCAATAAATGCTAGAATTAGTAAGAATTATCATCAATATTATAAAACCTCGAGGGATATATTGACCGAAATACTTACAGAGGAATTGAGATATCAATCTAAATTCAGGCGGATGTTTTATCACTGAATCTTCTGTTCTCAGAAGTACACAAAGTGGGTGGTGTCGAATGTTTTCGGAAGTGTCAAACACATTCCTCCGTCTTTAATAAAACATTTTAGCAGGTTGCATTTTATATTATGGCATGGTAGATATATAAAGACGGGTGAAGTGAATGCATCTGAAGTTCCGTGTGAAGACATCGTGCACAACATTAACAATTTCCTAATCCTCAATAAAAGTAAAAGTCCAATATTATTATATACAGCCTCAATCTTCCCAATATACATAACGAAACGTGCAGGTGTTAGGAAGTCACAATAAAATGCTCGGGAGAAACTTTCAAACAGTCAGCCAGTCACAGCAAGTAGTATTGGGGGCAAAAAATTCTAGAGCCGTTCAACTATGCTGACTATTTAGATAATCCTAGTCCTTGATGGTGTATGTATAATATATAATCTTCGAAATCTCACGTTCACTCAACTCTACTAGTTTACTACTATATACAAAACACATTTTTCGTTCTCTGTTAACAGGCTCAGGTGTTCGAATTCATGGTTGTATTATCTTTGATAACCATCCAACAATCACGTCTTGACAATGGCTGCACGCTAACAGCGCTCGGTCTCTTGTGCTTTGGCCATTATTTCATTTGCCCAACTGAGGCGGCAACGTGTCAACTGGACATACCCCTGGATATCACTCAACAATGCATCCAAGCACACTGAAGATTCTCAGTAATTCTTACAATGAGTTTGCAATACACCTGCATCTCTACGTAAATACCTCGAAGAATTTGAACTGGTTGAAGCTTGTTATTACTCTTGGGATTATAAAGCTAATCTTGTTGATAATATCATTTATATATTTTTCCATACTTTTTACGGCTTAATTATGATAGTGGGATGTGTGTCAATTGCTTCGTTGTTAGTACTTTAGAACACAGTATCTTATGAATTAAATTAATGATTATAATATCTAGCGTGTGGAATATGAAAATATATTTTGGCAAGAGTTAAAATTAGATGTCATGCTGTAAACATTGCATGCTTCTAGATTAGAGCGTTCGGGCAACGGCTGAAATAATTATAATAACATAACAAATGAATTTTGACCTATCTTCTTTCGAAAGTTTATTTCTATCTATCTATCTACATCTACTTTGCAGGGGGCTAACCAAAGTAACCAAATAGCTTTCCCACAGAAACGGATTTATAGAAATATAAAATACATACATTGATACAATTTTTTATAAATCAAAACCAATGTTCAATAAGACACATCTACACAAAATCTCAAGTATATACGTTCTCTAGTTCGTTTTTTGATAATCCCCCAGGAACGATTTTTCCGAGATGAAAGGATTCTATGTATTATTCATTAAAATCCGTTAAAAAATATCCAAACATACAAAGTTTCACATTTATAATATTAATAGCAAATGCCCGCGACTTCGCACGCCGGAAATCTCATTCAAATTTATAATATACAGGGTGTTTATTGATTGAATAAAAATATATGGTGATAAGAAAATTATGATAAAAAAGTTATTTTTTTCTTAAAACTTCAACACCCTGTAGCCGAAAAATTAAGAGGTTTAGGAAAAATGTTCGGTTTTTCTTAATATTATTATTGATTTTCTGATGCTGCGTTCATAGACACACAAGCATCAACTGAATGGTTTTAAATCTGATGTTTCTTTATTTTCTTGCTTTGAAATACAAGTAAGCAGGAACTACCTACGTACTAATAAAATATTCTGGTGATAAAGATGATTTAACTTTGTATGGAAGGTATAACTGTCAAAATTTTACATTTTAAGAACATTAACGTGTATTATCAATTATTTGAACTCAACACAGACTGGCCCTGGACTCATTCAGCTTACCTCCTCCTCTATGTCTCAAGCATATTTCTTCTTAATTCAACGTTTTAACAATGATTTTGCGTCATCAGTAACTTTGTCTCGCTACTGCTTTCTGACGATAACATAATATATATATATTACTCATCTAAAATTCTACAAAAATATTATGGATATGAAAATGAGGTGAGTTCACCAGACCAGTTTACCGACGTCCGTTACCACCTTCTCTCATGAATCCGTGTGTTGTAGTCGGAGGTGGCCGACGATCGGACAAGGGCAGGTAAGCGGCGTGCAAGAAAGAGCGAACCGTTCGTATTGGTGTTGCACGAAGGACAGAGATGCAGAATCGCGTCGGCAGGAATGCGACGAGATTGGAGTCCTGGCGCCGTCGAGTCTGGCGCACACCTGCACTGTCCGCCTGTATGGCTCTGTTGCCACATATAGAACAGTTTCCGGTACTTCAAGATCCATGAAAAATCGAGTTATTTATAATATAATCTATAACGATTCAGGAAATCTGGTATAAATGAGTGATAATTGCTGTGAATAGATCAAAGAGTGTTTTCGGTGATAAAAAAACTAAGAAAACAATGAAATTAATGAGTTTATGTTACACCTTGATATAAGTTCACTGTTGTTTATCCACATAAAGTTATAGGTATACCTTTATTTTTAGGAAATTTCGGGTACCTATACTTAATTTCAAAGAAAGAGAATAATAAATTATGATAATGAATGCATCTCTCTTGTATTCTGTCGTATAACGGCCTAGAATACGTATGTAAGAATTGCTATAGTTTTTGCAAATACTGTGGAATGACTAACTTTTCTGGATAGAGCATATCTAAATAGAGCGTCGTCTATGGAAGGGTTTTTTGTCTATTTAATGAAAATTTGGCATTCTTCTTAGTAAAGATCTTTATAGATTTAAAATTCAAGTCATCCTCACGTATTTATGTCTATACTTATTCATTCAAAAATTTGGAATTTAATTGATAACATTTCAGCTGTACTATAAGATGCAGCTTTTTTTATTGTGCAAAAGACAATTTAAGCAAAGAGGTGTTTCTAATCTGTGGTTTAAGGTTGTTCACGATAAAGAGAAGTTGTTATTTCTAGAGGTCGTTCTGAAATGAGTGAATATTCTGGAGAAATAAGTTAACCATGATTGTTAAACAGGAATAAAAAAATAAAAAAGGTGAATTTCTTGGATTTTCGAACATTAATAACAAGAAATTATAAATTATTAGGTAGGTATATTGAAGTACGTGATTGACGGGCAAGATATATATGTATATTTCTATTACGTATTATTCAGTTAATCGTGTTTGACCAGTTTTGATAAATTAAGATTATTCAAGTTAATGCACCTACCTATGTGCGTCATATTAGTTCTTCATTATTACATCTGTAAATGAAACGTCGAGTCTTTTCATCCTATAAATTCATTACTGATAATAAGTTAACGGTTCTTTATAGATATCATTGCATTGGTGTTTATAATTTCACTTATAGCTACCACACCCCGTACCCAAAATAGCGTGCAAGGATGCAACCATATTAGGCGAAAAACAACCCATAAATGGCTATGTATGTAACTCCTCCCCCCGGCATTTCACCACCTGGGTTTGGGACCAAGCCTGGACGCTATTTTGGATACGGAATATAGATAGGTACCTAGTTATTAAAGATTTCTTACAGATGATGTTCTTATTGCTCAGGTTTTTTGTTATCTAGGAGAGTGTAATTTGAATACTTCCATGATGGCCAGTTCCAAGGCATGCAAGTTTTATCAAAACCTTGCTCGATTTCACCATAACAATATAAAAAGATAATGATTGTATGGAAATATGGCAACAGCGCTCCACGGCCACCGTGTGAACTGATCTCGAACGCAGCCTCACCCACAATCGCTATAATCTGTTTCCTTCTCTCTCTTCAGCTCATTCGGCTATTCGGTTCTCCGTCGAGATATATTGACGGCGATATTGCGGTCTCAGCATTATGTATTGTGAGCAAGAATAACATCCTTCCACTATTGAAGCTGGACCATTGGCAATTATAATTCTGCAAACGTAATTGGCTGTTTTTTATTTTTATTTTCTCATCTTTGTAGTGTTGGCGTCAGTGGAATCTGGGTATGGGATAGGCGAAAAAAAGATCTTTGGGATAAAATATTAGCTTTGAAAAACCCCGATAAAAAATAGCAAAAAGCAGTTTCAATCCAGTCTTCTTCTAATTGAAAAAAAAAACGGAATCAAAACCGGTTCATCCGTTTGACAGAGACAGAGACAAACGATAGACAAATAGTTAAGAACAATTTCGATCATGTCACCTGTCAAATAGAACCCCGTTAAAAAATTGCAAAAAACATTCTCAATAAAGTCACGTTTCGAACAAAGAAACAGAATCAAAATCGGTTCATCGGTTTGAGAGTTCCGATGCCTCAGACATATACAAACGACAGACTTGATTTAAAAAAAATAGTTAAGACCACTCTTGATCGTATCATCTGTCATATAAACCTCCGACAAAATAGATAGCAAAAAGACGCTCTCAATAAAGTCACATTTCGAACAAAAAACGGAATCAAAATCGGTTCATCGGTTTGAGAGTTCTGATGCCTCAGACATGTACAAACGATAGAATTGATTTTAAAAAAAATAGTTAAGAACATTCTCGATCATGTCACCTGTCAAACAAAACCCCGACAAAAAAAACTAGCAAAAAACACACTCAATCCAGTTACTTTTCAAACAAAAAATACTGAATTAAAATCGGTTCATCGTTTTGAGAGCTACGATGCCTCAGCCGTTTGGATGCTACGATGCCACAGACATCCTCCTCTGTTTGCGTGGGGTTTAGTAATCGTTTTAAGCAAGCATTTTTCTTTGTTAATATTTCACCATAAAAACAGCAGTTCGCTCTAATTACTCAATATTTCTTAATGACCCCTCTAGTTGAAATTAGTCGAACTTTGAGTCTTCCTTTTTTTGATTTTATCACAGTTCTTTTGAATGGTGACCATTACATTAAAAACAACACACTGGCGCATTCTTGTTACTGGAGTATTGTTCTTGTATTTGAGTTTATTGCTATACTCAAGAATTTAACTTCTAGTTGACAACACATCCTGCAATAACTTTCGATACCCATTATTATTGGCTCGTAGAGGGTAGTCAAGCTAACAGCATAGTTCTAACCTATTTGTCAATAACTTTGCAAGCTACAGTAGAGAGCTTCTAGTCGGATGGTAATAAGGGTTCGCAATAACACCATTCTGAGAGCTCTCTATCTGCAAATGCCTTAGTTAGAACCTCCAAAACTTAATTCTTCATTCTTACGTCTGTCTCGGTTTTTTAGGCACAGTACCGTAACTCCTCGTGCTCCACGTAAGTTTGAACAGCAAATTTCTCGATTGGAGGCAACGCGGTCGATATATGGGTTGAAAATTCGATGATTATCACCGACTATCAGCCCATTTCAAAAAGAGAGAGAGAGAGTCCTACGGCAGAATACAATGGAGATCCCTTCATTAATATAGCTTATTACTCTCTTTCTTTTTGAAATGGAGTATAACTCTATGTCTGGTCTGGCATAACCTATTGTCAGTTGGTTTTGATTATAGAATAGGAAAAAGGCTGAAGTTTTTGTGCAGACTTTATGCATAACTATCTTTTATAATATCAATGGTGGTAACCATTTTTTTATATAGATATTTCAACTTTAAACAAGTCAGAGTCACCATAGAGACAGTGGTTCGAACTAGTTACTCAATTTTAAATATACTTTTACTTTAGATATGGAACAGAAAGCATACAACTGGAAAAAAGGGATATTACACATTACACCAAATTTGGGAGCAAATTTGAGATGATTATAGGGGTTAAAATTTTACCTTAATTTGTTTGTCTAAAACTAATAGTCTTTTGACACGTAGATATAAAAACATCTAGAATGTTACTTGTAAAGATGATTTCATTAGAAGCGTATACAAACATATTTTCGAATAGTTGTTATTCGCGGCTTTCTTCCGCGCTACATTCTAGTGAAAAGCCTGTGGGAATCAGTTTAGTCGTTACGGAGATTAGCCGGAACAAACAGACAAAAATTATAATAATTGTTGTTTTGTTATTAGTGACCATATACTTCTTTATGCAATTAGCTAAAACCTCTTATTTTGAAATTAAAAACACACATTTCGATTTTATTTATTTGTAGATTCTTTTCTAGAATAAAAACAATCTTAGTTATTCCTTATAACATTAGCTACATGCCACTGAAAATCCCGTCGGAATCGGTTCAGCCGTTACGGTGACTAGCCGAAACAAACAAACCGACAGAGAGACAAAAAATATAAAAATTGTTATTTTGTTATTAGTGACACATTTACTTCCATATTATGCAATTAGTTAAAACCTCTTATTTTTATATCACAAACAGACACTTCGATTTTATTTATTAGTATTTATACATAATGAACTATTTATTCAAATTTAGCTTGGATTGAGTGTGCTTTATAATGAACTTGACTTATTTCACCAAGCGTCTATCTTTCGTACAATTTTACTCAATTAGAATACACAAACATATCGTTATACATTATCATAATTTTTTACATATCTATGATACGGGATTATATTTCAAATCTCTTAATAGTGTAATGTAAGCTCCATCATAGGCTGGAGATCCAATTCTGCCTTTCCTGCATATCTAGTTGTGTTAGGAAGACGATGTTCTAGAGTCCACAAACATATTATCATTAATCAGTTAGTCATATAGGCACTTTTTTAGTTTTATTTTGATTGATGTTGGCTTGAGCTTAATTTTCTTGAATTTTATCATAAAAATTCAATGTGTAAAGGATGTTAGTAGAATGTTTTTCCTAAACTTCCTGTAATTCAAGCTATAATGTTTTCTTTAAGGTTATGTATTTTATTCTTTCCATTTGTTGGTTACCAGTAATAATATCAAGTGTTCAACAATACCAAAGCTAATGGACTCAATTCATATAACTCAGCAAATTTAAACCGAGCTGCGACGTATCGGTGCGGGGGGAAGCAAATTTACAATATAAATACACATAGGCGTGCTTCCCTGTTCGAGTACGTTCTCTAGCTGCTGGGGTCTAATTCTGTAAGCGTTCGGTTTCTTTCTACGGTTTTCAAATACGGAAATATTCCCGAATTGTCACCGAGTCAATTCACTATGTCCTGTCCAGAGAGAAAATACGGTTTTGCGTTCGATCTTAAAGGAAAAATTTCCGAAGGCCCAAAAAATGAATTTCATGTAACTAAGAATAATCTATCCAGGACTAGGTTTATAACTAATTTCTCTGGTATATTTTCGGCGTGTTCTACTAAAAAATATCAGGTTTTGTCAAAGAAAGATCAAAAGACGAAATATTCTAACCTCTCAATGACAGATATGAATTACTATTACTTATCAGAAGTAATAAGCTCTATTTATTTTGTCGTGAGAAAACCTGCAACCCATTCATTTTGTCTGCGTTTGGAATTAAATTGTAACTGTGGTTTTGAATTAGAAAAAGTAAAGAGAGCGTTTATTCAGTTTTTGAAAAAGTATTAGCATTGTTTTACCCCTCGGTTGTGAGTGTGTTTTCTTCATACTGTAGCATGTATTATTTATGTTCCTCGACCAGTTAAAAGATTGATAGAGTGTAGTGAATGAACCCTAAATTGTATAATATTATAATTATTTAAATGTTAGGAAGCTTCGATAATAGACACATTTATCATAAGTAAAGATTTACTTTGACCACCAAGGAGTGATGTACCTACTCTCGTATTTGTATCTTCTTTGAATGAATGAAAGGTATTTGAAGAATGTAGAGTTTTCTTGTAACACCTTGAATTTATATAATAAAATTCTAACCTCTAGTATTTGTAATATTGGATAAAATGTTTATCACCTTTCTACTTGACAGTGTACTCATACGGATATGGTACTCGAATATGCTTATTACTTTGTTTCTTTCTCATTTTCATTGGTTAGTATTGTTAAATCTCAATAATTACTGACTAAGGACTACCTAACATAATGACGTCTTACCAGTATTAGATCCAGTTCATATGAACCCAATTCAATTTGTGCTCCGACAAGGTGCTCACTACTGTCATTGAGTTATTCGATTCGTCATAACCGGAAACGCATAGAAAATCTAATAAAACCGAGCTTAGGGTAATTGCTGTTTCGGAAACTGTCAAAAATCGTGTATTTCTTTCTTTCGTAATCGTGGCCTTACAGAATTGGTCTCCTAGTAGGCACAAACCATTGCATGCGCAGTCCTTTCATGGCTCACTTTTTGGTGGTCAAGCTACACCAATTATATTCCTGTTGAACATTATCTAGTTTTTTCCATTTTTCTGAACGTTTTTTATGTATGACTCATCATATGCGACTGCTGAATAAAATAATATTTAAATTTACGCCACAATACAAAGCGGATTAAAAAAACCGACTTAATACAGTAAGTAAATCGTGTTTAACTACGGAAATGTAATAAATAGCAAATCTCTTCTCAAATAAATGTAACTAAGTATATAGGTATATATATATTTTTAGCATATTATTTAAATTGCCTGTTCAATGGAACAAATGGTCAAGTATACATTTTTTTTCTATACGTTACAATAACGTAAGCACGTAATTTATAAGCTGATCGTTACACATATAAATAAAAACTGTTTCACCTCGCAAAGAAAAACATATTTTCCGCCACATGTGTTTCTAATCACACAAAAACTCTAAATTTAAATGCTAACTAATATCTAAGGTAGCAGCAAACAGCCGTTATACTTTTGGGTAGGTGGATCAGTTTTTATACATACATCTTGCTTAGGTAGCGGTATAACAAACAGCTGATATAAAAAAGAAGTAGGTATACTTACCTAGAGTATATCAATTATGATGTCTGTATTGATTTTTTCGATGATGTGTTAAAGATGTAGGATAAATAACCCTGTCAAATCTTGAAGAAATATCCGTGACTTCGCGTACGAACTATATTACTATTGAATGAAGAAATGCGAATTTTTTGACATGCATTGCTCACATATGGTAAAATGGATCTTAGGTCTCTAGATTTCAGTTTTATTCACATTTCTGAAATCTCGAGAAAAAAAAGAACATTTTTGTCATGTCCAGATATACTCATATTTTGCTGATCTCAATTGCCGTTTCATCCAATCAATTTGGATAATATTTGCAAGTATTCGATTATTTAATGAAAATGTTAGCAAATATTACAAAATGCTAGAGAACTCGATTATAGTTCTTGGTATTTTGTACGTATATCTTCAACGTTTCTGTATTTTTTTTAGATAGATGAATATTCCATTTTTTCCCCTGCAATATAATTTTTTTTCGGGGTAAATATAAAGATAATTTTCTAACATAGAATAAAAAAAATCATCCAAAGTACCAGAACCTATAGAATTAGTATTATTTTGTGTTTTTCAATGCACCTATTAATAAAGTCTTATACTTAATCAGAAATTTCGAACATGGCGATGATTTTTTTGAAAAATGTCCAATTTAAACGTTGACGCATATGATCTCTTCTTTTATTTTGTCCTCTCAAATTTTAGATTTTCTAAAAAATTTACCCTTCCACCGCCTTGGAGAGAAGTTTTTGGTTTTTGTAGGTTGTGTTCAATGATTCCCATGATAGACGGAAACAAAATCAATATTTTTCTTGAAGTAGGTGTGTGGTTCCTTTTAAAGTGACAGTAGGTAGAGCTACCTATTGTAACAGATTTCTAGAATCGAATTCCAAGATTCCAATGATTAAAATAATTTTTTTATGTAATTTGAAATGAATCATAGAAAATGAGCTTAAGAATTGTTTCAACACTTCCGACAGGCTCGCATTTGTAACTGCTACGTCGACAATACTCGTTAATGAAATTCATATTGATTTGTAACCGACTAGAATGCTACCTAAGACTTTGACTTCCACTTCAGACGAAAAGTCATAAGAAAATCCACAAACGGTTCTAACAGTTTTCAAACTGTGTTTAATCTTGGCTGAAACTGATTACTAAATGTTCACGTATCATTAGAAGCTTTGCTTGGAACACTTTTGGACCATTGCTCAGAATTTTGACTGTTTCCGATGTTAATTCCTACTGACTATTAGCGTGCTCTGTAATAAAATGCAGCTGCTGGCCAGTGGAAATAATGTCATAAATCAAAGTCATAATGTACTGATGTGCAACATCGATGAGTTTGGCGCCCGTTTGTCAATGCCAATCTATCAAGACAATGGAGAGATATTTTGTGATGGCGTTCACTAATGACGTCATTTGCACTAGTAAGAGAGAGAGAGAGAGAGAGAAATGCTTTATTGTCGAAAAAATATAAATTTTGTAGACAAAGCAAAATAAAAATATCAAAATCAAACAATACAAAAACAAAACAAAGTCAAAACTAAAAATTAAATTAAAATTAATCAAATTTATATAATATAAAACAAAAATATATATCAGAATGAAACCTACAGCTGTATATTCGGTTAGAAAGTAAGTTAACATACAGCTGTAAATTCAGTCAGAAGGTAAACACTAACTAAATCACAAAACAATAACAAATTTTGTACAAACAATAAACCAGTGCGTGAGCTGAGCAGAATCGTGCCTTAGTGAAAAAAGTCATTAACTGCATAAAAGGCATTATCCTAGGTAGTAGGTATTTAATTGAATCTGGGATAAGCCGTTATAGATTTAATTTCGTGTGACAGATGATTTTACATTACAAAAGACCCTTAGGATATCAAACATCAAATAATATTCACTAAACCAGTGGGTGTAAGAAGCTTAATATTAAGTATTAACAATTTTGAACAAAAAATTCGCTTACTGCATAAAAGGCTCTCTCCAGTAAGTATGATTTCAAAACCTTTCGAAATTCAGGAAAAGATCTTATGGATTTGATTTCAAATGGTAGATGATTGTGCATGTAAGTGTTATGGTTTATATTCTGGAAAACGTCTTGAGTGTGAACCTTTCTTTCTTCACTCGCATTAATTATGCGTAGAACAAAGTGATTCAGGACTCAGGACACATCTTTAAGTCGACGGCGATTCAATTCCTGTTTTTCTTACAAAAATTTATACGCTTATGGTATTAGTTATAGTTTGTTTCATGAATGATGGCTATTGCCTGTAGTCATTCACGAGCTACGTACATCACGCTATACGTCTCATCCCATCTTAATAACTGTTTTCGCGTAGTAAATCCTGAATGTGTTCTGAACACGTTAAGAATCTGGTGTGAACATATCTGGGATTTTTCAGTACGCATGCGCATCTCCGACTAAGTTCTGAATTTTTCAACACCACGAACGCATTCGGAACTTGAATAGAACGTATTTTGTAGATATACGACAATTGACAGTTACTACTACTTACTAGTTATTAGTGGAAATTCATTATTGTTTATTCAATTCTAATTTACCATGGACTTTTATCAGCCAATTCAGTTATCTGTATTACTTTGTCGTATATTTAGCATAATTCTGACACTGTTTTTGCACTTATTGTTCTCTGAAATTCAGAAATTTACAAATCACTTATAAAGATTCACACGCACACACTCCACACCTTATTCTTTGCTTCAAACAATCAAATGGTTGTCTCTCAGACTCCCAGTTTCGGTTTTTACTACAACAAATAAGTGAAATTTTTTGGTTATATAATGCTCTAAAGTAGGAGGATAAAGATATCCGAGCTCCGATCCGAGAATCTGTCGAACATGTTCCGAACTAGTTCTCAAGAAATGAGAGGTGCTCCACGAACACGGAATTTTAAGTTCGGAGCAAATCCCGGATAAGAATATTCTTCTCCGCGAACACTCAGTTTTGAAGTGCGCATGCGAATACGTTCAGAACACGTTCAGGATTTACTCCGCGAAAACAGCTATTATCATGAAATTTTCTACTACGTTTGTCGATCTTTGCTAGTATTTCAAGCTTAATATCATGATAGCGTGGTGCTCGTATGTCCAAATGCAACATGCAACGCAATCTTTATTTCATAGGTATTACAAAGTCAAAGTGACATATTTGAGAACTCAAATGAATAAATTCATATTTTATAACTCAAGCAATAGATTTGTGTTTTATGTAATGTATGTAATATTGTTAATACCAAATTTTTCATATAATTTAATTATTCGATATTTTTTTCTTTCTAATTACATGAATTTCCTTAAACCGAATAAAAAAACTGAAATACCATATATTATATCAAAATCGTTAAGCAACTGATTCACTCCCCTCGGTTGAATTGATCCTTTTCTCCTGTTTTCAAGGCAGTCGTCATTATTCGTGAAACAAACTCTAACTAGTTACCTAACTAAAAATTCATATATTTCAGCGGTACTTTACTACAAATGCTAATTTCTTTATTATATGTATTATTTTTCTCCTACAAGTTTATTGTTTTTCTCAGAATCTCCAAGTCTTCTTGCCTTTTGTGTATACATATCAGACAAGTTTTTTGTTTATTTGTCTTCTCCTCATTGCATCTGCAGTCACTTGGTATATCCATATCTATAACGGACCATCACATCACGGACCGGCACTTGGTGATGGTATATAAATATATAAGTATATTACTTCGGGCGCATCGCGCCGGCGTTTCTATACAAGGTTTCTCCAAAATGCTACTACATATTTCTTACATCAAAATATGATGATTTAAAGCAAACTTACTTTATTACAAAGTTGGTTATTTTGGGCGCGTTTCTTGCAACTAATTTATAACGGTTCGTGATTTTGCAGAAATTTGGTAGATACAGTGATATTTTTAAATATGACAAACCCATACCAAAATTATACAAATACATCTAATCATAGGCGATGTTTCTTGTTTTTTTCAATAATTTTATATCTCGAATTTCGCCGCTGCTGGATGATTATACAATTTCGATAAAGAATAAAGTTCTTACTGTGAAGAAGATACTCAATATAATCTCAATTTCATCAAATATGTAGATTAAAAATAATTATTATACTTTTATGTTTTGCCGCTTTTCAAATTATGTTCATTCTGTAATTTACGGTTTTTTAAGATAGCAGGAGATTATTTGTTTTAGAGGTAGATTACTTTTTCGCTTTTTGAAATAGAGTATAGCACTTTCTATATAAATAAAAAACCTACCATGCTGGACAACTAATTTGGCTATAATGTGTATTTATCATTTCTCTTTTTTACAGAATTAAATTTATTACGAAGGAGCTACATTTTTTTTGCCCTAGTCGGGAGCCTTTGGTAGTAGCCAGAATCATCTATTTAACATAATTTGGTGTATAGTAACTTCAGTTCCCGCCAGAGATGGAATTGGTCGACGAATTCGTTTAAGGAGCTACATAGGAATTATATCTAAATTTTCAAATAAATCAACCTCCATCTCATCAACGAGCATTATTTTTATTAAGTGATTCAGGTTAAATCTTCATATTTTGAACTGGAGATTCTCCAGTTAACTTATTCAAAGTTATTATCAGGGCTATGCCCTGTATATTTGACTATAATAATATGCCATGAGGCGTCGTGACGGTGTAACACGTGCTTTGTAGCCATGTGTGTAAGTAAATTGACAAACGGTCGCATGTGTTTGTGATGCTGCTGCGCTGTTTGTCAACGCTGCCACCGAAATAAACGCGCGGGCGCAGCTGTTACACCTGGCTGGACATTTTTTTCCAACTCTCTGATGTCTTATGTGTATAATATATCCCACAAGTGAAAATTTGCTTCTAGGTATTTTCTATATATTTATATACCAACAAGACGTCGCGTTTGTCGCGCGAGCCCGCAACAACGCAACACAATGCTCCATCCAGTTGGTGCAACTCGTTCTTGCTACATCTCGGGAAAGTTGACAATTAATTAAAATGCAGAGGAAGTGGAAAAAGAATGTGCCTCGAAAAAATATAGGTATACATATTTCTATTTCAGAACTCATGTCTTTTTATTGTAAACTCTGTATATATCAGTAAAGAATGACACAATATTTGCTAATTGGTTTATTGATATTGATATATCTATATTCAATCAACATAATTTGATCTATCAAGACAACGGGAATTTGACCAGTTTATGTAGATATACTAAAAAACTTTATTTTTTGACGTCTCGTACAAAACTCCTCAATTAAATCATTAAATTGATGTTACATGTATAAGAAAACAAAATACGATAGTTTAGATGCGTTATTTATCCTTACATTAATAACAAAAATCTGCAAAGATTCAGTAGAAGAATCAAGGAAACCCCACGAAGGTCCATTGACCGGCATTTTAATATGTAGTCCTTCATATCTCCTAGTCCCGGGATCCACCACTGATTGAGATAACTCTTACTTATCTTGATATATGGTAATCGTACTTCGCTTCACCCTAATTTAGTTTACCGTCTTCATCAAATGTCCAAGCAATTGCATCCTTCTTGACTTTGTCTTGATATATCTTATTTCTAATCCACATCAAAATATATCCTTGGTCTTTTCACCTCCTTACAACTATTCTACACAATGTGTTTCTTCTTCTTCATCTATACCTACTGATTTCATGGATGACTTTGACTATGACATCATAGATATTGGTCATTTTCAATGTTTCATGTTCTACATGCATTAGAAGCTGTTTCTCAGTATGAATCTTTAGTTTGGTATCTTATGTCAATCTGTTGAATATCAATGATTTAATTTAAGGCCCCAATTATTTGATTCGATCTATGAATTCCGTTACATTCATTCTTGTTATTGTGTTTTCCCAATTTGATCAGCTTGCTTCTTTTGTGGATAGCATTTAATTCTTTGTTACTTGCTTCTTTTATAAGCATTTGTTCCCCTTAGATTAGCAGAATGTTATTTCAAGTTAAAATGGTTAATGTGCATGGTGCCTTGGTTGGAATTGGAAAACAGATTCAGCTGAACTCTCATCAGTTAAAATAAGTGGAAAAGTGAACTTCAATCGGAACCATCACAATAATTTCCAACCGGGATGTAAAAGCATCTTCTTATTAAAGCTGGTAATAATGAGATCGAAAAATCCATTTATAAAATATGTAAATGTCTAATGTGATGCGATAAAATTTGCGAAACCTATCTCGACCTTCGCTTACGTAACTGTTTAATATTGAACAAAATAGTTTGGCTGTTATATCTTCTTTTGCACCTGAATACATATAAATGATTAAATCAAACAAACATCCATCTCTCCAGTTCATTTTCCATTCCACATGGCCCGGCATCTCGTGTTATTTTGTGTATAGTCCGACAACTAATAATTAATGATAATTAGCTCAGGTGAGCAAACTTACAACAGCAAATGCATGAATACGCTGGGATACTTACGTAAGACCAGTAACAGAACACACATCGCACAACAAGGCTCTCTCAAATAAACACAAATTCAAACAAATTTCTGCGAATACATACCACATATCTACATTATACACCCATGGATAATAAAACTGAAAAAAGTAAATTTCAGTATTGGGTAACTTTTTCAATTTTGCATGGTTTTTGATCAATTTGACGTTATCATCTTGAATTTTATCTGATACTGAGTTTAATAAAAGTAGAATAAACCTTGTGGTGTACAGGGTGGAACTGAATGTTGCTTTTTGTCCTAGATTTCCAAACACTATGAGGAAAAATTTAATGACACATTTTAATTTTTGAATGATATCCATGAATTAGTTTTTAAATTTTTAAGAAAATACAGATTCTTAACTATATGCAGTATACAACCATACATACCTTTTTGTCGAAAATAGTAGGTACTTTAACAGGTAACAGTTATATCGAAGAATGTTTAGCGGACTAAATCATTTTTTTTTGCTCCATTTGTTGGTGCGAGTTTTTCTTGAATGCTGGACAATGCCCGGCCTTATCATACAAGAGTTTTCAATGGACATCTGGATGAAATGGACATTCAATGGTTAAATTGGGATGTGTTAGGATGGCCAATCAGAAAGAATCTAAAATCTTCGATTGGCTTTTCCTGAGGAGGCAACCGAAAATTTGCCAGTTTGACCTATTGAAAGCTTACCACATCACAAGGCAGTAGTTTTAAGAGAACAAAGAGTCAACACATGATATTAATGTTTTTTATTTGCTCAAATTCAGTAAAGTTTATAATTTCTATGACTAGTAAATTGCTTACTTTTTCATTCTGGGGTATACCTAGATGTAAACGGCATATTTTTCTAAAAGAATCCGTATTTTTTTAAGAATGAACCTACGGATATGAATCGAAAAAGAAAATGTCGAGAAAAAATGAGACCTAAGAATCTTACAGAGACACACTGTGTTCTTGAATATTGTAAATCTGGGACGAAATATAACTGTTAGATCATATTCCAGTTGATATCGCCATCATCTTGAGAAAAAATCAAAAACCATAAAAAATGAAATAAGTTATTCAAGGGAACCAAATTTTCTTTGTCCGGTCTTTTTTTGTCCAGGAGTGTATTATAGTTATAAATAATTATTAAAAGTGAAAAACAAATGGTCTGGTATGTTAGCACAGCTGGACGAACAACTGGAAGCGACCGAAAACGTTTTCCCAGATATTATTGCCAACACTCACGCTTGAAAAAAATTAATCATACAGTCGAGACGAACAATAAGAAGAAGACGTGCCATTCTAATTCTTGAAATAAATATATATTCGCAGGTGTTCAGCTTTTGGAGGGTCATTTGTAAATAGAAATACGTATATAATATGTTCAACTGGATGATGTGCAAAATCGTTGCTTTGGCCATCCATGTTTTACAGGAATTGGTATGAGCAGGTGGATAGCTTATGCAATCAAAATAGGTGTAGCAGGTATAGCTGAATAGGCAGACCTATGGCTTCATGGCTCATAAACTGTAATTTGTTTGTCGTCATAATTTTATAGTGGTCATAACGAAGCCTTTCAGAAATAATGTATCCGGTAAATTTATGAAATTGGCAGTTTTTGCTTTTCTAACTTGATGTATTTCCTTCTAGAAATATGAAGATCCAATTGAGTCATTATTAAGTCGAGCAAGGTTTCTACTGTGAAGTCAACTCAAAATAAGATGAAATTATAACTTGATTAAAATCCAGAATCACCGATTTAAAGAAAATCCTAGATATTTTCGGCGTAGGTACCTCCACTCTTAATGCCTAATGATTAGGCGCGTTCATCAAATTCAGAATATATTTAGTGTTTCTTGTTAATAAAAAATGGACATAATTTATTATTCATATAACAAGCAAATTGTAGCGATTAAATTCATTTTGTTTAGCGGGCCAAGATGAACAACAATAACCATATATATTCAATTTTGACATGGGTATAACCGTTTAGCCGAAATATTAATGAACAGTTGGAAAATATGTTTTTGGAACCAAGATAAATAACTGTTGAAAACTGGACACAGCATACATGATTGAAATACTCAACATTCTTAACATAGCTTCTTAGGTTAGCCGTAGGAATGAAGCAAAAAATCGAATTGCTTATAGGTCATATATCATCTGAAGTGTAGATCAATACTAACTAATAGTTTTGATTTATGTATCTAAGAGATTTATTCAATAAGTGAAGAGACAAATGCTCTCATTTTAAAACTATTCTTTGAATCTATACTTTATTATCAGGTATGTCAGTTGGCAACGTTAGGAAGAGATTTTATCTGCTATCCGATTTCTTTACGTCACATAACCTTAAAATCTTGAGTTCTTCATGACAAGTCCAGTTGAAGATTGCCCCTTATAGGAGCAGCGACAACGATCGTGAGACCAAAAGTCAGAATATGTTGTTGAACCACACCAGCTTTCCCGTTCGCAAACCATTCAAGTAGGGACTCATTTAGTCCGGTTTATGGTATTTTCCTTGAAGATCAGTGAACTAATAAAAGTCTGTATTACTCTGAGATCTGAAATGCTGGAATACAAAGCTAAACTCGCTATCAGGAGCAAATGGTATGGACATTCTTCTTCAGCACGCAATGCTCGCCCTTATACGGTCCATTTGGTTTACTTCAAGAAATGGATTGGGAGGTCTTACTTCATCTTGCGTCCCTTGATTTTGATCTGCTAACAAATTCAAGCAGTGCAAGATTGGCTTCGACACCAACCGAAAAAAAAACTTTGCCACAGGAATTAACAAGTTTTCTTGTGTTCGAGATGATTATGTTAAGAAACAGTAGAAATTTGGTTAGAATCTAGTAAACCATATTTGAGCTTCTACTTATTCCATGACCCTCGTGGTTGTGTTTTCTCGAAAAATCTGAAGAACCAGCTCTAAAAATACATACAATAAATAAGATATGAAGAAAGAAAAGTGATATGTTTAGTATTTTTTTAATAAGAATTCTTTGATTTGGTTTTTGATAAAAATGAACCATTGTCTGCTTTCACATCCATGCTGACTACCATTTTTTTTCTGGTAGATTTTGTTTTTGAAATATGTCCCTATTATATATTATTTCCGGTCACACGTGGAGTCTAGTTGAAATGACAGTTAAAATAAGTAACAAACAAACTTTATTTTTCTAACTACCACTTCCAAAAAGGAAACAATATATCGCCTTAATTACGAAAAATAATTATATATTTGGAAATCACTGTAATTTCTTCAATCTTTTATGCGTGAAATTTTGTCTATGGATTATTATAACTTCCTCATACATATAATAACTAATCTTGTCACAATAAAATCCACCCCATCCATTAATTATCACGACTTGTTAACATATTATCCACAAAACAAGTGAATTGCAGAGTAGTAAAAGAGAGAGTTAGTTGTTTGCTCGTCACACCGGATGCCCGCAGTTACACTCGTTTGTTCTGCATATCCGCTGCGAAGAGAAGAAGGCCTCCCATGATTATGTTTTGGATTTTATGGCATCCCGATAGGTTCATTCCCTCTCTAATAAACTATATGTAGAGGTATGTATACCTGTTTCATGAATGGGAATGGGTTCTGTTTGCTACCTGTCGTACGCTCTGCTAGGCACTGTTACTATAATATGGTACTGATTCTATAACCGTATTCTCTGAAGTGGTTCGTTCATTCATTGAAATAAGGAGTGCTTTTATGGCGAGAGGGGTTGTACCTACATAGGTGCCGAAGAGTCAAATGAATAATAATGGGATGTAATACAGGAAATTACTTTATGTTTAAAATTTTGAAGAGCTGCAATTACTGGAAAGTCATTTGATTGGGAATTTTAAAAGAAAACCAATTGACTACTACTACTACTTAGCATACTACTTACTCCTATTTAGGTCTATTTCGTAAAAAATGCGATTTCTCGCACTTTTGAATCTAGTAAAAAAAAAACCCGATGGCCTGTAGTCAGCGGAAAGGTAAATTTTTCAAAATTCATTGAATTGAAATTTTAACAACCTTTTCATTGGTATACCTACATGTTATTAAATAAAATTGTCATAGCCTTGCGGTTAGAGGTTTTTGTTTTGGCTGTTGAATATAAAGCAGACAGGGTTCGAGTCCACTTCAAGGCAGATTTTTTTTTCGTCTATTTCTTTTCAATAAATATACTATATATTTTTTTAATCAGGGTCTATATTAAGATCTCCAGAAAATGTACAATTACATCAAATTTATATTGAGTGTTCATGTTTTATCAATATTTGTTATTTTTCTTTATTAATTTTTCTTTTTTTACCTGTGTATTTTATGAAAAATTGTTCTCTACAAAAGTTGTAGGTACTGATTATATCTATAACCTAAAATTATTTTTAATAATATTTACACTACTGCTCTTTTTTGATAATTTTTTCAAATGTTTGAATGGTCGCCATTTTGAAACTACTTACCCGATATTGCCCAATAACGAACTCGACCGAGATATTTGAGAGATTGATTTTTGTAGCAAATTTGAACTTGATACCTTCAAAACTGCGACCTCTATCGTGTTAACAAATTTCGTAATATCCCATATATATATATATATATATATATATATATATATATATATATATATATATATATATATATATATATATATATATATAAACTTTTGAACCAAATGTTTTTTTGGACTAACTTATAGACATATAACAACATGCCGTTGAAATTTTTTCGAAATTCAAAAGTGTGAACGATCGCAATAGGTATATTTCTATAAGAAATTTACCTAATACAATAACATGCTGGTAAATCAATATACAGGGTGTTAATACAAAATAATATTAGGTATAAAGGGCAACTTTTTAACCAAAATTTGCTTGGCCTCTTTCAAATATCTGCCAAAAGGAGCTACCTTCATAAAAATCTTAAAAAGTAAGAGATATCGAGTGGTAGCGTATTGGTGTTTAATTCTTTTAAATCGAGCTAATTGAAAAATCTTCTTTCCGAGGCGGTCGCAGCGCTGGCTACTTTCTTTTCCAAAACTATAGTCGTCGACATAAGCTATCATCGGCGCTGGAAATGAATCTGGCTGCGCGTTCTGTCCGAAAAAATGTTCTTAGCTTCAGCAATAATTATCTATATACCGTTCCTGGGGACAGGGGATAGAAATTTTGGTTTCAAAGCTGCTAACTTCGAGATATGTCGTATTTCACCGATTTTTTTATCAATTTTCAAATTTCGAGGAACCCGAAGTTGGAAGTTTTGAAATGAACACTCTGTATATGGAATATAGAGAAACTTTTGATTGATAGAGGACGGGTTTATAAATAAATGGTGACCAAATCTGGAATAACTATCTTGTTTTATAAACCTAATCAAATCAGGGGTTAAAAAATGGAGGCCGTGCAAACTTTTCTAAATCAGGAATACTGAAAAAAAGATTTATATATATATATATATATATATATATATATATATATATATATACCTATATATAGCCTCATTAACAATAGACTAAACACACTGAATGATCTGAATCATCAAGTCGCAGCTTAGAAGACCTGTAATCTTTTTGACGTGAAACATCCGTTAGCTCGGTGGCATGTATAAAATTAAGTTTGTAAGAGATATTTGAATTACTAATAGTTACGAGAATGGTTATGAAGTTAATAATGGGAGAACTTGAATCCATGTTTTAAATATATCTTCCGCAAACTTTCATCTGTCCATAGAGACATCCTCTTAGTGAAGCCTCCAGAGGCATCTCGTGAAGATTACAGATTGATATCTACCATAGAGAATTTAAAATAAACCAAAGAGAAACCTTTTGGATCTTCCAGGACCGGCTGAAATATAAATATAACGTTTTAAGAATAAACCTTTTGGTTGGTGGTTTTTATTACACTTCCTTAAATATTTCTTTGCGTAATAAAAGCTTATTGTTGTTTTTAATTAGTCAAATTCTCATACAATACAAATTTGGCATATATCCACGCTTCTAAGACCTAAAGTCGAATATAATGGTTTTTAGGCGGATCAACATCAAAATCGGCATAGTTTCATTCGATGCATAATTACTTAAATTTTGATTAGAATTCTGTGGTTCAGTTTTTGATAATAAAAATATTGAACGAAATCTATAATATTAATAATGTATGTAGTTAAAAATTTGCCACAAAGTCAGTCTTGCCAAGTTCTACGTCGAAGAAAGTATCAAATGTCATTGAAAATATTTTTGTTTGATTGATTTAATTTTCAGCTAAAATTTTTGTTAAAAAAATATAATAATGATTTTAATGTATTTTATGAAGTTTACTTTCCATTGTCTACGGGCTGTCAGATTTTTGATCGACTTCAAAGAAGGAGGAGGTATACAATTCGACTGTCTGCTTTTTTTGTGGTTTGTTCGCGCGTTTTATATATTAAATGTACTCCGATTTTGATGTTTTTGATTCATTTGAAAGAGGAGACTTGAGAAATGGTCCCATATTTTCATAAGAACTCAAATTCAAAATCTCCTTTCCTCCGAAAATCAAAAATCCGAAATGGCAGAATTAAAGATACCAGAATATAAGGAAACGTTTAAATTTAAAATATTTTCAAAAGAGCTACGGTTTTCGAGTTTCTGCAATGTTAAAATTTGAAATATGTGAATTTTCGCTTTTTCTTTCGGAAATTGAAAACTTGTGAATGGAAAATGAGTCACCAGATTATTTGTAGCAACATTTAGATAGAACATTTTTTTCTATAGAGTGTTTTTCGAGTTAAAAGAGTAGTAAAGTTTATAATGTGAATATTTCCGCGACGATGTTTTTGAATTTCTGAATAATAGCAAACACAAGCACAGCATACATGGATAATGGTGAACGTTCAACGATTTTCGTGACAAATGTGACACTCAGAAGTGTGAAATAAATATTTTTTACAAAAAATTATTAGTTGGTGCACTGAAAAGTAGAAAATAATATTAATTTATTCGTGCTGGTACTTGTGAAGTTGGTGCCAAAAGTTTTCAATCTAACTGCAACTGTACAACTTCAAAAGTACCAGCACTAAAAAAATTAAAATTATTTTGTGCTTTTCAGTGCACCAGCTGATAACGTCGGTCCAATTTTTTGTAAAGAATATTTATGGACCAGTCAGAACAGTTGTGCTGTTACTCTTTAGATAAAGATGTCATGCTATGACGTAACAGATCTGTTGATTCGTTATGTCAAGTCAACTAATATGTCAAACTTCAATAAAATATGAAGATTCAATTTTCTTTTTAAAAATTGTTTTAGGGTCATTAAAAAGAGAGCGACAGAGGTATATTATTCATTATCCAATTCTAATTTGAAGTGTTAATATACTGGGGCATTCATAATGTGGACATCAAGGGTTACACTCATACTCCTGGTCGAGATATTTTTTTGTTTTAAATATAATAAAAAAAGAACGGTCGAGTGTCGAGGCTCAAAAATTTAAACTTTCAAAGCAGGTGGTGTTTCAAAAATTATACTGAAATCATTCTTTATTTGTAAAATAGTGACTGCTGTCACTTTCCTGTTGTCTCGCACAAAATTTGCGAGTAAACTTGAAGACAGGTGTGATCATAATTATAGACACACAAATGTCCTGACATATTGGTAATAGTTTAACTCTGAACGAAAACAACCAATGAAAGACTGTGTAATTCAATTTTGATGATCGTCTATTAACATAAACGAAAATGAATTGACCATGATGCAAATATACAGTGTGAACGTTTAGAATGTAAGCGAGAAAATTCTGGAACATGCCAATTTTTTAATTTTATTGCGCTTCTTTAACGTCATTCTTTCGAATATGATATAATTAGGAAACTCATGTGATGTCATCATGACAGTGTCTTAAATGGGATCATGCATTTGTTTCATCAAATTTGAGTATAAAAAATCTAAATATGTAACATTATGACTTTACATTTGATAATGTTCAAGATCTCCCTCTCTTTCTTTTAACATACCTACTGACTTTGCTTCTTTACTAAGGGGTAGGTACAGTCATAAAGCCATTCTGGGTGACTTCAAAGCTGTTGTTCGTCTATCTCAGTCTTTTGATGCCAATACACATTCGTGGCCTTACTGACCTGTCCCTCATGCTGGAGAATCATGGAGTTACACACAGCTAATTCAGATACATGTCTAGATAGATAAGAATATATCTAAAACTATGATGATAATGTCATCTGTTGGAGCAAATGTTCTTCACCCATAGCTGTTGATCTCCGCTTCACTCTCGATCTCCAGTATCAAACCATTGTCCGAGTTCATAAGCATCTCAGCCAACTTGACTTTCTCGGGGCACTTGCAATAGTACATTGGCATGCTGCAAAAGCTGAAATCAACATGGCTACTTCCAATTTCCGCACAAAGTATAGGTATGGAACACGCGTGAATTGAATTGCTTCCACTCGATTTCTTGAGATCAACTGGCCTAAGTATACCCCATGACTGAGCAGTAATCTTCAACAATAACCTTCACTTCCTACTAGACTTTAGTAGAGCTCCTTTTTAGTTTCCAGGGCTTGTCCCACACTGCTCTCTGGCGGGAATTGAAGAATCTAGCTCTAACAGGTAAACCAAATTGTTCCTCTTCACTGGCTGTTCCCCCTGATGACCTGAATGACTACTTTGCAAGAATGTCCTCAGAAATTAAAGACAACTTTCATGTTGGCTTAACTCTACCGTCTAAAGTCTCGATAAAGCTACCAATGCAAATTTTACTTTTACGAACTTCATAGCACCTCACTATGTTCAGCGTTTACTCTGTAAAATCCAATGCAACTTGCTATGAGGGAATCTCCATAAAAATAGTTATAGTAGTAATGCCTTCCATCGTCAGTGAACTTGAACACATCTTCAATCAGTCTTTTAGACAGAGCACCTTTCGTAACATTTGGAAACCTCGAAGCATCCAGCAGATTACAGATCAATTATTGGTCTATTGCCATTTCTTGGAAAAGTATTAGAGAAGTTAGCCTTTGTGTAGCTATCTGCCTACCTTCATCGATTTAACAAGCTGGACCCTTTCCAGTGTGGTCGTCGTCCCGGGAAACAGCACCCAAACAGTATTAGTTCGCCTGGTCAACGACATCAGGGTCAATATTTACAGTCGTAAACTTACCATCCTAGTACTGTTCGACTTATCTAAGGCTGGTGTTCCCCTGGGGTCTATTCTCGGTCCAAACACCTATTGTATGCAGATGATCTACAAATATATCGCAGCTGCTTAGCTACCGAAATCAATGATTTTATCCGCCATATAAACATTGACATCGCGAGATTAACTAGCTGGACCCGTACAAATAAAATGCAACTTAACATAGTCAAGACCAAGGCCATCATTTTTGGGGCATTATTACGTCCTAGAAATTTACCAGTCACTACATAATTAAAACATTGATATCAAAAGAAGCGTAACCAGATCTAAAAATTGCCATGTGTTAATTATACAGGGTGTATTTATTTAGGGTTTTCATGACGAACGTTCACACTGTATGAAGACTGAACAACAACATCTGGTCTCGCACATTTGGCCAGTGCAATTTGCCCGCAAACATGATCATCGTCATCATCATATTATAATCATCATCTGTCGGTATTTTTGAGCGAACGAATTGAAAATAGTCATATTGTAAACATTGACCATGTGCCCGCACCACTCAGTGACTCACTCACTCATATGGCGTGCTTATATTCGAATATTTATATGCGAGAAAAGCGTTCCATTTATTGGAGGCGCTTTCAAAAATGAGAACGTTGTCAACACTGTTAAGTTATCGCGCTTATTGACTGTTGAAAGCTGACTTAGAGTCTGTCGAAATTGATTATATTTCACTAGTGTTAGATACATGATAATGACTCGGGGATTAAAGTTAAGATTAAAGTAAAGGATTAAAGTTTAAGGGCAGTTTGTAATACAGATAAAATAGTATTTTGAATACATTTGTCACATAGGTAACATTGAAATACGGGGTGCTTATGGATAACATTATAATATTTGAGGAGGTTATTCTTGGGCTCATTTTAAGAAAAAAACTTTATATGAACATAATATGTCCTAAAGGTCGCAAAAATTTTGAACTATAGGATCCTAAAGTTTCTAGAAAGAAACTTTTACATGATAACTTTGGTATGGTATTACCAAAATATATTTAGGTTTGATAATTTTATCGTTTCTCATAAATAAATTTTTGTTTAAGTTACATAAATTATTTTTTCGCGATTGGCCTAGTACGATTCCAATTAATTAATTTAATATTTTTATGTAAAACCCGTAAATCTAACGACAAAAAATCAAAAGGCTGGATTTACTCAGAAAGGTGAGGATTTCAAAATTATTTTTTTTTAATAAAAAGCAGTGGCGTATAATTTTACTCTTTTTCTTTTCCCCATCGGGATCAATTTCTGAAATCACCCTGTACTTATAATTTGTAGCCAAAGGAAAAAACTAGAGTTGTATATTGTGATATTGTCTTTAAATATGGCAGATTAACCAAATATGATATATTTATACATTTTCCTACAACCTTGAATAAATACGTTCTTATCAAAAAAAAAATGATAAAACGGCTTTTAAATGCTAAACCACGAGAGATAGCTATATAATATCTTATTGAAACTCACTCTTATTTTTCAAGGAATCCATTTTCAAAATAATATATAGGTTGTCCCATTTAATTGTTAAGAGTTGATTCCTGACGTAGTTAAACTGAGCACCATGTAGGTAACGTGAAAGGTATATAATATAAAAGTTCCCTTGTAAACAAAAACACTTTGTATTTAACATTTTTTTTCTAAATAGAATATCTTTCGAGATAAGGGGATAGAGGATCTTATGTGGGACACCCTGTACAGCAGAAAATGCTTGGTGCATTTTACTCATACATTTAGCACTATCTAGTTCAAAAGATAACACGTTTAGCACATAGGATTTTTTTTTCAAAATGGACGTAAATATTAACATTTTATTAAGAAACAGCCTGTTCATCTAAGAATGTAGGAAGAATATACCAAATAAATACAAGCAGCTTACATTTGTGTATGATTTGTTAAGCCAGGCTTTCATGGTCCAACATGTACTTAGGAATACTTTGCGGGGCTATTATTGTACTTTTCAGCAGACTTATACGGACTTTCATTACAACTAAAAACCATTGTATCTGCATGTAGTTATTTCTTATTTAAAATATTAGAAATGTGGGATGATCAGTACAAATTTTATTTCATTATTAGAAGAATAGGGATTTTAAGAAAAAGTAACTTTTACTGTTGTAAAAGAATTATGAGTGCGTTCTGCAAAAAGTGAAATGTGACTATATATTCGAAGGAGATCAATTTGGAGCATTAGAGAAAACTCATATGTTCAAGGTTCTGAAAAATAGTTTACTGAATTACCGACAAGGTCATTTGGTGAAATTAGATTCTTCAGAAATCGAGTTGGGCTGTGTTGTCTCTAACAGTGGTACTTAACAGAGTAAAATGCTGAAAGGAGACTTTTTTACGAAAATTTAAAGTTTCTTAAACTTTCGAATCAACACATTATTTCTTGTAAAATTTTGAATTAATAGTGCATTGAGATTTCTTTTGATCTGTTCATAACTATTGGAATATATTTTCTGATGGGATATTAAAATGTTTTTTTAAAATATTTAGAAAAAATGTTTGTCTTGATCTTTCTAATATTTATTGATGGCCAGCCAGGTTTCAAAATTGTCAATCGTTTTCATAAGAAATCACATGAAAAGTATCAATAATAATGTGCGTATGTTACTAAATTCGGATGTGACTCATTAAGCAAAAGCAAGATTTCCAAAACACATAGCTGTTGAACATCAATTCTGTGAGACAATCCAAAAGTTCCCAACAATTTTATATATTTAAATCTGCGCGCCTGTGAAACATTCAGCTGTCGAACAATCAGTGTTTTATTTTTTCGATCTGTCTTCACATGTATGAAAGAAAGAACACACAAGAAAGAACCCTGGCACCAAACTTAACAGAAACACACTTGAGACAGATCCAGTGATGTTGTTCCTGTTGTACATATATACCCGAAAAATCTGTATACAGTATGTTACCGATCCTCACTTTTGGCTTATTTTAAGTCCAGAGCTATTTTCAATTCCCACAATCTGCTTACCATATTTTCCCAGTTGGCTTGCCAATGATAGCATATGGTTTGTTCAATAGTAGAGAAGTGTACAGAAAACAGATTCGTTTATATTGAGCGGGAGAGGAGCTAGAGAGGCTGCAGACACATTGCTCGGATTTTTAAATTTATGCAAACATGTTGTTTCACCGATTTTCGGGCTATAAAACAATAAATTCAGTGAAATAACACAGCACTGGTGGACAGCCGTCAGATCCAATATGTAAAAGCTGTATTGTCTATTTTTTATTAGTGAAATGTTCAAAATATAATGTCAGTCTGCTTCATCTTCCTCACATAAGTATAACAAAAAAAAATCGTCAAAACAAAAAAAAAATCGTCAAATATAATTTGGAAGAGGAGTAGGTCGATATTTCAAAATAATATACACTTTCTATATTTGCATGTTCTTGCAAAAAACTGAATAAAAATCTGAAATATAAGACAATGTAGATAGTTTCAATTTTTGTTTTTTTATTACAAATTGTATTTGGTAGTGTAAATTGAAAGATATTTTTGAGAATATGTACAGTAATGCCAGGGACAAATGAAAGTGCTATAGCGATCTTGAACAAATCTAGAGAATGCAGAAGAAATTAATAAGCACATCCAGAAATGTTAAAGTTCCACTACAAATTTGCTCAAAATATGAAGTAGTAGAAATTTACCACGTCACAGTCTTGAACAAAACACGTTTTTCATTTATTGCCTAGCAACCAGTGCGAGCCGGATGCCCAAATTGTGTCACTGGTGACCGGTATCGCTTCCCTACAAAAATATCGGTTTATTTCTTCTGGAAATAATATTGGCACAGACACTAGACTAGGTTACTTAGGACAGCAGTAGAAAAGTAAAAATTTCTAGAAAATTAAGAAATATCGTCTTGGGGCGTTGAAGAACCAATTTAAATTTTTAGTAAACCTCAGATCAGATTCATTCCCTTAATGTTGTGATTATAAGACATTAATTTTTTTCTATCTTAGTTTAATATGGATGATGTTCTTGCATAACGTATATGATCTTTACTGTGTAATTCTTTTAATAGTACGGTTTCCCATTCGTAAAAATGGTATAAAATAGTTCTGCTAGTATTTCTTTCATCTTAGAAATACTTTAACATCTTCAGTACTCATTAGGTTTTTCCATTTTTAATTTTGAAGAGATCTTTCTCTACCACTAAGTATTCTATCTCTTACATTTCTCTAGAATTGATGTGCATTGTTACCAACATCTGTATCTTCTACCAGCTAACGCAATAGCTCTCCCCTGATTTCATAATTAACAAATTTTTCATATCTCTCGCGCAGATGTCCCTCATATTAAGAGCCACCACGAACAACAACGAATAATAATAATTCACGAGACAAATAAAGCCATTTGTCCAGACATACTATAGAGTCGACGCGCCAAATGGCACAAAATGTAATCCTTGATTTCTCAAAGGACCTGGCCCAGCCCGTAATAAGGTTAAAGAGGGGGCAACGCGTGTCCCCGATCCAATGCTCAGGATACATATACATAGTTGGTGGTAGTACATTATTCATTGTAAGTTCTCTATATCTCGACTCCCTATACGATGTATTGCATATTTTAGTATACGACAGACTGACAGACAGGCGGACACGTGAGAGAGACGCAAATGAATCTCATGAATAATTGATGGAAATTTATTACCAACTTCTTGGTGATCAACTGATAATCATTAGAATTTGTAATGTTGTTTCCTCACAAATGTATACGATGTTCTAGAATTAATGAAATATTGATCTGATTTCTTGATTTATTTACAAATTCCAACGTTTTCTATCGATGAATGTTTATACAAGTATTAGCACAATATTTTCTGAAAATTCATCCGATTTTCAGACATTTGTGAATAGGAGTTGACATGTTTCAAGGAAATTCAAGGAAATTTGAATACAAACTTACATCAAATGCACATGGATCAGATGATGCGACTCTAGATTCAATATGATTTACCTCAAAAATATAATTTAGATAAGAAAGAAAATAGATAAGTATTGAGGTAAGCATCCGAATGGGGTAGGCATGCTCAATTAAAGAGCAAGAATGGAAAGCTGTCACTAGATCCAGTTTCATGAGTGATGCACCAACTCAGAACGGCTAGAAGTCAATACAAATGTCGACCGTACCAATATGTCATCTTTTGCGGTAGAACACTACAAAGGCAGAAAATAAAAACAAACAACCCCGAATGAATGAAAGATATGTTTCTAGATATAAAATTAAGGAAAAAATAATTATTAATTATCGATTTTTTGAAAGACTAATTTTATTTTATAATTATAATTGAAAATTTCCTCCTTCGTATTTCTTAGAAAACGGTTCATTTTCAGATATTTAAAAAGATACAGTTTTATAGATAAAATATGTAGAATCACACCCTTTATTCTTTAGGGACACCCTGTATATTCCAAAACAATCTAAAATTTTGAACTGTAGGTAGTTTGTTTTTTAATGGGTTATGTTTCTTTATTTCCTGTAGACAGAGCATAAACTTTATTCATTTTTCTCAATTTTATTTTTGGAAGTTATGACTAATACTGCTGAAATTGGGTAAATTTAAGTTGGAATAATATTTTATCATTTAATTGGCTAAAATTTTATATCAAGTGGTGCGAAGTATGTCTTTTTAGCCTGAAGTTGAGTAAAGACAAAAATGTATCAACACAAAACGATGTAACCCTTTCTATAAGCGTTTTTTAGTGGTTGAGTATTTCTTAAGATATAGAAATAATTATGAATTTCCATCCATAAACTGTGAGGTGAACTGCATATATTCTAGGAATTGAGTCTAATTAGCGATTGGGTGATTGCTACCTCTTCAACCTCCAATTATCTAAAATCTCAAAAATTATCTATATTCACAATATTCTTTTTTGTTAAGTTCAAATGCTGAGTTTCGGATTTTTCCATAATGATCATTAGAAATTCGATATAAAACTATCCGTGGGGTTAATGATTTATTAGAGCTGAATGTGTTACAAATGAACTATTCGGTCATAGAGATCATTTAGAACATATCAAAGACTAAATAACCACAAATATACTATATACTTTTACTGCTTTCACTCATTAATTGATTCGCCTAGGTAGTTGTCTCATGTTGTGACATTTTTAGAGAATAATAACAAGTGAAATTTTTGAAAAAAATTAAAAATAGTTTTTATTGGGCATTTAAGATTTAAACCGAACCGATAAGTACCTACTATTGCTATCCTTTTCTCGATTTTAACTATACTTATGTATATGTGTTTGCCAGCAACAGCAACCATAACAAATTACTGTTTGTCTACCACAACACAAAATTAAACTTTAAATTAACAATAACGTCTGACAATTGCGACATAACCATAGACGATTTTCCAGAAAGTACCTATATACCAGAGAACGAGACGTATATATACGCTCCGTGCTCATGCGTAATTCCAGTGACGGATCCTATTGTCGTTCCATGTCGACAAAATAATGATCTTGGTTGAATGAGATTGAATGAGATAATTATAATTACCAATATTGGATCACACTTGGAGCTTAACAGGCGGCGAGATGTCTGCGATCTAAGTACGAATTCGAAATTTCAAGTCTCTAGACCGTATGGGGCCTGACAAATCGCTGCGGAGTCCATTGATACAAGAACCGAAAGTAATAAAAACTATTTAAAAATGTGTTTGTAGTAATGTTGTGTTTGATATACCTACCCTTTATACAGGATGAACTGGAAATACATTCGAATATTTAGCCAGTTATTCATGCTTTAAAAAATGAAAATAATAAGCTGTTTAATATCTTTAGAACGAGAGAAATCAAAATATACTTATTTTCCTCAATTTTTTTCAGAGCCACAGCTGGTTTCGGACAAATCTGGCTCTTCCATTACTTGGTTATTAAGAATTGATATTTGTGTAAATGGCTGCTAGATTATTTTTTATCTGATAGTGAGGGTAGATGATATATTATCTTACATAGAATGCTCTGAGTGATTTACAAATTCTGGAATGAAATTCAAATGGTTTTTTTTACTGTTGCGTTTTTTGTTTACGTATCTAATTCATCATTAAAACTCCAAGGTGTGCTGATACTTTTGAAGGAGGTGCCAAAAGTCTTCTATTTACTCAAAACTGCACGACTTTAACAGTATCAGGGCGAATAAAATTGAGTTCATTTTGAATTCATCAGAGCACTAACTGTTTTTCTTAAATATTTATATGTGAATATTTTGTAGGTGCTAATTCAAATATTTCAATTAGAGAAACTGCTATTGCGGACCCAAGGTCGTTTCTAACATCTCTCCAATAATCTGCAGCTAATCTTTTTTTTCTACGGAAATACTTCTTTGATTTGATTTAATATCGCTTATTTACACGCCTGCATCTTGCGGGCATGGTGTTTTTACTATCCAGTTAACAAGCCCATCTACCCATGAAGGGATGTGCTGCTAATGATTAGCCGGAAATGACTTTTGTGCACCGCAGGCACTTACCGTATCCATATATATACTATACGTATAAACAGGTGTTTCTCCTCATTATATCCGTTAATCGTTGATAATTGTCGATTGAATTTGCCTATGTTGGCTGTGTGAGCGGTTTTTTCGTATTTACGATTGTTGTTTGTCGGGGAAAAAGAATCATTTATCCGTTCAGGTGTACATACACACATTAAGGTCGCCTTCCTGTGAGTGCCCGATTGCGGTTTCAGATGGGTGGAGTTTGGTCTGACATCGCAGTGATTATATTATTATTCTAGTGTATAAATTTGTTTTTGACCGGATAGTGAGTCAAGAGTTATTATACGTTACTCAAGTATTTGCAGGTTGAGAAGTCCAGTCTAGTGGTCATTTGAATGTCATATTGAGATAGAAAATGAAATAATTTTATTGACGTCAATGCGTACCTATACATTCGCAAGGTAGCCAGTTGAACTTGCTGGTGCGAAATATCGTAAGATTTCACAGGAATATTTCTCCTATATGAATGAACAAAGTTTGTATATCTATTTACTTATGTGAAAAACTTTCGCATAAATAAGTTGATGCTGCGTTCCAAATATTCATAAAGATAATTTTAGAAATTGCTTTTAAACTTAGGTATACGAAAGGAGATACCTTCCTTCGTAGGGAATTTTTTGAATACAAGGTTATAGGAACATATATAGTTTTTATTTCTACTAGAGTTTAGTATTTATTTGGTAGTGTCGAAAAAAGTAGGCAGTACTGGTATATCATGGGTTCAGTTTTTTTGATCAAAAGAAGCAGTTGTATATTACAATTCGACTATATGTTATTTTTGTATGTATTTAAACCTGTTTTCCATAGTAAACGTACACCGACTTTGATGATTGGTTTTCAGTTTTAAAGAAGATACACTTTCTTTCACGAATGTTAGCGTCTGCCTTGAAAACACGAAAAATGGATCAATCCAATTGACGGGAGTAAATCAGTGGCGTAACGATTTCGAGCTAAGATAAGGCATTTAAGGAAGTTCATATAATAAGAGGAAAAAATATCGATTGATTAAATAAGCAAACATAATATGAAAGATTTATTATCAACAATAATGCAGACACACAAAATACAAATTTATTGCTTGAGTTATGAAATATAAATTTATGCACCTGAATTATCTGAAATGTCACAATGACTTTGTGACGCCTATGAAATAAAGATTGCGTTGCCTTTGGACATACGTGCAGCGCCCTATCATTGAATACAAAGACATAAGCTTGACATATTGATGTCGTACCTTAGATCGACAAACGTAGTAGAGAATTTCATGATAATGAGATGCGATGAGACGTATAGCGATATGTACGTAGCTCGTGAATGATTACACACAATAGCCATGATTCGTGAAACAAATTGTATCTGAGTAATTAATGGTCCTATAATTTTTCAGGGTCTGATCAAGCTTGTCTGTCGAAAAAGTCCTTCGAATGTTAGGAAAAAAACTCTTAACAACAAACTTATAGTCGAACTGTGTACATGCTTCGTTTGAGAAGTTGGTCAAAAACTTAAATCTAGATACTTATTCATCTGTACCTATCACATAATTTCTTTAAAAAAATTTACTTATACTTAAATATTTATTTCGGAAACATGTCGTTATAATTTAAAATATTGGCAATATTTTATCTAATGACAATTTTATCATGACTCCTGACCTTTCTAAGTCTTCTAATGATCCGCGATTTTTCGAGATAATAATCTTGCTTGTAAGCTACCAGGACACATGGATCGAATCTCATAGGAATATCTACGTTTGTTTCATTAAAATTACTTCTTTCTATCTTTTTTATATTCTAGATTCTATTGTATCTTATAACAACTTATTTTGGCGACTTTGGCATAGTAAATTCCGATTTTGATGACTATTTTTTGTATTGACAATTGGTACCATTGAAAAAGAAAAAAATATTTGACATGTCTTTCTCCACAAAAACTTCCCCCAAAAGGAGAAATGGGGGAAATTTTTCCAGAAAATTGATAATCCATATCCGGGAACGTTTACATTGGAAATTTCTTAAAATAATTACAGGTTTCCGCGTTACAATCTGAAATGTGTTTCAGCTATGCTATGAAGGGAAATTTTTCCGAAAATAGAACATTCGAGATTTGGAAATGGGACCATATTCAGAAAATTTTAAATTGATTTTTTTAGTTACAGCAATGGTAAAGTCTTAAATATGTGATATGTGTATTTCCCCTATATGGATGGGGCAATTTATTTCGAAAATTGAAAGTATGAGACGGCCAAATTAAAGAAGAGATTATATGTAGGTAACAACATTTAAATTGCATATTTTCAAAAGAATTACGGTTTTCGAGAAAAAACATTTAAGTCTGAATTATGTACCTATATCTGCGCAGCGATGTTTTCAGATATCTGAATAATAACCAGTAAAAGCTAAGCCTTGTCCATGGTAATAGGATAAGTACTATATCGTCTATGGTATTAGTGAACGTTCAACAATTTGATGAGTAATGTTACAATCAAAAGTGTAAAATAATATTTTTATTTATCTATTTATTAGTACATATATAGGAAATAGAACTTGAGAATTAATTCTTTGTGGGTTATTATCGTCGATCACTGTAAATTGTGAAATAAAAACACAGGCAGGATTTGTGATTCCTACATTATGTGTGTTATACTTTTTAGAGCAATTTATCTATTGTAGTTGATTCTAGTTTTTTTTAAGTTATTAACTTCCAAGTAGGAAATTATTGTAACGGGTCTGATTTTTTATATTATATCATTATAGAAAGTCCCTCATTTAATTTGCACGTTATATTCCGGGCTCATTAGATTTTTTGATTGACTACCTCTTATGTTATATTTTTGAGCAATGTTCATTTTCAAATGATTTTTACTGTGTCAGTGCATTTTGATTCATTTATTCAGTAAACCAATGTGATGAATGTCCTTTTCTATTGTGAAAGTACTTTAATAATTTGAAAACCTCCGTTGTAATTCTCCAAAAAATCTACTATACTATATGCCGTTATTTTTGCTCATACATATCTTGTAATAGCCTTATCAGACACTTAACTCTTCCAAAATAAGACCGAGATTTCTGCTTTCATGTAATATTCCTTAAACGTATTCAAATTAAATGGACTGATTTTTGAACCCGATGACTTTTCCTCACGTTGTTCGTTGTTCGACGGATGTTCGAACCCAATATGATAATAATAAAATCTGAAAGGCAAATTTTGGTGTCACTTTAAAATGCTGTTGAATGCCAGTTGGAACACCGGACAAACAACAAACAGCAAACACACCAACAGTAGGTTGTCTACTCTAATGTTTATGTATTTAGTTCGTTCGAGCATAATTTTGTTGAAACTGAATTTTATTCTGGAAACCACCCAGAAGCATATAAATATGTTATGTTTTGTTGTTTTCTGGTTCTTTTGGATGAATTCACAGGCTGTCACTTGACAAAAGATTAATTCCTAGATAAATTTTGAGATAAGCCCCAAGTTTCATCAATAAATACGGTTAAATTTTAGTATGGGGTTATTTATATAGTTTGATGAATTCACAAAACAAAAGCTATAGGGACTCTTAAGCCCATAATCATTTTTGATATCCAATCATAAGAAATAATGCTGTTACAGCAGATATAAATTTTGTGGGAAATTAAGTCAAACTTTTGTTTTCATCGTTGGCAGACACGGTAATAGTCTTAGCTTTTTATCTACTTTTGATCAAAGTCAATAATTTTAACTAATTATTTAAACACTATATCCGTCCGAGTTCACTCCAATCATGACGTCTATAGTTTACCAGCAATTTTTTGATTTTTTTTATGTTCTTTAGTCGCGTTTCAAGATTACGGAGACATTTTCCATCCTAGATTCCAATTTTCATTGAGTTTTATTATTAATATTGATGACGGACGCTGTTTTCATATGAACGTCTAACATCAAAACTGCGACTTGAAAGAAATTGGTTTTAACACTTTCGATTTTTGGTTATAAAGATGAAGTATTTTCTAATGAATAACACATTACTTAAACATTTTCCAGATAAACAAATAGGTACTGTCAGAATATCGACCATTTATTATATCAACTATATAACCCACACATATATAAAACAAACATCATAAATTATTTTAATCCCAGCGCCAAAGTTCATCAATAACTCTGAGCAATATGGAAGCTCGAGCATTTGTAAGACTTCTAAAGGGCAGGAGAATATTACATATACATGTACAACACATCAACGACCTTTTGAATGCCAAAGGGAGGGTGAAATCTATTTGGCCTGTTCAAATATTAAACAGTTGCCATTCAGTCAGTGACATGAACTGCAACATTGATAATATCTCATTTCGGATCTGCTCTGTAAAAGGTCTTCAATATGTAATAACCAGTGTTGCCAATACATTGGGGTGGATGATGGGTAAGTATTCTTTTTGTCATGGGGCGGTAAGGCGTAACAGGGTGTTGTTTGTGGTTAGGATTGCATTGAGAAAGCCATATATTCCAAGTAAATAGGTAATTTAAAGGTAACTTTTCTCGGTTGTTATTTATAGCAGAATAATCTTCGAGATTGTTAGACCAATTTTAAAATTATTTCTCCATTATAAGGTTTTGTACATCCGATGAAAAATGGAATCCCGGTGACTGCCTATCCATCTGTCTGCCTGTCCGCCATCCAAAGCATATTTTCTCCTTATCTACAGAACGGAGAAACTTGTTGCTGATACAAAATTAGATCACCACAATACGAATAAATTGTGCAAATAAACGAATTCTTTTTTTGTGGGTTAATTTTGTGGAGCAAATTATGAAAATGAGAGAACATTTTTCTTCAAGTGCATCATGTGACATATCAAACGAAAGGGGTTGATGAGTAATTTAAATATATTTTTTTCAGAATTATGAAATTATTGTTCAGGAGATGTTGGGATGAAGATACAAAAATTGAATATTAAAGTACAGCTCGAAAAATCTTGTAAAAAATATGGAATATAGGCCTCCACTCAAGGTTTACAAGTAAACAGATGCGAAGATCCTGAGTACGGAACCCTCTACAAACGAGCAAACCCGCACTTGACCACTTTTACCAAGCCTTGGAAAATATTGCTAATATGGCAAAGTGATTAAATAATGTAGCTAATGTTTCAATTGGTTAATTTATATAGTTTATTTTACTGTTAATATATATTTTTATTTTTGTTGATTTAAGCAATTATATTTTAGTTCTCTGTGTTTATATTTTTATTTTTGGTCCTATTAATATTATTAAATAAAAAAGACTCTATTTCAATTTTAGATTTTATCTTCTACAGGAATTTATACAAAATATCTTTGAATGATAATTCTTCTAATAAGGACTTCTTCTCTGTGTGCATCTTCTTCATTATGGCCATTATCTATTATTATCCCTTCTATAACCTGGAAGTTTAGGGATTTCAAGTTTAACCTGCAATCTACCTTCGGTACAAATAGGTGTTAAGTAATTTTGCACATACATTTGTTGTGTTAGCAACTTTTTCAGGTTTATTATTATTTATGTAGTACCTGAAAGATTGCTTTCAACACTCCATGTCATCTTTTAATTCAGTTTCTGGCCTGGGCAGTTGGATAATTCGAAACTCTGGTGTGTCTGGATTTCTTGACGGTAGCCAGAGTCTCCTACTAACCCTGAGTTTATTTTATATAATTTTTAGGATTCTTTTGTCTTTTGTCCATTTGACCTAACAATATGCATGGAGGAATTGTTAGAAGGCCAGAACTGGTATAATCTCTTTTAGGACAAAGTGCATGATATCTTTCGTCAATTGAAATAACACCCTAAATATTACATCATCTATTTCAAAACAATCAATTTGGTTTCACCTTTATCGCCTTTTTATATTCTCCAGCCTTATATTTTCAAGACGCTCTTTTTCCTCGGTTTAAATTATTTAAAGGCATAATCGTAATTTGAAGCTCTAATCTCCAACCAAAACGATTTAAATGCACTTGTGAAATAATACTTTTAAACTAACAGCAACTTACTTTATAGGCTGACTATTGACTATAAAATAAAAATTCTATCATAGAAAGCTACCGGTAGAATTCTCTGGTGCACACATTCTCTCTGCTGGTTCGATTCCAGCTAAGTCGCTATACTGTGGCCACATCGTGAAAAGCACTGACCACCTACCACGAGTATTCTGTAGAAGCCTCTCATCTGGTGCCGTTCTGAACAGGCCCTAAACTGCACTTCCCGTATATTTGTGAAAGGATGCGTTTCAAATATACGCAAAAGGTCGCCAAACACTCTTAGAGAGTAGAGAAGAAGAAGAAATAATGATCGTCAACAGGTATCATTGGTATGTTGTTGATGAAAATCAATGTTTTTAACTCCGATATATCGTTTTAAATTCTCACTATTTTGTATTTATCTGTAAACGTAGCAATTATTTATATTTATCATTCAAAATAGCTGAAGGAGCAAGTTTGATGCAGACAAAAAGTTGTTGAAGCTTACTGATAGTGAGTAAAAAACGTTGCTTTCAAATTCCGTAATTTATGCTTCAAGTCTTTCTGAATATGTGCATACCTACTATGTTCAAACCATATTGCGCATTTGGAAATGGAGCTTTTTATTCTTACCCATATAAGGACAAAATCTTTAAGCGTATCGAAGTAATTCCTTGACTGCACTCACTATTTACTTAACCATACTTCCTTGGTACCTGTATCTGGCCCACCTTGATTGTGACGTTACATTACAAAAATATAATAAAAGAAACAAAATTCCGCTTTTGCGCGAAGGTTTCACGTCATGCAAGGCGAACAAATCAACAAATACATACATACATACATACATAGGAATAATATATATGCGATATATCATATAATATTATTTTATTCGTAAGGAGAACCGAGTCACCTGACAATGTTATATCCTCATTGAGGTCGTCTTGGTATGTGAGCACGCAAAAAACCATCTTTGCCACGGTACACAGCCTTGTTTGCGTGTTAATACTTGGTACTATCCGTTCTTAAATGTACACAGGTGTCTGTGTACCGTCCCAATCTGGAGAGGTGAGAATCAACTGCACTCAGTGATAGCAAAAATATAAAAAAACTGCGTCAGACGGAGATTGTAATGAATAATTATTTTAATTATTTGGCATTTTATGTTCAAAGGTTTATATTAAAAAAGGTTTAAACAAAACAGTGTTGACCCATCGAATATGTTTCAAATCTTAGTTCGATAAATTTTAGAGGTATAGAAGAACCAGAAATTTAAGAAGGTCGTAAATCCATATTATTACCTATTGTTCGAAATATAGATAAGCAATAAAAGTGTGTATCCCTTGAGATATTCCCAGGTCCGGATTAAGATATCTCATGAAATAGTTTGGCAATTGGCATAATCGCATTCATTATCGTGACGCTTATAAATGTTTTTGTGTTATATATCATAATATATTATGTATACATAAACAACTCTCAATGAAATTCAAGCGATTTTTCTTAATAATTGTCTTAACCCATTATACTTACCTATAAAACAAAATGTAATCGCTAGGGCAGGTACAACTCTGCGAGACTACCTGCTGATAGCTCAAGTATTTGGTGATTTACAACCTTCTTAGATTTTTGGTCGCACTATATGAATTGTTCATCAGTGACTTCCTACTATTCGTTTTATCTCATAATAACATTGGGTCCGACATTTTTTTATACTCCGTACATCATTTGACGGCATATTCATCTTACAGAGTACGAAATTTATTATTACATTTCAAATCATCTTTATTTTAAATTACTTCAAGAATGGCTTATAATAAAGGGTATTTTCGAAGCTTAGAGCTCAAAATATTAAACTCTTATTATTTTGTAACGAAAAACTGAATTCTGATGCTCAAATTAATCATATTTTCTATCTTCTCGAGACCCGAAATAGTTATGAAAGGAAAGTATTGCCAAATTTTCTCGATGGTACATCGTTCGGAAAAATTTGAACCTCATTTCTCTCGAGCACCGGAGGAAAATCACTGACGTTAAATGCCGTTACAAAGTTGTAAATCACAAAATAGACGCAAATGAAAGTGTTGGTTAAATCCTATATGCTGTACCAGTTTACAATACACGCCAAATTAACTTATTCTTCATCGAGCAAGCAAAAACAAATTATTTTCTCAATTACCGTCTGCACAGGATAATAAAGACTTACAATTTACTATCAAATTCTGTCAGTACATACATATTTAGGAAAAGCCTCCACTATTTCCAAAATATCTTCAGAAATTACTTCTCTCAATTAGCAATCATGCCAGCAAACCCAAGATACTGCTCGAAGTAGCTGTTAAGCAAAAGCCGAAAAACGAGTTTTACTCAGGTAAAACTGTAGCGTGATAACGGCCCTGAGGATTTTGGTGGGATTTGTAATTGAAATTATTATTCTGGAAGCTTTTAACTGTCTGTCAGGACGAATCTCTAAGAAAAAGTAAAAACAGAAAATGTATAAATAAGTAAAATGTTTTTCGTAATGTTCTTCGTCTTGGCACGCTGATAACATTTAGGGTAGGTACTCATCGGATATGTTGAGTGGTTAGTTTTTTGCGAATTACTTCGATTTATATCTTCAAACATTTAACCAGTTGTTATAATGTATTTTTGTATTTAAATCGACCTACCGACGTTTCTTATGTGCAGTTGAGAGACGCCTCAGATTGGTAGTAATTTTTCTTGCATGTATTTTTTTCCATGTAACTTTGTGTGCTACTTAATTCATATTTCTTGAAACTCGTTATTATAGGTACTAACATTGTCATAAAATTACTGGGTCTTATATACATTAAAATTAAAAGTCATATTAAAAAAAAAGAATCAGAATAAAATTCCAAAGAGTCAAACCTGTGTGGCTGGGTTTGTAATAAAGACCGTTCCCTTATTTTCCCTAACCTAACGCAGAAGTCATATTATTTGTACTGTTAAAAAATACACGACCAACTTTACCAGGTAATGATGCACTGAAAAGTATAAAATCATATTTATTCTATCAAACAAGAATATTAAGTATTTGCAGACAAGACATGTTTTCACAAATCAGAGCTCTAAGATAATTTATTTAAAAAAACCGCACCACCATCTTTGAAGAATGTTTTGTCGGATGAATATGTTGGATTTAAGTAAGTTTTATGTAAATACTTCTCTCATCAGTCTTGTGCTCAATTAGATTCAATTCATAATAAATCTGATGGACCCTTGCCAGCGCAAGGTTAATAAAATACTTAAATTAGGAAAAAGTTTTTTATATGACGATTTTTTTGACATCTTTTTATGTATTTTGTTTGAAAACCTTGGAATCTAGTAAGAGGGGGACTAAATTTGTTAGTTCTTTGTTGCAACTTTCCCTTATTAGATATGTTCTGAGATTGTCATATTCTTTTAGTAGGTAGGTACCTGCCTGAAGATTATTTCTTTTTAATTTGTTAGTGTTTGTTCGTGTTTCAAAGTCGAAGGCAAGGTCTTGACGCAATATGAACTACACTGAATTCATCATTTTGACCGACAATTTAATTGTGTTTTTTTATGTCCGTACGCGCACTTCGCATAGTAAAAACTTCCGATTTTGAAGATTTTCATCACTTAAAATAGGAGGGAGAAACGGTTCCATTTTAGAAAAATAAAAATCCAACATTTCATTCCCCTAGAAACTTTTCCCAAAGGAATTGGAGCAGGCAATTTTTTTCGCAAATTAAAAAAATTGAGGCAGTAAAATTAAAGAAGATATCAATCATAAACGATAAAATTTAAATTGGATATTAAAAAAACGTTTTTCGTGTTATAGCAATAGTAAAGTCTGAAATATGCCTGTTACTGCTAAGTTCTGAAACCAGTTAATATAGGTAAACTATTTCAATTTCAAACAAAAAGCGGTTAAAAATGTGAAATTAAAGTTTTTTTTAACCGACAGACTTTATTTGTTGGTGCACTGAAAGATACAAAATAATATTAATTTCAATAAAACACCGTGTCATCTCCGCAGTATTATAATTATTATAAAATTCTTAAATGAGACATGTTTTAGGATTGGTAAATCCCATTTTCAATCTGTGAGGTTATGGTAGTAGAAATATCATAGGAATCCAAATGTAAGTCAAAATTATAAAATAAAATAAAATAAATTCAAAATTACCCTCAAATTACATAATTACCCAAAAAATAATAACCCGAAAATAAAAAAAACAAAATTCTACACAAAACAAAATTAAATTAAATTCCAACGGAAAATTTTTCTTCTTGTGTTACATTTTAAAATTGATGCAAGAACATGTAACACAAGAAGAAAAAAAAGATAATTTTTCCTTTAGAATTTAATTTAATTTTGTTGTGTGTAGAATTATGTTTATTTTATTTTCGGGTTATTATTTTTGGGGTAATTATGTAATGTGAGGGTAATTTTGAATTTATTTTATTTTATTTAATAATTTTGACTTGTTACATTTCGATTCATTTGATGTTTCTACTACCAAAACCTTATAGATTGAAAATATGATTTACCAATCCCGAAACATGTCTCATTGAGGAATTTTATAATAATTATAATACTGTGGAGATGACACATTGTTTTATTTAAATTCATCACTACTCCACTTTGAGAATAGACATCTTCTTAAATAATATTAATTTTATGGGTAATGGTACTTGTGAAGTTCTTCTATTTAACTACAATTGCACAACTTCAAAATTACCAGTACCAATAGAATTATTATTGTTTTGTATTGTTCAGTGCACCAACAAGTAAAGTTGGTCCAATTGTTTGTAAGAAATATTTTTGATTCCCAGATGTAGTGAAAATAATTTAAATAATTAATTAATAAAAATCACGGAATTAATAAAGCCACTTGCAATTCTGTGATTAGTTCAGTCCTTACATTTTTATTGAAAAAGGATAAATTGGAAGCACGAATAACGAACGTTCATCAAGCAATATACCTACATGAAAATTCAATTTTTTTGAAAAATTGATATATGACTAGTTTTTTCATAAGGAATATAGGAATTTATATAATAGTTAAATCTAATTCATACTCTATACTTATCCATTTATGTATTAATAGTAATTACTATACTGTACTGAGAGGTAAGTAAGATGATTGATTTTCTTGCTAACATATTGAGATTGCATGGCATGTTTTGAATAGCTCTGACGACAAATTTTCCGTTTTTAACGGATATATTCCCCACTAATGATATATACTGCGTGTTCAATTATGGCATATCGACGTCGACTTTATGTAACATCGTAATTCATGTTTATAACCTATAAAGTACCGCATAGTGGGCGCATGCATACTGGTATAGCTAGTTCTCCCTCGAGCTGCTTCACTGTTATTATAATTATAAGGCCCAGCTTATGGATGACGTTAAGTAGTGCGTGATAATAATCATTTATGTGGTATAGATTGGAAGGATGATTAACAAGATCATGGTCTGATTTTTAGTGAAATTGAGTATTATTGAATAGATGACAATGATATGTTTGCAACTCAGCACACGTTGAAATTCAAACAAAAGCGATATTATGCTTCAATATGTATAAGATCACATTATGCAGTTATAATTCTTTCTCAATGTTAAATATAAGCAATTTCAAAACATGTAATTTAATTTCTGCAATCTATTACGCTGTGATTAAAATTCAACAGTAATTAGATAAATCTAAGTTAGACATTATTGAAGTTCTTCTGTCTGGAAAATTGTCTAAAATAAATTATGAAATATTTGTAATTGTAATTTGTAAAATGACATTAGCATATTTCACAGGCATACAAATGTCGAAAAGTAATAAATGAAATTTTCCAATAATCCACAAAACATTCAATTCTGATTCAAATATTTAGTAGCGAGCATGCGGAAAAATAATAAATATTTTTTTACAAAAAATGGGACCGACATTATTAGTTACTGCACTGAAAAATACAAAATAATATTAATTCTACTTTTGAAGTTGTGCAGTTGAAGTTAGATTGACAACTTTTGGCGCCAACTTCACAAGTACCAGCATCAATAGAATTAATATTATTTTGTATTTTTCAATGCAGCAACTAATAACGTCGGTCCAGTTTTTTGTAAAAAATATTTATTTCAATCCTTTTGAGTGTAACATTAGTCACCAAAATCGTTGAATTAATATCCATGAAGATAGTACTTATCCTATCGCTGCGGAAATACGCATAAGTATTTTAGATTTAACCATTTTACCACCGCTTACCTCGAAAACCGTAACTCTAAGGAAAAAATGTTCATTATAATCGTTGCTACAAATAATTATATCTTTCATGTAGTACCTACAGAATTTCAATTTTTGAAAGAAATCGCCCTCTCGACATAGCAAAAATAAACATAGTTGAGAATTTAACATGCGTCTATCTCGAAAACCGTAACTCTTTTGAAGAAATATTCAAATTAAACGTTTCCGGATATTGTCCTATCTTTAATTATACCACCTCAGATTTTCAATTTTTGAGAAAATTTGCTCCCTCGACCCCCTTCGGGGGCGTTTTTCGGAGGGAAGGAGATTTCGGATTTGAGTTTTTACGAATATGGGACCATTTCTTAAAATCGGAGTACGTTTACTATATACAATGCGCGCATAAACCAAAAAAAGCAGACAGTCGAGTTGTATACCTCCTCCGTTCGGGGTTCGTCGGTCAAAAATAACACACTCCATTTCAACTTTTTGTGCTGCTTTTAAATACATAAGCAGATTTTGGAAATTCGAAAATACTGGGTGGTTGACGACTAACAAATAAAATTGAATTTGGTTAATTCAGACCTGGATTTTTCAACTGACTGATACGTCTATGAAGCAGGCAAAGCCAAATTGGAAAAATGGATTTTCGAAAACACAAGAATTAAGTGCTATTTAAATGCTAATTAAATAAAATGAAGGGAGGAGATGATAAATGACACGGCGGTGGATAAAAAACGATTTTTCAAAAATAATAAATCGATCCCTCGTAAGCCATTTTTCATAAACACTTAAAATACGTATTTTTTTAAAAAATATATAATTTCTAATGATAAAAAATGAGCATTTAATTAGCATATAATTACTGAGTAATCGTAAGTACTAATAGAGTAAATTTGAGTGAAAAAATAAAAGAGCATTAAAATCAAGAATAGGGCATTTAATTAGCATTTAAGTAGCCCTTAATTTCTGTGATCTCGAAAATCCATTTTTCCAGTTTGGCTTTGCCTGCTTCATAGACGTCTGACTGATACCCATATCGTTTGGGTACAAGTAGGAGAACGTGTGAACCACATATAAAATAAATATACTGAGTGGCTTCTAAGTTATTACCCCACAAAGAAATGATCAACTTTAATAGAACACACTATATGTCGGTTATAAAACTTATGAGACCCAACAAATATGGTAGGTATACAGTAATACTTCGGACTTACGCGATAGGTGGGACCAAGCAATAACCGCTAAGTCCAATTCGTGTAAGTCAGAGTTCAACTTTACACATAAATAAAGTTTGTTTATTTGGGACCAGAGTCTAAAGAAAACAACAGTTTAGAAGAAACATGTTCAATAAAATGTTAGATATGAAAACAATTAACATTGTTTTGAATAAATCAACGTAAACCGAAGATATTTTGATGTCGAAGGCTTCATATACCTATTGTATCAATTACACGCGGAATGGGTAAGCCGATGCTCGTGGCGATCGAAAAGAAAAACCGCGTATCTCCGTTGACGTTTTTTCGTTTCCCAATGGGATACCCTGTATATTACCGATACATGATAATTATTTTGACAAACTGTAACATTATTATATGAATTAAAAACTTAGATGTCTTAATATATATCGCAGAAATTTATCTGCTTTACTCTCAACTTTTGTTTTTTATCTTAGTAATCAGCTCATTTCAGTAGCAAATATTTTTTTATTGTGTAAACAGCTCTTCAAATTTTCTAATAAGCGAAATCTATCTTTTATCTGATTATTTGCCGTTGGATTTCATGATCTTTTTCCTATGCGGAAATTTCTAATCTTTTGAAATGAATAAACAGTTAATATCAACAGAAACGTTATTCCTACTCAGATGACTATTCAATTTTATTTTATCTTTGAAAACTTAGTTAATATAATAGAGTTATGTGACAAATCAAATCAATCCTCCCTTATTGAAGTGGGACAAATTAAAAAAAAAATGGTGCTGGTAATGCACCAATATAATTAATATTATTTCAGTGCACTAAATAATAAAGTCGGTCCTAATTTTTGCGAAAAATATTTATACACACGTTGTTTAGAAATCTTTCGGTCGCCAAATTTACATATACAGTTCCAGAATTATTACTTTGTCGATCAATCTTTGAACATAATTGATTATTGGTTTTACAGAATATTAAAAGTAATAAACTGTTGCAAACGTGGAAAAATAGAAAATGGAGATAACTTTTAATTTTTCCAGAACTGACAACTCTCACTTTTCTTCTATGCCATAATGAATTGATCGTAAATCTGAGCAAATTAAAAAAAAATCAAACAAGAAAAAAGAGCTCGCCAACATTTCGCATGCACAACGATGAAACTCAAGGACTAAAATATTAATTATGAGTGATTATAGATAAACACGCGCGTGAGCAATAACTTGAAGGTATATTTCAAGAGTTGCTGTGTTATTTTTCGCATTCGACTATGTCGTGGATAGCTCATTAAAGCGGAAAGTGAGGTAATTATCTATGTGAATCTGGACGACCTAATTAACACACTACGCGTTCTCGCGCGCTGCCACCTGCACTGTGACGTCACAAGCAGCGCCACAGGCGTGCAGCATTGATGCTCGAAAGCATTATGAGGTCGATGAGGTTTATTTGGAAAACTAATTTTCTATATAATTTCCTAGAAAAATAAATGTGTTTGTTCTTATCCAACTTTTGCGATTGTACGCTAGCAACAGACCAATTTAAAATAGATATTTCATAAAACAAACAAAATTGCTACTACCGATTCCAGAATGAATTTATTAACGGACTTATCCCGAAATCCTCTAGGCTCTTATGTTATAATATACCTACATATTTTAGTCTTATATTTAATCTTATAGCATTCGGTGAAGTTTTATCTATTTTTCCGTTCTAAATTTAAAGTTAAAGAAAGTTCTTAGGATAATTTTAACATCTCCTTAAAAATTATGGACGTTGATCTATTATTGATTAAAAAATTCAACAATCATTAAAAACGATCTCTTGAAAATTCATGATAGACATTGTCTAAATTTCTCCTAAAACTAGTGAATGGAAAACAGTACAAAATTAATATAAGGATTTAATGTATTTGTAACACATTTAATAATTAATTTTAGCTTGGTGCCTAATCTCATATTCCTCTGTGACCGTATTAATTTTCAAATTCGATCTCTTCACGTATTAACATATAGATTCTTTTTCTTCTGGTTCCATCTTCTAGCGGAGGTTGGCTATCGTCATGGCTATTTTAACTTTGTTGGCAGCTACTCTGAAGAATTGGTTGACTACGCTTTCCCTCTATTTTACCTTCCATAATATTTTGCAATAGTGTATATATACTTTGTTCCTCTAAATATGTGTGCAAAATATTCAAGCTTTTTCTAACCCTATTAATCCATGATATCCGTAGGATAACACCATCTTTCAAACGCTTCAACTTGTTGGTTTCTGCTTGCCTTAATGTAAAAGCATCTGCTCCATATACCTAATAATCCTGCAAAGGAATTTCCTCAGTTCTAGGAAGGTAGCTCTGGCAATTTCTATCCTTTATTTTATTTCCTGCGTTTGGTCAGTGTTTTCATTCAACCATGTACCCAAGTATTTTCAAATTCAATGAAACATGCATATATGTCCTGATTCATATCCAGGCAACTTTGCATGACGACATTCACACTAAACAGAGCCTTCCTTGTACCCATCCCCTTCCTGAATCCTACTTGATTGTCGCTAATTTCCGTTTCTAATTTAGCGAAAATTCTTTTGTGTATAACACTGAGCAAACCCTAGAGCGTGTGAATAATCAAGGCGGCTGTAGATTACTTAAAACAATCTTGTGCGTTTCGATTTTCTGGCAGCGTTACAAAAGTGAATTGACGACATTGTTTGGGTAAAGATTAAATACAGTTTGGGTAGAATTCCTGTTCTGTAGATGGTGTTAAAAAGATACACGGTAATGACAATAGAGTCATCCTTGATAAGCTTCATCAGTACCATCATCATACCATAGCGTGCAAAACTTCTTCTTTTTGACCGACTTCAAAAAAGGGGAAGGTATACAATTCGGTTGAATGTTTGCACGTTTTGCATAGTAAACGTACTACGATTTAAAAATTTTTGTTTCATTTAAAAGAGGAGAGTTGAGGAATGGGCCCATATTTAGAAAAACTCAAATCCGAAATCTCCTTCCCTCCAAAAACCTTCCCAAAGGGAAGGATACACTATTCTCTGTTTGTTTGTCTTAATGTCCGTCTTGCTATCGCAGCCTGTACTGGAACCTTATCAGCGCGAGCTTGACTTGCACTTGACCGATTTTATTTTGACTATGTGTTTATACATGTCTGTTCTCGGTGAAAGATGATTTTGGAGCATATGGATTTAGCAGTGCAACACCAGCACATTATGGCATTAGTTGATGATGTTCCACTGTGCTGAGCAGTGCAATACTGGATTGATTTTAAGAACCTAAGCTTAGCTTCTACACTCAGCCTTCCGATATATTAGACATATGTACTAAATTAAAAAAAACACTTTTCTACGGCTCTCAAACAAATTCTATCAAATATAAAAATCCTCTGATCAGGCCGTGTGACTTGCCAAGGTCAACAATGGTCATGTTTACTTTTGACGTAAGAGGAACTATTTTGCCAACATAGGATTAAAATGTAATATTTTATAATTCATTTTAGATCCTTTTTGTCCAAATCTTTTTCGAAGAACGTTATATATATATATATATATATATATATATATATATATATATATATATATAAAAGGCTTTAAGTAGAATGTTTTACACAAGTTTCATCCCAATCGTAAGAGCTGTTTTTGCATCACAGTCTTATTTCAATGTGTCAGCTATTGCCTAGCAACCAGAGCGAGTAAGATGCCGAATCTGAGTCACTGGCGAGCTTCATCGATGCCCTACACAACAAAAAATAAAGCAACAAAATCGGTCCATCCCTTACCGAGATAATACAGGTTGATACACAGTCCAAAAATAGGTTTCTTGGTCCTCCGAAACGTAGTCATCTACTGAAAACCAAACAGCAAAAAGTTTGGCTGGAAAGTAAAAAACCACATACAATGTAATCCTGTAAGAGAACCCAAACAAACATCTTCACGTGAGTCTGACTCACCCTCCTTATCGTTTCTTTGACAATTAATTTTTCCCAGAACAGAATATGATAAAGGCGCTAGAATTGCGGAAAATTTTGATTCCAATGTCAAATGACGGTACAATTCATCAGCACTAGTACAAATTGATTAGATTTCTTAGAATTTGAAGTTATTATTTTAAAGATACAATCCCTCTGTCTCATAAATGTGGATAATATTTTTTCCAAGAACTAAAGTCGTTATCACGCTCTAGATTTAGATTATTCTTAAACTGATATTTTTATTTACTTAAACCGAACATAAAATAGCAGAATATATAGGCAACTATATACAAGTACATATTTATCATCTTATTCCTTACTCATACAATAAACCTGCTATGTACAAACAATAAACGACGTTTTCTGTTTACTTAATAATAAATATTTGCTATTTCTATCCTTCATAGAATATTTCGTGACTAGGTACATTTGTACTTGAATTACATCATCATACTTAAATCTGAAAAGTTAATATTTTGATCTTTCCGTCAACGCAACCTAATACAAGGCAAATTGAATGACGGTTTCAAAAAAAAGAAGATAACTTTTTATCAATTATTATGCCTATCATTCGGCAGCATCATGATCTAGGCAAATGACAAATGATTGTAAATCATGGTGATGTGTTATTTGTGAAATTGTTAGGTATAATTACTTATAAATAAAAATCTGCAAATCATTTAATGTTATAATTTATGTGCTTTTATCGTAATTAACAAAACGCTGACTTGGTCGTAACTAAAACTCATCAAGTTTCCATAGTACAATCAATCTTACATACTAAATTTTCCTTAAATCAATAGATTAATATCTTGATTCGGGATTTCATTCAAACTTTTTAGTTTTGCTATCGCTACCCTATGTGAGGAAAGTAGGTATTGTAATCGTTTAAAATTTTCGTTGTCCGGTTCTTAACAGATTTTTACGATTCAGTGATGCGTGAGAACAAAAAACATCTTTTTCGCCATTGGAATTTCTGTCTCTGCCAAGATTATTTTGTTAACGGGTAAACCATTTTTTTGTTTTCTTTTTTGTTTTGTAGGATATTAATGTTGCTTGTCTGTGACACAAATTTTTGCATCCCGCTCGCAATAGTTACTAGTCAATAATCGAAAAACGTGTGTTGATCAAGACTTTAGCGTCAACGATGTTGATGATACTTATCTAAGACATTTTCCTTCAAACCCTTCACCACCATCTCCAGGCGCACCTGCGAGAAAGAGCGGGAAAAAAGTTAATATCAAATGAAGTATCAAATTTTCTAAGCGTTCATTCTGGCTAAACAGTCCTTACCGCATCAAAATTGAATATGACCATTGTTGTTTGTCTTGACACGCTGAAAAAATTATTGGTCGCATGTTTGACAGCGGTAGGAAAGTCGTGTGAATGGACACACTAGATTTATTTTTGATGTGCAGAATTTCAAACCGCTAAATAATGTTGAATATTTAAACATCAATAACAATTTTTTCGTACCATTAAAATATAAATTAATATAACGTTTATCACTTTGTAACCTTGACTGGAGTTTCATCACCGTTGTATCCGACATATTACAAACTTTACCAACAACGAAACAAAAAATAACTTCTTAGTTGTATTGAACTAAACATAAATAGTTTTTACTTGAGCCCTACTAACCATTTAGAGGTGGCGAATACGATTATATCCTAAAGAACTCCAGCTGATGTGACATTTATGAAATTAGATCCTACTTACTTAAATCCACTGTTGATGTTATAAGCCGCCCCTTGCTGAGCTATATAACAAGTGTATTACTCTGGGACATTTTGCTGATTGCTTTAAGATATCTAAAGTTATCCCTGTATTTAAAAAGGAGACATTAACACACCCTGTGACTATAAAGTCATTCTTAAAACTCGTCTAGAAAGCTTTTCTGCAAAATCAAAGCTGTTAAACTCCAGTCAATTTGTCTTTCGTAAGAGAAGAAACACTGTCCAGGCGATTTCTAGGATCGTTTCGAGTATAGTCGATGACCTCGAGTTTGGTCGCAAGGTTGCAATAAGTTTCTGCGACTTGACGAGGGCTTTTGAATGAGTGAATCACAATCTTCATCTTCTGCTCGACAAACTTTACAAACATGGTATACGTGGCCCAGCTCTGAATCTTATAAGATCCTACCAAGCTGACCGTAGACAGTTCGTGCATTTCAACGATAACATCTCGGATTCCCGTTTTGTTATGCATGGGGTACCACAGGGGTCAGTCCTAGGCCCTCTGCTTTTTATAATATACATCAATGATATGGTATTCCACAAAGTCTCATTCTTGTGTTTTTTTGCTGATGACACAACCCTTCATACATCATGTTTAAAGGAGTTCGACGTCATAAAACTGGCTGTTGAAGCTGGCTGAATAATGGTGTTCGTCAAATTTTCTGAAACTCAATCCAAATAAAGCTCAAATACTTACTTTTATATCTATGTCGAAAAAAGACAGTCAAAATGTTTGGTATTACATTAGATGAGTGCCTCTCTGGGAGGGTAACATTGCAGAGCTTCGTAGCAGACTGTCTAGCATTATATTTTTAATGCGGAGATTCAGTCGCATCTTTGATCTTAATTTGTTGAAGAACATATATTTTGCAATCTTTCATTCACATCTTAACTATGATATTGAATTGTGGGGCAATTCCACAGATGTAATAGAAAAAATCAAATTACTAAATAAAGTGCTTAGATGTGTAACAAGTCACATCTCGAAAGCTGCAAACGTCTCTTTATTAAATTGCAAATATTGTCTTTTCCTTCTCTGTTCATTTGCAGACAGCTACTTGCAATCCACTCCTCCAAAACATCCCTCAAAACCCACTCGAATTACCATCATTATGAAACAAGATCGGCTAATCTTATTGTTAACCATAAATTTAGATTAAATAAATCTTCCAAGAATACACTTAACTATAACCTTTGTAATATACTGCCAATATCAATGAAAGAACTTAGAGCCTCAACATTCAAGATAAATTTGAATTTTGAAATTTTGTGATTTATTTATGTACATTGTTACACTCAAGAACATGAAAAGTGATGAAATTTGTTACTTGTTACACTGATAAGGAAGTGACAAAGGGTAATAATATATTATTATCCGAGCAATATGGCACTTCCTTCATAACACGTGGCTAATTGATTATTATTGATCCAAAGAAAAAATCTCTTTTGCATCTCATGTGTTTACTGTGTTTTTTTTTTATCACGAAACTCAACTCAAAATAAAACTTGCAGAATTGAAACTACAAGAGACAAGATGTTCAAGAACAACAAACGAAAGACATCATCAGAATTTTTTGAAGACTTATACATTTTTTTTGCTAGTTGTCTCTACAAATATTGTGGACAAGATAATAGCGTCAAATGAAATCTGTCAAACATTTTATTTGAAATATACGAATTGAGAACTAATTGAAACAGACATACTGTATTTTAGGAAAAATGACTACTTAATGAATCATCTTTTAGCATTCTTCTTAGATATTAATATGAACACCACCAAATTTAGTTAATATGTACCTTGTAAAATATGCGTATATACAATAAACAGTCTCGAAAACGAATTCTAGTTACATCTTCTTCCAAGTGTTTTGGCATTCTGTCATTCACCTCGTGATTTTAATGCACTAAATTGGGTCAAAGTGCTCTATTCGGTTTTATTATCTCACAAATTTTCACTATTGTGAAAACAAGAAATGCCTCTAGCACATACTTATTTGAACCACTTTAGAAAAAAACAATTCGATGTTTTTTGCATTGTGAACTTACTCGGATGATTTTTCTTTATCCGAAGAGATAAAAAATCCAACACAAACCAGGCACCTATATATACCCATTCCTCCCCAAAATACCTCTTCAAAGAGCAGTGAGAGATTTATTTCAAAATCTGAAAGTTTAACTTAGTAAAATTGATAAAAAGCTCATTCCCGAAAACCTTTGAACTGAACATCTTCGAAAAACTTTGTTTTCTCACTTAGTGATTTTTGAAGTACTTTTTAATTATTGTACGTTTTATTTTTTACGAATGACAGTAAACTAAATAATACATATTCTGTATTTCGTAGTACATTATGTAAAAAAATTGATTCTATTTTATTCAAATAATATAATTTAAAATATATCTTATATATAACAATGATTTTGATGATTTAAGTACAGACGGACTAATGTACTCGAGTTAATAACCTCCGATCTGCTTTTATCTCCACATGTCAAAGCATTTGAAATGTTTTCCAAATATCTCAAGCACACAGTATAATATAATATAATGCTGAGGCAAATTTGATAAATATGCTTATCTGAACACTGGTTGTAATTATATCAGATTGTACCTGATCTGCGCTTAAAATTTGTTCTCAGTAGCTCTTGGTTTGAATATAGGTACACTACACATACCTTGGATAATTGAAAAGTTTCAAGGTGATACTTGAATCAGAGAATTTGAAAATATCAATAATAATCAGTTTTCCAAAAAAATAACAAGATACTAATGAGATTCACTGTAATGAATCCACTAAAAAACTAACTTACTGGAATTATCTTTATTTCGGTACACTTGTCCCTGATGAACTGATCCAAAATTTTATCTTCAAATAGATATCATGAACACCTGTGGTTTTTTTCCTTTGATAAAACACCATTATCTATTTCTGAAATCTTCCGAACACCTGCATTATACCTAATTTAAAAATTCTGCGCACTTTTCGATAGCATTTTTGTAATTTTAAAGTAGAGCATGTAAGATAAAAAATGTCAGCCTTTATGTTCTAATGAAGTAGTTAAATTATTTTGGATATATCGGTCCGATTAATAACGACAAGGCTATTGTTTGTTTTCAAAACTTTATACATAACTATTGTGCTTTTCGATTTTATTATCTTTTTAGGGTTCCGTACGTCCGAAATAAAAAAAACGGAACACTTATCTCCGAATCTACTTGACCGATTCAATTGAAATTTTGTACAGATATCAAATTGTGTGACCCAAACGCAGAGGTGTGACATGAATAGATGAATCTGTATATATAAATACCCCCCTATAGGGGGGTATTTTGTGGAGGAAGGTGGAAAATTAAAAAAAAATTGAAAACTGCATTGTGTGACGTATCAAATGGAATGTATTTTTTGTAATTTTAAAATAAATAGTTTCCAAGTTATTCAAGAAAATAAACGAAAATTGACCATTCCCCTCCCTCTTATCTCCGAAACTACTGAACCCAAAATGTTGAAAAAAATACAGAAATTAGTTTTCTAATTATAAATTAAAGGAAAACCTATGAGAAGTCCATAATAATTAAAATAACAAGGCATATCATTCAATATTGACAAATTTGGGTCAGATTTAAAAAAATGAACGTACGGAACCCTCTGCACGCGAGTTTAACTCGCACTTGTCAATGTTTATTATAAAAGAGAATATATAGTTTGACTGTATAATAATTAAGGATTATCCATCTTTAGTCACAATATCTTTGCGGGAAACGGTGCTGCTACTAGTTTTCTCTCGATTGTAACGAAATTGGACGAAAGTAGGTGTTCGAAATAAACCTTCGAAATAAAGTTGCTTTATTACTACAAACATTCAATGAAATACAATGAATTTCTCAGCATGTCTTTGATAGATTCAGAGAACGAGTTCTGTTTAAATTCGCGAAAGGCCGTCTACAGGAAATAATAATCACACATAATAAATAAAACTTTAGGCTCTTATGTTGGAAGATTGTTTAATTTCATGGGAATTCATTACAAAAAATATAACTAAAGTATGAAAATGTGTGCATTGATAATAATTTTGATTATTTCATAATCTGTGCTGTCACTCCCGTGTCATATGCTGCATATTGCTCTGCAGTGTCGGAAGTTGTTTAGATTCAACCCCAAATTGAATCTGCGTATTTATTTTTAAAGCGATTTTGAGAATATTTCAAATGCAAGTCTGAATGGCCAAATATAAGATTATTTACTTCAACTGAAACCGTGAAAAGGATGCAAATACACCAATTCAATTAACGCTCAAAATCTGACAAGTGATGTTTAAAAAATTTATATTATGTTTTCAACTTTCTCGTGGATAGCTGTTTAGACTAACTTTATAAATTCGTTCTAATTTTGCTTTTCTGAGTAGGTTTATCCTTCTGCCACTTAAAGGGTTATAGATAATTTTACAAATATGGAAAAGTTGATATGTTTTTTCGGGAACTAAAAATAATATTATTTATCAGAAATATATTACATTAGCTCTTTTATTAGATATTTTTTCCAAATTAAGTTAATGGTCCCGAGAGGTGACAATTCGATACGGTTTGCAAAATATTTTTACAAAATATTAAACAATAATGCCATTTTTTAATGGGAGTAGTCTTCTTCTCCCTTTGGAATAAAAGAAGGAATATCAAATATGAAAAATTAGAACATGTTTACTATCCGAAATCCGCATACATAGATACCTTCATAATTAACAAAACATACAGTTGAATTGTATACCTCCTTTTTCAAAAGAGGAAGCACATCGGGTGAATGCGCTAGTAAGCCGGCCCCATTTAGTAGTCGGCCACATACCCCTTTAATTATAGATATATTGAATCGCAAGCGTTTTCCAAGTTCCTTATGAGTGTATCCAAAGTCTCCAGTTTATGAACTGTTAGGATACCAACTGCGCTTTAGGTCAGATCTAACGGAATTTCCGCGAAAACCATTCAAAAAGTTGTTGTTCGTCAAGCAGTGCCAAACATCTTGGGCAGAACATCGAGTGGGTGAACTTTAACACTAAGTACCAATTGCTGTGCAACATCGAGAGCTTTTATAAGTGAATCTGCTAATGGATGTTTAGTCAAATAACCTTAATTCGACTAGAAACAATGCCTTTCTATAAATTTAGTTTAAAAAACAAGGTGGCCGGCCACTAGTTTCGCAATTTTTGATAGTAACTAGTAGTCGGCCCCCTTGGCCGACTACTGGTTCACGACGGACAATTTTATTCTTTCTCTATCACATTCAATAAGAGCAATATTCACATTATCTTTGTCTTATTGCATAGTTTGGTATAAGCTTATTGCTTGTACCAGTAGACGGCCGTACGTACGACGCTTAGAAAAATCTTACAAGCTATCAAATCTGGTGGCCGAGTACTAGAACTAACGTCCTTTCGTATTTTTACCAGTAGTTGGCCACAAGATTTCTGAGGCTATTTCAAGTAAATTTTGCACGGAAAAGTTGATTTTAACAATCCTTAGGTCATGTTAGGCCGTGCGAAAACAAAGATTCATAACACAACGATGAAAACTTAGCAAACGCTCTTGAAGCTATGAGAAATTGTGCTTCGATAAGGGAAATATGCTGAAACTATGGAATACTCAGGTCAACCCTATAGGACCGTACAATTACAATTTTCGCACTGGCAAAATTTTTACCGCAAAAATAGCATTCAACTTTTTCAAGCTACATAAACGCAAGTCGAAAAGTATTTGGCAGCAAAGTCAATGTGTGATGTCACTAGAAATTACTAAATTACGATGAAACTACCAACATTTTGTATATGGGCCCAAAATACCTAGTTCAGGCCTGGTAAGAAATGACGAATTTTAGGGCGGCCGACTACTAGTATAGGTACGGCCGACTTCTAGGATACAAACGGCCGACTACTAGCGAAATGTTCCAATTAGAAATAAAAATTAATCAAAAATTCACATTCGAAAATCTGTTGTCTTTCTCTATAATATGCAATAGCCTAATTTGCGAGCTAGAAATGCGAACCAAAGTTTGTCCACTCAGTCTACATATGCTCAAGTCATTGTCAGTTAAAGTAAGATTACTTCAAAAAAGGCCAACTACTAGCACGTTCACCCTATAGACTATCTATATAAAGAAAACGTTGAAGGTTCAATTCTGCGTATAAAATATTTTGCAAAAAAATATCTTTGCTATTGTGTTCTGAAATGAAAGAAAAATAATATAATAATTTCAAAGATTTGTCTGTTATTACTCTGGCCGTACATCATCCAAAATCTGCTGAAAGAATTTCGTAAAAACTTCATAGGTATGAACATAATCCTGTTCCTAAGGAAAATATTTGTTTTGAAAAATATGTAAAATACTGATTAACTTTTCAATTTTATTGTCAAGTTACGATTTTATTGTGTTGTTGGATATGATATAAACATTTCAACGTAACAGTTTAATTAGAATTATTTAGAAAAATCATTTTTCACACAAAAGTAAAAAATTGCGAAAATTATTTAATTTTGCGAAGATTATTTAATTTTCGGAAATTCTTTGAAGTAAAACCTAAATAATCTAAATATATATGGGGAAAGAAATATAAAGGTTCAGAGTATTCGAAAATTGGCACATTTAATCATCAGTTTCTCAAATCAAATGTGATAAACGTAACTTTAAAATTACGCGTATGCAGTATTATAGACATGTGTAAACACGTTGTTGGTGTGATATTCCCACAGAATCACCTGAAATTATCTTTATAAAAATAGAAAAGTGACGCTCACAATGTCCACAAATTATATTTATAAAGAAATTATTCCACTGAACGTTTTTAGAGGACATAACAAAAAAAAAGTCGCCAATTTATATTCATCGAACATGCTTAAGTAAATGTTAGTTTTATTTAGCTATCACTAATTAAACCCTTTGACAACATTGTGGGTTTCAGAGTTACAGCACTAAGCTAATTACTGAAAGTGCTAAAGATTGTTATTGCCATGAAATATCTGAATATAAGTGAACCATCAACGAATTGGCAAACAATTGAAACACAAAACACATTTTTCTTACAAAAACAGAATAGAAGTTAGGATCAAACCTTCCACTTCTAAATAGCTGACAGGATGATTCCCGAGAACTTCTTCATCAGCAACTATTTCTTTATAAATATATGTAACACTGTAGAGAGACTTAGATTCTGATAGACATTAGACATTAGATGTTGTATTAGTTATCATTCTGTAACTCTGTATTTCACTTCCTCCAAATAAATATTGTTTTTAAAAACTAAAGTTCGGTTCATAGAAACGTAATTGGCGCAGTCAGTAGGATAGTGAAAGAAATCAATCGTGATCATCTTCGATTTTAATCGTTTATTCACTATCCTGAGTCTACGTGAGTGTTGTGGAAATCCAGAACCAGAAGAAGAAGCAGAAGCCAATACAACCCAGAAGCCAAACAGATATTGAAATGCATCGTGCCATCATCATTATCTTGTGAGTACTTCTTGTTTTTCTATGTTTAATTGTCAGATCTCCTCTGTTCCAAGTCCTTAAGTGATCCTAGTTCAGAGTAATTGTAGATATTTTTGATACCTTTCTTTTGTATGAAACAGTATTGAAAGATTGACTTGCAACGCAGGCGCAAATTAAAGGGCAAAAATTTAGTAAAATAATCAATTGACTTCCTATTAGATTAATTCTAGGGAAAACTTGATTAAATTAAGCAGAAATCCTATTAGAAAGTATTTCTAGGGATAATCTGTTTTCAATCAATTGAGACCTCCTATTAGATCAAATTCTAGGGAAAACTCAATATAATTAAGAATATTTAATTGAAAAACTATTTAATAATTGAGACCTCCTATTAGATAAAATTTCTAGGGAAAACTCAATATTTACTTATTAAAAAACATTGAATTTATTTTATTTTTATTTATAAGTTATCAATTTACAATATTTTGTAAATTATCCTTTTTTATTATACTTACATATTTTTACCTGTATATATACATATATTTTATTGAAATAAAATGGCATTGGCAGTATTATTAAAGCCATTTCAGGAAACTTAGATCAAGAAGACGCTGAAAAATATGATAAAGCCATAGAACAATTACGAAATAGTCGAGTAAATGTTATTCAAAGGTTGAACCAACATATCTCATTAACTACGGCTTTAATTGAAAATTATAATAAAACAATTTCATTAATTACTCACAATCAGGAAATTATTTCCAAGGAAATCAATACGGTAAAAATTAAATTGGACAAGACAATCTATAATTTTGAATATTTCTTCAAAATAAGGAACATTTTAGACCAATTGAGTTTATCCTTACAAATCTTATCAGAGCTTCTCACTGATTTCGATATTGCAATTACTTTTGCTAAATCAAATATTTTATATAACAACATTTTGCCACCTGAAAAATTGAAATTGTTGGTCAATTCTTTACAACGCTATCATACGAAAGAGCAACTTTTATATACTGATGATACTGAATTACTTAAATTTTACGAGATAATTACTGTAGATGCTTATTATTCAGATACAATGATAGTATTTATTTTGCATTTCCCATTACTTTCTCCCGAAAAATTTTCACATTATCATTTGTATTCAATACCTACAATAAATTTTACTACCCTTATCCCACCTGCACCTTATCTGACATTAAGCAGAGAATTTCATCAGTACTCCGAAGAGCCATGCAGAAAGATTAATCCTGGTTTTCTGTGTGAAAAAATCACTAGAAGAATTGATTCCGATACCTGTATTTTGCCAATTCTGAGGTTAACGCAAGAAGAAGCTCGATGCAACCCCGTTCCTGTTTCCTTGAATACTACCCTTATAGAGGAAATAACTAATGCTCATTATATAGTTATTTTTCCAAAGCCAACCAAAATTTCTACACAATGTACTACACCCACTATAGCCGTATTACATGGAACCTTCCTGATACAACTACCCCCAGGATGTGCTTTTCAGACAACCACTGGACGTTACATTAACTCACACGATGTAACATATGAGCAACCCTTACCACTTCCACAGGTTCGAATGGTTTTGAACTCGACAAAAATGAAAATCAAAACCAATCCAATTCATCTTGAACAAATTCCACTAGATGAATTACATAAAATTCACCAAGGTCCAATCACACTCATGCCAATCGAAGAAATTTCAATGGACACCACCCATTTTTGGACAACACCCACCTTTATCCTAATTGCAGGAGCAATTACATTTTTGGGATACAAACTCCGACAGCATCTTCAAATACAACTACCCAGACCAACCTCATCAACCACACCTATACCAGAGGCTTCCGTTTTGTTCGTCCCTCACAAAACTTCCCTAGGGGATGGAGAAGTTAGGATCAAACCTTCCACTTCTAAATAGCTGACAGGATGATTCCCGAGAACTTCTTCATCAGCAACTATTTCTTTATAAATATATGTAACACTGTAGAGAGACTTAGATTCTGATAGACATTAGACATTAGATGTTGTATTAGTTATCATTCTGTAACTCTGTATTTCACTTCCTCCAAATAAATATTGTTTTTAAAAACTAAAGTTCGGTTCATAGAAACGTAATTTAGACTCAATAAGCTGGAGAATACAAAATAAGGCAAATTTTATTGACGTTGGTGCAAAAAAAAATATATCCATCTATATCTACATTTGTTGTTTTTCAGTGCACAAACTAATAAAGTCGATCTTAGTTTTTGTAAAAGAATATTTGTTACCTAGAACCTTGAGGTTACTCAAAATGAGATACATACTGTTTAGCTAAAAAAAAATTATCATTAATTTGATAATTTCTTTTCAAAAGGATCGGTATTGAATAATCACAAACATATTGAGAATATCTTATAATTCACAATAAGGAGGACGGATGAAGTACAAAATGCACAGAAAAAAGAAATTAATGTATTGGTACTTTGTGTTGCCATTAAGATACTTTTTCCACCTACTTCAAAAGCACCAGGACCTACCCATAGCACAAACTATTACTTCGTACTTTTAATTGCCTCATCTATTAAATCACATGAAACTTTCAATAAATATTTAGGTACAAGATTTACATTTCTTTAAACTCCCCCTTGCAGAGGATGATGTTTTGAAATTTGCCTTATCAAATGTTCCATTTTCGAAAGACATTTCATCTTAAACTCTTTAGAGAGAGAAAATAATTGTTTGTCTTGAGAAATAGAATATTTTATAATATTCCATATGTTTATTGAATGTTTTTTTGGAACAATAATCATTTAATTTAATTTAATGAATTAAAATATTTCTTTATTTATATCATCAATGAAAGATTTATGAGATGTTATATTCAATGACGTATCAAATAAGAGGCATCTTAGTACATTATTATTTCGCATACAAGTATGAAACTCCTAAGTAGCTTCATTGAAAAAATAATAGAAACGACTGGATCACAAGATTAGGCTGAAAAATACAAAATGACATTTAATGATTTAAATTGTATCTCAAAGTTTTTATGTTCAATAATTAATAATAATAAACAATGAATGTATAGTATTATGTATAATCTTTTTTTTTCTCAATCACTTATTGGAATTGTTCCCGAAGGAAGATGAATTTTATTGAAATATTAATGGTACACATGGTAATGATCACATTTCGAAAGTTATTAAGTATTTCATCCACAACTGGTTAAAAATTGAGGCATTGTTGGATTTGAACTCATTATTTAGTCCTAATGTTGATCGTGTCACTTTTGCAGTAAATGTTTTCAAATCATTTAAGCTTTTTCTATTCAATTCTAAATCAATTAGATGCAATGTATAGTTGAAAATTTAAGATGTACATTACTTAATGTATCTATAAATTACTATGGATACCTCGCCTCAAATTGATTTTTTTGTATGATGATTGTCACGTATGCAAATGATAAATGCATATTTATTAATACGTTATAACTTATACAAGGTGTTCTATGTAGCAGAGGTTTCAAATCTATACATATAATAAAAAAGTAGGTTTTTTGGTACATTGAAGGTATCTATCAATAGTTATTTAAAACAAATTGGACCGACGTTATTATTTGGTGCAGTGAGAAATACAAAATACTTAATATTAATTTTTTGAAGTTGTGCAGTTGCAGTTAGATTGATAACTTATGGCACCAACTTCACAAGTATCAGCACCAATAGAATTAATATTATTTTGTATTTTTGAGTGCACCAACTAATAACGTTTGTCCAATGTTTAAGAAAAAACTAGTTATTTCACTCTTTTGAGTGCAACATTAGTCACGAAAATCGTTGAACGTTCAATAATACCTACCAATATCCTATTATCCACATATATTCTTTGCTTGCAGTTGTTATTATCGAGATCTCAAAACATCGCTGCGGAAATACGCGTATTTAGTATATTTTAGATGCTACCATTTTTCTACCGCTGTAACTCGAAAACCGTAATTGTAAGGAAAAAATATTTCTTACAAAAAATTGGACCGACTTTATCAGTTGTTGCACTGAAAAATACCAAATAATATTAATTCTATTGGTGCTGGTTCTTTTGGAGTTGGAATTGTATACCTCCTTCTTTTTTTGAAGTCGGTCATGTTCATTATAAATGTTGCTACAAATAATGAGTTCTTTCATGTAGTATCCACAGATTTTTAATTTTTGACCGACTTCCCAAAAGAAGGAGGTATACAATTCGATTGTGTGCTTTTTTTTTTCTTTTTTTTTTTTTTTTTGGTTTGTGCGCGCGTTTCATATAGTAAACGTACTCCGATTTTGATGATTTTTGATTCATTTGAAAGAGGAGGCTTGAGAAATGGTCCCATATTCATAAAAACGGGAATCCGACATCTCGTTCCCTACGAAAACCGCCCCCGAAGGGGGTGGAGGGGGCAAATTTTGTCGAAAATTGAAAATCTGCGTTGATATAATTAAAGATAGGACAATATCCGGAAACGTTTAAATGGAACATTTTTTCAAAGGAGTAACGGTTTTTGACATAGAGACATTTTAAACTCTCAAATATACCTATTTTCGCTATGTGGAGAGGGCGATTTCTGTCGAAAATTGAAAATCTGTTTGCAGTACATGAAAGACATAATTATTTGTAGCAACATTTATACTGAACATTTTCCCCTTAGAGTTACGGTTTTCGAGTAAAATCGGTGTTAAAATGGTAACAACTAAAATATTCAAGCGTATTTCCGCAGCGATGTACTGAGATCTCAATAATAACAACTACAAGCAAGGAATATACGTGGGTAATAGAATAAGTACTATCTTCATTGGTATTAGTGAACGTTCAACGATTTTCGTGACTAATGTTACACTCAAAAGTGTGAAATAAATATTTTTTACAAAAAATTGGACCGACTTTATTAGTTGGTGCACTGAAAAGTATAAAATAATATTAATTCTATTGGGGCTGGTACTTGTGAAGTTGGTGCCAAAAGTTACCAATCTACCTGCAACTGCACAACTTCAAAAGTAACAGCACCAATAGAATTAATATTATTTTATACTTTTCAGTGCACCAACTAATAAAGTCGGTCCAATTTTTTGTAAAAAATATTTATTGAAAGAAAACGCCCTCTCCACATAGCAAAATTACACATATTTGAGAATTTAACATGCCTCTACCTCGAAAACCGTAACTTTTTTGAAAAAAATGTTAAATTTAAATGTTTCCGGAAATTGTTCTATCTTTAATTATACAAGCTCAGATTTTCCTCCGTTCGGTCTCGTCCGTTAAAAACGAAACAACGATTATTTGACCGACTTCCCAAAAGGAGGAGGTATACAATTCGATTGTGTGCTTTTTTTTTTTTTTTTTTGGTTTGTGCGCGCCTTTCATATAGTAAACGTACTCCGATTTTGATGATTTTTGATTCATTTGAAAGAGGAGGCTTGAGAAATGGTCCCATATTCATAAAAACGGGAATCCGACATCTCGTTCCCTCCGAAAACCGCCCCCGAAGGTGGTGGAGGGGGCAAATTTTGTCGAAAATTGAAAATCTGCGTTGATATAATTATAGATAGGACAATATCCGGAAACGTTTAAATGGAACATTTTTTCAAAAGAGTAACGGTTTTCGACATAGAGACATTTTAAATTCTCAAATATACCTATTTTCGCTATGTGGAGAGGGCGATTTCTGTCGAAAATTGAAAATCTGTTTGCAGTACATGAAAGACATAATTATTTGTAGCAACATTTATACTGAACATTTTTCCCTTAGAGTTACGGTTTTCGAGTAAAATCGGTGTTAAAATGGTAACAACTAAAATATTCAAGCGTATTTCCGCAGCGATGTTCTGAGATCTCAATAATAACAACTACAAGCAAGGAATATACGTGGGTAATAGGATAAGTACTATCTTCATTGGTATTAGTGAACGTTCAACGATTTTGGTGACTAATGTTACACTCAAAAGTGTGAAATAAATATTTTTTACAAAAAATTGGACCGACTTTATTAGTTGGTGCACTGAAAAGTATAAAATAATATTAATTCTATTGGGGCTGGTACTTGTGAAGTTGGTGCCAAAAGTTACCAATCTACCTGCAACTGCACAACTTCAAAAGTAACAGCACCAATAGAATTAATATTATTTTATACTTTTCAGTGCACCAACTAATAAAGTCGGGCCAATTTTTTGTAAAAAATATTTATTTATCTCTTTCTGTCTGTTTATTCTTGGTCGTCTCCTAAACTACTGAACGGATTTTTCAGAATATCATAGAGCTTGGTTTGGAGGACAATATAGGCTTTATTTCATTTGAATCGGATTGGACAAGTGATCTTCATTTGAGAATGTTAAGACAAACTTATAGAAGAGGATAACGTATATGTTGCAGAATTGTAATTGTTGAGAATACCTAATATCAGAATAAATTAGAAATGTGTATTACCTTCCTAGTTTTAAAATAACTTATTGCATAGAAAACTGACGAGAAAGCTTTTTGTTCTTTTTTATTCCTGATATTATTATTAAAAATCAGTGGCGTACAATAATGAAGACTAGTAGATCAAGGCAACTGATGAGTCATTTCTGATTCTTTAATTCAAAATGTCAATACCTGTTAAAACCTTCAAATTTGTATTCGATCGCACCTAAAATTCAGAAAATGCAAATACGTATGATTTTTTATTTTAGGTCACGAAGTGTAAACATTGATCTATGTTTTAATTTTGAATTATCTTTCTATTTTGCATGTAACGAAACAAAAATTGACTGAAATAGGTACCCTGTATATTTACAGAATAGACATTCAACTATCTAGTAGTTAACTGGAGGTTGTTGAATAATTTATCAGGAAAAAAATAGTTACTAATTATTCAATTGCTACTAAGAAGTGACAAAAAGGTGTACATAATCAATACATTTTATTAGACAAGAAACATTCACATAGCAAAAGATAATAATAATTAGTTGATTCGATTTAATATATTCACATTAAATAATATTATATTTGTTATACTTATATAGGCAGCAAAGCTTTTTAAAAGAACCTAAATGATATGAAATTTGAACGTGATGTTTTGTTTAAAAATAGGGTTTCATTAATGAATATCAATCAAAATTGTTTTGTGTTGCTTTGTTTGATTATATATCACATTTGCGTGAGGTAGTGGAAATCTGTAGATTTAATACCAACATCTGCTGCATGTGTTCGAAACAGCAAACATACAACCGAATTGTATACCTCCTCCTTTTTAAAAGTCGGTCAAAAAAGGAGCAGATAGGATAGGCGTGACAAAAATATGATATGGAGCTTATACAGTGAGAACGCAGAAGAAAATCTGAAAAGGTAACGCATCGAATTCTGGCCGTCAAAGGACGAGCTAATAGATGTGTGTAATTTTTTTTTAATGTTCTCATCTTACTAAATCCTCCGTTGAGTTGCGACTAGTAACTTTGAAGTTCCTGTGCTTTGATTTCAACCATATGAAAAATAAAGACACTAACCTTTAGGTACAATATGAAAAATATGTCTGTCTAAACTATATGTCTGTTTGACTTTGTATTTTAAATATTTTACAGGTATCACTTTTATTGTGTTCATTAAACTTCTTATAACGGCCATGGATTCACTTAATCCCGCTGTATAGATGATTGGTTTTCTCAGCAATTTTTACAATCACTTGTAAATAAAATAGACCAATCATTAGACAGTCGATTTTGGTACGAACAAATCAAATAGTAATATACAAGTAGCAAGATAATGTTAACTAATATGGGTGTATGATCTACTATAGATGCAGATCGAGGTGCAGATAAGGAGAACTTGTTCAAACACATACATACCTGGGTAAATTAATGTCCTCATTCACTGACAAAATAATCCCAGTGAAAATTCGTTTCAATGAAAACAATAAAGCCTTGAAATTGCTGAATGGAAAACTAGAGACTTTGTGGTAAAAAGATTATTTTCATATTTCAATGATATTTTTGCTCATGAACTTTGCAGTTTCTACATGTTAAACTAAATATTGAACATATTACGTTATTAGTTATTAAGGAAAGGAAAACATCTAGTTCACCAGGGGACTTTCATGTAGCTTTTTGACGACGAATCTAAACGGAGGAGGTATTACAATTCGACTGTCTGCTTTTTTTGTTCGTGCGCCCGTTTTTTATAGTAAACGTACTCCGATTTTGATGATTTTTTATTCATTTAAAAGAGCTATAATTTTTTATAATCTAAGCTATAAGTTCATACAGATTCTCAATGACCAGAGTTGTTTTCATACATAGGCTATATTATTCAAGCACCAGAAATTTTATTGATAATATTGTAAAATATAAAAATAATTCATAACAATGCTAATGGTAGATATAGATATTGTTATTAACAACGATCATTTGTGAAACTAGTCAAACATTGTCATTAATAATTGTGGAGTGTTGATTTTAATTCAATGTTTTAATTAATAGGTATATATTGTTGGTAATAATGTCTAATAATTGAAAGACTGATGAAATATTTGGATTTGTAAATCCACGGGAAAGTTGGTGAAAAAAGTTCAATGAGTCGCATCCTACCTTCAAATTACAAATGTGGATAGGAAATTCAAAAGTAAGAATAAATCCGCATCAAATTTTAGAATGTACGTACCTACTTGTTCTACTTAAAACATGTTCGTGACATTATAAACCTAACATCTAGGTATCTGGAGACTTATATAATGAGTATCATGTGAGGCCTAAGCCACTTGAGGGAAAAAGAGTAATATTTTTTCTGTTATCAGTGTAAATATTTTTACGTAGACGTATTTAAACAAAATATGATAGTGCAAAAAATGAAATAATATATATAATAAATCACTATGAAATATATATTTTAATATTCAGTATATAGTTCTGTATGCTCCATTTCAAAAAATGAGAAAAAGGGTAATAAATTATAATAATGAGGAGATCTCTATTTTATTCTGCCGTATAATGGTTGATAATAGTTAACATTGAATAAGTTTAATTGTCTGATATCTCAATATTGTTGAATGTCAAATTCATATTTTCCCAGACAATTAAAGTCTCTCTCAATGAGTCAGCATAATATCTGTGTACCTACAGAGTATCATGATTGTTTTGCATGTACTCAAAAGTAAATATATAGGTAGGTACCTCAATTGTTTTTTCAAAATTTATATAATACAATTTATCAGGGTTTCTAGTCTAAAAACAAAGTCAAGACATCTTTCAGGAAGAAACTTTGGATAGATAAATCATACTCAGTGCTGGAAGGCGTATTATTATTATAATTATTATTTTGAAAATTACAAGGATTTTACTTTTTTGACGACTTCCGTGATATACAAAAAAATATATTTACATATTATGTAAATATATTTTTAAACACATTATACATGCCCTAATTTCAGTAGAAGATTGTATAATTTTTCTTTCTTGAATAATACTTAACTAATTTTAAAAATATATTTCAAAACAAATGGTTAAGTATTGCAATTCTTTGAGATATACCTAGTTCTTCCAATGTTATACATTTCTGGCCTAACAAGCAGATATTTTTCCAAGTTCGGAACTGACAATCAAGGAATTTATTATTTAAAACTATTATACTTGAAAACAAACCAGAAATTGGAGAATACGGCAATCGCTCAAAATGGGTTAAGATAATAATTATGTTCGAAACTCATAGTTCAGTGTCAATGAATCAACAATGATAAATGAAAGTGTCGACAAGTATCATCAAGGAACGATAGAGCACCAACCAAATCTTATGATCATATCATACTAATTAAAATTAAAACACCTAATTAGAATTCAGTTATACCATCGTAAAAAAACCTTATTTAGATATTTCAGGAGAAGTTAGCACAATTCTACTGAATAATAAGCACCTTTGTCAATCTATGTGCTCCTAACTTTTACCTGTAGTAGTACCCAATCAGCACCTTATCAACACCTGAAGTATGGCTTTTTGGTTTTTCAATATTTTTTATTTCATCACTTTCAATCATACAGCTGAGGACTACATATATCACCTAATCATTACCTATATTAGCAACTAAGTAACGTCCCTAAAATTGAGCAGAAACCAAAATACATAGTTGAGGCTTATAGAGCTAATTAAGTGCTAGTTAAGTGCTGTATTCCGAAATTATTTGCTCTCGTAGTTTTTTGAAAAACAAGCTAGAAAAGCAGGCAGAAGTTATCAAAAAGTTTGATTTTTAAAGGTTGCTTTGCTAGCTTTAGATTTAAAGCTAGCAAAGCAGCTATTTTTCAAAAAACTATAAGACCCATTAATTTAAGAATACAGCACTTAGTTAGCTCGACAAGCACTAGGAAAGATTTTCTCAGAAAAGTTGATTTCTAAAAGCAAATCAGTCATTTACCAAAAAAACTATAAGATCAATTTATTTCGGAATACAGCATTTAATTAGCCCTACAAGCACTAAAAAGAAAGTAAAAAAAAATTATTGTTTGCTGTGCTAGCTTTAATTTAAAGCTAGCAAAGCCATTTTCCAGAAAACTATAAGAGCAATTAATTTCGGAATACAGCACTTAATTAGCTTTACAAACAAAAAATATGTACTTTGCACTTTGCTCTGCTAGCTTTAGGGATGTAACTAAGTATAACTAAGTATAACATGTGATAATGAGGATGTGGTAGCTTAACGTTTCACACTTGCACATGCTACCTAACTTTATCGATTTAGAGGCCTCTAATTTTTGAGTTTGGAACCTAATTAGCACCTTGATAACTCCTAATACTAGTAATCAGTTGTGAAATTAAATTGTCAACATGTCGTGGCTGGTGTCAGAGAGGTTACGTCATGATCATTTAGATTTAGATGGTACCTACTGGATAGTGCTAGGTTAAACTGCAGATACTTCTGTACTCACGTCTTACGTCTCTGTTATGTCAAGTTCTGATTAACCTGGTATTCGATTAACTATATTAATTTTAATTTGGTATAAGCTTATTGTTTCTTGTTACCAATGCTATTTGTTCTATTATATTGATTTAATATTTCAGTAGCTACCAGTTTTTAATAATCGGCATTTGGATTTAGAGCTTCTGCAACAGCTTGATGGATTGCCAGGCTAGAGGTTGTTTTTAAATTAATTTGAACAGCTTACGAGGACACCATTGTTTTTCTATTCCAACACTTCACTTGTAATTAACCCAAGAGAAAGTATTGCATGCTTTGGTGAGTCGCAGTTTCTAATTTCAGTTCACGATAAAATATCACAATTTTTGATTTGGATTATGCCTTACTTGGCAGAACTTTCTACAAATGATGGTGTATATTTTTTTATCATCCATAATAATGTCAATTGTTCTCCTAAGAGCACGTTCTAGCTGAAGAAGTCAGGAAGCTCTTGTCAAATTAGTTTTCTTTCAACTATATTTAAATTGAAATGAGTTTAAAGTGCAAATTATTTTCAAACATAACAGCAATTAACTGTAATTTTTCCATTGGTAACAGTACTTTGTATGTCTTATCAGTACCACAGTGTATGTAGTAGTAATCAGTATTGAATACGGGTCAAGGAAAAATAATAATTTTTAACCACATAGGCGTCCAAATTACAGGAATTTTTAAATTCATATAAACACATATATCTATCTTAGTAATTGTCCAAAAAATAATATAGCCCGTAGTAAATAAAGCTGGCATTTAATTAGAAATAATTTCCTTGAGCCTTCTTATTGCTGCAGCTATAAACTTATTGGATATTTCTTTCTGGTAAATTTGGAAGGATTTTTTTTTGGGAAGTTATGGGATTTATTGAAGGGCAATACGATCTGAATTTTACGATATTTTGAGGTTTTCCTGAACTACAAAAAATGCATCTTCTATGGTACAAACAATTGCAATGAAAGTTGATTCTTTTTACAAATAGAAAAATACTCTTGAAGTGGATAGATATGAAAAAGTTTTTCCAAAATAGGACCGACTTTATTAGTTAATGTACCTAAAAATACAAATTGCTATAAAATTAATATACTGGTGTTAATTTTGAAGTAGGGCACTAATATGTAGAATACTTTTGGAATCAAATTCAAAAGCACCAGTGCCAGTAGAATTAATATTATTTTGTATTTGTCTCTACAACCAATAAATTCGCTACAGGCTTTTGTAAAAAAATCGATTTCACAGTTTGAGTGTATCATTACAAAACTTGAATTTTTATAGGGTACTTAAAGTCTAGGAATCCCAATCTTAAAGAGGTTAAATAAGGGTACATATTTTTATGGAGAAATAATGTTAACTAGAAATTTTTAATTGAAACTTGGAATGAGTACCTCAAAAAACGAATAGGCTAACATGTATTTCGAGATTTTTCGATAATTTTTATAGGGTACTTAAAATCTAGGAATCCCAATCTTAAAGAGGTTAAATAGGGGTACATTTTTTTTATGGAGAAATAATGTTAACTAGAAATTTTTAATTGAAACTTGGAATGAGTACCTCAAAAAACGAATAGGCTAACATGTATTTCGAGATTTTTCGATAATTTTTATAGGGTACTTAAAATCTAGGAATCCCAATCTTAAAGAGGTTAAATAGGGGTACATTTTTTTTATGGAGAAATAATGTTAACTAGAAATTTTTAATTGAAACTTGGAATGAGTACCTCAAAAAACGAATAGGCTAACATGTATTTCGAGATTTTTCGATAATTTTTATAGGGTACTTAAAATCTAGGAATCCCAATCTTAAAGAGGTTAAATAGGGGTACATTTTTTTTATGGAGAAATAATGTTAACTAGAAATTTTGAATTGAAACTTGGAATGAGTACCTCAAAAAACGAATAGGCTAACATGTATTTCGAGATTTTTCGATAATCATCGCCTAAGAGAGTTGAATGGGTCTATAATAGGAAACAATCATAAATATGCTATTTAATTCAAAACTTCGGTTGTGTAGGTACTATAAATAATAAATCTAAAAATCAATATGGTTGTCTTTATTGAGGTGTTTTAAGATGTAATTTGCAAGGAATTTCCGCGTGCGAAGTCGTGGGCTTTTACTAGTGTCCTATATAAATGTTGCTGAATATCTATCTAAAACTAAGAGATAATTGAAAAAAAAGTAAAATTAAGTTTTGGAGAATGGTGAATCTTTAGTGGTTCCAAAATTAATATAGAATTTTGTTAATCTTAATGCATTCCAATGTTCTAGGGCCCAGACTACCATGGAAGACAGCCCTTTTGAGACTTTGTAAATCGCTTCATTATGTTGAGTAGTAATTTTTTCCTTCAAGAATTTTCCCTGGACTTTGGGGCTTCGGACTGCATCTATGCCCCGAAAAATTTATCGGACAATGCTATGGGAAAAATATTCTTACAACCAATTATCTCTCTCTAAATAACAATGACGTCATAAATTTGGAATGTTACTGACTATGACGTCTTAGTTATCTAGTACCGCCAAGCTCATATTTTGAGAATTGGTTGAGGAAGACAATAATATTTTTTTCGATGGCATTGACCGACAATTTTTCGGGGCTTAGATGCTCTTCGAAGCTATCCAAGAGAATTTTAGCAAAAAAATGTGTTCGTCATCATAATGACGCGATATACAAAGTCTCAAAAGAGCGGTTTTCAATGATTGATTTTAGTCTGAGCCCATAACATATTCAATATTTAGTGAGATATTATTTCATGTGCACGATCAATATTAAACTTCCTCAACATATTATGGTGCAGAGCTTTTTGAATAAACCTCCTGGTCGATTTGTAAGTACACTGACAAAATTTAACACACCATTCGCACTGCTTAAAATTGATGAAAAGTTGGTTGGTCGACTATATTACGTGATGATAAGACATCACTATGGTGTACATACTGCCTGCCAAGCTGAAGTTAGTATGGTGCCAGAATAAAATATCAGGAAATAATACATTTTCTATAGACTTGAGTGCAAACAAACCGAACGCTCGGTGCACTTGTACCTATGTTTATAATCATTTCACCATCTTATCAGTCCACTTGATTTGGAACACATCATTTGTTGATAATAGAATTTAAAGTTGTTTTCGACTGGATGAAGAAAGGTTTGAACAGGTGTTTGAATTACGTCAACCTTTCAATTCCCAATCTTATCCAATTGACATCTGCAACCAATTCATGACTTGGCAATTGTCATTACGATAAAATTTCCATATATATCTAATGAGGAGAAATGATAGTCAAGGTATTTTGATAAAAAAATTGTGAACTTTCTTAGAATTGAGAATCTACTAAATCTTCGACTAGAAACAAATAATTTGATTATTTAAGAACATTTAGTTCCTTGGAATGTCCGGAAAGATATGAGGAAGTTCGGCCTTATCGACAAAAATGCTTACCGTAGGAATAAATGGCGTCTCAAGATAAGGAAAGCCGACCCCGTGTAACAGGACAAGGCGAGGAAGGACAAAGAAGAAGATTCTATCCATTAGGACCTTCTCATGTCTGTTTAATGTTCTGTGATGATTCGTTTACAGTTATGCAAAATTAGCCTTCAATTTCTATGGGTTTCAGTTCATCACATAAATGTAAATATCGATTCTCATGGTGATCGGTCGGTAGTTTCGGCTCTGCGTTGTTAGTCCATATCCATACTTCCATACTAATATGTGAAGTACCTGTGTTCTAAATATGTGTATGATTTTCAAGTTTAAATTTCTGAAACAGTTTTTATAAATTTGATTATGAAGATGGGCATGATATGGGTTGAAAATTTGACACACCAATAAAATGGGTGAAAGTAGTGAACTTTGGTTTACACTTTATACTTGATACGATAATTGATTTCGAGAGTAGTAATATTTTGCCATCAATAAAGGCAACTCTTTAATCAAAAATAATGATGGAATAGACTGAAATAGTAGACGAAAAAATTGTATCTCTGAATTACAATTTTGGGTTGAATGCCATAGCTCCGATATCAAAATATGTATATTTTATTTCGGGTGAATTTAGTTCAATTCCGTTGATTTCGATTTAAATTATTATGGAGGTAGCTTTAATTTTACAGAAGGGTGTAATATCGCTCTTAATGGAACTGAATAAGTGTGATGATCATTGGCATCGTTTAAAACTTATGTTAAATCTTTGTCGTGTCTACATAAAAAGTTATGTCTGTCCACCTGTTAGTGCCTATTTTCTCCAAACTACTTGACAAAAAAGCATATGAGATTTCATACGTATACAAAAAAAAAAAATCTCATCATGGATATTTAGTGTAAAAGAACAAGTTTCTATTTTGAGAGTTAATCTTGGAGGTCACATTAGAAAATGAAAAACAAACATACAAATATATTTCCAAATTCATAGCTGATGGAAGAAAATATACGAGAATTTCCTGTTTCCCTCCGTATATACGTATACGAAATTACTGAGCTAAACATTTATAAAGAAAATTGCTGTTAACAGTAAAACCCAAACGACAATCTTAGTATGGAGCCCTTTTTAATTTAATTTAATTCAATTCACTTTGCTCGTTATTCCTATATATACAAGTACCTAAGAGTCTACAGATAAATATACTCCATTTCAAAAAGAGAGACTAATAAATAATGATAATGAAGGGCTTTCTCTTCTATTCTGCCTCTTGCTTTAAATTTGGCGAAGTCGTGTACTAAAGGTACCATATTGGTTCTTTTGAATTAGGTAGGTACATATCAAGATTTTCTGTATTATTTTATTTACTTTTCAAATTCAAATGAACATCAGTTACAAATCTCCTGTCTGGTAATACCATTTAGGCAAAATTCATAAGAATAAAAAAAATGGAAGAAGTTGAAGTTTATTCATTCATTTATACAGTTTTCTTATGAAAAGAAAAATATGAGTTAGAAGGGGACGTTAGTTGTTGACTATGCCAAAGGCAGGTACATACATAGAAACAAAGCAAACATACAAATGAATTGTACACCCACCTCGTTCGTTCTGGCGAAGTCGGTGAAAAATAACTCACTTTTTATTTTTATTAGTAAGATGATTATTTTTCTCACCAATACACTTTAGGTATAATTTAAAATTTTTGGACGAATTTTAGAATTTTATTTGAGTTGAGAGCAATCACGTAAACGGTGGAAGATTCCTTAAGATTGATCCCTAATTTAGAATGTTATAGTGAAATTGATATTCTTTATTTAACACATGAATACCTACTAAGCAAGTATGATCAATTTCAGTGGTGTCGAGCTGTTAGTTTGAAAAGTAGGAGCGCATGATTAAGTGGTTGAGCGTGCATTGAGTGATTTGTTTATATCTCTCTTAAAAAAAATATGGTGCGCCCACTCACACGACTTTCCTACCGCTAGCAGGAAAATTCCAGTGAATGAAAATTTTTACACTATTACAATACTTTCCTTACATAGCGACGATAATAGCGGTAGTAACGTACAAATCATCTGGTTAAATCGTGCTACCACTCATTTTTTTCAGCATGTCAAGACAAACAACAATGGTCATCTAATATTTTTTCGCAAGATGAAACGTTTAGCCAGAATCTGAAGAAACGTGTGGAAAATACGGAATTTTATTCAAGCATAACTTTTTTTGTGCTTTTTCTCAGAGATGCCGCTATATGTGGGAGGTAGACGGCTCTCAGAAGAATACTTTACGCAAGTTTAATCAAAATCCTTAGAGCAGTTTTCGCGCTATAGTCTTGAGCAACTCACGTTTTTTGGCTATAGCTTAACAGCCAGTGTATACAGGATTTTTGCCAAGGGCGAGTGATATTGATACCAAACAAAATAGAAAAGAAAGCAACAAAATACACCGATCCGTTCCCGAGATAATGACACAGACAGACAAACGGATAGACAGACAGACAGACGGACGGACAGACAGACCAATGGCTGAAAATATGTTTATTAGACTTAGAAAACTCTGAAACGTCAACATTTGTAAAAATCTCGATACCGAAAATTTCACACGATTACAATACCTTCCTTATACAGCTACTATAGTAGCATAGGAAAGTAACAATACTATTAATAAAATCTAGGAACGACCTCAAAAATATATAATAAAATTTCTTTTATTGATACACATTCAGAAATATAACAAAAATCAAACAAAAAGTTATTGTTAAAATGTTGGTGATATTGATTTAGTGCGAAAAATCACATCCAAGACACTTGTGTCTAATTACATTTTGTTTGATTTTTGTAATATACATAAATTTGTAGCCATAGAATGAACATTATTTTGTATTTTCAAAATCTTTGTATCTAAAGAAATTGGTCTTATTTTCTTATGAAGTTATTTAGAAATTATTAATGAGCTAGTAGGAACCTTCATTTTTTTTAATTAACCGGATCCATATGTTGCGGAGACTAATCTCTTGTTTAATCCTGTCACTTCATATTTTCAATTTTTAGAGAAAAAAAATCAGCATCGTTTTTGTGGGAATTTCTAGGGGGGTATGAGGTATATCACTCGTCTTTCAAATAAAATGTTATATAGTAACATGAAAGAATAATCAATAATCTGCGAATATATTAAAAGGGATGGAAGACTACAGAATGAAATTCAAGGTAGATATAATAATTTATTAGTGGCAAGAGCAAAGTGTAAAAAGTCGATTTACATTTAAGTAAAACTGTTGAAGTAACTAAAGAAAGAAGAAAAATATGGTTTATGATCTTTATGATTTAAGTAATTTTAAAATTAGCTTATAATAAGTCTTATTATCTAATATTTATTCTATTGGTGGGCACTAATATTTTATTGGGGAAAATTATATTAAATTTTGGAAAGTTTAATTTTTTACAATGTCAAAAGGAATCATCAAAATCGGTGCTCGTTTACCTTCTATAAAAAATGCACGAACATGTATAAAAAATAACTCCTTCTTTTGGAATGTCAGTCAAAACTGCAATATATTTTTGAGTTCAGTTAACCTAGCAAGAATAAATATTCTTTGCTAATATGATTATGTGTTTTATGCGCAGTGGCCGGACACCTTTCTACAGAAAAAAGAACATTTTCGAATTCATCCTATTCGTGTACAAAAAGGGTGAGGGTGGTAACTGGTACTCGAAATTTTTCATCGTCTTCCTTTATTCTTAGATAAGTTAGCGCTAATAACAGGTCCTGGACTGGTAGATGGCTCTTCTTAAGCTAAATTTACTATGATTTATGAAAAGTGATTGGAATCTTCAGCAAAAGATATATGGCTAATCCGATTAAAATTCTTTCCGAACGAACATAGCTTTTAAGTATCAGCAAAAAATTTGCATGATTCCATATAATCTCAAATTCAGTAATTAATAAACGTTTTGTTTGGATCACAGCTACCAGTGTACGGCACTGGACTATATCCGCAAAACTGATACTGCGGCGTGTATATACCCGGATTTTTTTTGCTTTCGAAACATTAAAAACCCAGTTTTCCACGGTATCACAGAACACACCACAACATCCTCGTACTAGAAATTGTATAACAACATACACACGGTTCATTGCACTACATTTATTTGGTTCCCATGGTTCCGTACGATTGTTGTGATTATTGTTGGTAGGTATATATAGAGAGAGGTACCTGCCGTGAGAACTTCTTGTCATTTTTATCTTTCCCTCTTCCTCTTATTCCTCTTACCATTTAAGTAGGAAAGGTATTTCTTTGGCCATTTATGAAAATGCACGAACCCGCGCTTATGACGTTAATATGCCCATTTTGAACTTTTATCTGTACGTCCTGCTTTGTCACGAAAAACATGTTTTCTGATGTTGTATGGGATTATGCTTTGAGAAAAGATTCCTGTTTGCTGTTTCGTATCTTTAATAATGAGAAAATTCTCTAGGAACTAACTAAACAAAGATTTGGATAAAATTAATAGCGAGTTCGAATCAAGAATAAACCTAAATTTGTGGCTTGAGAATTATAATCAAAATATGGAGAAAATATCTGAAAATAAAAACCAAAAAAGAGACCAATTGCAATTCCAGTTCCCGTGGAGAGTGTTCCGTAGGTAGGTAATCAGGATACCCGCATCGATCTTCGATCTTTGAGTGAAGGCTTACATTTTGTTTTCAAAATTTTGTAATTTAGTAGGAATTAATTTTAAATGAGAATTAAATTAGAATTCTTAATAATCCAAGAATAAAAATAAGATAATTTTATGATTCACGAATTGAGCAAAGGGAAATATGACGGTATGTATTCGAAGTGGACAGTTATTGTTGTTATTCTCCCATGCAAAATGATCGGTTCATCATGATATTCCACACCTGCTTGGATATAACTTACTCGGGTAGAAATAAATCTAGATTAGGTAGATATATTACTCTAGCTATAATGTTAATAGTTAATTTACTCTGTATTTGTTTAAGGCCAAACATATTGTTATAAAACGAAATGTTTTTAGAAACAATAAACGAATATTAATATATATATATGTTTTCAAAATTTTCTTTCGATGATAAAGAATGGAAGGTCTTCTAAACTGTTTCCATTATAGTTTTGAATAAAAGTATATTATAAATTATAACATCCTTTCTTGATGCGCTAGATTTTTTATTTTAATTTTATAATTAGGCAACAAAATTTAGCTCCACAATCACAATTCATTCAATTACATTATTCAGTCGTGTTGCTGTCGGCTAACTCTATACAAAATTTCAACTTTCTGCATTGACTAACATATTAGAAAATAGGCCGTGATAGACAGACAGATACCAGATGGATTTATAACGGTCCTGTTGTTCCATCATATGTACAGAACCCTATAAAGAATAATTCAATCAAATTCAAGAGATATTTTATACATCAGGGTTGTAAACTATGTCAAATTTTATAATCGAAAACTTCTAGATAGCGTCCGATTAGTAAGTAAGGATGAGTAACAACGAGGGCCGAATTCATAGTCGTTCCTTAAAGTCAAGATCGACATTAGATGATCGATCTCTCAAGTTTAGAGTGTCATTTATGTATCTATCATATTTGTTCCTTTTTTATTGAAATCAGTGGAGTGATTCTGGAAATAGCTATACTTCATTTCAGAAAGGTGTAGAGTATGAACCTCGAGAGTCGCAACCATACAGCTGCTTAGGAAATGTAAAGGTAATATTTGGGGTGAGGAAGCCATAGATATAATAATAAATAATTCCTTATCAAAACACTTGACACCTTCAGAAGAAAAACGTTTGATTGATGATTGACAGATAGCATGGAGTACAATTATTTACAAAAAAACGTAGGTATTTTTCGGATTGATTTCTCGACCCAAAAAAGCCCTTTCAGCAAATTCTTAACGAAATCTGAGGATCTATTTTCGATATAGCTAGTGTATATCTCGAGAGTCACATTGTGTAAAATAGCGTTTCTTCAGGAGAGACACTTAAGTACCCAGGGTGGTTCTCCGGGAAATACATTGATCGATTGTGGGCAAACTATAACTACAAACAATCTGAAAATATGGTGACATACTAATGTGACTTGGGGACATACGTCCAAGATATTTTCATGTTTGTCGCATTTCCGGTTAAACCGGAAGTAGAAGCCAACTTTGTTATTTTTAATAGAATACCCTGTACATTACCGCATTTTTAGATTTCTTGTATGATTTTGAAAATATTTTAGGTACATTGTCCTATACCTAAGTCTAACCGTTTTTGACATATTTCAAATTTTACGTCAAAAATTAAGTTTGCAGTCCAAGACAAAATGAGGTATCAATTTTTCCTTTGAAGAAACCTTTAATATTTAGTTTTGGTTGATTTTCTTGTAGAAGAAGATCTACTTTATCAGTATTCATATGATATTTTGATAATAATTTACACAGTTTGATCAAAAAAGAAGCTTAACAACTAGATCCAAAAAAACGTCATGAGTTATTCAAGTTCAAATGGAAAACCCCGTTTTTACTTTCCTACGCTACTACAGTAGCTGTATAAGGAAAGTATTGTAATCGTGTGAAATTTTCGGTATCGAGATTCTTACAAATAATGATGTTCCAGAGTTTTCTAAGTCTAATAAACATATTTTCAGCCATTGGTCTGTCTGTCTGCCTGTGACAGCATTATCTCGGGATCGGATCGGTGAATTTTGTTGCTTTCTTTTTTATTTTATTTTGTACCAATATATCTTGCCGGTGGCACTGAATTGAATCCTGTATACACTGGGTGTTGAGCTATAGCCAAAAAACGTGATTTGCTCAAGACTATAGCGCGAAAACGGCTCTAAGGATTTTGATTAAACTTGCCTAAAGTATTTTTCTGAGAGCCCTTTACCACCCACATATAACGCCATCTCTGAGAGAAATCACAAAAAAAAGATTCTGGCTAAACGTTTCATCTTTAGGAAAAATGTTATATGACCATTGTTGTTTGTCTTGACATGCTGAAAAAAATGAGTGGTAGCACGATTTGACCAGAGGATTTTTACTTTACTACCGCTATTATCGTCGAATTTGCTTGCGAGCGGTAGGAAAGTCGTTCGAGTGGACACACCAGATTTTTTATTATTTTATTGTTTTAAGCAGCAAAAATAATAGGAACTTTGTATAAAGTTGTTGACGAGCGTCAAAAAAGTCAACATAATACTTATTATTTGCAAATTTTGAGTATTTATCGTGCTGAGGAGAACTCCATTCATCGTGGAAAATGAGTCTCTTTACTCTTTCATATGCTGAACTACCGAAAATGAGTAGGTATGGATGATACTCGTGTTTCCATAAAATTCTTAGAACTAGATATTTCTTATTCGAATGCTACTGCATGGCATTGTTGAAATTGTTGGATATGCAGCAATATATAAATATTCCAAAATTGCAATTGCAATATTTTCATTGTTAACAATTGGTTTATTTCTACGTACTTTAGGCTTTATAGTTCCAAAGTTCTTGAAGTCTTCTGTAATTTTCTTAACAGATTTTGGTGTTGGTTTGTGTTTCTGTGGATATAGTGTTGCAAATGTATGACATGTTCTTGAAATAAATTTATCACACTCTCCATAAATAATAAACAAATTCAAATAATCTTCATTTATATAATTAAGTCTTCTAGGCATGACAATTACTCAAAATCTGCAAATGAAAAGTTTTATATTGATTTTTTTGACGTATGTTGGACTTTTATTGACATTTATTATTATTTCCTAATCATGTAATGTAATCATGACCCACTTCTAACACAAATTTTAAAATGCGTAGCATTTTTACATAGGAAAATGAAAAATTGAAAAAAATAAAAATAACAAAGTTGGCATCTACTTCCGGTATAACCAGAAATGCGACTAACATGAAAATATTTTAGATGTATGTCCCCCAGTGACTTTAGCATGTCACCAAATTTTCAGACTGTAATTATTGTTTGCCTACAATCGTTCGATGTCTTGCCCGGTGAACCTCCCTGTATAGATAAACTTAAAAAGCAAAACTTTATCTTATTACAAAATTTGATGTATATAGCTTGTTAAAAGTTATTGAATTAAATAGATAGATTGATTCTTAAATGCAACAAGAAATCCAATATCAACAAAATCTTCCTCTTCCATATGGTGTGAACTTTTCTTGAAAAACTTTGTATAATCAGGTAAGGCTCTCAAAAATCCTCCAGACCGATTCACTGATAAAGGTGTGTGTTATTTAAATATTTGTCAAAATAAACACGCAGGCACAACTCGTTTTCTATAAAAGAGTACTGCTTGCACAGAGGTATAGCTTTGAAAAAAAAAATGTCCCTCATTTTGGTGCACGAGCACTTGTTACATCGATAAAGAGCTCCACCTTTATTTAACAATAAATATTTAATTTAACTTTGTATAAGCATAAAAAACGTGCCAAGATGACTGTAGCATAAAATAATAAAAACCACAAAACAAAAGTTTTTACCGCAAATGTGTTAATATCGTACGTATATACACGATATCACGCCCATGTAACATGATTGTAATTTCTAATGATTTTTTTTCTCTAGTCACGATGGCGCTTCGATTTCTACTTATCGTATCAGCACATAGCAAGTATAATAATAACATGTAGATTGATTTTGCTGAAACTCGCAATTAAATGTGAAGTGAGAATATATTTACGTATACAATGTATATTACTAATTTGCACAAAAAATTAGAGATAATTGAAACATTGCTTGTGAATACATAAGGTAATAGGAAAAAAGAACAGGTCGCCGTTTGGAATAATTTATACAAGGGAGCTTCAAACTGAGCTATTTAAACTAGGATAATAGTCAAATTAACATTTAATTTGCATTTGAAAAATATTGAATTATTTAATTCATCTTAAATAAGACGTAAAACACAAACTATGGTTTTGGAGGCGGGTAATATGGCTCTTTTATCAAAGTTCTATATTCACTTTGTTTGTGTTATTCTAATGTCTAAGGCTTTCGACAACAGCAAGCCATTCTCTTCTGGTGGTGCAGTAATTGCGCTCTGCCTTACTCAATACCCGACTGAAGTAGGCCACGACCTTCTGCTGACCGTCTTCTTCCTGCGACAGAATACCTCCAATACCGACATTGCTGGCATCTGTGTCCACATAAAATCGGCGACCTGGTTGTGGGTAGGTCAGTATGGGTGCCGTACACAAGGATTCCTTCAACTTCTGAAGAGCGTCTTCGCAATCTGGCTTCCACTCGAATGGTTGTTTTTTTCTGTCAGCCGATGTGATGGCTTAGCCAGGTTGCTGAAATCCTTGACGAATCGGCGGTAATAGGTACATAACCCAAGATAGCTGCAAAGCTCTGAGACATTCCTTGGACGAGGCCATTCTTGAACCGCTGCTAGCTTGGCTGGGTCTGGTCGGACTCCTTGTGGAGATACTACGTGACCGAGGTATCGTACTTCCTTTCGGAAGAGTTCACATTTATCCGGGTTCAACTTCAACTTGGCTCCTCTCAAATGTTGAAGTACTCCTTCCAGATTACGCAGGTGTTGGCCAAATGTCTTACCCATGACTATCACATCATCCAAATAAACCAGACAGGTCTGCCACGACAATCCTTTTAGAACTGTATCCATCAATCGCTCAAAGGTCGCAGCCAAACGGCATAGCATTGAATTGCCAGAGTCCGTAAGGCGTGACGAAGGCAGTCTTCTCTTTATCTTGTTCTTGGATACCAACTTGCCAGTACCTGCCAGTGTGTCGATGGTGTCGTCGATCCGAGGCAGAGGATAATAATCCTTTCTTGTAATGTCGTTGAGGCGGCGATAGTCGACTCAGAATCTGGTGGAGCCGTCTTTCTTTCGCACCAGAACTATCGGGGGAGCCCAGGGGCTGGTGGATGGTTCTATAACGTTCCGCTCCTGCATATCAGCCAACAGTTGCTGAAGCTCTTCCTGTTTGGCGAGCGGTAGCCGTCGGGCTGCCTGTCTGATCGGAGCGGCATCTTCGGTGAATATCGAATGCTGCACCAGATTAGTATGACCTAGATCATCGTCATGCAAGGAGAAAACGTCCTGATATTTTCGTAGCAGTGCCTCAGCTTATCGTTGCTCACCACCGTACAGGATTCTGGCGTCCGATATCAACTTCTTTAAAGTTGAGGGTAACATACTCTTATTGGTGCCTCGTTCTTTGTCCAAGTACATCACTTGTTTTACTGGATGGCACGTCCCTAATTTCGTCCCAGACTTCAGGATAACCTCGAGGTCGCTCATGCTCATGATTCTGACTGGAAATCGACCATCTTGTACTACGTTCAAGGTACGTCCCACCAGTAGCTGTCGATTCTGCTGTTGGGGTTCTACCACGCCCACAAACTGTCTACCAGTATCACCCGTGACAGCAGCCATTAACGCCTTTTCTCTTCGTGCTGGATCCCTAGCGTCCTCTTCAATGGAAACCCGGAGAACAGCATCTGAATCATACCCATCGTCTAAGAGGATCTCTTCACTCTTGGTCTTCAACCTTTTGGATCTATCAAGATGTCAAATTTCGCTAGAAAATCCAGCCCTATGATAGCGTCGTCCCTGATATTAGCTATCAGGATCACAGTTTGATACTCTCTAGAACTCAATCGAACTCTGACCTCACGTTGTCCCTGGATTGACAAGCGTTCCCCGGAGGCCGTTTGCATCACGTAGGTCTTGTCCAATGGTTCCCAGCCTCCTTTGATGATATCGGGTCGGACGATGCTTCGTACTGCTCCAGTGTCTATCGAGAAGGAGCAACTGGTAACCTCAATTTCTCCATCAACCGTCAAGCTTTGTCCTTGGGTCCCGAATTTACTAACGATGACGGCAGCTGATTGATTCCTTTTCAGTCGCTCGGTCTCATTTAGACTGCACTGGCCTTTCCCATGTCCAAATTTTCGACAATCGTGTTCCATCGGTTATAGGCGAAGTCCTACGTTGCCTAGGGCAACAGGCCATGAGATGTCCCTGTCTACCGCATCTCCAGCATCTTGGCACTGATGGGCCTTCTTCCTTCATGTTGCAAACCTCTCTGACTCCCACACTTGGCTTGGCCACCCTCTTAGCAGCTTCCAGTTCAAGCGCATGTATTAGGGCCTCATTAATCATCTTCGGACGCTGCATCCGTACGCCCTGCTGGATGTCACCATCTTTGATAGTATCAATGAACGCTGTCACTCCAAGGCGTGCCCGTACTTCACTGGTGACTCCCTCTGGATAAGCCAAATGCGCCAACCTTTCAACATCCGCTGCCAACTCCTGTAACGATTCATTGGAGCGTTAACTTCGATGTTTCAATTGGGCGTTGAAGATGGCGGCCTGATGTCTCTCCCCAAATCGCAGTACCATGGCCTCAACCATCTGCTGGAAACTCCATGATTGGCCATCGGGAAACGATCTCAGAAACTCCATAGCACTTCCGCAGAGTGCCATTACCAGTGCAGTCGCCTTCTCCATAGGGCTCCATTGATTAGCGCTAGCAGCTGCCTCGAACTGCTGTAGATAGGTTGTCCAAGAGGTGCTGCCGTCGTAGGTGGGGGCTTGGATTTTACTATCAGCTCTTGTAGAATGTCCAAAACAGGTACGGTTTTCTAAGAAATTGAGCCGCTCCATAACATTTCCGGTATTATCTTGAAATTGTCTCTGCATGCTCTCCATCTTGATCTGCACCTGCTCCGTTTTTGTCTTGGCCTCTAAAGCTGTTGTCACGGCGGCGTTCGTCCTACCGTTAACCTCTTCCATTTTGCAGGTCAGGGCGTCCATACTCTTGTTCCAAATTTCCTTCTGCTCTTCCAACTGGTCATGAAGGCGATCGACCTGTTCTCGCATCTCTACCAGATGTTTGGCTTGCTCCTCCAGTCCCAGGGTTTGCTCAGCTTGTGTTTTGGACTGCTCTGTTTGTTGTCTCATCAATTCGGCAAGGGTTGCCATGGATTCCATGTCGACCTTCCTTGTGGACATCTTCTGTTCTTGTTATTTGACTAGATTTCCCACTTCTGACCCCAATTGAACTGAATTGCAGTTCGGGATCTTTTCGGCTTTGTCAAAATAACAAGAAAACACAGTTTTCCGGTTTCAGAATGGTCTGGTTACAGATGTCCTCTTCTTCTTCCTTGATGATTCAGCTGGGAATAATTTGATTTCGAATTTCACTGATTTTCACTCTACGAGGTCTCTAGGAGAAATGAACTGCCTGTCGTATGAGTTTTGCAGTTTATATAGGGAATTAGATTGATCCATCCTTTTTCCACTTATTTGAAGTGCATTTAACTATTCCTCATACTCCGTAACACATGGGTTTCATCTGGACAGATCCTTGGCATTCCACGCTCATTCCAAGTGAAATTCCTTCTCTTGCTTTTTGTTGTTGTTGTAAATAGAGGAATTTCGTTTCTCCTAATTAACTATTCAGTCTTATCAAATAAAACCCTTAATTTTCAGTACAATATAAATAAATAAAGATATTGAAGTTAAAGTTATTTTATTCAGCATAAATATGGCGAATATGGTCCAATTTCGATAGCGCCAATCTCTAAATTTGAGAGAAATCTGGACTTAATAATAAGTAGACAATGTGTTCATTATTTACCATATGGAAAAATTGTTTTATTATTGATGAAAAATTCATTATTCTTGATAAAAAGAGCTACGTGATCCAAAACACAAATTGAAATAATCGAATATCAATTGTTTGCATTGGACTAGAAGGTTTGTCAAAAAATATAAATTTAGCTCAAGAGTAAACTAACCTTATTTTTCACAATATCGACAACATTTAATGAGAAATGTAGACCCCCGTTTGAAAATTACGTTCAAATATCCAATATTATCTATCTACCATGAAAATACCGATTTTGTTATTTTTACCAATCCTTCTTTGTATTGGTATGGATATTTTATACAGATTTACATTCAATATTGTTTGGTATTGAAAATTGATTTGACGCTTCAATACATCCTATATCTATCTACTGAATGTGAACGTGTAGACAAATTGATACCTTCCACACAATTTATCAGTGTATATTTTTAGATTAAATGTCAATTTGCAGATATAAATTATCAGTGCTAAGTGTTAAAACAGAGAAGAGTATAAATAAGAAAATATGTTTTTTCTAGGTAGATGGAAAGAATATTGTATATCTGTCCGTAGTTTTCAATTATCATCAACATTTCTCAATAAAGATGGATATTGTAAAATATAAATGTAGGTACTTGACAAAATTTACATTTTTCGATAAACATCATATACATCATATGATTTTGTTCTGTAATCAGAAGATTACGGCTTTATGGATAAAAATATAAAAAATATAGGTACATACATGATTTTTTAAGTTCTATAATACAAATATATTTTCAATTGTACCAGGTGCGTCCAAATAGTCGGAATTGTACTCGACTTCATTTTTCTTATGGAGCATGTATATTTTTATTAATTAATAAAATTCTCCATAAAATTTGAATGCCAGTTGTATAACAAAACTTTATGACTAATGTTAATAGATTTAGAGATATAAATTTGTTAAATTGCCTTTTATTATACGAGGCTTGAAGAAAAAATAATTTTCTGAAAGGTTAAAAAAAGTTGGAAAAGTAATTGTTTAATGCCTTGGTATATTTTTTGATCTACCAAAAATATTTGTAGTTTCATGAGATTTCTTTTATTGAAATCCAAAAATATTATAGAATTTTTCTTGTGAAACTACAAAATATTTATTGTAGATCACATGTAGAATTTTATCCTTTTCCAGTGAGACAGTAAAAAATATACCAATCCATTTAAAAGGCTTTTTAAACCTTTTTAGCCATTGAGAAAAGTATTTTTGTTCACGCCTCGTATAATATAAAGGGAATTTAATCAATTCATAATAATTTCCAATATTGTGATAAAAATTTCATTCTCTGCGCTCTCACATGTTCTGAGATATAAATTTCTATAAATTGTCATATATATCTGTCAGAGTCATAAAGTTTTGTTACAACTGGCATTAAAATTTTATGGAGAATATAATTATTTAATAAAAATTTACATGTTCCATAAGAAAGAAGGAATTAAGTAAAATTCCTTCAATTTGGACGCACCTGGTACAATTGAAAATATTTTTGGATTATAGAATTTAAAAAATCCAATATAGTTAGTGAAAACATATTTTTAATATCATTATCCGTAAAGCCGTAATCATCCGGAACAATCAGAACAAAAACACACCCTGTAGGTAAGTAGGTACCTACTAGTGCAAAAAATGATAGATTATTTAATTTTATTTAGTCCATCCAATTTTTTCAAGGGTATTTTTATAAAACAAATAATAAAAAAGTTTTCCATATTAAAAAATTATTTTGCTTACGCGTTATACCCAATTTCTTAGGTGTTCTTGTTAATTCATTATTTTCCGTAAGACCATTAATTTAACAAAAGCACAAAATAAAAACGGAAATAATTCTGCATTGTTTTGTCTATTATTATTACCGAAAAATCTCTCACAGTGGCCCATTGAGTGAAAGCAATCAAAAGTATTTCTGGTTTATTTATAGATATAGTTTTTAACTTCAACTTTTGTTTAAAGTTTTTCCAAAGAAACATTTCATAATACGCACTTTTATAAAAGTATCTAGGTCAAAAATCAGTCGTGTGAATATCTCATTTGAATTAGTTAATGAGCATAATCGAACAAATAGTTTCAACATATGGGCAATCTAAACTAGCAAATATCTCAAAAAGTGGTTATTGGATAAATGTCATCACAAATATTTCAAATTTATAGATGATTTGTAGGTACCTACAACTTTTGCTTAAAACATTCTGCGTTATAGAAAAAATAATAAAAATAGAAAACCATGTAGTTTACCTTTCCCTGGCTACGAGCAGTCGAGATTTTTAGGTAAATTTCTTATAGAAATATACCTATTGCGATCGTTCACACTTTTGAATTTCGAAAAAATTTCAACGGCATATTGTTATATGTCTATAAGTTAGTCCAAAAAAACATTTGGTTCAAAAGTTTATATATATATATATATATATATATATATATATATATATATATATATATATATATATATATATATATATATATATATATATATATATATATATGGGATATTACGAAATTTGTTAACACGATAGAGGTCGCAGTTTTGAAGGTATCAAGTTCAAATTTGCTACAAAAATCAATCTCTCAAATATCTCGGTCGAGTTCGTTATTGGGCAATATCGGGTAAGTAGTTTCAAAATGGCGACCATTCAAACATTTAAAAAAATTATCAAAAAAGGGCCGTAGTGAAAATATTATTAAAAATAATTTTAGGTTATAGATATAATCAGTACCTACAACTTTTGTTCAAAGCAATTTTTCATAAAATACACAGGTAAAAAAATAAAAATTAATAAAGAAAATAACAAATATTGATAAAACACTCAATATAAATTTGATGTAATTGTACATTTTCTGGAGATCTTAGTATAGACCCTGATTAAAAAAATATATAGTATATTTATTGAAAAGAAATAGGCGAAAAAAAAATCTGCCTTGAAGTGGATTCGAACCCTGTCTGTGCTTTATATTCAACAGCCAAAACAAAAACCTCTAACCGCAAGGCTATGACAATTTTATGTAATAACATGTAGGTATATCAATGAGAAGGTTGTTAAAATTTCAATTCAATGAATTTTGAAAAATTTACCTTTCCGCTGACTACAGGCCATCGGGATTTTTAGGTAAATTTCTTATAGAAATATACCTATTGCGATCGTTCACACTTTTGAATTTCGAAAAAATTTCAACGGCATATTGTTATATGTCTATAAGTTAGTCCAAAAAAACATTTGGTTCAAAAGTTTATATATATATATATATATATATATATATATATATATATATATATATATATATGGGATATTACGAAATTTGTTAACACGATAGAGGTCGCAGTTTTGAAGGTATCAAGTTCAAATTTGCTACAAAAATCAACCTCTCAAATATCTCGGTCGAGTTCGTTATTGGGCAATATTGGGTAAGTAGTTTCGAAATGGCGACCATTTAAACATTTAAAAAAATTATCAAAAAAGAGCAGTAGTGTAAATATTATTGAAAATAATTTTAGGTTATAGATATAATCAGTACCTACAACTTTTGTTCAAAGTAATTTTTCATAAAATACACAGGTAAAAAAATAAAAATTAATAAAGAAAAATAACAAATATTGATAAAACATGAACACTCAATATAAATTTGATGTAATTGTACATTTTCTGGAGATCTTAATATAGACCCTGATTAAAAAAATATATAGTATATTTATTGAAAAGAAATAGACGAAAAAAAAATCTGCCTTGAAGTGGACTCGAACCCTGTCTGCTTTATATTCAACAGCCAAAACAAAAACCTCTAACCACAAGGCTATGACAATTTTATTTAATTACATGTAGGTATACCAATGAAAAGGTTGTTAAAATTTCAATTCAATGAATTTTGAAAAATTTACCTTTCCGCTGACTACAGGCCATCGGGATTTTTTGAATTTAGCTCATTATGAGGTTTAAGAAGGTTTGAAATGACTTTTAATTCAATATTTTTTTAGAATCTGTAAAATAAAAACCGATAATAGGTAAAGGAGTTCAACGGGTAAATCAATATCAATAGGTAATTTATCAGCATTTCTTCTCTAATCATTGACCAAGTAAAATTTGTTTCCTACCAATTTGTTGTTTGGTTACGGAACTACGAGTGTCTTGCAAGTCTTACAGCACGATCAAGACCATATTAGTCTTGGTATAAGTATTGCATCGAAGTCTTGTTATTGGTCTTGGGTCTTGGTCTCAATAATTGTCAAATCCAAGTTAAATAGATGAAGAGTCAAATTATCTCTATCCAGGTTGCCTTTGACGACAATCATTTCACATGAAAAATTAAGTTTGCACCTACTGGAACCATAGTGGTAGAGGTACAATAGAGTGGAAATGCAATGGGCAAGTGGAAATTTCATAGCGTTCGAATAGCTGAATATCTAGGAGGGAGTTCCTCCCTTCAGTTCTAGAAGATTTAGATTTTTCTCACGGCATTCTTACTATATGCTGTATGTATTATCTCTATGAGTAAAACAGGAGAAGTGAACGTAACTAACCAAGAATATTTGGAGAGTGTGAATGTCAATGAATATTTCGATCATATGAAGGCACTTGTAGACTTAATTAATAAAATATTATTTACCTACTTATGCCATAAACAAATATTTATCAGTCATTTATATCTTATGTGAAAGTTACGGTTGCAACAACACCTTATCCTAGTTCAGATGATTTCTAATTTCTACTGAGAATTTGAAAACCGAATCAAAAATATTAGAACATAACTTTACCCTTACCTTACTCTATTCATTTATCAAATATAACACCTTGTGTTAAAATAATGCATAATGCCAGTTACCTGAACCGTTTCTTTTAAAATATTCCCGTAAATTTTATACTCATACCATTGTAAATAGATATACAAATATTTTTTTAGATATTTCTGTTTTCGCGAAAGAAACAACACTTCAAAAATTAATATCTTAAGAATGGTATAAAATGGGTATAGGATATTATTAATAGAAGAACCTTCAAATTGAAAATATAGGGTATGTATGTATGTACCTTTCGAAAAAATTGTTGTGCAATTTATCCGTTTGGATAGAAACAATCAGAATACAAGTTTTATGTCAAATATTCATTAAAAAAATCTCAAATATTTCGCATACGCTCAGTAAGAGCTGAAACTTACCGATACAATTTTTGGTATGTTGGTTTGTATAAGAGTTTTGCTTTAATTGTACATTTTCATCAAATGATTCGAAAATTCTTTCCATGAAATTACAACTTGAGCTATTATATTCGTAACCCAAATTTAAAGTTTATTTGGATTCGAACATTTCCAGTCACTCACTGAGATTTTTTTTGTTGTTTTTCATAATATATTGCTATAGCTCTCACCTCCAAGAGTTTTACATTGGGAATGTTATTTGGGATATTCTTAAAGTCGAATGGGACAAATGATTATCATTTCCTATGAAAAGTCTAATCAGCTGATTTTGATCAGTTAATCAGTTTGACTAAATATAAACAAAACCTAACTACTGCTTTAACAAGAACATACCTATGTTATGAATTTCCCTAAAAAATCAATGTAGGTACTACCTACATTAACACCCTTTGGGTCATCAAAATCAGTGTATGAAACAAGAAGCCGTAAATGGGTTAATTATTTATTGTACTAAAGGAGAATATTTCAAGTAAATTTTTATACTAAACTTTAGTGTACCAAATAAGCAAAGTTTACGCATTTTATATCTAGTCTGTGATATTATCTCAAACAAATTGGTTACTTATATAAGAAATGTTATCAGTCTGAAATATGTAGATAGGTATAAATAAGCCAAGTTGAATGAATTTACAAATTGATATCCAGATGTTCTTCAAGGCGATAAAACTTAATAAACACTTATTAGGTAGGTAGTGATTAATTTTCCAGTTACAGCCTCATACCAATAAACGTTCAATATCAGGCATCATATACAGAGTTATTAAAAAGTAGGTTCATCTTATCAAAACTGTTCAAGTCAAATTTATTAAATACAATATTTATGGACGTTTCCAGCAAGCGGAATCCAAACAATCATATCTAAAGATCTTGTCGGATTTTAAAATTATACACTACATGTAGGAATAAACTTACACAATCGACATAAATTTTATTTGGATTTTAAAGAAAATAACTGGGCAACACGGTACTTATTTTTCTCGATGTAGAATTAAGCTTTATTTCCACATTTAAGATGATTAGCCGCATTTTCTCCAGTAGGAACTCAGTTTGGAATAGATGGGCTATAGTAAATTTGTTATAATAATGGAATGCTCCATTTATTTAGGCATGCCCTACTAGCAAGGACAATAACGCATCCCGATTGAAAGTCTTTTACCGGCTAAATCATAAAATATTGGTAACCTTAGTTATATCTAAATCTCTTTTGAATTTTCAGAACAAAGGAATCAACGCCTACACGCATGATACGCCCAAGAAACTATCCAGATAAAGATTCTACGAGGAATTGAAAACCGACTTTTATCAAAAACTGGAGCGGCCATGGTAACGACTATAGAAGTTATAAAATCAAAGCTACCCGACAAGGCAACAATACTCCCTAATACTCATTAAGAGAACATAATTATTATAATATTAAACATCCAAATAAAATGAAAGAAGATATACATAAACTCTTTGGAAATAAAAAAATCTGCTTTCTATGGGTCCCATCACACATAGGTATTCCCGTTAATGAGCTAGCTGACCATACCACGCGAAATTAGCAGTAGGTAAATAACTTCATCCTATAAACACCCAAACTACCAGCTCGTTGCATAAAAAACTCTTATCTGCAAAAAGTAATGGAAAATTTCGACAAGAACATGGAAGAATAGCCCATCGAACTTAATCTAAGTGAAAGTTAGTTTGGGCCATGGAATACCATTACCGACACCCGACGAGAAAAAGTGATTCTTACCCGCCTTCACCTAGGGCATACAAGAGCTACTCACAGGCATCTCATTAGCAGAGAACCGAACCTATTTGTGCCATATGTGAAGTGCTATCAACTCTCGAACACATTCTAGTAGACTGTCCTTTATTTGAAATGTATAGAATCACATATAATATAGACAATTTTATCAAAACCATTCTAGAACCAAATTTCAAATTGCAACATTGTGAACCTCATCTCAAACATTATAATGTCCTACATAGATTAAAAAAAACTATAGCCACCGCTAATAAATAATTGGTTGATGCAGTATATTAATAAATAAAAAAAATGCCTAGATACTTACATGTCTATATAAGGTTTACATATTTTCAGGCTTTTCCGACAAGTATTTATCTACTTTTTAACGAAAATGCGATGTTGTCATAGTTCAATAACTAAGGTAGGTAGATAGATTTAGACAATTTGGCATCTCACTAAATTTGACATGCCCCATTTTTTGTATTTAAACAAATGAGGAATTCCTTTCAAAAAGCCAAATTACTTCGTAGGTATAGCGTAAAATAAGGCATCTTGGCAAAAAGTGCCAAAATGTTGGTGAAAAAAAAAAAAACTTTATAAATGTGACATTAGTTCAGATACTTTGAACCATCCCTGTATATGTACGAGAGATTATTGAATTTGCTGTGCTGTTAATAAAACGATGTCATCACCTTCATTAAAATTTTTGATTACATCATCTTACACTACACACTCACACCTGTGCCGCCAGTTCAACCTTCAATAACTAAATGTAGGTACCTAAAATGCACCCAGAAAAATTATAATATTATCATCAACACCTGTGATGTGTTGGTATGTCGAAATTATTAGGTACCTACATCAATAAAATATTGTAGGTATGCTACCGAATGAACGAACACCTGTCGCTATTCAGACAATATTGTATCTGTAGATAATACCTAGATGAAAGTTCGCTTCAACATATTTTCATCGAAAACTCCACGTCATTGCCAAAAGATTTTTGCTTATCTTCTTTTTATTTATTATTGTTCATATAGATGGTTATTCAAAGATGAAAAAAAGTATCCTATTAGGTAATTTCATTGAGACGGCCTTAGATAGAACGATAAAAGTTTTGGTGAGTCAAAGCACCAATGCTTTAAGAAATGTTATTTATTTTATTTTTATCAGTGGCTTACGCATAGATATTGTTAAATAGATGAGACAAGGCATATAGTTTATCAAAAAATGATACGCCGCTGGTTTTTTCTTGCAAAATAAATATTTATTCACTGATTACTTATTACTACTTTTTTACACGTTGAGTCTAATTAAAGTTCCAGACTTAAAATAACTAATATTCTACTACCTGTTGCTGCAACATAATTCACTTTCGGAAGACTTTTAGGTTGACATATTCTTACTAGCATCTAAAATGAACTAATTTTTATCGCTAAGAATAAACGCCTTAAATGTGAAACTCCTGAACATTATGACACATTTGATCTACTTACTGTCTTATAATACCTACTTATTATTTTTTAACTCTATTGTTTTGTTTGATTCCAAAAATTTCAAATAAATTCATAATTTCTGAATTCGAAAATGCCCGTGACTTTCTTCTTTATGCTAGCATCTCCCATACTTTAGCCACCTACCGAAAAGCCGATCTTATAGGCAATGCATTAGAAAACTGTAAATCTGGTACTGTCCAAAAAATCGTGGAAACTTAGATATCGTAGTAAAAACATGTGATCCTATAATTTGGCCCATAGTGTATGTGATTGTATAAACAAGTCTGAGAATAATTTTCAATCTATTTTTTTGCCTTGGGCAGATGAAACTAACACCTTAATATTCTTGTTTTGCATCCAAAGTTGTAAACAACAAGTTACAGATACTTCAGCGAGTTTACACAGCTGCCAAAAAAATAAAACAAATTAAATGTAAAATCATATTTTTCTATTTATTTCAAATCAAATATCTCCATTTATAATAAAAATTTTCAACAACATCAAGTTGCTATATATAGGTAACTATATACAAAAGTTTTATTTTTCTAAAACAAAAATGTACATAAAATTCAGTCAGAATCAAAGCAACATATAATATCGCTGGAGTTTCATTACATGAAATCCAAGTGAAATATAATTTATACAATGATCCCAACTATATATAATATAATATAATAAACAACTTCTCTCTTCGAAGGGAAGTTTTACATCTGTACAAACTATACACTAAAAAATCACAGAATTAAAACTCACAAAATTAAATTAAATTGTTAAAGAACAAAAAGAAATCTGTGATCAGGGGGCAAAGTAAAGAAATACATAAAATATATTAAGATGTCAAAATTTTGAAATTGATCTTGAACACCCGCCTATTTCTCTTCTTTATACACAAAACAATATAATATTTTTTTCATATATAAATGTATATTATTTATATTATAAATAACAAAATTGCAACAGAACAGGTACTTTACTAAGTGCTCCCAAAAAAACAATATTTTTTCTCTTTATATCCGCCATACATATCATCATCCATTTTCTCACGCACGAATCACTCACATTTTCTTTAATATAAATTAAATGATTTTTCAGTCGATCCCTAAGAATTCTTCTTCTCCATATGCTCCTCAAACTAGGGATTTGGAATGAGATGTGTTTTCATTAGAATATGATCACATGATGATATTGATCATATTATAGATATGCGTTTCTCTCTCAACAAGAAAGCCTGTCTGATGGTGTCAAGGCTTCGGGATTCTGTAACAAACAAATAAAAAAATCATCAGTACACACATATGGTACAAATACAATGGGGTCTGTTCATAGAGGAAAAAAATCACACGTGTTAAATGCCCTCTAATCGTCTCCCCTCGACATGTAAGTATAAAGAATCCACAAAATAAATAGCGATTAAAAAATGGAGGTACACAGCTGTGTGAAGAAGAATCTTGCCTGGGATAGGATAGGGGCTGGTTATGTATAGATACATGTGCACTGCCATATATATAATAAATTAATCTATATTAACCCAGAAGCCATGTGTGGTATAATAGTGTAGTGAGCCCCAGACATGTGACCTTTTTAATTACGGACATGTGTTAATATATATATCGAACACTTGGCCAATTGATAAGAGAATGTGTGGTAGCAGCAGAAACAGGCAACAACAGTATTATTTGGGAATAGGAAAAATTTCCCATCATAAGATAATATAATACCACCCATTATTCCTGTTGGATGAATGGATTGAGTGTGTTCAGTCAGTTACACATATAATATACAAACATGCCACACGTGTTCCAAGACATCTGCATGCAATGGAACCGTTACATGTAAGTATAATACACAAAGTCCCTGTATAGTTGTTAATAGACAGACATATCCCAGGTGTGTCACCCGGATGCTAAAACTCGGGTCAAATTTTACACAATCTGAACAATGGTCTTGTATTGAGAAAAAAACAAACAGGCATAGGTATATCAACACCTGCAATATTTTCGAGGTCGAAATTTTCAAACAACATGATGGAAGTGTTATGCAAAATTGTGACGACAACTTTTTTCCAACACAGGCAGTGATGATTGCGAAATGATAATAACGAAATAATTTTGTGGTATTTTGCAATAAGTATTGTTGCGTATCATAACGCAGCTGTGACCTGATAATTTCGGTGTTTTATTACCGTGAATAATAATAATATGGCAATAAAAAATGACTATTTGTTAGGTTTTTTGAATTAAATTATTTGTAGGGACCTATTCGTCGAGGGATTACTTTTTTGGTATTATAGAATGCAATCGATTTCAACTGCGACTTACCGTGAGATTCTGGAGGACAGGCGCTTCGCAGGGCGTCAATATCGTGTTGGGGTTGGGCCGCACACCCAAGGGCTGCCTAGGACTTACGGCCGCCTGTGATTTTTGGCTGAGGGCTGATGCGGCATCGAAAGCATTCACTGCCGGATGTGTTTCAAGCGCACTTTGTAAATCACAAATGTAATCGATAACATACTGGATGACTTCGAGCTTGGATAATTTCTTGTTTTTCGGCATAAATGGCACCAAATCCTTCAGCTTGGTGAGGTACATTTGAATCTCCTCGTTTTCGATATCCTTGCGTTTTGACACTTTGCCGCTCAATGGGGCGACTCCGTTTTCGGTACACACTGCACTAACTACGGCCTTCATGATGATGAATTTGGTATTTTTATTTATTTTCTCTCACTGAACAACAGACACACAAGCGTATTATAACAACGTACAACGAGCGCGTCGAACGAAATAATGAAGAATTTCGGTGCGACGGCGCTTTTTATACGTGCGGAGGGGAGTCGGCGACCAATCGCCGCCTTGGAACTCTTTGTAGGGGAGGAGCTGGCCAATGTTGATCCTTGAAGGTACCCAGGTAAGGTTGAAGGCGCCTGTGTTAGCACTGCGCGATCTTCTTCCTGCCAATCAAGGATTGAAGGCGCCCCAGAGCATTTCCGCTAGCGAAATAATGTTTAGATGTTGCATGAAATATATATGTAACACGTTTTCTGACTTAATTGCTTTTTCTGGTTATGTGATTTATAACAGTGATAAGTGCGTTATTGTTTTGATTCTTCTGTGCTTTGGTTCATGACTTTTTACTTATTTTCTAAATTTTGTTGGTGATAGATGATACTTGAATGAATTATTTTGAAAATACTTGGAATTATTTTTCATTGGTCTTAAATGAAGAGCAATGGATAGTTTACTTCTTATATTAGGAATAGGTATTCCCCCGAAGTATAAATCTTACAATAGAAATAACAATATTCCTTCTTTTGAAAGATTTTAAAACCTACTCGTGGGAAATTTTATGAAAATAAACAACAAACAAAAAGATTTGCAGATGATTTTTATACATAGTAATTTTATAGATAAATCAGTTTCGGTTTTGTTTTCGCAGAGGTCACCTACCTATACTCAGATTAATATTTTTTCTAAATTTTTTTGATATTTGCTGATCTATTAATACATATCAACTAAACATAGCACTTATTTCTCGGGAATAACCCATAGATATTGTATTCGGACACAAGATAAGATAGGAAACAATTAGGTACAGATGTGGGCTATGACATCTATATTTTCATGTAAGTTCGAAATTACCATATCGGTAATTATTAGATTTGGTATAGGTATACCTACCTACCCAACTGAGTGTACCAACCACCCACCCATAAATTATTTATATACCTTAGACATCTTAAATCTTTTAAGAAATCAGGAAAAGCTTGAAATATGGATATATTATCTATTTATTTAAAAATTAATCAACTAGAGACATATCAAAAAAATTATCAAATATGATCATAACAACCATTTATAAATAAGAATGATATAGCCTAGATAGGTACTTATTTGATGATATACTTACTTATTGATAAATATTTTCTACAGAAAATTGGACCGAGTTTATTAGTTGGTGCACTCAAAAATACAAAATAATATTAATTCTATTGATGCTGGTAATTTTGAAGTTGTGCCGTTGTATAGTTTGTTGTAGGCAGCAATTGCAAAAGTAGGTAGTACCAGCACCAATAGAATTAATAATATTATTTTTTTTAACTAATAAAGTCGGTTCAATTTTTGTGAAAAATATTTATTCCACTCTTTTGAGTGTAACATTATTCATGCAAATTGTTGAACGTTCACTACTACCAAAAAAGATAGTAGGTAGGTACTTATTCTATTATCCATGAGAGACTTAGCTTTCCTTGTTATTTATTATTCAGAGATCTGAAAACCTCGCGGTGCTGATACTCACAGGTATTTCAGACTTTACTGCTCTTACTCGAAAACTGTAACTCTTCCCCATCGTCTGTGCGTCTGTTGACTTCGATTATATTTTTTTTAATTTAAATTAATTAAAACGGTCTAACGAACGCCACTGGTCCAGCAAAAAGAAGTGTTTATCATGCTATAAATTTGTTTTTAAGTGGCAATAATACCTACTAAGATTGAAAGAAAAATCTAGTAAAGTTTTCTTGAAAATAAAAATAAACGATTTTTCTCGCAATATTTCTACACCCTGTATCTCCAAAATGGAGCGTTTTTGGAGATTAGTTTATGTGAACTTTTGTAATTGTTTTTATCTGCTGAATACGCTGTTAAAGTTTCTCCATTATAATTCGGACCACCCTGTATTTTTTCCTTTTTCTCTTTCTTAGCTTTCATCTATTTTTATTTAAATATCTTTATCAATAATAGCTCACCTTCTGTGTGACTGAATTTATGGGTACCTATCTAACACCTAGTTTGTTAGCTAATTGATACCTAAATACCTACTCCATTACACGAACTTCCTCTCTTGTTGGTGCAGTGCCATACTGCTGCTGTTTCTCTTATGTGACTGGCCAGCTTTCTTTCAACATCTTGGCCTATCTTGGAATCAGGACCAAGTCTCTCATTTTTTTTCAAGATTATTGGTTTTTATCCCTAAGGTTGTTTTAGATATGCCAAATATCCTAGCTGCCTCATTTACACCCATTTCATTCATTAGGTACTACCTACTGCTATTAAGACATAATTTAAACTTTCATCGCTCCAAGAACCTCTGTGCAGAATTTCTCTTTCGAATGTACCTATGTGTTAGGCATTTTTGTACAGCAAAAGACAGGTCCATCTTTTCTCCACCACATTGGTCCGTTCATCCTAAAATAGGAGGAGTGATGGACCAGGCTGCAATCAAGGAACGAAATGTACTGGAGTAACGATTTTTAGGTTATAGTGTAGAAGAACTCACATGTCATGGTCATATTGGCAGAAACATTAACTATTCTTACCTTAATCTCTTGAACACATCGAAAAATTTAAACATCTCGAAAAATAATGATTTGCTTGAAACATCAACAAACACTTGAAACCAAAGTAAGACGACCTTATGCTGTTCCGTCTCTTTATAATAACCTACAAAGCGCCTCATGTTGAATAAAATGAGGATTATGGCAATAGAATTACATAAAACTTTCAATAAATAAAAATAATAAAAAATCCAGTGGTACTGGGTAGGTACCTTGGTATCTCAAGAACCCTGACTTTAGCTATCTGAAAAATATATCTGTCAATTAGGAAAGTTCTACTACTCTCAAAAAATCCCATCGATTGTGAAAAAAGCCTTATCAAGTCGTGCGACTATTGATTTCATTCAAAGTCCCAAGACCAACAATAATGGCCATATTCAGTTTTGATGTTAGAATATGAATAAACAGTTAGAAAGTTTGATTGAACATTACTTTTTTCCTGCTTTTTCTCAGATAGGTATATGTATGAAACTACGTACCCTGAGAGGCTTTAAGAAGACTGATTTATAGTTTGTTTCACGAATGATGGTGTCTACCTTGAAAACACGAGAAAAGGATCAATTCAGTCGAGGGGAAAAAATATCGATTGATTAAATTAGCGATTGTATGAGTATTAACAATAATGCAGACATATAAAGTACAAATCTATAGCTTGAGTTATAAGATATAAATTTATTCATCTGAATTTTCTGAAATGTAACTATGACTTTGTGACTCCTATGAAATAAAGATTGCGTTGTCTTCGGGCATATGAGCGTCATATATTTTTTCTTATGCTGTGATCCTGTTGTGATATTAAGCTTGAAATACTGATGTCGTAGATCGACAAACGTAGTAGAGAATTTCATGATGAGGATATGAGATGAAAAGTATAACGTGAAGTACGTAGCTCGGGAATGATTACAGGCAATAGCCATCATTCGTGAAAAAAACTATACCTATACAAGTTTAATCAAAATCGTTCGAGCCTTCTTTGAGTGTTGAACAAAAAACCAGCAACTAGTACGATCACGATGTCCATGTTGTGTCACAAAATCGGTCTATACATAGGTATATTCCTGAAATAACCTTACCAGATAGTCCAATCTCAGTGGTTTTGGAGTCAAGGAACTCTGAAACGTAAGCAAGTGTTAAGTAGGTATAGGTACTACTGGACATCCAAAATTTGACACGATTGCAACACATTCCTTACATAGCTATACTTGGGTCAGCGGTAGGTAAATCCGAGTGAAAAATCATTCAATTTCTAGTTTTGACAAATATTCAATTTAAAAATGATGTCTCCTTCAATATTGCTAAATCATTTTTTATAAGCCCCCCCCTACCTTATTTGAATGGTGTTATGGAGAGAAAAAAGTAACCGTACCTATATTTATAAACAAATCTTAGCTCGATACTTGTTCAGTTTGTTATGGTAGCGATACTATCATACGTGACAGTTTTAGTATCATACTAACCTGATAAACATGAACATGAAGTGATTTTTTAATTTTTTTCTATGTGACCTTTTAGCAGCTGACCTTTTTTGAGACCTATTTACTTTTGATTCTTTTTCTTCGTGCAACATCTGCTTTTGATAAATACCTAACTGGATAACGTGACCTATGTCAAAATGATAATAACATTGTAGAACGATAGAAGAAAAATTTATCACCCATTCCAAATATTTGAGGAGAAAATATTGATAGATACATCAACATGGTTGGCAATGGTTATCTTAGTTAGAAAGATAACAGCAAAGAAGATTCCATTAGCCCTAAGTGTATAGTTGTAGGTAGTCATTGGGGTCAAATAAGATAAAATGAATCCTCTATGTTACTCTGAGGGTGAGCTTTTGTAAATCTACCAAATATATGTCGTCATTGATCGCAATAACATTGGAAAGCAGGATGTGTTGAATTCAAATAAAGATACCATGAAACCTAAATATATAGACAGAATTTAGGGAAGAAGAAATTAAACTATTTTATCATCGTAGCAAAGATTGGTGTATTTAATCTTTGATCATAGGTAGATACATTTGTAGGAACTGATACCTATAGTTATTGATTCCTGTCATGTTCAGATGCTGAAAGAAATGGCTTGGATTCATACGAAAAAGAAATATAAATCAGAAAAAAATAATATTCACAACATTTACCTATACCTACGAGTATGAGGCGAGTAAAAATTTTCAGGTTTAGGGAGAAATAAAGAACCTTTAGGCATTTTGTGATACTCTTTCACACAAGGGAATATTGGCTCAGATATTTGGTAAGCTGTGATACTGGTTTGTCTGTCTGTGTGGAAATGTCATATCTTCTTGATCAATTTGATAAAGATATAATCGAAAGCATATCATCTCAGAATTTCAGAATCTGAAAGTTTACAGTGATTGACACTTGTATCAGTGTTTCATTTAGATAGGTACCTACATATCTTCAGTTCTAAGAAGTTATGATTTCGTTTTTCATTAACCATAAAAATATACCTTAATTTGTTACATATTGCAAAGCTTGGTGACTTTAAGAAACAACAAGTTACAGACGACTTGAGAAATGCTCCCATATTCGTAACTCAAATCCGAAATCTCCTTCCTTTCAAAAACACCTTCCGAAGGGGGTGAAGGTAGCAAATTCTCTCGAAAATCGAAAATCCGAGGTGGCATAATTTAAGACAGGACAATATCCGGAAACGTTTCAATTGAAGATTTTTTTCAAAAGAGTTACGGTTTTTGAGTCACATCGGTGTTAAAATCTGAAATATGTGTATTTGTAAAATTGAAAATCTGAGAAAACTACATGAAAGACCAGATTAGTAGCAACATTTATATTAAACATTTTTTCCTTAGAGTTACAGTTTTCGAGATACAGCGGTGGTAAAATGGTAAAACATAAAATACTTAGGTATGCGTATTTCCGCCGCGATGTTTTGAGATCTCTAAATACTAACAAGTACAAGCAAAGAATATACCTGAGTAATAGGATAACTACTATCTCCTCTTTGATATTATTGAACGTTCAGCGATTTTCGTGACAAAAATGTGAAATAAATATTAAAAAAAAATGGACCAACGTTATTAGTTGGTGCACTGAAAAATACAAAAAAAGAATATTAATTCTGTTGGTGCTGGTACTTGTGAAGTTGGTGCCAAAAGTTATCAATATAACTGCAACTGCACAACTTAAACTGTAAAAAATACTTATGATAATAAATATTTCTTCATACATGGATAGTGAAATATTATTTATTTATAAGTAGTTAAAATCTTTTTTTTTCAATTTCGATGATTCCTACATTTACACATTTCCCATTTTAAGTTTTAATGCTCTCCAAACTCTTAATGCTGCTTTCCGTTTGTATTAATATACTTATCAGCAAAATTTCCAGCGCACTAGGAAACATTAGTTCGTTAACAGATGGTTGTTTCTTAAGCCATTGCATATATACTGTACCTACGTGTACAGATATATATATATATATATATATATATATATATATATATATATATATATATATATATATATATATATATATATATATATGTATCCCACTAAGAACTAAATCTCATTAAAGACATCGACTGTAATCCAGCGCAGACGTTGTTGTTGTGTATTGCTGTTGTTGCTTAATGGCTTATAGTCTCTCGTAAATTGGAAACAAATTGATGTTTTCCCATTTGTGTTTGCCTTCTAAATCATTTCCTGGAATAATTAGACACGTGTTCTGTCTTATACTGCTGAAATGTGTGCATCGCTTTGAAGAGAAAGTTATTGGCTATAATATTATGGCAGATTCTTCTCTTCTCCAGCCGGTACATGATAGCCTGTCCATTTTTGCACATCTCTGTGCCATATTGTACCTATACTCTTACGTATTAGGTATTCTACTTCTTCGCCACTAGGACTTACATAGAAATTTCTTCAATATTTATTTGTAATGTACTAAGAATAACAAAAACTTACAAATCTTTGATTTGAATTTGTAGTGAACGAAAAAATTAAATAGCTAATTAATTTTTCAGGTCAATTTGTATTTTAAAATATTTCTTACAAAAAATTGGACCGACGTTATCAGTTAGTGCATTGAAAAGTACCTATAAAATAATATTAATTCTACTGGGGCTGTTACTTTTAAAGTTGTGCAGTTGCAGGTAGATTGATAACTTTTGGCACCAACTTCAAATATTTTGATAAATAGTCATCAGTTACTTTGTTTCGTAAAGAGCATTTTTAGACAAACAAAGATTCTCGTTGTTATTGTAATTTGTTATGTTGCCACTGCAATTTTCGACATTAGGACAGAAATTGTGAAATTTCTTAAAAAAATAAAATGCAATCAAAATGATGCCCAAACAAGATAGTGAGGAAATTCAGTAGATTTTGGTAAGTTTCTATTTTGTTTCCTCCATTTTTTAAATAAAAATGTTATATTTTAGGATCTATTCAAAAAATGCAACGATATTAGATATAAATGAGGTAGTCGTTTTGAGATATAAATATGAAAATAAAAGTAGGAATTATGAAAAATATAAACAACTTGAATCATATGCTTAAACACATATTAACTATACAAGGCGTTCATTTTAAATCTTTCAACCTCGTATTTTTCAAAATGCGATTTAAAAACATTCATTTATTTAGGAAGATAGGTGGTACTGTATAATATTCCATTTGTCTACGATATTTTTGGAGGTAGGATGTACCTTACCAACAAACTTAATGCTTTATTGCTAAAAATCTGTTGGAAACCTGTAACCAAATATGTGATCTCATTACATTAGATACTTTCTTTACAAAGAGTTGCGGTTTGTTAAATAAATGGCTACACAGAAAGGTATATTTTTTCATACTACTGCTTTAGTGGCAAAACGGACATATTTATGGTTTTTGGTAAATATCTTATAAATGGTTTAGCATTTCAATACACTTGTAAAAGTAATTATTCTTATATTCTGTATTAAACAGTGAAATAATATAAGTACAGGGTGAATCATTTGAAAATGTTAAGAAAAAGTGGTATCAAAAATCAAATTTTTGGAACAGAATCTTTGACACCCTATACAAAATAAAAAAAACATTAAATGTTAGAATTCCTGTATTAAAGTACGTATCCCCTATCCGGAAAAATCAGATTCAAGGTCTTTATAAATTATTATTTTTGGTCGTCACACTTTTTTGGAGCAACCTGTTGGTAGGTATATGGGAAAATATTTCCCTGAAATAAACTTAAATGTATATTACAGGTCTACCTACTAACGAAATTCCTAAACTAATAGCTATATGAGCTATAGATGCCTGACGCACTATTGCAGGACCCTGCAACAATTGCTGATAATTTTAGAATGTATTACTAGGTATTACTTACTGTTCGATGGATTATCAGTTCTCGTCGTATTGTAAAGTCATATTTTCTTTTTTCGATGACATTGTTTATTCGTCACACAACACAACGGATATGTGTTTAAATTCTTCAAAGCGTATAGTCGGGAATATTTTTTTCTTGTCTATGGAAAGTACCTACTTTACAATTTTTATTATAATATCTCAAATATGTATTTATATATATATATATATATATATATATATATATATATATATATATATATATATATATATATATATATATATATATATATATATATATATATATATATAAGTCTCCCTGTGAGTATTTACGTTTGTTTGCTTTCAATACCTTTATAACTTTGTAATAAGCCCACACAGAAAATATAAACACGTGATCATGTTTCCCTTTCTTCTTCTTATCCTTAAGCCACACCCTAAATATACAGCGATCTAATCGCCTAATAAGAGGCAGGTGCACAGATAATGTTCAAAATCCGTTTTAAGAGAGCTTAGTTTATGTATAGTTAGGTATATATTACCTACGTATAGACAAGTGTCTGTGTATCTATATTGATTCAATTAGTATCGATTCGCTAAGTGAGTTTCAATTCGTATACCTATCTAACTAGAATAATATCTTACAAGGAAAATAGTTGAACAGTATTTTGCAGGTGTACAAACAATCTTGTATTTTTGTTTTTGTTCTTGGTTAACAGGATATAACAATTATTTGTCATTTACTGTGGATGAAAGTACTGCTAAATGAAATTCATACTGAATACTCGAGTCTAGTCATTTTGTTTCGATGTCATGTTCGTCGTCATAAATGGTGTACCTACCTATATCAGCGTCGCTGATTTTTCAACATCCTAGTAAGTTAGGTACTGTAATGGGTCCTATTGTCCGAAATTATAATTTTGTGTGATGGGTGATGAATTTTTGAGCTAAAAATAAATACAATCACACTATCTTTGACTTTGACCGACTTCCAAAAGAAACTAGGAGGTATACAGTTCGTATGTATGTTTTTTTAGCATTATTTTTTATGTAGTGCGTTTTGCATAGTAAACCTGCTAAGATTTTGTTGATTTTTATTCATCTGAAGAAAGAATGTTGAGAAATGGTTACATATTTAGGAAAACTCAAATCCGAAATATCTTTCCCTATTAAAACCGTTCCCTAAATGGGGTGGAGGGGGCAATTTTTATCGAAAATCTGAGACGGCAGAATTAAAGATGAGACCATATCCGAAAACGTTTAAATTGGACATTTTTCAAAAAGAATTACGGCTTTCGAGTTACAGCAATGGTAAAACCTATATGCGTATTTCTGCCACGATGTTTTGAGATCTCTGAATAATAACAAGTACAAGCAAAGAGCCATAAATTATTCTGAAATTTGAACATAAGGCGCCCCCTTGTACTCACCGTATGAACATTCACCCGCATTTATGTTCAATTGGCAGTACTGGTGTAAACGAAGTTGATGATTATTTTTCTCTTAAATGTATAACTGCTCGACTTCTTGCCTTTAAGTCTTCCAGATTTCTAGGTCAGTTGAAATCGCCCTTAGTTTTTAAATCGCTCCAAAAATAAAAATCTAAGGGTGTAATATTCAGGGATCTGAGAAGCCACTCTATAAACCCTCGGCGTCATATCAACCTATTTGGAAATGCAGCATTTAAGAATTCTCCAACATTTATTGTAAAATGGGGAGGAGGCTCCATCCTGCTGAAAAAATATCCTAAATTGGGGAATATTCCTTGGAGTTCTGGTATTAAAAATATTTGAAGAAAATTTAAATACTGGTCTCCATTTAAATTCTCTTCAAAAAAGAATGGACCAATTATTCTGTCGCCTATTATACTAGCCCAAACATTTTCCCTTGTTGTTGAGAGTGGCATTCGACAATCAAATGAATATTTTCGTCGGCATAAAATCGGCAATTTCGACGATTAACCTAAAATAAAAAGATTCATAGGTTCAGATTTTGCCCTACGATTGTCTCCAGCAACGGTTAATTTCATTTAAAATATAAATAAATCTAATAATAGATTTAATCTAAACGCAAAGGTCTATGTAAATCTCTGATACATAGTTTGACAGATTTCGAAAAAAATGTTATCGATAAATTCTATTTTCAATAAGTTTTCCAAAGACGTGCCACAAGTGGTGTCTTTTAATTTGAAAAAACAAAGCTTATGGCTGTGCCCCCTCTTTTGGCCCCTAATTTTTTCACATGACGCAAGCGAACTCTATAAGAAATCTTTGAGGACGTATTTTTTGATTTTAAAAGATCTTATTCCCAGGCCGTTAAAGCAGCGTTCCGTTTAAAATCCCCACCTTGTATTCTGTTTTCTCGACATTTTACGTACGAAATACAAACCACGATAAGAACTGATGTGATGTGTCTTCTCATGATCATTTTTCTTCGTTAACAAACAAATATTTGTTATTATTGAATACAACAGCAAGAACCCCCCGATCTTTTCGAAACAAAAAAAAACAATGAAGCAAAAATAAAAACATGCGATCAACAACCGTCATCTTATCAATGGCAATTATAGAATCAGTAATGAATGGAGGCATTAAGAAATCTGTATGCATATAATATATATATATAGCAGCTGTTGTCCGAGAACGCCATATACATATATAAAGGGTCAAACGTAAGGTCGGGCCAGGTCTCTTGCTAGTGAGATACGGATGGCGCCGAAACTTCATCCAACCGTGGACGATAACGAATAGAAGGCACATTAGAGAGACACTGTGTAACATTTATATATTTATATAATTAGCCAATTGGATTTCTTCTTATTTGCCACACAACCGCAGACATCTATTCCAGGGACGTCTTCGGCGGATGACACGTGTTTGCAAAGATGCACTTGAAAGAGTTCCGACGCGCTGCCGCTTATATGAACTGCAAAAAACAAATCAGTGACTGTTTTTCCAGAATAATACATACTTTGTTTATTCAAAGGGTTTTCCAAAATCATGGTGATAAAAAACAAATGATTGACGAGCCCAAACTTACCCCTTCTTAGGGTGCAGTAAAACAGTACTTTTCGTTTATTTCGTCTGTCAAAAAAATCTCATAATAGCTCCATATATGTTCTTGATTTATAGATGTGTTAGAAACGATTTTAGCTATTGCTATTAGGGGTGTCCATAGACTACCATCTATAAAGTCTATTGTGTTCTCATTTACTGCTCAGGCTAAAGCAGTTCCTCCAATCCCATGGCTTTTAAAATGTTCATAATATCGGATGGCTTCAGATTAGGCATATCTCTCTTCTCTTCTAGTTGTTGTTATGCCAGGTATGGTACCTTCGGATTTTGCAGGAAAGTGCACTTTGAGACAATTTGGATAGAGGTTTATTCCTCTTCCACTCAAAATCTGCATTCATCTTCCTCTACTAATCCTAAGGTACCTTCTCAAACGGGACTGTCCCTTAGAATTCCCATGAGTATTCTGAGCTTATGTCTACTGGTGCTGTCCTTTGGTATTTTCTTGTTTTAGTTTCCCAGGAAATTTTGACCTGTCTCATTCTTTGTGATTCCTTCCAGTATTGGGATCTTTTGTTAAGTACTTCTTTCTCAAGTTTATCAAGTGTTATATTGGTAATTTTTCCGAAGGGTTCAGGTCTCAGAAATGGTGATTGGGCCCCTTTTTGCGTGTAGGTCTACTATTTCATTACTCTTCATTTTAGTATGTCCCGGAATCGATAGGAAGATTATTCTTGAATTGTTCATTTGGTTTTTCGAGGCATTCTCAAATCGTTTTGACATTGGTTACATGTGAGTTCATTCAGTGCATCAATGAAAGCTTAACTATCGACGTGATGGTTATTTCCTGAGCACATGCTCCAGTGGCCTAGATTTCTGCTTGGAATATTCGGTTCCAGTTCCAGGTCCATATACTTCCACAAGTGTTTTAGGTAACTTTGTCTTTGATATTCAATTTAATTCATCTATTCTTGTTTCTTCAGAAATTGGTTAAGTGTCGTCATTGTTTCATTAGTAATATCTGCCTAGAGTGATAATAGAAAATAGCCAAAAGTTCTAAAATAATATATATTTCATTAAAGGCATCGTCATGTTGTATTCCTTTCATGACATCAAAGTTTCCCAGATTTTACAAACGCTTATTGAGATATGTGAACCCAGCATCGACAAGTGGGGAATGAAGGTTTCGAGTTAAGGACTTAGGTAGTATTAAGGAGATAATTAGGTAACTACGTCAAAAATTGGGTATTGATAATATGACAAAGAAAATATGTATGAAAAAGTAAGTACCTACTAGCTTCACGATTTTGTATAGTATATCCACTGGCTGCTTGTTGAAAATTGATGATTCAGAGAAAGTTGAAAATTTGAAAGGAAAGTAAAATTCCTCTGGTAAAATCGTGCTGCCACTCATTTTTTTCAGCGTGTCAAGACAAACAACAATGGTCATGTAAATTTTTTTCGCAAGATTAAACGTGTATCCAGAATCTCAAGAAACATGTGATGTGGAAAATATGGAATTTTATTCAAGCATAACTTTTTTTGTGATTTTTTCAGAGATGGCGCTGTATATGGGTGGTAAAGGGCTCTCAGAAGAATACTTTAGGCAGGTTTAATCAAAATCCTTGGAGCCGTTTTCGCGCTACAGTCTTGAGCAAACCACGTTTTTTGGCTATAGCTCAGCACTCACTGTATACAGGACTCTCATTCAGTGCCACCGGCGAGTCGTATTGGTACCAAACAAATTAAAAAAGAAAGCAACAAAATATATGGATTCGTTCCCGAGATAATGCTGTCACAGACAGACAGACGGACAGACATAAAGACAGACAGACAAACCAATGGCTGAAAATATGTTTATTAGACTTAAAAAACTTTGAAACGTCAACATTTGCAAAAATCTCGATACCGAAAATTTCACATGATTACAATACTTTCCTTATACAGCTACTATAGTAGCTTAGGAAAGTAAGAGTTTTGCTAGACGTACATGAATTCGGTAGTTATAGCTACCTATTTATGTATAGCCTCCAGCAATCTGTTTAAAATAAATGAAGTAGGGGTGATCCTAGAATATTAATTATAGGTAAGTATATAGAATTCCATTCTAGAATTGCTATTACATACTGAATAAAGTTACGTGTTTATTAACGTCAGAATCAATCAATCACAAAAATGAAATAATTTCTATTTTATTTGCTCAACGGAACTCTATTTTATATACAGGGTGATCCAACAGTTTGTACAAGAAAAACTGCTCGATAATTCCCTTAAATACTTTTCTATCAGAATGCGGAGTAAGATAAAACTCAAGTTCAAGCTCAATAAATCCAAATGGAATACCATGTATCGGACGATCCAATAAAAAAATCATTCGCAGTAGGCATTTGAAATGAGGAGCGTGTCTTTACTGGATTCAAGTAATAATAAGTATTTGCCATTTCATTACCGAATGCGTGTATCCATCCAAAATTTGGTACGTTCGAACACTTCGAACGATGACGATGATACACAGAAATAATAAATTAATAACTATATTTTTGTGTTGATACTTTGTCTAGATCGTAAATATAGCTTTTAAGAAGAGAATTACCCTACGTAAATAGTGCCGATAATAGCAATTTTATACGTTTCGGTAGCTGTACTGGTTAGTTTGGCATCCTACTAATCTTCTGTCTTGTAATTTGCCTGACAGCAGTGACAGTCTGAAATCTTTGGCGGTTAACCGTTAATGCGAATTGCGATTACGATATTGCAAACCCAATCACTTCCAAGATGATTTTGAATACAATTCCAGTAGCATTTTTTATTGAAAGTTACTTTCCTAACGGCGTCAAAGTGGACAGTAAGAGGACCTACTCTGTTCTCGCTTGTTTAGAGGAATTCAGAGAGAAGTATCCCGATGAAGAGATTGAATATAAACAATTTTATGATTTGATTCAATGGCCTTATATGAAAAACATCATCTTCAAGACACCATGATGATGATTTAAATGAATTGAAATTAAGGACTGAAGAACGCTGTCAAGAAATTAATAACTCACTACAATTATTACTAATCAATGTTTTTGAGGATATCAAAAAACGTGCTACGAATCGTTTGGATTCAGAAGAAAGACATTTTCAACATTTATTATAATCTAAATTAATTCAGGTTTGTTACTTTACTATAAGTAAAAATCTAATATTTAAGTTCTGACTGAAAACTAGTGACGTTTCAGTAGTGTTTTATTCTAAGTGATTCAAGCAAAGACATGATCCCAAAAGACATGGCACACTTCGAATGGATTTTTTTTGGATTGCTCGATATATGATGCTGAATTTGAATATGTGCCTACCTTAATTAATGTTCTTTTAGTTTTGTGAAGCATTTCCAATTCCTATAAATAATGGATTTATAGGGTGAGTAGTTATAAGAACGATTTTCAAAAATTTAATCATATAAAGGGTGTATCATTTAAAAATGTTCGTTTGGTTTGGAAAAAACTTATTCGTAACCCTGTAACTTCTACGCACTGTTGCAACACCCTCTATATGTCAATTCACACTTGGAAAATTAGAACCTACCCTCTGTGCTTTTTTATCAACTTTAATATTTATTATCTCTCACTATCTTCTATGCGTATCAATATTTTTATTTTTTCGAATCGATATTCTACACCCATTTTTTTTCTTCCAAATCTTAAATGATGAATGAGGTCATAACACATGATATGTAATCTCGAAAGAGGGATCCCGTACGTATTCTTTGACATCTTTATGGAGCGTGGCAAGTTGTTGGAGATGTGGATCAAGAGGTCTCATCGAATTGATACGGTTTTCTTTCTCTATGCGACGTCAGAGAGGTGGTGGATGGATGTAGGTATCTTTAGCCTCTGTCATTAAATAATATGACGTGACGCATGTTTATTGTCAAGTAAGTGTTATTTTCTAAATAGTCTATCGGATTTTAGGTAATCTGTGTGTGTGTGTAGATATGAGTATAAGGGTCCTTTTGGTACACGGATTTTTTATCGCACTAACTAGGTTGGAACAAGATTATTTTGACATATTGGTGATTTGTTGTTATGTTTCATTTAATAAATTTCGTTTAGACATGTTGAAAGATTGAGGATCTGACTTACATATTGCTTTGGATTTATTTGTTGGTACTTTTAGGATTTAATGTCAAAGCATATTTTATTCATATGTTCATTTAGTATGTATTTTTATTTGTTATGCTGAGATTAAAAAAATACTCTCTGTAAAAAAACAGGAGTAATAATTCTCTGTAAAAAAACAGGAGTTACTGGAAGAACTTCTGATACATGTATATCATTAGAACTTTAAATTATTTTTAAAGCATTTCTTATAACCAATTAAAATACTCCTTATACATTTGGCCTGAAGGTCAACTGATAAGATTATCTAATTATAAGTAAATATATATAATATATCGACTTCCCAAACGGAGGAGGTTCGATTGTGTGCTTTTTATGTTTGTACGCACGGTTTCTAAGGTAAAAGTGCTCCGATTTGAATGGTTTTTTAATTTTAAAGAAGAGTTTTTCGTATTTTTCGAAATAAGTTTTTGGAGAAAAGTTTTCTTTCTCACCCTATATTTACATTTTTGGATTCGACTGCGTACATGACAGGGCTCAAAAGATTTGAACGAAATTTTGTAATAGTTTTGTCTTGACAGTCTAATGTTAGAGGCGAATAGAATAGTTCTACTGCTTTTGAATGTTGTTTATTTATAAAAAAATACACATTCTTGAGATTGGGGACTGCGATTTCTCATAAAAATTGTATGAAGTCTACTCAGAAATGATACAATTAAAAAAAATAATTAAAATAAACCTACAAAAACCTCCAAAGAGGGCAGAGGGGCATAACAAAACAAAACAAAAAAAAACATTTTTGGGCATCTATAAATTGAAATTTTTTCAAAAACTTCACCCACTTCCTTGGATGAGAGTATTTTCAGAAAAATTGAAAATATCTGTCGAAAGTTAGAATTTATTTCGCTATTATTTAAAAATCTTTAATTTATTACATTTTTACTAAACTGAATTTATTTGATGATTCACAGAAAAATACCAAATTCTATGGGTATAATGGTATGGAAGTAGATACAAACAGATGCCTTTTTCACTTATCATGTGATAAGCTCGCAGTTTATGGAAAATAAATTTTGTAATTTAAGCTATTTAAATAAATGAGGTTCTAATAAGAATAGTTTTTTTATTGAACGCAATACATTACTTTTCTCCTACTTAATTTGCTAAAATATTTTACTTACGATACCAATAAGTAATTGAATTTTGAAAAAACTGAAACGATCATTTTTTCTTCTCTAATTGTCAATTAATCATTAATAATGAAACGTTACCAAATTGATAGATGGTTTATTAATGGTATGAAAATAAAATTAGCAAAGTCATCAAAAAACTTTCGGTTAACGGTTGGCTGGTTTTTGGTTTTTCTATTCCATTTAAAATATCTGTTATTATCGAATATCATTATAATAACCAAAAATCAATATGGGAATATGTTAATGAATTCTTCCAATTTTGAAGAAATATAATTCCATAAATTTATGCCGTATAATCCACATGTTTGAACATTATCCAAAAAATTAACAAGCTTGTCTCTTAAAATTTAAAATCAAAGTTATAGATTATTTATATCGAAATTTAATCTATTTATATACCTACCAATTCAACATCTGGTTATCCATTCGTATACATTATAAGAATATCTGCGCTAATCGTTAATTCATACCAAGTGTTCGGGTTCATCATACCAAACAAAGAAATTAATACATTATGGACGCGATGATATTCCTATTATGTATAATTTTTATTTATAGATCGAATATTTATGTTAATCATTTTATATTTGAATAATAATAACAATAATAATGCGCATTGTGCCCGGTTGCGATCGCCTATTGTTTCAACTGTGTGTGTGAATAAATTTATATTTTTGTGCCTTGCTACTGGTGGCAACAGTTATAATGTTGTTAACAATGTTTTTATTGTTATTGATGGAGGAAGTATAATGTCCAAGTCATGACTGCTTTATTTGGAGATTTGAATTCAAATGGTGGTCAATGGAAAAATAAATAATTTGATCTTTCTTGCATAACAATGACCATCCTAGTCTCCTAGTGACAACTAGACTTTCGACTTTTTTTGTAGGTAAAAAATGTTACGGCTAAAGCTGTGGGAACCCTATGCCGAGTCTTTTAGGGTTATAAACTATCATATGATATAAAAAGTCTCCCAATTTCACACCAGAGAAATCTATCAATAGTTGTAATTATGGAGGGTATAGTGTACAGTCCATAGTTGTAATAATATAGCACAGGAATGCCACCTAGTCAAAAGTGAATCTAGGAAAGATGCTTTCTTTGAAAATCATTATTTTTTTGGTGGTGTTAGTTAACTTATCAATTTAAATAATGTTTACACTGATTTTCCTATGTATCTTTTACTTTATGAATGCCGTAAATTATAGGAGATTTTTGCACTGTAAGATATCTGTACCTCCGGCAAGCCTTTGTTATGAGCGTAGTAGATTATTTTCAGTTTTCTTATTTTCAAAATTTGAGTTTACTGCTTCCTTGAAATACGAAACTCAGAAAAAAAACAGAAATAATTTACTTTGTATTTCATAGTATTATCAGGATTGCTGGAATATATCTTTAAATTATACCTTATTACCTAACTTCATTCATAATTCTACTAAAACTTATCTACATCATGAATGTTATTGTTGACAACAATTTCGAAGCATTTTCTTCATAAATATGTTAAGAAAATGTTCATGGAACACACAGAAGAAACGAGAAACACCCCACAATTGCGTCAAATTTTTATTATTTAGGTTCATGAAAAGGGTTCTAGAAAAATATTCAAAATAATATTAATTCTATTGGTGGTGTTACTTTTGAAGTTGTGCAGTTGCAGTTAGATTGATAACATTTGGCACCAACTTCACAAGTACCATCACCAATAGAATTAATATTATTTTATCCTTTTCAGTGCATCAACTAATAACGTCGATCCAATTTTTTGTAAAAAATATTTATTTCACACTTTTGAGTGTAACATTAGTCACGAAAATCCTTGAACGTTCTCTTATACCAATGAAGATAGTACCTACTTATCCTATTTCCACGTATATTCTTTACTTGTAGTTGTTATTATTGAGATCTGAAAACATCGCTGCGGAAATACGCATAAGTATTTTAGATTTAACTATTTTACCACCGCTTAACTTGATAACCGTACCTTTAAGGAAAAAATGTTCATTATTAATATTGCTACAAATAATTAGGTATTTTATGTAGTACTCACAGATTTTCAATTTTCGAAAGAAATCGCCTTCTCCACATAGCAAAAATATTCGTATTTGAGAATTTAACATGCCTCTATCTCGAAAACCGTAACTCTTTTGAAAAAATGTTCAATTTAAACGCTTCCGGATATTGTCCTATCTTTAATTATGCCACCTCAGGTTTTCGATTTTCGAGAAAATTTGCCCCTTCCACCCCCTTCTGGAACTGTTTTCGGAGGGAATGAGGAAAGAAAGAAAGAAGATTTCGGATTTTTGTTGTACATTTATCTATATACAGAAACGCAAACTTAAAAAGTTACAGCCCCTCAAAGTTGTATTACATCGATAAGTTTTTTGGCTGTAAAATCCCAATCGTACAAAATAATACCTTGAAATTTTGGTATCTACCATTCCTTAGATTCAAAAATCATTTACGAATAGAGTTGAAACTTTCCAGTGAATCCAAGGGGTTAAAATTGGCATTGCACATTGAAATTTTGAAAAGAATAATCCATTCAGAAACTTTTTTACGTTTTTCGCTCATTTTTGAACCTAAGAAATGGTAGAAACCAAACCAGTTATTATTGTGTACAGTATGGATTTTACAGCTAAAAATCTTATCAATGTAATGTAACTTTGAAGGGCTTTAACTTTTTAAGGTGCGTTTTTACTTCCCTCAATAAGGGAAGTATTGTATTCACGTAAAAAATCGACCTCGAGATTTTGCTGATATTTACGTTTTGGGGTTCCTAGATCACGAAAATCATGGTATCTCAAGTCCGTCGGTCTGTCTGTCTGTAGTCTGTTGGCGTTGTAGATTAATAACGGCTTGACCTAGGACAACGAATTTTGGTATGCATATTGAAGGACTACCGGCGACGCAATGTAAGGGTTTTCGTTAATCATATATACAGGGTGTCCAAAATATTAATTGTCAATATAAGAACGGTAGAAGCGACGAGGTTGTTTCCATGAGCAAAAAGATGTAATACATAGATACATTCTCGAAGCGGGTGTGGTTTGTCGAGGGAAGTCATAGGTAAAGGCTTTTACCAATTTTTGTATATAGATAAATATTATCAAATCGTCCCAAATTGACCATAGAATATGCCATTAAGAGCATGACCCTTCTTTATGACGCTCGAGGTCCATAAACTTTTTCTTGAATGTTCGTCAGATTTGGATAAACATTTGCAAAAAAGGGTTCTAAGAGCTGAGAAATCATTTTCAATGGGTGTGGCCCTCGAGGTCCACACTAGCTATTTCGGGAATGGCTCCGCAGATTGCGTTACAAATTTCAATATGAGATTTGGGGAGTCGAGAAGTCGATTGGTGATTCAGCTGAGTTCTGGTATGAGAAATCGATTGGCTATTTTTAATGGGTGTGACAATCGAGGTCCATCCACACTAGCTATTTCGTGAATGGCTCGGCATATTCAGTATGTCATTTGGGTGTCGAGAAGGCGATTGGTAATACATCTGAGTTTTGGTATGTTTCACATTCATATTTATTTTGAAATCTGTAAATTATGAGCTACTCTACTGATCACAATACAATTTAAATAGAAATATGCACATTTTTGAAGATTAAACATCCTTAGATACAGACCCACCTTAAATCATGTGTTACCCGAGCAAAGCTCGGTGGCCTAGCTATTTATCAATTATATGCTGACAGCATAGTAACATAATAACTTGCATAGCTACCTTTGAATGTTTGTAATTTTTTATTTATTTTTACCTAAAACTACCATCTAAAGAGAGTCGAGAAGGATTATTTATTATAGAAAATTGAAAATCTCGTATAGAAAAAGTGAAGAAGACACTTTTGGATCGAGTTAGAACCCTTCAAAATGTTTTGAAAGTTTTATGTGATGTAGGTAGTAATATTTATTCTATTCGCACAGGAATTTACTTTTGAAGTAGTTGCCAAGAATCTTCTATCTACAAATCACACTTTTTATATCTTACACAACTTCAGAAGTACCAGTTCTAATAACATAAAATCATAGTAATTTTTAATTCCTCCCCTAGTAAAGTTAGTCCTAATATTTGTAAAAATATTTTTTTTGTTATAAGCAATTGTTTTTAGTAAACAGAAAACTCTATTTTCTTAATCTGAGCTGCAGGTACTGATTACCAGTAATACCACGAGTCAATAAAATCTTTTGGACTTGATTAGCTCATTATCTTCAACGATATAAATGGAATATTTGATTTCTAAACATCCTCATACTGTTTAGCTGCCTCGAGAAATAACTTCTCTTGCAGCAGCTGGCAAGACCCGAATTTCATTCGAAACTCTTTAATTGGAAATGTCAAATTAATCTGGTACCTTACGAGTATAGCATGTGTGTGGTCGGTGACCAATGTGATTATTCTTGTTCCATTAGTTTGTTTTTTTTAATTCACATCAAAATACTTTCGAATCTGACTTATCATCAGTTACAGTCGATTCACTTTTAGTGACATCGAACATGTTATTATGCAGAGATTACTTGTAACAGATAAATATATAAAATGGTTAGTTTACTAACTGGGAAAAACCTTACGATAAATATCAAATCTTAGAAAACCACGCACAATTACTATATTTGCTTAGAAAAACTAGAATCGATCTTATTAGTTGGAGCACTGAAACAAAATCTGGTGTCTCCACTATCCTGCCACTCTCAAACGAATTCCATAGAAAATGATAATCGTCTGATCAGCTCGCTAGACCATTAATTTGTTTCGGCATGTCCAAGTAAGCACAATGTCATTTTTCAAAATTGACGTAGGAGGATCGTTTAGCCAGAGAAATGTTAAATTTTAATGATTTGACAGTTCATTTCACCATAACTTTTTTCACTGCTTATTCTTGAGATACGCGTTATAGTAGATAATAGAGGGTCTCAAGCAGAATATTTTACACAAGTTTCATCCGAATTGTTAGAGCCACTTTCGCCCCTCCTTCTTCTGCGAAACACGTTTTTCATCTATTGCGTGGTAACTAGTGCGAGCAGGATGCCCAAGCTGACTTACCGGTGAGCCTCATCGATATCCTACAAAACAAGAACAACAAATAAAAAGGTCCATCAGTCCCCGGGGTAATCTTGATGCAGACAGACAGACAGATCAACGGCTGAAAGTATAGTTTATAGTAGTATATTATAGTAGGTACTTTTCCTACTAGGCAACTTAGAGTAGCGGTAGGAAAGTAATAATAAATTGATACCACCTAATAATTTCGACGTTCAAATAAATATTTAGTATTTTTTAATGCACTAATACAGCTGGTCCTTAGTTTTGTACGTCCACTTATATTCAGTTGTAACGACCATATTGCTGTAACTTGGAAACCCTTAAATATGCCCGTTTAAACTTTGTCGGAAATATAGTTGGCTCTATGTGTTCGAAATGTATTTATTTAATACTTTTTAATGTTTTATTCGTCATCAGAGTTGTTGAACTTTCTCTTATATTCAGATTCCAATATGAAGCACAGCTGCACTAAGAAGAATCTTGTAGATTCTTAGTGCTGTAACCTGAAAATCCTTTACTTTTTTTTTTAATTGTACAATTTTAAGGCTCTTAGAATTTATTTTGGATTCTTACTAGATAAAATTTTCAATTTTTCCAAAAATGCCACCTCTATCCTTTTGGGGTTATTTTTGGGGAAAGAGGTATTGAATTTTTTGTGGACAACGCGTGGACAATCTTAGAAAAGTAGAATCGAATTGTACCTACCTATAGATACTTCGTCCATTTAGAAAGTTGGCCAAAAAAGAAAGTTCACCAGCAAAATCTTCATTTTTTAAGTGAAATTTAATATTTGATTCATTTCCATCTAATTATTTCGATAATTTATTAGAGCTCTAGCTCATTTGTGAGCAAATGGCAATAGAAAATCTTTATTTTCTTTAGATGAGAAATATCACCTCTCACGTCCAGAAAAAAATGTTTTTGGGGTGCGATATAATCAGCTTTGTAAAAAACTAAAAAAAACTAAACTAAACTAAGTAATAATATTTCTTCTTTAATTTGAACGTGTGAAAATCTCACTTTTTGTAAGAAAGTAAAACCCTCTTCTCCAAAAGGTGCATTCTTTTTTTACTGACTCCACAGAAGAGAGAAGATATGTTTCCTTGTTTATTTTTGTATTGGTTCTATTTCTCTTGGTAAGAAGAAAAACTCAGGTTGACTTCATTAGACGATGAACTGAAAAGACAAAAATTATTTCTATATTTTGTTGGTAGGTACCAGAATTCTTAACATACAGATCCCGTAAATCAAATAAAATGTATTTTATAGATAACACTTAACATAGGAATCATACAGATGTTGAAGTTGGTACCAAGAATTTTGTATCTAGGTATCTATAACTGATAGGTACAATGTCTGTTACTACACAGCTCCAAAATGCTTATAACTTTTTGTGTTGTCTGTAAATATATTTTATTTTAATCATGCGATATTCTGATGCTTGAATGTATGCTGATATTATTAAAATAAATAATATTTTATCCCTTTATGAGATCATCCAATAAAGTTTTTTCAATAGTTCAAATTACTCCTGCTTTTTATAAATTCTGTCAAGAGAGAAACGATCACTGCAACATCTATCTGAATATAGAAGAAGCGTATAATCTATAAAACCATGAATATGACCAAATGAATAATCATTAAGAAATATTTAAACATGTGAAAATTGTAGAATGTCAAACAAATTGTGTATATGTCAACATAGTACTTCTAAACTTGACTAAAAATAATATTTTAATAATTTTTCCAAAAATTCAAAAATTGCTAATCTAAAAATCTCTAATGCCACTGTCAATTTATATAGAATATAGCCTTACTCCATAAAGCTCCATATTTCTTACCTATTTACAATATTTATAACATTCATTTTTAGGGTTCAATACCCAATGGCTTCTAGCGGGTTGCATCTCATGAAGCATAATATTTGACAGTTGGAGTTATCACTGAATGTGTATTTCTATTGCCGCTATAAGAATAAATAATAAAAATTGAATAAACCGCCAGAGGTAGACACTTGTTATTTTCGAAAGGTAAGGAATACTAGAGCTGCTATTATAACTAATAATGAAAATAAAGTTAAAAATTAAAGGGGTTCCCTTTGTTTTTACTAGATCTGGCTGTATCTTTTGAATCGTTATAGGTAGACAGTTCTTATACGATGGTACGGAACCCTTTGTATATGACGCCGACCCGCACTTGACTATTGAATCTATCAAACGATGGCAGCGTTTTCTTCAATAACCTCCAAACTGCTAAAATTAATTCAGTCCTCGTGAATCTGTTTGTGATAACATCTCCCCAGATTCGATTTAATTCAATTGTATTTACATAAGTGCATAATATACCTTTGTATTGGGTTTTACAGCAGTTTTAATGTTTTCACCTTTTATTTTTGTTGTTGCTTATAGCATCATCTCCAGGGTGGGCAAATGATTCCAGCACGATAAAAGAAAAGAAAAGAAAAAATAAGAAAAGAAAAAATATACGCTTTAATGGATTTTTGAAAATTATAATAATATCCATGATGGGGCTCATGATGTCCGGTAATCGGCATGTTTATATTTAATTACATTTGATGCTCACTACTTTGAGACCACCTAATATGAAAGAGCCACATCTTTGCTTCTGGCTGACCACCAATATTCATAATCAGTGGCGTAACTAATAGAGATATCTTACGTGGAAGCAAGATTAAAGTAAACGAAAACAACTACTGAATATATTGTACGATTTTTATGTCTTTTATATTCCAGCTTTGAATAATATAATATTGAATGTAGCATAGTTATCAGTTATCTGTTATTCTGTTGATCTTTTATAATTTGATATAGAAAAATCTTCGTACAAAATTTTCCAAGTTTATTAAAGCCAATCAGATGTTCAGCTTTTCAAAGCACTTGTAGATTGCTTAAGTGGTTCGGATTTTTTTTAGATGTAGTGTAGTGACTTACTTTAACATTACATTGTTGAACTCTACCCGGTAAAAAAGACAGAATGTTTAGTTAATGTACACAGAGATTGTTTTGAAACGTATCTGTTTTACAGAGTTGTCAAAATAATTCATTCTTGACGTCTACAAACATGACAAGGAGCTTTCTCATGTTTGTAATTTGTACAATATAATTCGAATTTATTTATGACGTTACTTCTTATGACTGTAACAGTTACAGGTTAACCCCTGAAGATGCCAATCTTGTTGGCGAAATAATTGTCGGGTTTGACAAAATAAAGTGTTGGTGTTTAATGTGATAATTCTGTGTTTATTATTCTTGATATTAGGCAGGTAATCAGCTGATTCTATCCATTGTCAATTTTGCCATTTTACAAAGTTGTAAATTTCAGGGGTACCAACTTACCTGTGATATAATACATCTAGTTACTTAAACGGACTATATAGGTATATGCGACCGCTTCTTTCGGTTCTGTTCATCTAATAAGAAAACAGAACCCTTAAAAGATTACACTGGTTCGTAATTCACACACATTTTTTAAATATTGGTATTTACTAAGGTATACAGAATTAGGTAACTCAATCATTTTCATTTTCAAAATTCAATTCAATTTATTAATCATTGAAGAAAAATAGGCTTGACTCAAAGCTTCAGGGAAATATGAATTTCTGAGGAAGAGACTCTCTACATGCGAGCTCAAATAGCACTTGAATTTTTTTTTATGTATGTGCAATTGGGATAGTAAACAAGCTGATTAATTTTTCAAATGAAAGATGATTATAAGAGATGTTCCTATTGAAAATAGTCCAGCTTGTTGTATCATCTGGTTGTATCACCTGAAATTTTCCCAAAAGTGGTAGGTGTGACAAGTTTTTCAGAAATGTATTTTAATTAGACATACATAATTATATCCATCAATTTGTATTACAAGAATTCTTCAACATATAAGGGTTTTCGATAATAAAAATCAAGAAGGTCACCGATTTTAATGCGACTTGAACTACCCAAAAGTGCAAAATAAGTAGCCTATAACTTTACATCTTCAAAATCTTCATGAATCTTACAATAAATATCATCTGTAATATATTGTATTTAATTCAATTCAAAGTTCTAATTCTAGTACCTACCAATAAATTATAAATTATTTTCTATTATTCAGTCGGTCCTATTTAAACAAAAGTTATCTATACTCATTAAATTTGTTTATGATCTGTTCAGGAATAGGTACTAATTTTGATGCAAAATGAATTTATCATCGGAAATTCCACTATTATTTTGACAATATATTTCCTAAATTGCGATATGAACCTGGATGTTTATAATAAGAATTTGAAAAGGATCTAAATGCCACTTGGATCGATGAAAGTCTACCAATTTTCTTGAAAACCAAAGCCTTTGGTAAACAGTAATGATCTATTAGAGGATGATCTGAGAAATATTACAAATTGATATTAATTCAGTTGTTAGTAGAATTACGAACGAAGTTGTATCGCATGATAAAGAAAACAAACAATGCGAATGTAAGACAATTTGTAGCTCTATGACAGGTATCATGACAGTCACGGATTATCCGAAGCATAATAAATAACATGGCGTCAGAGTTGATGTTGCCTAGATGGATTAATGTTCCCGTTTTTATTAAAAACTCAGAATTCTAGAAACGTAGATATATGAAACACTAATGCAGTTCAAAAGGGAATAAAACTCTTGCTTCGATTATATAAATAAATACAGGGTGTGCCTTTTGTTTCAACATTTTAATTGAAATCTTTGAACCATATTTTTTCAACATCCTGTACAATTTTTATATTGAAATATGATTTAGGGTATTTTTCCAATCTTTATTTGTCCAATCGAAGAAATTACTGGAGTTCAAAATTAATTACTGAATTAATCACAAGACTTTTCTTCATAGCATACAATTCAATGAAATCTTCAGATTCAGAATAATAAGTATGGGAAATATTGAATTAATTTACCTTCATTTGGACTATAGTATTGGAAAATATGAAAATAGAGAGGGTGTTCTTTTTGGAAAATTATAAGTTTGACATATATCTTATTTGGAAAGCCCCTGTATATCTCAAAATAGTTTTAGATTGTGGATATAGAGACTCTTTATAGAAATAGTTGACAACAATAATTACATTATATTATTTAGTTTAACATAGAGAGAACGTGTCGTATTCTGTTTTATATTCAGTTATTTCAAAATTAACAGATTTGAACCCCCTAATTCGAATATGTAGTGGTTTTTGTGAAATCTCTCAAAGTGTCCTTCATAGATAAAATAATAGATAAAAAACTAGGCAATGGCGTTATAATACAATGTCACTTTGATCTGCATTTCTACTTATTAGTTCTTGCGACGTAAGATGAGCGTTAGCGGAAAAAATATTTTATTCGAAATGATAATAAAAAAATATCGATACATTTTTTACACTTTGAACCAACAATTTCATAGTGACAATTGCCAAAAGTTATAAAAGTATGAAAAAAACGACTTCTCTGTTTTACTGCTAGCGTATGAAACGAAGAAGAACCAAGACGACTTCCAGACCAGGAGTCTTCTTCATATATGCAATAGCGCGACCATCTGCGCGTGAAAGAAATCATTGTACAGCCTTCTACTACTTCTTCGTCTTCATAGCCGCTGTATTTGTGTCTGCCTGTGTGTGTATATGTGTGTATCCTATAACATTGTGCAGGCAGTAAAAATCGATGCAGATGCTTCTAAAAACGCCAATACAACCTAAACAGTACATCACACAAAGCACATGTCCTGTTCAGATTGTTCTGCATGTGGGAAAATGTGTGGTGCCTGTGTTTGAGATGTTAAAAACTCAAAAATTGATGGGTTCAAGCCAGAAGTTGTTAACATAAGGGTAACAGCCGTTATAAAGTTGGGTATTGTAAGAGGAAAAGAGCTAGTAGCGTCTTGCACAGATTTGATGCAGAGAGATGGTTGTGCGACAAACAACACGATGACACCCAAATAAGGTTAGAACTTGTCGCGATTATGATAAATTCTCGTTATACTTCACCAGGATATACTGCAGTAAATATTATAACGGTATTGTACAAGACTGGACGCTATCATTCTGGTATACTAAATAAAGCTTAAGCGAAAAGTGCGTCTGTCTGACGCTGTGTTTGAAAAGCAAGTAAAGGACATCATACTATTTTTACTTTCCTACGCTACTATAGTAGCTGTATAAGGAAAGTATTGTAATCGTGTGAAATTTTCGGTATCGAGATTTTTACAAATGTAAACCTTAACCTTAATTTTATTGAAAATTGTATGTTTTTTGAAAAACTAATAGGACCAGTCGATTCTGATAGTATAAAGCGATTTTTTTATGGTAAAAACACATCTACCATATTGAAAGTGTAATTGCCAATCAATATTCAGAGATACCCAGAAATACCAGAATTGAAAGAAGACATACACACAATGCACTGTTTTTCTCGGTGTACAAATAAATAATTATTTTTGGGCTAGGCTGAATAATTAACTTATTATAAAAAACGCACAAAAAATAGAAATCGATGAATCCGAGCGTTCTTACCAAAAACAGCCGGCTGAATTTTAATTGAATTATGACATTACACCTCACTGTGTGAATTGTTCATATTCCCTGAATTCAAGACAACAGCTCTAATAAGCGAGCAGTTTTAATTTTTGACAGACTTCCCAAACGGAGGAGGTATACAGTCCGACTGTTTGTCTGCACGTTTATTTAATGTCTTTTCTCGCCTTTTAATAGTAAAAGTGCTACAATTTTCATTATTTTTCTATTGGGAGTTGGTCCCCCCCAAAGGGGGTGGAGGAGCCATTTTTTTCGAAAATCGAGACGACAAAATTATGACCATATCAAACCATATGCACCGGCAACGTTTAAACTGGATGGACATTTTTCGAAAAAAAATATTGTTTTTCGACTTACAGCAGTCTCAAATATGTGTGTTTCCTTTATATGAAAGGGTTAATTTTTTTTAGAAAATTCAAAATATGACATGGCTGAATTAAAGAGAAGATTATATGTAGCAACATTAAAACTAGACATTTTACAAAAAAATACGGTTTCCCGGTTACAGCAGTGGTAAAGTCTGATATATGTAAGGTATGTGAAAAATATAAAATAATGTTAATTCTATTGGTGCTGGTACTTTTGAAGTTGGTGTCAAAATTCTTCTATCTAACTACAACTGCATAACTTCAAAATTACTAATACCAATAAAATCAATATTATTTAGTATTTTTCATTGCACCAACTAATAAAGTCGGTCCTATATTTTGTAAAAATATGTTTTAGATTTGATGAAAAAGTTCTCGTAGATAAAAGGGGTATTTTTCAAGATGTATTTTCAATATACTTTACACCATGCGTTTTTAAATAATGGAACAAAAAAATTATTTTATTCATTTTTATAACCTTCATTTACACTCGCACTTATCTACTTTTTTCATTTTTTGAGTTTACTCCTCCAAAGTAACGCCAAAGTTAGTTTATCTACCTTGGTCGTCCTTCATTCGGTCACTTGTTTAGTAAATACTTACTGAATAAATGACAGTAAATCTAAAAAAATTCTGTTTTGAAAAATTCATGGGATACGGTACGTACCTATGTCTGTAACGATTATAGGGTGTTCGTTTGGTAAATTAAATTGACCGAAAAGTGGGTCAATTTCCTACTTTTTCAGCTCTGAATGAAAGATCGTTGGCCACACGGTGTTTTTGCATCGAATTTCTATTGATTTTTTTTCGCTAAAAAAATCTTTAACCTTCGTTTTTAATAGAAATTCTTTGAATATAGGCTATACAAACATTCAATTCAAATGAAAATTACTGAATTCCATAATAATAGGCATAATTCACTGGTTTCTGAATATTCGTTTGAAATTACATTAAGAAAAAAAATATACTTTTTGCATTGGTGCGGTAAATTTGGAAGTTGTTATTTAAGACTTTGAAAATCACTTTCGTTCCAGCTATCGCTTCCTTGATTCTGAAATAACTGTCTTATTGTATTCATCATAAAATCGCTGCTTGAAGAAAACGTTTGACCCATTATTCAAAGACGTTGAGTTTTTGTCAATATTTTTTTTCACTCTATGCACCGAATGACTTTCCGCGAGCATGACTTTCTATAATACCGTATCACTACCACTCGATACATTAATTGAACAATTTTAGACAGTATATTAGCCTATTTGCAAAAACCGCTAGGCAATTTCACGTTAATTACTTTGTGAAAATTGACTATAAACACGTGTTGACTGCCTGAACGATTAATTTTGCCCAACTATATTAATACATTTTAATAGTTTTTTTTGACAATCTTGTCAATTTTTCATATTTTATTTACACATAAATAGATAGCTATAGACCGTTCGATAGGCTATAACTTCTTTGATATTATCTCAATGACGATTTTTGCTATTTATAAACTCTTCTTATTCTATATATAAATATAAATATGTCAATATATTTCATACGGCAATATTATATCATCTACACAAAGTAAATTTCAACTATTATAGAGTATTTTAACGATAATCATGATCTAAGTACGTGTCTTGTGTGATGCAAATACGAACACCTGACCAATTCACGTAAATACCTACATCAGTATACAAATAAAAAATAAATAAAACAGGTGCTAATGAGGTATGAATATGCATCGAAATGTCTCCTCTTCTTTGCTTAGCTGAGACACAACAGACTTAACTCACTTTTAAATAATATTTGTGGACATTTTTTTCATCGTGACTTTGTTAAATCGTCACGATGGCACCTGGAAAACAAATATAGTTATAATCAGAATCACTTATTTCTGTGAAGTATGTTCCTACTTTCTAATTGTAGGAAATAAGCTAGTTTTTAAAATATAATTTGAATATACCTAGCACATAAGAGAACAAATATATTTATTTTATTGAATCGAAAATAGTGATTTATTATATTCAAAAAACCGAAAGTTGTTCAATATCTACATACTACACTATTAAAATTATTACTTTTTCAAATCTACTATATAAAATTTGTAATTCTAAAATTGTAATTTCTGGAAAAAAGAATCATCAAAATCTGTGGACGATTACTATGCAAAAAATGCGAACAAACTTAAAACAGTAAACATAGAAGCGTATTGTATATATTCTTCATTTCTTAAGATATTTTTAAGTCTCAAATCTTCCATTTTTGGAGCAGATTAAAAAACACGCGTCAAAAATCAATCCTAGATAGAGGGGATCTATTTGTTCATCTTCTATGGACTATGAAACTGAAAAAACAAAACTAATACTTACGCAGGAAGTAAAATATATTTTCCTACATACAGCAAGCAATGCAAATATCGGTGATATCAAAAAAAAGAAAGTGCCCGCATTTTTCTACACCATATAAACATAATATTAAATGGCCGAGATTTTCCCACAGCGGTTATGTTTATGTGGAAGATAAGGTAACAAGCTGATTGAATCAACACCTGCATCCATGAGAAACTGCTTCGGCCTCCTGTTGTATAGTAAAATAGTATTCCACAAACATACACATGGTGTTCTTGTACATTTGGCCAAATAGCCATGTTGCCAGATTTGAGGGGGAAAGAACTTAAAACATGAGAAGAATGGATTTACTTATCTGTTTATGTATAGGTTCAGATTCATCAATGAAAAGTGTTTTTAGGAGCTAACATGTTTAAGCATTTCTCTGTTTTCACTCTAAACATATGAAGGACATTTAAAACAGAATGTTCATGCAAATCAAAATATTCACAAGAATATTTTCCATTGTATATTGAAACGCCTATGTTCTATTAGGCTAGGTAAATCAGTTTGTCTAGTTGTACATTTATTCCTTCAAAACGCAGTAAATTCATGAAAACAAATTACCTTATCTGGTCGTTTAAACATATTATCAGCCAGGTGGCTCCGGTAACATTCAAATGCAATTAGCTTTACCTATAGCTAGAAGCTTGTAACAAATTTATGCCATTTGTATTACTGAGGTCAATACTTAACTGATATATGTGTCTTGAAAATACTTTATCATAGAAGAGATTATAAAGTTTGCATTTTTGATATTAAAATTCAGTTTTTGATGCAGCAAATCTTGAGATGCAGTTCAAGCGCGGGCAATGTGGCAACATAGCATCACAGTCTTCCTTGGTTTGGAGAAATCAAAAGGGCTGATAGAAGAGATCACCCGCTGACTTGTTTCTTTGTGCAATCTTAGGGCAAGTTGCGGTGTCAATCGCACAACCCTTGAGTAGAAGAATAAGTTAAAACAGCTGTTGTAGTATATAGAATATCGAAGAAGTAGATGACTGAACACTATTTTGCTTGTCTATGAATAGGGAGGAAGTTTAGGTTGCGGAAAAGACACATGAAAAAAGAGGAACTTGTTTTCTTCAGCTGGTGACGTATGGGGGTATTTTTTTCGGGGAATATCAAGCTTATTGGCATTTTTAAGGTCTGTGTCTCTGAAGATGGCAGATGTTTTAGCATTCAGTAAAGGGTGCTAGTTATGCAGCAAATATATGGAATGTTGATAAATGTGGTTACATTTTCAACAAAGAAAACCGTTGAGCTTTGAAACAGATTCAATGCTTATTCATTTCGCAGCTTCTCTAAGATATGCCAAACAGTAATATCAAATAATCAATCAACATTAAATTCCCAATAATTTTATTCAAAATAAAAGCTACTTACATGAACTAAGTCAGGTACAATGGAAATGGTGATAATTACAGTGTATTATTCATAATATTTACAAACTTATATTTTTTCAGACATTTTGCTCAGTTCCTGTGTTATACAAACGTATATACGAGGGTGTACAAAATGTGGGATGGGCATATCAATATTATAAAGCTAATGATATATACAAGTTATTTTACATATAAAATAATATAGATGGTTTCTTTCATTCAACTATAAATAAATAGAATCTCTAATGACAATATTGAGCGAGTGGTACTAAATTGTTATGATTAAGGTTCTACAAATATTCTTAAATATCTAAATTGACTAGAAACTAGAATATACTTTCATCAACAAACATCTCTTTCATACTACTGTATTTTTGAATACAATAATTGATTCTATTACGTTTTCGACAAACTAAATTGGTACTCATTCATCCTCTTCGACAAAAAAATTGATTGGATTTGAATGTTCTTGGCAGCTTCAAAATTTTTATGTTACCTAAAATTGTAATGTTATTCTCAATTTTTACGTGACAGTACTTGAACTCATTGAAGGATCTTTTTTACAGCTAACGGTTGCTTTTGGTTTAGTTTTCTACATCTATAAATATCGTGATTGTTCCAGATAATAGCTTCCTAACACTTTCACAGGAGATAAACAAGCGAATTTATTTACACAGAAAGACAAAGGATTGAAAGAACAATAGACTTTGATAACAGTTGCTGTTTAAACAAGAAAAAAATATTTGATATATTTCAATATCTATTTTTTCGAATAAGCATTTTGCCCATATTTTCCCATCAGCAGTCGTCGTTTTTTTTATCATTATAAAAGAGATGTAATTCCATTATGCATTTGACTTTAACTGATCGTGAAGTATCAAACAAGCAGTTGGCCGGCCTTTATCTAATAAAAAAGCTAACTCGTCTCTTTTATAATTCAGACATGTTGATTGACAATAGTCCTTCCTCATCTATTTAACATCCATATGGTGTCCGATGACATTCTTTGCATAATTATATTATATGTAAAAACGCGCCTTTGAAAGCATTAGTGTTACCATATGCAAAGTAGTGTTAATATTCATAAAATATAAGAGTTAGAGGATGTCACGTGACGACATTAAGCGTGCAAAATTTCAATCAGATAGAAAGGCGTTAGAAGAAGCCTCAAAACAGGTGTGGAGTCTCGTAATGAGGTAATAGCAAAGATATAATTCCTCGGTAATACATAAGCGATAAATATGGACGTATATAATATGAAAAATGAAGAATATATTCAGGAAGAGAAAAGTGAGTATCTAATTAATTTAGTGGAAGATATGTAATCCAACATATATCGTTTTTCATTATGGATTAAAGAATGTGTTTTTAGATCCAGTATACTGTCAACAATTGATACCATACTGCTGCTCCATGCTGAAATGAATGTGTATACTTTTTTGAAATGCTTAATTCAAATCTGAGGTTACTCAACATAGTATCATATCATTGTGCATTAAAAGTATTCCAATTTGCATTTTTTGTTTTTTGTGAATTATGAGTCAGCCGCTGGCCCACAACGTGTCAGTTTTTGCTTAAAAGATTTACTACACCACTATTTCCAACAATTTTTCTCGTAAAATCAGTATTTTACAGAATGTCATTTATTCTGAAAAAAAAAATAACAAATAATTTTTATGACCTTATGTTTTCATACCACAATGTACGAAAGTGTTTGCCCGTGAAGTGTCGTGTAAAGCAGCTAGTTATAAATAAGAAGAAGTAGTAATTTTGATATGTAATACCTTAAAACGAACCAGGAAATTTTGTTGGATATGTCCTGGTTTGGATTTATCACCCAAAAAATCTGATGTGTCCGCTAACACAATTTTTCAGTCAAGAAAATTTTGACGATTATCATAATTGTTCGATTGTCTCGTGCAACAATTTTTTCAGCATGCCAAAATAAATATTTATAAACAGCTAGAAAAAATGGAAGTTCAGTCCATATTTACTTAGGGAATGGCTGAAAATATGGGACCTATAAAACGAAAATTTTTCCTCGGTACCTACATAGCTACTTTGGGTATAGCCGCACGAAAATAAAAACAGAAATGAAGATATCTAATAAAAACAACTACTGGGTTTTATAGTCAAACTAGTATTTACCAGTATTATTTATCATTTTCTATACCAAATCACACACATCAAACAAAAATATACGTATATGTACAACGATAAAGTGAGTGCAATGTAGCCTAGACCTCAGATACATTTGACTATTAGCTAGAAAGAAAAAATAAAAAGATTATAATACTTTTTGGCTCTGAGGTATAGATCTAAATTGAAAACTAATAATAATATATACATTAACGCACAAATCAGTCTTGAGCAATGTTGAAACATTGATCAGTTCAAAATAAAATCACTGATAAGAATCTTCAATGTGAAGATCCATTTCTTATTCTTATTTGTAATATCCTATTATTGATACACACTCTAAAATAAGTTATCGATATTAATTAAACTAACTACTCCATGATCTTTTACAATCCTCAAAGGAGGATCGAATTTGTTTGCTAATGGAGTATTTCTTATATCTACCACTCTTGGATATGTATTGTTCAAGAACATATTAGCACTCAACCTATCTACTCCTGAATCGGCCATCATGAGTGCTTGTAACTGTTTGAGAGGTGCAAATGAGGATGGCTCTATTGAAAATATGAAATTACCATTGAGCATCAAGTTTCTCAGCTTGGGCAATCTACTGAATGTCATTGAAAATATCTGATCGATCTTGTTGTTTGACAAAATCAACGTTTCCAATGACATTGAATTCAAAAATGGTCTGTGTGGATTGAAACTGACTTTGTTGTCAGACAAATCCAATTTCTCCAATCTGGCATTCGATTTGAATGTAGACGTTTCCAGTGACGTGATATTATTTCCAGAAAGATCCACCATTCGCAGGAACATCAACTCCCTGAAAGCTTTGTGACTTACATTTGCTATTTTATTTTGACTCAGTTGTATTTTGTGCAATGATCTGTAGCCAGCCAAATAGAAGACGTATGCGGGTAGATTCGAGATGTGATTGTAGCCGAAATTTATGGATCTGATATACGGTGTACCTGAGGGGATGCCGTTCAGGCCCTTGCCCATTTTCAGGATGTGGAGTTGGAGTTGCGCTGACGTTGTTGGTATTGGGGTAGTTGTTGTCTTAGTTGTTGATATCGTGGAGGCAATTGTTGTTGAGTTTGTTGGTGTTGCCTCTGCAGTGGTATGGTTTATGGATAATGATGCTGGCCTGGAAGTATAACTTTTGGTTAGAAAGCAAAATAATAACCATCACATAGGTACCTATTTAAGTGAATGTTTTGGAAAAAAATGTCGGCTTTACTATCTGTAAGTATAGTTATACAATTTGATAAATAAAAACCAGGATTTTTATGTCTATGGATTTTAAAAATGCTTTGAAGTATTGCTGAGAATCAAATAAGCAGATTTAAACACAATAATATTTGTACAAAGTTGCGTGGCTTGGCATTATACCTAAACTTATCGTACTTAACTTTTAAATATTTCATGAAATTTTGTTGAAATTTGGTAACAATGTCTTGCGATGGGAATAAGTTATCAGTTAGTGACTTTTTTATTGTCTTTTCAATAACATTTCACGTTGAAAATCCATTGATTTATCATTTTTAAGTCAACACTTCTTTTCATGTTTGAAGGTTATATTTCTTATTTATTTATTTGCTTTCCAGGTTATATGATTAAATTTTCTTCAACATTTATACCACTGTTTGGAAGTATTTAATTGTTCGATCTATTTATATTTATGTTTCAATCAATTATTTTTGGAGTAAGACCTACTGCGAATTATTGAAATCCAAATTTATCAACACCCTAAGCGTTATCGAATCTTATCAAGAATACCTTTTTTGATGTCTATATTAATCTTTTTCCTCAGTCCCCTTACATCTTTTTGCGATGAAATTTAAAATATACTATTACCAAAAAGCAAGACATCGTCTAATAATAATTTTGATATGGGCTTATTTATTTTCAAATTGATAAACTTTGTTCTTAACGACAGAGGAATGTTGTTGAATTCAACCCATTATGATCTTAGGAATGAATATACGAATTTGTAATACCTTCTGGAGACACCATGCTTTAACAAGCAGTAAGAAGAAAACGTATAGAAAGTTTCAACATAAACAGAAGCAAATAATGCTAATTCCGTAACTATCTGAATAATTATCAGAATGTTCTGTTAGAATTTTTATTTGAAACACTTATGATGTACCTTGTATATACTTCATTGATAATTACTGCTAAAACATAAAATATCTAAGTGAGAAATGACCCATATTACAGCAATCAAATAAAGGTCGATGTCGTAAGAGACTGGACTATGTTTTAAATTGTATTATCTCGGCGACAATTTCTAAAACAAATTAAAATAAAAATTGTTATGTTCTCTGATCAAGTTTATAGAATCTTTAAAAGTCCAAGGTTCAGATTTGCAAAGATGCCGTAGAGATTACTTGTAACGTGACTTGATATACTCTAATTCTAGTAAGAGTATCAATTATTAAATCTTCCTCTGTCTGGAAAGTAAACAGTGAAACTGATTTGATACTCTGTTTACGCCCCATATGAAAACAAAACCAAAAACATACATCATCCTGCATTAGTGTTGAATAATTCTTGTTCGTACTGAATGGACGGCACGTTAGAACATTCAGTAATTAATAAGACGTCCAATAAAGAATTTATGTACAAATTATTCGCTCATTTTGTGCATCAAGGGACTTCAGGTATCATTTTTTACTATAGCCAATTGATAGATACCTCAACTGACGCAGCGCAAAAATCATACCTAATTGGATTTTTTGGATATCATGCAATTATTATTACGGTAGTTCATCACGTTTGCACCTTTGCTCTACAAAAAGACCCTTAATAGATGCCGCACTAAAATCGTATCTATCTCATTATTTTGAAAACAAATACTCTTAAGTATCTTATAATTGTAACAGATTGTTCTGTTCATATTCTCGTGGTGCCTCACTTGCTAACTTGCTTACCCCAAATGAAACTTTTGTTCCAGTGTTAAGATTGAACCGTATTTTTTTAAATTAAAAATAGGAGGTAGGTAGGAATATTCATTACATTATGATTCTATAGAGTTTTTAAAAGATATGTACCAAGAAAGACGGAGTTTTCCTCAACAGAATAACATGCTTGAAGATTAAATTTTATAGTCGTTTCCACAATAAATGGTTGACTAGGTTTTTTTACCTGTGACGTTATGCCAGAGGTCGGCCATAAACATGCAATAAACTATCGATCAGGTTTGGATCATAATATTGCAGTATAATAGTATTTAAATATATTTTTTTAACTACTAGATTGTTTCAAGATATATATATATATATATATATATATATATATATATATATATATATATATATATATATATATATATATATATATATATAGACACGTGTGTAGCATTACTTGTTTCCTAAATATCTCCATAATTTTAATTTTAATTAAATTACCTACCTATATTATATACCGACTTAAATATATAAAGTCCGCTCCTGTAGTGTATTTGCTTGTGGATTCTGTACATAATGGGAATACTTACACCCGGCGGTTTTATTGCAGTAAATAAGTCAGTACCATTTATTGAGGAAAATACTTTACCTATTTTCAATCCCTTTATCTTATTTTTGACTTATGCCTAGGTTTAGCTCATTGTTGGTAAATTTGACATATGTATTTTTATTTTTCTGAAAAGATAGATATGTCTTAAGATCATATCTATCAGTGGTTCGAGATCCATGTTAAAAGTGGGCTTATTTATACAAAAGCCTTTCTGCGTCTTTTATAACTAAATATAAAATGTGTCTTCGTTATGAGGCCAACCTTGTAAGCGTCCATTTTTGACAAATACCTACATATAAAAATATTTCCAAATCGTCGCCTATTGCCAGTTCTTTGGTGTTGGAAAGTTGGAAGCAAGCATGGCAAACTCAGAAAGCCCGAAGAAAAATGTATGTTACTTGATTGATACTTCAATTATGTGAAATTCTTTGGCATTTAATAAAGTAATATTAATATAACTTCCAAAACAGGCGTAACAGATACCTGGACAGGGTATTTAGGTATTGTCAGATATAATGTGATGTTCTTCATTTCTTGAAAAGCTTTGACACACATTTAACTTACTCTCTGTTATAACATGTTTATTACCATTATACTAAACTGCTTGCTTAATATAGTGTAGTAGTATAAATATATAAATGTTCAATTGTTTATTAGTCATTAATTGACGTCCAACGTACTATTTCCAGTCAGTACAGTTTTAGCGCCAATAAAGCCTTTCTGATGTCATTCTGTTACCCAAATCTGGTTGGTTGGATGACAAGATAAGCTAGCGCGCCTCATTTCTTCCATGATTTCAAATTACAGATATACTTAGATTTCGAAGGCAGCAGAAAAAGATTTAGTTGTTTTCATGGTCTTATCACTATAAAATAGACCTGCTGGGACATTCTGTTAGACTTTTTTGCCATAAGGATGTAGAATCGAATCTTTATTCCGAAGTATGCAAATTGCAAAAATGCAATAATTCAAAAACATCATCGGATATTATTTAAGAGATTCCTTCCACAATTTTTTAAAGAAATACCGTTTGCAATGGGTTCAGAATTAAGAAGAAGAAGTCAATTATTTTTTATATTAATGAATCAGAGCGTGACTTCCAGAAAAAATAAGCAATCTTGTCTTGTCTAACATTCTTCTCAATCTTCGAAATATATGGAAAATATTATCCAAGCTAATTTTATTAACTAATATCTCTGAACAGGTGTTACAGCAGTCCAAGGTAAATTCAATGTATAAATTTTAGTAATATTTGACATTAAAAAAATATTTATTTTGTCACGTATAACTTTTTTTCATTATGCAAAAGTTGATCTTCGATCTTGAGCAAGCGGCGACAGGAAACAATTAAAATAATGGGAACTATACAACAGTGATGACCTTGGATCAAAACGTGGTCAACGTTGTATACGACAATTTTGAAAACTTTTCACAAAAAAAAATTTTGGTCCGAACTCTGCGTAACACTATTTGATGAATAATTATCTTGAAATGTTTTGGATGCACGATCCGCCGCCACTACATTGTTGCTCCCCATAAAAATACAATGAATAAATCTCTCGCTCACTAATCAGCCGCAAAAATCCAACAAATAAGGTCAATTCGATATAACCTCATTGAAATATATACCCTGTATATTTAGAAAAATATGTAGCAACACCAACAACACTTACGTAGTGAATATTCCAAGAAAAAACATGCAGCACATCACACTATAATCCATTTTGGCGAAGAAATAAGCGCGACTTGTTCAACATCGATTCACTAAATGTCTTCTGGTAACATTTGACTTTATCTTGATTGCGTCATTCACAGCGCCAAATTTAAATAACACTTTGTATATGTAATTATCGTCACTTCAATATACACTCTATACGAACGCTAATAATAATAATGGGGTTAAAAGGTCCACTAAGCTAGGAAAAAACCTTGTATGGTACGAAACAGTCTACAAATTCACTTGTCTAGTAAGCCCACGCAGATACTAACTAAAAATTGCATTTTCGGTCAGAATTATTCAAAATAATACTTGAACAAGGTTATCGCACACATTATCACACATTTTTTATTGCTTTGTTTAATTATAAGATCCAGAAACAACACAGAATTTAATATAATATTCATTTTAATTATATATGTGTATATACGACATTTTTTGGGGTCAACAGATAATGGCTGTATATGTGGTCCCTTGAAGAGAAGTTGGATTCAATTGGACACTCTCACTGGACAGCATTTGTTTAAGAATGGATGGGAGTTTACATTGAGAAGGTCGTGTAGTGATATAAAGTGATAGTGATTATTATTTCTTATTCATTATAGCATTTGATTCATACGTAGGTACATGGTTAATAATCTCGTTCCTAGAATATATCAATTTTCTTTAACTGGTATGTTTTCAAAACACCCATGAGGTACATTGAGTCTTTTTTCATTTTTTCTTCAATTGCATTCATTAATCTATAGACGAACATTCTCATTTTTGGTTAGTGTAAACCGAGGAGCAACTTTGCCTGTCATTTTTAGTGCATAATAATTAAGTTCGAAATATCCAATTATATCAAAGATATGAAGATAAAACACTTCTAGGTAAAGGCAAATCCCAGAACAAGACAGTATAATTGATATCAACTATAGAGGTCTAGTACATACGCTTTGACAGACGATAACTACGTACAAATTTTAATGATTATAATTATTTTTACTTTCCTAACAAATCTATCAGAAAAAACAACTAGGCAGATTATTAACACTTTTTTCGATATATACCTATCATTTTCATTACTGATTTTTTTTTTCATATTTTATTTTGCAAATGTTCAAGCAAAACATTACGAACATTATCGCAGATTCTTATCATCTCGACTTTCCTTACATACTCCTCATGGAAAAATCACATTGACAGATTTCTAACAGCTACGTTACTGAAGTATGTACTTATTATTGCTAAAGATATTTCTTCTTTCTGAAATGTTTCTTTGTATTTTCCATATCTTAGGTTGTCATCATTCTATAAATCTATATTCTTTTATGTTTATGTTACTTTCTGTTACTGATAGAAAAAAGATGCTTCCCTATTCCAAAGATAAATTACTCAAATATATAGATACTGAAAATGAGCTTCCAATAATTCAACATAAGAGCAGAATATTTATGAACATTAATAGAAATAAAACAAACAAAATCCCCGCTTTGATCACAAATAATACTAAATGATTGATAAATATTATTGACAAATTACAGAAATCCACATGTATGCTACATCGCATAAAAGTTTGCATCTGACGTGCAAGAAGGAAGTTAGAAAGTGATATTCAATTATTGACGTAAACAGTTTGTTGTTTGAACGTAATGTTATAGAGAAGATACTCATTACTCAGGTGACCTCCGCATTCCGCATATCAAATGAAATACTACGGGTATATTAAACTTTTGGACTTTCTAACACCATGTTACTAAGTATTTACGATTTAAGAAAACCGTAAATTAGATTTAGTTATGGATCATGTGGATACACACAAACAATAACGTCAATCAATTTTTGATGAAGGAAAAAAACACTGAAGCAAATCAGATAAAATTTATGTAATACAAATTATATCATATTTGAACTATGTACTTTGTCCCCGGAAGAAAAGCTGCAACAGCAAAAGTTTCAAACAGTAGTTAAATCCTGTGATTTTTCTAAACTAAGATTGATTTCAATTAGATGGCTCACCAAAAATACAAAATAATATTAATTCTATTGGTACTTTAGATTATTGCATTTATAAATAAACAGAAAGAAGACTTTCAGCACCAACTTCGCAAGATTCAGTACCAATAGAATTAATATTATTTGCTATGTTTTAGTACACTATCTAGTAAAGACATTCCTAGTTTTTGCAAAAAAGATATTTATTTCAATTTTTTGTCTTTTTCTAGTTATCAAAATCAATAGTTATATCGAATGAGTTCAAATTATATCGGCAGCATATTTTTGAAATAAGAAATATAAAAATGTGAAATAAATATTTTTTCCAAAAAATTGGACCTACTTTATTAGTTGTTGCACTGAAAAATAAAAATAATATTAATTCTATTGGTGGTGATTCTTTTGGAGTTGGTGCCTATAACAACATACTACAACGGCATAACTACAAAATTACCAGCACCAATAGAATTAATATTATTTTGTATTTTTCAGTGCAACTAGTAATAATAATAATAATAATAAAGTTGGTCCCATTTTTTGTAAAAAATATTTATTTCACATTTTTGAGAGTAACATTAGTCATGAAAATTGTTGAACATTCACTAATACCCAAAAAGATAAGGCTTAGCTTGTACTTGTTATTTATTATTCAGAGATCTCAAAACATCGCCGCGCAAATATACATATTTCAGAATTTACTACTGTCACTCGAAAACCGTAACTCAATTTAAATGTTGCTACATTTAATCTTTTCTTTACTTTGGTTGTCTCATATATTCAATTTTCGGGAAAAAAATCGCTCTTCTACATAGCGGAAATACGCATATCATATATTTCAAAATTTACCATTTGAGAAACTCGGAAACTGTACCTCTTTTAAAATGTTCAATTTAAACGTTTCCGGATATGGTCCCCTTTGTAATTTTCAAATCTCGAATTTTAGATTTTCTGAAAAATTTGCCCCTTCCACATAGCTGAAGCACATATCTCAGACTTTAACGCGCAAACCTATGATCATTAAAAAAAGTCCAATTCAAAGATTTCCGGATATGGAATTTTCATCAATTCTGAAGTCTTGGATTTTCAATTTTCGAGAAAAATTAGCCCCTTCAACCCGGGGGCGGTTTTTTGGAGGGAAGGAGATAATGGATTTGATTTTTCTCAATATGTGACCATTTCTCAATTCTCCTCTTTCAAATGAAACAAAAATCGTTTAAATCGGAGTACATTTAATATGCAACACGCGAGAACAGCCAAAAGAAATAAATAAAAAAAATCAAACATACAACCGAATTGTATACCTTCTCATTTTTTTGAAGTCGGTCAGAAAACTAAATGTTGCTGGAAATGATCTATTCTTCAGTCGTGTCCCAGCTCCCAGCATTACTGTTTCAAATAATCAATTAAAAAAATACATCAAATCGCAGCACGCTTAATATGCAGACTGAAAATAGAATTGTATAACTCCACCGTTTGGGATGTCAGTCAAAAAACTTATATACTAGTCTCCACCGTCAATTTTATGCTGATGATTCATACAAGTACAAGTTCCAAAAATCAGGATAGTTTATCAAATATGGCTCTTCACCCTGCGACATACTTATGAGAGGCAACAATCTCGAAATCATTATATATGTATAGGAGATGGATGCTATGTTTGGTAATTATTCTGATTTGACATACGAATCAACAGATCTGTCTGTATCATGTACATAAAGAGGTTAGATGTCTAGGGGGTGACTTTTCCATCCCTATGCGTATTTCCAGTTACCGAACACATAACTGTTCTTTGTTTAAATGATTACATGTTTCCATGTGGACTCACATTTTCCACTAAAAAAAAAAACAATAAAAACTATTTAAAAATCATTATTTTATATCGAACCAATAGAAGCCCGGATATTATTTCTCTTTAATACAAAGTCCTTCATATTTTCAAAAATATATCAAACAAATACATACTGGAGAATCTACTCAAGTCTGAGACAAATTGTGTGATATCCCTTCTTTTACGATTATCAGTAATTTGTTGTAATATGAAATGAGCTGGAAACTATAACAATATTATTTCATTTATGTGGAAATTTCCAATCAATTTTCCATCTGAACCCTAAGGATGGATTTGACCTTATTAATATAAAAGAGGTTATAATATATCAGTAGTTGCAGCAATGATGAAAAAGAACTGTTTTCGCACCATTAACAACACTTCTCATTACTAAATGAATATCCAAGCAGAGATTAATACGCATTTATATGGGATCATTTTTGTAAATGGCCGTAATAAAAATATTTCCAAGCTGTACACACATATAAAAGATAAATTCTTTATAAATACACGATAAGGGGGTCAGCAGAGTTGGTAAGAGATCCATGGCATAAGAAAATTCAGTTTTATTTTTGGATATTGTTATTCATGTATAATTATATATGTGATAACTTTTTGTGTGAATGTCTGTCTTTGTCCTAAATTTAAAATGTCTGAAGAGACGATGCAGAAAGATAATTGTTGTCAATGTCTTATTCTCTCATAGCTTCAGCAACTTCTGTTTGGTGGTTTGCTATTTTCTGGGCCTCGAGATAAAAGTGTTCTATTAACGTAACGGTCATTTGAAAGTTATCTAATTATAAGATGAAGATTCATTGGAAGAGAATTTGAACTTTGAAAACTTTTTTCTTTCTTTATCTGTGGGGGTAATATAACGAAAACCTAGATAATACAGACATCATTATCCTATATGATTTATATTATAAATGTAAGAGTCTGTATGTTTTTTACACCATCACACAAAAACGGCTGAACGGATTTGGATAAAATTTAGCACACATATAGTTTCTTACCTGAATTTTAAAATGTTAGGTTCCTGTACGACAATCAAAAAACGAACTAAAGGACGTATCCTGTTGACATTTGGTATATATGTTTTATGAAACATTATATCTAAAAATCAACATAGGTGTCGTTATTGTGTTTTTTTGGGACGTAATTTGTCGGAGATTCTACTGACTTCCCGCGTGCCATGTCGCGAACACTTTCACTATAATCCATTTCAGAAAGGTGCAGAGTAATAAATTATGATAATGAAGGGATATTATTCTGCCATATAAGCGCCAAAATACAATAGAGATCCCTTCGTTATCAAAATTTATCACTCTACACCTTTCTGAAATAGACTTAAAGTTTGTAATAATGCCAATAAAATATATCATAAAGTTTATGATAAATTAAGGAGTTTTTAAGGCTGAATTTTTGTATAAGAAGTGTTTCTTGTCAACAAAGAAGGGAATATTGAAAGCTGTAACACAAATAAGATACATTCTCTAATTTTATTAATTTTCTATTGTAACTGAAGTTACTTATAGTTCCTTATTGTCTATTTTTTTTTAAATGGGAAGATATCTGATTCATTGAAAGGAGTAGTTATGAATTTTTGAAAGAACTAGTCGAACAAGATGAACTAATAATGAGAATAAAGGAGAATACCAGATTCTTGGGATAAAATCGGTATAATGAGATCAAGGGAACAGGAAAGGCTTTGAAATTCGTATAGGTACAAATCACAGCAGGTATTCCCAGGTTTTATATAGTGTCAATGAAATAGCTAAGATAGAAAAAGAAAAAGCTAACACCAAAAAACTAAGATATTTGTCAGGATTGGACAGAGCGTAATTTAATGTTGAGATTAAGATAAATCATTTTTCCTAGATGGGTGCCGCAATAATTAAATAGAACATTTCTCCACAAAAGTGTTTCTAAGAAAGAGCCATCATTATTTTCAAAAATGTTTTCACTATATCTTGAAATTTCTAGATTAAAGATAAATATAAATTATATTTATTATGTTTTAGATTATTAAATTAGAAAAAACAGGTTTACCTCCTTTATATATTTTTCTGTAGGGAGTTCACAGAAAAGTAAGTTGGAGTTTATGGCTAATGAATATACATAGTTATAAATATATTCTTTAATTTGGGGCTTAGAATTTCGATGTCTTTAGTATTTAAGAGAGGCTCAAGTTAGAGTTTTCGTGTAGTTATATCCGTACAGGGTGTACCTGGAAGGTGTTACAGAAATAAGTTCTCGTGTCAGCTGAGTAATAATCCTCATGTTACCTACGTCATATGCATATGTTAAAGTAACTTTCTGTGCAATATTTTTATGGCTGCTATTCTGTCGATCACGATCAGAAAGTCAACGTAGATTTTGCGACTGTAATTAATCACAAAATAAACATTCTTTGTATATTTTCCTCATTATTAAGAAACTGGTTCAGATATTTTTTATGGATTATATATCAAATGAAATCAATTACTTAAACGAGGAAAAATATGTCTGAATTTGATTTTTATAAAACTTGACACATCCCTTACTGGGAAGGAGAAAATTTTGTCGTAATCTATTTCTTTGATTGGCTTCGGGAGTCTCCACAAAGTTAGACTATAAAATTAGATAAAGTCATGTTAATTAGTGCGAATTTTAAGAGACAAGCTGCACTTAAACCAAGTTAGCTATTAGCGTGAAACACTGTCGAAAGACAGCTGCGGAAACAATCGGCGGCAACGTCAGAATGCTCATGGAGTGTGTGTTAGAGCATCCGATTGGTTGGCTGCCAGGATTGGCACGTGCCGGTCGCGTTTGTGAACCATGCGCGATCGACGTTCACACGAGTCTCCACAATTCCACAGCCCCCTTCATGCTTTTGAAAATACACGTAAACAGCCGGCTCAGCTCCCGTGTGCGCGATGTGGATGCGGGGTGCATTAGTGGATTAGACGATACACGGCACAAAAGACAACACAATGCACACTCAATTCCAGAGGGTTGGCGTGTTGAGTTTTTGGGACAATCCGGGAAAATTAGGACACGTGTCGTGCCGATGTCAAATTATAAGTTATAATATAATATATATATATTCGAGCGACGGTGTATTAAATGTATCGAGTCTATTTATATTGAATCAGCTGGAAATGAGTCGACTTAATAAAGAGATTCCAATTGAAGTAAATGTCGTTGATTTTGATGAGAATATATTTTTGAGAGGAACCATTTGATGGATGTATTGTTGAAGATGTAATTAAATACAATGTGTTATCAGTAGTAGTTGTTATATGATGTTTTATAAGAACTCGAGAAACAAAACGTTAGACATCAAAATTTTCAAATGAGTGATATAAGTGAAATAAATTATTAAAATTCGAACATTTCACAAAAATGTAATGCCCTAAACACCAGAACTAGATTAAGTAGTAATTTACTTAATATATTATATATTATAGAAATTCCGTGTTCTTCATAATTGAGAATTACGGCTCTAACCTACCTTGTATTCTGATGAAATTCAATAAGAATTTTGGAATAAATTATGGCACCCAATTAAAATTAAAAATATCTTGTGATTTTTTGACCGACGAACCCCGAACGGAGAAGGTATACAATTCGACTGTCGGTCGACTTGGTTGGTTTGCGTGTTTTATATAGTAAACGTCGGTACTCCCATTTAATGATTTTTGATTCATTTGAAAGAGGTGACTTGAGAAATGGTCCCGTATTCATAAAAACACAACTGAAGGGGGTGAAAGGGGCGAATTTTCTCGAAACTCGAAAATCCGAGATGGCAGAATTAAAGATAAAAAACATCCAGAAACGTTTAAGTTGAACATTTTTTCAAAAGAGCTAAGGTTTTCGAGTTTCTGCGATATTAAAATTTGAAATACTAATGCCTATTTTCGCTATGTGGAAGAGGCAATATCTTTCGAAAATTGAACATCTGAGATCTGAGAAAATTAATAACCAGATTATTTGTAGTAACATTTATTTTGATTTTTTTTTCATCAAGTTACGGTTTTCGATTCGAGTATTTCCGCGACGATGTTCTTTGATTTCTGAATAATAGCAAATACAAGCAAAGCATACATGGATAATGGTGAACTTTCAACGATTTTCGTGACAAATTTAAAGCTCCAAAGCGTGAAATAAATATTTTTTACAAAAAATTGGAGCTATGTTATCAGTTGGTGCATTGAAAAGAACAAAATAATATTAATTATATTGGTGCTGTTACTTTTGTGCAGTTGCAGTTAGATTGATAACTTTTATCACCAACTTCACCAATAGAATTAATATTATTTTGTATTTTTCAGTGCACCAACTGATAACGTCGGTCCAATTTTTTGTTTTTTTTTATCTATATAGTGGTAGTGGATCACGCATACATACAGTTGTGTCCACCAGAAATACTCAATGGTAAAATGCTACTTATCACTTCTCTGGTGAATTTTTCGTTTGAATTCCTACCTGGGGAAGCAGAATTATATCGAGGTTAGACTGTTAATATTATACGATGACCAAAATTTTTTCTATGGATTTTGATATGGATTTCGTCTATGAAATACAATTTTATCAAAAACTTTGCGAAATTTTCATTCAAATTGAATTTTGTATAGATACTATGTTATTATGTTCATCGTATGTGTCCGACTTATTTGGTAGTATCTATCTGGAGTATATATATATATATATATATATATAAAATGAATTGTAAATTCTTGACTGTCTAATTAATGATGAATTTTTAATGATTGGGGTTGCAGTCAAAATTAAAACTCTTTAATCAATGTCGAGCTTTCGGTAACGCTTGTTACCTTCATTAAAAAAATCATTATATATATATATATATATATATATATATATATATAAATATATATATATAGAATAAACTTTTGATATCATTCCAATTGTTTAAATTTTTATCTTGCAGTTTTCTTACTATTCTTTTTGAATACGTAATTTTTCCAATCAATTGGTACCCCATTTACACTACTATGCTATATTTATGCGAATATTGTATTTGTTTTTTGATATAAGTTGTAAATAAACAAAGTAAATGTTGTAATCATCTAGTATAATCATAATATCGTTATCGATATAGTATGAAAAACGTTAGCAAACATAATTATTGATGGTCAGGCCATTGATTAGAATAATATGTATTTCGAAATATGGATTATATAACTATAAACAGTTTGATAGAAGAAGTGAGTATAGCATATACATATATTATATTTAATAATTAAGAAGTGATAGTTAATGGATCATATCAACTGTAATACTAATTTGATTATAAAAAGACAAACTGAGTTACATTGAGATTGATTGGTAGTGTAAATATTAAATAAGTTATTACGGTTCTTTGTAAGATAATGTAAATACGAAAATTATAGGTCTTAATTTTAGGATAACATAATTTATTTAAAATAATATTTGTAAATAGTTTGTATATAAGCTAGAGATGTGAAATTATTTTAAATATCTGACCGAGTTCGATAGAACGGAGGAGGCATAGAATTCAGATTTAGGTCACTCTAGTAAACCTTTCTTCCAAAGGGGAAGAAGAGAGAATATTTTTTGAAAGCAACGTTTCAGTTGGATATTTTTAAAAAAAATTAATGCTCTTAAAGTTACAGCACTAGAAAAGTGCAAGATAGTTATATTACTCTAAATATAAGTGAACGTTCAACAAATTTGATGACGATATTAGTTAGCTCTGTTGGTACTGGTAAGCACTTTAAAATTTTCTTTCAAAATGCCTTTTATCTGAATATAAGCGCACAAATTAAAAATTACGAGCTTCAATAGAATTAATTAAGTCATGAGTGTAGCACCTACCGTAGGCTACAATGGTTTTCAAGAGGAGTTCAGTGTTTATAAATACGTATGGAAAATTGGTTAAAATATCGTGAATCGAAAATGATATAAACGTTGGACTGGTTTCAATCGTTACAATTATTAATGTTGCAAGAAACAAATAGGACTTATATCAAAATCTATGAAGCAATTCTCTGGTACAATGCTTCCGTATTTTAAATATCATATTTCGTACTATTGTCATCAAATAAAATTTTGTGCGATACAGTTAAATCTTGGCCGGGTGTAGGCAATGTATTTCAAATGGAGAAACGGCACACAGTACAGATAGTGATGTCCTCGGAGTTCTCATCCATACTGTTGGTATACATTTTGTAATAAAGTTATTTTTCACCAACATCCGAAAAGGAGGTGTATAATTCCATTGAATGCTTGCTTTTTTCAATTTATCTTCAATTCACGAGATTGCATAGTAAACGTACACCGATGCTGATGATTCTTTTTTTTCTGAGAGATGGTTCCATATTAAACTCTTCAATATCCAATCTTTCTTCTACCCAAAAAGATTTGAGAGGACAATTTTTTCGACAGTTTATTTTTTATGTAAAATTAAAAAAAAAAACATCATGTCTGGTAATAAATGAAATTGTTATTTTGGAAAATAATCAACTTTCTCCGAGTTACAACACAGAAAAATTCAAGATTTTACTTCTCTATTGTGCAATCTTTGAAGTATGAGTGAATGATTTTGATAAGAATTCAAAAATGTGAACTAAATCATTTTTTACAAAAACTATCACCGAGTTTATTGGTTGTGAACTTCAAATACAAAATAATGTTAATCCTGATGCTGGTACTTTTGAGGTTCCAGAAGTCTTTTCACCGCATATTGTACTGCATAACTTGTAAATTACCAACATCAATAGAATAAACATTATTTTTTATTTTTTCAGCGCTTCAACTGAGAAAGTCGGTAGTCTTTTTTGTAATAAGTACTTTATGGAAGATCCAAAGTAGTTGATTCTGCTATTTCTTAACACACTTCCTCTGATTTTGCCAAGTTAACCAAACAAACTATTGCCACTTCGAATACTTCTGGCTTTTACTTTAAGAAACAGTAACCAATTAGAGGATATAAGTATGATACAAGCTCTATTGGAAGCAGTCTTTATATTCTGGACCTTAATCAGTACCTACTTGTATACTTCGATCATAATATGACATCAGTCATTCTTCATGTATGAGCTTTCTATACGTCTGGACCTATTTCAATTTGTTTTATTTTTTTCCCACTATCTCATATTCTCTTAATCATTTCAGACAATAATCTTCACCTACTTTAGACTACTGCTCTAGTGTATTCATACAAGAGTCCAAATCTTACATCTGTATGTAATAAATTCACAAGATATTTTAGGTACATGTGACATGTACTGAAAATCTGCCGTTTTATTTTGATGGTCAAATCAATTTCCTTTCCCTCGACCTTGGTAGTTGGTATCACTTTCATCCTCTTGCCTCATACTGTTGATTTTCTTTATTTCCATAGAATCTATTGAAAGTTAGAGCTCTCTCTTTCACTTGATAAAAGGATCATAGAACACTTGACTCGATTTGTTGCCTGTCAAAACTAACTCACTACAATGCCACAATAAAACGCGACGAACAAAAGCTTATCGCAGTGACATTGGGATGAAATGAAAAAAATATATATATATACTCGTATATATCAAAATAGGCGTGACGCGCGGCGTAAGCTCGGTTTCATTAACCGACTTAATCCGGGAGCGACGTTAGGGCAGGGGCGGCGAAGGATTCGCTGTCGCATATCGTTCGGCATTGTTAATCCGTCAGCTAAACAGAGTTTTAATGAACGCTCGCCACGTGATCAGTACACGCTGGGAGAAGCAAAGCAGAGAGTGTCCAGATTGCAAGTGCACAATTTCAAATGTGGTATCTGATATATAGAGAGTATAGAATTACACTTAATTTATTAAATGTCACTAAAGGACTTGATGGTGATGTATATGATTTGTTGAATAAAATAGGGTGTCTGCTACTACCTATAACAGAAAAATAGTTGACTCATTCATTTACATGATAAAATAAGATTATTGTCACCAATAATTAAGTAGGTATATATTAAACGGAAATTGAATTTTGATCATAATATTTTTTCTTTTATAACGCAGCATTTATATGTATTAATTATCCAAATCTAACATTTTTTTTTTAAGTTACTGAGTGGAATTCGTATTCAACATTAGGGATATTTTAAGCCCATTATTTTACGTACCCTTATTAACGTCATCGTTATAGTGTAAAGTTCCGTTAATAAAAGTTTGTGAAAAGAAAGTACTTTTTAAGCCTTCTGAATAACCGTGCATAAATAACCTATCCATTCACTCTATTTTGTTTACTTATTTGAAAGTGCCTTATGGTCATTGTTTTTTTTTGTGTGTCGGAATGATTATAATTTTTTGGCAATTAAAATAATGATGGATAATATTCTACAAAACATCATCCAACGCGGAAATCCTCATGGAATCGATCACAATTTAATAAGGGGCATAATTTTGCATGATATATGTGATAATCCTCTGGAAGACGAAAGGGAAGACTTCCCTCTGCGACCAGCCTTTAATTTAGAAGATATGGAGGCTAGAGAACAGAGTACAACTTAACTTTAGATTTTGTAAAGAATACATAACTAGCTTTACTCATACCAGAGCGAATCACCACACAATCTGGATATCTACGTTAAATAAGGGGCTTAAAATCTCTCTATTAGGAGGATAATTCAGTCGGTATTAACGACATATATAAAATCAAAAATATCCATGTAAAAATATGAACTGTTCTGTACTAGTTTTGTTTGAGACTGCTACGATTGATATTATCATTACCATACTAACTAAAAAATTTAATTAGTACAACTATAACACGATCTAATGACGCTGTTAACAACTTCTATTCAGGCATATGCCTACGCCGATCGTTGAATAAGGTCGTTACATATATGTCACTATAAAAATTACTAGGTACGTATATCATGGTTTCGAAGTATTTGATATTTGTCAGCATGTGGCAGAGTAGTGATCTGTATACAACGTTACCGTTTTTAAACGAACAAATTGCTGATAACATCCCAAAGACTTTATAAACAAAGTGATGTCAGAAGATGTTAGAAATAAAATGTTATATAGATATAGTCAATTAACACCCAATTTGAAGAAAGTATTAATTTGAAACTTTTTGCCATGATTTGAATAAATGTCAATAATGCATTGAAAATGAGAGAATTATCTTAAAAATACATTTCTTGACGTTGATTACACATTTAGTTAAAGATCCTTGCAACATTTTTCAGTTTAAGTAGAGTGATTAAATTTAAGGATATATCATGAAAAGAGTGCAATAAAATAACAAAATTAAGAGCTCTATGAATGAGAAAACGACTGTGTTATCAATACCTGCCTCTTTTCGGTATGTCTATAAAAACATAACCTAGCTGTTGAAAGAAGACGAATATACACATAGAAACATCTGGCACCTATCTTGTAAGGCTATAATGTTAACAGGTTTCCAAAATCGCAAGGATTTTTACTGTGACATTTACATCTCTAGCTATTGAGAATGTGATTTATATGGAGCAGTGTATCAAATCAGATATATTAACTGTGTGTTTTTGATATGATAAAGCAATTGTTAGAATTGATTGTTCGTCTACATTTCGGTATATTTCTTGTTATTCTCCGATGTTGCTTATGTAAAAATTCAGAGGTACATGCAATTTTACTAATTAAAAAGCGAAATGAAAACCGGGAGATTTAATAAATCATAAATCAATCTTTTCTTAGTATTTTATCTCCGCAGTATTTTAGTATTAGTATTATTTAAAATCCCTATAGCTTCATTGGAAATTTGATAATATAGGACAGCTCTCCTTATTGATTTTATAGTTCACAAATGAATGTATGTTCTTTCTGGGATTACGTTTTTCAACAAATTCCACTACGAAACCCACACAGCAATCCATCTGGATTTCTGTATTTATAATAAAAAAAATCAAACTAAAAAAGCGTAATGAATTAAATTTTGGACAAATAAATATTTTTTATAAAGAATTGGATCGACCTTATTAGTTGATGCACTGAAAAATACAAAATAATATTAATTCTGTTGGCTCTAGTACTTTTGAAGTTGATCCTACAACGGCACAACTTCAATATTACCAGCACCAATAGAATTATTATTATTTTGTATTTTTCAGTGCATCAAATAATAAAGTCGGTAATTTTTCTTAAATATAGATATTTAATTCACACATGAAAATTGTTGAACATTCACGAATACCAAAGAAGAAGTACTTATCCCATTACCCATGTATATGTTTAGCTTTGTACCTACTTGTTATTTATTATTCAGAGATCTCAAAACAACGCGCCACAGATATACATACATATTTCATACTTTAATGCCGTAACTCGAAATCCGTAAAAATGTTCAATTATTTAAATGTCGCTACATGCTTCTTTCTTCAAAAAAATTGCCCCTTCCACATAGTGGAAATGCACATATCACATATTTCAGACTTTCATTGTTGAAACTCGAAAACCGAAACTGTTTTGAAAAAATGCTCAGTTGAAACGTTTCCGGATATGGTATCATCTTTAATTATGCTGTCTCAGATTTTTGATTTTCGAGAAAAACTGCCTCCTCCAGATTTGAGTTTTCTAAATATGGGGCCATTTCTCAACTCTCCTCTCGTAAATGAAAAGAAAATCGTTTAAATCAGAGTAAAACGAGTAGAAAGCTATAAAATATTTTTATTTTTTTATATAACAACCGAATTGTATACCTCCAAGGCCAAATAATATATTATCTGCTTTAATTGAACTGTTACTGTTAGACAATCACGTAAGTTACATAATATTATGGCAAGCTTTGCATACAAATGCAGCAATTTATTTCTTCTTAGGAGCTTTTAAAACAAGAATTACCAAATGATTCAAACGATCTGAAAAAAAATACTTTTTTTCCTAAATATAGGACCGTCTTTGTCTGGTGCACTGAAAAATAAAAAATAATAATAATTCTGTTGGTGCTTGTAATTTTTTAGTAAGACAGTAAGAGAGTAAGAGCATTAGTAGAATTAATATTATTTTGTAGCCATAAAGTCGGAACCATTTTTTGTTAAAAATATTTATTTCATATTTTTGAGAGCTTCAATACTCATCAAAATCACTGAAAGCTCACCTATATTCAAATATTCTAAACAGAGCGGTAACATTCACAATTTTATTACTTTCCTAGTGCTGTAACTCGGAAACCGTTTTCTTTGAATGTTCGATTTAATTGTTACCGGAAGTAATCTATCTATAATTGTTACATATAAAATATTCTATCACTCTTAATCGGATTCTATACCACCTCCGTTTTTCGATCGGTCGGTTCAAAAAACATGTAGGTAATGAACTTTCTAATAATCGCTACCGATGTGCTGGATTCAAATCACGACAGAACAGCAGCACCTTTTAATGACCCCATTATCTGGCAATCTGTAATGAAAAGGGTGTTGAGTTGCAGTTGGGCTGTGGAGGGTAGATTGGTGGTCTTTGCCTACATACATACACCACATACATATATATATGTAGAAGAAGAGAGTATCTCACGGTAGCAGGGCCCACCAGCCAACTCAACTAACACCGGCAGACCACAGCTGCAGAACGCAAGTGTTCAATGAAAGAAGTCTCTTGTTGTCAGTAGTGTGTATGTACATGTAAACGTGGGTATTTTCAAACCTCAATGAGAAAAAAATGTCATTGGGTCCATTCATGATTCTTCCGTTGAACGTTGGTATATAGTAAGAGCATAGCTTATAGGATGTTGATAGTATGTTTTTCGGTCTATCTGTAGGAAATAACGAGGAAGCCAATGATATTCTACGTTCACTAATTAAGTATAGGTATAGACTTGGAAGCCATAGTAAGGTAGCTTTTGGGAACTGAAATCTGTATTTTTAAGAGAGGACAGTGAACTTTTTTATACTAATTATGGCATCCGTATAACGACTAAAACAAGCCGCCCAAGAAAATTATGGTTATGACGAATGTAAATAGATAGAAACTGGCACTCTTTTTTGACCGACGAAACCCGAACGGAGGACGTATACAATTCGACTGCCTGCTTTTTTATTTGTTTGCTCGCGTGTTTAATATAATAAACGTACTCCGATTTGGATGATTTTTGATTTGATTTGAAAGAGGAGGCTTGAGAAATGGTCCCATGTTCATAAAAAACGCAAATCAAAAATCTCCTTTGCTCCAAAAACCGCCTCCGAAGGGGGCAAATTTTCTCGAAAATCGATAATCTGAGGTGGTATAATTAAAGATAGGATAATATCCCGAAACGTTTATGGTGAACATTTTTTCAAAAGAGTTATGGTTTTCAAGTAAGAAGCATGTTAAATTCTCAAGTATGTGTATTTCTGCTATGTGGAGAGGGCGATTTCTTTCGAAAATTGAAAATCTGTGAGGACTACATGAAATTAGTAAAATAATTATTTGTAGCAACATTTATAATGAACATTTTTTGGTACTTGTGAAGTTGGTGCCAAAAGTTATCAATCTAACTACAACTGCAAAACTTCAAAAGTAACAGCATCAACAGAATTATTATTATTTTCTATTTTTCAGTGCACCAACTAATAATGTCAGTCCAATTTAAAAAAAAATACAATAAAAAATATTTAAATCTGGGAAATAATTGAGAATTGCTTGATTTAAATGATTGTTTCAATTAATTAATCATGTTTCTGAAAATAAGAATATCAGTTCCTGATATTTAGAAATCAATGCTTATCTCTTGTAATTGTAAACTGTTTATCTTGTAATACAATCAAAGGAAAAACTACTGCGTTTTAATTAGACATCAAGTCAAGATTCTTCTTAATCTTTTATCTTGATCGTGTTTCTCCACTTTGAAATTAACGATATTTGATAGATAAATTTAGTTACTCTAATTTATCTATTTGAAAGATGTGAACCTTTTGATCTTATGGAAAAACTGCTGTTGCAGGTATCAGATCAGATTATGAAAAACGTCTGAAACGAGCAACTGTCAAATTATTTAAGTTTAGGGTCACCCTCTTTACCTATTTAGGCAGTCCTTTATTTTTTGTGATGCATTAAACAATGCAAAATTATAATAAACATTCATATTTTATTAAAAACCGTTGTCAAAAAACTTCGAAATCCTAAAGAAGATGTTCAAAATGTTGTCTCATTAATGATTTTGAATATGATGTCACGTGACCAACAACAAAAAGCTCATTTTGTGACATAATATCAAAACCAAAATTACAATTCTCCGCTACTCTCGGATTCCAAGATATTCGCTGTCTTAATCTTCGTGGGACACCCTGTATGTAAATTTAGAAGAATCGTATATTCTAAATTATTAACTGGTTCAATATTTGATAAAACAGATCTTTGTTGGGGATGCAAACATTTAATATATAAAATTCGTTGTAAACCGAGCTTTCGATGATGTTTATTCTCTTCACCAGGGCAAAATGTGTGAAACAGAAAAGATTTCATAACCATCAATCGGAAATGTCATTAGTTATTCATAAATAATCATACTCATCTTTTTAAACCTATATTAATAATTCTGTCAAGGGGTACGCTAGACTCGATTGAAAATTTACCTGAATAATAAAGCATAAAAAAATATGATTTGGATATATAACACATACATCCGCAAAATTCAGATTGTGTAGAACTTTTTTCTTATATTCTAATGGTTTTAACAACTCAATCAATGTCAATAGACTTTGAAGTAAATCTCACATGTACTCTCTAAAACAGAGAGGTTTACGGAGAATGAACCTTGAAAGCTCTTTATTTTGTTAATTTATGTTATTTTGTTTTGAAAGTTAATTAAAAAAAATTATGTACAAACTTTTGCAGTTTTAATGTATTACGAAAAACGACAACTACAAAAATATCTACCTAAATTTTGTAAAAGATTGTTTATTATGAGTCACATTTCACCCGAGCGAAGCCGGGTTTTCGTCTAGTGTTTATAATAATTTATTATTGTGAATCTGAGCAAATGTACCAGGTACTTAGATAAGATTTTATGTTTGAAGCAAATTGACGGATAAATTAAAAGGCAACTTCATTCCTTATTACATTATTTATACCTTGAAAAAGTCATGGGTGCGTTTGGCACAAAATAGCTATAATATCCGCTAGACAGCGCTGGAAATGAAACTGGCTTCCGCTAAGCTAGAAAAGCCTCTTGCGCCGACAAAAGCTAACTCCGACGAAAACTGTATTTGCCAACTTCAACCATTATTTGTTGAATTTCAATGAGATAGTCTTAATGATTATGGAAGGACCTTATTCAGATAAATAGAAAATATAAAGCTACATTTTTGATCAAACTCGTTTCCTTGCTATTCAATACAATAGCTGTTCAATCAGTTTCCTGTGACCTAATTAGATACAAATAATGAGATCAAATAAGACAATTAGTCTGTGTATACAATATCGAATCGGTTCCATTTTTACTTCATTTGGAATATATAGGAAGAGATATGTCACTCATCATGCGTCAGATGTTGAAATAACCAAAAAGAAATCAAAAGAAATGATCCTGAAGGCAAATAAATGTGACTACCAGATACATCTGTCATAATGTGGGTGGTTTTGTCAAGAAATAAAACAGATTGTTAACCAGGGTTTCACGCATGTGGGGTGTGAGTGTCTCATTTAAAGAGCCGCTTCCGTTGCAGACAATTTGTTACGTTTAACTGTGGTGGTAGTAAGTAGTAGTCTTTAGTGAAATTGAGTTAATTGGGAATAATGATGTTAGAATGATGGTATATTTTTGAGTCGTGGGGTTTATCTGTAGAGTTTTATTAGTTCTAAAATTCATCATAAATACTCTTCACAAAATCTGTGACTTTTGTATCCCTTCTTATTGGAGCAGTAGTTTCATTTAAAACTTTTCTGATTTTTGTATGTTTTCTAATATTATTTTGTTTTATGACAATATTGTTTTGTTGTACTCAAGAAGCCAAAATAGGTATGACATATTTCAAGTGAAAGGCAGCAATTAGAGGATTTTATTATTGAAACTGCCTATGTTCGTAAGTATACAGTGCTTTTGAAAAGTAACGAATAAATTCATTATTTCTGAAATTCAGAGTTTTTCGAAAAAATCCTCTGACACGACGATTTTGTTTTAAGAAACATAATTTTTAATTTTACTAAATTAATGATAATGATTAATTTCACCTTTTTTATAAAATGACAAATTCATTTCTCAATAAACGGTTCAAACAAACTGCTTTTGCCTAACAAAAGATATGAAATCGATAAGAAATATAAAAATAACAAAAAAGGCACGATTTCAAGTTTTTATCTGAAAGTAATAAAAAATATGTTCGGTCGCTGAGGCTACCGTCAGACAACCATAATTTTTGACGATGTATACGTAGAAATGACATGCTCTTTCAAATGGATTAGTTGAAATTAGGTGTGGCCATTTAAAAAAATTGTAGATGACGTCATATCTCGCATAATGATTACGTAACAAATATGGGTCTTATGTCAAAAAGTGCTTGTATTTAAAACAAATTCGACGTGTCAGAGTATTTTTTAGAAAAACCCTCAATTTCAGAAATAAGGAATTTATTAGTTACCTTTCGAAAGCACTGTATAGAGAGTCTCTAAAAGGTATTACCAAAATGCTACTACATTTACTTAACACAAAAATAAGTGGATTTAAAAAAACTCACCTCATTACTCAGTAAAGAGTTGGGTATTTGGTCAAGTTACAGTTCTGAAGTTGCAATTTGAAAATCGTTTTTGAATTAAATTCTAACGACGGGATTTTGCTAAAATTAGGTATTGTATTTGGTATTTGGTAAATAGGGACAGATAATTAATTTGAAATAGTAATTAAATTCTTTATCCATAGACGTAGAATTTTCTTTTTTAACAACTTCAAATTTAAAATTTCTACGCCACTAGAAAAAGCAAATTAAGTAGGTATAAAATTTTGAGTACGCCTCTACTACAAAAAAGAGATTATTGATAATATTCGAAAACTCCTATGATTTTCGTAGGATTTGGATTTTATTACCGCTAAGCTCTTTTAGCGAGGACATGCGGCTAGAGTTAACACATAAAAATAGTATTTTAATACGCTTGATCGTTATCGTACCCCCTACTCTGTGGTTCGTATAGGAGATGGAGATAGATACAGATATAAAAACCAAAATTTGTTGCTTTGATAAAGAAATGCAAGTGGTCTTCGGAGCAGAGATTTTCATTCGTTGTTTGTTCTCATAATTAATGGGTGTTACCCTCTAGGTCCAAACTAGATTCTTCCTTGACAGTGGCTTGGCAGATTTTGATAAAAATTTATAGCAAATGGTTTTCGGCGTCCCAAATAGATTGATAATACTCTCATATTTTACAGATGTGACCTTCGAAATCCTCACTAGCTGTTCAAGAATGGCTAAGCAGATTTCGTTAGAAATTTTAATCAAAGACTTATATGGCGTCTAGAGGTGTTTTGTTGATATTCTCATATTCTGTGGGTTACCACTACCGAAAATCACATCAACTAATTCAGAAATGGATCTGCAAATTTCGATATGAATTTCCATAATTGTCTTTTCATGGTCGAGAAATCGATTCGTGATTATGGGTGCCACTTCCAGGTCCACACTATAGTATTTCGGAAATAGGACCACACATTTCGATAATTTACTATACAAAGCGATGCATGATACATATTTTATAGGTGCAACCCTTAATGTCCACACTAGCTAATTCAAAAAAATTATAAGCATTAATAGAATTATTATTATTTCGTAATTTTCATTGCACCATCTAATAAAGTCTGTTCTATTTTTTGTGGAATATATTTATTTATTGAAGATAAATGAATCAACTATGAACTTCGTTCTTATCTTTTGTTCAATGGCACCTCTGATTTTTTTTAAATTTGCTGTGGCATTAGAATTGGTATCTATATGTCCACCATTCATGCAGAAACTATGTTCTAAATGAAGAGAGAAATTAGTAAATAATTCTTGAATAACTTTTCTAATCACCGGACAAATATTACAAAAAAACATTATTTAAAAAGCGGCAAAACATAAAAATATGATCAATCAGAAGTTTCATTTTGAGCAAAAGAATATCTGGAGTTTTATCAAGGGTAACTTTTTTTGATTAATAAACGTGTCAAAATGTTTTACTTTATTTTTTGGTTTATCCCTTGGCGTATAAATTGTAAACGGAATATTAGATATTAAAAAAAGACCACGCCTGGGGTTTTTGTCCGATCTAATAATATTACTGATTATTTCCACTTTTCTAATATTTCTTGTGAATTCCACTTATTTCAAAGTTCTAGTTTCAATTGATTTCACTCTTGGTTTACTAACACATTCGATATATCTTTTAATTTATATAACTTAATTATCCATCTTAATTATAATTTTCTGCAGAAGATTTTTTCTTTATCTTGGATTTATTTGATGATTTCACTTATTTCAGAATGTAATTAATTCACATTCCAAAATTTTAAATTGAATATTCATACTGTGAAAGCCCATCAACGCACTGTAATCATTTAGTTTTATAATAACATTTGATAAAGAATTAATAATAAGTATGTTTTTTCATGAATTTATTTGCTAGAAAATTTTGAGTCTTAAAGTGATGACAAAAAAAATTAAAATACATTTATTGTTGTATTTTCTAGCAGTTTCATTTTATTATAGTGGATTCAAGAGTTCACCTCACTTTTATATTTCTCATTTGAAAATTAATGGCTTATAACTAAAATGTACTTATCAAATATCAGTCTTTATTTAGCAATTAGCGGTGAGATATATTATGATTAGCAAAAACTGTTTTAATCGAGAAAAAGAAAATTTCTGTTAATCGTAATGAAAAATTCCAATTGTTTCATCAGAAAATTAAACGACAAATGTATAAGTACAGAAATACATCAGAAATGAATTAACTGAATCGAAAACCAAGAAGATTCCTACCATCGTTTACCAAGAATTCAACTTGACAATTTTTTTCTACTTTTAATTAACAGGTCTGAAATTGCAGATGTAATTGATATGCTTTTTTTATTTGTATATAATCCAACTCTTATATCATTTAAATTCCAAATTCCCGATTTGGTATGATCGTTAGCAGCGAGAAACTTGCCACAACTTTCTTGAAAACAAACTAGTAGATGCTTTTTATAAAACATGTATGTATAAGAGTACATATTTGATTTGCTCATTAAAGGGTTAACAACTTCTGATGTTCTTGGAATACCTACACTCTATTTTTATTAATAAGAGTATATTCCCTGTAATACATATCCTGTTTATAAGTAAATGATCTTGTTAATGTTTAGAAAAGGATATTTCGAATTTTAAAAATTGAAAACTAGATGAATATGATTATTTTATATTATTTTCAAGGTGTTAATAAAGTTAAAAAATAGTGTGGCCTCTGGATTGGTGGCTTGAAGAAAAATTTAAAAAATTGTATCGAACATTAATTTCATGTCATTTGAAACTATTTTCTTTTATTAACCAAGTAGTTACGACCTGTCATGATGGCAAGCAAGCATAAATGGTCTTGAGAACAGGAAAAACTTTAATTGTGTGTTTATTGCATTGTAATTCAACATTTTTGTAAACGATCGTAAACACTGTTGATGGTTGCTCTTCGAATTTCATCACCACTCAATTCTTGAAACGACCCTCTTATCCTGTCATTTAGTTCTAGTTTGGTATTTACTGGGGTTTGGTACACTTTACTTTTAATGACACCACAGAGATGAAAATCAAGTGGAGTGAGGTCAGGACATCTAGCGGAACACTAGCAAGAACCGCGCCTTCCAATCCATCTATTGCCTAAAATATAATTTAAATGGTCTGTTACCTCACCGGCATTGCAAATCGTCCATAAACGCACTAACAATTATTGTCTTTAAGATAGACAAATAACGCTCAAAAGTGAGTACTCCATGGTTTATGTGGTAAAAAAATGTGTTGTCTTTCATTAAATACGATACGTTGCAACTAAATTTCACCAGATACCTCACTTCCCTTATTGCATGTGGTTTTCGGTTCGTCCAGATTCCCAGATATGATTGTTTCGAGAGTTAAATACTTCCTCCCGAGACAATTTAGACTCATCTGATAAGATTATTTTTTCAAAAAGTTCTATGTCATTTTGGACTCTTTGACAAAATTGCGTCCGAAGATCAGCATCTCCAGAATGTAAAGCTTGTACTGACATAAATTTGCAGTTGTATCCAGGATCCTTTCCACAGATGAGTAACTGAAACCCATGTCACCGCACTTTCATAGTCGGTAATTGGCTGATTTTTAATTTTCAATTCTTCTCAGTCATTGTTGGCAAATTGGGATATAATTTATTAAATCGTAAAATGTAAATTAAATAAATTTATAGAATAAGTATTTGAATAATGGTTTTCCATATTTAGAAATATGAAATAACTTTAGTACTATTCTAATACATAAACACTGGAGCTTATCATCATGACAAGCCATAACTACTTGATTATTAAAAGAAAATACTTTCAAATTACATAAAATTAGCGTTAGTTTTCCAACATTCACAAATAACACAAATTAACTATAAAACCTGGAAATTTAGGTATAGGGAATGTTAACATGGATAGAACGAAAAAAAGAACCTTGATTGGATGACCGAATAAAATGTATTATAATTCATTTAAAATAAGCGATTTTTTTCTTGTTTTCAACTCGATTCTTAGAGCCTCCTGTATGTTTAACATTAACTGTACCTAGCCTGAATGAATAGAAAGTACAATTACAATTTATAAAAAAATATAGCATACTATTTGAAATAAGCAAGTTAGTGTCTACTTCCGATATAACCTGAAGTAATTGTAAGTCACCCTTATTTTAGGTTGATAGAGTATATCCAAAAACTTTCAGCTCCATATTACCAGTAGCTCTCCTGAAACATGGAATAGGCCACTCATCTTGAATAACCCTGTATATCGTCATAAAGAAAAAATATGATATAGATCCACCCAGAACTTTTCCATGTTCACCGATACTGAATCTCATCAAAGAGCGTAAGTAGCTGTAGTGTTACAATGCCCTCTGAAATAATTCCCTCATCAATAGCCTTGTGCTAATTAGCAGCATCCTTATAAAAAACAAAATCTTCTTCTACTTTATTATGCCCCTAGCTGGAGCATCAATCTCGTGCCGGTGCATCTCAAAGTGTAATCAAACGGGTTCTAATTATTAGAGGCGAGGTAGCAGGTTATTGTGTATATATATATATATATATGGGGACGATTGCTACTATACACATAACATTAGCCAGGAAGCAGTCAATTAGGGGGCCCTCACTCACTCACTTTTGATTATGTGTTACTCTGGACCAGGCACATACAACACGAGATAAATTAATAACTAGATCTTGTACGGTGCACGTTGATTAGCAGTAGCACCCGCTTTCATGTTCTTGTATTTGGTTAATTTCATTTGGTGAGGAAGTGTTTTAATCTATTTATAACATTGTTATATGAGCCTGAAGAAGCCACTGTTAGTTTTTCTTTCTCGCTGCTTCAAGTATGTACTATATAGTAAAAAATGCTACTCTTCGATTAAGTTTAGTTAGTTTATTGACTTAGAGACAGAGATTGGCCTAATTTGATTTGGCAAGGACTAATTATATTTTGTAATGTTCATCTCTAAGCACTTCACAAAAAAGAAACATCAAAATCGGTGCACTTTTAATATGCAAAACGTATTCGTAAAAAAAAAACTTACATATAAAATAATTATATACTTCCCCTTTATGGAAGGTTAGTCAAAAACACGATAGATCAATCATAATACATTGAAAACTAAAAGAAATATATAAGAATTTCAAAAATTAAAAAATCGAAACTGGAAAAAAATGCTCTCTCCTTTCCTTGTTGCAAAACTTAAATCTGCATTTCGTTGATTTCTATTTTTATATTTAACAGGAACGAACAGGAACGTTACGACGACAGAATGCAATTAAATCAATCGGCATCCAAACTCATTCCTCTCAAATGAAACATCCGCGCAACTGAAACTATCGGCATGGTTATTTATTAGGCGCCGATTTCGGTACGTACCTACGAGTTTGTAAAGACAAATGGAATTTCGGCGAGACGGCATTGATTTTGACAGATTTGCATTTTGGAAACATAATTATTGGGAAGGAGGTGCATTCGAATTGGGAGAATGAGTTCGAAGAAATTGTGTCAGTGCACAAACACATTAATTTTTGTCATTATTTAAATTTCATTCGATTTAATTTGCATACTCTAGATAATCGATATGAGTGTAGCATGTATTATTTATTCTTTAATATCTGTGTCGATTGGAGATATATTATAATAAGTAGCATTGGAAGTACATTTTATTCTACATAAGGGATGGACTCGGAAAACTGATTAGAAACACTTGATTTCTGGCTAAAAACATTAAAATCTTATTGAGTACTACTGAACTAAGATTGATTATGATTACGATTGTTTTAGTTCAATTTACCCAGTAAATTATTAGTAAAATATGAAAAAACTCCCTTTTTCAGTATTCTAATTCTCTCCATACTTTATCTAATTTTAGAGATATCATCCGTGTTGTTTTCACATAGATCACCCTATATATTTTGTCAGATATAGAGTCTTTGATCCGATAGAGTAGGTACATTACTTTTTTTAGCTAATTTATCTTAAAATCACGACTTTTGCTCTGATGAAGACAATGAACATTCTCGAAAGCTTGGCTTGTTTTATTAAATGACTGAAATGGAAGTGGAGTTCTGTAAACAAATAGAAGATATACAGGAGTGTTGATTCTAAATCAACGAAGCAACGATGTCATGGTCGTGAAAGTTACCAATCCTGACGAAATAAAAAATTCAAATGGTATTTGCAAGTACAACGAATGCTCCAATAGAAGAAAAAAAATACTTTCCTGGCAAAAAAGAGACAAGTACTCGTAGCTGGATAGAAAGCATGCAACAGAAGATGAGGGGCAGAAATTACGAAAATGACCAGCAGATGGACAAAGAATGATTATTATTTTATTTATATTACAATTTTTACAATCTTTGGAGTGAAATTTAGGTAAAATACCTATGATTATAATGAACACTAAATAAACTGAATTTCAGATCACGTCTACCTAACGCGCTTTCAAACCACAAATGAGCAAGTCTTTCACTTTTCCTATCCAATTCCACGTTTGTGGTGGTTTATTTTGTCTTCTCATTGAGTTTGTCGTTGCAAAATCTATTATGAAACGTACCTACCACAACTGTAACCACGTTTCAGAAAGTTCACCAGTAAAGTACAAGAAGAAGAAGACGATCTGACCCCGATAGCGGAATTCGTGTATAAGATTTTTTTTTATTTAAAGGTAGAGAAACGAATGTGTAGGAACTACACAAGGAACGAGCGTGACTACAGCTAAGCAGATTTCCCAACAACAAAATATCTCATTAGACGATCTAGTTATAGTATAATGTGCAATGAGTAATAAATTCAGTGTTCCTTATTACCCTCAAGATATTTCGAATATCACGTTTCATGCAGACGTTTCGAAGTTATCATTTATATAGCATATGCCAAAGGTATAATCTATTGAAATAAATAATTGAGATATCTTTCTTCCTATATTTATATTTATTATATTTAATACAAGATCAAGCAATGCCTTTTTGAGCATCATATTTCTGGATAATGATCTTCTGTAGAATTGAATTCATGATATTCTCATATTCTAGCTGACAAAGATGTCTTGGATAACAGGGTGAATCAATGAACTCAACCTAAAGAACTGTAATGGCCGCGAAATGAGAAGAAAGTGATGCCGTTGCAGATAGATATGCTGTAGGCATATATCTTATACTAGCATTAGATGCTCTTCTTGTCTTATCTAAAATTAGATATATGGCTGTAGGATCCCCGTCGCAATCGAATCTATGAAAGCAAATGAAGTTTTCGTTGTGTTTTTTCCTTTAGTCGTATATTTATAGAACTTATTTAGGCTTTCATTGATTAAAACTGATAATATGAATGAAAATGACGATTTTTCTCCTACAGAGGAGGTAGGTATACAATTCAATTGTATGTTTGTTTTTTCATGTATATAAGCCCTACAGAAATTGTAAACATGCACCGATGTTGATTATTATTTTTTCTTGGAAAAATAATTTTTGGAAAACAGTGCTACATTAAAAAAAATCAACAAACCCTGAAAATCGCCCCCAATTGGTGTGGGGGGGGGGAAAACTTTTGGAAAATTGAAAATATCTGGTGACAGGTTTGAAAAAATATTATTTCCAATAACATTCTTATTGAATAATTTTCAAAAAATCAAGCTTTTCTGAGTTACAGCAACAGAAAAGTGCAAAATTCTTACCGCCATATTTTCAAATTGCTTAATAAAGTGAACGTTCAACCATTTTCATGAAACACTCAAAAATCTTAAATAAATATTGGTGCTAGTAATTTTCAAGTAGATTCTATAAGTCTTCTATTTACTCACAACTAAACCACTTCAAAGTTACTAGTTTTAAAACCCATATTTTTGAATCACTGAATAAAAGTGAACGTTCAACAATTTGAATGACTTAAGTTGGTGCCCTGAAAATTTCAAAATAAGGTTACTTGTGTTGGTGCTGGTACTTTTGAAGTTGGTGCCAAGTCTTCTATTCACCTACAGCTGCAGCACTTCAAAATTGCCATCACCAACACAATTAACCTTATTTTGAACTTTTCGGTGAAGCAACTTATTAAATCTGTAATATTTGTTTTCAAGAATATTTGTAAACATTTTTCAGTTGTGAATAGATAATATAAAAGATCTAATTTAAAATCATTTAATTCACAAAAACTACAGAAACACTTATTGTGTATATTGTAGGTATATGTAAATTAAACCTTAGAAATATACGGTAAACATAAGTTGAGTTTTAAAGCTTTCAGATAAGCTCCTGAGATTTTAAATTATTCAGACAAATACCAATATATGCTAATAACTTCATCAATCAAAACAAAGACAGAAATTCTGAAAAAGGTTGAGTTTATGCAGAATGTAGAGTATTCAATGATAATAAATGAAAAAAGAACATACAAAAAGACGACGTGTAATAAGATACTCAACGGAACAAGTGGTCGACAGAATATTTCTGATACCAAAGTCATTATGACACCATTACCATCTTATTATTTCCATTTATTCAATTAATTAAAAGAGCAAATTGGATAAATTATTCGTTTTAATGGTTAAACATGGTTATTAAGACCTTAAAGACTTCGGCGCGCGAGCAAACGATCATTTCCGCATTTCTTCGTCTTTTCTTAAAGACAGGAGCCGTGCTAAATTATCAACCAGCATTTACGCAATTACCTACATGTATGTTGTTGCCCTGGACTGACAGACTAGCGATGTTGTTGTCGGTGACTTTTTCTCCTGCAAGAAGACACTAAACAACCAGACGATGATGATTGGTTAATATGTTGGCGGCTTGCAAGAAGTGCTTTATGTATTCATTTGATAGTGGACAAGTGCCGCAGTAAATTGCTGGAAAATATAAGATAATTTCTCCACGAACATTATGTACATTTATCTGAGATACCTTCATAAAAGAAGGCATCGTTCACAGGGTATTAAACCATGGGAAACCACTATTTAATAATTCCGAGAAACTGTGTAACTCATACTCGTTATAAAAGCTTGACGCTGAGAAAGTAAGGTGTTTCCACGTCTAGTTTGTTTTGATTTTGATTTAAACAAAGGTTGAATTTTGCTAATAAAAAAATGCGGTAGCCAAAAATCTAACACAAGTCAACTTTACGAAAGGTAAGTACGTTACCACCACACCACCAGATCATTTATTTTCATGTTGCTATACATTATATATTGGTGGACTCTTTCGCCATATAGGCTTGTCAAATCTCATGTTCCTCTGTGACCGAATAATACTGAAAATGGGGTGCAATGAATTCTCTTTAATATATAGATACTTTGAAAATCATTATCTAATGCAGTGGGTCCCGTTTATTTCTACCGACTTCCCGAAAGCGGGAGATATACAAATTCTATTGTATGTTTGCTTTTTTAATTATGCTCGTGCGTTTTGCTTGGTAAACGTGCACCGATGTTTATGATTTATTTTTCTCGGGAAGTAAGAGTGCTGAGACATGGTCCCATATTGAACTTTTGATAATCCAATATATCCTTTCTCTCGAAGAACTTTTCCAAGAAAGGTGGAAGGGACATATTTGATATTTCTATACTTACTGCTAGCGCCTAAGAATGGAGGTTCCACGGACCTTCTGTTTCATGCTGTGTAGGGGACACGCATGTGCCTAACAATGACGCTGGTTGGTCAATTTATGAAAAACTTCAAACGTCAAATTTCTGGATTTAGATGGTGCGTAACGCTCATCTAGATGCCTTTAGTTTATTATTATTTATAACGATAAAGATGTATTTGCTACTGTGGATATCTCAATAAATAAATGAACCTTCTTCTCGTGGAATTAACCATAAAACAGGTATCAACGGCAAACATTCACGACCTGGCCCCGTGTTCCGAATTCCACGATTCTGATAATTTTGTTGCAAAATTTTCTTGTATTCTCTTTACTTGGAACTCTATCAAAGCTTCACGCTGTGATATTCTACAGAAACTTAGAATCAAATAATATTCATCATAATAATATAAATGGAGCTTTTATGAAATGCTGCTTATTCACCAAATAATTTAAGGAAATTGATTTTTCAATTCATCTCAGCGAGTTCTATATAATTTTGGTCGCATTCTTGATTTATTGTGTTCATAAAATACCAGCCTATAATACTTATTGCTCCTTATTATCTTCTCCATCACGCACCAAACTGATTGAATTCTACCAGTCAATGATTTAAAATCAACAATAGAAACTTCCATCTGTTTATCATTGACAGATGAAAGATCAGGGCCGACATTAATAACTCTATGGCGTTCTTTCCTTACCGACCGATTTTCAATTCAACGGCAAATGCTCTTTTCAGGTGAATACAAACAATCGAGCAATTATATACCCTCAACCATCGGCGAAAACATATGCCAGTGTAAAGTTATATCTACTTATTTTCTCAAGACCTAAAACCATCCACCTGATGATGAGCTCAAACACCGGAAAGACAAAATACTCACACACACACAGGTGCTTCCGAATGTACCCTACTTACCTTCCGATGAATACGGAACTGTGGTTCTGTGCAGTTCTTCGCGCAGAGAAGAGCAGCTGACGGACAACACAACTATCAAGACGGAGACGATAGACGGTAGTGTTCGCTAACCATGCTTCCTCAGATTGTCTTAGATTATGCGTAGATTTCTAATTATTGTTTGTCGTTACACGGCTAACGAATTCACCACCTGCACACACACAGAAGAATTAAGTCATGGGAAGGAACAGGTGAGATTTATTTTAAGTATTTAGGTTTGCAGGTCTACAAACGTTTTCAGATTGTTTCTTGTCAGTGAATACCAGGTGAATACCAGACAAAACAAAACGGACAAAGAACATTTTGTTCAAATTCAGTACTGGATAACTCTTTCAATTTTATATGGTTTATCATAGTTTTTGTCAAGATATTGGCGATATTGCCTTGAATTTTATCTAATTCCGAGCTTATAAAAATATTGCATGAACCTGGTAATATTCAGAGTAGAACTAAAATTTGTATTATGCCTAGACTTTCAAACACTCTTTGAAATAATGTGATGGCACAATGATGTATTCTTGTACTACAATTTTTAAGCCTCATCTTTTCTCAACATTTTGCTTTTTAACTGAGGTTTATACATTATTTTTTCAAAGAAAGCACAGTTCTTAGATGGTCAATGTGCACTTTACACAATAACAAAAAATAAAGATCTTGTTTTCATCGAAAATGATATTTAACTGCTAACCGTTATATCGAATGTTTCGCGAACCACAACATTCATTTTGCTCCGTTTGTTGGAGACAGTTTTTCACAAACGCAAGATAACGCCAGGCCTCATGTTGCAAGAATTCTCAATGGATATCTGGATGAAATGGACATTGAACTATTAGATTGGCCTCTAAGCAACCCTGATCTCAGTAGGATCGATATGTCCATGTGAAGGACATGTTGAAGATTCTTGTGCGTAACTGTCAACCAGAAGGCATTCTAAAAATTCTTAATTTTTTTCAAGAATAAACCTATGAGGCTTAAGCACACCATCGGGCCCGTTTATTTTTCCACAGACTTATTTGAGATCTAAGAAGATCATTCGAAATTATAGCAAGCTCAGAATAAGATCATATTTAACATATAAAAAAAACATGCAAAGCTATTCAAGATTAAATTTGAACCAAGTTTTCTTGGTAGTAGTATAATGCAAATTTATTGCCTTTCCTTAACCCCTGCAGATTTCTGCCTCAACTGATTAAGAAGAAAATCTGGAAAAAAAATTACTGACAAAAAGATACTTCAACATCTAGTACTTGACCTCGATCTCACCAGCTCAACATTATGCGTTATACTGGGTGTCCCAACAGTGCGCATTTGCTTGATATATCAGTAATGCAGCTATATATCAAAAAAGTCTTATATAAAAGTTATATGGTACTAGAAAAGCCACGTTTTGAAAATAGTAGAAAATAGCACAGGGTGTTGCATCTTTTCGTAATAGCAAAAAATATATTTTTTTAAAATAACAACTAGTTAAATTTTTTGTCATTGTGACGGTCCCCCGACTTCCTAATCAGCACATTTTTTTTTTCTCGCCACAATGTGCTGATGCGAAGTTATTATTTCATTCGAAAAAATTGAGAGTGATGCAGACTCCGAATAAAACAACTGTGATTAAGCTTCTTCTTCAAAGATCTGAATCCTTCCTGGCGAAGAGACGTAGAGGACTATAAAGTAGAATTTACTGCTTCAATTATTACTTTCATTTTCGTCGACTTCGATTCAAAATTAAGCAATTTTTTTAAATGGAACACCTGGTATATAATTTTGATTTCGCATTCTACCATAAATTACCTATTACCAACATTTTATATGTTACTTCTAAAAGATCTTCGATTATTCGTGTTTTTTAGATTGTTTTTACAACATTTAAGAAATATTTGCTAAATTTTATAAATTGAAAATAAAACGATCGAGAATAATCGTTTTTAAATGTCTTCTAGTCCGTTCAATACATTTGCTAATCTAAACTGTAAGAGATCTTTAGTTTTCTGCTTTTTTGGATTTTTTACCAAACAATAAAAACTGAATTTGGTTATTATTTAAATATCACAAAAAAAGAAACGATAATAAATGTTGACACTTCGTTTGAAAACTGTGATTATCCATTATGAATTATACAAAGGAAGAGTTTATTGGAACGGTGAATGCGTTGGGCGCTGGTGAAGAAAATGGTTTGTTAGGTTCCCGTGCTGCAAAATATCCTGATAAAAGGCATCCACAAGTGAAAAGTTTTGAAATATTGAAGGAGTGATTCGAGAGAACAGGCCATCTCCAATACGAAGAAAAGAGTCGTCTTAAAACAATATTAACTCATGAGAACCAATTAGCTATTTGTCTTGCAGTGGTAGAAAATCCTGAGTTTTAAAGAAATAAGCTGAGATATAGAGATATCGAAATCTCCAGCTGTCGGCAGTTTAAAATTTAACAAATTTCACCCTTATCACGTACAATTGCACCAGGAGCTAATAGAAGCAGATTTATTTAAGAGAGTGCAGTTTTGTGGGACGATGAAAAATGAAATCACAGAAAATGCAAGATTTCTGAAGAGCATTATGTTCACCGACGAAAGTACCTTCCACAGGAACGGATTCGTTAATAGGCACAACTATCATTACTATAGTACCGAAAATCCACATATTCTGCATGTTAACACAATAAATGGGCATTAATGTAGGTATGTATTGTGGATAATTATGTTGTCGGTCCATATTTTTTCGAAATAAAATTGAATGGACAAGAGTTTCTTCGATTTCTCTAAGAAGACTTTCCTAAGTTGATCGATCACCTACCTGATCACATCAAAAATTAAATGTGGTTTCTGCAGGATGGTCCACCAGCACACTCTTCTGAGAGAAGTACGAGAGGAGTTGAATGTAAGGTTTCCTGATAAGTGGGTAGGACGACAAGGACCTATTCCATGGCCGCCGAGATCGCCAGACCTTCCCTTAATGGATTTTTATTTTTGAGGAACAGTAAAATCCGTGGTTTATCGTACCGCCACTACTCCACGAGAAGACATGAAAATAAGAATTCATGAGGCATTCCAACGAATTATGCCTTTTCACTTGAGCAGAGTGAGAGCAAACTGCGTGGAGATATTGAGAAATTTTATTATTGAACAGGGTGGAAGACATTCTGAACATATAGTATAAGTGTAACTATTGCCGTTTGTTTTATTTTCAATTTAGAAAATTAAGCAAATAACACGAATATCGATGAACTCTTAGGAATAACATATAACATGTTGCTATCCTCAGATAGGTAATTTGTGGTAGAATGCGAAAAAAAATAGTATACAGGGCGTTCCATTAAAAAAATGCATTAAATTGAATCGAAGAAAATGAAAGTAAAATTTGAAGCACCCTGTATAAAAAATGATGATCAGAGCAATAAACGCTACTTTGGTGTCCTCTACGGCACTTCCCCAGAAAAAAATCAGATCTTTGACAGTTGTTTTATTCAGAGCCAGCATCACTCCCAATTCTTTCGAAAAAATGAATAACTTCACAAAAAACCGTGTGCTGATAAGGGAGTCGGAGGTCCGTCACAATGAAAAAAAAATTTAACTAGTTGTTCTATTTAGAAAAATATTTTTCTGCTATTACGGATAGATACATCACTATTTTCTACTATTTTCAAAACGTAGCTTCTCTGGTACCGCATAACTTATCTATATCTAAGAGGAAGAAAGGTGTTTGTTACCAGTAATATAGCATAACTAATAATATTGAATTTATTCATAGAAAGCAGTAGTTTTATTATATGTTCATAAGAACGCGGAAAAATTTGCCAAATAGATAATCTCTTTTTAATCTAGTCCATATATCAAAAGTTTAATTGAAATTAGAAGTGCACAGGATGCGCTACTGATCCTGATCCTGTTGATTTTCTCAAGTGACCGCAGGCTACCCACAATCTCTCGACACCATGAGAACGGAAGATCCATCATCATTGCGAATATCCGTGAGAAATATATAGCGATAGCGGGAGCATTCATCATCTGTTGACACGGTGTTGTCACATATGTACATATCGGAGGATTTTATGATTTATTTGCTTGAATCAGTAAGAAAAAGAACACCATTTTTTATACATAATATATACTCGCTAAAGAAATGTATATAGACCTTTCCATCACAATGGACTATAAATATTTTATAAAACGTGATGTTACGCCTGCCAGTTCAATTAACATATTGTCTGCACCTACTATGACGAAAATCATAAATTCATTTCATTTTAGAATCAGAACTGTTTTTTTAGTCTAGCATTGGTATACATTGCACCTCAAAATTCCAGATAACATTTTAAACTTAAAAATCCCGATGGCCTGTAGCCAGCGGAAAGGTAAATTTCTCCAAAGGTTTTTTCTTTAATAATTTTTATTATTATTTTTTTCTTTGTTATTTTTTTTCTGTGCATTTTATGATAAATTGCTTTGAACAAAAGGTGTAGTTACTGATTATATCTGGAACCCCAAAAATATTTTTGATGATATTTACACTATGGCCCTTTTTTAAAATGGTTGAACGGTCTCCATTTTGAAACTAATTACACGGTAATGCCCAATAACGAACTCGGCCGAGATATTTATGAGATTGATTTTTGTAGCAAATCTTGATACTTTCAAAATTGCGACCTCTATCGTGTTTACAAATTTACAAAAAAATTGAGGGTTCCCAAAATAATTCAGCCTTGCTAACTAAGGCTATCCTTTGGAACCCCTGAAAAAAAGTGGATTCACAAATTAATAAAACGAGGACTGTTTTTCAGTATGTACGTTTTTCATCTCTTCATATGCAATCTTGGCCAACTCAAAAAATAATTCTTAAATGATTCTTCTAAGACTTATGGGATCCTTAGTAAAAAAATATTTATAAACCGAATAGAGATATTCATTTCTAATCTAATCATCAAAAAGAGCTTAAAATAGTTCCAACACTTCCAAATTGTACCATTTTTGACCGACGAACCCCGAACGGAGGACGTATACAATTCGACTGCCCGTTTTTTTTGTACTTGCGCCCGTTTTATATAGTTATGGTACTATGATTTTGATGATTTTCGATTCATTTGAAAGATGAGGCTTGAGAAATGGTCCCATATTTATAAGAAAGCAAATTTAAAATCTCCTTCCTACCGAAAACCGCCCCCGAAAGGGGTGGATGGGGCAAATTTTCTCGAAAATCGAAAATCTGAGCTGGTATAATTAAATATAGGACAATATCCGGAAATTGAACATTTTTTAGAGTTAGAGGCATGTTTAATTCACATATATGTGTATTTTTGCTATGTGGAGAGGGCGGTTTTTGTTCAAAAATTGAAAATCTGTGGGTACTAAATGAAAGACCCAATTATTTTTAGCAACATTTATGTTGAACATTTTTTCCTTACAGTTACGGTTTTTGAGTTACAGCGGTGGTAAAATGGTAACATCTAAAATACTTATGCTTAGTATTTACGCAGTGATGTTTTGAGATCTCAATAATAACTACTACAAGCAAAGAATATACGTGGGTAACAGGATAGCTATTTATTATCTTCATTGGCACTAGTCAACGTTCAAGGATTTTCGTGACTAATGTTACACTCAAAAGTGTGAAATAAATATTTTTTACAAAAAAATGGACCGATGTTATTAGTTGGTGCACTGAAAAATACAAAATAATATTAATTCTATTGGTGCTGGTGCTTGTGAAGTTGGTTCCAAAAGTTATCAATCTAACTGCAACTGCACGACTTCAAGAGAAACTTTACCAATAGAATTAATATTATTTTGTATTTTTCAGTGCACCAACTAATAATGTCGGACCAATTTTTTTTTTCAATATTTATATAGGTAGGTAGTATACGAAATATCCCGTCAAAGCCAGCAAATAGTATTCAAAATTAATAATTCATCCGTGGAATCTTTTGAATTTTTATAAGGCACCCTATATAAAGTTACCACAGCTCTACGGACCGCTTACCAGACAGGATGAATTGGAGCTAATGAACTCTCTGCTATCATCATATATATCTTGATTTCCCAATCAACATCATGTGAAACTGTTAATTTGATTCTATAATCAACGTATATATTTCGACAATGACGTCTGTAATAAATATAAGTTCATTTTCCCAACACAACAAAAACAAGTCCTTATTGCGCGCTGTGCTTGCTACCCGCTGCTTGGGACTCCCTGGCCGGCTAATTAAATTTCTGTCATTATACGTGCCCATATATAGGGACAAATCTGGCATTCTCTTTGGGTTACCGAAAGTAGTGATATCTGTATATGTGTGTGAGTATGGCAACGCTGGCTGAAATTGTCGTGGGAATTGCGATTGAAGCACCTGCACAGGTCCAATTCCATTCTCTCTTTTATTGCCATTTCACTTAATAATACTGCTACTACAGTACAAATAGAAGCGAAACCTTTATATAGGATTACGTGCATCAAAATGTATTATGGGCATTTATTTGTAAGTTTCACCAATCACGGAATCCCATTTGATTAAACTTTTATTTTATAATAATCAATATTTTAATTGACCAAAAGAACAATTTGTTTTTTCATATATTTAGTAACAATGCAGTCGCAGTTAGATTGATAACTATTGGCACCAACTTCACAAGTACCAGCACCAATAGAATTAATTTTATTTTGTATTTTACACTAACAACGTCGGTCCAATTTTTTGTAAAAAATATTTATTTGTCATTTTTGAGTGTATTAGTCATAAAAATCGTTGAACGTTCACTAATACCTACCAAAGAAGATAGTACTTATCCTATTACCCACGTATACTTGTGTGTGGACTTGTTATTATTTAGAGATCTCAAAACATCGCGGAGGAAATACGCATAAGTATTTAATATTTTACCATTTTACCACTGCTGTAACTCGAAAACCGAAATTCTAAGGAAAATGTTCATTATAAATGTTGCTACAAATAATCTGGTCTTTCATGTGGTCGCCTCAGCTTTTCAATTTTCGAAAGAAATTGTCCCCTCTACATAGCGAAAATACAATTATTTGAGATTTTATTTTATTGTCCTAGGTTTAATTCTGCCACCTCATATTTTCCGTTTTCGAAAAAAATATGTTTTCTGAAGAGAAGGAGAGAGAGAGAGTTTTCACGAATACGGGTCCACTTCTTAAGTCTTCTCTTTCAAATGAATCAACACTCATCAAAGTACGTTCACTATATAGAACGCACGCTCGAACCAAAAAAAAAATCACACAGTCGAATTGTACACCTCTTCCGTTTGGGTTTGTCGGTCAATTCATTGATAATTCTCAACTCAAGACTTATATCTTACATTTATGTATGGAATAAAATATATTCTAAAAAATTAACTGGAAACTATTTCCAGTATGATTTGGTTCGGGAAACTAACAGCGACGACTTGTCTTCAGAAAAAAATGGAAAGCACTTAAATCTGGGTTCTGCAGGCTAAGTGAGTGACATCACTCAATCAAACGTCCTGAAAATAGTTGTCTCAACAAAGCGTTGTCACACAATAGAGTGTGACCTCATCTTGTTGAAAACCTACTACTAATTAAGGCAATAAGACATTGTTGAGGGTTCATTCATGTGACAGGTTTCGTAAGGTAGCACGTGGTGGCGTCCTAACATTGATCGGCTTCGATCATCGAAATTAAGCAGCGGCGAGCATGATGAATGTTAGGATTGGTGATGAGCTGGAGGTGCCTTCGAATCCCTGGCTCTCGCTTGTGTATACTGCTCCTCTGGCAAGACAATTGGAAACAAGCGACAATCTATTACTCTGGTACAGCTTCTCTGGAAGATTATGTCCTTCGAAATCCACATTAACAGTAAATCGTCTTATCTGTGAAAACACTTTCACGGCTGATCAGTTCAGTGCATGGAGTGAAAATTTTCACATTTTATAGGCGGAACCGGTTCTAATTGCGGGTGATTCAAACCGTTCAGTTATGAGTCACAAACTGTGAAACGTTCATATTGAATTGAATATAATCATTAGCAAAATCCTTGTCAGTGAATTGATGAGGATAGAAAATATGCTTTAAAATGAAATGACAGCCAAAGCCTTCCGGTGTTGTTATAAAAGCTTGTTTGTTTCGTTTAATATCTGCATCTATCATTTGCATTCTATTTTTATTTTATTTCAACTATTTCCTCCATGTTTTTTTTTCTTTGTCCTAAAGGAGTTTCTTCCTCATTCCTCTTTCGTTTGAAGATGTACAATTAATATTTTCCATTTAATTTCCTGTTTTATGAATAGTGTCCAGAGTTTGCTATTATTGGTTGGATGTGTCATTCTTATGATATTCAAGTAATAGTCATGAAGTATTTCACTCTCCAGGCATTGTTTGTTAATATTTTTTATTTGAAAGTTCATATTTGTAATAAATTTATAAACTCAGGCTGGCTGGGCAGTTTTCCTGTATAGCAACATGTAATTTTTTCTCTAATATTTATTTTAACAAATTTTATAACTGGTTCACAAATATCAATTTTTGTTTGACAAATATGTATATATTTATTATGTAAATTCACACTTTTGAATTTCGAAAAAATTTCAACGGCATGTTGTTATATGTCTACAAGTTAGTCCAAAAATACATATAATTAAAATATATATATATATATATATATATATATAACTTAAAAATCGCAGGGTTGCAGCCAAAATGTGGGTGAAATAAAAGAAGACTCTTTACATTTACTTGAGAGCTTTCGGAATCGGTTTTATTCCTTCTTCAGTCAAAATCTATAAAGGTGTAATATAAAAACTAGGTAAAAGATATAAACTAAAGTATAAACTGACTTACAATGTATGAGATTGGTGTTGAAACTGATGTTCATCAAATAGCATATACTTATTATGTAATCTTAATTAAATATACATTTAACACGAAACACTTATGAACAGATTGTAAATAATAAACAATACATATATATATATATATATATAAATGCAGAAAACATGAATTTAAAAATTGCTCAATACAACTTAGTTACCAATAAAAATATGTTTTATACTGGAGAAGACTCGATAGATACCTTAAATAAATCCGATGTTGTATATTCATTGAAATGTCTTCAATGTGAAAAATTTTACATTGGTCAAACTTCACAACTTTTAAAGAATAGATTGATTCAACATCGTAGTGATATAAGATTAAGACCAAACAGATGTGCCTTAGCTTCCCACGTTAAAAATACCAAACATAACATTGATTTTCAAAATGTAAAAGTTCTTGAAACAGAAAAAAATACAGAAAAACGAGTTTTCCTAGAAATGTGTCACATTCAACAGAAACCTACAATGAACAATAAAACAGATATCAATGGTCTTAGCAACATTTACTACTATCTGATAGAAAAAGACAAAAGAAATTTAAATAGATATTGCTCTATATGTTTTTGGTTCTTCTTGAATATGTTTCATCCCTTATTCAGAGTCAAAATTATTTTGATATACATATTTTCTATACAAATAGAAAATAATAATTTTATTATAATAGATCTCAAGAACAAACATTTTCAAATTCCTCAAATTACTTGACAATTTTGGTTTCTAAAACAATAAAAAATTAAAATTTAGAAATGTCTATTTATTTTTTTTATAAGTCATATTGAAAGTATCAAAAATATAAATGTTTGACATTGCATTTGTATAATATTATATTGTAGAAATAATATTATTTTCCTGTGAATATGGAAATTTTGAACTTTACTATATATAAATAGATCTATGTTGTAAGTACTTAATATTTATTGATAGAAATATCATATACATTGTGGTTTTGTAATATTTTTTAGTTTCGCTGATGAAGGGTGAAATTTAAACTAAGCCGAAATATACGATTTTACATGAAGATCTTTCATTGAATGCCCTTTTAGGCCGTATTACCTGAATTATTCTAACCAACATAGTTACTGTCGGCTGTGACTACCCTTTCAAATATATATATATATATTTATTTATTATTATTTATTTATTATTATTATTACACATGTAATATACAATTAAATGACAATATAAAAGCTATGAATATTTTTGTTAGGATTCAGTCATGCAATATTTGCACCTAAGTGTATAACACTTGTATGTGCAAAATGTACTACTATTTATATATATATATATATATATATATATATATATATATATATATATATATATATATATATATATATATATATATATATATATATATATATATATATATATACTTATATATTGTTTGATTCTGAATTCTTCACTGGTTTCTTATTTGATAAAATAGATTTTTGTTGAGGATGCAGTCATTTAATAAATAAAATTCTTTGGATTATGCCAATGTTTATTTTCTTCGTCGGGGCAAACTAAAAATCGTTACAAATTTTCTTAACCACATAATAATTAATTAATAATCTATTCAAATCTATCTATCAAATTCGCTACAAAAATCAATCTCTCAAATATCTCGGTCGAGTTCGTTATTGGGCTATATCGGGTAAGTAGTTTCAAAATGGCGAACGTTCAAACATTTAAAAAAATTATCAAAAAAGAGCCGTAGTGTAAATATCATCAAAAATAATTTTAGGTTATAGATATAATCAGTACTTACAACTTTTGTTCAAAGCAATTGTTCATAAATACATAGGTTAAAAAAATAAAAATTAATAAAGAAAAATAACAAATATTGATAAAACATGAACACTCAATATAAATTTGATGTAATTGTACATTTTCTGGAGATCTTTATATAGACCCTGATTAAAAAAATATATAAGTAGTACTTATATTTATTGAAAAGAAATATGCGAAAAAAAAATTCTGCCTTGAAGTGGAACTAACCGCAAGGCTATGACACATACGACAATTTTATGTAATAACATGTATGTATACCAATGAAAAGGTTGTTCAAATTCCACTTCAATAAATTTTGAAAAGTTTACCTTTCCGCTGACTACAGGCCATCGGGATTTCTTATTTATTATTTTTATTTATTATATTTTACTAATTGGATGTTCCATTAGAAATTTTTAATGGCTTTCATGCGAATTTTTGATAATGTGAATGTCTAAAATATTTGTGATAATAATTGGGAGACGACCTTCATGGTCAATTGAAGATTACTTCACTATTTTTTAGAGCATTTTGCTCAAAATTCCTCTTTTGTTGAAAGGTCTTGGCAATAATTATTTGGAGAGTTTCTGAGGGACCTAGCTATTTTTCTAGCTGCACGAGAAAGTTCTTATACACCTCTTTAATTGATAAAAATCTCCTTGGAAAATTGCATTGTGCATCTCGCAGTTTCACATTTTTCAATTTTATGTAATATTACTAGAAACAAAATCATAGCAAAATGAACAGTAATATTTGTCAAGATGCTTATATAAAATACTTTCTGATTCTCGGAGCTCATAGATAATTAAATGATGTTTATTAAATAACTAGGATACTTGTTCAAATGAAATGACCAACATTTCCCCTAGCGGAAACATTACCATAAAATAAGATTAAGCAACAAGCTATTCAACACGATATTTTATGGTACCGAGTAGAGTAGTTTCCCGGATGATTTTCACCTGCGCCACATCGTTTTTCGTGGTTTTTGAGGATTTAGAAGCAGGTGTGGACCACACGTTGAAAATACATAAAGACATGTGGATGCGCGACGCGCTGCTGTAACTATTTATATAAGAAAGATTTATAATAGATGACTTTTGTTTATTTCGGGAATGCGAGTGTGTGTGTGTGTTTGTATGGGGGAGACCTTTCATTACACACATAGCCTGAAATAGCTACTCCAGGCACTTTTCCGATAATAATAATTCGGTCAATATCTGTAAATCAAGTGGTTCTATAAATAGATATCTATAATAATATGCTTTCTGCAATATATTGGTTATTTGAGAAATATTTGTACAGTTCGGTTTTCCAAGAACATGTCAGATTTAAAGTTTTTGGAAGTGTGTAAATAACACCAAACAAATTATAACAGATCAGCTCTAGCTAATGTTATACAGTGAATTCTTGAATATTTTATTCGCGAACTTTTCAAAGTCTAAATTACTCAAAATTATAGGTACTTAGGTAATTAGCAAGAACTAACAATTATCTATCATCCATCATTAGATTATCAAAATAAATTATAACTTCTATTCCACGTGATCTCACAGAATTTTCAACAGGCAGTATAAACTAAAGGTGTACTGAGTTCCAATCGGTAAACAAAGCAAATTGTTTATTAATGAATTAAAAGAACCTTTACAGAAACCTATCCACTATAATTGTACACTTAATACCTACTTATCTTCCCTAAGTAATTTCCCTAACGTCAATTAAAATGATAATGAGTTCCCCTTTTTGTAATTAAGATAGCTATTCTTTGAATTTTACACTTCAGTTTTATTGGAATAGAATAAAATTTACATAGTTCTCATTATTCTAAATCAATTGTTGTGAAATACTTTGCTTGAAGGATTGAAATAGTAATAAATTATAATAATTTTGGGATGAACTTTCTGAATGAATCAGCTATTCCATTAGTTACTGACTATTTTTTGACCGACTCCCAAAAAAAGGAGATGGTATACATTTCGGTTGTATGTTATAAAAAAAATGTATGGCTGTTCGCGCGTTTTGCGTAGTAAACGTTCTCCGATTTTGATTCATTTGAAAGAAGAGGGTTGAAAAATGATCCTATATTTAGAAAAACTCAAACCCGAAATCTCAGGTGCAATTTTTCTCGATCCAAAATCTGAGACAGCAGAATTAATGATACCCCATTTGGAAAAATTTTAATTGAATATTTTCTCTAAAGTATTAGGGTTTTTGAGTTACAGGAATGGTAATGACTGAAAAATGTGTATTTCCGCTAAGTGGAGGGGGCAATGTTTTGCGAAAATTGAAAATATGATACGGCCAAATTAAAGAAAAGATTACACTTATCTAGAAACATTTAATTTGGACATTTTCCAAAAAACCTACGGTTTTCGAGTTACAGCAGTGGTATAGTTTGAGATATGTGTATTTTCGCCGTGATGTTTGGAGGTCTCTGAGCAATAACAAGTACAAGCAAATAATATACATGGGTAATAGGATAAGTACTTACTATCTCCTTTGGTATTAGTGAACATTCAACGATTTTCATGAGTAATAAACTCGGGTCAATTTTTGGTAAAAAATATTTATATTATTACTTTTGAAGTGAGCTCACAACGTTCATGCTGATATCGATAACTGTTAGACAGTATTTTCTGTGAATATATTAAAATTTTTACGAATAATGACTGAATGACATAAGGTATATGATTAAAAAATTCCCAGCAATAAAACTTACTTGCTAAGCTCTGAATCAAGTTACCTTTCAAACAACAAAAACTTAATCAAAATCGGTTCATCCGTTTCATAGTGAGATGCCTTATATTCTTAGATAAAAAGACAGATACAAACGTTTAACATAATCAAAAATAGGAACACTTTCCTTCATTTCAACTTTTAAAAATAAAAAGCGAAATCCGTCTGTCCATTTGGAAACTACCTTGTCCCAAACAAACAAGCAGATACAGATGTCAAAGTTAGTCAAAGAAAAACTAGCCAGGAACACTCTAAGTCAAGTCAAAAAAACCTATATCAAAATCGCTTACTATCAATTCATAGATATTTGAGCATACAGTGAGTAGACTCTCGATATAGTGAACACGGCTTATATTGAACTACTCCAAACAGTGAACACTTATTGAACAATAAACGAATAGCCGCTCGGAATAGTGAACCTATTGTTTTGGACAAGTTGAGAAAAGATTCTGTTCATTTGGCATTAGTAGTACATTGTAGCATGAGTTTATAGGGTATTGCTGCTGTTAATTAGGCATAATATGCCTTACTAAGTGAAAAGGCTGAAATAATCGAACAGTCAAAACAAAGGCATTCCAGTGACGGTTCTAGCAAAAAAAAATACGGTGTAGCTAAGTCCATTATATGTACAATTCGAAATAGGAAAAAAATATTCTGTAGAAAATCAGCAACATCTTCGGGGGACTAGGAAAAATTAAACCTTCAAGGTCATCGGAATGCTGAATAATGGAAAGGCACAAAACAAATGGTTTTTAAAGCAAACAGAAAAACATATTCCTTCCATTAGAAGAAGTGACTCAGTGGACGGTAGAAAATCCACATAGAGACTATTCCAACCTGCTCGTTCTTCACAAGTTAAGACATGTTATGGTTCAAATGGGATTGCCCAAAAATCATAAACAATCAACAATAACAACATTTAAAAAAAACTTTAAACTAATGTTAGTGCTTTAAAGAATATTTGTTTTGAAAATAAGGTCAATAAAGTTCGGTTTATTGTGAGAAACAATGTTGTTTTATTAAAATTTCGTAACAGTGAACAAATCCACTACAGTGAACTGGGCGTGCATTAAGTAGTTCACTATATCATGAGTCTACTGTATATATGAAAATGTACAGAGCCTTCAATCAATGTATTGTATCTACCCAATTACTAAAAATAATTATTTCAATAATCAGCCTCTGAACATGAGACAAAATTATTTGATAATTTTATTCGCTCTTAATTTTGCTTTATTTTATTTATATCTTTAACGCTGTTACTTCCCATCTTCTCAACATGTTTTAAAAATCTATTTCTAATTTTGTAGGCATTACAATAATTGAACTTTCACCAAAATCTTCCAGGTATTTAAAGATAAATTATGATGCTGTCTGCGTATGATTCTGCCGCAATAAATTAATCTATCAACAAGCTAATCCAGAGCAAATTCTAGAATTCTCAATGACAATCAATTTGGATGTCACCACACACAGAATTTTGCACCTGGCTTTCAATAAATTTCTCCTTTGCAGTTATAATAATAACAATAATAATGATACGCAAGTCAAAAGTAATGTTCTCCACTTAAGCAAAATATTTGGAAGCGCCAACGACGTTCAATTATACTGTCATTAGAGTTGCACAAGCGTTGAATTTAATATTTTATTTATCTTAAACGGGATGTATTTATGGTAGTATCATGATAATTTTAAACACTGACTTATAACATTTTGCAAGAATCATACCACTATATAACGCATATTATTGTGACCAAATTTAATAATGCGTATTTTATCTGGAATATCTAGAACAAACAAAATGTACGAGTATCTCAAATGTCTTTGTTACTTTCCCCAACCCACTTATGACTCAACTTAATGATATTTGAAGAAGTTGATGGAACATAACCTATATAATTCATATATCACTTTTATTTTTCATTGAGATGCTAGATGACTCGATAAATAAAAATCCCGACGGCCTGTAACCAGCGGAAAGGTAAATTTATCAAAATTCATTGAATTGAAATTTGAACATCCATAGACTTTTTCATTATTAATTTTCTTAGGCAAGTGACACAAAATATGACGTTTTATGGATTCATTAACATCCATAAAGTGTTACTTTTTTGGCCGCATTTACTTTATGGCCGCTTTTACTTTACGGCCTCTTCTGTCATCGCCATGTAGAGAGCCAGTATTGTTAAGCAGTTTATTAGTGTTGCTAGGCAGTTTACTTACAAGCTAAACGTTTCTGTCAGTAATAATTAGAACAGTTATTATATAAAAGAAGAAAGCAAAATGAGTAATAGTGATACAGAAAACCCCCCTTAGATTTATGAAGCAGCCAATGCTGCAATTTTAAATTTATATCCTGAAAAATACAGGCAGATTTACTTAAAACAATATGATATTTTCATGGAATGGTGCAACATACATAATACTAGAAATTCAAGAGAAGAAGTATTTCTAGCATTCTTTCTGGAAAAAGCCAAAGATTTAAAATCATCAACGTTATGGTGCTTATATTCGATGTTAAAATCTATAGTTATGGTCAAATACAACATTGATATAAGTAAGTTCTCAAAAAGTCAGCAGGTTTTACAAGAAATGATATAAACAAATTCTTAGCAGATGCTCCAGATGACAATTATTTAATGTGGAAGGTAAATAAATACATCGTAACATTTTTAAGATTCATTATTTTTATAACTCTAATGATATTCAAGACAAAGGAGACGTGTTAGTAATCACCATTCCGGAGACAAAAACTGGCATAAAATGGGTATTTGCAATAACTGATGAAATAATAGAAAATATAATCTTACAGCTCATTCGAAAATACTTAAATTTACGACCTTTCAGTGTGCGTCATCAAAAGTTTTTTATCAATTATCGTCACAAGTTTTTGCTTTCATACTTTTGGTAAAATACCATCACTTATTGCTCAGTATCTACAATTACCAAATGCTAAAGGGTATACAGGTCATTCCTTTAGCAGAAGTTCAGCCTCTCTTTTGGTTGAAACAGGGGCTGACATTTTAATGTTTCTGTAGCGGATGGCTACATGAATCAATCAATCAATCAATCAATATCTTTATTTTTCCACATGACACTAAAGTGTATGGACATCGTCAATTTCAAAAATTACAATTATAAAATAAGATGAGCAAAAAAATAGGTATATAAAGACTAATACTACAACTTATTCTACGCGCACTACAATAAATATTAACAAACTAACGTAAAAATTAAGAAAAGAAGATTCAATTTCTAGAAAAAAGAAATATCAAATAGAATACTTTCAGAAGGGGAAGGTACTTCAGGGTTGCCTTTCCCTGTCCAAAATAGTTCCAATGAAATTGGATTAGATAGTACCTTAGTATCAAATTTTGAAAATATAATAAATGTACATTTAACTTAATTAATAGTAAATAAGTAAATTTAGTATAACATTATTTATAAGCAGTTTTTTATCATTCCGTTCATTTGATTAATAAAGATTTGAAACTACTCATGTACTCTTGCATTTCTTGAACAAAAATGTAAAAATTGTGGTTTCCCATTTGATGAACACTCGCCTGAAAAAATGTGTGTGGACCTCGGCCTGATACCTGATATTTTTTCTGTGCATTTTATGAAAAATTGCTTCGAACAAAAGTTGTAGGTACTGACAATATCTATAACCTAAAATTATTTTTGATGACATGTACACTACGGCTCTTTTTTGATATTTTTTTAAATATTTGAACAGTTGCTATTTTGAAACTACTTACCCGATAATGCCCAATAACGAACATGGCCGAGATATTTAAGAGATTTAGATATTATATTATACTCAGGTGATGATAGTCCGAGGAGTTTTCCTAAGCTCAGAGACTCTGCTCAGAGACCTCGCCAAATAGTCCATTGTACATTACTTATCTCTGTCTTCTGGCATTTTTTAGCTGCTTGTATCCACAATTATTCTTATAGGATTCTTTGATGACAGGGCACCCACAAGCTCTTTCGTTTCCGCACTGCGCAGCTAAGGAGAGAGAGAAAGGTATAAGATTTAGGTTTTTTTGAAGTTGTCATATCAATTCATTTCGTTATGTCTCCATGCAGAATACATTAGTTGAAAATTTACTTTCTTTTCCACATCTTCATATAACAATTCTGGAAGCTGCTCTAGCCATCGAAGAGATATCAATTGGTATTACGGTCAATTTGTATCCCGCAGTCTGACTGTCGCCTGGGTGCTTGAAATCCTCCCAACCTAATATTAAATCGGTGAAAATATCATGTTCTTAGCGTTGCGAATTATACAGCATTATCCATTTCCTGTGCCCATAAAGATGGTGATCGGTTACACTTCTTATATATCTATATGTAGGTATCCATATAATATATTATGAAGTAGGTATAATTTGTCCGATTTAGCCCACACTCGCATTCATGAAGTATACTATCCGCCGTCCCCGTAAATTCTATTCGCTCAGCATTCGTATCATTTTCTTATGCTAATACGGTAATTAGAGGACTTCTATGGAACACATACAGTTAGTAATTACCAATTCAAATCGCCGTCTATTACAACTTGATACTAATTTACAATCTGTGAACTGATCCAGTATAGGTATATTAATTCGTCAGTATAATTTTGCGTTTAAAACCAGAAATCGCATCCTCCTTATATGTATGCGTATTCGTATTTTAATTACCAAAGAAACGACGTTGAAGAAGCTCGCAGTTAAAGAGTAAATTATGAGAAACTGGCAATACATGAACTCTCACAATTCATAAAGGTGCTTCGCATGAGATATAAATTTCAAATCTCTCTACACGGCAAGTCAAATAACCTCAGTCCTGTGTGCTTCTTGGAGCTGTTGCGTTAAATTACTCTCACGATGTTTCAGAGGCCACGTGATAACGTTCTGCCAATTACTTCATGTTATTCCTTAAGAACATCGTTGTTATATTTTTTTTTGTTCGGCCTTGTTCTACAAATCATTTGAAATACATATCAATAATTATAGGTACGTTGCACAAATATATAAGTAAGTAAGTATTATATGCATGATGAAAGTTCAAAATTCACAATCCAAGGTAAGGCAATTCATAAACATAATATAAGATCTCATAGGTAATATCTTATAAACAACACATAAAATGAGAGGAGTTTACCTGCGAGTCAACAAACAGGTCTTAATACAAAAATATTGGGACGGACGGGTGGACGGACGGATTTAGCTTTACTGAAAATAGAAATACACATTCTATGAAAATGTAAACTCTCTACCTATTAGGGTTTCACGAGACTCTCGAAATTCGAAATTTCTCTCGTTTCAAGACGAGATCGAGACGAGATTGATTTTACTAGATCAAGAATTTACACTTTGAGATTTTTCGATATCGAGAAATTTCTTCGAGATTTTTCTATATCGAAAAAATGCTGCAATAGGTCACAGCTCCTGTTAGGTCAGAAAAGTGAAAATAAAAAACTGTGTTAGGAAATAACTTGAGTTTATTTTAAACAGAACATTAGCAAATCATAAAAAATAGCAAATATAACAAAGGAAATATTTACGTATTCTTAATATTAAAACACCATTAAACTATTAAAAATTAACTTTAAATACTTGAAAATGAAAAACACAGAAAAATAATGATAGACATAAGAAAAATATAGATAACATGATTTTTTAATATAATAAAGTATCTGAACAGATAAGAAAATTAGACACTTGTAAATATAATATTTTTTACACAGCCAAGAATTCAAACACAGAAAAAATGAGCTAATTCTCCAGTTAATCGGCTTCGTTCTTTTCAGATGGTCAGTATTGCTCTTAAAAACAGACTTTCTGCAGACACTGAAGTAGATTGGAAACCAAAAAAATATTTTTGTCACATAATTTCAAAGATAAAATGTCTTTTTGCACCCCGCTATTCCCGGGCTCAGTAGTTCTCGATTCTCGGTGCGGTGGTCCTTATTTCAGTTGGTAAATTTCAGTTTTCGTTTAAGTGCTGACTCCTTCACAAATTATATTTTTATTACATTTAAATAATAGTTTATTGTCTTGTACCATGCTATTTTATGATACTTTATTACATATAATTAAAAGATAATTATTAATAATTACTTTGGAAATTGACTCGACACTGTTTGGTCAGTCTGCCATAAAGTGTTTGTTTTCTTCAAAAATGTTAGTTCAAGTTTATATATTACTTATGACATCATTTTTGTACGGATAAAAGATTTCCTGTAATTTTCATTCTTTGGAAGAAAAAAAATTGACAATAGTCGGCGGTTTTTTGATATATATGTGGCATTTAGTTCATAACATATAGCTCCGTCATTTAACGTAATTTTTTTTAATAGAAAAAAATTACCCTAAATTTTGATGCAGACTTGTGTTATATATACATGTATAATTTTTTAATAACATTTAGTTTTTGTTCTCGAAACTCGAGGTAGTTTGTTAATTTCTCTCCTCGAAATAAAAAGAGAAATTTCCTTCGAGACGAGATTTCTTGTCTCGATGAAACCCTGCTACTTATTACAGTTAAGACCTACGGGCAGACGGACGGAAAGCAGAGAACTAGGGTTCCTTTTTCACCGTTTTGGTACGGAATCCTAAAAACGACCACATTCAAACGCATCAAAGATATGTTTGTATTACTCAACTTACGAGAATGTTAACGCTTGATACTATGAAAGTCTAATAGACTTGTTTTCATAGTTAAAAGTTAAACTGACGAATCTATATATTAATACGCGGAAAGAATTATTCGGACCTCATTCTAAGCATAATGCGGTCACAGAGGAATATGAGATTTTACGTAGTTAAAACAAAGCAGTGGACCAAGTTAATATAGATTATATAATATTCTTATACTTTTATTTTGTACAGCTGGCACGGGTTCGATTTTTGGTCATCACATTTTTCTTTTTTTTTATAACCTTTGGCAGAAGAACCTCAATATTGTTCAAACTCAAATTTAATTTCGCCCTCTGGTTATTCTCGTAACGAATTAATTTCTTAAAGAAATTGACCGTTCTTCCCCTTTATTTCAGGAGTTACTGAGAACATTAAAAAAAAACAGAATATCTAGATGTTTACTCAAGAGATTGCAGGAAAATCGTTATCAACAAAGTGGGAGTGTGGAATATCCAATTTTCCATAATGTCGAGAAGAAACAAAATGTTTTATTATTTGTGAATTTTTGTCGTTCCTAATTTTGATAAATAACATTCAACTGTCTGAATCAATTATTACAATTTCAATGGCAAGCAACATCAAAAATTTGATAGCGGAGCTGGTGACATCCCAAAATATCAAATTTTACAACAGTCCTCTCACAATTAAATTACCTATCAACTTATATTTACTTCACTTTTTGCATTGCTACTTTCAATGAGACAACATGAAACAAATGTTATAACTGATGTCTTTTTCATGCATTTACATCGAAACAAAAAGGTGCGCCTACCAGTTTTCATTAACAGGTAATCGTAAAGAAGTCAACAAAGTCAATTTAATTTCAATAACTGACTGGTAAAGACTAGCTCTTCAAGCAGTTATTGTTTATATACTGCAATAAACTGGCCATTCTTGCCCGCGTTCAATAAATAGATAGGTATATGTATAGTTACAAATAAGGAAACTGGACGAATTCTATTTAAGGATGCGAATGTAAAATATGTACCCGACTCGACAATCTTATTTTCATCTCGGATTGATTATATCATAAGTTATCCTGGTTTTTTGTCGATTATCGATGAGAGAGAGGAACCAGTTTTCTTTCCTTATTGATATGAATATGGTGAGTCCGTTCTCACAGCAGATGGTATCTCTATAATATGTCTTGTTTGGTAGGCCTGAGGGCATAACGCGCATTTGTCATAACGTCCGAGATACAAAGATAACAAAACACACTACGTTATGAATTACAACAAAAAGAATAACTGAAACAGTTAAACTATAATACAGCATCGTTTATATCCGCTGTGTCTATTGCGTAGGTGGTTATGCCAGATACATATACTACTTATATATATATATATATATATATATATATATATATATATATATATATATATATATATATATATATATATATATATATATATATATATATATATATATATATACATTATTTAATGATCGATTTCCATTGTACGAATAGGTATAATGTGTTTGACACGAACGTGTATAACAGTTGGTGGCTTGGCGTTTGATGTTGAAATATTTAATTATGATTACTGCCAGCAGAACACGACGAAATGCTTAGCTAGGTATATGTAACTATTGAATTTTTGTTCTATCGAAAAGCTGACGTTGTGATGAAAAAACTTATCGGTTATGTAATACCAAATAGAAAGTATCATCCAGTAAATGGTTTAGCTGATATTCATTATAATGTGGAATTAAATGCATTCTTTATTGAAATTAAATTCTTTGATGACACCATGTCCCGTTTTTTAACCATGCTGGATGTCGATCGATTTTATTAGTTGGTGCACAGAAATATACCAAATAATATAGAGGGATCCAAAAAAAAACCATTTGCATTGGACATTCGAAATCAGGAGCGTGTCTTTACTTGAATCATCTGCAACTGCATTTATATTGATTGAAACATACTGTCTGTGTTTAGCAAAGACATGCTTTCATTTTCAGAAGGTTACTGGACATTGAGTTTTTTTGGATCGCCCGATATTAATTCTATAGGTACTGGTACTTTTGAAGTTGTGCAGCTGTAATTAGATAGATTTTTTTCTGTACCAACGTCTAAAGTAATATTATGTATTTTGTATTTTCAGTGCACCAACTAATAAAGTCGGTCCAATTTTCTGTGTGGAATATTTATTTCAGACTTTTGAGTGTAACATTAGTCATCAAAAGCTTTGAACGTTCACTAATACCAAAGAAGATAGTAGTTATCCTATTATCTGTCTATCCCATGTGCATTCTGCATTCTTGTACTTGTTAATATTCAGAAATCCGAAAAGATCGCGGCTGAAATACACACATTTCAGATCACTGGTTACCACTGCTGTAACTCAAAAACCGAAAATCTTTAAAAGATAAAATTAAATTTGAATGTTGCTAAATATAATCTCTTCTTTAATTTGGTCGTCTCAAAATTTCAATTTTACCACTGCTCTAACTCGGAAGCCTATGTTTTTCTTTGAAAAAATGTAAAATTAAAACGTATGACCTCTTTTCTAATTTTGTCGTCTCAAATTTTAGATTTTCAAAAGAAAAACCTCCACTTACTTTGAATGACGATTTCGATGGGACCAGATGTTAATAGTCATCTATCAAATGAAAAAAGAATCATAAAAATCAGAGTACGTTTACTATTTATAAGGCACGAACATCCGCCTCAGATATTCTATTTTCTAGAAAAATTGCTCCCAACCTCTTTGGGCTTCGGGGAATGTTTGTGGAAGGAAGGTGATTGCGGGTTTGATTTTTTCTAAATATGGGACCATGTCTGAATTCTCTTCTTTCAGATGAATCAAAATCGGAGTACGCCCACTATGCAAAAGGCACGAACATACCTACCTAAAAAAATAAAAAAACGCAAATATACAACCGAATTGTATACCTTTTCCTTTTTTGAATTCAGTCAAAAAGATCAATAAATCAAGCGAATGCCTGAAAAGTGGTCTTTCCGACAAAACGACATGACGTGGTCTGACCAAATTGCACCAATCTTCAAATGTTTGGTGGGTAAGAGGCTGTTACAGTCGATAAAAAATGCTTTTCCAATTCATATGGTGATACTTTTATTAGAGTTGGAGCATGGATATAGACAGTTTAAGGAAAGCAAGCAACTTCAACTACTCCGTTTCCGTTCTAGATGATATCCAAACAAAAGGTGAAGGAAAGTCATTGGAGAGTAGATAAATAATTTGTTCCTATTTGAAAATGAAAATCAACCTATATACGATATGTGTGCTGGTGATTTTTTAATTAAATTAATTAATAGACTTGAGAATTGACTACTTGCTTATAAATGATCATCTGGCGAAATATACCTGACTGATCGATAAATATTTTATTAAAAAAATTGGACCGACGTTATCAGTTGGTGCACTGAAAAGTAAAAAATAATATTAATTCTTTTGGTGCTGGTTGGAACTATTGAAGTTGTTTAGTTGCACTTAAGCTTTCGGCACCAACTTCACATTTGTCACGAATATCGTTGAACGTTCACAACGTTATCCATGTATGCTTTGCTTGTATTTGCTATTATTCAGATATCTAAGAACATCGTCGCGGAAATACGCATTATAATATAAACTTTACCACTCTTTTAACTTGAAAACCGAAACAAATTTCAAAATAAATGTTGCTACAAATAATCCGGTCATTCATTTTCAATTTTCGGAAGAAATTGCCTCTTCCACATAGGGAAATTACACATATTTCAAATTTTACATCGCAGAAACTCGAAAACCGTCGCTCTTTTGAAAACACGTTCAGTTTAAATGTTTACAAATATTTTGCCATCTTGGATTTTCGATTTTCGAGAAAATTCTCCCCATGCACCCACTTTGGGTGCGGTTTTCGGAGTGAAGGAGATTTCTGATTTGTGTTTTTATGAAAATGGGACCATTTCTCAAGTCTCTTCTTTCAAATGAATCAAAAATCAATAAAATCGGAGTACGTTTACTATATAAAACGCGCGCACGTACCCAAAAAAAAGCAGACAGTCGAATTGTATACCCCCTGATTGAGCCTTCTCCAAAAGACATGAAATCTCATTTCGTTCAAAAACAAATACGAAACTGGCAAGTATACATATTCATCAGTCATGGAGGAGCGCGTAGCTGCGAGTTAACACTGACCGACTTCGATCTTCGAAGTTAAGCAGCGCAATACGATGGAAACGGCTTGGACGAGTGACCATTGATGCGGACGCGCGTTCGAGTATCTGTCGCATTGCATTCTCCTCCTCTCGCAAGGCAACGGGAAACCAGTGAGAGTATATATTCCCTAGTACAGCTCTCTGGAAAGGTGTGCCTTTAAGATTTATCTTGAGACACATCGGTGGTTCGGAGTCCACGTTAAACTGTAGGTCCCCTTGTCTGTGGTAACATTTTCAAGGCACAGAAGCCGCCAATGCTCGGATACGAGTACGGCACTCAAAGAAGAAGAAGTCATGGACAAACTCTTGATAAACTTGCCTTTAGAGCAGTTTTTATCACTGCTACTCACCATTCGTAAGTTAGTTACAAAAGAAGATAAGCCTAACAAGAACGATTGTTAATTTTGGTTAGCTGTAAATAGAAACTAGATCTTCTGTGCCGATTTTGTCACCTGAATTACTATTTCCAAACTCAGTCAAACACTTCAAGCTGTACTCTCCATATTTTAAAATTAAATCCATTCTAAATGAGATTTATATAGATAGATAGAACATATTTAGGTGATTTTTGTTCAATTGGTAACCATTAGCAGTGATAATACTGGCAACGATTATTGCACACATGCATATCCGTTGAGTCGAAGGAGGAGAGGATGGCATGGCAAAGCCTTGTGCAACGTTGCATCGCGAAGAGATTCCGACCCAGATAATATGAGGCTTGTGAATGGGCGCATTATTGCAGCGACAACGACGTCCGCACCAGAAATGAATGGACGGACATTGTCGGACAGGGACACAGACAGACGACACGGACTACTGGGACGCAGTTCCGTTCTGTCTCACCAACTCAGATATACCATCAACTATTTATACATTATAAACATACACACCCGACAATTATTATCAACTACATATTATTATATCAGTGCATTCGCCCATGGTTCTAATTAAAACGTATCTTAGATTGGTCGAAATGGCATTATTTAGTGAAATTAGAAGGTATACGGTAGTAGTATTCGTTTGTTAATGGCTCAAAGACTACAACTTAGATCTACAAGTTTCTTATAGAAAGTAAAAAAAAACAGTGGCAGTCATAAGGACTGCCGACAGAAGTGAAAACTTAGAACAAAAGAATAACTAAATTATTAAATTTTTTAATTTTTTGAATGAAACTATTAACATTCGTCGAGCAATAATTATTGCACAATCTCAATACAAAATATCAAAATTGTGTTTATATTTACATATTTTTTAATGAATTTTATTTTCATTATTAGCTCTATTATCATCGTTAAGGTCAACAAAGTCCATTTGTACTATTAATCATTTCATTTTATTCTAAAAATGATATAATAGGCTTACCTAAGGTAGCTGAAATAAGAAAGAAATATGTTAGACTGGAATTTACCAAAGTATTGTGTAAAAACTTCATCGATCGTCGTTTTATATTTTTAGTACTTAATTTTGGATCATTATACATAGTCAAACCTAATGCTTCATTAAGAAATTCAATTAGTGGTAGATTTTTATCATCTGCAAAGTTGATATTAAAGTCCCCACATAATATCATCGGAATATTGTCAAATTTTTCACCAAATTTATTTCTAGTATAACCTTCTTTCGTATAAATCATCAAATTTTCGGTATTAAATATAAAAAAATCTTACAAATCCTTATATCAGTGCACTATATAATATTCATTGCACGATGTAATTCAGATATCAAATATTAGAAAAATAAATGATATCAAAATTTTCAACGCAAATAGCAATAACAATGTTGAAAATATTCGACAATAAATACTTCGTTTGTGTCATTTACTTTTTTAAATGAATATATCAAGTTCTCACTATTGTACTGCAAAGTAATTCTATAATTTAATCAATTCAAATAATGATTATCGAAAACAAAATTCAAACAATGCACAGCAGAGTATATCTATGGGACTTTGGTATTAGCATAGAAGAGATACATAGTATTAGTGTATATATATATATGTGTATAACTAATACATGTACACTGACTGCTATACTATGTGCAATACATCACAAGCATGTCGAGATCATCGGTGTCGCGAATCCATAAGTTTTTTCCCTACCAAAAATCGCTCAACGCGGCTAAATAAGTTTTCATTTTAATAATTACTGAATCAATCCGATAAAGTACAAAAGATACAGGCTTCTGAGATTCCGTAAATCCGAAGAAAAATGGAACACAGCTATTTATTTTCTCTGTTGAACAAAAATGTTAAAAATTGATTTATATACAGAACTACCCAATCATCGAAGTAGGTATATATATATGAGTACGGAATCCTCTCCAATCGTACTCAACACGGACATGAACTATTTTTTCCATTATACATACCTATGTTGTATTCTAATTGACGCATCATTTTTAAATTTTGTCGATTTTTCTAGCAAAATCGCCTTGCATATAAAAAATCAGTTTCAGATTTTGTTTTCTATTTTTTGACTAGACTATGAGACAATGAAGTCTACCAAATTATTAAATAGTAGCTTCATCTTGATCCTCATCCGGTCTGGCCATCACCATAGCCATTTATTTTGACATCTGAAGCGTATTATCATTTTTATACACAATGAATAAGTATGTATATATGTCTATATACAGGGTGTCTCGGAAAGTTGTCTACAGAATGCTGTCACTTATTTCGAGATGGAAATAAGATGATTTTAACAAACGTAAAAGTACAAAGTTGGATATTTAATATAATAATCGTGTGAAATTTTCAACCACACTGTTGCAACTGCCACTCTCTGCAGTTCTGTACTACCGTTATCGCGGAACGATTTTGTTGTTTTCTTTTCTATCTAGCAGGGTATCAATATTCATTATGGTCCGCCACTGGCACAGAACGGGCATCCTGCCCAGACGAATTACTGCTTAGGTTAGGTTAGTCGAAAAACGTGAATTCCTCAATACTGTAGTGGGAAAACGGCTCTAACAATTTTGAGAAAAAGCTGAAAAAAGGTAGGTATGCTCAACTTATCTGTCAAATTTTCCAACAATGTTGTTTGTCTCAGAACCATTAAAAATACTGATCTTACTATATAATCAGATTATTTTTATATTTGATAGAATTATCTTTCTTCTGTCTACACTTTGTTCAAATTATCAGGTGCTTCAGTTTGATATTAGCATCCTTTTAATTATTTTTATTTCAACAAGAAAACTATTTTTTATTATTATTGAAAGTTCTACGCCTATGGATACATATTTTTGATAATTTTGATATGGGCTTATTTGTTCTAGGTATTTCACAATTTCACAGTATACCAAAATGTAACAAAATCTACCTACCTATAACATAAAAATTTGCTTAGATCAACTTATTTTAATCGAAATACCCAAGTTTGCTTAAGCCTCGATGACACTAACATAGTTTTCAAGCTGTTTGTTGGCGACTCGGCCTATTAGTCATGGTGACACAAAATTTCCTACTCATTCACTAGCCAGCCAGCTAGCTATCGACATTAATGATGTTAAGTTAGATGACATTTTTGTGTTTGTATAAGTGGAAGTGTGGAACGTCAAAAATATAGTGGAATTACCTCATAGCTACGAGCAGTAGGTACCCTCTGTTACGAAATATAAAAGACAAAAATAACCATCCTAGCCTAAGGAACTAGCTCCTTAGCAACTAGCTTATAGGGGGAAAATGACCCAGCATTCAATTTTTCTCGCAGATAATTTACAATGGGTGCCGCTAGTGGAAAAGCCAACAAGCGGCTCGTAAACTAGCTCAATGTCATCGAGGCTTTAGATTGACACCCTGTATATAAACTGTTAAACAATTATTTGCGTCGCATACTGGAATAATTGTAGGAAGAAGAAGACCAAGAACATGCAGGCAATTGGAGTAGCACGTGTGCGCTGCCGAATTGATGTGCTTGAAAAATCACTAAATTTCCTGCTCATGCTGCAATTACATGTTATTAATCAAAGCGGATGTGCAAACGTTGTCGCTTTGTAATATTCATCATGTTTCAGAACAGTCTTTATAGACAGACATGCAAGCACGCAACTTTTTGGGATTCAAGGTAAAGTAGGTATGTTAGTTTCTATTTTGTGGAATTGCAAAAAACACTTGATGTTTGTAAAATGCAGTAGAAGAAATGAAAGTGAGATAATAATTAGTGCATGTTTGCTGAAATTTATAGTTAAATGTTCAATGTGAATGATATCATCAGGGTATTTTTGAGCTATATAAGACTTTATAATATGATTTAATTATGAAGGAATTAAAAAAGGAACTGATGAAGACCAGACCATAATTACTTTTATGAAGTGAAATGATGGAGCCTGATGGAGTTTATACGACAAAACAATGATATAACTAGGGATACTTGAAAACTTTTTTGAACCTATGCATACACAAACAAAAATTCCAAAAGTTTGAAAAGAAATCAAAACTAATCCACCACTTACAAAGAGAGATAAAAAATACAATAATAACTATCGGCCAATATTCTTGCTGTTGCAGTTTAACAAATTATCTATAAGAACTAATTCATATAATTGGCACTTACCAAGCGATAGAACAATCTGGATTACGAAAAGGGTATCACCTCAGGATGATGATGATTTTATACCAAATTAAAAAAACGAGTTTGACAAACTTATTCTCAAGATATTAGCTTACTTCTCTGTCATTAGGGATTCCACTAAAGATTTTCAAAAAAGTTGTTACGGTCTCAAAATCCTTTTATACTCGAATATCGTAGATATATATGCATATATACTTTCCAAGGAAAGGAAACAACAGAATCGGTTAAATAGTTATTATCAATAATACGTACAATCACGTTCGATTGATTCCGGAGATAATAACGAGAGTGTAGAGTTGGGATCTGAAATAAACATTATTAGTATATATGAGAGGGTTGAGTCACTCTGTACTGTACTCACCCTGTAAACCCGAATAACACAACAAAGGGGTTTTCCTGGGCCCAGCTGTTCCTCTATTGGAGTCCTAGCTGCATTCCAACGATCGTCCAGTTATGTCAAACTGACCTTTTCCATTCCTGTAAAGTATGCTTATGATCACTCTGAAGGATTTTAATTAGTCATACCTTACCTGATTGATATTCACCGAGCACTTCCAACATATTGAAGCCCAGAGGAGTCCAACTATTCCACACAAGCCATAATTACTCTATGCAAGCCATTGTAAACATGTCAATCGTTATCTATCATAAGTCAATCAATCATGTCATGTCAAGTCATTGTCAAGAGAATCTTCGAGAATTTTCTGGCAGAGGGATCGCGCAATTTCCAAAACAAGAGAGGTTATTTGAGGTCCATGTGACTGGCTCAAAATCGCTATTGCGGATTAAATTTAGCCTTACTTCTTGGAATTTTTATCGAGGATATATAGATCTCGTGGAGATCTACACATTGTGGATTCGAGTACTCTAAAATTCCATTGGCAATCACTGCACCTATTTCTTAAAGGCCGCACAACATCCAAGGTACGTTCAGATCTCTAACTGCTAATTATTCTAGTATCTTTCTTGACACTACTAACCTGGGTAATCAGTATTTCGTAGGGTTGCTTTGCCTGACACTACTATCTCTTCCAGGCCTTCTTTTCTTTTCTTCTCTTCTCCTCTTCTTTTCTTCCTATTTTCTTCTTTCACCATCACTTCAACCTCACTCTGCTGCTACGCTCGAGTCGGCCCGGGCGAAGCCCAGTAAGTACTTCAGGTACGGAGAGCTGAAGCCCAGAACAACCTCCTTCACCATAGGGACCCGGTGCACCGGACTCCAGACCTGTTCTGCACGACACCCACCGAGCGACGGAGCTAACATATAAGCCTTAGAATAAGAACAACTGCCAAAGCCCGATAAATTCAATCGTTATATCATCTACGGCCGTTGCTTGTTTATTTCTTTGCATGGTAGGGAAGCTTCAGAATATAAACTGCTTTACTCCTCAATACTGCCGTTCCCGCTCTGTAAGCTTGCAGGATCCTACAAGTAGGGAGTTTATTGTTAAAATTACGGCCTTTATAGTGAAGAGTTGATAGGGACACTTACCTTATAGTAAATTGTATAAGCACCGCCATTACTATTTGGCCAAATTGTTTCACTTTGGCACTATCCGCCCAACGCTGAGCAGCAATACATCTTGGATACGCATCCTTGTTTTATTTCAAGCACAACTCACCCCGTTTAGCCGTGCTATAGAACAACCAACCACCCAATTGTTACTACCACTTTCGAAATCAAAGTGAAAGTAGAAAACCGGTGCAACAAAGTTAGCTCAACATTTTTGAAGATGATCAGTTCTGGAGAGAAAATGAAGTCAAAGGAGTTGAGATGACGCAGAAAATGAGAAAAAACTGTAATATAAGATGAACAAATGAGAAGTTTAACTTGTTGAATCAATGTAAATGACAGGAATAAGAGCGATTTTGCAGGATTTAGAAAAGTCAGTTTTAAATATCTTGTAAACCAAATAACCCACAACGCTGTTAACATTTTACAGTTGCCTTTAAATATGATAAAGCATCATTCACATAGGATTAGTGCAGTTGCAGTGCAGTTGTAATTAGATTACCTACACAAAATACGAGCATTCACATAGACTTAAAACTGTAAATACCGTACCATAGTAACTTAATTTTTTAAGAGTTGCTTGTCAAAATTATGTTGTTAGTCATGTGACTTCACAGCCAATGACAAGTGGCATTGTAACTTATTGCATTGCGCATGCTCAACAAGTGAATGCTTATTGGCTGTGGTAGAACTCTTGTATTTGTGTAGTGTAAAAGTTAAAAGATTGGTACTCTTGGTAGTTTCTGCACTACCACTACCATTCTGCACTACCGCTAAGTCAATTTGAATGCACTCATAAAGAGAAGTGGCTACTAACTTTTCTACACTACAATTGCAACTGCACTAATCCTAAGTGAATGATGCTTTAAGCTATAGAATGAATGCTACACGTGAGGACTAAACTATGAACTTTACGGGAAATCTATATATTTCAAATTATGACAATGACAAATAATATTTACATGAGGAGAAATTTAAATTTAGTATGCGCGAAATTTATACTATGGGCTAGAACAGAATAAAATAGAGATATAAGAATCAATCAAAAAAAAATGTCATCGAAATCAACATTATGAGGTATGTTTTCATATTTCATCTGAGTTTTAACGGCTATCATTCATAATCCACTTGATCGAGAATGCTTCTTAAAGGTATTTAGATACATACTTTTATACATGAGTGTATTTTATTCAATAATTTGATCACTATAGTACGAATTATGAGATTCATAACTCGCTAATTTAATTTTAAATAATAAAAAACTGCCTCACAGATTTTGATGAAAAACAACCATCTTAATTATGCATTGAATATCACCAGAATATATCTTTTTTGCTCTAGGGAAATCTTCTGTCAAAAACTGAATAAGATTTTATTTTTCAATATTACAAAAAACATAACTTCTAACAACATCTGACTTAGATACTTTATAATAAAATTCAAGGTTTCCTGTTGTTGCTTCATTTCTAAATCAGCAAATATAAATTAACATTCAATGTTTCATAAAAAATGTGTGAATGTTTTGGTAGAAAGTTATTTATTTAAATGTTTCTTCTACTTTCTTTTGTGCTATTTTTTTCTTCATTCCTCCTTTTTTGACAGTTCGCAGATATAATAAATGTATATTTCCTTCTTTATTTTACTACTGTGAATAGAAAACAAACATATAAAACAAGGATTGGCAATAAAAATATGACATTGTTATTGTACATAACGAAACAAGAATAAATTCAGTTAACGTTTTGTTCAATTTATGACGCAAATGGTTAATGAAGGCAGAAGCTATAGTGAAATTACGTTTATGATTGTTGTTTTGTCTCGTATTCAGTGCCTTGTTTTATGAAAAAAAAATCTAGCATCAGCTTCACCAGCTCTGGAAATTGAAGACCAAACCAAAGCTAATTTAGAATAAGATTTAAAAATGTGTATTCTCAAAACTCATTCAGATTCTTTATAAATATCGTCACCAATACACAACAACCATAAAAGTACTTAACAGAAACACGCCTGTTGTGCTTATATCATTATTTTATTGGTACTCGTATAACCGAAAGCTGTCGAACAGATTTTCAAGTGATGTGTCCCTTGTTTTATGGTCCTTTGGAGCTTGTACAACACATGTAGATATATTATAGAAATGATGAGATGATGCCATTCAATGGATTACATTTTATGAAGAGGAAGATGAGCTTTAGGAAATTTTGAATCGAATGACACACTGCTGTAGACGAAGAAACTTCTTTGAATATTTTTTGGGTATATTTATGTAAAACAGTTTAGAAATGTTTAAGTGAGCAGGAACGTTTCTTTGGGTATCTATAATCTATTTCAAAAAGATAGAGAGTAACAAATTATGATAATGAGATATGATCTCAAATTTTAAGTCACACTTCAAGTGGCTCTTTTTTAGATATAAATTAATTAGCTTTGTCGAAGAAATCACGATATCTGAACAAAGCACAGGAAGAATATTTTTTTGGCTCACTCCCATTTCGCATCTAGGGTAATTTTTTTCCCAATTGAGAACAGTTATCATAAAATTTCTATTAATACAAATTCCCGCTTTTTCAATTCCCAATTCGTTATCTAGAAGGTATATTTTGTACATTAATCTCCATTTCTATATTGGATGTATTTTGAAATGTTTGTGGGTCACAGATTTAATTGAGGCAAAAAAGTAAGTAGTTATCTAAGTTCAAATTATTTATTTACACTAGTTAAGTACATACATCTGTTTTTCTACTCGTAAACATTAATAAAAAAAATAAACAATCAGTCAAATTTTATTATTTGGTATAACATATTCAAAACTTTTTGTAGAAAAACATTTCAAAAATGATTGTCTGGGTTTTAACAACTTACAAATAACCATTTGAACACAACAACACAAAATTTATTCCAAAATCACAACCAGACAATTTTATTTATATGTAAGATAGATAAAGACCTAGATGTCTAGATTAAAAAAAGCAAACACACAACCGAATTGTTTACCTCCTCCTTTTTTTGAAGTCGGTCAAAAAGAATTCAGTCTGTACATTTGAAAGAACTACCACCACTGTTCCAACTAAGGATATCATTATTACTAAAAAACAATAACTAAAACAGTAATTTGCGTAGATAACACAAACATTTTGGTAAGAAGCGTGCTTAGACTTCAGCTGAAACCATATTCTTGACTAGTTCATTTCAGATCGGAATAAAATAGTTTTTCCAGATTAGATGCTAGTACTTATGATTTTCTTATAATTCTCTGATTATAATGATCTGATTAAGGATGATTATTCATTGGGGTTCCCAACTGGGAGAGGTCCGTTGCCTACATGTGCTCCAATTACTGAAATAGTACCAAACCAGGTAAATTTGGCCCAAGTTCCGAAATAGGAAGTTCTGAAATGGGAACCCTATAAGAATGAATATTCCATATTGCCTTGAAACTCTTTCGATTTGGTTCCAAAAGTTATAAAGAGTGGAGGACTTGGAATGAGAATAATAAGGAAATAAAAACTTCGCTCCACTTTGAATGAGATGACTTTCCTGAGAAGAAAATGTATAATCTTCTTTCAAGAAATCACTGAATAATAACAGAAGTGTTATGGGTATGACCATAGACATCTGAACACCTAGACCAAGCATTTCATTCATAACATGTATCCAAAGGCGATCTATTATTGTTAGAGAATTGTTTTGGTATTTTCCATGTGTAAGAGAGAGACAAAATTTTCCTATACGAAATTTTGGCAACAGTGTACCTTTATAGAGGCGTATAAATGCGTAAAACGTAGTAGCAAAACTCAAATTATGAATGGAACAACGAACAACAATGTTCCGACTAGCGACGAAAGCTGACGAATTCATACGGACGCTTAAATTATATTTTCCTGTGTTGCCGCACTTAACTCAATCGATCCATATCGATTGATGATCCTCTTATTTCATAAATGAGAAATTTTATTTTGTGTTGTAAAATATAAATTTGGTACATAATTTAAGCTGCAGGTCTTTCTGAATAATCAGTAATAACTATTTCAACGACCACCTTTTAATTACGTCTGAATGTCTTTGAATATTAATCTATAAATCAGAAGGTGCCATGAAATATAAGAAGTTTGGCAAATTTGTTAATCGTACCAGTCGGACACGAACCATTATGGACCAGATGAATAATGGTCTTGAGATGAGCTCCGTGAACTTAGAACCCGTAAACTGCAAACGGCGTAAATGTTTGTAGTGAAATTTATTTGTTTGTAGTTTTTCAAAATACTTTGTAAATCGAAAAAAAATATTTACTCCTACAATTTTTAATGTTTTTATGTAACTTTTCCGGGAATGTGTTAACAATCGTTTGTAGTTTTTTGTAGTGATAATAGATTCTTTGTTAAATTATTTCAACATTATTTATCGTTTAATCAAACGATCAAAAAATATTTAATTTAAGTCAAATGATGTGATGTTAATAGAATGTGAAAACCAAATCTGTTATTACTAAAAAGTCAACTAAAAATAATTGAAAAACAAATATATTCCACTACAAACATCTACGTCATTTGTAGTTTCTGGAAGTACAAAAATTTGATTAAATTTATTTTAATTAAATTTGATTAAGCGATTAATAATGTTGAAAAAATTTAATACAAAAAACTAATGTAACTACAAATAAACTACAAACGATTTCTAAGACATTCCCGCAAAAATGCCATAAAACATCAAAAATTGTAGGAGTAAATATTTTTTTTGATTTTCAAGGTTTTTTGAAAAACTACAAACAAATAAATTTCACTACAATATCTACGTCGTTTGTAGTTTACGAGTATACTTTTTAATTAATTTTATTTGCAAGTCGGGTTCTATGTTCACGGAGCTCTTGAGATGTTGGATCGCTCTGAAAGAGGCTATGCGTGGTCTAGGTGTTTAGATGTATGGGTATGACTATTTTCAAATGCATTGAAGTATTAGATATTAATAAAGAAAAATATTCTTATCGTCGTCTCGGACGTATCATAATGCGTACATTATAGATATACTTAGAAGAAAAGGCAGAGGAAGAAAAAAAACCGTCAACGGTATTTTTATATGAAGCAGAAGGTCCATTTGCACACTCTCTACGTGCCATATGGATGATATTCGGCCAGATTGTGTGTTAGGTTTATAATATGTGTGTGTGCAATCGAGGCGACCATCCGGGACACAACTGTCTGCGATTGAGATAACATCGAACCCATACACACACTGCACAACAATGAAAATGTGTCGAACAGCTGTAATAGAGGCAATAAAATGTTATATCTGCACATATTTTCTTCGATTAGAAGTAGCAGATGAGTTTTTCATTTTTTTTTTTCTAGTTCATAGTATATGGTTGGAAAGGTTGACTGTGAAGCCATCATAAAATGATGCCACTTTTCATTTTTTTAGGTACAGATGATAACAGAGATAAAATATCTTGGAAAAAACAAGCCACCCTCATAGTAGTGTATAACGTCCAACGTCGATACTGATTTGGCGGTTAGAATATGTTCAGTACTAATTATTATTAATATTGATAATTCGTCGTGATCTATAAATGATCTACATTATAAATAAAATAGTCGAAATATTTTTTTATAAGAATTGATTGCTGTTTCAAATAAAACTACTAAAAACAAGTTACGTTCATATATGCTTGGGTTTATATTATTTTTTTTATAAGCAGTTTGTTTAGTGTTAACCATTTTCAATCATAACATAAACAATTGCATCTACAAATACTCAAACCCTTGCAATGTAGGTACATGAAATTCAAATAGGGTGTTATTTTGAAGAAAAATCTTTAAAATTAGTACGTACGTAAGTATTTAATTTATTTAAAATACGTTCTATTCAAAATTGCATCTTGGAAGACAAGATTTTTTTATTTTATTGAAAATTTTCAATTGCAACTGCAAACATTTCTCATTGGAAAATTGTATTGGGCACGATTTTTATATTTTTTTTTGGGGTTCTGGATTTTTAACTTGAAAATCTTCGTAGAAAATTCTAATAGCAGAACTTCATATCATATTGCTATCTCAATTTTACATCAATGGTAAACTTTAATTAACTACATGCAGTTTCTGCTGTCATAAAGATGACTTAATTACACATAAAGTCTATGAAAGAACCAATCTTATTTCTCACTCAAATTTTGATCTCTCTATATTGTAATTGCCAGTGTAGGGCAGTGTAATAATCGATACAGATTCATACCCCATTTGTCGCGTATGGTGCCCGAATGTTACTTTTCGTGTTTGTTCACATAATTATTCATTACACTAATGGAAAACACGGTTGCATATTGTACGTCCGCGCTTCATGGGCTCTTCTTTTCCATAGAAAATATGTCCATCTTCTTTCTCACTCACTCGCTGCATTCACTTCATATGGCGTAGTTTTTGTTTAATAATAATATAATATCGAAAGCGAACCTATAAACGGACACATGGATGAACAGAAAGATGGCATACGGTGTTGGATAAAACCCAATTAGGAAAAACGCCGAATGTACGTTGATAGTATCTCATTTTATTAGTGGCGATGTACTCCAGTTATTATATACGAAAAAGGATACTTAAATAAACACAAGTGAGCCGAGAAGGCTGATTTCTGGATATGCTTGGCTTAGAGAATCAGTTTTCGCCTCCATCTGTAAAATTATATTATGTTTTCTCTGAATATCTCAAGAGCCACAACAAATACAAAAACAGGCACGATTACAAAATTAAATCTCTCCAGCATCTGTACAGGAAACATAAGTATAAACTTAATCTTGTATCATATATTTTTTTCTATATTTTATAAATTATTATTTTCTCCTAATTCAATGAAAAAATAAAGTTGTTGGATGAGTTTAGATGAAAATTTTAAAAAAACAGATTTCAACGTAAAATCGAAATTCAGGCTTAAGGAATCAGTTTTTTGGAATACCTTGAGAACTGAAAAATGCATGAAAACAAAATCTTCAAGATCTTGAAATAGGTATACAAGACATTCCATACTTTTTTGTTTCTTTTATAAGTTTTTCGCAATAATGTATATGTACCTATAGAGGAAGGATCAAGCGCATAAGAACATAGCCCTCTTAAATAAATCAGAATTATTTGCTTTTATTCACAGAAGCGCACGTGTCACGTGTCTAATATTATTTCTGTTTGCAGAACATTTTTTCAACAGACGGTTCGGCAACTAGACGGGTGATAGCAAATTCGACTTATTTCTGCTTCACTATGTTCGCCGTCTATTGGTTTGGCATACAGTTTAAATCATAATTTTGAGTCATTTTTAATCGACTTTTTAATAATGTGTACGAATTCTATACTTTGATGTCTCAGAAAGAATTAGGATGAGAAGGAATATGGAAAATCAATCTTCAAATTTATACATAAAATTGCTTGATATCTCAACAATCATCGATCGAAGTTGGTTGAAAGTGTATATAGTCAATTTAAATAACCAGTTGTATTACGTCACAGGTGAGTTGCTACACCTGAAATTTCCAACGTTATCAAATCCTAAAATTTACATATATTGGAATCACAGGATTGCATGCTTAATCTTAACAACAAGAGGTTTAATATTCAAGAACATCAATCTTTGCTCTTGTCTACTCTGTAGCTGAAAAATAATGCAAAAATGACTAGATGAATAACTATTTAACCACCAAGACCTCGTCTTCCAATCTCGAGTGAAGTCTCGCAAGCCATCTTGGAAAAACTAGTAGAAGATTTAGTGAGTGACAACATTAAAATTGAGGCTGCCTAGCGGCGAGAATGGCCAATCTCCAAGGCAGACGCAATAGACCTAATCCAAGATCCGGCGCAAAGTCCTGGCGTATTTGAGCTACCAAGGAAATCATGAACATCCCTCAACCGGTTCCAGACTAGACAAGCACACCTGAGTAACATGTTAATGCCAAATATATTTTTATAATTCTATGTAGCTACCTATATATTTAATAGGTTATGATAATCAATTGTCGCATTCGGCGTTCAAAATTTTTGACATAATTAAACGAACTAGTGATTGATTTGGTATTGACAGGTTACATCATAATTAAAAACGAATCATAACCTAAAAATATGACAAACATGACAACATGACGACAAACTGTAGATACTATTCAAATTGATAAATTTCAAAAAACAATTCAATACAATATCAATGACAAATGATGGGAGGTCAATGAAAAAGTCACTAAAAAGCGTCTAGTTGATAACGTAATCACATTGTTCATTTAAATATATTAATGAACATTAATGTTAAAAAAAGCTACAAAAAAGTATCTATGCATATTTATTGTGTAATGATGGTAACCGGGTTATGGTTAGGAAGCATATATTCACACATTTTTTTGGATGGCGGAAAAAGCTCAATGGAAATGTTTTCCAAGTTAAACTTTTCTTTGCACCCTCTACGTCATACTCAAAAATTAGCCCTCTGGGTTCATTTGCATTTTCAAGTGTATAGGTATAAAGACTCGAGTATGAGGAAAAACACCAAATGGACGTCGATAGTAAGTCATTTTATTGACAATGGTTAATATTTGTTTGGATGGCATTAAGAGACAAAGACAGAGCTAGCTGATCATTGTGCATGTGTGTGCGAAAATAGAACGCCGCACTCTATTATGTAATAACCGACGGCTATATGCAAATTTTCATGATGTAGCTACTATAATATAGCATCTGGTATATGCGCCTCCTTCGACATTTGTTGCTTATTATTGGATTTTTATTTCTATTCATTCGGGCATATGCGATCGAGGATTTGTTTTTTTTATCACAAATTATTGGAAACGACAGTTTTGCGATAAATCAACATTTATTTCTCAATAATATTATAAATTTTATAAGATGTTATTAAAAATCTTGCTGGAGATTACCATAATCATTTTTTTTGAATGGAGTGTTATAGCAAAGATTAGAAACACCGTTTGTTCAAAATTATCAGAATTATCATTGTTTGGAAATCAAATAACGCCTATGATGTTTAAGTCCGAAGAGCATTACCAAAACTGTAGATGACATTTGGTAATGCCAAAAGCCGGTACAACAAAATACAAATAACGAAGAAATTAATTGACCAGGGATGGAAAACCACTCCTAAAGATGCAAACTTTATTGGCGAAACGATTGTCGGGTGAGAGTAATAGGTAAATGTGTTGTGTTTATTTTGCGTTAATTTCGTATTTGATTCGAGGTAATATGTTATCTGTCTCGCATTCAATCGCATACTATTTTCTCGGAATAAACTAAATGTAAAAAACTGAACATTATTACCTGGGCATAGTTAGTTGACCACAACACGGACGTATAGCGTAGGCGGTTAGTGAATGTGAAATTTTTAATAAAAAAAACAAAATATAAACCATCACTTAAAGTTCCCAGGAAAACCTATGAGATAATCTTAAGTATGGAACACTCTCCGATTTTCCCGACTCGCACTTGACCAATTTTTGAGTGATAAAAACACAATAGGATTGATAGTTTTGCAAAATTATGAGTTATAATAAAATTAGCAATGCAAATACTTTTCCAGAATGAAAAAAAAAAACAAAATTAATTAAAAAAATTTATGATTGCAAATTTTTATTATTCTCATAAGAAAATAACAAGAAATCCACAAAATTGTAAAGCAAATAAAAAACACTGCTAAATTAGTGAGCCGGATGCTGAACAGCCTTATGACATCTTGTATGATAAAACATTAATTCCATAAAATTGTATGTTTGTTATTTTTTATAGCCGGTTTAACATTGCAAAAAAGTTGTTTAACTCAAAAAGTTGTTCAACTCATCACAAGATCACAATAAATGATGTGCTTTTGGTTTTAAATTTATAATTATCGTGATTCTATTTGATAACTGGTTCATTATTAATTCCAGCTGATATCGTTAACGGCGATTCAATAATTTTACAATAATTAATTATTAATGTTTAAGCAATATCTCTCAATATTTGACAGTTATTAGGGTTCCTTGCCGAAAGTGTCAGAAGGAACTCAAAAACAATATTTTTCATCACGATCACTCTGTGTCGAATCCCGAACATGGCTAGAATTTTGGTGCCGTGACTGATAACTGATTTACTCAAGTAAATTTGACGATCCTAAACCAATTAGAACTTATTGGACTATGAATCTATCGTCGGCCCAAATTCAGAAAATGAAAAGGGAATAGTTGACTTTCTTCAGAAATCTGAGTTGATAATCTAAAGATCTAAATTGAAGCAGAAATTTGAAAAGAATATAGGCTTCATAATTGATATGAAGAACAACTGATCTGTGCCCATTTGATATTAAACGAAGGCTAAGCATCACATCACTACCACTGATCAATATTGAGGGCTTCAAGGATTAATAACAACTTAAAACAGCCGTTATGAGGAAGGTATAAAATGGGTATAAATGCATTTTGCCATACTTTCTAACAAATGACAAATTAATAGATTTTTTAAATTCTAATATATTATATTATTGAAAGGCCTTAAACTGTGGTCACTGTTTTAGACCCTTTATGATAAGAAAAAACCATGTATAATAAACCAAATTAAAGGTGACATTATGTAGATTTACCGAAAACAAACTAGGTATATTACCGAAATCTTAATTAATCATGATCAAAACCATATTAATCATTTTTATTCATATTATAGGGTACGATCGGAAATATCCGAAGCGTTCACCAATGATGACGCATCTATTTTCTATTATATTATTAGAATGCGAAGCTATATTGTAGAATATTTTTTACAAAAAACTTTATTAGTTGGTGCAATTGCTATTATTTTGTATTTTTCAGTGCACCAACTAATAAAATCGGTCCATTTTTTGTAAGAAAATATTTATATCACACATTTTAGTGTAACATTAGTCATGAAAATTGTTAAACGTTGACTAATATCAAAGAATATAGTGCTTATCCTATCACCCATGTCTAGCCACAGCTAGCTTGTTGTTTATTATTCAGAAATCTCAAAACATCGCGGCGCAGATATACATATTTCAGACTTTACTGTTGGAACTCGAAAACCGTAACTATTTTGAAAAAATTATCAATTTGAATGTTGCTACACCTTCTTTAATTTGGCCGTCTCATATTTTCAATTTCCGAAAACAATTGTCCCGTGTATTTCAGACTTTACCATTGCTGAAACTCGAAAACCGGAACTTTTTTGAAAAAAAATTCAATTTTTCCGGATATGGCTTCATCTTTAATTCTGCATTCTCAGATTTTTCGAGACAACTTGCCCTCTCCATCCACTTTTTGGAGGGAAAGAGATTCTGGTATTTAGTTTTTTGAAATAAGCGACCATTTACCAACTCTCCTCTTTCAAATGAAATAAAAATCGTCTAATAATAATAATAATAATAATAATAATAATAATAATAATAATAATAATTATAATAATAATAATAATAATAATAATAATAATAATAATAATAATAATAATAATAATAATAATAATAATAATAATAATAATCTTTATTCACAAAATGACAAATTGGAGGAACAACCAAATCAAAATTTAATAAAGTGAACAAAGTGGTAGAAGCTGATAAGTGTGATGACACTTGTTTCAGCCTTGACAATATTCCTTATAAAATATAAATAAGATTATGAAAATACAAAATACAAAATACAAAACTTCAACAATAAATATATACTTAAAACTAGAATATTTTGATAATAAAATAGGGAGAATTAATTCTTTAAGAAATAATAAATATGTTAATATTATTAAATATATAGAAATTAGTGGTGGAAGTACGACAGTATTTTTTAGATCACTAACACTTAGAATAAAGACTGGGAAATCTGTCGATAAATGGGGCTTAATTGAGAAGACTCTGTTTGCTCACCGAGCTTTCGAAAATGTTTATTTTCTTTTTCAAGGCTAAAAACAGGATACAAAGTAGTTATAAAAAAATTATATATAGTGTAAAAATAGAAGAGAGTAGAAGAAGTAGAAAAAAGACTTACTATGCAAGTGAGGTTACATTGTTAAGTTAACAAAACATAAGTACGGATACATTTTCTTCATTAGATAAACAGTAAGGAACATCACATTATAATATAATATGTGATGTTCCCAGTCTTTATTCTAAGTGTTAGTGGTATATATATATATATATATATATATATATATATATATATATATATATATATATATATATATATTTACAATTGAGTACGTTTACATAGTCTATCTAGATTTAATGACAAAGGTGCTCATTTGCTCATGTTTTGAAATTATATCTATTGAGAGGTATTTCAATGGAAATAAGTCATATTGATTCAGAAAATAAATAATTATAAAAATCTATTTGGTGGAAGTGAATAGAGGTAATGAACTAATTGTTTACTTCATTAATTTTTTGTTATATTGTATGTTGTTCTTTGCAATTAATTCAACGATGTTTTCTCTCATTGGGCGAGTCCTCCACGTTCTTTTCGAATTTTAATAATAAGACTAAAAAAAACACCTCATTCCATATCTTGATTTAAGATGTTGATAAAAACATATGCCCATAACAATTATAAATGGGTATGCTAATTGATAGTAGGCTGAACCTTCTTCTCATAAGAATGCGATCAAGAAGGCTGATATAGCTATCTTTTGGGTGGTGGTATGTTTCCGCCAACAACACGTCTCTCACGGCTTCTGTATGTCTATGGTGCCAAGCTACCTGTCGTCCTGTGTATTTCCATTAGGGGTTGTGATGACGGGGTAACAGGTGGAGAAGTCGTTATGGTATGCATGAAGGAATCCCCTGAGATAGTTCCTTGAACCATCATGTCGATGGCAAAATTAATACATCACCTGATAGGAAGTCACAAGTCGTGTTTTCAGTTCACGAAATTATTTTTTAATAAACGCATTCTTATAATTATGTTATTGCAGAAAATGGCTTCAATTATTGCGTCGATATAACTATTTTTTGTTGATTGACTATCTTTAAAGAACAGGAGCTACAAAATTCGAATATAATTAGTTTCTTTATTCGAAAGAAGGCTGTTGAGGCTGTTATATACATACTGGATTGTGGGTGTTCGAGAAGATTCAAACTCTATAAACCTGGCAAACCCAACTCATCGGAATTGAATTTGATTGGTGTCATAATTAGGTGCATTTTAGGTGCTATTTAGGTTCGCAAATAATAAATTAGGTGCACTAAGGATTTTCGGAAAATTAATGAAAAACAATGGGTCTGCTAGGTTTTCAAAATCTAGCCGACATGCCTTTCACGATATTCTCTTTCTAAATTATGGTGTAAGAATTAGGTGCTTTTGAAATACTTTATAAATTATTTGATAATAAGAGAAATTGCAACAAAAAAAGAATAGAATATTTCGGGGAAATATTTTTTTTAAACTCTGTTCGGGTCTGCAATGTTAACATATCTTACTCGGCCTGCCAGCTAGATATTTTCATCAAAATTGAACTTGAATGATATCAAAATTAAGTGCCGTTCAGGTGGTATTTAGGTGCGCAAATAATAAATCAGGTGCAAGAACGATTTTCTGAAAATTGATGAAAAACATTGAGTCTGCAAGGTAGGTATTCATAATCCAGCAGACATACCTTTCACGACATTCTTTTTTTTAATTATGGTGTAACAATTAAATGCTTTTGAAATCCTTTATAAATATATGTTGCCAGTTTCTTTCTTTAAGGAATCTGCCAGCGTCCAATTTCTCAGTGGTTAAGTGAATTTCTCAGAGACGAAGGACCGAAATATCTTTCGTTAGTGCACCTAATTTATTACTTGTGCACCTAAAAATAACTAGCTGACAGATATGTTAACCTGGCAGACCCAAACAGATTTTTTTAAATATATATATTCTATTTTTTTTTGTAATTACTCTTATTATCAAATAATTTATAAAGGATTTCAAAAGCACAATTCTAATACCATAATTTAAAAAAAATGTGAAAGTTATGTCTGCTAGATTTTGAAAACCTAGCAGACCCATTGTTTTTCATCAGTTTTCCGAAAATCGTTTGTGCACCTAATTTATTATTTGCGCACCTAAAATGCACTCAATTTTGATAGCATTCAAATTAAATTTTGATGAAAAATATCATGCTGGCGGACCCAAAATGAAATTTAAAAAATCTCTCCTCGAAATATTCTTGAAACAATAAGCATTCAAATGGTATTTCGGGCATTCGACTCGGAGAAATTCTCTACCAAGCCTAACCATTACGAAATGTGCCGTTGGAAGGCTCCTTGAAGAAAAATAGGGACATAGGGCACACTAGGCCGCACTTTTTTGTAATTTGATAATGTGATAGACAGGTCTGCTAGCTTTGAAAAACTTATCAGACCCATTTTTTTCATCAATTCTCCGAAAATCGTTTACTAATTCACTATTTGTGCACCTAAATAGCACCTAAATTGCACCTAATTATGACACCATTCATTTTCAATTCCGATGAGTTGGGTTTGCCAGATTTATAGAGGTGAAAATTTACCATCATTGGGACTGGATAAGGAGTTTATAGGGTTCGTCCTCCGTAAGAACAGCTACGATGTGAACGTCTACAATAAACATTTTTTTAATTGATTTAAAAATAAATCAGTGATAATAAATCGAACCCAATTGTTGCAATTCCCGTTACAATATTAAATATATGATGTATATAATTCAGTACCACGAATAACTCTACTCTCTGGCACAATATATTTTTCTTTAATTACTCTCCACCCACGCATTGTGTAACACTTTGTGTAGTGTTTGTATGTAATGTGCATTGTAGCTTTTCTTGCGCCGCGCTATATAATAATAAACCACGAAGTCGTGAAATTATACGCCCTTCGCTCGAAATTTAACGACCATTTTGCCGATTGTTAATAATTTCATGCCTAGGTCGCATGTACTCTTTTATCTCGTGGTGATTATTGCCATTTTTTGTTGGTGCTGTTTGGTTCTCTTCTGCTGTGGTTTTCCCACATCGGTAATGTGGTGCTGCGATCACATCGTCGGAATCGCACTTACAAAGGAACTCATATAAGAATAAAGAAAAAAATACATATGATATATATATATATATATATATATATATATATATATATATATATATATATACAGGGTGTTTCTCCGGGAATGATACGATAACTAAAATTAGTCTGAAAATTAGGTGACATACTAAAGTCACTCGGGAACATAAACCTAAAATATTTCTATGTTAGTCGCATTTCCGGTTATACCAGAAGTATTTGCCAACTTTATTATTTTTAATCGAATACCCTGTACATTAACACATTTTTATGTTTGTACACTATTTTTGACATATTTCAAATTTTATGTAAGTTTGCAGTCCAAAACATAATTATCAATCTTTCCTATGAGGAAGCCTTTATCATTTAATTTGGGTTGTTTTTCTTGTTGGAGAAGATATTTTTTTATGTAAAAATGCTATACATTTTTAAAGTTATGTTTGAAGTAGGCCACGATAGCATTAGAAAGTCATAATAAATTTCAATAAGAGTTAAATAAACATATAAAATCCAATGTGATACTTTTCATTTACAAATTTTGAGTAATAAACATGCCGAGAAGACTTAATTATACAAATGCAGATTATTTGAACTTATTATTTAAGGAGAATGTAATAAAGTTATTTCAAGGACATATTATACATTCTATATACTATATCCACAGAAACAGCAACCAACAACAAACTATGATAAGAAAATTATAAGAAAACTTCAAGATTATTGGAACTATACAGCCTAAAGAACATAAAAATGAACCAGTTGTTAACAATGAAATAGCAATTTTAGGATATTTTGCCACTTATCAAAGAAATGAAAGGGACTGATTTCCTGTAAATTTATTCTACTCCGTTCGCAAGAAAATCCTTTTTTTTTTTTTGATAATATTATTTGGTCAGACGAAGTTAAATTTAAAAAAATAAGTTGTTTAATCTACGCATTTCCCATTATTGGATTGATCCAAATATACATCCACATAGAGAGCAGAACTTTAAAGAATCCTGGCAGTTAAACGTTTAGCTCCATAAGAAACGACAGTATCGTGGCCCTATCAAGATAATCTAAATGGTAAGTTAGCTATTTTTTAAGCTTCCTAGATAATGAATAGGTTTCATAATGTGAGCGCTATCTCAATATCTTGAGAACTTTTGAAGTGAACTATTTAGACATCTTGCCGCTGGCTGAATATAAGCATCTATTTTATCAACATGATGGGCAACCTCCACATAACAGTCGTTTAGTCAACAACCATCTGCAAAGATTGTTTTATGATCAATGGATAGCCAACAAAGGGCCACATTTCTGGCCACCTCGAACCCCCGACCTCTCAGTACTCATATAACACCGCTTTAACCAACCGCCTGCAACGAGTCAGAACAGTATTTGTAATTCGCAATCAGTAAAAAAAGCCACCCATGAACAGTTCTTACTTAGGTGCGAGAAACGTCTGGAAGTTCAAAGGCGCGATTTTGAACATTTACTAGAATAAATTTTAGAATTTTTACACAGAAAAATGATACAATCAAATAGTAAGGAGTAAGTAGTTTTTTGAATCTAGTTTTGAAGCTTCTTTTTTGATCACACTTTACAAATTATTATCAAAAGACTGATAAAGTAGATCTTCTTCTACAACAAAATCAACCCAAATTAAATATTAAAGGCTTTCTCATATGAAAGATTGATACCTAATTATGTTTTGAACTGCAAACTTAATTTTTGACATAAAATTTGAAATATGTCAAAAACGGTTAGATTTAGGTATAGGACATTATACATAAAATGTTTTTGTACAACTGTCATATAAACTTGGCATTTCTGCATCTCTATTGATGCGTAAATGTTTACTTTTTTCACTGCCAAAATAATTCACAAAAGAAACATGAAATACTACTTTTAGAAGAATTATTTTTAACAGAGTCAATTATTAATTAATTATTCAACATAAAACAATTTCAATTATTGGAATAATAATTGATAAGTAAAGTTTGGACAATTACTTCCAAAATAAATTTCCGAAGATGTTCCATGTTGCTGCTGATCAGAAACGTTAGATATTTCTTGAAGAGCTGATTCCACAAGTTTATCAGATATTTTAGATAATTTAATTAAGATGGACAATTCAATATTTTGTTAGAAATCTCAATTTTGTTATTCAAACTATCTTCTATACATGGTTCTGCTACGAAGGCAGATTTCCAGCCACCGTGATGTTGTCTGCAATTTAGAATACGTTAGCTAAGAACAGGAAAGATTTCATAGCCATCAATTACAAATCTATGAAAGTATGTACACTTTCTCACATATACACACTTGTCTTGGAGTACCTACAGGGTTTTTTTCTGAATATTGTCAATTGCTTCCCAAACCATTAATCTTGTATATCTTCTATATATCCATGTCATTGCTACCGTTGCTGTTATTTAATTTCAAGTGAATTATGCCAAGACAGAATGTACATTTCACAGATTACTGAAGACGATTTTAAGATCGCTGGATATAAGGATGATCATAATTTTGAACTTTTTGAGATACACAACTTCAATGAATAGCCATCCAGTCACCTCTAAGACGTGAGTCATAGAAAAAAAGCAAAAGAAAAATGTCTGCATTATGTATAAATGGTTAAGGTACTCTTGTGAGATAACTATAATGTGAATACATATTGCAATAATATTGGAGCATTCAAAGGATTTTTGAATTTTGTTGTGTTCAACTAACATGTGTTCCATTTAATTGATCACACAGTCTAATTAAATCACCTAATGGCTTACTGGTAGCAAGCCGTATGAATATATTTATCAATTATGTTCGCAGGATCTGTGTCATATGATCGCTTTGTATTTGATCCTTATCGCAACAACGCCAGCAGAAGCCAATTATCCTTTCACTAAGCGACTAATTTAGACTGACTATGACATCCTGTAAGTCGTAATGACAGTCGGAGTCGAGCGCCATTTGGGCTGCCCTCCTCGTGCCCGTGAGGGGCTTATAAATTTCAAGTACAGATGATCGGATCATCTGTCGAAAAACACACCCCGTTTGGTCGCGATACACTCTGACTCTCTGTACATATGTCGAAAAAGGACATGTGCATTAGGTAATACGCGCATTGGTCTAAGTCAGATGCTTGTGTTTTCCACCAAGGGTGGACCCCAGAGGAAATTTTGTAAGGGGCCACGAAGCACCAGGATGTATGTATGTATGTATGCATCTGCCAGGGTTTTATAGTTTCAACGAATTCCTTCAAAAGACAACTGTTTGTAGGGTGGTATATACACCTTTTGTTTGGCGAAGACGTCGAGCAAGGAAGAAATGCGTTGCTCAACAAATAATAAGTTCATGTTGGAATATAAACTATTTCTTCTACTTCTACTCATCGTACTAGACACTAAAACGAAATATGAAATCAGGAATAATTTTATGCCGTTTTCTTGGTCGATTTTACATTTAACAAGAAATAACACAAATATTTTTAGACGTATTTTCATTTAAAATTTTCTATTTTATAAAAATATATGTATAACAAACAACATTTTGTAGGTACACTGTATCGAACTAGTTGCTATTTATTAAACTGGTATTGGGTGAATCTAACAGACATACTTTTGATTCACAGCCACTTCTGGTTATAGGTACCCGTAACTACTACTGACTTACTTTTTAAAAAATGGAAAATTATATTTTTATAGCAAATTGTGATTCTAGTCACTATATCCAAAATTTACACCCAATTAATGTTTCTATTCTCATTGCACACCCTCAGCATAAATTTGTGGTAATTTCCCTTTATGATAAATAGAATTAAATAATTTTACAATTTAGATATAGGAGATGCTTATATTAATCAATAGAAAAAAACTATTCACCTCGAACGTAGAATAAAAATAGTACGTTCTATTTAAAATAAGCCTTCAAAAAAGCAAACAGGCAGATTAATTTTATACGGTCTTCGTTCTGGCAAAATCTTTTCAATTTAATAAAAAAAATAATTATACCTAGTATTCCGTTTGAAATAAGAAAGTTTATACTTCCAATGATCTATAATTGCTATGATTTAAGTGAGATAAAGCTTTCTCAAAAAGCTACAAGAACTAAGGCTTGTGTATTTTTCTCAAATTGTCTGTTGGACCTCTGTCCACCCTGTATAGAGGAAAATTTATTGTTGACTTTTAGTTTGTTATGAATGTCCATCAAATATGATCAATATAGTTTTATAGGAATATGTATTTAAAAAATGTGTTATAGATTATAGGTTTCAGGCTTCAGCAGAGTGATGTGATAGAAAATGCGAGTTTTTATGCAACTGATATATTGAGATCGTATTTCAGTCAGTAAATTTTGTTTTACAAATGGAAAAACCCTCATATAAACCAGTAATACGGCTTCTTCGACTTATATTTAATATACCTAGCTTATTCGAGAAACTGGAAGATTTCATCAAATTATATTGAAATTATAATATTTAGGTCACCTAAGAGTTCTTTTGGTTTACTTTAGGTATATGTAAATGTTATATCACTAATTAAGTAAACGTACTCACTATTTACCTGAATGTGTATTTTTTATTAATTTACACACCGTCAGTTAATAATGACTGTTCATATTTTTAAGCCATTCAAAATTCAAGACTCTATGGATCCAGTCACAAGGTACCTACCTATATTTTATATTGGATATTTTCAGAAGTTTCTTTAATTCATTATTTTTTTAATTATTTGTGCAATTCCAAATAAATTATTGAACTCTGACTCTTTTAAGAAATTCATGATAATTTATTTGCACGTTCAAAATATTAATAGAAAAGTATCAAGTTTCCAGCAATTTTAAGCTTGATACTCTGAGTTATTTTATAATATCTATAATTACTCACGAATACTCTGTGTTTACTGTCATCATTTATAATTATCGATAAATATTGCGATAATCCGCAAAATTCAAATTCGAACCTGGTATTCTTGTGTATTTTTCCAAGATTTCTGATACCTATATCAAAATATTTCCCTTCACAAAATTTTCTCAGTAGAAATTCAGATTACTGTAAGAACCACTGCGACTTCTAATTTTATTGAATATTTTAATTTTCAGAAAATCCCTTATAAATTTATAGCCTGTGGTCCTAAATCTCAACCAATAATGGTCATTATTGGGTGACGTCATCAACTTAACACCTTAATACTGTTCTATTCCTAAATTAAACCAATTAATTGCTCAGGAGCTTGTTAATCAAACCCTGACATTTGTTTTTGGAATATTTGGATGTATAGCACCGCAACATCAGTACAATATATAACTTCAGTTGATGACATCTCTCCATATGATCAGTATACTGGATTCAGTTTAGAAACGCAGGTAATGTATCCGTTAGTAGACGTCTGTGGTGTTTTTAACTTGAATGGTTTTCATTTGTTAGTCACATTTATGAAATACTCCACTGTTAAGATTATTTTCGGTTTTTTTAATTTTCTAAATTAGATTTTTGAAGAGAAATGAATCATGTTCAGTTTTAAAATACGGAATACCCAACTTTCAAATTGGTACACTATTTTCGATAAGAACTCTGGGTATTAGTCATATTGGTACAAATTATTCCGTAAAAATACAATTAAATTTACATTTTACGGTATCGCAGTTTTCATAAAAATATCTTCGTAATAGTTGAATAACAAAGGAAATAGTTTGCTCAATAGGAATGATTGCTCTTGTGGTGATAGCGTTATTACAATTTATCAATATGCAAAGGATAAAAGCAAAATAGGGACAATTTATCCATGAAATCAATTGCCACCTGGACCCTTCCCAACTATCTGTCCCGGAGCCGTTAAACACAATACAAACGCTATGGCGAATAACAAATAAGCAAGCTGCATGATGTATATATTCGACAAAAATTCATATCGTAAATAAATTAGAGGAACAATTAAAGGGCAACAATAGGTCTCTCTCTCTCACACACACACAATACTGTGTACAGACGCACGGACAGGGCATATGCGTCGCGAAGGGCATGTGTGCAAACATGTGCGCAGTCTTATGGGAAATCACCTGGCTGTGTGAAGGGTGTCTCGCAGCCCGCCACCATGGGAAATATAGGGATGAGAGCGGGAAACGCGCGCCCGTGGAAGGCCGTATGGCATATTCTACCTATATAGAGTACCAGTGCCTGATTACCCCATGGCGGTTAGGAACTCCTTGTGATCTGGCACTTCGGGGTGGACAACAATGTTTTATTGTCACATGTTTATTCAAATGAGACATGCAGAGATCATTTTTAAGCTGGAATTTTGTATTTTTAAAGCAAAGTTTATTCAAACGTATTCATCCGTATCTAATTTTATTAAAACAAGCAAATCTAATGTCTAAATTGGTATAGGTATTATAATACTACAACACAATCATTATAGAAATAAATAAATAATATTCAATGAAAGCAAGAACCGACGTAATCATATTATGGTGCACTGAAAAATATGAGTAAAGTTATAGATAGACTTAAAGTAAAATTATTACCTATTTCCAATGAAAATAGAATTTTCAAAATCGGTGAACGTTTATCGTGTCATACATGCGAAAATACATAGAGAAGGGCATCAAATTTTAGATTACCTCCTCCTTCTGGGAAGTCAATAAAAGATGAGATATAAGTTAGATTTTTTATTTTCTCTCATTTAAAAAAAGTATTCAAAATTTAGTCAATCTTTGAGTTAACCAAATATTACTCCAAGGATTTGATGAATACTAGGCGAGTTTAGTTGCTACATAAATCAATTCATTTCATGGCTTTAAAAATATTTGAGACGAAAATTCCCTACACAGATATCCATAAGGAACACTGTATCCCGACTCTAAGGACCTTGTGGAGATATGCCTCAATTAGAATATTGGACGATTAATTTGAATAGAAAGTCATAAAATTAGAAAAGAAATTTACAAAGCAAGTCTATTTCTGGATTAACAGCCATTTAGACGCAAAAATGTTTTTTTTTTATTTTGTATTCTATTTCTCTCTAAAATGACCATTTGAAAAATGTTTTTAAACAGTCCAAACGAGCTGAATAGAGTTCAAAAATGTAAAAAAATAAAAATTAATTAATTATTCGGTATATGTTACGCGCCTCATTAGATAAACAATATCTATGTTTGGGAGAAATATTGCGACTATTTTAAGGCATAAGAAGGGTGTAAATTAGTATATTCTTGCTTATTCTATTCATATTGGCTGAAAATTGACTTATATTAAACACAAAAACATACCTACCATATTATTTATGCTATAGGTATATATATTAGAAAACAATCCTGTCCAATGTTTTCTTTCAGTCACATAAAGTGAGAATCGAGCCCATGAGAATATAGCCCTTAATAATTAGATCAGACCCATTTGCTATTTTCTCGCAATATACTTATTTGTAATTTCCACTTAAATACTCCCTCAAAATTTCATTTCGCCATGAAAATGTACAAAGTTTCTAAAGAAGTGCAAAGTATGAAATGGTATTTATTTTTGAACGACGAAGCAAACAGAAGAGGTATACAATTCGACTGTATGTCTGAATTTTTTTATTGATGTTCGCGTCTTTCATAGTAAACGTGCTCCGATTTTGATGATCTTTTTTCATTTGAGAGAGGAATACGCAGAATTGGTCCCATTGAAAACAAAATCAATATTAGACATGCCCTTACCCTCAAAAACTTTCCAGTTTTTAATTAAAATCGAAAATTCGAGATGTCCAAATTAAAGAAGAGATCATATGCAGCAGCATTCGATGTTGGAATTTTTCAAAAAAAATCATAGGTTTCAGAGTTACAGCAGTGGTAAACTCAAATATGTGCATTTCCACGATGTTTTGAAATCTCTGAATAAGTATGATGACTAATATTACACTCAAAATTGTGAAATAAATATTTTTCACAAAAAAAAATTGTCGACTTTATTAGTTGGTGCACTGAAAAATACAAAATAATATTAATTCTATTGGTTCTGGTACGAGTACTTTTGAAGTTGCTGCCAAAAGTTTTCATTTTAAACACAACTGTTTAACTTCAAAATTACCTGTACCAATAAAATAAATATTATTTTGTATTTTAATTTAATGATTTTCTAGAGGGAGAGGGAATGATAAATGGGAGACAATCCGGATTCAGAAAGAATAAATCGACTAATGATGCCTTAAATTATGTCAATAACTTCATATGTAACCAACTTGACAATAGCAGATCGGTAATAGCAATATTTCTCGATCTAGCGAAGGCTTTTGATACGGTAGTACATGAACTTCTATTGATTATATTGAATGATATAGGTATAAGAGGGATTGTTAATGATTTGATGCGTAACTATCTATCAAATAGATTTCAGTGTGTTCTCATTAATGGTGTTAAAAGTTCTTACAGCTTAGTTACTTGTGGAGTCCCTCAAGGTTCAATTTTGGGTCCCTTATTATTTAATGCCTATATTAATGGGTTATTGAATCTTAATTTACCGGGTGTTATTGTATCTTTTGCGGATGACACAGTCATTATTTGTAGTGGTGAGAGTTGGGATGAAGTTACAGCCAATGCTAAACATTCTTTAAAAATTATAAGGAAATGGTTTAATTATCACAAAGTGTCTTTAAATATGTCAAAATCCAGTGTTTTATATGTGTCTCTATATGCGGATAAGCTCCCTGTTACAGACGGACTCACAATACATGATGATGTTTGTTATAATAACTTAAACTGTGGATGTGATAAAATAAAAAGGGTAAATGAAGTTAAATACCTTGGTGTTATACTAGATGAAAATTGGAATTGGAAGAAAAATATTTTTAGTATTGTTAAAAAAGTAAGATACCTTCTTTTTGTTTTCTATAAAATGAGATATATTCTTGAAAAAAATGATTTATTAAAATTATACCATGCTTTGTTCTGTAGCGTCCTATTTTATGGAATTATTTGTTGGGGTTCAGCTTATTCAAATACATTAGGGCCGATAGTAAGAATACAAAAGCGTGCTATCAAAATTTTAACTTTTGGTAAACAACACAACCTTTTTAGTGAGACACGATTGCTGAACATCAATCAAAAATATATTTTGGAAGCACTAATAAATAATTATTGTAATCTACGGGAAGAGTATACTATTGCTGAAGCATGTTTATTTTCTAGACACAAATCGCTTACAGTAAGTAAAACTAAATTAAATATTGGTCAAAAAACTAGTTTATATCGATCCAAACTTGTCTACAATAGATTAGATAACAATCTAAAAAAATTAAACTTCTCTAGAGGGCGTATTAAATTTCATATTAAGAGTTGGATTTTAAATAATTTGAAGTTATAATATACATAGATATTGTTATATTGCTTAAAAAATCTGTTTTAATATTTAATACTTCCTATATCATGTGTCTTTCTTTACATTTGTAGTTGTATTTATAGTTTTGTTGCATTTTAATTTTATTATTTGTTTATTTATTGTATATTAATATGTATATTTAGATTATGTTAAGCTTGTAGATTTTAATACATTATTAAGTTCAGGTCTACACACAGATGCTATTTGCATCTCGGTAGGGGATTGTTGGACTTTATTAAGTCAGACAATCTATTAGCATACTATTTTTTTAATCAAGATTTGTATGTTAACCTGAATAAAGATTATTATTATTATTATTATTATTATTTTTAAGTGCACCAACTAGTAAAGTAAAACATATTTATCAAAACCATTCAGCAGAATGCCTGCTGTACTAGACGCTTAATAGCAAATTCCAGATATTTCTGCATACCTATGTTCTCAGTTGGTTAATTTTGGGTGTCTATTTGGTATGAATTTTTATTAAAAGTATTTAATACAAAATTATGGGAAATTCATTCATTATTTCCAGTTAAAACTATAAACATGATTATCTACACTACAACCTTAATATTTCCTTAAAGTTAACAATTTTCTAGAGCTAAGATTCAACTGAAAGTTTTTGACCGACTTCAAAAAAGGAGAAGGTATACAATTCGGTTGTAAGATTGCTTTTTTTATGGCTGTTCGCGCGGAGTAAACATACTCCGATTTAGACGATTTTTGATTCATTTGAAAGAGGAGAGTTGAGAAATGGTCCCATATTGAGGAAAATCAAATCCAAATTCTCCTTCCCTCCAAAAATCGCCCCCAAAGGGGATGGAGGGGGAGATTTTTCTCGAAAATTGAAAATCCTAGACGACAGAATTAACGAAAATTTCATATCCGAAAACATTTAAATTGAACATTTTTTCAAAAGAATTACGGTTTCCGAGTTTCGCAATGGTAAAGTCTGAAATATGTGATATGCGTATTTCCGCTAGTACAAGCTAAACCTACCTATAACTTTTTGGGTATTAGTGAACGTTCAATAATTTTCATGACTAATGTTACACTCAAAAATGTTAAATAAATATCTTTTACAAAAAATTGGACCGACTTTATCAGTTGTTGCACTGAAAAATACAAAATAATATTAATTCTATTGGTGCTGGTTCTTTTGGAGTTGGTGTCTATAACAACAAATTACAACGGCACAACTTCAAAATTACCAGCACCAATAGAATTAATATTATTTTGTATTTTTCAGTGCAACAACTGATAAAGTCGGTCCAATTTTTTGTAAAAAATATTTATTGATATTATTTATGCTCGAAATCCCCAAGGCAAAAATAAATATACTGAAGATTACGTTTACTCAACTCAGCACCAATTAGTAAAAAATCGAAACTTTCAAATAACAATTAATCCTTCCACTTATTACTTCTACGCAATCGATATTGGTATAACATTGAAACCTTAACCATCTGCTGACATAATAAAATGTTGACAAATAATGTTCGGAAGTCTTCCAAGTAGAAGAATGAGGGATAAAAACATGTGTAGCCCAGAAATGGGAAGTGCCCTCCTAAATGTATAATATCGCCTTATCGTAAACGGTACTTATCAGAAAAAGAAGACCACACTGCTACTACAGACACTTTTTGGTAAACACATGTCCTCCTTCTCCTTGACACAATGATCACTTCCCATCTGAGAAAGATACAACCGTTTCCTTTTTTGGCAAATTAACAAGAAATGCCGAATTAAGCGCTGACATATGGCTACCATTTTGCCCGTTATTAGGTTGGAATTACAGTTATTTATTGCGTGGTTTGCATATTTTCGAATGTTTCAGATGCTGAGGATGCTTAATCCATAATCTGATCATTTGGGCGCATTATCGAATTGCCAAATGTCGTTTTGAAAAGAATGCTACTTAATTTGATGCCATCTGTGAGATATTTTCTCAGGATGTTTGGTTATAATAGACGTTCGTGAGAATATTTTCGAATAAATAAAATGGATGCTATGCCGTTGATTGATTGTAAGGTAATAAGCCAACAAAAATTATTATTTACCAGTTATTTCCTTAGAGGTTTTTTTGATAGTCTGATACGTTTAAGGCGGCTCAATTCAATTCAAAAATATTCATTAGCTTGAACCTATTTTTATAATGTTAATTAAATGAAATATATATTATTATTATTTTGTTCTCTTCTATCCTGTTAGGAGGCTGTCCCCCTTATCAAGCATGCCTTAAAGTGTATGCCTAATAAGGGGGCTCGCTACCCAGTGATATCGTAGTTTCATTATTCCACTTAAACTAGTTATCCTATCTGGGTAAACATTATTATGCTTACTGAGAAGAGTATGGAGAATCGCGGATTACATAGGAGAAATAAAAATTCTAAGATTGAAGTTGAAAACTTTGTTATTATTTTTTTTATTGAAAATACATTTTTTTGAAAATAAAAAATATGATCCGCGATTCTAAAGTGAATTCCAGGCATATTTATTCTTAAAATAAATATCTTTCTAAAAACCAAAGAGTTATAGTGGAATTAAATTTTTAGCTAACTATCGCTGTACCCGCTACTATCTATAATCGCTCAATTTAATAAATTGGGAGATAGTACAACTTGAGATAAGATGATGCACTTATCAGAATGCAATATTATTGACATTTGGATAAGATATACAATTCGGTTGTATATTTGTTTTTTTATTTTTTTATGGCTGTTCGCTGTGTTTTGCTTAGTAACCGTAGGTACTCCGATTTAGACGATATTTATTTTATTTGAAAAAGGAGAGTTCAGAAATGGTCCCATTTGTAGAAAAACTCAAACCGGGGGGTTATCCCGTAAATAGCAACTGCAACGTGATCGCGACTATCGCACAATCGTCGCTGTCAAAACGTCGATTTTGTACAGTTATTTCGCTCATTCAATGTAGAACCTAAGCTGATGCTCAAATAAAAGTATTAAAGCGAAGCATGGATTATAGACCATGGATTGCATGTATTTGTGAATAATGAATTATTTTTTATAATGTTCTTTATAAAACTGCTATTTTCACTTATATATCTAATATTTTATAGAGAGGGTCTGATATGCGATATGCAGACAGTGGCAACATTGAGACAACAACGCTATTGCAATTGGTTGCTAAATTTTACGTGATACGGGGCCGAAATCTCCTTCCCTCCAACCCCCACCGAATGGGGTGGAGTGAGTGAGTTCGAAAATCTGAGAAGGCAGAATTAAAGATGGTACCATATCAGCAAACGTTTAAAATGTAATTTTGTTAAAGAAAGTTACGGTTTTCAATTTTCAGCAATGGTAAAGACTGAAATATGAGATATGCGTATTTCCGCTATGTGGAAGGGTTTGTTTTTTTCGAAAGTTCAAAATTTGATACGGCCAAATTCAAGAAAAAATGTAGCAACATTTATATTGAGCATTTTTTCAAAAGAGTTACTAGTTATTGCAGTAAAGTCTGAAATATGTATATCTGCGCAACGATGTTTAGAGATTTCAGAATATTAAATAACAATTACAAGCTAAGCCTATACATGGGGAATAGGATAAGTAATTCTCTGATATTGGTGAATGTTCAACAATTTTCATGACTAATGAAACTCAAAAATATGAATTTTTTTTTTCCAAAAAAGTGGACAGACTTTATTAGTTGATGCACTGAAAAGTACAAAATAATTTTAATTCTATTGGTGTTGGTATTTCTGAAGTTGTGCCGCTGTAGTTTGATGTTGTAGACACCTACCCCAAAATTACCAGCACCAATGGAATCATAATAGTATTTTGTAATTTTCAGTGCATCAACTAATAAAATTGGCCCAATTTTTTGTAAAAATATTTATTATTGTTAAATTTTCTCACATAATTCCACAGTAAGTAAAATACACCGTAGATTTACTGGAATAGGGCATATTAGGGATAAACATGAAAGTGGTAGAACGGCCGTTGCTGAAGATACCCAACTAATCTTTTTATTAGAAGTATGTCAAAATCCTCATTCTTCAATCACAACGTTATCCAATAATAACAGGGTTTGCCTTGGTGCCATTCACAAAATATTAAAGAAAGCCAAATTATTTCATTATAAAATTAAACTGACCTATGAAATTAATTATGACAATTTTGAAAGTCGCCAGGAGAGACTGGGATTGTGTAAATAATGATTCTGAATATAATGTGCTCTTCTCCAAGGAAGCAACGTTTTGCTGGAATAATTCAGTGAAGAAACAAAATTTTTGATGTTAGGAAAATGAAAGCTCTAATTATTATTCATATTTTCTCGGTTTCTATAAGGATATTTTGTTATTTAATCATGTTTTCAGTGTTGAATTAATAAATTGATTTGATGGAAAATATTACTTTCTAAGTACTCTGTATCTACTACTTCTTAATGTTAATACCCATAAATTTGGTATTCTCAAATTCAGAAAATTGTCAGCTTTCCTTTCATAATATAATATTATGAAATTTCTATTAAAAAAACGATGTCGTTATTGCTTGGAAGGTAGAGGTGCTGTTTGCATATAAACGTAGAAAAACACGTTTTTCAGCAATTGCCTGGCAACAAGTGCGAGCAGAATGCCCAATCACCGGCGAGCCTCATCGATACTCTACAAAATAAAAAAGAAAGCTAAACTATCGGTCCATCCATTCCCGACATAGGTAATCTTGGTGCAGACAGGCTGACAAACCAATGACTGCAAATATGTTTTCTGGATTCAAAGACGTCTGAATTTTAAACATTTGTGGAAAAACAGATACCGAAAATTTTACACGAATAAAATATTATCCTTAAGTACTAGGCTACAAAGAGTAACGGTAGGAAAGAAAAAATAAAAAAAATATTGATTATAGAATGAAAATCGGAAAATAAATAGGTCTATACAGGTTGAACATGTAACTTAAGAAACTAACGAAAATCAACAATATGGTTTTGAGGCAAAATAGATGATTTGTGATTTTTTATCTCAAACCAGTTTTTGACTTCTAGAATGGAGAAGGAAATAATTTATTCGAAAGAGAAAGATGGTCTCATAAAAATTTAAAAGATCCAAGTACCAATATTTTTTTTGTATATGGACCCTATCTAGTTTATAGAATAAATTATTTATGTACTAAGTTAATTATTATATTAACGGATCAAAAACCACAAAAATGTACTATTCTTTTAGTGAAAGTTGAGAAACCAGGAAACAAATTCCAATTATGCAAACATCAGCCCTCACATCACAAACTCCAGTTGCTTGACATTTTTCAAAGATGTTGTGTGCCTGTTGTTTGTCGTAAAATACCCAAATTGCGTGTTTATATAACATAAAATTGGGTGCAATTTTTTTCGTGCTTTGTTTATACACTTGGAACATATGCGGTGAACAGAGTGTGGCAATGAAGTACTTAAAAATACACAGTTTAAAATTAGTGCTGGCATATATATCTCATCCATTCATAATATACATCATATAGTTACAAGGGTGAACTACTCTATATACTATGCCTGTTTGGAGATTCCTCTCATAAAAATTTAACAGCTGTATAAAAGATGGCTCACATGGGTGGGTAGCTTACAGGGGTAACGAGATATATTTTACCCCGCAGAATCGTGAAATATTTCCCGAGATGGCAGAATTAAAGACAACAAAATATCTGGAAACGTTTAAATTGAACATTTTTTCAAAAGAGCTACGATTTTCGAGTTTCTCGATTTTAAAATTTTAAATACATAGATATAATTTCGTAATGTGGAAGAGGCAATTTCTTTCGAAGATTGAATATCTGAGAATGGAAAATTAATGATCAGATTATTTGTAGAAACATTTCTATTGAATATTTTTTTCATAGAGTTACGGTTTTCGATTTACAGCAGTGGTAAAGTTTATAGTTTGCGTATTTCCGCGAAGACGTTCGATTTCTGACTAATAGCAAATACAAGCAAAGCATACATGGATAATGGTGAATGTTCAACGATTTTCGTGACAAATGTAAAACTCAAAAGTGTGAAATAACTATTTTTGACAAAAAATTGGATCGACGTTATCAGTTGGTACACTGAAAAGTACAAAATAATCTCGATACTATTGGTGCTGGTACTTGTAAAGTTGGTGCCAAAACTTTTCAATCTAACTGCAACTGCACAACTTCAAAAGTACCAGCGCCAATAGAATTGATATACCACCAGCTGATAACGTCGGTCCAATTTATTCTAAAAATTTTTTATTTACTAGTTTGTTCATTAAATCCAGAATTTGTCACGATTTATGAATTACCTGTTGAATTCTGATTTTTTTACCACGTGGTAACGTAGGGCGGTTTTAATATTTTCAACACATCTTGAGGGTTTATAAACAAGAAATCTCTAAAGACTAGGCTTAATAGAAGTTTTTAAAAAAAATTGCATAATGACAGCAAAGTCTATAGAAGATAGACTTTGCTGTCATTATGCAAATATTTTTTATATATGGTTTAGAAGATTGGTTTTTGAGCTTGATTACATTTATATACAGGTTGTATCATAATATATATGCGCAGAATTTGAGGAAAGTTTATATTAACTTACGCTCTAAAAAGCACCATTTTCGAAATACAGGGTGTTGAAATTGAAAAAAAAAATAGTTTTTTTAATGAATATCTGTGGAACCGTTTATCGTACAGAAAGTAGCTTTTATAAGAATTTTTCACTCATAATAAGCTTTGAGTCTGAAAATTTGTTTTGTTAAGTCATAATTGGTGAAGATTTCGAAGGAGTAGTGTGTGTTTTTCTCTCCAATTTCTACGCCAATAGAAAAAGTACGGTTTTGAGACACCCATTTGAACCGCCAATGTTTTGTACACAAAAAAGGTGCTGTTGGTGGTGAGCTCTAAAGTCGACCGTTTAAAAAAAACACGGTCAATTTTCTTAGATGAAATTCTTTATTAACTAATTAAACAAAATGTATGCAAACAAGTAACAAAAGCAAACGTTAACTTCAAAATTACATAATTACAAATACAAACAATACGAGCCAAACACAGTTAAATTAAATGTTGAAAGTGTCCGCCATCAGCTTCAATGCACGCAGCAATTCTTCGACGCATAGACTGTCTAACACGCAAGAAATTTCCCGGAGTATTCCGATTTATGTCGCAAGATGCAACAATGCGCTCTCTTAATTGGACAACATTTTTAACTAAAGTAGCGTAGACTAGACTTTTGAGATGGTCCAAAAAGAAAAAATCTAAACAATTAAGTTCGGGAGCTCGCAGGGGTCAAGGGTGCGGACATCCTAGACCGATCCAATGGTCTGGGTAATTGTCGTCCAAGTATTGGCGAGCAACCAAACTAAAATGGGCCGGAGCTCCATCATGCATAAAGTACATAATTTTTCTTGATCGAATCGGTACATCTTTCAGCAGTTCCGGCAGTACTTCTAGAAATTGTCGATAATCTGTTGGGTGAAAATGTGGGCTATCAAATGATCACCGACGATGGCAGCCCAAACATTCACGGAAAATTGTTGCTGATGATGGCCTTCTGTTATTGTGAAAATTAAAAATACCATCTTTCGAGAAAAATGCTTCATCGGTAAAAAGCACTTCGGCTCAAAACTGAGGTTTTTGAGCTATTTTGTCTTGCATCCATTACAAAAAGCTAATCTTGTAGGAAAATCTCTTGGCAATTAGGCTTGTACTATTTGGATATGATATGGATACAAAAGTAGTATCTAAAATTGACTGTGTTTTTTCAACATAAAAGTTGATTTTTCTCGAAAACGGTCGACTTTAGCGCTCACGACCAACTGTACCTTTTTTGTGTAGAAAACATTGGCGGTTCTAATGGGCGTACCGTAGTTTTTCCATTGGCGTAGAAATTGGGGAGAGAAACACCTACTACTACTTCAAAATCTTCCCCAATTTTGACTTAACAAAAAGTTTTTATTACTCAAAACTTAACTTATTATGAGTGGAAAATGGTTACAAAAGCTCTTTTCTGTACGAAATACGGTTCCGGAGATATTCACAAAAACCGATTTTTTTTAAAATTTCTTCATCCTGTATCTCGAAAGTGGTGCATTTTAGAGGGAAGTTAATATAAACTTTTTTTTTCATATTTTAGGACAAGCTATCACATCCTCAAGTCCTGCGCATATATTATGAAACATCCTGCATATATAGAGTTCCCTTTTGCAAACAGGTAATTTGACCGTTTATTTGGGAATTTGAATTAGATGAGTGTCCAAAAACGTTATTGAGCTTGATTTAGTCAAGAAATAATTATGTAGCGGTAGGTCAGTCATTAGGTTTTCATCATAAATAAAGAAGTAGTTCTTTTTTATGAAAAATTCGAATTCTCAGATGTATACAATCGCAACCAAACTCAAGGAACTTGTGAACATAATTAACCAAGTAGTTTAAAAATGATATGAATTTTATGTATTTCATGAAATTAAACTACCCGCTTTGTTATCTTGTACGCAACCCTTATTTTTTCTCATTTACCTATAATTAATTTACTTTAAATTCTTCTAGGAAGTTCCTACTGTGGACCTCGATGGATGCTACTGGTTTATTCATCATTCTTCGGAATGAATAACAGTCGCATTACCAAGAAGATCACATTTATATCCTACATGCCAATGAATCTTTATTGCTATTACTGATCCCATAGAATACTTCTCGATCCAGACTTTCAATTAGCATAATACCATATTTGGACCAGCATAACATAAAAAAATGATGAGTTTCCAGCTTGCAATTGATTAGATTAGTTGAATTTAACTTTCGCCTCTCCTATTACCATTATAATCATATCAGGTGCATCTGGAGAACGGAATTGATATTACAATAATATAAAAAAGTCGACAGGTTTCTCAATCGAGATTTTATATTGATTATGTCGACTACCGTTTGTTTTTATACTGAATCAGATGCGCGTTCGCGGTTTTTAATATATCCAAAGAAGAGAGTGGAATAGTAGTAGTAGTTGAAGAGTAATCTCGTGGTCAGTGATATTCGATGAGAAGGTATAATTTTAATTTGATTGTATATTGTGCATCCGGTTCTTTGTTGTACTAAGTTTGAATTTGTTACATGATCAATATAAACTAGTATCTCGAAGGACGAGTTTTCTCAACAAAGAATGAAAGAAGATTGACCTCATTTAAAATTAAGAGGTTGTGTAACAATATTCAATTGAATTTCGATTGTTTCGTAGAAAAAAAGTAGTATGATATTATTACAAAAACTACAAAATAAATTATCAAGAATTATAAATAAAAATACATTGATAACTGAAAATTATCCGTTCAACTTGGACCAACTATTTAAATTAGAAGGACTTCATTATCATTACACAGAACTTATAAAGAAATTTGAAAACTCAGATAATATAACTAGGAAAAAGTATACAGCTACCAAAATGCTCGAAAACTGTTAATGATAAAAGTAGCTATATAATTGCGATAAAAATATATAATCAGTTGCCTAATTCTCTAAAGAATTTATCTAGCAAAATGATCACTGTTAAACATAAGTTGAAACAATGGATAAAAGATAATAATACAACTTGAAAAACAGTGAATGAATATAGTGGAAATAAAACAATATTTTATTAATTAAAATTAAATAAATGTACTTTAACTATGTGAATAGTAGGTATAGGCCTTAGTTATAAGTAACTTTTGTTTGTAATACATTTTAGTAAGTAAGTATTTCCAGGCCTACGAATAGGTAATATTGTTACCTCTGTAGGAATTACATTTGCTAACTCTTGTAATTATTATCTGGATAGAATAAATAAATAAATGAATAAATGAATACTTGATGCAATATATGACAGCTTGGATAATATTGAACGTTAGAGGTACAAATTGCCCCTATTGCTTGAATACAACAAGGTTGGTAAAAAGTGAAAATCAGTTTTTGATCGAATTTATTGAGTTATATCGTCAACAACATGCATTTACTCAAATAAAGTCATAGGCGGATAGAGACGATATTGACAATTATATTGAATGAAGTGTATGTATCCTGGCTTCAATATCAATATATTGACTATGGATATTGCGCAATATATATTGCACGCCTAGAAGGGCTTTTAATCTGGGAGATCAATTTGAGTAAGTGTAAATTATACAATTTTAAAATGTTGTATGGGGCTTCCGTTGATTTTTCGTAGATTAATAAACCTACATTATAAAAACGAAAAAACTCCTGTCGATATCAATGAGATAAATATTTTTTACCAAACATTGACTCTGTTAGTTGGTGCACCGAAAAATACAAAATAATATTAATTCTGTTGGAGCTGGTATTTTTGAAGTTGTGCAATTTTTGGTAAAAAATATTTATTTCAGTGTAACAATAGTCATGAAAATCATTGAACGCTCACTAATAACAAAAAAAATAGTATTTATCCTATCACCCATGTATATATTTTGATTGTACTTGTTATTATTCAGAAATCTCATAAGACTTTACAACTTCTATAAATCGAAAAACGTGAATTCTTTTGAAAAATGTCCAATTTAAATTTTGCTACATATAATCTCTTCTTTAAATTAGCCGTCTTATATTTTTAATTTTCTCTCTCTTAAAAAATATTCGATTAAATTTTTTTTTTTCTAAATATGGGACTATTTATTGAATTGACTCTCTCCTTTCAAATGAATCAAAATCAGAGCACGTTTAATATGCAAAACACTCGAAGAGCGATACATACAAGAAACATAGGTAAAAAAGCATATATATATATATATATATATATATATATATATATATATATATATATATATATATATATATATATATATAATATTTTACCTATATTTTTTTCCAAGTCATGCTTTATCTACCCAAGAAAAAGAAATTAAATTCATTTCAGTCATTTCAGAACTGATCGCACACAAACAGGCAGAGAACAAATTGAAAAAAATTGATTTTGTGTCTTTTTCTTCTATCACCCCATTCTTCATACTGACAATGTACACAAACATAGGGCTTACTATTTCATTATATATGTAAATAACGATATTCAATAATTTAATTCATTAGAAAATCATTTCTTGATGGACAGATGGCACAAAGCAACTTTTTCTGGGCTATGTAGATACTTATATATATATGTAATTGTTCAGATTTATTGTAACAAAAATATAGCATATGGAATCGGCAACTTTACTCTATCAAACTTTCTTTTTTACTTCTATAGTTTACCAGACCAATAGTTGAAATACATATAGCAAAATAAATCAAACATGTAAAGCAAACTCCCTCTATTACGAACACTTCTTAACGGTTATTATTAATCTGAATCTGTGGTTCCAAGATAATTTACTTTACTCCATTTGAGAAAGGTGTAGAGCTCGGTGTAGAGTTATAAATTATGATAATGAAGGGATCTCTATTGTATTATGGCGCTGGTGTGACGAAATATTATTATTACTCTACACCTTTCTCAAATGGAGTATAAGTACTTTACGCACATATCATACAGCTTTTCTTCATTTCTCAAAGGTGATATTTGCAAGTAGTTTTTTGTGTGTTGTATTTTTACTTGCAAATTCACCTATCATTAGGTTCCATATAATTCGTTAGAGAATTCATAGTGATAAGGTGGCAAAATCAAAAACTTTCCATCTATATTTGAGGCAGTTGAAGATAATGCACAGTATCTGAGATCCAATTTTATTGTGCAGTTTTCAAACCTTCTACTTTTAGATTGATCAAGCCACAGAAACTTACCAAACCAACTTCATAAAAGTATCTGCTAAACGTTCTAGAATAACTTTGCAACAAGTTTGCTCACATCGTCATTCCTCAACGTATAGACTTAACTGCTCAAAAAGGAACAACGATTACGTTCGTATCGCCTATTTGTCTCAGTTATCTATTCCCCATTTATATACATATATCCAAAGGGAATAAAAACCCATCTCATCTGCTGATGCATTTTTCCATTAGTTTCTCACCAATCCAGCAGTCCATCCGTATGTCATCTACTATATGTATATCTACCAAGTATACTCGTATACCTATACATCTCCTGTTAGCAAAAAACCAGCCGCATAAAATGAAACATTTATGGGCATTTGATGGGTCGCCGCGCGGCCAGTTTGTGGTGGTAAGTAGTTGACCAACTACTGCACACATGGTGGTGACGTCGAACGAGTATATAGAAGAAGCATGCATATAGACAGACGGACATATATGTATACAAACACATGTGTGATGATTGTCCAATCGCGCTCAACAGCTGGACGGCGGCATCGATGTCGATTTGAGAAGTGTGAAGATGCAAGATTCGAAGAAAATAATTCCGAGAGAGCAGAATGAAACAGCTTGGATGCAACATCAGCAATACAGATACCGGAACGTTGTTATATATAATGTAGATGCTGAACTATGAAATGTCACTTGGAGACACAAGCTTTAATCATCTTCCCTGCTCTTTTAATGGTAGCGATTCCCCGTTGATTAATCCACTCGACGGTTTTCAGATGATAAGTATCGAGCTATCCAAAATGTCATTCGAAGTAGGCTATCGCAAAAAAGAAAGATTTTTGACAAGAAGACTGGAATACAGGAGAGTAAACTTTCTATGATTGTCTACATAGCCACATGAGATTACAAAAGTTGCATATCAGGGACGTGGCCTCGTGTACGATGAACATCTTGACATTTACCTTAAATATTTGTTATATTATTTATCTTCTTGATCATGATCTGCTGTCTTTTTTAAGAGAGAGTCGCCCTTTTCGCTCGACATGATGCGCAAAGACGCATTTATAAAAGATACCAAGCGTTTGAAATTTTACACGATTTTTAGGGCGAGTTTAATCTCCTTAATCCAGTATTCTTGATTTTTAGGCATGTCTGTCAGATGGAAATTGTTATTTTATAAACAATGAGTGTGTTCCGATGACGAGTTAAATGAGCCAACGTTCGATAGCAGCAATAGTAATCACACATAATAAATGAATCTGTATGTCTCTTATGTTGAAAGATAAGATAACTGCTCCATTATTGACAATAATTGTGACTTTTTTCGTAATTTTTCCATATCCGTTCGGTTAAGTCCATGTCTTTGTCATTGCTGCAGAATATTGTATTTTGTGTGATATGGTCCATACGAGCGGAAATTATCAATTCACTTCAGTCATTCCCAAATATTACAGTCCGTCATTTCAGTAAAGGCAACCGAATATACAGAATGATTTTTTAACATGTCCATTAGAAGATTTTCACTTAAAAATCGAGATAGAAATATAAAAAAAATTACCTAGCTATAATCAACTTTGCCCAATTTAGTGAGAAAATGGTTGCACTTCCGGTTACACCAGAAATTGTACTAACTTTGTTTTTCTCAAATGGAAACCCCTTTTTGTATTAGATATTTGAATTCCTCACATTTAATCAAGTATGACAAGCCCTAGTTGTTATAACTTATCTGTCATAGTTTTTGACGTATGTCATTTTTACTGCAAAAAATGTCATGGCAGATGTCTATTTAAAAGTTCATATCTCTCTTATTGTAAACCGGAAAAGCAAAAAGTTGTTTTTGGTCGGTAGTTGAAATTTTCTTCAGTATGCCCATCATTCCCAAAATTGTCTTCTTTAACACTTAAAAAAATATAGTTATAACAACTAGGGTTTTTCATACTTAATTAAATATGCGAAAATCAAATATCTAATAAAAAACAGGGGTCTCTATTTATTTGAAAAAACAAAGTTATTACAATTTCCGGTGTGAATGAATATTTTCACTAAACTGGGTAACGTTGACTATAGCCATATCAAATTTTCATATTTCTATCTCGATTCTTATGTGCAAATTTTCTAGTGGGCAAAAAAATCAGCCTGTATATTCCCATATTTACATGGCACATTTTGAATGTATTTTTTGGACCGCTCGATATCTCCTTGTTTTATGAGTTGTAGGGTATGAAAGCTGCACTTATAATTTTGAAAATTTATCTATTAACAGATATTCTTGGTAGTCTTTGAGAACTGTATTAAATTAGATCTGAGTATTCACCAAAGACATTTTATTCTGAGACCTTAGATAGATCAATGGTGCATCACTGATTAGCCACTAATCTTTCTAATTCCATAATATATGATTATTTACGATGAATTCTGGTCTATCTAGATTCCTGAACCAAACTATTTCAGTGTTTGCATTCTTAGACTTATGACCATAAATCGGATATGCGATGTATAAACCGGCCCTAAAATCATGTAAAAATTAACACCCAGTTGCAATCACGTTGTTGTTGTTGCAATCACGTTGGCAACAATGCCAAGTTTCTACACTGTCAACCATGAACAAATATAGTAGTGGGAGTAGCACAAAAAACCTTGGGTTATCGTATGTTATTTCGGGGCGTTGCGCAAAAAGGCGCAGCGCATCCTTATGTAGTATGGGTAGAGGAAGCTTATATACAACAATAGACACTCAGTAGAATTCTGCGCAACACCCCAAATTGACAACTTTTCACAGGACGTTATTTCAGCCACTGCTGCTTATAGAACAGGATACAGAGATAGCCATCCTCCCTTTATATATTCTTGCTGTCAACATATAATCCCTCTCTACTTACAATATATTGGATAAATAAGTGTGAAAATGGCAATTTCATAATGAACATGATTGAAATTAATCAGAAATTAATACAATCAATCAATCATGTTCGATTTGATACTTCTTATTCAAGCATCAGTTCAGGTTCACGATAAACTGTACCAAATTAACTATCATACAATTGTCGCAGTCGCGTTGCAGTTGCTTGTTACACTCAAAACAATCTCTGCATGCATTCTCCATGACAAATGTTGTTGGAAAGTCATGAAAAAAGACACTTCTAAGACACTAAGTCTCTCGCTTATAATGTAATCTGCTTGTATCTAAATCCTTGCTCATTCCAAATCTAAGAACGGTCTAAGAACCGTAGTCATTTTTTTGCTGCGGAAATTGAATCAAAATGTATGCAATTTATTACATGTTGATTCAACGAATTCTATTCAAACTTTACCAAATAAATTGTACTTAAATGTTGCAGGATTACTATTTTCGCCCTAAATGCACGAGCCGTACCAGCTCCAACTCATGCAGTTCTGTCATCCTGCTCCAGGAGTTTCTTGGATCACACCATCTCAACGTTTCGATGGAAAAAACTTCTTGTTTGTTAGTTCACCTGTCTATTTATTATAGCCTATTTTTTCCGAAATTACTGATCCAAAAAGTTGCAAAAAAATACAAAATAATATTAATTTTTGGTATTGGTAATTTTGAAATTTAGCGCTATTTTAGTTAGGTATATAGAAGATTTTTGCACCACCTTCAAAAATACCAGAACCAATAAAATTTATATTATTTTGTAGGTATTTTTCAGTATGCCAACTAATACGTCGGTCCAATTCCTTGTGAAAAAAATTATATCACACTTTTGAGTGTAATTTTATTCATCAAAATCATTCAACGTTCACTATAAGTTGCTTATTATTATTCAGACTTTCAAAACATCGTCGAAATGCACATATTTCAGACTTTACCACTGCGTAAATCGGAAACCGTACGTATATTTTTTTGAAAAATTTCCAAGATAAATGTTGCTACACATAATCTTCACTTCAATTTGGCCGCCTTTTCGATTTTCGATTTTCGAAAAAAAAACAGACCAAATAGCGGAAACATCCATATTTCACATCTCACCACTGCTGTAACTCGAAAATGTACAGTTTAATCGTTGCCGGATATGATCTCTTCTTTAATTTTGTTGTCTCAAAGTTTCGATTTTCGGAAAAATTGCCCCTCCACCCCCTATGGCTTTTGGGGGAAGGACATATTCAATGCGGATTTCAATGGGATCAACTCTCAATAGTCCTCCAACAAATGAAAAAATAATCATAAAAATTTGGAGTACGCGTTTAGGAACGGCCAAAAATAAAAAAAATACTTTCAAGTGTGGCATGTGATATATATTTTTCAAACTAAACTTTACTTTTTACTTTACTTTAAGTATTTGGGCAGCAAAAATATTTCTGAACAAATTTTCCATGTTGTTAATCTCAATTTTTTGATAATTCTCAAGAATGTAATCAAATTAATATTTCGTGTTAAAATTTACAGAGATATAGGGTCTCCCGATTAAAGAAAAATCTGCCATGGTTCAAGAAAAAACCATCGTATACCTACTATATTTAAATAAGTAATTTCCTAAAAAAATAGTAGGTAGTGGGTACTAATAAATCATCTTTTCAAACAATACTGACCTTTTTATGTTGTACAAAATAAAAACAGTATTTGTAGTAGTAATACAAGTGAATCCAAGTTTTCCTGGAAACACCTTATGTAATAAGATTCTACTGTTGTCTCTTGTATATCAACAACACGGAGGCAATTTTTGTTCTTATGCATTCATTAGCATTATCATTCAGTTTGTTGTGACTCAATCGCAACATCTGTCTATGACTAACATTGACTTATTCAGTAAAAAATATTCTAATCTACAAGTTATGACTTGGTCGTATAAACACCACGCCCGCATCGATAACTAATACAAAGAAATAAATCATGATGTTGGATACAAGTCAAATAACTGTATCTTATATATTTATCAGGTCCTGTTTTAAGGATCTTTCGCATTAACACTTCAAAATAACCGAAACTTAATTTTACAGTTTACAAAAAACATCACAGAAGTTTCTTCACAGTTTGCTAACAAACACTTTTAACAACCTGGAGACACTTGAGTTTCTTCTAGGAAGAGTTTTACTGATGATAGCATACAAAAGTTGGTTAAAGCCTTTACCTATGACTTCCCGCGACAAACCACCCCGCTTCGAGATGGAAACAACCTCGTCGCTTCTACCGTTCTCATATTGACACTTAATATTTTGGACACCCTGTATATATGATTAATGAAAACCATTACATTGCGACGCCGGTAGTCCTTCAATATGCATACCAAAATTCGTTGTCCTAAGTCAAGCCGTTATTGAGCTACAACGCCAACAGACTACAGACAGACAGACAGTCAGACAGACCGATGGACTTCAGATACCATGATTTTCGTGATCTAGGAACCCCAAAACGTAAATATCTGCAAAAATCTCGAGGTCGATTTTTTACGTGAATACAATACTTCCCCTTTATTGAGGGAAGTAAAAATTCTAAATATTTTATGTTATGTACTCTCAATCCTCATCAATCTAGATTTTTGTTATTTATTTGATTTCTATCATTGTATTATGTAACCGGGAACTACAGCTTTGTCAGTAATCCTTTTTTGCATATAAGGAGATCAAAAGACTGATACCAAGTCAGTGCTGGACCAGTAGTACCTACCTTATTCCAAGAACCAATTTAATTTTCCTAGAGAAATATTATCTGAGATGATTCAGTATATAATCTGGAATAATTAATTTGAGGCTATAGGAACCAACAATATACGAGCAACTCTCAAGGTCATTACTATTCACTTATCAGTAAATCTTCACCTGGTCTAAGTTATGAGGATCAGTACTTAGTATACTATTATAACATAACAAATATCTGAATATCAGAAAATGCATTAAATTTGATGTTTTTACATTCTCAATGTTTTCTGAATATTTTTGTTCTACAAAAAGGGTATCAAATTAATGAACATGAATAACCTAGATCTTTAAACGAGAGATTTGGTCATGATAGAACATAATAACAATATGTTATTAACAAAAAGAGTACCACAGATTTTGATACAAACCTTATCAAAACATAATTATACTAATCCGACATTGTTATCAGTTTCACTATTTCAGGAGGGAAATTCGAGACAGCCTCAAAAAACATTTTGTTATCCTATACTCTATAAGCGATTTGAAACATAGAATGAAATTAATGTTTTGAGGAGCCAACTCATTGTTCAGTATGACTGGCATTTTTCAAATGATTGATTAAATAACGAATTTGGAGGGTAAAACGTTTTATACATGAGGATCTATATGAGAAAATTTCAGCGATTTGATGAACATTTTCTCATTATTCAGATAAATTTAAAACTAGATATTTGAAAGAAATTATGTATCTTGAAAACTGTACATTTTGAAACTAAAAATGATATCGACGTAGAAATCTGATTTGCATCTATGTTATCCTATAACGTCTTTATTGCGGAAATAAAATATCATTCCCAACGTGCTTAGCTTTCAATTCAGTAATTTCTTCATATGCACAAGAGCAAAGGTTATAGGCGTTATGCATCCGTAAAGAACACAAACAACAAACACATTTAAGTATAGCAAGAAACAAAACATGAATATTTTAATCAGAATGACCTCATAGTTATCTTGATGAATAACCTAAATGATACATGGTCATAGTCAGTAGGCACCGAAAGCCATTTCCACAAAAATCATGGGTTATAAAATAGGTACTGAATCACCGTTTTTAATATTCCCAAATAAATATATTTCAAATTCTCAATACCTATACAGAGTAAGAAGTTTTAAAATTTGTGGATCTAAGGCCAGCCAGAACTTTTATGTGTTTCATTATAAATGGTTACGTCATCACGGTAAAGTCCGATGAGGTGGCATGCGGACAAGGACAGTCACCGTCGTCGCTGATATCACAGCATAAATATCCCAGGACCATCCATCTCTTTTTCTCAGGCCGGATCTGTCCGAGATCTTGGGCAGTGAATGTTGTGCGCTGTCCGGATAGCAATGGATGCACGTGTTCACAGTGTTTGGAATGCGACACGGCGCCACAAAGTCTGGGTAACACCTGCACGCCGACTCTCCGCTGGCTACTCTGTTGTGTTGTGAAGCTGCACACGGAGCATGTTGCCACATCAACCAATAAAGCAGCAAACACTTGACTGGAATAACGATGCTGGAATTATTTTCTGCTCAGTTCAGTGATATAGTTAGGTGCGATGATATAAATTAAAAAAATAATTAGAATTCACCTAGCATGGGTGGCATTCGGTCAGTTAAACTAGAACTTCAAAGATAGAAAAGAACCACTACATCTAAAAGAAGAACATATGACAGTTGTATATTACCGGTTATTACATACGGCTTACAAGCCATAAAAAGAATCATGTTGAGTATTAGATTACCTTAAGAGATAAAGTGCGAAGTCGTGAAATACGAGACAAAACTAAAATAGTTGTTGTTGTGAAGCGGACAGGAAGCTTAAAGTGACGGTGGATCGATCATATAACAAGGCAGGGTCCCGATAGGTTGACCTCGGATGATATGAATTAATGATGTTGAGGTGGCATGAAGACAATTGCTGAGAGCGGTTAGAGACTAAAGATATAGCGGATGTATTGAGCAATCTAATCAAATTATTCTCTTGCTCTCAAACTTTTTGGTAAATATCCAGTTGTCAGCGAAATAGGGAATGCGCGGTCCATTTCTTCATGCCAGAAAAGTTAGAGACCGAATAACATGGCGAAACCTGAAAGATACTTTCGACAATGAATGAAGATGGAAGAATAATGTACAGTTATAATAATAATAATGATAATAATAATATGTTACTAATTTGTCAATCTTCTAAAGAGCATGAGAAAATGATGCAAAATGAAAGGTAATATGAGTTTTATCTTCTCTACTTTGATGACGCATTGGTAATCTTTCTCTTACCCAACTGTATGTCCTCAAGTTGTATGCTTAAAATGGATTTTTATTTTCGTTCCTAGGATATTTTATATCACAAAGCTCTTAGTTAGCACTCAATTACATCATGAATACATTATCAATCACGTGAATATAGCACCACAGATTTTGCAATACAGCTCTCTCATCGTGGAGCCTTGTTACCTAATTATTGATACTGGGAATTGATTGATGATTGATTGATTGATGATTCGTTGCTATTTTACTATCTATCGAGGTTTCTCAGAGGTCTTTGCTGATGTAAAATAATATACCTATGAGACATGGCAACACCGTTTACGTATGTATTTGATGCTCGACCACTCCAACATTGTCCCACGAAGGTAGGCAGTGGAGATTTAAGGATTAATGCCAACTGTGAAACTAATAGGTCGAAGAAAAAATGCCGCTCATAACAGTGATTTACTGTATATATTTAGAATTGAAAGTGTAATGTTACATTTCGAGACTCCGAATGGTTTTCATCATCCACGTTTGAGTTTCATCTTCATAAAGCAGCTATAGCTAATATTAAAAAGCATGATTCTTCGTCTTACTGTATACCTACTCAAGTTATTTGCTATAGAAAATTCGAAATTGAAACACAGTACACATAAGTAATATTTGGAGTGAAGTTGACCAGCTTATTTTTTAAATGGATTTATTGGCAAAAATATCTGAATGTACCTACTTCAAATTTACCCTATATCTACAGGGTAGCTGACTATTACAAGGAAGTTCAATATTACCGTTAATTAAAAAAAATGTGACTTCGAAATGAAACAGATTGATCAGTGTTGTTGTTGAACAAGGAACGATCTCCTTTCTCGATCATATTTATCTGTTAGGAGGCATTTCCACATGTTACAGTAATACATTCGTCTCTATTGTATTATTATCTGTGTGATAGATAATTGTCCACTCCCGTGTATCTTCCAGGAAACACGTTCAAATGCATATGAACTGAAGAATCGTCCGGCAAACATAACATTATTTCTGTTAGGTAAAATAGAAACTTATTTTGATTATCCTGAAGATTATATTTCTAACATCAACATCAAATAATTGAACTTGTTCATTCTAATAGATCAATCACCCTGTATATAAATATATTTTACGTGGTCAAGTCTTCGGTGTTTATACATGTGCATTTGTGTTTTTTGAATTTTCCGAATAGTAAGCAAAGCACGTTTCGACACACACCGACAAGAAATGTGGAGCCGGTGTGGAATTTCAGACACTCCGAACTTCCAGACTTTATATACATAGGTAGGTATCTATACACTGTAATCATTCCAAATGGTTTTCAGGAATGAATTGTGTTGTTCAATGACTGTTTTGTTAGACAGAGAGCAGAGTCGTATTGCATTTATCATGGGCAGAACTAGAATCTACAAACAACAAACACACTTTAGGCAAATAAGAACACTCCAATTCTTAAATGGAAACATTTATTCACGACATTGTATCGGCCGAACCAAATAAATTATCCTCAGTTTACATGGAATTCGAGATCTTATATTTATTTGAAAATTGAAAATTAATATTTAAATATAGTGGTTAACTGTGAATTTTTCTGAAGTTTTTCTGCAAGTCTCAATTTTAATTTGTTTGAATCATTGGATAATCTTGTATCAATATTTTTTTACATTAACAGAAGTGACTGATTACCAATGGATTAGTAATCAGAAAGTTGACAGGTAATCAGTACCTAAACAATAGTTCAAAATAACCCATCTTTTGTTTCTGCTATTATCCAATTCTATTATGGACATCTATAATATTATTTTACCACATACCTTATCTTTTTCATTATAGATATATTGATATAGAAAATACTGTTTTTCTTCCATTTTCAATTTCTCTAACATATGTAATTGTCGAAATAAGTTATTTCAATTCTTTTGACAAAACGTCAGTTTCACAAATGATCTAAGCGATGCATCAGTCGTGTCCACAAGTGTGTGATTAGTGATTACTGAGTACAATGCGATTTGCAATTGGTAACCAGTCACTTCTATGGACACAGCCAATGTATCAATATTCTGTGGCATTTATAGTGGAACCAGAAATCTAAGAAGGTCATAAATCCTTATTGGCGGACGATCCCCATTATTACCTATTGTTCGACATATAGGTAGATAAGCAATAAAACTCTGTGTTCCTTAAAACATTCCCAGATCCGGATTAAGATATCTTATGAAATAGTTTGAGATTTGGCTTAATCGCATTCATTATCATGATGTTTATAAAGTTTTTGTGTTATATATCATAATATGTATATTGTATCTACATAAACAATGCTCAATTATATTCAAGCGATTTTTTTCAATAATTATCTTAACCCATGATATACGTACCTATAAAACACAATTTAATGGCTATCACAGGTACAACTCTGCGTAGACTGCCTACTGATAATTCAAGTGTTTGGTGATTTACAACCTTCTTAGATTTCTGGTCGCACTATACAAATAAGTGATATTACTAAGGTAGGTATTTGGTATATCTATTTGAATCCTCGTCTGTTCATAACAGATTTATTTAATATAGATAATTCATTATTTAGCATGTCAGACGAATATTTTCTAGAAAGTTTATAAAATGGTGTTAAAAATTGCTTTGATCTGATGAATGTAAAGACATAATATCAAACTGTCAAGTACACTCCTTTTATTGTTCGATATGAAATGGTTATACAGTTGGCCATAAGATAATAAATTAATGATTGTCTTAGATTTCCATTCGACATCAATGATAAGTCGTGATTTTAATGTGAACTTTGAAAGGGCATTTTAGCACATTGGAAAATATCTATTATAATTATTGCTAGGAAAGCCTTGCCTAAAATTTATCAAAAGCTTGCAAACAAAGAATTTAAAGGTTTTTCGTATTTCTTAAAATCACTCTTACTTTACTATAGTATCTCTTTCCATCTTATAAAAAGCAATTGCCATTTATTCACTACACATACTTTACTATGAATTTGTAACTCAAATTCTACTTCCCCAGATACAATGGATAGCTTGATGCAGGCATACCCAGTAGATTCTTGAACTCAATGAAAAACTATCCCATTTACACTACACTCTACATGTTCCTCAAAGATACCATCACGATAGTTTCTCTTCAAGATCAAATCTCAGTTGTCACGCAACCAAAAAAATATCTCATCGCAAATTAGTCACAACGATGGGAGTAACAACGCTGACGCATACCTTTTGTCACAATTGTAAATGCCATTTGTCATTTCTAACAACTTTTTACCACATACCATCTCAATTATTCTCGATGGATTCCTGCGTACCAAGTAGTGGATTTGAAATGGGCTCGTTTTCCTACTCACTTGAGTGTGTAATCGTGTTAGAGTAGTATGAGTAACGATTAAAATGATAATTCCACATCACTATGCAACTATATAATATGTAACTGGGAACTAAGTATACGTACCTCTCTACTCACTATAAATTTCCACCTTCAGCTTCATTGAAATTGTCAGAGACTTTAAATATAAGGTAGCTGCATTTGCATTTAGAAAGCTTCAAGTGAGTTTTTATGTTACGGTTGTTGTATTTCCTGGTTGTTTTTTTATCGAATCTTCAATTGATTGTTAACGATACAATGACCTGTGATTCAAAAAAGAGAGTAAACCTCAAGAGTTGAGTAATATCGTTACTTATAATAAAAAAATATAAATTGAATTCTATTTTTCTTTTTATTTCAAATGTATGACTTATGAGACAGTCTCAACTGACTCCATTAGTTGGTGCCGTTGGTGCAATGAGAAAAAAATAATTAATTTGCTGCTGGCACTTTTGAACCTGGCACCAAAAATTATCTATCTGCACAACTTCAAAATTACCAGCACTAATAAAGTTATTTTGTAAGTAAAGTCGGCCCTATTTCTTCTGAAAAATATCTATCTGACTTTTTTTTCTTTGAGATAATGTTTATTTTTTGATTTTAGGCTTCTTTTAACAAAGCAATCAGCAGGAATTATTTTTGTGTGTAAAAATATTTCTAAGAAAAAATGAATTAAGAAATAATTGAGGTCAATAACTACACCAGTCTATAAATTCTCATATAGGTATACAATTTAAATCGATAGTCAAAACACATTTCCTATTACATTACACTCTAGTTGCATGGCCCGCTGAAAGACATAATTTATTATAGAAAGATGAGTCAGTTTGAGAAGACATTTTTTACAAAAACTAGGTCCGACTTTATTAGTTGGTGCATTTAAAAATACAAAATAAAATTAATCCTTTTGATGTGGGTAATTTTGAAGTAGGCCATATAGATAGATAGAAGACTTTTCGCATCAACTTCAAAAGTACCAGCACCAGGAGAATTAATATTATTTTATTTTTAAATAGTTTTTATTACTTTCGGTTCTTGTATCAATGGACTCCGCAGCGATTTCTCAGGCCCCATACGGTCTAGAGACTTGAAATTTCGAATTCGTACTTAGATCGCAGACATCTCGCCGCCTGTTAAGCTCCAAGTGTGATCCAATATTGGTAATTATAATTATCTCATTCAATCTCATTCAACCAAGACCATTATTTTGTCGACATGGAACGACAATGGGATCCGTCACTGGAATTACGCACGAGCATGGAGCGTATATATACGTCTCGTTCTCTGGTATATAAGTACCTACTTTCTGGAAGATTGTCTATGGTTATGTCGCAATTGTCAGACGTCAGTCGTTACTGTTAATTTAAAGTTTAATTTTGTGTTGTGGTAGACAAACAGTAATTTGTTATGGAATTACTGTTGCTGGCAAACACATATACATAAGTATAGTTAAAATCGAGAAAAGGATAGCAATAGTAGGTACTCATCGATACGGTTTAAATCTTAAATGCCCAATAAAAACTATTTTTATTTTTTTTTTAAATTTCACTTGTTCTCAGTGCACAAACTAGTCGATCCTGGTTTTAGTAAGAAAATATTTTTTTTAGTTTAGGTATCAAGTTATCAGATTCGTTAAACATTCAGAGATTTAAAAACATAGCAAAAACACACATACCTATTTCAGACTTTACTATTACTGTAATATAGACACCTCTAATTTATTGACAAATGTCCTATGTAAATGTTGCAGAAAAGTGTCTCTTCTTTAATTTTTCAGTTTAAAATTTTTGAATTTCGAAAAAAATGCCTCCTCCACTCCCTTTGAAGTATGTTTTTAGGGGGAAGGAGATGTATGATCTTTTTATATGGTGGGTAGGTATCATGTCTCGTCATTCCTTTTTCGAATGAACATTTTTTGCGAGCGCAAATATACGACAGTTCGGATTGATAACCTCCTTTTTTAGAGTCGTTTAAAAGTACATGATAGGTAAGCTGAAATATCACATTATGATAAACTTGTATACTAGGATCCATAAGAACCTGTAGACTCAATCACTCTTTCATAACTTTCATCGGCGACTTGATTTTATTGCCCATTAAAGCAGTTACACGTGCTAATGTTGCTTTGCTTGTTTTTTGGCAATTTGTTTTTCGTTTCACGTCTCATGTTCCACTCAAAGATGAGTGGAAGTGAAAGTTATACATTTTAGAACCAAATGACTAATTTACCAACAAAACAATTAACAAAATATGTTTCTTCGGTAGAACTCGCCATGGAATTCAACAAGAAACAGATTTAAGGCGAAATATTGAGAGTAGTGATTGTGTCACAATTTACATCCTAGAATTCTAATAATATCATTGCATTCTATGAACTTCGACAATTTTAGATACTACTACATTTGTCGTATTAACTTGATTCTAGATATTTGAGGCTGTTCGTTTCTGTTTGATGCAATCCTCTATTATCTATGAAGTTTTTGAAATTCGGTGTTACATACAAGCAGAATTCTTGTAGTAGTTTTCCTTAACTAATACCTATCCTTTTTGAATACGTTTTATCATATATTTTGGAAGGATTTACAGGGACATTAGAATCAAACAAGTAATCGAGAGAAAATAATTTCAAGTATGCACCTACTTGATGGTACTTTTGCTTTCATGCGGATCCATCAACACACGCAGGATGATAATACAGGTAACGCTAGCTTTGCAAAAATAAGTAAGATATCCATCTTTTTAGTTATGTGTTAGTCATTGCTTTTTCATAATCATTTCAATAGCTATTAGAAATTTGAATCTCTCCATATTATGTTACAAGTAAATTGCCCTCTACAGCAAGCGAATACGTGTTTTCACGTCAAAAGAAAAATGCTGGCTTTTGAGCATCGCAAATAATCTACCGCCCCTTAGAGGACACGTTGGTCCTCTCAATTCTCAATCATCACGCCTCTATAAATACGCACAAACTAACATTAGACATAATATATATTAAGAAGGAAGTACAAGTGATTTTCTTCTTCACGCAAACACACGTGTTCCGATATGCCAGACGAGCATATGTGTGTTATTTTCGGTCTATTTGATCTTCTTGCATTGACACCACAACAAATATCCCAAACACTCTGCTGGACCCAAAGCAGGTTCGCTAACAAGGAAACCCGCCTGAAACATCGTAAATTTTACACTACGAGGGTATAACTATACATTTTGTTCTTGCGTCATCGGCAAGTGTTACAAATTATAAAATTCTTTTCAGGCATTAAAATTTACAATGTTGACTTTACCGGTTCTCATTACATCGTTAATCTATTTGTATACACTTAATTTAATTATATTTGTTAATTATAATTTTAGGATTAAATTTATTTGATATGATTAAGTAGGACGACTAAATCAAATTAGATTAATTAAGAATCTACAGGACTATTTTTTGACAATGTTCTGAAATTTGTAGGGCCAATGTAAATCATATATTTTATCTAAATTATTTCCAAGATATTTATAACAAATGGTTTGTTATAGTTCCAACAAATCCTTAACATCAAGCAGTAAAGCCAAGATGATCACTAGCCAAAGAGTGATAGATTTTGAAGAAAATGTCAAGTAAAACATTCCTATCAAAAAAGACAAATCCTTCATTGAACTTGACAGTTTCAATATCTTTACATAGCATAAAATGAAGTCGCTTCCGGTGTCTGAATCACTTAGTTAGATCTATTAAACTACTCAACGGACATTAACGCAGTTTTCAGCAATATATAGCTGAAAAAATCTAAGATATATGATGTCGTAACAAGCATATTTTTGTGCGCTTAATTCGCAAACGCTGGCTAAACCTTTCGAGCTAGATCAAATTAATGTACTATGGAATTGTATATCTTAAATAGGTCTAAAAAATAGTCTATGGAATATGTCTATCTTTTAGGATTGACTCACAATAACCATTTTAGTGCTAACCGTGCGAAGCAGGAGCAGGTCTCAGTGACAAATAACATTCTGGTATGGCTAATTTAATAAACGCAAAAATTCCTAAATTACTATATCGAGGATATAATTTCAATTTGCGTTGTTACTACATCCACAAAAAATCTACCTAAAGGTCTTTCAGGTTTCCCACTGTACCTTTTAAGCTATAAATATCCCCACAATAGGAAAATTGTCCTTTTTATTAAAATAACCTTCTTTTGAATTTATTCAATATTATTTTTTACTTTCCAGTACACCAGCTGACAACGTCGGTCCAATTTTTTTGTAAAAAATATTGATTTCACACTTTTGAGTGTAACTTTAGTCACGAATCGTTGAACGTTCACTAACACCACAGAAGATGGTACTTATCCTATTACCTACGTATATTCTTTGCTTGTACTCATTACTATCGCGGCGGAAATACGCATAAGTATTTTAGATTTAACTATTTTGACACCGCAGTAACTGGAAAACCGTAACTCTAAGGAAAAAATGTTCAGTATAAATGTTGTTACAAATATTGTTGTCTTTCATGCGGTGCCCTCAGATTTTCAGTTTTCGAAAGACATCGCCCCCTCCACATAGCGAAAAAAACACATATTTGAGATTTTCTCGAAAACCGTAACTCTTTTGAAAAAATGTTTAATTTAAACGTTTCTAGATATTGTCCTATCTTTAATTCTGCAGCTCGGATTTTTGATTTTCAAGAGAACAGGCAACCTCCACCCCTATCGGGGGTGGTTTTTGTAAGAAAGGAGATTTGGAATTTCCGTTTTTATGAATATGGAACTTTTTCTCAAGTCTTCTCCTCTCAATGAATCAAAAATCATCTAAATCGGAATACGTTTACTATATACAAGGCGCAAACAAACAAACGAAGCAGACAGTCGAATTGTAATCTAGGTATTGAAGTCAAAATACAGATTAACATATGTAGGCGAATTACTTTATTACAAGCACAAAAAAGATTCTCTAAAAAAGGTGATATCAGGAGGTTACTGTGCTATTCTTCAAAAAAATATAAGAGCAAATAATTTCAGAATACAGCAATTGATTAGCACTTAATTAGCTCAACAAGCACTAAAACAGTTGATTTCTAAAACCAAAACAGCCATTTTCCAAATAAATATAAGAGCAATTAATTTCGGAATACAGCACTTAATCAGCTCTGCAAGCATTAAAAAAGAATTTTTAAGAAAATTTTAAGGTTACCAATTTTACAAAAACTATTAGAGCAAATAATTTCGGAATACAACACTTATTTTAGAACTTAATTAACTCTACAAGCACTAAAAATTATTTTCTCAAAAAGCTGATTTCTAAAAGCATGGCAACCATTTTCCAAAAAAGAGCAATTAATTTCGGAACACAACACTTAATTACCACCTAATGTGCGCTACAAGCACTAAATATAGATTTTGGATTCTGCTCACTTTGATCTGAATTTATCGATTATATTATATCTGTCTCTCTCTCTCTCTCTCTGTGGCATCGTAGCTCGTAGCTTCTAAAAAGATAAACCATTTTGATTTTTTTTTGTTTCCAATCCAAGTCCATCAAAAATGTTCTTAGCCAGTTTTTCTTTGGTTAAGTTTAAAGTTTAGATGTCTGCATGTTTGAGGCAACGCATCTTTCAAACGGTTTAAATTATAGCTGCAAAGGGATGAAACTATTTTGAATCAATATTTTTTTATTGGAAAGGTTTGTTTGATTGAGAGTGTTCTTCGATAGTCGTAAGTCGATTTTTTTACCGCCGAACCCCGAATGGAAGAGGTATACAATTTGACTGTCTGCTTTTTTTTGGTTCGTGCGCGCGTTTTATATAGTATTTCGATTTTGATGATTTTTTATTCATTTGAAAGAGGAGACTTGAGAAATGGTCCCATATTCATAAAAACGCAAATCTGAAATCTCCTTCCCTCCGAGAACCGCACCCGAAGGGGTGGGGCTGGCAAATTTTCTCAAAAATCGAAAATCCGAGATGGTTGAATTAAAGATACCAGATTATCCGGAAACGTTTAACTTGAACCTGTTTTCAAAAGAGCTGCGGTTTTCGAGTTTTCTGCAATGTAAAAAATTGAAATATGTGTATTTTCGCTATGTGGAAGCGGCAATTTCTTTCGAAAATAAAAAATCTGAGAATGGAAACTAAGTTTTCGTGACAAATGTAACACTCAAAAGTGTGAAATAAATATTTAAAAAAATTGTTGCATTGAAAAGTACAAAACATTATTAATTCTATTGTTTCTGGTACTTGTGAAGTTGGTGCCAAAAGTTTTCCATCTAACTACAACTGCACAACTTCAAAAGTACCAGCACCAATAGAATTAATATTATGAAGTTGTGCAGTTGCAGTTAGATTTAACACATTTGGCACCAACTTCACTAGTACCAGAACTAATAAAATTAATATTATTTTGTACTTTTCAGTGCACCAACTGATAACGTCGCTCCAATTTTTTGTAAAAAATATTTATTTATATATTTTATAATACATGGAACCAATGAACATTATTGGGCATTCCCAATCAAAGTAGCTGATCATGGACTTATTCCAAGGCGAATTTCCGTAGAGATTATTAACGACCTTTCACAGGTTGTATACATTGAACTTGCGGATTATCTACTCTTTCGCGCCCAATTCGTCCTTAGGTTATAGTCCACTCAAAAAAGAGAAGGAGTTATATTTTATGCTAATGAAGGGATCTCTATTGTGTAGTGCCGTATAATCGCTGGAATAAGTAACATTTCGGAATGAGACTTGGAAATTGAACTTGCATACGAATATTCCTAGAAGGTCCACAGTTCTTCAGTAACTTCCAAATTAACAAGACAAATACCATAGTAATGACTACAAACTAACTGATTGAAATATGTAGGCACAAAAAATAAATTGAATTGCCATAGTTTGATGGAAATATTGTATTGATAATTGAAGGATCGACCACTTAATATCAATTCTTCAATGTCTGCTACACAATACGACAACTATAATACAGAAGAAGAGTTCATCAAAACATCACGAGTTCCGTAGTAAACATACAATGATGATGTTATTGTGATGAAATTGCAAATTATATCCCATATAGATACATACATAGGATATATCTAAATTTAATTACCGAGATAAATTAGAAACCTATTTCTTGTACAATGCCGCAATTTATATATATTATGTCTCTATTATATAATATAGTAATGAAGAAATTTTCTATATTACCGTGCTCTTCATCGTGGGATGAAGATGGATTGTCAATGTAGCGTGACGACAAACTTTAATACCATAACGGTGCTAGGGAATTTATGGTGGTCCATACAAAGGATTTTTTCATATAAGGAAGGAGATATAGGTATATGTATACTCATAAACCGGAAAGTTTTCATCACAATTTAACCTGGACAATACATCGAAAATACAATAGAGATGCGTTACATTTTCTTAAAGCAGGAATCATAATAACGGTTTAGAGTTATAGTCTCGGTTGCAATAATTCTGTTTGTCCAATCAAAGCGTGGTTAATACCAATTACTTGTTGCCCTAGTGCGGTAAAGTATGTCATGGTTATGAACATAGACATCTGAACACCTAGACGAAGCATTTCATTCATAACATGTATCTAAAGACGATCTGTTATTGTTAGAGAATTGTTTTGGTATTTTCCATGTGTAAGAGAGAGACAAAATTTTCCTATAGGAAATTTTGGCAACAGTGTACCTCTGTAGAAGCCTTTAAATGCGTAAAACGTAGTAGCAACAATCAAATTATGAATGGAACAACGAACAACAATATTCCGACTAGCGACGAAAGCCGACGAATGATTACGGACGCCTAAATTATATTTTCCTGTGTTGCCGCACTTAACTCAATCAATCGATATAGATTGATGATCCTCTTATTTCACAAATGAAAAATTTTATTTTGTGTTGTAAAATATAAATTTGGTACATAATTTAATCTGCAGGTGTTTCTGGATAATCAGTAATAACTATTTCAACGACCACCTTTTAATTACGTCTGAATATCTTTGATTATTACTCTATAAATCAGAAGTTGCCATGAAACACAAGAAGTTTGGCAAATATGTTAATCGTATCAGTCGGACACGAACCATTATGGACCAGAAGAATAATGGTCTTGAGATGTTGGATCGCTCTGAAAGAGGCTATGCGTGGTCTAGGTGTTCAGATGTCTATGGTTATGAAGAATTAGATACTTTACTTACTGGTGTAGTAAAATGAGAAGTTATCATCAAGGTTGTACATATAAAGCAATTTTTAAACGACGAACCAAAACGTGGAGGTTACAATTCGACTGTTTGCATGTTTTTTTATGGATGTTTGCGCCTTATAAATGTTGATGAAAGATGAGACCATATCCGGCAACGTATAAATTTAACTTATTTTCAAATGAGTTACCGTTTTCGAGTTACAACAAAGGTAAAGACTGAAATATATGTATTTCCGCTATGTATTTTTTCCAAAATTGAAAATATGATACCACTAAATTAAAAAAAAGATTATACGTAGCATGTAGCAACACTTGGAAATTTTTCAAAAAAGTCATGGTTTTCGAGTTACAGCAGTCGCAGTCTGAAATATGTGTATTTCCGTCGCCATGTTTTGAGATCTCTGGATAATAACAAGTAGCAGCAGAGAATAAACATAGATAGATGGATGGATACATTGGTATAAGTGAACGTTCAACGATTTTCTTGACTAATGTCAAGTCAAGTGTTGTTGCACTGAAAAATACAAAATAATATTAATTCTATTGGTGCTGGTACTTGTGAAGTTGGTGCTAAAACTTTTCAATCTAAATGCAACGGCACAACTTCAAAAGTACCAGCACCAATAGAATTAATATTATTTAATATTTTCCAGTGCACCAACTAATAAAGTCGGTCCAATTTTTGGTAAAAAATATTTTGTCACGACACTTTTAAGTTTGGTGTTCCATTACAGTTCTTCATTCTATATCGAGTACAACTCAGAGATGATTGAAAATCTTCACTATAAATCCATTGAACCATATCCTGCTTCCAACTTAAATTATAGATTTGCTGCTGCTGGTTTTGCTATAGAAGGAAACCGAAGATAAAAACAGTAATAATCAGATTTCTGTACTTGAGATTCTAATAAACTTATAATGAGAATTGGTATTTTCTAGATTCTTCTTACATAAATAACTATCCATTACTTTTTTTACAAGGATCAGTTTCTTTCCTTTGCATAACCACGGTTGTTATTTGAAGCAATTCACTGCAGTCATAAGCGTACCGAAAATTCCTGCGAAATATATCAACAAAATTATAAAATCCAATTATTTAGAAAATAAATATGATACAAAAAAAAATAAATATCGTAATATTAGCAATTTCTATTACCTATATTTTGCACATAACAATACACTATTATTTTAGATATTAATTTATAAGTTGGCAACCCGCTACTGAAATAAATGTGACATGTAAAAAGGCCATTGTATCTCGATTACCTTTATGTATCAATTTGCCCAGTGTCTCATTACAAAAGCGTAATGTTAACTACTTATCAAACACAAAAAAGTGGAACAATAAGGTTTTGCGCGCGATGTGGAATTTTGCTGCATCATTGACTCGGTGTAACGAAATTGCTTTCTAAGCGTTGTTTTCTTATCGAAACAGAATTGCACCACTTTTAAATATCACCTATATGTATATTATACAAATGTAGAAGTTCTGATCGGGTTATACACGAAATAGAAATTAAGTTTTATTATGTTTATAGTTTAGGAGTAATGAACTGCTCTCTATTCCAGTAAACAATATTCCTAATTTCTTTTACATATAAAGTAGCTACACCTTCTTGGTGATACTTGGCTGGCGATTTATCTATGCGTGTGAATAATAAATAGAATCATTATAAACCTAGAATCATTCCAAATTGTCAACTTAAAAGATTCAATTAAATTTATTTAGCATATGTTACCTATATAAATTATATTGATAGAGGATTTTCTTGGTTTCTTTTTTGTTTTGCAGGACATCGATAAGTAGAAAAGGCAGAAAAAAGTCATGCTCAAAGAAACTGTAGATTTTTTAATTGTTGTCCCTACATCAAAATTGAATGTGACCATTTTGTTTATCTTGGCTCGCTGAATAAAATGAGTGATGACACGATCTGATGAGACGATATTTGATGGAATGCGCCTTAGGAAAGTCGCGTGAGTAGACTCAACAAATTTATTTTTTATTAATTTGAAAAAACGGTGCTGATTATTTTGTATTATTGAATGTTCCAATTAAATAAAATCATCGATAACAAAAAGTCCTTACTAATTCAAATAGGTTCTACAGTGGAATATCCAACATGCAAGGAAACGAGGAGAGCCATCTGACAATAGCCCTCAAAAAAATCGGCCCAAACCTGACATTCAAAAATGAAGATTTTGACAATGTAATTTGAAAAGAAGATCTAGTCTACCATCAATGCTAGTGCAATATGAAAACCTGGACTTTTCGCAAAAGATACCAGTTCCTCCCAATAATATTCCTAGATGCTATCCGTGCCGGGAGGAACACCCGCAGAAGCGTACAGCGCAACCCCCCAGAGAAAACAAGGCAGCTGTGAACAAAGCCACAGGAGCAGCTAAAGATGCTCTGGATGAGGAAATGAACCGCAGATGGTAGAATAAAATCAGGGATTTGGACCATCATGAAATCTGAGCGCTCAGCAAAGCTCGCAGGAATCGTAAACCTGCAGCGACTTCCATCTAGAGACTTCGATGACTGGTGTATACTGACCAAGAGAAAACAATCTCGTTTACTAACAATCTGGAAAGACAACACCAGAACAACATCTACGAAGAAGAAGAAGAGGACCAATCAACCAGATCGAAGAAACAGACGAGCGACTTCTGAGACTACCTGACAACGAGATCATCTTCTCGAACTCGCCAGGAGAATGCAAGCTCATCCTCCGAAGATCCAGAATGAAGAATTAAGAAGGCACCTGGAGCTGATAATATAATGTACAAGATGCTGAAGATGATGCACAGAAAAGACGTTGTAACACTTACCAACATCATCAACGCCGTGCTGAAACTCCGATACTAACCTTCCAGGTGGAAAATGGCGAACGTCATCAGTATCGGAAGAGGAGGTCCTTGTTAACCCTCTCTTCGCACAAAATTATCGGCCCATCTTCCTAGCGACAATGAGCAAGATAGCGGAGAGGCTTAGTTAAGTTAGTTTATGTTAGGTTAGCAGTAACAGTGGTACCAACTGGATGAACTAAGTAGCCCTCAGTCCTCCTAAGTGTCACCAAAACATGGAGCAGCCCTGTCCCTGTAGAAGTTTGGGTGTTTTCCAGAAATGTTACCTTCCTTACATTCAGTTAAAGTTATATGATTCGATATTTTGTTTTTTATTGTTATTTGCAGGATACTAGATTTATTCTTTCATATCATTACTACGAGAAAGTCAAAATACGTTTATTTTCATTCTACAAAAAAACCATTAGAGTTGTAAAAGTAGGAATAACATGATAACCTATTAGTTTATTATTTCACAAAAGATATTTTAATAACTTAACCCAGAGCCATAGTTCAACTTCACAATAACTATAATTGATTACACCTTTTCGATTACAAACAATATAAACACCTCACGTACCTACTTATCTACTAGGTAGTTTCGTCCCATCGGTTAATAGATGACAGTTATAAATGAATTCACATCTACCATTCTGAATTCTATGTCGTATAAGCATACCGGCGAATATTGCTTGACATCTGAAGAGTGAAGTCTTTGAGGAGATAAATTTCATAGAAGAAATGTAGTAGAATTATATCTTGATAGATGGCTATGTGATGTTTATCACAGGTGCTTGGCTGTACACCTGTGTCTAGTACACCGTTGTGACGGGTCAAAGTTCATACAAAGACTAAACAGTACAATCGTCAATTGTCGTATCTTCTGTTATAGTCGTAAAAGGAAAATAATTAATATATCCAGAGTGTCATCGATATAGGAATATGTAATGTTAATCTGTTACAATGTTTTTCTCTTCGTTATAATATGTCGCTTCATCAAGATGGCAACTTGATATATTGTTATATTGGTGTGTATTGAAATGTCAAGAATGTAAATATGTTCAAATTTACATTTGTTGAGAGCATGATATTTATTTCATTCAAAAAATATTCATGATTCCTAATTTCAATACAAAAAGGATATTGAAGTAATATTATTCATTAGGTAGGTATTATATTCTCTATGTGGATGAAAATGTATGAAGAACATAATAAAGCATTCAGAAAAAAGTTTATTTGAATACATATCTTATATAACTCATATGTAGCTTTTATGGTTCATCTAGTTGATACCGACATTTGTATGTCAGCATTGAAGAATGAATAATCGTTTGAATGCTGGTAAAATGTTTCTTTAGGTTTTTTTAAACATAATTTAAATCTTTAATTGAGAGAAATTTGAGCTCTTGAGTTTATCTCTAGGGTTCCGTACATCCATACTGGATTACTGTTATGTCTGTCTGTTTGTTCGTCTATATCAGCGTATTTTCTCCAAATTTACTAGATCCATACATATTTTTGAAAAATTAAATTATATTGTTCAATATCTCAAATACATAATTAAAAAAATATTAAAGATGATCTCAGAAATTCGAGCATTCTATACGATATAGTCTTGGTCCTGCAACATTGGTATTGGTCTTGATCTTGCATCAGATCCTTAGTCTTGGGTCTTGGTCTTTCATGGAGTCTTGTTCTTGTTGCCAGAATTGCAAGACTTAGCAAGACTCTTTCAAACATTTTGCACTTTTTATAAGTGTTAAAGATTCACGCGCTTCAAAGCTGTAACTGCTAAATTCAAATGAAGAAGAACAAGAACCCTGTAATATGTATCGGAAGTATTTAATTGATAACCTTATAATATTATCAGACTGCACTATAGTTATATTATCCAGAACAAACACACCTGGTATTGTAATGGTAACAAACCATTCTAGAATAAGTACTGAGAGTGAAACTGGGTGTACAAAATTTATCTAGAGCAAGGGAGATGCGTAATTAATTATGAAACTTTATAAATTATTATTCACCATTCACACATGAGACTCGAATCTTACTAGCGCTACGTTGTCTGCTTGTGTTTTCCTGGTATCTTCTATCGCCCCTGAACACTCATTTTGTCATATTTTCATATATAATGGTTTGCCTTGCCCTACTTTATGATTGCGCATCATACTTCTACATCTGAAGTCATTCAACAATAGTTTTGTGCCATTTTCTTGAAAGAAGTAATGAAAATACCAAAATATCTCGAAAGTATCTCTGGTTTATAGATATAGTACCGCTTATCTACGAAACAGCTGTGCCTCTAAGAGAAAAATCTATCTATTCTACCGCTCCCAAACGAACAGTATTGTAAAGTAGAACCTACTACGTGCAGTATTTGTGCTACAGCTGTAACTCAAAATTCATTCATTATGAAATTTGCTTGACATCGAATGTCTATTTCATTCATTTCGAATGTTCTAGTCGTTAATGGTATAAAGTCAATTTATCTATCGTGGTCTTAATTCCTATCAAAAAATATGGTAATTCAGAAATCCAGAAGGAAATATTGTGCTGTGTGTTGCAAGACAACTGAGAATAAAAAGTACATTTCTACCATTTTCTTGGGAAATAGCTATGTAGTGAGCGTTGCTGCACAAGCTAGTTACCGTGTACCGTCCGGAAACGCGCCTACGATAGCTATTTTCCCCCCAACCACCCAATGTAATCTCTTAAAAAAATTAAGTTCCTACCTATTCACTTGGCTTTAACTCTGAATTAATGAAATTTAAAATGATACTTTGACTTCCATATTTGGTTGAAGATAAATGATTCTAAGGGTGGGTCTACATCGCCATTTATCGAATAGACGACAAAAAAAAAACGTCTCAATTTGTTTCAGCTCCCACAAGACACCATTATAGTACTGATCCAGAATAATAAGAATCAGTCTAGACCTCTTAATAGCCTATAATAATCTCTGTCGTCCTGACTTAATACTGTGCTTGAACTGTATATGAGTAAGTCTCCCTTGTAGGCGTAACTATTCAAGTTTGTTTACAGATGGAATAATAACAATGCCCTGGAAATTGATTGTGGAGATCATAACAGCTTTGTTCCAACCACATTAGAAACAGTTTCATAGTTGGGATTCTGCGCAATGGCCCAAGAGTCTGACGAATAGCAAACTGTTAGTTTTCTCTTCTATTAAAAATTATAGGCAGTTTTCAAACTATCAGATCGGTTTGAGGATCTTCTTCTGACCATTCCTTAGGGATATGTGGTGTGTGGTCTGTGTGAACTTCTTTGTCTTTGATGCATTTATTTTATAGACAATTAAGGAATTTTATTTAAATCTGAAACGACAAAGTAAGTGAATTTTGGATTATTTAAGTAGTTTATTGAAACTCTATTTTTAAAAAGCTTGAAACGTTTAATTGATTTGAATTCACATGCTTATGATTGTTGTTATTTATAAATAGTTTAATCATGGTATGAAATGTAGGTACCAGGGATTTAGAAAATTGGATTCTCAATATAATTATTAATCAAAGAGCTAATGAAATGACCATATTTCTCGGAACCACGTTATGTAGTGAATGACGTACAAACTCTTAGTAATTAAGTATCTAACTTGAGAAAATATCAGTGCAACCGCTATTTGTGAGGTTACATTTGAATGCTATACTGCGTTTCACACTGAGAAAGCAGTGTGACTAGGGATAGGCAATGTGTTTTAAATGGAAAAATGGCACACAGTGTTGCCATATTTTAATTTTATCTGCATTTGCATTAATAATGATTTCAATTCTTCGCATGCGCGATCAATCGGCCATAGGATACCTCTATTCAACTTTATGTAGAAGCAGTTTTCTCTTGTACAAGTGTATAGATGTTATAGTACATAAAGAAATTGATACAAATGGTCACAGACAGCCATGAGCATGGAATTATTTGGACATAGGCATAGTACAATCTGTTCAACAAATTAACATTTCAAATGAAAGTGGCCGTTGCAAACTTCCCGCCACGCATGCGGAGAACAATTTTTGCTTAATGCAATCGGTCTATTGTTGCTCGAGCCAGGCGTAACAACGCTCTGACAACGATGGGCTGAAATGCACTATAGTAGTAGTCCAACAACTGTCAAGACTCGAAAGATGGACAATTATTTGACTGACATTCGTATTGAGGGCTATTTGAAACTATCGGAAATCAGTTCCTGATCTACAGTTGGAACGAAGACCATATTATTTGTCAAAGAAGGTGGTGCCACGATGTGTTTCGTTAAAGACTCCTACGGAGCAGCAAAAGGGGCGAACCTTGTGCCTCTACCGCCAGGTCTATTCTGTTGTTTTGTTGTCATTAATTGGTCTTTGAACGCGATATGGTCGATAAGTAGGTAGGTAGCTGAGCAGACTGCCGGTAATAGATAAGTTAATTGCTGGCGACGTACCATTACGTAATAGTGAATAAATAAACATAATAATATAAATATATATATAAATATGGGCGTTGATCAAGATCAACGTGATTGATTGGAAATTGGGGTCAAGTGGAAATTGGTATCGCTTGAATAGGGTTACATGCTTAATATTTGCATTTCAGTTGGTATCTATCGCTGCTGGTAATTTTGAAGTGGTGCAGTTATGAATAAATTGAAGACTTTCAGCAGCCACTCGGTCCTATTTTTGTATGAAATAATTAGTTCACATTTCTGAGTATTTCATTAGTGATGAAAATTGTTGAACGTACACTTATATTCAATGATTTGAAAATATGCTGGTAAGAATATTGCACTTACTGTAACTCAGAAACCCTTGAATTTATTAGAAAAATGTTCAATTTAAACGTTGCTGGAAATAATCTTTCCTTCAACTCTGTCACTAAAAATTTCTCAGAGAAATCCATAAATAGTTTCACAAACAATTTTGTGATATTAGGTATAGAGATTTCATGTGATTGCATAACGAAATAATAGATTTTCACATAAATACTAATCTCACAATAAATGCAAAATCTATGAAAATCTAAGGTAATATTTTGAAAATATATTTTTTTAGTATGATGTTTATTTTAGCTTATCAGTTTTGGTAAAAGGGGATGGGAAGCTTCGGTTGTACAAGTTATCTTCAATTTGCTCAGAACCATAGCTGTAAAAATAGAATCAATATCATTTTCTAAAGTAGTCTATTATGCATAATTCAAATCGACTTTTCTAAGTAGCTTTTTATCAGGCTAAGATACAGCTGATACCAAATATTAGCTCAAATCTCTTGCGGTTGCCAATAATCTATATTAGAATTTAGTTTTTCAGACCTTTAGCAGGAATATCTTTTCTTTTTGCAAGCATCAATTTTTTTCTATGGATTGACGTAAAAACTCTATGGGCGTTCTTGAGTTAACCGCGTCTTAGGAAATTTGCTCATTTTCTGTTTACCGCTTTTTAAAACGTGCTAAATTGTTTACTATTCAGACTCGCTATTTTATTAAGATTTTAATAATAACACCTAATATGTACCTAAGTTGTTACAAAACCCCTTTTGATTAATACCTACTTGAATCGTGAATCGTTCACAAATTCTCTAGGAACATAAACAATATGGTACCACCCCACGACAATAATGGAGATTTACAAACAGACATGTTTTTCTGAGAAGCTTGGGAATGATTATTGCTGACAATGTCAACTTGGTTCGTGAAACATTATACTATATTTGAATTTGAAGTGTCTTCTACATGTTAAGGAAGGTCGCGTCAAAAGCAATTCCACCATTTTGGTGATTAGCCCGGTTAAACATACTGACTGAAGTGAAATAACCATATAAACACAACAAAAAAAATCTGGTGTGTCCACTCACACCACCAATCGCAGGCGAATTCCAGTGAATGAAAAATTTTATACTATTACAATAGGTAAGTACTACCTATATAGCGACGATAATAGCGGTAGTAGAGTAAAAATCCTCTGGTCAAATCGTACTACCACTCATTTTTTCAGCAAGTCAAGATAAACAACAATGTAACATTTTCTCACAAGATGAAATGTTTAGCCAGAATCTGTAGAAACATGTGGAAAATACGGAGTTATACTCAAGCATAACTTTTTTAGTGCTTTTTCTCAGAGATGGCGCTATATGTGGGTGGCAAAGGGCTCTCAGAAGAATACTATAGACAAGTTTAATCAAAATCCTTAGAGCCGTTTTCGCGCTATAGTCTTGAGCAAATTAAGTTTTTTTTGGCTATAGCTCAACACCCAGTGTATACAGGATTCTCATTCAGTGCCACCGGCGAGTGATATTGATACCAAATAAAATAAAAAAAGAAAGCGACGATAATAGCGGTAGTAAAGTAAAAATTCTCTGGTCAAATCGTGCTACCACTCATTTTTGCATCATGTCAAGACGAACAACAATGGCCATGTAACATTTTTTCGCAAGATGAAACGTTTAGCCAGAATCTGAAGAAACATGTGTAAAATACGGAATTTTATAACTTTTTTTGTGTGCTTTTTCTCAGAGATGGCGCTATATGTGGTTGGTAAAGGGCTCTCAGAAGAATACTTTAGGCAAGTTTAATCAAAATGTGTATACAGGATTCTTATTCAGTGCCACCGGCGAGTGATATTGGTACCAAACAAAATAAAAAAAATACACCGATACGTTTCCGAGATAATGCTGTCACAGACAGACAGACAGACGGACAAACAGACAGACCGACGGACAGACAGAACAATGGCTAAAAATATGTTTATTAGATTTAGAAAACTCTGAAACATCAACATTTCGATACCGAAAATTTCACACGATTACAATACTTTCCTTATACAGCTACTATAGTAACGTAGGAAAGTAAAAAACAGGTGTGCAATTCAAACGTGGTAGAAGTGAAACCTTCAGAACTGTTGGCTTCAAGATAATGAGACGAATGTAAAATTTCCGGAAGAGGATAATTGTAGGTTTTAGTAATGATCATAGTGATACAAAGTTTGATAATTATTTTACATTTTATTCGTATATAGGTACTACATAGATTTATTCAGACTCAGAGCTTACATTTTCGTTAAATGATACAAGAGGCTTATGATAACTAAAGTATGAAATAAATACTTTGGTCTTAATATGGTCAATATATCTTTGGAATATTGCGTCAATTACTGTTTTTGATCTTGTTTTGATACAGTGCGACTGCTGCACATTTTCAAATTAAATTTGGCGTCCAAAAACTCAATCAACGGAATCGCTGTATCCGATGCCAAATTTACATTAAAATCCCCACTTAGAATCATCGGAATTTTATCGTAATCGTTTTCAAGAATTCATGATACTTCTGGTGTGTATTTAATTAAATTTTCGTGAATGAATTCAATAATTGTATTTATTGATTGGTTGGGAAAAATGTAGATAGCTACAATTAATACTGAAATACTATTATTATCTAATTTCTCCCACTTTAGAAAGCTGAACTGATAATGATTCCAGTTGTTGTGTATTGAGTTCCATTTGTGGAGTAACAACACGGGCTCCCGTCATTCTAATTCATGGTAGATTGCAACTTCACCGACCCTCGTATGTGGTCTTTTATATTTAACTACGATGTCAAAATTAGGAATATCTACAATGTTTTCATCATTCATCCACGTTTTGGAGAGAATAAGAAATTCGACGACGGTGCTATTCTGTCAAGCTGAAGATCTTGTGCATGAGCTCGTAAACTTTGGCAGTTAAATGTCTACAGTGAAAATCATTTCCTTGTGTTTGTATTCAATTATTTTCGAAATTGAAATCATACAAATATTTCATTGGGCCCAACATAATTAGAAATTTGTGGAACATATATTTTTTTTCACAAAAATCGTCCTGATCACATTTTTGCTAAAAAAATGTATTTTCTAATGGCAATGACCCAGCATCAAATAAATGTTTGATTAAGATTAAGTATAAGCATCTCGCTGATTACGGCCTTTATTATGGAGATATTTCAATACACTTTGATTAAAAAAATGTATTATTAACAGTAGCTACAGTATAATGTACTGCAGCAGATTCATCAACATTTCATTATATAAAACGAAATTTATTTTTCTTATCAATTGAGTCATCAGCCTTTATACCTACCTATACAATATACAGTTAATTTCCTTTCTCTTGTGCCTTCACAAATTCCATGCTGTCTGAAATCAATCCAAAACCGCCTATTTCTTTTCCTCCTTCTTCACTCGCCTTGACTCTGATGATTTCACTTCTCTATTAGAAAACAATTCATCGTGATAAAGATCAAATTTTGCACGCCTATTTTTTTTTTCTTTAACCTATTGTCGACGGTAGGAGTAGTGATTGTTGGTGCCATTAGTGGAGTATTGAGCACGACTAGCCTCTCAGCTAAATTCAAAAACCAATTGATATTTTCAATTATTCATGATATCACACGCGCTTACGGTATATATAAATTAAATTTTTATCGGCTCTCTAGATCGACAGTAGTGAATCAATATATTATGTATGCGTGTTGCTCCCTTTTGTTAGTATGTATTACGCAAATAACTACGTTTACATAGCAGGGAATGTAAGAATTATTTATAGCTGTTGTGCTCCAGTTTTGATGGTTGCGTTTAGTTATTGTTATTTATTGCTAAAAAGGGTTACCAATAGACGTAGATATAATGGGAATGTTACTAGCAGAAAAAGATATAGTAGATACAATAGGAGCAGTCTGGGTCCGGAGTAGCATATTTGTTCCTGAAATTATTTTACTCTTCATCTTTCTCTTTCTGTAGGATTTAGTAAACTATTATCTGTTAGTTAATTGTAAACATGTCTACCATGTTCCAGCATTCTCTATTTAATGGTTTCTTTTGGTTTTTCAGTTATAACGAAGCTTCCGTTTTTCATTATTTATATGAGATTGCTGTAAAATAAGTCCTGTATTCCGTACCATCGTCTAAGATATTCGCTACCTATTAAAAATATAGGGTTCTGTCTTGTGTGCTTCTTAAATAATCCTAGGAAATTATATATTCACTTACCTACAAGATCTTATATTCCTTGCAAAACATCATCCAAGATGTTTGAATATGTACTACCTTTTTAAATGAAAACAAAGCAGCTAAGGAGCTTTGGCACCTATGAAATTAATTATAACTTATAATGGAAGATATCGTCCTTTCTTCTTTTTCTTAGTTTGCAGTGTTCTGTCGAACATTGTCAATCGTCAGCACTATCTGGATCTTGTCTATCACTCTTCTAAAAAGTGTTGCTGTGCTGGTTCCGTACCCTTGACGTAGATTCTTCAGCCAAGCAGTTCTGCCATGGTCCAGACCTCTTGTGTTATGAATCCTGCCCTGCATAATGAGCTGAAGCACTTGGTATCTTTTTTTGATCTTAATTATCATTACTACGCTCAATCTCAGCTGCACATTATGTCGATTACTTTGGCAAGATATGTATATACTAAGCTCTACTTCTGATCTTGTCTTGTTGTTGATTCCGTTATGTGATGTGATTTCATACCCCTCATCCTAGTACCTACTTTTATAAATATATGCCTTCAGGTTCACCGATGATCTTATCCTTCTTTTCTGTGTCCGCTGTCCAACCTGCATCGAGAGAGGGACCCATCATTGACAAAATCGTTGAGATTGAGATAAACTACATTACCATTATTACCATTACACAATCCCAGCAAGACTTATGTAATGATGTATTAACAACAAGGCTTGCTGACTCTTACAGATATACATACTATATATAAGTAGGTAATCGGAAACAAGATCAGCCCGTTCATCTTCCACCTATAATAATAGCTTTCAACAAATTGAATTCCTCGTGCGCATGTAGCGTTATACAACAGAACAAAATTCATATATACAGAGTGTATGTTCCTTTACCTAGGCGATGAGCCTTAACCAAGTACTCATGTAAAAATGTGTATGAATTATTGTAGATTAGCATAATTGGTTAAGAATTTAGTTTTAGTCATATAGCTGGAGTTCTATTTACGTACTACCTATAATTTTGCCAACTCTGTTCATAAAACTAATTTTTAGTAGATGGCGATAAACCGACATCTCATATGCTTGTAAGCGTTTGCGCGTTGTTTCACTCATAGCTTCTTTATCATATACATAACTTTACTGATTTTTTTAGTATATTCCTTTGTAGTATCACCATTATCTTTGGTTACCTACCTTACAATATAGCTTGAATTGTGTTCTTACAAGGAAAGTCAAATCACAAATACAATAAATATTACCATCATTTTAGTATTATTCATCATAATATTCCCTATACCTTTTAAATGATCAGTTTTGGAGATATTTGAGATTTTCTATTCTTATGAATAACTTTGGAGTAAGTATGTTGTAAATATCATACATACAAATGAGCAGTGTGGTTACATCCTCACCTGGGGACATTTAAGTAACTGTTTTATTGACCTTTCTACAATTCTCTCATTTTGTAATTTGTCTATTTTCCAATATATAAATTTACCATCTGTGGATTTTTATCTTTTTTATTACAAAATAAGTTTATGATTGCACGTCTATGTTACCTAATCCACATCTTTTCAATATTTCCAAAAATTTTAAACGTTGTACCCATGAAATTTGATAAAAATTGTTTTTTAAACTTGATCTAATTTTAGATATTTCTTCTTTTAAATGTCAATGTTTGTTGAATATCAGTTTTCAACACCGATCGATAAAAATAATTTAATTAAATATAATTTTTGAAATATCTATGAGTTTTATGAAATCATAGGAATTTGTGGCAGTGGCAGATTTTCTCTAAGTGTAACATCTTTTGACAGAGCTCTCTGTTGTGTAGAGAACTCAAATTAGCTGGTTGAATCAGAAGCACCCTGTATATAGCTAGCATGATGCTATAATATACTTAACGTTATATGTGATGATAATATCTCTACCTAATTTGAGGTAAAAATTGCACATTGTCACGGTTTGGTGGACATCATCTTCGAGACAGAATGTACCCTCACTACACACACAAACACCTGCGCCGTAAGAACGGGCTCTTGCAATAATTTTCAAATCACTATACCTACCATTAGCATTACCATGCAGGTGTCTGCCGTAAAGATATTACGAAAAAAAATCTGAGCACAGGTGATTTGTATAATAGTGGAGATCAGAACAAATGAAATGTAATATAGGGAATAGAATATGCGGTATTTTGCAGTGATGGAAATTCTTCTGCCCTAGCTAAAAATTGTCGGTATCTGCACATAGGTAAACACATTGCATTTGTCTGTCGTGAAACACCCGTTTACGTTATTATAATTGCACCTTTTGTTCTGTGGGCAATGTAGATCTCATATCAACGTTCTGCAGACACTTCTGATGTTCTGTAATTTTATTGGAAAATGCTTAGAGGAATAGATGTAAATTATAATCAAATTAAATATTATACAGGGTGATCTAAAGTGCGTGCAAGCTGCCTACATTTTTTCTATCTAATCTATCTATATATACAGGGTGTCCCACGACATGACTGCCATAGTTTGGGAGTGTATTGCTGGGGTGATTTCAAGTCAAAAATGTCTAATGAACATAGTTATACCCGGAACGCTATCCTAATTGAGCTAGAAGCATTTGACATTTTAAATAAGTTCACTAATGCAGGTATTAGGTTCGGCTGTTGATTTTGTTATTATTAAAAAGCCCAGGTGGCTGTGAATCATCATTTATTGTAACAGTAAAGGTCAATAAAAAATATTTTGCGTGTTTATATTCGTTAATTACATTAAAAATAATCTTAAAGGTATGTTTATTTACTTTTTCAAATGAAGAATACGCATTCATTTTGTTTATGGATTGTGTAATGAAAACGTACGAGCGGCAGTTGATGAATATAGTCGACGATTTCTCAGTCGTAGAGTACATTGTAGAACTGTTTTTATCAATGTCTGTAAAAGAAACATGCAAGTTTCCTACAGCTATTTCTGAACGTCCCGTTTAACAAGAACTTGCTCGAGAAGAAGCAATACTTGATACGATTGATGCTCAACCTTCTATTATAGTGTCCGAAAAATAGCAAAGAGACTTAACGTAGTCCGGATGAGAGTATGGAGAACCTTCAAAATTTCGGTTTGTACCCGTACCACATCTTACTTGCACAAGCGTTAAAACCTGCCGACTACAATTCAAGACCTGAATTTAGTCGTTGGATAATGAGAAATCAAAGGATTTGTCGGATAATATTGTTTAGTGATGAAGCCTCATTCACCCGAAACGACACCAGGAATTCACATTGTTAGGCACTTGAAAATCCACGACAAACTCGAGAATCCCACTTTCAAGATAGATTTTCGGTGAAAGTTTGGTGTTTCATTGAAAATGATCTTCCAATATTACTGGATGATGTTCCTCTTAATTTAAGACAACGAACGTAGATTCAGCACGAAGGCGCACTTCCACACTTTTGTCGACAAGTAACAGAATTTCTTAATGAAAATTTTACAATCCGGTGGATTGGAAGAGGTTCTGCGTACAGTTCCTTGACCAGCAAGGTCACCAGACTTTAATCCCCTAGATTATTTCTTGTTTTATTAATGTTAAATCACTCAATTTATTGTGATAACATTTGATTTTCATTGACTAATTAAAATTTAATACTCCTCTAATATTATTATTTTATCTTGTTTATATTTTTAATATTTCATATTCATATAGGTAAATATGAATAATTGTATTTAATTGTATTTATATGTATTTACAAATTCGCAAAAGTTCGAAGGATAATATTCATCCCCCAAATTGCGAATATACTGAAGTCACGCTTAGAATAACATTAATTTGCTGTTAGCAGGAAAAATATAATGATATCCACTGATTGGCATAGTTCGAACGTTCAAGAATAAGGAGTATTCCTTCGGTACTTGCCTTTTAAGCAGTTGTTAAAGGATCTAGTCCTTGATTAGCGGAAGGGCCTTTTTTATTTTATAATGAGCTATCAGAACGTTATTTGTTTCAAATAGTTTTGCGACAGAACAATGGACATTTCCAATGAACATTTTGCGACTCACATAATATTTTCTGACGATACGATTTTTTTAAATGGCCCAATTGTACGCTATAACTCAAGGTACTTATTTGTATTTATTGGATTCACGAAACCCCTACCTAACATCCATAAATGTTGAATGTGGATACGAACTGTAGAATATTGGTTAATAAACCCATTTTCTATTGATTTAAACTTGGGGACAAATCTTTAGATCTACTGGAAAACTACATAGATATATTTATTGTTCCTGAATTGCAACAGAATGGTCAGTTACCCAAACTGTTGAGTTTCAACAGGATGGAGCTCCTTCCCGTTATGAGAGACGAGTTAGGGATTCCTGAATACAAATTTTCCAAATCCATGGATTGAACGAAGAGCATTCAGAGCAGCAGCTCGTTCTCCGGATCTTAATCGCTTAGATTTTTTTTTGGGTTACCTCAAATCACGTGTTTACGTTAGGCGATCAACTTCCCTGATAGAGTTAAGCATTCAGAGCACCAGCTCGTTCTCCGGATCTTAATCCATTAGATTTTTTTTGGGGTTACCTCAAATCTCCTGTTTACGTTAGGCGATCATCTAACCTGATGAATACTTCTAATCCGTAGAAAAGTCTTGGAAAGGATAGTTCAGGTATTTCTTAATAGGCTTGCGTATTGTCATGAGGTGAGAGGAACATTTGAAATGAATTTTTTGATTGATTTTTTTATATTCTCAATTTTTCTTCTGTTTCTAGATCAGACAAATTCTTTACCTACAAAAACATTCAGGCATTCATCAAATCAAAAGTTGAAGGTATTTCATAATAAATATCGTCTTTTTCGTTTTTAAATATATTGACTAGACTCCATAATTTATTTCAACCCTGTACATGTTTGGTATGTACTTACCTACAATAATAATTGTTTTGTCTGGACTACAAATCAATAACTTGAACATGTTTTTAACAAACACTTTTTGTTTTCACAAGGACATAAACTATTTAACAGCATGATATTAGTTTAGTTTTTTTGACAGTATTTATTTTAATTCCTACCCGAAATTAGCATAATTGAAATAATTTGAAGTGTTTTAGGCGAGTGTGTAATTTTAGCCATCTGGCTAATAGCAAAGCAATATTTTAACACCTGAACATAAAAAATATACAACTCAAGTGCTAAAATATTCTGTGGAAAGGTATTATCATCATTAAGATTATTAAGTTTAATAGGGGAGAGCTGTGCATTCGAAAATTATGTAGAATGTAGAATATACTTATTTAAAAAAAAATCTTCTTTTGTTTCAAATCTTAGTTTATTTAGATTCGGCTTATGGCGTCATCAACTACTTGATGCTTGCGTGTACTAGATAACTTGAAAAAAAATGGATCTGACTTTGTTAGATGGTATGATGAAAAGTGAAAAATAAGATTAATTTTTATGCTATTACGACGCCTATCAGAATTGCCATCACATGAAGTTCCTGCCTACCTCTATATCATCTTATCTTCCAGGGTGGAAGATCCCCCATACTTGAATTGCTCATAAGAGTTCCCATTTATCTTTTGTCCAAGTAGTTCCACTCACTTACGCAGAGCTAGAAATGCTGAAGTGAGGCTCATTATAAAGTGCTTTAATGAGATTTTTGAAGAATAATGAATTTATTCAAGTTCAATTCAAGATTTAGTGGCAACAAAAATGAACCATTCGAGGACCGTAACTTGAAAACCTCTGAATATTGAAAAAAGTTCAAGTAGAGATGTAACTGGAATTCAGCCTCCCTTGATTTTATCTACCATTAACCCATAACTGCTTTTGACAAAAACTGTTCAAGACATGTGATGACATGTTGTTCCTTTTGAAAACGGGGAAGATATTGAAGACTGCAGGTTCAAGGAACACTTTCAAATATAGGTTATAGTGTGTATTATTTTGCATAAGACAGATAACGTTAAAGATGAATGAATTATCTGATGGTTATATATAATAACTAAATACATTTCACTTAACGGCATATTGCATAATACCATCTGATAGTCTAGTTGAGTGCAAAAATCCTGGCTGATCGAGTAATCGAGAAATGCTCAGAACTGTTGCCAGGACAGAATTTTTCAAAATGTCTTTTATGACTTCTTTACGGATATTTTTTGTTAAGCAACCACACCAATAAAGTCTTCTAAATCCAAAATTTTTAAGAGGAATTTCGGGCTTCTACTTTAACAGCGCATAGAGAAAGCTGGCGCATTTTTCGGCAACATGGCAAAGATCTTTAAAAGCCATGACTTGTCCATAGCAATCAAAGTAGGCTTGTTAAGATGCTATATATTTTCAGTCCTTCTATACGGTGTTGAATACTGGACAATAACTTAAGCTTCAATGAAAAGAGAAGATTTGAAAATATCGTGCTATGGTAGAATACTGAGAATATCCTGGGTGGACCATGTATCTGACGTTCAGCAAAACTAGAATAAAACAACGTAAGCTGGAATACCTAGATCAAGGAACGAACGTAGATGCAGTTTGCTGCAACAACAGGGCAAGATTTATGGAAGGAAGGGTCCCGGAAGGAGGAGAAACTCTTGGCTGCAAAACTTCAGACATTGGTTTCCCCTAACAACCACTGGGCTTTTTCGAGCTTCGGTGGACAAATTTAAGATAGCCATGCTATTCACCAACATCCATCACGGATGGGCACTTCAAGAAGAAGATTAAAGCTTCTTTTGTCCATTTTTATTGATGATTTCCTTCAAAACTCTAGCAGAGATTAGAGCAAATATTTGACTCTAGTCTCTCTTGGAAAAAACGTAGAGAAAGTGTAGAGAACTCTTCATTTTGTTGCTGCATCTTTCAGAGCTTAGCAATTTTTTTATTCGAAAATCACTCAAAAAAGTCAACAGTCACTTAATAATAACTATCTGAATCTGAATTAAATCAGAAGAATATAGTTTAATTATGGAATTATATTCTTTAGTTTTCACTAGTTGTCATTGCTGAGTCAATGATATTCAAAATTTTTTTTTAAATATCGTAATTGTTGGCACGTTGATAAGTCAGAATCAAATCACAATTTCCGATTTTCAACAGATGTTTACGGTTTAGGATGGTTCCCTGAAACATATTTTAAGCATTTGTCTCTGTGTCCGTGTATGGTTCTATGCCAAGATTATTGAGGCGCATCTCTAAGAAAACTTAACAAAAATATGCTGAAGTGAACTGTCAATTTTTCTGTTTATTCATATCCTGGCTAAAGGGGTCCACCTACGTCAAAGTTGAATATAACCGTTGTTGTTTGTTTTGGCACATTAAAGAAATGAATGGTCTCAATACCTAACTAGACGATTTTATTTTCGTTGGAATTTGTATGAGAGCGGTAGGAGAGTCGATTGAGTGGTCACTCCAGATGCTTCTTTCATCATGGACATAACCCCTATGATTTCTTCGTGATGTCTGGATTATAGTTACTAACAATCATATAACTAGATGGAGAAATTTCTGAATCTTGTCGCAATAACATTATATTTAGATAATGATCGCAAGACAAAATACCCATCAAAAGCAACGCAAACCTTATAAATAATCAAATTCAGATATTTTATATACGTACCTACGTTTCGATGTTCTATTTTCTTTTCCCGTTTAGTTGCTACAAGAATCGTGATTAAATTACAGTGAATAACCAATAAGACATACGTAACGTTGGAAAGTCATTCAAACAAAAAAAGGATGTCGTTCTCGAACTGATAAAATATTCGCATCAGGATTGGGCTGAATGCAAAATAATGCCGCGCATTGTTAACGGCGAAAATTGCGGCACATACAAACTCATGTACTCAACTCCGGCATGTTCAAAGGCACCTGATTTGCATATCAACCAAACACCTGCATACTTCAAATTCTCGGGATTGACTGTGACTGAATAACTGCGTTTTTAATCGACTTGTCAAAAGAAGGAGGTATATACAATTCGACAAAATATTTATTTTCTTGTGCAGCGATTTTCACAACGTTCTTTTAATTTTCTTTTGAAAGAGGAAGCTTGAGAGATGGTCCCATATTCAATTTTTTAGAGTTTTATAAAGCTTAACCCTTCGAAACCCTTCGAAGAAGCCCTTGATATGCTAGATTTTTTTTATTCACACTATCTTTGTTAGATCTTGTAGAACATATAAGATTTCTCAAAACATTTTTTTGAAGATAAATGTGAATGTCAAATCTTTGTTTCACTGAATTCAGAAACAGCTGCTGATAGTTTAATTTTTTTCATTTAATAAAGTTGTAATATTTTGTAAGTGTCATATCTAATAAATCTGGGAATAGATTTTGTGCAAAGTTACTTTCTTAGATTTTCGAGGAACAACAGAAGCACATAAAACTATCAATAAATATATTGAATATTTTTTAAAGTTCTCGCTTCCAAACACTTTATCTCTGGAATCGTTGGAAGTCTTGAAAAATATTCAATTTTAAGATTTCCGGAAATAATCTCGCCTTTAATTCTGCGACTTAAAATTTTCGATTGACCAGAAAAATTGTCCCTTTTTAAGCTTTGGAAAGTATTTTTGAGAAGGAATACGTGTTTGGTATCCAATTATTTGTAAAGGAACTATTTTCCATCATTTCTCTTTCGAATAAAATATGAATCATCAAAATCAGAGCACACTTATAATGCAAAAAGCGCGGATGTACTTAACATAGAAAAAGCAAACGTACAGTCGTATTGTATACCTCCGTTTTTTTGAATCCAGCCAATAAAAACATCAATTGAACATATATAAATATAGATAAAACTTTTTCAAAAATCTTGAACTGTCTTTAATAGTTGGCGCAGTGAAAAATACAAAGTAATATTAAATCCACTAGTGCTCACAAATAGCACAGTTAAATGTTTCTGAAACTTCAATATTACCAGCACCAGTGGAAATAATATTAATTATAAATCAACTAACAAAAAAATGTTAACTTACCTATATTCAGAGATTTAAAGACACTGCGGAAACACACAGACTTTATCTCTGCAGTAACTCGGAAACTTATTTTTGTTTTTAAATGTTCGAATTAAAATTTTGCCGTATATGATTTTTTCCTAAGTTTTTCAGTCTCAAAATTTCAATTTTTAATCAAAATTCCCCCTCCAAACTATTCGGAGGCATTTCTGTGGGGGACGAAATGTTTAATTTTAAATTTATTTAAATGAAACCTTTTCGCAGTTCTCCTCTTTCAAATAAGAGAAAAACATAAAAATCAGAGTAGCTTTACTATACGAAACACGCGAAGGAACATAAAAAAACACAGTCAAATTATTGTATACCTCTCCCTCTGGAAGTCAGTCAAAAAGACGTCGATAAACTCTCCGATTGTTTGCTTCACAGTTGGCAAACTGAGTCACGCTACACCGTGAAATAATTTCAAAACGGAAATCAGACGTTTATCGCCATTGAATATTATACTACACTTTTTATTTAGTCCGTTCTAAGAACATGGTTTATTAAAATTTCTTTTTTAACTAGATAATTTTCTTCTCTCTTGTACATTACTATACATTCTCACATTGAATTAGTAAATTGAAACAAACTTAAAAATTAAATACATCCTAACGAATAAAACTTATTCTTGAATAAAATAACAGAATATAAAATTGTTGAGAAAAACTTAAAGACGACAACACCATAGATAGGTGCTAATATTTACTCATAAATATTTTTTACAAACAAATGGACCGACGTTATTAGTTGGTGCACTAAAAAGTATGAAATAATATTAATTCTAATGGTGCTGTTACTTTTGAAGTTGTGCAGTTGCAGTTGCATTGATAACTTTTGGCAACAACTTCACAAGTACCAGCACCAATAAAATTAACTAATAACGTCAGTCCAATTTTTTGAAAAAAAATATTTATTTCATACTTTTGAGTGTAACATTAGTCACGAAAATCGTTGAACTTTCGCTAATACCACTAATATCCTATAACCCACGTACATTCTTTGCCTGTCCTTGTTACTATTATTATGTAGACATCTCAGAACATCGCTGCGCAAATACGTGTAAGTATTTGAGATTTAAACTTTTTTCCATGGCTCAATCTCGAAAACCGTAACTCTAAGGAGAAAATGTTCATTTTAAATGTTGTTACAAATACTATTGTCTTTCACGTAGTACCCACAAATTTTCAATTTTTGAAAGAAATCGCCCACTCCACATAGCAAAATTGCACATATTTGAGAATTTAACATGCCTCTTACTCGAAAACCGTAAGTCTTTTGAAAAAATGTTCAATTTAAACGTTTCCGGATATTGTCCTATCTTTAATTATACCAACTCAGATTTTCGATTTTCGAGAAAATTTGCCCCCTACACCCCCTTCAGGATTTCGGATTTACGTTTGTATGAATATGGGACCATTTCTCAAGCCTCCTCTTTCAAATGAATCAAAAATTATCAAAATGAGAGTACGATTACTATATAAAACGCGTGAAGAAACAAAAAAATATGCTGACAGTCGAATTGTATGCCTCCTCCGTCCGGGTTATCGTTCAAAAATGGAAATGTTCTCCAAAAGCCTTTTAAAATGGTTGAAATTATCACAGTTTTTGATAAGTACAGGTAGTTTGTTAAACTTAGTTAAGCCATTGTATAAAACAGAGTTGTGCATTTGGTTTATATTATATCTATCTTGTAAAATAAAATTTGTACAATTCCTTGTATTATAATTATGTACCTCTCTAAACACTTTCAATTTATCACAGATATAATCAGGTAAGGGATTCTGTTACAGTTTTAAAATAGACAAATAAATATACATTGAACATAATTATTTTCTTGACGGACAGCATATTTAGAACACTTAACATGAATGTTAACAGACGAATAATGATCAGTCTCATAGCTCTGTTCTGGATTTTTTCTAATTGTTTTATTTCATACTGTGGCAAATTAAATAATAAAATTGAGCAAAGCTGTAAATGAGGAAGTGCAATGGCATTATTAAGTGACAACTTTGTGTATATGGACAGATTTCTACCTATTGGGGTTATGAATCCAACTTTTTTTAGAACTTTCTCATAATGAAGTCTTCATGAGCATGAAAATTTAAATTGGAATCTAAAATTCACCTAAATATTACCACAAAAAATTATATTTGCCTTCATTCAAACTGAATATATTATCACATAAATAAATAAGCTGTTGAGTTCAATGTTCGTATCCGCTAATATTTTATGTAAGTTCTTGCCTATGACATATAGCATTTTATCGTCCACAAACAAATGAATTTTACATTTTTTGACATACATATAACAAGAACATTAATGAACCTAAAACCACCATGGATCACCATGATTTACACAAATTCAGACAAACATTTTTTATAATGTACATGCTGGGCTCATTTACACAACTATCACCTAAACCAGTTCAAAACATACTTAACTCCTATACCCTATTTTTTAATATCTCAATATCTAGTGTATCAAGGGCTAGTACCTACCACCCCGTTAAAAAACAAGTTGGTAGGTATTAACTCAATTCTATTTTTGACCGACGAACCCCGAACGGAGGAGGTATACAATTCGACTGTCTGCTTTTTTTTTTTGGTTCGTGCGCCTCTTTTATATAGTAAACGAGCTCCGATTCTGATGATTTTGGACTCACTTGAAAGAAGGGGATTGAGAAATGGTCCCATATTCATAAAAACGCAAATCCGAAATCTCCTTCCCTCCGAAAACCGCCCCCGAAGGGGTGGTGGGGGCGAATTTTCTCGAAAATCGAAAATCTGAGTTGGTATAATTAAAGATAGGACAATATCCGGAAACGTTTAAATTGAACATTTTTTCAAAAGTGTTACGGTTTTCGAGATAGACGCATGTTAAATATGTATTTTTGCAATGTGGAGAGGACAATTTCTTTCGAAAATTGAAAACTTTTCGATACTACATGAAAGATATAAATATTTGTAGCAACATTTATAATGAACATTTTTTCCTTAGAGTTACGGTTTTCGATTTAAATCGGTGTTAAAATGGTAACAAGTAAAATATTCAAGTGTATTTCCGCAGCGATGTTCTGAGATCTCTATGATAACAACTACAAGCAAGGAATATACGTGGGTAATAGGATAAGTACTATCTTCATTGATATGGTATAGTGAACGTACAACGATTTTCGGGACTAATGTTACACTCAAAAGTGTGAAATAAATATTTTTTACAAAAAATTGGACCGACGTTATTAGTTGGTGCACTGAAAAGTATAAAATAATATCAATTGTATTGGTGGTGGTACTTGTGAAGTAGGTGCCAAAAGTTATCAATCTACCTGCAACTGCACAACTTCAAAAGTAACAGCACCAATAGAATTAATATTACTTTATACTTTTCAGTGCACCAACTAATAACGTCGGTCCAATTTTTTGTAAAAAATATTTATTTATTTTAATGATTAATCCATCTAAGTATTGTAACGATAGTAAAATAATATTGTGACGATCCAAGAATTTTTAGTATTGCCGTGGATACTGGTTTTTATATTTGTTGTTTTCTATGATTCTTGACCGACAAACCCCGAACCGAGGAGGTATACAATTTGACAGTTTGCATTTTTTTATTTGTTCGCGCATTGTACATAGTAAACGTACTTCGATTTTGATGATTTTTGATTCATTTGAAAGAGGAGACTTGAGAAATGGTCCCATATTCGTAAAAACTCACATCCAAAATCTTATTCTCTCTGAAAACCGTCCCCGAAGAGGGTGGAGGTTGCAAATTTTCCCAAAAATTCGAGATGCCAGAATTAAAGATATAATAATATCCGGAAAGGTTTAAGTTGAACATTTTTTCAAAAGAAATACGGTTTTCGAGTTACATTCCCGGTAAATATCACATATGTGTGTTTTCGCTATGTGGAAGGGACGATTTCTTTCAAAAACTGAAAATCTCTGGGTACCACATGAAAGACAATGATATTTGCAACAACCTTTATAATGAAAACTTTTTCTTTAGAGTTAAGGTTTTCAAGTTAGGCGGTGGTAAAATGGTTAAATCTAAAATACTTATACGTATTTCCGCTGCGATGTTCAGAAATCTCTCAAGCAAAGAATATACGTGGGTAATAGGATAAGTATTATATCTTTATTGGTAATAGTGAAGTTCAACGATTTTCGTGACTAATGTTACACTCAAAAGTGGGAAAGAAATACTTTTTACAAAAAATTGGACCGACATTATTAGTTGGTCTACTGGAAAATACGAAATAATATTAATTCTATTGGTGCTGGTACTTTTGAAGTTGGTGCCGAAAAATATCAATCTAATTGCACAACTTCAATAGTAACAGCACCAATAGAAGTAATATTATTTCGCATTTTCAGTGCACCAACTAATAAAGTCGGTCTAATTTTGTGTAAGAACTATTGATGTAACGAACATTTTGAAAACGTTGAATTCAGTGTCAGATTAACCATAAGGCAGAACAGGCAACTGCCTAGGGGCCCCGCATCGGCCAAGGGCCCCGCGCGCACGCAATAAGAAATTAAAACAATCAAACCTTGATTATGACTTATCTATAACCTATTCATTTCAATGAGCCCAAATACAAATCTTTTACTGTAAGTCCCTGAGGAGTTAAGCATTAGGTATTGCTGCTGATACTCACAAACCTTCATCATCTTGATATACAAACGGCTGAGATCCTAAAATAATCAATGAAACTCCGAAATAATCATTTCATTCATTAAAAAATCTGAATCTAATAATATTTTTTAATTATAAATTTAGATTCGAAGAAAATATAGTTGGCAAAGCAAACAAAATTTGATTATGTTAGATTTATTGTGATTTAGTGACAGAATTTTCAGATTGAAATAAGTAAACCGACATAAAATAAAAAAATTAGCAACCCTGACAACATTCGATAGATAATGACAAATAAGAAAATACAAAATTGTGTAACACATAGAAATTTGATAAAATTCAATTAGAAAATGATAATCCAGACGAAACGTTACAAGACATATAAATTCAAAAATGTCCGATTATCAAAAGTTAATTATGTACTTACTGTATATTGATTGACTCCTACGTATATTTGGTTTTTAGAACACTAGGATGAAGAATGATACAATAAGACAGTTTTGTTCGAGATGGTTAATTATTTATTGAACAGATGTCAGAAGGATATATGTAAATTATCGCATTATAGAAATTGTTGAGTGCGTTTGAGAAAAAAATTAATATGTAGAAGCGCAACTGCTACACAGAACACTGATTTGCTACGCTGATCGTATGGTCTCCTAGATTCATAGATCCATTTTAATGAATTTAGTCTGTCCACACATGTGTGTGTGTTGCAACATTTTCTCAAAATATGGAATACTTTGCATAAATTATTGAAATTTTATTGAATTAATTTGCAATAATTCAACAACCTTGTATTTGAAATTTTATTCCATCTTTCACATATTTTCGCAAGGGATTTACTTTTTTCTTTATATTTTAAGATTTAAGAAATTATTTAGTTATCTTTGAATCAAATTTTATTTGATTCTTATTCTGCGATTGAACATAAAACTGAACCATTTATTATAAATTCATATATACAGGGTACTCAAGAACAAAGCTACTACCATCAATTTTCAATTGTTTGTTTGCTTTTTAACGTATCTATACGCCTTTTGCATAATAAACTTGCACCGGTTTTGGTGATTTGTTTTTCCATGGATGGAAGAGTGTTAAAAAATGCCACCAAACTAAAAAAAACATCTTCTCCTTCTTCCCTTAAGCCGCCCCCTTCAGGTAGAAGGGAAAAAATGTCCAAAAATAGATTTTCTTGGTGACAGGATTAAAGAAAAGATAATTTTCGAGTTACAACACTAGGAGAGAGTGCAACAATTTTGATGACTAATGAAAAAAGTTAATGTGGTTATTTGGGCTATAATGTATACATGAATATACAATAAAAAAATCTGGTGTTTCCACTCACACGACTTTCCTATCGCTCGCAGGCAAATTCCAGTGTATAAAAAATCGTCCGATCAAAACGAATAACAATGGTTATATAACATTTGTTTGCAAGGTGAACCCCTTAGCCAGAATTTGAAGACATATGGAGAACATGTGGAAAATTTGGAATTTTATTCAAACATAACTTTTTTTGTGCTTTTTCTCAGAGATGGCGCTGTATGTGGGTGGTAAAGGGCTCTCGGAAGATTACTTAAGACAAGTTTAATCAAAATCTTTAGAGCCGCTTTCGCACTACAGTCTTGAGAAAATCACGTTTTTTGGCTATAGCTCAGCATCCTGTGTATAGAGGATTCTTATTCAGTGCCAGCGGCGAGTGGTATTGGTACCAAACAAAATAAAAATGAAAGCAACAAAATACACTGATCCGTGAGATAATGCTGTCACATGCAGACAGACGGACAGACAGACCAATGGCTGAGAATATGTTTATTAGACTTAGAAAGCTCTGAAACGTCAACATTTCTAAAAATCTCAATATCTTATACAGCACCTATAGTAGCGTAGGAAAGTAGAAATGCGTTAAGAAATAAAAATATTTTTTTTGAGCGTTTTCACGAAAAACATACGGCTATATTCGGATTGAACTTAGTACTTCTGGGACATACTATATAAATATAGGTAATACAAGTTGTACAAAAAATGTTGTTTGTATTTCGTGTATAAAATTCGTGTTTTCAAGGCACAATTGAGTAAAATTTTTGCTTCAAATTCACACTCTCATGTACCATTAAAAAGACTCTCATTTTAGGCACTTATTACAAAAATAACTATTTTACAAAAGCTAGGACCAATTTTTACACTGAAAAGTACAAAATAATAATATTTCTATTAGTGCTGGTAATTTTCAAGTAGTGAATTTAAAGCTAGATAGAAGACTTTTCATTTCAGCCAATTTGACCTACGTAAACTTTCGAACAATCACCGCAAGTGCCTTCATAAACATCTGATTTACAAGTATTGTCATTTTTACCTAATTAGTTTATAATATTAGTCAATAAGATCTAGGTTAACCATCCTTTTTATTTTGAGTAAACATTTATCCTCTTGGATAATAACTCACATTTGAGAAAGGCAAAGTGTGGCGGAACAATTATTGTCATTTTTAGACAATATATTTGTGAAAAATTATTATAGTGTTTTGATATTAATCTAGATAGTTAATATTAGGGAAATGCAACTAGCTTCTGCTAATAGTTAACTACTGCAGCAAGCCGCGTAAAGGAATTTCATTCCAAAAATATAATTTAATCCTTAAAGTAGTAGATTTATGAAATTCACCTTTTCACCGTTGTTTTTTTACGACAATTATGTTTACAATAATAACATTCCTACACTTATTGATACAGATGCAGGTGTTATTTACTTACTGGCATATCATATAATATTTTCTCCAACTTATCTCTCTTATCATTGAACAAACATCCTTTTGTTCTATTATAATATAGTTAGTATACAAGCGGTAGAGTTTGCTTCGGGTACATTGGCACTTAAAATACCTTCTCAGAGCGAAAGTCCAAACATATAAGCGCAGATATGTACATATAGGTACACACACCTACATATACAATAAACTTTTATAACGAAGACAATATAATAAATAACATTTAACGCTTATATCCACGTTATATATGGTGCTTATTCGGTTTCTTATTATTATATTATATTGTGATGCAGTTGAGGCAGGAAAGTTTTACTGAGGTTTTTTTTTTTTGTGCGCACATTGAGGTATTAAGAGTATCTTTATCTTAAAGATTGAGTACTCAGGTATCGTTAGTGGCATAGTACTGTGACTTAAACAAATAATTACATGAACCAAAAATGACTGAGGATGATACCGTAAAGATTTATTATTTTTATTAGTAATCATTTTCTTGTTCAAGTGATGTACTACGAGTAGTACCAATAAGCAAAGAGGCATTCAACTCAAGAATAAAAATATTCCCAACTATATTTTCTTTGGGAAACGAACCACGTTTTTTACTGCATTTTTACGCTTTTTAACCGACGAACCCAAACAGAGGAGGTACACAATTCAACTGTAGGTCTGCATTTTTTTATGCATAGTAAAAGTGCTCCGATTTTGATGATTTGTTTCATTTGAGAGAGGAGTAGGTACTGAGAATTGGTCCCATCAAAAAAATGCCCTACCCCTCAAAAACTTCCCTAATTTTCCCGAAAGTTGAAAATCCGAGATACGAAATTCCATATCCGGAAAAGCTTGAATTGGACATTTTTTTAAATAATGATAGGTTTCCGCGTTACAGTCTGAAACATGTATTTCGGCTATGTGGAAGGGGCAATTTTTCCCGAGAATCGAAAATTCGTGGTTGGAAAATCAGAAAGGGGACCATATCCGAAAACGTTTAAATTGAACATTTTTTCAAAACAGTTACGATTTTTGAATTACAGCTATGGTTAAGTCTGAAATATGTGATATGCATATTTCCGTTATGTGGAAGGGGCAATTATTTTCGAGAATTAAAAATATGAGACAGCTATGGTTTTTCGAGTTACGGCAGTAAAATCTGAAATATGTCAGTTTATCTGCGCCGCAATTTTTGAGATCTCTGAATAACAGCAAGTAAAGTGCGACCAGAAATCTAAGAAGTACCAACACCAATAGAGTTAAAATTATTTTGTATTTTTCAGTGCACCAACTAATATAGTCGGTCTAATTTTTTGTAAAAATTATTTATCAACTTACAAACGACCAAAGTACAGCTTTTAAGTGTCACTTTAGCGTCTGTTTGTCTGATTAAAGTTAATTTTGCTCAATAACAATTCAAGGAAAATATTCACCTAATGTTTGACATATCTACTTGTGGAGAACAGATACTAAAATAAGGATAAGAGAATTTAGATAATATTTTTTAGATAAGGTGTCTTAAAGCAGTAGTTCTAATCTGAAAAAATCTCTCCTATTTTATACTTAAATATCGTAATTTAAAAGTAAATCACATTGTTTCATGTATATGATATTTATTTAAGTACCTACTTATAATCTTTGTCATAACTTTAATAATTTTCCAAATTATATCAACATATGAGCTAGGAGTTTGCCAATAGGCACAACGTGTTTTCCGGACACCCTGTATAACAACTCAAATTGAGGCATATCCTCTTTCTCATCCAAATTTCGGACGGAAGCTACCTAACGTCGGAGCTAGATACCTAGTTATTGACGGCGCTAAGTTATCGAACAGAACACGATCTTATGAACCAACGCTCAACACCTAGTTAGTCAATCTCTTTTCTATCACCTAACCAACTGAATGTTGAGGCTAACTCCATTTCAAATTTGATCATAATTGATTCGACGGTTCAGCCTCTACTATGATATAATCACTTGGGAAGTATTGTTATTTATTTCTAAATATATTTAGATAAACATAGGAATCGATTTTTATATCTTTTAAGTCAAAATGCTTCCTCAGTAAGCGTCAACTTTTCGTATTGATACCTCCAATATCTTCTGTAAATGTTGATATCTGTCAGTGTCAAGACAAAGATTTTTATACAACTCCTCAAATTTCCGCTTTCTATAATTTAAACGCTGGAACTAGCTTTGTAATTTTGCTTTATATACTTGTGGATAACTATCACCAAACCGATTTTCTAATGAAAATTGACAACATCACAAATACTTATTATTCAATGGCCGTGTTCACATAAGTGACTAAATAGTAATTGTTTAGTAATCAGGAAGAGGACAGGTACTTATTAAACAATAGTGTAACATAACCTATCTTTTGTTTCTGATATTACGAAATTATATTATGGACATCTATCGTTTCATTTAATACATAATCTCTCATATTGAACGGAAAATTATGTTTCGTCCTTCATTTACATCTTTTCTAATATATTGATTTCTCAAATTAAATTATATCAAATCCATTGACACATGAGCTAAGCGATGCATTGTGATGATTTCGAAATAGAAAACACAACAATCTATGTCAAGAATATATAAAGGAGGATGCCGAACTCTGTATTCTGTTCTATAAGCAGCATTGGCTGAAATAACGTCCTGTGATAAGTTGTCAATTGGGGGTGTTGCGCAGAATTCCACTGAGTGTCTATTATTGTATATAAGCTTTCTTAGCCAATACTACACAAGGATACGCTGCGCGATTTTGCGCACCGCCCCGAAATGACATACGATAACCCATGGTACAATAGGACCCGATATGTTCCATTAATGGACGCGTTTTCGTTCAGTTGGCGCACCTCATCCGAAATCCGCCATCTTTGTTTTATCCCGCTTTCCAATTCAAATTGGAATATCATTTTGCTACGATTTTTGTGTATATCATCAACTAATCTTTTTACATTCATGCTTTTCATTTACTCCCTCATATTACGCATGAGAAGCAGAAATGATTAAATTTATGTTTTTAATTAAAATTGATAGTATATTCCATTATACGGTGTAAATCACTTACGTTAACTATGATGTTATAGCAGAGAACAGAGACTTTGTTCTCTGGTTATAGATATGAAATCTTGACGAAAACTTTATTGATATTTTCTAGAAACTATAAAGTGGGAAATTGTTTATAAATTTTTTTCATGAGTCTTCGATTCTATTGTTTACTTGTTGAGATGTTTTTAGAGAGAGAGTGAGATGTTGGGTGTAACCATTATCTTGGAGATAGTGTTCTCTGCACAAGAGTGTTCGTGTTCTCTGCACAAGACACAATATGACAATAAATATGGCGGCTTTGGGATGAGTGTACAGAAGACGAGGAATACCCTACCAGACTCCCATCTGCGCAAAGAACATACCTGGTCTTATTGTACCATGCGATATCCCTAGGTTTTTTGTGCTACTCCCACTACTTGTTTTAGTCGTCCTCCCTACATTTGTTCATGAATTGTTGTGCTTAACAATATTAATAAAACCAATCGAAACTAGCGGAACTAATACAAACCCGCCAATCATGTACCGGAAATTTGACCTTTGGTCAACAAAATGCTTGTAGTGTTTCTTTCTCCAAATCAGCATTAGTCGTGTCCACAAGAGTATGACACGACCACTGGCCCCCCTTGTCAAAGCCCATCTGTCAAAGTAATATACATTGTTTGAAGTCATCATATACAGGGTACTTCTTTATTTTACAGTTTATCCCTTCACGAAAAGACTTTTGAGACTACGGCACATAGATACCTACCTTTATATATTGATATTGGCTAATATTCTAGAAAATACTCGCAATATTACTCTTCGATTTCAAGCTTTGCTAGGTAAACATTAATTTGTTGTTGAAATTTGATTCACGTTGTTCAAGTATTTATTTAATGGTATATATAGATAGTCTTTATTTATTTTCTCCGCTCCGCTCTTAGTATAGTCTACTTTCGAAGAAAATTATTTATAGAATTATTATACATCTCATCTTTCTTATCTCAAAGAAAATATTTGTACACACTGTTTATGAAGATAGTAAGTATGGACACAGAAAAAAGAGCGTGGGTAAAATAAACAAATGACAAATATAAACCTAACATGTATAATAATAATAATACGCCAACATTCGACACCAAAACTCGACCGAGTCCACCTAAAATACCCACTGTTTGGCTGATTCATATTTTGATCTTGATGGTTAATTAGCGAAAAAATATTATGGCGACTTTTAAAAATGAGGTCGTCGTTTCGAGCAGATTGAGCAAAATCTATACAAAACAGATGGTACTGATGTTAAGGCCTCTCGTTCATTACCATAATTGGTGTATGGTTATATTAATAAAGGTTTATTATGTATCAGAAAATGCCGCCTTGTAAGATGATTTATTTTTTCTTACTATGTGTTTTACAGTCCAATCAATAAATATATCTGATGGTAAATAATTGATAATTATTTAGATAATATTAAGGAATTTTATCTAAGCGATCCTTCTTAGTTTAAAAACAACATGATAACTCGCAGTTAATTATTCATTTGAAACAAAAAAATGTTTACCAAAACAAAAATTGACCTAACATTTTACGATGCTTTTTAACTTTTTGTATTATCTACAAAATTGGATTGTAGTCGTGACTATATGATTATAATATATCAACTATAACTGTTTCAGTTACACATACATTTAAGCGGGAATCTGATCTCGTTTTTAAATAAGTGAACAAACTGAAATTAACATTTCAAGAATATAATTTTAATGGTGAATTGCTTGTTTGCGGTATAAACTGTTTTGTTTAAAACTAATAAAACATAAAAAATCAAATGCATGCAACGACTCCATTAAATAAAAAAAATGTTTAAGTTTTAAAGTCGAGCCCTTTGCAAATACTCAGTACCCAGATATTAACAATATTTTCATTTAAAAAAGCTGGGTACATTGAACCTGAATTTAGCAACAGTGAACTCAATGAATAAACTTAAATTAAAATATTGATTTTCGATTTTCAAAAAAAAGACTCCTCAGGGGGAAAACACATATTTCAGATTTTGCTACTGCAGTAACTCAAAAACCGTAACCTTTTTTGAAAAATGTCCGATTTAAATGTAGCTGGAAATGGTCTCTTCTTTAATTTTACCGTCTGAAATAGTCAAATTTGGAAACAAAAAAAGTCCTCGCCGCTCTATTTGGGGGCAATTTTTTTGAGGAAAGAGATGCTGGATGTTAAATTTGTTTGATATGGCACCATTCCTCCACTCTCTTCTTAATAAAAAATGATCAAAATCGGAGTATATTCACTATACGAACCACGCGTACGAAAATTCAAATACCACCTCCTCCATTTGAGAAATCTGTCAAAAAATCAGTTGTTTTCACTCAGTACTTTCCTACCACTCTAAGCAAAAGCCACCGTATGAATATGAAAAATGAAAAAAGTCCCACTGAATTGTACGACCATCAACGACCGTTCCGAAACAAACGATAATGTTCATTAAGATTAAGTTACATTTTTAGAGTTCCGCACCAAATTGGTGAAAAAGGATCCTTATTACCGAGACTCCGCTGACCGTCTGTCAGCTCTATGTCATAAACCGTAATAGGTAGAAAGCTGAAATGTTCACAAACTATGTATCTATATATTCGCTATAACAAAAAATACTAAATTCATTTGCCTGTCCATCGGTTCGTTCCAGAGCAGGCTGTATCTCATGACCTGTAACAGGTAGAATGTGGCTTTTTTAATGTTACAGAACTCTTTATGTGAGAGTTCAACTGGCACTTGGCTGCATTATTTCTATAGATGAGCCGTTTCACCAAAGTATGAATAAACAGTTTATTCATTTCAGCAACTTGTTTCCTTCTATTTCCCAGTGATGATTCTTGGAAGAATAATCAAGGGCTTCCAATATCTTGATTAAGTTTCTGCAAGAGATAATCTTAGTACTGAGAATATATTTTTTGGTGGAGGGGCCTCTAGAAGTAAACATCTGGTGAAATCTGGATACCGAAAATTTTACACCATTCCTAATTCAATTCATACATAACTGCCTGGGGTTCCGATATGAAAAGTAAACAGTTCTATTTCCAGGTCTAAGCCATTTCCATATAAAAATCAGGTCATTGGCCTAAACTAGTTGTTTTGTTTTTAGTCTTTATATCGTAAGCTATTCCGACACTGGTGATGATTGAAATTATTCATTATCTATATACTTTATATAGTGAGTGACTTTTGACAACATAAAGAAATAAAAGGAAAAGGCAAGAGAAACATTCATGATTCAGTGTAATCAATTCCCAGAACTGCATTCATAACAATATATGGATATGATATAAATATGTGATGATTTGGCGTTGTGTTTTCGTATCCTCAATGCTTATTTCATTGTTGTTTGCAATTTAAGGTCTTGCATCATATCATGTGCATCATCTATAAAACAAAACCGTTTTGATAAAAATTAGGAGGAGATAAGATACTGCTTAGGAATATTATTAGATTTGTACATACAAACTAATAACTGATAACGACCGTATGTGTTCCAAAGATTAATGTGTTACAAATGACAATCGGCGTGATTTTATTTAAGGAAATCTATCTTGAAGCAAAACAATCCCAATTGTTCAATGCTCTGGGATGACAAATGTCAAGAAATATAAAAACATTTTAAAAAGTTATTCAAAAAATAGGACCGATTTTATGAGTTGGTGCACTAAAAAATACAAAATAACATTAATTCTTTTGGTACTGGTCATTTTGAAGTTGAGCCATTGAAAGGAAACTTTTAGCTATCAACTTTTGAACTTTAACTGTACAATTTTTAGATGTCCTCAGATGTTTTAAAATTTGTTGTTTCATTAAAACAAGATGTATTTGTTATCTGAAATATCATAAAGAAAGCAAGAGAAAATGAAAAGTTACTTGGCAATTGATCTTCCGAAAATACCTATGTGCTGAAGATAAAAAAAAAAGGAAAAAATAATGAAAAAATAAGAAAAAAATATTTCATTTAGATGTATAGATTTAAACCTGGAGTGAACTAGTATTATTGTAGTAAATAGGTAAAATAAAATTATTATAGATAGCGGAAACCATCAACCTCAAGGAAACAAAATCAAAAGACCTAGCACCTGACATGATTAAATGTGGATAGTAGAAAAAGACCAAGCAGAATGTCAAGATGCGTAAGGAAAACACAAATAATAGGAAAAGTTATTGTTACCTATTCATAAGAAAATAGATCAGACAATCCAATGATATATGTCAAACCCAAAATATATGTGGAAAAAAATTAGAAGAAGAAAAACTGATGCAAGAATCGAGTGTACATGGAAATTTACAAAAGGCCAGAAAGTACCAAAAAATTCTAATCAACATAATGAAAAGCATATATAAGGAAGAAGATTAGATTAGTTCTTAATGAGAAAAGGAAAAAAGCAAGGGCATAGCCTGAGCCGACTAATGATGAATGATGATTAATGGACAGAATAGTCTAGAAAAAACCTAAGGGCAAGACATGACAGTAAGATTATCGAACCGGTTCGACTAAGCAACTGATACTGCATAAAATAGAATATTGAAAGTAATTGTTTGGGTAATGGAAATTGAATAAAAAGAAATGACAGTAACTAAAGATGAAACTAAATTTATTATGATGAATAAAAAAAATTGAGATGTTATAATGATCAGAAAAAGACATAATAAACTACAGAAAATAATAACCTCATGAAGCCATTAAAATTTGGGTAAAAAATATAAAGAAAAATAACTACAATAGAACTGAAAAATCCAAACGAAAGATAGAAAGGGGCGAAATGATATGTATTTAAAGACATAGAGAGTTGACTACGGAGAAAGGGGATCGTGTGACCAATAATTTTTTTTCAGCTTGCTAAGAGAAACAAAAATGGTCATATTAAATTTTGACGTAGGTGATTTAGCCAGAATATGAATAATATGTGGAAATTTTTATAGTTCATTTCCTGCTTGTTCTCAGAGGTACGCGTTATAGGAAGCAAAGGGCCTTTTAAGCAGAATATCTTCGCTTAGACAAGTTCCATCAAAATCGCCAAAGTCTTAAGCGAAACACGTTTTTCAGCTATTGTCTAGGAACCAGTGCAAACAGGATGCCCAATCTATGTCACCAGCAAACGGTATGCATAACGTACCCAAGATAATTCTGGCTCAGACAGACCGATAGACAGACCAATGGCTGAAAATATGATTATTTTATTTCGAAACGTGAACGTCTGTTGCAAAGCGGACATTGAAAATTGTCCCCGATTACAATACTTTCCTTAGCAATAGGAAAATGAAGACATACAAAAAGGATATGAATTACAACAATCCAACGACAAAAAAGCAATATTACCTATGCGAGAAAGAAGAAATATATACACAATCCTCAACTTGAAACTACCTCACACAACTATTAATCTTGAACAAAACCAGATTTTCCAAGTATTCATATACCTCTCAAAATCTTGGTATATACAAAATTACCCAAAATAAAAATTGTAACTCAACCTCATCCTTCTGTTGTGTTGAAATTCAATATCTTTGCTCATCTTTTAAAGCGTTACTATCTACGAATGTCGCTTTAGTGTTCTAAAGGAACCAAATATCCAGCAACAGCAGCTGTCATTCGCCACCGAAAAATTGGTTTTGTAGATAGCATGACTGACGATGCTATATATCTACGGCATACAAATGTATCCAAATACCTGATGACACACAAGATTTGCGAATTGTAATATTATTGACGTTGTTGTTAACATATATTCACTGGTGTGTGTTGCGGTTTTCCCCAAGCGTATCAGATTTCGACCTTCGTGTCCATTTTTTTTTCTGCCAACATGCTGCGCAGTGCAACAGGACGTGATTTATTTTTATTTTTTTAATCCTGTTTTCCTTTTTATTCTCATCTCTTTCTGTACTCTTATGCGACTCTCGGTCATCATCACAGTTGTTCAGGTTGATAATCGGGTTTGCAAGTTTCCTCGATGAGGAGGATGAAGATGATGATGATGAGATGAGTCGACTCGAGAGATGACTTAAAAGGCGCGAGATGTAGTAAGTGCTGTTGTTATAAGTAGTGTAAAATTGGTTTAAGTTTATGAATAATTGATGATAAGTATTTTTTTCTTCGAGCATTATTCACTTGAGGATTATGTTCGGAATTTTTCGAGAGGTATTTTTGAAAGCTGTGGAAGAGAAATGCCTCAGGATTGTTGAGTTGATGTACTTATTGATGCTGATGCAGGTTGTAGAGAGCAATTTAAGGACAAGAGAACCATAAATGTGTATTGGCAGTGACAGTTCATCCTGAAGTCAAAAGAAATTGTCATGAAATGAACAAATTACAAAAATGTTTACAAGTGCAAGTAAAACTCTCACATGACGGAATCCGTTTATATGTAAAAGCAAAACTCCATTATCTACCTATTAATGTTCATAACAGACGGAGAATGGATGATGGATGAGCAATACATATTTTCTGAAAATTTCAACTCTCTACCTAATACGGTACATGAGATATAGCCCGATCACAGACGAACAGACGGACAGGCAAACGGATTTATTATTTGTTATTGTAGCGGAAATAGAAATACACAGTTTGTGAAAATTTAAACTGTCTAACTGTTACACTTCATAAGATACAGCATGCTAATAGACGAACCGACGGACGGACAGACTTGATATTTGTTGATGTAGCGGCAACACAACAGAAATACACAATCTCTGAAAATTTCAAGTCTCAATTTCAGATTTTTTTTTAGAGTATTTGTTGTATTCCACCATTTGGCACGAAACCCTAAAGGCAACTGTCTCGATCAAATGTTTTCTCAAAACAATTTCTTGCAAATTTACCCGACTTCACATGAAATTATCTCCATAATACTTTTCTTATTTTGAAGCAGATAGAATACAGCAAAATAATTTATTCGTCAAAATCTATAAAAAAGTAATAAGAAAATTAGTTTTAATCATCAGTTCAAAATATGTTTGCAAATATTTTTTGAGAGGATGATAGTAAATCTTCGCTTCATACAAACCAGTTCGGGCTACGACGTCTCATTTTGGGGAGCCAATATATAGGGAAAAACACATGACAAAATCTAGGATAGCTCGTAGAAGTCATTTACATCCAGAGAATTGATTTGTCCATAACTCTATTGCTTCACTGACTCATTTTTCGCCTGACTGAGTTTATGCAACTGTTTTACATCTTGTATCCTGAATTTTTGCACAACAGTTGATCTATTTCTGAAAGCTGAAATATCTTCATTGTTACTGGTCTTCTCTTCATTGTTTGTTGAAAAACAATCTTATCTCTACAGGCAGCTTCTTTTCGTTATGGCGCCCCTATACAGATAACAACAAGTACCTACCTTAACTTGACGGAACAGCGTTACTCAACCATACTTACCATTTTAATACGTTTGTTGATGTCGTGTTGACCAACTAATTGATATTCAAGACGTAAATAAAATTCTATTCTGGATCTTCTATCTGTACACTTATACATGTATTTGGGTATTTGGGTATGTTTTGTCCTCTTGTAATCGATATCTTCAAGAAAAACCACCACTATTTTAAATGTCCCCTGGGTGCAGTATCTGTGAGCCAAGGACGCAAGCCCGCTTACCAAGGGCATTCCTGTAACACCTGTGAAGACGTTCCGTCCTCAGTGGCACAGATTCCACAGGGAGGACCACACCAATGTTTTATTCTTACTCTTAAAATAACAGGGATTCTGGAATGTCTTTGGCCATGTAGAATTTATCTCATATTCCTACATATTTTGTTTATCATATGAATGATTTGAATATGGTTTTGAGCTCTGAATGGTCTTGGATATGTATAAATTACACATGATAATCAATGCAATATTAGTAATAGTGTTGTAGACCGACAATCTAAGATAAGTCTGGACCGTCTAAGTGATTTAAATATCAAGTGAAGTATGTTTTAGATTTTGTCCGTACGAAAAAAAAATAGACTAACTATAAAACACACAATTTACGGATTTACATGCAAAACTGCTTCTAACCGATTCTGCGGAACTGATTAAAAGTTTATCATGCAACATATCATATTAAAACAAAACAGTTATTGTAAATTAGACTTGTGAGCAGACAGTTTGAAAAAGAAAAGCTCCGATCATAGATAACTAGAATCTCAATTTTCCTCATGGACATAATTGTATAATTCGAGAGAAGGGTTAAAGCTTAGAATAAAGTGCAAATTTTGTTTAGCCTTATAAGAAACCGTGCTAAAAATACTGATAAAATACGTATTTTTGTATAATTAGGTCTATAATTTTTAATAATCTGAAATATATCTGCATTACCAATGCATTTAATGATTATTTCAGTCCTGCCTCGTTCATCAATGGTCACATCATTTTCATGATAATTTATATTCCTACATGTCATTACTTTCCAATTGGCTGCTTGACTCGACTTGACTCTCTTATTACTTACAAGCCGAAGACCACCGCTTCCAATAATTGCATTACACAAAAATGTAAATACATATACATGCGTCATTTTGTGGATGCCTTTGTTCCAACTGTAAATCCGGAACCGATTTCCTACCGTTTTCTAACCGCCCTCTATACCTAAATCTGAAGAGGATCGAAACCGTATAACTTATCTGAAATTAAATATAAACTCACAAAAAGGTGATGTTTCTCCCTATTAAATATTCAAATACTTTCAAAGACAATTCTCTGAAGTCATTCAAAACAATATATTTGTTGGTGAAGCAAATGGAAGCATATAGAAATTTAGCGAATATATCGTACTTCTAAGAGAATTAGTTGTTTTACTCGCTTTTTCATTGAAAAAGAGAACAATGCATATTCACAATAATAAGAAAGAGAAAAAGTGGTAGTATTATTATACTCTATAGTCATATCCCAATAGTCCATAATTCTCTCTCCTTTTCTCTCACATGCATCATGTACTAAGAAGAGAGACCGATAAACACTCGGTATATAATTTTCTATACGAATGATTAAAACCGAAAAAATACTTTAAATTTTGAGAGGTCCTTTTTTGGGTTTCTACACCCTCTAAGTAAACTATCATTTAAGATTCATATTTTTATGCCCATCCAGTATCCAGTCGTTTAGGTTATGCGTTATCTGTCAATCGTCCACAGTACTGTATATAGATCTGAATAACTCATCTTGAAGGCCCCAAAAACATAGGACTTTCATATAATCAGTTCTTAACTAATTTCTCCTACCTCTTACCTATCAAATTTCAACTGCATGTAGGTTTTGAAATTCCATGTTCAGTGTTCTCTTTTATGTATATACTAGATAATAACCCGGCTTCGCTCGGGTGAAATGTGACTCATAATACTTAAACAATCTTTTACAAAATGTTGGTAGATATTTTTGAAGTTATTAGTTTTCAAGGAATATTAGGCAAGGCACAGGTTCATTGTGTTGAATAATTAATACACTAAAACTTCAAAAGTTTTAACATAAAAATATTTTTTATTTAAAATCAACTTTCAAAACAAACAAACATAAATTAACAAAATAAAGAGCTTATTAAAGGTTTATTCTTTGTAAACCTCTCTGTTTTAAGCACTCAGTACTAGAGGATTGACAGTACATTAAGTCAAAGTCTGTTGACATTGATTGAGCTGTTAAAACTATTAGAATTTAACAAAATACTCGACAATCCGAATTTTGCGGATATATAGTATGTCATTTATATCGAAATCATTATTTTTTATTTTTTATTATTCAGGTAAGGTTTCAATCGAGCCTACCGTACCCCTTGACGGATTTATTTATATGGATAGCTTTATTTATTAATTAACATAAATACACAGTTACATGTAACCTTAATCATTTAAGAGATCATTGTTATTTAAACATAATCAGATATATGTATATTTTAATACTTTCCGCAAAAATGTCAAATGAAGACAAACATACGATTTAATATATTTCACAAATATTAAAATATGAACAAATATACTCAAACTCTTTGTTGGGTTAGATTCAAATAAATTCGTTATTTGTCTTTGCAATAATTGCCTCAAAGACATAGAGGTTCCCTCTGAACATACTATGTAAGTTCCTAATGAATAGTCGAACAGAAACCTAGGTAATCGTCAAACAGTTGGGTTGAAACGCGTTAGAGCCACTGCGCAGAATCCTGACTGTAACAAACCGATTTCAGATGGGACTTAGAACGAAGCTATTTCTGACAAGCGGACCACAGCTTCCAATTGCATTACGCGAAAATGTAATTATACCAGATTGTGAATATTGAATATCTTTTCTCATTTCAATAGTATGTTGTCGTGTTGAATGCTTCTTCAATGCAATGTGTGATATTTTCACGCAACACATCTTCTTCTTCTTCTCCTTTACCTTCGGTAGGACATGCAATGATGATTATTGCACACGTAATACAGAGGTGAGAATATGTAAATTGTGGGCCATAGATCGTGTCGAGAGAGAAGATGTAGAAGATACTTAACGCCATATTCCAGGGTGGTATTAAGCATCACAACCGCATTGCAGCATTTGCATCCATTTTAATGATATGCACGGCCATCAGCAAGCACCCAGCGAGCAATGGAATGATCAGAGTGTGTTGTGTGCTCTGGTCAAGATAGAAGGACGTAATTATTCAAATCAGGTTGTTTCAAAGTGGCATAAATTTTGATTGCGCTTTTTAATGTTTAGGAAGCGAAGGCATGCGTGAATTATAATTTTGTGAAATGATCCAATCAAAATTGGCTTAGCCTACAGCTATCATAGTCTGTCAAATGGTAGGAGCTTTAAAAAATATGGTGAACTTAAGGGTGATTTTCAAAAATAGGTTATCGTTTGTTATTTGTTTTATGATTAGAGTCAGTCTCTAAAATATTGACATAAATAAAAATATTATTAAGAACTTTTTTTGTAATTGGCTTGGTTATGACGTTAACATCAACAAGTTGAATTTTTGAAAAAAAAAAAACAGTTTTTGTTAGGCATTTAGGATTTGGACCGTACCGATTTGAGCTAATGTATATTTGTGACACAAAATTAAATTTTAAGTTTCTTATTATGGACGTCTGACATTTGCGACAAAAAGATTTGCCAGAAAGTATAAAAACTCTCTTTGCATCTTGATCGTGTAGACAAATTTTAGATGTTCCATGCCCGTGCGTATTTCCAGTGACGTATGCCATTGTCCGACATTGTCTTTTGTCTATGGACATTGTGATTCCATGCTGAAGAATCAGATAATTAATTAATCTTTATTGGATTACACTTGGACCAGTGTTAAGCTTAACAAGCGGCGAGATGCCTTCGATATAAGTAAGAATTCTAAATTTCAAGTCTCTAGACCGTATGGGGTCTGAGATATCGCTGCGGAGTCCATCTATAGAAAGAACCTAAAGTAAAAAAAACAATTTTAAAAAGAATATAAATTATAAGTAGTATTATAACCTAAAAACATGACAAGAAATTTCGCCTTTATCATATTATCTTGTTTCGGCACTAGGCAGCATAAGCCTGTTTGAAAATAGTAAGTATAACTTTATGTACTATAATACATTTGCCAAAGTTAGTAATCTCAAGTGTGAGTGACTCGTTTGAAAAGAGGGCTCCATTCTATCCTGTTTACCCTGAGAACTTGAAGTCTCAGGTTTTTCATTTAGGTTTTCCTGTAAACTAAAGCGAGAACTTTCGAGATTTTTTCTTCTCTCACGCTGTTTAATTGTACCAGACAGTACCTATGTTTCTCTTTTTTTATTATTATTTGATTAAAATAATTATACAATTAACAATGCCGTACAAAATAGTACCTACATATTTTATTTATTTATTTCTATTTTATATTTGGCCCAGAAGACTTTCCTAAATAATATCTGAACCAAGAGTTCCGTTTTTCTATTCAATATTCACAACCGTAATAAGACAGATTTTTCTATAAATACTATATATTTGAAGAAAATGAAACTATATATCTACATTACGCCTAAGTTATTACGAAAATTCAACAAATAATATCTTCAATCCAGTAAGACAAAAAAATCTTCCATCCGAAACAATCTGAAAAATAGGACCGACTTTATTAGTTGGTGCACTGAAAAATAATATTAGTTAGTACTGATAATTTTGAAGTTGTACTTAGATAGAAGACTTTTGACACCAACTTCAAAAGTACCAGCACCAATAGAATTAATATTATTTTTTTTATTTTTTAGAGCATCAATTAATAAAGTTTTTTGTAAATAAAATATTTCTCACTTTTGAGTGTTTCATTAGTCATTAGTTTTGGATGGGAAGGAAATGATGAATGTCGATTTTTTTCAATGGGACCATCTCTAAGTAGTCCTCTTTCAAATGAAAAAAGAAAATCTATGCACGCTTGCTATTTAAAAGGCACGAACAAAAAAAACCAAAACACAGTCGAATTATATAATTTCTCCATTTGGGAAGTTGGTCAGTAACAGTTATATTCAGAATATATTCGATATTCGGTATCTAATCTCCTATAGCCATTTTTAGGCTTCGGTACATCTAACGAAAAGAAATCAAACCATAACATCAGTCTTGTATCTGTCCGTCTGTCACAGCCTAAAGGTACTGTATAAAAAATCATTTGTTACAAATATGGAGTTAGCTGACCATAATAGAACCTATCGGCAGCTAAGTTGTGCAGCTATCTATTTTTTAAATGAAACCTGGTTTAAATGAATGATTAATGCCAGAAAAATATATTGCACCCGGGTAGCCTAACAATTGAAATGTCATTAATGACATTTCTGATTGCTGACTATGAAATCTTTCCTGTTTGTGGTTAATTTTTATATAAATTCACGAATTTTGCCCCGACGAAGAGACTAAACATTCTCGAAAGCTTGGCATAATCCAAAGAATTTTATTTATTAAATGACTGCATCCCCAACAAAAATCTATTTTATCAAATAATAAACCAGTCAAGAATTCAGAATCATATATATATATATATATATATATATATATATATATATATATATATATATATATATATATATATATTATATCTGACTTTTAATATGACCTAATTCTACATATAACAGATTGCTCTTATTCTGGAAGTAGGATCTGTGGGCTAGTTGTAGATTACGGCTTTATGGATAAATATGTTTTCACTAACCATATCTGATTTTTTAAGTTCTATAATCCAAAAATATTTTCAATTGTTCCAGGTACCCCCAAATAGTCGGAATTGCACATAACTTCATTTTTTCTTATGGAACATGTATATTTCTATTAATTAAATATATTCTCCATAAAATTTTAATGCCAGTTGTATAACAAAACTTTATGACTATTGTTAATGGATTTCGAGATATAAATATTTTTCAAAAAAATTTGACAAAACAAGGACATTTTATAAAAATTAATATCTCTAAGTATGTAGAAAAGCAAAGAATGAAATTTTTATCAGAGTCACGCATAATATTGGAGATTACTATGAATTGATTTAATTTTCTCTGTATTATAGGAGGCGTGAACAAAAAATAATTTTCTGAAAGGTTAAGAAAAGTTAAAAAAGTCATTTTTTAAATGGATTGGAATATTTTTATTGTCTCACTGGAAAGAGGAGAAAATTTGACATGTGATCTACCAGAAATATTTTGTAGTTTTATACGAAAAATTTTAGAATATTTTTCGGATTTCTATCAAAATTTTCTTATGAACTACAAATTATTTTTGGTAGATCACATGTAAAATTTTCTCCTCTTTCCAGTGAGACAATAAGAGAGACAAAAATATACCAATTCATTTTAAAAAAATGACTTTTTAACTTCTTTCAACCTTTGAGAAAATTATTTATTGCTCACGCCTCCTATGATATAAAGGGAATTTAACTAATTCATAATAATCTCCAATATTATGTGTGACTCTGATAAAAAATGTATTCTCTGCTCTTCTACATGTTCTGCGATATTCATTTCTTAGAGTGCCTTTGTTCCATCAATTTTTTTAAAAAGATTTATATATCGAAATATATTAACAATAATCATAATAATAATAATAAAGTTTTGTTAACAACTGGCATTAAAATTTTATGAAGTATTTAATTAATAAATAAAAATATACATGATCCATAAGAAAAAAATAATTTGAGTGCTATTCCGACTATTTGGACGCACCACGTACAATTGAAAATATTTTTGCATTATAGAACATAAGAAATCAGATCTTGTTAATGAAAACATAATTTTCCGATTACAGAACAAAATCACTCCCTGTATATCCGAAGAGCAAGCTTAAATAATATGTTCTTTTGGAAACTATTTAGATTCATTTGTTCATTTATTGTCATCAGTTCGCATCATATCTCAGTGAAACGATTGATGAAAATATAAACTGGTCATTCAGGAAAATATATTTTATATTTATTATATTTATTTATATTTATTTATATATTTTTTTTCTGTGACGGGAAAAAAGTTTGAAATTTTATCTCTGTTGACAGGTACACATACATATAAATCAAATCACAGAATTAAATAGACAGATATTTGATAACTTTAAGGGTTTCCTTAGCAACGCATGTCTAATTGTCGTCTACTAATTTAAAACTTCAAATTTCACTTCGATAATTTTCTGACTTTAATATATTGTAATATTTTTTCAATATTAAATCATCGTTTTTCCCGTCACAGAAAAAAAAAATAGTGCATTATACACGGGAAAAATATTTGATTTTAGGTTTCGGTTTTTTGTCTCCCTCCGCTTTGCGTCTATCGACAACACAACCTCGAGCTAAAATCTAGTACCTTTTTTTCCTTGTATAATAAATAACTATATTTTAGCTTAATTCCTCTTTAATAGAAAAAAAATAGAAATATACAAATGCGAATTTCGGATTTGAACACTTGCTCTTTGGATAGGTATATAGGGGGTAACTTTACAGCTAGGCCACAGATAATATGGAAAGGTAGTTGCGGCTAATTTTTGTTAGGCTACCCGGGTATAATATATTTTTTTGGCATTAATCATTCATTTAAACTAGGTTTCATTTAAAAAAACATATACCTGCAGAAGTTAGCTGTGGGATATATTCAAATTCAAATAAAATTTTAATTAATTGGAAAAACTGAATCAGGAAATGTAGAGGAAAGAGAAGAATCCGCTTGTCTCCGAAACTACTTATTGTGAAATTTTGACAAAAATGGAAAACATATGGCTTCATTCAATTGTATAGGAAAACATATGCAAAATTCCTAATTTTGGAATCATGAGCCCGTAAATAAAAACACAACTCCGATTAGATGTATTAAATGCGACCAGATTTCGAGAAATCACTCAAAGAAATAAACCACCTATTTGTTTTTATAATGAAAAAATTTAGTGTAGATTTAACTTCTTAGGAATCTAATGTACCTATATAAATTATCCTGTATTAAAAAAACATTTATAAATAATGAAAATTATAAAAATATATAAAATCGATTTCAATATTCAAATGAAGTGAGTAGCTCCTGCATTATACCATAGGTACTTCCTTAGTTTATGCGAGACTCTAGAAAACACATCAAATACTTTTATTTGTTTCTAATGATAGAGACTTTCTAAATTTATGAATAAGACATTGATCATTTAACATTCACTGGAGTAAGCTAAGAGTTATTTGTTGTTTGTGTCACCTAAATTGTGGATTTTCTGTTTATGTTTGCATTTTGTCTACACCAACGTAAGCGAGAGGATTTCAAGCATTATATCTGTTTCTGCTTCATCTGTTATTTGTCCATCATGTGTGCCACTTATCAAAATTAACAATATTCTCACCTCAGCAGAAAAAAAACTCTTCAATACCATTACTGCATTACATACTTTATTTGTGTACTTAATTATATGAGCATAAACAGCTGCATGATTAATTACATTTATATGTTTATAATTAAAATTGCCTCATAAATATTTCAACAAATACGTCTTTAAAATTGCTCATGATGAAATAAAATTGGATTGATATTCGGTGAATTCGAAGAAAAGCTGGTGTAAATATTGAGTCATTGATTTAGTTTTGGGATTAGAATAGCCACAAAGCTTTTCTCTGATTCATATTGCAATAATCCCTTATACCACTGAAGATAGCTCAGCAGGAATAAATTAAAAAACTTTTTCGCCACAACTGCCTGGAAAGTTCAACTTTCTAGAACTGATTATCGTGGCGAATGTACTCGATATCCGCACCCTTGACGATAAAATGCAATTTTATGACACTATTTTTGACCGACTTTAAAAAGGAGGAGGTATACAAATCGGTTGTATTTTTTTCTTCTATTTTTTTATTTTTTTATGGCAGTTCGCGAGTCTCGTATAGTAAACGTAATCCGATTTAGACGACTTTTGTTTCATTTGAAAGAGGAAGTTAAGAAATGGTTCCATATTTAGAAAAACTCATCCGGAATTTCCTTCCCACCAAAAACCGCCCCCGGAGGGGCAATTGTTTTCGAAAATTTGAGACAGCAAAATTAAAGATGGAGCAATATGCTGAGAGGTTTAAATTGAACATTTTTTCAAAAGAGTTACGGTTTTCGAGATTCAGCAATAGTAAAGTCTGATATATGTGATATGTGTATTTCTGCTATGTGGAAGGGGCATTTTTTTCGAAAATTTAAAATATGAGACGGCCAAATTAAGGAAGAGATTATATGTAGCAACATTTAGATTGAACATTTTTTCAAAAGAGTTAGGTACGGTTTTTGAGTTACAGCAGTGAAGTCTAAAATATGAAAATCTGGGCCGCAATGTTTTGAGAAAAAAATGAGTAAGTACATTATAATACATATTATTTTGTGTAAGATGTACCAAATAAATAAATAATAATTGCTCTTCTAAGACATTTCAACATGGAGATTCTGTAAACATTATCAGCAGTTCACAGCAAATACATTACAATTTTATTTGTTTTAGTTGCATTATAATTCCTGTTATTTCAACATAAAAAGTCCATCTAATGTTTCCAAGGACTAGACAGTCCTACCACTTTCATTCAAATTATAATCGAGTTCATCTTTCACCGTGTCAAGACAAACAAAAAATCATTTTCAGTTTTGATGTAGGATCATCGCTTTAGCCTGTATATGAATCAAATATAGATATGCAACTTTTAATAAAATGTTTGTGAACAAAAACATGTTTAATTTCACGTTATTAAAATGGGACTATTCCTCAACCCTCATGTTTCCAATAAAAAGAATTTACAAAATCGGAGCACTTTTACTATACGCTAGGCGCGCTCATCTAAACATAAAAACTCCCGATGGCCTGTAGTCAGCGGAAAGGTAAATTTTTCAAAATTCATTGAATTGAAATTTTAATAACCTTTTCATTGGTATACCTACATGTTATTAAATAAAATTGTCATAGCCTTGCGGTTAGAGGTTTTTGTTTTGCCTGTTGAATATAAAGCAGACAGGGTTCGAGTTCCACTTCAAGGCAGAATTTTTTTTTCGCCTATTTCTTTTCAATAAATATACTATATATTTTTTAATCAGCGTCTATATTAAGATCTCCAGAAAATGTACAATTACATCAAATTTATATTGAGTGTTCATGTTTTATCAATATTTGTTATTTTTCTTTATTAATTTTTAGTTTTTTACCAGTGCATTTTATGAAAAATTGCTTTGAACGAAAGTTGTAGGTACCAATTATATCTATAACCTAAAATTATTTTTGATGATATTTACACTACGGCTCTTTTTTGATCATTTTTTTAAATGTTTGAATGGTCGCCATTTTGAAACTACTTGCCCGATATTGCCAAATAACGAACTCGACCGAGATATTTGACAGATTGATTTTTGTAGCAAATTTGAACTTTATGCCTTCAAAACTGCGACCTCTATCGTGTATATATATATAAACTTTTGAACTAAATGTTTTTTTGGACTAACTTATAGACATACTTATAACATTATGCCGTTGAATTTTTTTCGAAATTCAAAAGTGTGAACGATCGCTACAGTTTAATTGCATACCTCCGCCCACTGCGCGAAGTCCGTCAAAAAACTAAATCAAAATCGGCTCATCGGCTTGACAGCTACGAGATTTTTACGAAATGCACTTTGAGAGGGTTTTGAATAGAATACCAAAATTCATTAGAACATATTTTGAGCTAAACTCTAAAAAATATGTTCTACGGCTACTGCCACACCACCATTGCAAACACGATCCCCATCTTATACCATGTTCTTCTTGGAATGGTCCCTGGCAAAACCAAAATGATAAATGAAAATGAAAATTCTATCCTTAAAGAATCTTATCAGAATGAAGAATGATGGAAAATGCGTCTTTTCAAATCAGAAGCCCTTAAAATTTGAAGATCTTACAAAGCAGAGTTGACTATCCGAATTCTCGAGATTCCATGATTCGAGTGTCACCACAATATTAAATTGCCACTTTTATGCGGTTATGAATAAACGAAAATGATGGATTTATTAAGAGCAGATCTCATCAATATGTATAGAAACGTAAAAGTATGATCTATGCACTAAAACTTAGGTCTAAATGTATAGTTTTTCAAAAGAACCCAAACTGGCACTATTGAAAACATTGTAAATGGTATTTTTAGGTCAGACTTACCAACAAATTTCTAATAAATTAATTTTCATTGTCATATCGCCACGATTTCTCTTGAGATAGAAGTTTTGTGATATTTTTTTATGGAATGTGATATTAACATAAAATAGTGGAATTAGAATTTGATATTATAGGGTCAAAGTTATTTTTCAAGCCGTTGCTGGAATATTCGACCGTTCCGGTTCTTTTGGGCAACCCTGTAGATAGAATTGAACGAATAGACGTTGTCACGTAAAAAAATTCATCGTCAATTAATCTCTAGTGCTACACAGAAATTATTTATTTAATTTACTTCGATAAACGCTTCGTCATCAATCTCAAGCACTTGCAAAATTCCTGAAATGCCCATTGCGGCTGAGAGATAAAATAAGGAAATGCGCACGCAACTTTATCTGCTATACCTTACCTACCTACACGTCGAAGAAATCTAAATTTCAAAGGAGTTGAATTAATAATTTAGAGTCGCAAAAGGACTGTGGCAAAGAAATTAATTGGATAAACCCGATGATATTATTGGAGAATCTTGAGACGAGAGACAGGAGAAAAAACTGATTGCAGGAAATATATATACCTTATAGTCAAAGTGGAATCTAACTGTTAATGTGTGTATGTATGTGCTATAGCTGTTTAGTGGGAGCGCGTTATTGGCATCTTAATGGGCACTCGGTGATAGCAAAAGCTTGTTGGATGGTTGTTTTTCGCAAAATCTGAATACCAAATGAAATACCTACTTTACTATATATATAAACTCAGCTTCAGATCGTTGTTCACAGTTAAGGTGAGAAATAGTAGTTCATACGGTATAGATACAGAACTTTGTCGTCTGAATGAAATTTTTTACAATATACTTACATATAACTGCTTACAAAAATCAGGACCAGCTTTATAAAATAAGACAAACAAAAAATACATATATTTAGAATTTTCTGATACGCTTTCGAGAAAGTTTATTCTCATAGTAAAGTACATTGAAGGTGTAGTACAATCGTTTAAAAGATATAATAAAAATAATTTGACTTGCTATGCAAACGAGGTCACATCGTTAAATCAGCAAAAATAACAGAAGAAATGCACACACTCATATGGACACAAATAATAGGATAAAAATAATTTATGAGACATAGAACATTTATAAAATTAAAATTATTAAAAGTATTAACCAGTATGTACAGGGTCTTTGGTTATATTTACTTGGCTATATGGAGCCTTTATTTTTGAAGATAAACAAAATTTTTCTTATGAAAATAGTAGTTTCTTTTTCATATTTTCTTATGAAACTATCGGGAATTTTTTTTAATGGAAAAATTTAGCCAATTTCATTTTTTTTCAAATAAAACACCCCCAGCACCAATAGAATTAATATTATTTTGTATTTTTCAGTGCACCAACTAATAACGTCGTTCCAATTTTTTGTAAAAAATATTTATTTCACAGTTTGGTGTGTAAAATTAGTCACGAATATCGTTGAACGTTCACTAATAACAATGAAAATAGTACTTATCCTATTATCCACATATATTCTTTGCTAGTAGTTGTTATTATTGTGATCTCAAAATATCGCTGCGGAAATACGCATAAGTATTTTATATGTTACCACCGCAGTAACTCGAAAACCGTAACGTAAGGAAAAATGTTCCTTATAAATATTGCTAAATATAATTAGGTCTTTCATGTAGTACCCATAGATTACCAACTTTCGAAAGAAATCGCCCTCTCCACATAACAAAAATATACATATTTGAGAATTTAACATGCCTCTAACTCGAAAACCGTACCTCTTTTGAAAAAATGTTCAATTCAAACCTTTCCGGATATTGTACTATCTTTAATTATACTACCTCAGATTTTCGATTTACGAAAAAAATTGCCCCCTCCTTTCCTTTCAGGGCCTTTTTCGGAGGGAAGGAGATTTCGGATTTGCATTTTATGAATATGGGACCATTTCTCCTTTTCTTTCAAATGAATCAGAAATTATACAAACAAAAAAAAGCACAGTCGAACTGTATACCTCCTTCGTTCGGGGTTCGTCGGTCAAAAAACAAACAACAATTTTTATATATGACATTTTTTTCTATCTTCTAAAATGGAAGCTCCAGATAGCCACGTAAATATAATCAAAGACCCTGTACAAAAACAATGTATAAAAATGTGTCTGATAGAAAATATATTTTGCTCGGACAAAAAAAATGTTTTGAGAAATGTTTCCCTTTCATTTGATAGTGGGGATAATTTTCAAAATTCAAATATTCTGTTGGTACAAGTTAATAATCTTCGTAATTTGGAACATGTGTTTATAGCTTTGGGTTCCTTGACAATTTCTATCATGTCGTGAATTAGTCTACTTCGTCAGAATGTTTGAATGTTTCTTTATTCTGCAATCACTTTTTAAAATTGCCTAGCCTATACTCATATTGTCATTTGGGTAGGATGTATGAGTAATTTTTACTCTAATAAATTCTGTTGCCTGTATGAAACATGACATTTTTTGATACAACTCTTATCAGTCATTGTACCAACAGAAGTTGAATTTTGAAAACTAAATCAAATGAAAGAGAGAAAAATGTTTCTTTGTCCTCTCAGAGCAAAATATATTTTCTCACACTTTTTATATACTGTTTTTGTACATATTGGTTAATTTTTCTAATAATTTTAATTTTATAAATGTTCTATGTTTCGTTGTACATTATTTGTATATTGTTTTTTTTGTGTCCATATGAGTGTGTGTACTTCTTCCGTTATCTTTGCTGATTTAACAATGTAACCTCGCTTGCACATAGTAAGTCAAATAATTTTTGTTATAGCTTTTAAAAGATTGTACTATAAATTGAATGTATTTTTTAGCCCTGAAGATGAGAATAAATTTTCTATAACTGATTCTTCTTTTTACTAGAATATGCATTAACATAATTATTATTATTATTTTGTGTTTATTCATAGTTGATAATTTAAAGAAAATTCATTTATTCTACATTTGTACCAGATGACAAGTAATGAATCATTTAGTTTACTCTCAAGATTTATAATGTCATAACGTTTTATGGTTGGTCAGAAACACATACAAATGCTTCAATTTATCGTGTTTTTGCTTGTATTTATATTTCCGGTTTTCTTCCTATCTCTTTAACAATAGGTATTGTTTTACTGTTTAATTGTATCTGATTCTTCATTTGCAAATTATTAAAATTTATTATTTTTTATGGCCAATTATGTCATAGAGGTGCAGATAGGGTAGGTAAGGGTACCTAACTAGATACCTGATAATAAATAGCCAAAAATAATTTGTGCGGTTGGAGGCCGACCATTTATGTCAACGAACTATCGAATAGATATATATATATATATATATATATATATATATATATATATATATATATATATATATATATATATATATATATATATATATATACTTAATCTAAATATTAAGTACAGCATCCGATACTAAGGTATTTGGAGATATGCAAAACTATGGTCTTTAAAAAATCACACAATAGCTTTTTACTTGGATGATAAAATAGATTGTTGTTCGTGATCTCTGTTTCTTCTACTATGTCTCCATGAAATCTTGTGGAAAAAGACCCACGGCCTAGAGCGTGGGCATATACAGGGTAAATCATGGTTGATGATATCTTACACGTTTTTTGACTTTGGAAAGTCAGTTTGCCCACCTGTCTATCTCTGCTAAGATAAGATAGATTAATTAATACTGTAGTGTCCTTATTTGTTTTGCTGACTGTAACAAGAAAAGTATTTTGACTTTCCCAAAGTATGTATTCTATAAGGTCCTAACCATCCTTTCCAGACACATCTATGGCCTATTCAAATAGCATATTATACCTTAATGGTTAGTAAGTACTACCCTTGATGTTTTTTGTATAGGTAGGTGGAAAAAAAAGTGATGGTCACACGCATTGATCTAAATCTAAAGCGCATCTCTGTTTTTTTTATTGAACCGTAAAATAATACATATACTTAAAGATGAGAAAAATATAACATACTTTTTCCGTTTTATATTCGTAATATATCTAGAATAATCGAGAACATTCTTTGCTCAAACAATAATTGACTTTTTTAAGAATACCGCATAAAATTTCACTTGAAATAATCTTTTTTATCCATCCTTTCAAATAAAGCTTACGAAATATACAGGTATGCAAAGCTTCCATCTTTCCTGCAACTTTAATGAAGCTTTTCAAAACACAGTTTTGTGGCCAAAAACTTTTCGATGTATGTAACTATTGTCTTCACGCATTATGGTTTATTCTTTGTACTTTGACAATAAAATCTGGTCTATTCATATAGCAAATGATTTTTCCTCGTCAAAATATCATATTATAGGTATTCAAAGAAAGGATTTCTCATTGAGTTAGGAAGAGAGGTAGTCCGGCCAGTCGACCAGTAACAGTTTAAAGTGAACCTTTAATATTCTTCTGAGAAAATAGGCGCCACTCACTTTCACACGTCCAAAGTCAATTATCTTTGGATATTCGTGTCTATGAAAATCAACGACTGTGCGTAGGTACTTCTATTTAATCAGGAAAGAGATTGTCTTTTCATTGCATGCGAGAAATGATTTACAGTATCAAATAATATCTATTCTGAAAATAAAAGCTGTATTTCTCTATCTGCCGATAACACGAAGGGTTTGCGCTTAAGAAAAATGAATGAACCTATAAAATATATACTGTGAATCACCCTGTATACACACGGCGGGTTATAACGACGACGAGTTTAGCTGCGGCGAAAATTGCGAGCTTATAATTAGTAAAGGTCGCAATAGCAGCCGCGAGGTGTGCAGGTGTTCCTCAGACAAGAGGGCGCCCTCTCATCTGCATCTATCTCTAGTGTGTCTGTCTGTCTTTGCGCTGTGTAGGCACTGGGCTCGGTTTATCGCGCGAACGTCGACGACGTCCTCAACACGCCGTGATCGACGGTCACGATGATGATGTACGAGTATCGGCGCATATTTGCGAGGTCGCTATCGCCTTCTTTTTTCGGTTGCACGTGTTCAAATTATTGTTTGCGAGATCGGGGCCCGGGACCGATGATGAGAAAGAGAGATTCGTGACCTCAACATAAATATACGAATGAAAAAAAAAATAATGAACACAAATTATTGCATGATAAAACTTGAAAGGTAGCATTCATCTACTTCTTTGATATATTGTAATAGGTTGATTCAAAGAATTTATGCTATTTAAGATACATTGTTATGTTTCATAGGCTTTCTTGTAAATCTGTCTTTTATTTTTGAAGACACAGATTGAGGATCGACCGATATTTATTTATTAAATATCTTGAAAGTTGTACTTAAATGGATGGTGACAGTTTTGGACTGAATGGTTGGCCAAGTTAATTAACTGAAAAAAATGGAATCACAATTTCTATAGGAACAAGATTTAATAAAATCAGTACAAAGTATACTGATTTTACTGGACTGGCTGGACTGGATATGTATGACACCGAATAAATATCTCTGGAGTTTATAAATTTATCTAAAACTGTTAACCTTATATTTTGTCAATTTTCAATGGAAAACTCTGATGATTATTTTGTTCGGAATTGAGTACCTTGTACCAGTCAAATATCCAGTAATCTTGAAAGACAGCAGCAAATTCTTATTTGTTAGTATGGCGACCATTTGGGTGTCGCATTAGGTAACTAAGAAAATAATTAATATTTCTTACAAAAATTGGCCCGACTTTATTAGTTGTTGCACTGAAAAATACAAATTAATATTAATTATATTGGAGCTGGTATTATTTTGTATTTTCCAGTAGGGATGCGCCGAAGCATCGCTTCGGCCTCGGTATTCGGCCGCTTCGGCCAATTTTTCGACTATTCGGTTTTGGCCGAAGCAGTAGTTTGATTCGGCCGAAGCGACGCTATAATAAAAATATAAAATTTTCTTGTCAAGACTTGTTAAATCGCGCCGTAAGTGTTTTTTGGGGTTATATTATTATTTTTATTTCACGTTTTAAACGTGGTCGCGAGGCATTAAGCGGTTTCAACGTGAAAATGCTTGAAAATTCGAGTGATATTTGGAAATATTATTTATGCAAAGTGAAAAGTGCAATACATGTAAATGTGAGATTTCTCGAGGTGGTCTTGGTAAAAATACCTCCACAACATCTATGATCAATCATTTAAAAAGAACGCATGTAGAAGAATATAAAGAATTCCAAAGGGAAAATTTAAATAAGACATATAATTAATTATTTTTTTAAAAGTAGAAATTGGTTTTGTTTTTGTTACCTTATCAATTTATGTGTTTTGATGCAATATTCTGCAGATTATTACTTTCGTTTTAAGTAAATTTCTTATAGAAATGTACCTATTGCGATCGTTCACACTTTTGAATTTCGAGAAAATGTCAACGGCATGTTGATGTCTATAAGTTAGTCCAAAAAAATATATATATATATATATATATATATATATATATATATATATATATATATATATATATATATATATATACAGGGTGGGGCACCGTATACGACACGGTCTCTCAAGGGGAATCCATACAATATAATGTTTTTATGATAAACGAAATAGATGCAGAATTTTTCTGGCCACAATCTAAAATTATTTTTATACATACAGGGTGATTCAAAAAAAAGATACATATCAAAGTTATGTTTTCTTAAATTGAATGTCCTATATTTTTTATTATTTTCGGATATAAGAGTCAAAATAAAAGTGAGTTTCTTCAGTATTCCCTATACCTATCTCTTTCCATTTTGAAAATATCCAAAGATTTGTTGAAATGTAAGGTATGAACTATTTTTCTATAATTTCCAAAGTTGCTCATTTTGAACTTGAGCTATACCTTCTATCATATTGATGAAGGTCAAGGTTATAGCCTGTATCATATTTTAATGTCAAAAATCATACAGGGTGTTGGAAAAATATGGTTGTAAAATTTCAATATAAGATATTGAAAAACTTCGTTATCTTAAATGGAACACCCTCTATATTATTACATATTTTAATGCAGAATTGAATCCTCTTTCGAATTGTATAAGGGTTCCCTATAACTAAACTCAACGAATTTCTTCAATTTCGCACTTCTCTAATAATTCTGTCTTATATTCCCAATGCCATTATGATTGGGATGACGTTTTAAAATAATCATTATTATAGTTAAATTCCATTATTATTATTACAGTACTAATTGATTCACGATTATTATCCAATCTCCTAGAATTTCAAAACTCATATGAAATAATTAACTGACGGGTAATGATACTATACTATTCTATTGCTGTCGGTTTTACCCTTAAAAGACAACTACTCCATTAATATATTTTTTTTTGGAATATCAGCGTTTTACATTTACATAGATACTGTGAAACGTAAAGAAATACCTATAAGTATTTATTGATAACGTATTATTATGAAAGCCCAAGGAAAAATGTGGTAAGTCCACTCACACTTCTTTTCTACCTCTCTCAAACAAATACTGACGAATATGAGAAACATACAGACAGACAGACCAATAGCAAAACATATGTTTGTTGGACTCAAAAAGCCCTGGAACGTAGAAACAGAGTACCGAAAATTTTACACGAATACAATACTTCCCTTACACAGCTACTAGGCGTAGCGGTATAAAAGTATTAAGAACAAGACATTTATTGAATGATATAAAAATAATAACAGTATAAAAATATAATAAAATAAGAAACACTAGAGTAAATGTTCAAAATGTCGTCCATTTTCTTGAATACATAATTGAACTCTCTCTTCAAAAGATCTTTTAACTTTCCTCAACATCTGTGGTGTCACGGATCGAAAAGCGGCTCTTATTCTCTCTTTCATATTTTCAGCTGTTGTGGGCTGGGTGTCATATACAATGTTTTTAATGTATCCCCATAAAAAAAAGTCCACACATGTTAGATCTGGAGATCTTGGTGGCCAATTTTGCGAGCCGCTTCTTCCTATCCATCTGTTTGGGAAACGCCTATCAAGAAATTCTCTAACATTCCTTTGAAAATGGGCTGGAGCACCATCCAACTGCAGCCACATCTGCTGTCTGATATTCAAATGCACATTTTCTAAAAGTTCGGGTAGTTTATCACGTAAGAATCTTAGAAATTTTTGTCCATTTAAAATGCCATCAAAAAAGTAAGGACCTATTAATTGGGACCCTAGAACACCCCCCCATACATTAACTGACCATCTATGTTGGTAATTAGTATTTCGAAAAATTCGAGGATTCTCATCACTATAATAATGGAAATTATGTCTGTTCACCAGGCCGTTATTATGGAAAGTGGATTCATCAGAAAACAGAATTGAATCTAGAAAGAGTTCATTATCGCCTAATCTGTCTAGAGTCCAAACACAAAATTCAAGTCTGTGATTAAAATCCATTTCATAAAGTTCTTGGTGTATCTGAATATGGTAAGGATGAAACCGATATTTTTTCAATATTCTTGAAATGCTTCTCCTACTAATACCTGTTTCTCTTTCTATTTTGCGTTGACTGGTATGAGGGTGTTCTATAACAGATCCTATGACCACAAACTCATTTTCTTCATCATCTACAATAGGTTTTAGCGTAGTTTTTTGTTTGTAGGATACAGTACCAGAATTCCGAAATTCTCTCAGTAACCGTTCAAACACAGCTCTATTTGGATGTGATACGGTTGGATATCTTTCAGCATATACTCTTGAAGCCAATAGGCAATTTTCATGACACTCACCAATTATTAGAAGCATATTTATTCTCTCTTCGATAGGATAAGTCTTCATTTTGCTTTATTTGAATAGTACACTGATTTAAATTGTATTTATAAATTAAACGCTTCAAAACTGTCAGTTATAAAACATTTCCATGGTAACAGCCTCAAAGCTGTCCAGATTAATTGGGTAATGTTCCTACTGTGATAAAGAAGCAAAATTCAAGAAATGCCTTGAGTTTAGTTATAGGGAACCCTTATACAATTCGAAAGAGGATTCAATTCTGCATTAAAATATGTAATAATATAGAGGGTGTTCCATTTAAGATAACGAAGTTTTTCAATATCTTATATTGAAATTTTACAACCATATTTTTCCAACACCCTGTATGATTTTTGACATTAAAATATGATACAGGCTATAACCTTGACCTTCATCAATATGATAGAAGGTATAGCTCAAGTTCAAAATGAGCAACTTTGGAAATTATAGAAAAATAGTTCATACCTTACATTTCAACAAATCTTTGGATATTTTCAAAATGGAAAGAGATAGGTATAGGGAATACTGAAGAAACTCACTTTTATTTTGACTCTTATATCCGAAAATAATAAAAAATATAGGACATTCAATTTAAAAAAACATAACTTTGATATGTATCTTTTTTTTGAATCACCCTGTATGTATAAAAATAATTTTAGATTGTGGCCAGAAAAATTCTGCATCTATTTCGTTTATCACAAAAACATTATATTGTATGGATTCCCCTTGAGAGACCGTGTCGTATACGGTGCCCCACCCTGTATATATCGGGGTCGAGGTCGCAGTTTTGGAGGTATCAAGATCAAATTTGCTAAAAAAATCAATCTCTTAAATATCTTGGCCGAGTTTGTTATTGGGCAATATCAGGTAAGTAGTTTTAAAATGGCGACCGTTCAAACATTTAAAAAAATTATCAAAAAAGAGCCTTCGGGTAAATATGATCAAAAGTAATTTTGGGTTATAGATATAATCAGTACCTACAACTTTTGATCGAAGCAATTTTCCATAAAATGCACAGAAAAAAAAAAAAATTAATAAAGGAGAAATTCGAAATATTGATAATATATGAACACTCAATATAAATTTGATGTAATGTAATGACATATAGGTATACCAATGAAATTGAGAAATTTACCTTTCCGCTGGCTACAGGCCATCGGGATTTTTTTATTTGTTTTCCTGTTAATTTGAATAAATATGTTTTCTATGCAATGATGGTGTTTTTTTATTTGCTTATAAACACACCTACAAATATTTGTGATTCAGCCAAATTAGAAACGATTCGGTATTCGGCCGAATCGAAAAAAAGGCGCCTCGGCGCATCCCTATTTTCCAGTGCAACAACTAATAAAGTCGGTCCAAATTTTATCAAAAAATATTTATTTCATATTTTTAATGTTACACTAGTCATGAAAATTGTTGAACGTTAACTAAAACCCAAGAAGATATAGTATATATATATTTCAGACATTACTGATGTAACTCGAAAACCGTAACTCAATTTAAATGTTGCTAAATATAAATATTTTCTTTAATTTAGCGGTCTCATATTATCAATTTTCGAAAAAAAATTCTCTTCCACATAGCGGAAAAACGCATATCACATATTTCTCTCTTTTGAAAAAATGTTCAATTTAATCGTTTCCGGATATGGTCCCATCTTTAAGTCGGCCTAATCAGATTTTCGATTTTCGAGAAAAATTGCCTCTTCCACCCCTTTTGGGGACGGCTTTTGGTGGGAAGACGATTTCGGATTTTAGTATTTCAAAATATGGACCTTTCCTCAACTCTCCTCTCTTAAATGAAACAAAAATTTTCTAAATCGGAGAAGTTTTACTATGCAAAACGCGCAAACCATATATAAAAAATTAAAAAAGGAAAAATCAACCGAATTGTATTCCTTCTCCTTTTATGAAGTCGGTCGAATAATAGTTATAGAGTTGGACGTCTGTGCGTAATCACAGGATGATTAATCGAACTTGTCGGATAAATTTCGAAATTCGATCGATTTGTTACAAACACACTTTTTTTTGGTAGTCCGTAAGGCATACCTACATGTATAAATTATAGTAGGTGAACTTAAATAAAATATACCATACTGCTAACAATAAAAAACCAAAAGTTCGCTTTGCGAAATGGCCTAAATAGCCATTTCTATTCTTGACAACTTCAGAATCATAGCAAACCTATACCTACAGTAATTTGATTCTGAATCATCAATATATTAATACGTGCTTGTAGACGTGCACGAAGGAGTATGAGATTTGGCATAGTGAAAGTTTATATGGTGAAGTACTGCACACAGAGTTTTAATGTATTATGCGATTATGCATTAATATTTTAAATTAAATTAAATGAAAAATATGGTTTACGTGGTAGAAGTGTATTGTGTGTTTGGCAACTAACACAATTGCAATGTGAAGTCAACGAGTCTGGGTTGTCAGCGTCCTTTATTTGTGAATGACAACCCTGTTCTGGGTTTTATGCAGAGTTCTCTCTGCTTCCGTTATGCCTCAATATAGAACTCTGACGGGATAATGCTTGTGTAGACCAAATGCAAATTTAAATATTGTGAATAGATAGTATACAAAGTGATGTAATTATTTTGATGGTTACATTTAAATATGCACTTAATATCATTACAAGAAATGTTAATACTTTTGATAGAGGATTAATGTATTTACAATGCAGGTTTTGCAACGCAAAACATTTCGAATCTGAAATCACTTTTGTGAAAGGTCTACGTTCTCTTCATCTTGTCATGAGGGTAAGTCGAAACATGGCAATGCATTCATTGTATTATAAAATATATAGCTAGCTGTCAATGTTTTTTCAACTGTTACAAACATGGAATTTTAAATTTCATATGTATCCTAAGGCATTAGGCAAACAACACATGCAAATACTGTATTTGTACAAGCTTGCAACTGACGTAACAGAACAAAATACCAAAAAAATTATATGCAATTATTAAATCTTTGACCAAAAAAACTGAAGTACTGTTGAATTTCGACCACTGAGCGACACTAGTATGGATAAATATATAATATAGGTAGTTACAATTGATATTGGTTGGTATCTAAAGTCATATGCATAGACATGTCTATAGTGATATGTCATCTATCTTAGAAGGTTGTAAAGAAGGCTAAACATTACAAACTACTTGGCAGGTATCAATCAGAATTTAGAGTATGTACTCGTCTACAATAGGTATACGTGTTAACTATACAATACAATATTCGACAAGTATCGAAGCATACAAATCTCTTTCTGCTTATGGCAAGTAGCGCGTAATGTGTAACCGGCTTAATCCCTAGTCATATGACATTTGGCAAGGGACAGTTGATATTTTTTTTGAAACTGCCATTGACCTTTTGATACAGAAAATTGCATTATCGCTTTGAAAAAACATTTATGCCTCATAAACAAGAAGACTGGAAAGAGGAGATTAAATTCGCCCTAAAAATCCTGTAAAGTTTCATACGCATATCTTTCGTAAATGCGTCTTTACGCACCATGCCGTGCGCAACCAGTGGCTCTCGCTTAACAGCAGATCATGATCACGAAGATAAATAAAGATAACAAATATTTAAGGCAATTGTCGAGATGTTCGTCAATGTTTGTCGTACACGAGGCCACGCTATGATATGCAACTTCTGTAATCTCACGTGGCTACGTAGAGAAGCATAGGAAGTTTACTCTCCTTTTTTCCAGTCTTCTTGCTCATAAATATAAAGAACGATAAATATATTATGACATATTTATAGTGGATGTATAGATTGTATCATTATCAAATGAAGAGCGTCATCTAAGACAAAGCAAAAACCGTTTTCGGCCCTAGGTAAGAACTCACTTTCGACCCTCTAGACAGGAAAAATCGAGTTTTCTAAAAGTGAAGTACAAAAAGTATATTTTTTATGCATGATATTTTTCTCGCATTCCTGCAGAACGACAGAAATAATCTAGGATGAGTATTTTTCTCATTAAGTATACTAATATTTTATTTGATGTCTTATATGGTTAAACATTAACTGCTCAGTGCTCATTTAACTCTTCATTAATTAAAGAAGGCGCTTTCGTCTTATCAGAGAAAATACAGGGTGCTGTAGTTAAACACGACTGTAAATTGAGGGATTTCAGGGGGAACGGCGTATCGATCTTTATTTGTTTAAAATCTATAAGCTGCCGAAAAACCGGAAAATATAATGGGACGCACTGTATATCGTTTTCATATTGCTTAAATACTGTCTTGAGTGTGGAGTGCAAAGTGCTAGTCGAACTCGTACACAAAGAGCTCCGCAACAAGAACCTATTATACGGTTCAAAAGATAAAGCTATTATTAAGATCAAGCCAGGCGACCCCTTCAATTTTAACTTTATTTTATTTTTATCTCAACTGTCTACCTATTACAGATGAACGGACGGACACCGGAGGCTTCGTAATAATATCCCGTTAGCCCTCTTTAGGTACGGAACCCTAGAAATGCCGAAGAGAACTCAAGTCTTTGGCAAGCAGTGTTCATTTTTTTTATTCCTATGTGTTGCTCTTCAAACAGCAAAGTGCAAGAAAAACTAAGTGTGTGGCAAGCTTAAGGTAGAATCATCTTCTCCACCTTCCATCATAATTCCCAAGAAGAAAAAACACAATTATCATCAAATTATCAGTATATAAGGGACCTATATACAATAACACCAAAAAAGAACCTTTCCGACTGGCCCCTAACAAATCGATACCTACTTAAATAAAAAGCCGACAATTACTTGCACAAATTAACAATATAATATTATGTAGCCCACGCGATGCCTGCCCTGCCTGCATTTAGTTCTGTGTTCATGATTAAATGTTTTTGGTAACAGGCTTTTTAGCTGGTTATTAGGGCGGGGGAGATTGCCTCTCAACAACCTCGACGAGGCCCACCCCGTGTTTTAGGCCTCCACGCCCTTTCGCGAACAACCACCCCTCCTCGTCACGATCCCTATCGCATATATACAGACAGACACGTAGAGTAGATACATACATAAAGTAACATCGTGAATGCGCGCTTATCTGAAGGGATTAACTTTTTACGTGTTTGTTGATGTTGTCTCTTTTAGTATCTGGTCGGATGCCCCTGACAAATTGACTTCTCGATAGCGAGTGTCATCTAGTTGGTTGGCTCTTCTTAGGAAGAAAGAGATTTATATGGGCCACTTAAGTCTGAAAGGTTTCAAACTGATAAATGGTTTCTTCGACTAGATGCATAACCATCAAAGTTTATCTTTATGATATGTGTGCATAGAGCATTCCCAGGACAGACTCTGATCTTGTAAATATGGAGCCCAAACAGAATCATCATTAATTCTTAGAAAATATATATTTGTGACAATTTAGTACCTACCTACTTCTGACAGCGAGTATCTAGTGGGTATAATTTCACAATACCTAAAATAAAAAAAAGAACAAGGGTGGGTATATCATGATTATTGAGTCATAAACAGTTAAAATTAAAAACACGAGTCGTACTCGCACACCTAGGATTCCGTATCATCGTATAAGAACTGTATACCTATATTATGGTTCAAAAGATATACCCAAGATTCAATTTTTAACTACATTATGTTTATTATTGTTTATTATACCGGATAATTACAAATAAGTGCAAAAGATTTTAGGGGGTCAATCCTTGTCGAAAATTAAAGGGGATCTTTCATATCAACAAAAGCTGTTTCCCTGAATAGTTACACGCTCCCAAAAATGAGAAAGATAAATCGTTTTTTTTCTTTCTGGAAATTGCTGTGGAGATTAAGTACCCAATGACAAAAGAGTTTAAAAAGTTTTGCAATAACTTGTCCTTTTCAACTCATATTTTTAAATTGATAAATTTTATTTATTCAAAAAGTTCTGTTAAAAAATGGAATAGTGATTGCTTGTTTAACCCTTTGATAACAAAGTTGGAAAAATATTCACAGGTATCCTTTTTATTGGAAGAACATGGTCACAAAATACCATTCCTTCTTCTCTTCCGCAATTTCCAGAAAGAAAAAATATTTTTCTCTATCATTTTTGGAAGCGTTTAACTTTTCAAGGAAAGGTCTAAGAGCTTTTGTTTACGAGTAACAGCAAAAAACGTCAAACAAAATATGTTTTTGTATTTTTATTTCTTATTTCATTTTATTTTTATTATTTGTTGATATAGCAGCAATGAAATTATACATTCTGCGAAAATGTCAATTGTCTATGATTTGTGGGATACAGCAAGCTGACAGATAGACTAAAATGATCTCTGTAGATTAAGACAGTAGGTATTAACAACTACAATTCCTAGTTAAAATACATGCTGATTGATCCAGTAAAAAATCATTAAAAATAATAATAACTATTCTATAGAAATAATTTTGGTGTATTGACTTATAACGATACTTTTATTTATTTATTAGGTATATGACTTTAGAGCCATAGACAGGAATCAATTTTCGATGTCGAAATTTGTGGACGGTGAAATATTGCCAACTTAAGCAACAATGATTATCTTTTGTTTAGAAACCCTTGACTAGCCGAATAGACTACCTATTCATAATTTTTTTTACAGAAAATAAGACCGACTTTATTAATTGGTACACTGAAAAATACGAAATAATATTAATTCTATTGGTATAGTTCAATTTTGCATTTGTAATTAGACAGAAGACTTTTTGCACTTCAAAAGTACCTACCAGCACCAAAAGAATTAAGATTATTTTGTATTTTCCAGTGCACCACCTAATAAAGACACTTATTTCAAACATTACCACTGCTGTAACTCGGAAACCGTAATTTATTTTGAAAAATGTCCAATTCAAATATTGATACATATAATCACTTCTTAAATTTGTCCGTCTCAGATTTTCAATTTTTTGCCCCATCCACATAGCTAAAACACACATGTTTCAGACTTTACCACTGCTGAACTCGAAAACCTACGAGTTTTTTAAACGTCTGAAATTTTCGATTTTCGAGAATAAGTGCCTCGTCTACCCCATTTGGGATAATTTTTTGGGGAAGCATGCACAGTCAAATTGTATACCTCCTACGTTTGGGAAGTTGGTCTAAAAAATAAATTGTCAGATACCTAGTATATATTTTGAAGATACGAAGTTAGTTCGTATTTAGCATAATACCTAGGTAGGTACTATACTTGAGTTCGGAAATCGTTGGTAATAAGTTCAAAGAAATTTAAAAGCATTAAAGGCACGATGGTAATATGAGATATTTTATCATTTCCTACTTTATAATAATTAATATTCCGCAATTTAATAAAGAAAATGAGTCAATTAATCAGAGGAAGAGCCAGAACAACTACTACAGTTGTTTAAAGGCAATTAAAGCGACAATCGAAAAATTCTCAGATATTTATTAAAAATTTCAAACTATTTCAAATTGACGAGGTATACAATTCAGTTGTTTTTCTGTGCAAATGAAAATAATTTCTGGCTTAAAAAAATGTTTCTCTATTCTTTTTTTTCTTAGCCGTTGGTAACTCCAACTTCTCAGGAAAACAATTGTAAGCATTTGATCAACAAGCTCCTGTCGATTGTGTCGGTTTCATTTTAGAACGGATGAGCAGTATGGTATCATTTGACGTTGTCACAATGTTCTCGCCAGTATACTGGATCTAATTTAGGAACATACGCTATATATAACTTAGACTTGCACGATTATATGATGATTTCCATTATGTTATTGACCGACTTCCAAATGGATGTGGTATAAAATTCGATTGTTCGAGGTCTTACTGAAAGCAAAAGCTCCCCCAAAGGAAGAGGAGAGGCCATTTTTGAACAAGTTGCAAAATTGAAGAGACCATTTTCAGAAGCCTTCTAACTGAACATTTTTCAAACACTTTAATGGTTTTTGAGTTCAATACTATGAATGTGCAAGACTGCTGCCTTAATATTTGGAATCGCTGCAGAGAAACTATGTAACCTGTACCCACAAAATAGCGTGCAAAGATTCAATCATTATTATGTGAGAAACGACAAATGGAAACATATATTATCGAACTCCCCCATATACGTAGCAGCATCAAATCTCGCTAAACACTATTATGGATACGGACTATAGTTACAGTAAAAGATTGCTGGCGCTGAACTTAATCATTTAAACAGCTGATTAGAAGATTGTAACGAACCATTGCTTGTAATCAGTACGGAGAATCGTGTAATAGAAATAGTAAACAATAGAATGACACGTAAAATGGCATGTAACACTATAAACGTCGTTCACCTTCCAACATTCTTCTCGGTATCAATTACGCTGGCGCCAATGTATTTATATAAATAAAAACCTTGTCTGGCATTTTATAAATATTAATAAATATTCCAACACGATAGTAAAAAAAAAACTTGTTAGACAACGAACAAAATTACATAGGTAATATGTTGGCACATTCTTTGAGCCGACATTAACATTTTTCCATATATATTTATCACACATATCATCCATTGCATATATTTTAAATACCAATTCAAAGAGTGGTTGGTAATTATTGTTTTATAGTAACACAAGTTTGCAAAATGCGAGCTTATATACCACCAACTGCTTTTACCGTCGTTAATTATATATATATATATGCTGTGGAAATATAATTCCAGTGAGTCTGGTGAAATGAATAAATGTCGATGTCACATCATTTATTAGTTAGGTACATTTCATATACACATACATGTGTGTAGAGAAGTCGGTGGGATATCAGAGCAATCCGTGCTACCGTTTTCTGATGTTGATATCAGGTGTATACCTAATATAGAGATGCTGCAGGGCACATAATCTTATTATAAGAAGTGAAGTAGCCGAAGATACAGTTAAAACTGGCACTAGGAAATCGTATATTACTTAAAGCTGTTTTAGCTATAGGAGGTGAAGTCTGCATATATTGCTGTTAATAGAATATTGAAAATTATTGGATATATGTGTAGGTATGTCAGATCAATAATGCTAAAAGCAAGTGAAGTTTTGAGGAGTTCTTTGTCGTATCTTCGAATAATAAGAGAATTCATAGAGAACGATTGAAAACGTAATTGAGAACAGATATACTAGCAATAATAGAAATTCAACATATTTACATAAGTAGCTTGGAGTGCGATTTGTCAACTAATTTACTAGAAGAAAGCACAGTCTAATGGAGATAAAAATAATTTCTTCGGAAATGAAAGAAGACCATATAGAATAATTTTAAAAACTTGCTAAACTTACGGACTTTAATACGGCTCCTGAGCTATATCGATGCTGCCTGCAATGGAGGCATTTGTGATTTTACAAACGTTACAAAGTTCCTAACAATGTAAACATCAATCTCAGTAAGAATACCTAGGGTACAAACATGATAGGTAGCTACAGAAGACTGACCCTACCTTGGTGCCAGGGTTACAAGGAATTAAAGGCAATTAAAAGGTCAACGATAGGACAAATGCCACATTAGGAAGCCTTCCAACTGTGGACCAAGAACTAAGAAGCCTTCGGCTAAATTGTTATATAAACTGCTGAGTCAAATTTGGAAAATGACAAGGATGATGATAGAACATTTTTTTCTTAGGGAGCACATGAGTAATATCAGCCTGGATGAGGACAGCCTTTGTGTTTTTCGCCTGGAAGAAAACTACAGTGCACCTATTTTGTGAGTGCGAAAATCTGGTAGGGGTCCACACTATTTATGGAAGAAGAATCAAAGGTAGAATGTTATTCGGTATCTGAATTAATGAGCCAGCTAAAAGATTCAAAAGAACCAAGGTCTAATTTAATGGAGAACCACAATAGATCTAAACAGGTGTCAGTTGGAATGAACGGTAGATATATATACACATAAATATCAATCAAAACACAGAATTAAACTGACAGATATTGAATTACTTTAAAGGTTTCCGTAGCAACGAAAGTCTAATAGTCGCCTACCACTTTAAAACTTCACATCGATAATCTTCTGACTTTAATATATTGTAATATTTTTTCAATATTAAATCATTTTTCTCGTCACCCAAAAAAAATAGTGTATTACGGGAAAAATATTAGATTTTAGCTTTAGCAACCTCGAGCTAAAATCTAGTACTTTTTTCCCTTGTATAATAAATAACTATTTTTGAGCGACTTTCAAGACGAGGAGGCATGAATTCGACTGTGTGCTTTTTTGTTCGTGTGCGCGATTGGTATAGTAAGTAGTGCTGCGATTTTGAAAGAGGTGTATTATAAAATAGACCCATGTTAGAAAAATCCAATTTTTCTTTCCTTGCAAAACTGCCCCCAAAGAGGGTAGAGGATGATTTTTTTGAGTCGGCAAAACTAAAGAAAACACAACATATAAATTGATTTTAAAAAATTCACGTTCTTGGAGTTTACCTAACTAACGTGCAGATTATTTAAGAGATAGTAAAATCCATTTCAAAATATTTGTAAGTTAACACGATTACGATCTTAAATACACACTTGATTAATGAAGATACAGATTATTCTTGTCTCTAAAAATAAATCCCATTTAGATCCACCATATCGACTTGAAATATACCTAACCTAACCTAATTGAAGTTTAATAAATTAAAAATATATTTATAATTGATGACCAGTACGCTCAATTACAACGTGTTTTCACACGAATTTATCACCTGATTGGAAAATCATTATTTTAATACCCGTTCAACTTTCTTTTACTCGGATTAATTTTGTACCAACCTGTTAAATTGCCAATCAAGAGGACTATCAGAGTTTCTCACGATAAATAAATTCAGCGCAAGGAAAAAAAGCAATCACAATATAAAAAACAATAACTTTTATATATGCTTATAAATAATTGCAATATAAGCAGAAATAATTGATGCAAGTTCCATGTAAGTAATAGTAACCAACCTCATCTGCATACTTGTGTGTTAACATTTGATTGGGTATATAAACGAATTTAAAAATTGAAATTCCCAACAATTAAGTCTAAAAATAGAATATTCCTACAATAACATGAGGTTTATTCCAGCACAGTAACAGAGCGGTTCTACAGAACAGAATTTGAATTGTTGTACAGCTCAAGCAATACAACTTCGGAAGTGTTCTATAATTCCATCTTTTCGGAACTTATTTTGATTTAGTGAAATGAAGGTGTGGTAGAATGTTAATACAAGAAGCTTACAGCTGATATCTTCATAATTTGAGATAAATCTTATAATATGGATAACTATTATATCCCTCAAAAATCTTTATTCAGCAATTGTCCCTATTTCAAGCCTATTGGATATGACATTAAATTATATACAATCTTAATGCAGATCGCCAATGCAATGTTTTTTTAGTTTAACGTTTTCAATCAGTTCATAGTACCTATAAATAATTATTTTCGACTTTGAAACGTTTTGATCAAAAATACATAGTTTAATCAAGCCAACTATACAATTAAATTTTAAATTTAAGAAGAAACATTACAGCGCATATCCAGAACTTTCAAAATTCTCACTTCGAGATAGAACTGTGGGAACCGTTCTACTACACTATGCTGGAACAAACCTATAATAACGTATACGTATTATACGTATATAGTTCAGCATTTCAAACATTGCTCGTAAACAATCATTTATAACCTGTTTCATAAAGATATTGTCATTTTTACATAAAAACAGATATTGTTTTATTATACATGATAATTTAAGTGATAAATAATGATACTCACTTGAAGGAATAACGTGAACGTTGAAATCCTACGGTAATTTGATGGTTGATGATGCAGTTATTATTATTTGAAAATAGCTAAGTAATTTTATGAAAAACAATCTTGACATGAGAAAAAGGATCTATTAAACAATGATAATATGTCAGACATCCTTCAATTTGAGTACAAGAAGATATCAGTGGTCCGTAAACCGGAGAAAGGTTTCACAGAATTCATAAAATTTAACAACAGATAGATTGTAGTTAAAAATCTTATCCTCTCATATTGGCCCTTTATAATATTTTCAACGGTTGCTCAGCGGTTTTGATACTACTTTTGCAAAATTAAGCAGAATTCCAATAGATGCATGCATACTCAGTCAGCCAACTGCTAGGTTTTTGTTCTACCTAAACTATAACAGTTTATGAACTATCAGAATGTTTTGCAGATTTTCTTCAGATAATTCGCTAAGGACATGCATTACTCTGGTCAGAGAGAACTTCTTTGTCTTAGAACCATTTATTCCACAGACAAATAAGAAATTCATTTGAAACTAATCCTAAGAAAAAAAATACATTCAAACAGTAGTAAGCGATCATAAGCTTTAAGGCAAAGTGGCGCTCGACCACGGATATCCTCTGAACATTATTATGATTATGTTTTAAATACATTCAAATATATTTATTTAATTAACTATATATATTGAATAGTTATTACATAACAATTTCGGATAACTGATGAGTATATTTTTTTGTTTCATTCCTCTTAAGTAGTAGAATTTTAGTTTTTAAACTTATTTTGACCGACGAACCCAAATGGAGGAGGTACACAATACGACTGTCTGTTTTTTTGGTTTGTGCGCGCGCTGTATATAGTAAACGTACTCCGATTTTGATGATTTTTGATTCATTTGAGAGAGGAGATTTAAGAATTGGTCCCATATTCATATTAACTCAAATAGGAAATCTCGGCGGAGCGAGGGCAATTTTTCTCGAAAATCTGAGAAAGTAGAATTAAAGATAGGACAATATCTGGACACGTATAAATTGATCATTTTTTCAAAAGATTAACGGTTATCGAGATACAGCAGTAGTAAAGTCTAAAATATACGTACTTAAGCGACAAGGTTTTTAGATTTTTGAATAATAACAAGTACAAGCAAAGAATATACATGGGTAAAATGGTATAAATGAACCTTGAACGATTTTCGCGACTAATGTTACAATCAAAAGTGTGAAATGAATATTTTTTTCAAAAAACTGGGCTGACGTTATTAGTTGGTGCACTGAAAAATACAAAATAATATTAATTCTATTGGTGCTAGTACTCGTGAAGTTGGCGCCAAAAGTTTTAAATCTAACTGCAACTGCACAACTTCAAAAGTACCAGCACCAGTGGAATTATTATTTTTTATTTAGTTTTCAATGCACCATATAATAACGTCGTTTTTTGTACAAAATATTTATTTAAATTACCTACCCTTCTATACACCGACGACCGAAGTTTAGTTTGATTGTATGAAAGCATGGCATTACATTTCAAAATTATTTTTTTTACTCCAGCTAATATTCTATAGATAAATATTTTTTTACAAAAAAGTTGTGCAGTTGCGTATAGATTGAAAACTTTTGGCACCAACTTCACAAGTAGCAGCACCAATAGAATTAATATTATTTTGTATTTTTCAGTGCGCTAACTAATAACGTCGGTCCATTGTTTTCTATATTTATTTCACACTTCTGAGTGTAACATTAGTCACGAAAATCGTTGAACGTTCACTAATACCATTACCCATGTATATTCTTTGCTTATACTTATTATTATTTATTCAAAAATCTAATAAAATCGTTGCGGAAATTTAATATAAATCTTGCTATAAATCAGGCCTTTAATTTGGTTGACACCTCCACAAAGAGAAAATACATATATTTGATATTTTAACATCGCTGTAACTTGAAAACCGTAACTCTTTTTAAAAAATGTTCAGCTTAAACGTTCCTGGGTATTGTCCTATCTCTAAGTCTGTCGTCACAGATTTTCGATTTTCTAGAAAAATTGCCCCCTCTACACCCTTCCATTGTGTTTTTTGGAGGGAAGGAGATTTCGGATTTGAGTTCTTAAAAATATGGGACCATTATTCAGTTCTCCTCTTTGAAATGAATAAAAAATGATCAAAATCAGACTACGTTTAATATATACAGCACGCGCCTAAACCAAAAAAAATCAGACAATCAAATTGTATAGCTCCTCCGTTTAGGTTCGTCGGTCAAAATCTGATCAGTTTCTATTAACACAATTATGAATAGAACGGAACTAGTTCGACGTCGAGAAACATTCGTTTATAAGTATATAAAATTGTAAAATTGTATAAAATTGTCTCATGAAAACTATTTTCAAATAACGTTTCATAATTTAGAAATTATGTTTGATTAGGTAAGCGATCCTTTAGCAGATATATTAATTATTTCGTCTTATCTGTCAAGGGCCCTTGATTTCTATACATTTATCTCTTACTATCATCTATCATGTCTTCGGGGATAAGCGATTATATTTTTTTCTGAAGAGGATTCTTCTTCAGAAGAGGAGACTAATAGTAATAAACTATTATGATTCCATATGTTATGGTAGGTACTAGCAACAAAATACTGACCATATCAAGTGGAAAAAAATCCATTATCATGTATTACATAGAGACATAGAAAATTATGAGTATCTACAACAGTTGGTTTATATAGAAAAATGACTCGAACCTATCAACGCGACTATATAAAATTAATTGCATTCCTCTAATTACAGCGACCACATGTTATTAGGTAGAAATAGAGAGTGCAACATTTAAGGCATCGTTAATTTTAAATGACTTTATTAGGCACACTCAGATATATTACCCAATACGGTATGTCATTTTTATTGACTATGTTTAAAAGTTTGTAAATGCCAACACACAGTTGGTGTCATATACAGACAGACAGATACAAATCTAATTTCTATTTATAATATAATCTTATTACAATATGTACACAGCTGGTTAATGGCTATTATGGTGAATTCATAAGTAAATTAGTAAAGATGTTTGGCTATGGGTTATGCAAGACAGTTGCGTCAGCTAAATTCAAAATCAACAAGAATATGGAAGAAGTTCCGAAGACTATTTACCATCGGAAATGTAAATTTCAAGTTGGATTAGCAGTTTGCACAAAAGAAATCCTTCAAATTGATGAAAAGGCCATTAAAACGTTGTCTCAAATCCAAAACATCTTCTGAACCAAAATCCCTTTCTAAAATAAAAGGATACAATTCGATTAGGTACAGTCTTTTATGTTTGTCCGCGCGTTTTGCATAATAAAGGACTGATTTCGATGAATTTGTTTTATTTGGGTAGAAAAAGAAGTTCTGAAAAATCCTTCTCCTCAGTTACTTCTCCCAAAAAGGGTAAAGAGAAGGCCTTCTTTCTAAAGTTTAAAATTTTGTCTGTCAAGACTAAAGAAAATATCATTTCCAGCAATACAATTCCTCTTGTTGCTCCTTTGTAGGTGGAACCAAACAAACATTACAGTCTTATTACTATGTATAAATTAAATATACAATGAGTTTTTATAAAATAAATTAATTCGGAAAATCTTCCCGATAGTGTGCACAACTAATTAGAGTTTCAAATAGAAACAAGAAATAAACAAACATGCTTTTCTTTGGGAAGCTTACAGAACAACTATCAAAAGTTTCGCCTTAATAGATAAGAAAGGTGAACAGACAAGCCATTATTTTATGTTATTAAAATGGTTCGCCAGCGCTTACAGAAGAAATCAATAAAATTACATGCCAATAATATAGGGAAGGCATAGTTAATGGGCAATAATCAAATTGAAATAAATAGTTTTTACACCTTTTATATTTAATTTTGTAGCTGTAAAAAAATTGCACATTATAAGTCAAATTTACCATACCAAAAGGTTTTCGCAAAATAAGTTATTTTGGTTCAAAACGTTGCTGTTCCTTATGCGCTAGTCGATATTTGAAACAGTCACTTTGAGGGATTGGAAATCTTATTTCAACTCGCTAATAATTTTTAAACTTTCTTAATATAGCTATAAGGTTATTCTTTATATTTTGACACCCGCACCAACAGCTCTTATTGCGAGTGATGGAAAAAGACTTTGAGTATAAACGTCTCATGATTTTTCATGTAGTATATTTTGGTAATAGCGAAAATAAAAAAATCACTTTACAATATTGAAAAAAAAAAAACGAGTCCTATTTTTTTAAATGGAACACCATGTATATTTTTAGTTAGTATGAAAGTCCTCTTTGTTCCGATTTCAAATATATATATATATGATATGTTGGCATTTGATTCAGTCACTTTTGAAATATATGAGTTAAAAGTTATTTTTCCACAATTGTTACTCTAAACATAATCAAGTTGCTTCGAAAACAGTACTGCAAGAGATATATGAATATGAATATCATCAAATATATCCGGGTAAAGGATCGCGTCAATAAATACTATTTAGAACGCAATTACGAATTTCTAAGAGTGCAATAACGTTCAACGAAAGAAGAGGACAATCCAAAGAAATTTAGATGAAGAACTTGATATTTTACTAATACTTTCTCTAGAAAACCCAGAATATTCAATTCCTGATATGCAAAAGATCTATAGAAACTCATATAGCAAAATTTAGCGAACGCTGAAACGTCATAAATATCACCCCTGTGTAAATCTTAAACGATGAACATAGAATTGTATTGAAATGCTTAGGCGTCTTTCACAACAGCGGAGGTATTTAATTGGAAAAATAATCATTTTTGGGGAACGGAATATCCGCACCAAATATAGACTGTTAAGAGACAGGGACGAAAATATCTTAATATAATATGGGGAGGTATGTTAAATAATATGGCAATAGGACGAATTATATATTATTAACGATCCCTCACTGGTGAACGATATCTAAATTTTTGGAGACGGAGATAGAAGAACTATTAGAAAATATCCCGGTTAAACAGTTTTAATATTGCATCAGAATAGCGCCCCAGTCCACGATATTCTGCAAGTGAAAAATTATCTAAATAATATACCTATACCGGCTTTAGATAGAGAGACACGGAACCATCCAATGGCCAGCGAATAGCCCGGATATAAACCCAAGTGATAAATTCTTATGGAAATACTTGAAAAACAAGATGTATTATAATAATATCCGAAAATTTTGAAGTAATAAGACTAAAACGCAATAACGCAGTATTAGAATTGAACACAGAAAATCCATATATTATTATGTCTTGTATAAATAAAAATATATTACGTAATATTCGGAAGTGCTTTGAAAACAAAGAGGGCTATGAAGAAAACAATTAGCTTGGTATTTAGTGTTGTGTTTTCGTTGTTTTTTTTTCTTTAAAATTGTAATACATTAAAAATCTATATGATCATGTTAATATTGTTAATATTTGTTATATTTTAGAAAAAGTAATTTACCTATTTAAAACTAAAATATTTCAAAAGTGACTGAACCAAATGCCAACAAATTAGATATATTTGAAATCAGAACAGAGAAGAATTTCATTCTAAACAATAACATACAGGGTGTTCTATTTTTTAATGACTCAAATAATTTTTTCAGTTTTAAAGTGATTTTTTTATTTTTTTCTCTATCACTCGTAATAGGAGCTGCAGGTGGGTGTCAAAATATAATAAATCACCTTGAACATTGTTTGCTTTAGAATTCTATCCATTTCTTTGTTGTTCAATCAAGGTTACATCAGAGTTCACCAGAGAAAGTTTTTTGTGCGAATTTCCAATACAACAAAAAATATAATTTGCGACTTTAGTAACAATTATTAAATAATAAACTATTTAATCTATGTGGGTCTGTTTCGACATTTGTGTTGGTCTAGTATGTTTGAAAATATAAATTAAGCAATATAATTACTGTACCTTTTCTAAATTATCTCAACATTAATTTATGTCATTCAAAATGACAATTATAAGAACTCCAATAGAAAAACAAATTGCTTCGTGAATGAATTAATTAATTCATTTCCATCAATTTTCTCCACAGTTCAAGCTACATCGTCAACATCCTTCAATAACCTTATACACATTGCTAATGGCAAATTTATTCATATCATTATTATTTATAATACACAGTTCAGGTTTTTGAATTATATAGTCAAGGCAGCAATTTCAATCTATTAAAAACTAGTAGCGCGTTATATGCTACATTAAAATATTAAAATAAAATAAAGTGATTTACATTATTTAACAGTCGATGATCTCGAATTGATTGAGCATCATTGCCAGTAGTAGATACCTGGATACATAGTTTTTGTGATTGACGGAAATGATCAAGTATAGGTAAATAAAAAAGAATGAATCGCCACATTGCTTGGATCAACATATAGAAATACAGCAAGCTGATGATTGATGACGTTTATTGCTAAATTGCTGATGCCGACTTTTAATTGATGAGTAATTTATTTTTTTGTTATGTGAAACCTATGAAATAATTATTAGGTATACATTCAGTACTGGAATTACAGTTGAGAAATCGACATCAATTTTTTTTGCTGTCATAGAAAAATGGCTTAATGCATTCAGCCTGCAATTTCCTGCCTATCATCTCTGGCCGTTTACATGATCATATCTAGAGCAATGTTTTGATAAAAAAATTACTATCTGGATATGAGACTGCATAGAAACTAATTAATATCAAGCTTAGTTTTTGCAATATTACAGTTGCGGTTTTTTTCCAAAGATATAAAATTCAACTCTACCTTGCTATAGTAGTATGGTAGACTTGCATTTCAGGATCCTTCTTTCGAATGAATACATATTTCATATTGTTTTCAATGGGACTAATTCTCAATACTCATCTCTCAAATGAAAACAAAATCCTCAAAATCGAAGCACGCTTACGATGACAAACGACGCGAACATCCATAAAAAATAGACATACAGTCAAATTGTATACTTCCTCAGTTTGGGAAGTCGGTCAAAAAACTAGCTAAGAACACTTAATTATATTAAAAATTTGAAGGGATTGAAAAATGACGCCCCCTGTATGACATACTGTTAAGCCCGATTCACATGGAACAAACGTCAGGCAGACACGATAGAAAACTGGTCGACATTTTTGACCGACGAACCCAAACGGAGGAGGTAGGTATATAATTCGGCTGTCTGTTTTTTTATACTACATATATATACATACTCGGATTTTGATTTAATTGAAAGAGGAGACTTGAAAAATGGTCCTATATACTAAAAACTCAAATCCGAAATCACCTTCCCTCCGAAAACCGCCCCCGAAAAGGGTGGAGGGAGCAAATTTTCTCGAAAATCGAAAATCTGAGACGGCAGAATTAAAGATAGGACAATATCCGGAAACGTTTAAATTGATTATTTTTTAAAGAGCTAAGGTTTTTGAGATTCAGCGATGTTAAAATTTGAAATATGTGTATTTTCGCTATGTGGAACAGGCAATTTCTTACGAAAATTGAAAATCTGAGAATGCCAAATTAAAGATCAGATTATTTGTGGAAACGTTTATTTATATTGAACATTTTATTCATATAGTTATGGTTTTCGAGTTACCGCAGTGGTAAAGTTTAAAATATGCGTATTTCCGCGACGATGATTTTAGATTTCTAAATAATAAAGAATACAAGCAAAGTATACATGGATAATGGTGAACGTTCAACGATTTTCGTGACAAATGTAACACTCAAAAGTGTGAAATAAATATTTTTTTCAAAAAAAATGGACCGACGTTATCAGTTGGTGGAATGAAAAATACAAAATAATATTAATTATGTTAGTGCTGGCTTTTAAAAATGGTACCAAAAGTTTTGAATTCCACTGTAGCTGCACAACTTCAACAATACCAGCACCAATAGAATTAATATTATTTTGTACTTTTTAGTACACCAATTGATAAAGTCGATCCAGTTTTTTGCAAAAAATATTTATTAATTAAAGGATGTGGATTGTGGTTGAAGAAGGAGAAATATAGTGCAACATTCGAAATTATGCGTTAATTGCATACTTAGAGCAGCTCCAGCAATTTTAAGATGTCTCATAAGTGGTATTGGCCCCAGTAAAGAGCGGCATCGAAAATTAAATCCAGTAATTGGAGAAAATCAGTTTGTTAAATCTTCTAGTATATTTTTCCTGACCTAGTAACGATGAAAACATGGATATTTTTCAAATAATACACCAAATTGGAAAATATCCTCCCACAGCGTCACTGAAAGCGACAACACATAATAAAGATCAATATGTGAAGGTTGAATTAAGCATAGAAATTAAAAATAGAATAACAATAAAAATCAGAAGTAAATATAGTTGTTAGTCTATTCTATACGGTTGAACATGAAGTACCTACTGTGTGTGTTAGTGTCTAATTGGTCTTTTTGAGTTTAAACTTGTGACCATGTTATCCATATTAATTACAAATATGTCTCTTGAATCACCATAATTATATTTAAGAATTCGGAAAGTCATCACAAGATCCCCATGTATACGGTTTTAAGGCAGTGATCAATCTTCAGAATCTTTAATCTGTCTTCATAAGAATGACTCACATGAGGTAACCTATTAGAGAAATGCTCAACATTTTTAAGCACATTTTTGTCTCTTTTTAATTCAGGACACCAAAAAATCCCAGCATATTCCGATATTGGACAAAAATATACTTTGTATAGTTTGTTACATGTAGCATGCGATACAGATAAAAATGATTACTTCAAAGCATAAAGTTTTGCAGTTTTTGACCGACTTTCCAAAAGGAGGAGGTATACAATTCGACTGTGTGCTTTTTTTTTTTTGGTTTGTGCGCGCCTTTCATATAGTAAACGTACTCCGATTTTGATGATTTTTGATTCATTTGAAAGAGGAGGCTTGAGAAATGGTCCCATATTCATAAAAACGGGAATCCGACATCTCGTTCTCTCCGAAAACCGCCCCCGAAGGGGGTGGAGTGGGCAAATTTTGTCGAAAATTGAAAATCTGCGTTGATATAATTACAGATAGGACAATATCCGGAAACGTTTAAATGGAACATTTTTTCAAAAGAGTAACGGTTTTCGACATAGAGACATTTTAAATTCTCAAATATACCTATTTTCGCTATGTGGAGAGGGCGATTTCTGTCGAAAATTGAAAATCTGTTTGCAGTACATGAAAGACATAATTATTTGTAGCAACATTTATACTGAACATTTTTCCCTTAGAGTTACGGTTTTCGAGTAAAATCGGTGTTAAAATGGTAAAAACTAAAATATTCAAGCGTATTTCCGCAGCGATGTTCTGAGATCTCAATAATAACAACTACAAGCAAGGAATATACGTGGGTAATAGAATAAGTACTATCTTCATTGGTATTAGTGAACGTTCAACGATTTTCGTGACTAATGTTACACTCAAAAGTGTGAAATAAATATTTTTTACAAAAAATTGGACCGATTTTATTAGTTGGTGCACTGAAAAGTATAAAATAATATTAATTCTATTGGGGCTGGTACTTGTGAAGTTGGTGCCAAAAGTTACCAATCTACCTGCAACTGCACAACTTCAAAAGTAACAGCACCAATAGAATTAATATTATTTTATACTTTTCAGTGCACCAACTAATAAAGTCGGTCCAATTTTTTGTAAAAAATATTTATTTAGACTCTTGTTAACAACCACACCTAAGTTTTTATGGGAATCCATTGTCTTCATTAACCATACCTTCGATAATTTACATTTGGGTTATTTTCTTCCAAGTGTAGCACAACACATTTATTAACATTTAATCACAGTCATCCATTTGGAGCACCATCACGACACAAATTCAAGATCTCTTTGGAGTGTTTGACTATTTTTGGGATCCCTATGTTTTTGTATCATCTCTATAAAAAATCTGAGCATAGAATATTGAACTGAAGATCAGATGAATAAGTTATAAATAATAGAGCTTTTCCAGCGACGTCACAAATATGGCCGCAAACAGCTGTTCTGGAGGTCAACAAAGCCACTTTGCCATAAGACACCATTGTAAGTTTTGTTAGTTTTCACGAAAATTTTGAAGATTTTACTGCTATATATTTACAACAAAACCATAAAATTCTTAATTCAAGTAATCGTGAAGGTAAGCATTTAAAATTTGAGTAGAAATAATTAAGATTAAGTATGTTATTTCAGGAAATATAATTTGATATACTTTTATTTTGAAAGACCTGTACAGACATAATAATCATTTAAAATGGCAATATGAATTCTATTTATAATTAAAAACAGATTATTTTTTGTTTTATTGATAAAATACAACAAAAGTAAAAGTATATATAGTAAGATGAGAATGCTTCAATAATGTTTCTATTTCAGATGTCTATTGTAAGTAGATATTTTAAAGGACTGTATTTTGAAGACGAAAGAAGATATCTTCAGAAAATATAATTGATTGGAAATGTTGATTCTTATATATTAAAGAATACAGACTTCGATGCAACAACAAACATGATGCCAATCGATTATGAACATATGAACATTATAATATGTTAACGAATTAGAGGATATTTTCGAGCAGCAATTTTTCTCACAAATCGACTGCCACCAGATTTCTTTTTTTTTTCAGATGAAAATATGGATATACTAAATTACCATTACATAACATGTTTAAAAGCTAATTAAGCTTAAAAGCTAACTACCCCACCACCAATTGATTATATACAAATAAAATTAAAATTATATTATTTCGATGAATTCTTATATATTTTGTATAATGAAAAATAAATATAATATAAATGGAATCTTAGAACTATGTTCCTTCTTTTTAAAACCCTAGTATACCTCTCTCTCGCTACTTTAGGTGTTGTTTTTAATTTGGATCAGGTGAAACCCGTATATACTTTTGGGATGTAATCCGAGATCTCCTTGTGTTTATTTAAATTGATTGAAATACATAAAACACATTATGTATGTAATAAAAAATGCATTAATTAGAAAAATAATAAGATAAATTTACTGAAATAAAATGGTCACTACAAATTCTTTGCCATTTGATTTTGCTTTCTGTTAAATCGTCTCTATGTAAGGCCTGGATCCAGGATTGCCGACAAGCTGCACATTCTTAAATTAATCTACCTCTAGTGCCTTTTTCCGATTGTAATATAAATACATTTTTATCATCGGTTGCGTTTACTGTTGTTTGCACAACCCACAACTCCACAAAAATGTGGCAATTGAACATAAAAATAATGTTATTTAAGGGATTAAAACTTCGGCGAGTACCTTCTTTTTTAATAATTAATTACAAACTCTAGTTTTCTCAAACATAAAATCACTCTAAAGCAAAGTGTTAAAGTACCTTATTATTAACCTGAGTGTTTTGAAACTGTATAAAAACAACTAAAATAATGTAAAAAGTACAATCTTAAAATTCAGAACAGCTGATTTTGACAGTAGTTCAAATGGCGCTGACGTCACGTGGAAAAGCCTTATTGTACATATCACGATATTTTTTGGTGTGTGCTATTCAACTCATAATTTAAAATCAAAATACATTTGAATCATACCTGTGTAAGTATTTCGTGATCTTCATTATATTTTCCTTAATTTTTACATGAATAATACTTTGTTCTCAACATATCAAGAAATATCAGTACAGTACAATGGAATGGTAAATGAATGTATAACATGAGAATCGTGTTAACTTTTTTTCTTTCCATCAATAATATCTATGTTCTTATGGTATTGCAGTAATGGAGAGAAACTGAAATAATCTCTACCGCAAGTAATCATCAGTCCATCAGAATTGAACTGGATAAATGCCGCATTATAGCAATAAACGAGCATATATAATACAGAACAGAACATTATTCCACGTCGTGAATGTGCAAATCATCGTGTAAGATGTGAATGTCTTCACGTGAGCCAAAGATATATCTAATATAGGTAATGTATATTATCCTTCGCAGCCGCTCCAAAGCCACTCACCTTCAGGGTGGACAGCCTTACAAATTATTATGGTCAAGAGATAGAGAGGAGATAATATAATACAGGGTGTCTCGAATAGGTCTTTACAAAATGCTACATATCTTGTCATGTTTTTAGTCCAATTAGCCATGTGAAATTGCATAATATCGAAACATCACATGTCACTTTTTAGCAGAAATATTCTATTGATCAATATTGAAAGAAATACACAAATCTGAACCATTGTTATTATCTTAACAAATATTTAAAGTGTATATACCTATGTCTATACAATGTTTTTGAACGTAAATTTTGAGATCGTATATCAAAAATAACTGAACTGAATTGATAATTTCCTGACTATTCATCAATTCTCAGTTTCAGTTTGCTTAGGTTACTCCTAAATTCTTATTTAGAATCTTATTTGAATTGATGGATTATATTAATATTTTACAATTAATTATTTTCCAACAGTTTCAATTAAAGCTAAAATCTATTATTTGACATTTCTGACTCATGTCTGAAATATTTACAAAATCCTTTAAAAATGAATAGATTCAGATTGGAAAATTAAAACTGAACCTATTTCTTCGGACCACTGCCACTATAGAGCTGCAGCAATGACATATGACATGGAAATTTTTCTGTGGAATTAAACAATCTTACAATAAAGAAGCATACCATTTTATATATTACATGTGGTTAACCCATTCATGGGATACTTAATTGTCATCAGACTTTAGCAATGATATACAGAGACGTCGTTCTCATTTGCCTCAATAGCCTAGTCCGAATGACCTTTTTTAGATCGGTCTATACAAAGTCGGATATTTTAGGCGCTATACAGGGTGTTTCATGAAGGATGGTCATACTCTTAATGGCATATTCTATGGTCAAATTAAGTAGATTTATATACAAAACTCACCCTCAAGAAGTTACAGCCCTTTAAAGTTGCATAACATCGATACATTTCTTGTCTGTAAAATCCTAACAGTACAAAATTTTGGTATCTACCAACTCTTAGGTTCAAAAATCGACAAAAAGCAAAAAAGTTTCTTAGGGCATTGTTCTTTTTCAAAATTTAAAAAAAAAATTACTAGATGTAAAAGAAACTAAAAATATGGGGGTTGAAAACGGCGCAATGCCGGTTTCCCTGGAACGTTTCAACAGTATTCGCAAACGATTTTTGAACCTAAGAAATGGTAGGTAGATACCAAAATTCCAAGCTATTATTTTGTACTGTTGGATTTTACAGCCATAAAACTTATAGATGTAATGCGACTTTAAGGGGATGTATTTTTTAAGGGTGCATTTTTGTATATAGATAAATAGTGACATTATTAATTAAAGACAAAATTATCGAAAACATGTATCATCCATAGGTTAAGAACTTGTTTCTAATAATTTCATTATGTTTTTCGACGCTAATGGCTATAAATATTTTTTAGAAAAAATTGGACCGACGTTATTAGTTGGTGCACTGAAAAATTCGAAATAATATTAATTCTATTGGTACTGTTACTTTTGAAGTTATGAAGTTGCAGTTAGATTGATAACTTGTGGCACCAACTTCACTAGTACCAGCACCAATAGAATGAATATTATTTCGTATTTTTCAGTGCACCAACTAATACCACTAATATCCTATTACACACTTATATTCTTTGCTTGTCCTTTATGTAGAGATCTCAGAACATCGCTGCGCAAATACGTATAAGTATTTTAGATTTAACCATTTTACCACCGCTCTATCTCGAAAACAGTAACTCTAAGGAAAAAATGTTCATTATAAATGTTGTTACAAATATTATTGTCTTTCATGTAGTGCCCTCAAATTATCAATTGAAACATTTCCGGATATTGTCCTATCTTTCGTTTCGGTTCGTCGGTCGAAAACATTGTTTGTAGTATAGTATATTTTCTTAAGGTAAGCTTATACAGTACATAAAATAAAATAAGAAACAAATTATGATAATATAATAAAGTTGGACAAGCTCATTTCCATGAGAGCGTTTATACACGAAATAAGCTAAATTAAGAAATAAGATGAACTAGAGATGGCCAACTTTCTTCTTTATCTCTTAATTTTAATTTATTTTGTTTGGAAACTGATAATGCGCATAACCGAACACCAGAGAACAATTAACTTGCACACAACACAAAAGTTTTTGTCAAATTAGCTGTGACTTGTTTGGTTCATTCTTATTTCTTATTTAATTTTAGTCATACGTACAAACTCACCTTTAAACAGTTTATTTACTTCTAGACGCTGCTACCCACTTCGCCGTAAAAACCACAGACTATTGACATTATTTTTTACATTTTTCATTGATTTTTCAATTTTTAAAAATGTACCTATAGAACTTTACCTATAGTGTCGAAAATACCCAGGTAAAAACCTTCTAGTAACACCCTGTATGTCAGATACCTTAGGATGATCAGATCAGATCTTGTTCGATAAATTATAAGAAAAATAACTGCGCTCATATTATGGCGCATAGTACTAGATTAAATAAACAAGGTGATAGAACATCCTGTGTGTTTGAGCATTATATATATATTGCTTCTATATAATAATGTATGTTATCTCGTTGGGCCTATATCATCGCTCAAATTGGATAGATAAATAGGATATGATGCTATCACCAACATAACATCGTCATAGTAGGTGGTCATTTTTGTGTGTGTGGACGTGATTCATTTTTTTAATTTCTCCAGGATGCTATATCTTGAATATTAATTGCTATATATGAACAAGATGCAGGCGTGAAATATAATTACTCCTGCATAGAGAAGAGGCCATCGTTATAATTGAGGTTTCCTGTTCAAGTTGTACTACTACCTACCAACTACCATCAGGAATACTAATTTTCATGTATGGAAAAGAGAAAACAAAATGTAAAACGATTATTCTAATGTCGTCAAGTTGGTCAGGAAACTGTCATTTATCTATGATGTATGAGCTTCGTTAACCAAATCATTGTCTCTTATCAACAATTAAATAATATTATATTTATATAGATATATTTCTTTCTCACTTACTTATTTATGCAAATCCGACACAATAATTTATGTGAAGTATTCGAATAGTGGTAGGTATCAGCAATTCCCTTTATTGCGGCACTAGTAAAAAATTAAAATATTCACTTCAAACGAGCAATAATTTTAAATATTCTATTGATGAAAGCACTCATGTGCAGAAATTTGAATGCTTGAACGCATAGAAACCAGATTTATTGAAAAAATCTAAAATGTAGATAATAAAGCCTATAACCACGAAAGAGCGAAAATGAGCAGGATTTGGATGCTAATCTAAGCCTCCTGAAAAATCCATTACAGAACAGAATAGCCAGGATGATTGGAGAATGCTCAAAAGATCATTGGCAACAGTGGAACGAAGACATTCTAAGAGGCTGATTAAGAAATGCTCAGAACCTTGGACGGAGAATAATACGAAAATTTTATGATCTGTGTAAATGATGGGCCTGTAGAGTTCAGACAGCCCAGAATGAAATTAAATCAATAAAAATTGGGACATTATCAAGTCCTTCGAATATTCGAAGGATACAATGGATCTAATATATACATCGAATTAAAAGCTCTCAAATGCAACAGAGATACTGAATGCTGTAACTATAGAGGATGCACAGGTGAGATGGTTTGATAATGATCAAAGGAAGATTTTCTTATATGCATATTTTTAAAATGCCCAGGGTCACAGAGAGCTGAAGTTCCACCACCACCAGTTACCTATTAATAGCAAATATCGAATTTGGGATATAACAATTGGGTACCAAGATTTATATTGCAGACAAACCATGCGAGACCACTTCGAACGGTCACAAACCATCTAAACTAGACATCCAATGAAGCTAGTAATTACGTGATGAACTACGAGACAGTTTTTTTGAGGATTATGATTTTAAGCCTATTTCATTCCTAATAGCAATAAGAAAATATATTTCTTCTGATATTCCATTTAAAGAATCTCAAAAAAGTGTATTTTCGCCATCTCAACCTCATACACGAAAACACTGTTCCGTGTTTTTCACATGACAGTGTAAGCTGACAGTCACGAAGTTAAATTTAGTTGGAATTCTTCCAGTAGTTCTTCTTGAATATTTATTAACATGAACATTGATATAAACAAGGAAAATCTTTGTTAATAACATCCTGCAATGTATTATGGACATCAGTTGAGAGAAAATAAAATTGTCTTGTGCCCCCTACATAATAATAATTTATTTGAAGAAAATCGTTGATCATCGTCTGTTGCCCTAGACTTTGTTTGCGTGGTATTTGGTTTCATCTCAACATCTTCAAATAAGGATAACTTTTTTTAATGATATCCGATTTAAATTAAATAAATCCTATATTGTATTTACTTGTGAAAACCACTCTAAAATCCGTTCTGTAATTTCTGAGATAGCTGAAAACAAACAGACAGACAAAAAAATAAAAAATTATTGATTTATCTCCATTTTTCATACATAACCACACTGTAGGTATAGATAATATTTTATTATATGCATAGATACTCCATTTCAATAAGAGAGAGAGAGTAGTAAATTATGGTAACGCCGCTATAGCGGCAAAATACAATAGAAATCCCTCCATTATCATAGTTTATTACCCTCTTTATCTCCACAATAAAGTTTATGCAAATTATTTATATTCTATCAAAGGTAATGGTCTCAATTCTATAGATAGGTCGCTAGAAAGATCCCATATGATTACGCAAACAAGATGCCTCTTCAAATGGACCATAGGTAATGAAAAGCATTCGTCACTCACTATCAGAATCAAATATGTTAATTGAATTTCATGTGAGTGGATTAATGGAATTCTTATTATAAGGAACAAATCTATATCGTTTCTAAAAGACTAGAAATTAACTCAGATTTTGTGAAATGATAAAGGTTTGATTGAAGCATCATTATCCAATGATCGTCTCTGTGGTGTTAAACTGAGCCCTTATTGTGAGGTGGACCTAATCGTATCAATATTCCCACTGTTTGACAACATTTCGGCTGATGTTACTATCCATCCATATATATTGTATTGTATTGGCAACAATGGGGTCGGCAAATAGCCACAGACGAAGTAAACATCCATCCTTTTTATATACACATATATGTATACATAGGTACATACACCCTGAGAATGTGATTTAAACATGTGACATCCCCAGGTGTAGGCGTCTATTCTAATGAAAGCCACAGGTAAAATGGGTTTTGCCGCATTCCCCGACAGACTGTCGCCACATATCCCTCCTTTTCTAGCTTTCTTATTAACTATGCCCATCCCTGTCCACAGCACACAGGTGTATACCTCTGCTATAGTTTTGCCTTCTTCGGTATATACTAATAACACACTATATAAAGCTATTCCTTTTTTACGCCTATACAATTTAAACACCTGAGGATTTCATTTCAACTGGAGAATAGCGCCTTGTCGGTACATTTGGACCATCTTTGTATACAGGACCGAAAGCTCTCTCACCTTATAGGTAACATTATAGTAGTTACATTGAATAAAGTATGATATATACCTAGTTCTCTATCGAGGGGTTTACCACTTGGTGTAATTATGGGACAGTTCCCATGAAATCACCTTGAAATCACGTGTATGCCTAAATGTAAAGCAAAGGTTTGCTAGAGAAGAAATGAGTAGTTACTTACTCTCAAATGAATATAAACAGGACTATTTTGAAACGTATCATATTTTCCAGACAAATTGAAATTTAAATCATTGTAATTATGTTACAGTAATGGTGTAATCATGTAATCCTGGGACACCTTTCAAGATAGTGGTAAACCCTTCGTTCTCTATACTATGGAAGTAGTAGAGAATTAATTATATTTTTATAATAGTATAATACTTTCAAAAAATATGAAAAAACATAAACACAAATTATGATAATGAAGGGATCTCTATTGTAGTCTGCCATATAAGCCTCATAATACAATAGACATTTGTTCAGTATCTTAATTTATTAATCTCTCTTTTTGGAAAAATATAATTGGCATGATAACAGTAAGCAAAAATCAATTGTTTCAAATGTATGCATCAATTTGAAAGCATATTTTGACAATGACCAGCAAATAACCCCGATATAGACTTGTTCATGACCCTCCTGTGCTTGTCATTCCGTTTAATATCACTCATAATCTCTCAAGAGCTTGAATAATTTCCAAAAAGTAAGAAAAATATTACGGAGAATAATTCAAGCTCGCGGGAAAATCTAAAGAACTTAAATACAACTTTTGACAGTTTATAAATACATAAATATTTGTCAAAAATAATCTACGCTTGTTATTCTGGTATCTGTAGGTGACAGCTGGGAAAAATATCACTCATTAATTTTTCGACCGAAATATTTTCGAAAAATTCATGTTGTAGTCATAGCAGCCTGTCAAAATCAAAGCATGTGATTGGCTTAAAATAGCAGGTATAAAATTTTCAATAAAATTTAATGAATAAATTATCGGTTATGGTTCTTAATTAGTGCATTAATCGATAGAAGAAGGCACTTGTGTTCAAGTATGAAGACGACTTGAATGACATTTCTCAAGTTGAGAATCTTTGGAAATAATGCTCCCTTTTTGAAAGGTTATTACAAAGATTTGGTTTCTAATCTTTGGTTATAATATATCTATATAACTTTTCAGAAGATTTTTGATGTGTTATCGGACAAAATAAATAAATTATCACACTAACACCGAGTGTATACAGTTGACATATACAGACCATAGATGTGACATCACGTGCAGACGTCTGAGAAAATTTTGGCGCCAATTTTCAACATAAGCTTGAAATGGCAATATTCGTATACCAAACGAGATATCAAACCTTTGTTTTCTTCAATGATATGATATTTTTAGTAAATAATAGAGACTTCCGACTATTATAGAACAGTTTTTCATAGTCGTAAGCCTTTTGTCATATATTTATTTCGTAATATTTTATCAAGTTCTTTTCCATAAGGTTCTAGAATTATTTGAGCACTTTACGATTTAAAAAATTTGACATAACTATAAAATGCTTTGCTTCATGTAGCTTGTTGATCTAATTATGATAGTATATTTCTCAAGAGTCACAGTCTTGGTAAACTGTCTGGCCTGTATTCAAGCCGCACACCTCCATCTATAGATACAACTAAACTTAACGATTGTGATTTACTCGTAGACATGATTCTTTGCCATTATACCTGGTTTGTCATAATACCTATCATCAAGAAACACTTATAATATCCCCTTTTAGAATTGGTTCAAATACCCCCCTTTTAAAAATGGTTGGTCTTTCTCTCATCGCATTTTTTTTCTTCATCTTTTTGCAGAATTCACGTGAGAATATGCAATTCAATGAAAAATCCAAAACTGTTAATCTAATCGTGTGAGCCGTTTAAAAATTCTTTGGACGAATAACAGGTATATTTAGTAGTTCAGAGCTTTCATTTTTTTTCATGGAGCTATACACTGATAGCAGATCTTTTTATGTACAGGTATTTTAATACATTTAGGCCACCCTGGAGCTTAGATTTAATAGGATTGTAGATAAGATTCGAATAAATAAGATTGGGGTCATAATTTATACCTGATTTACTTTGTTTGTTTTGTTTGGTGAGTGGGAGAATATTTTTTGTGGATATTTGATACCTTACGTTATGGAGGATGAACTAGTAAATAAACAAAAAGTAAAAAGCTTTGCTGTTAGATCTTACCGTTGAGGACTTGATCGTTTTCCAATATAAGTATTCAAAAATAAACAGTAGAAGGCTATGAGATGATAAGATATATATTATGTAGTATAGATTTCAAGAATAAATACACAATTTTCAAATAAATATTTCATGAGTATTAATTATCCGACGGCTCACAGCAGTAGTTTTTATTATTATTTTTTTTAATTCTTCAACCAAATTTTTTAGGGACAAGAAAAATATCTATAAATCAAATATAATACATTATTGATAACATTTACTCACTAGCCAAATATTTCGATTTTTTATCTTTATTCGATCGCCATTTTGAAAGAATTTGTCTAATCTAAACAAACTTGACCAAGCTATTTCAACGTTTGATTTTTGCAGCAAATTGGAACTTAATACATCTATAATTTCGATCTCAATCATGCTTTGAACTTACTTATGACATAAAACTCCATGCCGCTGAAATTTGCTCGAAAATTATCTTTAAGAAAAAATACGATTTACTTTATTTTTATATTTTTTTATTTGCTTTGGCCTTTGATCTCCTGATGGTCGAGACCAAATAAGACATCTTCAGAACTCTGGAATTTTATTGGAAACCGTTTGGTGATGATTGCATGCAAATGCATGACTGACTGCACGTTACACGAAATAGTTGATATATCTAGACAAAGTGGATATTGAACGAATGGTTTGGTCAGCTTGCAGCCCCAATCTCATTACCATTGAACATCTCCGGGACCTGCTTTGAATGCCAGCCTTCAGAGCTTACGATTTCTCAAGCTTTGTTAGCTTTAAAACGTTAGAGGGAAATTTCAATATTACATGGTTTGCTAATTAATTTGTGCACGAATCAATTAATCTATAGCTACGCATTTATCTTAACAGAAAAGCATTAATTCTTTATCACTTACAACATAAACCGATGTTTTATTAGCTAAAGGAATTTTCTTGTTCTTGTCTCTATATTAACTCAATGAAATCGGCATTATTTATCAATTACTATAATATTACCTGGATTTCTTTACAAATCACCATTCGTATACCAGCGGCAATCTAATTAAAATTATTATTTATCGAGACTCACTGCTAATAGAACAAGAGCTGACTGCAAAAAACTTTAGCGATCGAAAAAATCATCAGAACAGCCTGGAGTTACTGTCAAAACATAGTATTTACTGAGTTGAAAAAAAATGTATCTAGGTGCTTCGTTAAATCATGTTCCAGTACCTTGGCGCCCTATGTTTGTTATGTTTTTTTTTGTTCCATTAGTGTACCGATGAAGTAACAGTATCACAGTATGACTGAATTAAAGTTTAAACACTTTATTATAAATTATATATTATATTACAAAAGACATATCCACATATCTGCCTGGCATTAAAATTGTTATTTCTCAAACTATCTTAATCGGTGTTCCTCATGGGTATGTTCGGTAATACCGAATCAGATCAATATCTGTTATTAATAATGCGTCTACTACCATGCTGCCTGCCTGACATCGTCATTTCTGATTCTGTCCCTTCTAGATACTCCCAGAGGTCGCCCAAAACGCATCCATCTTGGTCGCCTCAAGTTTGCGTTTGTTATTTTCGGTGTTTCTTCATGTTTCCGCTCCATAGGTTAAGTTAATTTTGACGAATGCTTCATAGATGTGATATTTCCGTTTTTTTCCGATGTCTTGGTAGCCTATTGTTCATCTAGCCTGTATAATGCTTTTTTTATTTCAATGTCGTCTTTTCCTGTTTTATCAAAGTCTCCTAACTCCTAAATATGTGTATTCACTGCATGTTCCTATTTGTTGGATATCTAAAGTTGGATATTTTCTGGCTCAGCACCTATTCGAAGGTACTTCTTTTTTTGGATGTTAATTTATATACCCCATTTCTTGTATTATTCATTCAGTTTCCTTGCTATATATTCAATATATTCCTTGTCATTCGCTATGAAAATCTGGTCATCGGCAAACTGTAGTGTATACAGACATTTCTCTCCAAGATCGATCTTCATTCCTCTACATTTTTTCTTCTATTGGTTGAGCGCTCTTGCTACATATAGTTTAAACAGTAAATTGTTACCAATTTTTATTCTAGAGCATGATTTCATAAGAGTGTAGTTGATCTTGGTTTCTTGTAGAGTCTTCCGGAGCATTTTCACGGAAACTGTGTTATATGAATTTTCATACTAGTGTTCGATCGTTTTTCCATTAGTTGTTTCAAGTAAAAGACGTTGTCTGTACAAGATCTGCCAGCCCGGAACCAGGATTGTTCTTCTTCTTATTTTTCGCAATATTCTAGTTCAATTAGTACTCGTTAATGATATGCTTCTTTGGACATTCCAATTTGCTACCTTGTTTATGAATTGATGTTATGTGTGCCACTTTCCAATGTTCCGGCACCAAGGTACCGTTTAGGTATTTATTTATACACCACGTGAATATCTTAAAAAGTATCTCTGATCCGTTTTTAATCAGTTCTGCTGGTATCCCCTCTATTTCTAAGATACTGAGATAGATATTCATCCCTATCCTTTGAGAGAAGCTGCTCATAGTGGCTAACATATTTTGTAATTGGTATAAGGTGAATGTTGGGAGAGTTCCTTCCATTCGATTTATTGCTTTTGATGAATTTCCATGCTTCTCTACATGTTTTTCGCCGAGTTATGTATTGATTTCCTGGCATTTTCTATTCCACATTTTGCATTATTTAGATCCCATCTTGCAAATCTTTTTCGTTTCTAATTATCGGTTTCTGTCTTCATGTGTTCGTGAGTTAATCCATTTTTGCTATAATTGTTTTCTCCGAATAATCAACCCTATAATATCATTGTTCCACCATTTTTTTCTTTGCAGCTATCAGTTTTGATATCAATTGTTCATCACATTATCGTAGACTTCCTTCACAGGTTTCACATAGCTAGTACTCATATTTTTTTCAAATATAAAAATGTTTAAACTTTCATTTGGTCATAGATCCGTAGATAAGTTATAAGAAAATAGCCCCATGATTTTCCTTATGGTCGCTGTGAAAAATTAAATTTCCCAAGCATTTCATCTTGTTACTCATTCGGTCAGGTTTTTTGCAATCAGCGCTTAGACTATAAAATAGATACCTACAATATACGTGTATTATAGAACTGAGGTCTTTGTGACCAGGATGTAAATATGCGATTCTAAATTCTGTTAAGACTCGTTTAATTACAGTAATCATTAAGATTATATTATTAATACGTATGTAAAGGTATTAATTATTATTATGAGCATATATATATATATACAGTCATTTATATTGAGATATGTGTGTATATAGATATGTGTATGTACCTATACCGTGTCGAAACGGAAACAGCAAGGAATTCAAAAGTGATTGATCATGTTAATAATTGCATTTGAGTTATTGATACACGTTATAATTGCTTTGCTGATGTTGGAAAATTGATATTAAGAGTAAATATCAACAAAGGTAAGATATTGAGAGAAAATTAATGACTATTATGTGCTGTAGACTTTTGTAGCGGTTTCAAACTGCGGGAACAGGTTCAAAAAGCAAGCAACACGTTAGTGTTAGATCATAACTACTAAGGAATCTTTTTGATTAATGAATAGAGATAATAATATATCATATAAATGTTCTCTGTAATGTGTTTATTTTCAATTCGCTATTGCCTAGATGAACGTGGAAAGTTAATATATTTTAATATACAGGACTTGTCAATATTTGATTAATTATTTATTATTCTGATTTAGCTTAGTTGATTTACTCGATTATTAATATTCTACAGTATAAGAATAAGTATTTAAATTAATTATGGCAATTTTTGACGTTGGAAAGTGCCAAGATTTTCAATAACTCTGATACATTTTCTTTTTATAAGAGTTCACTTTGCTTCTTTCGAATTAAATCAATAAATAAATGGTTTCACTGAACTTAGTAAATATAAATATTTAAAAAAAAATGGATCGACTTTATTAGTTATTGCACTGAAAAATACAAAATAATATTAATTCTATTGGTGCTGGTACTTTTGGAGTTGGGGCCTACAACAACAAACTACAACGGCAGAACTTCAAAATTACCAGCACTAATAGCATTAATATTACTTTGTATTTTTCAGTGCAGTAAGTAATAAAGTTGGTCCAATTTTTTGTATAAAATGTTTATTTCACATTAGTCATGAAAATTGTTGAACGTTCACTAATATCCAACAAGATATAGGCCATAGATAAATTCCCTACGGCTTGTACTTATAAAAAAAGCAAACATACAGCCAATTTGTATACCTTCTGCTTTTTTGAAGTCAGTAAAAAAAATTGGTATTGGAATTTACCAATATTTTCTCTATATGAACGTTCCACAAGGGAAAATGGTTTTTCTCAACTTCCAAAAGGAGATTATTATTTTATTATTTAGAAGAGGAATGCTTATAAAACTTGTCGAAATCCCTCCTAATAAAAAGTATCCCCATAGGAGGTGGAGGGGTCAACTTTTTTCGAAAATTCTATTTGTGCTGGTAGTTTTGAAGTTGGTGCCTATAACAACTACAAACTACAACGGCACAACTCCAATAGTACCAGCACCAATAGAATTAATATTATTTTGTCTTTTTCAGTGCAACAACTGATAAAGTCGGTCTAATTTTTTGTAAGAAATATTTATTTCACAATTTTGAGTGTAACATTAGTCACGAAAATCGTTGCACGTTCATTAATACCCAAGAGGCTTAGCTTGTACTTGTCATTTATTATTCAGAGATGCCAAAACATCGCGGCGTAAATATTCATATTTACTGCTGTAAATCGAAAACCGTAGCTCAATTTAAATGTTGCTACATTTAATCTTTTCTTTAATTTGGCCGTCTCATATTTACAATTTCCGAAAAAAGTTTGCTTTTCCCCTTTTGGGTGAGGTTTTTGGAGGGAAGTAGTTATCGGATTTGAGTTTTCCTAAATATAGAACCATTTCTCAACTCTCCTTTTTCAAATGAAATAAAAATCGTCAAAATCGGAGTGCGTTTACTATGCAAAACATGCAAACAGCCATAAAAAGCAAACATACAACCGAATTGTATACCTCCTCCTTTTTTGAAGTCGGTCAAAAAAGATACAAATTGGTCATTTTTCAAAAAAATAAGGTTCTTCGATTCACAGCAATTGAAAATTTCAAGACTATTACTGCTATATTGTGAAATCATTGAATATAAGTGAACGTTGATCAATTTTGATATGACTAACGGGGAATTCAAGCAGTAAAATATATTTTTTAAAATAAGGCTTACTTTAAAAGTATGGCTCTAGAAAATACATAATATTTGAAATTGCTGCCAAAAGTCTTATACCTACCTATAACTAAATAACTTCAAAATTACCATTGCCAATGGAATTAATAAGTACTTGAATGTAATTTTAAATTTTTCAGTGTTACTGATAATACTTTTTAGTTAAAAATATTTATTCTAGTAACACAATTTCTTTCCGGGAGGTATTTACAATAATATTGAAATTATGAAACGGTAGGTACTAAGCAAAACCATTACCATATCAAAACTGGAAAAATATAGGAAAGAAACACATCCCGCGGAGTCTAATTCCCGTGTTGATGAGTCAAATTAGAACTGATAGTGAATTCAAAACTTAGTGTAGGTAGGTATATATTTTTTATTAATAAAAAACCCGCATCGACCTCTGAGGGTCATTAACGGTGGTACATGAAAATAACTTTAGAAAATACTGTTTAAAGTCACTGTTTTGTCGCTGTTCAGGTTGAGGTTGTTTCTCTCCTGCTGGTATTGAGGACAGACAAATAGGTGTTCCACATAGATATTGGAATATTACAATATTCACATCATCTTGGGGGCTCTTCAGAATATGCTGGTGTGACAGTTTGGTGTGTCCATTTCTTAGGCCTGAACTGATCGTCGGGTGTTTTCGACAAAGTCCAGTGTAATTTGGGTTTTTCTTATGTTGGTTTATTCTGTGTAGCTTATTTTTGTATCCATTGCCTATCATCGCTCTTTCCATGAGTTTTCGATATCGTTTCTTATTTGGTTGTAAAAGTCATGGTGAGGTGTTTGTTTAACGACTTTTGCTGATGGATTCGAAAAAGCATTGCGAGCCATACTATCTGCCTTTTTGTTTCCAGGTATACCCATGTGTAATGGAACCCAGACTATTTCAATTGTTTTCCAGTCTTGATACAGTTTCTCTAAGATGGTTTTTATTTTTTGCAAAAAAGGATGCTTAGGATAGAGTGGTTGGATTCCTTCAATAGCACTCAATGAATCTGTGAATAGAACACAATTCTTAGGCATCTCTATAGCCTTCAGTATTGCTTGTGATATTGCATATTTCTCTCCAGTGTACACATTAGAATTCGTGGAAGTTTGTACCTTTCACAGTTGTGTTCACTAATTACAGGTCTACACAGGCATTCGTATATATGTGGTTGAAATTGTCATATTTAGAGGAGATTTCTTTGAAGTAGTTTAGTATGAAAGCAGTAGGAAAAACATTTTTCGGGAGCTTTAAGAGTTTGATATTGCAGTATTTTTGATACATACCTATCTACTATCTAAGATTGCTCTATCTAATTTAATGAAAAAAGAGACTGATTTATTTTTATCACAGTCAATATAATTTTGAAAATACTTTTCAAAACTATTATTCCAAGAAGTGATTGCAATAAATCATTTTAATATTCAATAAACAAATACCCTACCAATCGTTGGAAGTCAAAGTGCATATATAGGTACATACAAAAGGAATAATTTTATATATATAACCATAATATTGTGAGTGTATGCCCGAAGGCTGGCTAGCTCATGCTGGAGAAAGGCAAACAAGATGTTTCATCTTTTATTAATAATGATTCAATTGAATTAATTGTTAATCGTGTAGAATCACATTCCTTGTCATCGAGTTGATATTTCTTTCATCATAATAATTTTCCTTAGTCATATCCACAGTAATGACCTCGAACGAGATAGACTTTTGAAATTTACAAGAAAAATTTATTTGATCTTCTTCATTCACTATGATGAAATAAATTAGAAGTTACGTTTGTAACCATGACATTTTCCGCATTCTGATCGTAAGCAACGTACATTGTTTAAGCTCTCCAGATTATAGTACACAAAAACTTTGCCTTACTCCTTTTCGTGAAGTGACTCCAAATGTATACCTACAGTTTGATAGGCTTCAAATTTTCTCTAGCATTTTTTTATGTTCTTGTTTAGGTGTTCACAAAAATCGTGGAGATGCATTCAGACATCTCCAATTCTCCTGATTTTTTTCCAGAAATGAAATAAGAGTATTAAGATAAACCAATGATAAGATAATGATAATAAATACGAACTCTCACCCCTAAGTAGCATCCACATAGCTGAACTATATGCAATATACCGGGCATTAGTATACTTGAATAACGACAACCATCAAAAATCAGTAATTCCAAAGGATTCATTAGGTTCTCTCTTATGACTGCAGAGACTATATACAAAATTAATTAAATCAGAACTCACTCGCCTCGAAAATTTTCCTAAGATTATTCACTTTATCTGGATACCATCACACATTGAAATTCATGGTAATGAAGAAGCTGATAGAAATGCGAGAAGTGCAGGACTTGTGGTAGAATTTGTGAGTTTTCGGAGTGCGTAGCATCGGATCTGAAAGCCTGATTTAAAAACAAATTATCGACAAAATGGCATACTGAATGATGCAACTCAAGACCCAAACTCCGTGAAAGGTGACATCCATCCTTGGAGGTCATTACCAAACGACCGCCATTCTCAAGTAATAATGACAAAACTTCGACTTGGCTACACCAGAGTAACTCACGAATATCGACTGAAACGAACCGAAGCTCCCAGATGTGAGCTCCGTAATTCTAACAGTAAAACATTTTCTTATTGTCTGTAAAAATATTCATTATCTAGAAATAAGTACCACAAGACCTTAAATCATTATTAGGAGAATCATGTAATTGTTTAACTGTGGTACATCTTGTATCGTTTTTGTGAATTCAAGTAAAATACTGTAACGTCGCTAATAACCGGAAGGTGAATGCGACTTTTTTCTTGAATAAAAGAAAGATAAGATTACTACTTCCAGGAAAAATACTGAATTTGACTGCTTCTAGTTTTTATTATTCTTCCACGTTACTAGTCACGATTCAAAATTACTGAAATTAACTACTTACTATTCGTGATTGCCTCCAAAACTAGAATCCTTTAAGTACGATTTATAAATATTTTCAAAATATGCTTTACTTCCACTCGTCATGAAGAGAAAAATGGATTAACCATTTTAATAATTCATTATCCTGTAAGTAGCTGTAATTTTTGATGTAGGTATTTAATGGCATCTTTGAGTCAGAAACAAGATAAGAAACACAATTCTGAAAATTTTAAATAATTCATTAAATATAAGAATCTGATATAATACCGATATTGTCAATTAATTTACTAAGTTGTCGCAGAGTTGTGGTAAATCCATAACCCATGGTAAAAATGGAACCCCTATCACACTTGTGTCAATCTGGACTGGAATATATCAACTCAGTCATAGATTTGGTATAGGAAAACCTAAATTAAAATCCCGAATACAAAAGCCTGTCCACGTACGTCTGTGTCTCGCACTTGACCGGCTTTTTATATCATCGAGTTTCTCTAAGAGAAACTATCTTCCAAATTATATTTTTATAAAAAAATACGTTGGGTGATTCAGGTATTTTAAAAGAAGTAAGTAACTATAAACACATCTCCAGTTTACCATTTTATATTACAAGAAACAATTTCTCACATCCCATTGAAAATGGTCCATCAAAAAGAAGCGGTGTGCATTTAAATGTTTTTCAGATAATTTAACGGCTATTCAAAAGCATTTTAACAATGAAAATATTCAATGGTCCATCGATTAGTTCTTGTTCACTTTTTCAGTGTGAACGCAGTAACTCTTGTTTAATAACATTGGAGGATCGGGGAGTGGCTATGAGGACGACAAATAACTATTTCCATCAGTTTTTCACTAATGATATATATATATATATATATATATATATATATATATATATATATATATATATATATATATATATATATATATACATATATTTGATAAAATAGTCAAGTCCAGTGCCTAAATACCATTCTCTCCTAGTGTTGCTTTTTTCATCGTTCAGTCCTCGTACACGCATTGATCTTTTTATTCCTTGTATCCCCGATATTTTTGGTCTTCCTTTCTTCCTGTTCTCCTGTGGAGTCCATTTCATCAATTTCTTTGGCAATCTTTCTTCCACCATCCTCCGTACGTTTCCGTACCAAATCAATTGTTTTTTCTCAATATGTTCGATAACTGTTTATTTTAATTTCATTTGTTTTTTTATTGTATCATTTCTGACCCGATCTAGCCTTGATGTTCTCGTTGCTCTTCTTAAGGTATCCATCTCTGGTACCTTCTATTTGTTTCTTTAGTTGTTCTCCACGTTTCAGAGCCATATGCCGAAGTGTTCCTAATCATTGTATTGTAAATTATCATTTTCCGTTGTTTTCCTATTTCCGTGATCCACAGTATTCCATTTAAAGACTTAATTATTGTTCTTGTTCTGTTTATTCTAGACTTTATTTCTATATCATCTGTCCCTTCCTTATTGAAATTAAATCCTATGTATTTGTAACTCTCACATCTTGCTATAACTTCGTTGTTTTCTAATTGCATGTAAGTCGTGTCCTCTCCTATACATAAGTACTGAGTCTTCTCTACATTGAACTGCAGTCCCCTTTTTCCATATTCTTCCTTCAGCTTACGTGTCACATATTCTAAATCCTCACTAATGATTATAATTGAAATATTACATATTTCATATACTTTTAAATTCTGAAAAAAATATAATTGAAAGATAAGGTTTGTATCCATGAATAAATTAAATTATTATCAGTCGAGGTCATGAACAAGCCAATTTAGCACATACATTTTCGAGACAATTGCCTCACTAGCCTATAATTTATAGGGTTCCGTACCTAACAACAAGTGACAGTAAAAATCTTATAGTATCACTAATGTACGTCAAATCTTTTTCCCCTTTAATCTTCAAAGAGGGCAAAATAATAAATCTGAAAATAGTGTTCAAAACGGCGAGTCTCTGACAATTTCTGTATTACCACATGAGCTTATGTCGGTGTATGTCAAATTCAAAAAAGGACATTAATCACCCATGGCTCCTGGCGAAAAGAACATGTGTCCGAGAGCAAATCTGAGATGATCACAATTGTCAGTACCACCACTTCACTCTCGAACAGATTACATTATTTTTGTGCCACACTTACTATGAAAGTGCATTTTAAGAGAAATAGAGAACTATTCAACAATAATTTTTATTCGATGAGCCAACAACTGGATAGAAAATAAAGTAAATAATGTTTTTTTTTAAATAACTACACCCTAATGTCATAAAATACAAGTTATCGTCAAGACCGTGGAAATTGTGCACTTTCGTCAGAACACTCAGAAGCCGCTGAGGAAGAAATGTTTAGTTACGTAAAATAAAATGTAAGGTTGTTACAGAAAAGTCCTCTGGATATTATTGAGTTATACGAAATGCACAGTTTCGTGACATATTTTAAGGGAAGCAGCTATCAGTTATAAATATAAGAATTTGAAAGATGGGTGCGATGATGTTGTCTCAGATGAATATCACACTGATATTGGTACCCCCAAGGCAGTGTTCTTGGACCCCTAATATTTTTAATGTTTATTAATGATCTCCCAAATTTTAATTCAAAAGCTAAAGTTCTAATGTACGCAGATGATACTTATATGGTGATCTCTGATAAGTCAAAAGATGGTATTTTACAACAACTAAGCACAACATTCAAAGAATTTGAATTTTGGTGTAACAAAAACAAACTTATGATAAATTTCAGCAAAACTGAAATCACTGAATATCACAAATCACGAAAAATAACGCCTAACTGTTCTTTTATTTTTAACAATATAACTTTTGAGAGTTCAAAGTCGATAAAGTTCTTAGGCACATATTTTGATTGCAACCTGTCATGGACACCCACATCAATAGTATATGCAAAAAACTGAATCAGTGTTTCTACATACTAACTGTCTTAAAATCTATGCTTGACACACTTTTAAATATCTATTATTCGTATGCTTACTCCTCCATTGCATAATATTGTGGTTTGGGGTCACGCCCAGCAGATTCAGAGAGTTTTTATCCTGGAAAACCCATTATAAGTCTCCTCTACAACCTTTCTTATAAATCGTCATGTCGAGACACCTTTACAAGAAATAAAATTCTTGCTTCTCCTTCCATATACTTACTGAAATTACTTAGTTACAAAAAAACGGCGACTGCCATGGTTATGACACCAGATTTAAAAGTAGTAATTTTTCACTTATCAACGTAACACATGCCTTCTGTCAGAAAACACCTAACAGTGTAGGCATTAAATATTTGAACTTGTTACTCAATTTTATTAAACTATTCTAAATCTCACGCAATCTTTTTGAATAGATTGAGGAAACTTCTTGTTAGCAATTATAATTTTAGTGAATTCGAAAGTTTTCTCTCCAATTACAAATAGCTTTAACCAATCTGTTTTTATTGGTACTGTATTTTATATTTTTATATTCATGTATTTTCATTATGTGTTGTTTATTGATATCTATGATTGTGATATTTTTCTTATTTTTTTCAATTGACGAATCAATTCTATTGTAAAATAGGTATCTGATAAATAATATTATTAGAATTATTATTATTATTATGAATTTTAACATGTTATTTGGAAATAATAAAATGTATGGATTAAAACATTTTTTTTTATTTTGCATACTTGGGCTTTTCCTTGAAGGTAATTATTCTATTAGTTTTTCATCAACCTGAGCTCCACATACAAGATTTTGATTTTCATTAATTTTTTTCAGCAGTAATGAGTAGTGTCCAAAAGTCCAGCATCTTAGGCGTACCATTAGCCACTGCCGTGTGTCCGCCAACGACGAGATGAAGGCCATTCGGCGGTGGACCTGTAGTAGGTACCTTTCGTTGTTGGCGCCGATCTGGCGGCTGACTGCATACTCAGGTGCACCGCTTATACGCTGGCTGGACGACGAGCAACGTTCCCACGTGTGTCTGTCTGTCTGTATGTATGTATGTATATGTGTGTGTGTGTGTCTTTCTTTCTCTCTTTCTCGACGACTACATAATATATAATATACCACTCGCCACCCACGGCCGTCGCGATCGCACGACCGCCAATATAATATATCGCCTCTCTACCCCAGCAGGATTCACATTAAGAGAAATCTTATTAGTTGGAAGATGGTATAATGGTTTCGTTCTAACTTCAAAACCGGAACCGGTATAAAATACTTTGCGAATCTTCTTCAATGCGCATGACTATCAGATAATTATTGTCTAACAAATCTTGACGGTGGTTGGAACATAATTTATACGATAAATGTTATTTCGAAAAGCATTTTCAACAGTTTGCAAATCTGCATATTTCTGTTAAATATTTGTCCATGTGAAGAATATTGACTGAGGTTGGAACATAATTTGAATTTAGGTGTAACTTTACAAATAACTTGTGCATATAGAACAATACATACATAAAAAATTGCACAGCTTTTCTCGTTTTTTTATGGTGCCGTACATCCGATGAAAAAACGCAAGGGGTAAATTATGTGAGATTTTGTGGAGCAAATTAGAAAATTGAAGGAAATATTTTTTTCAAAAGTATCATAGTATCATGTGACATATCAAATGAAAGGAAGAGAAATGAATGATAATATTGGCTTAGAAGATATTGAGAAAGATATAGATACGAAAATTGACCATCCCCTCTTGACTCGGAAAGTACTGTGCATAAAATCTGAAAAAATAAAGTATTGGCCATCACTCAAAGTTTAGATATAGGAAAACCAATGCGGAGATCTTAAGTCCGGAATCCTCATCATACAAGCCCTAGTTCTTTTAACGTAACTTCAGGGTTATTTGTGAAAAAATATTTCTTAGGCCTTCTGTATCTCCTCTCCTATGTAGATTATTTTAATTAAGTAAAATCTTATTTGCAAAGAGAAATTCACCTACATTTCAATTAATTTATTATTCCCACCGTTCAGCTCCAAAATTATTCCACTGCCCAGTGGGGAGCTTTCGAATCCCCAATTCTCACGTATATTCTTAGCGTCCCTATAGTCGGGTGAAATGTTTGTTGGAAGATGTCTTGAGAGTATTAATGTACAATGTTGGTGAAAACGATATAAATTGAGAATAATAAAAAAATAAATTTTAAACTATCGCTTTTTATCATTATATTATAGAAAGTAAGTCGAAAGTATTACAAACAATTTCAGCTTTCAACACATTTGATATGTCGATGATAAATACCAAGCAGTCAGCACTGTATAAGTTTCATCGGTACTATTCAATATTATAATCACTATAAGTTCCGTCAATCATCATTCATATATCATCCATATACATATTTGTGTATACATAATATATTATAGGATACTCATCATTGATAATGTCATAAAGAATTTCCCACGGCTTATTTCAACATAACCGATCCAATAAATCCAGGAAATTGTACATTAAATATATATACACACAAACTATTGCAGGCGCTATAATTGGTTAAACATCTTTCGAGTTAATAAACCATTAACTGTCTCATAGTCAACACATCATATTTCTACCCCATCGGTTTAATCGAGGTTGGCAGCTAATGTTCCGACCCAGTGCACATACACCGTCGACGTCTTGATTTAAAACTATTAGGTAGTTGTTGGTGTGGTGCAAGCCTCTCTCATTTTCTACCAACTACCTACCTCCTTCGTTCTTATCCACTGAAAAGGTGCAAGCCCACAAATTGTTGGGATTGTTCGGGATAAACGTGCTCAGTTTGTCTAATAACTGTTGGCATTCCATCACTGATAGAAGGAATTAGCGATTTGTTGTGTGTAAAAAAACATGCAATGAGGATATAGTTGTATTGAGAGTACCTACATAATATTTGCATTCCTGCAATAAATTAATCTAGGATGAGATTCTACTAGTTTTGATCCTGTAATACATATCTGTATATACAGGGTGAAGCAGGGGTGCGTGCAAGCTTCAATGCAAGCTATCCATTTGATATTTTTAAACGATAGGTTAAAAAAAAGAAAAAGAACTTATAACTCCAAAACCATTCAAGTTAACCAGATTCCTTAAGCGCATTTTCTGAAATATAATCAATTCAAGAAACGATGTACCTATCTATATAAGAATTTTGAAGGCCATGAATGGTCACCATATTGATTCACACCAGCTGCTACTATACTAGTGCATGATCCCCGGAATCTAGAAAGCATAGATTCATCAAATAAACGGGATGCATCTATGATCCTTTAATCCATATCATCTGCAGTTGATGAACAATCTCTGTAAACACTTTCCTCAACGTATCTCCAAAGATAAAAATGTATAGGAGTAAGATCAGGGGATCGCCAATGCCAAAGTATGGTACCTTCTCTATGCCTATTTAATGAGTCGGATAAAAGTGATAAAAAAACTGTTGCATTATCCCTATAGTTAGGCATTGTATTGCAACTTGCACCCACATGGTCTTTCTGTTGTTAAAATCCATTTTATATAACAATTTGGGAAGAAAATTGAGATGCCTTTCAGCAGTCAGCACATTCTCAAAAAAGTGAGAATTTATTTGCATAATAATTATGTTTATTGATCCATTGTCAAAACGAAACTCTGCTACTACATTACAAAAGAAAGTCTTAAAGCAGGTTCAGATGAGAAACCACCTTGTGAAATATTCGCTTCTGCTGCTATTCCCCTAGTGCTCGAATGAGGATTTTCCTGTAGTAGGTATCAATACAACTAGCAACTCATTTTCCGCACTAATCTGAGATTTTACTTGTGGATATTTTCAATGGTAGATTTTGTTTGCTAATAAGGATTTCTACTAGATTTGTCAATACATTAAATCATGTTCACAAATTCTTCGAGAGTGAAATGTGTACGGATGAGTCAAATTTTACGAGGGCAGTCTACTTGATTTTGTTTTTTTTTTTCGAACAAACCGTCAACAATTCTTATTTTGTGAGAAATGTCGGAAATAATGGGCTAAACCTTAAGGAATCTACTGAAAAAAGTTGGTTTAGCTATTTTGAATGGTTCCGGACTTTTTTAGTGTCTACGCGCGGACCTTTTTCGATAAAAAATCTATCTACTACAGATAAGTCGAAGGAACATGTGTACGTTATATCGACAATTTAGTGACATATCTAAAACTGTATCAAAAATGGGGCGTTCCTGGGTCACCCTGTATATATAATTGGAATTTAAGGAGTGTATTCCTCAGTAATATTTAAAACCTTCGTATGTTATTCAGTCGATGGATGATGATCTTTGATACCAAGTTGAACATTTTTCCTAATTATTGTTCGACACACACTTTCTAACTTCCCAGTAGGAAGTACGGTTCTAGAAATCGCTTTTAAGTCCTTGATTTGGATAAAATGGTGTTTTGAAAGATGTATTTTGGTGTGTTTTTACTTACGGGTGTCTGTTGTTTTCCACTAACCAAAAAAGTTAGTTAAGTTTAATTCTAATAATAATAAATGTTAGCTTAATATCTCTAGAGCAGTTTTCTCATAAACCATTCTACCTTCAAGTTATTGAAAGTATCTTTCATTAATTCTTATGTAGGATTATTGTTTTGTATCTACATTGTCCCAATCAAGAGAGGCAGAAATAAACATTTTTTTTTTTGATTTTTCCATAAAAGATTGAAAGTATTGATACTTTCCATATTTTATTCATCCCGTCTCTCTTTTTCCATACTTTATCATAAATTAAAGTAATCTATCTGAATTTCGTGCCTAAGAAAATATTTTTTTTAATTCAGCCTCATCTACTCTTGAATTGATCGTTTATAAAGAGCAGCCGTTATTTGCTTATGAATTTTAGTTTCACTTCATTTAGATTTAATAACATAGACGCTTAGCTATATGCAGCAAATAATGATGGAACCATGTCTAAGCAAACTCGAATCACATTGAGCCATTTTCTATTTTAGTAAGTAAAATTATAACACTGGAGGGGTAAATAATTTCTATTTCTTCATTAAAAAAACAACTCTTAGATATTACAATAATTAATTACTTAATTATTATTTTTAAAAATGGTCAAAAACCATGTCAGAAATCCACTTGTTGAAAAAGTGACTATAAATGAAATAATATTCAGATTTATCCGTTTAAAAAATCACTGATTACTTAGTATAGGTATCGAAAATAAAACCTAGGTATAGAAAATCAAAGTAAGGTTTATAAAAACTTTTGAAACTGTATTTTTGAACACTTGAGTTGTTTCCATACATTGGCCCAACCCTTTATTCAGTTTAAATGAAAGTTTCAAACTAGACAATAAATTGATCATAATAAAATGTACCTTTGGTATATAAAGTAACTATTGACTTATTGGATAAGATCATGCAATACCCACCAATAATTTATTTATTTGTAGGAAACAATACATTTCTAAACATAATATGTAGGTACTTATATGCCACAATGATGTCAGCCTGGACGTGGACAATGATTTCTCAATATGTTGCAAAGTATTTCTTTTCTACATATTATCAAAAGATTTAGGTAGGTACTAGCGGTAGTACAAGACTAAATCTACCTATTCAGCCGTCCGTTTCATCCCATCTCATAACAACAGCATAAAAATCGTCTATCTACCGGCATAATTCGCCAAAAAGTCTTGCAATGAATAATAATACACCAGATGCAGATGTGTGCATCTTCTTATATAACAACAGTACGGTCGACTTTCTTCTCACTTTACATCATGTTGGTTATATAGATCAGAGTACCTCATTTTATTCATATTTTCCAAAGAGTATCTAGTTTCAATGTGTCAGACGTTAACGGAAACAATAATACCGCATCAAACTCATAATATAAGGTACACATACCCAGCATAATATAGAGCGAGAACAAAGAGTACTTGGCATAAAGAAGAAGACGATGATGATGATGAAGAAGAAGAAGACATGTACATACACAAGAAAGATGTTCTCTTGGGGATCCAGTTTTCTCGAAACTGAATCGAAAAAGAAAAACACACTCACACACGTGCAATGCGTTTCTTCTTCGTTCAACATGACATAGTGCCATACGGTTTAGCAGTGTTGCCAAATCATGCTTTTCATAATATATATGTCAAATGTTACAGACTATGAGGAAAATTACCTAAGTAAACAGTAACTGCTTCAATAGGTTCATGTTAAATTCATTTATTCAAATGACAATAGGCAACATGCAATATAATTATTTTGATTTCTTTTGATCTCATGTTAAAGAATTCCGATGCAGAATAGACCACAAACGTATTAAAAAATCAAAGTACTAAAATTTATTTCAAAAGAATGCGGTTTCAAACTTACTATTTCAATTCTCGCGCGAAAACAAACCTACAGTTCCGATGACGTCACTCATGTCTGTCATTCATATTTCCTCCTTATGACTTATGGTAACAACTTGTTTGAGGTTATATTTGTGAGACGGTAAACATCATTTCTTTACGAAATTGATTGTATTTTATAATAAAATGGAAGCTGGGTTCATAAGAGCACACAACAATTTTGGATCAGAAGGTTCATGTTTACTTGGGAACTTGGCTGAAGTAGATGGTCTCAATGGCACAAAACATGAATCAACACTGCTTTTCATAAGAATATTAGTAGCATTATTATGACTTCTACTGATGGATGACCGTAAAATAGATCCATTTTAAATACTTTACAGTTTCTTTATGTACTTATACAAAAAATACAATACAGTAATTATGAAAGCCAGCGACGAACCAGAGAACTACCTGCAAGCGAGGAACAAACAGGAGTGAAGTCATCGGAACTTTAGCTCGTTTTTGCACGAAATTTGAAACAGTCAGTTCAAACCCGCATTTTCTGCAATAAGTTTAAATATTTAATTTTTTAATATACTTGGGGTCTATTCTACATGGAATTCTTTAAAATGAAAGCGAAAATAAAAATATTGCATGTTGCCGATTATGTATAGCTGTCCTCCTGGAATTCTCATCCAGGAAGACAAAAAGCCTTCAAATTAATCATATTATTTCATTAGATACTTTTAAAGTCTAGCTTGTTTTAAATCTGCTCCAGCATCGTGGACTATTCAACTGATTGACATATCGAGCAAAAACAAAGGTTTATTTTATGGGAACACTCTTTAATTTTTAACTTCATTTCCATTATTTATTATTATAGAAGGTACTACTTTTTGAACATTTCATGTGTCTAACCATGACTTGTTCAAGAGAGACAGCGATTGTTAAAGTCTTGCAAAAAAGAAGTAAATTCATATTTCAATTATTATGTTGTATATAATATACACCATTTCACACACTTTTCTATGTATATTGTATTTTTTAATAAATTAATATGATCATTGAATCCAATTTTGCCAATAGCAACAAGCGGTTTTAGAGAGGGTTTCAAAAAGTAAATAAATGTTGTTAATGGAGAATGTTCATTATTACTTTTTTATAAAAATATTTTGATCTTTTTGCATAAACACGATATTTCGCGTAACCCCACAAATAGCAGAAGCAAATAATGCCTGCTTCCAATTAACATCACCAAAATATAAAATTACGTGTCTTGGTCACTTTTTGTTTGTTTTTTCAGTTTGTTTTGTTTGTGTATTGTTTAATTTTGATATTTTTATTTTGCTTTGTCTACAAAATTCATATTTTTTTGACAATAAAGCATTTCTCTCTTCTCTTTCTCAATACGTTATTTTCAGCCCAGATGTCTGGAAATCCATATAACAATAATATTACTTATCAATTGTATTAATTTTTTATTGGTAGTAACAAAAGCTATCTAGACAACTTTAATTCATTTTTATGATATTTACGAAAATATGGTAAGTTTGTCAACGTCGCCCCCGATTTACGGTAAGAGTGTAAGAGTATCACGAAGGAAGACGTGCACACCTGCATTTTTACAATGCACCTCTTCTGGACACCTGAGATTTCAACATTCCGCGATTGCTGGTCCTTATACTACTTCTCTTTTAATAATAAACCTTTTACTCTCAGTTCTTTTTCTTTATTCTCGGAATTTTCAGAATGAAAAATGCTTTTTATAACATGCACGTGGTAGTTCTAGGAATCAAGCCGTATTATTATATACCCCTGCTCAGGAAGTTGAAGATAACTTTCTTCGTAGACTGGTACATATATACCTACAGTGCCTATTTGGAAACGCTCTTGTACTACAAACACATTTTTTTAATTCTTCTAGACATAAACTGAGAGTAATTTTACAGTTAAACTGCATCACAAATTATATCTAATGGTTATTAGTTTTTTATATCATGAAATGTACATCTGAGACTGAGGAAGCCACATTTAAATGTTACAACTTATCCTATTAATTAGAAACAAATTATTCAAGTGCAATGAATACCTCTAGATCATCAAGACAGATAGGCGACGAAGGTATTTGCATTACGTGTTTTATATGAACAATTTCCTCGTTTAGCAAATGTTTCAAGTAATAACATTGAACCATGATTATTTTGCTACAAACATTCTCCAAGTAACTATAATATATGCTGCTATTCGAGCTGTAATGTTCCTCTTTGATATTAGTAAATAGTACATTCTACACTGTTACTACAATGAGGAAGTAGTAAATGCATTTCAAGAAGAAGAAAAAGGATCTTGATTTTTTTGTACGCCCGCCCTATTTTCGGTTGCTTATCACTTACTACATCTGTTTTTACGGCAGTAGTTAGGTTTACCAGTCGCTAAGCTCATTACTAGCCAAACTGGTCGGTAAGTACCTATATTTATTACTTAACGTTCAGAGAACAGTAAGTGAATTCATACATTTTGAAGTAAAGAATATTTTTTTCAATCGGTTATGCTGATGTCAGTTTTTCCAACAATAGATTATTCAGGGAGAACGATTTATTCGAGTATCTTCATTCATTTATTGATTTTACAAAATATACTATATAAGCATCACACAACCAGTAAACCATCCTTAATCCTTAATTTTTCGTTTTCCCACAGATTTTTACGTCTGATTGCCCTCTGAGTAAAAAAAAATATGTTCAGCCTGTCTGGTGAACGGATCTATTTTGCTGCTTTATTGTTGATTTTGTGTGGTACCTATCTCGCACGCCTGTTGAATAAAATCTGCATCTTGCCCTTATTTAGTGCTGTGTAACGGCCGAAGTACCTCTTGGAATTTGATTGAAATTTGTCTTTTATTTTCCCATTTTAAGCTTTTCTATCATCTTCTTGAATGCCTGAAATAATCGTTGCATTCTTGCTCTTTCAATCTGCTCATTATTAATTTGATAAGCACACAAATTGACTTTTAGAAATCATCATTATCATTTTGTGACGGTTCATAGAGTTTATAATATATATATATATATAATATTCTTGCAACAAACATCTGTAAATCATCCCAGGATTTGCTGTTTGCAGAAGCTTCAAGTCATCTTCTTCAATATTAAGTACGACCATGGATTTGATTCCCTTCACATTCTATTCATATCTATAATATAAAAATGAATCGCTGAATGTGTTGCTAAGCGCAAATCTCGAGAGCAGCGGAACCGATTTCGCTAATTCTTTTTTTGTTGTGTTAATTATTATCAGAAGAAGGTTCTTATGAACGAAAAAATTAAGAAAGTTGAGCGGAACATTAGAAAATTTAAGAATATTTATTAAAATTTAAAGACAATATTAATTTTACATACAATACACACAGTTGTTTGACAACTGTCAGTTGTTTAAAATAACTGTCACAATTGCCAGAACGTGCGCTGCAAATATGTGGCTGTTCCAAAATTCAAAACATTAGCCTGGCCAGGGTTAAAATAGCCGTCGGGAATTGACAGATATATGAACTCAGTATAGGAATATGACATTGACTGATGACATAATTTAAGCCTGGCCAGGCTAATATTTTGTATTTAGGAACACAATGATCGTTTAACATATATGGATCGGTTGATAAATAATACTTTTATTTCAATTTCAAATGTTTTTCCATCAGACAAAGAATTGGTAGTATATATATGGCAACAATTGATGAAGTTGCTATTGTTGTCATAAGTGAAAATTTAGAAAACCAAGATATTGTTTTTGATTTTGATAAGACAGGACAACGTCTGTCGGGTCAGCTAGTTATCAATAACTTTCTTCACTACACCGGTAAATCTCAACGTTAATCGTTTACTATTTCGCTATGAATATAAATGCTTTAAATTTCGGTAAAGCGACAGAATTGAACCTCAGATTAGAATGTCAATTCAGCCGTTTTACCCAATAATTTCCGAGAATTGCAATTTTTTGAAATTTTTCTTTAAAAAATTCGCAAATGAGAAAAAATTAACGGAGAATAATTCAAGCTCGCGGGAGATTCGGGATTTTTATACCAAAAATTATTTTCAAAAGTAAATATATTTTTTTACAGTTTATAGATAAATATTTGTCAAAAAATAATCTTCGCTTGTTATTCTGGCATCTGTACGTGACAGCTGTCAAGCCAGGGAAATTATCAATTATTAATTTCGCGACCAATTTTTTTTCGGAAAATTAATATCAAGGCATCTGAGTGGCTTAAAATAGTTATAAAATTTTCGAAATGAAATTTTAAAGTTTTAAACTGATGAGCTGTTGTACTTATAGCGACAATCAGACCTGCGTTGATAACGACATGCTAAAGATACCTTTGAAATATGAAATATGTGTCAATTTAATTATGCGATTTGATTTAAAAATTGAGAACTTGGTGGTTGTTTGTTTGTAAAAAATGTCTGATTTCGTAATTTCTCTGACTTCACCGGAGTTAGTAGAAGAAGAAGCGAAATTAGCATCACAAAATGCATTGCCAGCAAATCGCTGTATATATATGTATATACAGGAGAAAAATAACTTTATAAAACGTGATACTTTGTCACCTATCAATATATTTTTTTTACAAAAAACTGGACCGACGTTATTAGTTGGTGCACAGAAAATTACGAAATAATATTGATTCTATTAGTGCTGTTACTTTTGAAGTTGTGCAGTTGCAGTTAGATTAATAACTTTTGACACCAACTTCACAAGTACCAGCACCAATAGAATTAATATTATTTCGTAATTTTCAGTGCAACAACTAATAACATCGGTCCAGTTTTTGTAAAAAAGTATTTATTTCAGACTTTTGAGTGTAACATTGGTCACAAAAATCATTGAACGTTCACCACTAATATACTAATATCTTATTACCCACGTATATACTTTGCTTGTCCTTGTTATTATGTAGAGATCTCAGAACATCGCTGCGGAAATACGCTGAAATATTTTAGATTTAACCATTGTACCACGGCTTATCTCGAAAACCGTAACTCTAAGGAGAAAATGTTCTGTATAAATGTTGTTACACATATTATTGTCTTTCATGTGGCATCAAAAAAAAATCAGTTTTCGAATGAAATTTCCCTTTCCACATAGCAAAAATACCCATAAGTGAGATTTTAAAATGAATGTGGCTCGAAAACCGTAGCTCTTTTGAAAAAATGTTCAATTTAAACGTATCTTTAATTCTGGCAATTCGAATTTTCGATTTTCGAGAAAATTAGCGCGCTCCACCCCCTTCGGGGGCGGTTTTTGGTGGACAGGAGATTTCGGATTTGGAATATGGGACCATTTCTCAAGCCTCCCCTTTCAAATGAATCCAAAATCATCAAAATCAGAGCTCGTTTACTATATAAAAGGCGCGCACGAACAAAAAAACAAGCGGACAGTCGAATTGTATACCTCCTCCGTTCGGGGTTCGTCGGTCAAAAATGTCAAAAATTTTTCCAGTCACATAAAAATTAATTTTGCTTGGCAAGGCAATTCATCATCTGTTACAATGACATTGTCACTGTCAGTAGATACCTAAATCTATCAGCTTATAGACCTAAATCAGCTATCACTAATGTTCAAATTTAAATGTATGATAACATTATTTATTTGTATGAATGCCGTTACTTACATTGACAAATGACTAACAAAAGTTAGGTAAGGCTGTCTCTGTCAAAAGTTATGCATAATAGTATTAAATACTAACTCAATGTCCAAGTTATAAGACCTACTTTTATTATAAGATCACTGTATAAACCAACCCTAACTACTAGTATAAATCTGACGAATTTCCATCAAATCAACTACCTAATATCAGTTTTCGTCGATTTCTCATCATTAGAACCATATTGTTTTGATTCCAAAGTACGAGAAATATAACCTCCATATGAATTTATAGATACATTTTAAGTAAAGATCAATCTCTTTTTTTCTCAATTTTCAGCGACTCAGGTGCAACAGTCTGCAAGAGTTTGAGGGAGAGGTAGCTTGTATTGTGCGACTAGCATATCCTACAGCTGCCAATAACCTCCTTGATGAAATTGCGGTGGACACATTTGTAAATTGATTGAGAGAGAGCGAGCTGCAGAAGGCGTTGAAGCTGGACTATGGCTGGATTATGCCAAATGCCAAACTATTTTATGAGATATCTTAGTCCAGACCTGGGAATATTTCAAGGGACACACACTTTTATTGCTTATCTATATTTCGAACAATACCTACGTAATAATGAGGATCGTCAGCTAATATGGATTTACGACCTTATTTGATGTCCGGTTCTACTATACCTACATATAACTTAAGCTATGTAATTTAATCTACATAATTTTTATGTGAAAAAGGTGTCTAACTTCGTTTGAATACTCCTGTTTTTAGCTCGTTCGAACACTTTTTCCTTTATTCTTTTGAGTAGCAATATGTCTTCAATTGGAAAATCATTATTTCCTCTGCCCATTGAATGGACAATGATACTGACCTCGCACCGTCACCGTGTTTTACTCTCGGCACAATTCCTCCTTCAATGTCTGAATCGCCAGGTTCATTCTGTTGGTCTTTATTAACTATTGCCTTGTTTATTATGTCTTCTTTTATTTGTTCAACAATAGTGTATTTTTCTCCAGTCGCCCACCGGATAGTATCATTGCTACTCAAGTCGTTTTTTGTGTCTATGATATTCAGCTAATTGTAATGGCCTTAAGGTCTGACACATTTACAACGCCAAATCTCTTTAGAAATTCCGAAAGTGGAAGATTGTCTTCCTCAGGCTCTTCTTCACCGCAAATGGACTCAGTCTATGATGCTTCCCAACACTTATGAATATTTTTTAGATAAATTGATAAGAAAGATAAATTTTAAGTTGTATTTTTTCAAAATATTTACTAATATTTAGCAAGCGTTCTCTGTATCCCACCTTTATATTTTGAATCAAGTTTTGATCCATTGGCCGTAGCACTGCCGCGCAGTTAGGGGGCAAGAACATAACTCTAAAATCTGGATTAAAATTTATTTCTTCCTCGGGAGGATGAGAGGGTGCGTTATCGATTAGCAATAGTTTTTTTTGGGCTTGTTAACACCTGCCAAATATTATTTGACAGTAGATATAAAACATGTTTTAAACCACTCGATGCTTTATACACAACGGATAGCTCAACATTTTTTAAAGTCCCTGGGATTTGTTGATTTGCCGAGAACCAAAAGTGATAATTTATGTGTGCCTTCTACGTTACAACAGGGCATAAAGGTTACAAGGTATTTGAAGATCTTTCTGCCAGGAGGCAACGCGCTCCAGAATGCTGCAGATTCGTCAGCATTATACACCTAGATTCCTTAGTTAAGCCAATTTCCAACAGCACAGTACGAAACTTTTTTTTGAAATGAAGTAAAAGCGTTCGCACCGCTTGAAATTTTCTCACCACAAACCTTAAAAATCGAATATCGTGTCGTTTCTTGAATTTATCAAGCCAATCAGAGCTCGCTAGAAAATCATCTTCTTGGGTTATTATGCGTTCATGAAACAAGCCGTTGTTGTAAAAACCAATTATTGTATAAAGCAGTCTCAACTTCAGAAATCTCGGCTTTTCTGATCACCTGCCGTTTGCCTAAAATTCAGATTAACTGGATGCATTTTTATAATGACATAAAATTATTGCCCTTTGATATGATTTTGACACAATATTTTGTCCTTATTTTTCTTTATATCAAAAATCTGGGATCTTTGCACTCCAAAATGTTCTGCCGTTTGACGGATACTTCCGAATTTATCTAGACTATCTAATATTTCACATTTTTAGCTGAGTGTTAATGTTTTGTAGAGCCTTTTGTTTGAAGCCATCCCCGACAGAAAAGATAACTAGTGTCAAACTTGCATGCATCCATACAAGCATTTTGCGCACGATCTCTTAACTAAAATTAAAACACTATAGGTAACTAATAGTGTTTTAAGTTACTACGGATTGCCTTCAAGTAACTACCCAAACTAGATCTCTATCTTTGTTCCTGATGAGAGTCCCCCGACCGCATAACTTTTTTATTGCAAAATGTTATTATAGCGTGTTAAATATCTTTACTCAGTTTCAAATATTTAATTAAATCTCTTCTCCTATGAATTCAAGTAAACAGAAACGCTTAAAATGTAGGTACTCATATAATTCTATATAAAAACCAGTATCCAACATCGATCTTATCTTGGGCCACCTGTGTGTGAACACAGTAACGAGGTTAAATTCGATGTCGTTTGAATAAAAGAAAAAAAAAACTATATACATATATCGGGCAAAGCACAGCCACAGACTTTGCCATAGCCGGCAGTCAGATGAGCGAGCAAGAACAACCTGGTTTTTTTCTTATAAAACCATAGCCTCAAGTTGTTTAATCTCCAAGGAGATACATAATTGAGTTTGTTGGGGAATTGTTTACTATGTTTACTAAATGAATTGATGATGATACAGGAGACTTTCCAAGCCAGTCAAGTGGGTCCAATTAAGATGGATACTTGGTTATTCTGATTTAAATTTAAATTCGATTATGTTGCTACAATCTGTCAATAAGCCCATTTAAGGCCATACACATAATCCGCGCTTATATAGCTGGAACCGTCGTCCACATGATGGTGCTCTGCTCTAAAATGGTGCTGCTCTACTTAATTCCCATGTGTCTTGCGTGTTATGTCGCTATTAATTGCAAACACCAAGTGAAAAGCAAGCAGAATAGGTACAAGATAAATGTACAAAAATGTTTATTAACTGAATTAAAATTGTAGCCGAGGCAAAATAGGAGAATACTTATTCTATTTATATGTAAATCAATCCGGGAACTTCTGGTTAGGTAGCTCAATTTATTCTGCTAAATAAACGCTACTATGCTTAAATGGAATACATTACATATTGCATTTTCAAGAAACATGGATGTAACTTGTATTTTACTGTTGGTTATTTTCCCCTTTTTATCATTTCGTTTAAGATTAATAGCTTATGTTTATTTATCATCTGCTCTCTTTTATTCTAGCCTGTTGAGCAGATTCACTTGCTAACCCAATCAAAAACATATACTTATGCCCTGTAACAAGTTTTACGGCGGTGTTGCACCTATATCTTTATAGTAATGAGATTTGAATAAATTCTTCTTCATTTTGTCGTCTCGTCATGGACAATATAACGTTTGTTTGTAACGAGACATTTGGGTGGGTTTATATTGTATGCCATTTTCGTAAAAGGTATAAAGAGCAGGCAAGTGTCTTCTACCTCTAAAAGTATACGACGAGGAGGTTTATTCAAAACGATCCTACCGGAACCACACACACTAAGAATGACTGACTGGGAGTGATTTACAAGAACTAATTGTTATTCCAAGTGCGCGATGTCGTTTCAGGTACACCAATGGCGCCACCAAGTCGCCATGAAACAATACAAGTCGAGACGTGACATATAAAATAAGTACTTTTCCTTTATATATACCTACCTACAATAGTATACCTACCTGTGCCGATTCGAATGACTGTTATGGCTTTCTGCGTATTTTTATTATCCTTTTATGCACTTAAGGTAAATAGTCTTAAAGGCAATTGTCTGATAAGTTCTACCTTTTATTGAGACGAGAACTAATTGCTCATGACTCATGTATACCTACCTACACTGAAATCTTAATCCACCCCGGTGTAACGTCAAAATGGTTTACCTTGAAAAAATATGTTGCAGCTTTCAAATTTTTCAGTATGCTTCAAGTGTAAATTTAATCCTAACTTTGAGCTTTTAATTCATCTCAATGAAACAGTTATTCTTATCAGAGAATTTATCTACACGTCCTAAACGAAAGAATTGACTAAGGTGTATCTAACTCTATCTCCAAATTAAAACATGGTATGTGAAGCAGATTAAAAACGGGCGAATATTCGAAAAAAATAATAAAAATAAATAAATACTTGAGAAATGAATAGAATGAAGAAATTCATAAAATGAGGTAATTTCACGGATATAGTCAGAAACCATGACCAACAAAATCAATGATAGATTTAAATAGAGCAGAGTATGCAGAAATCATAATTGTTGGACTTTGATTCTGGCACAAATAAATGATAAATTATTAGAGAGATACTGGGGTGTTGGAAGCTGGAAGACAGTTTTGTTACTAATGGAGAAATAAAAGATGTTTGTTTAGTTTAAATGTTTTAAATAAGATTTCACACATTAGACTGAAATATTGAGGTGACTATAACATATGATAAGATCAAGATATAAGGTAGTTAAGATTATTATCGATGGAGAAGGGCAAACAGAGAGGCAATTTGAAAAAGGGCTGCATTATAGTGCAAAATAAATGGAAAGCGCAGGACCTGGCATATACCTAAATTCATTAGAAATTGTTGATGATGTTACAATGTAATGTAACTTATTGCACATTATTATTTAATTCAATACAGGTTAGACATATGATTTTGCAATTGTATTAAATATTTTGAAATTTGAAATATGCAGAGTTTTTGTTTAATTTTTTGAAACAATCAAAGATGAATCAATGTAAGAAGGAAATGCTATATCAACATCAACGATTTTGAGATGTTGAGGATGTTCATAGTTGTTTTACTTAAGTACCTACAATTTTTATTCCGGTAATAATATTCATAATAAACTATCTAAACTTTGATAGTAGACTATAAAAATATTTTTACAAACAATTGGACCGACTTTATTAGTTGGTGCACTGAAAAATACGAAATAATATTAGGTAATTCTATTAGTGCTGTTACTTTTGAAGTTGTGCAGTTTCGTTATATTGATAACCTTTGGCACCAACTTCACAAGTACCAGCACCAATAGAATTAATATTATTTCGTATTTTTCAGTGCACCAACTAATAACGTCGGTCCAATTTTTTGTAAAAAATATTTATTTCACACTTTTGAGTGTAACATGTCACGAAAATCGTTGAACGTTCACAAATACCAAAGAAGATAGTACTTATTCTATTACCCACGTATATTCTTTGCTTTCACTTGTTATTATGTGGAAATATTAGAACATCGCGGCGGAAATACGCATAAGTATTTTAGATTTAACAATTTTACCACCGCAGTAACTGGAAAACCGTAACTGTAAGGATTATAAATTTTGCCACAAATATTCTTGTCTTTCATGTTGTACCCCAAGATTTTCAGTTTTTGAAAGAAATCGCCCCCCCCACATAGCGAAAATACACATAAATGAGATTTTAACATCAATGTAACTCGAAAACCGTAACTCTTTTTTGGATATTTTCCTATCTGTAATTCTGCCATCACGAATTTTCGATTTTCGAAAGAATTTGCCCCTTCCATTCCCTTCAGGGCAGTTTTAGGAGCGATGAAATTTTGGATTTGAGTTTTAAGACTATGGGCCATTTTTCTCAAGTCTCCTCTTTCAAATGAATCAAAAATTATCTAAATCGGAGTTCGTTTACTATATACAACGTGCGCCCAAAAAATGGAGACAGTCCAACAAGGTCGTAGCATACATTGGATTTTTTATGTTTTATTAGTTTTAAACAATAAAGTTTATAGCACAAAACAGCAATTCACCTTTAAGATTATAGTCAGACATATTTTAATTATCGAAATGTTAATTTCAGTTTGTCCACATATTTAAAAACGCGATCAGATTCACGCTTAAATCGTCACACCCTGCTCCAATCATTAACAAGTAGTTTGTTCGGGTGCGCAACACTTTTTTACTTTATAATAGTCACCTTTGCAAATTTCATTGTCTGATATGCGTCCACATTAACCACCAGATATAAAATTTACAATCCCGCTTGGTGTTCACGAAACCAAATATAAATGGAGAATTTATTCTCACAACGTCTTGACAACTAATTGTCACTGTCACAATGATTATCAACATAATACATTAGATCAGCCAATGCCAATGAGCGGGATCTGTGACGTCACAGGGCGCTAAGACGCACACCTTTTGAACCAATTAAATTTTTAGTATTTTTGATTTTTTTTCTTTTGTTCAATTAAAATTTAAAAAAAAAAACACGGGTTATTTTTTTTTAGTAAAGTTTCCCAATCAACAATAAAAAAATATGTGCAATGACCGAACTGTATACCTCCCTCCTCCGTTTGAGTTCGTCGGTCAAAAATAGCAGCAACACTCTGTCGCACTTAATTAATAACACAGTAATTTTCGAATGATACTAAATAATAATAAATAAAATTATTTAAATTTTTCTCAAAATTACTAATACCCATACTACTCTTTGAAGTAACGTTAACTTCCAAAAACACATTTAAGCATTAATTTATTATAAAACTGCATGACGTTTTTGAGTTCCACAAATTTTTAACATGTTGTATCCAACCTGCTGGAAGATCGAATTAGGGTAAACTTTCTGTACATTAAATCTTGTTCAAGATTCAACTACTACAAAGAAAATATTCCCTAAATTATTTAACAGATAAAATAATTATTTACAATCATTTGAGTTATTGTTTCAATTCAACTTTGAATCGTCATAACTTCGACTAATTTTAACGGATGCTGGTGCGGTTTTTTTCTTGGAAACTCCAGAATAGGTCTAGGCGTTCAAGCACTTTTTTGCAAATAAATGGAAGGTAAATAAACGCACAGGTAGTCTACCTGTTTTTTATCAACTAATAAATAAAAAATATAACTTTGTAATTCTTGAATCACAGTGATTCAATAGTAAGCAGATAAAATAACCAGATCTGACTAATTGCCAAATCTTAATATACATTGGGAACTTTTTAACGCTCCAACAAAAATTTGTCTCAAATCGGATGTTATGTTATTTCGACATGTCTTTTTCATTTTCGTTGTTGTTTTTTTTTTAATTATAGGTTTTTTTCTCAAGAATGTCAGTATAGTAGATGTTTTAGTTGAAAAAATAGTTTAGGTTATAATTTTTTTTGTTTTTATTGTAAAATTAAATGTAAAGAAAACTAGAGGTTCCAATTTGGCTAAAATTGCTTGTAACTTGTAATAGCTAATATACCGCACATAATATTTTAAATTAAAAAAAACTACTTACATTATTTTAACACCTGACATAATTCCAAAACTATATTTTAACTAAAACAACAACTGTAGTAACATTTTTAATAATAAATATTTTTTACAAAAAATTGGACCGACGTTATCAGTCGGTGCACTGAAAATTACAAAATAATGTTAATTCTATTGGTCCTAGTAGGTACTTTTGAAGTTGTGCAGTTGCAGTTAGATTGAAAACTTTTGGCACTAACTTCACAGGAACTAGCACCAATAGAATTAATATTATTTTGTACATTTCAGAGCACCAACTGATAAAGAAATACGCAAATTATAAACTTTACCACTCTTACCGTATCTCTATGGAAAAAATGTTCAATATAAATGTTGCTACAAATAATCTGGTCATTAATTATCCATTCTCAGATTTGCAATTTTCGAAAGAAATCGCCTCTTCCACATAGCGAAAATACACATATTTGAAATTTTAAAATAGCAGAAACCCGAAAACCCTTGCTCTTTTGAAAAAAAATGTTCAATTTAAACGTTTCCAGATATTTTGGTATCATTAATTCTGCCATCTTGGATTTTATTTGCCCCATCCATGGTTTTCGGAAGGAAGGAAATTTCGGATTTGAGTTTTTATGAAAACTGGACAATTTCTCAAGTCTGCTCTTTCAAATGAATCAAAAATCCTCAAAATCGGAGTAAGTTTATTATATAAAATGCGCTCACGAACCAAAAAAAGCAGACAGTCGAATTGTATATCTACCTCCTCCGTTCGGGGTTCTTCGGTCAAAAATGATGAAATAAAGAAATATATAAATAAATCAATAAAAACTAACAAAAAAGTTCCAAAATACATAAGCTGCGTTAAAGAAGTTGCGCAGTTGTTATTAATTCTATTATTAGTTTATTTAAATTAGCAACTGAGTAATTTTAACAAATGTCTATACTTAATTCCAATATACAAATTTCATGATTCAAACTCTTACGAATGATGGATTTCCATCCCGTTTTTCACTCCAACGCCCGCAACTATGTCCAGTAATACACACTACAAATCGGCTGATGGTAATTTGAAGAAAACGTAAGCGTTCTTAGCTTGTAGCTAAAGAAGTCTTATAATACATGAGAATATCCAATTTCGTTTTAACTATCTATACCTACCAACTGACTAGTTGGTTTCTTTAACTGTATCTATACAGAGTGTATCTATGATTAACAATAGGAATTATCTTAAATTGTGACTTATGGGCACAATATATAAAATATTTAACATAAATTACCTACATAAAGTATGGGTCATTGCAGAGTTACAGCATGTTTTATTTGAAACTTCAGAAATTATTTGCGCCCAATATAGGTACTTTGAAACTATTTGTCGCATGTCTCATATTTGGCAGAAAATGTAAGCAATGTATCGAACGATCCAAAAATAAAACATTCGAAGTAGGCTAATGTAAATGAGATCAGCGAACGTTCGAATAACCACACATCTAGGTACCTATACTAATTAATAAAAACGAAGTGTTTATTCGTGATATTAAAATAACAGGTTTTAACTAATTGCATATGGAGGTACATCTATCTTTTATAATTTTTGTCTGCTGTCTGTTTTATTTTTTATGACATTAAATGCCCAAAATCGATACCGTTTCGTTTTCGACGGGCCACCCTATATAATATTTTAATTGATTTTCCATTTAGAAGGCGTAAAAATCAAATATTTCTTGACTGAAAGGAAAGAAAATATATGAATTAGAGAGAAGACTTTTTAAGATAATTTCTTAAGGAATATATTCGACGAGTATTAATAATCAAGAGAGATAATTTGCTTGAAAAATCCATTTTTTCAGTCAAAAATTTGAAATTATTATTTCCACTGAAATAAGAAGCAATAGTAATCTCTTTCAATTCAATTATGTCTGACGTCTGAAATCCAGATGTATGTCCCCGAAATTCGTAAAAATCCATGATTTAATCTGTTTTAAAACATACCGTGATAATAGGCAACTAGCATAATCGAAATGTATTCTTAAAACTTTATGAGTTGAATTTCTTCAACATTCAAATTTTTCTGTTTGTAGTATCAAAATAACAGGTTTTAACTCATTGCATATGGAAATATATGTGTCACTAATAACAAAACAACAATTTTTATAATTACTGTCTGTCTGTCTGTTTGTTCCGGCTAATCTCTCTATGGGCTCAACCGATTCCGACAGGTAGGTAGTATATAACTCTGTATAGTGACAATAGGGCCAAATCACAGATTACCTGATTTAATTGAAACTGTTAGACAATTAGGTAAGTGAAAAGGCTTCAAATACACCAATTCAGTTAAAATATACGTAAGTTACAGAATTTTTATAGACAAGAGTTACCTAAATGATGATCCAAACAAAATGAAACTGAAAACTAATGAAATAGTTTAGTTTGTGAATTTCTTCAAAAAGTGATATGTGATGTTTCAACATTATGAAATCTCAGATGATTTAAGTAAAGACATGCGAAGATATGTTCACGTATTTACATGGCAGGGTAACTTCTATGTAATGATATTTTCATTAATTATCAAGACATTGCTAATTATGTCAGAGAATAGCACTTTATACGTAAATTAAGCTAGTTGATGTTTCTTAGTAGACTAAATTACCTGTTATGATACAAATTTTCTCTGTGTTGTTTAAGTTAAATCTTCATATTTTTCCATTTAAAATATTTCCGCAGTTATTAATGAAAAACCCTGTATAAAAACCTAAAATTAGTCTAGAACATTTTATGTGACAGTCAAATCAAACAAACATTACATTGCAAAGATAAACAAAAATATTATTATCGAACACCTGCTGCAGTTTGCCTTGTTTTCATTAGAAGAATATGAAATTTTTCGGTGATCACCGTTTGTTGAAATACTTCGTAAACAAATCGCCTGACAAGTTGAAATCAACAACAATCAAAGAAAAAATTAGCGTCTGGGATTTTTGTCGCTGCCATACAAGGTCGTCAATGACGGAACGCGCACGTGATAAAAAATAATCTCTACGAAAGAAACAAGTCGTAAAAAGGAAATTAAAATCCGTACACTTGTATAGAAAACCGCATTTTATTGTCACCGCGTTTATGTTACCGCCATAAAGAGCACACTAATTAAGACGTTGCTTTTATATGGCGTATGGCGGTAAATATATTTGGTTTTGTGAGTGTGTATTATTACTATTTTCATTTCAAGGTACATAGTACATAATATGTAATCCAAAGAATTAGCTGGGATTTTGAGCCTCATTACTCTTACTTAGAATAACGGTTAATGAATTGTTCAACTTGATCTGATACTCCTCTGCTTGCTTACTTTTTTGATATTGCTGTTTTTACGATGAGTGAAGAAGTAGAAGACTAAATAATTAAATGCAAACAATAATAATACGTAAAACAAATCTTTTCATAAATATTAATTGTAATAGGATATTGAAGAATCGGTTTCGGGATTTGGTGTCTCTGTCTTCATAGAGATTATTGCAAGACTAACAAATTATCAGTTAATTATTTTATCATAGGAACAAAATTGAATGGGAGGCGTCAGCGACATCTGCTGCACGAATTTCAAAATTAGAACAACTGAATAAAAGTAGAATTCTTTAAATAGCCAATACTGTGCTAACGCTATCAAAAGATAGAGGACTCTTATTCATTTAAGGAAGCTTATATCTTGAGTTCGACGTACTGGTGCATAGATGTCGCAAAGTAGGTGTCTATCCAGTTAACATTTTGACTGAAAGTTTGAGTTACTGTTTTATAGGTGTCACTAGTATACACAGACTACGCTAGTATGCCACTAATAATTTTTGTGTTTTTGATCTAATTTGAATAGGAATGACTTTGTATGTTTGCAGTTTTTATGTAAGCTTGTCCGTTTTGCATGGTACACGATTTTCGATGTTAATTATTTTTTCAATAGAAATTGACAGTTTAAAACGTATAGGAACAATTTTCTTTTTCTAGGAAATTTTCTTATGATAAATTCAAAAAAGAGATAATTCCCACACGTAATTTTTGAGGTTCGTACACACGATGAAGAACCTGAACTCTAGATCATAAACCGATTATTTTTTTTTAATTTCTTTTGATACAGATCGTTTGTGACGCGTTTGGTTTTTTGTGACTCTTTATTTAATGGGTTATTAGATTGTTAATAAATAGTTAACACCGATTAGCCAACACGTCTTGAAAATAGACCTTACATTCTCTATTGTCAACTCAATTTTTCAGAAATCGTTTGTGAAACACAAATATAATAATGAAATGTTTGTGACTTTTTATTGTTTTAGAAAAATCTAAATTGATTTCGACATTTTTAGGTTTAAGCAACTAAGGGCCGATTTCATAATGAATCCTTAATGGGAGATTAGTTAATTCTTCAATTTGTTTAACTCATATCTCGATGACGGAATAAAAAGAGTGCATTTTTCCATAGCTTTTGCAACATTAGTCATCTTTTCTTTAGTTCTTTTAAACTAACTTTAAATTATATGATCAACCAAAAAAATTATGAAATTTTTAATCTAGGATTAGAATTAATAGGAGATTAAATTTGATTATGAAATCAGCCCTAAATATAGGTACATCACTGTTAAAGCGTCAATAAATATAATTTCTGTATGTAACGTCACAATACAAAATAAAATTAATTGTATTGGTGCTGGTACTTTCGAAGTTGTTGCCAAGAGTCTTATATCTAACTACAATTATTGCACAACTTCAAAGTACCAGCACCTATAGTAATAATATTATTTTGTATTGTGACGTTCCATACACAAATTATATTTATTGACGATTTAACAGTGATGTATAGTTAGTTGCCTGAACATACAAATTTTGAAGTCAATTTAGATTTTTCTAAAACAATAGAGAGTCATAAACAATTTTCTTAATATATTTGTGTTTCACTCACGATTTCTGATAAATTGAGTAAAAATAGAGAATGTAAGATCTATTTACAATACGTGTTAATTATTCAACAATCTAATAATTCTTTAAATATTGAGTCACAAATCAAACGCGTCCCAAACATTCAGAAACGAGTCATAATCTGTATCAGCAGATAATTGAAAATTTAAGTTTTTAAAATTCGTGTTGGCTATTCGGTATATGGTTAGATTTAGATTTAAGAGAGGGTTACATTGCACTGCGACCATAAGGTCTATTGTGCCCCCTACATGAGTTGCACTCGCCTATACGCGGTCTACAACTCGCCTTCCAGTTCCAGAGTTCTAATGAACTCCAGTATCAGGGTTGGCTTCAAGGAGGATACTTCCTCCCTACTGCAGGTTGCTATTCCAAGGCACTGTTTGCGTTGGCTAGCAATGGCGAGGCATTCCGTCACCAGGTGATCCGGAGTTTCCTCCTCTTCCCCGCAGAATCTGCACTCGTCATCCTCTGCTAGACCTAATCTCATTAGATGCTTCTTGAGGCGACAGTGTCCTGTGAGAAATCCAGTGAGTAGGTGTAGCTTGTTCTTTCTGAGATCCAAATACCTTTTGGATCTTGCAGTATCAAAGTTTTTTAGAAACTTTTTGGAACGATCCAATCCACGGGTATCCCGCAAGAGTGTTTCTCTTACGGTTTTTTCCTTCTCCAGAAACTCCTTCTTGTAGGTGCTTTTATCTGTGCCACAGAAGGGTTCTGGGCCAGTAAATGGAGTTTGTGCTCCTTTCCTGGCAAGTGTGTTGGCCTCCTCGTTGCCTTTGATTCCCGAGTGGCCGGGAACCCAGACTAAGTAGACCCTGTTGTTCTTGCCTAGCTCATTGAGCTTCCTTCGGCACTCCCATACCATTTTAGATTCAATGGTATAAGAGTTCAGTGCTTTAATTGCAGCTTGACTATCAGAATGTATTGCAATGTCACATTTCTGATAGTTTCTTTCAAGGTTCACCTCCACGCATCTCTCAATTGCAAGCAATTCTGCTTGAAAGACGCTTGGGCAGCGGCCTAGCGCAAGTGAGCATTTGGTGCGATTCCCAAACACTCCAGTGCCTGTCCCCGTCGTGGTCTTAGAACCATCAGTGTACCATTTAATGGTATTCTTTTTGAGAGCTTGAGTTGTGAGCCCCCTGTCCCAATCTTCTCTGCTACTTAGCACCGTGGTGAAAGTTCTCTCGATGCTAATTTTCTTTGTCATTACATCACTGGGAAGGTTTGCTGATGGGATGTGTTTGGACAGAGAGGACCAAGCTCTCTGATTCCGAATTCCCACAATGTCTGAACCTTCCCTAGATAGTCTTAGAATGGCCTCATGGGCCAATCTATCTATCACTAGATGGAGAGGTGTGAGATCTGTGATGATCTCTAGTGCCCTGGTCGGGCAAGTTCTCATGGCTCCAGTGATACAGACACAGGCTAGTCTTTGTATTCTATCGAAGGTTTTCCTCGTATTGCTCTGACTTGCCTTGCCATGCCAGGCTATTGACCCATATGATATTATCGGTCTTACAATCATGACGTACATCCATCGCAGTATTTTTGGGTTACATCCCCAAGTCTTACCAGTCAGATTTCTGCACGCCATTAAGGCCTTTATTGCTTTGCTAGCAGTAGCCTCAATATGCTTGTTCCACAGAAGCTTGCTATCTAGTGTTAATCCCAGATATTTGACTTCAGCCTTCCAGCTTATTATGTCTCCACTCAACGTGAGAGGTTTCATAGCTGGAAGTTTCCTTTTCCTAGTAAATGGAATAATTGTGTTCTTGGATGGGTTTTTGCTAAGCCCCACTGACAAGCACCATTGCTCAATAGTTCCGAGGCCCTCCTGCAATAATTCGCATAGGGTGTTCGCGAATTTTCCTCGGACTATTAGGACTATGTCGTCGGCATAGCCTATACATGTGAAGCCAAGCTCCGTGAGTTTGTGGAGTAACTCGTCTAGTACTAAGCTCCATAGGAGGGGAGATATTACTCCTCCTTGAGGTGTTCCACGAGTAGCTTTAACAGAGGTGGTATGATCACCTACTTGGGCCTCAGCTATTCTCGTCTTCAACATCTCATACATCCATTTGATAACGGTCTTGTTCACTCCTCGCCGTGTGAGTGCCTCCCTGATTGACACATGTGTGGTGTTGTCAAAAGCCCCAGATATGCCCAGGAAGGCACACATTGCGATTTCTTTATTGCTCAGAGAAATCTGAATGACCTCAGTTAGCTTATACAGCGCGGTTTCTGTTGAACGCCCCGCCCTGTATGCATGCTGACATTTATGAAGTGGTTTGTCCTTCAGAATCTCTGTTCTTATGTAGTTATCCACTACTTTCTCCATCGTTTTCAGTAGAAACGATGTTAAACAGATAGGTCGGAAAGATCGGGGATCAGTCCCATTTTTCTTCCCTATTTTCGGTATGAAGATTACTTTGGCTCTTTGCCATATGCTAGGTATAAAGTCCCGTGCTAGGCAGCTTCTTGTAATCTTCAGGAGATGAGGAAGGATCTCCTCCATTCCTTTCTGTAGGAGTATTGGGAATATGCCATCTACTCCCGGCGATTTATAAGGTTGAAAGGTGTTGACTGCCCATTCCAACCTTTGTCTTGTGAATATCTTCTTAGCAATACTCCAATCTTCCTTGCGAGGATTCTTGGTTTGGATTGCTAAGTCAATACTACTGAGGGGTTCACTTCCTGGGAAGTGTGTTTTGAGAAGTAGAGCAGATCGCTCCTCTTCTCCCTCAGTGTATGACCCGTCTGGCTTCTTTAGCGACATTAAGAGGCTGATTGCCCCTTTTGCCATAACTTTTTGCAATCTGGCTGCAGTAGGAGTTGAAGTGATCTTTTCACAAAAAGCTTGAAAGTGAAGCCTCTTGGCCTTCCTGATCTCCTTATTTTATTGTGTGAGCTTCTCGGTGTAGCCCTGCCAATTATCGTCTCTTTTGGCCCTGTTGAAGAGCCGACGGACCTCTAATCTGAGGTTTGACAGGTTTTTGTTCCACCAAGGTGCTTCCTTGCTTGGTCGAGCTTTTGAGAGTGGGCAACTTGATTGGAATGCATCCGTTATCGCCACACTGACCAGTTCGACCTCTTGATCCAGATCGCAGTGTGGGTGTTTGACCCCATTACTTTCGATCTGTTCCAAGTTTTGCTTCAGAAGGGTCTTATATTTAGACCAATCTGTATTTCTAGGGTTACGAGTTGGAGACAGTGAGGTTACTTCCCCCGCAATCCTAAACTCTATAATCCTATGATCGGAGAGAGAAGGTTCGTCCATCACTCTCCAATCAAATACGTTATTCCTGGCAGTAAGGCTGGCAGTTGTTACGTCCAGGACCTCTTCTCTTGCTCTCGTGACAAAAGTGGGGGTTGTTCCCACATTAAGGGTTTCTAGATTATTAGCTAAGAGATATTCAAGTAAGCACTCACCTCTAGGGTTGTTGTTCGAGCTTCCCCAAATAACATTGTGCGCATTGGCATCACAGCCTATGATGACTGGCAGTTGTCTGCTATTGCAGTATTGCACTAGCTCTTGAGCTTCGACTGGAGGTATTGCAGGATTGTCTCCAGCAAAATAAGCAGATGCAATAACTATGTCTCGGTTGATGCCCCCAGTGTTGAGGTGTACTAGAATTGGAACAAGGTCCCGAGTCATGAATTCTGAAACACATGTGTAATTAATGTTGTTTCTTATGATCACACAGGCACGAGGGGGCTCCTGCCTCTGGTCATAGATCAATTCTGAGTCTTTAGATGCCAAACCTTCAATTTGGCCTGCTTTGCCTGTCCAGGGTTCCTGGATCAGTACAAAATCCAGTTGGGATTTCGCAAATAGCCTTGCAATCACTGCTGAAGCTCCCTTCGCGTGATGCAAGTTCACTTGCGTCACCTTGGAGAAAGGTATGAAGGTGCTGTAGTCTCCTTGGAGCTCGAGCGGGTATCTGGGTCTCGGGTTATGGCCTCGACCCCCGCATGGATTCGCCCTTCCCCCAGGACTGCAGAGAATTTCTCTGCCGCCCCGGCTTCTTTGGCAGAGCCAGCAGAGGCCTCGACCAGACCTGAGCTAGCAGTTTTATCCTGCACACCGGAGTCTGTAGATGTGGAGGGCATCTCCGCATCTTTTGGATCTCCCGCAGGTTTATTTTTCTGTCCTAGCCCCGAGACAGACACACGTCCAAACCTAAAGTTCAAGACGCGTCCTTCTGCCTTCAGGGCCTCTCCTGATTGGTGATCGATCCCAATCGTGAGGATAGTACCGGTTCCCTCCTTTTTGGAGTTGAGAACTTTCCAGGCTCCGGTACTGAGCCAGGTGTTCTGTACTTCGACGAGTCGGAGGATTTTCTCCGTCTCCATTTCGAAGCTTCTTGGGAAGTACACCGTTACAGTGACGGGTTTGGGGATGTTTTTCTCCTCCACCGCCACTAACTCGGGTCCTTCCCAAGACCTCAAGGCCGGCACTACCCCAATGAGCCAGTCCGCCTAATCCTGAGAACCGCAGTCCACCAGCATCATTCCACAGCGGAAATGTATACCGGTGAAGTGCATTCCCTTCACCTCTCCACTGCAAATCTCTTCCACTAGAGTATCCAGTGTTGAGAGCTGCTGTGGTTCAAGGATTACTCTAGGGTAATCCTTGGGTATGATACCCACACGAATAGCCTTTACGGCCTTGGCAGCTGCAGCGTATCCAGTGGCATGCCCGGTTTTTGCTGCAGCTGTTTTCGGCTTTTTTCGGCTTTGAGGCCTTTCCGGAGGAGTGATATGCTCCGCGCCTCTCTTTCCTGTCCCTTTTCCCGTCGGTGTTACCTTCGGGGTCGGGACAGTAGGTGGTATGGAGTATTGAAGAGCCTGTTTTCTGGCCTCCTCAGGTGCAAGTCCCTGATGGAGGAGTCGCAGGTACTTCCGCACTCCTGCTCCACTGAGACCCTTTCTCAGTGGATCGTCTCTGCCGCCTGGCTGTCCGAGTTTCGGCAGGTCGAACGGCAGACGATTCCTTTGCCGTTTGGCATTTCCCTTTTTTACCGGGAGACCGGATGAAGAGGTGGAGGCTTTCTCCATCTCTCCTCCGGTGAGTTTGGGATTATGTGAATGTTCCATAAAGTTCCCGCGAGTAGCTGGGGACAAATCGGTCCACTTCTGCAGAGCCCCGCATGCAGGAGTAAGGGGTTAATACAATGGAGTTCCCCCTTGTACTCCAAGGTCGAAACCAGTAGAGACCAGTCCTCTATCTGGCCATGCATCCCTCGGCCTGGTTTCCCGCCTTGGATTTAGAATTTTTGATGAGGTTATTTCCTCTTGGTCCGGGCGGTTAAGCCAAGACCCCCCCGCATCACTGGCCCGCGAGACATGACCACAGACGACCAGGATGCGTTGGTTTGACAGGGTGGTTTCGAAGTTAGCTCGAAAGCACACCTGGCATCGTTGTACCTGAGTGCAATTCCCTTAGCCACGACACTACAGCTGGGACAGGTGAAGTTGGTCCGCGGCAGGGTATACGTGGCTGCCAATTGAGTTTTTAGTCTCAATGAGCCCTATTTCCCCGCAGGCCCCCTTCTCATATAAAAATCATCGTTAGAGGCCCCCTCCTATCCGCCACCTGGAGACGCGCCGGGTTGGCACTTCACTCCTCCCAGATGCTGATTGACAACATCCGGACCGGCGGTATATGGTTAACTCCGGAACCATTATAGTTATAAGACAATTCTGTCACAACGACTACCAGATAGCCAAAGGAATTTAAAAAAAATATATTTTTCAATTTCTATTGATGGCAATCGTTTGTAAGTGTTTGTAACACTTTTCTTTTTGTTTGTGAGTCAATAGTTAATGAGTAATTAGATTGTTAATTATTTTATACCAGACAGCCAACACGTTATAAAAACAGATCGATTTCAAAATTGGTGTGCAGAATAAAAGTCACCTAAAGCATCTAAAAGACTCAAAGATGTGGCCGCTAGGTACTGAAATAGCAAAATCATCTTTTACACCCTTAAAGGTTTCACCACCAGCGTCATGTTTTTCAACCACAGGCTGTCATTTTATTTCAAACTATGTAGACAGCCGAAGCCCTACACCATGCTCTGACTTAACACCTGTAAAAGCTATGGAGATCAAATCTGTTAAGATTGGTTCTGACAAGGAGGCTTTAGCTGCCTGTAAGTCTCTTGCGCAGGAAAATGTAGAATTTATGATGGAAAGAATGCAAAGAAAGATGATTTGCGAAATACTGACCCGATGACTCCACTTATAGTGCGGCTGTCCCGTAATTTGGATACGGCTAATGGTCGTTATTTGCTGGCTAGACTGAGGGACTCTTCCTTATTAAAAGCTCTTCAGCTATTTCTAGCCTATCTCCATGACCAACCATCCAGTGTATGTTTTGAAGGGCACACCACCACCAGCATCAAATTAGCTCTAGCTTCAGAGGGACTTCCTAGTCACGTGGACACCTTGCGTAAGTTATATTATCGCTACCACAACGCATACGGTATTGGCTCAGCCGAAGTTGATGCTGATCTCGCTGCCTTCAGGTCTTTCTTTTCATCCGAGATACTTTAACAGCTTTAAGAAATGGCAAATATTTTTCTACTGGATTTCCAATAAGAAATTATTTTTTTTAATTAAAATGACGCGATCAGAGGATCAAGCATCCTCTTTTAAATGGGACGATGGCAAGCTTAGTGTTTTTCTTATTAATATTCAGTCCTTAAGACACAAAACAGATAAATTATATCTTTTATTAGAAGAACTTCAATTTCCAGAAATCATTGCCATAACTGAGCATTGGTTAAATATTGATGAGCCTGTGTTTATTCAAAATTACGCTACAGTAACTAGATTTAATAGAAGTAACTTATCTCATGGAGGTACTATGATAATATTTACTAATAGCCACTTTTCGGCAGTAACTTAATTCGATTATCTATTATCTGAAAAACTATTTGATTTTTCCATCGTCTATCATAATGCTTATGATCTTTATATTGTTTGTATTTACAGAACACCTGACACTGACTTGCATATATTCAGTAAAAACTTACTGAGCTTGCATGAATTCCTGCCTGTAAAAAGCAAGTTAATTTTATGTGGCGACCTTAATATTGACTTTTCCAATGTGTGTGCTGCTCAAGAATCTCTTCAGTCCATTTTTGACTCTTTTAGCATAATCATGCATGTTGACTCACCAACCAGAATAACTAAAATTAGTTCTAGTACTATAGACTATGTCGTATCATCTTTCGATCCATAATTTGTTGACGGTACTGTCCTCAATTCAGGTTTCTCGGATCATGAAGCAATACTATTTTTGGCTAAATCTAAATGCAAAAATGCTCCGCGCAAATTATGCCGTATTTTTTCTGATAATTTTTTTTGTAATTTCAAGCACCTATGTCTCACAACAATAGAATTGAGAGTACTAATTCTATGCTCACAACATACTGGGTTGTCCTCTCTGATGATGTCAATACCAAATTTCTTAGATTTATAAAAACTTTATCTAACTTGGCGTTCAAATCCTTTCCTCTTAGGCCTCTAAAAATCAAACAACATAAACCCTGGTCTACTAAAGGCTTACGTACATCTGCAAATACCATGCGCTCATTATCTTACCTAAAAAAATCATCGGACAGCAATCAGACAAAAATCTATAATAAGACTATAAAAGCTGCCAAGAACATTTATTATAATAGGAGGCTGGCTAATTCCGGTAATGTTGCTAAAGAAACGTGTTCTATTGTGAATGACTTAAGAAATAAGACCTCTTCATCTAATACAATCTCTAATTCACCCGAGAACCTAAATAATTACTTTGTAGATGTGGCAAAAAAGTTAATGAACACCATAACTCCTTCCGATGATCCCCTCTCATTTCTCCCTAAGGCTAATATGAATTTACACAGTTTCTTCTTTACGCCCGTAGTATTAGCAGAGCTTAGCAGTACAATTAATGACATTAAAAACAAATCCTCATCTGGGCTGATGGGCTTACTCTGTAAATAGTCTCGAACCTACCGGAATGCACATTAAACCTTATTACTTTAATCAACAAATCATTACAAAATTGAGTTTTTCCAAACTGTTTAAGACGGCAATAATTATTCCTTTGCATAAAGGAGGAGATAAAGATCGCCCAATTGAACTACTTCCCACATTATCAAAGATCATAGAAAGATAATAATAATTTAATAATAATTTAATAATGTATATTCAAACCTGATCAACCATCACTCAATAGCAACAATTTTCTGTGATTTTTTGATTGCTTAGATCATAATATGAGGGTTGATACGTCGATGTCTTCTTGCAAGCCAATTGAATATGGAGTGCCTCAAGGTTCAGTACTGAGCCCTATTTTGTTTCTGCTGTTTATCCACGACATTGCTAGTCTGGACATTAGCGCTGAAATCTGCCTCTTTGCGGACGATACTAGTTTCAGGTGGAGCAACCCGAATATTACGACACTTCATTGGACTGTATCTAGTGACTTAGTCACGATTAAATCATGGGGTGATTCAAATCTCCTATGCCTCAACGTTTCTAAAACAAAAGTTTTGTCATATAAAAGTACATTGCAATCTTTTGTACTTAATAACACCACTATTGAGGCCGTTGAATCTGTGAAATTCTTGGGGCTCATTGTAGACAACCGTTTAAAATGGGACTTGCACATCGATGCTTTATCAAAAAGGTTAAGTTCTGCCTGCTTTGTGCTGATATCAGTTTCCAAGGAGCTCAACTTGTCCACTTCTAGAACAGTCTATTATGCCATTTTTGAGTCGCATCTCCGATACGCCCTTCCATTCTGGGGTACGTGTTGTGCGACTCAATTTGTTCGTATTTTCAAAATGCAAAAGAGAGCTGTTCGGTATTCATTGAGACTTAGCAGTAGGAATCACTGCCAGGATTACTTTAAAAAAATATATTAACTCTTCCTTCCCTATTCATATTTGAATCTGTATGCTTTATCCGCATGCCCGTATCTTCTATTCCAGAGAGGCCATCTCACAACTATCCGCTTCGAAATACGGAGCATGATCTTTATCTGTCAATACCACGCTCAGAGGTGGTTAAAAGCTCTATACTGTACAATGCAAAAATGCACAATCATCTACCATTTAAAATCAAGTACATAAGATCTTTTCCTGAATTTCGCAAGGTTTTGGAATCATACTTACTGGAGAGAGCCTTGTATACAGTAAGCGAGTTTTTGATAAAAATTGTTAATACTTAATATTAAACTTCTTTCACTCACTGGTTTAGTAAATATTATTTGATGTTTGATATCCTAGGGTCTTTTGTAATGTATAATTATATCTGTCCAACGAAATTAAATCTATAACGACTTTTCCCAGATTTCGCCAAACTTTAAATTAAATACCTACTAGAAAATGCCTTTTATGAATTTAACGACTTTTTTCACTAATGCACGTTTCTGCCCAGCTCACACACTGGTTTATTGTTTGTACATAATTTGTTTTTGTTTTTTTGTGATTTAGTTAGTGTTTACCGTCTGATTGAATATACAGCTGTATATTAACTTACCTTCGGACCGGATATACAGCTGTATTTTACATTCTTATTCTTATTATCTTATATTTTTACATCTTTATATTTTTATATATATTTTTTATATTTTTATAAATTAATTTTTAGTTTTAGTTTGACTTTGTTTTATTTGTGTATTGTTTAATTTTGATATTTTTATTTTGCTTCGTCTACAAAATTTATAGTTTTTTGACAATAAAGCATTTCTCTCTCTCACACACACACTTTTCCAGACGACCCCTGGAGGTAGTGCTACGGCACCTTACATTTTTGTGGTGGGTCGTTTATAATTATTGAGAGAACTAAAGTTTTAGATTTGATACGCACCTACGTCAAAAATATCAATTTGCCTACAGGAGGCCCTGCTTCCTCTAAGGAGCCGCGTTCACGAATAGCGCAAATAGATGAATTCTGATTCAAATGCTTAAGTTTTTTGACCCAAAGTGCATTATGTGACATGCATTTCACATCAAAGGACTCGTTAGAATTAATTCCTGGTATTTTTTTATTGTCCTAAAATGTACGACCCATTATGGAAAATATACTAGAACCGCATTCGTATTTGACCAATTTAGAAAAATCTATGTTTTCCGAGTTAGAACACTCATAAATTTCAAAATTGTTGCCGTCTTAGGTACATTGCAGTAAGTCAGTAAGTGAATATATAATAAAATATATAGTTATTTGTTTACATTTTCGATCTCTAAATATTATTAACAGACTTTGCTCATAGATTTTGATGATTCTTCTGCGTCAAAAAAGTTATTATTTTATAATTATTGTTTAAATCTGAATGGTTATCTTCCCTTTAGAGTGAAAAATAGCATATTTATTCGGAAATTTGAAACTTTTTACATTCTTATAACAACAAATATTTTTATCTCTCCACTAAGAAATTACTGTGATGGGTTCGATTGTCCAAAATTCTATTTCATTTATATCCAAGATAAGGGCTCATTACAGTTAATTTTTTATTTATTTAATTATTTAAGCCAGTACAAAATTACTTTTGCATTAGAAAATTACAATACACAAGTAATTCCTGCAGAGATAGATTAATATCTGTGCGCAGAAACTGGTATATCTAATCAGTACTAAGAATTTTTTTGGGCAAAAATTCCATTATTACTAGACGGTTTTTTTCTCGTTTATAATTATTCTCATCAAATCTAAAATCTACCACTGGAAAGTGTACCTGGAGGTTCACACAGTGCTGTTTTTAAATAGTTTTTTAAATAGTTTTTTATTACTTTCGGTTCTTGTATCAATGGACTCCGCAGCGATTTCTCAGGCCCCATACGGTCTAGAGACTTGAAATTTCGAATTCAAACTTAGATCGCAGACATCTCGCCGCCTGTTAAGCTTCAAGCGCGATCCAATATTTATTAATTATAATTAGGGGTCACGATGGCTGAGTGGGCTAAGGCGCTGGAAGAGCGTTCGTAGCTTGCCACAGCTCATCGTGAGCGCGGGTTCGAATCCCGCCAGAGCCATGGTTGTTTTTAAACTGGACCCGTGCACAGGTATCCTGTATACCTCTTCGGGATTGTATTCCAGATATTAAAAATAAAAAAATTAAAAAAAATTATCTCATTCAAGCAAGATCACTTTTTCTTCGACATGGAACAACAATGTCGGACAATGGGATCCGTCACTGGAAATACGCACGAGCATGGATCGTATATATACGTCTCTGTTCTCTGGTATGTAGGTACTGTCTGGCAGATCGTATATATTACTCTATGGTTATGTGTGTTCTGGTAAACAAACAGTAATTTGTAAGGGAATTGCTGTTTGCTGTTGCTGGCAAACATTTATACATAAGTATAATTATGTTCAAATCGAGAGAAGGAGAGCAATAGTAAGTACTCATCGGTACGGCTTAGATGCCTAATAAAAACTATTTTTAATTTTTTTTTTAATTCCACTTGTTTTTAAATAGTTTTTATTACTTTCGGTTCTTGTATCAATGGACTCCGCAACGATTTCTCAGGCCCCATACGGTCTAGAGACTTGAAATTTCGAATTCGAACTTAGATCGCAGACATCTCGCCGCCTGTTAAGGTGTGACCCAATATTTATTAATTATAATTATCTCATTCAAGCAAGATCACTTTTTCTTCGACATGGAACAACAATGTCTGACAATGGGATCCGCCATTAGAATTACGCACGAGCATGGAGCGTATATATACGTCTCTGTTCTCTGGTATATAGGTCCTCTCTGGCAGATCGTCGTCTCGTATATATTACTCTTTGGTTGTGTGTGTTGTGGTAGACAAACACTATTTTTTATGGAATTGCTGGTTGCTCGCAAACAGATATACATAAGTATAGTTCAAATCGAGAGAAGGAGAGCAATAGTAGGTACTTCATCGGTACGGTTCAAATCTTAGATGCCTAATAAAACTATTTTAATTTTTTTTTTCAAAAATTCCACTTGTTACGAACACTTCTTTTAGAAAGATTCTTTTTAACTGAAAAAAATATTTCTCTAAAATTCAGGTTCAACTCCTTATAAGGTAATGCGAATGCTATACTCTTTGATGCTTAAAAAAATTCCTTGTCCAACACATGATAAAAATACGTTTTTATTTGAATATTCCTCATTTCAAAAACTGCCTAAGAAAGGTAGAAATTCCAAATAAAACAAATTATTATGATTTTTCTTTTATTATTTACCAATCGATATAAAATTATTCCATAGATTGGAAACTACTTAAGATTATAATATCACATTTCTGATGTGGATATTACAAACCACAAAAGTACTTGAAAAATAAGTAGCTCTGTTTTATAATTCATTTGGCGTTTTGTTCTTGATTTACTGCCTGATCGGCATAATTAGGCACGTTCAACAGAAAATCTCAACAAATCGTTACATATTATTTATCCTAAATCTCACAACCTCTCTAAAAATAAAAGATTCCAATTAGAATAAAAAATAAATACATAATTTTCAAAATAAATAAATAGTGATTGCATGTATGACCTATGCTCAGCAATAGAACTGTGAATTCAAGAGGCAAGAAAGTTCATTACGAAGCTTACATTAATATTTATAGTACAGGAACAATAAGTTACGGCTCTTAGATGCCCCAAAAATTCGACAAAGGCAAACCACAAAGCGGTCAAATATAATTAATTGTGATAAAAATAATTACCTAAACTATTCACAAATTCATTTTCAAAAACATTATTTGGTTTAAGTTTTGGTTGCTTTTACATACCCATAAAAATATAAAGAAATAGGTCACGAGTTAAAAAGGTTGAAAACTCAAAATTAAGTAATTTTTGTTAAGTATCAGACACACAAAATCAAGGTAGATGATAACAAGAAGACATTCGTGTACTTCATGATTTTGGAGATTGGAAAAAGTGTATGAAAATATTGCTTCAAATATCTCTGATGAAGAGTTAGTTGATTTTCAGTATGGATTATTGCCATAACAGCTCTATTTGGACTTTTTATGCCTTGCTATCAATCTCCTTGTTGCTCCACATTCAAATAAGGGAATGCAACCAGTCGAGTCTTTTATCTATAGGAAAATCCATCATCATAATAATCGTTATCACTCTAAATCTTAGAGAAATACACATACCTCGCAAATGTACAACACAATCCTTGAACACATTTTGTTGTTTTTGTTTTGTATAACAAGAATATTATCATCATGGTATGTACTTTTAAGATAAAATATAAATATTTAAACTTAACAATTCTAATACTTTTTTTATACAGTCACAGCCTATCTATGATAGATAGATATCGAAAATTTTATCTAATATAAGTCTTCATTGTCCATGTTTTGGAGAAGTTTTTTCTTGTCTTCTCTCGGCTCGAAACATGGCTGAAACAAAACAAAAAATAAGTATGAAATTTTTACCATAAAATCAGATTCTATAGATACATACACCGGGTGGTCGTTTTAAAGTGTTAATACAAGGTAATATCTATAAAACTGCTGATTTAAAATAAATGAATCATCAGTGATTTTGTAACTCTCACCAACTTTTAGGAGTGGGAGGAATTTTTTAAAAATTAAATAGAAGGGTGTAGTTTTCTTTTCCGATTCGTAATCTCCAGAAAAAACTACGTTTAAATCAAAATATAATTTAATGTCAATGTCAATATGTTAATAACAAATTAAAATGAACACTAATTATCAAAGGATACACTAAAATAACTCTCGAAATGCGGAGACAAAATTGTTACAGATGTCAAAATATGTCAGCCGAGCATTATCATGACAACGGCTCGTATACCACTGCTTACTGTTATGCAATTACATAACTTTATCAATTTCTTATAAACATATTGACATTGACATTAAATTATGTTTTGATTTAAACGTAGTTTTTTCTGGAGATTACGAATTTGAAAAGAATATTACACCCCCCCACTTCTGAGAAGTGGTGAGAGTTACAAAATCACTGATGATTCCAAATGGTGCTCCCCAACGTCCCGTTGCATTACTCCAAATTGCATTATTTTTGAATCAGCAGTTTTCTAGATACTACCTTGTAACACCCGGTAGATAGATAGTATTTTATTAATTCCAAAAAAAATCTTATTAGGATAGAACATGTCATATAAATTAAACCGAATAACAAAGAATTGGACAAAAAATTAGGCCGACGTTATTAGTTGATGCACGGAAAAGTATAAAATAATATTAATTCTATTGGTGCTGTTACTTTTGAAGTTGTGCAGTTGCAGTTAGATTGATAACTTTTGGCACCAACTTCACAAGTACTATCACCAATAGAATTAATATAATTTTATACTTTTCAGTGCATCAACTAATAACGTCGGTCCAATTTTTTGTAAAAAATATTTATTTCACACTTTTGAGTGTACCTAACGTTCACTAATACCAATGAAGATAGTACTTATCCTATTACCCATGTATATTCTTTGCTTGTAGTTGTTATTATTGAGATCTCAACGCATCGCTGCGGAAATACGCTTGAGTATTTTATATGTATACATTTTAACACCGATTTAACTCGAAAAAATGTTCATTATAAATGTTTCTGCAAATAATTATATCTTTCATGTAGTCTCGAAAAATTTCCAATTTTAGAAAGAAATTGCCCTCTCCACATAGCAAAAATACATATTTAACATGCGTCTATCTCGTTCAATATAAACGTTTCCGGATATTGTCCTATCTTTAAAAAAAAAACAAGCAGACAGTCGAATTGTATACCTCCTCCGTTCTGGGTTCGTCGGTCAAAAATGGTGTTAAATACAATGTTTTTGACTTCATATGGAGGTCATTAAAGTTAGATTTACGTTTGCCTCAAACTAGGGGATTAGGAATTTAACTTTTCCTGGAAAACCAACACGATTTCGATTTATTTCTTCGGGGCTCAGCAACCGACAATCAAGAAACCGAAACCCAAGTATACTGCCCAGAGCTTGGACTGTATGAACCCCGGTAAGGTGCTGTGAATGATTAAGACGTCATTTTTGCAGTTGGTATCTTGTTTCCTTTGTAAACTAAGTTAAGTGAAGGCTAAATCCCATATACTATTTCTATAAACGATGTCTTGACTAAATAAATATAGATAATAACTTGACGAAAAATGGTTTCCAAGACATTTATAGTTTCCGTATCCAAAGGATGCCAACGGAATTACTACGCCTCTTCTGTGTCCGCTCGTCCGTCTGTCAAAGAGCTGTATCTCATGAACTGTAATAGGTAGTTATAATTTTCCCTGAATGAGTATTTATATTGCCACTATAACAAGAAATAATAAAAATACAAAAAACTTGATTTTTTTACTTTTTTTGCTCGATCTTAACAATCGCTAAAGGTCGATACATAAAATTTTCAAAAAGTATAACTGCTAGATAACAAACAATAAAAATAAGATAAAGTTATGAATTCAAGGAGCCTCATGGAAAATACTTTTGTTTTTGATCGACCTTAATAACAGCTGTTTAACCGTAATAAATAAGTTGGTACGGAACCCTTCCTGTGAGAGTCTGACTCGGACTTGGCCGGTTTCTTTTTTCTTTATTTGTGAATGATTAGATCATAATGAGTGAAATGGGTTTTTGATTATTTTGCATCAGCTAGTATTTAGATAATAAACTTAACATTGTGGAACCTCAATAATAATTGAGCAGACATCTTTATTGAACTTTTTTACGGAATATCAATAAAATTTACATACATTTACTCACCGTTTCACAGATATTCATATTACAACAATTTTCGATGGTTATTTCACATTGCTGTTCAGTGCTGGGCTGTGGTCTGTAAGTCAATGGTGTGACACTCTTATTGACTATAATGCGTTTCTTAATTCTGGGACGACGTTTCTGTAGGGTGCGTGCATACATCGACAAACATAGGATTACAATTATGCATAGAATTAGTGCAATGGCGAGGTAGAATATTGGTTGATTAACATTACTGAGAATATTTCCTTGGGACGAGATCAGAGCAGCTGTTGAACGATTTTGGTTTAATGCACTTAAGCCTTCATTGCACCTGAAATCAAATTTGAGAACGTTAAAGCAATTCAACAAAAAAAATTAATACATTCAGTAAATTTATATACTTAAGTAAATCAAAAAGTATTGATTTTGGTCAAATGGCTTAGCTCAAATCAATTGCGACATCTACTGTTTAAAAATAAACGATATCTTATAGTGGGTTAATTCTTTAGAAAAATTATAAAAATATAATAAAAAAATGATTGTGCACCATGTGAGGTATCAAATAAGAGCTCGTTCTAGGATAATGATTTTTTGTGCAATTGATATTGCGTTGAAATTTATTTTCTGGTATATTTAAAGATTCAAATGTTTAGAAATTTAAAATCGGTTGTACAATTTGAACCGAACGTATAAACAGACGGACAGACAGCCACAAGATAGTTTAATTGATTGCAATATTTCAAGAAATTCGACTCCTGTTCACATAAAATTTCTGATTAAGAATTTGATTCTTATGTTCCTTACTGCCTAATAGTTAAATTTCAATTCTTACCTGCATAGTAATTCAAATTTCTCCAAAAATAAGCCCTCGCTCATACTATCACCGCAATATATATCGCATACTGCAATACCAATCTCACATCTATCGCCAAGGAATCCATCAGGGCAGCTGCATTTTGGCGTCGGGCTGGCCTTATAGGTCATACAATCGCCACCATTCAAACAAAATCCATCGCACTTATTGGCTTGGCAACGTTCACCCGTATACCTTTTACCACAACGGCACTGAGGTTTACCCATCGACGATACATAACAATCACCCTGCATGCAATAGTTGTAGCAAATGGAGGTTTCACAATGAGTGCCAATGAAACCACGTTTACACTTGCACTGGTCACCCACCAAGATACCATCATTCAGGCATTCAATTTGCTTCTTCTCAGCTTCTTTTGCAAGTTGATGTGACATGTTACCATTATCAGTTTCCTTGGATTTGAACTCTTCAATCACTTTCTCCAGTATATTACAGTCGGGTTCTTCCTTAACAATATTGTTATTGGCTACCAAACCCATGGGCATTTCATCAAATTCTGCCAGCTTTATAGGTTCAGCATCTGGTTTGCTATTTTTCATAATCATGTACAGAGCTTTGTTGTTAGTATCGGTCCAATAGATGGCGTTCTCATCGACAGCAACTCCAAACGGTTGCATTGTACTTATTTCCATTACTATCTTACGATCAGTACCATCAAGATTTATACTTTCAATTCGACCAGACATTGCACCGACACGTGAGTCAGCCCAGTACAGCCTCTGTGCCTTATAATCAATAGTGAGACCTTCTGGGGACATGATGGAAGTATTCACCAAAATCTGGTGGTCACTACCATTTAATCTGGCACGTTCTATAGTTGGCTTATGGCTCGGATTGGTCCAGTAAATGAATCGTTTGCAAACATCTAATGCAATTGCATGTGGCTGTTTATCTTGAAAGACAAAAAGATGTTGCGAAGCAAGGGAAGTCGAGTTTAATTGTACAAAATTTATCATATGGTTGACAGCATCAGTCCAATAGAGAATATCCTCAATGGGGTCTACAGCTAAGCCCTGAAAGGAGATATACAAAATTTAATAGAACGTAAAATTTTCCTTGACAAACATTTTCCTACCTGTACGTCACCTGGAAGCCCTTTGATTATTGGTACAGTGGTGTCAGTCTCTTTTAGCTGAACAGTATAAATCGTATCGTTCGTCAAATCCATATCGCTAACGATGAATTGATCCCTGACCGGGTCATAGGCTAATGCTTTTAGTGAGCTGAATGGTTGCGAAAGGGATTCGATGACTGACCCATTGGCTTGGAGTAGTTTGATTTCATTTTCCACAACTATGGAAAGTTCTGCAAAAGAAATGAAAATTGCATTTAATTTAATCATAGAAATAAATGATTGTTACTTGGTAGTTTAACTCATATATATTTCCTAGTAATCTTGACTCTTATTCTAACCTTCCTTATTAGTCAGAAATACTCATGGAGACAAGTATCACAACAACGTAGAAGAAAATCCATATTGATGATTCATAGTATATTTTAAGGTGTTGTCTACTATAAATTATTAGCCAGAATTTACTGAATAAAGCCAATTATAGTAATCATAACGTCAAATAAATAAAAGATATTGCCTATGAGGGTGTGCGTCTGAATCACCCTGTATGTTGTATGGAGGTTTGCCTACCGTTACGGAGCAACTTGTACAGATTTAGGACGATGACACTGAACCACATTTTATAGGGCGCATGCGCTTTGATAAGCAAACCACGTGGAAATATCAAATTGAAATTTGCTATCCACTAGTAAACTGATATGATGGTAAACCCAAGAACGTAGGTGAATTTCAATGGATTGCCGTCACAATATTTGAACTTTGGCACATGTGACTTGGCAAAATCTACGACAACATAAAATAAATACTTTCCATCTGCATTATTCGAATCAGAAAACTAAGTGTAATTGGTGAATATTGAATATATTAGGAAAATATATTTTTCCTTTCAATAATTTAAGTAGTAATTCACAACGCACAGAGAACTGAGTATTAGTTATTTTAGTAGTCACAGACTTTACATACATTGTTATTCTTATTTTATAAGGGGGTTTATAATTTTGAAAATAATCTTGTGTGCATTCAAAACTCGTTTATAGAAAGAAAAAATCTGAATTACAAATACCTATTGAAAGATATCATATCATTTGAAAGGCCATAACTTTATATTCCTCATTTTGAATAATTCTAGTTATTTTATATAAAAGAGATTAAGCTAGAAAAATACGACCTTGAACGTATTTTTCATTGTAATAGGTATTATTTTATGTGGCGGTATGAAACAATGTAATGTTATAAAATATTACAATATAAATTCTTAATTGGTTTATTAAAAGTAAATGCCCATTTTTAATAAGATCTTTAGGAATTAATTAGCGATTTTGATAGTTCAATTAAGATCAAAAATAGCAATGAGGGCTGTCACGCTTGAATTCATCGCCAGGTTCGCTAGTGTAGCGTAAGGTCTCAAAAACGTCAGGTTCCATTTGTGTGAACGTCATTCTTAATTCTTTGTTACTCAAAGTTTCTGACCAGGGGATACGAAGGCGGGTCAATAAGTTCGTGACTTTTTTGAAACAGGTTTTTGGATAGAAAATCATTTTATTTTTCAACATAGTCTCCTTTGAGCTATATATACTTTGTTCAACGTTTCTTAAATTTTTTTATCCCTTCAAAAAAAAGATTTGTCGAGGTCATCAAAATGGGTAATTGTTTGTGAGATGATTTCATCGTTATAGTCAAATCTCTTTCCGCCGAGCCGTTTCTTCAGGTTTGGATACAAGAAATAGTCGCTCAGGACAAAATCCGGAAAATAGGCTGGATGAAGGAGCAATTCGTAGCCTAATCCATGAAACTGCACATGTGTGCACCCTTGCATTGTCCTGGTGCAAAATAATTTTTTTTCTTGCCTAAATGCAGGCGTTTTTTTTAAATCCTCATTAAATCGATCCAATAAATTGGCATAATATTTGCCATTGTTTGTTTTAACCTTCTAAAGGTAGTCAATGTAGATTATACCGCGTGCATCCCAAAAAACGGTCGCCATGATTAAGAAACCCACCTTGGCCTTCTTTGACGCCAATTCACCCCTGGTGAACTGCCCCCATTATATTGTACCAATGTCAGTAATTATTATTTTCAACAATTTATCATCCATATTTCAATTTGAAGAAAAATAATAATTTATTATTTTTGGTTAAAGTAAAATAAGATAAAGCATAAACAAAGTTTCGCTTACAGGGGGTTCTTTCACATATTTGTTATTTTGTAGAATAACATAGGAATTCTAGGCCAAAAGCATAAGCAGTGATTTAGAAAATAAGGTTGCAATTCCAAAAGGATGATAAATGATATAGGTACATATTACATACAGATATGGTATACTTTTATGGTTTAGATAAGTAACGGTAAAACGTATTTCTGTTTTTTTAAGCATGATTGACAGTTGAAAATTTCTCAAGTATCTGAAAATTTGTAGATTGTTCAGAGTTACATTGATAACTGTTGGCACCTACTTCACAAGTACCATCACCAATATAATTAATATTATTTTATACTTTTCAGTGCATCAACTAATAACGTCGGTCCAATTTTTTGTAAAAAATATTTATTTCACACTTTTGACTGTACCTAACATTAGTCACGAAAATCGTTGAACGTTCACTAATACCAATGAAGATAGTACTTATCCTATTACCCACGTATATTCTTTGCTTGTAGTTGTTATTATTGAGATCTCATAGCATCGCTGCGGAAATACGCTTAATTATTTTATATGTTACCATTTGAACACCGAGTTAACTCGAAAACCGTAACTCTAAGGAAAAAATGTTCATTATAAATGTTGCTACAAATAATTATGTCTTTCATGTAGTATCGAAAGATTTTCAATTTTCGAAAGAAATCGCCCTCTCCACATAGCAAAAATAGATACATTTGAGAATTTAACATGCCTCCTTCTCGATAACTGTAAGTCTTTTAAAAAAAAATAAATTTAAACGTTTCCGGATATTTTCCTATTTTTAATTATACCAACTCAGATTTTCGATTTTCGAGAAAATTCGTCCCTTCTACCCCTTCGGGGGCGGTTTTCGGAGGAAAGGAGATTTCGGATTTGCGTTTTTATGAATATGGGACCATTTCTCAAGCCTCCTATTTCAAATGAATCAAAAATCATCAAAGTCGGAATCGTTTACTATATAAAAGGCGCACATGAATCAAAAAAAAAAGCAGACAGTCGAGAGTCGAATTGTATACCTCCTCCATTCGGGGTTCGTCAGTCAAAAATGAAAGAGCTCGCTGTGAAAAATATTTTTTTTGTGTATATGGATCTTAAGTTATTGACGAATATCCACAATAATTCCTCCCTATCTCTAAAACTACTGAGCTTAGAATTTTGAAAAAAAAAAACAGAATACATAAAGAGCATCACTCATATTTACTGTAAAACCCAAAGGAAAATTGTAAATACTGAAGCCTCAACATTCTACATGTAAGTTCGATTCTCAATTGAAAGACTATTTTTATGGTTAAAAAATATCTACATAGGTATAACAAAAAGTTAGGTTACAATTAAGAAAATATTGATTCATAACAAAATAACCGAAAATGTTCGAATCGGGCTCGCTTGGAAAAGGTTCCGTACTTAAATTTTTCTCATAGGTTTTCCTATAAATGGTCAATTTTCGTATATTTTCCTAAATATATTCTAAGTCGTTCATTTCAGGATTCTGAAAAATAGAGTAGCTACTTAAATTACTTATTAAAATTCCTTTCATTTAATATATCACACGATGTGTCTTAAGAAAATTTTCATTCTTTTATTTTCCTCACAAAATTAACCCCCAGTATCAGAATTATTGTATTATTTGAACTGTGTCCAAGTTGGGGTCAACTAGCTCAGAATCCATACCAAAATTCGACTTTCTCCGTTTTGTACATTCAGAGAAAAGAGGCAGTTATCGACGGACAGACACCAGTGATATTGAAATGGTTCCGTTTCCTCATAGGAGTTAATTATTTATTTGAAATTTCGTGTAAGAAGCAACAGGTGTTTTTGCTATTTATTTGTTTAATCGAGCTTTCTTTCGAACTTCCTGCACTTGACCGCTTAACAAATAAGTATACCTATTTATACAGAACCTGTATACAGTTGAAGATATTCGGTTCATTAAACATGAATGAAAAATAAACAAGAACGAAAAAGCAAGGATAAATTACTGCTAGATGAAATTTAATAATCGTTTTTTCATTTGATATATCGCAATAGCCAGACGGTGGTTTTGAGAATTGATAAATGAACCGTCAAAAAATAAAAAAAAAAACACTATAAATGTATCTGGTAGCTTTAATTAGCCTATTAACCGCAAATTGGTCATTCATAAAAGCCGATTATTGGCACATTGGCAATTAAAGAGAGCGACATTTTAGTTGGCGGCGCATGCCTATGTTATGTATAATAATGCCCACGGAAATCGATACCACGTGGTTGTTGTAGTAAAGTCGCGAAGGGAAGGAGAATCGTGTTCCAAGTCACGTAGGCCACAACATGCAGCAATTGTGTGTGGATGTTTGACAGGCAGCATTATTTGCAAAAAAGTCAATTTGTGTTTTTCTCAAAGTTTGCAGTTGCGCTTTGAATAATATACAATAAGAATAGCGCGTGCCATGTATCAGTTGGAAGACTCGACTTGTTTAAGCTTTTGCTTTGTTTGCACTACTAATATAGTATGATGATGGTTGCAAATAGACACGGAATTTGATAAATTTTCTTATCTATAGAAAAACTAACACTAAATAAACCTTATATATATATTATATAATAAACGGAACTTTAGACCGATTAAATGACAGAACAGGAAATCAAATTATCGTGTTTCCGATTTCCCATTAGATCACTTTCTGACTGTCTTTATGTAAATTTCACTGAAGTAGGTAATTGGGGTTATTACCAGTAATATCTTCTGAGCCAGATTTTTAACACGCTTTTATTAGCTTGGTATGTCTGTATGTAACAGAATCTTTGGACACGACTTTCACCCCCTTAAAAACATCGAATCGACTTGAAACTTTGTATACTTCTAAAGGACCGATGACAATACCATAATTTAATGTGTATGTGCGAGTGGGACACCTTGATGGGGGGTTCCATACCTATGGGTGTTTTTGATTTCTGGAGGAATTCTCGTGGAACTTTCTATATGTATGGAGGTTGGGAAGTTTTGTGATGTTGTATACGTGCGAGTGGCACTTTTCGATGAAAGGTTTCATACTTATAGTTGTGTACGTGCGAGTGGGACCTTTTGATGAAGTGTTTCAGACCTATAACTCCCAGAGCTTTATGGATGGATTTTTGTGGAATTTTCGATATGCATGTGTGTTGGAAGGATTTGCGATATAGTTTAAGAGTGAGTGAGCGTGTGAAAAAGTTTAGAAAATAAAAAAATAAAATAAATAAAAAATAAAAAGTGCACGTCTCAAATGCTTATTTGATTTCTACAGCAAAATAAATAATGGTTTAAAAAACTTAAATAAAAACTGAAAAAACGCGCTTTAATAGCAAGCCAAACTAAAAATTAGAGAATAGATAATAGTTTATAGAACAAAAAAACACGCTTTAATAACAAAGCAAACTAAAAATTAGAAAATAAATAATAGTTTAAAATACTAAAAACACGCTTTAATAGCAAACCAAACTAAAAATGTTAAAATAATTTCATTAACACTTTATATAAGGGTGGAGCGATTAATAAAATATATCATTTTAATGTAAAAAAGCGTGGGGTGCTTTCTAAGATAATTTTATAATGACATTATCTATCGACATAAAATATTTACATCAATGGACATCAAGCACCCCACGCTTTTTTACATTAAAATGATATCTTTAATTAATCACTCTACCCTTATATGAAGTGTTAATGAAACTATTTTTCCTATTTTTGAACGACGTTTGAAAAACAGAGGAGACTATAATCTCGACTGTTTGCTTTTCTCTGTATTCGATTGGTAATTTTTTCATAGTAGAATGAGATGAAATGGACATTTTTTAAAAAATAGTTGAAAGAATCAACCTTTAAATTTTGGCCGCATGTTTAGTAAGCAAAATTAAATGCTAGACCATTTCTCGAAAACTTGAAATTGAACATTTTATCAAATTTTCAACGGTTTCGATAAGAAAATCGTCCGATCAATTCGTGCAACCATTCAATAATTCTTGTATCCTACCGAGTTCAATTCAAATTCAATTTTATCTTAGGAAAAACAGTTTTGGAATATAAATAAACAGGTATCATTATTTTATTAATTATGTAAAGGGGGTAGGATATTATTGTCCTTCGGCGCATGGGTATTCCCTTCGCCGTTCTGTAAATGAACAGGTATGAAATTTCATTTGCGCATAACTTTTTTCAGTTTTTTTTTCTTTCGGAGATGCGCTTTGAGCTGATAAAGGCTTTTATACTGCGTCCCACACTGAGAATGCAGTGTGGTCGGGTATAGGCAATGTATTTTAAATGGGAGAACTGTATTTTTTATAATTTTGAAAAAAGACTAGTATCATGAGTGATCAACCAGATATCAGAATAAACCCTAAAAATATATTTAATAGACCTCAAACTGCCCATAGGAAACTTGAGTTTCAATTTTATTCCAAAAATCATCAAAAAAATATGTTTTTTAATCGAGTATAATTTTTTAAATTTCATGCAACTTTGGTTTTGAAAACACATATTAGTCGATCCCTCATATAGAAAATGGTCTGTATAAGGTTTGGGAAAAATAAAACTGTTACGAGACGAATTAAAGGTTGTCGTACATTATACAAGGTGGACAAATTTCGGTGATTTTATAAATAACCTAGACACTTTTTGAATAAAAACTAATGGCGCGCTTCTGAACTATTTTATTAAACAAACTCAATGATGAAAATAAAAACATAAAACTTGCATATACCTATGGTGTAGAAAATTTACTTTCGACATTTTTTTCGGTAGAATTCAATGGCTTCTTAGATGGATTTCTTAAAGCCATGTTATGACATATAAGTTAACATATAATGGCACAGAAATAAGTTTACACTGTGTATACAAGGGATAGTCAGTTCAAAACAAACTCAAATCGTAAGGAGCATGCGCATTTCAATTTCGATATTCGAAAAATGGAAATGCTCACGACCACAGAGCAGTGTTGGAAACAGTTTGAAACTGGTCCAAACTACTACTCGAATACTCCCCTAAAAATAATTATACGCAAATATTGAACAAATTTTCCAAATAAGAATATTAAAAAAGTTATAAATGTCGACTAAACCGTGTATGAACAGGTGTAAATCAATTAAAATAATTTCCTTCCTCAAATAATAATAGAGTAACAACTCAGTGGAATTTCCATAACAAGAAACATTCAACAGAGGCAACAATAATAAATCAAGAGCAACAATAATAAATGACAACAATATAAAGAGATTTTCTCTGCTTTGAATATTGCCATGCTGATGCTATTCAAAGAACAAAACGAATAGGAAATCGCTCATGGATAGGGTTATGGGGGATGATGACAAGCTTAGCAAGACTCGTAGGTGTACAATGCACACATATTATTATATAGCTACATAATTCACCCCCTCACTACTTGTTGACAACAATAGCCGATGGCTATCAGTGGATTACGTCGAGACTTGCAATGTGCGTGAGCAAAAAATATAAATTTTTATGTGTGAAAATCAATGTGAGATGAATATTATATATAATAAAACGAACCTCATTTGACAGAATTTGTATGGAAATTTTGGGCGATATCACGGTTTTCGAGTTGCAGCGGTGGTAAAATGGTAACATCTAAAATATTATGCGTATTTCCGCAGCGATGTTTTGAGATCTCAATAATTACAACTACAAGCAAAGAATATACGTGGGTAATAGGATAAGTACTACCTTCATTGGTATTAGTGAACGTTCAGCAATTTTCCCGACTAATGTTACACTCAAAAATATGAAATAAATATTTTTTACAAAAAAAATGGACCGACCTTATTTGTTGGTGCACTAAAAAATACAAAATAATATTAAATTCTATTGGTGCTGGTATTTGTGAAGTTGGTGCCAAAATTACCAGCATCAATAGAATTAGTATTATTTTGTATTTTTCAGTGCACCAACTAATAACGTCGGGACAATTTACATTCAACTTATTAATTAGTTTTTTGATTTTTAGGATGTAGTGTTTGAAAAATATAATTAGGTAGATTTTTTGCAAAACATCAAATATATGGAGTAATACTGAAAATGAAATTAAGAAAATTTTAGAAAAGAGTTATTTGCTCCTTATCTTTGTTTAAAAACATAAAAATCTAGCTCGCCAAAATTTATATATAATCACAGAAAACTAAAAAATAAAAGTAAAGATCAAGACGAAACAAGAAAATGTCTTCCACTTGCGAAGGATTTTTCGTTAAAAAGTATGAATGAATCGATATAAGTAATGAAAAATAAAAGTGAAAAAAGCAAGACTATCTAAAATGTTTTTTCTAACAAAACATTGTCCATTAATTCTTAGTATTTTCTGAAATGAGCTACAATCCTTGTAATATTTTTTGTGGAAGGCATATATATACTTGCGAAGAGCTATACGGGCAATCAGGTTCGAGATGCTCCAAATTGCCTGTCAGAATGGGGTATCTTAGTAGGTAATTATTATAATATATATTATTATATGGAATATTTTTTTTACATAAACTAAGGCCGACTTTATTAGTTGGTGTACTGAAAAATACAAAATAATATAAATTCTACTGGAGCTCATAAGTTTGAAGTGGTTCAATTATAGGTAGATCAAAGACTTTTGGCACCAACTTCAAAGCTACCAATACTAGTAGTATTAATATAATTGAGACTTCACATTTTTCAGTGTACACTCATTTATATTGCAAGATTTTCAAAACACAGCGATAAGAGACATATATGAGAAATTACTATTGCTGAAAAACTTAAAAACCGTTATATTTTTTTGAAAAATGTCCAACTTAAACATAGCCGAATAGAGTATTTTCTTTTGCATAACAGATTTTCGATTTATCTCAAACATTGACCCCTACACCTCCTTTGAGAGTAGCTGCTAAAGGGGTAGCTTATTTGGAATTTAATCTTTATATGGGACCATTTCTCGGTTCTCCTCTTTCAAATTATACCTCGGTATCTCCTAATCCAAGTTGAAATTTAGTAAATAACTGATTTATTATGCAAAATATAAGGTTTTTTGAATTTTTAATATACTTCTGCGAAGGTATATATATATACATATTGCAAAATAATTATCATTATCAATTTAACTTTTAAAATTAGGTACTTCTGAAAACATAGATAGATTGCATCTGAAATATTTTACCTAAAACATGACGACTTATTTACGCATGTAATTACTTTCAGAACAGATTAGAATCATTCTTCCGTATGCCCTCTCCTTGATTATGTATTTGGTTCATTCACCAAAACAATTAATAATTATACAACCTTGGTATGCTTTACGAAAATATAATATGGTATTGGGAAAGTATATTACGATTTCAAGTTCAATTAAAATAGGCTCGATTTACCTACAATTCTCTAATTAGGTGCATATTATGTGTGCATATTTCCGCCCTAAATAGGATTTCAATAAATAAGAATTTTCAAGGTAATCAATTAGAATATGTCTCAATTCTCAAGTTTCTTACTTTGATTACAACATTATGAATGATTATAATAGGAAACAATGGCACAATAATATTTATTATGTATACATAATCTCAGTAATAAATAAGCACATCCTCCTTTCTCTTACAAAAGATATTGTAGGCACAGATTAAAAAGAAGATCTGTGCTGTAGGTATATTATGTTCCTACCTTACCTAATTATTTTCTTGCAGAAGAGAAGATGCGTTAGGTCATATAATTATGGGACTCAATAAATATTTTTTTACAGAAAATAGGAGTAACGTTATTAGATGGTACACTGAATAAATATTTTTTTACAAAAAACTTGGCCGACGTTATTAGTTGGTGCACTGAAAAATACAACATAATATTATGTAATTCTATTGGTTCTGGTACTTTTGAAGTTGTGCAGTTGCAGTTAGACTGAAAACTTTTGGTACCAACTTCACAAGTGCCAGCACCAATAGAGTTAATATTATTTTGTATTTTTCAGAGCACCAACAACGCCGGTCCAATTTTTTTATAAAAAATATTTATTTCACACTTTTGAGTGTAACATTAGTCAAGAAAATCGTTATACGGAAATACTTATGTTCACATATTTCAAACTTGACCACTGCTGTAACTCGAAAACCGTAACTCTATGGAAAAAATGTTCAATGTAAATGTTGTTAGAAATAATCTGGTCTTTAATGTCATTCTCATATTTTCAATTTTCAAAATTAATTGCCTCTTCCACATAGCTAAAATACAGATATTTCAAATGTTGAAAAAAAAAATTAAAACTTTAAACCTTTCCGGATAATTTCTTATCTTCAATTCTGCTATCCCGTTTTGATTTTCGAGAAAAATTGCCCACTTCGCCGGCGGTTTTCCGAGGGAAGGAGATTTCGGATTTAAGTTTTTACAAATATGAAACCATTTCTCAAGTCTAATCTTTGAAATGATTCAAAAATCATCAAAATCGAAGTACGTTTACTATAAACAGCGCGTGCACAAATAAAAAAAAGAACACAGTCGAATTGTATACCTCCTCTTTTATTGGTACTGGTACTTGTTGAATTTAGCACTACTTCAAAATTACCAGTACCATTAAAACTAGTAATACTTTGTATTTTTCAGTGTACCAATTAAGATTTAAATATTTATTGAGTGTTTCATTTTTGATTTAACGGCATCAATCTTGAAAAAGTGGTAAGTGGTAAAATAAGTTTAGTATAGTAATATAAAAACTTTTCCTATCGGACTTCGTTATGAAGTAATTCGCCTTAACGTGAGAATTTGAAAAAATAGTTTCATTTATAACTTTTGAACGGTTCCCATGGTATCAACAAACTGTGGGCAATTAACTCATACTTTGATTCGTTCAACAATTTGCTACAAAAAGGTATACCTACTTTATTTTAGTCGAGATATAGTACCGCTTTGAAGAAAATCGCATTGTATTAACAACATGTACGATACATATCAACAATTAAAAGGTAGATAATAAAAGTAAGTCAATTTATTTAATAAATTATCAAAAACGTATTGAATATGTATTTTTTTAACTTCAATACATCTTCTGAAGCTGTCTATACATTTCCGTTGCACATTCTACTTATTGGTCGATAAATTAAACATTTAAAACTACCCCGAAGGAAAAACCGAGAAGACTAAGATCGGTAGACCACGGTGGCCATGGACTTCAGCCGAATGAGAAATGTAATATTTGAATAATCTCTTACGGGTCTACTGAAATGAGGATGCGCACCATCGTGCATCAGCCAAATATTATTTCGAATGTTCAACCGGCCATTTCCAATGATGAATTAAGATGCTTGTTCTCTGTCCAATAATGTCTGGCCTATTTTTGATCAAATCAATCAGGCAGTTATTTATTACAATATATTATGTATTTACATTTTGTTTGATTCGCTCGACATTCCGAAATGTGTGATTATACTACTTCTGATTTTGTCAGTGCATCCATCATCTTATAAAGTCGATACTGGTTCTTGTTTAAAGCTATTGTCAAGACACTTACTAACTAGTAACAAGTCAAGATTATTACTTTTTCCGGCCCAGTAGGCAGGTAACAGGCAAATAGAATGCAATAAATTATAGTAAACTCAAATGAATACGTAATAGGATCAGAAATATAAGAAATACCAGATATTCTTCATTGGAAGTCATAAACTCGCTTAAACGAATCTTTATATATGTAGATATATATTTAATAAATGTTGCAACCTTAATGAATTCCAGACAGTAGTTTTTTTCTTCTATTGGTTCTCACTTCCGTTAAGAGTGTACCTAATAGGAAACGATAAACGACAATCAATATAGAGATCTGATTGAGAGAATCAATTTGATATTGGATCACCCGGAAGAAATATCGGAAGTAACTTTCATAACTGCAGGCGTAAAACAGGCATGTATCATTAAATATTATAGACAAGGTCATTAATATTTATAATATGGGAATTAGGATTTTCGGAATTCAAATTACGTCCAATGGAAACAGGTAACTTTTAATTACTAGTTATTTGTACGCAGTATGATAAACGTGTGAGTCAGTATAACTCTTTAGTTGCGAAAAAATATGATATTTAAAAATATAGTTCAAATCATGATTTATTCAGACTGTTGACAGCCCTTTCAAGGCTTTCTTGATTTTATAGATAAATAAAAAGTATTGAATGAAAACTAAGGTCAAGTGCAAGGCAATGCTAGATTTGTTATCCGTAACTTAGCCGCATGTTCCAATAGGTACCTAGAAATATAATAACAATTACAAATACCGTTTTAATTTTTGCTTAGAAAAATGTTTGGACAAATATATTGTGAACATTCACAACAAATCACACCATACAACTTTAGCATGCAACGTCTGAATGTTTAATCTGAAATATCTTTTCTGATGTAATTATGAGCTATGATCGATACTAAGTGAAATTTAACATCAACAAAAGGATCTTCTGAGCATTAATTCAACTCCACTGTCACTATTTTACTACCCCCCGATGCAGAGAAGTGGATGTGTGAATCTGTGAGAATGTCTGTTTATCTATACTTACTTGTGGTCTGTAGCATCATAGCTAGCTAACGGATGGATGGGTAATTTAGTTTTTTTTTGTCAATGTTATTTGATCGAGAGTGTTGTCTAGCTAAATGAGTTTATCATGGGTAGGTATCTGTCTATGGCTTTCAAAACGATGAATCGATTTTGATTTGTATTTGATTAAGTTCAACGTGTGTATCTGTCTGTCTGTTTGAGGCAACGTAGCTCCCCAGCAGATAAACCAATTTTGATTTAGATCTTGTTTGAAAGATGATCTGAATAGAGGTATCGTATGTTGCGGAAAATATGGAGAGCAAGATATTAATAGAAACGGATATATAGAATGATTATCAGTAACGACTTCAACATTGAAATAAGCAATTGAAAAGGATATGAAATATTAAATATATAGAAGGTTAGTATTAAAAGGTGCAGACGACATTAGTCAAATTAGAATGAGTAAAAGACAATTGGAACTAAATGGACATAAAAATAACTCAAAGGAACTCTGTTCTGTGTTTTATACGCGGTATGAGAAATTTGAACAGAAACTTGAAAAGGGCAAACCGATGAACATAGGGGAGGCGTGGCTGCGCTACCACTGGCTCACTGGCCGCTTCAACAATCGAAGTTAAGCAGCGCAGTGCGTGGCGAAAGGTTTGAACGAGTGACCGGTGACACGGGCACGCGTTAGAATCCCTTGCAGTCACATTACTTAGATGCTCCTTCTTTCAGTAGGCAACGGGAAACTAGGGAGAGTATATTTACCTGGTACAATTTCTCTGGAAGGGTGTGTCTTAAGATTTATCTTGAGACATATCCACATTAAACTATGAGAAATAGTGAAAAATAGGTTGGTCCAAGAATTCGGTGGATGCAGCAAAACACATAGAACTAGGAGAATTCAAAGCCAAACCACTTTAAGAGATTAATTAAGGCAATCACAATGGATAGAAGAAAATGGAAGATATTTTCTGTTATTTAAAACTATTATTAAAAATTGTTGATTGTCTGGAAAAAGCAACTTTGACCCAGAAACTTGCCTATGTAGAAACATTATAAATTATTATGCTTAGGTACTTCAATTTATTTAAATTTATTCTATTTGAGTTTTCAAGAGAGGCTTTCAGCATAGTATAGATATTATTGTTAGAAAAAATATACTATTGTTTTAGTTCGGCCGAAACTATCCTTAAATTTTTATACAAACCCAGAATCTCATAAAGCAGATATAATGAAGAGTTTGAAAGTCTAAAATCAATAAAAATAGATGGTGTTATTTCAATATTTATACTGTATTTGTATATATTCATTTGGGATTATGGCAAATTTGAAGGTAATTCAAGGTACTATTATCTACATTTTACCCGATCCAACAGACTTCTTCATCCACATTAAAAGACATTTATTACAGAATAGACGATCAGGTACTCGAATTAACTATATTAGGGGAGAAAGGATGACCTGACCCTCATTAAACCTCATATTTCTTGCAACTTGGATCGATTTTTAAAATTTAGAATCCAAACGATATATTGATCTATAATATTAGCAAAGATTAGAAACATCTAATCTTTGATATTAGTATAAACGACTTAACTAATGCAAAATTGGCAGTTAATAATATAATGGATGAAAATTTGATTTCTTTGAGATAAAAATATACGATTTCAAAGACAGTGAAAAAATCAAAATTTCATTAGAACTTCTAACGAGTCAATATTTTTCTAATACAAGAAATTAAGATAATAAAAAATAACACAAATATCTTATAATAAACATTATGTCCGAATAGTTATTTCATTTTACGATTGATTGACATCTAAATCTTAACCAAAATGCTGCATTGAAAAGTTATTTTATAAAAAAACAATATCAAATTTTGAGTCTAAAGTGTATCCTAAGTATTATATGTACCTATCTTCTTCGAATATACCTGTACACCATTTGCATTCTCGATTATTTGTTTTTTATATTTATATTACTGATAATAATTTAATATGTTGTGGTTAGTTTATATCTTAAACTTGTTTTTTTTTCTATAAATGTGTATTACATGCTCATCAATTGATAAATTCGTGCAAAACATAATATGTATTTGACTCGGTATTTGACTTACACATGATTAACATAAACACCCTGTCCAAACAATTCGATGACTAATGAACCATCAATAATTAATACTTTTATATATTGTACCTACAGAGTGATTATAGGTACCATGAGTTGCAATGAAATTCAGAAAAAATGGTAAAACCTACATCAACTGTTTTCATGTTTTCAATTCTCAATTCTCAGGTAAGTAGGTACTCAACTGATAAATTTAAATAATATATTCAAAATCTATTTATTGAGTAGGTAACATTTGAACTGACGACATTTAATTTGATGTCGAGGCAGTTTTGGCGTTCAAATATTACGCAACTTATTATTCCCCAAATAACTTGAATGACGTACTTACATAAATAAAAATATTGGCAATAATAAAAATTTTTTTTTCTTTTTTTCAGTTTTAAACCCTGGAAATCATGGAGAAAAACTATTTGGAAGGAATAGATTAACAGTATTGTATCCAGAGTAATCCAGACACCTATAATACTAGATAAAATAACGAATGGAAATAAATAAGGTTAGGAGGCAGGAGTGGCATTTGTTTTATCAATATTTTTGTGCTTCTACTTGATTAGCATGCCACTGATCGATAGGGATTTTATAGTTGACTGGAAAAATTCAGAAGCGTAAATATACGAACAGCAATACAATATGTACTAGTTTTCTACCAGAACAACTTCTGTATCTGTAAATAAATAAATTTCCCAAAATAAATTTCGATCTCTATCACTGCAAAAATTATTAATAGTTTATCTATCAAATTATTGAAATTGATACGAAACCATTGTTATACAATAGATACGTTAGACGATAAAAATATGCACGATATGTTATATAATCTCCTATTTATCGCAAATGTGATTTAATTAATATATAATGTATTTGTCAGGATGTCAGAATGGGGATTCTCATATGGCCTACGTGACTGCTGGTAGGCACCTCATGGCGCGGCGGGAATCAACAACTATTCAAAAAAAAAAGAAAAGGTTTTACTTACCCCATTCAGGTTTGGACCCGTGACCTATGACACACTGCACTACTAACAAAAAAACACTAAGTTTAACAAACATGATGGCTTTTAAACGTTGAAATGATTAAATTTAGAGAGGTTATCGTGTATGTATATTATTTTAGGAAAAGGCACATGCACACAGCACGGCTACTATCGAGCAAAAGCTGAAAGCGCTCGGTCGGATTCTCCTTTCGTTGTTATAATTGAACCGGCGGAGTTCTTGTCCTTGTTTAACGCGTGCTCGCTGCTATCCCAGCGCACAGAACATTACAGTCAACAAGCAAATGGATCCCCTATGTACATTGGAAATATGAGACTCGCTCGGGCCGCATTGGACAGTTCGTGTTGATGTAGCCAAATACTAGCTAAAATCAGCTGTTAGTCCAGCTGTTTTAGACTATATAGGATATTTATTTATTATTGTTTCAATTCGATAAAATATCCAAAGAAAGTTTTACACCTATGATTAAAAGTTGGAATAAAATATATGTGCGTGATAAGTTGTATTATATTTGCTTAGGTATATAATAGAAGTGGTATGACGATAAAGAAGCAAAAAAAGGTTAAGTACCTAGGTATATTCACTTATCTGTTGTGTTGGTTGAACAAGATTAAAATTTTGCGAGGTGATTCAATATCCTATTATACTAGTACCTATGTACCTACCTGCATATGTAGGTAATAACTGTTAATTTGAGAATAATATTGCAGTTAAATGTGACAAGGAACTCATCCTGGTTGATCTTCTTGAATCAATAGTTAGTCTACCAAGAAATAATTATGAATCTATGTCAATAAATTGAAGTCACGCTACACACGATTTAAGATATTGAACAATATTGCTCGCTTTTCTCATTCATCTTTTTTGATATAACAAAGAAATTTTCCGTTAAAACTCAATAAATTCAAGCAAAAAATCTGACAGACAGATACTATAAAAAAGACCGACAGAATATGTATCGATTAATGGCCGAAAATATTATGCTTTTTATCTACTCGGAGATCTTTGAAAGGTAAATATCTGTTTAAAACCGTACACCGATTTTTCCTTGCAATTGTCGCAGTTATACTGAATCACTGAAATTTGGTTAAGATATTACCTAATGTCATTTTTCAACCAATCAAAACCTCTACTGGTGTTTTGTTTCAAATGGTGACGTCAACACTTAACTAGTCTAATAATTTCAAACACAAGTAGGTACAAGCTTTCAGTAATCAATGTGTGATGTTATTAACAGTCCTTAGGTATTAGGTAGGTATAACATTAAATATCAAGAATGTTTTCAATCTTGTTTGACCAAAGGGGCCTAGGAGAAGTTGAGTCATTCATTGACAAAATGGATTTATTTCAGGAAGACTGGAATGACGCAGATTTTATTTATATATAAAGTGGAAAATTTCAACTATTGGTTGGCCAACATACAAGATATTGTTGACCGTACAATAATCATAGGGATTTTCAAATTGATCTGTTTCATCCGGTATATCAGGTTATCTTATAATCTGTTTATTTTTTTTGTATATTCTGCTTATCTGTCTCGAGAATTTTTTGTTGTTATTCCGTTTTGTTTCAATGCCAAACTTTTTTAATCGATATTGTAAATATTAATCTAATCTTAACAGTATTATCTAATAAGTGCTTAATTTACCTGGTCTATGGAAGACCAGTGGCGTGGTGCAGGCGGGAGTCGAAATCATGTAACATTGAAACTATTTTTTATGTGGCAGCTTTTCATTGAAGCTTTTTACGATTTTACGCGCTTTATCAAGTTGACTACAGTAGGAACATTTCAATGTTTACTATAATTGATTTCTTATTGTCTTCCGAGGTCAATAAACACACGTTAATTTAACGCTGCAGTTGCTTTGATTTGATTAAATTGAAGTTTTACCCTGATGAATCACCGGATTATAAATATCCGTTTCGAGCTTCATAACCATTTAACTTCCATATTCTCAGATTGGCAGACTAAAAGTAAAATGGCTCATTTATTTCAACAAAAAAATATCTTTCAATTGTAACATCGAAACCCATTTATTTAAATAAATTTGAAGCGCATATTTCCAAAAATCGGTTATTATTTTAACAGAAATATAAAAACATCTAAGTTTAAGCAAATTAATCAGTCGAGTTTAGCAACAAGTAAAGTTGACTGGGGTTCGTTCAATATTAAAAAAGGTATGTTGTTATGTTAGTTTTTTGTCATTTATAATAAAAAGCCGTCTTCGCCCAACTCAGTTCTAACTAAAGCTAGCACAGCCACATTTAAAAATAATTTTTTTTGAATACTTCTCTTTTGGTGCTTAAAGAGCTAATTAATTGCTATTTAAGTGCTGTATTCCGAAATTAGAAATTAGTTGCTCCTATAGTTTTTTTTGAAAAATGGCTATTTTGCTAGTTTTAGATCTAGAGCTAGCACAGCACCTTTAAAAATTAAGTTTTGAGAACTTCTGTTTAGTGCTTGTAGAGCTAATTAAGTACTGTATTCCGAAATCAACTGTTCTTAATTTTTTTGGAAAATGGCTGCTTTGCTTTTAGATTAGATTAGAAGTTTTTTGAGAAAATCTGTTATAGTGCTGCATTCCGAAAATATTTGATCTTAAGTTTTTCAAAAAATGGCTGCTTTGCTAGCTTTAGATCTTTATGCATGTAGCTGTGCTAGCTTTAGATCTAAAGCTAGCAAAGCAGCCATTTCACAAACAACTAAAAGAGCAATTAATTTCAGAATACAGCACTTAATTAGCTCTACAAGCACAAAAAAAGAAGTTATAAAAAAAGTTGATTTCTAAGGTGTACACCTTCTCCTTTTTTTGAAGTCGGTCAATATAACAGCCATAGTCATAAGCAACTCTAAGTTCGATAAATCGTTTGTTTGTTAGTTACCAAGGTAACGTTAATTATTATACGTGACCGTTTTAGTATCAAACGGAGGTAGTGGCGGCAGTGGCGGACTAGTTTTTGACCGACTTCAAAAGAAGGAGAAGGTATACAGGTTGTATGTTAGCTTTTTTTTCAATTTTTTATGGCTGTTCGCGCGTTTTGCATAGTAAACATACTCCAATTTAGATGATTTTTGTTTCATTGGAAAGAGGAGAGTTGACAAATGGTCCCATATATATGCTTAGAAAAACTGAAAATTGTAAATATGAGACGACCAAATTAAAGAAAAGTTTATATGCAGCATTTAAATTTAGTTACGCCCCAGTATCATGTGAAATTTAGCAACCAGTTGCAATCGCCTTGTTGTCTCAGTGTTGCCACGATCTACATGTAGTCCATTAGACCTTCTCTATTAAATATTGAATAAATAAGTGAAAATAGCTATTTTATAAATAAAATGTTAAAAAATCCTTAATTATTCACAAATACATGCAATCGACTTCGCTTTGATAATTTTATTCGAGCATCAATCTAGGCTCTACATTGAATGAGCGGCAACACTGTACCAAATCGACGTTTTGACAGCGACGATTGTGCAATAGTCGCGGTCGCATTGCAGTTACATGATAACCCCCACGGTTTTCGAGTTACAGTAGTAAAGTCTGAAATATGTATATTTGCGCCACGATGTTTTCAGATCTCTGAATAATAAATAAGAAGTACAAGCTAAGCATATATCTATTTGGGTGTTAGTGAACGTTCAACAATTTTCATGACTAATCTTACACTCAAAAATGTGAAATAAATATTTAAGAAAAAAATTGGGCCGACTTTATTAGTTGTTGCACTGAAAAATACGAAATAATATTAATTCTATAGGTGCTGGTAATTTTGAAGTTGTGCCGTTGTAGTTTGTTGTAGGCACCAACTCCAAAAGAACCATATCATATCATTTAAAAGTGCAACAACTAATAAAGTCGGTCCAATTTTTTGTAAAAAATATTTATATTAATAAATACGACTCAAAGAAATAAAATCAAATAATTTTAATAAATATATTCTTAAAGATCAGATGTGGCTTTCTCCCAACAGCATCGATTCCTATACATTTTGTTTAAAAAATAACTCAGACTTTGTTTGATAATTTAAAAAATATTTCTGCCACATTTTTGACTTCCCAACCGGAGGAGGTATACTTTTCGACTGTGCTTTTTTAATTTTGGTTGGTGCGCGTATTTCGCATAATAAACGTGCTCTGATTTTGATGATTTTTTTCATTTGAAAGATAAATGTTCATCTCCACAAAAACCACCCCCGAAGGTGGTGGAGGAGGTAATATTCTCGAAAATTTAAGATCTGAGACGGCAAAATCGACCATTTCCGGAAACCATTGAATTGAACATTTTATAAAAAAAAATTACGAGTTACAGCAATAGTAAAAGCTAAATTACCTATGTATGTTTCCAATATAGTTAGTAATATTTGTCTATAAGTGAATGTTCAATGATTTTGATTACTATTATTTGGAGCACTGAAAAATTCAAAATAATACAGTCCTATTTTTAAATAGTTTTTATTACTCTCGGTTCTTGTATCAATGGACTCCGCAGCGATTTCTCGGGCCCCATACGGTCTAGAGACTTGAAATTTCGAATTCGAATTTAGATCGCTGACATCTCGCTGCCTGTTAAGCTCCAAGTGTGATCCAATATGGGCCAATATTTATTAATTATAATTATTTCATTCAAGCAAGATCACTTTATCTTCGACATGGAACAACAATGTCTGACAATGGGATCCGTCACTGGAATTATGCACGAGCATGGAGTGAATATATACGTCTCTGTTCTCTGGTATATAGGTCCTCTCTGGCAGATCGTCGTATAGTAATTTGTTATAGAATTGCTGTTGCTGGGAAACAGATATACATAAATATAGTTCAAATCGAGAGAACAGAGAAAACATACCTCCAACGAGAGAAGGAGAGCAATAGTAGGTACTAATCGGTACGGTTCAAATCTTAGACGCCTAATAAAAACTATTTTTAATTTTTTTTCAAAAATTCCACTTGTTTTAAATATTTATATTAAATGGATATTTCCAATTTACCTACTCAAATCCCCCAATCTCTATATGTAATAAAAATCCTGATAAATGGCTCTAAATGATCCAATGGCATCTATTGATATCGTCCATAAATTTATATTGATTCAAAATTCAATGTTCTAACGTTCTAACCAATAGTGTTTCTTGAAATAATCGCTATTTGTGAATATTCCATTCAACACCAGTGAATCTTACTAAAAATAATCTGGGCATGTGTCACCCAATAAAAATATTTTTTCTGCCTATTTAAACTTTTAAGCTCTAAATTCTAGATTTTTCTTCTACTTAGGAATTCTTCATACTAATAGAGCACTGACGTGACAGTCAGGACACACAATAGCGGGTGGCGATAATATTCATCTAAACAGCGCTCTAATACTGAGAATGACAAATCTCAGGATGAGAGCTTTTCAAATGAGCACAGCAACATCCCTGCGAAAACTAACGAGGTCATCCTCAGAGAACAGAGACGTCTCTGTTCTGTTACTCTGTTCTCTGACATCGTTAGTTGTCATTTGACGGAACGATCAATTGATAATTGACAGTAAAATTTCAGTTTATAGTTGATGTCAAGTTAGCTTTAATTTTGTACTTATTTTATCGCGTTTTTTAAAGTTTTTCGAAAACTGTTGGTTTGTTTCGGTACCGGTTGCAGTGCGTTATGTGAAAATATTGCAAAGGTAAGATTTACTATTGACAAATTATGCTCAATATCATTATAGAATCATGTCACAACCTTATTTCTCTGTTTCACTTTATTAGGGGTTATGTTGATATACAATGTTTTTTTCTAAAAATGCAAATGTAAGTATCATTGTATCAGTTTATGTTCATTGTATTAGCGCACAACGAAAACGTCTTTTGTTTTATGAACTCCACGGTGTTTTTTGTGGACAGTTTTAGTGAAAAACTTCTAAGTTGTGATTCACTGTGTTTTCTACTTATTAGTGTTATCAGCTGATCAAAGTTCTGGATTCTGGAACATAGAATGGTGAGTTTTGTTTTTTTTACTTTTTATTTTGTTATTCAAATATGAGGAACATCTCTTTGGTTTTAATTAAGAACAACGAAAAACTCTTCCATTTGTACATCATTGTTTAGTGATAGATAATCGTTTAAAGCTTGTATTTTTTTGATTGTTTACATTATTGCTCGTTTGGTATAATATAGTTTCTTGCTAATTTTAAAAAGTAAAAAAAATATATTTACTTATTTACAAATTTCAAAGAGTGTGCTATAGATATAGGCAACCAGCAGTTTCAGGTCGTGAATTGTTGGTTGTATACTTGTCTATGGTGATTCCATCTAATATGGAATACATATTCATGCACATTTTTTCCAATCTGTTGCTAATAATCACACAGCCTTTTGCTCTTATTGAGCTGCTCTATTAAATGACTTCAATTAGAATAATTAATATTCTATGATATGCATTTATTCTTTTTTCTTTTCTTCGCATGGTTCCTAAATTTCTTCTTGATCCTTATGAATTAGTATGAATTGATTTTAATTGAAAATAACTATTTACTGTGGTAATAACATAACAAACTTTGACTGGAAAGTTAATTATTTCTCCGCCCCTGTTTCCGCGTCGACATGAGCATACAACGACGACGTCAGAAATATCTTCGCATATGCGCTCTAAATGCGCCTCAAGGCATCAGCCGCCGCTCTCATTCCGAATTTGAACCCAAGTTTGCGCGCCTTCCTCAGTGTAAAAACCATCAAACAGTCAAACGGGCATCGGAGAATCACATAATTATTGTGCCATCCAGAAATAGTTTTTCCCTTGTTATTATTTTTTCCTTCTCCAATCGCGCTCACGTCCGTCTACAATCGCGTGCCTATGTATTGTAAAGTTGTGTTTGTCCGTTGTGCTATTATAATGTTGCTCTATTTCGAGAAAGTTTGAAGTTCAAAGTGCCAAAGTATTTGCTTGTTGTGTTTGGGAGAATTTGTTTTTTCCCTTTTTCCATCATCTGTTTTGCTTTTGTTCGTGTTTTACCGAGTCCCCGTTCCAAAGAAGTCAGCTGTTCCCTCTCCACCTTCCGCGCGCCTGTGATATTTCAGGATTAAGATCGAGACTTGAGACTGCTCCAAATTTTAAGGTACGCTCAAATTTCCAGATAGTCTCCCTTGAATAATTGTAATTATGGAATAAAAAATCTAATCTTTGTAAATATTTAATTAAATGCTTTTAAGATACCTTCTTATCATCATTTTGATTTAGTGGCAATTTAAAATTATGTTGAGTAAGTGTTAATATTTACATTATATAGTGTGATAAAAATAATGACCGATTTTTTTATTAATCTCGATTTCGAAATTCGACTGAATGATGCAACTCGTTTGAACGCATCGAATATAATTTATCAGTGATTTTTTCCGTTATGTTATATAATATTGAAAATATTGCATGAAAATGTTCATCATGCAAGTTGGTTCTTCATTAAGGGAATCTGTCCTTGGATAAAACAAGAAAAAACTTAAAAACAAACAAAGAAATACTTAAACTTATAAAAGTTGCTCGAAATGACAACCCTCAACAGCAGTACATATACTTCAATCGCATTGATAAGTGAACACCTTAAAAAATACTTGAGGTGTGGCGAATAGTTGCACAAGATACAATATTCTTGATACCTCAAAATTTTCATTAGGAGTCATATATACCAGCTGTTTAAGGGGTCTCCTGAGAAAAAATCTAAGGAGTTCAAGTCAGGGGATTGCGGAGGCCAGAGTTGTGTGCCACCAGCGCTTTCGAACCTATGTTCCTAGGAACTTGTTTTCATCCAAGCAGTCCATTTCCACATGATATTTTTGCGCTATTAAAGAGTCACCCTACAGGGTTCTTAATACATTATGTTATTGTTAAACTGGCTACCTACCTACCAAAGATGTTATATGAAATATCCTTGGTGGGTTCTTTACTAGACGTATTTAATTCATATATTATGTTTTGTATAGACGGATTCTAGAACGAGGATAAAATCAGGTAAATGGAAATACATACTTAGAAGTGTAGATTGCAAATATGGAGAATAATTTCAGACTTTTGAAAAGATTAGGGATAAAAATGAGCTTTAAAATGGTTTCAGTCCAAACTTACATCACTGTTGTTACTTATTTGATTTCAGGAGAAATCAACAAAATTAGTGTGCTTGTCAAAATCTATTCTCATGAAAAATTTACTTATGGAAAAAAATATATCTTCATATAATCTTGATTGGCGTAACCCAACCTTACTAGTACACAGAGCTACATGCACTTTTTCTATACAATTATGTCGCATATTTTTAGTATGCTTATGAATTATCATGGAAAATAAAGTTGGCACAGTCTTAAAAATATAATAATTACTAGAAACATACAATTATTATATGTAATGATAACAAATATTTACAAACTAGTTTGATAATGACAGTGATATCATCTTAATTAAATGAAGGATGTCTAGTTGAAATGAACTGACCTTGTGTCCCTTTTAGAAAAATTCGAATTACTCTATTACTACAACGGAAGCTATTAATAGTATGATATAATTTTAACTAGTATAAATGTATATAGTTTTATAAGTTTTGCTGAACTTGGGAAGACGTTTATATATATTTTTCGTTTATTGAAGCAAATTTGAGATTTACGACTAAAGAGAAAATGTTTGGCAGACACCAATATTCATTTAAAAATATTTGGTTATTGGCTGTCGAGCTTGAACATTTATTATGGTTTGGAAGGATAAACAAGTGCTTCTTCAAAAGTTCACAGATTTATTTTTATGATTGAGACATTTTCCACTTTCAGTTCAATATTCTGTTGAAAAATGTTAAAAAACACAATAGATACTGAGTCAAGGATACATAAGGTTTTCCATACTACGGTTACAAAGTATAAAAAAGTCTTAAATTACATAAATTCGTAGTTCATACTTTTTTATATCGGAAAGTAAGTTTATCTCTAGGTAGTGGAAAATTAGCCACAAATACATACCCGAAACCCATTGTATCCGACTTTGGGGTCCTTAAAACGTCTTCGTGAACCTATTACAACAAGTTCCTGGAATCATTTATAATATACATAAGTATATAGAATTCAACTACTAGTTCAATTTTCATATTGAAAAGTGATTGCAGAAGAACATCTATTATGACCAGTGTGCGCCCCGTCACCGAAATTCGACCGTAATTCCTTATTTTTTGAATTCAAACGTTATTGACTTTTTTAGTCGAAAATATAATAGTTTTTGATAATTTTGTTCTATTACTTCAGTTGCAAGCTTATACAAAACGGCATAAGCGTGTGTTGTTTGCCTAATACCTTACAATACATATGAAATTAAAAATTTAATATTAGTAACTGTTCAAAAAACATAATGACAGCTAGCTATTTTACAAAACGATCCATTGTAATAATTCGATTTAACGCCGGTAATATTACTTTACCCTTATGACAAAATGAAGGGAATGCAGTCTTTTCACAAAAGTGACTTCAGATTCGAAATGTTTTGCATTGCAAAACTTGCGTTGTAAATGCATTAATCCACTATCAAAAGTATTAAAATTTCTTGAAATGAAATCAAGTGCACATTCAAATGTATCCTTCAAAATATCACTTTGTATATACAATTCAGAATATTTAAATTGGCGTTTGACCAGGGTTGTCATTCACGAATAAATCAATCTGACAGCTCTGACTCGTTGACTTCACATTGCAATTGGGTTCGTTATGCAACATACAATACACTTTACCATTTAAACCATATTTTTTTATTTAATTCAATTAAAAATCTAAACGCATATTCTACATTAAAATTTTAACATCGTAAACTACATCACCATTTAAACTTACACTATGTCAAATCTCATTCTCCTCCGTGCGCGTTTTATGCCTTAAAAATCGTATACAATCATGTATTAATATCTATATCGATTAGATACAAAGACATTTGAAAGTAATAAAAAAATAAACTGTCATTCAAAATAAAACTATTTTTCTTATAAACAAATAGTGATGTTGTTCCTCCAAAGTTTCTCCGAAATCCTATGTAACTGAGTCGGTGTTCTGAAAAATACAAAATAATATTGATCATATTCTTACTGGTAATTTAGTTAAATATAGATAGAAGACTTTTGGCACATCAAAAGTACCAGCAACAATAGAATTAATATTATTTTGTAATCTCGAATGTTCAATTTTTGAAAGAAAAAATGCCCCTTCACCCTCTTTGGGGAAAGTTTATATATATATAAAATACTCGATAAAATATATATAAAAAAGCGGACAAACAATCGAAATAACATCTCTCTTTTGAAGTTGGTCAAAAATGAATGAATATTACCAACCCCATTTAATAATTGGAGGTAAGATAGCTGTTTATGCACGAGCTCTGGGGGATAATTTCAATATTATTCTAATTACTATTATTTGAATGCTAATGCCGAATCAGAAAACTGCAATATCTTTGGAATGGCTGCGTTTTTAAATGAATATTTGTTTGACTTTATTTTAAATGTGTATACAAATCAATAAATCTGTATAGTCTATAAATTGCATGATTGATAATACTTATGTGTCCAAAGTTGAATTTGTTTTATTTCCACGTCAACAGTGAATTATGTGCAGTAGTACATATATAATTTGTTTTTCGAGCAATTCTAATAGAGTCAAAGGTCAAACAATGATGTAAGTATGTACATGTGTATTCATTCGGACAAGCGTATTTTAGATGTGCAAATTATAGCAATTTTTCAATTCCAAAAAAATGGACTAACAAAATGTAAAATTATATGAAAATGAATAACTAGATTAGAATTTGTTGGATTTTTTTGCTGACCACCCCATGAAAAGCAACAGCTCTTTACACTCTTGTCCCTGATGGTTTACAAACTACTATCAGATCAAGGCTATCAGCTGGATAAGTAAGTAAGTAATGGCAAACAATATAATCAGTCGTGTAAAGTTTTGGGATACATTTTTTAATAGAAACCATCTAAAGTTTTAAAAACAAATCAATTGATTTCATAAAATATAAATTTTGTAGCCACAATTTTTGGCAAGATATTTTTCTAATCTACAAAAAATTTAAAGAAACTACGAATCTATTTAATGAAATTCGCTTCTACTCTTTCTGATGGCCTTGTTTTTTGTCATTTCTATTATTTTATACAAGAATACAATGTAAGTAATGGATTCAGTGTAATTTTCAATTTGTTTTTATAGAGTGTGGATACATTGTCAAGACATTGGCCCGTGGAGTTTTAGAAGGAACTCGAAAAGAACAGATGTACGTTTGTATAAGTATACAATCTAAAATTGGTCGTCTCATAAAAGTTTTTGTTTCGAAACAAGACTAGAGGTCTAGTCTGAGTTCAAAGAAATTGGAAATAAACATAATCCAAACGACGTCCATCAAGTTAGCCAAATTTGATTTTCAATTAAACGTTAATTTCATTAATTGTCGCTTTTTTGTCGTAAATTTGTCGTGAAAAACTCAATTTTGTCGCGCTAATAGTTTTTAAGTTAAGCACTAGTACTGCTAACATGACGATCATGTTAGCGGTACCACTCCTTCAAAGTGATCAAATCGACCCAAATTTCTGCATATGCATTATATTAATTTGTCGTGAAAGAATCAAAGCTCTAAAATGATTATTTATATTTTTTTTATCATTTACATCGTGGTACTGCTAAGTTGACGGTCAACAAAAATGCGTTTGAACCTTACAGTCATGTTGTATACTTTGTAACCATAGAATGCCCATGCTAGAACCATTTTTGTCTCAACTCGCATTATATCTGAGGTAAAAGCACTAATGCCCGACAGTGAACTTAAGGATGACACAGTATTGAAATAAGAATAGTCATTGCTATAAACAACTGCTAATGTAAAATATAACTTGGCCATCTATGATTCGAAAGACAAAACTTACATCCACGTAACTTGGCTGGATTCAAAATGGGAGTAAGTTGTAGAAAGCAATATTAGCAATGATTTCTAGAGTTTTTGTTAAGAAGTTGATATTTTGCAGGTACTTTATCATCTACTTTTACGATAGATATGTCTTATTATTTGACGTGGTTATAATAGATTACGATACTTCTTTACATACTACAGCAATAGGCATTATTTCTTACAATTGGTAAAGAAAATTTACAAGATAGTGTTAAGAACCTAGTGGATGACTTAAATTTGGAAACCCCTTTCAAGGGTGGTAGATCTGGGAAAAGGTGGTATAAAAGCTTTTTAAAACGTCACCCAGTTGATTCGATCAAAATTTCACTGAAAATTTGGTAAGTCACTCGTGAGATACACATAATAACCATGTTAATGATGAAAAAAGTTATAAATAATTATTGTAGAGTTTTGATCTTTTCACGACAAATTTACGACAAAATAATGCAATACATATGCAAAAATTTGGATCGATTTGATCAATTTGTATGGGTGGTACTGCTAACTTGATCGTCAAGTTAGCAGTACTAGTGCTCAACTTAGAAATTATTAGGGGGACAAAATTGAGTTTTTCACGACAAATTTACGACAATTAATGAAGTTAACATTTAATTGAAAATCAAATTTGGTACTGCTAACTTGATGGACGTATCCAAACGGTTGCTGATAAATGTAATTAAATTGTGGTTAAATTAGTGTTTCTGGCAAGATAATTTTCTCTTTACTGAGTTTATGAGTTTATTAAATGTATTTTCTTAGATTTACTTTGAAAGATCGTTGGTAATTCAATGCAGCTTATTGTAAATGTTTATGATAAAAGTTGTTTATATCTATAATATTTAAGTGAATTGAAAGTTGATCTGAGAATAAATTCAAGTTATGTCAAAATTATATAAATAGAAATTAGTTTTTGACCGACTTTTCAAACGGAGGAGGTAAATTCGACTGTATATACTCAAAAATGTGAAATATATTTTGTTTGTTAAGAAAAACTAGTGCCGAGTTTATTAGTTGGTGCACAAAAAATACAATATTAGGAAATTCTATATGTAGGTACTTACATCAAATTCAAAATTACCAGCACAAGTTGAGTTAATATGATTTTCTAATTCTGTCTACGACAACTAATAATAAAGTCGGACTTTTTTTTACAAAAAAGATATTGTGACTTAAGGTTATATTCTATTCTATTCCCAAACAAGCCTCAGGTTTACTTAGGTACAACATTAGCTTAGAGGATTTACTTGAAGGCAATAAGCTTAACCATGCCGTGCTTGCTTGAGTAGTCACATAAGTTTTGAGACTAATAATTGTTCATATTGTCGTAGAGATGGAGTCTATTATATATGATTTATCATACTATAGTCGTTGTTTGTGACTCTTGTTGGTTTACATATTTACAGTGCTTCTGAACCCTATACTATCACTCAGAAACTTATAGGCCACTACCCTTCCCTAAAGGCATTTCTATTATTTTTCTTGATTAGATGAATAAGAGTAGACCTAATACTTTACCTCACGGTACTCCTACTGCCTGCATCTTGTCGTTGAATTAAATTAAACCACTTAATTTACTTCCAGTGTTTTCTTGTGTGCATCAAATTCTAGATAGATTATAATTAATATTTTCTACACTTTATTTCACTTTGGAATAATTTATTCTAAATTGAAATTATTTATTTTGCATTTGTATATTCCATCAATATTTTCATATAGTATTTCATATTCATCACTTCATGACTTTATAAATTATATAGATATTTAGTTAATGCTATGCTCTCGGCACCAAAAAGTTTTTATATTTATACTTTGTATTTAAATTCACATTGTATATCTGACAAAATGTTTGTATAATTAAATTGCATTAGAGATTTAAGTGCACTCTCTCTGTATGTATTTATATGTATGCCCTTCCTCCTATTTAAAGTTACATTAACTGGGTCTGCACTACATAAGTGCATTGGAACTAATTGGATTGAAGATTTATTTATGGACCCTGAGACGGTTTTAGTACCTTTTAAGCATGACGAAATGGATGGAGATCGCATTGCTTGTCTAGCGTACATACACAGTTTTTTTATTGATAACAATAACACATATTATGTACTACAATGTAGATGTAGTAGTTTGAAGCTTCTTATATTTCCACTGATTAATTTTCTAATTACTTCATTTGGAAATGATGTGTTTATTTCGTTACGGTATGTTTACGCCAGTTGCGACAATAACAAATTAAATTAGATACTAAATAGGTCCTCCAAAATCGAAGGTGTTTAGTGAATTTCTTGTTTATCAAGAATATTTTCACGAGAACCTTGGAAATTATGTCCTTAAAGTTAGCAATACCATTATCGAATTTCGATTCAGCAAGAAGTGGATTAATTGTCATAAATTTGTTATGAAAACTAAAAATTAGTCGCACTTTTTTATTTTGGGAGTTTATAAGGTGTGGTAGTGCTAACTAGAACTCAAGTTAGCACTAGCACCGAGTAGAAAATTGTTTTCCCGCTATCCAATAGTTAAATTTGGTGGACAGGTGCAATACGGAAAGGTTCTGTTTTGTAACAGTCGTCAAAGTTGCATTTGCTCACTTTGATCAGGTTAAAGTTAGCACTACCATCCTTAAAAAAAGATATAATTTAATTTTGAAAAAAACGTAACTAATTGAAACTCGGCATATTTGAATTAGTTATGTATTGTAAATCGAGAAAATTCATCTTATATTTAGTGTTTATAATAGCCGAAAAATCTCAATCGATTGTGATTTCGATCATAATTAATTAGCGACAAACAAGTTCCACCAAATTTAACTAAAAAACCATTTTCTACTCGGTGGTAGTGCTATCTTGAGTTCAAGTTAACTCTACCACACCTTATACAGAGATAAAAAACGAAAGTAACGTTTTTTGATTCTTTTGCGTCATAACTAGGTAATTTGCGACAAATAAGTTACGCACAATACAGTCGAAAACGGGCAAAATTTTATGTTTTTAGGAGGTGGTAGAGCTAAATTTAATATAAAGTTAGCATCACTATTAAAAAATACTAAAAGTGCGACAAATTTTTAGTTTCCCTAACAGATTTACGAAAAACAAGCGACAACTAATCCACTCCTCGCATCGAAATTCGATGTTAGTGCTAACTTTAAGGACATCTATAAATTGGAAATAATAAGGAATAAAATTAGTTTTTTATTTAGTAGAAAATACAACAAAATAATCAGCTGCATTTTTGATCAACACGTGTCGTAGTTGGTACTACTGAACCAAAAGCTTCCATTACCAAATATGTACTACAATGAATATGGGTTAAAGCACTTGAATTCGCCGCTGGATTCGCTAGTATGGGTTAAGGTCTCTAGAAATATTCTGTGATATACAGTCGTATTTATAATAGAATCTTAGTTTCGTGCTAGTTTAGTTTGATAGTTACTATGATAATGATACTATAAAGAGTAACTCGTTTTCAAACTAAATTAGTATCTACTTAGCCAAGATTTATTATGAGTATGGATGGCTATTAGCGTTTGAGTTTTTCGCGTATTTTTATTAATTATTTAATACTTCTGAAATGAAATATCGAAATTTTCGAGCAGCCATCAAAAGTATCTATGGGATTTATTTTTGTTTTGTGGTTTATTAATTATATTAACTTTATGTGTTTAAACATACTTGCTTTACTTTCTTGAGCTTCACGTGTCCATCAATTCATAACAAATCATAGGTTTTATTTTCTAATTATTGCTTAACACGTGCTCGTGCATTTTCCAGCTTTAAAGGAATAGCTGATCCATTACATCGTGTACCAACATTTATTGCATTAATTATACATGACATGCTTCTCTAGTAACGCTATTAAAGGTATCGATTACAATATCTTTTAGCAAGCGAAGTGATATTCTGCAATGTTTTCTCGTTATTCTTATTAATGTATAATACATATTAAAAAAAGTTGAAACTTACATATTTAGTACCTATATTTTCTTTAAATTATTAATAATTGTGCATTGTTATCATAATAACGACCATTGCAAACTAGACTGCTACTATTTTGTATCAGATTATTCCGATAGTTTTTCTAGGTAAATTTCTTCTAGAAATGTACCTATTGCGACCGTTCGCATTTTTGAATTTGGAAAAAAATATTTCAAAGGCATGGTGTTATATGTCCATAAGTAAGTCCAAAAAAACTTTTTGTTGGAAAGTTTATGATTGAACAAATAGTTTCAAACTGGCGACCGGTCAAAGATTAGAAAAAATCACAAAAAGTTTAACTAAATGTATTCGAAAATCTTTTTAAACTATAGATATAATCTGCAACCGCCGTAAAGTTGGCACCCTAACACTTAGCACCCATACTTTTAACATGAGTTCTGGAATAATAATTGAGCATAGTGGTGTAGAAATATTTTTTTTAAACGTGGGTGCTAACTTTGAACCGCACCCCTTCTTGATTGTGCAATAGTTCTCGAGTGTTTTTCAAGTTCTGGAGTTCCTGATGATTATTTAAAATAGTTCTGTTTTGGAACTATTTTTTTTTTCAAGATTGAAATAATTCTGTTGTAAAATATAGTACAATGTTTGAGACCGGTCCCATGACAAATTATTGTGATTTACTTGAGAAGCTGATTTGTTCCCCAAATAATTGAGAAATTTTGTAACAATTTAGAAGGAATAGCAAATTGTCTCTGACAAACAGTAATTTTTTTCTTCATTTTAACAACTCTGTGACAATACAAAATACGATAAGTCGGGTGCTTCGCATTTAGTGGTAATAACCGTCTTGAATCATGATACAATGATATAGAAGATATGATATTACGCATTCTGGGCGGAGCCTAAATCTACGCGTTGACGTCATGTGGTTAGCTTTTTCGTACGAAGTAGCTCAACTCTCATATTATTTTCGCGCACACAATTTGACAAACATTGGTTGGTTTTAAACTTTCCGAAATGGGCGTAATCACTTAGAACTCATTAGCATTCTACAGGACCCTAGAGTTCTAGCATAGTTAATGATGATAATGTTTTCTACAGAGAGCCTTTAACAAGTTCGGAACTCGGTCTGTGTAGATAAGATTCTAGAGTATGAACTACAAAATATACTTTTTTCTGCAATAAAAATAAATCTTGTCGTTTGTTAAGCTTGATTTATCTTTTTACTCAAAAACGATCTTATAGCTATTTTGGAGTGTCACAGAGTTGTTAAAATAAAGAAAAAAATTGCTGTTCGTCAGAATCAACTTGCTATTCCTTTTAAATTGTCACAAAATTTTTCAATTATTTGGGGAAGAAAGCAGAAACTTGTCAATTTAATTACAATAATTTATCATGGGACCGGTTTCAAACATTGTACTATATTTTACAATTCATACTTGCACACTAGATATAATTTAAATATCCATCAGGCAGTGTAGAACTGGAAAAACACTTGATATTTTTTTTACTATCTATCTAAAAGGAGCCCGGTGCAAAGTTAGCACACCTTAAAAAAGCATAACAAAACAGGATTATTTCAATTTTGAAAAAAAAACAGAACTATTTTAGTAGAACTTGACAAACACTCCAGAACTATTGAACAATCAAAAAGGTGTGCGGTTCAAACTTAGCACCCCCTTTTCTCTAAAAAAAATTAAAAATATTTCCACATCAAAACTATTGCCGCACCCCTTCTAGAACTGTAGAACTATGCTCAATTATCCTAGAACTCATGTTAAAAGTAAGGGTGCTTAATTTTTGGGGTGCCATCTTTACGGCAGTTAATCTGCACCTACAACGGTTGCAACATGGAAGTTCAATATGAAATTAGTAATAATTTTATATTTCATAGGGTTGGTAATTTAGACCTTGGTTTTGAAAATTTTAATAAGAAAAAATATAAAAAAAAATGGACCGACGCTATTAGTTGGTGCACTGAAAAAAAAAATCTATTGATTGAGGGCATTTCACACCATTATTTTTAAGATTTATTTTACATAATAACTAGTTTTAGCGATGAATTTCCAAGGATTTATTTCTTTTGTATTAAGCTACTCTATGAATTAAAAAAATCTGGAGACAGGACTTTGAGTTATACTTTCACTCCATCTTGATTTTTTTTCAGTTCTCATATTCTTGACTGAAGAACCCCGAACGGAGGAGGTATACAATTCGATTGTCTGCTTTTTTTTGGTTTGTTCGCGCGTTTTATATAGGTAGTAATCGTACTCCGATTTTGATGATTTTTGATTAATTTGAAAGAGGAGACTTGAGAAATGGTCCCATATTCGTAAAACCTCAAACCGAAATCTCCTTCCCCCCGAAAACCGAGGGGGCAAATTGTCTCGATAGAATCGAAAATTAGAGTTGCCAGAATTAAAAAAAAAATAGTACAATATCCGGAAACGTTTAAATTGAATATTTTTCAAAAGAGTTATGGTTTTCGAGTTACATTCATTTTAAAATCTCACATATGTGTATTTAGGCTATTTGGAAGGGGCGATTTCTTTCGAAAACTGAAAATCTCTGGGTACTACATGAAAGACAATAATATTTGTAATTTGTAGCAACATTTATAATGAACACTTTTTCCTTAGAGTTAGGGCATTCGAGTTAGGTGGTGGTAAAATGGTTAAATCTAAAATAATATTTAAGCGTATTTCCACAGCGATATTCTGAGATCTCTACATAATAGCAAGCAAGGACAAGCAAAGAATATACGTGGGTAATAGGATATAAATGGTATTAGTGAACGTTCAACGATTTTCGAGACGATTGTTACACTCAAAAGTGTGAAATAAATATTTTTTTACAAAAAATTGGACCGACTTTATTAGTTGGTGCACTGAAAAATACATAATAATATTAATTCTAGTGGTGCTGGTACTTGTGAAGTTGGTGCCAAAAATTTTCAATCTAACTGCAATTGCACAACTTCAAAAGTAACAGCACCAGTAGAATTAATATTATTAAGTATTTTTCAGTGCACCAAATAATAACGTCGGTCCATTTTTTTGTAAAAAATATCTATGTAATTCCACTATTACAAACTCAACCTATTGGAACATAATGTTATGTAGGTATACCTGTATGTGTATTGAGATATTTTCAGGTTGTAAATCTTTCAACATATCTGTGAAATTTACTAGTGTTATAATAGGTGCCTCCCAAAAATTTCAATGTCTTCTATTTTTATTAGCAAAATCTACTGTAGAGATATTTATACAACGATTGCTCACACACAAAAGTTTTCCCGAATGTCGAAACAGATTCGTTTGAATTGTGAATGTATCACATGTTTGTTGTATAATCTCACACGTTTTCTGTTTTTATTTTTTGTTTATTTTGAATTTATAACTGTAGAAACCATAGATTTATTTGTCGTGAAAATATTCGAGTATCTCATATTCAATTGTAATGTCATCATTTTGTATTTTAGAATTGAGAACTAATTTTGTGCAAGGGACGACCTGTTATGGAATGTTTAGAAGTAATAAGTTGTAAATAAAAATGTAAGTATGTGTACAGGGTGATTTTCTACAATGTTCACCCCCTTTAACTTTTTGGTTTTTCACTTTAGAAAAAAAATGTTAAATATGAAAGTTGAAGGATGTATTCTATGCTATTTGCAGGACATATATTTGTTTATACGGGGTGTCACATAAACAAATGTGAAAGCAAGGTCTCATTTTTTTAAATAAAACACCCTGTACCTATTTATATTATTGCATTTTTGAACTCTACAGAGAATTCTAGATACGTTTTATGTATAAAGTCCTAGACCTATCTTCAACTGTTATAGAAATATTAATAATTGAAAATCGACAATCGGGATGAACTTGAATTAAAGCTGTTCTTGTAGAAAATTAAATAATAATACAAATTAACTAACTTATCATATAAAAAATTATGTTTTTGTTAAATATTGAGTTGCTTCACAGGGCCTCCATCTTGCTCAATGATAATGATAATGTTCGTCGGAGCTTCTCTAAAGATCTTGTTATAAAATCTGAATGATTGTCATTCAGATCATTTATTTCTTTCCTAATTAGTTGTAGATGTTCTATATTCTGAATATGATTTTGGTAAATGCGATTTTTTAAATATCCCCATAGAAACGCGTCCATTGGAGTAAGATCTGGACTGTTAGCTGGCCAGCTAAGTGGTGCATTTCTACTACCAATTCATATTCCAAAACGTTGGTTCAAATAATTTCCTAAGTTCTGTAAGGGCAATTCATCCAGAAAATCTTCCAGAGAAAGTTCAGCATTCAGTTTTTCTACTGTCAAACATTTCAACGCAGTGATCAAAGAAATAACGACTTTATGAAATTTAATTTCCAAGGCAGGTGTTACAAAAAATGATGTATCCAGCGTATGAGCAAACTGCGAATCGTGAAAGAAATCACAATTGTCAAATATACGCTCCTTTACGCACTTGTACCATAAACTTCTATCAAGTAAGTATTAAGTATTGAGTTGACGATAATCTGTCCCTTCAATATTTGTTTGAAAAGTTTTTCTATAAAAGTGATATAAAAAATAAAAATTAGGTATAAACCGTAAAATACCTCTATAAACCTGGCAAACCCAAGTCATCGGAAATGAATTTAAATGGTATCATAATTAGGTGCTACTTAGGTGCGCATATAATAAATTAGGTGCACTAACGATTTTCGAAGAATTGATGAAAAACAATGGGTCTGCTAGGTTTTTAAAAGCTAGCAGAAGTAGCAGACCAGTCAATCTCCATATTTTTTTGGTTTTAATTATGGTGTAAAAATTAAGTGCTAATTAAGTGCTTTTGAAATATTTTACAATTTATTTGATAATACGATAAATTACAACAAAAAACAGAATATTTCAGGGAAAGATTTTGTAAACTCGGGTTCTGCTAGGTTAACATATGTTGCTAGGTCTGCCAGCTAGACATTTTTCATCAGAATTGAGTTTTAATGATATCAAAATTAAGTGCTTTTCAAGTGCTATTTAGGTGTGCAAATAATAAATTAGGTGCATAAACGATTTTTGGAAAATTGATGAATAACATTAGTTCTGCTATAGGTATTCACAATCTAGCATGCTATTCACGATATTCTTTTTTTCTATTATGGTGTAAGAATCAACTGTTTTTGGAATCCTCTATAAATTATTGGATAATACGAGAAATTACAACAAAAAACATAGAATAGAATATTTCGGGAAAAGTTTTGTTCAAACTCCGGGATTGCCAGGTTAAATTATCTTGCTTCCGAGCTTTTCTGCTGGGAAAATCTCAGGATGCCAAACCCGAAAGAAGAAAAAGAAAATTAAATGATTAATTAAAACAAGAAATAATTTCTTGATAGACATGTCCGCTAGATTTTGAAAAATTAGCTGTTTTTCATCAATTAACTGAAAATCGTTTGTGCACCTAATTTATTATTTGCGCACCTAAATAGTTCCTGAAAAGCACTTAGCTGGCAGACCTAAACAATCTTTCCCCAAAATATTCTATTCTATGTTTTTAGTTGCTGTTTCTATTATTATCAAATAATTTATGAAGCCACAAGCACTTAATTCTTACACTATAATTCAAAAAAAAGAATATCGTGAAAAGCGAGGTGAAAACCATCTATGCCAGATTGTGAATGCCTATAGCAGACCCCGTGTTTCTCATCAATTTTCCGAAAATCATTTGTGCACCGAATTTATTATTTGCGCACCTAAATAGCACCTGAAAAGCACCTAATTTTGATATCATTCAAATTCAGTTCTGATGAAAAATGTTTAGCTGGCAGACCTAGCAAGATATGTCAACAACCAGGCAGACCCAGAGTTAGAAAGAAAAATCTTTCCCCGAAATATTCCATTCTAAATTCTGATGACCAATGTCTAGCTGACAGACCTAGCAGCATCCTGGCAGACCCAGAGTTTTACAGAATCTTTCCCGAAAATATTCTATTCTATGGTTATTTGTTGTAATTTATCGTATTATCAAATAATTTGTAAAGGATTTCAAAAGCACTTAATTAGCACGTAATTCTTACACCATAATTATAACAAAAAAATATGGTGATTGACTGGTCTGCTAGCTTTTAAAAACCTAGCAGACCCATTGTTTTTCATCAATTCTTCGAAAATCGTTAGTACACCTAATTTATTATTTACGCACCTAAATAGCTTCTAAAATGCACCTTAATTATGATACCATTCAAATTCAATTCCGATGACTTGGGTTTGCCACGTTTATAGAGGTCCGTAAAATATACGTATCAGCTGGCTACAGGCCATCGGGATTTTTTTTGTGTTCTTCCGCGTCTTTCGCATAGTACCTACCTATAAACGTGCTCTGATATATTTTTCTTTCATTTGAAAAGGAGTAAGTATTGAGAAATGGTTTGTGTTGAAAAAATCAAAATCCAAAATGTTTAAATTATACATTACACATTATACATCGGAAAATCTTAAATATATGTCGTTCCGCTATGTTTTGAAATCTTTGTCTAATGATTTTAATGAATAACTATACTCCAAAATGTGAAATTAATATTTTTAACAAAAATTAGGACCGACTTTATTAAGTGGTGCACTAAAAAAACAAAATAATATTCATTCTACTGGTGTTGGTGCGAAAAGTGTTTTTTTGACTTAGAACTGAAAAATTTTAAATTATCGGCAAAAGTAGAATTTTTCAGTGCTCCAAATAATATTATTTTTGTTAAAAATATTGATTATCATTATGTTCTATTAGTATATTTTCTGCTATCATTGATAGGTATATTATTATTTTATAAAAAATGTGAGTTAATACGAGCGGGACACTTTGCTACGTTACTGAGTTATGACGTCATTATATAGTACCATTTTCTAGAATTTTCGCAAATATGAAAAGTTGGTCTACTCAACATAATGAAACGATATACGATGTGTCAAAAAGAGCGGTTTCCGATAACCGATAACTAATTCAAATTGATATGGATGGACAAGTTTCAAATTCTCGTAAATATTATAACGTTTCAAGAACAACCTGCTGATATTTTATCGACATTCGTCAAGATCGACTTGAATGCTGATCTTGCTTAAGCTAGATTGCCCAGTTAAACCATCTTGACCCGATGCCCGAGAAGTACTATATGTAATTGTTTTTGTAGAAAGTTATACAGCCATATTCATAGGCATCACTAGTTCGGCACTTAAACCGAAGGTAAGTACAAATTTATCTACAAAATTTTGTCAACTGTTTGGAAATATGTTGACGGATGTTGGTAACATATTGAAGCTAGTTAAGTGGGTAACATTCAGCCGGATACATGTTGTGAACATTGTTGCCAACATGTATCCCATCAACTCGCAACAAGTTGACAGATACTCGACAATATAGTGCCGATGTTGGGCGGCATGGCATCCAAGAATATTGTTGAGTGTTGTTTGTATCCGTGTTTTCAATCTGGCTTGGAAAACATCGCTCTTCTAGATGATGTTGTCCATAAGAAAAGTCAACGTACGTTATCATGTAACTAGCAAGTGCAACGCGACCGCGAATATCGCACAATCGTCGCTGTCAAAACGTCGATTTGGAACAGTGTTGTCGCTCTGTCAGTCTTAAGCCTAAACTGATACTCTTGTAAAAATAATCAAAGTGTGGTTGATGAAATGTATTTATAAATAATAAATTACTTTTAATCATGTTCTCAATCAAATTGCTATTTTCTTTTTTTATCCAATATTTTAAAGAAAACGTCTAATAGTCTGTGCAACTTGCAATCGATTTTCCCAATAACCTAGAGAACTTAAAATACATCTCTAAACGGAATAATAAAATGTAAATAATTTCACCGCAATATGTGCACCTCGTTTTTGTTTTAAAATTATTTTATGCTTTTTTAGTCCCTTCTAACAATTTAGTATAAGGTAGATGATTTTCTATCCAAATCAAAAGGAATTAGAATAGTTTGTACATATTACCTACAAAGCTATAGTTCATGAATTATTTAAGTAGAGAGTTCAACCGTAACATCGAGCGTAACATGTACAAAAAAACTGCGATGGGCTGCTCCTTCGAGCTTTGCACTTTCAGTTTTTTTTTAGAATCTCAAAATAATTATTCTTTTTTTTCACATCCAGGCTGCTAAAAATATCTGAAGATCGTGGGAATATAAGGAGTTGAAGGTCATTTCTATTGTTTGATCCTAGCTTTTGCTGATTGTATCTATGTAGGTACTTATTTTTAGGCTTATGTCAAATATTACGCATGTATTCCTCTTCTGGAATTAATCGAGACGCAAATCCTAATCTTATGACCTTGAAAGATTTAATGTCATCATTCATGATCCGATTATTAATTTATTCTTCTGTCTTTATTCTTATGAAAAATAAGTAATATTTCCATTTATTTAATTATGGTCACGGGTGCGGATAAACGCTAGTAAATGATATTTGATTTGTCAAATATTAGAATAATAGTAAAATTATATGTATTCCTTTTTATGTAAATATGTAGAAGAACGAACAATGGAATGTATGTACGTAGCAGAATTTGCAAATTGCTGAACCAGTTATATACCTACACTTTTTTCCACAAAATAGATGATTTGCATACAGACTCGTGTTGTTTGCGGATTGTGGCGTCATGCTTCTTCGAGTATGCAGACTGAACGTGATGCATAAAGAGTTATAAAAATATTATTTGTTTCTTGATGAGTTTGTTCCATATTAAAACACGTGACATGAATAGGAATGCAAGTGTGTTTCAGGAAATGATTTATTTGCAATTTTGCCTCTACAGCTGGTTGGAGACATTCTTCTCATTTGTCGTTTTCTTATCACATTATACTTAGTCAGTATTGTAACTCGTTGTACTACGTCACAGCACGACTGGAGACGAATGACGAATCGAATAGATAGAAGAAAAAAAACTCTGTAGATCTGATTAGTAGGTACTATTCAAACTGATAAATTTCAAAACAAACTTTATATGTACATTGCTAGATGGTTTGAAAGGCCAATAAAAAAAAGTCCCTAACTGATGACGTATTCATATTGCTCATTTAAATAGACTTTAGTTACTTCATTTGTGATAATTCCATCTTTAAACATATATTTTTCTTTACGCATTTGTAAAAGTCTATCTATTTCAAAAATAAGTCGTGTGGATATCTCAGTTGAGTATGATCGAAAAAACAGTCTCAAAATAAGGGCAATGTAATCTTAAAAAAAACTCAATATGTGGCTATTGGATAAATTTCAAAAAAAATATTTCAGTTTTATAGATGATATGTAGCTAGAACTTTTGCTTAAAATATTCTGCGTGATAGAAAAACTATTAAAAAATAAAAAACCGTTTAGTTTACCTGCACCTGGCTACGAGCAGTCGGGATACTTTTAAATCAGCTCTTTAAGGGAAATTCTAGAAGGATTGAAATCACTGTATAGGTATAGGGCATAGGGTATTTCAGAATTTTTTGAAATCAGGAAATCCTAGAAAAGTAAAATTAACTGGCTTTTCATGCAACAACCTCTAATTCAATATTTTTAAAATCTGTAAAATAAAGATTGGTAATTATGGAGTTGAAAGGTTAAATCAGATAATTTATCAGCGTTTCTTATTAATCATTAACTAAACAAATTTTTACTATTTGGTTACGGAACTGCGAGAGTCTTGCAAGTTTTGGAGCAAGACCAAGACCAGGTTAGTCTTGGTATTGGTCTTGCATCGCAGTATTAGTCTTGGTGTTGCTTAGACGGTCTCGGTCTTGCAATTTTGCCAAGACCAGTTTTGCAGCATCACTAGCACCAACTAAGAAAGTCTATATTCTGTAAAAAAAATATTTCACAATTTTGAGACATTTCATCAAAATCGTTCAACGTTCACCAAAGAAGATAATACTTTGCTTATACTTATTCAGAGATTTCAAAACATCTCGGAAATACACATATTTCAGACTTTACTATTACTGTAACACTCTTCTTTGATTTTGTCGTCTCAAATTTTCTATTTTCGAGAAAAAAGTCTTCTCCACCCCCTTTGGGAGAAGTTATTTGGGAGAAGGACATGTTGAATGTCGAATTGTTTTTCAATGTGACCAACTCTCAACAGTCCTCTTTCAAAAGAATCATGAGTATGAGAGCAGGTTTGCTATTCAAAACGCGCGAACCGACAAAAAAATGCAGACAAACGATCGAATTGTATATAACCTCCGTTTGGGAAGTCTGTCAAAAATGTTATATTTTCTGTTGAAAGTGTGTTTAAATTAAAGAACATCATTGGAAGCTAGAAAAATTTTGATGATTATTGGAAGATATTCTTTTTGAGTTGTCAATGATAATTTTATTTCAAGATTTTTTTAATGCTAGACTTTGCAAGAATACAGTGAAAATGTGAATAACATGGAGCATATTGAGATGAATATAAAGATGTCTTAATTTAATTAAATATACACAATGACCTGTTTCATTCAGACAATTCATAAATATTAAAAAGAAAACCTTTTCTCACTTGTATTTTCACATGAATAACTCTATTTTAAAAAACTAAAAATATCCATAGGATACATTGAAGCTACCTTTGATGTACTCTCTCATGGTGAACCACATTCATTTTTTATGCGGTATTTCTAATCTCCCTGGAATAAGGACAGTTTTAACACAGACAATGGCTCCCTGTTGGGTTCGTCCTGACCTTTTACATAACATAACCCTCCTGGCACTCCATTCCATATTGTGTGTTAGTTATTTATAACAACCCTGTTATTATGACTCTTCTTTGAAAAAATAGATATACAATAGATCTCGTTTATATAACCTCATTAGCATTACTGCTTCATTCATTTTATCTTAGATGATGGAGACTTTGCCTACATACTGATTGAACATTATGTAACTTATTTATATCAAAGTTTAAGGAATGCTATAGTCTATTTAAATGAGCAAACGCATTCGCGTCAACACCTAGATACTTTTAGTAGTCGAATAAAATAGAGTTTTAAACAAGTTGTCTTATTGTGTCATTAGGTATACAATGTATGCATGCCCCTTGTGATTATTTTAGGTTATGTTTCGTATTTTAATTGTTTTTTTATCGGGTCGTTTGCTACGAACTCGGTAAAAAAAACTACCGTCAAATTGTAAACCTCCTTTTTCTGGAAGTTGGTCAAAACAAAATTCAAGCTTTTGCTTCTAAAATTCTATAAAGAAATAAATAAGTTGTTGTAAAATTTTATTGCTATTCTTAATGATTCAAATTTATGTTATTCATTATCATTAAATGTATCTATTGTAAATATGTCTAAATTTAGATTAATATCACTACACCGTTAATGAACTTAAAATTACCAAAAAATATTATATTTCTATTTAAATGACATTTTCAACACTTACTTGTATCGTATTATAAGTTTTAGTATTAGCTAAAATGTGTTTGCATTCCTCTAAATGGGTTAATAGAAAATAAATACCTTATAATTAACTTCCTTGGTTCGAATAAATAAACGCTGAATCTATTTTTGTTCCATTCAGCTTGTCTAGAAGGCTTTCCACCCTAACTGCTTCACACCACAAGCTTATGTTTTATGAGAATAGTCCAGTTGAATTGACTGAAAATTATAGCAATCTCCAAAAGGATATTTCATTTATGCACACATATCGAAAGTGAAATGAACTCATTGGTATAGGAAAATAAAATTTCAAATTTTTGAATGAAAAAAATTGCCGAATTATTGTAAAATAAGAAAATATCTTTGATTATATTTAAAGGATAATTAGGCTTTTTCGCGTAAATGGCCTTAATAAATTATGGAACATGGATGCAGGCTATCAGTGGCCAAATTCGATCAGTTAAGGAGATTAGTTTTTGGATGCGTCACCGGTGATGAGCCGGACGTGCGTTGAAATTCCCGTATGCCACTTCATATAGGTACACTACTCTCTAAAGGGCACATGTAGCCGTTCCAGGTTGATGAGAGAACTCTTACTTCTAAGGACAATACGAGCCCATCCTTTCACACAATATCATGCATATGTTATGGTAAACTCTTGTTATAGAATCCTATTGGCATTTAAAGACAATTTTGAGCGTTATGTAACTCATAAGGCATATGGCTAAATACGGAAAAAAGTTCAAGGGCGATTCGAGTCTTTCGGGCTGAGATTCATTGAAAATATTTGGTTTGTCCCAACCTTGTTCCTTGAAAATTTCCAAATGGTCAGCCATCTGGTTTATGAATAACAATACAATAATCCAGCATATCTATAACATAGCTGAACAACTATATTTCATAATTTGCAATCGTCAAAAATATCGTCAGTTGGAACACAGCTAAGTTGGACATTTGAAAGGTCATGCTCCTGTAGCTGATTCATCAAATATATGAATATAAAAAGATAATCCATTTATAACATTTTGCTTTTATAACAAATTTTTAATATAAAATGTTTTAAAAGTAAAAAAGATATTTGAGAATAATAAACAGGACCTTTTAATACTGTTATAATTTCACTGGTTTAAAAACTATGTATTTTACCTTTAGGCTGTTTTTCTTCATCTGACAAAAATTTATAGTGTCCTAAAGGGAGAGTTTATTATAGGTTAGTTAGAGTGAGACCATCGTCGAAGAATTAGTCCCACTAATAATAGCTCTTCCCTGAGCTTAGGTATAAAGTCTTCTTGAAGAATGGTGTGCCATAGAATAGACATGAAGACGAAATGTTTATGGTTGAGTTATGGATACCTAAATATTATTTTGTTTTGTATAAATAGGTTTTAGTCACGAGTCAAAATATATTTTTAGTATATATGATTCGGTAGCGAGCTTAAAATGTCGTGTTTATTTTGTATTTAATTTTAATAATGTGCTCTGGATATGATGGTATGAGTTGAGATATTTATATACCTATTTTATAGTGGCTATAATATAGGTATCTTAATGATTGTCGATGATTCAAAATTTATACTAAAATATAAGATTTGCTTAAAATCATTAATTAAATAAATTCGTATTTTTCTGATAAGACTGTGCAAATTTGTCAATTTTCCACAATTTCATCATAATGGATGATCAGTTAATAGAGTAAGGGCCGATTTCATAATCAAATTTAATCTCCTGTTAATTTCACATTGAAAATTTCATAATTTTTTTGATTGGACATATAATAATAAGGTTCTTTAAAAGAATGAAAGATAAGGTGACCGACGAACCCCGAACGGAGGAGGTATACAATTCGACTGTGTCCTTTTTTTACCGCCCCCAAAGGAGTTGGAGGAGGCAAATTTTCTCGAAAATCGAAAATCTGAGATGGTATAATTAAAGATAGGACAATATCCGGAAACGTAAAAATTGAATTTTGTTTCAGAAGAGTTAAGGTTTTCGAGTTTAAGTCATGTTAAATTCTCAAATATGTGTAATTTTGCAATGTGGAGAGGGCGATTTCTTTCGAAAATTGAAAATCTGTGGGTACTACATGAAAGACCTAATTATTTCTAGCAATATTTATAGTGAACATTTTTTAGAGTTAGTTAGTTATCTTCGGAAGACAGATATTTTCGTTTATGAAGGCCATTGCCTTCATAAACGAATTATTTTGTTGAGAAAGAGTCCTAATACTTACTATTTGGACGAGTCCAAGATATAGGAGGAACGCTGCTAAGTAGAAAAAGAAAATTAAATTAGATGAAAAAATATCTTTTATCTATCTGATAGATCGAAATTGTTCAGATAACTCTCGTATATCTTCAGAATAGACAAACGCACCATCTTGAAATTATTATGAATCAGAAAAATCTCTTGCGTTTCTACGCAAAGATCCAAATGCATCTAATAATATACATACATGTTCACCAGTATCCTCCACTCCATGTCAATAACACCTTCGGCCATGTGTTGATGATTTTCTGCCATGCCTCTTTGGCTATAAAATATCGTCTCGGATACAACATGTATCCACTAATTAATTCCTAATTATGATCGATTGCATTTAGGTTGTTGACCACCATATAATGCAACATACGAGACCATCCTTCAGTCTGTCTGCAGACGTTTTTCGAAACAATTGAAGCGCGTGACAGTGTCCACCAAGCCCACCACAAAGACTTGCGTCTTTTATATTGATAACGAACATGTTATGCATAATATGATTTGATTGTTTTATAATTTTATAGCGTTTATGTTGAATGATTAATAAATAATTTTCAAAGTAAACATCATATTTTATTTTAATTTCTGCTTATTATTCAAATTATTACGATTATTGAAAAATTCATAGATTCGGAATGAAATTTTGAGGAAATATGTTTCACATAGGGCGAAGAAGAAACCTACCCGACCTGGTCGTATTCATCTAGACTAGTAGACAATTGTTTTCCCTTCCTACTATTTCAATCCGAGCGATAGTGATTTTTTTAGTAAACTAGACTAGAAACTGTGAATAATAGAAATGCGTCACAAACTTTCTGAAAATTCTTTCAACTAAGGGTGTGCTTATGATTGAGGCGAAAACAGTCTACATTTATCTCTAGTTAAATTCTTGAATACATCGCACAATATCTGTTGAATGGCTCGCGTTAGCTATTTTTTTAGATCAATGCAAAACCTATTTCCCCAAAATTTTACTATTAATGCGATTCTATGAAATAATTATCTATATCTTCTGGAAATTAGGTACAAAATAATATAAAAAAACTTGAAAAAAAAAATTGGTGCTAGGTCTATCATCTCTTGTACAAATTCAAATTTAGTTTCATCTTTACATAATAATCTATTTTTACTTCCCCACTGCTAACCAAAGTAGCTTTGCAAGGAAAGTAGGTAACACAAATTAAAAGACAAACTAGTATCATTTATCAAAATCTTTGGCGATCGATTTCGTTCTCGTGAATATTTGACCTTATTTTATTGCTTTCTTTTTTGTTTCGTAGGGTACCGAACCTACACAAGATGCGCGATAGATTGTTTAAAATATTTTTTGCATGCAATGCCTTGATCTTTCCAAAACGTGTTTCTGTGAAAACGCAGAAAAAACAATTTGTTCAAATAAAATTTGGTTTTTTTACTTGTTTATACATTTTCTGGCGTAACGTTTCGTTTTGAGAAAATGTTATGACAATAATTGTTCTTTAAAGAACGAATGGCCCATGCGCAATGCAATTATTTGTCTCCGTTTTAAAATTATTTTTTAGTTCGTTAGTATTTAGAAATAACTTATTACAAAATAATATTCTGTAGTTACCTACTTGACGGTCTGTTCTATCTCAGTATCATCTTTATCATCAATCCTTTACAAAGAAAACCATTTTATCCTTAGGAAACTGAATCTAACCACTCCAGTGTGATTAGGCTGTCTCGTCATTCATTATCACGAACGTTTCCGTCATCAGCAGACTGAGACATTCCAGCCACCATGGATTCTCAATTTGTAAAGAAAGCGCAGAATTGCCTTTACACTGTCAATCATAATTTACTGAGTGTACTTACTCTGTCTGTGCCGCCAGGATGGTGGTTCCACAAATATTTTAGTTTCGTCTCCATTTGTATTTTATACCTTCCGATAAAAGATAAGGAAGTGCATGTAGCTTAGTTTCAATTGTCAAGTGTAGATAAACTTTTGAACAGAAACAAATTGTTTTAGGTGAACGGCGAAATGGCGCTTATTTATATTTGGAACGTGACTGTGGTTGTAAAATTGACAATATTCTGCTGCATTTTTGTGTTAATCAACTACGTGTTCGATGAATTGTTGATTTCAATCCTTTATCAAACATAATTTTGCTGATGCTGATTTCATTACAAGTCAAAATATACTTACAAAAACCGAACATTATCTTGGTCCCCTTTTATATATGTAAGAAATAATCGGCTAAGCGTGTGTCGAACTCGCAAACGAAGGGTTCCGTACCATTGTGACGGGCGGATGGACAGCTGAGTAAAAAGTAGCAGTTATGTTCTTTTATCTTAAATTTTTAGAATTCTTGTAAATTTGTAATGTTATTGGTGAATTAATTTTTCCTGTCTAATTTTCTGGAAGTTGCGCTTAAGAGGATGATCACTGGCTTTTAAGAATGCACAAGGCAAGTTTGAAAAAAAAACTGTAAAACTTGACCCAGTCACAATACTACCTAACTTACTTACCTGGTATCGGTAACAAATCTGGTTCGATTAGTGCTTTCAAGTTTTCTTCCTAGTTTCTTAGAAATATCATTTTATGCCTTCGGTTGATATCGTTTTTACAAGAAATAACAATTTTTACTATTTGCACTTCCGGTCCTTGGTAATTGATTCCAGTACGTAACGGTAAAATCTTTTAGTTGTTAGTCTATTTCCTTGAAATTCATAATTTTCTTTGCTTCTGGTTGGTTTCTTCCATTTAAAAGTTAATTGGTGCAGTATGGTATATTTCTACATAACCCTAAAAATATTACGCACTATTCCGTATTTATTATTTATTTAGTTGACTGCATTCATTGTGATCCTCAAGAAGATGAGTATGGACACGAACTGGTGGATATAACATTTTCATATCTATTGATTTCCACGTGATACTTTAGCTTGGACTAGAGTTAAATCTGGTAGAATCATATTTATTTTAGAAGCCATCAAAGCTTCCATTTAGTTAGATTTTTGATGCCTTCTCTTTACTTTATTGAACGACGCACCATGAACGAAGGAGGTATACAATTCGACTGTCTGCTTTTTTTTGTTTGTTCGCGCTTCCGATTTTGATGATTTTTGACTCATTCGAAAAAGGAGACTTGAGAAATGGTCCCATATTCGTAAAAACTCAAATTCGATATCTTCTTCCCTACAAAAACCGCTCCCGAAGGGGGTGGAGCGGGCAAATTTTCTCGAAAATGGAAAATGTGAGATGCCAGAATTAAAGATAGGACAATATCCGGAAACGTTTAAATTGAACATCTTTTCAAAAGAGGGTTTTCGAGCTACATTCATTTTAAAATCTCACATATGGGTATTTTTGCTATGTGGAAGGGGCGATTTCTTTCGAAAACTGAAAATCTCTTGATACCAAATGAAAGACAATAATATTTGTAGCAACATTTAAAATGAACATTTTTCCCTTAGAGTTACGGTTTTCGAGATAATCGGTGGTAAAATGGTTAAATCTAAAATACATATGCGTATTTCCGTAGCGATGTTCTGAGATCTCTACATAATAACAAGTAAGTACAAGCAAAGAATATACGTGGGTAATAGGATAAGTACTGTCTTCTTTGATATTAGTGAACGTTCAACGGTTTTCGTGGGTATATTAAACTTAAAAGTGTGAAATAAATATTTTTGACAAAAAATTGGACCGACGTTATTAGTTGGTGCACAAAATAATATTAGGAATTCTATTGGTGCTGCTACTTGTGAAGTTGGTGCCAAAAGTTATCAGTTTAACTGCAACTGTACAACTTCATAAGTTACAGCACCAATAGAATTAATATTATTTTGTTCACCAACTAATAACGTTGGTCCAATTTTTTGTAAAAAATTCTTATTTTGGATCTGATACAGGTACTCACTCGTTCATCAATTTTATACACATATACACTGCTTCATGTCACGTTTAACACTTGTCACTATAATGTACCGGTAAGATACATGCGGTAGCTAAATATCCTTATCCACAAGTTGATCTGACAAATGCCACACTTATATTATCATCATTATTTTGTCGCTTTGCTTACAAAACCTGCATTTAGATTTGTGACGCCTTCCATTTATTTTTGTATTTTATTTTAAATCTGATATACTCTTCTATTTTTTTATATGCTCTATAAACACAGCTCCATGTCACGTTCAACCCTTGTCACTAGCGTATTGGTGTAGTGCGGGCTTGAGCTAAACATCATTTACAAAACTACCCTCTCCCTATCCACAAAATAACCTTACAAAAACCACCCGTATATTGTCATTATCATCATCAGCTTTTATACCTTCCATCTGCCTACCAGTGTTGTGCTAGCCGCCGTTGCCAGTTGAACTAAAAATGACTTGATTGGCTACTAAATTTGAAGCTCAAATACTAAATTCCTTCTATACCGACAAAACGTGGGAAATTCAAATGAAAGCCATAAAATTTGTTCATTTATTATAAAATTAGGTTAAACAACGCTAAGGTAAAGCTACGGGTATCACATTATTAGTATTCTGTGGGTACGATTACGACGGACAACGTACGATAACTGACAACAAAGATAGTGTTCTCTGGACAAAAAGAAAAGATCAACGGAAACGGATCGAACAGAACACGAAACACAAAGTTGAGCCAGATCACAAAACTGATTTGACCGTGCTTCAGGCTCACATTCCAAATTCCAAGCAGAGATAACTTCCAAGCAGTTCCAAGTAAAAGCACAGAATTACTCATATATTGGCATATTGTTTTAATATACTAGATTTCCTCAGAGAATACTAGGCTACTAAAAAAAATCGAAAAGTACTAAATTTAGTAGAATTATACTAAAAATCCCAACCTTGCTGCCTACTCTGGGGGTTGATAAGTGTTGGAAGGGGAGGGAGGGGAAAATTAGTAGCAGCAGAAGTAGCGCGTGACGCGTGACCCCACTCTCTGCTTATCCATCATACAATAAACTACAGCAACATACACTCACACTCATACACACATACAGCGAAGGCAGAAAAGACTTTCAGTAGATACGCTCAAGCGACAAGGATAAGAACTTATCCACAATCTACGCCAGTAGTAGGTCAAATAATATACGAAGCGCGCAGCAACAGGTGAATAATACCGCGCCAATATATCGGGTTTTTAAAGAAAACCGAAAGTTGTGATGATCGGTGAATTACATTATTAATATCTGTATGTGCTAGTGCTGGTAAATATGTGAATTTGTTAGCGATAATGAAAATGGTCCTTCGTGCCGGATATTTTAACCCATTCCGATTTTAATGTGAATTACATTGTAATACTTTCAGTTGGCTCATAAGTTGGTTATTACTCGATCTCGGTCACAAATTAGTTACTATATTGTGAAAAACATAACTAAATGTAGGTTCCAACTAAAATTTCATTTGCTAAGATATAGCCAATTAATGTTTCAAGGCTCCCCGAAAACTTTGAAGTAACTCGACAAAACTCATTGGAATGTTTCGTGGAATACTATCAACGGTAACAAGCTGTTGATTCAGCTCATAGACAATTTTCATGTGATTGTGATTTGCCAGTTGGAACATTTTTTCCTTATCTATTGTGCGTTCTTTGTTATGTAAACATAACATAACAACTACTAAATACTTAACTTATCTCTCTGTCTGGTATGACGTGAATGCCCAATTAACTTCGATCGATGATAGTACCTATGTCTGTCTTGCTGTAATGTAGAAGCAATGTATGACTGATCCTACATAGGATATACCCATTTGTTGTCCTGCTGATATTGGAGAAAAATTGGAAAGATGCCATTGAGCGGTGTATGTGTTAGCGTGAGTATATTATTATATTTATCTGTTGGTTATGTTCGTTGATACTTGGTAATATTCGAGCAATATTGGAAATCGAGACACAATAGGTACACCGGTTCTGAAGGAAATTATCATAAACATAGATTAAAAGAATGCACAATATACAGCTCATTGAGAGAATTAAAACGACTGTATAAGCCAATACCTGTAAAACATAACCTATTTGTTGATCCAATCAAAATTCCGCAAAATTACAACTACAATTAATTTCTTATACGCATGTTATAGGAATGCATAGAACATAAACAGACAGATCAACAAAAATGTAATTCTTTGGTGAGAAACCTTCCTATGCGTAAACAGAACAAGTAGCCAAACTTTTATCTAACGTAATCAGGTAAATGTTTTTGGAATGGTAAAGCCGGTGATCGTTTTGATTAATCGGTTGACTTAAGCGAGATTGACTGTCTTTGAACGCGTTTGACGATTGAGCCAATCATTTATATTATGATTGACGCAAATATTTGAAGGCTTGAGGGTCTAGGAGGCTTTTGACTTCTGAAAAATTTCCAAATCTCTTCCATCTGTCTATGAATGTGTATTGAACAAAATATTGGAGGGTGGCTTGAGACAGACATCAATCGATTGACTCTTGAATCTTTTGATTATAACAGGTTGACCCTTTTGGAGGTACTTTATTTCATCATTTCATTTCGCATGCACACAAGAACCATCAATGTTTTATTGTAAGCAGATGAATGGTATGCATAGGAACGAGTGTTACGAGTATCAAACAAACAAATATATTTTTATATATTAGAAGATACAAGGTAAATGTCAACAGTAAAGACCAATTAAGACTCAGCAAAAGCTAAAATTAACTCTAACTAGATTTTAGATACTGGACCTGTCCTAACTGTAATATAATCTGGCTCTGTAATTTGAGTTGGATTGGATCAGTAACTATTATAATCTGACATATTCTCACTTGAACCCAGTTGTATAGGTATTCTGAACTTTAGAGTAGGATGAAATACTACACAATCCCTTAGCTTAACTCTAAATACCCTATAATGAACGACATTGTTGAGACAATACATGAAAGTGAATCAAATATTTAGTAGTGTCTTATGGAATATTTTGTAATTTTGGTTAAGCCCTAATACCCCACTGTTTTTGTGAACACGCTTTGTGTTGTTATCTTGAAAGTTTTTTTTTTGATGAATTTGAAACGTTTTATGTCTTCATTTAAAAGGTATTCGGAACTATTCGTTTGAACTGAAGATATTACATCATAAAATTGATAGTATTCAACTGAAATTACCTCACAACCCTTGATAATTCAAAAAAGGCAAGTTTATATCTTTCAGCAAAGGAGAGTAGTTCTTCAAAGATGTATTTTATAGCCAATAAAAAAAAATAGATACTAGATTGTGCATAGTCTCCCTTTCTTAACATTTCTTTTTTTTGGCTTTTAATTTCTTATTAAATTTTCATGTAGGTAGACGTAAATGATGTGGTGTAATTGAAATTACCTATATGTTTTCTAAATTATCCTGCAGCGCCTTATAAGATGTTGTTTTTAATTCTTATCAGTTAATTACACTTTACACGTCTGCCATCAAGACATTGTAGAACATATATTGGATTTGTCGGGGAATAACATAACAAACATTGATGTACCTAATTGATATAAGATATAATTAAACTGAAGGTTATAACGTTGCTTCGGTTTTATAAATGTAACGTTGGATCCTATACTAAAGCATTGCATTTTGAAAGTAATAATGACATTTGTTTGAAATAAAATTGCAATATAGTAATATACCAATTTAAATATCTTGCATTTCATTTGAAATAAACTCATTAATTTGTGAATTCGTACATGTAAATAATAATAAGTGTTAGTATTCTTGAATTACCTTTAATTTCAGAGTGTGGAAGACCTTTTGCGTATATTTGTAAAGCGGGTCTTTTCACAAATACACGAAGCTTTACTACACCTTTTCCAACTGTAATTCAGAAAGCTCTTCAGAAGATATCAAATGTAATTCAGAATAATCAATTAAATTTTAGAAAGCGTCAAATGCATTTCATATTAGTCAATTGTAATTCAGAATTCGTCAAATGTTTTTCATATTAGTGCATTGTAATTCAGAACTCGTCAAATGTAATTCAGAACTTATCAACAGTAAATTAGAACTCATCAAATGTATTTCAGAACATACGAGTATCAAATATAAACCAGAAAGCATTAGACGGCTAATTTGGAACATATGTATCAAATCACAGGTAATCGTGTTGATTATTTTTCATATTTGTCATATTTGTGCATTGTTTTTGATTGTAAAAAGCAGCTATACATTTACCAATTTGCCAAAATGAACTTCAAAGACAATTATGGAGTTTGCAGACCTCCAGTGATGAGAAATACATCTGATGCTTTCTGTTTTACATTTAATATGTTCTGAAGTAAATTTGACGAGTTCTGAATTACAATTCACCAATATGAAATATATTTGACGAATTCTGAATTTCAATTGACCCATCTGAATTTCATCTGTCTAGTTCTGGATTTAAATTGACTAATCCGAAATACATGTGATGCTTTCTAAAATACAATTAACTATTCTGAATTACAGTTGACGACTTCTGAAATACAATTGAAAAAGGTGTAGACAGAAATACTCGTGGTAGTTTGTTATTGTTTTCCAGGAAGTGGCCACACCATTGCTCCGTGAAAAATTAGTATGGGTCAGTATCAGTATGTAAAATCGGATCTGACAGTCCAACTAACTGTAATCTGGTCTATATTTTACAATCTGACACTTGTTCCGTCAACGGATGGCATGAAACACGTGTCGTGTTGTAAACCTACCCTTTTTGGCCAGTGGTTTTAACATAACTGTAGCTGTTAATTACTGAGCCGCAGGTTGTGTGCTTAAAACCGAATTCAGCCACTACCCAGACATACTCTCGTTTGCTTCTAATTCTAATAATACTTACGTCTACATCGCGTTCTGGGCAAGGAAAAATTTAGGGCAGTTGCCGAATTCGGTATTTGAGGGTAGCACATAATATAATACTTGTGTCTTTGTTTCTTTTCTGTAGTAACAGTACATTATTCGTCAAATGCCATCTTATCTCATTACAAATGCTTGTCAGAAAAGGGACGTAACGCCGACTTGGTAACTTTGTCCGGTATCTATACCCACACCCATTTCCGTATGGGATCTATTGTCCTCTTTCTTGTATATTATGTTGAGAAATATTATCTTAAATCTATGTCTGTAAGCTCTGTACGTCTACACATTGCTTATACATACGCTCATACCTTTATTATATAAACTATACCTACATAATACAAGTGAGTATATATGCAGGACACTTTTGTGTAGTAACTTGAGCTCCTATCGCTTAATTGTTTTTAAAATCCCATTATGTTAAGCAACTGCGTTCTCTTTAGTGTTTCTGTGAAATGAGGTGAAATAATTATATAAAAGGGAATGTGAATTAATGTGGGCGGTGTATGTTGTTAATGTATTTTATCCAATGGAAGTTTCATTATCATTAGTACCAAGAACGCTAGATATGATAGGAAGGGTACATTGCTCATGCTTCTTTTTGAAGTCAAATGAGATTGAGTTGCGCACCTACGCTTGCGCAAAGCCGCATTTTTCAAAAGATATGCGTACGGAATATCACAAGAATTTTATGGCGAGTTTCATCTCTTTCTGGTTTCGTTATTAGAACGTCGAAGAACATTGAGTTGTTACATGAAAGATTATTCATTTCTTTTTGCAATTTCTTGGATAGACCGAACCTTTAGTTTAGTATCAAGGTATTTTCTTCTGGTATCACTGTTTGTAAATCCCGTTTATTCTTGTTTTTGAATTATATGAGAAAAGATAAATATTTTTTACAAAAAAATGGACCCACGTTATTAGTTGGTGAACTGAAAAATATAAAATAATATTAATTCTATTGGTGCTGTTACTTTTAAAGTTGTGCAGTTGTAGTTAAATTGACAACTTTTGGCACCAACTTCACAAGTACCAGCGCAAATAGAATTAATATTATTTTGTATTTTTCAGGGCACCAACAATAACGTTGGTCCAATTTTTTGTAAAAAATATTTTTTTCATACTTTTGACTGTAACATTAGCCACGAAAATCGTTGCAACTTCAGTAACACCAATGAATATAGTACTTATCCTATTACCCACGCATATTCTTTGCTTGTAGTGTTGTTATTATTGAGATCTCAAAACATCGCTGCAGAAATACGCTTAAGTATTTTAGATGTTACCATTTTAACACCGATTTAACTCCAAAATCGTAACTCAATATCTTTCATGTAGTACAGACAGATTTTCCATTTTCGAAAGAAATAGCCCTCTCCTCTCCAAACGCAAAAATACATACATTTCAGAATTTAACATGCCTCTATCTCGAAAACTGTAACTCTTTTGAAAAAATGTTCAATATAAACGTTTACGGATATTGTTCTATCAACTCAGATTTTCGATTTTCGAGATAATTTGCCCCCTCCACTCCTTCGTGGGCGGTTTTCGGAGGGAAGGAGATTTTCGATCTGCGTTTTTGTGAATATGGGACCATCAAGCCTCTTCCTTCGAATAAATCAAAAATCATCAAAATCGGAGCTCGTTTACTATATTAAACGCGCACACAAACCAAAAAAAAGCAAACAGTCAGTTTGTATACCTCCTCCGTTCGGGGTTCGTCGGTCAAAAACAATCGTTTTCAGCCCTAGGGAGAATAAAGATTTTTTTGAAATAATGAAATTGGCTTGTCAAATTACATACATTGAAACTATTATTTTCAAAGCAGGTTGTATCAGAATCTGATTTTCGTTTAATTGTTCTTATCTCTAGAATTTGTATTCTTTGTTCTAATTTCTCTTCTTTTTATTTATTCATTGTTAAGCTTACCTTCATCATTTGATAGTATTCGTCCATCTGTACATTTTTCAAAAGGTTCCTTATTCTACCCGATTAACAGATGTGAACAAAACTGGTCCTCTATAATATATCTACCCCACTGTTATAATTCATAAGAATATAGGGGTGTGTACGTTGATAGATTTATTGTATTCTAAAACCCTCTCAAGTTGGCTATGGCCATAGATCCTTCCATGGATAAGGGTATATAATATTTTGATTGATTTTCCATTTAGAAGGCGTAAAAGTGAAATATCTCTTGATTGAAAAGAAAGAAAATATATGAAACAAAGGGAAGACTTTTTAAGATAATTTCCTAAGGAATATTATCGACGAGTATTAATAATTTAATCAGAATGTATTACTAACACTTTAGGATTGCTATACTTGAGCGCAAGAATTCATTTGCAAGTAAAATAAAACTTAAGGGCACGTATCTTTGTGTGTGTGCGTATGTTTTAACTGCCCAGAACGATTAACCTAATTTGATAAGCCGCCGTTCAGTTCTGGTATTAAAGTGGAGCAAATGAAAGGTGAATATCCTGTAAGTAAAATTTGTCGGGAATATATTAAACAAACTGATTGATATGAATGTGAATATGTATTTTCTTCTTTATCCAAGAAAAATGTCGATTTAAAAAATTGAGCTATTGCATAATAAATGATTGTGTATTCTTATCCATAAATGTGAATATTTTCTTTGTTTTCATATAAATTTTGTGGCAGTTAAATGTGAAGACTTTATAAAAAAAATCTAATTAAATGCGAAAATCAATTACCAACGTGGTTTAGATCAACATCAACTGATTTTTTTGAGTAGACTTTAGTTTCTATAAAAATAAATGGGATGGTATTATTTAAATGTGCTCTAAAATTATGTCAGTTTCTTCTCTTACTTTTTCATTTTCTCTATTTGAAATATTTGCTAAGCAGATGGTTCAGTGAGTGTGTAACATGTGTCTTATCATCTTTGTTTAATATATAAAGATACATTGTTTTATCTTGATTGATTTAAATTCTATACATATCTACTCCATATTGTATTTTCAAATTTCCGCCAGTTAAATTACCGAATGTTCAGAAATATCACTTGAGTTTTGATACTCAAGAAAACCAAAATGGGTAGGTATAACTTCTGAAAATATGTTGTGGTTGTTTGTTCTTGAGGGCGAACAAATCACTATTCCTTGACAACTCATCTTTTGAACTACTAAATAGAATGATTCTCATGAAACATTGCAGAAATTCAGGTTTTGATTAATTATGTACGCAGCGAAATTAAATTTATTTAAATTTTCTCTATTAATATTTTAGACGATATTGAAGCGTTTCCATACTTTATGAACGCACTGTATGACTTGAATAATACATGAAATAACGTCTTTGGTATACTTATTCTAATTCATTCTCTATTTTACAGAAAAATGAAAAAAATATTTCTTGCCTTCATGTGTGAACATTGATGTATTTTTATTTATTTTCTCAACTTTAAACAAATGACTTATTCGAACATAATGAACAAGTCATGTCTTTGGTTAGAATTAATGTTTTTGAAAAAGAAATTACTGTCACTCTTGATGACTTATCCATTTGGAATGAAGCATTAGTCAAACATAACTATTAATCATTATGGTGAATAATTAATTATCCATCAACTATTTTCTGAGTTTGTAAAAAATAAAGAAAAGTAGCTTAGTCAAAAGAAATAGACAGAAATGTTTTCCACGATTTATTTGAATTGATTACCTACTACCTAATACACAATAGGTATCATGAAAACAGTTTATCTTCGTCGCAGGTGGCTTGGTATGCCGAAAATCGCCAAACGTTGTCATGTTTTAAAATTTAAATTGATTAGAACCACGATTACCTTTCATACTTGATTATGTTATATCTGCTTATTCATCTTAAGTAAATGACTTAAATGAAAATAATAGTTCAATTTAGTTTTGTAATGGAATTTGTGCACAAAATTAATTTTCACAAATAACAAACGCTTCTAATTGATAGATATAACCAAAGAAAATACATATTATACGTACTGTCTTCTTTGGTACAACTATTAATGGCGAATGTTTAAAATAGGAAAAGGTTCATACTGTTTCTTCATTTTCTTTTCTTTATATTCAGAGAATCCATTTTCAGCCGACCTCCTTCGCTCTTTAGTTTTAAATATTATCAATAGATTTCATTATTAAACCGATTAAACAACTCTGTAAAAATATAGGTACTATTGAACCAGATAAATTTTGAAATTAAGTTTAGTTATAAAATGCAACTCGCCTTATTTTTATCTATACCAATCGAAACATGACAAGCTTCTAAACAAGCCTAGGTATGCCTTATCAGAATTTTGACATTTGGTCAATCTCGAGATCATCAAATGTCAATTTTTATTCAAAGGTCTATAAAAAGAATTGAAATTGAATCCATATGTTTATGATAAAAGTCTAGTTGAGAATTTAATTTCATGAAATATAGAAACTTCTTTATTAGATTTCAATTAGAATTTAATGTAATTATTTTCTCTACCACAGCAGACAAATTCAATTAGATAACACCTGATAATTCTTTATCTGTAGGTCATAGTCTCTGAATATAGTCAGCTAAACAACCAATCCCTCTAATTATGCCAAGTGCGTGTTGCTGATGAGACGCCTTTCAATTTTCCAAATTACATTTCTATAATGTGTCTATTTTTATGACCAGCTAACTAACCAATTAAATTACAAAATATTATGTGTGAATAGTTCATTTTAGTTAATTTTGAACGAATGTAGGAGGAGGAGCAAGAATAATAAAGCTTAAACTCAGAAAAGCAGACGGTTTGACTTGATCTTTTAATGAGATTTTGATAAAGTGTTGTTCAAAATTAGAGTCGAATTTCGATAACTATAACTGTTTTCTTGTGGCTGAAAATTATGAATAATTTTAATTCTTATATTTAAATATCTTGACAAATTGATCAAAATTTCAGGGTTCAGGGTCTTTGTTTTTGACTGCTTATTTTGCAGCTATCAGATTTAGGCAGTTCATTTTTTCAAGTTGATCTATATCTCATTGAAAATGTTATATTTATAATCGTTTTCGTATTTCTGAAAGAAAGTATTAAATGGTTTGAATCAAACAATGCAATAGTCGATCACCTTGGTGAAATAGATAACTAATGCATGGAATATTGAACTGAAGGTTGTGATATTTCTAAATGTTTAAAAAACGACTTTTATTCACTATTTAGAAATAGTATTGTCGAGCTTTAAAGATTTACATTTCAATTGGAAAATGATTTGGTTGTAAATTCGTTGGTGTCCCGCATTCAAATTTGAAAATAAACGAACATACCTTAGGTACAGATTCTTCTTAATTCTCATTAATTGAATAACATTGAAGCTTAGAATATTAAAAATCCCCCCCTACGTAGGTACAATGTTATTTATTACAATAATAATTCTAGAATATGGATTTTATTCATAACTTGAAATCTTTACCTAACCTAACTCGATTTTTTACCGACGAATCAAATGGAAGAGTACAATTCCCCTGTTTGCATGTTTTATATTTTATTTATTTCTTATGGATGTTCGCGCCTTATAAATAATAAATAAATGTGCTCCGATTTTCATGATTCTTTTTTCATTTTGAGAGAGAACTATTGAGAATTGGTCCCATTAAAAAAAATCGACATTCAACATGTCCTTCCCGCAAAAATTTGTCCCAAAGGGGTTGAAGGAGGCAATTCGTTTCGAAAATCATTTTACAAAAAATCATAGGTTTCCGAGTTAGGGCATTGTCAAAGTCTGAAATATGTGTGTATCCACTATGTGGTGGAGTAATTTTTTTCTCGAAAATTGAAAATATGAGACGGTCAAATTAAAGAAGAGATTATATGTAGTAACATTTAAATTGGATATTTTTCAAAAACAATGTACGGTTTCCGAGTTGTAGCTGTGGTAAAGTCTGAAATATGTGTATTTCCGCGATGTTTTGAAATCTCTGCATAAGTATAAAATCTTCTTTGGTGAAACTTGAATAAATTTTATGATAATGACAATCAAAAGTGTGAAATACCTACATATTTTTTACAAAAAATAGAATCGACTTTATTAGTTGGTGCACTGAAAAATGCAAATAATATTAATTCTATTGGTTCTGGTACTTTCGAAGATGGTGCCAAAAGTTTTCATTCTAACTGCAACTGCTCAACTTTAAAATTACCAATGATAATATTTTTTGTGTAAAGTCACGGATCTAGTTGTTGAAGTTCAACTGTACCTATTAAATAGATTATAATCATTTATTGCAAATCATGATATATTTAAAATTTAGGTGAGTTTGTATGTGGGAGATTCTATTCAATTTTCATAAAGTTAAATAGTTATAACATAAACTGATGATAATAGTTTTCGACTATTCTTAAATACTGCTTTTGAGTGATAACTTCGCCCAAGTTCGTTAAAGGTATCGTCAGTTAACTACAACAAGTATAATACTTACTTACTTTACAGATTCTTTTAGGTAAATTTCTTATAGAAATGTACCTATTGCGATCGTTCACACTTTTGAATTTCGAAAAAATTTCAACGGCATGTTGTTATATGTCTATAAGTTAGTCTAAAAAAACATTTGGTTCAAAAGTTTATATATATATATATATATATATATATATATATATATATATATATATATATATAATTACGAAATTTGTTAACACGATAGAGGTCGCAGTTTTGAAAGTATCAAGTTCAAATTTGCTACAAAAATCAATCTCTCAAATATCTCGGTCAAGTTCGTTATTGGGCAATATCGGGTAAGTAGTTTCAAAATGGCGACCATTCAAACATTTGAAAAAATTATCAAAAAAGAGCAGTAGTGTAAATATTAATAAAAATAATTTTAGGTTATAGATATAATCAGTACCTACAACTTTTGTTCAAAGCAATTTTTCATAAAATACACAGGTAAAAAAATAAAAATTAATAAAGAAAAATAACAAATATTGATAAAACATGAACACTCAATATAAATTTGATGTAATTGTACATTTTCTGGAGATCTTAATGTAGACCCTGATTATAAAAATATATAGTATATTTATTGAAAAGAAATAGACGAAAAAAAAATCTGCCTTGAAGTGGACTCGAACCCTGTCTGCTTTATATTCAACAGCCAAAACAAAAATCTCTAACCGCAAGGCTATAACAATTTTATTTAATAACATGTAGGTATACCAATGAAAAGGTTGTTAAAATTTCAGTTCAATGAATTTTGAAAAATTTACCTTTCCGCTGACTACAGGCCATCGGGATTTTTTTATTTTATGTAGATTTTTTTCTCATTTCATTAGAAGCAACAAGATTACTTAGTAGGCCTGCAAGTTTTGTATTTAGACTTTCCTTAAGAAAATTAACGGTTGCTGAACTACTGCTTTGGTGAATTCCAAAACACATTTTATCAAGTAGAAATCATATACTAAATTAGTTTAGAATTCATTAGAACATGTTTGGGAATCAGACCATAAAACTTATATTTTTCTATTTTCTTATTAATCCTAGTGATGTCTGGATTTCTAATATCGAATGTTTATGACAAAAAATATCGAAAGCTGATTCGGATTATCATCTTCATTTAGACAGTTTTAACAATTTTTGGTCTTTCAATAGATAAGAAAAGTCTTAAATATTATTACAAATCCGGATATGACGATTCTCGTATGATGCAGATGATAAAATTAGATTGTTTTTTGTGTAGACTTTTATTTTTGGCTCGAGTTCAACGGAAGTACCAAGACAGTGATAATTTTCAGACACATTTCTAAAATTAATTCAGTCGAATTAATTGTACATAAACCATCCGCCCACAAAAATAAAATCATGAAAATAACAAATAACAACTGGATTTTATTAGTGTAGCTAAACATTACTTATATTTAAAAGAATCGATGATCGATCCAAATGAATACAAATTAAGTATGGGATAAAATTCTTGGTCATCCTAGCATTCTCATTTGGAAAATTTAAACAACATTCATAATAATATAGACGATACCATGTTGAAGATACATGTACAAGGACAAGAATAAGATATGGGAAGATGCCGAGCGGAAGTTGTGTGTTTATATTCGAACATAAATCATTTTGCGATGACATAATAATTAAAAACCTAGCATGGTAGACGTTTAGACGCACAGGGAATTCTTTAGCAAAATGATGATGGTTTTCAGTGTAGGTGTTTCTTGTTAATTCAGTAAGAAGTTTAACTTTTTCTTAAATAACCCGGAAACAAAACAAATATACATTGGAATATAATATATAAGATTTCCTTGTACTTGTACCAGCAGCCTTGATGACTTTAATTTCAAATATTCAGACACCATGGTCCAGCAACCATAAAAAACACAGGTAAAATATTAAATTACCTACTTAAAGTCGCATACGAACTGTGAAATATTTTTCTATTGTGACATGAATATGATCTTTTACGTAATGTTCAATTCTAAATTCATGGTTTGATTAGGCTTGTATATACCAAGTTTCTTAATGTAGGTTCAACTGGTATTGTTATAGGTTTTATGCCAAAATAGTTTGTAGATTTGAAAAAAAAAACAACCATACAATATTTTCTAGGTATTGATGCTCTATTTTTTTTAAAATAGACATATTTTATTAGAATGAATAATTACTATTAAAAAGTCAATGAGCAATCAAACATTATGACGCTCCTTATTACTATCAATAACATCTATTTATAATTAAAATTCAGAGCTCACAATAATCCAAAATGGTGTCATGATGTAAGCTACCTATAAATTATACATGAATAATGATTTGTTTATGTTTTGAGGAACCTAGAACTATTTGCAATTATTGAATTTGTTTATCCATTGACCAACATTTTAATGTTAATATTACTATCAAATTTATTTATCCTGTAGGTGGATAGAAAGGTGGTAATGGTATAATAATTATAGAGCAGAATATCTTTGTTTTGAAATAATCAAATTTTTAAATCGAAGTGGGTTTCAATTGTAAATTTCTAAGACTACTAAGACCCTCAGAAATAGTTCTGGATATTTGTTTTATCTACTATAGAGTAGTTCTCCTTACCAGTTCTGAGAATTGGTAGATATCGGATAAAAGCATCATATACTGTTGAACTGAATGATTCTGAATAAATCAATGGAAAAACCATTACATATCGTTTTGAGTGTATTTAAAAATATAGAGCGTCAAAATGTCAAAATACCTCGGCCACCAAAAATTTGACACATTTTCAAAATTGACTATATCCTGAAGCGCTCATTGGATTTCGATGATTTTTTGTGAACTGTCTGTCAAGTCTTCTGTAAGGAAACTTTATTTTTATTTGCATTTTGTTTTACAAAGTAGGGGTTACATGAATGAAATTACGTTTTTTTAACCCGAAATTTGCAACATCATATGGAATCTAACTGGAGCCGGGGGTTTAAACTAGTCTCAAATTGTAACCCCATGTCTTAAGAACATGTTGGTTTTCTATTCACGCTATTATCTCTGTTAATGAATAAATTATCCTGTATTGAAGGAAACTCTTCAAAAACATAAAAAGTAAGTTGAGTGGTATTGAAACGTACGTTTAAACTTTTAAAAACATAAAAATGAAATTTGTATAAAAGAATAAATGGTAAAATGGTAATGCGCTTGTACTGGTCTGAGTTTATCTCACCAAAATGACTTCTTTCAATTGCCACTTGCGTCCATGAATTATAATGCATTAAAACGAATTCGTCTCCAATAAAATGCAATTGAATTTAATAAAGTAGATTTTAGTATTTTCTGAAATTTTCATATTTCTGTTGGTTTTGAAATATTTAGCAATAATACTTGTCTTTCTTTTTAGGCATTTGAAATGTTTCCTTTAAAATAGTGTAAGTTTTTTTAACAGAGATAACAAGGTGAATAAAAAATCAAAATGTTCGTAAAAGATGGGGCAATAGTTTGAGATCAGTTGACAGGCGCCTGTTGTACTTGCTGTACAGGGTTTTGCAAATTTCGAGTAAAATACATATTCTTATCTGAAATTCAAGGACTAAGTTCAACAAATATAAAATTTATATTAAAATTGTGCCTGCTTTTGAGATGTCTAACACAAACTCAAACGATGCAATCTGAAAAAAGGGTTACGATTCTGTGGGAGATAAATATTTTTTACAAAAAATTGGACCGACTTTATGAGTTGTTGCACTGAAAAATACAAAACAATATTAATTCTATTGGTGCTGGTAATTTTGAAGTTGTGCCGTTGTAGTTTGTTGTTGTAGGCAAAAAGGATATTTCAGACTTTATCATTGCGAAACTCGGAAACCGTAACTCTTTTGAAAAAATGTTCAATTTAAATGTTTTCGGATATGGCCCCCTTTCTAATTTTCAAATCTCGAATTTTCGATTTTCAGAAAAATTTGCCCCTTCCACATAGCTGAAACACATATTTCAGACTGTAGCGCGGAAACGTATGATTATTTTTAAAAATGTCCAATTTAAACATTTCCGGATATCGAATTTTCATTAATTCTGTCGTCTCGGATTTTCAATTTTCGAGAAAAATTACCCCCTCCACCCCCTTTGGGCGCGGTTTTTGGAGGGACGGAGATTTTGGATTTGATTTTCCTGAATATGGGACCATTTCTCAACCATCCTCTTACAAATGAAACAAAAATCGCCTAAATAGAAGTACGTTTACAATGCAAAACGCGCGAACAGCCATAAAAAATAAATAAAAAAAGCAATCTTACAACCGAATTGTATACCTTCTCCTTTTTTTGAAGTCGGTCAATAAAACATAAAGACATTTTGCCATGGATTACAAATGTATCTCATTTTTCTATGAACTAGGTTTCCCCAACTACGTACTTATATAATTACATACCGAAAATTCACACAACCACAAACTAATTTGCATAAATTACATGTGAACAAGAGTGATTTCTTGTACGATATCAATCAGCTAAAGAGAGCATATTTCGTTAAGACAGTAATAATGCCTATTATCTAATCGCAATCTAACATTATTATAACACGTGAGAGATATTGGTCTTACAAGACTTCTTGCTGAATGTGGTTGGTATACTATATGGTATGGTTTACCTATAGATACATGAGTACAGAATAATAGAAGAATCAAAATCATAACACCGCAACACTTTCACTTCATTCATACTGATATATATTTGTGTACAGCGAACAATACCCAATTTGTTGGACTTGGATAATTAGTTGATGAGGAATTTGTGGCTTATTATAAGTGACTTTAATAAAAAAACAAAACACTCGATTGTTATGAATGTGAGAAACGCTTTTCGTTCTCATTTCTTATAGTCCAGTCAACCCTAAGAGTAGAACTCGTACCTCGAGTGTTCCGATATTATGAGGGTTCGTTTTGTTACCTTTCAGGTTTGGAACTCTCATGGATCAAAATATGATCGCTCCCCTTAATTCTGAAACTACTAAATCTAAAATAAAAGAATATAGGCCTTCACTCATAGTTGTATAACACTGAATACGGAACCCTTTCCACGAGAGCGTAACTCAAACTTGTCGGCTTTTTTCTAGTTACTTCGATTGTCTTTAAAAAATATGTGTGGAGAACTGAAATATTTTTCTCACAGTCCGAATTTTTAGCGCATGTATAATTGAAATTAACCAATTATTAACAGAGAATTTCTATTTCCCCTCATAATTTTCACACATGTTGTAAATGGAATCACCTATCGTATCGAGTCAATGACTTGAACGATATGTAAATTGTTTGGATCAAGTAAATTTGCTTCAAAATGAAGTTTTAATTATAATAAACAAGATGTTCTTGTTATTCATAATGGGAGATTGATGAGAGGGCGATTATTGTTGATTCGAAAATGTATGTAGGTATCACAATCGATTAAAAAAATAGGTAGGTAATTCTTTTAGCAAAAATCTTTAAATTTAGGGTAGGAAAATAATCAGAGTTCTTTAGGAATATATACACAAGCTGTGATTGAGAAATGACATTGGGATACTTTATTTTCAATTCTTCTAAACATATATTAATTCAAAAAGTGCAAAGTATATTTTAAATGAAAATGTAGAATATATACATTTTTTACAAAAAGTGGGACCGACTAATATAATATAATATAATACCTATAAATTCTATTGGTTCTGGTAAGTTTGAAGTTGTGCAGATGTCGGTGGATAGAAGAAGACTTTTAGCACCAACTTCAAAAGTACCAGCACCAATAGAATTATTATTATCTTGTGACAAACTGATGTGATTTTGTGTGAAAAGTTGTTGTTTAAATTTAAAAATACCTACTTACAGATGTGCTTGAAAAATATAACAATCAGGCAATTTGTTCCACCGACAGGGATTATTTTATACATTATTTTATAATTATTTTGTTTATATTTTGTTTGAAAATGAGGGAAATAAGAATGAATTTAAGATATAAACTAGGTATTTATCATATATGCAATTTTTTTTCCAAAAAATGGTGCGTTTATGAGTAATAGACTTTCACACCATCTTCAAAATTACCAACATCAACAGAATTAACCTTATCCTGAATTTTTCAATGCACTAATAGAGTCGATCCTATTTTTTAGAGAAAAAAAAAGTTTTACATCGGACTTTCTCCTATTGATGTAACTCGAAAACTCTAAATTTTAAATTTTAGATCATTTTCGCCCCTTCACCCCCCAATTGGGGAAAGGAGATGATGGACTTTATTTTTTGATATATTTTATCCTCTTTCTTTCTATATTTGTTAAAGAAATATAATTACTTTTTCTTAGCTTAAAATTAGTATTATACAGTAATTCAAAGTAAATCCTGGTAGCCTACTTTACTCCGAATAACAAACAAGGGCGTGCATCTTGAACAAACATTTCCAAGCCGATGGAGTTATTATAAAACGGATAGATAGACATAGGAGACCATCAAAGCCTTTTTTCCCCAGCCCTCCTATTACAAACCAAGCTACCGCTCTCATTTGACCTATATTTTTATTATATCCTAGTTGACATGCGACAGTCGTTTTGTCCATTTGAATTGATGATTTCGATTGGTTTCCGTGCCAAGAATTTGTTGTAGAGAGGAGAATAATAATCAATGATTGAGAAGGAAGACGACTGTTACGTAGCACACTCGTCAAATAAGTAAAATTTATGATATATTATGGAAATTTTGATTTGTTATCGATGTTATCAATCTTAATAGAACATCTACATATTATCGTATTTTTTTCTTTCATAAAAATGTTATACCTACTGATACTGATATTTACCGTATTTTGAATTTTACAAAGATTTATTGGTTCCTTCAAGGTTTTTACAACTGGGTTATAATGATTTTATAGAGTAAATTATTTCATAATTGGGATATAAATAAATATTTTTTACAAAAAATTGGACCGACGTTATTAGAAGGTGCACTGAAAAATACAAAATAATCTTAATTATGTTGGTGCTGGTACTTGTGAAATTGTGCAGTTGCAGTTAGATTGATAACTTGTGGATTATATTTAGTTATCAAAATTTAGAATGAACATTTTTCAAAAGAGTTATTGTTTTAGAGTTACAGCAGTAAAGTCGGAAATATGTATATCTGCGCCGCAATGTTATGTGATCTCGGTATAATAACAAGTAGGCCTTATAAATGGTAATACCTACAATAAGTACTATCTTCTTTAGTATTAGTGAATGTTGAACAATTTTCATGACAAATGTCACACTCTCAAAATTGTGAAATAAATATTTAAAAAAAATGGACCGACTTTATTAGTTGGTGCACTGAAAAATACAAAATAGTATGAATTCTATTGGTGCTGGTACTTGTGATGTTAGTGCCGAAAGTTTTCAATCTAACTGCAACTTAGTTTCAATGCGTTTGAATTTTTGGGTTATTTATTTTTTTAAAGCTCCTAAATAAAACAGGTTAACTTATTATTTATCCTTTCAGGTGAATGTTCTTTGAAATATTATTTACATAATTGTTTAAAAAATGAATAGGTTCTGCTTGGAAATAAATCTAAATAAATATTTTTTACAAAAAATTGGACCGACGTTATTAGTTGGTGCACTGAAAAGTACGAAATAATATTAATTCTATTGGTGCTGGTACTTTTGAAGTTGTGCAGTTGCAGTTGGATTGATAACTTTTGGCACCAACTTCACAAGCACTAGCAATAATAGAATTAATATTGTTTCGTACTTTTCAGTGCACCATCTAATAACTCGGCATCATTTTTTGTAAAAAATATTTATTTTAAACTTTTGAATTTAATATTAGTCACGAAAATCGTTGAACGTCTCTAATACCACTAATATCCTATAACCCACGTATATTCTTTGCTTGTCCTTGTTATTATTCTATATGTGGAGATCTCAGAAAGAAAAAATGTTCATTATAAATGTTGTTACAAATACTATTGTCTTTCATGTAGTGTCCACAAATGTTCAATTTTTGAAAGAAATCGTCCTCTCCACATACCAAAAATGCACATATTTGAGAATTAAACATGCATTTTACTCGAGAACCATAACTTTTTTGAAAAAATGTTCAATTTAAACGTTTCCGGATATTGTCCTATCTTTAATTATACCAACTCAGATTTTCGATTTTGCCCCCTACACTCCGTTCGGGGGCGGTTTTCGGAGGGAAGAGGATTTCTGATTTGCGTTTTTATGAATATGGGACCATTTCTCAAGCCTCTTCTTTCAAATGAATCAAAAGTCATCAAAATCAGAGTACGATTACTATATAAAACTCGCGAACGAACCAAGAAAAAAAAGAAGACAGTCGAATTGTATACCTCCTCCTTTCGGGGTTAGTTGGTCAAAAATCTTCTGACCCCGGTAAAATAATCAGTCACACAATATTCAGCAATGGCCATGACATGGACATGACAGGGCAGATATTAACAAGAAGAAGAATCACTTATTTAGCTTAGTACTCGTTACTTGTGGAGTGATTTTCTCTTATTTGAGTGGTAGGTATAACCATCTCATTATCTGGAGAATGTAATTGCTGTCCTTAATGAATTAATTCTATACATAACTGATCATGATATATCGACTTGAGAAGGTAGTTAACTTTTCACTTATATATTTACCTTTCCTGGAAATATGCGAATGCATTTATTTCTGAGCCCGATCGTTGACATTCACTTTGAAATTTATAACGTATATTATAAGAAAAAAAAGCGTAACCTTGTTATTGTTACTGTTTTGTTCACTATTATTTGGTCATATAGTTCAAGGTGTGACTACTCTAAATCCATATAAGGTTTTTACTATATGCTTTGAATTATATGTCGGCATTTTATGTCAGAAGCTGTAAACCAGACTTCTTAAATGTTATGGTTTAATAAAATTGTGGTAAACTTTTCACTAATTAGATCTAAATTTGTTGGAAGAGACATATTCTAGTTATTTTAGTTAGGTTATTAAAGACATAGAATATAATAGATTGATTTGGTTTCAGTATTTGTTAATATTTCTTTTCTATTTTCCAACGATATTTTCTTGATATCAGTTCTTGGTATTCTAAACATATCTTTGTAGTGTATAATTGGACAAAAATATTGTTTTTGTTTGTTTAATTCTTATATGATCTCCTGAAGATATGATTAAATTTGACTGACAATTATTCATGCACTACAAAAACCAAAGGTGGTATTTCCAAATGACCACACAAATGATTCATCGAGACACAAATGTGCGGATGGTACCTACTCCCGATTACAATAGAACGTGGGTTTATGATAATTCACATTTCTTTATTTACTTATTAGCATTCTATCTAGCGTCTGCTATATTAAGGTTAACAAGTCTATTCGCGCAATGACACTTTGTTGAAGACGTCATGGATAGCTTATTTGGCAGATAATCAACAATAACTATTATTGTGTTGATTTTTCTCATTCGACCGATAGACAAAGGGTTGAGGATTTTTGTTGCGCTGTTAAAATGATGATCTCTACACGCTAATAGAGAAGCTTGAAAAACCATGATCTCATACATGGGAACAATTTATTTTATATTAAAACATGGTTTGGAAAAATTACTGACATGATAGGGATTAATACTTCCCAACATGTCTAATTACAAAATAATTCGAGTTTTCGCCAAAACAGTCGTATGTAGTCGGTGTGATCTACCTGTTACCTGTGTAGATTTCTGTTTGCTGTTTATGACGACCGTTTTTCGATTTTCTCACCCATGTATCATTTGGTTTATAAGTTATTTATTTACGTAGGGATTCCATGAAACTTTGTTACATTGGATCCCAGTTTATCTCAGTTTAATTTTACCAACGGTTTAATCGTCCTTACAGCCGTTATAACGTTAGCCGTTAGCCAATGTAAATAAGAAGAATCTTCGAGCCCGACTCCTGACCTGTTATTACAGAGTTTTACTTACACATAATAGTTGAGATTATTGATTTTAGTTCGAAGCTGAACAAAATTTAGAATCCTTGGTTCGTTATGTTACATCAGTTAGAATATCAGTTTTTTTGAATAAATCACGTGGTGCTTTTTCGTCTCTCTAGATAAATAAACAAATAATCAAAACAAAATTTAAATAACAGACCCAAATGGAACATCATTTTTTATAATGCATAGAACTGACAAGCCTTAAATAATAATAATTATCTGTCCTTATTTGACTTTGATTATTTTTTATTCTTGCTTCAAGTTTATGGATGCTATAAACGTGAAAACTCAACTCACTTAATTACATAATACCCAAATTATTTAAATAAAAAAATGTGTTACTTCAATTCTGCTATGCCATGTCCCTATCAAGATATGAAACCGAATTAAAAACCCATTAAAATGAAGCACGACAACTACTTCTTGATTATGATCGTGTGTGCTTGATAAACTGGTTGACATAAATTCGGAGCACGTTCTCCATTCAATATAACGTAAAATGTTATTATTGTTTGTCTAGCACTACAAATGTGTTTGTTTCATGTGTGTTTACGCATTAGTTTTATAAAAAAGCTTTTACGATGCCATAATATTATGTCTGCGTAGGTGAAATATTGATTGAAACAATTTTTGATCTAATTATTATTGCAATTTTGATCATTCACAATTAAATTTTGTTCCATGTATGTGTTGAAAAAAAACACTTAAAACTTTCTATAGAAATTAATGTTTTGACAGTTCAGTAACAAAGAAGAAAATTTGACCAGTGTTAATCGTATTTTGGTGCGTAACTAACATTTTGAAATAAAACAAAAAAACCGCCAATACGCCGTACAATTACTTTTTGACCGACGAACCCCGAACGGAGGAGGTATACAATTCGACTGTCTGTTTTTTTATATAGGTATATAGTAATCGTACTCCGATTTTGATGTTTTTTGATTCATTTTCCTCCGAAAACCGCCCCCGAAGGGGGTGGACGGGGCAAATTTTCTCGAAAATTGAAAATCTGCGGGGGTATAATTAAAGATAGGACAATATCCGGAAACGTTTAAATTGAACATTTTTTCAAAAGAGTAACGGTTGTCGAGATAGAGGCATGTTAAATTCTCAGATACCTATACCTATTTTTGCTATGTGGAGAGGGCGATTTCTGTCGAAAATTGAAAATCTGTTTGCAGTACATGAGAGACATAATTATTTGTAGCAACATTTATAATGAACATTTTATCCTTAGAGTTACGGTTTTCGAGTTAAATCGGTGTTAAAATGGTAACAACTAAAATGCTTAAGCGTATTTCCGCAGCGATGTTATGAGATCTGAATAATAACAACTACAAGCAAAGAATTACGTGGGTAATAGGATAAGTACTATCTTCATTGGTATTAGTGAACGTTCAACGATTTTGTGACTAATTTTACACTCAAAAGTATGAAATAAATATTTTGTACAAAAAATTGGACACTGAAAAGTAAAAAATAACATTAATTCTATTGGGGCTGGTACTTCTGAAGTTGGTGCCAAAAGTTATCAATCTAACTGCAAATGTACAACTTCAAAAGTAACAGCCCCAATGCCCCCAATAGAAATAATATTATTTTATACTTTTCAGTGCACTAACTGATAACATCGGTTCAATTTTTTGATTTTTTTTACCACTACAGTTGTTTTGAACCATACCCGTATGATACTTATCTTCGAATACTTACCTACGCTAGCCAGATAACCAAAGATTTGTCAAACACGCACAAGGACTTACCCAAAGAATATAACTGACGTTTGACATATTAGTTGACTTGATATGACGAATCAGTAGGTGCGCCTTTATCGTGTATACATACCTTAGCTTAGATCATTATGGGTGTAACTGTTCCAGCCCATGTGTACGTAGTTCCATTGTCCGAAGCCATAACTGTTCTTGGGAGCCTCTATGATTCAATGTCCCAATAAATACTCCCTGCGGATAATCATATATATTATTTCTCAAGGCCTTTTTTGTCGGTACGTCATAACTTCCTTAATACTTTAGCAAATTTCATGAATGAGGCATCATTTTAAAGCTTTCCTTAACCGCTACACCGGAAAAGTATACAAATCACTCACATTTCAATAGTTTTTGGCAGACCACCATGCAGAGGAAGAACACAGACCCTCAACCATGTCTCGAAAAATTACCCATGACGCACTATACGATACTAAATATACGGTGTGTACTTTAATTAAGTGGGATTTAAGTAGATTAGAATGCGAATGCTTCCCACCGGTCAGCTTGTATCAATTAATCTTTATTGGATCAGCAAACACGTCAATACATTAGTATTCTCCATATTGTCATATGCTTCCGAGTCCTGGACTAGTAAAGCCTCCGATAGACAGCACATAGATGCATGTGAAATGTGGTGCTGGAGGAGAATGCTCAGGATACCGTGGACAGCACACGGAACTAACGTGTCGATACTATATGAACTCCGAGTACGAGATCGACTATCCACAATATTCCGGAGAAACATATTAGAATACTTCGGTAATGTTACTAGAAGAAGCCATGATAGCTTAGAAAAAATAATTGTGCAGGGTAAGATTGAGGGGAAAAGACCAAGAGGCAGATCCCCGACAAGATAGACCAAATTAAGTATATAACCGGACAGCCACTGCAAACCAACTTGAGAGCGGCAGGAGATCGCCAGCACTGGAGACAATTAAGTAACCAATGCGCCTAACCTTGGTTTCGCAACTCTTCAGCCATGAAGACAAGACTAAGAAGAAGGATCAGTAAACTTGACAGGCAGCGGTATGCCTCCGATCTGGAGCAAGGAAAAAATTCAGTTGTCAATCGTTCAACTGCTAGTCCCACAAAACCTTTGGTAATTGTCGAAGAAGCCAATTTTGAGTTTCAGCTTCTAACGTTTCCGATGAAATATTTTTCTTCAAATATTTCAGAGTACGACTCGAATTGTTATTTCTACATTGTTGGAAGCACGACAAACGCTGTAATGAAGCAAATTTGTGAAAACAGCACGTAATATTTATTATTAGAGAATTTACCGAAATGCTATTTTTTGAATGTCGCAAAAAAATTAAGTACGTTCGCAAATCGAGGATGCTTGAAAGAACCCTCTTTAGAAACGCTCTTGTTAGTCTGCCATTGCGAATATTTTTTTAATGTCTATAATGCCCACATTCTCAGAAACGGCTACATCAATTTACTCACTTAACAGTACTACTTTCAGTAATATAATTAAGATTATGTGTATTTTTTATTGCGCTATCTAATAAGTTGGTCCTAGATTTCTATTAGGTATATACATACACTCACTTTTTATTTTAAGTAACTTGGTATATTTCTACACGTAGACGAAATGTTTGTCATAGTAGTTAACAAATAATAAATTGACAAATCTTCATATATCAAAATAAATCAATTTCATTTTTGAACATATATAAAGTAAATTTTACCATGGAATTTCACACAAAAACGATTATGACGATAAAATAACATAATAAACGCATCTTCCCAAATTTTAGATTGGCGGACATTTTTCCGGATTGCAGCAATAGTAAAGTCTGAAATATGGTGTTACCGCTGTTTTCAAATCTCTGAATATTTGCGAGCATTCAACATTATTGATGACTACACTCAAAACTGAGAAATATTTTTTTACAAAAACTAGGACTGACTCTATTGGCACTCTTGAAGTTGGTGTCAAAGGTATTTTATCTACCTGTATCTTCACTAGGTACTTCAGAATTACCTGCAACAGTAGAATTAATATTATTTTGATTTTTTTTATTGCTACTAAAGTCAGTCCTAGTGTTTGTAAAAAAAGTTAAGTAACCTAATATTTACTATTATGACGATAAAATAACATAATAAACGCATCTTCCCAAATGTTAGATTGGCGGTGACGGCTAGTTCGCTTATGTAAATATATTACGTTTGCGCATAAAGAACACGTGTTTTAATCTACACTGAACATTACTAAATACTTTACAATGCGTTCTCTATAATAAATATACCAATAAATTAATAAATATGAAGGTATACTTACTCATTTAGATTGCACTGTGTTTACATATACCTATGTGTCACTGACAGAGAAAGATAGGAAACGAAATGGCGGGCGATAGTACCCTGGATAATACCTATCTAAACACCGCTCTATTAATACTAACTTTTAAGTCTCTAGCCCGTAAGAAATCGTTGCGGACCCAGCCCTCATCCACTTAACCGAAAGTAATAGAAATTATTTAAAAATCCACTGAAAAATTATTTTAAGAATCGTTATTAGATAATAATAATATTTATATTGCTTTATAATAGTTATCAAATATGTTTGCAAATGAGTTACAAACTGTAATGATAGTTTCGATATCATTAGCAGATTGTGCTGTTAGATGAAACAATATTGGAAAGCGATATCGCCTTTTTTTATGTAATTAACAGTTTCTCACAGCTAATGAAATGGGCAATTTGTTTCTTTTATCCGGTCTGGGCTGACTCGAAACTCTCGATCTTGATGAATGGCAACCAACCGAAGTGCTGAATGTGTTGGGTGAAGTGAAGAAGAAATTACATCGAACAAGAAATTTAATAAGAATAATAAGTACCTGGGAAGTGTTCTATATATATAAATAATAACGGATAATTTCAGACTGGCTTGTTTTTTTCTGTTCGATCTTATACACTTTCTTTTTTCTATTGTCTTTTGGTGATCTATTGTAATTTAAATAGGTATCTACTAAATCTGCATCAGTATGGCTGCTATATTGCTGATGATTGCTATAAAGAAAATATCTGTTTTCTTGCTAATTTTAACAGACTTTTTTTTTTTAAATTTGCATATTTAGACTGGTATATATCTCTCGTCAAGCAGAAAATTGAAAGTTTACTTACTCTTGTTAAAAAGTAACCAATGCTAATAATTTGGTATAGTCTTGCGGAAGCGTCTGCTAATTTGAGAATAACTTCGAGATGAAAACATTTTTGTGCAATCGTCGAGTTGTTTTGTTTCTCGTTTGAATGAATTTTTCAAGTGGAACAATTACGATTTCTTCTATTTTATTGAACGACTTCGGAATCGGAGGAGGTATATAATTTGTCAACTTTTTATATACTTATTCTCGTTTAAACTCTCTCTCCGGCAACATTTAAATTGGACATTTTTCCGGATTGCAGTAATAGTAAAGTCTGAAATATGGTGTTACCGCTGTTTTCAAATCTCTGAATATTTGCGAACATTCAACATTATTGATGACTACACTCAAAACTGAGAAATATTTTTTTTACAAAAACTAGGACTGACTATATTGGCACTCTTGAAGTTGGTGTCAAAGGTATTTTTGACCGACTTCCCAAAAGGAGGAGGTATACAATTCGATTGTGTGCTTTTTTTTTTTTTTGGTTTGTGCGCGCCTTTCATATAGTAAACGTACTCCGATTTTGATGATTTTTGATTCATTTGAAAGAGGAAATTTTGTCGAAAATTGAAAATCTGCGTTGATATAATTACAGATAGGACAATATCCGGAAACGTTTAAATGGAACATTTTTTCAAAAGAGTAACGGTTTTCGACATAGAGACATTTTAAATTCTCAAATATACCTATTTTCGCTATGTGGAGAGGGCGATTTCTGTCGAAAATTGAAAATCTGTTTGCAGTACATGAAAGACATAATTATTTGTAGCAACATTTATATTGAACATTTTTCCCTTAGAGTTACGGTTTTCGAGTAAAATCGGTGTTAAAATGGTAACAACTAAAATATTCAAGCGTATTTCCGCAGCGATGTTCTGAGATCTCAATAATAACAACTACAAGCAAGGAATATACGTGGGTAATAGAATAAGTACTATCTTCATTGGTATTAGTGAACGTTCAACGATTTTGGTGACTACTGTTACACTCAAAAGTGTGAAATAAATATTTTTTACAAAAAATTGGACCGACTTTATTGACCGACTTCCCAAAAGGAGGAGGTATACAATTCGATTGTGTGCTTTTTTTTTTTTTTTTTTGGGTTTGTGCGCGCGTTTCTTATAGTAAACGTACTCCGATTTTGATGATTTTTGATTCATTTGAAAGAGGAGGCTTGAGAAATGGTCCCATATTCATAAAAACGGGAATCCGACATCTCGTTCCCTCCGAAAACCGCCCCCGAAGGGGGTGGAGGGGGCAAATTTTGTCGAAAATTGAAAATCTGCGTTGATATAATTAAAGATAGGACAATATCCGGAAACGTTTAAATGGAACATTTTTTCAAAGGAGTAACGGTTTTCGACATAGAGACATTTTAAACTCTCAAATATACCTATTTTCGCTATGTGGAGAGGGCGATTTCTGTCGAAAATTGAAAATCTGTTTGCAGTACATGAAAGACATAATTATTTGTAGCAACATTTATACTGAACATTTTCCCCTTAGAGTTACGGTTTTCGAGTAAAATCGGTGTTAAAATGGTAACAACTAAAATATTCAAGCGTATTTCCGCAGCGATGTACTGAGATCTTAATAATAACAACTACAAGCAAGGAATATACGTGGGTAATAGAATAAGTACTATCTTCATTGGTATTAGTGAACGTTCAACGATTTTCGTGACTAATGTTACACTCAAAAGTGTGAAATAAATATTTTTTACAAAAAATTGGACCGACTTTATTAGTTGGTGCACTGAAAAGTATAAAATAATATTAATTCTATTGGGGCTGGTACTTGTGAAGTTGGTGCCAAAAGTTACCAATCTACCTGCAACTGCACAACTTCAAAAGTAACAGCACCAATAGAATTAATATTATTTTATACTTTTCAGTGCACCAACTAATAAAGTCGGTCCAATTTTTTGTAAAAAATATTTATTAGTTGGTGCACTGAAAAGTACGAAATAATATTAATTCTTTTGGTGCTGGTGCTTGTGAAGTTGGTGCCAAAAGTTATCAATCCAACTGCAACTGCACAACTTCAAAAGTACCAGCACCAATAGAATTAATATTATTTCGTACTTTTCAGTGCACCAACTAATAAAGTCGGTCCAATTTTTTGTAAAAAATATTTTATCTATCTGTATCTTCACCAGGTACTTCAGAATTACCAGCAGCAGTAGAATTAATATTATTTTGAATTTTTTTATTGCTGCTAGAGTCAGTCCTAGTGTTTGTAAAAAAAGTTAAGTAACCTAATATTTGAATCGTAAACTCATGCAGGAATTTAATGAATGAATTTAATAATTATGAAAACAAATGATCAATGATTCCGAAACAGATCTTTTTATATTGGACCAGCATTTTTCATATTATATAGAAAGTTAACCAGTGACAAAGGTGGGGCAGATTATGAATTATTTCTATACCACATCTGATTTCATGATAGTATATTGGGTTTACTGGTTACTAAGCCAAATTCGTCGTTTAGTTGGAATTCATTTAACCTTCAAAAATATTATAAGTGATTATTATCATATTTTCACATATATCAGTTCTAGAAAAAATAGTATAAAGTATAAACATAACGAAAAGGAGGAGGAAACATACAAATTAAACTATTTGAAATATCTTCTTTACTTGTTTGGCCACTGTTATTTGTCCTGACCATATATTTAATAGTCAGTATATGGCCCAACAAGCAGGAAAAGAAATGGTCGCATAAGTCAGTCGGACAATTCTCATAATAATCTATGGAATTTGGAAAGTAGTTGGCCTATTATTTTCAAATTACTAATTTTCTTTTTTCGAGATTACAGAAAATTATTAGAAATATTATGTGATTAAAATATTCATTTATTTCAATATTCTAGTTGATACGGAACCATTCTACCTTCTGTTCAAAAAGGATGTTGGACAAGTTGGGCGAGGTTTTGCCAGCTGTGTCTGTCGTTGGTTCGTTCGTATATAATACTTATTTGGTTTTAATTTCTCCGCCCCGGGCATACATTTAAAGCACAAATACATATTTTACGTGCGAGCCGACTTTGTGTTCCCATTTATGACTAAACGAAAAGTTATGTCTAGTTAATACCTACCTATTCTACATACACTTCGGATGGCTTTTTGCTTGTGAATGAATAGACAGAAGCTTTATCTTTGTTATCATCACATTAAGGAAATATGGTATTTAAGCTGGAATAAACTTGGTTTCCTTTGTTTTCCGTAGTCAACACGAAATAATAGTTTTATTCATAATAATTGTTTACCTAGAAATCGAGCAGGTATAATAGTTAGCAAACGTTTTCAATGTCTTTATAAGTATTTCATTTAGAAATACTAACTTTTACTTAGAATACATTTTAATTTGTTGTCATTTCCTGAGAATAGTTTTTTAACCGACTTCAAAAAAGGAAGAGGTATACAATTCGGTTGACTATATGTATTTTTGACCGACGAACCCGGACTGTCTGCTTTTTTTGTTTGTTCGCGCGTTTTATATAAGTAGTAGGTAATCGTATTCTGGTTTTGATGATTTCTGATTTATTTGAGGAGGCTTCAGAAATGATCCCATGTTCATAACAACACAAATCCGAAATCTGCTTCCCTCCGAAAACCGCCCGCGAAGGGGGTGGAGGGAGCAAATTTTCTCGAAAATCTGAGGTGATATAAAATTGAACATTTTTTCAAAAGAGTTACGGTTTTCGAGCTAGAGGCATGTTAAATTCTCAAATTCTCAAATATGTGTATTTTCTTTGAAAGAACAGATTATGTAGCAACATTTATAATGAATATTTTTTCTTTAGATTTACGGTTTTAGAGTAAATCGGTGGTAAAATGATTACATTTCAAATACTAATGTGTATTTCCGCAGCGATGTTTGGAGATCTCAATAATAACAACTACAAGCAGAGTATACGTGGATAATAGGATATGTACTATCTTCGTTGTTATTAGTGAACGTTCAACGATTTTCATGACTAATGTTATACTCAAAAGTGTGGAATAAATATTTTTTACTAGAAATTGGATCGACGTTATTTGTTGGTGCACTGAAAAATACAAAATAATATTAATTCTATTGGTGCTGGTTCTTGGAAGTTGGTGCCAAAAGTTATCAATCTAACTGCAACTGCACACCTTCAAAAGTAACAGCACCAATAGAATTAATATTATTTTGTATTTTTCAGTGCACCAACAAACAACGTCGGTCCAATTTTTTGTAAAAAATATTTCATATATGTATATCTTGGCTCGTTTTACACAGTAAACGTGCTTCGATTTTGATGATTCTTCTTTTCATTTGAAAGAGGACAGCTGAAATTTGGTCTAATCGAAAAATAAAAGAAATCCAGCATGTCTTTCCCCCCTAAAAACCCTTTCAAAAGGGGTATTTTTATTTTCAGCATGTTTAAAATATTATGAAACACTCATAAATGTCAGAAAAGAAAATGTATAAGAAATAGGAGTGACTTTTATTAGAAAATACAAAATAATATGTATATTATTTTGGTGCAGGTACTTTTAAAGTTGATGTTGGAAGTATCCTACCTGTCTATAATAACTGTACAACTTCAAAATACCAGTACCAATAGAATTAATATTATTTCGTGCACCAACAAATAAATATGGTCCTATTTTTTATATTTATTAAGCTTTTAATTTGTCAATACTGTATACTGTGAAGACTTTGTTGTACCTAATACGTTCTAACTCCTCAGAGAATTTAAATTTTACGAAAACATCGACCAGTTCGTTCACCTTATATAACATATATATACGAATTTTTGGCAACCTCAAATATATTTGTCCGTGAAACAAAGCTTAGAATGTTTAAATATATTTAGTAATAATAAGCACGATATGCTGGAGTGAGGTGTTAATTCGAATTTCTGGCAGTACGCACCAGTTTTGGTATTGGCCAAGGATATTTCTATTTGAAACTAATTTGTTTAAATTTTGTGTTCTAGAATCTGTTGGAAATTCTAAAGAAACTGGTTTCAAAGATTAACTTTATAGGTACTTTCATCCATAAAATTAATAATAAATAATAAATAATTAAATTGTATTGTTAACATTCAAAATATTTATTTGATTAATCATACCTGATCAAATCAAACAATGAATTTAGCATCTCTCAAACAATACCAAGCCCGCCAAATCATTTAACAGTTTTCGAAAAAAAAAAGTATGTTGGATATTTTGGATGGGATGAGCCTATGATGAAGTACATGTCGTCGTCATCCTTTTTGTAGGTCAACTCCTGAACAGGCATCCTCTTCAATGCCTTGACAGATTTGCCACTGAGGCTGGAACCCACGACTTTTCTCTTAGAAGTCCAACGTTTTACCCAGTTGCATGATCAAGTTCATGTGGTCTTGTTCAAATGTGGTGTATTGTTGGACATTTAAATCTCAAATGTTGCCAATTCATAATTGGAATTGATAGGAATCATCTGAGAACCTATGAAAATCTTTTTATAATTTAAGGTATTTTGTCACATTCAAAAATAATATTACAGTTTGCTTATGCCAACTTAGCCAACTAACATAAAAACCTAAAGGCACATATTTCAATCTTGAATCGATCAATCAATGCTGTAAAATCCAAAACTAATTGAATCGTAGTCATTTCTTCTGCATCTCTACAGATACAAAAATCAATGTTTTTAAAATTATATATAGACCAGCACTTACTTTTGTTTGCGAAACATGCGTATTTACAGAGCCGCAGAAAAGTAAGATACAGACGGAGGAAATGCGGTACTTACGAAGAGTTAGAAGCATCACCAAAAGTAGCAGAATTGAAAATATAGATATAAGACAAGATCTAGAAATAAAGCCAACCCTTCAATACGTTGAAGAGAGACAGCTATCTTGGTGGCAACACCTGCAGAGGATGGATGAAAACAGACCAGTTAAGAAAGTAAGGAGAGCTAGAATACGGAAGAATAGCAAAAGAGGCCGACCAAGGAACACCTGGGATAAAACAAATCACACAACTGCTGGAGAAGAGAGGGACAAAATGGAAAGAAGCAACTGGGTACGACAGTAAGGAATGGAGAACATTTGTGCAAATATAAAAAAGATTGTAAACCCTACACCATTATATCGAGCAATCAAAAAAAAAATCTCATCCCCAGTAGGCCTTTGAAAATGAGAACATGTATTTACTTGAATCATCTACAATTGCATTCACAGTGATTGAAACATCACTTGTCAGTTCTTTTAGCTTGCTATCTGTGTTAAGCAAAGGCATATTCTCATTTTCAAAGACCTACTGGGGATAAGTTTTAAAATCCATTCGCAGTAGGCATTTGAAATGGGGAGCGTGTCTTTACTAGATTCAAGTAATAAGTATTTGAAATTTCATTATTCATTCCAGGCTGTCAATGCTGTCAGGCAACTGGTAAATGACAAGACGGATAGAAGAGTAGGGTGCGAAACTAACCAGTACAGCCAACGAAACGTATAAAAATACTATTATCGGCACTATTTACGTAGTGTATATGTATATTCACGAAACTAGACAACGTATCAACATAAAAATATAGTTATTAATTCATTATTTCTGTATACCAGATATCTTACTCCCGTTTGACAGAACAGACAATAGCGTAAGTTTTATAACGGTTTTGATTTTGAAAGATCGCGTGATATAAATTTAGAACTAGTTAGTTGGCATTGAGGCCGATATAAGCAAATTTATCTTGGTAAATGACATCTTGTCGCTAGTATCTATATATCTTCAAGCACAAAGTTGTTGCATATTGCATATGTCTTGTTCTGCATGTCTGCCTTTAAAAGGTGCATTTTTCGACAGATTTCTGAACTAAATATGAAAAAAATTAACGATCCTCGATTAATTTCTGATTGTTGTAATAAGGCAGTTGTGAAAAATTGATCATCGAAAGCTTTCGGATTTCCTCCAGTTACCAAATAAAGTGGTTAATTAATAAGAACTGAGTCCATCTTTACAATGTGCACACACATCTACCACGTTCTCTTTAATATCTATGCTCTTCACGCTTTCTGCATTCCTTAGCGCCTCTAATTTCCGAGTGATTGATGGAAGAGGAAAAAAAATAAATGTATGTATGTATGTATGATGATAGAATCCTTAAATGCATGCGCTCTTTGCACTCGACAATGGCTAATTAGATGAAAAGTGCGCGAGGCGAAAAGCGTGAAGCGCGATTAAAATCATCTACACGTTGTGCATCGTGCAGCGGATAAAATCGATTAAAGGTACAACAACTCTATATACATTTTTATGCTATATGGCTTTCATATATAATACACATATTATATTGTAGATCAATACTTCCAGTATGTGAGCAGGGAAGCTGTATCACAGAGGTATTAAATACAAAGTAGTGGAATTATCTACTGATTCAATGATCACCCTTCATCAACGTCATCCTTGTTTGTGATCGTTGTTTGTGGATAAATATAGTAGTATGTACTTTGTGGTTGTTCGTGTTGTTGAAAGGATTGGTCCTTGATGATGATATTGTAGGGGTTGTTTAGAGGAAGTCTTAGTTCCAAGTAGAAAATATTTTAAATTTATTTATTGTTTCCATTTAACAATACAGAGTGATTCAAGTTTCACTAGAGTAACTTCAGGGATCGATGGAACTAACCAAAATAATTCCACAAGCCAGGGGATGTAAATACACAAGTGTTTGGTTAAATGCTAAGAAAATTGTAATGGATAAGTGTTCAAAATTTCAGATTTATTGCTGTACAGGGTGTTGTTTCTCTAGGGATCAACTGCACGGAACTTTGTAAAACTTTTTTGTGTCATGCCACTGGATAAATTATTATTTTCTGAAATGTTCCGTCTTTTTACTAACTTTCTATATTCTTAAACTTTTTTGATTCGTCGCTTAGTTTTCGAGATATTCCCCAAAATTCCGGACATTGATCAGCTGCGTTGGGCAATATTGTTACTTAGATACTCGTAGCATTACACATTGAAAAACAAAACACATCCTAGCGTATTTTGACGTAAGACAGTTTACGCTTGTTTCGTAATTACTTTCCATGGCTTACGACTAAGAAAATAAAAACCTAAAAATAATTCAAACTTCGGCGCCATTTTACTCCAAACTAAAGCGTTTTTGAAGTATGGTTTATAACATTAACTATCATTATTTTGGTTAGTTTTGTCGATCCCTGAAGTTATTCTAGTAAAACCTGACTCACCCTGTATAGGCATAATTCTCTTTAATAGCAAATAAACATCTTTATTCAGTGAACAAGTATTTTCACTGGTTCTTCGCCATTTCTAATATAAATAGTTCCTTAAATAATTCTTCTGGAAGTGAGCTTCGAAATTTTATGAAAAATAACAATATTAGTAATGTCAATTTTCCAATTGAGGTAAATAATTACTAATCACTTTGGCACATTCAATAAATAATAAATATCCTAATGATTTCAATTCAAACTTTAGCAACTATCATAAGAATGGAATGATCCAACGGTCTCTTATTATCTGCATAGACACCATTTACAAACACAGGGTGGTCACATGAACCGCCCCTTAAATTAACATATGATTGAAGAACATGATCTCCACTCACCCTCAGATTGAACTTAGTCGATAGCGAGATTGAGTGACATCTATGAATTTGCCACCAAACTGCTGACGATATTTTAACCGAACTAAAATATTCTAAAACTGTCCAAGTTTACGATGTAAATATAATAGATTGGAAAAATTGTGCATGTTTATAACCAGCACATGTAAAATCATACTCATTAACCCGTCTATTTTCGTATTCAAGATACCATTCCTTTCCACGAATGCATTAGCTTGCGTAACAGACTTATAATAAATACTTATACTATATGAAATTCGCTTATATTATATGATATAGGTGTACCATACATGTTTGAGATAGTTACAGCTTCCAGGTAGTTCTCCTTAAGAACGTGTTTGGTTTGACATTGAAATGTTCACCATGTTATTTTTTGTAAATTATTATACCAAACGGAACAATAGTGCATTGATAAGTATTACAATTATTATGAGTGGTATTCGTCTTGTCTGATACTGTTAATGTTTGAATAGTTAATAAATAAATAAATAAATAACGTTTATTGACAATTTGAGAATTTACATTTTTGTCAACAAACAACAATATTAAAACCTACGAGACTAAAAAGTCTGTTTGTAGGATAATTATAAATAACATATTTTTAAATCAATTAATAGCTAACTGGTAAGAAACAAAGCATTACAAATGAATAAATAAATAAATAAATAGCTGTTAAGTTAAAAAATATAGCATAGCCGAATTCAATTAGCAGTTGTCACTCAATATTTTCTGTCATATAATAAATAGTAATATTGGACATAGATGAGATGTTCTTTTGAATTTAACTCTTTTATGAAATATTTTTATGATAAATAACTAATAAGTTATTTTTCTATTTTTTTCAGACTGTCAGCAGTCGACCAAGGACTTGGTCATCATACTCGAATATACGTGCCAAAGATGTTGAGGACCTGATAAACATGAACAACAGTATTGATGAAATAACTGTGTATAAGGAAAGCAATGAGCAACTTCAATCACCCACGTTTTCTAGACGTGCTCTCGGTTATGCGTATGACTTCCCAGAAAAGACTCACAAGAAAGAAAAGAAATGGTCGATAAGCAATATTTTCAGGCGAAAGAAACGTGAAGATAGCGACTCGAGCAGCGAGGAAGATTCTCAAAAGAAAAATTTTCTTGGAAGAAGACGAAAGAAACCTGAATCTAAACGGAAGAAGCCGAGACCTGTTGGCACTTTTGATCACGTTGTACTCCAACCAGGATCGCGAAACTCATTTGCTTATAACGGTTGTAGTCAAATCGATGACAATGGTGTCTTATCTGATCCTACTGGAGGTTTTTCGACTTATATTGGCCGAACAATGTTACAGCTTCCACCTTCCGATTCCAATCAACAATTGAAAGAATCTCGCGATGATATGACGAATTCAAAGCTAAGTGTTACGTCAGGTTCGGTGGAGAGTGGTTCTACCAGAAAGAGCCGGAGAGAGCAGGTTAAAGCACGTATAGAAGCTAAGAGAACTTCTTCGAAGAATGCTGGCAGTAGCTCCGATGATGATTCTCAAGCGTCTAATTTGTCACTGAAGATCCGCAGTGAGGAGAACTTGCGCTCCAGGGATGGTTCTCTTAATAGGAAATCGAGAGCTGCTCGTACTGAAAGGTATCTCAAACGGCGGTCGAGAGATGGTGAAAATCCTCACAACTACTTGAGACTGTCCAAGTCGGATGCGGAAAATTCGACATTGAATTGGAAACTTTCGGATGACAGTAACCGATCACCGAGTCGAAGTCCAATTGTATCTGTTCAACCGAACACCAAACTTTCCTATGCGAGTCTGAATTCTCAGAATGCTTTGATTGGCTTATCAACAATACCTCCTAGTCATACCAATTATGGCCGATTCAAAGTAAGTAACAGTACCAGTAATCCAACATACAAACCACCTCAGTCTATGAATGATTACAACAATAGTACCAGAAAATTTCCAAATGATGAAACCGATAAATACTTTGCTGCTGACCAAAGAAGCTTCTCTTGCGATGCCAACATCCATAAGGCACCTTCGACTGAATTTACGTCTGATATTTTACATGTACAATTTCCAATAAGCAGACCGAACAGAGGACAAAGAAATCTTAGCCTTATCGATGCAAGTCAGTTGAACAAAGCAAGACAACCACCAACTCCGCCTCCTAGGGATCCGAACCGGCTTATCGGAAGTCATTATATGGAAAATGGAAGACCCACGACTTGCTACTTTGATAGCAATACTCAGACTAGATCGAAATCTTTCAACAGTTCAAATTATCAACACCCTTCCTTGCAGCAAACCAGAAAATTTAACTCCTTCAATCTTCAACCCAACTATAGATCCACATCGGAGGATCATCTTCCAAGAGAACCCTTCAATATTCATTTGGCGACAAGACCATCATCCACTACACCTGATATGACTAAATCGCAAAAATTTGCTGTTAGTCGCGATATACGAACCAATCCAGAGGATTTTAATTATCTTACAGATAAAAAACCGAGAAGTCGAAAACCAATATTCATTCAAGGTGGAAAAGTTACTGAAACCAAAACAGATTCGTCAGGAAAACATAAAGCTCTTGATTTTTGGAAACAGATTGACCGCCAGAGTGCAAACGAAGAGAAATCAATTCTGAAGAAAACTCGATCTGACAGCCCACAAATGTTTACAAGTCATACTCAGATGCAAACTAAGCTCTTTATACCCAGTGGTGGTGTTGAAGATGATCCTAATAATATGAATAATAATGGATTGTTGAGAGATAGTAGCCCTAGCCCCTTCAAACCGGTCACTCCAACGAAAATTAAACCCGAGAAACCACTACATAATGAAAGTGACATTAATTCTGTTAGCAAAGAAGATATAAAACGAAGATCAGCTAATTTGGAAGAAGCTCTAAATGAACTTGAAGCAATATATAATAGCTTACGACTTGGTGATGAGGATCTACTTGAACGTGCTGAGCAACGCGAGAAAGAAGCTCAGGCTAAAAAACTTCTAAGCACACCTTATCCCAATTACAATGCAAGAGGAGCCTTAAGTGATTCAGGGTTTTGTTATGAGCCTTTCGATACAGTAGATTCACCAAAACGAAAAAGAATATTGAAGAAACACCGAACTGCCGATGTTAAACAAGATGATATGGCATTTAGAAAGATGAATAAGGAACGTGCAAATACAATTGCTGATCCCCTATCAGCTGTTTCTACCATTAGCTATCTAATGACATCACCATTGCATGGAGTGGACACCGATCATGCAGATTTGAATCACAAGTCTAAAGAACCTGACATTACCTATGACGATGTAGTCTACAGAAATGTCAAACACATCAACAACTTGCTGAAAGTTGTGGAGCCACAACCTCCATTTGGAATACCTCTTGGACCTATAGCACCAGGTGCGAATAGTGACTATCTTCATGCAACACCTGAAGAAGAATTGTACAGGCCGAAATTCAAATCACGAAAGATTCCGAACATTGTTAAAGACGATTTAGCTTTCAGAAATCTACGCAAGGATAGCAATAAAGCACCTGCCCTTCCACCACTATCTGCAGAAGATTTAAAGAATAATAATAATGCTGAAAATGGAAAATTCGATTTGAATTATTTGAAAACGAAAAGGTCACAACGATCACTTTCGGCTAATATCGGAAATATGATGCATAATCCAAGACGGAAAAATAACAATGACGTGGAAAATGAATTCAAGACCTTGACGGATATAGCCGATGCCATGGAGATTGCTAGAAAAGTACTGAGAGAAAAAGAAAATAAGATTACAGCTACAAGAAAAGCGTTCATGAGTGACACTGATACGCAGTATATAAGTCGACCAAGTGATACAAAAGAGACTTATCGTCAATTCCTTGACGAATCGAAAGCAGATAAGCGTGAGCCAACAAAATCGAACCCATCTTCACCAAACTTGAGTGTCAGTCATCTCGCTGCAAAACCTCCTAGAGGCCATACTCCGGAGAGGAGGAGATCAACTAAAGAATCGACTCCAATCCCAGTCTCTCCATTGGAAAAGAAATCTGCCAATAGCGAATCAAACTCATCGTCATTGGAGGATTTGCTTAATGCTTTGGCAGAAGAAGCTAAAGAAACAACTGAGAGAATATCGAATGAGTTGAAACTCTTACGTGAAGACAAACAAAAACGAAGCAATCTTCTATCAAGCAGACAAGATGATTTAAGCAAGAGACTATCGGATATTGATGCTGTATCTGAACGAGCTAAACTTTGCGAAAAATTACTTGACAATGTTGTTGATAGTAACGATTTAATGTCTACTAATAAGCTGGAAGTGGAAGAAGTGAAACAAATTGAAGAGAAGGAACCTGCAACTGTGGAAGCAGCTAATGTTGTTTTGTCCAGAATAGATTCCAAAGAGGAAGAAGACAAAAAAGTGGAGTCTGATCATGATTATGAAAACTTGTCATCGGATAAGGAGCTCAATATCGATGAGATTAATGTTAGTGGTTCTGCAGTGGATGAAACAAAGTGTTCTGTAACTTGCAAATCTCCATTTGAAGAGCATAAGGCAGAATTGATTGCAAGCTTCCAAGAACTCAAAGACAGTATGAAAGATATTGAAATGCCTCTTCAGAAACAAGAAATAGAAAGCAAAGACGGGGATTATGACAATCTAAGAGATTTAAAAGATGATGATGATGATAATAAAACGGATGGGGTTACAGGTGAGGAAGCGTGTGATGTACTAGAATTAGCTTTATCAGTCAAAGAATGTGCCTTTAATAACACTAATAACATTATAATTGATGAACCGATGTTTGAAGCTAACTGTGATATAGTTTTAAGGAAACCTAACTTCATTCTGTACGATGATTCTGAAACTAGTTCGGGATTCCATTCCAATTGTTCATGTGGTGATTCTTGGCATTATCTTAGATCCAGTGCAATGTTAGATCAAACAAATGATAATGATGATACAGGCAAAAATTTAGAATCATTAGAAAGTCTGAAATCGCCTCGATTGGTAATGGCGACTAATAGTACTGCCACTTTAAACAACTCACAAAATGATAACAGAGACTATATTCTGAGAAGTTCTCGCTTGGTACTCCAAGCAGCTGAGGCTAGTAGCCAAAATGTGACTAGCTCCTCTTCGAGCAATAATGATAATAATATTAGTCGTTTTAGACGTTGTCAATCGAGCAATTTAAATGACATGAACGATAGGCACATTCTTGATGACGGCGATGAGAAACCATCCCCTTCCTGGTACCGCGACCCCGCTAACGTAGCCATTGCATGCTCTTATGGAATTGCATGCGCTCACCAATTAGCTACAATTGATTTATTTGCTATTTTAGGCATCCTGTTTGCTGTCATTTCATTCATAGCGGCACTGTTTATCTAATGCTGAATGACAAAATACATAATATATTTGTATACTACTAGGTATTTTGTTTTTGTTGGCATGTCAGCTGCCCGATAGAATTGGAATGCAATAATGATTTTCCACTTTTTACAATTCAAATGCATTGTAATAATTTACGACAATTATTTATTCATTATTGCATTTGCAATCTTTGTAAATCTTAAAATTACATACAGGATGAATATTGATCTATGTAGGAACATAATAGTGACGCAAACTAAAGAAATTTCATGTTTAATTGGTTTCATGAATCGTTCTTTCTATTTGGGATCGAAAAATTATTATTTTCCTACATTTTCATAAAGCCTGTTTATAAAGTACCTTATGTAGATAATTTAAGTGAAAACATAAATTTTTAAGTTACCAGAGATTATTATGAAAGATAATAAATATATATTTAAAAGAATAAATTTTATCAGAAGACTTTATTTTGAACAATAGCTAACTTTTTAATAGTTTTTAACATGAAAATCTTATGACTTGTGAATGTATTCACAATACGTAATTTGAATTTATGAAAATTTGATGCAAATGTTCTGTAACTCAGAGTATCTCCGTGATTAAAATAAATTATATAATTAATAATAATGTTATTAATCTAAATAATGCACAATTTGAATCTACTAGTGAAATTAAATTCAAATAAAAAAACTCATATGCTCACAAACTCACAAGACTGCCCTGCATCGGAGTTATACATCAATCTTACTTATCTTTATGATTTGAATGGACAAAATGTTTCTGCTTGTTTATTCGATGATTTTGAATTATTTTGAATAGAAAAGAAAAAATATAAAACAATCTTAACATATTATTTTGATCTCTTAAATAAGCATTGACATTTTGAATGAATTTCTTCAAGGAATCTCCAACTATCTTAATCCATACTACCATAAACAAAGAAAGGATCTTTGATTTTTACGTCGAATCGTTTATGAATATTCATACCATTTAATGCCAAATATACTTTTTAATTCTAAGATTCAATTCGTCTATTTAGTTGTGAGATCTATTTATTTTTAAAATAAATAATATATTGACAGAAATGGCTTGTTTCAATTGTTTTATTCGTAGTATTACTAACTTTTAGTTATTTTATCTATAAGTACTGGGTGTTCCAAGGTAACGTATACAGGCAATATCTTGTTTATTTGACAAGATGATGAAAAAACTGCTTTGAATGGCATCAAAATACCTTCTTAATGACTTTTTTTTTAAAATAGTACATTTGGCAGCCCTGCGGTAACTACCCTTCACTTTTTATTTTCGAACGGCACCACCTCTATATTGTCATTGAAAATTGCGTATCATTTTATTTGGAATACCACGATATACCTAACATTTAACAACAAAAACAATAACATTTTGTGACTCTCTTAGGTTATTTAATTATGCTTATAAAAATTAAAAATTGCCTCCGCCTATTTTTTAAAAAACTTCAAACCGATGCAAATGATTGACGCTACGTATAAAACATTAATTTTTTGACATAAAAAGCATCGGTTTGAAGTTTTCAAAAACATGGGCGGAGGCAATTTTTAATTTTTATGAGGTTAATTAAATAACCCAAAAAAGTCACAAAATGTTAATGTTTTTGTTGTTTTTAATAAGAAAATACCAAATATGTCTATCGTGGTATTCCAAATAGAATGACACACAATTTTCAATGACAATATATAGGGGATGCCATCAGAAAATAAAAAGAAAGGGGTAGCTACTACAGGGCTGTCAAATGTAATAATTTTTTGATGAGTCACTAGGAAGGTATTTTGTTGTCATTCGTAGCCGTTTTTTATTTTTTTTATTATCTTGTCAAATAAGCGAGATATTGCCTGAATACGATAACTTGCAACACCTTGTATAAATAAAAATGAAATACTTTCCATTGGTAAGCGCATCACTTGAGAAGGCCTAGACCAATTTGGCCTTTTTTAAATGTTCGTTAATGTCCGATTTAAGATTTAAGAAAAGAAAAATTTGAAAATTTGAAAAAAAATCGAAATCTTTATTTTCTGTGGTAGGTATTTTGGTATGATCTTAACTAACTCCGGATTCAAATAATTCTATTTGTTTATTTGGTTCGTTATTGTAAGGTACAGGAGAAGTATTTAAGCTAAACGGGATAATTACAAAGGAACGTCCGGAAATTCTGAAAAACTTTAAAAAACATTGTTTTTGGTATGCATTCTCGTCATAATTGACAATAAGAACGGCATATTTAGTTGACCCTTTTTTATATTCGTTTTGCTTCAAGGATGGAAATTCTGAGGAAAAATTTGGAAAACCGCATATCAGCCTGAATTAAAATACATTTATATTAACTTTTGTGTTTTTCACTAGCTGCCCAATTAAATACATTTGATTATTCTAAAAACATTACTTTTTGATATAATTATGGGACAACATTTACAAATATTTTAACATATGTCTTCCAATCCTTAGATAGTTCTTTCTGATGTAATAGTAGAGAAAATATTTTTTTTGCGTTTTCCCCATGAATTTCATCAGAATTTTATTTTTACTAGAACTCTCAGAAGCAAAAATTCTAATTTGCATTATTTCCCTGACTACCTACTTGATTTGTATCACAGCTTTATAATTTATCACACTAATAATTCAAAAGTATGCCTCTAAAAATCATGATAGTAATTAGAAGCTGTTGCAAAGGTTAACAAAACTATTGACTTAACAACAGCCATGCCACATACATGTGGATTAAAAATATTTGACCTCATTTTTCGTTAATCAAAGGCTTTCGAGCAAGTTCCTTCGGCCCGAACATACTTATTAAAATACGAAGTTTAGATAGTATGTCTATTGACAGCATATATTACATAGCTGTCCTCCTTCAGGCGTTCAATGAGCAGGATATATTTTTGCAATAATTGCCAACCAACTATCGGCTTGTTCAGTCAGTGCGGTCATTCGATATTATAGACATTTTCCGCTTGCCTTTCACCCAAAACATTATCAGTTTTGTGTTCGAGATATTCTTTTGATAACTCACGTATACCTACTACGTTTTTATTATTTTTAGGTTTCCTTCTGATCAAAAAAAGGATTCATTGTAAGATTACTGTGTTGTGAATAAACGAAATCAGGTTCTGGGTGTTAATTTTTCGGCCAGAAACAGAATAAGAGGAAACAACCCAAGTGCTTCATGAAATAAAAATTCTTCTTTTACCTAATGCAAATATTTTTTTTCAAATTATAAAATATATTGTTTAGATGATATTAAAGGAAATATACAAAAGTCAAAATTATCACCGAAACAATTGATCATAAAATTTACGGAATGGACCGCCATTTAAAATTTAACGGAAAACATGCGACACTGCCCCTGACTTGCGCTTAATCGCTTTTAGTTATTAACTTCTTTAATTGATGGAATGTGCCTTAGCTTATGAAAAATGTTGAGTTCATTCAAGAAAACTATCGGGTGAGTTTCCTCAAAACAAAAAATCAAATTGTTAATTTATTCGGAAGCATGAATATATACACTCTTTGTATGGCTTTTAAGAAATAAGTATTCGCTTCTAAGATATAATTGACGCGACGTAGATGTATCATCTACCTGAAGTCTGAAGTAAGTTGATCTCTTTTAGATGCATTGATTCTGTAACCAGTACGGTACTATTTTGCCTTCTGATACCCAAAAAACATGTTCAATAATGCATTCACTCAGGTGGCTAAATAAAATGAATTGAAACAGTGAATTACATTTCTGCATAGTCTATAAAATAATATTTTTTCAAATAATCCAGAAAAGGTAGTTGTCTTTGGCTATTGGATATTCTATTGGTTATTTTGCGGTGACGAACGTACTTTTAGATAGATGAACCACTTTCACCACATACCGAATAGCCAACACGAATATGAGAAAAATATATTTTTAAATTTATATTGAAACGGATCATTTGTTACGCGTTTGTTTTTTTGTGACTTAATATTTAATGAGTTATTAGATTGTTGAATAATTAACACCGATTAGCCAACACGTCTTGAAAATATACCTTACATTCTCTATTTTTTAGTAAATTTATCAGAAATTGTTTGTGAAACACAAATATTGTAATGAAATCGTTTGTGGCTCTTTATTGTTGAATCTAAATTGATTTCAGAATTTGTAAGTTTAGGCAACTAACAATATATCACGGTTAAATCGTCAATAAAATAATTTGTGCACGTCAAACGTCACAATACAAAATCATATTAATTATATTGGTGCTGGTACTTTTGAAGTCGAAAGTCTTATTTATATCTAACTACAATTGCACAACTTCATAGAATTAACTATTTTCTATTGTAAATTTCCATACACAAATTATATTTTGTTGACGATTTAACAATTTAACAGTGATGTATATTTAGTTGCCGGAACCTACAAATTTTAAAATCAATTTGAGATTTTCTAAAACAGTAGAGAGTCACAAACGATTTCATTATTATTGTGTTTCACAAACGATTTCGGATAAATTAAGTAAAAAATAGACAATGTAGGGTCTATTTTCAAGACGTGTTGGAGTGTTGGCTAATCAGTGTTGATTATTCAACAATCTAATAATTCATTAAATATTGAGTCACAAAAAAACAAACGCATCACAAATGTTCAGAATAGATTCACGATCTGTATGTATCAACAGAAATTTAAAAACATAAATAAATTTGTATCGGCTAATCGGTTTATGGTTTCACGTTCTACTCATGCACAATCTGATTCATTTTGCATTTAAATCCTATAGATGGTAGTAAAATATCTTACATTACGAAACCAAAAAAAAAACAAACGTGTTTGTTTGTACATTATAATGTGTGTTGTTTATTTGTTATGTGTCCTACTCCTGCACCACGTGAATGTCGCTTTGCACACTCTGAAGTAGCTCTAACATGAAGCCGAGACTCACCTGATCCATCTCAGCACGCACCATAATATAATCCAACATTGCAAATGTAAGAAATGTTGCAATCTATTTTTCTTTTAAATATAATATGCCGTTTATTTAGTGATGTGTGATTTTGTATTATTATTGTAGGTAAGCTGTAACAGCCTGTCTCCAACATCCTTCCTCTATGTGTACTTTCAAAGTATATCGTGCTATCTATTATCAATGTTCGTGTTGTGTCATTGGCGTCGCAAATTGACTGCAGGTGAAAAAAACTGCCAGCCTGCCTGTTGTTGTCTGCCTTCCGGGATTCCCGCCAAAAATTAACAGCTGCACAAACCAACCCAAAGTGACAGATGAAAACATTTGAAATATACAATTCAATCCTTTTTTATATTTCCATTTCAAATTTCTCTAAAATAAGACGAAGAACTGTTATTTGTATAGAATTTAAGTAATTTTCATTGCCAACAAACTGTATTTTTCGACATAGAAACAGCATTCTAGGATTTGTTTTAGTGATGTAATAATCATTATGAATTCAAGAATATGATCAGTGCTAACTTGTTAGAATGTGTTTATTGTTCATGTCTTTACGAAACATGGAATAATTGTTTATGCAAAATCTGCCAAAGTTGCTAGTACTCTCACTCTCAGAATCACGAGATATTGTATTGTTGGTTGTCTACCTATATCACTCCAAAACTTGAATATCGATTTGGATTTATATACTGTAAATAAATATTTCTGTGTGTCATATTTATCTTATATGTAATTATTTCATATAAGTGATAATACATAATATCTATAATAATGAATTTTCGAAATAAAATTATTTATTTATCTATTGTGTGTTGTTTTTGTGGAGTGATTTTTTTACTCAATTGTTCATCTTTAACTAGCATGTTTTTTGAAGATTGAATCGAACATTTCTATTATAAGTATCTATAAACAATGAAATAGAAAATTATTTCAAATCAGCACAAATATCCAATTCATATATTTATTGTTTAATAGGTATATGTTTGCGTTTATAAAGGAAAAATCCAGAGATTTACTGGTAGAATTTATATTTCCTATTAAACTGTTGAGCGTTTGATTACTCTTTTTAATTGCTGAATATTGATGATCAAGTGCTTTCATCACTTTTACTACTGCTGTCACTTTGATTTCTCTTAGGTATGTATTTAAATTCACTCAGAAATCAAACGATCCACAAGTGTCCTGTGTAGATCCGATTTTTGAATTTCATTATATAATATGATGCAGTAGATTTTGGTTTCCTGATTATTGCCATGGCCAATCAATTAAATTAAAGAAAGTTATTTATAAAATAAGCAGCACTGTAATAATACTATCGATTTTTTACAATTTTAAGGGATGTTTAAACACGTATTGTAATTATGGTGCGCAAAGGTCACTAGACATTCGCTCTGCAGAATTTATTATGAATTGAACTCCAATGTGCCATGGAATTTGAGATCATGTCGTTACTTTAATTCTTTGAAATAACAAAATTACGAAAAATCCCTGGCCTTGGATCCGAAATCATTAATTTAACCATATCTAATGAAATCCACAAACCAACTATCCTATAAATTCACTTCTTATCCCTATAAAATATTTGATAATCAAATTTTAGAACGGTGAGGGTACTTTATGCCTTATTTCTAGGAAGGATGAATTCTTATATTCAATATAAATGAAATACAAGGGCCAGATACCTAAATTATTTTTTATCAGTATAATCTTTCATACAAATTTTACACAAACAAGATACATATATTGTTCCTCCAAATTAAGGTATCTGCTTGCCAAATAAACATATATTTATGATGATTGAACTTGCCACCTCATAACTAATATTGTATTTGTTAACTTGTTTATTTACAAACAATAAATTGGATAAGCTTTTCTGTCTGAGTATTGATATGTTGTTTTCCATTTTATAATGTAATAAATTCAAAAACCACTCTGAATAATTTACGTACCTATTTCAATGCGTAATATTTGATGACATAACTTTTAAATGCTAGGACATGAAATATGAAAAACATTGCAACTAGGCAAAACGATAATCAATAATTTAAATTGTTTTATGATTATGAATATTAATGCTAATGGGACATTAAAATTATTTATCAGAAATTATTTATGGATAGACAGAAATGTGTTAAGATGCAATATAGGGACAATTCGCTAGGCTCACTTTCTAGCGTCATCAATTTTTATCATATTTATGCAAGAGCAGATTGAGTTTCATAATTAAAATGTGTAGATTCGCCATTGTTTCAACTCGTTGTATGTTTCTCAGATTCCCCATATTTTTAGGTAAATTTCCTATGAAAATGTAGGTACCTATTGCAATTTTTCACAATTTCGAAAAAAATCAACAACATGGTGTTAAATGTCAATAAAGAAGTCAAAATTATTTTTGGAAAGTTTATTTATATAATTATAAATGACATATGACATATGCCATTTTTTCTAAGAAAAATTACCCTGGTAGTAGCTGAAGAAAATGTTTGTATCTTCAAACTATTCAAAATTGGAAATCCAAATTTGCGAAGCTGATGGTGCCATTTAGTACTGTAAGAGCGCAGGCGAGTTGCAAATGTTGCATTCAAAAATTATCAAAAAAAATAATTTTTTTTTTCAAGTTGCAAACTGCTATTTTTGACACCATTCAAAAGAGAATTGAATTTTAAGATGACTTTCTCAAGTATTTTCTATACATAAATACAACATTTATTCGGAAATTAATAAAAATTCACAAACGTCTTAACTTGCCGAGATATTCTTTGCGTTTACAAGTTGCCATGGAAACAAGGTTCCATTGTGATTTGAAGTTGATATTTTATAAAAGTGAAACCGATTTGGGTTTAGTGACTGAACTTCGGTTTGAAATAAAATTGATTCGAAAATTATTCTCGAATGTTTTCAAACATAATATGCTCAATCCCTGATGAGGACATCATCTTTTGATTTTGGATTTTCATATGCTGCAATGCAAAGCATTTTACATCTTCATAAGCTTTCCGAGAAAGCGATTCCCAAAAGCTATCACACTTGTGGAAGGAACATACCAAAATATATCTACAGGTTGCCCCATCAATAATTTTGAATCTGATGTCACGTGACCGACAACAAAAAACTTATTGGGTAACATAATATCAAAACCAGCTGCACCAATGGCTTCAGTTTACAACCCAAAAATTAAAATTCTTTACTCTCGGGTTCCGAGATATTCCCTTTCTTAATTAATCGTCGTAGGACATGCTGTATATCCAGAGTTATCGACAGAGTGGTTTCAAAATGGTTGTGGAAAGTTCTAAATATATTCCATGTCTGGAACGGCTGAACAAATTTTGACAGGACTGGGCGACCGAGCTTTGCTCGGGTGTTGGCTTACTAAGGATATTTAAACTTATTAAAAAATGTGCATATCTCTGGTTAAAATGTATTGTGATCGGTAAATACTGCTTTTGTTCACATATTGGTTAGTTATAGATTTCGAAATAAATATGAATGTGTAATATGAATGATAAATATTACCAAAACTCAGCTGTATCAACACCCAAACACTATACATAGGTACTGAAACTTTTATCTGCGGAGCCATTCTTGAAATAGCTAGTGTGGACCTCGAGGGTCATACCGATTAAATATAAAAGAATCGTCAATCGATTTCTCGACTCCGGAAACCCATTTTCGCTAAGTTTTACCAAAATCTGCTAACCCTTCCTTGAATTAGCTAATATGTACCTTAAGGGTTGCAATATATTAGGTATGTACAAATTTCCAATTAAATTATTAGAAATTCATATTAACATCTTTTATTTAAAAAAATGGGTTTTGTTAAAATAAACTCAGAGGTGATCGGGACTCGATCCCAGGAACTCTATATTATTACCCGGAAGATTTACCATAGGCATATTTCTCCCTGACATTAATGGGTTCATATCGCTATCTGAGATATAATCTATAGGACTCTTGAAATAAGAATATTAATTGCTGAAAACGATTTTTCTTGCGAATGTGACTATAACCAATCAATTCAATACACTCCAAAACCCTACATATGAATTTTCATCGAAATCAGTAGACCAGATTCCGAGATAAAATTTTCATATATATATATATATACTATAATTAGATAAAATAGGCTGCAGGTATAACACTACATAACACTAACTATAACTACGAGGTAAGGAGCATATTCACGGTGTCCATCAGCAGTTAGCAACTTCATATTATAGCTTTGCAAAAGTTAGGATTTATAAAAAAAGTTCCATTTTGTTTCGTTTGATAGGGATTTCTCTCTTATTGGTGATTGGTCTAGATACTAATTTAATGTTCATAATTCTAAAACTCCTAATCTTTTGTGATGTAACACTAATCTTTTGTGATGTAACACCATACATAAAATTGATTTAGAATTGCATGTAGAATTCAAAAACCTGATCATTTAAAGGTGTTCTATTTAAAAAAATCGTTGCTGCGATTTTTTTATATGCTCTGTACAAATAAATCTCACCAATTTCGAAGAACTGAGGAGCTTACAATTCAATTTAAATTCTTTCCGCATTTTGCTTAGTAAACGTGCTCGGATTTTGAGAATTTTTGTTCGAAAGTAAGCTCCTGAGAAATAGTGACTATAAAATCAAATTCAACATGCGTTTCTCCCAAAAATTCCCTCAAAAGAGGAAGATTAAAAAAAATCGATACTTTGATTTGGCAAAATAAAGGAAGAGATCAATCACATCACCGTTAACTTTTAAAGTGGTTATTTTTCAAAAACTTCAATGTCTTCTGAGGTAGATCTCTTGAAAGCGTCAATTTTTTAAATACTGGTACATATTTATTAAGTTTAACATCATGATTCTGTTGACACTCAAAAATGTGATATAAATAATTTTTGCAAAAACTGGAATTTATTATATGAGGAAATGAAAAATACAAACGAATATTTATTTTGTAGGTAATGGTAGTTTCGAAGTAGGTGTTAAACATTTTCGAGATACCTACAACTGCTACTTACTTCATCTTTTGTACAGAAAACCCACTCCAGCGAGCCCAACTCGCATCTGGCTGATATTCTTTTAATTCCTCGTATCTTCATGTAGCTATTGATAGAAAAGAGTTTCATAGTAAATAAATGCATAGAGATATTATCAGCCATTGATAACGATAACAGAGTATCTCCTCCTAACGTTAACCTATCCAGAGTAAATCTGGAAACTTATCCGTCACATGTCTCTATGGCAATGTCATGTTATCCTCAAATCTGATTTTCTGTTTATCTTTGTTCGACTATTTTATCTGGATGTCATTATTCAATGCTTGCGCTTTACCTTTACCCAAGGTATCGTATACATGCAATATCTCGCTTATTTGACAAGGTAATGAAAAAATGGAAAATTATTACATTTGACAGCCCTGTGGTAGCTATCCCTCACTTTTTATTTTCAAACAGGACTCCCTGTTTATTGTCATGGAAAATTGCGTGTCATTTTATTTTGAATACCACTATATAACATTTAACAACAAAAGCAATAACATTTTGTGAGTTTCTTACGTTATTTAATTATCCTTATAAAAATTAAAATTGCCTCCGTTCATATTTTTAAAAACATCAATCCAATGCATATGATTGATGTTCTACAACTACGTATAAAACATTAATTTTTTGACATAAAAAGCATCGGTTTGTTGTTATTAATAAAAAAATACAAATATGTGCTATCGTGTTATTCCAAATATGTAGAATGACAGGCAATTTTGAATGATAATATATAGGGGTGCCATCTAAAAATAAAAAGTGGGGGGTAGCTACTACAGAGCTGTCAAATGTAATATTTTTTTTATTGTTTCATTAGAAAAGAATTCTGATGCCATTTACCATTCGAAGCCGTTTTTCCATTTTTTAGTATCTTGTCAAATAAACGAGATATTGCCTGTGACGATAACTTCGGACACCCAAAATATATTATAGAGCAGGATCTGACTACAAAACAGACCGAACAGGATGAAATGCTTTGAACATTTTTATAAAACCCATACACAGCTCAACATGTTCATGAACCTGATTCCTCAACTTAGTTGATCAACACATCAACACAGGTATCATAAATTCGGTTGATGAACACAGTGCTCAGAACACTACTTTTTTTATCTCCAACCTACTCGAAGGCACGAGTTCAGGTAAATTCGCGTGTCATGTTCGACTTGGTATGGACCCCATTAGTTTTTACATTGACTATAAGGAAAACCATGAGGTGCCTGGGCAGAATTTTTCTACATATTTCTATGACTCTTCTACGGAATATTATATTTGTGCATCAAGCATACCAACAAGGTAACAGCCTGAAATTAGGTACTTAAAATTTGGTCTTTTCGGAGTAGCAAAGAATTAAATTTGTGGGTCCCGTTAAATGATGCTCCAAAACCTTGGCACTAAACTTTTTTGGATGGTTTCCTTGGTCCATTAACAATATTAATCTATGACCAAATTAAAGTTTATTTCTCATACTATGTTTACCGGTGTTTCTCAAGATAGGTTTTGTGAAATAAAATATTTTGTGCCAATGTGGCCAATTAGTGCGACAAAGTAGAATAACTTCTCTATTTTCAATTATATTTATTTTAAAATGATGTAAATATAAAAGTTCTTGGGAAACAAAAGCCCCACATTTGAAAATTAGTTGGGACTATACAGGGTGTCCCAGAAAACCAGAACAGCACAAAGTTGCGTTTTTTAATGAATCACCCTATGCTGTTCTGTTTTTTTGGGACACCATGTATAGTCCCAACTAATTTTAAAATGTGGGGCTTGTGTTTCCCTACAACTTTGATATTTAAACTATTTTAAAATAACTAAAAACAGAGAGTTAATCTACTTTGTCGCACTAATTGGCCAACCTGTATAATATTTATTTTCTACTCATTAAATAATTTCAGGCTTTTACTCAACTGATATGGTCAGTGGTGAACATGTAAAAACTAACATTTCCAAAGCTTTTCATTGTGTTATTAGGCTCAGGCTTTTTTGCCAACAGCTCATAGACTATTATTATACAGCTTCTTCTTCGATCTCTTCCCGAATAATGAAAAAAGGACGGCTGCCTATTCTTCTGCGCCCCCCCACTGCCTGTTCTGCTGGTGGTGTATTCACGTTTCGGTCTCCCTTTGTACCGGTGACTCATTGGAAGCGCATGCAGTAGCAACGTCATTTTACAAACAAAACGATCAACGTTGCCGCATCGTACAAATTATATAACATCTCAAGAAAAATGTACGTACTTGGTGTGAAATCAATTCTGAAGCTTTATTTTTAAATTTTCTGATGAATACTTTAGAAATCCAACATGTGTACTTCTTCCTAAGAAAAACATATTGAATAGAAATTTTAAAGTAGCCATAGATAATTAGTACCGTAGATACCTGAGAACTGTTGATACTTTTTCCTTTATTGATATTTCCATTCTAAATATCACATAACAGCAAAAACTAATGTTAATATGAGTTCTTATATTATCTGTATCAACATAATAAGCGTGATAACAGATTTTTATATTGTTTTATCTTTTTAAGAAGTTACTCAGGGCTCGCCTATTTGAGTTTTTAATTATTAAATATAAATTTACAATATTCAGTATTTTTCTCACAATATAAATGCGTTAAGAGGAAATCATCGACGTTAGAAAGGAAACAAGCTACATTGATAGTTCTATTTCTTAAACGTATCTATCCAACACCGAAGATAGCGTGAACGTTCAACGATTTTCCAAAGTGTGAAAGAAATATTAAAAAAAAATGGACCGACGTTATTAGTTGGTGCACTGAAAAATACAAAATAATATGAATTCTATTGGTGCTGGTACTTGTGAAGTTGGTGCCAAAAGTTATCCATCTAACTGCAACTGCACAACTTACAAAGTAATAGAACCAATAGAATTAATATTATTTTGTATTTTTCAGTGGAGCAACTAATAACGTCGGTCCAATTTTTTGTAAAAAATATTTTTATATTCAAGTATTGCTAGCATAATATGAATATCATTAAAAGTATAGAAAAGGGTACTTAGTATAGGTGAAATGTGATATATTAAATAAATTAAAGAACTAATCAATACAACTTCAATTTTGGGACAGTTCTTATTTATCTATTTTATTTGACTCATACTAAACTAAAATTGAAACAAGTTTTTTTTTCTTGTAGGAATTCCGCATTCCATTATTATATTCCAGAATTTTATTCACATCTAGCTTTTTATGATACCGACACAAACAAGTTGCTAAATGGTTCTCAAATGAATATAAATCAATCTAAGTAGATGGTGTTATTTTAATTCAATAATTTATTGTATTAATAAATATTCATGGCATTTCCTCCTACATGCCGTTTGTCCGCCTGATGTTCAGGTTTTCCTTTCTACACGATACCAAATTACTTAAAAAAAAAGAAATATGTAGGTTGAATTTTTTTCCTCAATATCTCCTAAACCAATACTTGAAAGTTTGAAAAAAGTATAAGTATTTGAAATACTTTCTCATTCGATATATTGCACTTGATAAAAATGTTTCTTTTAATTTTCTATATCCATATCAATATATCCATAACTGGGTCACCTAACTCGGTGAGTTTACCAGATTTGAACTTTAACTGTTGTGTAGATTCGGAGAAATTAGGCTGTACACCTTTTTTAGTAGGTCAAATGATGCATTTGAGAAATATTTTTGAGTTTTCAACTCTTCCTCCATATTTACAGACTAACAGACATATAATATGAAACGATAAAAAAGTAATTCAAAGTTGGCTACTGAAAATGAGAATCATATCTCTACATGTCTTTGCTAGAGTCAGATGGAAAGTAGTTGTCGTTTCATAAACAATGGGAATATTGATAATAATTGTGATTTTTCCTTAATCATTGTAATATCTGTTCTGTCATGTCATTGCTGACTAATTCTGACAACTGCAGTTTGTAGTGAAAATGTTCTAGGTTTAGTTCCAAGATGAATCTGTTCATATTTAAAATAAATATTTGAAAGAAAACTTTTGTTTGGGGGGGTCAGATAAGAGATTATCTGCTTTAATTGGAACTGTTATGCAATCAACTTAACAGGAATCAAATACGCTAAGTTAATCAAAATTTACGAAAGTTACATGATATTTAGACAAGCTTTACTTACATCCGCAACAGTTTCTTCACTTTGAGGTTCTTTTAAAACAATAACAACCAGATGATTAAGATGAAGAGAAATTGAGAATTTAAACAGTCCGAAAATTATCAATTCCCTGCAGTTATTTCCAAGTGTTATTAATATATGCAAACTGAAGTTCATAAATATTTTGTTGGTCAAACCGACATTTTAAATATTTGTTATTATCATTACATTAGTTCATGTATGTGTATTTCTTTCAATGTTGATCAGTGGTGAAATATTTCTGTTTTAAAAATTGACAATTTATAAATCAGTATTATTCAGTTTCACATGATTTAAGTAAAGACATGCGAAGATATGTGTCATATTCACATGGGATGCTTCGAATAAGTTTTTATGAGTAACGAATTGTTGATATAATATAGGGTGTCCCAAAATTTGCCTGCCAAACTTCACCAGCGGATTAAAAGAAGTTTAAAAATAATACAAAAAGTTCCAATAAATATCGAAGAAAAGAAAAAACTAAAACTACAAGCGCTATTTTTGAAACCGAATGTCAAATAAGTCTCCATGGCTACTATGATCTCAAATTCTTTGATTTACACTTAGACAAGTAGTAAAGCTTTTTAATCGATGTTACTAGGAAACGGTTCATCGTACTGAATTTAGGAGTACCTTTTTGTAGTAGAAAATTCTAAATTTTTATAAGTTTGCGAAAAAATTTAGATCAAGCCACATACACAAAAATTTAGGTAGTTTTTATCCCAACGCAGGCTTGTTTGATGCATACCTGTTTAAAATTTTGAAATTGCTATTAGCCTGTCATGTTGGGAGTAAGTAGATTCCTTAAATTTCGCTCCATTATCATCATTAGTTTTGGAGATATTGAATAAAAAAAACATCTTTTTGAACTTAGAATCAGCTGGTAAAGTTTGGCAAAGTAATTTTGGGACACCCAGTATACCTAATATAATGACAGTGAAGGTTTAAGAAGCAGATTTAGAATCCATATACGCCACTGGATTACACAAAATTTCTGAAGAATGTCAAAATAAATATTTGATTAGTTTACGAAAAATAAGGTCTGGGCATACTTCAAATACAAAAAAAATTGTTAAGTAATAATTGTAAAATAAAGGACGATAGCTTCTTTTGATATTTACGGGTAAGGGTCGGTGTTATAATGTCCGGTTGACTAAGGGCTGGTTTTATAAAGGTCGTCGGTTGAAATAACATTCTGCAAAACTTGGACCGTCATGATGAGATGAGGTGCTGAATAATACAGAAAAATATTTATTTTATTGGTACTAGTCATTTTGAAGTTTTGAAAGAGATGCACTACCTATGTATTAGTTAAAGATAGATAGAAGACTCTTCGTACTTTAACACTTCAAATTCAACGCCTCATGTAATCATGTCGGACCCAGTGCTTTGTAAAATGTTATTTATTTAACATTTTTGAGTGTTGAAAGGATCATATAACACTGTCAGTAAGTGTGTACAATAAACTCAAAGGTCAATAATTCGGACGCCAAACCGCCGATTGAAAAGGTTTCGCTAACTGGCAGTTAATCTCAGTTCAAACTTTGGCTGAGGGTTTATAATACGGAAAGTCAACTTTCGTTAGCCAGAGATTATAAAACCGACCCCAAGTTACTGAAACATGTTCAATTTAAAGGTTTGCACAGATTATTTTTCTGTAAAGCCATCTGGAATTTTCTACCATACCCATTGAGGGTGTTTTTGAGGAAAATTTCATGTTGATTTTTTTAGTGGTCTTTTCCTGATTCAAAATCCTCTGTTTCCGAAGTGGCTCAAAAATATATCGAGTGTGACATGGATATGATAAATATTTCTTATACATCTACTCTCGACATTTGTCCACCCTGTACATTCATATATACTATAATCTTATCACTTTTCGGTTTGTTTTGCAGTCGAGCCGGCAACGTTGCCGAGGTCGTTCAAAGCTACAGGTTGGAGATTGGAGGAGGCGGATTTCTGTGTCATTCTGCGTGTGCTGTTCGTGTTTGTTGTTTGTTTTTGTGTGTGCGCTCTTTCTGACGGTTCGTGTCATATTTTCGTGTTGATATTTTTCCACGAAAAAATTATTTGTACCCATCTACTATTGTTCTTGCCTGTGGCGGATTTGTTTTTTTCTCCAACCTCCTCACCTACTGTTGAACTTATTTTGGTGACAAAGTGCATAATGATTTGATTAGGTGAGTCGATATGAAGGTGAAATTTAAATTGATAAGAGGAAATGAATTAAATTAGAGAAATAATCTTCTCTCACGAGAATCACAGATTTCATGGAATATCTAGCGAATCATTCCATGTGTTTCTCACAGAATGTAACACTTTTGTTTACTAACAATTTTCTCTAAAATATTGCAAATTTTAATTTTTACTTATAATTACATGTTTTATTATTTGAAGGGTTTCAATAATTTTATGTTATCTGAGCTGAATTGTAGATGTTTTAAATATTTTGTTTTTGTCATTTTTGGCAAAATTTTTCCTCAAAAAATATTTCTATCTCAGAACTTTTGGGAGGTAAATCTTGCTTCAAAGGTACATTTTCACGATTTTGCCACCGATCTCCAAATTGCTCCCATGAAATTACAACTTGACATACGTTCATAACGCACATGTATAAAAAATCTGAACAAGAGCACTTCCAGTCACTCACCTGCTCGCAATTGTAACCAACCCATTCCTACCCTTGCTTCTCGCCAACAGTACATATAATTTAAAGAACTGACTTTATTAGCTGGAGCACTGAAAAACTCAAAATACTATTAATTCTATTGTTGCTGGTAGTTTTGAAGTTATGCAGTTCTATGTAAATAGAAGGCATTTGGCACCAAATTCAAAAGTACCAGCACCAGTAGAATTAATATTATGTTGAATTTTCCAGTGCTCCAACTAATAAAGTCGGTTCCTGTTTTTTGATCGACGAACCCAAACGGAGGAGGTATATATATATATTCGACTGTTTGCTTTTTTTATTAAAAAATATTTATTTTGTATTTTTGAGTGTTTTCATAGTCCATCCAAATCAATGAAATCGTTTTTTTTAAATGTTCAATTGAAACATGGCCTTTCTTTCATTCTGACGTCGATTAAAAAATAAAATCGCTTCCTCCATACCCTTCGGGGGTGGTTTTTGGAGTGGAGATTTTGGATTTGATTGATTGCATTAGTTGACCATTTCTCAATCCTCCTCTTTCAAATGAAAAAAATCTTTAAAATCGGAGCAAATTTACAAGCCGGCAGTCATTTGTTTGGGAAATCAATAAAAAGAAACAATTATTTAACGTCGATACAGAAGTTTCCAAAATATACATTTTTGCTCTGTCTATCACCCATTATTTTTATCAAATTTAAGAAACTAAATTTGAAATGGCTACTTAAACACACATGACCCAATAATAATTTTGGCATTAATTTCGTGGCCAGAATTTCTTACAATTTCAAAATGTATAGCTTAGAATTTATTCATATACAAAAATATACTAATTAGCCCGTTATCTCAGAAACTAATTAACCGAAAATTTTGAATAAAATACAAAGAATCTAATGGACGGAACACTGTGGATTAAATATCTATAAAAAATCGGTATCGATATCACTTTGAATTTTGTGATAAGAGAATACTGCAAATATATAAGTAATCACCTTTACTTTATTCTTATTTCTTCTATTATAAAACTTCTCGTAATTTTGTTTAATTTTCGAAATACTTTCAATTGAAAGTTAATAAATTTATGACCATAATGAAATATTTGAAATGAAAATGAATTTTTGTCGCAAGTTCAAGCATTAATGTCACAGTTAGAAAGATTTTGTCATCTTAAACCACGGCCGTAAATGTACGACTGTGCTTTAAACTATTTTAAGTCTGTGTGCTTTCCCTTGACAACTATCATGTGTTATTCAAAATAGGACGACGAATTTTTGAATCTTTTAAAATTATTTTTATTTTAGCCAGAAAGTAGAACAATTTACACAAAATATCAGATATACAGGGTGAGTTTTTTATGTTTAGTACAAGATCTCGTATACTATGGCAGATACGAAAAAGTTTAAATTGGCAAAGAATTGCAGTTCTGTAAGCTATACTCAAATTCAATTTTAGTTTTACAAAATTTGACAGCCATCAAAATAAATTTCAAATAACGGATTTCTGGCGATTTCTTGAAACGTCCCTAGCTCCGCAAATACTAAATTTAATAAATGGTAAATACAATAGTTATTGAAAATTTTATTCTAAATAAAATGATCTAAAAACTTCTCTCACCGGAAATTTTTTGAATATGACATAAACTTGTGTTTTTAAATAAGAACCATATTAAATTTTATTCTTATTAAATGAAGAATTTTATTTCAATTTTTGTGATATACCATATAATAGGATTATTTTTAGAGATGAAGCTTTTATGGTCATTTTTGTATTTTTTGTGATTCACGTTTTACCTCAAGTCGGTTAGCCTAGTTATCTATGGAAAATATCAAATAAAATAAGCCTTTCTTAGTTTGGTTGCCGTATTAACAAATAATAATATTGTATTATTTTAACACTTTATTTACTTCAAATACTTAGTTTTTGTGCATTTCTGACAACATAATTATAAATATTTTGATTTGTTTTTTCCTTACTCATTTGTCTTTTACTTAGATATATATCACAAGTATTTTATAAACCTTGGAATAAAACTGTTTATTAAGTTTTTTTCTTGTTTCAATCATGACCTTTATGGAATGGAAGTAAAAAACTATGATCGAATAGTTGAATATTCAATATAATTTTGTAATCATGCAAATATGCCAATCGCTTACTAACTGTAAATCAAAAACAGTTTTTCAGCATTATTAATCTTTTGTAAGCTGTTCGTTTACTACTTTTCTTTTGCAAATTGTATGTAAATCTCATAGTTGCGCAGTTATGAAATAATTTTATTAAATCATAAAATCTTACTGTTTTGTTTTGGTAAAACAGGTATTTTAATAACTAATCCATGAAGTAAATAAATATTCATGTCATGTCTTAGAGCAAGGTGAGATGAAATTAAAATTAATTGCCAATTCTCACTTGTTCCCTACAACTTTTGAAATAAAGCATGTCAAGTAGCACATTCTAGACTAGTGGTCGCCAGTGGTCGAAATTCCACCGTAATTCATTATTGTTTTAAAATTCATACGTTACTGAGGTTTTTTTTGTCAAAGATTCTATTACGTGTTGTTTGACTAATTCCTTACAATACATATGAAATTTAAAATTTTATGTTGAGAAAAACAGTGACAGCTAGCTATTTAATGACCGACTTCAAAAAAAGGAGAAGGTATACAATTCGGTTGTAAGATTGCTTTTTTTATTTATTTTTTTATGGCTGTTCGCGCGTTTGGCATAGTAAACGTACTCCGATTTAGACGATTTTTGTTTCATTTGAAAGAGGAGAGTTGAGAAATGTTCCCATATTCAGGAAAATCAAATCCAAAATCCCCTTCCTCCAAAAACCGATCCCAAAGGGGGTGGAGGGGGCAATTTTTCTCGAAAATTGAAAATCCGAGATGACAGAATTAACGCAAATTCCATATCCGGAAATGTTTAAATTGGACATTTTTAAAAATAATCATACGTTTCCGCGCTACAGTCTGAAATATGTGTTTCAGCTATGTGGAAGGGGCACATTTTTCTGAAAATCGAAAATTCGAGATTTGAAAATTAGAAAGGGGACCATATCCGGAAACATTTAAATTGAACATTTTTTCAAAAGAGTTACGGTTTCCGAGTTTCGCAATGGTAAAGTCTGAAATATGTGATATGCGTATTTTCGCTAGTACAAGCTAAACCTACCTCTTGGGTATTAGTGAACGTTCAACAATTTTCATGACTAATGTTACACTCAAAAACGTAAAATAAATATTTTTTACAAAAAATTGGACCGACTTTATCAGTTGTTGCACTGAAAAATACAAAATAATATTAATTCTACTGGTGCTGGTTCTTTTGCAGTTGCAGTTGCCTACAACAACAAACTACAACGGCACAACTTCAAAATTACCAGCACCAATAGAATTAATATTATTTTGTATTTTTCAGTGCAACAACTGATAAAGTCGGTTCAATTTTTTGTAAAAAATATTTATTTTATAATAAATGCATTGTCCTTTTCGATTTAACGCCGGTAACATTACTTTACCCTTATGACGACATTAAGAGAATGCAGTCATTTCACAAAAGTGACTTCAGATTCGAAATACGAATACCTTAATTCACTATCAAAACTATTAAAATTTCTTGAAATGACACTAAGTGCGCATTTAAATCTATCCCTCAAAATAATTACATCACTTTGTATTCTATTCACAAAATAAAAATTTGCATTTGATTTTTTATCATCTCTTCTTACACGAGCATTATTCCTTTTTCTTTTTCTCTGATTTCGACCCGAATAAAGCAATCTGACAGCCCAGGCTCGTTGACTTCACTTTGTAGTTGGGTTCGTTATGCAACACACAATACACGTCTAGCACGTAAACATTTTTTTAAAATTTAATTTAAAATATTTACACATAATAAATTGAAATGTTAACTTTCTGCACTACTTCACCATATAAACTTTCACTATGCCAAATCTCATACTTCTCCATGCAGGTTTTATGCCTCAAAAATTGTGTACAATCATATATATATTCAAGTATAGATTATTTAAGTTCAATCAGCAATATTAACCGAGAGACAAACCGAATATAAAATCTGATTACGTCAAGCGGTGAATAATTTTTTTCAGAATCCCAAGAATATCAATAAAAGCCTTCAGATAGTGGCAGAGGATATGTCGATATTTATGTCACGGACTGACGATATGCGCGCAGCTGTCTAAAATACGTCAACCAACCGAGCGTATCATCTAGTATTATCATTGGTAACACTCATTAACCTTGATTTTCATACAATTGATTTTTGAACAAAATCTGACCACGATAATGAATATCCAATAATAAATCCGGACATTTTCTGAATCACCAAAAATCTATTACATAAATTTTCATGAAAAACCTGTTATCTCATCCTTACTGCTAAAACTTATTACAATAACTGCCTAGTGGGAAGCTCAATATTATGTCTTGGTGTATTCATTCAATAACTTGCTTCGCGAAATCTAATTCATAATTTCAGGCTTGTTGACTTTCTTCATCAGCGTCTACTACATAGCACTGAGTTCATATCATCAGATGATTTTTAATCGATTAGAGAATTATTTGGTTGTTTTAGGCAATCCTAAGTTCCAAACAAAGAAGATAAATAAAATCTTTTCTGTCATATCTCTATGACTATAAATAGTGTTTTTCGGATCCCAGGTGCCTTCCATTCAAATTGAATGGAGAGTTCTTTTAGTGAACGTGAAGTGGCTAACTATTGTCCAAATCACTATTATCAAAATCATGTGATTCAGCTATCGATCCCATTTCCGTTGTCGACAAGATTGATAATGCAACATTAACTTGAATAACAAGTGCAAGTAGTAGTAGGTACTTGCAAATTCCATTATCCGACTCTGCAATGCCATTACATTTGCCAATCTCGGCTTTACGACCTAATTACCATATATATACCAGGTAAACTTCCCGAAGAATTGCTTGCTCGTCGATTCTATACAAAATTCTTTTCCATAAAGCATGAGGCGGACGACCTTGTACGATTGAGGAATTATTGAAGCTATAGACAATAGAGCAAGAGTTGATTTCAAAAAATCAGTAGGTGCCTGGCAATAATTTTTCCACAGTTCTTATGACTTTTCTGCAGAATATTCTTCTTGAGCAACCAACAAAGTAACAGCCGGAAATTACTCCTAAAACTTATTTAAGTATTTACTGAGTCTTGTTTCAGGCAGATAAATGGCACTCATGTTTTTTCTAATATAAAAATTTTTAAACTTTAATATAGTTATAGTTGGATTCTCTTATTCTATAGATACAATAGTGGACCTAGAAACCATTGAAAGAGTACGGTATAGGAACAAAATTTAACGGTACAAATATACCAAATATATTTTTTCTCTTCTCAGTAAATACTAAATAATAAATTTAACAGTAATTTTAGGCTGTTAGCTACTTTGTTGGGATGGTTGCTTAACAAAAAATGTTCTACAGAGTAGTCATAAACAAAAATGTGGACAAATTTTGTTCAGGTCGCCTGACCTGATCATTTTCCTTATGGTCGCTGTGAAAACTTACATTTCCAAAGCATTTCATCCTGTTCATGTAACTCGATTGGTCAGGTTTTTTTTGCAATCAGCTCATAGACTACTACTAGTGGCAGCCGCTTGTTGGCGCATTCGATTTCCATTCAATTGCAAATGAAATTGCATTAATTATTGTGTTGATGTATTATAGAAAGTGGGGAAACTGTTTCCTTCCTCAATCAATGGCATGATTAATCGACCTTGAATGTTGTGTGAATTATTGTATTTTTAAGCTTTCCATTGATTTGTGTTAATATAGGAAGTGAAATCTATCCTGGTTAGAATTTTTTTTAAGACTAGCTTTAGCCCGCTAATTCGTGCGCCTGGAAAACTGCATTCAATTCCCTGTGGTAGTTTTTGCGTGTACAAATATACAGACAGACAAACAGATGTGGTAAAATTTAACCTATGTTCTATGTTAGACCTCTAGCAATACATCGGTGAAAATTGCATTTAATTATATGTAGTAGTCTTTGCGTGATACGTCTACAAACATACAGAAAGACAGAAGCAAAACAATATAAGGAACGAATGAGGTTGTCCTGTTGAATTGTAGTTCCTTCTACATAGAGTTGCGTATGCGGGTTCGCAGATAAGTGAGACTTATTTACAATTATTAAATAGACTTTATTTAGACTCGAAAGTAGAATAATAAAAATTACAACTTCACTTTAATATTCAATATTCTTAATAGCTTACTCTGACTTTTCTATTAAATTGTCTATTTGAACGCTTCCTTTTACACTGTCTCTCATACCGATAATTCTCCCAATTATATATCCGAAAAAGACTCTCCAGATCTTTCCAGCCGCCTCTGGTCTTTGATTACTCCAGCCGCCACTGGACTTTTCTCGAAATCCTTTGTCAGCATCCTAGTGAGCACATGCGCCGCTTTTATTGGAAAGAGGAGTGCTGAAAAATGATATCATTAAGAAAATAAGAAATTCAAGATGCGTTTCTCCTGAAAAATCCTTTTTTTTTCTAAAATCTAATACATGAGATAACAAAATGAAAAAAGACACCAATTCTGAGAAACTTTAAATTGGGCATTTTTCAAAAACTTCAACGGTTCCGAGTTAGAGCTCTTGGATGGAGGAATAATTTGTATAATTATATTTAAGGAAAGTTTTATGAGACCCTGTTAATACTCAAAATTACTAAATAAATAACTTTCTACAACATCTAGGACTTAGGACCGACTTTATCAGATGAGACATTAAAAAATACAAAATAATATTTATTCCGAATGGTGTACAAAACAGCTCAGATCATGATCGTTGTCATCATGAACGTAGGTATATATATGAAGGTATATCAAAGTTGGATCGCATCAGATTTATAATTTGTGCAATAGCGGAAGTTTTTTTTTGTGTCACGCGCAACGGATTTCAAATTTGTAAACGGATTAGAGTGTATCTGAACATAGTAGAGTGGTGAACAGGCAGTGGAGAGAATGTAATAATGTATGTAACAAGGTTGACAAGAACACCACCATATGTTATCACTACACTTCTGCTACTACTCTTCCTGTTGTTCGAATGTGATCTCTCATTTTTAGAATGTTTAGGGAATATTTCAAACATATTAAATGTCGTTTCAACAGGAATGTGCCATAGACAAATTATGGTTTTGACCCTCAATCCTTCGATTTTTTATAGAAAATTAAAATAACATATGACTGTGTGATGCAAACAAAGTTTTCGGTACAAAATAAAATTTTGATTTCACTGTTTCTGTTGGCCATATCTACGTAGTCATATGCTCCAAAATTCCATGCCGCTGTCACATGAATGATAAAAATCCGACTATTCAGAAACACGCCATTATCACTGTTTTTTATGTTAAAAAAATCTAATAGCACCTGAAGAAGCCGCTGTGTCGGTAAAATACTTGTCATTTTGACAATATATTAGTGAAAATCTAAACCTGTGAGCTTTATTAATTCTTAATATGGATTTTCATCACGTAAAAGTCGAAACCATCAAATTGTTCTAATAGCGATACCATCATCAAATATTTAAATGTCCTTCCCACTTCTTCTCTCAATGAGGTACTATGTATAACTCTTGTAGTTCTTGAAATATGCAAAAACAGGAAATAAAAACCTTGGCATCGAAATATCACTTTTTTGCCACAAATTTATTATTAAAGAGAAACTGTCAAGTTCGAGTGGCAGTCGCACATGAAGGGTTTCATACAAGAAGAACTGTCTATTTATTAGATATACATAATATGTATTATATGTGTATGTGTATTATTATTTTATTATAAAACTTAAATTGTTGGTGAGCCACATTTTGCTGACACATTATCTTCATTTCCTATTTACAAATTATGTTGTTTCTCGATCTACATATTGTGTATTCTCCACAACAACAACATCAAGATCGATCCAAATAATAGATTATATTGTGTGCTCATTGAATTTAAATTAAATACATTATTTTCAACGATACCCGAGCACACATTTTCAGCTCACACAAGGCAGGAATCCTAATCGACAAAAATTGTTATGCAGGCATCGAATGTCACACCCGCTAAGTATGATAATAGCTTATATATTCTTCTTTCGTCTTTCATTTTTTTCTTTAAGGATATTTAAAATTCCACAGGCGTATGAAGAGCTTGGAAAGGTCAGAAATGAGCTCGATTCCTTTTATTATTATTCTGATGTATACATTTAGTTCATGAATGGAAATGTCGGTAAAATTTCTATATCTTCATTCATTCGACAACGCAAATATTTCGTAGACCAGATGTACCTAAGAGTAATTCTTCTTCAGTCTGCACCAACACTTTTGTGTAAGTTAGCTTATATCTTCTCCCAAAATTAGTCTGCCAAACTTCACCAGCGGATTCTAAGTTTAAAAATAATGCAAAAAGTTCCAATAAACATAGGTCGAAAAATGTTCGTTAAGGGAATAAAAAACTACAAACACTACATTTGTCATCGAATGTCAAATAAGTCAACGCGAAACTTGTCTTTTCCTTGGTTATTATGATCTCAAATTCTTTGATTTACACTACTTGAGACAAGTAGGTAGTAAAGCTTTTGAATCGATGTTACTAGGAAACGGTTCATCTTACATTCGATAAGACTACCTGTTTATAGTAGAAAATTCGAAATTTCTATAAGATTACGACAAAAATTAGTAAAAATCACATACAAAATGTAGTTTTGGCCCCAACGCAGCCTTATTTGATGCATCTCTATTTAAAATTTTGAAATTGCTATTAGCCCATCAAGTTGGGAGTCCAAACATTAGTAGATTCCTAAAATTTCGTTCCATTAGTTTTGAAGATATTGAATAAAAACCATCTTCAGGCGCGTACGTTAAGAGGGCTGAAACTCACTTAACGAACAATTTTCAACTTATGTTTATTGGAACTTTTTGCATTATTTTTAAACTTAGAATCCGCTTATGACGTTTGGCTGGCTAATTTTGGGACTTTAAAACTAACCCTTTATTCGCAATTTTGACATTTGCGTCCCATTTCTTAGCTCAGACAATTTTCGACTGAACCAATTTTTTTATATGAAAAAAATTCTCGCATTCAGATAGTGATAGATATATTAATATAATTAGTGATTTGATACAGAAGACTAAAAATGCTCTGTCTCCATAGTTATTGTTTATAACGTTTTGCTTACGGTTTTATCCCATCATTGCACGTGAAGATATTGTGGAGATTATTCGAATAGATAGATCTTGGATAAGATGAACTAATGAGGATAACTGAGGAATGACTCAGACTTGTTTGATTGTGAGAAGAAACGAGAACATGAACATTTGAGACTGTCTAGTTTATATTACAGTTGTTATCCAAATTTTCAAACAATTTCACTAGCCTGTTGTCTGTTGTGATATTTTGAAAAGTGTTGTAGATAATAAACGTTAGAACAATAAATTGAATCTTCTATAAAATTCTAAATATGTAAGGAGGCTGAAAATTTTAGAAAAAATCATTGGAGTTAATTGATTATAGTTAGCACAATTAAATTCATACTTTTATTCGAAAACTTTTTATCAGTGCTGTAGTTTGCAGATGTTATTGACGTTTACAAACATGCCAAGATTATGATTCGTATTTAGTTGTGACTTAAGTCTTGTCAATACCAATCACAATACACGTTCGCTTATTCATGTCATATATTTTGAAAATTGAATGTGTCGAATAATCATCATACCCTATAAAACAGCTGATGCTAGTCTCAGAAAATTTCAGGTGTACCTACTAACTCAACCTGTAACGTAATACAACTAGTTACTTAAGTCTATTCCTATCTCTCATAACAGAAGACATTTTATAAATTGAAAATATTGGTCTTCTTTCAGAATTTGCTTTGCGTTTTTTTTCTTCTCAATTTGAATATTTATACTTTGGCTCTTGTAATTTGGCTCAGACTTTAGCTTTAGTGTTTCTATCATTCAAATGTACTGAATAGTTTTGCCATTCAAATGATCAGCTGTTGATAATGTTGTGCTGCAATGTTGTTCTGGTTTAGTTATTATGATTATTGTTATTATTATTGTCATCAATAAAGATAGAAAGTGCCTTTACATTATCCGACAACAGTTGTTTTCAAGGTCTCCATTTCTCTTCTAGTCTTCATTATTTCTTTACAACGAAGATCACATAACAACGATAAACCACGCATACAATAACCAGAAATTGACTCGAAGCACGCGGAAAAGTCTGTAAGGATGAATATCTATGTAATTTATAAGGAGGTATTTGGTATTTCGAGTATTTTAGTATGAGTCATCCTTGGAGAACTCGCCTACGTACCTACATGAATCCTCGATGTGTGTGTGTTTGTTGTTATGTATGTCCTGGAGGTGTTTTTTTTCATGTGAGTCACTTTCTCGACTTTTACGACGACTACAGCAAGCAATGATGGGTTTAGTTCATATGGTTAAATCATCATTAACGCCATAATATATCTATAGTTGTATAGATATTACTTATTTGCTCAATCATAAAATATTATTTTGTTAGTTAGGGCAATCTTGCTGCAATATAATTAGATATTTTAATTTGGTTAACGAGTCTACAGAGAATCCATAGGTACTAATATTATTTATGTGAAATTGAAGTGAATATTTGGCGCACAGATAGTTTATGACCTGGATTGAGTCAAAATGTACTTTTTATCTCGGAAAAATGTTAGGTTCCTATGGGATTATGAAAAAACGAACTAGGGAACGTATCTTCTTGTAATTTGGTGTAGATCTTTCTTATGGAAGATTTTTTTGATTTGGTATAAAGATTGAGTCAATATATTATATATAAATCCACGGGATTCCTAGGAAAACGGTAATACATATTAGATTTCTGTGGTTAGCCCCATGAATAAAAAATTTAACGCAGGTAAATCTCCTAGTCGCAGGATAAGTTATTCCAAAAGTGAATTAAAATCAAATACTGGTACGTATCAAATGTCTGTAGTTAAAGTAAAAGTAAATCTTTTTGAAACCGTAATTGTTTTCATATTTAAATCTGGAGCCGTTGATGTGGATAAAACACATCACTGACAAAATAACAAGACCTCAGTACTTGAACATGCTATTATATTTTATACAGTGTACAAAACCACCAAATATATATTATAGTCGTACCTGTTTAATCATTTCCTAACCTTCCGGTTATTTTTAAAATTTTTAGAAAAAATTTGCGAAATTTATTTGTCTCTTTTTGTTGAATATAATTTTTCTCTCTGTTGATTAGATGAATGGAGGGACCTATGAAACGTAAATATCTGTTGAAATCTGGACATCAAGCATTTTACTGGATTACAATCATTGCTAGGGCTACTTGGAGTAGCGGGAGGAAAGTAAAAAGTACATATTCCAGATTTTGTTCAGAATATATATATATGTATATATATATATATATATATATATATATATATATATATCCACCAAATCCACTATTTTTATTTCTTTTCATCTGAATGCCTAGTCAGATGACTTCATTAAATGCGCTTCATCTGCTCTGCTATAAATCAGAAAACTTCTTCGTTACACACGTACCTCTACCAATTCAATAAATATGAAGAACGTTCATTAAAACTGACATTCAGTGATTCATGAAATGCTGTAGAAATTGCACCCACAGAGGTATAAGGATACAGCTATAATATTCTATTTGATGTTTCGTTTGTTATTCTCATTAAAACTGTTTCTACATAGGTAGGTAACAGAACGTATAATCTATACCTGTATCCTACTGCTACTTTGTTTGGTTCTAGTTACGTTTTTAATGATATATTGAGATACGTTATATTTTGAAAATTATAGAATTTATACATTTCATCCTATGCAATTGGATACAATAAAGTAAAACTTATCAAATTAATTACATCGTTTGTTATAATTGATATTTCTTAAATGTTCGAGCTAGTATTTTTTTTAAATAAAATTAGCAACAGATATATAGTTTTTTCCATTCCTCGTGCTGGTGCGAACCGTTCAAGAACCATCACGCTCATGCGTACCAAAGAAAATGTGTTGCAATCACATTGTCACCGTTCACGAATAATTCCATCGGCGTTCCAACCCATTTTGAGATCGGTTATTGGTCTGAAACGATCATTTCGGTTCATGAGTAAAACGAATCGTTTCATTCAAGAATCGTTCAATGAAGGTGCGAACCCTGCACATGCGCATAAAATGATCCACAATGGTTTTGTGACGATCGTAAAACAGCTGGATGGAACGATCATGTCCTTATTTGCTACTTGAAGAATATATGGTCAAATCAGATAATCAGTTAATACTGTTCTACAAATATGAACTGATCTACGAAGTATCTGTGATAAAGGAAGCAACTTTATATTATACACATTTCCATTCATAGGCTCAGCTACAGCCAGCGAACGCCCCTGCCGCATTCCTTCAATAGCTCACTTTTGTTAAGGGTTGTATCTCCATAGGTTGTTATTTATGCATGTGCCCATAGCTTCTTTTCAGCCAGTTGTCAACTGTCTGTGTCTATATTCAATCTCTAGTATAGTTGAGTGTTTATTTTATGATTGCGATTATAAATCTCAAGTTCTTATACTGTATATAATTACCTAATAATTAAATTATGGTCTAGTGCTAATTTGTCCCGCGCGGAGAGAGTTTTGCAATCAGAATATTCCTGGAAACTGTTAACTATCAGTAAAGCCCTATAATCTAATTTTTATACTTGACAGTTCTGGAGGTAAAAGTCGCACGATCAATTTTAGGCAATTCCCTTCATTATAACCTATATTAAGACTTTTACAACAGCAGTCGTTAAACTAAACTATCTAAGAATGCTCTCAATGAATTCACCAATAGAAAAACCTAAATCAAAATCGGATTGTCCATTTCGGAGATGGGATGCCACCGACAGATACACACGTTAAACTTTTAACATCTCGCTTTTGCATCAAGGATTAAAAATTGTAAATTAGAGAAAAAATGTATCAGTTGGACATATCGCGAGATAACACAAAAGTTAAAATAAATGAATTTTTCTCCATGTCTTTTTGTTCATTGAAAACATTCAATTGAGCTATTTTTCATCCTCGGAACATAAGAAACAAAACCAAAAAAAAAATGAGTCAACCAAATATGTCGTTCCTATCGACCTGTATGATTTATTATAATATTTGATGTTTGTTAAAAATTTTGTTTGTTGTTGTCCCGATTTATTGTTCCTGAAAACTTGACCTGGATCTTCGCAAACAAAACAAAGAGAGTTATTGTCTTGAGTCCCTAGCATAACGAACATAAAAAAAATAATTAGACAGATTGGTGCTGCCATTCTGAAGTGATGCGCTTAGCAACCAAAACCATTTTATATTTGATCGACTTCAAAAAAAGGAGGAGGTATACAATTCTGTTGTAAGTTTGCATTTTTTCTTATGGCTGTTCGTACGTTTTGGATAGTAAACGTACTCCGATTTAGACGATTTGGGAATATTTATAAAAACTTAAATCTGAACTCTCTTTCCCTCGAGTTACAGCAGTAAAGTTTGAAATATGTATATCTGCGCTGCCTTCTTTGGTATTAATGAACGTTGAACAATTTTCATGACTAATGTTACACTCAAAAGGGTTGAATAAATATTTAAAAAAAATGGACCGAATTTATTAGTTATTGTGCCTTTGAAGTTTGTTTTTGTTATTTATATAATATATCAATTGAGGATAATTTTCTTTTACTCGTTTATTTACGCTCGGACATACAGACAGATGGACATCGAACTTTTTCTATCAAATGACCTGGTACCTACCATTCTTTAATTTAATTTAATTTAATTGTTATTCGTATTGTTGATCCGCTTCCGTTTTTCGAGATTCAAATTAATTTTAGAATATGAATCAGTATACAGGAAGTATGAACAGTTTTATCAAAATCTATCTTATATTTTTCACGTAATAATGGAACATAAAGAAAACTCTCAAAAGATTTATTATATGGATATTGAAATTATTATCCATATCCTTCAGATATCTATTCATTTAAACTCATAATAATAATAAACCATGGATTTATCATGAAATGTGCCTCATGGATGAGTCTTTGTGACATAATATATATTATTGAAGAGCAAAGAGCAAATTAGTCCTAATTGCTTTCATATAATATATTGATGCAATAGTATAGAGAGCTTAAAGTACATTTGGAGCTTTCATCTCTCTTTCCTGAATTCATTTACAGCAGCAAAAGCCATCTCCGTTCTATGTGGATGGAACTTTACTTGACATCCATTAGGATTTACTCTTCTCTCATTGTAGAAGTGAAAAGTTGTTGATGCAACTCACTACCCCACCCCACACCATTCTACTCCAAAGCTCTCTTTACTTTATTCACTTACTTACTTATTAAGTTTCTTGATTAATTTAAGATCGACTTCTGCATTCTATACGAGATCGACGACGATTGCTGCAAAATTAATCGACTATTTTTAATGCTTCGATGGGTTTTAATGATTTTTAATTAAACCTACATTGAGTCTAGCCGTGTATATGTATGAGTAGTCGTGGAAAATTTTGCAATCGAGAAATTTCCACAGCAAGATATGTTACGAAATCAGCTTCTTTAGAGAGGAAATTCCGTTTGTGTATTATCAGAATATTGATTGATTATTAATTTTTTTGATAATAAGTTGTTGTGTCAAATGAACAATGATATATGTATAATATTTATAATTCGTGTTTTGTGAAAAGATTTGTTTTGCTTGAAAATATTGTTGTGAATATGGCTAAGGGATTATAAGTTTGTACATGTGAATATGTGTGGAAATAATGTTTTCAATGTTTTTCAATTGTTAAAATGGATTATTAAAAGTATTGTTTAGTAAACAACAGATTTTGTGAATGATCGAGTTAAAATTCTTTCTATAGGTATGTTAAGGGTATAAGAACGAAATGTTTTGTTGGATTCTGAAGCTTATGTGCATATATATTTTTTTTTGGGTGGCTACCTGTGAAGGTTTCCTGCAATGAAACCTCTAAAATGTTAACAGATCTATTCAATCAGCAACTTTCATGAACTATAGTTTCCATGAAAAAGAGTGCCTCATATTAACTTAATTCAATTTAAGATTTTAACATCGTTGTAACTCGAAAACCGTAACTCTTTTGCAAACAAAAATCAATTTAAACGTTTCCGGATATTGTCCTATATTTAATTCCAATTCTGTCAACTCAAATTTTCGATTTTCGAGAAAAAAAGTTTTTTTGAAAGGAAGTAGATTTCGGATTTGAGTTTTTACGAATATGGGACCATTTATCAAGTCTCCTCTTTCAAACGAAACAAAAAAATAGTAAAAAAGCAGACAGTCGAATTATATACCTCCTCCGTATTGGGTCGTCGGTCAAAAATAACAGGTTTCAAATAATTTCATATGGATGTATATATGTCACTAATAACAAAATAACATTTTTTATAATTTTTGTTTGTCTGTCTGTCTGTTTGTTCAGGCTAATCTCCGTAACGGCTAAACCGATCTTGAGGGGATTTTCACTGGCAGGTAGCTAATATTATAGGGAATATCTTAGGCTGTTTTTATTTTAGAAAATAATCTATACAAATAAATAAAATCGAAGTGTATGTTTGTAATTTCCAAATCTAATTATAGTATGAATATGGAAGTAGATATGTCACTAATAACAAAAAAAAACCTTATTATGTAGGCCTTGTTTTAGTAAAGAAATAATAAACGTTCATTTATATGTATTCAGTGATTCCAAAATATAGCGGAAACAATTTTGAACTTTCCTAATGTTCTAACTTGCTCTAAGGCTGTCGGATAAATAAATCAATTTAAATAAAATTTTCCCTTTTCTTCCACATTTGCGAAAACATCTCTCAACACTCCTATTTCCAATGATGGATGAAACATTAAAATCGATATATTCGAATTATTGTATAGCTCCGAAACACTGCAAAAATTTCGCTCTAATATTCTTTTATCAATGTATTCCTATTCCTATCTATGCACATTGAGTGAAGCGGTACTACAGTGTAATATTATATTACATTTGATCTTTTTTGGCATCTGAAAGAAAAACTTGATGATCATTAAATGATAAAGAAACTGATACAAATGTTGCAGATTGAGATTGATTGTGATAAAGTGATAAGATTTGATTTGTAAGTGATTTGTTCTGTATGATGTGTTGATAATTATTATACATTTTGAAGTTTTTTTGGATATTGTCGATTTTTCTCTTAAAAATTTTCCCTTTCAGTGAGCAAGCATGTTTTTGCCATATATTTTATCAAATATTTTAAACATTCATTTATTAGTCATTAATTTTTACTGATACTCAATAAAATGTATTTATTTTCTGTTGACTGTTTTATTATTTTACACTCTTTTGTACATTTCGATTAAATGATTGTACCGTGCAATTTAATTGTATTCTTTTCCAATGACATGTGACTATCACATGCATAAAGTATAATGAATCACGTTTTACATTCATTATCGTCATTATCAACAAGATATTATTAAATGTAAATTAGCTATAATGTTATGGTAATAATATTTCTGTCAGTTTAGCACACACATTGGCGTCATCAAAATGAGTATTTTTTATATTTCTATGAAAATATTCTTCTTTTTTTATGATTTTATTAGGCTAAAATCCAGCTATGCATTTCAATTTATTATGCCAAAATTTTTAAATACTTATAAAGCTGCTAAATAATGAAATTACTGATGGTCAGAAGTAAAATTCAATCTATTCGAAATTATGTTGGATGTAATATGTAGCTTCAGCTTATCATATTGATGATTCAAGGGTAAGGATGAATTTGCAAAAGTACTGTAACGTGCATATAAAAATGAATGGGAACTATTTATTTTCAAGTTTACTAATACCTTGGACAATTTACGAAATATATTTATTATTTAGACTATTTACAACTGTATTCAAACCGAGCATTATTTATTTATTTTGTTGGTGGCCCTCTACTAGGGACCAAACTACACCGCACTGCACCATACTCCCGGTTTCCACATTCCCGCTGGTCTCCACCGTACGGCCGGTCTTCACCGTATTCACTCTCCAATATATAGGCAATCCACCAATAGCGCGAACTCACTATATGTTTCGGGATATAATCTTGACCTTGGCATGTATCACTGACAAATAGCAGTATGCCTTACAGTCATACCACCCGGACCCCAACAACGTCGGTACTCGTCAAGATGCTCCGCCCTCTGACGAATCGCACACGCCACAATTCCGAATGGCGTCGACACTATATCCCAAATTCGTTACTGTATATATCCGAGTATGTTTAGAAGTAAAGCTTGCGGTACAGATAATAATAATTATCTGTTTTAAAACATACCACTAGAGGCTACACATTATATTTAATCAGTGTATACTTTGTACCTCACTACTCAATATTTGTTTATTTTAGATAATTATCATCGAATTTTTAAGTTTGTTATCTAATCAGCACATAATTTACACATGCAATTTTACGTTCGGGTTTTTCAATATTTTTAATTTGTATCTACCCCAGAACAATCAATATCAATAAATATTTAAAAAAAATGACCGACCTAGTGCACAAAATAATATTTATGCTATTCGTGCTGGTAATTTTGAAATTGTGCTGTTGTTAGATTGAACACTTTTGACATAAAAAACATGCAAACAGTCGAATTGTATACCTCCTCCGTTGGGTAAGTCGGTCAAACTACATACATATAGAGGTTATACATAGATATGATATAAGTTAATATTATAGTATCTAATTTTATAATGATAAGATGTGATGATCCATATTTATTATCAATATGGAACAAAATAGAGAGAAAACTCCCCATTCTTAGAGTTGAATAAATCTAATCGCACCTCTCACCCGCATTATAATTTTAACCTACTATTACACAATCGCCTGACGGTGATCACTATCCACTTTTATTGTTTAGAAGGAATTCACGTTGCAGAATCCAAATTGCTACGACTTTTCAAAATACCAATTCAAAATATGTTTTCTGACCCTTTGTCTAATTTGACATTTATTATTGAGGGTCATATATATATCTTTATTTTTATATTGCATAGAATGTAACAGTTAGAAACAGCTTACAAGTTATTATTTTTATCATTTGGAAATAATTGATTGTAGTGTAGTAAAAGTCAGCATTACTGCCAATTAGATGGTCATTTTTGTGATCCATCGTTCTATTTTATAAGAGTTTTCCCCTCGTACAGTTTTTGTCGCAATATATTTATGATGACACATAAAAGTCTATGGAATGCCGTTAAAATTACCCGCCGTACAGAGACGAAAAATTGGATCTACCGAATGAAAAGAGAATTTCTCACACTACAAATAACACTGCTCTCATACTGTTGGATTCTATTATTATTATTATTCATTTAAAAAAGAACAATTGCAATATCTACCTGTTGGCAAGTGGTAATTGCTTGCTTATCCTTGGGAATAAATAACGGCGAATTACGATATGAGTGACTTGATTGCATACTATATATATGTTTTTTTACTTTTTATTTTATGCGAATAACGGTTAAGCTCACAAAAGGTTTTGTGATGATGATGAATTACTAAGTGTATTTTAAAATATTTCGATGATAAAGTTCTTCTTAAAAATAATGTTAACGTTTTATGAACAGGGTTGGATAATTAAGAAATAACAGACTTACCTACCTACCTACACGTATGTAAAAACTAGACACACAAAAATATTTTTTTCGGTTCGTGAAAGTCATTAAAAATTTGGGTATTAGGAAGAAGTTGATTCAAGATGTGTAAAACTTTTATTTTATAAATATTTTTTACAAAAAATAGTACCGACTTTATTAGTTAGTGCACTGAGAAATACAAAATAATATTAATTCTGTTGGTGCTGGTAGTTTTGAAGTTGTGCCGTTGTAGTTGGTTGTAGGCACCAACTTTTAAAAAAATGTTCAATCTAAACGTTTCCGGATATGGTCTCATCTTTAATTCGGCTATCTCAGATTTTCGATTTTTGAGAAAAATTGCCCCTTCTGGGTCGGTTTTTGGAGGGAAGGAAATTTCGAATTTAAGTTTTGGGACTATGTCTCAGTTATCCTCTTTCAAAATAATCAAAAATCATCAAAATCGGAGTACGTTTACTATACTTAACGCTCGAACAGACATACAAAAAAAGCAAACATACAACCGAATTTTATCCCGTCTCCTTTTTTGAAGTCGGTCAAAAATAAATTTATCGTAATCGAATCTACGCTATTCTCTATTCCACGTTTTTATTGATTTTTTCCTCAAATAATTTATTATTAAAACGTTCACAATGCGTAATAAGCTCTATTATTACCTCGTATTTTGAATTGTGACCAGTTTTAAACATTTGAGAAAGGACATTAGCGCTTACAAATGTAAATCAACCAGCAGTAAATATTTTCAATGAAATGTGCAACATTTAATTCTTTGGTTCGAATAACAACAAAACGAAGCAAGAGCAATGTTTCGGCAACATGTTAATTAGAATTTTATCCTTACTATCATCTTGTAATTTTTTTAATTTCTCTATTTAAATACTATTCGAAAGACTAATCTCTCTATCTAGCGACTATTTAGTGACTTATTTCCACAACGTTTAAAGACAGTGTAGGTATGAACTTTATTGCGAAATAAATATTATAATGTTGTCTGATCAATTTCATCATTGAAATCCATCGCTTTTTATAAGGAACTTTGGTTACATTGTGTTACAGGTTTTATCAAAGTAATCACAAGTTTGTAATATTATTATCGTCTATGTCAAATATTTTTAAAGATTAATGCTGCAGTAGATATAATAACCAACTTTGACAGATAATCAGCTGGCTGGATAGCATGGTTTGTGGGTGTCCAACATTTTTCATTCATCCAAATTTGACGTTAAATAACCAACCATGACAGAGAGCTGATCAGCTGATTCTAATCAGTCTCACTTATGCATCTTGGCAACGTTTTTGGGGATCTTACCAACTCACCTGTGACGTAATGCAATTTGGTTACTATAAGATAATTCTGTCTCTTTCCTTTTCATAGCCAATTGATATTATTTGATTTGACTTTCAAAATAAGCAAAAACTTTCCATCTAATCAAATATAAATAGATATTACTCACGAGTTTACTATCTAATATTCAATAGGAAATCTCTTGTTGTATCCTGCTTGTGTATTATATAACTTGATTAAATACCACACAAATCAGATAGGTACAAACATAGCCAAGATTGTAGCAAGCAGAAGCGTGTGTATATGTCGTGTCCTGATCTTCGAATTACCTATAACATGAACAGGCCGAGCATTTAATCAAATATTACCACCGGAAAGAAGTTGACGCGGATATTTTATTTTTCTCAATATTACTAATATACATAAAGTGCTTATTAAATGCTCATTCTGTAACTGAAATTATTTAAGCTGGAAAGTTAATAATTAATAAGATATTCTCAGATTAAATTTTTGTTTGTAATTTCACCAGCATGTCGCTTAATAATTAGTATTTTCGGGATTAAGTTGCGCCAAAAAATTGCTCAGCAATTGCTCGATCAGAATATATGAATAGTTCCATGTTTTTCGATTGATAATTGAATAAAATTAATGATTAATAGTTTTCCAATACGGATGTAAAACTATGGCGTCATCATGCTTGATTGCTGGTGTTATCTTTGTTGGTCGTTGGAGGTAGTGTTCTCTGGTTTGCTTCTTCATGACACACGGACATTAACCTAACCAGACAACACTTCCTCCAAAACCTAACACGGATATCACTTATCTGTGTCTGAAATATTCTTTATTATTGAGTTATTTACCTAAATAATTAACATAATAAAGGATAATACTATTGGCCTAAATACGACCAATATAAATCAGCTTGAAAATAATAATAAAGCACATTTGCCAATTTGATCCACTACTGGTTGTCTCTGTTATGACCATCATTCAAATATACCATGATGACGTCTTAGCTTTACAACCGTATTGAAAAACTATTAATCATTAAAATTATTCAATTACCTATATTCAATCGAAAAACATAGAACTATTCATATATTCTGAATGATCAATTGCTGAGCAATTTTTTGGCGCATTTAGTGAACAATTTATGTGTATTAGTAATATTGAGAAAAACAAAATATCTGCGCCAACTTCTTTCCGGTAATATTACCTACTCTTTCGCGCGATGTGCTTGATATATTAGTATAATATAATAAAAATCGATTGCCATTGTGGACAACTATACTCCATTTTAAGAAGACGCATAGAAGACAGAATACAATAGAGGTCCCTTTATTATCATAATTACTTTCTCTCTCTTTTTAAAAGACAGTATAGACGTATGATCATTTCATGATATAAATAAATATAATTACTAATATATTTAGTAAAAAAGTTGTAGGTATTAACCACCTCTAGGGCCTGCAAAAATGATAAATCATAGTTAATAAAAGATCTAATGATGTAGGCCCAACTTTTTTGTAAATTCACATCCTTGAATTATTTAAGTATCATGCAAACGTTACCAATTTGGAACTTCCTTAGAAATCCAACGCACGCACCTGTAAAATACCTTATTCTTTTAATTTTATACCTGCTTACAAGAAGAATAAATAACTAATTTATATGTATTACTAGTAAGTACCTTTTCTACGGAAACTCTAGATCAATTACCTATATGGCCCAACGTTGATGAACAAAGCCACAAAAGTTGATCAATAAATGACACAGCCAGCAGTACTAGTAGTTGGTCATTTTATGAAATTTCATGATATGCTCGGCCATTTTATCATACATACTAAAATCCATTCTATAATCGGGCAACGACATATGTCTTCCTACTGTCTTGAAATAACAGCATTGCGCTTATGTAATAGACATATTGTAATATCGTATACAACAAGAACATGTTGAACATAACGGGCGCGATAGTAGTAGCATAGCAGACAGTATGTCTTATCCATATAAACATACATACATATATATATATATATATATATATATATATATATATATATATATATATTAATGACCTTGGCCCATATTATACACAACGAAAGTTAACGTTTGTGGTCAAATTTGATAAATGAGACGGAAAATGAACGTGCTGTAAGGTCGTTTAGGTTTTTACCAAAGGACAAGAATGACCTTCTAAAAGAAATTGGTTGTATATAAATGTATGTATGTATTGTGTTTTCAACTGATGTTCAGTTCAGTAAGTTGTGGGCGATTTGCTTGGGTCACAAAATGTATTGATAATTATCAAAAATATACAGGATGTCTTTGTAAGATCATGATAAGCTTATTCAATAAAACTTACTTTATTTTGCTTTGTCTACAAAATTTATATTTTTTCGACAATTAAGCATTCTCTCTATCTCTCTCTCTTACCATAGTACTAATCACTAGTTATCTAATTAGTTTAGATTGAAAATTGCTTTTTTGTTGTAAATTTGAAGGAGCTGAAATTCTGTAGGTTGAATTGAATTATTAGGATGAAATATCCTATTGAAGTTATAAAATATCATCTGTGATTATATATTCTAATGATTGCTCATTTCAAACTTCTATACCTATATTATATTAAGGAGCTCAAAATATTATTTTGATGAAACTTGATAATTCTTATTATTCTCGTCAAATTTGAATTTTAATAATCCCCTGTAGGTCAAATAATCTGCTGAAAAATGAATGCAAATAAATTAAAACATGAAAATGATTCGAACTGTCCATTTACATACATACAAACATGTATTTGACGAGAAATACTAACAAATACTTTCAGCATAAACTCTGAGGCGAATCATACCTCACTTTCTTGACAATTACTGCTTTCCAAGATCCATTAGAAACAGTTTCTTACATTCTGAGGAGTGTCCCAAGCGTCTGACGAATATCAAACTACTAGTTTTTTTGTTCTACTTTGCGATAGTTTTAAATCTATCAGATGCGGCTTTTCTTCTGAATATTCGTTAGATACATCTTTGTCTTCGTTGCATTTTTTCAATATACATATACAAATAAGAAATGTATTTAAATCTAATTCAACTAAGTGTTTTCTGTATGTTTCCCATTCAAAATAAAAGCTTGAGAGATTTTATTGAGATTAATTTACGTACGAGTATAATGTTAGTATTCTGTAAACTTCGGTTTAATCTTGGTATGGAATAGTTGTACCTTTGGGTTGGAAAATTGATTTCTCAATTCTCTCTTTAAAGCGTTGGCGACCTCTCGCGGATATTATTGCTGGTGGTAGATTGTCAGTGCTTCTAACAAGGTGGCCACTGTAAAGCTATGTGAAAAATCTTCACGCGTTAGCCGAAATCGAACTAGGATCTAAAGCAGTCGGACGCGCAAACCACTACACCACTGTGACTACGATCAGTTACACAACTTAATGATCCATCTTTTTTTGGTTTGTGCGAGCGTTGTATATAGTAAACATACTCCGATTTTGATGATTTTTGATTCATGAAAGAGAAGACTTGAAAATCGAAAATCAGCGGTGGCAGAATTAAAGATAGGACAATATTCGGAAACGTTTAAATTAAACTTCTTTAAAAAGAGTTACGGATGTCGAGATACAGCGATGTTAAAATCTCAAACATGTGTATTTTCGCCATGTGGAGGGAGCTCTTTTTTTCAAAAATTGAAAATCTGAGGGTACCACATGAAAGACCAGATTATTTGTGGCAACATTTATAATGAACATTTTTGCCGAGTTTTCGAGTTAGAGCTGGGGTAAAATGGTAAAATCTAAAATATTTTTTCGTATTTCCGTCGCAATGTTTTGAGATCTCTAAATAATAACAAGTACAAGCAAATAATATATGTGGGTAATAGGATAAGTACTATCTTCTTTGGTATCAGTGAACGTTCAACGATTTTCGTGACTAATTTTTTCACTCAAAAGTGTGAAATAAATATTTTTTATAAAAAATTGGACCGACTCTATTAGTTGGTGCACTGAAAAATACAAAATAATATTAATTCTATTGCTGCTGGTACTTGTGAAGTTGGTGCCAAAAGTTCTAACTGCAACTGCTCAACTTCAAAAGTAACAACACCAATAGAACTAATATTATTTTGAATTTTTCAGTGAACCAACTAATAACGTCGGTCCAATTTTTTTTTAAGCAATACTTATTCTATTTGTTATTGATTTGAATTTTGCATGAAGTTCGGTACCTGTAATTTGGTCTTGTAATGAAAGATCGAGTGGGCCGAGTATTTTTCTCTGAGGCACGTAAAATTAGCTTGATAAAAGTGACTGTTCATTAGTTCCATTATAATTGTATATTGATTGAAGTACAGATCATTGCCTTGATAACACGTATTTGAATATGACACTCAAGAAAATATCAAGAGGCTGATCTTAGGAATATTTGTTGGCATTTGAAAAAATGTTTTTGAAACACCCTGTGTTGAATAACTCACCATGTTTGTGTATTGTTGTATTTGTTTTCTATGAACAAATTAATTGGGCGTTCATAGTCACTATATAGAATAATTTTGTTGATAATGTTAAATAGTTGTTGTCAGGGCCAATTGTTAAAACAAATACCATGTTGCCATCTATCATTTTCTTCCGAATCCTTAGTTCTGTCTTATCATGACTGATCATTAAACTGGCATGAATCATTTCAAGTTCGATGCAGTGAGTCAATCCATTGGCAAATTTGTATTTCTAAGCATGAGTCACTAATATAGCTTAACTTACAGCTTTTTGCGTGTGTGCAAAACAAACGCCTTATCGTTTAAGTTGTTGAAAGAGTGATTATCTGAAAATGCCTATACAGGTTGATAAATTCGAAAGAAAAATACCACTGATGACATTATGCCTCGAAGATTATTGTAGCTGTTGAGAATCAAAGTAATCACCGAAGAGTATACAATTATATAACAAAAATATTTGTTTGGGTATTTATTTATTATCACATATCCAAACAAAATATCAACATTTGGAAAACTGCACTTGTAAAGAATTGTACTAATAATACCTACCTAATGATATGACTGGTTTTAATCGACCATTGAGAACATAATTTATTTCTGCGTCACTGGCACACTATATTTATAAAATTACTTGTTGTTAGGGTTTCGTACATTCGATGCCTGTATGTTTGTCTATTTGTCTGTCTGTACAGCCTATTTTCTTCGTATTTACTAAACAGAGAAAATTGTTAGAATGTGATACTTACACAGAGTTTGCTGAACCTAAGACGGAAGGATAGCATAAATAAACGATTCAAAGGGTTACTTTTGTGGATCCAATTAGAAAAAAAGAAAAAAAAACTTCAGGCGCATCATGTGATACATCAAATGAAGGAACCCGTTATGGGTATGTCAAATATAATTTTTAAATTATACTAAAATGAACGGCTTAAAAGATATTGAGGAAAATATTATAAAATTGACACTTCCTCCTTTTTGATAGAAATATGGACTAAACCGTCACAAAAAGTTTACAGGAAAACCTATTTTTACATGGGGTTTAAAATGAAATAGGTCTATAGGTGCGAAATAATGACATCCACTTTATGTATAGAATAAATATTTTTTACAAAAAATTGGACCGACTTTATTAGTTGGTGCACTGAAAAGTATAAAATAATATTAATTCTATTGGTGCTGTTACTTTTGAAGTTGTGCGGTTGCAGGTAGATTGGTAACTTTTGGCACCAACTTCACAAGTACCAGCCCCAATAGAATTAATATTATTTTATACTTTTCAGTGCACCAACTAATAAAGTCGGTCCAATTTTTTGTAAAAAATATTTATTTCCCACTTTTGAGTGTAACATTAGTCACGAAAATCGTTGAACGTTCACTAATACCAAAGAAGATAGTACTTATCCTATTACCCACGTATATTCCTTGCTTGTAGTTGTTATTATTGAGATCCCAGAACATCGCTGCGGAAATACGCTTGAATATTTTAGTTGTTACCATTTTAACACCGATTTTACTCGAAAACCGTAACTCTAAGGGAAAAATGTTCAGTATAAATGTTGCTACAAATAATTATGTCTTTCATGTACTGCAAACAGATTTTCAATTTTCGACAGAAATCGCCCTCTCCACATAGCGAAAATAGGTATATTTGAGAATTTAAAATGTCTCTATGTCGAAAACCGTTACTCTTTTGAAAAAATGTTCCATTTAAACGTTTCCGGATATTGTCCTATCTGTAATTATATCAAAGCAGATTTTCAATTTTCGACAAAATTTGCCCCCTCCACCCCCTTCGGGGGCGGTTTTCGGAGGGAACGAGATGTCGGATTCTCTTTTTTATGAATATGGGACCATTTCTCAAGCCTCCTCTTTCAAATGAATCAAAAATCATCAAAATCGGAGTACGTTTACTATATGAAAGGCGCGCACAAACCCAAAAAAAAAAAAAAAAAAGCACACAATCGAATTGTATACCTCCTCCTTTTGGGAAGTCGGTCAATAAAACGAGGATAGGTGGGAAGAAAAGGATGAGTGTAAGTTGAATCTCTTTGCAAATGTCTAAAATGGCATTGATGTCATTTCTCACTGAAGGTTCTTTGAAAAATATATATACCTATAATTAAACTTCTCCGTCATCTCTGGAGTTAAGAGATATTTTAGGATCCTCTATGTTACCGTGACATTAGGTAATCTATTTTATTTCCATTGATGAACGCAGAAAATGAAAACATGCCCTCGAGGTAAATACAAAAGTTATACCTACCACACTCAGTCAGTGTCTGCGGTGCTTTCTCCAATCATTTGTTCAATTGCAAGACCTGCCTGCATTGAAATATAAATGTCCAATTTTCAATTGGTTGTGAAAGTAAAAGGTTAATAAACCACAACAAAATAACCTTATGATGATTATAATAATAATTAAATTAAATTGTAAAGGTCAATTAATTATTTTATTATGATGTGAGAATTAGGTCTGGCAAGTGAAGTGTAAATATTGTCTGAACGTAGGCAAATTTAGAATACATGGAAGTAATTTCAGAAACCAAGCTATCTTGAGATTCATTCATCACAACTAACTTTTCAGAATGTATGTCTGTTTAGTTTATCTATTGTAACAGAACAATGTTAGACATTTGAGAAAGTTTTCATTGAAATTGTCAAGCTTTACTTATGGCAATTCTACTTTTCAACTCTAAGTCAGATTTTCTCCTGTTTTTCTCAGCTAAATATTTTTCACTTTTGTTTTGGTAGTGATAGTTACAATATAATCAATTAGATATATTTTTTTAATAAGTTGGTTAATTATAAATATTATTTACAAAAAGTAAGTCTGATTTTAATAAATGTTGAACTGAAAAATGCAGAATAATATTAAATCAATTGTTACTGGTAATTTTGATATTGCGTAGATATACCTCTAGAAGAGTTTTAGCAATTTCAAATTTTCCAGCAACAATAGAAGTATTAATTTTATTTTTTAGGTTTCAGTGAAACATATTTTTGAGTTGCTCATTAGTTATCATTATGGTTGAACCTTTACTTATATTCAGTAGTTTTAACATATAGTGGCAATTATCTTGTACTTTCTTTGGGCCGCAAATCAAAAAACGTATAATTTGTTTGTTACCGGAAATTATCTTCATCATTCAAACTTACCTCCTTCATCCTTTTTGCTTATTCTTAAAAAGTTTCGATTGCTATATGAATTATTATTGAACTCTTAAAGCTCTGAATTCATCAATATTTTATGGGAAATGGGTCAGAGGCATGTTTTTATTTTATTTCCATTGGTTAGGTTGCACTACCATATAATTGGAAACATACCTCTGAGTACAAAAACGGTAGTAATTAAGATGAATTTAGATATTTTCTTCACAAAAAATAAAAATGAGATTTAAATGTCAAAAATGAAAGTGAAAAAAATGAGACTGACAATAACAATTTTCATATAGCTATTAGGTTTATTCATGAATTTGTTCTTTTAGCCAGTGGTTAGTCATAATTCAGCAGATTGACATCAGAATATCAAAGTTCAATGTATCCATTTAGTTTAGCTTAATGCAATCAGTATTTTGACATTCTTGATACATTAAAAACAATTATACCTAATACTGCTATAACTTTAATTAATAATATTTAATTCTCAAGTAGGTAGGTGCTATTTTTTAAAAAGCCCGACCTAGAGCATTTCTTTTATTTGATTATTTGCTTTCAAAGGCATAGTTCTAGTAGATATGAATTAAATATTATCCAGTTTTCCCAGATTTCTGAGTAGAACCGATAACAATATATTTTGAATGGCCGACCACTCGATTAGGAAACCATGATAATAAAATATCTATAACCGTTTCAACAAAATACAATTTTCTGTCATATTTTACCAAAATCCAGTCCAAGTAGACAGTTATTTCAAAGTCAAAATCAAATAATAGGTAATTTAATTTTAATTTAATAACATGATCGTGCGCTTTGAATATTTCAGAAAAATTTTAAGAGAGATCAAATTATTCGTGACATATTTTTTTAGTTAAATCTAATGTTGTTTAGGGTAGGGGTAGACTATAGTCTACACTAAACATCTATATTCGATTGTGTCTATACATACAAATATAAAAAATAGATCTAATTACCCCTTGTGGGGTGATTGTTCACAAATGCTGGAACAGCATAAGATGAGAAATCCATACAAACTTTCATCCCCTACTTCGGCATCTTCAAGTTTTCTTTTTTGTGAGAAAACCTTCTCCATGGTCCAGTCTATCTCTATACCTACCAAAGTTTATCCATTTTGGTTCAGAGGTTTATATTTGAAAACGTGATTTGCTTTCTCAGTTACAATATTAGTGTATCTGATATTGGTATGGATTTTAAGATCTGCTGAATAGAAGAACGTGGTGGTGATATTCAATATTTTTTGGGGTTTAGATGTGGTAATAATGCAATGGTTTTCACAACATTTCCTTCTAATTTGACTTATATTCTACAAATTATCTTCAAAAAATAACTACAGCAATTAGCCTTCAAAATTTAGAACTATATAAATATACTCTCTAGGTATGGACTTTTCATTTGCTGTTGTTCACAAACTTGATGTTATTCTTGGGTATTTGTTGTTCAACAATCTTCAGTGTATTTGTTTATAAATAGTATAAAATTTGGATGAAGAATAACAACTTGTTGAATACACAAATTGGTAATTAAAATTCTTATTATTTTGTGGAACAAATTGATAAATTTGTTTCATACGTATATGTAAATAAACATAAAGAAGATAAGCGTTCAATAAACTATTAAAGCCACACAAATATAATTTGGAACCATTGGCCTATTTCCACAAAAAAAGTAGCCGTTTTCTCAAATTCTCTTTGATAACGTTATAAATGCATCTAAGGAGAAAACTACTGGATACATTATGGTCTCCTCCTCTTCTGTATTATCTTGTCAAGAAAACTTAATTGACATTAATAGCTTAACAGTGGCAAAATGAACGTGTTATAAAAGTTTCTTCATGCGTTCTAATCATAACGTTGTGTTAGGAGCACCACTGAACATTATCCAATTTTCTCCTCGAAAGCTGTATTTCCTACTATATAATTATAAATTACATTGAAATGCGAAGAAAAACGCCTATATCTGTAAAATATCTCTTTTATAACCTCAATGTACAATGAGATAAGTATCATGTATGTATGTATGTAGGTACGTGTGTAATTTATAACAGTATCAATATCATAACGGCTTGGTGAAAATTTCCAAGACGAGAGTAGCAGTTTCATTTCCTTTCTCATTGCCATCATTGGTGTTTTGTGTTTGTATGTGATCGGTTCCATTTCCAGTTTTCTTATCTCTGTGGAAGTGTGTCTGATGCTATTTCCGCGTGTTCAAGGTACTCTTCTGATATAGTTTGACAAAAGGACATATTTCTGTCCCAACAATGTGGTTCTTCGAAATATTCCGACACAATAGCATCGGTGGCTTGGACGATGTCATTGAAAAAGGTGAAAAACTTTCCATTTTATCATTTGTATATGAGTGTTTCTGAAATTTAAGTTTGATGTTTTGGTATCTTGTTATATTTCATTAATAAAGTAGAAAAGTATACTCATTAGGCATCTCGAATGTTCCGATTTTTGAGAAGTTGTATTGGAGAAAACTCCTTTGCAACTTTTTTCAAATATTCACCTTGTATTTTTAATCTACAGAAAATATGTCATCCTGTTCGATACGCTTTTGGAATATATCAAATACAATATTTTCCTTTGTAAGAATGTGTTGAATGCGAAAACTCTTAGATATCTTAGATAATGACAGACATACATTTAAAGTCCTACAGGCGTATTCATAATCCAATCTTAGTTCGGTACTAGCTTGTACCGTATTAAAATAAAAAACAAAACACTATCCTAACATAACACTGACATAAGAGTCATAAACCTAATTTAAGGTTACACCTCTGCACTTGATTTAGTTTCGATTATGAATACGCCTATTAGGCTTTCAAATATTTTGTTTGATTGCTTCCAAAAAAGCATCATCATATTTTTAGTTCAAATAAATTAATTTATGCGAACATATATTATAAATTCATCATAAATAAAAATAACGACGCTACCTTTAAGACAACATTTTCTTTTAAGAGCTGATAGGAATCGTTCATAGGGACCTTATATGGCCTGTCTCGCATCTCATAAGGCAGTAATTGTTGGAACCTCCGCAGTCTGAATATAATCACCTCAGATGTACCAACTAAATATCTCTTGTGGTAGGCTCCATCTATGACCAGAAGGCTGACACATAGGCCTAGATTACCTAGATGGCCCATTTATATTTTTCCTTACCATTCTCCCGGCAATCGAGAAAAATCCGCTACTTCTAAGATTCGAACCCGCGACCGGAGCCACAAACTGTGCTATTATTTTTAAATCCATCAAATTTGTAGTTCATGAATTACAAGGGAAATAAAAAATGTGACATTCCATTTCCTCAAAATCCAAAAGAGTTAAGATTGAGGTTCTGAATAAATCGCTGCAACTACTTCGTCTGAATTATCGAAGTCGAAATAGAATTATAGTAAGTTTGAAATAAAATTTGTATAGATTTTTCTTTGTTTCTATTCCAATCAATCTTTTCAAGATTGAAGTTTATTAATGTGCATAATCGACCAAGAAGTTTCGAAATGACGGCTGTCCATTTTTTGAAACAAAATCCCAAAGAGTGCCTATTATGTAATGCTGTATAACTTAAGTACGAGCACGGACTCAAGCTCGACCCAGATACTAGTAAGCTTCGTACGACAAACGCGATCTTAGATTCAAGTCGACCCGATTCGCGACTTGAATCTTGTTTCGATGGAAAATTTAACCTTTCTATAATAGTAATGAGTGAATAAAAACTTGAAATTTGAGTTAACATGTCCTGTATAGTGACCAATACAGTGTCTTGTATCATATTCTATATATTCTTAATATGTTCTGGTCGATATGTTTTCAACCCATAATTTGACAGTATTACCTAATACAGAAAGATGTGCACGTTCTTGATTTCTGATTATTTTTACCAGCATAAATATCATGTCATCCTTGCATTCCTATGCTTGTGTGATATAAGATAAATATTCAAACAAATATTCCTTTGTGGATAACACCTATTTTGTTGATTCAAAAATGATGACACTTACAGAATTTCTTCTGTTTTTATATTCTAAGAAATTGATTCTTAATAGGAACATACATTTATATAAGAGCAACTACTCTGCTTATTATTTCCTACCCAGATAAATAAAACAGTCGCAATTTTGTACTGATGTTCTGAAACATTTGTGAACAGTCATCCCATGTTGTATGTTTGCATAACGAAAATAAATCGAGAGACCTCCTAATGTTGTTTATCTTTGCATTTGCATTCTTGGCGGCCATATATTTGGGATTATTTATTGACAATATAGCTTCCATATGTCAGAATTTGTGTTCAAAAGTTGATTTAAATATCTATATCAATTTTACACTGAGAGGCAACTTCAAATGCATGGAAAAAATTCAATAAAAAAATATTTGTTTATTTTGTAAAACGCTTTTCTTAGATTCACATGAATCATACCTATGTATCTTTCTATCTATATAATGGAAAAATTCCAAATGTAATTTTCAGAACTTTTAAACGTCCGATTGACTTGAAAATTGCAACTCGTACCAAGGACCGATGACAATACAATAATTAAGTATGTTTATCCTAGTATTTCGACCAGGATCACCAGGATAAAATAAAATAATTTTAACTTTTTACATGTTAAGTATTCAGTACAGTAAAAGTACCAGCACCAATAGAATCAATATTATTTTTTATTTTTAGTGCACCAACTAATAAAGTCGAAAAAATCGTTCAACGTTCACCAAAGAAGATACTTTGTTTATACTTGTTCAAAGATCTCATAACATCGCGGAAATATACATATTTCAGACTGCTGCAACTTAAAAAGCATTTTTAAATGTCCAGTTTAAATGATGCTACATGTTATCTCTTCTTTAATTTGGAATAAAAAAATGTTATGTGATATTAGTTCTGAACTGCAAATATTTTTCAGTAGAGTGTCCATGATATTTTTCTATATTATTATTATTATTATTGATTTCATATCAGTGTTTCATTAATCGTCCGTATTATTGTTTACCATGAAGAACAATGAAGGTATTACTGATAATATTGTAAATACAATTAAAGTGATTGATGTTATCTTCATTATTTTTTTTTTGTCCAACAAATGGAAAATTCATACTCTAGTTTCCAAATGATATTTTTGCATCATTTATTGGAGAGTTTATTTTACGTATCCCTCATGCTATTAAGAAACTGAAGTGCATTTTCATTTAGCTTTTTCTGTTATCTAGATCAGATTACTATTATTCTTGATCGATTGGAAGATTATTATAGTTAATTATCTCCTTCATTTATATTGATTAGCTATCACGGGAATCCCGGATAGGAAATGAGAACTCTAATGTTCATACCTACAATCTATAATGAAAATTAATGTTCTTTATTTTATCAATTACCTTGTACCTATTTATAGTATAAATAATTTATTACTGCAAGGAGAAAGTTGAATAACCTATTTATGTTCATGTATTACATACAGGGTGTATCAATAATAACTGGAGAATCTTGGACTCAAAATGTGTGAGGAATGAACCCAAATCAAACCAAATGTTTGATAATTTGACTGATGCTCATTGTCATTGCTGATTTACAGGTTGTTTTATTCTAGAATTTAAGAATGATTTGTGCCTAGTAATTTGAAACTATTAGTGGGATCTCTTTCATACTTGGCAGTAATTGTAGGTTCTGTAAACTGTAAAGCATACTAAAGTAGTTCCAGTACTAGCTTCTGGCTAGTACCAGATGCGCACGACAGGGACAAGCGAGTTCACGCTTCCTTAATTTTAGGCTCTACGTAACGATACTTTCGTTATTTTTGACTCCGGGCGCAAACAGAGGGTTGTAATAAGGTTGAGATGTGTATCTGTGAGGATGTCTATGGCATCCTCCCAAACGGAAGGATCGGTATAATTTTATTTGTTTGAAAGGTGAATTGTTCGAGACTCTTCTCTAGCTTGTTGATTTTATCGTTGGTATCTGTCTATCTGTGTGTGGCATCTAAGCTGCTTAGGTGTATCTTTCTGTTTGAGGCAAAGTAACTCTCAAACGGATGAACCGATTTTAATTCAGTTTTTTTTTTGTTTGAAAGGTAACTGACTGAGAATGATTATTTCAAAAACGAAAAAACAATAGATTATGTAAAAAACTAGGGAATTGAAAATTTATGGTAAAATTACAATTCCTAGCATAGAACTAAGGAATGGTATGATAGGTGTACAACAAATAATTTTGTATTAGTATTGGAACAAATCATTTTCAATTTTTGAAGTAAAACAGTCAGTAATGGGTAAAATTATTCCTACATATTTATGAAATACCCTATATCTGTGATAGGAAATAAATATCAACTTTCTGAAGCTAACAAAATTAAATGATACTTCTGCCTGATTTATTAATGTAATTATTAGAAAAAACTTCTTTTTTGTCATGATCATTGTTGTAAAATTCCGTTACGCAGTGAATACGATAAGGAATTTGAATTCTTTGGAATGTTTTTATATGCAAGCCTAAACTATCGCGATGTTCATCCACAAGCTGTTCCTACTTTCTCAACAGACTAAAATAGCATAACATAGTTTAAAAGGTATTTTTTCTTGGGAATACCAAATTGGATAAATTATAAGTAATAATATGCAAATTTACGATAATCTCTTCAAACTGAAAAACAACGTTTTTAATACTGAATATTTATTTAGCGTGAATTTAATCTGGCTCCAGGTATCAATAAAATGATTAAGAACATCGGATTCTAAGCATTCAGGAGGGACTGACAATAATACCATATGCATGCTTCTTCTAAAGTCTTGATATTCTCAATGGAGTCATTCCTATGGGACTTATGCTTCGTATTGAAATAACACTCCTACTTTTATCCATGATATATTCTTTTATCATCGTATTCGGAGTTTCAAATAGCATGCATATATTCAATATCTTCTGTGAAAAATATTTTTATTGATTTGTGTTTTATTGTGTTTTCAGGCAGACGTTCCACAAGACGTTCCCGTTCCCGTTTACCTAGATGGCTGCGTTTCCATTCTGTTGGGAGTTTACTAGATCATCATACAACTACGTCAGACATGTCTGAGAATCAGGATCCCAGGTGAGTGATGGATATATCCAATATATTATTAACTTCTGATGTAGCACTGAACATGTTGATCTGCATATAAGATGTCAGATGGGAATTTTACTATAGTAGATTTGAGAAATCGTTTTATATCAACCGAGCATTTCTTGTATACCTCTATGCTCCGGAGTTTGATATCTTTGTTTCCCTAAGACATACAAAAAAATAAGTGGAAGTTATAGATATAGTCGACTTTCATATTTTAAAAGTAATTCGTTTTATAAGGTCATAGCATACAGAAGTTATGTTTTTTTCAGATCGAGTACCGTATATAATATTAGGTATATTGAATTCCAGTTGCCTCAATTTCACTATCCTGGTAATATTAGGACAGGGAACTCTCCAAGATATGGGATATATTTATGAGGAAATCGTAATGGCATCGCTCGTGGCATCGTCATACTGTTTTATTCAAAATCAATAACTAAGGGTTATACACTCATTTCAAAATGAATTTCGTAATCGTCTTGTTTAGTTTACTAGTTACCAAGTTTTTGATAACTTTCATTTATGGTGTATTTATCTATAGGTAGATGGAAGACTTTTGGAACCATCACCTTTGTAAAAAATATTTCATATTAACGAGTGTATCATTAGTCATCAAAATCGTTGATTTTAAAACATATGAGAAGACACATATTCCAGACTTTATTATTGCTGTTATTGGGAAATTATTATTTTTGTTCAAAAATGTTGTCGAATATGGCCTCTTCTTTAATTTTGCAAAAAAAAATCTAAATAAAACTGGGTCTGCGTCGGACCAGACGGTGGAAGTTATATTTCTTTGGCTATTCGCACACAATTCTAATAAAATGCGCCTCCTAGAGTATGATAAACTAGTTATGAAACCGTAAAGAGGAAAACTACCGAAAATAATCTTGTAATCACACACAGCCAGACAGGCAGCTGAAAATCAATCCCATAGGAGGTATTACCTTTACGTATTTGTGTACCAAGTTTGGTGTTGATCGGTCAAGTATTTTTCGAAATATAGCGAGATATAGTGTTGATTGACTGACAGACAGCTGAAAATCAAACTTATAGGAGGTATTACCCTTACGTATTTGTGTACCAAGTTTGGTGTTATTTTCCGAGTTATAGTGTTGGCAGACAGGATGATCAAAACAATAACTACCTCAAAAAAAAAACGGTAGTTGATAAGGAAATTGAATATATAATTAAATTATTGAAAATTTCTCTAAAAGACAGAACGTACAAAAAAGTCTACGTAAACGTATAATCGTCGATTTTTCTTACTGTTAGCGTGACGCGTTTTCTGGACCAACACCCCATCCCAACGAGCCCAAATAAGTATAACTTCAATAAATATTTTTTACAAAAAATTGGACCGACTTTATCAGTTGTTGCACTGAAAAATACAAAATAATATTAATTCTATAGGTGCTGGTAATTTTGAAGTTGTGCCGTTGTAGTTTGTTGTTGTAGGCACCAACTCCAAAAGAACCAGCACCAATAGAATTAATATTATTTTGTATTTTTCAGTGCAACAACTGATAAAGTCGGTCCAATTTTTTGTAAAAAATATTTATTTCATATTTTTGAGTGTAAAATTAGTCATGAAAATTGTTGAACGTTCACTAATACCCAAAAAGTTATAGGTACGTTTAGCTTGAACTAGCGAAAATATGCGTATCACATATTTCAGACTTTACTATTGCGAAACTCGGAAACCGTAACTCTTTTGAAAAAATGTTCAATTTAAATGTTTCCGGATATGGTCCTCTCTCTAATTTTCAAATCTCGAATTTTCGATTTTCAGAAAAATTTGCCCCTTCCACATAGCTAAAACATATATTTCAGACTGTAGCGCGGAAACGTATGATTATTGTCAAAAATGTCCAATTTCGTTAATTCTGTCGTCTCGGATTTTCAATTTTTGAGAAAAATTGCCCCCTCCACCCCCTTTTGGGGCGGTTTTTGGAGGGAAGGAGATTTTGGATTTGATTTTCCTGAATATGGAATCATTTCTCAACTCTCCTCTTTCAAATGAAATAAAAATCTAAATCGGAGTACGTTTACTATGCGAAACGCGCGAACAGCCATAAAAAAAGCAATCTTACAACCGAATTGTATACCTTCTCCTTTTTTTGAAGTCGGTCAAAAACCTTTGAGGCAAGTTTTTGGGGGAAGGATTATTTTTTTAATATGAGCCCATTTCTCAGCTCTCCTCTTTCAGTATAAATTACGTTCAGGTACTATCCGAAAGGTGCTGAAAAACATAAAAAGCAGACAGCCGACTGAGAAGTACTTGTAATTTTTTTAGTTCAACAAAAAGTCTAATAAACCTTAGACATTTTTCAGTTGCTCTTCATACTAAACATAGTCATTAAATTATCTTTACGATGACGTATGTCAAAACTGCGATAGTCACCTTTTGTTTTTCAAATGATGATTTTCTGTAGGCCTCTCTTCTATTTTTATATTAGTTTATATATCTGTGACTTTTATCGATTACCTTAAAAATATTTTCACTTTAGGTAGGTATCTGAAAGAAAAAAAATATAATATAATAAAATCTAGTTCATATTGAGTACAAAAATTCTAAACAAAAATCAATTTTATGAGATAGGTAAATGAACCAACTAGATTTTATCATATTTTTAATTTTTTTTTAGATAAAGTATATGCAATTTATTACATAAATGAGGTTTTGTATGCATGTATGGATAAAATTGAGTAACCTATTTAACTTGTTTGATAAAATTATATTGATAATAACGTTATATTATTACATGCAACAATTAAAGGTAGATTTGATTATTTTTCTCTCCATAAAGTGTGTCAATAATCTAACACAAAATATTTTGCATGTAATTTAAATAAAAAGTTAACTATCGCAGTTTTGACATATGCCATCTTCAGATAATGTATATAATAGATGGCTACAAGAATATTCCATTAAAAAACAGATCTTTGGTGTGTTGTGTCGATTTTTATCAAATTTTCGAATATACAGAGGCTTATAATAAGCTTAAAGAGAACAGTAATTTTTTTGAAATGATAACTATTATGTTTTTGTGCTACTGTAGTTTCAAAACCTTTTATGATTGCATAGCAAAAAAATGTGTTCAAGAATAAATTAATTATTATATTATATTGTTTATTACAGAGCTGAGCGGGTAGCACGGTACAAGGAGGAAAGGAGGCGTCAATTAGCGGCCCAATTTAGTGACCTTGCGGCATCACCTTCAAGGTCCAAAAGTAATAAGGATGCAGCAGGAGGTAGTGCTACTTCTGCAGGCGAGGGTCCAAGACCCACAAGGACGTCACGATTGAGATTGGCTGCCCTCTCGCAAGATAATATTTCTAGTCAGACCCATGTAGCTAAAGAGGTTAGTATTTTTACCGTAAATGTTTTCAATATTTGTTTTAATTTATATACAAAAAAATCACGAAAATGTCATTGATTTAAATCGGGCGAGCATTTTTCAAATCATTTTGTGTGCAGTTTAAAGTTTTATAGATAAAATAAAATTGAATGTGATTCCTGGGTGTCAACTTATATACGTATATTACCTACTGTGTTATAAAACCTAGATCAAGTAATTTAAATGTGGATCAACTGGAGAGTTCCTAGTGCAGACCTTGAGGGTTGCTCTATACAACTGGTTTTTGTTTTCATATTTGATAGCTTAGCAAAAACTCTCTTATAATCTAACTAAAAGTACTTTATAATTTACAGATGGGTTTATATTTGAATATTATTTTGTTTATTGACATACAACAAAAAAGTAACTTTGATTAGTGCCTTTTATTTTCAATCCCTGTATCCAACACACATCTAGCTAAGAAAGCGCTGCAACATTTTTGATAGGATTTGCTGTTAGACGTCTTGCGCTCTTAAGCTGGTTTATAAAGAAGCTTTTTAAAATAACTGTTGGGGTATTTCTGATGCCTTAAAAAGCGCAAGCGTTTCACACCCAAGTCTGTCAAAAATGTTGTAGCGCTTTCTTAGCTAGATGTGTGTTGGATACAGGGATTGTGTTCAATTTCCCAGAGTTTCTCATAGCAAACACTCCATGTTGTAATGCTTGTTTGATGACAAAACAAGCTCTAACTAGAGATTTAATTATATACGGTATTGATTTTAGAATTAACTATAATCGAACGTCGATTTACTCAAGATAATAGATTATTATTACATATCAGCTTAATTATGTGGACCTAACCGATTGAACAACGTGCACGTACCGCAAATAATGTTTGGAAACAATTATTATTTGTATTTATACAAGTGAGCAAGCAATATCCACCTGTACACATTGGAAATGTTAAATGAATACGGCTGGAAGTGACTGACTACATAATGTTTTAATATAAATCAATAATGAACAGATGTTTCTAAAGGAAATGAACTATTATATGAAATTTATTACAAAAGGGGTTCAAATTGAAAATTTATCAATACGCGGTGGGTCGTTGGGAAATATACACATCGTATTAAGGAATTCATTTGGGTTGAATTTTGTCGTGAAATCGTATATTCGCCCTTTTTGTCGTATGATCTTTTTTTCTATGAGAACTTAGTGTCTTAATTAATTAAATCTTAATCGCTTATGTATATAAGACATTAATAATGAAAGAATAATATTATTCCTCTGGATAATTTTGCCTGTAATACATTTGAATAACACAAATTAATCTATGAAAATACTACCTATTGTTTATTTCCAGTAGTTTTTTTTAATTGTCAGGAGTTTGTGCTCTTTCAACATATAAGCACGACAAGGTCATCACATTATCTCATCCAGTCTAGACTAGAAAATCAAGGAGTTTATAGTATCTCTTATGGTATTTGTAAGAAAATTTACGTAGGAAAGATTAATAGAATAATATCAATAAGCTTCGAAAAACATAAATTATACATTAAAAATAAACTAAAAACATCAGTACTTTACCAACATTGAAAAGAAACAGGCCACAAAGTCGATTTTGATACTTTCAAACAGATAGCCAATACAACACATTTCGAAAAAATAAAAGAAACAAGGAGACCTGAAGAAAGGATATGATTCCCTGAATTTCCCTAATGTTTGGAAATCCCTAATACCAACCAATTCCGATTCCCGGAATTGCACTATTAAGCAACGGGCTATTTCAGAGAACAAATTAATCACTACCCCAACATGCCACGCACACCAGATATCCCTTGAATTCACGGTGCAAGCATAAAAATTCACAATAAACAAACAAATCCTCAAGATAGAAAGAAAGACACTCAGAAGATGGCTAGTGAGATTTGGGCGAAACGTCAGCAAGTAGTTATCTCTAAAACTGATAAAACTAACGCATGTATTCCCGAAAAAAACACACGTAATATATATTTGACTTTGAATTTTTGCCTGGTTCAACAAAGATTTTGTTTTTCATTCAATAAATAAAATTCTTTGGATTCAGCAGAGCTTTCGAGAATGTTTATTCTCTTCGTCAGGGCAAAATTCGTGAATTTAGGAGAAATTAACTACAAATTGGTAAGATTTCATAGCCTTCAATCAGTCATAAATGTCATTGGTATATATATATATATATATTGATTTTGTATTCTTGACTGGATTTATAATAAATAAAAAGATGTTCTTGGGGATGCAGTCATATATTCAATAAAATTCTTAGACTGAAGCCGAGCTTTCGAGAATGTTTATTCTCTTCTTCAGGGCAAAAATCGTGAATTTAGAATAAATTAACCAAAAACAGGAAAGATTTCATTTGTAATTGATGGCTATGAAATCTTTCCTGTTTTTGGTTAATTTATTCTAAATTCACGATTTTTGCCCTGAAGAAGAGAATAAACATTCTCGAAAGCTCGGCTTCAGTCAAATAATTTTATTGAATATATGACTGCATCCCCAAGAACATCTTTTTATTTATATATATATATATATATATATATATATATATATATATATATATATATATATATATATATATATATATATATATATATATATGTATATTATGGAAGGACTAAACTTCGTCGGTTCCGCAAAGTCGGACAAAAGTAAAAATTTATGTTTTAATTATGATACCTGATAGTTTATCATTTAATTTTACTTTCAAATAGGTAAGTACTTGTATGAATTACTATCTAGTTTTTCCTTAAGCTTATATTTATATTAATAATAGGTATATTAACACTTAATAATATGGTATGATAACAAGATAAATATTTTTGTATTTCCCTACACATACCTACATTTTTCTGAAAACCGAGTTACAAAGAAAACTAGGACTAAACCTAAATGTTACGGGCTCGATGCAGTAGATACGGTGAATGTTGAGATTCACCGTTTAATGTCAACATTCACCAAGTTACTTGGCTTATGTCCGAAATATTGATCAAATTTCATTATTTCTAACTTAGACCGGTGAATGTCAACATTCATCATGCACTGATGGTGTATGTTGAAAAGAAACATTTTTTTATTAAATGAAAACAACCGACCGACGAACCCCGAACGGAGGAGGTATACAATTCGACTGTCTGTTTTTTTTGTTGGTTTGTTCGCGCGTTGTATATAGTAAAAGTACTCCGATTTTGATGATTTTTGATTCATTAGAAAGAGGATGCTTGAAATTTGGTTCCATATTCATAAAAACGCAAATCCAAAATCTCCTTCCCTCCGAAAATCGCCTCCGAAGGGTGGGAAAAGTTTAAATTGAACATTTTTTCAAAAGAGTTACTCTTTTCGAGTAAGAGGCATGTAAAATTCTCAAATATGTGTATTTTCGCTTTGTGGAGAGGGCGATTTCTTTCGAAAATTGAAAATTTGTGGGTACTACATGAAATACCTAATTATTTGTAGCAACATTTATAATGAACATTTTTGCCTTAGAGTTATGGTTTTGGAGTTACAGCAGTAGTAAAATGGTAACATCTAAAATGTTTATTTGTATTTCCGCAGCGATGTTTTGAGATCTCAATAATAACAACTACAAGTAAAGAATATACGTGGATAATAGGATGCCTAAGTGGAATAAGTGAACGTTCAACGATTTTCGTGACTAATGTTATACTCAAAAGTGTGAAATAAATATTTTTTACCAAAAAAATGGACCGACGTTATTAGTACGTGCACTAAAAAATACCAAATAATATTAATTCTATTGGTGCTGGTACTTGTGAAGTTGGTGCCAAAAGTTATCAATCTAACTGCAACTGCACAAATTATTTATTGCAACAACTTAAACTACCATGACACTTGGAATTACACAAAACCCTCTTGCTCTTACAGCTACATTTAACAGTGGAACAATTATTTTTGCAATTACAACGTGCCCCCACTTTTTGAATTAGCAGATGCTGCTTCTCTTAGCGACATTTCTGTGTTTGGAATCTCATCCAATGGAAATTGACTTTTATTTACAAAATGCGAATTGATTACGGGTGAGAAGCTGATTCAAGGTACCATTTTTGTTTGCTTAGTTGTCAAAGTCTGATTCCTTTATTCCAACAACTGTCGCAAATACATTTCAGGGGTCTGTACGACCACATTTGACGTCAGGAACTTTAATTTCTACGGTATCACCAATTTGGGCCGGGGATTTTTTTTTTGAGATTCGCAACATTTTTGTCGCTTGAAGTAAAAGATTCTCTTTTGCGGCTCCTCTTTTTGAATAAATTAGCTCGTATTGTTCAGTCAGCACTTGAGATGAAGACGAGCTCAGTTGCAGATCAGTCTGTGCTTGAGGTGATTACGCGCTGTGCTGTGAATCAGTCAATACTTGAGGTGAAGATGTTCTAGGTTGCGGATTAGTCAATAATTGAGAAGACGTGCTGGATTGCGGATTAGTCAAAACTTGAGGCAAAGACGAGTTTTGTTGCGTTTGTGCGTTTGTTAGTACTTGAGATGAAGGTTGCCGATTATCTCCAATGGTATTTTGGTCATCCATGTCACATTCATCTGAAACATGGTGATCAATATGATCACTAACCAAATTTTCTTCACAACTTAACGTAAGCTGTTCCTCGGTTTCAATGTTTGCAATTTGCCCGTGTGGGAGAGATGACGATGCTATGCCTCTTTTTGTTTTAACGCCAAATGGAGCTTCATATAGACTCTGGCATATTCCTTCATAATAAGTTGTATTTTTGGAAAATGGATAAACGACAACCCTTCTGACCATTTATTTGAATCATTATCGTGCATCCACGCAGTTAACATATTCTGTATGTCCTGATTGGCTCTTTCGACTGAGCCTTGTGTTTGGCTATGACGGGAGCACAATTTTAACATTTTAACATATTTTGAACTCTACCATTATCCGAATGCAATATGGCGGAAGCACCAAATATTAGAAAGAAAAAGGTGATATGCTACTTATTCCACTCTTTTGGTTTATAATGGTACTAACTGGACAAACATTTTTAAATGATTTCGGTATACCATTATAAAAATTTATAATCGCCATCGTTGTGTGATTGTAATCTATTAAATCGACTTGACATCTAGATTTTAATTCGGCACTAACCATTGGTTTCACAACAATACCTTTTTTAGGCACACTGTGTTTCATTTGACATTGATTACGACTTCATAAGTAAAATTTTTGTATTTAATTTGCGATTCCTTAAGCATTCGTGTTCTTCCTACATTGCCATGAGCGTTTCGGAAAGGATATCAAACAACTGACTGACATACTGAATATTCGTTTCTCCAGGTTTTATTGGCACAATGACCTTTTGTTCGTCACTAACTTTTGAGATGTCAAAACGTTTTAATAGTCGGTAGTCCAAAGGTATACTGCACTTACTATTAGCGGAAGATACTTCAGAAACGATTTTGGAGTACATTTCTTGAGAAAAATAAAAACAATTATTGTCTTCTCGTTTGCTTCTAATGAGAGCATGGAACTTTTGAAAAAAAACTGGTCACTATTTACTACAGTATCCATTGAACACAAATTTTAATAATTTGTATTAAAATTAAATTAATAAGATTGCACGCACACTATCAAATTTTGCGTAAGCCTGACAATCCCACATAGAAGCGGACCAAAGAAACCCCAGAAAATCGACCTTAACCTGTCGTTTCCGACATTGACCGAAGATCATTTGTGTTTGTCGTAATACACCGGTGAAAGACCAAAATTATACTTGAACTAATAAATGTTCAGTCTTCCACCAACTCATTTGGTGTCTGTCGACATTAACCGGTGAATGTACTTATTTCAGACTTTCACAGTAACATATACATTTAGAAGAACGTGCTGACGCTTTGAACGGTTTCGGTGTTTCTAATCTTTGCCATTGCGGTGACTTAGTCACATGTGCTGGCATTAAGTACGCTTAGTGAAGATGCTTCCCTATATAAAATAGCTGGGTATTCCATTTGTATTTCTCTTGATGTCCAAGCTCCATTTTAATCCCCTATTTAGTTTTTAGTACTATATTTCTTTATCTAAAATAATCTAAATTAAGAGAGAATTGGTACATCGACAAACTATAGTTATGTAAAATCTAGTGTATGGATCTAAACTGCGCCTATCATATTTTTAATATAATACCATTTAACTGTCAAAAGAATCACTAAATGAAGTAAATCGATTAAAAAAACGTTGAATCGATATATGGATCTATTTATGAATGCGTTTTTAGATTGTTTACTAGCTTTCAATGCTTTTTCGATAAATAATATGTACATGTAGTTGTTCCTGCCCTATTATCATCAATGCCAGATTCAAAATAGAAACCATATGTTCCATGTTATTATTTTGCAATTACGCACTCTGAACACTGGTTTGGCCTCCTCCTTTCCTCTCGCTTCCCACATTCGTTTCCATAATGAAAAGTCGTTCGATTGTTGAAGGCAAGTGGGCGACTGCAATAATGTTTATCAAAACATCTTTGATAGTTCTGACCATTTTTGTTTTTTTTACACATATGCCTATTTCTCTGATGGCATTGAGGCATATTAATCAATAAAATCAATCAGTTTGATTGTATTTGCGTTCAATTTTCTTGAATAAAGTTCTTGGCAGAAATTATATGAATCATTCAAATATGCTTGAATGTAATTCGCATTATTTACTTGATCGATCAATGCCTATTTATGAACTCGACCTATATCTTTTAATACATATATACAGAATATTCATTTGAAAATTTAATAGTTTTTCAAATTATTAAAATACTGCTTCACAGATTTTGTTAAAATTCTTGCATATTCTTGCTACATCATAAAAATAATTTCATTCGAAGTAGGCTATTGCAAACGAAACCGATTTCTCAGCATGTCTTTCCTAGAGTCGGATTTCAATTAATTGTTATCAATTGTCACTTCATAATGAGTGTGTTCGGGTTAAATCAGCGAACGGTCAACAACAGCTATAATAATCACACCTAATAAATAATAACTGTAAGATGGAAGATAAATTGCATAAATAAAGATAAATGCAGTAGATATATAAATGCGTATATTGATAATAATTATGATTATTTCATAATCTGTTCTGTCATGTTCATGTCATATGTTAGTCATTGCTGCATATTCGCTCAGCAGTTCTTAAAAGACACAGATTACCTGCTTCACTTGAAACTGTTAGTTAAGTGAAAATGATTCACATATGAGGATTCAATTAAAATTTACTCAAGTTACAGAATATTTAGACCAGTTTTATTTAGATATGCAGTAATTCATATCATTTTAGGTGCGTTTATAACAAGCATTACTTACATAATGATCCAAGCGAAATGAAACTGAGTATTAATAATGAACAGTTCGAAAATTATCTTTTCACTTCAGTTATTTCCAAATGTTAAGATATATCCAAAGTTCAAATATATTTTTATGGAAATTTTAAATATATGTTATGATAATTACACCAGTTTAGGTTTATATCAATGTTCATCAATAAAATATTTCTTCTTCAAAACGTGACAATATTATACAATTTCAGATGAATTAAGGAACGACATGCTAAAATATGTTCGCGTATTTATATGGCACAATTCGAGAGTCCGACGTACTATGTATCTTAAGATACACTGGTGTATATCAAAACCCACCAAGCTAGTTGGTAAATGTCCGTTATTTATTCAGTTGCGTTTGTGTATATAGTCCTCGGTGGTCTAGTTTGTTCCTACGAAGTTTAGAGTCGAAATTTCTATTTAATATTATTTGTCCATATAAAATTTGTACCCCTATTTCATCTCCTATAGGGACTGAATTACAAAATCTCTTCCTTATTACCTTTATAAAGAGAACCTTTATGCAAAAACTCAGCTTAATAGGTCCAAACGTTTGGGCCGGGCGATGATGATGAGTCAGTCAGGATTTCTCTTTATTTACTGGGTGTCCTGAAATGAAAGTATAACCCTGATATGGCTTGTAGCAGAACCTATACCGTTCAAAGAAAATTACAAAAAAAACAAATCACAATTAGCACACGAGATATAAGATAATCGAACCTAATCTTACGACGATATTAGTTTTGGTTTTCAAGATGTTTGAGCGGAAAATTCATAGTTACAAAGATCCAAAATATGATTGTTATCGATGTGAGAAGAACTTTGAAATATCGGACTCACCGTTGCCAAACACACTTCAAAATGTGAATACGTTTGTCAGTTGGTGTACATTTTTTAAACTGTTACAAAAACATATATATTCCGTCAAATATACTTGAGAATTATATGACTGTTGGTATTTTTTGTTATGGTAGATAATTTTTTAATTCTTTCGCAAAATGTAGAATACCATGGAAGTGTCTTTGATAAATCGTTCGGATACGAGTGTGCAGGGACGGCGCCTCAAACAAAAGAAGCGCGAGAAAAAGTGGCACGCCATATTCCGATTATATAATCTGGAAAATAAATCACTTTTGCGACTCGCTTCTCTTATAACTTCTACGAAGCATCAACACAAACAAAGATAAAATGAAACGTCGAAAAATGAATCGTAAATTAAGAGGATTTGGTTTCGGGATCGTTCTTATTTCTTTGAATTCAATGTCTGGATATGGTTTGATTGATAAATTGTTATTTAAGATAAATAAAATATTTTTTGGTAGTTGGAATTGTCACTTTGCATTAAGAGGATTGGTTTCAGATCGTTCGTATCTTTTTGAATTTACTGCCTGGATAAAATTTGTTTGATAAATAGTTATTCTTTATAAATAAAATATTTCTTCTCTTCTCTCTTTTTTTGAATTGGTTGCTTTTGGTAGTTGGAATCCTGATCTAATAACTCATAACTTTATATTTTACAATGTTTGACCGATCGGAAAATATAACAATAATCTCAAATCAAGGAAGAACATTTCTAAAAATATATTCTTCTTGTTGCTCTTACGGGTAAATTAGATCTGTATTGTAAGTTTTTGACCTACTTCTTCTCAAACGGAGGAGGTTTACATTTCGATTCTTTGCCTTTTTTTTTTTGACCGGTCAACCCAAACGGAAGAGATATACTATTCGACTGTCTGCTTTTTGAAAAAAAACTCAAATCCAAAATTTTCTCCGCTTCAAAAACCGCCCCCAAAAGGGATGGAGGGGGCAATCGAAAATTCGAGACAGCGGAATTAAAGATAAGACATATCCGGAAACCTTTAAATTGATTTTTTTTTCGAGTTTAAGGAATGTTAAAATTTGTGTGTATTATCGCTATGTGGAACGGGCAATTTCTTTCGAAAATTGAAAATCTGAGAATGCCAAATTAAAGACCAGATTATTTGTAACAACATTTGCATTGAACATGCTTTCCATAGAGTTACGGTTTTCGAGTTGACAGCAATGGTAAAGTCTGTATGTATTTCCGCCGAGATGTTTTGAGATCTCAAATAATACTCGTTAACAAGTACAAGCAAAGAATATATATGGGTTCGTCTTTGGTATAAGTGAAACGTTCAACGATATTCGTGACAAATGTTACTGTCAAAAGTGTGAAATAAATATTTTTCACAAAAAATTTACCAACTTCTTTAATTGGTACCCTAAAAAATACAAAATAATAGTTATTCTATTTGTGCTGGTACTTGTGAAGTTGGTGCTAAGAGTCTTCTATTTAACTACAATTGCACAATTACCATTACCAACAGAATTAATTATTCTGTATTTTTCAGTCCACTAACTAATAAAGTCGGTTCTAGTTTTTGTAAAAATATTTGTTACAGCTCTTCGCACGTTTCGTATATTAAAAGTCATCTGATTTTGATTAATCTTTTTTTAATTTGAGAGAGGAATGCTGAGAAATGGTTCCCTATGAAAGTTATTTAAAATCAATCTGCTCCTTCTTTAATAATTTTTTTAAAATTTTGTGTCAGAATGATCAGAATTAAAGAAAAGATAGTTTCCGGCAATATTTAATTTCGATATTTTTCACAAAGTTCAACGGTTACCGAGTTACTGCACTAGGAAAGTAAGAAACATTGTTACAGCTACTCATATTTTGAAATCTCTGAATTAATGTGAATGTTCAACGATTTTGATGACAATAATTGAAGCAATAAAAAATGTGAAATAAATTTTATTTAACAAAAAATAGGATTGTCTGTTGGTGTACTAAAAAAAATCAAAATAAGGCTAATTCTGTTGTTGCTGGTACTTTTGAAGTTGGTGCCAATAGCCTTCTCGTTACCCAGAACTCCGGAATTACCAGCACCAATAGAATTTATATTATTTTGAATTTTTCAGTGCACAAACTAATAAAGACGGCAACATTTTTTGTTACATATATTTTCTATTTTTCCGTGTCGTGTGGGGTTTATCAGGAAGAACTACGAAAAGAGGGATTTTGACATTCCATTTTGAGTCAGTTATTATAAAATAAATGAGACCCATGGAATAAATTTTTGCTTGATTCACGAAACAATTCAGTTGTCTCATTTATTACTTAGGTATAGGTATAGCACTTCAAGTTTTTCAATGCGAAAAAAAGCTAAATCCATGTGACTTCTTTTCTTAATAGTTCGATTTGGTTTCACAAAAAAAATCTTTCGAACTTTTCTGTTAACCTTAAAAATATAATTAATTTGGTGCATTCAAGAACCAGTTAAATTACTTCACAGGTTTGCCATATTGTAAAATCAGAATTGATTGAAATCAGCTGGTATTATCTGTTATAGTCGTTTATTAGGTACGTCTGTCGTCCTTCAATATATTTGACATAAAAACAATATTACGATCTTGTATTGCGAACGGTTTGAGAATAACAGGTAACATCAATCTCAAATACGAAACATATCCTTAAAACATGACAAAAGTATAGATGTCAATGATGAATCCATTAGGCAACTTTATAAAATTAAATAAAATTAACTACTTAATTTGAAAATGTACCTTGTGTACCTTATTCAGACGTTGTCAAACCACATATGATGAAAGAAGAAAGTCAATAAAAAAGTGATGTCGCGTTCCTTGTTTAAATAGACTTCATTATGTCTGTGTTTCTAAATTCGATCCAGTATACTGGCCAGTGTTGCGTTCCAAATCCTTCCAGTACTAAATATTAACTTGTTATCAAATGTACATGCACAGCACAAAATGGCGTTGGTTTGTGACGTCCCTATAATGATCAGCTTGCTGGATCAAATTTAGAAGTATGGAAGTATATATTTTATACGAAATAATTAAGGGTTCAAGCTAAAGTGGTGAAATGAAACTGAGATTCATAACATTTGGATTTCATCTTCTCCAACATATAAAACAAAAATTTACGTCAAGTGAAGGCACTCTTGCCTTTATTGCTGAACATAAACATTAAGACATTAATGATTCACGTCTCAAACCATAACGAGCGCTACTGTTTAAAAAGGCGTTAAAAATCTTTTAAGTTTTATGAACATAAATCAATATTTTTTAAATGCAAATTCTTCATCTTTATTATATTTTCAGTGTGAAAGATCCTCTATATTTATTTTAAGTTAACGACTCTCTATTTATTCCTCTAATCTGTTCTCAATCCAAGTCATCCTCAGAAATTGTAATCTATGAAACAACTATTTCTTCATGTCATGGATTGTGTTTATACCTAAAACATGAAATTCGTCTGGCAAGGTAGCTAGAGAGATATCATATTTATTTTGTTTTCTGTTTCTATCACCTTCAACATGGTGATAAAAAATGAATTTGCTCTCTAGAAAGGTGTACAACAAAAAAACACGCCGGTATACATACTTTTTGTTAGTCTAGACTGTTCAATTATTCAACAATGTTTCAGTTACGATACCCCATCATATTATGTCTTCATTCTCTACAACTGTTAGTATCCCCATGATACTCTTTTAAAGCTTCAAGCTGTCTTATTTAAATCTGCAAGTCATTTGTTAAGGGTGTCAGTACGTTTGGTTGAAGCGTGCATCTTGTCACTTTATTTAGTCATAATAGGCTGGATTTGAAATGTAGTTTTGCCACTATTTATGAATCAGCTTGCAGTTTTGATACACGCTAACATAGAGAATCAGTGAGAAAGCTTCACCTGTAGAATGGAGGCAATTAACCATAAAAATACGTTATATTTAGTGACAGGTAGATTATCTACTAGATTCTAGAGGGTGTGGTTGCAATTGAGTTATTTTCCTTGTGTGAATTAGTTTTATTATAGCTCATTTACGATTTATTTTTAAGGCAATCAAGAAAGAAATGATTTGTTTCGTAATAGTTAGGTGGTAGAGATACCTTCAAGAAATGTGAACGTATCTGGTAGTTTTTATTTACAGCCTTTTTATTGATTGTTTATTCAATTAATCACAAAAGGATATATCTTTCTTTAAATAAATATTATAGATAATTTATGATGTGACAACTTTTTTTAGAATAGCTAGTTCATTCTTATTCGGTATTATTCCAAAAATTAAATGTATCACACATCTCGTATTGAGTCGTGTTGAATAAAAATATCATTTTTGTTATATTTCAATAGTCCGAGAACCGCTTCTATAGGTAAGTATATATTATAATCAATGGATAAAGGGTCATTGACATGGAGAGAGTTTCGTCTCGAGGTTAAGAATATCAAAAGAAAATATAAAAATGGTGACAGACGCACTTGGAAAGGTAACAATCGCTTCTCCGTTGCATATTGCCATATAAACAAAACTTGAAAACAAGAAGTGTATTCTAATAGCAGTAGGCTATACCTTTCTTACAAATCGTAGGGGAGTTTTTAATTCTTACATACATTTGGCATTGAGCACGTGGTTGCAGGACAACATTCGCCCGACTTCGATAATCGAAGTTAACCCTTAACTACGGACATCCATTTTTATCCCGTAACTACGGACACGGAGTCTGTCAGACTTAAGCCAAAAAAATAAAAAAAAATAAAGCGAAATATATTTTTATTTCTTTATAATGATTGTACAAAGTGTCTTTCAATAGTTTATTACAAAAATGTTATACATCTACAACATATGAAAATCGCTAACGAATTTTTCCATAATAAATTGATCACTAGTCAAAATAAAATTATTTTTTTCTTACACCAAGTATTCAGAAAAACTTTTTTCTACAAAACTATTAATCTGACACTTATACAAAATGAAAATGAAGAATAGAAAATTCTAAAGTCAAAAAACAAAAAAACCTGCAAGCAAAACTTTATACTGTATTTTTATGCTTATTCCCATTTGTTGATACAGTGTATGCAACATTTCTTTGAACACTGCAGACAAATAGGCTGTTGACATTTTATACAAAGAAATGCAGTCTTTCTTCTTAATTTGGAAGGGCATATGTAGCAATACTTTCGAATTTGGAGCCGTTCCTCCTCATTTACTTCCTGTGTTTCGTTAGGTATTTGCAAAATCCGACAAATCAAAAATTTTATTTCCCTATTTGTCTGCGGTTTCAGTAATCTTACACGTGAATGGTTTTCTATCAACTGGCCAGCTAACTTTTTAACGAAATTATAACGCTTCATATCATTTCCTGGAAATGATGAATACAAAATATAGGAATTTACACTACAAATATCCAAAAGTTTATAAAATATTGCCATAGGCCACCTTCTGGCGCGTCGACTGCAGCTATATTTTGCAGATTTTTCGTCCATGGCATCCACCCCACCCTTTGTGGAATTATAAAAGCTAATGATTTCAGGTTTTCCAGTTTCTGTATCAGTAGATTTCGTATGGTGCATAGACGACAAAAGAATAACTGCTTTGTTTTTTTAAGTTGTGTATGAAACAATGGTCATATTTTTTTTGAATCCATAAACTGTATCACCTTCTTCACGGCCTTTTCTGGGTTGTAGTTGTGGAGGAATTTCTCTCTTATTTTTCTTCATTGTTCCCACGAATGTAAGTTATATTTCTATTTGAATTATATAAGGGCTTGGCAAGTCTCACAATTGATTGTGTAGGTTTACTCAGCTTCTTTTCACTATTTGATAATCCACGTCCATCAGTATCTTTACCGGCATAAATATATGCATTGTAAAAGTACTGAGTCCTTGCATCTGTCAATGTCATAATTTTGATACCATATTTTTCAGGTTTCGATGGAATATACATTTTAAATTTACATCTTCCTCTAAATCCTACTAACATTTCATCCACGCAGGCTGTTGCTCCAATTACATATGATTTTTTGGCATTTTCAACAAACAAGTTGAATAGTTCACTGATTGCTGCTGCTGGGTCGTCCTTTTTCCTTTCTTCTCGGGTTTCTGCATTGTCAAAACGCAGTGAAACTAATAAAATCGCAAAACGTTCCATGGACATAACTGCTCGAAACACATCTCGGCCTGTACCATCTGTAGCAAAAATACTTCGGATATCCTCATCATTGGATTTGAAAATAGCTGTATACAGTAGTAATCCTAGAAAAGCGTTCAGCTCACCAACAGTAAGTTCTGCCAATTCAGGTTTGTTAGGTCGCTTGTAACTTTGTCTCATATTGTGTAGCTTTTTATTTTACATGCTATGATGAGATCATACATTTCTGCAGGAAATAGTTCATTGAAAAATGATTTTGGATCAGTTTTGTCTTCCACATCTAAACGTGACAATGGCAAACGTAATATATTATGAGCTTGGGTGCGAATATTTCGCACAGGTTCTGTTGTACTCCATGTGCAGCGGTTTTTTCCATAGATGTATTTTTCTCTTGATTTCAGCTTTTTTTTATCAGCGTCACTTGCTTGAAATTCACTACAGTCACTCGTGTCACTATTACTGAAGACTTCCATATTATGATTTTCATTATCACTTGGTAAATAGTCCCCTTCGCCGTCACTAGCTTCTTGCTCGCTTGCAGACTCATGATCACTTTCAAGGCACACATTTTCATCTCGTTCGATATCACTATTATCGGAGTCTATTTCGTTGTACCATAACATCGCTTGTTTTTCAAAATCCGGATCCATAACCTTCACCCGTTTCGATGTACCAGGCTTGGAAGTTGCCATAGCGCTTACAATATTTTCTGACGTTACCACGGACACTGAGTCTCACAGACTCCCAAATACTTAAAAAGTGGTATAAATGAAATTTAACGACAATGCCTGTTCGAGTAGTTGTAGAGCACTAAAAATAGGGAAGGTACATAACGCGGCAGTAGCGAATTATGATTGTGGTGGGAGTAATGGCTTGAAATGCACAGGGCGGAGTCCAACAGACTCCATGTCCGTAGTTAAGGGTTAAACAGCGCAGTGCGTAGCGAACGGTTTGGATGAGTGATGTGTTAGGCACGATTCCCACTATACGTAACGTCACCGTCACTTCTCCGCATCGTCACCGAACCGAAAATATGACTTGATGTCATTCTAACCGGCAAGCAACAGTCAGTTTTCCGTCTGCCCATAGAGAGTGACGTAGTGAAAATTAGAACATGTGTGGATTTACAAATGAAGAGCTTGGACAAATTGCACTTATTCTGGACATGGAAGAAGTAGAGTTCAAACTAAAGAAGACAAGGCAAATATGGGTGCATGATATATTTCTTAGAAGGAAGGACGCGGGCGAATATCACACATTGTTTTCGGCATTAGAAGATTATAAATTAAAATATTATAAATATTTTAGAATGTTTCAACAGCAATTCTTTCATCTCTTGCATAAAATTGAAGGTAGAATAATAAAGAAAAACACTAAGTTTCTTGAAGCAATTCGCGCCATTGAAAAGCTGATGGAGTGCATACGGTAAGAAAAAAAATATTTCTTGCAGATATTTCCACATTTAAATATCAAACGTACGTAACCAGACACGTCAGCCAATGCACACTATACGTACTATGAAAGTACAGTCCACCCACCGATAAGCCCCGACAGGTAAAATATTCTCTCGCAGAAATCGCCGACGGACGTGATGGTGACGGCAAGTGGACGTGACTTATAATGTGATTATGTTCATTGCTTGAAAATTGCTTGCAATGTGAGAATATTTTTATCATGACGGTGACGGTGCGGAGACATGACGGTGACGTTACGTATAGTGGGAATCGCGCCCTATACGGGTGGGCGTTCGAATTCCTGGCTACCGCATTGTATCCTCCACCTATCGCAAGGCAACGGGAAACCAGCGCGAGTATATTTCTTCTAGTACCGCTTCTCTGTAAGGATGTGTCTTGAGATTTATATTGAGACATATCGGTGGTTCGGAGTCCACTCTATTAAATTGTAGGCTCCCTTGTATGTGGGAATACTCTCAAGACAAAGAATTCGCCTACACACTTTTTCGCGAGAACGACACTTGAAATACATTTGAAAATGAAAATGAGGCTGTTATTGCTTTTAATAGTTACTGGTTCACATTGTCCGATAAACTCTCTTGTTATCAAAGAAGCTAGATTTTATACAGAATTACGGGTGGAGAACAAATGCTGCTCCCGCACCAAAGTGACGGGGGCACCACCGTCAATAATCTGCATTTTGAAGCGAAAATCACTAACCGGTTATCAGGAGAACAGAAACGAAAGTTTCATATCCCAATGGAACCGGCTTCTAGCATGGATTGCCGTTATCTGCTTGCCTTATAATTTGCATCAAAATACAGTTTATTGATGGTGGCGCTCCGTCACTTGTGTGCGGAAGCTCAAGTGTTTTTCGCCTCAAATTTAACAAAGAAAGTACAATTCAATACATTATCCTACCATCTTTGATAATATGTACCTTCTTTGGTAAAGTTGTTTGGAGGAAAGGCAGTAATGCTGTTTTACTGAATTTTCTACCAACTACCACTGGATAGACTAGGCTTGCGAGTCATGAGGTGTCGGCTTTATAGAATAGCATAAACTGTATGTTATCCCCGCAAACGGAATTTTCTCAACTAGACACATTAGAAATGGTATTTATTTGCTATTCAAGGCTGAATCACCTGATGGTATCATTTTCTCACGAAAACGGTCACTCCTATGCCAAAATGCTAATAAGGATTAAAGAAAAAATACGTTTAATTCTTGCAGTAGCTTTCAACATTAGGAGATAGTAAATAAGTTTTTTTTGCATAAAGTTGGATGGAAAGGGTTTATTGTGGGTACAACAGGTATTATTGATTGAACTGCTAATATATGCCATAATGAGAAACTATAAATACCATTGATTTGTTTAAGGAATTATTCATAAAAGAAGACATATCATTATCACATTCATTATTTTCTTTGCAATAGCTACTTGTTCTTATCGACAACAGTGTTAACAAGTTTTAATCCAGTACTCAGAGTAGATATATATTTAGGTACACCCACTTTTGCTTTCGGACGAAACCGTAAATGGTGTTGATTTGTTTTAGTTTATTTCGATGAAAAGTTCTGTTTGCGTGGTTTGTGTGTATGTATGTGTAAGCAGTTGCGGTTTGTGGCCTTGCCTTGATGGAAGTCATCGAACGTACCTGACACACCATCTAAGGCACAAGATAATATCGACAATGGTATAATAAAATTGATTGTTTCTTCTCGTCTAGTTATCGATTGTAACAGTAGATATCATATTTATGATGATATCTGATTGGTGAGAAATTAAAGTGTTTGTTTTTGGATCTATAACATATTTTTAGGGTTCTGTACATCACAGAAAGAATCCTCATGGCGTAATTTTTGGCCACATCTTCATTTTCCTAATATTTGAAAATAGCAGTGGGAATAATTTTAAAAAAATGTGGTGGTAGGTATGTTTGTAAGTATTGAGGAAACTTTTCCACCGCTCCCAAAACAAATTTCATCAAATATAAGAATCATCTGATCAAGTCGTCCGATCATTTTTTTTCCAGCGTGACCATAATGGTTATATTCAATTTGGAAGAATTCGATTTGCCGGAATATGGCTAATTAAAACAATTGACTGTTCATTTGAGCATAACTTTTTTCTTGCCTTTTATCAGAGATGTGCTTTGAAGTTTGCAATAGGCTTTTAAAATATTTTTTTAGATAAGTTTTATCAAAATTTTAAAACTGTTTTCGCTCTACTGTTTCGAGCAAAAGACATTTTGCTAGCAAATAGGGCGAGTGAGATGCTCAATCTGGGTCACAGGCGAGCGGTATCGATACTCTACAAAGTAAAAAAAAGATTGCACTACTTAATAATAAAATTTTATGTTACCAGTAAAACAGATATGCAAATACAAACTGGAGAAAACGTCAGATAATGGTTCAGATATTTTGTCCTCAAAGAAAATATAAATATTTATACATCACTACTGGGAAAGTAAATACTAAATTAGACAGTACAAAAACTTACACAATAAACCCATGAACCAATGAAATCTATGTACAAATACCAAGTCCTTTTCTCAAGAGAAACTCCGATGATTATCTTAAAATCTATATATACATTATCAAAAGTAATATACATATACAAAGTATATTCACGTTAGTTAAACAGCACAAACAATTATAAAACATAAAATCAGCTATAAAATTGTTCAACTCAACTCCTCAATAGTATAGAAACTTTTTTCCACTAAAAGTGCTTTCAACTTTCTCTTGAACACAACCAAAGTTACAGAGTTTTTAATATCACTGTTAAGCTGGCTGAAAAATCTGCAGGCATTGTTTTTCTGAAAAAATTATGGTTTAAGGGAAATTGGAAGCAGTAGTTCCTTATTTCCCGTATTGTATGCATATGAAGCCCGGTTAGATTGTAACATAGTTCTATTTTAATAAACAAAAACACAGATTTCAAAAATATAAAACCCAACCACCGTTAGTATATTTATTTTTCCAAAATGTCTTCTACAGGAATCTGTGCGTGACATAGTCCCAGTAGGTATAATTCGAATTGCATTCTTCTGAAGGAGAAGCACCCTTTCAACCTCTGAACTGGCACTCCAGTTCATAATTCCGTAGGTCAAATGTGAGTGGTCGTTGGCAAAGTAACATGTCAAAAGAGTCTTCAGGCTACAATGATTACTTAATGACTTCAAGACATAGCAGTTTTTCCTTGTTTGAACACAAACGTTGTAAATGTGACTATCGCAAACAATTTTCAACAAAATTCAGTCCCAACATTGTCGAAGAAACAGAACGTGCTAGAATCTGCCTGACTGGCTGGAAAAAGAAGAAAGAAAAGACACTACATAGCTTCTTGGGGTAGCGATAAAAAAGTATTAAAATGATATATCCAATAAATGTAATTGAAGAGAATTCAAACGTACCTTGATTGTCAACTACCCTAATTTCTAGATATGACGTCATTGTGATTTTTTAACATTGACCATGCCGTGTATTTTTATATTTTCAGATCAGTCACTTTTTCAACAATTTAAAAGAAACAGGGTTTGTTTATTGTCTGATGAATTGCACAATTATCTCGATAAAATTTATTTTCTTTATTCGTAATATTTATTTAAATTGATTTCTATGGAAGATGGAACTTCTCAAATGGAGGAGGTATTCAATTCGACTGTCTGCTTTTTATTGATTCGTACGCGTCTTCCGCATAATAAACGTGCTCGGATTTTTTCCTTTCATTTTTCATTTGAAAGAGGAGTGTTGAGAAATAGTCCCATATAAAAAAACTAATTCAAAAGCTCTGCCCCTTCAAAAACAGCCACGATGGAACTGGAGGGGCAACTTCTTAGAAAATTGAAAATCTATGGGACAAAATTAAAGAAATGCCGAAAAAACAGTTTCAATGATCTTGATGACTATGAATACACTCAAAAATGTGAAATAAATGTTTTCAACCAAAAATAGGAACGACTTTATAACTTGGAGTACCTACTGAAAAATTCAAAATAATAATTATTATTCAACTGGTGCTGGTAGGTACTTTTGAATATGGTGCCAAAGTCTTCTATTTATCTAGAACTGTACAAATTCAAAATCACCAACAACAGTAGAATCAATATTATTTAGAATATTTCAGTGCTCCAATAATAAAGTCGATCATCGATTTTTTGTCAAGAATATTTATTTTACTTCAAATTATTATTGTATACTAATGCAGTTCTAGGACGAAGCGCTATTCCAAGTTTACTGAACTTATTGGTGCACTGACCATCACGGTTCGTTGAATCAGACAGACATTGTACGTACAACTATTAAACTGCCAGATAATTAATTCCTATATATGCGCACGAAATCATTTTTTACTAGACACTGGTCATAAAACGCAGATTATTTACCAACCGTTGCGAGTAAGCAAGTGTCCTTTTTTGGTAAATTTCTTATTACTCCGATCTATAAAACAATTCTTCTGTCGGTGAAAAATAATCAGCAAATCTAAATAGTTTGATACTTTGTTTATTTATAAATTGGATATAGAATACAGATAAATGACAGGAAATTTAGATATATTTTTTACAGATGTACGTCGATTTAATAGCTTTCATTTCAGTAGTTTCAAAACAAACGGAAATTTCAATAATGCGATGTCAAATTTTATGAGTTTTGTTTGTACTAGAAATATTTTTTACAAAAAATTGGACAACCGTTATTAGTTGGTGCACTGAAAAATACAAAATAATATTTATTCTGTTGGTGCTGTTACTTTTGACGTTGTGCCGTTGCAGTTTGATTGATAACTTTTGGCACCAACTTCACAAGTACCAGCACCAATAGAATTCATATTATTTTGTATTTTTCAGTGCACCAACTAATAACGTCGGTCCAATTTTTTGTAAAAAATATTTATTTCACACTTTCGAGTGTAACATTAGTCACGAAAATCGTTGAACAACTAATTTGGTACTTCATATGGTACCCATAGATTTTCAATTTTCGAAAGAAATAGCACTCTCCACATAGCTACAATATACATATTTAAGATTTTAACATGCCTCTAAATCGAAAACCGTAATTTTTTTTGAATACATGTTCAATTTAAACGTTTCCGGATATTGTTCTGACTTTAATTATACCACCTCAGATTTTCTAGAAAAAAATGCCCCCTCCACCTCCTTCGGGTGTGGTTTTCGAGAGGAGAAGATTTCGGATTTGCGTTTTTATGAAAGAGTGACCATTTCTCAAGGCTCCTCTATCAAATGAATCAAAAATCATAAAAATCGGAGTACGTTTACTATGTAAAAGGCGCGAAAAAAAAAACAAACAGTCGAATTGTATACCTCCTCCATTCGGGGTTCGTCGGTAAAGGAAATCCGAAGAAATACTCAAAAGTAGCACTGCTGATGTACATGTAATATAATTACACAGTCTAATGTGCTTAATTTATACAAAAGCTTAATGTTTTTGATGCATTATTAAAATTGGAAAAAACTTCATTGCGACTTCATTTCAAATTTTCATAAAAAAATGATTATAACATGATGCATCGTCATATTTGGTATTTTTTTGGGTAGGCCAAAATGTAATAGGAAACATACTGCCTTGGTCTCTAATTCAAAATTCTCCTCGATCATGCTTGTTCAATTACCGATCAAATTTTTAAAAATGGCGAGAAAGTTTTCTCCAACCTAGTGTTTCTATTAAAAAATCAAAACTTTTATAGAGTCTAGTCAGTGAGCTTAGTTAACTGTATATAGGGTGTTTCCAAAGTGCGAAAGATTTTAGGGGATAAATCCTTGTCGAAAATTAAAGGGGGTCTTTCATGTAAACAAAAGCTCTTAGACCTTTCTCTGGAAAGTTACACGATTCCAAAAATGAGAAAGAAAGATATTTTCTCTCTTCTATTTGGAAATTGATGAAGAGATAAAGAAATAGCATTTTGTGGGCATCTTCTAGCAATTAAAAGCATACTTGTGAATATTCTTTCAAGTTTGTTGTGATCTTTTAAAGGGGTGAAACATGCAACCCCTATTCCATTTTTTATCAGAACTTCTTGAAAAAAATGAAATTTATCAATTTAGAAATATGTGTTGAAAAGGACAATTTATTGCAAAGCTTTTTTAATTCTGTTGTGTCCGTAAAAGCAAAAGTTTCTTGATAAAAAAATAAAATACAATCTTCTGTAAATGGAATCACAATTTGGAATTTCAATCGTTGTATTTTCTTATTTTTGGAAGCGTGTAACTTTTCAGTTAAAGGTCTACGAGCTTTTGTTTACATGACAGACCCCCATTTAATTTTCGACAAGGATTCACTCCTCACAAATTTTCGCACTTATTTGGAAACACCCTATATGTTGTTTGAAATCAGCTTACGTGAAACCTTTGGAAAACACTCTTGAAAATCCTGCTCAAAATAACAACTTTATGAATGAAAGTAACCTCTACACCCTACATAACCAATTAAGATTTGCTGCTGTTGATATAAAACTTTTTTTAAAATTCTTTACAGAAAACTCCTACATCGCCATCGCCTCAATGCTCAAGCGAAAGCAACAGAACACCAGGAAGCCGTCGTACTGATAAAGATAAGAGTGGCAAAAGGAAATCAAATCTAAATCGGTCACTTACATCGGAAGAAGTCCCACCAGCTGATTATGGAGGTACGTAATATCCTTTCTAAACTTAAGTGTATGTATTGGAAACGATCCACTGATTACCGATGACACTATTTTTTATCAGTAGAAATTATTATTTAGTTTCGAGGATGCACACTACTGCTTAACAAAAATTTTAATTTATTGGTATCGGTATTTGATTCTCCACTTAAAAATAATGGGAAGGAAATAGATTATCTGTTTTTCACAAAACATAATGTTAAAATCTAAAAGATTTTGACTTTAAGAGATGATGTATAAGAAGAGTTTTAGTACAATATTAAAATCTATGATTCTTAGATTATTTATTATTATCATTTATTACTTCGCCTTGAAGGTGTCAGCTTCAAATGAAATAAGAATCAAAATCGTTGCACCCAAAGCCAGGTAACGCCCGTGAAAACATTGGTGAAAACTGTATGGTGTACCGATTCTATACCTTATCACGAATGTATTATGTTACTGTTTTATACCCTGATTGCTTTAAGTCTTATAGACGGTACATGAATTTGTGTGTAAATACGTACCTTGGTATTTTCTCCCCATCATAGTTCAACCGGTGGTGCGGCGCATTCGCCAGAATTAAAATGACTTCTGTTTTTAAATTTTACGTTTTCTCAACTGTACATATCTCATGGAGGTCAAGGGAGTTCAAGTTTTTTAATTCAGTAGCAACATTCTTTCATATATTTCAGCTAAATTGGGAGAGCTTATAATCCTTAATTAATACTTTAATATTATTGATAACGGCTAGGTAGATACTTGTGTCTCAAATACTCGTATTTTGATGGATTTAATATCAAACAAATAGTGATAAGTTAATTCAAAAATATTGCTTAGTGGGTGCGAGAACAAGATGCAAAATTTACGAATGGCTCTGGAACAATAATCTTGAAATTGAAAATTAAATCAAATAAATAATATCTTTTACAAAAAATTGGACCAACTCCTAAAGTACCAACACCAATGGAATTAATATTATTTTATTTTATTATATTTTTTCAGTACACCAAGTAATAAAGTCGCTGCATTTTTTTGTAAAAAATATTTATTTCACACTTTTGAGTGCAACATTATTCATGAAAATTTTAGAACTTTCACTAATACCAAAGAAGATGATACTTATAGACTATTTATAAGGCTTATCCTTGTACTTGTTATTATTAAGAGATTTCAGAATAGTTCGGCGCAGATATACTTACATATATCAGACTTTACTGCTGTGAGTCGAAATCCGTAACTCTTTTGAAAAAATGTTGAATTTAAATCTATACATATAATCTCGTCTTTAATTTGGCCGTCTCATATTTTTAATTTTCGAAAAAAATGCCCCTTCCACATAGCGGAAATACACCTATCACATATTTCAGACTTTACCATTGCTGTAACTCGAAAACCCAACTGTTTTAAAAAAATGTTCAATTTAAACGTTTCCAGATATGGTCCCGTTTTTAATTTTCGTCTCTCGAATTTTCAATCCTCGGAAAAATTTGCCCTTTCCACATAACCAAAACACATATTTCAGACTGTAACGCGGAAACCTGTGATTATTTAAAAAAATGCCAATTCAAACGATTCCAGATATGGAATTTTCTTTAATTCTGCCGTCTCGGAATTTCAATTTTCCCACAACCCTTTTTGGGGAATGTTCTGCAGGGGAAGGACATGTCTAATATTGATTTTGTTTTCATTGGGACCAATTCTCAAATGAAAAAAAAATATCAAAATTGGAGCACGTTTACTATGCAGAAATCGCCAACAAATATTAAAAAAACATGCATACGAATTGTATACCTCCTCCGTTTGTGAAGTCGGTCAGTTATCCAATTTTGAATAAAAATCGCAGAATTTCAGTTTCAAAATTTAAAAATTGATCGATATAATTTAAACGTATCGATCATACTTTCAGTTGTCTTTGAAGTTAATCTTTTGTTGACTACAAGTTTTACTATCTCACTCGTTTTTAAACAGTTAGATAATTTTCATACATACCTAGTTAGGGGTTTCATGATAATTACCTATATTTTTTGACCGACTTCCCAAACGGAGGAGATATACGAATCAACTGTATGTCTGTTTTTTTCATATACCTATGATCGCGTATTGTGCCTAGTAAACTTTAACCGATTTGGATGATTTTTTTTTTGTTGGAAAGAGTAGTGATGCGAAATGGTCCCATATTCGTAAAAACTCTAATCCAAAATCTCCTTCTCTCCTAAAACCGTCCCAGGAAAGGGCGGAAGCGGCAGTTTTTCTTGAAAATCGAAAATCTGAGACGGCAGAATTAAAGTTAGGAGAATATCCGGAAACGTTTAAATTGATCATTTTTTCAAAAGAGTTAAAGTTTTCGAATTACAACAATGTTAAAATATGAAATACCGATATGTATTTCCGCAAAGTGGATGGGGCAATTTCTTTAGAAAACTGAAAATCTGAGACGGCCAAATTAAAGACTAGATTATTTGTAGCAACATTTAAATTGAACATTTTTCCACGTGGAGTTAAGATTTTCGAGTTACAGCAGTCTGAAATATGCGTATTTCGGAGGCGATGTTTTTAGATCTCTGAACGATAACAAGTACAAGCAAAGAATATAAGTACATGGAATAATTGTACTTGTGAAGTGCCAAGAGTCTTATATTTAACTACAATAACACAACTTCGAAGTTACCAATACCAATAGAATTATTATTATTTTTTATTTGTCTGTGCACCAATTAATAAAGTTGCTCCAATTTTTTTTTTTCAAGAAAATGTGAATTAGGACTCATATTCATGTTCCCTTCTAGAGCTACATAATATTTTCTTTTTTGAAAGCATTCTGTCTATAATTAGAATAATATAATCTAAATTAAAAGATAATAGTTCAATCCTATTTCTCTTCCATATCTAATCTTACAATTTTTAGGGTTCAGTATATCTAATGAAAAATCGACCAAGTGCTACTCGGACTTGCATACGAAAACCAAAGTTTTTTATGGCCTTCTAATTTTAAACTCGCCGTTGGCGAATTCAATTTTCGTAACGTTGACATTTGAAACATGTCAAGACACATGTTAAGTGTTAATCAATATTTCCCTCCATCTGTTGCATATTCATGAGATAGGTATATTGCCTTGCGAAATAGTCTCCTGTCTTCTGAAGCACTTGCACATCCTCTTTGCTTCAAATTTCAAATTGCACTATACACAAAGTTGTAGGTAGGTTTGGCAGGAATTCGTGCAGCCGCTCATTTCTTTGACCCCATCTGTCCCGCCGTAGGTACCTCCCGCGTCTGTCTAGACATTCAATCTTCGAAGTTCGTGTGCCTTTTCCGGGTTGCATTTTCGGCATTATTCAAATCAACCGGTACTGTTCTCCACACAATACATGCCATCCAGACGTCTGGCAATGGTCGGGGGGAACTAGGGCCACGGGCAACTTTACGCGACAAAACAAAATAAAGGATCACATCTATTTCGTGGAATATATTACACAAAAGCCAGTTCGTTGTATGTGTTGGCGGGCATTTAAACCAAATACATATATGTACTCAGAAAACACCTTTTTTCTATCACATCAGAGCTTTTCATAATCAGCGGTTATTTAAAATAACAAATCTATGCAAGTAATAAATCAGCCAACGGTGCCTCGATGTTCGGTTACTAAGTGAAAAATACAACATTAATTTTGATGAAACTGGACATAGAGTCAGATTTGAGACGACAAAAACGTTCCTACAAAAAAAGTCAAAACAACTCTCAAAATTAAATTGATTGAATGGCACTGGCAGCGACATCTATTCTTGAATAAATAAAGTGCGTCAAGACAATACTGATATTGAATATAACGACTTATAAGCCACAATTTGGTTTAGTTTGAAACATTACCCTTAAAATTAAAACAAACTTTTGTTAGCATAAGATTTGGACCTTCAATATAATACAACATAGGGGAAAGTTGAATGCCATAGAATACATAAAATTCAAAAATGTTTCCCTTATTTTTTCATGTTTCGTAGGACGAGTTTTTGATAAGATTTGTAGCTTGAATAATGAATTAAAAATGTCTTAATGACTTTTACATGGGCACTTCTTAATTAGCGATATTGACCTTGATCTTGATATTTACACGCCTGTAGGAATATGAATTATAAAACTCGATAATTATTTTAATCACCAAAAATCTGCTCTGCAAATTTTGATAAAATCCTATCCAGCTTAAGGCTACGTAATTAAGTACAGACACCCGCGATCATGTAAGACATACGTACGTACGTACACTGAGAACATATAAATATTCAAAACGATTTTATGAAACTCTATGGTTGTACGTCAAAATTTTAATTTCAACAGGTAATTACTCGAAGAAAACCTGGTTTTGTTGAATTGGCACTTTTGTTTAATGCCAAAAATCCGCGAAAAAGTTGATGTGGAATATTTTTCGTCTTAATATCTCTACTAAAAACTGTGATATCGACTCCGGCTCAGTTTTTCATCAAAAGAAGTTTTTTTTTTATTCCTGATAGTTACCTACCATATTTTCATTTTGGTGTCGATTAAGGTTCGCCTAATTTTTTCATTCTTTATCAATGAATTGATTTGATAATCCGGAAATCGGTCTTAGAAGTTGGTACTGACAAAATACAAAATTTCTACCTACTAGTAAAAATCGGTCTTTTGTAAACGAAGAATAATATCTGCATAGACATATAAACATTCATTGTTTTCTCAGCATAAATTATCTTTTATTTTACGAGAAAAGTTAGAGTAAACAATTGAGAAATGGTATTTCAATATCCTATTTTGTGCGCTGGAATTTGTGAAACACTGGAACAAAGCCGCGTGCCGAATGTTGTGTTTGCCCTTTTCTAGTTACATGGCATTGAAATACACAACAGACGTTTTGCCATGTGGAAGAATTACTGCAGCACGCCTGTGTTTGCCGTCGAGAGTTGAATAAATTGGTGAAATGAAATGTTCATATCGCGTAGTATTGTTTTTAAATTTTCTACTGTAAAGCAGAAACAGGAAATGTTTTTTTTGTTTTTTTTTGCTGAGGTTATTTTGTTGCCGCCGAATATGTACTAGTTTTTTTTTCGTGGACTCGTGGTTATTGTGATTGTGTTTTAATTGATAGGTTCTCTGAAAAAAGCTTTTCTGTTTTCATTATGCTCTATTTTTTGTTAAATTACATACATCTCGGGCAAAGATTAGAAACACCAATCTTTGTCTCAGGTCTGTATGTTGTTGAATTGTTTAGGTAAATTACTTATAGAAATGTAAAAAATCGATCGTACATTCGATCGACATTCTCTATTAAATATTGGATAAATAAGTGAAAATAGCTATTTTAAAAAATCCTTAATTATTCACAATTTCATGCAATCAACTTCACAGGCTCTACATTGAATGAGCGGTAACACTGTACAAAATCGACGTTTTGACAGCGACAATTGTGCAATAGTCGCGGTCGCATTACAGTTGCTAGTTACATGATATCCCCCGGGCATGATTGGACTAGTATTTTTCGGCCCACTAAACCTTTAAAAAAAATCTTTACAAGTAGCCATTCACTAAATGTCATTATAAATATTTTTGAGCTGTAGATATGACTTCTGTCTCAAGCATTCTTCTCTAAAAAAAATAATTAAAAACTGCAAAATTAATCTATCCGCTGGTTAGGAGCTGTTGGAATTATTTAAATTGTGCCCAAGTTGCGGTGCTCTATTGTTGGCAATATATTAGAGTTTCCTTGTCTTACCATGCATGAGAAATATTCCTGATTTTCTATGACAATTTGATTGCTAATTAATGTAAATTAATTTAGTAATCTAGAAAATATTTGTTTGTAACTTCCCAGAGGAAGCTAATGTAATAGGGCCGATTTTGTGAATCCCCAGCTTTCGCGTATCTCCACGTTTAAAAGTCACCAGAATCCAAATTCAACGTTTTTATCGAGATGTCTGTGTACAGTTTGTTTCACGAATGTTGGCGTCTGCCTTGAAAACACGAATAATGGATCAATCCAACTGACGGGAGTAAATCAGTGGCGTTTCGAATTCTAGCTAAGATATGGCATTTAAGGAAGTTCATATAATTAGAGGAAAAAATATTGATTGATTAAATAAGCAAACATAATATGAAATATTTATTATCAACAATAATGCAGACACACAAAATACAAATTTATTGCTTGAGTTATGAAATATAAATTTATGCACCTGAATTATCTGAAATGTCACAATGACTTTGTGACGCCTATGAAATAAAGATTGCGTTGCCTTCGGATATACGTGCAGCGCCCTATCATTGTTTAAAAGGACATAAGCTTGACATACTCATGTCGTAGCTTAGATCGACGAACGTAGTAGAGAATTTCATGATAATGAGATGCGATGAGATGTATAGCGATATGTACTTACGTAGCTCGTGAATGATTACACACAATAGCCATAATTCGTGAAACAAACTGTAGGTATGTGCGTATGTACGTTCGGATTTTTTCGTTTCCATTATCCCGCGAATCAATGACGATATTAATATAGGGGTGGGCTCATTTGACGCGTAATTAAGTATTTAAGAACGGAAAAAGTTTCACGCCGAGTCAGGTTATCTGATTTTTAACAGCAATTAAAAAAACTAAGGAAATTCTAAAAGCTAGATAAACGTTCTAACCGTCTTGAAAATGCAAGTGTGCGATAGCCTAGTAGGTAGAGCATCGTAATTCAATTATGCTAGCACAACAAAAGTGGCACACATCAATAAAATTAGAGTATTAAATTTAAGCATATTTAGTGCTAATTTAGTACGCAAAAATAAAATTTATAACTCTTCAATTTTTTAAATTACGGGCAATACTGCTAGCTAAATATTAAGTGAGCACACTTAAACTGAATATGATAGAATTCGAGAAAATCTGCTTTGAATGATTTAATACAAATTTAATACACTTGAAAAAAAATTATAACTCTCCATTTTTGAAATTTATAGACAAGTGTGTTAGCTTGATATTAGGTCAGCACACTTAAATGACATATGGAGAAAATCCAAAACTATTCATAAGGAATAATTTACTGCTAATTTAGTACACAAGAATAACAATTGTAACTCGTATTTTAAAGAAATTATGAGCATGTTTGTTTGTGATTCAGCTATTCTGTTATGTCTTGACAGACACTATACATCGCCTGTGATCTGGGAATTCCATAGCCATGGAATGAAGACAATGAAGATGTAGCTAGTGAGAGATAGATTGAGGTATCTCTCATTAGGTTTCGCAAACAACATTAGTAGTGATATTATATAGGAAAATATATAAAATTTAGAATAAATGTATAAGTAGCATCATAGAGATAGGTCAAGAAGGACACTTATAAGATATAAAATTTAGTGTCATCAATCGTCATATTATATAGTCTATTAAACCCCTAGGAACAATTTATTTAAATTTTCCTTATTGTTAGATCTGAAAATTTCTCTAACCTTCTAATGAAAGAGTCATATATTTAGATATAACAAGAGGTGGGGAACCAGCATTGAATTGGATTTTCGAGGAAGTTTCTTCTGTTTGATATCATCATATTCAATAAACTGGATAAAATTATTAATGATTTATATACAATATTATTTTGCACAACCAACATAAAATGTGTATAACAAATCTTATCCAATTATCAACATTAAAGTACATAGATATATGTCTTAACTAAAAAAGCTAGAAACTCTTGGACTCTCTACATAAATCTCTATAAATTTTACTTTAAAGACTTTTATTTTTTTAAACAGTAATTGCTATGAACCACAAAAAAATATATTTTCATTTTGCTTTTTCTTCAAAATTCTCTTGCTTTTAGTAATACAAAACAGAAGTTCTATTTTCTATCACAAATAAATGTTTTTTTACGCAACCTAATGAGAAAAGATACCTCTTTCGCTATGGAATTCCCACTTCATACTGAAATAGTCACAGGCGATGTATAGTGTCTATCCAGACATAACAGAAAAGCTAAATGACAAACAAACTTGCTCATAATTTCTTTCAAATAAGAGTTATAATTGTTATTCCTGTGTATTAAATTAGCAATAAATTATTCCTATGGAATAAATATAAATTTCAAAAACAAACAGTTATAAATTGTTTCTAAGTGTATTAAATCAGCACTAAATTATTTTAAGCAGATTTTCTCCAATTCGGTCCTATTCAGTTTAAGTGTGCTCAATTAATATTAAGCTAGCAGTATTTCCCGTAATTTCAAAAATTTAAGAGTTATAAATTTTATTTTTGCTTACTAAATTAGCACTAAATAAATATACGTGAATTTAGTACATTAATTTTATTGATGTGTGCCACTTTTGTTGTGCTAGCTTAATGGACCTGAGATAAACAATCGTCATAGTGGAGATACGGGTTCAAATCCATGCAGGCACGTTTTTTTTCGCTTATTTACTAATCAGTATAATATTTTTGTATGAACTTTTTGAAATCGAAATCTATAATAACAACTAACAACTACTGAAAATTGGTATTGAGTTTTTATGTTCGTCTGAATATTTTCAAATCTACGGGGAAGGTCATCTTGTGGACCTCGAGGGTCACACTCTTTCTACTGGTTTAAATCGAATTTATTTATCAATAAATTATAATTATTAACAGGTTCATTTGAATGATAACACCTAATTTTTGCTCAAAACACACCTGAATAATATTTAAATGCAGTACGACTGTTGAATCAGTCAATATTGAATATGAAAATGGGAAATTATTTATATCAAAACTCCTTTTTTGATATCAGAAAATTATCTTTGTGCAATACTATAGTGAACGACACAAGTAGCAATTCTGATTCCATGAATTCTCGATTAAAGTCACAAATTCTGTCTATCTTTCTACAAATTGAACAACTCAAGATTCAATTCACTTACAAGGTTATGGTGGTATTTCTGAAACTGATATATTCGTAAAAACTCGAATCCGAAATCTTCTTCCCTCCGAAAGTGGAGGGGGCAATTTTTTCGAAAATCGATAATTCGATATGATAGGATAATATCTGAAAAAGTTTAAATTGAACAATTTTTCAAAAGAGTTACGGTTTTCGAGTTACATTTATGTTAAAATCTCAGATATGTGTATTTTTAGCAAAATATATACTGAACATTTTTTTCCTTAGAGTTACGGTTTTCCTGTTACAGGGGTGGTAAAATGGTTAAATCTAAAATACCTACTGAAGTGTATTTCTGCCGCGATGTTTTGAGATCTGTACACAAAAATAAGTACAAGAAAAGAATATATGTGATTAATAGGAAAGGTACTATCTTCTTTGGTATTAGTGAACGTTCAACGATTTTCGTGACTAATGTTACACTCAAAACTGTGAAATAAATATTTTTTTTTACAAAAAATTAGACCGACGTTATTAGTTAATGCACTTAAAAACACAACATAATATTAATTCTATTGGTTCTGGTTCTTTTGAAGTTGGTACTAAAAGTTTTCAATCTCACTACAACTGCACAACTTCAAAATGACCCCTACCTACCAATAGAATTAATATTATGTTGTATTTGTCAGTGCACTATAGAATAACGTCGGTCCAATTATTTGTAAAAAATATCTATTGTTGAAATGTTTCTGAGAAAAACATCTGTAACAGACAAAACAGTGATTCCATAAAACGAAACTGTTTCTACAATGCATCCACATCCTTAACTAATATGTATTGAATGTGTTCTGGGAAATAAGAGACCAAATAGATTTATATCTTTCTCGATTTCCTTCCATTAGTTACTCTATCTCTCGACTTTCAAACTCAAACTCATTGCTATATTTTCTGCAAAGCACCAATAAAAAAGAACTTTGCTTCTACTCTTCAATTTCCCAAGTTGTGGAGTGCTAGGTATTCTGGAATGCTCCAGCAAGCCTCCGGAGTTTGTCGCTCATGAATTTTTACTGTATGTGTGTCTCTGTAGTAGGTAGGTAGTATGTGTCCCTTGTCAACTTCACTCTAACCAAACAGCCATCACACAATATATTATAAGACCCTGTTGTGGGTGGTTTGAATGTCCCTTCTATCCTACAGCTATCAAAAATTTACATGCGAAGCCACTCGAATTCTGCCATCGTTTGTTTGCGTTATGTGTCATGTCTCTATTTTCTGCGCTCTATAAGAGAGCACTTTATAATTGTGCATCGTTGCCAAATGCAAGTCCAAGAGTCAAATTACGATTTTAAATATGAATTTGTAAGTAGTTAGGTAACTATTTACATAAATTTATGTCAATATTTCGAACTTATCAGGAAATACTGACAGAATGCTCTCGATCATCTTGACGTTTCATAAAAAATAGGACTGATTTTCTCTTGTTCTACTCTCATATGAAGCTAGCAAGGGAAAAGAGAAGACAGCTGAGTGCTCTGTCCTTTTTCATTAGAATATACGTGAGTTAAGTTTCAATAACCAAAAATTAACTTTTTGACCGACGAACCCCGAACGGAGGAGGTATACAATTCGACTGCTTTTTTTGGGTTTGTTCGCGTGTTGTATATAGTAAACGTGCTCCAATTTTGATGATTTTTGATTCAAAAATTCAAACCGAAATCTCTTTCCCTCCGAAAACCAACCCCGATGGGGGTAAAGGGGGCAAATTTTCTCGAAAATCCAAAATTAAATTCGAGTTGCCAGAATTAAAGATAGGACAATATCCGGAAGCGTTTAAATTGAACATTTTTTCAAAAGAGTTACAGTTTTCGAGTAAGAGGCATGTTAATTTCTCAAATATGTGCATTTTTGCTATGTGGAAGGGGCGATTCCTTTCGAAAACTGAAAATCTCTTGGTACCACATGAAAGACAACATTTATAATGATTTTTTTCCTTATAATTACGGTTTTCTAGGTAAGCAGTGGTAAAATGGTTAAATCTAAAATATTTAAGCGTATTTCCGCAGCGATGTTGATGAGATCTCTACATAATAACAAGGACAAGCAAATAATGTTCGTGGGTAATAGGATATTAGTGGTATTAGTGAACGTTCAACAATTTTCGCGAGCAATGTTACATTCAAAAGTGTGAAATAAATATTTTTTTACAAAAAATTGGACCGAAGTTATTAGTTGGTGCACTGAAAAATACGAAATAATAACAATTCTATTGATGCTGGTACTTGTGAAGTTGGTGTCAAAAGTTATCAATCTAACTGCAACTGCACAACTTCAAAAGTGACAGCACCAATAGAATTAATATTATTTCGTATTTTTCAGTGCAGCAACTAATACCGTCGGTCCAATTTTTTTTAAGAAAATATTTTTAAAAAGGTTTATTTGAATATACAGAAATAAGACAAGATTATATCTGAAATAATTACATGTGTTACAGGATTTTTATAGTATCTAAAAATAATGAAAGATCAGCTTTTAGTTGTAATGTGATAATGTGATCCAATGAGACGCTGTGGAGCCGTGGTGATCTGGTTACATGACTTGCGTTTATTGTTGAAGAAGACAGGAACACGCCCAATCATTTATTAGCTACTACATTTCCCCTTACAGTTGCGCCTATAACACTCGTACCCTATTGTATTATCTCTATGGTAATTAAGCATCAAATCTTTTCATCATATAATGAGGAACTAATTAAAGATTCCGTGCATTTATAGAACACATACTAATTAGGGTATAATGTATTGCCTCCAGTGGTTCGAAACTCAAATTCCTCACTTGGCTGTGTTCTAATCTAAATTTATATTCTAAATTGCCTTGGATATGTTTTCTTTGATAATAGCTTGTCTCTTTTGTCTTCTATGCTGCTAACTATTGTCTTTGTAGTGAGTTATTCCTTTTTGGTTGCCATTATTTTTTTTTTATTAAGTAATTTCAATTTCATTCAGTATGTTCATTTGCTTCTTTTTAATATTATCTTCTATAGAAAACAGTTTTGCTCTCACAATACTGGCAACAATGCGGCTATGCAGCTGTCGTAAACTTCAGATGAGGTGGCGTGTTTTCTAAAATTTATAGTCCACAGGCTTTTCTTGTAAATTCTAGATAGAAATGTTTTAATGGAGTAGTTGAATAGAAAAAAATGGATATTGTTGCAAGTTTTACGTCAACATAATTTTTTGAGAAATATTCTCTACCGTTATAATGATCAGTTGGGGCTTATCTATTACACTAGAGATATTTTTATATTTTTTGATCGTCTTCAAAAAAAGGAGAAGGTATACAATTCGGTTGTATGTTTTCTTTTTTTTATGGTTGTTTGCGCGTTTTGTATAATAAACTTACCTACTCCGATTTAGACTATTTTTGTTTCATCTGAAAGAGGAGAGTTGAAAAATGGTTCCATCTTTAGAATAATCCGAAATCTCCTTCCCTCCAAAAACCGCTCCCGGAGTGGAGGGGTAAATTTTTCTGGAAAAGTTAAAATCGTAGAATGCAGACTTAAAGATGGGACCATATCCGGAAACGTGTATACTGAACATTTTTTTCAAAAGAGTTACGATTTTCGAGTGTCAGCAATGGTAAAGTCTGAAATATGTGATATGCGTATTTCTGCTATGTGGAAGGGCAATTTTTTTCGAAAATTAAAAATATGAGACGGCCAAATTAAAGAAGAAATTATATGTGGAAACATTTCTATTGAATTTTTTTTCAAAAGATTTACGGTTTTTGAGCTACCGCAAGTCTGAAATATGTGTATCTGCGGCGAGATTTTTTGAGATCTCTGAATAAGAAATAACAAATACAAGCTAAGCCTATACATGTATAATAGGATAAGTACTATCTTATTTTGGTAAGAGTGAACGTTCAACAATTTTCATGACTAATATTACACTAAAAAATGTGACATAAATACTTTTTATTTTTAACAATTGGACCGACTTTATTAGTTCTTGTACTGAAAAATACAAAATAATATTAATTCTATTGGTGCTGGTAATTTTGAAGTTGTGCCGTTGTAGGCACCAATAGAATTAATAATATTTTGTATTGTTCAGTGCAACAACTAATAAAGTCGGTCTAATTTTTTGTAAAAAATATTGTTCACAGTTATTTTTTTATATCCACATGTGAACGAGACGAAGTTCAATTTATTTCAAGAGCTGGAATTTATTCTGCTTTTGGCTAATTGTTATTCTGTGGCTATGGAGTACTGGAGCTGATTATCGTTTTTCTCTTGTTTTTTTTTTCGTAAACTTGTTGACACTAGAGATGATTGCGGTGTCAACAATAGGGGAGAGACATGGCATTGAATACGAAAAAGTTTTGTTTGCTTACCTTATTAGTTAAATATGCGGTCTCGTCGTCGGACGAATTGAAGCGCTTCAGGCTTCACGATCGTGGTCGCTATGGTAGCAGACAGACGGAGCGGAGCGAACCCCCTTCAGTTTCAGTTACCACAAACGAAGCTTTTTGTAAGGAGATACAGGTGATGTCGTCTACATGTTTCGAAGGTCTTGTTAATTCATATATCTCTGAGTAGGTATCTTGCCTTGCCAATCGTTCTAAACTTATTAGAAATCCACTTGATTGTGTACATTAATTTCGCTTAATCAGTATACATATAATACAATATTATACTTACATGTTGATTCAGTTCTTTGTGATCAATTGTTTTGAAATTGTTTTGATCGCCGTTTTGCATAGTTTAAAGATAGCCGCTACTATAACGAATTATAATTAAAATGATTCGGATTAATTTAAGATAATTTTGTTGACTACTTTCTATTTATAGAATGAAAGTACATAAATATGTGGACTGACCTGTTTGACAGGTAGAAAATAAACTGTGATTTTGTCAGATAATCATTTGATGCGTCTTAAGCATTTTCAGTTTTTTCCGCTACACGTTCCAAAGAAAATATTATTCTAATCGGACCAAAACCAGCTTGATTGAGAATCTTATGATTGGCGTTTTTATAACTAATACGCTAGTTAACTCTTCCAAACTGAGTTTAAAACTATGATGACTAGATTTTTCAGGCAGTATCTACCAACATGCACTTGTTGTTATCTTCTAACTCTAAAAGAACTAAATAGGTATATTTCATTCGAATTGTCGAGAAAAAAATTGATTTCGTCATACGTAGCATTTTATCAATACATATATTAAATCAATAGATATTTTTTGCGAAATTATTCACCATGAGCAAAATTGATATTAATATTATAGTCATTATTTTAGATGATCTTCACGATCTTTCGCACCAGTTAAAATTATCTATATAACAAAAATTATTTGATACACCATTAGCACTGTAATTTCGTATCTATATTGTACAATCTCGGGAGAATAAGAACATGACTGTGTTATTGGGAAAATTATAAGCTTGGGCTCTCGGAAAGCTCGAGGGTGAACTTAGCAATTTCATAGGTATACATATATATTGAAACGTTAAGCGAGGCCTTGTGAGAAAATTCGTAGATAGTTTCTCGTCTCTCGTCGACTAATATTGATTCCCAATTTTCCAAGAACGTGTAATATGAACTTTATTCATCAAAGTTTGTTCAACATTATATATTAATCCATTGTGCACGAATGAATTTTTCAATTTTACGCTCTTCTAATAGAAATCTTAGACAAAATGCAATGAAACCATATGATATAGGAGACGGGAGCTCATTTTTCTTCATTATATTTGAAACAGTTACCTCGTTTCATAGAAGAGATATCCATTATGGATAATTGTGACGAGATAAATGATAAATGATGATATCCCCTGAATCCGTTTGGAGCTTCAGAAATGTCATCATAATATGAATTGAAATCAATCCAATCTTGGATGAATGTAGTAGATTGATGATTTATTTCTTTCAATTTTGTTTTTTTCTGAAGATTGATTAATTGCTTAAACATCGTTGTTCCTTATATTAATCAATCGAGCTTAAATTTGGTATGATTTCAGACGATAGCAAAAATCGCCGACGTCGTCGCCGTTTCTTTCCACCCGAAGTGTTGGATCAATCAAACAAGACCACGCCTACCGATGGACCCAATCACACTGCCTCAACAATGTCACAATCTCCGTCTTCTCCTATCACTGCCTCCTCCTCATCTACAACTAGACTTACACCCAAAAAATCCGAATTAAGTGTACATATGGAAAATGCTCGAAGAGGTGTCACACCATCATTTTCTGAATTAGGCAAATACAAACCCTTTGCTAAACGTGCTATTACCTCCAGTCCCAAATCATCACCTAGTCGAGCTGTAGAGGTTAGTCCGAGAGTGTCAAGAAATGCCGTTTCAGATGATGACAAGATGAGTGCCATTGCGAAAAGAATGGAAGAGCTATCCAATTTTACCAAACAGACTAGAGCTAGAGTTGAGAATTTGGTGAACAGAAATAAGGATTCCCCATTGAAACAACAATCAGCGAGAAGTAGCCCGATAAGAGTTGATCATAAAGTAACAACAAGAAATAAAAAGAAGCCTTCTTTAGTAGATGCAAATTTACCATCTTCAATTCTCAAAAAGAAATTATTTGATGAACCAGTTCCGGAACATACAGCAGAACCAGTCATCTTTGTTCCATCTGCTGCCTTACCAGGACCTGTTTCCATTCTCAAGCGGAAGGCATCTCAAGATGACCATCACAGAACTGAGGGTGCTCACTCTTCCACTAATACTCCACCAGTTACTTTCTCGCCCAGCGTTGTTGAGCCGAGTACTTCAAAACGGAAACAGGGTATTCTCAAGAAACGTCGAAGCCTGGACGAATCTACAGTGTTGAGACATCGCAGCTGTAGTCCAGACGTAGCGAATAAATCGTCAGATTCACGTTCGATACTGAAGAACCAACGTAGATCATCATTGGAGGAGCTGAGACGAACTCAATCACCTGAAACGCATCTTCAAAGTATTCTCAAACGAAAAACGTCACGCAACGAGGATGACGATCATTCCTTGAATTCTCCACAGGGAATTCTTAAGAGAAGATCGGGTGCTAGTAGCGCCGGGTCAACTAGCAGCACTCCTCATGTATCCATCACTACGGCTGTAATATTAGCAGCTGCAGGCGGTGCAGAAATGGTCCTTGATTCTGACAATGAACCCGTCAAACCGATTTTGAAGAAAAAAAGCTTCTCAGAAGAACATTCTTATCATAGTGACGTTTCTTGTGATACACCCAAGCCGATATTGAAAAAGAAATCCAGTACCGAGACAGACGATTCTGAGGATAAACCTAAACCGATTTTAAAATTACCCAAGATGTCCATAGAGCGTGAAACTTTGGATACTGGACAAGAGTCCAGAACTCACAAGCATTCTGAATCTGAATGTGAATACAAACCGATTTTGAAACAGAGCACTTCAAGAGATGAATCTCCGCGACCACGTTTATCATTTTGTGGTGAAAGTAGCTCATCTATATCACCAGAAGTTAGACTTAGAACATCGAGACGTTCGAATACCATTTGCACCGATTTCAATGTAGCCTCAACCAGTGGTACTAGCAAAGAGGAAGATAGACAATTGAGAAAACCAAGACCGTTGTCTGTTAGTGAATTGGTGATGACATTTGAAAAAACTTGCTCAACTACTACTACTACTCCTACAGTCACTCCAAAGAGAACTAGTATGAAGAGAAACAGTGATAGGTACAAGACACAGCCAGTGACATCAGGAGAACTAGAAGCCAGGTAAGCTTAAGAATTGATTGGAATTAAATTAGTTTTACAACTTAAATTATTACTTAAACGTATACTGGTTCTGAATAAAATTTAGAGAAACTAGGTGTTAGAATGAGTGATAGATAATAAAATATTATCATAGACAACTAGAATCTACGTAGAAGTTTTCCTCTTCCTGCAGCCTCACTTAGCTCCGGCTTCATGCATTACGTATGCTCAGTAACGAAATTACATGTTATATCTAAATTATCATAAAATCTGATTTCAATTTTCATTGTATGCGAGATGTTATTTTCTGCAATAAATGGAACAAATATGTTATCTTCTATATACCTTTGGAATCTCTCCTTTAGATTTTAGATTGTAGATTTAAGGGGTTTTCATTGTACTACGACCTTGGGGTCTTTTGTGTTTCCCATCATAGCCGTTCTCACCTTTACGTTGTCTACAGCTCGCCCTCCAGTTCCAGGGTTCTACTTCCTCATATTTCATGTCCAAAGCATTTTTTGCGTTGGCTAGCAAAGGCGAGGCATTCTGTCACCAGTGATCCGGAGTTTCCTCCTCCTTCCCACAGAATCTGCACTCGTCGTTCTCTGTTAGACCCATTCTCGTTAGGTGCTTCCTGAGCTGAGCCAGAAATCCAGTAATGAGGTGTAGCATATTCTTGCTAAGATCCAGACGATTCTTAGATCTCGCAGTATTAAAGCTTCCAAGAAACTTTTTGGAATGATTCAACTCAGGGAGATTCCTCGTAGTATACTGTATCTTTTCTTTATATTATTACTTCTATTAATACATCATTTCAAAACATTGTATACACCTCCTGTATGTATATAAAAGTTGAAAAATAGATACTTCATTCATTTAATTGTGATGTACACAAATTGTTCTACTTTCCATTTTATTTTGGCCTTATTTTGAGTCTGCGCCTTTGGATGAAATTAAACTTGGTATAATAATCGAAATGATAATTGCAAGAGCGCAAAAGTTTAAATTTAACTGTTTCCGTGTCTGTGTTCGTGTGGTCTATTTTGAGAGAGGAGAGGATATTAGAGCGATTGAAGTGTGATTTCTTCGAGTGCTTATTTCGAAATTATGTATTCTGTTGCTGATTTTGTGGAAAATAAACTTTTCAATATAATTTATGTTGCCAAATGTCTTGTTTAAAATTAGAATCGCCACATCAAAACCGACATTCAGTTTGTGTTTGGCCACTGACAAGTATTGAGGTAGAGTTCTAAATGTTGTGAAGTTGAGTGATTTCTTTTTTCAGTAAAATTTGTGTAATTGAACTTTTAATATTGAAAAATTTTAGTGACTCGATGTAAGTTGGATGAGTACCTCTGTTCATTTAATCCATTTATAAAATACTAATCAACTCTAAAGATAGGTTAAACACTTTCTATTTGAGATTTATTAAACCGACAAAAATATCGAATATAGCGATCATATATTCACAAAATGGTAATTGTCATGGTCATTATTCGTTTAAATTTACATTGTTTTTGTTGAAAATGTGTAACCACTGCTCTGTAGCTTGACTAGAACTTGGCACAAAAACCAGTTGGTTAATAAATACTCAAGCTTAAAATAAATATCGTGTAACTCATAGTAATTGAACTGAAAATGTTTTTTATCAATTTATTGGGCCTAAGAATTTTCCATTCTTATCTTAGAAAAACTTTCTCATTACCAATGGTCGCTTTAGTGTCCGTCTTCATATATTTTCAGGTCCATTAAGCTAGCACAACAAAAGTGGCACACATCAATACTAATTCAAGCTTTTAGTGCTAATTTAGTTCGCAAATAAAACTTATAGCTCTTCAATTTTTGAAATTAGGGGCGATTCCTCTAGCTTAATATTAAATAATCAAACTTGAACAGAATATGATCGAATTTGAGAAAATCTTCTATAAATAATTTACTGTTTATTTAATTAACTTTAAAAAATGTGTAACTCTTCATTTATGACATTTATAGGCAAGTGTGCTAGCTTAATATTAAGTCAGCACACTTAAATGAAATATGGAGAAAATCCAAAACTATCCGTTAGGAATAATTTACTTCTAATTTAGTACACAAGAATAACAATTATTATAATAACTCTTATTATAAAGAAACTATGAGAAAGTTTATTTGTCATTTAGCTGCAATTCTAGATTTTGCTCAATATCTTTATCCACACAGATGCTTATTTGTAAACGTGTAGAGTTTTACTATGGTTTTTTACATTTCACAAGTGATTATTGACGTTCAGATATCAAATGTATGGTACTATTATATAAGTATTTGATTATTATTTAAATATCTTTAACTATTTAGCAAAAACTTGAATATATTTCTATTACTACACACAAGCGTTCTTATTATGATTTGTACTGCCCCCTATATAATTTATTTATGAAATATAATAAACCTTTTTAATAAAATTAGAAAATTTGAGAGCCCATTGTTCCGATTATTCCTTCAAAGGAAAAATTTAAATTTCTGAGCTGTTGGAAATTTCAATTAACCTTGATAATTATAAGAAGTTTAAACATTGTCAATAAACTGGACTATACCTGCCACACTCACATTCATTAGAAGATTAGACAAATCTTCAAAATCAAAGATAAATGAAAATTTGCAGATCTGAAAATAATGTCCTTGTTGAACTATCTCTACAATACTACTTATACATTTATTCTAAATGTTGTGTATTTTCTTAAATAATATCAGTAACTAATGATAAACAAACTTGCTCATAATTTCTTTAAAATAAGAGTTATAATTTTTATTCTTGTGTACTAGATTAGCACTAAATTATTCCTAACGGCTAGTTTTGGATCTTCTCCATATTTCATTTAAGTGTGCTGACTTAATATTAAGCTATAAATCTCAAAAATGAAGAGTTATACATGTTTCAAGTGTATTAAATTAGCACTAAATTATTTATTATTTTCTCAAATTCGATTGTATACTGTTTCAAGTGTGCTCACTTAATATTAAGCTGGCGGAATTGTAAAAATTAAAGCTTTATAAATTTAATTTTTGCGTATTCAATTAGCACTAAATGTGGTTGAATTTAGAACAAATATTTTATTGATGTGTGCTACTTTTCTTGTGCTATCTTAATTGATCTTATATTTTCATCAATTAGGTATAACTGAAGTAAATAATATCTATTTTTTATTTTTGTTGCCTCGAAATTTTTATTAAAGTTGAGATCAATTTCTAGTTAAAAGCTTCCCTTTCTAATACTTATCAGATATGCGAAAAGTTTGTCTAAATCGTTAACTCAATCAAATAGCTCTAGCGCATATTAGGGTTACAAAGTATGTATTTTTTTACTTTTTTCTAGCTAATTCAACAGCTACCTTGTTTTCATCAACGCCTTGTGGTCCCAAAAACCACTTAGGGTTAGTTAAATGACTTATTTTTGGCAATCGATTGATTATTTCGGTATATTTGCGTACAAACTGAAACTATGTTCTGAGTAAGGAAATAGGCTTGAGCATCCTTTGGAAATAAGAAAGACGCTATCAATTTGCACAAATTATAAACCATTTAATAGTTTCAACGAATATTTTCCAGTTGAAATAAAATGAATAAAACACCAAGATTATTTAAGATTGAGTGAATGTATTAAATCCAAAATCCAATGAGCTATAATTTTAAAATCGGTTTTACTTAATTTACAGTCTAAATCTGGTGCACAGTCCCCAACCTCTCCATCAAACCCATATCATCAACCAAGCAAACTTGTCCAGCTCTTCACGTTCCTTGGATGTACATTCGTTGCTCGATTTTACATCATCATTAGAGCATGACAGCCATTTGAACAGCTTCCTTTCATCATCACTACACAATACCGCAAGTCCGGAAAGTTTGGCCTGTGGCAAGATGTCTTCCGATTCAGCCTTTCAGTCGCTGGGCGATGGACTTGAACTAGAACAGGTAAAGATTATAAGAAAACGTTATAAAACTAGAATAGCTATATATCTCTTATATACAGTCTATTTAAATGAGCATTGTGATTACGTCATCAGTTAGGGACTTTTTTATTGATCTTTTAACAAAATTTGTTTTGAAATGGATTAGTTTGAATAGTAAAGTTTTACAGAGTTGTCTAATCGATTCATTATTAATTTATTTGCCTCTTGTCATGTTTGTAGGTTATGTTTCGTGTTTAATTTTGATGTTACTTGTCATTGTCAAACAATCCACGTTACTAGTTATTATTTTTATTTAGGTATGTCAAATATTTTTACGGTTGGCTATGACGAAGAATATCAAAACCTATTAAACAAGTAATCAGCTAATTCCAATATTTTACAATTTGACAAAGTTGTAGATTTTCCCCATATCAATTGATCTCTGACGTAATATTACTATACCCCGTACCCACAATACCGTGCAATGATGCAATTATATAAGGGGAAGGCGAGAAACGACATATAAAAGCATATGTATCGAACTCCCCCGGCTCGTCGTTATTCGCGTTTGAGACCATGCCTTGCTGCAAGTTATTTTGCACACGGACTATAATTACTTAAATATACTGTATAAGTTGAATATGTTAAATTATTTAGAGTAGACATATTTTTTATGACTATCTAAATAGTAAACAAAATTAATGTTTTCTTCAATAATTTACTTTTGCACATGTTTTTCGTAGGATGAAGATTCCAGTGAGAGGTCCGTGAGTGACAGCGTTAAAGCAAAAGGAAAGCTTGAGCCGTCGAAATTAGAGCTGCAAATGAAAGCTATTGCTGATGAAGCAAAGAAAATCAGATTGGGGAAAGGTAAGAAAAATAACAAGCAATAATATTATGTATTTTATTTTCTATTTTTAATTATTGCTAATTCAACATCATTATTTGAAATATTTATAGGGATATGAAAAGCCGAATTAGGATCATAGCTTAGACAACTTTTTTTACAAAACTAGGACCGACTTTATTAATAATAATTTTACTGGAATTTTGGCCACAACTTCAAAAGTACCAGCACCAGTAAAATTAATGTTATTATCAATTTTTCAATGCACAAACTAAGTCGGTCTTAGTTTTTTTTATAAAATATTTAATATTTTCCAGAGATTTAAAAAAAAGTGTAAGAGTAATACATATTTCGGACGTTGGCACTATTGCTGTATGTGGGGAAACGTAAAGTTGTTGAGAGGAAGGAAACGTTCGATTCCATTTTTAAGTAAATTTCTTATAGAAATGTACCTATTGCGATCGTTCACACTTTTGAATTTCGAAAAAATTTCAACGGCATGTTGTTATAAGTCACGATAGAGGTCGCACTTTTGGAGGTATCAAGTTAAAATTTGCTACAAAAATCAATCTCTTTAATATCTCGACCGAGTTCGTTATTGGGCAATATCGAGTAAGTAGTTTCAAAATGGCGACCGTTCAAACATTTTAAAAAAATATCAAAAAAGAGCCGTAGTGTAAATATCATCAAGAATAATTTTGGGTTATAGATATAATCAGTACCTACAACTTTTGTTCGAAGCAATTTCCCATAAAATGCACAGAAAAAAAATAGAAATTAATAATGAAAAAATAAGAAATATTGATAAAATATGAACACTCAATATAAATTTGATGTAATTGTACATTTTCTGGAGATCTTAATATAGACCCTGATTTAAAAAATGATATATTGTAATTGTAATGTATATTTTTTAATAAGAAATAGGCGAAAAACAAAAATCAGCCTTAATGTGGAAAGTGAACCCGGTCTGCTTTATATTCAACAGCCAAAACAAAAACCTCTAACCGCAAGGCTATGATACATACGGCAATTTATATGTAATGGCATTTAGGTATACCAATGAAAATGTTGTTCAAATTTCAATTCAATGAATTTTTTGAAATTTACCTTTCCGCTGGCTACAGGCCATCGGGATTTTTTTATGTGGGGCCATTTCTCAGCACTCATAATTCAAATCGGAGCAATTTTTTACGATGTGAAAGGCGCCTGCGAACATACAAATAGCACAGTTACATTGTGTACCCCCCATCTAGAAAGTCGGTTAAAAATGTCGAGTTTAATATCGGCCATATCCACAGCAAAATGATATTTTCTACCGATTCTCATCAAATCCACTAGCCCTTCATGTAGCTTATGTGTCCGGAACATGTAAATGGGGTCGTGAGTTATTTAATAATCTCCTGATAGATTATTTTTTGTTTTAGGTAATACAGGCGTTGACAGATATCGTTCTAAAAAATCCATATCTGGTGACAGCTCATCGTCCAGATTTTCAACGCAACCTGTAACCTTCGAAGAGGTGCAAGAAGCTGCCAGAATCAATAAAAGAGCAGATGATAAAACCGGTGGTAAGTTTTCGAAATTTTCATCATAAAATAATATTATTGAAACTCAATATCAAATCCTCTGATGCATTATCCACGTAAAGCGCTGTAAAGGACAGGAAGAAAGCTGGGTAGTTTAATAGTTCATGGTTTTTATCTTTTAAACGTTAAGATGTTGAAATATATGCGAATATTAAAAACTAAGATTCATAATGACACTTACATTATAGAAGTTCCTGAATTCAAAGAAAAGAAGATGGGTCAAAATCCCTTATAGCCATACCGTACAAAAGACACTGAATTATCCCAAAAAATATCGTGAAATTTTTTTTGAAAAAAAACATCAAAAATGTACCTATCTATGAACATGGGTGATATTGTATATTGATTGTTGCACACCCTTTAATACTAATAGGTATTGCCTTTACATTCACCATTAATAAATTAATTAATAATAAACGATATCACAAATCCCACTATTAGATAAATACTTTGTCATTGCCACAGAAGTTAATTTAACAACAACAATACTTATTTTCATATTAAACCATAGGAAAAATTCACAGCGATTAAAATCTGGAGATCTCTCTATCTCTACCTATTTTGCTTTGACGTGTGACATAATCTCTGAACAATAGTTGTAAATTCCCAAATTCATAAATCTTTCGGCTTGAATCTTATTACTCTTGTATCAGCAGTGTTCTCTGTTGTGAATTTATCAAAATCCAATAACCATTAAACTGTAATCGCGCTTTATTGCTCTCTATTGCCAAGCTATTAACACGAACTGAAGTTGTTGTGAAAGTTGGTAGATGGCAACCTTAGTCTTCAACATGATCGATAAACACCTAAAGATAATATTTAAAGCTAATAATATAATTTATATCAATTCTTATTAAAATACCACACCATGGATAGATAAAGATTCAATTCAATAATGACAATATTTTAAAAGCAGTCACTTTGTTTTATACAAATTTGTCAATGCAATTGGTTGTCGCTATAAAACTGACAACTTATCTGTCTGTGACTTCGTTGAAACGGAAAAATCTTCGATTCCAGCACTTCCGGTCACATAGAATAGGATAGGCTAGTTTATTCATATTTAAATATCAAGTATGTACATACGTCAAAGTTTAATCCTCACATTAGACAAATCATTGAAATTAAAATATAAAAATTCATTTACGCTCTTGAGAGCAGGGTTCGGCCAAGAACCCTTATATCCCTACTACAAGAGAGACAATGAATACCAAAAATATATCGGGAAGAACAAAATATAGAAATATAATCAGAATATTTTCAGAATAAAAATCTTTACCATTCAATGCTTTACAATATAAATAGATGTCCGTACTCGTCTAAACATTGAATTTTGGTATATTTGTACCTTTATTCGTATGCATTCAGCGTGCATTAATACTAAATCACATACCTCACTATTAGAAAAATACATCGCCATTGACAGTGAACAATGACATAAACTAAGTTTGTATGTAAATATGATTGCCTACAAATATGAAAAATTAGCGCCGGCGCTGGAATATTTGACTCAAAAGTGTTTTTTATATTTATTCTGAAATCATAAAGATCAACAGGTTAAAATATTCGCAAATATTTCATATTCACCCTGTATATTGATAATTTTGACTGCTTTAAATTCTTACAAGTCTACAGTGGCGGGCAACATCGGGGCTATTTTTCCGATAATCCGATCTGTATCTCTTCCTATTGATTTTTTTGTGTAAAAATTATCGTTATATATTTATTTTTAATATTCTGATTAAGTGAACAATAAATAATTGATTTTAAAGTAAATCATAGCGATACCCAATTTAAGAATATGGATTTTTTTTCACATGTGTTCAATAATTGCAAATTGCTTCCTGTCCAGTACATGCACTTTCTTTTAATCAATAACTCATTTTTTGATCCTTGTACATAAACATTATCGAGTAGTTTTTTGAGTATTTTGTTGTATGCACATTATTGCAATAGAAGAAAACAACTAATAGTATCACACTGCGCATGCTATACCTATAGATGACGACGACGCAGACGATGCTGATCCGTCTAACCTTAGCCTTAGCGACCGTATCCGGCTGTTTGACTTGAAAGTTGTGACCAACACCGATAAGTCACCCTCTCCAAGGACACCGTCAAAATGGCGAGGGCGTGCCCGTTTCTCCACTGAGATCGTTGATGCTAAAGACGTTGCTGCGGCACGCAACTTCTTCTTGCAACAACCGCAACATTCACCCTTTGCTTTGTTAGGTGTGCTTTTATTTTTTTTGGTTCTATAAATATTATTTTTATCTTTTTGGTTGACTAACACTATTATACGGAAAAGTAAGGTTTCCACACAACATTTTGTTTTGGTAGCCAGTCGCAGCAATAAACCGAACAATCTACCATCTCTCTAAAACGCCTTGAAGGCTTAGAATGTGCCTGGAAATTTTGAGACCAGGTTATCAACATAAATCTTGAAACCTTACTTTTATTTAGGTACTAACTTAGTATTAGTGCATGACCCGTTTATTCTTTTATTGCTATGTGCAAAAACTGTAAATATTTTGTTTCTCAAAATCTATATTCTCCTTCAGAAAAAAAACTAATGACCATAGAAACCGATTATAACCTAGCCCTGCTCCATCATCCTAACTTATTTAATATAAAAATATTTAATTAAGATTCTTCGGTGTTATGTCTCTAGAAGTTGTTTACAAAATTCTGTCACATTTCCTTCAGATCAAAATAAATGAATGAAAGCATTTTTTAATTCTTATCAATTACTAGCAAATGCCCGCGACCTTGCATGCTGACATCAGTGGAGTTCGCGACAAATTACCTCTCAAGAAACCTCAATAACGACACCTATTGATTTTTAGAAATAATGATGCATAATTCCATAATTTCAAGTGGATACGTAATGTACTTCGTTTTTTGATAGTACAACAGGAACCTAATATTTTTCCGGGTTACAAAGTACCCTGTAGGTTAATTCATCTAATAAACTATATGTCCGTTCAGCCGTTTTTGGCAACAAATTTATAACGATTACAAAGCTGAACAGCTGATTCGATTTATCTGAAATTTGATAAATGGACAGAAGTATATAACAAAATATAAAAAAATCCATCAACAGTAGAATGTTTGTCTATAATTATTGCTAATATCAATTTTTCACTTCAATAGGTATGAAGTTTGTTTTTGTAAAACTTACAGGTCATCACTAGAATACAAATTTAAAAAAACATTCCTATCTTATCTTAAAAATGTTACTTCTGAACCGCAAAGCTCCCAAATTACACTAATTTGTACTAAAGCCTGCTACATACTACATAACCTCAAGAAAGTCTTAAATTTTAGAAAATATCTTTGAGTTGTTTTTTGGAGGAGACAACTTATCTGTCTGTTTGTGACTTCGTTGAAACGGAAAAATCTTCCATTCACATCACTTCCGGTCACATAGAATAGGATAGACTAGTTTATTCATATTTAAATATCAAGTATGTACATACGTCAAAGTTTAATCCTCACATTAGACAAATCATTGAAATTAAAATATAAAAATTCATTTACGCTCTTGAGAGCAGGGTTCGGCCAAGAACCCTTATATGCCTACTACAAGAGAGAGAGAACCGCAAAGCTCCCAAATTACACTAATTTGTACTAAAGCCTGCTACATACTACATAACCTCAAGAAAGTCTTAAATTTTAGAAAATATCTTTGAGTTGTTCTTTGGAGGAGTTTAGTATGAAAAATCCATGTTTAGCATATGAAATTTGAAAAGAAAAATATAGGAAGTTGAGCATAAATGTTAATTTACGTTTTTCTAATTTTGTTCTCAAAAGGAAATATTTCTTATATCGTCATAGCTTAGTTTTTTTCGAAATTTGTAAAAGATCTTTTAGAGATACTGTGTATATGTCGGGTAATTGTTGAAATATTTCTTGCCAATCAAATAAATAACGCCTGAGATATCACAATCATTTTCCAGATGCCGATAAATCACCAGAACGACGCAGCATCTTGAAAACACCTGAAACATCATCATCGCGTACTACTCCTCGCCATCCTCCTCCACTGTCACCAAACATTACCACGCCGAAATCGGCATTGAAGAAACGATACTCTTCACCTGGTGATCGAAAACCACCACCATCGACCCCACCTACCATCAAAGTTGGCATCGCGTCACCTGATCGTGACGATGAGGGCATTTCATGCAATGATTCATCATCCTCTGATTCGGATTCCTCGACTCGAGACGAAGCTGTAGCCCATGCCGCTGATGCAGCTTCTGCTGGATGTTCTTCGACTTCGACAAGAACTACTAGGAGTGGAAGATATGCTAAGGGAAGTGGTGATAGTACATCAGAAGGAGAGTCATCGGGTGGTAGAGAGATCAGGAGCATCTTTAGGAATGAGAACCAGCTAAGGCTCAAGTAAGTGAAATTTGATAATTTATTCTATTGATTTTTTGTCCACATTGCCATTATTTTTTTCTTGCAAGCTCAGTAGCGTCACTAGAACAAAGTTAGAAAATCGCGCGTTCAACAAACATTACCAAAGTAACACAAGGAAATGTCATAATTCTCTTACGTCATCAAAGTTGAAATGTTCTATGGCGGCGATATTATCGCAGCAATGCGTAAGATTGCATGCCCAACACAAAACGTAATATAAACAGATAGCTCTAAAACGCAACAATGCAATGGACAATATTTACTTTTATAACGCCCCTGTCCGGGAGCCTTTATTGTGACCAATATTAGCATTGAAGGAATACTTATCTTTAACATAATAAGGGCCGATTTTATAATCAAATTTAATCTCCTATTAACTTTACTCCTTTTTTGATTGGACATGTAATTCAAAGTTACTTTAAAAGAACGAAAGATATGGTGAGTTATAAAAAATGTACTATTTTAATTCCGTCATCAAGATGTTACACAAATTGAAGAATTAACTAATCTCCCATTAGGGATTCAGTATGAAATCGACCCTATACAGGGTGGGGTATTTAAATGAAACGCTGCTTATAGCGGCCCTGGGAATAAGATTTTCTAAAACCCAAAAATACGTCCTCAAAGAGCAACTTTGTTTTTTCAAATCAGAAGACACCACTTGTGCCACGTCTTTTGGGAAAGAAATTTGTCGATAACATTTTTTTGACATCTGTCAAACCATGTGTCAGAAATTTACTAAATACTGATTGTTAACTATTTAATGAACAATTGCATTAATAATAACATTAATACTGGAATGTCACCTTTTTATCGTAACAGTTGTTGAAAATGTTGATATGTTGGCACAGACCCAACCGAAGATAGAACTCTTCCCTTACTCTTCAGAAAACTTCTGGCGTGATTAAACGTATCCCTGCCAAATCCTTGCATGTAAGTCATCCTGATTTCTAGGTCTGTTGACACAGACCTTAGTTTTTAAATCGCCCCATAAATAAAAATCCAAGGATGTATTATCCGGGGATCTGGGAGGCAATTCTATAAATACTCGCCGTCCTATCCTCCTATTTGGAAATACAGCATTGAGAAATTTCTTGAATCATTTCTTGCAGAATGGGGAGAAGCTCCATCCTTTGATCTAGATTTCCATCATTAGGGAATATTCCTTGGATTTCTGTTATTGGAATGTTTAAAGAAAATTCAAATATTGGTCTCCATTTAAATTATCTAGAAAACTGGAAGACTTAAGGGCAAGGATTCGGATAGAGATACGTTTAATCACGCAAGAAGATTTGGGAAGAGTAAGGGAAGAGTTCTACCATCGGTTGGGTCTGTGCCAACATGTTCATGGGGCACTTTATCAACAACTGTTACGCTAAAAAGGTGACATTCCATTATTAATGTGATTATGAATGTAATATTTCATTAAATAGTTAAAAATCACTTTTTAGTGAATTGCTGACACATGGTTTGACAGATGTCAATAAAAATGTTATCGACAAATTCCTTTTTCAATAAGATTTCCAAAGAGGTGCCACAAGTGGAGTCTTCTAATTTAAAAAACAAAGTTATTTACGGTTACGCCCCCTCTTTGGGGCCCCAGTTTATACGTAAATAGCTATTTATTGAATGCTGCCAAGCTCTTTAATTTGATGCTAATGTCATCATTTCACAATTATAACTTGAGAACTACCTCAACATTATGTATTGTTATTTTATTGTTTTTATTGCACCATCTTATGAAGTCGGTCCTGTTTTTTTAAATTTATTTATTGTTTATGTACAGGGTGAGTGAATTTCGATGCTTGTTTAGAGTAACTTGGTAGCTATTAGAAATAGGAATAAAAAACCAATGGCGCATTTTCGATCTCTTTTTTGAGATAAACTTAATGCTGAGAACAAACAGCTTTCATCTTTTGCTTTCGAGCTACAACCTAAAATTGATATTCTTACGTAACTATTTGATGCATGCCTATATCTTATTCATTTGTGAAGTTATCGAAAGAAAAAAATTGACATTCTCCAGACACTTTTTAGAGTAGAATCATGTGGCGTAGCTGGATTTTAAATCTGCTTCTTAAATTTCAAGTTATAACATAAAATTACCATATAAAACCTTCGAAATTTGTCCTCCTTGTATGTGCTTTCCTATGACCTGACGGAAGCCGGAAGAAATATTTTTTATTTAAAATAATATCAGTTGCCAGATTAATGAATATACCCTAAATGGTAACACTACTTTTTCCTATCTATATTCAGTAGATGTCCGAATTCCTTAAGTGATTTTGTATAACCATGTCAATTTATAGATATCTAGCTATTAATTATAAAAAGTGCTGGAGATAATTTAATTTAAAAAAGTTATTTTCTTATGAAAATGTGGCTGTTTGGAGAACATGGGGAATCAAATCAAGAGTCTTCGATTGCCTATCAAGAAAGTCACCTATATACAGGGTGTTCTATTTTAAAAAATACACTTAACCTTTTCTTTATTCAATTATTTAAGAGCGTTGTTGAGCAACTAAGGTTATTAGTTTATAAGCTACCACGTTATTTTATACCAAACGGAGGTATACAATTTGACTGTTTTGTTTTTTTCTTATATCCGTTTGCGCTTTTTTGTATATAAACGTTCTCCGATTTTGATGCTTCTTCCTTTCATCTGAAAGATCAGAGCTGAGTTGGTCCTGAAACAAATTTTAACATCCCCCCAGCGGAGGTGGGAGTAATTTTTTTCTAAAATTGAAATCTTGCGAGCAAAATTAATAGCAGACATTTTACAAAACCTTCAAGGATTTCCGAGTTACAGCATTATGAATGTGCCATATTGCTTTCGCTATATTGTGAAATCGCTGAATATAAGTGAACGTTCAATAATTTGATAACTAATGAAATACTCAAAAATAGGGAATACATTTTTCTTTTATTACTTGGCGCTCTGAAAAATCCAAAATAATTTTTATTCTATTGGTGCTGGTACATTTGAAGTTGGTACCAAAAGTCTACCGATTGCAGCACAACTTCGAAATTATCAGAATTAATAATATTAATATTATTTTGTATTTTTTTACAAAAAATATATATATTATGAAAACTTGACTGTTTGAGTACAGTAACATGGGTATATCAAATCATTATATTTCAAAAAATGCATTTTCTCAACAAAATAAAATGTTAGAGGTCGTTATTTTTGAATGTTAGAAAATCAGTAACTTTGCACTCCGTACAGCATAAAACAAATCTCTTTAAAGGTAGCTAATAAATAAGGATTTTCATTGTTACTACCTTAATTCCATCTTTTTTCAATTACAACAAAAAACTATATTCTAATATATCTACCTATCTCATAAAAAAAATAAAGAGTCGAATTGTATAACACCCTCCGTTTGGTTCTTCGGTCAAAAGGGAATAAAATGTATAAAATAATATTAAAACAAATTACGTGACACGTATTCTAGTTATGCATCTATTGCATTTTTATTGTAAAATAATTTTGTTAACACTTCGGTTACAAAATGTGGAAGGTATATTATTCCTTTTTTATATAATTATTATTTGTCGAATTCGAATTTAAATATTCGTGAATTAATCCATGATGGGTACGTTGTTACACTTCGCTACTTTCAGCGAAAATAAAATGGTTGCATAAAATTAATGTAGTGCCAGGCGTGAATATAAATGGGATTTAAAATTGAATTTAAAGCATTTATGTATAATTGATTTTTTGTAGCTTGTGACAGTGTTGCTGATGGACATTCATTTAATTCGAAAATTCATAATAAATGAACAAAACGCAATTATGGTTTAAATGTCAAAATAATTAAGGGGCTTGATATGCAAATTGTAGAAATTGCTTTTACAATTGGGAAGAATTTATATGTGTCCGTTTTTTGACGACTCTTTTATATAAATGTACATTTTGCCATACACTGATGTAATAATGAATAAATAGTTGATTAGTAAACAACTACCTCAAGAATATTTTTTTAAACGAAGCAATTCCTCAACGGACCAAATTTGAAATCCTATCTCGATCAAATTACTTCACAGATCAAATTCAAGTTTTAAAATGGTGGCGATCCATACTAGTAGTATTTCCATTTTTATTCTTGGAAAATATTTGAAATGAGAGATATATGCTACTTGAATGTTATTGAAAGAATTGACGGGGTACTAAAAGAATTTAAAAAATAGCAAAAAAAAGGATATGTATTTTCGAATTCCCGCAAACTGCAGAGAAATACTCCTCTATAGATAAAAAGTGATAATACACGTTGATGAGTATTATGAGATTTCAAATACTATTTTATGGAAATTAATAAATCATTATTTTTATTTTTTATCGACGATTTGTTTTTTTTTTTGTTATTCCAAACTACTATTCATTTATGTCAATGAACCTTATTTACTACCTACAGAAATGGAAAAAATAAAACTCGCTCGTCCTGGATTTATATCATATTTTATTTCGAGAGAGTATTTAAAATCTTTCCATTAGCATATCCGTTTAATCGAGTCATTAATATGACCGCAATACAGTTATGTTGTTTCAGGTGAATTCTAAATCACATTTGCGGTCAGATCTATTCACGTTAAAATTGACATTTGAGTAAACTGTTCAATGAATAAAAAGGATTCGTTATTTTTCTTAGAAAAATAACTTTTTTTACTAGACTAAATCTCTCATTCACTACTAATCCGATTTCTTTTGTACAATACCTTAAATGGTTGCTCTAGATAAATTGGAAATAAACCTGTTGATCCCTTTCTGATTTCATTCTATGCTGAATAGTTTCATGATTTATGGCGTTATGTTTTATATTGGGTATCGATTTATGTGAATAAAAAAAATTCAATGCTCTTACAATTATTACAGAATAATATAATCTAGAAATATTGCGCTATTTTCATTTTTGATCAACGAACCCATACGGAGGCGGTACCTATACAATTGGACTGTCCGCTTTTTTTGGTTTGTGCGCGCGCTGTATATAACGTACACCGATTTTGATTCATTTGAAAGAGGAGACTTGAGGAATGGTCCCATGTAAAGACTCAAATCTGAAATCTCTTTCCCTCCAAAAACGCCCTCGAAGTGATTGGAGGGGGCAATTTTTTCTCGAAATCAAAAATCTGAGACGGTATAATTAAAGATAGGACGATATCCGGAAACGTTAAATTGACATTTTTTCAAAAGTGTTATGGTTTTCGAGTTACATCAGTTGTAAGCAAAGAATATACATGGGTGCTGGTACTTGTGAAGTTGGTGCCAAAAGTTTTCAATCTAACTACAACTGCACAACTTCAAAAGTACCCGCACCAATAGAATTAATATTATTTTGTATTTTTCAGTGCAACAACTAATAATGTCGGTCCAATTTTTTATAAAAAATATTTATTGAAATGCTACAACATTCTGGTTGTGATATGGTGGCATTTAATAACATCCTGTACCTACATACTTTAATAGTGGTATGTTTATTATTCACATTCAAATTAACCTAATCAATTTAGTTTCATGCAGGCTGCAATAAATATTTTCAAATGTAATTGTCATGCTTTGATTTATAATATAGCCCCGGGCAAAATTGGTACACTTTCTCCTACATTGTTATTGAAATATCTCTTTAACAGTGTTGTGCTTTTTGATGATTGTTGAGATAATAATATATGAATGACAGATCGTTGCTTATTTTTTATTTGATAAGACTGTAAAGACCTTTGTGTATGAAGAAACTTTAAGATGTATTTTTAATTGAAATAAAGCAAGTAATCTTTTTTTATTCCTTAGGTGTGTTTTAGAAATATCAATTTAGTGAATTTTCCGACAGTGTATATTCGGTGAAATTAAAACCTGCTGCGGTTTAAAATTCAAAACAGCTGTATTCATAAACAAATTTTAGTTCGGAAACTGTAGGCAGTAATTTCCAAGAAATCTGAAATCATAAAAAAGACGACATTGTTGCCTGCAAGATATTTTATTATTTGCTATCTTAAAAATAGGTACAAGTTGCCTTAAGGTAGAAAGATAAATTCCATCGACTTACAGCGCAGTAAATGTGTTGTAGTATTTCGGTGCTAAATTTTGTTATGGGCCAGAAAGTTCTCATTTTTTTTTTCGTTTCTGGAAATACCATCACGTTACCAAAACCCTAACAAAATTGAGTGGGTATCAACATGCGTGATATTTCTGTAATATTGTTCAGGAGGTGTGAATTGATAAATGTGTACATAGTAAGGTGTATATATGGGGTCGCCTACAGTTATTTGTCAAGTATAAATATCCACAAGACTCTTGTTCTTTGAATTGGATACCTCATTAAGTTCAGCGGTTCAGGCTGGCGTTCTGTTTTGTTGTTATTTGAACAGGTGTCACTGTGTTATTAACTGTTGACACATATAAACAAAACCTTGTCTTTATTTACATAATAGGATATTTCCTGTTGAATATTTATGAATAGCTGATGATTGATTATATATGAGATCCATACAACATTTCAATTTTCTTTGTGACTGCTGGAAATTTAGCGATTACCCTGTATACCGACTGCTTTTCTGCTTTTTTTATTTCTTTTATGTCTTGTTCGTGCGTTTTACATATTAATTGTGCTCCGATTTTGATAACTCTTGTTTTATTTGAAAGAGGACTATTGACAGTTGGTCCAATTGAAAACAAATTACATGTCCTTCCCCCTCAAGGGGTGGAACGAACAATTTTCTCGAAAATCGATAATTTGAGACGACAAAATTCAAGAAGAGACATCAGGCAACGTTTACATTGAAGTTACAGCATTGGTGAAGTCTGAAATATGTGAGTGTATCACTCAAAAGTTTATTCCGGTGTTGGTACTTTAGAACTTGGTACCTACTGCCAAAAGTAGAATTAATTTATTTTTTTATTTTCAGTGTACCAACTAATAAAGTCGGTCCAATTTTATGTAATTTTTTTTCAAGCCTATTTAGTTATCTTTGGCGTTTTTCATTATCTCGTTTGTTGAAGAAGTTTAGAGCGTATTATTATTATTTTATTTCATATGAAATCATCTAGTTATGTTGCTCTAAATTTTCGCATTTATTCCAAATTAACCCTGTATATACGTAAACTACTATCTTCTTTAATCTAAAGATATATATCAAATATGTACTCTCTCTCATCTGCTTTTATGAGTTCATCAAATCGATCTATTGATTATATCCTGGCTATTTCATCTTGAATATTGGTCATAAACTTTATCGTCACTGTTTATTTATACCTATAAGGTATACAAACTATATGTAGTAAATATATATATAGCCGGTTATATAGTTTCCTTTTATGTGTGGTTTCTTTAAGGCATGTTAATGGTGATGGTGTGATGTTGGGTATTTTTTATTGTTCCAGTATGTTTTGTATTAGGTATTCTATAGTTTAATGGTATTGGCAATAATTAACTTGTTTCTTATGAGCCAGCGGAAGTAAGTTTCTTGGAATTAGACGGAGAGAATAATAGTTTTGTTCATGTAATTACAACGTATTTACCGGAAATACAATAGATATATAATGTAATCTAGGTTAACGCTGGAAGGTTTTCATAGCCTAGGTTTTTGTATGTGGTATAATAGAGTGCTTTACGCACGGTTGCAATACGTTCTGTTATCCTTGACAAGATGAAATGAAAACGTTAACAATTGCAAATCATAGCAAAACTGGAACGGTTTCATATTTGTTGAAATGTTTAGTTACACATATTTTAAATTTGTAAAATAAATTAAGTACCCAGTATTAGGTATATAGAATTTTGCCACAAACTTGTCTGTGTAGATATCTTTTGTGTTTCACACAATATACGATATTTTGTTCCTTTTAATGTAACAGTCAATGTAGTTGGCCCTATTTCTTACAGAATTCCCTATAGCATAGGTATAGAATTTGATTGTTTGTTAGTTTTTTTCGCAAATGGGGTCGTGGGGATTATTTTATTCGAAGAATGTTTTTTTTTTCTGGTAATATTTAGGAAAATATCATATTCGTCAGCATTACAGTGGGCCATTTTTTTGAAAACTCTCTACGAGTTACAGAAATTCTGATCGTTCAACTTTCACAGAAACTAGGAGTGACTTTACTGTTTGGGTACTGATAGTTAATTCTATTGGATTTGCTAATTTTGAAACTAGTGCCTTCTGTCTACGTAGAATTGCAGAACTTAAAAGCACCACTACAAAAAGAATAAATAGTATTTTTTCTGTAACGGGAAAAAAGTTTGACATTTTATGTCTGTTGACAGGTGACAAAGTATCACTTTTTATAAAATACTTTTTTCCCACGGAAAAAAGTGAGTACCTACTGTTTTCCCGGGTATATATAAACATAAATATAGCGATTTAGCTTGCAATAATTGTTGGGAAGCAACTTTGCTGCTTGTACCCCGATGCACATACAAACAGTATGCTACGTTTTGAGGTTTTGAGCTCAATTTGGTAAAGTTCCTGACTTCTCAACCACTAGCGTCACCACTACGTCGACAACAGAAGTTTGAACATGTTCAGCAACATAGAGTAATAATAATTTAGCAACAAATTGTAGCAATATCAATAAACTGTTTGATTTTCATTTGTCATATGATCAGAAGGATTCTCCTATTAAATTAATAAATTAAACAAACTTTGATAAAATCTTTCTATTACTTAAATTAAATCACGACATTATAATATATACCTGTTATAAAATACCGATATAAGAACATTGTAATAAATTTAAAGATAAATGATTTTTCTTATATTTTCTTTTATTGATGATCAAGGAAATTACATTTAAAATTGTGATAATTCATCAATTTTAAGCATGATAATGTGTATCCTGCTTGCTTCGTGATGAATATAACCTATTAATATATCAAACCCAATCTTGGCTTCCTCGTCGAAAGAAAGATGGGATGCTCTAAACATCGATAAGCCATATTTTCGTAACTTTCAAAAAAATAAGTAAATATCCTATTGTAAATTCATATTCGAAACCGCCCAATATTCAATTTGTAATTTGATAGTGGTCGTGACGTCAGTGGTTAAGAAGTTAAGGAGCTAGATGCTCGTAGATTCTCCTCGTCATACCATTTTTTTTATCACGGCTTGTATTAATTCCGGTGAAGTCAGAGGAAACTCAAAATCAGACATTTTTTACTAACAAACAACCACTATTTCGCAATTTTTAAATCAAATCACAGAGTTAAATTGACAGATATTTAATTGTTGATTACTTAAAAGGCTTCCTTATCAACGCAGGTCTAATTATCGCTATAAGTAGGTATAACAGCCCACCAGTTTATATCTTCAAATTTAATTTAATTTCGAAGTTTTCTGTCAATAATACCTACCTACATTGCAATATTTTTTCCCGTCACAGAAAAAATAGTACACAGGAAGAATGTTACATTCTAAATCTCGGTTTTTTACACAACCTGGAATTAAAATCTAATACTTTTTCCCATGTTTAATAGATAGCTATTTGTACTTTTCAATGCATCAACTAATAAAGTCGGTCTTAGTTTTTGTAAAAACTATTTTTATATGAAAAGAATTTCACATTTTTGACTGCCCACACTACTGCTGAGACTCAAAAACATCAAATCTTTCAATATATCTCTAGAATAGTAGATTTAATTTTGAAAAATATCAAGTTTAAAAGTCAATATTTTTTATTTTGTTTTTAAAGGTCGTTTAAAAATGATTGCTAATATATTCACCTTTCCAATACAAAGAATGCACTATGGAATAATTATCTATATCGTTGTCTTATTATTAGTAGATTGCCATGTCAGACAGATTATCTTCCCGCTTGCTCATTCTTTTTAATCATTGCAAAACTTCTCATAACCTAACATATGAACATGTATAATAATTTATATGTTGTGATGCCAATAAAAAAAATGTGTTACATCCTGTTGGAAAGGTGGTAGGTATGTCAAAAGCAAAATCTCGAACAACAAAAGTCCTTGATTGCGCTATTTGTATGTATGTATGATTTCAAACGAGAGCAAAAGGCACCCACCGCAGGACAGGTGTGTCACCAACCAGGAAAATATACCTACTACATACTACATATATCTATCTCGATAACTACATGCCGACAAACTGACAGGACAGTTATTTCATACATAGCTGTATTGTGATTATCGTCCATCTCAATTGTAGGTATAAATTATGTGGACAATGTGAGAGAGAAAAAAATGTCCGTCCTTTTCAATAATACAATTTATGGATCTGCTTTCGTTTTGATGTTGTTGTTGTTGAACACTTGTCATTATAAAGTGTGTCCCAAATCTGAGCTGTATAGGAAATAGAAAAATTAGGCCAGAAGCTGAATATCTTTTTTTCAATTAAAATTTGTTTCTTTGTTTTTCAGAATATCTGAAAAAATTGATATTCCGATTTTTCAATTTTCCATATAGTTCAAAAACTGCAGATTTCATAGATTTCAAGAATATTCCATTCTCAAGACACTCACACTTATCAACAGAATCTAGTCGCCATGTTCAATTTTTTATCTATTAAAGACACTGTTCTACAAAATTTGTTCAAGTATACAGGTTGTCCGGAAAATCTATAAAATATATATTTTTTTAATTACTCGAAAACGTGTTGATGGGCCTGGTACGTCAAAAACTGTTCTACCTTAATTTAGGCATTTAGGCCGAAATTGAGAAGGCAAATGTTCCTTGTTAAACTCGTAATACCCCACATATCGCAGCTCATTTGAAGCAATATTCATCGATTCGAAAATAGAAAGTGGTTGATTTGCGAAGTTATAAGGCTTATTTTGATAGAAAAATGTTTTTTTTTGTGGAATACTTACGTTAAATTCTACTCCAAAAAAGTTATACCAATAAAATCCTGTTCCGATATGGGACACACTATATATTTATCATTGCATAATGGGTGATGTGTTTTGTCAAGGTTTTCCATTTGAGTTTTTATCGATGGCTGCTGTTTTATTGTTTGGAATTTCCGCGTGTTGTATTTGTATTATGGAGTACTTAATACTGTTGCATTTGGGTTAATGTTTAGTTTGATTTTTTTTTTCAATTTGAAATATTAACGATATGGCAAATGCTATTTTTGGAAATTTGAGTGAATAATAATATTTTTCGTGTTGAATGTCGGTCTCGGATATTTTCCTAAATATTTCACATGAACGTTCAATATTCATTCAAAATTGTAAAATTGAGGTTTCCATATGGGAAAAAGTAAGTTGAATTATAATGTTTCTTTTTCATTTTCTGAGGAACAAAAGACATTCCGGTATTTTCCTACAGTTTTCAACATATCTTTAAGCCATTGACATATCTGTCTGTCAGTCTCTTTGTCTTTTTGTTTTGTTGGCAACCTACCCTGCCCACACAACTTTTTGTTTTATACACCCCTTATTTGTTTGATTTATACCAAACTTTATAAATAAATCTTTGTTGGAATCAGTGAAGGTTATAGCATCTCAGATTTTTATAAATTGTTGTTGATGTGCTCGAAATTGTTTATTATCAAACCCTTTTTATTTTGATATTAAGTATTGAATACATTGAATACTCTCAAAGTTTTAATTTAATTATTTAGAAACTCAAGAAATTTAAACATTTTCTCAAATAATCGATCCATTCCTTGTAAATGTATGATGAACGAATTTAAACCGAAATGTAGCTTATTTTTATAATCCGTTAGTACTTATTCGAAATTGTAGTTGTTTTTATGCATTAAAAGGTTTCTATTGATCTATTCGCTTCATTGACGCTGCTAAATTTACAGTTTAACAAAATGAAAGAATAAATTAACTTGGAATTACTGCAGCGAAGCGTTTTGAGGGGAATTGTATGGAAATAAAGATTTTTTTTTACAAAAACTAGAACTGATTTTATTAGTTGATGTACTGAAAAATACAAAACAATTTTATTTCTACTGTTGCTGGTAATTTTGAAATAGTGCAGTGATTTTTAGCTGGAAGACTTCTGGCACTAATTTCAAAAGTGAGAGCATTAATAGAATTAACATTATTCTGTATTTTTCAGTGCACCAACAAATAAAGTTGGTCCTAGTTTTTCACCGACGAAACCCGAACAGAGGAGGTATACAATTCGACTGTCTGTTTTTTTTTTTGGTTTGTGTTCGCCTTTTATATGGTGAACGATTTTGATCATTTTTGATTTATTTGAAAGAGGAGGCTTGAGAAGTGGTCTCATATTCATAAAAACGCAGATTTTTCTCGAAAATCGAAAATCTGAGTTGGTACAATTGAAGACAATACCCGGAAACGTTTATATTGAGCATTTTTTCAAAAGAGTTGCGGTTTTCGAGATGGAGGCATGTTAAATTCTCAAATAATGTATTTTTGCTATCTGGAGAGTGCGATTTCTTTCGAAAATTGAAAATCAGTAGATACTACATGAAAGACATAATTATTTGTAACATCATTTATAATGAACATTTTTTCCTTAGAGTAACGGTTTTCCAGTTAAATCGGTGTTAAAATGGTAAATGGTAAATGGATATTTTGAGATCTCAATAATAATAACTACAAGCAAATAATATACCTACGTGGGTAATAGGATAAATACTATCTTCATTGGTGTGAGCGTTCAACGAATTTCGTGACTAAGGTAACACTCAAAAGTTCGAAATAAATATTTTTTACAAAAAATTGGACCGACGTTATTAGTTGGTGCACTAAAAAATATAAAATAATATTAATTCTATTGGTGCTGGTACTTGTGAAGTTGGTGCCAAATTTGTCAATCTAACTACAACTGCACAACTTCAATATTAGCACCAATAGAATTAATATTATTTTATATTTTTCAGTGCACCAACTACTAACGTCGGTCCAATTTTTTGTAAAAAATATTTATTTCACACTTTTGAGAGTAACATTAGTCATGAAAATTGTTGAACGTTCACTAATACCATAGAAGATAGTACTTATCCTATTACCCACGTATATTATTTGCTTGTCCTTGTTATTATTCAGAGAGCATAAAACATCGTGGCAGAAATACGCATATTTCAGAGTTTACTACTGCTGTAACTCTAAAACCGTAACTCTATGGAAAAAAATTTCAATTTAAATGATGCTACAAATAATCTGGTCTTTAATTTGGCAGTCTCAGATTTTCAATTTTTAAAAGAAATTGCCCCTCTTCATAGTGGAAATACACATATTTCAGAGTTTAACATTGCTGTATCTCGAAAATCGAAACTCTTTTTAAAAAAAATAAATATAAATGTTTCCGGATATTGTGTTATCTTTAATTCTGCTGTCTCAGATTTTCGATTTTCGAGATAAATTGCCCCCTCCACCCCCTTCGGCGACGGTTTTTGGAGGGAAGGAGATTTCGAATTGAAGTTTTTATGAATGTGAGACCATTTCTCAAGTCTCCTCTTTCAAATCAATCAAAAGTCATCCGAAATCGAAGTACGTTTACGGCGCGCGCACAAACAAAAAAAAAGCAGTCGAATTTTATACCTCCTCCGTTTGGGTGTATCGGTCAAAAACAGAATTCTTAGATTCACTGATGATATACATCGTCAGGTTGTTACCAACTTAAATGGTTTACCACATTGAAAAAGCACTTTTTGGGGTTTTGTAGGTACCAAATTGGTGAAAACTGGAACCTATTATTGAGACATTGCTGTCCTTCTGTCAGTCTGGCTCATGAATAGGTAGAGAGCTGAAAGTTTTAGAAAATGTGTATTTCTGTTGCCGCTACAACAGCAATTACTATGTCCGTCCATCCGTTCGTTTGGCATTGGGCTGTATCTCAAAAACCGTATTAAGTAGAGAAATGAAATTTTTAGAGAATGTGTATTTCTATTACCGCTATAATAGCAATATAAATTAATTTATCTGTCCTTCCTTCTGTATCTCATGAACAGTGATAGGTAGACAGTGGAATTCTGCTTTTACAATGGTTTGGAATCCTTCTTTTGAGAGTTCGCCTCGCACTTGGCCGCATTGTATTTATTAATCTTTCTCTTTTACATACTTCACAATTCTTGTTCCACCTTTCAATATCTTTTTCTTGGTCGGTTTGATTTATCGGTACGTTATAAAAGATTACTTCAATCCGTATGAACTGCTTGTTAACGATATACTAGGGATTGATATGGAGATTATAATGGAATGCAAATTGAAACAAATAAATAAGAAATTGGTTGGATGAACTATATGTTACATTAATTTCTGACGGTACCTCTTCATAAAATTGTGTTTTCTTCTTTGATATACTTGCAGTGAGTTTGACTAACTCGATTGACGTAATTGATAATGTGAATAAGAGTGTTTTGCACACCTTATAGGCAGAGCAGCTTCTTGGGGTCTGGATATTATTGTGGTTTTTATTAAAAATAAAACATGAATTCGTTTATTTTTTGTTTCTAGGAAACAGTTCATTTCACCGACAATTGAGAGCAGTAACTTTTTTTTGTTTAAGATTCAAGTTATGCAGATTTATGTTTTTAAAGCCAATCATACAGTGTGTTGAAAATGTAGGCATTAAGGTGTAAACCTTACCCCGCCCCTGGTAAACTAAAAAAGCTAAATATGTTTCAAGGACACTATTTTATGAGGTCCTTGCTAGTCTCCATCTTATTAGAGTTTTATTAAATTATATCAAGTACTTTAAAACAAATTTAAGAAAATCCAGTTGCGTTCTTCAGGGGCGCATATCTCCGTAGAGAAAACTTTATAGAAACTGGACTTCTTATTTTATCATGTTCTGTCTGGATCCGAGTGATTTCCCACATTTTTCCGGAAACCCTGTATAATTTAGTTAGTTTTTTACTTTTCTATACTATAAAACACATTAACACGTTTTTAATCAAATGTCAACTATTACTTTTCTACCAGTCATAGGTTTTCAAATATTATATAATCTCAAAACATACGTAATTCAATTTTTCTAGAGATGTACATATTAAAAGTAAAAAAGGTCAAGTGCGAGTCAGGCTGACGTTGATTGGGTTCCGTACTTAGGATTTTCGCAAAGGTTTTTTTTTGAGAGACGGTTTCATATTCTTTTGGCAAAATCCATTCTTCCTCTACAAAAACACCACCAAATGGGGTGGAGGGAATACATTTAATAGAAAATGAACATTTTATCTGGCAGAATTAATCCAAAGCAACATCAACCTTTAAATTGTACATTTTTCAAAAAATCTCAGGTTTCAGAGTTACAGCTTACAGCACTAGGAAAATGCAATATTGTTACCGCTATATTTTCAAATCTCTAAATATAAGAGAATGTTCAACAATTTTCCTTACTAATAAAACACTCAGAAATAGATACTTCATACAAAAAATAAAACAGTTGGGCGTATACAAAATAATGTTAATTCTATTGGTGTTGGTACTTTTGATATTGCAAAAGTCAAAATATTTACGTACAATTGCACCACATCAAAATTACCAGAACCAATAAAATTAACATTATTTTGTATTTTTGGGTGTATCAACTAATAAAGGCGGTCCTCTTTTTTGTGAAGAATATTTATCATTCTGCTACATTTTCAGACATTATATGAAGTTATTATAATTCCAGTCAAAATGTATTATAATGAATTCGTAGCTAGAATAATGAAAAGATTTATTTTATTCCAACAGCATAAATCACCTCATATAATTCAACCTAATGGAGTTTAATAAAAAATGAGGATCTTAATGTTTTAGAAATTCAAAACACTAAAAACAATTCTTGTTACCGATGTAAGTAAATTAACATTCAGAATCCAACCATGCATAAAAATCTCTTCTACACTTCATTTGGTAGTTATCTATAAATAAGTCCGTGATAAGTACCAATAAAAGTTTTTTTGTACTTGCAATTTCTTTCGGAGTCATAAAATTGTAAGAATGTATCATGTATTAACAAAATTAAATTTTGTGGTTGTTCTTTATGTTGTGATCATGGTGCGTGAAATTGCATTTCACCAAAGTAATTTCAATAATATTATATGTATATCTCTAATGGTATAATATGTGAATGAACTTTGACGACGAGAGGCCATGTCATTGTTCATTCAGTCTGTTTGTCTGTTTGTTTGTTGTTGTTGGTGGATGCTTAGTTAATTCTGACGATTATATTCTTGTCTCTTATCCATATATAAAGTACGATGACGTTCTACATACATGAAGATGATTAAATGAACCGCACAATTTCATGTCGAGCACAAATATGTATACTTACATACAGGGTGTCTCTGAAAAAATAATATCACATATTGCTGAAATCATCTATACATTTAATAAAATTGTGATAGACCGACGTCTGTACATTTTTGACCGACGAACCCATACGGAGGAGTTATAAAAATCGTCGGTCTTTTTTTTGGTTCGTGTGCGCCTTTTATATAGTAAACCTACTCCAATTTTGATAATTTTTGGTTCATTTGAAAGAGGGAACTTGAGAAATGGTCCCATATTCATAAAAACTCACATTCGAAATCTTCTTCCCTCCGAAAACCGCGGGGGTGGAGGGGGCAATTTTTTTTGAAAATCGAGAATCCAAGATGGCAGAATTAAAGATAAGAAAATATCCGGGAACGTTTAAATTGAACATTTTTTCAAAAGAGCTACGATTTTCGAGTTTCTGCGTTGTTAAAATTTGAAATATGTGTATTTTCGCTATATGGAAGAGGCAAATCTGAGAATGGAAAATTAATGACCAGATCATTTGTAGCAACATTAATATTGAACATTTTTACTATAGCGAATTATAGCTGTGGTAAAGTTTATAATATAGGTACGTATTTCCGCGACAATGTTCTAGATTTCCAAATAATAACAAATACAAGCAAAGCATACATGGATACGATTTTTGTAACAAATGTAACACTTAGAAGGGTGAAATAAATATTTCTTACAAAAAATTGGACCGACGTTATCAGTTTTTGCACTGAAAAGTACAAAATAATATTAATTCTAGTGGTGAAAGTACTTGTGAAGTTGCTGCCAAAACTTTTCAATCTAACTGCAATTGCAAAACTTCAAAAGTACTAGCATCAACTGATAACGTTGAAACAATTTTTCTAAAAAATATTTATTGATGATTAAGAAAAATCAATATGGGTGTCCTTATTAGAGCAACAGAAGCCATAACAAGTTTGCTTATTTTGACCTCAGGAATATTTGGAAGCATTTTGTGAATACCTTTCAGGGAAATCCTCATTTGTACATACATTTACAGTCGAGCATAGGAAATTATATTTCTAATGGAACGTCTATCATTTGTATGTAATTTATAATGTAAGTTCATTTTAAGGGTTGAGTAGCCAATAAAACAACAGTAGGATACAAATGAGGATAATTTTAATGTCAGTTTCCCTGTACGTTTTTCATTTCCAAGCATAATAGTATTTGTCAAGATCTCGATGACAAATAAAATGAATTAGCTTGTTATGAGTAGGTAACTCAAATGTATTATGTTTAAATTAAACGGTTTTGAAGACATTAAACAATATTTGATCATTCTCCGAATCTAGTGAGCGTAAAATTAAAAAAATACTGGATCTTATAGGGAAAACCTTAGTACGTAACACTAGCTCGACTCGCACTTGAACGTTTTTTTCTTTCAGATAACAACTTATCAGTTTTGAGATATTATATTGCGCGGAAGCCTAAATGAATCAGGCAAACATTAACTAGTTATTTTTTTTTTCTTTGATGAAGTTATTGAATAAATAAATAATCTGGTGTGTCCACTCACTCAATTTTCCTATTGTTACCAAACGAATTCCATTGAATATAAAAATCATCGGCATGCTAAGAGAAATAACAATGGTCATATTCCATTTTAATATAGAAGGTATTTTTTCGCCAGAATAAGTTCATTTGAGTATCACTTTTTTCCTGTTTTTTGACGGACGATTCAAACGGAGGAGAATCAACTGTTTGTCTGCATGTTTTTTTATGGATGTTCGCACCTTATAAATAGTAAACGTGCTCCAATTTTCATGATTCTTTTTTCATTTGAAGAGGACTAATCCCCAAGGGGGTCGAAAATTTGAGACGACAAAATTAAAGAGAACATATCCGGCAATGTTTAAATTGGACATTTTCAAAAAAAAAATCATAAGCGTCCAAGTTACAGCAGTGATAAAGTCTGAATTATGTTTGTGTCTCCGCTATGTCGTGGGGGCAATATTTTTCGAGAATTGAAAATATGAGACGACCAAATTAAAGAAGAGATTATATGTAGCAACAGTTAAATCAGACATTTTTTTTAAAAATACGGTTTCCGAGTTACAGCAGTGGGAAAATCTGAAATATGTGTATTTTCGCGATGCTTTCAAATCTCTGAATAAGTAGGTAAGTATAAGCAAAGCATTATCTTCTTTGGTGAACGTTGAATAATTTTGATGACTAATGTTACACTTGACAGAGTGTAATAAATATTTTTTACAAAAAATTGGACCGACTTTATTAGTTGCACAGAAAAATACAAAATAATATTATTTTTATTAATTCTTTTGGTGCTAGTACTTTTCCAGTTGGTGTCAAAAGTTTTCAATCTAACTACAATTGCAATTAGAATTAATATTTTTTTGTATTTTTTAGTGCATTTTTTTTATTTATTTCAAAATTATCAAAATCTTTCTGTGTGCCGGTGAACCTTATCTATACCCAAAGAAAGAAAGAAATAAAATTCCAGAGATAATCACGGCGCATACAGACAGACAGACCATTGGCAGAAAATATGTTTTTTTTGGACTCGTGGACCTGTGAAACGAAAAAATGTTGAAAACCGGACACAGAAATTTGTACACGATTAGAACTCTGTGCTATTTTAGGTGTAGCGGTAGGAAAGTAATAAGCAATGAAAAAACGCGCTTTTTTATTTCATGAAGTTTAATTTATTTCTGCTCGCCACGTGATGTAATAATTTTATAGTCAACTTGATCCAATCAAAGAGAATGCGCATCGCTCTGCATGTTCGACGTAACTTATTGCTTCAGTAGAGTAACTGTATAATTATGAATAATTCATCGGCTATCATTAATTAACCATTTTCATGATACCCGACGACGAGTTACTCTATCCGACTATCCTGTGAAGATTCTTATCGTTTTGAAGAGATGCAATTTCAATTTCAACACAGGCACTTGGTGTGCTAACGCGAAAAAGACATGGATACTCCAGTCATTATATACATTTGAAAATGCAAATGAACCGAGTAGGCTAATTTTTGAATAAAAGATAGAGAGGTCTTAGACAAGCTAAACTTGAAATTGTCGAACAAGATTCTCTACGGCCATTCTCCGCAACCTTGAAAAAATTACTTGAAAAATCAATACTTTAAATTTCATTTTGTATCTTTCATAAAACAAATATGTTGTGTCCACTCACACGAATTCCCTGTCGCTCTTAAACGAATTCCACGGATATAAAAATCGTCTGACCAGGTCGTGCGAGTATTATGAAATAGGAGGAACCGTTTAACCATGGAAAAGTTTCAAAATTTGACAGTTCATTAGAGCACAACATTTTTTCCAGCTTTTTCTCACAGATAAGCGTTATAGCAGATGTTTTACTCAAGTTTAGCAACCCAGTGCGAGTAGGATGCAAACATTTTTGGACTCAGGGATATCTGAAATGTAAAAAATGTTGAAAAACGAACACTACTTTGGGTAGCGGTAGGAATGTAACAAAAGTTAATCAAAATCTTTAATCTACACCATATATAATGCGAAAAAAATATTATAGACTAGTTGATCTGACGGACGTTGTCCTGTCTTAACAAAAGCAAAAACAATATCTTGGTTTTCTAAATTTTCACCCATGACAACAATATCAACTTCATCAATTGTTGCCGTATTATAGCGTCTGGCGTGTTGTCCTGCAGGCGCCTTATCGGCTTTGCTGACAATTTTGTGGTAATCAGATTGCATGCGGTTTAATGCAGTCTTGGATAATACAACCAATTCCTTTTCTGATGGAAAAACATTTGAAGTTGCTCCACACTTATGATGTTCACCGATGTATTGTGTGCATAAGGCTGATCGACTTGTTTTGCTGAATCGCCCATAAAAAAATTGCAAAAATTGCACCACCATGTAACTTTCAAGATACTTTGTCAACACTGCCATTCCCCCATCAATTTTTGATTGGCTGCTTTTGGTTATTCACCTAGCTACAAACCTACTATACGCTACTTTAATTGATAAATGATTTTAATTGAAAATTACCAACGCATTCAGGCACGTGGTGGTAAAAGTTTATTGTTTTACAATATATTTAACTTGAAAGTCAGCATAAAATTGTCTTGAATAACTTTTGTTGCGCCAAATGACTTCATTTGAAAACAATTATTGTATTCCTGCATATGAGTTAAAAATATATAGAATCTGTCCCGTTTCCGTAAACCAATGAATGCAGAGGCTTTGGTGGCAGTAACAATGGCGTTAATTTGACTTTACCGCTCCCGCAACACAATCCAGTGGCTTCATTCTTTCAATATCAGGTGTTATTGATTTTAACTTACCGAGATGAATAAACACTTCTCAAAAACTCACTGTATAATAAATTGAAATGAAAATATTATTTATCAATCGATCCATCTATGTTAAACGATATTTACAGCGCGCGTTTTGTCAATTGCTGACAGTTATTTTAAACAACTGACAGTTGTCAAACAACTGAATTGACTGTATGTAAAATTAATATTGTCTTTAAGTTTTCATAAATGTTCTCAACTTTCTTAATTTTTTCGTTCATAAGAACCTTCTTCTGATAATAATGAACACAATAAAAAAATAATTATCGAGATCGGTTCAGCTGCTCTCGAGATTTGCGCTTAGCAACACATTCAGCGATTCATTTTTATATTATAGATACAGAATTAAGTTTAAATTGTTATTTGTACAGATTTGGAAGAAGTTTTAATTTCTTGTTCCCTTGTATGTTTCTCGTATATCTGGTTCTTGAGATACCTATTCTAAGAAAACTGATTTTTCAAGTATAATTTTCAAAATGGTAGAGAAAGCTCATAGGACATCTTGGTCTAAAATCCAGAAATCAGTCTTCTCAATTCATTTACATCTATTTGCCTATTTTTGTATATTATGACTGGATTAAAAGAAACACACACGAATATTATCCATCTCATTGTAGGTAAAATGAATCTATAGAATCGTGAGGATGCGCCTTATTTCATTCTTATCCTTTCTGTGTCGGTATAAACGGCATTTAACAGTCATCCTCTTTGTGGGATGTCATTACATCACGAATTTGCCATTTTAACGATGTAGCGCAAGTTTAACTCAATTCTGGCGACGGATTTATATCGAGAATATTGAAAATGATGAAACTGTTTTGTGAGCCAGCAGTTGTTTATGTCGATGAATTTTGCTGTCATACCTATAATGTATTTGAAAATAAATCGTAATAATTGAAGTATTGATCTATTTATTACATTTTTGTATTCTTTAATGTCTTTAGCTACATAGCAGGCTAATAAAAGTATGCAGATGCTGAGTGATGACATTCTCTTGAATTAGTTTTTTCAATGTCCGTAGAATTGCTCAAATTATTTGCTGAAATAATCACCACTGCTCCAGTAACCTCTCTTATGGTGATATTGAGTGATTTTGGCGGAAAATAGCTATCATCGCGGGATATATTGTTAAAGAAGAAACTGTAGCATATTCGGGACGAAAAAAATATTTCTAGCGCCGACGATAGCTATTTTCCATCAAATGCACCCAGTGTCTCGATTTATTTTAGTCGTAGAAATGCAAAATAGTTTGTAAGTTTCACGGATGCTCCTCTAATTAGAGGACTGTATAGCTGCGGGTCACCACTGTTCAGCTTCGACCAAAGAAGTTAAGCAGCGTAGAGTGTGGCGAATGCTTAGACGAGTGACCGGTGATGAGCTGGGCGTGCGCACAATTACAATTCTGAGGAAGTCGCCGACGGTCGAATGCGAGTAAGGCACTTGAAGAAGAAGAAGCTCTATTTATATACATATTTTTTCATGTCTATAGAAAAGTATGGACAAGCAAGACGCCATATTTTTTTAATGGATTTTAATGGAATTAGGCTCATGCATGTACCGTTCGTAAATAAGAAAAAGTTGTCGTTTAGATTCAAAATGGCGGCAGCTTAGAGAAGAATCAAAATGTTCTCTTCAATCGATTCAAATGTTATAAAAAATGGGAAATTAAGAAAAACTACGAAATTCATCTATTTTTCCTTATAATCTACAAGAAAATCTAAAGGAAAATCTTAGGCAGGAGAGCTCTCCATGTTTCTGAAAAGTCTGTCAACCACAAAATGTCATATATGAACTATCTACAGTACAGTACCAATATTGTAGATAGTTACTCATATTTTTAACATAGACTTTTGCGGGCCAGAGGGTAAAGGAAATCGACGATTCATAGGCGTGCGGCTATTATTAAAAATAATTTATGTATATAATAATGCTCTATGAAATCCCTATCAGCACGCCCAAACATGAGTCACTATTTACAATTTTGGTACTATGCTATTACTTAGGTGTGTCAGCATTGTTATTTATTGAAATATATTTATTTTTTGAACGCTTAAACCAAATGATTATTGGAATGAAAAAAAAATTAATATTCAATATTTAATGAAATTAAAATACTTGATTGCAATTGACTTTCAGTATCACACTTCCACCTTGTAGTAGAGATACCAGAAAAATCGCTCAAATGCAAAACATCACCTTACACTTTATCATTATTGCAGGCTTTGTGTTTCGTCTTTTTTTTTCATCATCTCCTCTATGCCATCTCCTTTCAGAAGAACCCACCTCATTTATCTGATGTAACGAACAACACACTCAACTACTACATAGTACCTAGTAATGTAGTAGAGAAAAGATAGCTGCATCTATCTGCGTATATTATAATACACGCTTATATACCACGGGCATTAATTCAAGATGACTGATTTTCTCTTAACAAGTGCACTCTATATATATATATATATATGTAAAGTGTGTCCCAAATTTGAACTTTTATCATGCAGAGTAACTTGGGTCAGAATTATTGTTCAGAAAAATCTCTAGTAAGTTCTAAACATGAAGACTGGATATGTCAGGGGAGAACAGTACATGTGCTTCTCCATGTAGGCGAATGAGATCACAACGGTGTTCCCTGCCAAGAATAATCATAATACGTAAGCGAGAATAGGTGGTTGCGCCAAGCTACATGCGCAAAGACAATATATGCGTACAGAACCTGACATGAGTTTTATCACATTTTTCTTGCTTTATGGTTCTAAGCTACCAATTTCATAGATTATTATGGAATTGCAGTTAAGTAGAAGACTCTTGGCACCATCTGCATAAGTACCAGCACCGATAGAATTAATATTATTTTGTATATTACGGTGCACCAACAAAAAGTCGGTCCAATTTTTTGTAAAAAAAATATTTCACACTTTTAAGTGTAACATTAGTCATGAAAATCGTTTAACGCTCACTAATATCAAAGAAGATAGTACTTATCCTATAACCCACGTATATTTTTTGTTTGTACTTGTTCTTATTCAGAGATCTCAAAACATAGCGGCGGAAATATCCACTACTTTAACTCGAAAATCCTAACTCTATGGAACTTGAACGTTGCTACAAATAATCTGGTCTTTAATTTGGTCGTCTCAGATTTTAAATTTTCGAAACAAATTGCCCGTTCCACATAACAGAAATACGCATACTGCAAATTTTAACATCGGTATAACTCGAAAACTCTTTCAAAAAATGTTCAATTTAAATGTTTCCTGATATTGTCTTATCCTTAATTCTGCCTTCTCAAATTTTCGATAGAAGATTAAGGAAGAAGATTTTGGATTGGAGTTTTTATATGCGACCATTTCTCAAGTCTCCTCTTTCAACTAATCAAAAATCATCAAAATCGGATTAGAAGCTTTCCCTGTCGAGAGTGGCTTATGGCACATCTCCTTCCGTTCTTGCTTCGTGATTCAAGAGTTCAGTAGTGCAATAAAATCTTTTTCTAATAATTCTGCTTTGTAACTTTGTTTCTCTAAAAGGCACCATATTGTATTTTCCATCCCCTTATATACTGGTAAGAATTTTCCAATTAACCTGTAACGAGATACATTTACCTCCTAATTTCAGATTTGAATTTAATTAACACAGCTTTTGCTTTAGAAATGACAAAAACAGGTAATTACAAGTTACAAAACTCACTGGAATAATGTATAATATTTAATGTTCTAAAATCTTAGTTTAAAGAATTAAAAAGCAATAACTGTTGGAACTAGTTTCAATACATTTTTGGCACCTAGAAACAGATGTTGAAACTCTTGCAAATTAATGTTTCTAGAATATTTTAACTGAGGTAATTTTTAATATTTTGATTCATATTTTATAAGGCATTCACTTTCACATGAGTATCAAATAGTGTTATCTCACAAAATTACCAGAATTAGATTTTTTCTATGGTAGTGATCTATGATTGGAGCACTTGTACTACTGTACTATTTATAAGTAAGTTTAAACATTGATTCGAAGGAAATATGCTCTTACAGATGAACAGACAGACACTTAAGTCTTTCTTATACGGGTTCTGTTTCCTTATCAAATGTTCGATAAGGGCCATAAGCATATTGTAGTTCCGCAAAGTTATGATATTGTATCTGTTAAATAAGTATTATTTATTCGTAATCATCTGACAAAAGTATTATTTTCGTTGTGAAGGCAGTAATTGTAGTAAGCTGTGTAATTGATGTTATGTCAATTTGCAGAGCCTTTTATGTAAAATACAGTGTTATTTGAATTCATACTACAAAAAAGAAGACGAAAAAATTCAATATTGCTGAATAAGAAATAACAAAATGAGACGGCTCAATTTGAGAATAATAACATTTACAATAGAATTTCTCTGAATGCATGATGTTAAAATTCTTATAAAATTGTATCATGAATATAGAAGAAAGGAAAAAAAAACGCGTTTTCCAACGTCTTTTTTTTGTTCGTGCGCGCCTTTTATATAGTAAACGATTTTGATGATTTTTGATTCATTTGAAAAAGGAGGCTTGAGAAATGGTCCCATATTCATAAAAACGCAAATTCGAAATCTCCTTCCCTCCGAAAACAGCCCCCGAAAGGGTGGAAGGGGCGAATTTTCTCGAAAATCGAAAATCTGAGTTGGTATAATTAAAGATACGACAATATCCGGAAACGTTTAAATTTAATTTTTTTTTAAAAGATAGTTTTCAAGATGGAGGCATCTTAAATTCTCAAATGTATCTATTTTTGCTATGTGGAGAGGGCGATTTCTTTTGAAAATTGAAAATCTCTCGATACTACATAAAAGACAAAAGCATTTGTAGCATCATTTATAATGAACATTTTTTTCCTTAGAGTTACGGTTTTCGAGTTAAATTGGTGTTAAAATGGTAACATATAAAATAATTAGGCGTATTTCCGCAGCGATGCTTTGAGATCTCAATCAATAATAACAACTACAAGCAAAGAATATACGTGGGTAGTAGTATAAGCACTATCTTCATTGGTATGAGTGAACGTTCAACGATTTTCGTGACACTCAAAAGTGTGAAATAAATATTTTTTATAAAAAAATGGACCGACGTTATCAGTTTGTGCACTGAAAGGTATAAATTAATATTAATTCTATTGGGGCTGGTACTTGTGAAGTTTGTGCCAAAAGTTATCAATCTAACTGCAACTGCACAACTTCAAAAATAACAGCTCCAATAGAAATAATATTATTTTATACTCTTCAGTGCATCAACTAATAACGTCGATCCATTTTTTTGTAAAAAATATTTTTACGTTATATTACTCCGTGGATCAATTTCTTTCAAAGATACCAATACATTCAGATTAGGGACACACTGTATGAACATATTATAACGTTTATTATTAAACAGGTATAGACCTGAGGGTGTTGCTGGTGAAGTATGTTTTTTTTCTTCTCCTGATTCTTCTGTGGCTCTTCGTTTTATCTTATTCTTCTACTGTCTTTGATAGTGACCCCCATGCTTGTGAGATTTCATTATCTATCGCGTACCAGAACACAGCAAGGTGGAATGGAGTTGTTTATTTTTCTAGTATATCGGTGATCTATTCCTATTATAATAACTAGTACGGTTCGGAATGTTTAATAAATTCATAATAATTGCATATTTACTTGTTTGGCTTAAATTGAAGTGAATATCAATGAGAAGTTGTGAGGAATACTGGAATCGAGATTTTCAAAATATTATGATCCACCTTTCTTCGTATAATCCACAGATATCAACAGCGGATGCAATTTATTCCAAGTAGACTATACTGAATACTCGTAATAATAATGTAATTGCATAATTTGCAACGCAGAAAATGCACAGTCTCAACGAATAACTGATAACATCCTCTTTTCGTTTCCGCATTAATGAAATCAGCATTCCACACATTTAGTAATCGCTTGTTCGTGATTCTCTGACGATTTTCAGCTATTTGTATTTTTTCTGCTCCGGCAAAAGCAAATAACTTTTATGCTAATTGTATTTCTTGCATATTTAGTAATGGAGTTCAGGTAGAATCTAACTGTAACTATTATGACGCATTCATTATCAAATCTTAGTTCGCTACTAGATTAGTTTGTTTTTTAGTTAATAGGTAACGATAATATCAAACGTGACAGTTTGAATATTAAACTAAAACTTTAGTGCATTTCACACAGTCCATCGTTGCCAGAATTTTGATATGTCGGGTCCGACCAACCATTAGGTCTTGTCTCAAATTTCGCCGCTTTGGTTTAAATTTTATCTATCTTAGCTGTAACATTTTTATGTTCAATAATTATTATTACTAATGAACAATGAATTTAAAAATTACAGAAGAAAATATTACAGGTGAATTTATAGAGCGGCAACACTGTATACTGTTGTCTCATTTAAAATACATTGCCCATACTCGGCCACACTGTATTCTCAGTGTGAAACGCAATATAATACCGAACTAAGATTTGATTATGAATAAAACTTTTGTTCAAAAACTGGACCATCTTTGTGATGGAGAAAGCCAATCAAATGCAAATCTACCTTTTCTAAAATAATTATGTTAACAATATTTGATTACAACAAATATATTTTATTGCTGTCAGTTATTTTATGTGACTGTTCAATAATTACTACAACCTAAATGTAAACATTATCCATGTTCATCGTATTCATAAATTTTAATGATCCCAACAAATGGAGCAATCAAAATATATTTGTCGAATGGATCGAACAGATTGGTATAATACATTATATTGTATTGATTGAATAAGGCGATCGATTGAGTTGTGTTTGTTGATATAATTCAAAGGGGAAATGATGTTCATAAAGATGAGATAATGTCGTAGCACTTGGTTTTAATTGTGTTAAATTTTCTTGAGACTTTGCCTTTCTCATTTTTGTTGATACAATGAGTGTCAGTGTTTTATCACTGTCTAAAGTCCTCCTATCTAGATATGAATTAAAAGTCTCTAGCTAGAGCGATGTAATTTGAGAAATCGGTGCGAACACACCTTATCCAAAAAGTGGTAAATATTAAACACTATTCAAAAATATTTGAAGATAATTTTATATTTTAGAAACGTGATTTTATCATGAAAATATATCTTTAACAAATCAAAGGCACTTTAATTGTAATGAAATAATTTTTGTATGTAACAATAAAATCAATAATTTTAAAAAAGTTAATGACCAGAAATTCGTTCTCTCTCATTAAGGATTTTTCGAAAACTATTAGATCATATCATGTAAGAATGGCCATAGTAGACGTTAGAGAGAATAAATAGGTGATTCATTTGAAAAATGTTTTTGATTCTTTTGGATATAAGCGACTACGTCACAGAACTGAAAATATTTTCAGTCGATAGAACAGTAGGTATCATTTGAGTAACAATATTCTCAATACGATTATAATTTGGACCAAAAATGAAGATAATTTTTTTTTTACAAAAAATTGGACCGACGTTATTAGATGGTGCACTAAAAATACAAAATAATATTAATTCTATTGGTGCTGTTACTTTTGAAGTTGTGAAGTTGCAGTTAGATTGATAACATTTTGCATCAACTTCACAAGTACCAGCACTAATAGAATTAATATTATTTCGTATTTTCAGTGCACTAACTAATAACTTCGGTCCAATTTTTTTTACAAATATTTATTTCACACTTTTGAGTGTAACATTAGTCACAAAAATCGTTGAACGTTCACTTATACCAATGAAGATAGTACTTATCCTATTATTCAGGTATATTCTTTGCTTAGGGTTGTTATTATTGAGATCTCAAAACATCGCTGCGGAAATACGCATAAGTATTTTAGATGTTACAATTTTACCACCGCAGTAACTGGAAAAAATGTTCATTATAAACGTTGCTACAAATAATTTGATGTTTCATGTTGGATCCACAGATTTTCAATTTTTGAAAGAAAACGCCCTCTCCACATAGCAAAAATACACATATTTGAGAATTTAACATGCCACTAACTCGAAAACCGTAACTCTTTTGAAAAATATTGCAATTTAAACGTTTTCGGATATTGTCCTATCTTTAATTATACCACCTAAAATTTTCGATTTTCGAGAAAATTTGCCCCCTACACGCCCTTCGGGGGCGGTTTTCGGAGGGAGGGGTTGGCAGCTTGAATTATTTAAATTTTTTCTATGCAGTAAACGAAATATTTATTGATTTAATTTTCTTACAAAAAACGTACGAAAACGTGGGACGAAGCAAAAAGCTGACGCGTAACAAAGTAATTTATATTCGTAGTTTGCCCGCCTGTATCTTTTTTTTCAAAAGCGCTATATGTATAACCATGAGTTTTGGAAAGCTAACGTATACCAAAAACATTTCCAATTCCATGTTTTGTATGTCAGAGATTTGTTTTACTCCAGACCATTTTTAAATTGATTAATCAATAATCGCAACTCATGTCGAATGTTTGAGATGCAAGTATGAATGATTTTTATAGAGAATTGTTCCTCTAAGGAGACCCCCCAAGACTATCAGATGAAACTAAATTGGATATCCTGTTGACTTATCAAGAAAACCCAATTACACCAGCGTGACCACAATATTGATCACAAAACGATGTTAAATATCCCAAAATCTACTGACAAAACAATTCAAAATGCAGACAATACAGGAATTATTAGAGGATGACTTAGATAGAAGGGTACAATTTTGCGAGGTTTCGATGGTCGCATTGGAGAACCGACAAGTTGATCTAGATTGGATACTTTTTTCCGATAAAGCAACATTAAGTTTAGAGAGTCACATAAGTTTGGAAGCTAAACAAACATTTATTTATGTTTTAAAGAAATTAACCGTTGTTGGAGACAATTGTTGGGCAAAAGCAGAACCTCGAAACCTATTTTTATTTTATAGGTTAATCGTCAAAATTACTGATTTCATGCAGACGAAAATCCTCATCCTCATGTATTGTCGAATGCCATTCTCAACGACAAGGAAAAGTGAATGTTTGGGCTGGGATAATAGGCGACAGAATAATTGGTCCATTCTTTTTTGAATAGAATTTAAATGGAGACCTATATGTTTTCTTCAAACATTTTTAGTTCCAGAACTCCAAGAAATATTCCCTTATGATGGAAATCTAGACGAAAGGATACTTTTGAGCAGGATGGAGCTCCTCCCCATTGTACAAGAAATGCAAGAGAATTCTTAAATGGTGCATTTCCATATAGGTGAATAGGATGGCGAGGACTTATATAGTGGCCTCCCAGATACCCGTTTATTACACCATTAGATTTTTATTTATAGGGCGATTTAAAAACTTAGGTATATGTCAACAGACCTAGAAATGAAGACATAAAGGCAAGGATTCGGGCGAAGATAAGTTTGCTCATGCAAGAAGTTTTGGAAATAGTAGGGCAAGAGTTCTATTATCGGTTGGGTCTGGCCATCAGGTTTATGGGACAAATCTTCAATAACTGTTACGCTAAAAAGGTGACATTCCAGTATTAATGCTGTTGTTGATGTCATTGTTTAATAAATAGTTAAAACCCAGTTTTTAGTAAATTTCTGACACATGGTTTGACAGATACCAAAAAATGTTATCGACAAATTCCTTTTTCAATCAGCTTTCCAAAGAGGTGCCACAACTGATGTCTTTTAATTTGAAAAAACAAAGTTGTTTAGGGCTGTGCCCCCTCTTTGGCGCCCTAATTTTTTTTAAATGATGAAGGCGAACTCCATGAAAAATCTTTGAGGACGTATACTTCGATTTAAGAAAAATCTTATTCGCAGGGCCACTATAAGCAGCGTTCTATTTAAAATCCCCACCCTGTATATGCAAGAGCATACAAGCCCATGAGGATCCTCTAGTATGTTTTGTGGAGACTACGAGATCCTGTTGCTGCTATGACGCGATGCACATATGAGCGGAGCAGTAGCCTCGAGCAGCGGCGCAGCTTTCTAGGCGCAATCAATATACAAAAGCAGCCAGTAGGAGCAGGAACAGCAGGAGCAAGCTGATACGAATAGCAGCCGCATCTATGAACTCTGAATGGCAAACGTTTGTCGATTCATTTCAAGGCGGACGTTGTTGTGGTTTTCGGGAGAAACAGAGATAGATTTGAAAACAATATATATTGTATTGTACAAGTACATTTCTGTCTGTCTGTCTGAAGAGGATAATAATAATAATAATGGCTTGAATACCAGTAGTAGTTTTGTTTGTATTTGAATGCATTTTGAGGTGTGTTGCTGTATTGTTGTGTATTTGTCTGGTTAAAACTATTTGAATGAGAGAAGTTCATTTGCTGGTTTCAATGAAAATATTCAATCAGCTTTATGACTTTGTGTTTGCTTAAATTACTCTGGATTATAAAGAATTTTAATTAAGAAATTATTCGAAAATTTCCAAAGAGTTTTCGCGGAATTATTTCTCTTTTTCAAATTGAACTTATATTTTTTCCTTGATCTTTGAAACTTAGTTGGTTTTTCGACCGACTTCCGACTGCAGATGATGGAGGTATATAATTCATTCGATGTATGTATGTATATGTATGCTTTTTATGTTTATACGAACACGTGTTTACATAGAAAACGTGCTCAGATTTTGATGATTTCAATATAAAGAGGAGTAATAAGAAATGGTCCAGATAATAAAGATTCAACATGTTTTTCTCTACAAGAATCCTCTCCAAAGAATTGTTTTTCTAAAATCTGGTAGCAGAATTATAGAAAATACCATATCCGGAAACTCACAAATTGTACATCTTTGAAAACGGTTTCACAGTTAGAGAGTGGGAAGTTTTCGAAAAATTTAGGATTGACTGTATTAGTTGGCTCACTGAAAAATACAAAATTATATTAATTCTATTGTTACTGGTAGTTTCTAAAATGGTTTTAAAAGTATTTATATCTATCATCTAACTGCACCAATAGAAAGTAATACACTTTGTATTTTTTCCTACATCAACTAATGAAGTCGGTTCTAGTTTTTGTAAAAAGTTATTTATTTCGTGTAGTATTTTCTCGTCCTCTATTTTCTACGTTCTTGATTTGACTTAGCAAATAATAAAATAGATCATAGGTCACCTACAATTCAATTGTATGTTTACCAAAAACACAATTTATTTACCGATAAAATATTCAGTCGCTTGCAGAACTTTTTTTTATTGTTCACTGCATCAATTAATATAGGTAATCGGTTTTAGCAAAAAATATATAACTATAGATTAGTCAATTGATGCATCGATCATTATATTTATTTCAAGGATTAACCAAGATGTACCGAGATCTTTCTTTAGAATAACATTTTTCTCGAAAGATTACATTATAATCTCTTGTTGAATTCATAAGTTTTAATTCAAGTTTACAGTTCCTAGTAAATCGGATAGCGATTACAAAAGAAATCAGTAGTTATTAGGTACTTTACTAAATGGGTGACATTATATACCTAACACTTAAATCTTGCCCAATGCAAGTCGTTAAAAACGCATTATGATAAAAACGTATTACTATTAGTATTTTTAAAGTTCTTTTTCTTATAACTGCAAACATATACTTATATATAATAATATATAATATATAAACTTATTGTCCATTTAGATGTTGGAAAACCAGAATAAAAATTAAAAATACCATTTGTTAGAAAAAAGTGATTTCTTTTAAGGTAACTAATTATCTATATCATGAAGGAAAAATTTATCAATACAGATAATACTTTCTAATTTCAACTTATGCACTAGTTATTTCCTAAAAGCCGTGACTTTGGAATACAGTTCAACCATATATAATTATAAGTCAGGCGTAATAAAATAAATAATACAATAATTGTTATAGGTATAGTATGTACTTACTTACTTACTTACACTTTCTTCGGTAACCTAGATTTAAATATTTAAATGGAAGAAAATTGAATTAGTGTCAATGTTACCTAGGAGAACAAAAATGAAAGTTTGTTACCAAAAAAAGGCAACAAAACATTAGCTTTGTTTGTATGAATACTTATTAACACTTCGTTATTATGTCTATATTATGCCCATTAAAAGTGAATTCATTAACAAAACATTTTAATTTTATTTATTTCGATTAGGAAAAATCTCAAGTATGGAACTCGCTACATGCGAGCCAGACCTGCACTTGACCAGTTTATATAGTTTAAATTCGAGTCCGCATCTATCACTGCGGTTCTTGCTTCAAAACTTGTTGAATTAGAATTTTAAAACAAAAGCAATATTGCTTATTACAGAATAACTTTCTATTTCTTATATTTCTCACGAGGTTCTCTTCACAATATTTACTATTGCTAAAAAATAAAAAAAAATAAAATAAAACTAACTGTGCAACCCTCGAAATCCTCCAAACTAGATTACAATTATATGAGAATAATACAGGAACGAAATATTTTCAGCAAGTTTCGTCCTATACTCCAAAAACCGTTTTTTGGCTATAGCGCTGCTGCCACTGCCAGCAAAGTGCCACAGGCGTGCGATCTCGGTCCACCCGTTCCCGAGTGTTTATTTGCGCAGACAGACATACTGACCAATGGAAAAAAAATCACCCTCATTTTGCAGAACCATTTTTATGTATAATTTCTATAAACTTGTTTTGCCACGAATCCTCTTTCATTCATAAGAAGACTGCTGAAAAATGGAATCATAAGAAATCAATTCTGGAACCCTGTGGATGAACCAGTTTTAAAAATATACAAATCATTTGTAGGTACCGCTTTATTAAAAGTTATTTTGTTGCCACTTACAAATGTGAAATAATTAAATTGTTATATAAACTAGGACCGACTTTATTAAATGATGCATTAAAAAACAGAAGATTCGATATATTTATTCAATTGTTAGTTTGAACTAGGTACCAAGACTTCTTTTTGCCTTTAACTGATATTTAGCCAGTATAAATAGAATAAATATTATTTTGTATTTTTAGTGCGCATCTACTAACGATATTGATAGTTTGGGTTTTTCTTAACAAAAATCCGATTTGCTGACGAACTAGAATCTGTCGTGATTGTTTTTTTTCACAACGTATCTTGATAACAAAAATTGTTTCTTCACAAATCCCGTTTTTTTATCAATGTAGTAATTTTTCATTTGCGTCAATTAAAAACAAAAGTGTGTCTGTCAGCACGCACCCGGAGTAGTGACGGTAATTTTGTTGGCGTCGACGGCGTCTCCCACCATACCATAGTCCGGAAAGCGTCGTCGAGACGACGTCGACGATGCTGTTTTGTTTTGTCGATGTCAGTGTTTTCAGTCAGTCAGTTCAGTCAGCGCGCGCTCACCGTTTCGGTACAGCTATTACCAAGAAGTGTCGGGCAATTGGCTATAGCGAAGGCACGCTTACACTACGCTTCTAGTATTGTTACGTTTCTGTCGCTTTGCAAGTGTCGCACACACACAGTGACAATATATTATAAAATGTGAGTGACACTCGGAGAAGAGGAGGAAAATTGCTGAGATCCAGCCAGCCAGCCAGCCACAGCCACCCTTCTTCTTCCGCATTTAATGTTCGTCGAACATCAACAACACAACCCCTCCTGTTTCATGTGGATTGTTTCGGTGTATAGGGATAGGGAGATTTTTTGGTTGCAAGGACGTATGGTATGTACTATATATATGTATATAGGGTTGTTCGTTCTGTTGTTATTGATTTAGTTCGCACACGAGGATATTTAAATGCATTTTTCAGCTGATTTGTCGACGTTTGCTTTTATCTGATGTTACCGAAGAACCAAACTATTTTTAGGATCATTCAATAATCTTTTGGATTTTTTATCAGATAACGAGCTGATATATTAAGAGTAAATCTTCTTGTCAAAGTAAATACTTATATACCTACAAGATATTTTCGCATTATCTTATCAAACCTATTTAAAAGAATTTGTTGTATTTATTTGGTAAAGGTATCACAAACATGATTCATTATATTGTTACAATTATTTATCATTTGTATATAAATTTTATCTGTGGATAATAAGAAAATAAATACCTGCAAATAAAAAGTTTTCTATGAAGAAACTGTTGACAATATTGCCAATTTATTCTGATTCCGAACTTACCTGGAAACTTATAAGTTTGAAAATATTCTATATTATATGAGAATATTTTTTTTTCTATTATATTTATTTCAAATTAATTTTATATGGTCTAATTCTTTTTATTATTGTTCAAGCAATCAAATTGACAATTCAAATTAGATTTTTTTTCACAATGTTCTTTATAAATTGAATACATACAGATCCTCTTTGCTGGTTTTTCATCATAATTTAAGTTGAACTTCAATCTCGATTATTCAATTAATCATAAAATATAAATAATTTCCTACAGCATAGTACCTGCCTAGATTATACACTACATTTAAAAAATAGGCATTCGTCTTCTTGTTTGTGTTTTATGATAATACTAAAATATTATTATTACATTATTGTTATGATGATGTAATAGAACAGGTTCTGCCGCTTTCAATGACCATACTCAAATTCAAGAATATATACATTATATTATATGAATAACAATAATTGCATCCTGTCATCAGTCTCATAATTATCAAATAATCATAATGTTATAATTAATTAAGAACTCTAAGGTGAACACTTGAGAGTGTTACAGAAGAGTCGATTCACTATCATTTCGATGATTGAAATTGTGTATGCTTTATGTGGCTGTATGAAAGCTATCTTTTTATTTATAACAATATTTACTTCGCTATAATGGAATACTTATCTGAACCTAGTATTAGATATATTTATCAGTGATAATTATTTTATTGTGTGGAATGTGTTTGCCTATCATGAAAAGGGCATTTGCGAATGTTTATAAGTACTTTTAGCAGGTTTTATTGTATTTAATGTAATTATTTAGATACGTTTGGTCCATACAATTATATAGCAATCTATTGAGAAAGTATTAAGGCCGATTTCATAATCAAATTTAAACTGCTATTAATTTCAATCCAACATTAAAAATTTCTTATTCTTTTTATTGGAGATATAATTCAAAGTTTCTTAAAAAAACGAAAGATAAGGTGACTGACATTGTAAAAAATGTGTTAAAAAATGTACTAATTTTATTCCATCTTCAAATTTTGAGTTACACAAATTGGAGAATTAACTAATCTCCCATTACGGATTCATTATGAAATGGGCCCTAAGTGTATAATAAATAGGTACACTATATTTTTGTGACGGGTAAATGATGAAAATTGAAAAAAATACTACAATATATTATCTCTCTATACATCTCCCTAGAGCTTGAATAATTCTCTTAGAAAAATTTGCAAAATTTTCGGAGAATAATTCGGTACGAAAATTTCATACCACTAACGTAAATAAAACTTTTAACTGTTTATAAATAAATGTTTGTCAAAAATAATCAACGCTTGTTATTCTGGCATCAGCACCTGACTGCTGCCATGCCAGCGAAATTATCACTGTCGCTAATTTTGCGACCGAAAAAATGTTCAAAAAAATCATGTTGTTGTCATAGCAACCTGTCCGTCCGTTGCTAAGGAAACATTTAAATTAATCAAATATCTGACAAATTTTGATTCTGTGATTTGATTTCAAAATTGCGAACTTATTGGTTGTTTGTTTGTAAAAAAAAGTCTGATTTCGAATTTCCATATATACCCGGGAAAAAATCACTCACTTTTTTCCCGTGGGAAAAAAGTTATTTTATAAAAAGTGATACTTTGTCAACTGCCAACGGAGATAAAATCTTAAACTTCTTTCCAGTCAATTTTTTTTACCCCATAATGTAATTAATACATTTTTAACAAAGCAATTTAACTATGTCATCATCTAGGCAATTTTTAGTGACTTTTTATAGGCTCTTCAAGAACATTGGCTTTGCAAACCTAGTAAGTAATGTATAATCAATTCCAGTTTTTCGACTTTATATTATTATATTATATTATTAACCGGCTTCCGGCGTACCAACTCTCCTCTGTACTGCAAATGCAAAAGTATCTCTATAGTTTTCTGGTCAAAGAATTTACAAATATTTAAAAAAACAGAATTAAGAAAGTACCAACAAACTTGTCTTTGAATGATGTAAAAATAAAACTTTTTCACAAAAACTACAAGTCACTTTATTAGTTGGTGCGCAATAAAAATACAAAATAATAATAACTCCAGTGGTGCTGGTACTTTTGGAGTTAGATAGGAGACTTTTGTCACAAGCTTCACAAGTATCAGCACCAGTGGAATTATTATTTTGTATATTTCAGTGCACCAATTAATAAAGTCGGTCCTAGTTTTTGATCGACAAACCAAACAGAAGAGTTATAGAATTCGACTGTTTGTTTAAATGTTTTTTATATATTTTTTATGGATGTTCGCGCATTTTAAATACTAAATGTGTTCCTATTTTTAAGATTATTTTTTCTTTTGATAGAGGACTATTAAGCATCCTGTTTGGCGAAAATGCAAGTACATTCAACATGTCCTTCCCCTCGAAAACTTCCTCCAAATGAGTTGGAGGGGGCATTTTTTTCGTATATCATCAATTTTAAAAATTAAAGAAGAGACCATATCCGGCAACGTACAAGAAAATAGACCGACTTTATTAGTTATTGCACTTAAAAATACAGAATAATATTAATTTAACTACAACTGTACAACTTCAAAATTACCAGTACCAAATAGAATTAATATTATTTTTGCCCGACTTTCCGAACGAAGTAGGTATACAGTTCGACTTTTGATTTATTCGAAAAAGGAGGATCGAGAAATGGTCCCATATCTAGATAAAATCAAATCCGAAAACTTCTTCCCTTATTCTAAGCTGTATAGTTTCATGACTTATTGCATCAGTTGTGTTCTATATTGGGTATCGATTTATGTGACAATTGACAATTACAGAATAATATAATCTAAAAATATTGCGCTACGAAAAATTATGAACAATCTTTATTTTCATTTTTTCTTATTGAAATGGTCTATTTCGGTTGCAATGCGATATGCTGGCATTTAATAACATTGTACTGGGAAATTGACGAAGCAAACCTAACAGAACTAGGAGGAACTGTCACTTTAGGCCCTAGATAACTCGTTGAAAATATAAAAACAGACAAAACAAGCAGATATTTTGATTGTCATTAAGTAACCTGGGTAATTAGTTCTGTAATATCTTTTTTACTGGTGTCACACAATCTAATGAATAACTAATAACTATAAAATTATTGAATTTAGGGATAGGATTTTATACAAATGTGTCTTAAATTTAGCGTAAAATCGAAATATGCAACAATATACAGGGTGTTATGAACTTTTGGTGTTCTACGCGCGCATGACTAACCCTATATAATTGAGTCTTACCTCCTGCTAGACATTTAAAAAACCTAAAACTTTTTTTGATTCCTTGTACTTATCGTTTACCCAATAATCGACCGTTTCCATTTCTAAAGCCCTATGTATATTATTTATCTTCTCTGTTCTCAAAAATCTTTTTTGTTTGTGTGACACCAATATTATGATTATGAATGGTTATTTACTCAATATAAGTGATAATATACGAGACCATAAATGGTATTTAAAGTATGTGTTGGTGTCACAATAAATCAAACTGTTGTAGGCAATGATATCAGCTACTGTGTTGAGCATGGAACAAGAAGTACTTATTCACAAAATGTTTATATACAGAGATAAATCGCTATATTTATTTCTCTTTTCCGACAGCGTGCTACTAATACTAACAACATTCTCTATCTTATTATCTTTCTTCATTTGTGAGTATATCCACACTTGTTATCATAAACAAAGTATATTTTCCATAACAAAACTTTAAACTTAGCGAGTTATTTTGTTGTATGTATATATCAGTATATACATATAATGGGCAACATGCAATAATTTGATTTTCGCTTTCATTTTAAAGAATGCCGTGTAGAATAGACTACAAGTATATTAAAAAAATAAATATTTAAACTTATTGCAGAAATTGCGGTTTTAAAATGACTGTTTCAAATTTCGCGTGAAAACAGAGCTACACTTCCGATGACGTCACTTATGTCTGTCACTGTCACTCATATTTGTTCGTCACCGGCTTTCATAAGCATATTGTTTAAACAATATACATAACAGAGTTCTTATTCGTATTTTATAGCTTGAGAATGACGTTGAAAATTTTATCATAAAATACAATTAATTTCGTAACGAAATGATGTTTATCGTCTCACAAGTATAACCTCAAACAAGTTATTATCATAATGAGGGAATATGTGACAGACATGAGTGACGTCCTTGAATCTGTAGGTTCGTTTTCGCGCGAGAATTGAAATATTCAGTTTGAAACCGCATTTTTTGCAATAAATTATAGTACTTTGATTTTTTAATACTTTTGTGGTTTATTCTACAACGGAATTCTTTATGATGAAATCTAAAGGCCTGCATTTTGCTTATTAGTATCTATTTGGACATTCTTGTAATTGTGTATTGAATAAATCAGCCAACATTTAAGTGTGTAGCCTTAAATTTTCTGAACTAATGTTTACTTTCTTTCCTACTTGAAGCCATTACTCGATATGATTAACTAAAGTATCAAGGTCTCTCAGTTTGGCCTTGGCCAAGGCAAATAAACCTTCCGTGCTTTAATGTATATATGCCTATATATATATATATTTTAAATATTACATTCCACCCACATTATTTCAGCACGCCATACACTAGAGTATAACTGATTGGATAATAATAAGAAGATAATTACCAATGTAATATTTGTATCAAAGGCGTTATTGTTCAGTCTGTGGCATAATTATTAATAGGCAGGTGTGTTGTAATAACTAAGGGTTTATTTAATGGCATATTGATGAGATTTAATGCGAAAATGTTCTTTGTTATTGTGGATGATTTTGAGGTTAAGTAATTTTATTGGCGTTTTCTAGTAGGTTTTTGAAATGTACAGATTTTATATTGAGAGTTCGTTTGTCCTCTTTTATGAAAAAAATCTCAGGCATAAGTTGTGAATATCATTTGTTATGTTCAAATTTAAAATTTCATCCGATAGAAAGGTTCCAGAGTTTTTTACTTAATCTTTTTTCTTAATTACAATTTTTTATAAAATATAATGTAATCTTTATTGTCTTCAAATGAAATTACATTATATAGAAACAAAGGATATGTGTACCCATATACATCAATAAACTTAACAAATAATCTCTGAAAATAAAAGAACTATTATTAAAAATGATTTTAAGCAACTATTTTGAGAAGATGAATCGTGGTTTTTTAGTAATAACTATTCCGCTGGGTAGGAGCTGGGTTAGTGTCTCTACTTATGATTAAAAATTTCGAAAGAAATGCAGCCAGACCTTTAAATATATTCATAAAGTTGTAATTTACATTGCATTTATCAGCCTCTAGGTATATTTTTATAGCTCTTGCAATGTCTTCTCAACAATTCTTAGTACTGTGAGGACATGATTAAAACGGTTATAAACGTTTAATTTGTTGAGATTTTATGACAGTCGTAAATTTTCAGTTTCGCTGACGCTTTTTCATTTGTTTTGTGAAAGTTTCACATTGCTTCTTATACTTTATTGTTGGAAAACGTGAAAATAATAATAATTTACAAAATAATTAGTACTGCAGGAATATAAAACATACTAACTACCTATCCGAAGTATATTTCTTGATATGGATCTTTTTTGTAATATCTTCTCCTATTTTGAACCCTATCAAAGTTTTTTGTTTACAATGTTCTGATTAATAATCATTTTTCATAAACTGAGATATTTTCAATTAAAACAAAAACTATACCTAACATGATTGAGGTTCTTCTAGCAAACATTTAATCAAACCCGCGTCAGCTGTAAGCTTTCTAAGAAGGGCATCTCGGCTAACCACTACATCATTATAGCATTTTACTCAATCCGATATAACGATACCTAGATATAAATGGCTATTCAACTTAAATTTACTTAATTAGTTTAATGTATTCGTAAGACATATATATATATATATATATATATATATATATATATATATATATATATATATATATATATATATATATTGTTTGATTCTGAATTCTTGACTGGTTTATTATTTAATAAAATAGATTTTTGTTGGGGATGCAGTCATTTAATAAATAAAATTCTTTGGATTATGCCAAGCTTTCGAGAATGTTTATTCTCTTCGTCGGGGCAAACTAAAAATCGTTACAAATTTTTTTTAACTACATAATAGATTATTAATTAAAGTACTTACATTCGTGAATTTATATAAAATTAACCACAAACAGGAAAGATTTCATAGTCAGCAATCAGAAATGTCATTAGTTATTTATAAATGTCATGTTAACAGCATATCTAGAGTTGAAAGTGTCTAGATTCAAGTTTTCTTAGAAAAAATCCAAATAGGAGTTATCTTTGTGTTTGTAGCTCTTTTTTAACAAGTCACACATTAAACTTAAAAATATTGAGGCAGATATAAGTTTAGTAAAAAGAAAAAGTTATTATTCAATTATATATAAAAAAAAATATATTCATAACAGACTTAGAAACACATAATATAAATAAATATATACCCGTACACAGACTAGACTATCTGAATTCGTAGGTATTGCAGTATAAATTCAAGTTTATTATGTCAATAATATTATTTACTATTTTGTTAGGCATTCAGATTATTTGTTAATTATATATAATCATATTCTCTCACAATACGACATACATAACTTTAAAATGAATAATGGAAAGCGTCAATTACATAAAAAAACAAAAAAAAAAAAACAAGTCAATCTCTCTCACAAATTAACCTGAGAAATTTATTAAAATAAGATATATCTAATAGAGAAATATTAACATATATCATCTTTATCGTATTCTCTCACAATACGATAAATACACAATATAAAATATCCTGAAAAGCATTCATTCATTCAATGAAGCTAATAATAATGATAAGCTGATTTCTCTCACAAATCAACATGTAAGAATATTTTAAACATTTTCCATGTTATTTAATACATTTTAAATAGTGTTATCAAAAAAGCAAATGGCGAAACAAAAGGAAGGAAAAAATCATCGTATTATATCTCACTATAGGTTAAACATGAAATGAAAATCCTTTTGAATCAACTAAATTTCTCTCACCAATCAGTTGATCTAGAGATCTCGAAACTCTTAATATTTGTTGTTACAAACTTTTATCCTTCTTCAGTATAATCTGTATACGCATATATACCCATCTATTATAATATACTAAAACAAAAAAAAATGACAAATATAACTAAATGATATGAGAATATAATTACCCTATACCTACATATAGAGCTAGGTACATATTATATTCACACATATATTTCAATTTTGAGAAATATTTTGAGAAAAATTATTAAATTTATTATTATAGAGATTTAATATATAAGAATAAATAGAACTAAGTCCATTAATATCTGAACGTTTATTCATAGTATTATTATGTTTTTTAATATTTATCATTTCTAAGAAACCACGTTTAAAATAATTTTTCTCAGAACAAAGAGCAATAGTATTATCAAAATCAATACTATGTTTTTTATTGATGGCATGTTCAGCCAAGGCACAAGATTTCTTATTACATCTTATATCACTTTTATGGGATGTTATTCTTCCTAAAATACTTCTAGAAGTTTGACCAATATATGATAATTCACAATCAAGGCAATTTATTTTATATACTACCCCAGACATTTCTGTCATTTCTAAAGGTGTCTTTATTTTGGAAAATAAATTAGATACGGTTTTAATATTTTAAAAATAAAGACACCTTTAGAAATGACAGAAATGTCTGGGGTAGTATATAAAATAAATTGCCTTGATTGTGAATTATCATATATTGGTCAAACTTCTAGAAGTATTTTAGGAAGAATAACATCCCATAAAAGTGATATAAGATGTAATAAGAAATCTTGTGCCTTGGCTGAACATGCCATCAATAAAAAACATAGTATTGATTTTGATAATACTATTGCTCTTTGTTCTGAGAAAAATTATTTTAAACGTGGTTTCTTAGAAATGATAAATATTAAAAAACATAATAATACTATGAATAAACGTTCAGATATTAATGGACTTAGTTCTATTTATTCTTATATATTAAATCTCTATAATAATAAATTTAATAATTTTTCTCAAAATATTTCTCAAAATTGAAATATATGTGTGAATATAATATGTACCTAGCTCTATATGTAGGTATAGGGTAATTATATTCTCATATCATTTAGTTATATTTGTCATTTTTTTTTGTTTTAGTATATTATAATAGATGGGTATATATGCGTATACAGATTATACTGAAGAAGGATAAAAGTTTGTAACAACAAATATTAAGAGTTTCGAGATCTCTAGATCAACTGATTGGTGAGAGAAATTTAGTTGATTCAAAAGGATTTTCATTTCATGTTTAACCTATAGTGAGATATAATACGATGATTTTTTCCTTCCTTTTGTTTCGCCATTTGCTTTTTTGATAACACTATTTAAAATGTATTAAATAACATGGAAAATGTTTAAAATATTCTTACATGTTGATTTGTGAGAGAAATCAGCTTATCATTATTATTAGCTTCATTGAATGAATGAATGCTTTTCAGGATATTTTATATTGTGTATTTATCGTATTGTGAGAGAATACGATAAAGATGATATATGTTAATATTTCTCTATTAGATATATCTTATTTTAATAAATTTCTCAGGTTAATTTGTGAGAGAGATTGACTTGTTTTTTTTTTTTTTGTTTTTTTATGTAATTGACGCTTTCCATTATTCATTTTAAAGTTATGTATGTCGTATTGTGAGAGAATATGATTATATATAATTAACAAATAATCTGAATGCCTAACAAAATAGTAAATAATATTATTGACATAATAAACTTGAATTTATACTGCAATACCTACGAATTCAGATAGTCTAGTCTGTGTACGGGTATATATTTATTTATATTATGTGTTTCTAAGTCTGTTATGAATATATTTTTGTTATATATAATTGAATAATAACTTTTTCTTTTTACTAAACTTATATCTGCCTCAATATTTTTAAGTTTAATGTGTGACTTGTTAAAAAAGAGCTACAAACACAAAGATAACTCCTATTTGGATTTTTTCTAAGAAAACTTGAATCTAGACACTTTCAACTCTAGATATGCTGTTAACATGACATTTATAAATAACTAATGACATTTCTGATTGCTGACTATGAAATCTTTCCTGTTTGTGGTTAATTTTATATAAATTCACGAATGTAAGTACTTTAATTAATAATCTATTATGTAGTTAAAAAAAATTTGTAACGATTTTTAGTTTGCCCCGACGAAGAGAATAAACATTCTCGAAAGCTTGGCATAATCCAAAGAATTTTATTTATTAAATGACTGCATCCCCAACAAAAATCTATTTTATTATATATATATATATATATATATATATATATATATATATATATATATATATATCAATTTTAGCATTCTGCACTCCTCAATATAAATCATATATTCGACCATGAAAGCAATATGCTAAAAAAAATGAGTTCAAAGTAATCTCTTTTCGTATTAGGTAATAATATAGATTTTAATATTTCACATGATCTACATCTTATAAGTCTTGTCTTACCTTCATCGAATTTGAGTCTCCCTTCTCATTAGTTTGATATTGATGTTCAGTTATTCCTAATCGTATTGGTTTTTGAAGCTGTTCTTTCTGTATGGATATCTAATAACATTCCTGCAGCCCTATGTACTTGATACGTGATACCTATATCTACACCAAAGTGAATATGATACTAGTTGGTACTTGAGATGTTTAAGTGAATTAAGGTTTGTTTCTTTCCATTTCTCTAGAACAAGAGATCAATATTGAATTATGAAATTTATTGTGGTAATATGAGGACTTGATTTGTTGAAATAATATCTTTGTACCGTACAAAAATGGATATTAGAATCTAGAATGTTAAAAAGTTATTGGTACGACCAGATCTAAAACATTCAAGAAATGTTCCAGTATACAAAAACAGATCCACAAATTTTTCTACATCTTGTGATCTAAAAATACGACTAGAATGTTATCGAAATCAAAGTTACTTTTTATGGAAACTAGACTTCGAGACACAGTATGTATTCTCTCGGTCTCTATCTGTTTCTATAATTACTCGCGCATTGATTTATCGAGTGCACTCGGCAACCAATAAAACGGCAATGATGGGTCTTTGCTCTTTGGATTTTTTCCTTCATACCATGTGGAAGATAACAGGCCGCTGCTTCTCACTTCACTTCTTCTTAATTGCTCGCAGATTGGCCAAAGCAATAACAAAAATCGGTTTCTTCTTGCCCTTTTTGCCATTATAACATATAATATATACAGTGCGTCCCTGAACTAAGGCCTAAATTAATTTATAATGCAGCCGTATGTTTATCGCAAAACGCTCAGACCCGTCGACTTCTATTCCTTAATGGTTTTTCTTTAATAGTACATTCACAGGTTAGTCCAAAAGTATGCTACGACCATCTTCTTTTTATCATTTTTTAATTTTGATACGAATTCTATGTAAATTGTATATAAGTGTTGAGTTTATTTATAGGAAAAATCTGTAGAATTCCAAACAAAATTAAAAAATTTAATAAAAATTACATGTTTCTATTTAAAAAAAAGAAGTTTATAGTCGTAACTTCTTTTTGGGGCAACTTGCATGCATGAATTTACCATAAAAAAGTATTATTTAAAATCGACTGGTCCGACCGTTCTTCCAAAAGACCCATCTGAATTTTAAATGACTTTAGATATTACATTTGGGACGTACTGTATGTTTAGGAGAGTAGTGCCATTTGAATACATCATAAAGCATGATGTTGCCTTCAAGATATTAAGATGCTGGTGTGTGAAAGAAAAAGAAAGATGATCCTTGTTGAGGCGAATCGGAATATAAATGCAATATTGAGTAATAATAGAATGGTAATTTAAACGTTTTATAGATGTTCTAGCTGCTGCGCTGAAGGACGATGGACTATAATAATATTTTTATTCTGAGATGAGAAAAAAACACGAGTGGTGGAACCTAAACAAAGATTTTACTCTCAAGTATACATTCAGTTACACCTTTGGAAAATTAAGAGCGAGAACACCTGATGGTGATTTTGATGATTCTGCAGCCATTTCCAATCGAGAATTAGAATCAGACAATAACTTTTGAAGTTATGTTGAGCTTTTCGTATTACGTATTAAATTATTTAGTATACTTATTTATTGACACGACTCTTTCCAATGTCCGATGGTCTGATACAACTTTTTCTTGAAACAACCAAATAGCTGTATCATGATGAACCAGGTAGAAAATACGAAATTCCACTTAACTATAACGTTTTTTCTCTTTTTCCCAAACATGCGCCTTGAGAGGACGGTCAAGAACTTCAAACTGTTTTCTACTATTTTTTAAATTACAGAACAATTGTTTTCTTATTGAGAAAAGTCAAGTTTGAGAATCGAAGGATCGACTTGTATGACCAGTAATTATATATTCAATGGCTTACACAACAATATTGTAGACAAAGTTGATCAAAATCATTAAAGACGTTTTCACACCATACTTTTGAGTCAAATGCGTTTTTCGGCTATTATACAGTAGCTTCTGTAGGAAATAGGCTATTAAGAACGAGAAAGCAGTCTATCTGTTACCATTGTTGATAATACTTAAACCTCTAAACAAACGACTTTTTAATACGAAATTTCACTCCAGTAGAACGATCATAACTTCGGATATAATAATGAAAGAAATGTAATTATATTACTTTGTAGATGCCATAGTACACAATGCAAAGTACAAAAGAAAAAACATTGAAATTCGACTAGTGGTCTGGGTACGATACTAACTTTAACGATTGTCCGAAACGTCTGGATGGTGCAGGTCTACGGTTTCCCAGGAAACAGCCTCTTGCGATTTTGGGGGGTCAAAAACGCAAAACGATATGTTGAAAACCTAAAATTTTAGTCAATTGCAACACTTTATTTACTTCTGGTAGTAGCAGGAAAGTAAGAATGGTCCTTTGAGATTTTTATTTAATTTCCAGTTCCAAAAAATAGTCTAAAAACAATAAATCCGATATCATAAATAAAGTATCCAAGGTAGAATAAATTTGTAGACTCAGAAAAGGCATACGATTAGTCACCTGAGCTTTATGGTAATAAGAGATGAACTAAAACCATTCAAATTATAATTAAGTAATCCTTTGCTGAATAGTTCATAAAGAATATCAGTTATATTTATATATGCGGGCTATGGTTCATATCGTAAATAACTTTCAGCAAGACCTTTTCCGGCTTGAGTATTGCCGCGCTTGCGACTCATATTAGGTGTATATAGACATCTCTATAATACCCGGACAAATGTGTTAATGAACGAGGTTAATTAGTTGTGTTGATGATATAGTTGAAACTTTCCAGAGTTAAGTAGGGTCATAGCGAAGGTCAAGCATAATATGTAGATATCGTGCAAATAGTAGATTTATATTAGGTATATAAAAATAAATACCTACCCATCGATTTAAAAATAGTTTTATGAATTTTATTAGATTATAAATTTCGTGCTTCAGTATGCATTTTTTCAAATTAAGTATAAAATTAAAATATAATTCTTTACTTAAAAATTATAAAAATATTATAAACTAGCTGACGTTGTCCCGTCCAAATTTCAATAAATTTGTTTGTGATCGTTTTGTCAATATGTGAAAAGCTATTGTACATGTGTAATTTTATTTTATTTTTCCTCTAGGTATAACGAATATAAATAATTGGTACAGAGATAGACGGTACACTTTTGGCCACAACTTCAAAAGTACAAGCACAAGCACCCATAGAATTAATATTATTTCGTATTTTCCAGTGCACTAATGAAGGTGGTCCTAGTTTTTTTAAGTTGTTTATTTCACAGTTTTGAGTCTCATCAATTAATATGTAGAATAATTAAACATTTTTCGAAAACTTCCCATTCTCTTAATCTGAAAGAGTTAAAGTTTACATATAAACGTTTCCGGAAATGGTATTCTCTTTAATTCTGCCGTCTGATATTTTCGAATTTTAAAAAATCCCTCCACCCCCTTTAAAAAGTATTTTTGGGGAGAAAAACATGTTGATTTTTTTTAATGGGACCATGTCTTTTGATTGAAACAAGAATCATCAAAATAGAAGCACCTCTACTTAGTGAAACGCGCGTTCATCTAAAATCTAAACATAGAAAGTTTCCATATTTTACTTGTTAATTGTCCCGAATTTGGTTTCCGGAAAAACATAAAAAAATTACGCTCAGCTATAGCTCGAATCGTGGGTTGGTTTCGGTCTCTTACAACATTTCATAGAATAAAAGCATTTTTGGTAATTAAAAAATTGGACAAATTTCAAAATTGATATTTCAATATACAGTAATCAAATTTTGTAGAAAAATCAATTGGATTCAACCTTCTGCTGGGTTGAGGTAGTACGGCACTGTAACTAAAAAATAATAAAATCTTGGAGTGTCAGTGGGTAGGATAAATATTCTTTATTATGACAATGCGAGAAATCTTCAAAACAACTCTATAAGCCAGTGATAGGTATATCTTAATGATAACAAATCCCATTCACAAAAAGAAACTTTCAACTTATTATTATGACAACTGTTGCTACATTGGGGAATGATGATGATTAATGGCCTTTTAGTATCATTGTCTCCTCCCCCCCTACGTACCTTCCTACCTAACAATGTTACACGCAAAAGCACTCACTTTCTTCTCAAGAAACCACTGGTAATATAAATGATTGTACTTAAAATATTCCTTAGGGCGTCTTCGATAATAGAGACAAGTAAGTCTCATTTTGCTAATGAGGTGGTCTGTCATGGTCGATGCTGCACGGGCGTAGTATACTCGTCTAAGTATACAGGACAGACGGACACAGGAAGGAAGTACAAGCCACTTGAGTGCGGCCGGAATGCGATTTTTTCTCTTACATTTTCTTTTGTTGGTGGATGTGCGGTTACTTGTTGAGTGTCGTTAGTGGTGATAAAGAAGCAGAGTGAATCGTATTTTTGTGATTTTTTGTTTCAGTGAACATGAAATGTTGAGAACAAATCCGATAAAACATCAGCTAATAATTTTCAAGGTGACGTTTTTTATTACTCTTTGATGCGGATTTTTCCAGTTTTATAAGATGGTACATAAAGGATGGGTAGAGGAACAGTTGTTACTAAAACATAGAATTTGACATAGTTTTATTTGATAATATTGCTCATATGCTGCCAGTTTCTTTAAAGCGACATTACTATCTACTTTATAAATTAGATATGTATTCGTAGCTTAAGCGCCTTTATTCTTGTTGAATATTTTTAAATTAATTCAATTGCAGAAACAAAAATATAAAATAAATGATCAAACTTACTTCCAATGAACTCTTTACAAAATACTAGCCCATTTTTGATTCAGTCAATATAATAATATATATTCTTTACAAAAAATTATTAGTTTGAGCATTGAAAATTTCAAAATATGATTAATTCTATTGGTACTGGTAATTTTGAAGTGGTGCAGTTGTGAGTAAATAAAAGACTTATAGCTCAAAATTCAACTTGAGCTTCAACTAATAAGTGTTTTCTACAAAAAAATTGACCTACGTTATTAGTTGGTGCACTGAAAAATACAAATTAATATTAATTCTATTGGTGCTGTTACTTTTGAAGTAACTGTAGTTGCATTTAGATTGATAATTTTTGCCATCAACTTTACAAGTACCAGCACCAATAGAATTAATATTATTTTGTATTGTTCTCAAAAGATCGCTGCGGAAATACGCATAAGTATTTTAGATGTTACTATTTTACCACCACTATAACTCGGAAATCGTAACTCTAAGGGAAAAATATTCATTATAAATGTTGCTTCAAATAATTTGGTCTTTCATATGGTACCCACAGATTTTCAATTTTCGAAATAAATCGCCCTCTCCACAAAGCGAAAATACACATATTTGAGATTGTAACATGCCTTTAAAACTGTTCGATTGAAACATTTCCGGATATTGTCCTGTTTTTAATTATACCAAAATTTGCACCATCCACCCCCTTCGGGGACAGTTTTCGGAGAGAAGGAGATTTCGGATTTGCGTTTTTATGAATATGGGACCATTTCTCAAGTCTCCTCTTTCAAATGAATCAAAAATCATCGAGATCGAAATACGTTTACTATATAAAACGCGCGCACGAACCAAAAAAAACATGCGAATGGAAATAAAAAAACAAACAATCACTCGAATTGTTTACCTTCTTCGTTGGGGCGAAGTCGGTCAATAACTATTAAAAAACCAAATAAGTCTTTTTGCTCAAGACTTGAGGATATATTTAATGTTTAAATCAAAATAACCTAAGATTTAGAATGCTTAATAAGTATGAAATAAAAGTGGGTTAAGTGCGAGCTGGGCTTGCTCGGAGACGGTTCCTTACTTAGTATTTCTGCATAGCTTTTAACTTATTAATTTGTTAACGTTGAGAAAGGCCTAAATTGTGCGTTTTTTCAAGTTTCTACGTTCAGTACTTTTATTTTTTTATTTGATCAACAGAATGAACCCCTCAGAATCAGAATTTGTTTATTTAAACTATAAGTATGTGTTGCCATCACCTAACTCTGTATACGTACCAAATTACAACTTTATTCGTCCTGTATGGATGAAAATAGACTATGACAGAGAGACAGATAGACAGACACAGAAGTGATCTTGAAAGTATTCCCTTTTTTCTTCGGATGTACAGAATTGAAAAAAATAAGAATTTTCAAATCTACTTTATAGTGACACAACTGCATACCTATTTAAAAACAAATCCTACATTAATATTTTTAAGATATTAACTCCTACGAATTTGTTTTGTTAGCTTATCTGATCTATCACAATTAGTTTAATTTATTTGATAGATTGTTTAACGAATAAGTCATAAATGAAGTTAGATAAACAACTATTAAAATGCTGCTCCAATTGTGTATAGTTCTCCAATATTAAATGACCTTGTGGATTAATGGTTATATGTCAGTATTACTTATACATACGGCGTCAATCTATTTAAATTTAGCTCGGTACTAGAATGTTTTCGATAGTATCTACAAACTATCCCTTTCTTGACTGATTAATTTGTTCATCCAATAAATTGATTTTGAGTTTTCTCGGCAACTGAAGAAAATACCTTTTAAACTTTCTCTTTCCATTCCCTTCTGCCTTTTGCTATGCCTTTCAAATTCCTGATATATCGTCTAGTGATTAGTCGTATAATGCAGCCCTTCTTCTTTTCCTCTATTCAACGCGTGTCCTTATTTCGTTAGGTCGCTTTCAATTTATATATATATTTTATTGATGTTCTCCATTTCTTCGATTTTTTTATTGTCTGACAAATGGCATGATAGATTTGATTCTGAAAGTTTCTAGTTCTGTGTTGATTCATCTTCAACTAGAGTTTAGTTGTCATTTAACTATAAATTTTTAATATCAATATCTGTATTGATGTCTTTAGCTGGAAGTTTTAAATGTTGTTTAATTATGTTAATTTTATTATGAAATTTGCCTCTTCTCAATTTAATGCAGTAGCTCATTCACTGCATTAACTCATCTGTTCTTGGATGTTTTAAGAACTTTTTTTATTTATGTATCTAATTATAGATTTTAAAGGCTGTTTTTAAATGAGTTTTCTTATGCTTTGTCACTTTTTGTTATTAATGTTAATAAACAGACACAAAAATAATCCACTACATTATTATAGATAGACAAGACTCTAATCAATCGATGACCCACAAAATCGCATCCAATAATAACTTGCCGGCATCATTATATAATATCTACCATCAGCTATAGATAGATACAAAAGTCGATGGAGTATGGATGATGACACTTCGCTAACGTAAAATGTCAAAAGAATTCTATTTTTGGTCTCGCCTGCAGCACACTTTGAAATTAATGACATTTTCCTCTACATCACCCCCAGCCCCAAGTAGTTGATGGGTTTGATATTTTGTGTATAGGAAGTGGTGCGCGGATGCTATAAATACCTACGTCATAATTTGTTGGTTCAAGAGTCACGCTCTAGAATTGAGTGACGTCACATACCTACCTATAGTGGTGTGCGTCAGAAACATTGCTGTCCTATCGGAATTATTGATCAATAGTAGCCAACGTAACGTTACATCAATGATAAAGTTAATGGCTAATGGTAACATTGACGACTCTTCAGAGTTTTTTGCATTTCTTTAAAAAGAAAACCACAGAAAATTATTGTTCTCTAAATTCTAAACGGTATAGAAAGCCTAATTTTTTTGTTTTTGTATCGGCGGACTATTTCCAGTTTCTTAATGCATCCTTTAGTTACTTCGACAGTAAAATAGGTTTAACGGTTGCTATCTGTTTGGGAACCAAACTCGTCGGTACTTCCGAGTTGTTAGATACAAGCTATTTATTCCAAGGTATTTGTTCCAATAACATGTTAAACAAGAAGATTGATCCTTACCGATCTTTATATTTGATACTAGATGAAAACCCGTCTTCGCTCGGGTGAAATGTGATTCATTATACAAAACAATGATGAAAGACAAAAAGGCATTCATTGTATGAAATACCTACGAATTATTAATATAGAAGAAGATTCTGTTATTTTTGTTATTTAAATTTAACTGTCATATGTCACACGCATAGAATAAATACCATGTCATATAGTGAGTACTTACTTTAGCGTGCCTATGGTATGTATGTGGCGTATGGTATCTGCATGTGTCTATGCGTATGTAGTGAATTGTTAACCTGCGTTTTCTGTGCTACTTGAGGTCCTATGGTCTATGATTTTTTAGTGTAAAATATAGTTCTCTATAAGGGTGTTCGAGCAGTAGTTTGGACCAGTTTCCAACTGTGATCCGTGATTGTGGAGCATGCGCATATTAATTTCCGTCTTCTTAAAATTAAAATGCGCATCCCTCTGACGGTTTGAGTTTGGTTTGAAATCCTGCTCGAACACCCTTGATATACAACAATTATCGCCAACCATTGGTGGATTGACAGTACATTTACAGCGATTTACGTCAAAGTTTATTCACATTGATTAAGCTGTTACAACCATTACAAAATACTCGAAAATCCAAATTTTGCGGATATATGTTATGTAGGTATATCAAAATAATTATTTTTTATGTTTTATTTTTCAAGTAAGGTTTTAATTCAATCGAGTCTACCGTTCCCCTTGACGGAATTATTAATATAGATACCTCTCTGAAATTGGTGTTGAATGTCAATCGTCAGATAGATTACAATAAAAAAATGTCATCCAATTATCGGAAATTAGGTGTCTAAAAATGTTAAAAATCTGCCTGAATGAATTGCCTGATTTTAACTAATGAAAAACCGTTCAAGTGTGAGAAGGACTCGCACACAGAATTCCTTCCCTGTCATCGTTCAACAGCTGTGCTATTGCGGTTCAAAAGACACAACCATTATCAAGATGGCGCAAAAACTCGAAAAAAAAATTTATTCTCATTTCATTATTTGCTATCGTAGTAGTTATAGTATTACCATAGTATAAATAAATGAGTAGATTGACTCATAGCAAAACCTTTGATCTAATTTTGTCACATATTATCTACTAGTCTATTTATACTATGGTATTATTTAATTTTTAAAAATTTCATGTCAATGCATTGGTAATGGAGAATGATTTGATATCAAAAACCGAGTAAAAAACTAATCTGTTGAATATTTGTTTGATTTTTGAGTTGAATATTTTTTGATTAATAGATAGCGAGGTCCAACTAATAGAATTCTTTTTTATTACGGTCTGCGGTCCACATTAGAAAACAGTGTTGGTGATGGTTTCTAGAAAACGAAATTTTCACATGAAAATATTGAAAACGCTTTTCTATAGGGGTGGAAGAGTCTCTTCGAAGAAATACTAAAAAAATACTGGTTTTCCCTAAAATCTTACAAACCAAAAGAGGCATTGACATACAAAACACCGACTTTTTTCACTTTATTTCCTTTTTAACCGACTCTTTATCTGTTACTTATACTATCCCAACCGTATCTTGGAAAAATATTCAGAAAAACGTTGACAAGATTATTGAAATGATTTATTTTAGTGCAGTTTTTCAGTTTTGCCAATTAGCATTCTAAAACGACTGAAACCATCCCATATAGGTACATTCACAAACATGCTGTGGTTTTTGACCGAAGGCAATAATCTAGGTATAATTCATCTAAAATTGGGCATGGGTTAGAGGCCTGACGTTGTGTAACGGTTCATGTAATTTGACATAATTATATCGTCATTGGTCGAAAGCTTCTCATTTAATTATCTCACTAGTCAATAATTTTGTACAGTAAATGATTTAAATTGATTGCCTCAATTGATGACGACCAGCAAGTAAATTATAGGAAAGAACTTATGAAGACAGTTGTGCTTTTTATATTTCCTTCTGTATATTACTTAAAGTTTTTTGATTGGTATGTTATGGCTTGACTAAGAATTTTTCATTATTTTTCTATGTAGTAGCCTCCGAAATGCAGTTTCAAGTCAAACATTGCCAATTCGCCTGACAATACCTCACAAAACCACTACAAAACAAGTAGATAATCAACAACATGGCAGATTATTATCATTCATAATCAGAGTTGTGGGCAATTTTTGTGCCTTTTGTTCTAGCTCCTATTGTTTGCCTCTCAGCTCCCAACACTTCTCATTTTTCTTGTGAAGGGGTGATAAATTAAAAGCGTTGGGCCTTGCAATGTGTATGATATGCATTTTCTTTACTGTTCCCTGTAAAATAAGATCGAATGGGGATATAAATTCTCTTTAATCAAACGGTATTTAATCATTTCACAATAATTAGTACTTTGCCTGACAAAGACAAATTATTTAGATATTTCAACATTGCCTAATACTACCTGGTAATGACACAAGTAGGGAATAGTACCTAAATGTAATATGTTTCTTTCTACAAAAACTATAGTACGTTTCAAACTGAGAATGCAGCGTGGAGTTTTATGGAGCGCATTGTTTCCAGAGCGTTGTTATGTCGGGCTCGACCAACATTTGTCAGATCCCATCTTTGGCAGATTTTGCCGCTTGGGTTTAAATTTTCTGTTCAATAAATTAATAATGTTAAGTGTAATATTATTTTTGTTTACATTATACCCTTTGGACTTTTTACTCATTAGTTCCGGGACACACTGTATATCTCAAGAGAATCTGAAAACTGTTGCTAATTGTTTGATATTTTTCTGTTATATACTAGTACTAGTTACCAATACAGCTGAAGCATTACTTTGTACATCTTCATCTTCAATGATATGCTTAAAAATGAAGTAGAATCATGAATAAAACAGTAAACGCCATAGACATACCTTTTGAATCTTTTATGAGCACTCCCGTGTAATTTGAATTTTTCCACAAAACGAAAAAAAAAACAATTTACGATGTTTTGTAATTTTGTACGAGTCTTTCTTGTCTCGAAAGTGGTTTTTAACAGCTATATCCGTAAATGATTGGTTAGCTATAGTCATGTTCAATAATATTATTTTATCCTTTAAATAACCGTAGATGATTAGATGCTATTATTTCTATTATATATTGCTTAGTTGAATAACAAACCGTGAATAAGATGAAGGTTTTTTGCCTACGATGAATTAGTTCTTCTAAATAGAGATTTTGGTAGAAAATATTAGACGTATCTTTTTTACTGTTTACTGGAGAAGATTTCTCTGTGGTATTTATACGCTGATTAAAGAAAATATATTGTGTCACATTGGAAATCAAACACCCATTAAACATCAAAATATTTTAATATATTTTTGGTAAATAAAAGTGCTTATGTTTAGTAGGTGCATCAAAAGATTTTTTTGTTTGGAAATTTTAATAATGAGTCAGAGCCTCTCTCAAGTTACTATACATGTTACACAACTCTCCGAGACATGCTTCGAATAAGATAATCAATGTATTTTTGAGGAAGTGAGTCCCAAGCATCTTAAACATCATGTCTTAAGCAATGCACATCCATATTGAGCCAGGAAAATAACCCAGTCTTCTACCTATCATATATATTCAATGGGTGATCAGATCAGGAAACCTAGCTGTCCAAGCATCAACGCGGTATCTTGAGAGTCACGAAGGAATCTGGTGGGGACTGCTGATATGTATGTCGGGTATTGTCATGTTGGAAAATTTGGTTTTCTAGTTGCTGAAGAACTGGTTCTAACACATTGTGGATGTAGTCCAGGGCATTGCTGTTTCCTTCAAGAAATGCCATATCGAATTTCATCCATTGCTGTTTGTAGAAAATCTTGCACAAATAGAATTATTCTTCTTACCGATATAAACTCAAATTTTAACAGTAATTTTGTAATTTAGTACAATACACTTATTTGTCTAAATTTCGTTAAAATACATAATATTTTTACTGGGTACTGCATTTACAATGTAAAACCGTATAATAATAATAATAAATTATATCCTGGTCATACGAATGTTATATCAGACAATGATTTATTAGGGCATGATTGCTTCATTGCATAATACAATTGTAGGAATAATCAATACTTAATGAGCTGTACTAATAAATAATAATAACTCTCGTCTTTAATAACAGAGCAATAGGTCGCGAACTGTCTTGACCCACACAGGGGATTGCCCTTAAAACGACACGTAGGCAGTACTTTTAGTTGAAACCTTATAATACCTATTAGATAGATACAAGTTTATCAATAACTTCAACAATTGAATGCATTCGATTGTTCATTTCCTCAAACAACTTGACTCTACTACAAGGAAACAACATCTTTGAAAGGAATGTCCACCAAGTTGGACATAATGCATACAGGGTGACTCATGAGAGATGGTCAATAATTTGATAGAATTATAAAATATGAATATGACAACTTTTCAACTGATGTTGAGTAATCGTTGATATTTATTTTTAATTTTCTTGTAATATTTCTGATAATATTTATTACGGGGATTTGAGAAAGATTAAAGAACTTATTAATTCGATGTGAGGAATAATAAATTTATTTTTCATATTAACCATTATGGAATGAATGTATCAAATTTATTATAATGAAGTGAGAATGCTTTTTATTTCCTGTTCTATAACAATGCAGTCTGTTTATATAAAGAATGTTTTCATATATTATAAGCTTAAACCTATTTCGAGTGATTTTTATATTATAATCAGGTGGGTTAAAATCAGGCGATCTTGGTGCCATAATCTCGTAACATTTGCAGCTCCATTCTGCATTTCCCCAATGACCAAATTAGCTTTGAAACCGAATAAAACGGCGACTTTCTTATCATCATGACCTTCCTGGAAGGATTTCATTTGGCCTGCCTTAGCATTGTAGGTACCTACCTAAGTCAACTATACACCTTGTTTCTTAAAATTTGCTTCAATTTATGTTTACATGACTTTTTTTGTTTCCAGAATATTTTTTTAGTCGTGACCATACTCTATGAGTCACCCTGTATATATATTGTGTATTATTATTGCGTGCTCGTGTTTGTTAAAAGTCTTCATGCATGGTGCAGCGCGCGCGTGGCCTTGTAACAAATAAATGTGCATTGTTGTTTTAGTATGGATGAGGAGAGATGTATGTATAAGAATGTACATGAATACTTATGATGATTAATAGAAACACTATGTGATACAATTAAATTACTCCATAATCTCAATTTTATTTATTGGTATAGAAAAGTTGAGAGGAATTCTTATTTTGGACTTAAAATAACATTGTAAAGTTTAAGAAAGATCTTGATGTTTTGTTTTTTAATATGGCCAGGTAACAAACACATTATTGTATAATTTAGAACCCAGAAATAGAACTGATTTGCTTGAAAATTCACTATGACTCCTGAGAATCATTGTGTTTTTATTTTATCTTCTATTTTGTATCTTGTAAAATTTGACGGGAGTTCGAAAATTGATGTATAAACTACACCAAAAACTAGTTTTCTGTTTCGTGAAATCGATTCAGCTACCTAAGTCAAATTTTAATTTTTTCAAGGTGTTTATTATTTAGTTCTTGAATTCCGACTATGAGTATTAGCTAACTAAATTTGATTGAATGCTGGTATTTTTTGACCGACGAACCCCAAAAGGAGGAGGTATACAATTCGACTGGGTGCTTTTTTTTAGTTTGTGCGCGCCTTTCATATACTAATCGTAGTCCGATTTTGATGATTTTTGATTCATTTGAAAGAGGAGCCTTGAGAAATGGTCCCATATTCATAAAAACGGGAATCCGACATCTCCTTCCCTACGAAAACCGCCCCCGAAGGGGGTGGAGTGGGCAAATTTTCTCGAAAATTGAAAATTTGAGGTGGTATAATTAAAAATAACCGGAAACGTTTAAACTGAACATTTTTTCAAAAACGTTACGGTTTTCGAGATAGACGCATGTTAAATTCTCAAATGTGCAATGTGGAGAGGGCAATTTCTGTCGAAAATTGAAAATCTGTGGGCAGTACATGAAGGACATAATTATTTGTAGCAACACTGATAATGAACATTTTTACCTTAGAGTTACGGTTTTCGAGTAAAATCGATGTTAAAAAGGTAACAACTAAAATATTCAAGCGTATTTCCGCAGCGATGCTTTGAGATCTCAATAATAACAACTACAAGCAAGGAATATACGTTGGTAATAGGATAAGTACTATCTTCATTGGTATTAGTGAACGTTCAACGATTTTCGAGACTAATGTTACACTCAAAAGTGTGAAATAAATATTTTTTACAAAAAATTGGACCGACGTTATTAGTTGGTGCACTGAAAAGTATAAAATAATATTAATTCTATTGGTGGTGGTACTTCTGAAGTTGGTGCCAAAATTTATCAATCTTCCTGCAACTGCACAACTTCAAAAGTACCACCACCAATAGAAGTAATATTATTTTATACTTTTCATTGCACCAACTAATAACGTCGGTCCAATTTTTTGTAAAAAATATTTATGTAAATGCATATTTAGAGTTTCTTCTACATATGTCGTATCAGCTTGTTAATTGAGTTCAAAGATCTGCATGGCTTTTACATTTTTGTCATGAAGTACATTTAAAAAAAATAAAACTTTATGGTTTATATTTAGCTCTGTCAGTGATACTACAAATAGATTAAAATGATTTGGTCCCAAAACGGCCCATTGCGGAACTCCAAATACTATTGAGTAAGGATCATATAGGACATTCTTTTCTGATAAGTAGTTCTCAAAGACACTATTCCTTTCAAGAAAACAATGGAATTTATCGCTTGACACTTTGTCAAATGCCTCCGCCAAATCCATAAAAAAATTGCTAAACACTTCATATTATCGTACAATCCATGCCTTAGGGTAGCTCTGCAGTAAAACTATCAATCTACTATCTCGATAAAATTGCGAAGATTATTGTTGCAGTGTATCTTGAAAATTTGAAATGATCTTATTTGTAGGTTGAAAAAATAGAGATTATCTTCTCTTTTTCATCGTATGATTTCGGGAGCGTCCAATCATTATGCAATTGCTATAAAGCAAACTCTCTTGCGCGCTTCAGAGATTATATATCTCCATCTCCATTATCAACTGTCATTCGGCCATCACGAAATCTTTAATAGAGAAGAAGGTTTTTCTAGCAGCGAAACTTGGAAGGCACATGCTTTCTATATAAGTAGTGATTATCGAGAGTAGAGCAACCTTCAAATGTCACTATTGATATATAGAAAAATTATTATTATGTTGCTAGGCAACGTTACTTGAAGCAGGTTCTCGATACAACATGAGTCAATGTACTTTTAATCAAAATTTCGATTTATTGAGATATTTATAGTGAATGAATTTTAATGTAAATCTAATTCACAAATCCATAAATTAATTTTAAATAAAAGTTTCACAACAAAAAAAATGTGATTTCTAAAAGGATCTTTACACAGTTTTGATTTAATCAGCTACTGCTGAATTACTTCAGTTAATAGCAGTCCTAAGTAGTTATGTGAATCCAAATTGTGTTTTTGACAACATCCATATCAATTCGATTGTGGCTTATTGTTATTTTTATTATTTCTAGACAAACACTTGAAAACGTCCTGTCGAAGAGCAGGAGTCAAGGTACGCTGCTCGGTGATGATCAGCATTATCAGCAATCACCAACATCTGCAGCTGGAGCAGCCGCTACCGTTACGCCAACAAAGAAGACCGTCACAGTTCGAAGGTCTCAAACACAGAACGAGATGCCACGATCCATTGCTGATCTAAGGGCAAAGTTGCAGGAGAGAGGTGAATCCGATTGGAAAAAGAGAGTACCTGCCAGCAATAATGCCAATGATGAGTTGAAATTGCTGAAAGAGAAGAATCGGTATAACGTAAGTTTTCAAATACATATACAGATGTTATTACAAACTCGTACCTCAGGCGAAACTAAATCTTTGTAAGTAATCTTACCATGGTACAAAATTGCTTAGTTTAGGTCTTATAAGGCCCTGAAGATACAATTTTAAAATTATTTTTTGGCTAAAAATTTAAAACGACTTATGCGATTTCGACGAAATTTGGTGCGTTGGCATAGTTTTATATGCTGAAAAATCCTATGTAAAAATTATTATTAATATTAATCCATGAGCGTAGAACTTGGGTTTTTAATCATTGTAGCTTTTGGATTTCTACGCCAATGGACGAAAAGGGTGGTATACTTAAAATTTGTATCAAGTAACTCACTTACTACAAAAAAGATAAGCTGCTTACGTTTATTGTTCATTTCTGTAGTTTCATATAAATAAGACTACTTTCAAATAGATTACTTTCTAAATGGGGCATCTTCCAAGTCCATGGTTTACGATAGGTCCTTAAATAATGAAGTAGTACTGTGGGAACGGATTCAAAATGCAAGAATTTATCTCAGAGGCAATGAAGTAGTTATGCAAAGAGTACTTTTAATTTTCTTCGTCGTATAAAATTCTTTGTAGTCGTTTAAATGGTGGATACTTTGAACACGTTTTATAAAATAAATAAAAACTAATGCAGATTATTAAAATACAAATTGTAAGAAAATGTTAAGACTAATCGAGTTTAATCAAGAGTAGCTTTTTTGTAGTAAGTGAGTTACTTAATCTAAATTTTAAGTTTACTACCCTTTTCATCAATTGGCGTAGCAATTCCAAAGGTAGAATGATTTAAAAATCCAATTTCTACGCTCAAGGTAAGTTTACTTAGAAATACTTATTAAGTCCTAAGTTTGAAGTTTGTAAATACCATTAAGGGACACCCTTTATATTTTTTACATAAATGTAATTGTTCCAATCGATGGTAGTTTTGAATTAAAGGTCTAGAGCAGGTCAGCAGATTTGAAATGGCTATGAAAAAAATAACGATTGGAAAACCTTCAAGATTCAAAACTGATTTTAATTGTTTGTTTGTATTTGTCTATAGCAAAGCACTGAATTTATTATGACCCAAAAATATTGCTTCTAATTTTAAGTATAAGAGTAGCAATCTACTATATTTTGGTGATTATTAGGGTTCCGTACTTCGGATGAAAAAAGGAACTAAGTATTTGTATGATCACTCTGGTGAATTTTTGTCTGTCCGTCTTTCCGTCTGTCGGGCAAAATAGAATATTAGAAGAAAATTCATGTTACATAATAAATAAGCCTTCTCATGAGTATTTCAAATATTTTTTTTACAAAATGAACGGTTGAAAGACTATTAAGATATACGAAAACTAACCATTCGTCCTCTTCGCCGGTAGAAATTATTTTTTTTATCTATTGTTCTATTACCATAAAATAATATTTTAATTTCTTCAATTTATTCCATATATTTTAAAAGATATATAATGAAGATCAGATTTTAAATCAACTCTCATTTTCCTAATGGGCAACGTTGAACGGTTCTAGCTTTACTAACTCATTTTGACGTAAATATAGCATCTATATATTTATTTGTATGAAATCTATGTAGATAATGAATTTACATTATTATTTTTTCACTAAACCTACCTACGTGTTATCATGAGTTTAATTAAACTTTTTTTCCCATAAAGTAATACTAATATAAGGTTACCCCGATCATTCACATTCTGTATATGTCGTCAATAAATAAGATTTTTTAAATTCATTTTAACCAATTATGGTAAATTTTTATTATTCTTAAACCCTTGAGAAAATTAACCATGTAAGGTTATGTCCGATGTGACGAATGACGCCGATCGTTTTCTTCTTCTTTTTCTTTTCAATACCGTTGATGCAACACATTAACGGAAGTGAATGATTAAAATCTTAAAAAGAGCATCGTACCGCTAACCTACAAGATCAAAGACGATCAATGTCGTCAATGTGTTGTAGAAGAGTGCACCAAAAAAGGTAAATTATATTCTTCTTAACATCTTGCGCACGTTATGTAGGTACTCATATCGAACGGGCAGTAGGTTTTTCCTTTCTGATAATTATTTGTGATACGAGGGAAAGTAGTTATTTTCTCCTCGTTATTATATAAAAAGAGAACGATTATTCCGATCTTCATGTAACATCTCATATTGCTCATATCTTCAGTAAACTTTGGAAAATTGATAGTTTCTTATTACTTTCCTACCGCTGATCCAAGTAAGTAAGGAAAGTATTCTAATTGTCAGACATTTTTGATGCTCGCGTTTTAGCAAATAATTACGTTCTAAGGTTCTGTGATTATAACAACATATTTTTACCATTGGTCTTTCTGTCTGTGCCAAAATTATATCGGTAAAGGACATACCGATTCGTATGCTTTTTTGTAGGGTATCGATGCCGCTCGCATGTGGCATCCTGCTCGCACTAGGTGCTACGCAATAGGCAAACAACGTGTTTTGCTCAAGACCGTATCGCAAAAACGGCTCTAAAAAGCAGAAAAAAGTTATGCTGAAAAAACAGGACTGCCGACAGATGTGAAAACTTGAAGGAATAACTAAATTATTGAAATTTTTTAAATGATTTTTTTAACATTAGTCTGCTTTACACATCTATTAGCACTCCGCGCAATAATTATTTACATTTTTATAAAGTTTATTAATTATGTATATGTATATATTAGTATTTCCATAGTTTTTGATGAATTTTATTCATTATTAGCTCTATTATCATCGTTCAACAATACTTAGTCCATTTGTACTTCTAATTATTTCATTTTATTATAAAAATGATATAATAGGATTATGGTAACTGGAATAAGAATCAAATATGTTGAACTGGAATCTATCGAAGTATTGTGTAAAACTGCATTGATCTAGTTTTATATTTTTTAGTATGTACTTAATTTTAGATCATTAGACATAGTCTAACCAAATACTTCATTAAGAAATGCAATTAGTGGTTTTAAATATTCGATAATAAATAATTGTTTTTGTCATTTATTTTTCTACATAAATATATCAAGTTCTCACTATTGTACTGCACAGTAATTCTACAATTAATCAATTCAATCGCACGACTTGATTCGATGGAATTTGCTTGTCGTATGAGTCCCAAAAAGCACACTGTGTAAAGATAAGTATCGTTGTCTTGCGAGTTCAAACTATTCTCATATCAATATCATATTTTGGTTCACACTGAGAATTTATTTTTGACCAGATAACCCAAAAGTTATCAATATAACTGCAACTGCACAACTTCAAACGTAACAGCACCAATAAAATTATTATTATTTCGTATTTTTTAGTGCACTAACTAATATCGTCGGTCCATTTTTTTGTAAAAATTATTTATTTCACACTTTTGATTGTCAATATTAGTCACAAAAATCGTTGAACGTTCACTAATACCAAAGAAGATAGTTCTTTTCCTATTACTCACGTACATTCTTTGCTTGTACTTGTTATGTGGAGGTCTCAAAACATCGCTGCGGAAATATGCATAAGTATTTTAGATTTAAACATTTTACCACCACTCATTATAAATAATGCAAAGTATTATTGTATTTGATGTGGTATCCAAAGATTTTCAGTTTTCAAAAGAAATCCCCTTCCACATTGCGAAAATACTCATATGTGAGATTTTAACATGAATGTAACTCGAAAATCATAAACTTTTAGAAAAAATGTTCAATTTAAACGTTTCCGGATATTCTCCTATCTTTAATTCTGGCAACTTGTATATTCGGTTTTCGAATATATAAACTTTAAAAGAGCACTCGAATAACAACACAACAAATTTTAAAGGCAGTCAAGTGCAAATTGAGCTCTTAAAAAGAGGGTTTCATAGTTCGGTAAACTATGAGTCAAGCCCTCTATGTCGCATTAAAAAAAAAACTTGTACTTTTTATAGTTTTGGAGATAATTGAGAAATTGACAGTTTTTGTACCGATATTTAATTAAACATCTTTTCATTTATTATTCAAGGTAAAAAATATATATTTGTACTAGCTGTTTCCTACAACTTCAACGGCGTGGTTTCGTCTTAATGTTAAAACTTTCAATGCACCGACGCACCTGGACGTATAGATTACTAATAACAATTCCTTTAGATTAACGTTGCTGTTTTTATGTAGATACTTGAAAAATAATCTCTCACTTTTTTAAAGTGATTCTATGAGGGATCTGTTTAGTCATAACCCTTACACCACCTAAAATGTAATATTTACAAGCTGTATTTCAAGAAATAGTAAAAAATAAAAAAAATGTAGAATTGACATATAAAATTATAAGCAAAATATGAAAAATTCAAAATAATTCATAAAAATGAGGGGATATATAAATTTAGTTATGATTACAATGCGCAAAAGTCGTCTAGGCATGACCAAATGTGGTTTATATTCTTTATATCAAGCAATAGAAATGTGGAAATTTAATTTCTACACAACAATGATTTCGATTCCTTCAATCATTCTTTTGATACTGTTATGATAAATCAATAACTGCTTCCTGAATGCCAGTGGAAACCATATTGTCATCGGACCTGGAAATATTTTGAGATTTTTGATAGAAATACTTAAAAATAAACATTTCTTGATTTGAACAAAACTTCCCAGAGGTTATCTGAAAATAGAATGTATGTTTAATAAACATTTAATTTTATTGAAGCCTAATCGTAACAGGGAATTGAATATTGTTTATAGAATTAATTTTCTTCAGTAGTGTCTTATATATTTTATTTGTGATTTAAATCGTTTTAATGAAAGATCGTTCATAGTAAAGTTTTTCACAAATAAGTTGAATGACTCATATTTTTTTTGTGTCGTTATCATCTAATTTTATTAGTTTACGGAATATTAAAGTATGGTGAGTAATGTATTAAATAAATAATGTGATTTATGGGATAATCAGTTTGAAGCGCTTGATGTAGAATGGGTTTTCTATGTTTTATTAACATTTTCAAAATAAAAACTAATAGAAAATAATGCTAGTTCACTATTTTTTGAAATATTATAATCAACAATTTTTTGTTTTGGTTTATGCGAAAACTTTTTGTCTGTGCCATTCATAGATTTTTTTCGCAGAACACACCCATTGTAACTTATAAAAAAGCATTTTTTTCTAAAACGAATAGGTAACCCCATTATTAGATGCCAAATAGAAATAATTAAAACAACATTTCAAATAAGCTATCACTCTTGCCTTTAAGATTTTATTTCCTACGTATTTCAGCGAGTATTTTTATGTTCACATTCCGAAATTTCCAAGTTTGGGAATTTTTAAATGAACACCATGTATAGATAACACATTTAGGCTTTCAAAAACTGCAATTAAATTCAAATCTAGAAATTTTAGAAGTTTTTAATTATTTAAAACTCTTCTGATATTTTTTTATATTATCAGTTTAGTATCTCTTGTCACTGCAGCTCTGCGTTTTTCTATGAAATAATGGGATTATATTTCTATAACCAAAAAACTACTTGCCTTCTCGTGGCTTATCCTATAAAATAATGCATGAATAAATTATCCTGATACAAAATAACGATAAATTATAGATACCAGCTTATCATGACTACACACTCGATTCATAATACATTAGTAACTTTGAACACCAATCAAGTACTCACACCTACCACCTTAGTAGCGTCAACATCAAAATAGAAAACTGGAATGTTGCCCGCGTCAAAAAAAACACCAAGTGTGGCCAAAATCACTCTATAAATAATATTAAAATCATTATAATTTCCATTGCCATTACCAGCGCCATGATTGTCGTTCTGTTAACGTTCGTCTGGCTAGTGATCTGCTACATACTCTGTCATCCCACATATTATTCATATTTTTGTTCTTCTGTGCAGAATGAACTGTCGGAGAAGTCTTTGCTGGCTGCCAAAAAGGACGAGCTGGACGCCTCTTCAAAGCAATGGAAGGTGAGAGTGGAGAAATCCGATGCGGAAAAGTTTTCTGTTGCCGGAAAAATGGGTGAAAAAATCAGAGATGCCGTTCCAACCATTAACATACCGGCATGCGATGACAACAAGAAGCGAACACCACAGGCAAAACGATTCAAATTACGTGAAGGTGAGTAAATGTGTTAAGTATATATACATAAATGTTTTTTTTAAAGTCAACTTAAATTCACTGATTTCAAAATAAAGTGGCAACAATCTTGGACTTCTTAACTCGGAAACCTTTTTGAAAATTTAGAAGTTGCTGGAAATAATACCTTCATTAGTTCTAGTCAGTTTTCTTCTTTCAAATAAAAATTACTCATCAATGTCGGTTTTACTATATAAAATGCACAAGGAAACATAAAAATAGCAAATATAACATCTGGCTATAAACATTATCATTTTCATGTAGGTTAAAAAAGTCATTTTTGCATCTTAAGCGTCTTAGCTATGATTTGTCAATCTTAGATTCATCTAAAAGACTATATAGTACTTTCAAAATACTCCTTGACATTCCAAAATCTGAAAGATTATATTCTAAGATCAGAAAGTGCTTCTGCTTCATTTCCACTAAACTGACTCTGAAGGCTCGAAAATTGTTCACTGTTAGTGCATAAGACATAAATAATAAAATAACTAACCGCTCGACTAAAATGCAGGTGTTTACGTTTACGAATACGTTCACAACATTCAGATTCGTTGGCCGTGTGTACAAGAATGATCTTTGAAATGTTTCTATGTCTCTGTCACACTAAGTATAAAGATCAATTTACGTATGTAAAGTGTTTTAGTTTTTGAAATATAGGGGGAATAAAACTACTATAATAACCGAATAGTAGTTCATCATTTTTTGTGCTCCTATAACATTCTCATCAGTGTTCAATGAACTCACCACTCAACACTCCCAAGTATTTTTTCAGGGTAGTGTAAAAGAGCCTAGTTTTTGTAAAAAAATCCCTTTTTCTAGTATATCATTAGTCATCAAACTAATACACATATTTCAAACTTAACCTATTGCTGTAATCCGGAATTTCTGAAAAAATATCCAACTTAAATTCTGCAGGGTATGGTCGCTTCTTTAATTTTGCTTTTGGGAAAGGAAATGTTGGATTTTTTTAGAATATAGAACCATTTCTGAGCGCTCATCAAAATAAGATCCTCCGTCTGGAAGTCGGTCAAAAAGTGTAAAATCATTTATATCTCTAAATGTAGATCTTTTAAATTATATTATACAAAAGTTATGTTATTTTCTACTGTCTAAAGATAATTTATCAATAAATAGAGTCGGTAATATTTTTAATAGGTATATATTTATTTATTCCGACGCTTATCGCTATAAGATAACACCAAAAGATAAGGTGAATCTATGACTTCAAACGCATAGTTAAACATCTTATGCGTTCATATCTGTAACAATGATTAATCTACGCTCATCTCGTACGTCAAAAATGTAAATGTTTTGAAAATGGTTTAATGGCACGTTTTTGTTTTTCAGGTCCTGATTCCACTCCAACTTCTCCAGAAAAGAACAACATATTTGACTTAACTAGAAGCAAATCAGTACCTTATTCACCAATAACTCATGATTTTTCGGGTAAGTTTGTTATTTGTAATTAATATAGTATATTTTTCAATTTAATTCAGACTTATTCTCGATTGATGATTATATTTTTTTAAACAAAGTTTCTATGTATTCTTTCAATTAATTGTGTCATAAACTTCTTCTTTGCTTCAGATCCTATTTCAACTCCTTCAAAGCCGACAGCCAGAACGGTGTCAGTCTTCAAGCCCGATGACGTCACATTTGATACCTTTTTCAAAAGTTTCGAGCATACGAACAATAACAATTCAGAGCGAGTTGAATTGTCCTTGGATGATTTTGATGCTGTTGAAAGACAATCCCTGCTAGTCATTAAGAAAAATGTTCAAGTACCTAAGAGAAGAATTGCCACCAGAAATCCAATCAAGGCTCTTGCATCAAGAACCGACATTACAAATGAGTACACTGAAGTTATCACAGGAGTGGCGGAGAGAGAAAAGAAAAGACTAAATATCGAAAAATGTAAGCAGACTCACTTGTAATGCATTATTTAACCTAATTATAACTGAAATTTTCCATATAATTGTTTACTGCAGTTATTGAATAGCTTATCATAGATTTATATAATAAGCTCTATACTGTATCTAGCGCGGATTAAAAATGTATGGTTTCAAAACAATGTTTTATCTCATAATCCAAATTCCTTAGAGAGCTTATATTTACAACAAAAATCCGCTATTCACTTATAAATTAACTAATTTCTTTTAAGTGGCTAAAAATTCCAATAAGGCTCTGGAAGCTTTGGCGGGTCTAGCAAGCAACGAAGATTTCAAATCAGTTGCTTTGAAAAAGTCATCAGTCACTTCAGTCTTATTACCATGGAAAGAGTTGATGCTTCTTCAAATCAAAGGACGCAGGCATGTTCAAACACGACTAGTTGAACCCACAGCCAGTAGTATTAATGAAGGCGATAATTTCATCCTAATAACTCCAAATGCCCTCTATAATTATATAGGAGCATATTCTAATGTTATTGAACAATCAAGAGCTGCCGATGTTGTCAATCACATTCAAAAAACCGGTGATATGGGCTGCAAAGTCGATAAGATAATAACAATTAATGGTAAAGATACAACATCGAAACATGCTATTGAATTCTGGCGACTTCTGGGCTCTGAACAGCCACCTGATACCGTTGATGCTGGACATCATAGTGAAGATGAAAATTACGAAACAAACATACTACACACAAATATGATTTATTATTTGGAAGGTGATGAATTGGTGCCACATGAAAAATATTGGGGATCGCTACCAAAAATTGAAATGCTCACCGAAACCAATATATTAGTATTTGATTTCGGTTCTGAAATGTATGTATGGAGTGGTAAAAATGCACCGTTGGCAAAGAAGAAATTGGTCATGAAATTGGCAAAAGAAATCTGGGATGAAGGCTACAACTATTCTGATTGCAATATTTGCCCATTGAATGCTGCTTCCCTTTTAGGTGCTAGAGAACGAGTGGACGAATTACCTCTTAAGAGTCATAAACGGCCTGACTGGGCTCTATTTGCTAAAATAACCCAACATCGTGAGACTGTACTATTCAGAGAGAAATTCTTAGACTGGCCAGATTTTTCTAGAATCATCCGAGTCAAAAGTGATGACAGCATTAAAGATGTTAATCCATCGTACGATATAACACCTTGTAATGTTGATGAAATGCTTCAAACTAAAGATAAGAATCCAGACTTGGTGGTAGACCATACGCATTTGGGCAGAGGTGATAAGTATTTCGAAGAGGAAACTAGACGACACTTTGAGTATGAGACATTGGAAATAAAAGGTTGGAGGATATTGGAGAATACGCATGAAGAATTGCGGGGCAGCTCTGTTGGTCAGTTTTATGACGGCGACAGTTACATTTATAGTTGGACCTTCAGACAAACAGTGCGAGGTCGAGAACTAAATGGGAATCCATCAAAAAGAGCACCAGTTGGTCGAGATCGCTGCATTTTCTTTTGCTGGCAAGGAAATAATTCTTCCATCAACGAAAAATGTACTGCTGCTTTCCTCACAGTCGAACTGGACAAACAGAATGCACCACAAGTGAGGATCGTCCAAGGATCAGAGCCAGCTGCTTTTCTCAATCTGTTCGGAGGAAGTATGGTGATATATAAAGGTAAACGTGATGCCGTTGAGAATGTAGAACGTCCAAGAATGTTTATAGTCAGGGGAGAAATCACCAGTGAAACCTACCTGATGGAAGTGCCATTGGAAATGAGTTCGCTACGAAGCAGATCAACTTTTGTTATGGTTGACATTGAAAATGAGCAAATTACAATTTGGCACGGGGCAAAAACCAGCAAGCAGAAGCGACTAGTGAGTAAGGAGGCTGTTGAGAGATTGCTGAGAAATAAACCGTCTGAAATGTGTCTGGATGATTTCGAAGAAGATCTGGATATAGTGGAAATGGATGAAGGTGAAGAAACTGACGATTTTTTGAACGTACTGGGACGTGACAGAGCAAGTTATAAATCACTGATAGATTCCACAGAGGAATATAATTACACAATGAGGATGTTCAGTCTCAGCAGCATCACAGGCAAATTTTTAGCTACTGAAGTACTTTGTCCACATCGCAGTGACTATGTCACTCCATATCCTTTTGTGCAAAACGAGCTCTATTCAGCAAGTCAACCAGGTAAGTTTGTTTTTTTTTTTCAAAGTGCTTATATTAATATATCATAACCTTTATTGTCAGCACTATTCCTCATCGACAATAAACATGAGTTGTGGCTGTGGCAAGGATGGTGGCCCGAGACGGACGATGAAATGGATGATCTTTCAGATCAAACTGGATCTGGGGCAATACGATTCCAGGCAGAACGAAGAGCAGCCATGCAAACTGCTGTCAATTATTGGCGGCAAAAAAATGGTGACGATGTAGATGTCAAAGCATATCTAGTTTGGGCCGGTATGGAACCGTTGCATTTCAAAAATCTGTTTCCCACTTGGGAAGATAGAGAAGATGTGAGAGAATTGAATTTGAAGGTAAGAAACATTATGACTTCACAGACTGAATAAGTATTTTTATCTTTATTTGTTAAAAATATCATATAATTCAATAAATCCATTTACGAAAAGTAGAAATCTTACAGTTATGATGTCAATGGTCTCTAAAATATGTTCATACTCATTAGTTATATTTTAAATCACGGTTTTTTCATCTGTAATGTAATCGTTATTGTAATTTTCTTTAGTATATTCAAAGCTTCAATATCTAATTTCAGTTTGGGTTCAGCAACGAAATCTTTACTGAAACCTTTGAAAATACCTACTTCAGAATAGAGTTATAAAGAGCATATTCAAACTGAATTACAAAGAACCCACATTTACTTTATATAAACCCAGGAGCTTATTTGATATTTGTTCATTAAAAAATTAATAAAAATTAAAACAATAATTTTATACCTGTTGTTTTAAGCCCATCAGATGCCTTGATTTTGTCAGGTTGCTATGACGACAACCTGACTTTTCCGAAAAAAAAAATGGGTCGTGAAATTAATATGTGATAATTTCCCTGGCTTGACAGCTGTCACGATCAGATGCCAGAATAACAAGCGTAGATTATTTTTGATAAATATTTAATTGTAAAATGTCAAAAATAGTGTTCACTTTTAGAAATAATTTTTGGTATAAAATTTTCGTACAGAATCTCTCTCGAGCTTAAATTATTCTCCGTAAATTTTTTTACAGTTGCGATTTTTTTGAGAAAATTTCTTTCGGTTTGGGCGAAAATTTTCGGAAATTACTCAAGATCAAGGGAGATTATGTGATAATTGGAAAACATTAAATTTTTTATAATCACATAAAACTAGGTAATGATTTACCGATTTAAAAAAAAAATGTAAATACAATTTTCATAATTAGTTTAAACAATATATTTATTGCTTATCTATTATAATAAAACAACACTTACACAGGTTCTCTAACACATTTCTGATTTAATTGCTTGTACCAATACTCATGTATTCTTTTATAACATTTCAAATATGTTTTACATGTTGATAAACATTCATGTTTCTAGAGAATTAAATCGTTATTATTTTGTTGTTCAGGACGGAAGAAATCCTAGCGATATGATTTCACTGGAAGAAGAATTAGCCCTGCTGTCTCGAACCACATATCCAATGGCAGAGTTGATGCAAAGGCCTCTACCTGAAGGTGTCGATCCAACTCATATTGAAAAATACTTATCGCCCGATGACTTTCAAGTTATCCTGTCCATGTCTAAAGAGGAATTCGAAAAGTTACCTTCCTGGAAGCAGACGGCACTTAAAAAAGAGAAAGGGTTATTTTGACCGATACTACAAGGTTTAATGGATAAATTGGACTACCTTTTCAGCGGTTGTTTCGATTTGTCAAAATCAATCGATTTTATTTAATTTGTGATTGTGTGAAATTGTATGTTTTCAATCTATGGACTTTTTTATTCTATTTAATTGTTTTTATTTTCCATAAATCAAATTTTTGCGATTTTTTTGTTGTTAAAATTGTCAGTGAGTTGCACTATTTCGCATTGATAAGTTATGCTCAGCGATTAATATTTCACATCATCAGAATTCACATGTTATTCTAATAACAGGTTAAATTTTTTGAAAGTCATAGTCACACAGACAATTTACTTTGGTAAAATGATATTTTGAAAATAAAAATGAGACTTCACGTGATTATCTACATTTTTTGTGTGTTGTTACTACTCTATATTCTAAAAGAACAAACCTTAATAATATTTATATACTAGAACCATTAAGGTATTACATAATAAATTTGCATACATGAAAATTTTTGAGAACTATTTGAAAATGGTGTTTTATGTTGTTTGTTATTTGAAAAAAAACTGCCATTTAACCATATAACCATTCTCCAAAATGAGAAAATATCTGAGTACTTAAGTTTTTTCTAATTATTATTCTTGTAACGTATCGTAATTGTCTGAAAAATTTTAAATTCAGGGATTGATATTTATCAGAAAGCTTCTGAAACGTTAAAGCATGAATATATTATGATACAAAATTGTTTCTGTCACGTAATTGTTTTAATTAAAAAATAATTTCTTATATTCAAATCAATCAATCAATATTATCGAAGAAGATTGAATTTTTGATGAAATTGTATTCATATAGAACATTTTATATGAATAAGGTTCGATTTCCTTTGGTATTGAATTTGAAAGAACAATAATTAATTGATCGAGTCCAAAATGCTTCAGAGGTGTGGAAAACATTTGCTACCATAATATTTCATCTATCTTAGTTTCTCGCTTTTTCGTTAAATATCTAATCTTTTGAAAGTCTTTTTGTCGTTTAGATACAATATTATATTTTAATAACGTCTGTGATTAGGCTATGGATTTATTTAAGCAAATTTGTAATATATGCCAATATATAGTGTAAATAAAAAAGGTGCCTTGTAATTTTCGGAATTGAGAGAGCAGCTCTCATTTTATGAGTTGCCCAACTTTTCTAGTCTTCGTGATCCTCAGTGGCACACGGATTTATTAGTTTTGTTGCGTTTGTTTGTTTTTTTGTATGATTTTCATTTTTGTAACTTATTAAAAAATACATATATTTGAACTCCTTTCATGCTTTCTCGATGGGTGTTCCTGTTTGATATATCGTTGATTCCGATATTGAATAGCAATGTAATAAATTTCAGTATATATATAAATATATAATATTATACAGCTTTTCTATCTGATATTGAATGTAAGATTATCAAATTTGTAACTATATTGTTGTGTATTCTCAGTGTTTTGTACATACTTTTTCGATTAATAAATATTTAAAAAATTTACAAATTTTCTTATTCTTCAATTTAATTGAAATAAAAATTATCACGTAAATAGCCAGGCAGGAAATTGTTCAAGTATGAATTATATATTTCTCTGTCTGAGTTTAGTTCTCCTTTGAAAAATTCTTACCTACATTTGAGATAAATAAAGAAGGAATAGAACCGCCTTCATTAGATAGTGCAATGCAGCCAGAAATATTACGTGAATGAAAATTAATTTTGGTTGGTATATACAAACAAAACGCAAAAAGAAAATCGAAGATGTTGGAGTTGTGCAAGAGACGAATCTCACTTTGTTATAGGTATACAGAAGTCTCTCGGCACTAAGTTAGTTTTGTTATGATTTCATAATAAATGTTGTTTGTAACACATTTGTTATTTACGCAATGTTTATAAATATGTGTAATTCGAATACCAATATTATTAGTAAATATTTAGTTTTTTCTTGAAATCCTATTATTTAGATTGAAACAAAATATTAATAAATTTCCACTTATATATTAAATACATGAATACATGACAATTGTTTCGACACGCTGTGTCTTTATCAAATGTGTAAAGTTTAGAATCACATTTGATAAAGACACAGTGTGTCGAAACAATTGTCATGTATACATGTATTTAATATATAAGTGGAAATTTATTAATATTTTCTTTCAATTTATCATGGATTTCCATCAAGTATCAGCCAATACAATTTTCCTATTATTTAATAAAGTCACTTATATTTTCCGTAATTCCGATTAATAACCCACTAACAAGCCTCTCTTGTTTGATAATAATATGGCCGCAAAATCGGAAATGTCAATACAGTATTTTACAAAAAGTGACTGGAGCTTTGTTTATTTCAATTGCAAAATATATATTAAAGCTGATGAGGTGATCTTTCTATTGACATACATACCAGTGACTGAAAATACGTTTCCTGGGGTTCTGCAACGCCAGAATGTGGAACGTCTCAATTATCTCGGAAACGGGGTGAACGATTTTTATATGTATACTTAGCCAGAGATCTGACAGCTATGTAAATGTTTTGTAATACGGCGAATATTATGATTGTATTTACATTGTTGTCATATCTTTCGGTTTTCTGGAAATATAATGAACTTTGTTATTTCAAATCACCCCCTGTATTTTTGCTTTTTGAAGAAATATTCATTATTTTTCATGTAATGTTCCCTATACCTAAATGCCATAATTTTGGATTTATACTCAAGCCGACCCGGCGAACTTTGTACCGCCTAAGAGTCAATGAGAGCTATATTAGGTATTAAATTTCAGCTAAATTTATTAACGTATATATACAGTGACTCTAATGACAGTGGCGACACAGACCGATTGGCTGCTGAAGTCACATAGATTCGTCTGCCATTAAGAGGCTAATTCTGCGATTGTTTACATCGGTTGACGTAAATTTTTCATGGCGTTTTTTATTAGTTTGGTTAAAATTGCGCGTTATTTATTATTTCATAATTGTTAAGACCAGTTAGCCTGAACAGTTAGGTGGTTGAGCTTAGGCAATAAACGTGTAAGTATAGTAGTTCTAATAATATTTCGTATTATTGTATAGGCCTAATAGGTAAGTTGTTTTATTTTAGGTTTAGCTCGCAAGGCCTGATTGTGCTGCAGTAATTCTGACAAAAAAGGCATCAGTATGAAAAAGTTTCCCAAAGATCCTGCCAAAGGAAGCAGTGGTTAATAAAAATTAAAAGGGATAACTGGAGTCCCACGGATTATTCCTGTTTATGTGTGGTTAGTCTACAATTCTGTGTGATATGTAATCTGTGATGAGGACTATCAAGACAGATACAGAAGGTATGTAGAATGTATCCATCATGTACTTCTCTCTCGAGAGAGATAGCAGTGAGAATAGCCGATGTCTGTCACATTATGGTAGATAGCGCTTTCTAGGAAACCAGCCTTTTCCTTATTGTATTATCTTTCTCATGAATAATAACTGATATTTCCTGAAATTGAAAGTGTATTTTGCTCCTGACATGTGGGAAAAGACTCGTGGCGATATATGCGAAAATTTAAAATTAATGCTGTTCCTACAATCTTCGATATTGCCCCACCAAAAAAGCAGAAAACCGCCAAACCTCATCGTTAAGAAAGGGTAAGTTTTATGAGCTGTCCATAACAATAATATCAACATCTTTAATAACGTTGAAGGTGAATCCCCAAAATGCAGCCGAAGTCCAGTTACATACAATTACAGGTGAAGGTGAAGCTGGATTGGAACCACAACCATCTACCATCTACTTCACGTGATGGAATGTTGGCCAGTACAGCAGTTTCATGTAAGAATGATATTCAGTCAAACGAATAATTGATTAATCACAAACAGTACATATTTAATGGAAGAGCGATTTATTAGCATAATTTTCACTATTGCCACCTTATTTATTTTAGACAGAATTAATTAATAACACCACCGTTTTTATTTTACCTGCGCAATTGTTTACTAATACATGTTTGCTATTGTAGGTGCCGCATAAGTTTTTGAAACTGAAGAACAGGATACGAACCCGACAGAAAGTGACTTTCCCGTCAATGTGAATATTGCTTTGCATGAGAAACTGATGAAGTATGAGTGAGCTAAAACTTCAAAATTACGTTGGTTGGTTATGCTTCATAATAGGTCTAATTAGTAATCTGCAGGATTTTTTAATAATAATAAAAATTTAATACGATTACCTATCCTTTTAAATCAATACTGAATCATTTCTTTCACCAATGTCGGCATTTTTGTACCTACTTCATTTCATGTGATTTCAAACAAATTTCAGAATTTGGAAATTAAACTGCGAGATATATTAAAGCAAAATGGGGTCTTCTAGATTGATTATACAACTATAAAGTCACTGAGGGTCTTCTAGCCACTTCAAAATAAATGTATTTGTTGAACCTGAGTTGCAACATAGGCGGATTATTATTTGAAATTGCCTCTTAATAGCGGATGGGGCGGAGCTTAAGCACGTTTGTCGCCACTTGTTTCATTTTTAGAGTCACTGTAATATATGGTTTTTGGTAGCGCCACCTTTTGAGGATCAGATGAAACTCACGATTCAGTATGGTTTTAGTGGTGTTTGACTTATCGGCCAGGAATATATTTTTTATTTAGAGTTACAGCAATGGTAAAATCTGAAATATGTGATATGTATGAGTATTTCCGCTATGTGGAAGGAGCATTTTTTTTGAAATTGAAAATATGAGACGGCCAAATTAAGGAAGAGATTATATGTATAAAAATTTCAACATTTAAAAAAATAAATATTTTCAACAAAAAACTGGACCGACTTTATTAATTGGTGCATTGAAAAATACAAAAAAAATTAATTCTATTGGTTCTGGTACCTACTTTAAAAGTTATGCCAAAAGTTTTCAATCTAACTACAACTGCACAACTTCAGAATATCAGTACCAATAGAATTATTATTATTTTGTATTTTTCAGTGCAACAAGTAAAGTCGGTCCAATTTTTTTGCAGAAATATTCATTTTGTTTTTAGACTCCAGCTACATTTGATTCTCTTAAAAAAATATCTGAATATTCAAAGTAAAAATGGGAAATGAATTGGATCTAATAATTTTATTAATTAGTTGGATTATAAATGATTTCCCTCAGGTACTCCTTTCTATTTAATAATAGTTAAAAGTATAGATACAGAATAGGAACTTAATAAGACACTGTAAAGTTTCCGCTGTAGTAGGTATTCGAAAGTTTCGGAACTGATCAACAGATGTCTCTTCCCATATTCTTCGACGTCGACAATACTCTCAGTCTATGAAGTTCATAAGTACTCTGTTCAACATGTGAATTTTATACAATACGTTATTTGTTATTTGCAGGAATATATTTAATATTTAATAATCATATCATATTTAGGGGCTCCCATTTTGTTATATACGTATTTCGTTCAGAAATACTATTGCAACAATTACTTTTATGATGAAAGTAACATACTTAATTAATCGAGTAGTAAGAGATATCTTTTGTTAACATTCCAAAATATAGAAAAATAGAAACCTGATCTATCTTATAATCATAGTAAATAATATCTACTGAAAATATCATCTTTTACCCTCCATTTTTAAATAATTTGATAATATTGGAATTAATTATTATACTGCCCTTCAATCTAAATTCCTCCAAAGCTCAAGAGCACAAAAAACCGGTAGCAATACAAATCTTGTCTCACCCATAAACTGGAAGTTACGACGTAAATGTCTAATTTGGGTACCAATTTGAAACAGCTTCAGGTAAACCCGGTAATGACCTACCAAAAAAATACTGACAGCTTATATGGATAACTTTTAGGATTTTCTTTATTCAATCCAAATTTGGATTGAAAAAAATATTTTGGTTCATTAATAATATTTATATAATGTTTAATAATTAAGCTTTTTTGTGAAGTTGTAAGGGCCAAAGAACTTATTGAAAATCTCCGTAGTAGGTACATATATTGATATCTAATTTGTGGGTAAAGTTAGGCATTCTTGATCTTGATAACAGAGGAGTTCTGATTAAAAATATACTAGGTACTATTTCTTTCCCAACAAGGTATTTTTCTTAAATGTTCCTAACTGAATTGAATTGAAATTATAACTTTGATGATGTATGTTCAGAGATGAACCTACATTATGTTTCATCCTTAAACTGTAGTCATGAATTTCTAAATGTTATTTATAATTTAGTTTATGTTTGTGTATTGAAGAATAATAAATTAAGATTGAAAACACGAGTAAGATAGATTGTATTTTTTAGGGTTCCGTACCAAACTCGGTACCAAATCGGTGTAAACGGGACTCCGTTTTCCGACTGTCTGTATGTCAGCAGGCTAATCGCGGAAGATAGCAAAGGAGATGATGATCTGAATAGAATGTGCTGGTATAATTCAATGTCTAGTTTATATAGAAAATAAAATGATCTCTCTAATAAACGTAGTTGAAAGAAATTTAAAATAGAATTATTGAAATCATAATTATTTTAAATAGGTATGTGTTATGCGTACCTATTGCTACATAAACAATACTTACTTATTCTCATCATGGAGCATACAACAAATAATAGTTATGGACAGAGCACTTGTTCATTGGTTTACTTCATTACTTTGATAGGTAGATGATGAACAATTACATATATAACCAGTTCCAAATAATTATGTCTTGAACATAAAGTACTTCCTAAACCATATCTAAGTCTTTTGATTAAAAAATTGAGTCAATCGATTGACGCGTGCTTCAATCAACCCTTCAATCTTTTGATCAAAAACACGTTACATTGTAGATGAGCGAAATTTATAAATTACTTACAAGTGAAATTTACGCTGCCCGTGTCTTTTCCAACGAATTCTGTTTAAGCGCTTATTGATTGTATACAAATTTATTCTATCAATTTCATCCCCTCAGTTATAAGTATGAACCAAAGAGTATTAATATTGTAACGGCTAGGTAAATAAAAATAACAGAATTATTTATTTTACAAGTTTATTTATTTCTACAGTAAAATGTCTCAGATTATTTATATACCTACACTATTTATATATCTTACACTATACTATCGACTACTTTGTATAATTTATATCTATTATTTACACTATTTACAAACGTATTCGAACCGAACGTTATTTATTTATGTTGTTGATGGCCCAGCACTAGGGACCCAACTATACCGGACTGCGCCGTACTTCCAGTCCCCACCAAACTCCGGTAAGCAACGTACAGCTGGTCTCGACTGTACTCTGGTCTCCACCGTCACCGCACTGACACTACCTGACTGACTGACTCGACAGCACTATCTGTCTGCACCGGGCTGACACCGCAGCAAATTCTCCTATATATAGGCAAGCCTCTCCATTTCGAATATTCCTACGCCACGAACATTCCACCAACAGCCTGAACTCACTAGATGTATCGGGATATAATCTTGACCTTGACATTTATCGCTGGCCAGTATTAATGGAGCCGAAGCTACATCCCAAGTTCGTTACAATAAGGCTGTTCGAGCAGTAGTTTGGGACAGTTGATAACTGTTTAAATTGCGCATGTGCGGTTTGAAACAGTTTCCAAGTGGTTTGGGATTTTGTTGCTCGAACACCAAACTGCAGTTTGCAAACTACCCCTTCCACTTTCTTACAATTTCGTCATAGAACAAATGACTATGCCAATAGATATGTTTTATGACCAAAGATAAGAGAGAACATTAATGACAGACTGACAAAACACAAAACCAGGGTTTAGTTTAGGACTGTGGTGGTGTTCTCTGAAAGGGATTTCTCTAACAACAGAGAACACTATACTCTAAGAAGAAGAAGACGCTTCAACTGCGCCTGTCTCAAACTGAGTTTGGAAATCGTCAAACTACTGCTCGAACATCTTACTAGCAGTTGGGAATAAATTATTTCATCGTAAATTGAAGTGCGCAGGCGTCTGACGGTTTGGGACTGGTTTGAACCGCTGCTCGAACACCCTTTATCTCTTTGGTATGAACTTATGCTTATTGTTTTGTGAGCTTGCGTCTTGCGTGCAAACTATTCAGCAATAGATGCGGCTACCGGTATTATTCCATCCAATTAATTCGGGCAGTTTCTTTTTGGGTCATACTGTAAAAACAATGATCTTCCCTAGGATAAAAGTTATACAAAAATTTAGCTTAAGTATAAAATCTCACTACGAGCAGTTTCAACAGAATATAGATATGAATTATTTTCACGTAGTTCCAGAACATCGAAAACGAAAAAAATACATTATACTTATATATTCAGAGTTTCAGTCATCATACTATAAATTCCTACATGTGTTAACTACCAATAGATTTTGTTCGAACTATCTACGGTTCGTATCAAATAATATTATTTTTGAAACTTCATTCGATGCGAGCACAGATCCAAATTCAAACTAAATCAGTGTATGTAGCCTTCCAGCTATATTTCCAATGATGCTTTCAATGTCGGCGTAGCATTCAATCACCGTCACCACCCGTGGTGCTCTTTGTTTTTCCAATTCGCGGTATACACCAGAATATATTCGGTATATGTGGTGGAGAGCGTGGAAACATGTTCGCGCCCAGAGTTGGTTGTTTGGTAGATTCAGTTTTGGGCTGCATTCTATGGCAGCATAAGTTTCCATTGTTCCTTGTACATGTAGATACAGTGTGTCCAACATAAAGATGAGATAAAATTAGCATCTTGAGAACGGTAACAGACGCCTAATCGGTTGAATGGCGAGAGTATTGAGCAATTTGATGGTTTTCTCAATTGTGTTGACCAAAAATACCCAAATCGAACCAATCCGAACAATTGGATGAGATAAATAGAGATATAAATAGATTACGCTAGGACGTCTAACTGTGCCGACAACAATTACTGCGAGCCCTTCCGCCATTATGAATACCGTCAACTATTAGGGCAATACCTACAATTTCACATTGTCACAATATTACATAATACCACTATAAAAGTTATTGATTACCAAACAAAGCACCGCCACCCAGACAAATATCATGATTTCAAGGTTGTTGCCTATCATCAGTTTGCCGTAGATCGTCGACCCATGTCTGATAATGAAAATCAATCCTTATTTTGCGATCATACTAACATCAATCTTCAGGAATCTCCCTATTTTTATAGTTTTATCTCATGAAACAATAAGAATACAGGTAAGTTTGTAGGAGTTTCTTTTTCGAAACTGTGTTGTTTTTTTTACGGTCCATATAGAAAAACAAAGTTGATTATGGTTTCTAGCGCATAATAATATTGTAAACGACATTTTGTGAAGCTAAAAAAATACCGCCATGAAGAACTGCCATATTTTAGCTAGCTCTCGTAAAAATACGTTTTCGTCGAACACAACAACAACAAAAAATTTAACTATTCTATATATATATATATATATATATATATATATATATATATATCTTATATTTATACTTTTGCTATTGCTTTAGGCTTTCATTATAAAGTAGAAGTGTTCTTATTTTTTCAAGGAAATTTTATCTTCAACTTCAATGAATTTTGTTTTGTGATTTTATAGCTGTCTTTTCAATAACGTGAACTGTACGATGGTAGCCGAAAAAAGAGATTTTGGGAAAAAGTTCTATTAGATAATAATTGATTGAGTTGATTAGTTTTTTCAGTACAGATGAAGTTAATGAATAAATTATTATATTTTATGTTAGGAGTTTGGTTAAATCATTTTCTTAAGAAACGTTGTGCTTGAACATCTTTAAAAATTAGAACTGAGATACTTGAATATATTATTATATTTTATTATGCTATGAGTTTTGCAAATTCATTTTATTTAAGTTGGTTCAGAGTAACTGAGTTGAAAGACAGTTTTTAAGACCTTGCGCAATAGCGAAAAACCTACCACACCCCGAAATACCCAAAACGTGGGTTTCAGCATAACATACTTACTAATATTATAAACGTGAAAGTGAGTTTGTTGGTTTGTTTGTTACGCTTTCACGCATAAGCCACTGAACTGGTTTTGATGAAATTTGGTACAGAGAGATAGATTAGACATTGGGAAAGGACAAAGGCTACCTTTTATTGCCCGTGGGACTCTATGTGGTGGGTTCCATACCTGAAAGTTGTATAATTCTGAACTCTATAGTTGGATTTGTACTAAGCGTTGTAGTGTGAGTTCAGTTGCGTAATACTCCAAAGTTCGCACTCTGCTTCCAAAAACGTTTATTTTCAACACCTTGTACAGCACCTTCCGTAGTATAGTGCAACTGTCAGAACTTGATTTGTAACTTTGACAATCAAAAATCTAAACTGCCACAGACTTCACCGTCTGTACCGAACTAATTTCATAGACTGACTTTCATCTATTCACTTAAACTCACTGACTGGCTGTGTCACCCGTGATCGACACGTTATATATCTGAATATGATCTGAATCTTGACATGACATTCATCGAGAATGATCTAAGATTATCCTAGACGCTTGTCAAACTGACAATACTGTGGCAAATTGTTCCTCTCTGGAAGGCTCGAGAATAAATCTACTAATTCTAGAACTAATTAATGAAGTACACAACCAACAACTATAGTAAATAAGATAGTAGAACAAATAGATACTAAAACAACCTAACCTAAAACAACCGTAAGTACATAAAAAACTATCCACACAACAGTATTTTTAATATGTATGGAGAATTTATTGGAATGATCTGGTAGTGGCTGTAAGTGTAACTCCTCCTCCCTCCTAGGCGGAGGGTTCTATACCTGTAATACCCAAAGAAATAACTCAGAGCTCTATGGATGAATTCTCAAATATTTCGCTATATTTGTATGTAGTATGTCTCTGGACTGTTTACTGAGACTCTGTCAGTACGACTGGGGGGACTTAAAGGTGGAGGGTTCCATACCAGAAAATCCTTAAGACATACGTAGGAGAAATTTTCATGCTGTTCTCTCTTAGTGGATGGATCTGATTTGGTGTTCGGACTAGTTCTATGTGCGAGTAGGTCTAGGTTTTCCAGACTAAAGACATTTTATGAGTTTATGTTTTCGTACCACAATCTACCAAAGTGTTTGCCCGGGAAGTGCCGTATAAAACAGCTAGTATATTATGCTCCCATTCTAAATTTTACTTTATTTATCCGCTACTTTACGAGTTCACTGTTTATGGGAAAACCAAAATTGATATTAAATTTTCATTATAACAAAGACAATACAATTTCTAAACTGTTTTCCGTATTTAACCGACTCTGCATTAATTACCTTTATCGAGATCCTAATCATATCCCATCCTTATCTTGGACACACTATATATATGTGTATGGAGAGATGGCTGATGGCAACCCACTGAATTTATCGCAATCAGGCGTCGCACAAACGTAATACCCAAATTAATTACAGCAGCTCCTATAATCGCGCGCGCATCCTCGATGCATTCAAGATAGCGGATAAATATTTGTTGTACTGAGAGAGAGATGGGAAATAAGCGCATGAACAATACTGCTGCTGCTTGTTCCCGAATAAATTACTCGGCGCGCATTAAGTGCTAATAAGAGGGATTCGCTACTCTTAAATTATGGTACACCGTAAATCATCTTGAAATATTCAGTGTTTATACCTCTATATCTATCTATCTATCTGCTGGGCTCAACCCTGTGTCGATAAATTGTCCAACAAAGATTGGACAGAAAATCGAAAGCCACCAGATGCTGTGCCCCACTACCCATTAACTGCTGATGTATAGTAGTAGGGTGATATTGAGGGCAAAACTATGTACTTCTACTTCCAGTACTGCAACGAAACTATCGAGTGTTCTGCAGTTGATAATAATTTGAGTGGAGAGAGGAAAGTTATTAGTACTTATATTATAATAGCAATCTGGTTTAATGAAGAGGAAAATATTATCATGTTGAGAACATCATCTGAGTCCATTTACTTGAAAGGCTGTTGGAAATTATATTGGCCACTCAAGTCAATTTTCATCCATTTAAGTGATTGTCTATCTAAATAATTAAATTTGATATTGAATTAGTATTGGAACTCAACACATCGCATTACTACAGTATCAATATTAAATGACTCTTGATACAAAAACAGTAACAATTATATTCCTCCTAGGTATAAAAATTATTATGTACAGTTATCTGTTGTTATTGGTTCTGTTGCATCACCTATATCTTCTATACTTACCTTTGGGCGTCCCTCATGGGTCATTATTTGACCCACTTTTTTGTTGTGTATTGTAGATTTCGTTTCATTTGTGAGCTACTGTAGCAACCAAATTTGTTTGCAGAATTTTTCTCACTTTAAGGCTAATTATATAGATAATCCCGTAACTAATATCAGTACTTATCTAATGAATATGGAGAAAAGGTAGTATATAAATTACCAAGTATAGAAAATATTAAAAACTGAAACAGCGACCAATATGGGTATTTTACTTGATGAGAATCTTCGTTTAAACAAAAAAAGGTATGTTTTGTTAGCTACTAATTAGAAAGACCTTAAGAGATCTATGAGAGAACTTAGTTATTTAAATTCAAATTTATTATATTATGGTTTATTGATCATGTTTGGATTTGGTTCTTGGTTTGGGTTATGATTAGTCTAATTTGTTTTTATCAATATACGTACAGGTCGTTAATGGCTCTAAAACACACTAGATTGTTTTTGATGAAATTTCATTTGAGGGGCATTGCACTTGGTGTAGGATTTGATTTGTAATAAATTCTTAATATTTAAATTTAAAACCTAATTTGTACTCTTTCAAAACAATCTTGTTCAGCCTTCAGTTTTTGCAGTCTGTCACATTTTTATCAGAAATTGATGAAACTTATGTTATACCTACCTTACAACTTTGCATTTCTAAATAGTTACTAGTTATCCTATCTCCGCTAATAAATGAAAGGGCCTATTCACGTACAAATTATTTAGTTCATGCCCTCCATTATTGAATGTGGTTTGCACAATCTGCACATCAGCCTCTAGAAAGAGACAAGGCACTGTGTAGCCCAGACCTGTCTCATTTTTGTATGTTTAAGATTTCCTAGTCGGCATCATATGAAGATTTCCCAAGTCCAAAAAAAAGGAAATTTAACGAGGGGCAGACATTTATTTTATGCTTTACTTCGCTCTGCACACTGCTGGATAGAGAGAGAAGCGAGAATATCAGAACAGCCTGAAAGGTCAAGAATATCAACGACTGGGTAGCAAACAGGAAGAAGGAATGGAACGATCACATAGGCAGAATGGACAACCGCAGACTTATGCGAATTGCTCACGACAAGTCCCCAATGTCCCCATTGGGACGAAGAGACGTTGGGCGCCCCAGGAAACGATGGAGCGACAAACTCACGTGAGTAGACGATAATTGAACAGGCGACTCGCCTAGAATCAAGAAAGAAGAAGAATAAGACTTCGTTCTTACTTTCTTATGAATTATGTCTGTCCTGTGAAAGTCCTGTTAAATTTAACTGTTTGAAATCTGGAACCGTTGGCGTAGATAGTATCAAAAGATAAAAACACAGAACCTGTCAGTTACAGGTTAACCCTTGAAGATGCCAATCTTGTTGGCGAAACAATTGTCGGATTTGACAAAGTTTTGGTGTTTAATATGGTAATTCTGTGTTTTTTATTTTTTGATTTCTGTTAAATTTGACGATGTTATTCAAACAAATTAATTTCATGCTGTTTACTAACCTGACGTAGGTATTTTGAAAACAATGTTGAACAATTATTTTGTATATATAAATCGTTTTATATCGAAAAAATAAGAAATCACCGGCGAGAAGGCACAAAAAAGAATTGATTTAAGCAAATTATTGCCAAAATAGTTTTTCAATAGTTTGTTACAATTTTCAACAGATTTTCACACAAATTCTTTATTTTAGTAAAACGTAGATTTTTTTCTTTGATACGTTAACTAAGCTCTAATCGAAGAAGAGGCTTTTATATGTTTTATTAATCAAATAAATAATGCATGTAATCATAAAAAAATCAAAATGACTATACGCAGCTACAAGAAAACTGGAAACGGGAGATTAAACTCGCCCTAAAAATCGTTAAAAATTTCATACGCATATCTTTTGGAAATGCTTCTTTGCGCACCATGCCATGCGCAAGAAGAGGATTTCGCTTAAAATAAAAAAAACAGCTCACCTAACAATTAGCTAGCAAACTCTCTAGGCGGGAATGGTTTTCACCCATCGTCGTGCATCCAGCCATTTTGTGATACTGGGCGACATCATGGTACAATAAGACCAGGTATGTTCCATTGATGGACGCGTTTTCATTCAGTTGGCGCACGTCATCCGAAATCCGCCATATTTGTTTTATCCCGCTTTCCAATTCAAATTAGAATATCATTTTGATACGATTTTTGTGTATATCATCAACTAATCTTTTTATAATCATGCTTTTCATTTACTCTCTTATATTACGTATCAGAAGCAGAAATGATTAAATTTATTTTTTTATTAAAATTGACAGTATATTCGATTATAAGGTGTATATCTCTCAACGGATCGTTAACTTACGTTAACTATTATGTTATAGCAGAGAACAGAGACTCTGTTCTCTGGTTATAGATAGGAAAACTTGACGAAAGCCTTATTGATATTTTTTAGAAACTATAAAGTGGGAAATTGTTTATAAACTTTTCGATTCCATTGTTTACTTGTTGAGATGTTTTTAGAGAGAAAGAGAGATGTTGGTTGTTACCATTATCTTGGAGGTAGTGTTCTCTGCACAAGAGTGTTCGTGTTCTCTGCACAAGACACAATATGAAAATAAACATGGCGGCTTTGGTATGACCTTAGATTAGGAAAGAGAGAGGACTCGTAACGAAGTAGCCAAAAATGAGGCAATTTGTCACCAAAAAGGGGTTCGCTAGTGGTGTAACCCACGTAGCGTCTGAATTTAATATGAATCTATTGAAATGATCAATGACAGAATTTCCATTGCGTTCACCTCAAGGTGTAGATTTTAAACTTACTGAATTAAAATATAGATTTTATAAGAACGGTTAAATGCATCAAGATTTATCCAAATAAATAGGCGTTGAATGTTACGAAATAAAACAACTAAAAATGTTATCCTTCATTTCAATTCTTGAAATTTGGAATACATGGTATCACACAATACTTCAATACTTTTTTAATACATTTTTAATACATTTTTATTCAAATTCACATATTCTCCAATTACATGATTTTTTGTATTGTAATTATTTAAATAAAAACAAGAATATAGAGTTCAATCTTTATAAAATAGAAATAACAATTATTAAGATATTAAATAACAACAGGAAAAGAGATTCAGCACGTTCAATTATTTACCAATTCGTGAAAATTTATAATTTACATTATTGTCCCTTAAATAATAGGTAAAAGTTTAGTGAACTGATTTCTTACAGGATCTATTACTTCAGATTATCTCTTCATCACAAAATGTAATCTTACATTTATATACTTAGAAATAACTAACTCACCTCACATTTTATTCAATAACTGGCATGTCACAAGGCCTGCAATATACTTACACAACAATTTGGAATTAGCAATTGACCAAAAATCATAGGTACTGCATCATCATGCAGGCGAGTTTTTTTCCCAAATATGATAAAGTGCTTTGAGCTAATTTTGTTATTTAGGGTGACTACCCAAGCAGTCCTTTCCATTTTTTTAGTCCAAAGTACAACTCTGTTGGAATCTTTGATAGCAAATCTGAAAAACAAATATTTTACATATTTACATTGCAGATACATTTCTTTAAACCATAGAATGTGTCAGAAAAGCTACTATGTTGATATATCATTATATTAAAATAAAATTGTTATATAGGTGCAACGCCACTGGAAAAACCATGTACGATTAGTTTAAGTTTTGTTTTCTAACTAATATTACAGAATAATGAACCAAAAATACAATTTGAAATTAATAGGAATAGGATGTTTCAGGTAAACCCTGACTGGAAGTATGATTATTTTACCAAAAAATATATTGATAACAGAATAAATTTGATTTTTGCAACCAGGAAAACCAACTATGCATTGCTTTTTACCTGATAACTGTAATTCCTGGCTCCTTTTTATCACTGCGGCTTTTGCAGCCATAAGTAGAACATCCTACCATAATAATCCAATGAAAATATTGAAGTTTTTGTCACAAATTTAGTCACAAAATCACAAAATTCGAACGATGTCACCACCAATGTTTGTCACGAAAAAATGGCGCCTTCTTCATAATTTGGTCTCAAAATCCAACACGCGCAGGTAATGGATGTTACGAGTCTCCTCTCTTTCCTAGTCTAAGGGGATGACTCTCGGAAGACTGAATATACCCCCACCATCTATATCTGCGCGAAGAACATACCTGGTCTTATTGTACCATGGGCGACATAGTCGCCGCATGCAGGTTGAAAGTTAGAGCTCATTCTTCAGTAAACTTGTATCGGTACCAGTGGCGTTGTGCGAACAATTTTATATTATGCGAATATGAGTGATCGTAAAGACAAAGGCGGCAGAATATGTATGTGCTGCTAAAGGCTGTATATATATTGATGTGGATATTTACTTAATAAATCTATGCAAGTCCACACTTGTAATATTTGCATGAATTATTTGAAACCTCACCAGGACTTGGATGACACTTCATTATATATATTTAATCGAGCATATGACTAAAGGAGATTTATTTGGGAACCTAAAAAACCCAAACAATGATTTTGTGAAATTTATTTCAGATATAGAATGAATGTTTCAGAACAATTTTGAAAATTTTATTGCCCAAGACAATATATGTCTAACATATCTAAAAATGTCCGAAACATTTCGACTATACCACCCATGCCCGATATTTCCTGAGAATGTTGTTATCAAATTATATATTAGAGTAAGAATATACGATTATTAATTTTGTTTTGCCGTAAGTATTTATTCTCTGAGTGTGATTTTATATAAAAATGTTTCTGATGTAAATAAAATTTTATGTTGTTAATTGCATTTTTTACTTTTGACATGAATAAGGTAAGTTTCTGCTGAAAATTTATTTTGTTTTCTTTTATTATTTTTTTTTCAACATTAAGTATATACAAAGACTTCTATGTAGGTATATTCATTTATTTCAATCAGAACATCATAAAAATCAGCAATGGCGTCCCCAAACGGAAAAGTAATCAAAACTGACATGACGTTAAACAACAATATGAACAAGAAAAACCCAGCAATTTCTATGAACTTTACCTTAACAGACATAGAATACTAAAAGAATGGGAAACAATAGCAACATAATAAACTATTTCGCTTTAACTAACCTTATATAGTTATTATATGCTTTATTTCTCTCAAAATACATCTTAACTATCATTTAAGTTCATCTTCTGTCAGCTAAATAGCAGCGAGTAAATATCGTATTTTTTCTGGACAGTATTTTCTACTATATATCGTCATAAAATCTAAAATACGGACCAGTTATAAATTCTTAATGCGGTCCTGGAATATACCGTCCCAGTATCATAAAATGGCGTCATCAAGGTAAAATTTTCATGCTTCGCCAGATCTAAGCTACCGCCGAGAGTTTGCTAGCTGATTGTTAGGTAAGCTGTGGCCACACTATGATATGCAACTTTCGTAATCTCATGTGGCTTCGTAGAGAAGCATCGGAAGTTTACTCTCCTTGATTCCAGTCTTCTTGCGCAGCTATATAAAGCCGAGGTGATCACAGGTCACAGTCAATCTATGGAATCAGTCAGTCAGTCATAAGTCGATAGTATTTCAGTCGGCAAAGTTGTTCTGTCGATGACAGGTGACTGTCAAACTAATAGGTTGTGTGGCAAAACGTATTACTAGGGGGTGTACAAGGTGTTAGAAATAAACGCTTTGGAAACTATCTGCGAACTTTGGAATTAATTACTCATGAAATCTCCTCCACAACGTTTATCAAAGATTCAAACGTTACTGTATGTTCAAGGTGATCTACTCCGGAGTTGGATATCTCTGTTGTCCTGACACATACAAAAGAAATATCCAATAGAAGTTATGTGTTCAAGTTTCGCATTTTAAAATTATTTCGCCATATATGTCTCAGCATACTAGAGCTATGGTTTCTTAAATGGAACACCCTATATTCATTTGCGCTGATTTTCCCTATCCCAGTAATATAAGGTTTTATTAGGTTTTACTGCGAACTTTTCAAGACATCAACTTTTTGAGAAAATTTTAATGAAATCGTCACCCTTTATTATTCACAATCAACAATTGAGGGTTAGTCATCCAGGGACAAAGTTTTTACAAAAAATTGGACCGACTTTATTTGTTAATGTACTGAAAAATATTAAATAATATTAATTCTACTGGTACTGGTAATTTTGAAGTTGTGCAACTGTAACAAGTATCAGCACCAATAGAATTATGATTGTTTTGTATTTTTTAGTGCACCAACAAATAAAGTGGATCCAATTTTATGAAAAAATATTCATTTCATAAATAATTATGTAACATTAGTCACGAAAATCCTTGAACGTTCACTTATACTAAAGAAAATAGTACTTATCCTATTACCCATGTTTATTCTTTGCTTGTACTTGTTATCATGTAGAGATCTCAGAACATCGCAGCGGATATACGAGTGATTATTTTAGATTTAACCATTTTACCACCGCTATAACTCGAAAACCGTAACTCAAAGGAAAAAATAATGTTTTAGAGGTAGGCATAATGGGTAGGTATGATGGGTTAATATAATTATTAAGAAAAATCGCTCGGATATAATCGAGAATTGTTTATATATATACAATATATTATAACACAAAAACATTTATAAACTTCACGATAATGAATGCGATTATGCCAAATGCCAAACTATTTCATGAGATATCTCAATTCGGACCTGGGAATATTTCAAGGGACACACACTTTTATTGCTTATCTATATTTCGAACAATAGGTAACAATAAGGATCGTCGGCTAATATGGATTTACGACCTTCTTAGATTTCTGGTTCTACTATACATTCAGAGATCTAATAGTAACGTAGTTGTAGAAATACGCATATCTTAGACTTTACCACTGCTGTAACTCGAAAACCGTAACTCTTTAAAAAAATGAATTTAAACGTTTCCGGATATTGTTTTATCTTTGATTCTGCCATCTCAGATTTTCGATTTTCGAGAAAAGAATTTTCGGTTTGGAGTTTTTATGAATATGGGACCATTTCTCAATTCTCCTCTTTCAAATTAACCAAAAATCATCAAAATCGGAGTAAGTTTACCATTTACAGCACGTGCACAAACCAAAAAGCCAACAGTTCAGTTGTAAACTCCTCCGTTTGGGTTTGTCGGTCAATAAAATAGAACCGGCCCTGTTATACTATGCAAAACGGTACTTGACTGTTTATACTTAAATGGTAATAAGTTGGTCACTTTTTTGAAAATTGCGGCTTTTGAAAAGTTAAAAAAAATGTACGACACTTTTTTCAAAATCGCGGCTTTTGAAAAGTTTAAAAAATTGTGCGATTATGTTAAATTCTCCTCTTGTCAATCTACTGGATAGTTCGTTTTGTGTACCTACTCCTCCTTTGCTTCAATACACAATATTATAGGTGATGAAGAACAAATCCATCGCTTTTCAATGAAGCATTCATTTGTTAATGGTAAATATAGCTCCATCCATATGCATATACGGTTATGTTCATATCAAACATATAAATGACAAATATTATACGTACATACAATAACTACGAAATGCAATCCAATTAATATTTTGAACAATAGGTAAATACGAATTTATGATAGAGTATAGCTGGTACCTTAATAAATCATATTACACCTTTGTCGAATACATATCCCATGATATTTTGACCCTATTGTTCATGCGGCTATATATAGGTAATGGAAGAGGAACAAACATTCCAATCGTAGGTATATACCAATCAATAAGAGTCGTTTTTGTTGTAAGTATATAGGTACCTACAACTTTTATGTTAACTATTAAAATTAAATATTTTAAAAGATCCTATAAATAATGTTGAAATTTCTACAGGAGTCTTCTCTGAAAGTTAAAAAAATTCATATGGCCTGGAAAAAATTGAAATATATAGATCCTGCTTCATAACCTATAATAAATGAGATAATAGAAATAGAAATATTGTTCAAGTGAGCGTTGGGCTCAGGATTCAGGGTAAACTTTTGAGTAAAGCCCTATAGTTTGTAAATATCTTCTTATTAGTTTATTTTATCAATAAGAAATTAAAAAAAATTAAATATCCGTTTCATTTGACATTTCACTGGATGCACATGAAGACAATATTTCATTTAATTTTCTTTTTATTTTTTCCATAAAATCCATCCTCAGTATCAAAATTTGTTTATTCACGCTATACGACTGTAATTTTCCAAAATTCTTCAAAATTAAATTTGATTTAATTCATTAACAGAATAAGCCCAAAATTATTTTGCTTAGAATAATTATGAATTTCTACTTTGAGTTCATATTTTATGTTTAAGCCATTATAAAATGACCAATAACTTACCTAACATATCCAAGAATACTTAACTTTTTTTTTAAATTTCGTATTGTCCAATGCTTGCAAATTGTTCATGTTGAAATGAGAAATTTACTAAATTTGGTAGAGCAACATGTCAATCATTTTCAGTGCGGAAAATATATTTTCAGCCATTGGTCGGTCTGATCGGTCCATCTGTTTTTATCTTCATCTGTCGATATCTGCCTGTCTATCTATTTATTTTGAGAAAATCTCGCCAAAAATAGACTAATTTTATTGCCTCTTTTTCGTTTTCTAGAGCATCAATGTCACAGGCATGGGATACCTTGCTTGCAGTATGCGTGCTGTTCTACAACTGAAAACGTGGCTAGCAAAAAGCCTCGAAAAGTTTTCATGGAAATTATGAGTATATATAGGTATGCTGTATTTTTTTCAAAGAATGATGAAAAAGAATATCCAGTGGAACTTCCTATAGCGAACGTCCGTGTAACGAATTTCTCCTTATAACGAATTGTTTGTAAGATTTTGCAAATCCAGTTACCATATTTAAAACACCTTCCCTAGGGAAGGTCTACTGTATTTGAATTACTCGTAACTAACCCTCTTATTTGATATGCCACATGAGTGTTAAAACGGGACTCCATTATTAAAACTCCGCTGTATTTCTAATGCTGCTGTAATAATAAATATGTACTAACTTCGTCCGTCGGCGGGCTGTATCTTACGAATCCTCATAGGCATACAGACATTTTCACAAAATTTGTATTTCCATTTCGACATCAAATACTAAATCCATCTATCTGTCAGTCCGCTTATCACAATGGTACTATATGCTCGTATTGCGATAATCTAACTCTGAGTCAGTACCTACCAAATTTCAACTTTGTCCGTTTTAACAATTCGGAGAAAATAGGCTGTAACAGATGGACAGACATCAGAGAGAGAATTTAAATGATTCGGCTTCTTCATCGGATGTACGAAACCCTAAAAATGAATAGTCACACGTATCATTTGGAAGATTTTCTTATTCGGTGTTTCTCAATAAGAAGTGAAATTTGCACAAAAGTGGTAGGACTAAATTAAGACTTCACATATTATTTCCTATTATTAATTATTTTCTATAAATCGAGAGATATATGGCGAAAATTCGATTATCTTGCGAATGATTGTGAACAAATGTTCTTCTCCTGTAGGACCTCTTAGTTAATTTTCTCTTTATCGTTTAACTACCGGAGCGCACAGAAAGCTCAGCCAAAAAACAGCTGACCCTTTTCCTTTTAAACCCCCAATGCGTTCGTTGTCTTCGATAAATCAGCCAATGGGAATGTATCAGGCCACTACTACTACTACTACCATGATTTAAATCATTGTAATTACGTTCTAGATCTTACATTATTCGAGTCGGACTATCCCCGAAACGGTGGTCCAAAAGATTTACGACTTCCACCAATGGAGTGTATACTATCGGTTTCGGTGGTTGCCAAAAATGCCCCATTTCTATCTCTCTCTTTTCGGTCATTAAGAGCTTCCCAGTCGTTCATGGTACTGCCGCCATCGACTGACTCTACCACACACACCGATGGCAAAAACGATCGCCACGATGGAAGTGAGTTTCGTAATAATACCGATAATCCGATTAGCTGGTGTTTTATATGTTCATCCGATGAGTAGAATATCCCCCCCAACTTTTCGAATTTACGTTGTTGCTCTGGTTGATTCGCAAAAAAAAGTTTCGAACTTTAATCTCGCGCACTAGGTAACTAAGTAACTTTAGAGGCGAGCGAGCTACAGATTATTGTAAACGTGAATATTGTAAGTAGGTTGAAATATTTTCTTATCTCTTTTACTTATGAACAAAAATGAAAATTAATGTGAGAATAGCTTAATGCATTTATATACTATATGAAACATTGTCTTGTCCTACAGACGTAGGCATTTATTTTATGAATTCAAAATTTATCGAAAAATAAATTATTCTTCTAACAAATCCGCCCTTTTGACGTCTGGAATCTTTACGTAACAAAAAGAAAAAGGCATTCGTGTTAAATAATTTCCCTCATGGGGGTGGGGGGTTATTTCTTTTCATGTTTATTTTTAGAATGTTTTATTTATTATAGTTTTATTAGAATCAATGTTTTAATTTTCGGGTTTTGGTGCTGTTTATATTATTTTTTGTTTCTCTCCACATAATGCTTGTAGATATCCTGAATAAAGATGAGTCTATATAGACTCGAAACAGGCCTCAACCCCTAAGAATTTAATTTCTTTAATAAATTGTGGAGATGACTTTGAGATATATTTTCCTCATCCAAAAATCTTCAATTATTGACATTTAGGTATAGAGAATGCTAAATCAAACGAAAGAGAAATTAAAATTATATTGACTAATATAAATATAATATAAATATAAAATACAGGATATTCTATTAAAAATAAGCCATTTATTGGGTTCTGAATCAATCGACATCTGTTCAATTTGAACCTGGTACGGAAAATGATATGATTGGTGATTGTTTATATTTTTATATCATTTTAATTTTAAAATGTGCAAAATGCGGGCTTATTATTTATCAAAATTTTTACGTATATGTATATTTTTGGAGTTTGAAGTGCATTCCGGGTATCTATACATCTATACATCTATAGGTACCTACATCTATACATCTTATACATTCTGTACATAGGTATATAATAAAATTGTAACAGGACGATGTCTGTACAATGAAGATATTTAAAACAAATATAGGGGGTCTTTTTTAGAGCAACACAAGCCAAAACAATTTTTTTTTGAATTTTTGTCTGTCTGTATGTTTGTCCCCGCATCACGCAAAAATACTGCATGGAATTGAATGCAATTTTCTAATTTGAAATATAGGCTACATTTTATCGCGTCTGTCTATCTTTCTGTATGTTTGTACACGTATCATGCAAAGACTGCAATTGAATGCAATTTCACCAATGTATTGCTAGAGATCTAACTTAGAATATAGGTTCCATTTTACCATGTCTGCCTGTATGTTTGTACACGCAAAAAAGTAAAACATGGAATTGAATGCAATTTTCCACGCGCACAAAGTAGCTAGTAAGTTAGTATTTCTATATTTTTATAAGAAATACATTGTTTCAAATGCAACTGTAAGAAAGTATTACTTTTAAATTTTCAGTTTCATTCAAAAATAAAAAAATCATATAAGAAGCTAGATTTACTTTTAAATCAGTCCATCAAATGAGTGAATACTTAAAGGCATTTCTTAGCATTCACGAGAAAAAAATCTTTCATCCAAATAAGTTTCTTTTGTAACTATGATTATGTTATAAAATGTATACCTACGGTGGAACATGCAAACATGTATGTTTTTGTGTAATTTTGAGTTACATAGGACATAGTAACTCAGCTATGAACAATAATTGTATCTTCTAGGTATATGTTCTAAATACTTTGTACTTACATTTATAGACTATAAGCTTATAGTATGTAATATATTATTTTAATTAATTTCTGTTTTCAGCTCATCATCATCGTATAAATAAATTATTTTTATATATTTTAAAATGTTCAACAAATGGATAACCAAAGAATAACAAAAAATATGTTGGGGAGAGCTCGTTAAAATACAAAATGTGGAATGCCCAAGATAACGTGCGAGCTAAGTCAGAACGAAATTTAAGACCAAATGACTGAAATGAAGACTGGGAGCCAAAGGCACAGGACAGCGGATTATAGAAATTATTTTTATTTCTTGCTAGCTCTAGCTTCTTTTTCAGAAAAAATACAGTTAGAAATGGTAAAAACATTTGTTCTCTAAAATCTAAATTTTGTAGACAAAGCAAAATAAAAATATCAAAATCAAACAATACACAAACAAAAAAAGTCAAAACTAAAAATTAAATTAAAATTAAATAAATTTATATAATTATAAAACAAAAATATAAAAATGTAAAGATGTAAAAATATAAGATATTAAGAAAAAAAAATGTAACCTACAGCTGTATATTCGGTTAGAAAGTAAGTTAATATACAGCTGTATATTCAGTCAGAAGGTAAACACTAACTAAATCACAAAAAAACAAAAACACATTTTGTACAAACAATAAACCAGTGCATGAGCTGAGCAGAAACGTGTCTTAGTGAAAAAAGTCGTTAACTGAATAAAATGCATTATCAAGGTAGTAGGTATTTAATTGAAAGTTTGGCAATATTTGGGAAAAGCCGTTATAGATTTAATTTCGTGTGATAGATGATTTTACATTACATAAGATCATCAAATAATCCAACTTTTTTCCCATTTAGCCGACTTTATATCCATTACTGTTTTCTATATGCTAATGCTATCCCATCTCCTTTGCTTGGACACCCTAATACTGACACTTTTTAGATGAATTTTGCAGGTAGGGTAGTGCCCAATTTTAATCTGCTCACCACCATTCTACCTTAGTTAATGATACCATAATGTAATAATGTCTTTAAGCTAAGATACATGCAAGTTGAATCAAAGGCTCTCACGACATTCACAAAGGAATTGTGTAAAAGGCACCTACCAAGTCACAATTATTACAAGCATATAATCTTAACTAACGCTCTATATTCTGTTCCTGGAACGACTATATAATACAAGCAAATTTCATAAGCTGTACTTTGTCATATCCTTTACTCGGGATCTTGTACAAATAGACTGTATAACAAACTGTTCCTTAAAAGCAGTTACAGCTTTTAGATTTACACACGTTTCTCGAAGTTTGAAGGTTTGCCGACCAAGACGTCTGGCTTTTGCATAACAATTGTCTGGAGCATGGAAGAACTTTTCTCTTGTCATTGAAAAAAAAAAAATAAGAAAAATAAACCGATAAAGTTACGATCTCTGATACTGAACTAGTGTGTCAGATAAAAACTGTTAAGTTTGTTAAAAATTAAACTTTATTACCGTAATCAAAATAATGAAACCGGAATGACACAAACATATTCCATATAGATATTATTTTTACTAAAAATAAATGTGTTAGGAATATATGGTAAAATTTTTCTATGTTTACAAACATTTTATTATTATGATGGAGTGTAGATTATTGGTTTTGAGTTGACACACAAATTCAAATAATTGTCCATTTGTTTTCCTTAATGAGAATAAGGTGAGTGCTTGTCTGTCAGACGTTATTTTTGCAATATTATTTGATTTTTTTAACCATTCTTCTATGGTTTGTTTAATAGTTTTTGGGGTGTACTTACCTGGAGATTTTTATTTGGTATATGCAATCATAATGTACCGGGCATATAAAAGTGATGGGCTTTATTTATTTACCAAGTTTATTTATTTCTACCGTATTTATATACACACACTAAATATCCATAAATATATACAATTTATATTCCCTATTTATCTAACTTAACACTATTTGTATTTACACTGCACTATTTACAACTATGTACAATTTATATTCAACTACTTACAATTTATATTCACTGCCCCAGACTTACTCGTCTGCACCGGGCGATTGCTCTTGACTCTTGACTGACTCCGCAGCACTCTCTCCAAGTAGAATGGCTCTCGTATTTTCTACACCCATCTTCCGATGCCAAGCGAGCTCTCCCGATCTTGCGCGAAGTTACTAGAAGCTTCGGGAATATGTCTTGACCCAGGCATGCATGGCTGACCAATACCAATAGCGGTATGCAACACACCATCCGGGTCACACCAACATGCGCACTCGCTAAGGTGCTCCGCCTTCCGACGAATCGCACACGCCCACCATTATGGCACCAATCACCGATGCCAAGTTCGTTACAATAATTTCAATAAAGTATCAGAATATATTTATCGTTGGTAGGTTTAACGCCAAATAAGTCAGATCTTCATAAACCTTCAAAGTTCTTTTTCAGAAAGTACATTAGACAAAGGTATCAAATGTATCCATCACTAATGTCCGTAATGGAGAAGGTGGACTTTCCATAAATGGAACTCTATGTGGAAGAGGCAATTTCTCTCGAAAATTGAAAATCTGAGAATGGAAAATTAATGATCAGATTATTTGTAGCAACATTTATATTGAAAATGTTTTCCATGGAGTTACGGTTTTCGAGTTAAAAGAGTGGAAATGTTTATAATATGCGTATTTCCGCGACGATCATCTTAGATTTCTGAATAATAGCAAATACAAGCAAAGGCATGGATAATAGTGAACGTTCAACGATTTTTGTGACAAATGTAACACTGGAAAATATGAAATACTCAAATATTTCTTACAAAAAAAATGGATCGAGGTTATCAGTTCAGTACAAAATAATATTAATTCTTTTGGTAATGGTAGTTGTGAAGTTGGTGCCAAAAGTTTTCAATCTAACTGCAACTGCACAACTTCAAAAGTACCAGCTCCAATAGAATTAATTTTTTTTTTTACCTTTTAGTTCACCAACTGATAACGTCTGTCCAATTTTTTGTACGAAATATTTATTCATTCATAAAGTAATGAAAGCTTATCAAATTTTCACTTGAATAGATTATTAAAAAATTTGTAGTTCAGGTTAATGCCGAAGATGCCTGAACGATATAATACAGGATGTTTCTTAATAACATACTGATATAAAGAAGGTTATTCTTGGGTCCATTTTGACAAAGAAATTCAAATGAACATGTGTCCTAAAGATCTTAATTTTTGAAGTACAGGGTTTCTCCCCTCAAAAGCTTCCTCCAAAAGAGGTGGTTTGGGCAATTTATTCAGAATAATTGAAAAGCCAAGATGGCAGAATTAAAGAAAATTCCATATCCAGAAACGTTTGAATTTAAAAAACTAATCGTACGTTTCAGAAAATCAGAAATATGAGTTTCAGCTATGTAGATGGGGCATTTTTTTCGAGGATAAAAATTTCGAGATATGCAAATCAAAGAAGATATAATATCCAGCAACATTTGGTCTGGACATTTTTCAAAAAAATTATAGGTTTCCGAGTTACAGCAGTAGTAAACTCAAATACTTGTATTTTCATGATGTTTTGAAATGATACACTCAAAAGTATGAAATAAATATTATATCTATATATCTAACTACAACTGCACAACAAAATTACCAGTACCAATATGATTAATGAAGTCGATTCAACTTTTTGTAAAAAATATTTATATTTTCCCATATAGTTTTTTTTAAAATAAATTTGTATTTAGTGTTTTATGCATTTGGTATTACAATAATTCTCTTTTCAAATATGTAAAGGGATATCGGAATTCCAAGATCAATCAAAATACATATTATGGTTGAAACATTTTTTTTATTATACTGTTTGAAACGTTCCATGTTTTCGCTTGTAATTAAAGCTGGTCCAAAAGTCTTGTTATTGGGAAATCTTCATCCAGGAGACCGCCCTTGATAATTTCTTGTTGCAATCGGTCCATTTCCATCACAAAAACCATAAGAAGATGTAAATATGTCAATACTGAGCGTTTTGTAAACTTATCTCGAATAAATTAATAATTAATGAACTTGTGTCCACAAGCAAACGAATATCAACAACTATTAAATGAAATTTTAACGAGTTGGTTGGTACATCGCAAAATTTTATTCATTAAATATGAAAAGCCAAAAATATTTCGGATTTCAATTTCTTTATTGAAAAAACTTTCAATTCAGATTTAGAAACTTAGCAGAGAAAAAGCACGCCTGGAAAAAATTACACTGTTTGTTACAATTTTTGGTTCCATTTTCAAAAATATAAGCGAATCTTGAAAAATCGAAGATATCGGGTGTTTCTTGAGGACCAACAAATCAGAATTAATTTGGTTAATTTTTAATATTTGAAAAAAACAGTCAGACACTAACCAAACCTAATTTCATTGAAAATATTGAAGAACTGTCTATCTGAAAATTCGAAGAAATACAGAGTGATACATTTGAAAACAACTACGACATTATATCTAAAAATTAGATTCGCTTTTGAAAATCATATAGTACGTCTCTGAAGATAACAAGGTTTAAAAAAAATTGTGAGGTTATTTTCCAATAAAAAGTACAGTTTATCAAAAATATGTTTGCACGCATTTGCCAACCCTGTATGTATTCTGGCGTAATCAAAATATGGAGAAATATTAATATTTGTCTGGGTTTATTGATCTTTCTCTCCAATTTTCAAATGCTTTACTGATATAAGGTGATACACAGTGATTCTTGGTCGATGGTAGGTTAGCTGTTTAGGTATTTTGATTATTTTGGAAATTTGTCCTGTTAAGTAGTAACTAGTCCTGCTCTGTCGAGCGAAAACATTATCAGCATTACAGCTTATACCTACTGAAAACTAGCAACAACTCTAATATTTTAAATGGAACATCCTATATCGTTTCCAATTTCTCTTTTCGCTTTTGTTTTCAAGTTATTTTTGTATAACAGTTCCGTATCCCTATCTTTAGCGGTTTTAAGGAACTAATTTTATTTCTTGAAAACATCGCTCAAAATAAATGTTCATTACAACGGGATCCATAGAAAGCAAATTAGTTTACCAAATTCCTGTGTATGAGGAGTTTTGTCTAAATGAACTCAGTTGGCATTGTACAGGACGCTTGAAAATTTGTGTTCTGTTTGACCGCTGGATATAAAAATGGTTTTAAATTAAACACTCTGCATATTACCATATATCCCTGAAAATAAAGTTTCATTCAAATGATGTATCATGTATCTATACCTAAATGGTTTCCATAATAAAAGAAAGTTTCTATAAAAGCCGGATTGTATTACGTAGCTATGAAATAATCCCATGTTTCGTTTTCCGTAAACGGCTAACTTTACCATCGACCATATATATGTATAAATACCATAGGTATAATATATAAATATATTTATTGACAAACACCTGCGATTGTGTGATATAGTCACGTGTTACAGGACAGGGTCATGGACCTATAATAAAACGAGACACATCATACCAATGCAACCAAAACACGAATGCAATTTTTACCCCATCGAAATGGCCACGGCGATTAATCTACTATATCGAATAACAGTAGTAGTAGTTCGACCAAATTTGATAGTTGCCGTGACCGTGTAATTTATGACACCAAAAAACCCTTGCAAATGGATTCATTCTGTTTTCATTTATTTGTTGTTGATAGATCACACAAGTCTATGGGTTGCATGTTGAATGTTTTAGGTTTCCATAGTAAATAAATAAAAAATATCTAATAACTAGTATTATTAGTTGTAGGGGTTAGCTGGTCACTTCAAAAACCCCCAGATAGAGCTGTAAGATGCTGTATCAAGAAAAAAATATTTCCAATCTATGGGTATTTTGAATTTTGACTGGCCAAGGTATTGTGGCACAAACACAAAGTTGAGCTTTGTCAAATATGTAAGGAGATTCTGCTAATAATTTTAAATTTTGATTCTGATTGGCTTAGATTGTTTGGAAAAATTCCACGCAGATACTTAGGTAACAGGAAGTCAGTAGTTTTCCATGGTCCCGAAAAATGTCTACTACAGGGACTAGTGACCCTGCCTATGTGAGTTCTTGATTCTTTTCACTTTGAGAGTGTCATTTTCTTTTACCTAAAAGCTACATCCCCTATTCCATTCTGAAGAAGCTACTGATATCTCGATTAGATTTGTCTGGGTAAATGGTGACGAACAACCTTCACCATAAATAATTGCTCTTGACCATTTTTTGTGAAATTGAAAATTATTTTGTTCTGATTAAGAACATATCTCTGAACCAGGAGACTTACTATCAAAATTCGTTTCGAACTGAATTAGAAAACGAGCCAATTCTCTATTTGTCTCAATCGGGCGAAATGTTCACTGTCAAACAAGTCGATCGAAAACAAAATCGATACGAGTTTTTTTGTCCCTTTTCGATTCACGATCGTTTGGGCACCGTTTTTCAGTTGTTCTCCAATTCCATTGACCTCGATGCAGTCCAAAGTAATCCTCAAAAACTGAAAATAGTCACCGCTTCGAGCCCCCAAAACATTAAGGAAAACTGAAGGTTCAAAAAATACCTGCTTCCTTAAACTCATTGTTGTGACAAAAACAAATTCCATAGCAAAAAGCAAAATGGGATATAAATATTTTATAGAGTAAAGTCATCTATGCCTTCTGAAACATTCATTTTAGGAAATAACAAAAAATATATTTCATTTACTCATAACGAGCCCATATTCTAACGTATAAGCGCCAAAATACAATAGATATTCGTTCATTATCATAATTTATTACTCTCTATATTTTTGAAATAGATTATAATTAAACAGCTTAAATAGTATATATTAGAAGAAGCAGCGAAAATAGGTGGATGAAGAAATAACAGACGTAAGCCCAATAGAAAGTAGAAAGGGAAGAAGACCAAGATGACCATGAAGGGTTGAATTGGACGAAGCCGTGGAAAGAAGGAACTAGATGTGAAAGACTGGAAAACAAGGATGAAAGGAGAGTTTGGTTGCGAGAGGGAAAGCAGCGGCAGCTTTCGGGAACACTTATATAGTACGCCTGAAACTTCCATTGTTGTAGAAATGGATAATTGACACTGATTAGAACCTTTTTAAAAGATCATGATAATCGTTGCTTCAAATTGGTACAAGGTGGCCAAACAATAAAAATATTGTAGGACTGGAATCACTAATACAAGCTCTTAGATATAAAAAAATATACGGGGTGTTTTTTTAATAGTTTATCAATGCAGTTGTATAACAATACGTAATTTTATTTAATGTACGTACTATTACGTTTTTTCTTTTATTTAATATTTAGTAAATAACAACGGCTTATAAGTTTTCGGAATCAGCTCATATTAGATTATAATTTTATAAAACAGTAAATTAAAATAAAAAAATCGGGAATTTCTAATATTATTGTTAATTTAGCTAATAATGAATTTATGCGTTACTTTGTGGACGCACTCTATATATCCTATCTATCTATAGCCTAAATATCCTGTTTTCATTCTTGTCATGCAAAATCAGTTTTTACCTGAGCTTGTTTCCGTTTTCATCCAAGTCACAAGAGATAGGCAAGATTTGTGGTATCTCATTAATAGTCAAATGTTTCATATTTGATTAATCTAATGCGACTGAGTCAATTATAGACAAACATCCGCTTCCTCTCATTGAATTTGTTAGAGTAAATATTGAATTAAGTTTAATTTATATGAGAAATTGATATATGTACCATCTATTAGCAAACTAGTAGTACTGAATATGCAAAAACATAAATTAATAATCATTGCGTAAGATATACCTATAAATGTTTGCTAGATAACAACAGATAACCTAGGTCACAGCTGAAAACCTAATTACGATTTTAAATATCTGTAAAGATGAGAAGAAGCCTTCAATTCAAATAATCTTTGTTGAATTTTATTAGAATGATAAACATTCAGAATGTAGATATTCTCTTATGAAGGTGACATATATATGGAAGATATAAAATATAGAATCACTATCATTAAATATGTTGATATTTTCTGTAGAAAACCGAAACGAGGGCTTATAGTGTGAACTTAATCTTCTAGTTATTATATTTTCTTAGTATACTCTGCATGTATACTCCATCATAGCTGACAATATCTTATTCCGCAGTAACTTTAATAATATTTTGTGCTTAAATTACTTATCCTGGTAAAATACTCAATTGTCTTTTTAATTAACTCTTAAATTATATATTTTATTTTTGACGTCTTAGCCAACGAAAGAAAATAGGGGTAATACTTTGAATATGCACGATAATGATTTTTGAGAGACTTGGTGATGCAATTCCTAATGGAAATTACGGAAATGATTCATTTAAATAATGACATCTGTAAATATTACTTTGTATAAATGAACGTTCAAGCCATTCAGTAGGTATACAAGAGTTGTTTAACTACTAAGAAGGAAGTTTTTGTAATGTCTCTGATTTTTGGAAATTGTAATTCTGACAAATTTCCTTGTTTAAATATCGTCAGAATAAGATAACATTTATTTTAGCACGTGTATCTATGTATTTCTTCCTATTTTGAAAAAAATCTAGCAACATCTTGCAATGATGCAATCATATAAAACAAGAAACACCCATAGAATTTACTTTCAGTTGATCCATAAGGTTTATGTAACAAAGAGCAGATTACGAGTAGATTTGAGCCAACATCTTCGTTTTTGTTTTAAAATGTCGGCTATTGAGTGAAAATTATTTAAATCTCTCAATGATTCCTATAATGTTCACTTATTATCCCAACTGAGAAAATTACGAAGAATAATTCAAAGCTTGCGAGAGATTCGGTACGAAAATTTTATACCTAAATTATTTTTAAAAGAAAAAACATGTTTTGACAGTTTTTAAATAAATATTTGTCAAAAATATTCTACGCTTGTTATTCTGCCATCTGCACGTGACAGCTGTCAAATCAGGGAAGTTATAGTTTAATAATTTAGAAGTCACGTGACCGAGAACAAAATCGGAAAATTCAGGTTGTTGTCATAGCAATCTGTCAGAATCAAGATATCTGATTGGCTTAATTAACAGGTATAAAATTCTCACTTATTAATTTTGTGACCCAATTTTTTTTTTCGGAAAATTTAGATTGTCGGCATAGCAGCCTGTCAAAATCAAGTCATCTTAAAACAACAGGTATAAAATTTCCATCAATTTCTTTTTAGTTTGTTTTGAAATATTCAGGATGAAAAATTTTACAAAAAGTTCTCTTATTTCGTGAGATTGATTTCTTGTGTTTTCTGATAATAATTGTACCAACCCATTCGCCAGTAGGGTGTTAGGTTTTTTCAGAAAGGATATGAAAACAAATGAAGAAAATAAGTTCAAACTTCTTATTGCTGCGAATTTGCACCTGTAGGATATCTATATATACCTATTTAACAAATGAAGATTTTTGACCGACGAACCCCGAACGGAGGAGGTATACAATTCGACTGTCTGCTTTATTTTTTTCAAGTTCTGTTGAAATTCCATTATTAGTGCAATTCGTTAGACAACTATTGTGACCCATTTTCTTCTTAATCAGCGAACATAACCATTAGTCTGGACAGAAACACGGCGAAATAAAATTGAATTGTCAGTGACACTTATATGATAAAACATTTTAACAATGACTTGCGAGTATTTCTTATATTATCATATCCTGTGTAATGAGATCGAAATGACAATCCTCACCATGTACGTAGACAAACAAGAGCCAATACAGATATCGAAACTTTAACTTTGTAACATGCCATTAAATTGTCACTTCGACTTCGATTAATCAAAAAACCATTCCCGGCCGCATGGGCACAAACTTGATAATTATTACGGTCGGGGGAAGTCGATAAAACTTCTCTCTCTATCTTCTTGGTGGTCGACGACGCACTGCCAAATGCAAGCGGACCAAGCGACGACGGTGCCACGCCTGGATTTACCGATTTCCGGAAACATCCAATAACTACATCCAAATCGGAATTTATTGCTGGTGAAACGGCACATCGGCTTCCTTATTGTTTTTACATCGACGACGTTGTGGTGCTGGGCTGTATGTAGTTGATCTTGGGTAGTCGGGATCGCGAACCGACCGCAAAAACTTAACGGCATTCAATTATCTGCGATCTTTTTCATTCGAACAGCTTTGGCATTTTTTTAGACGTAACGATACCCTACCGTATTGATGCATTATTGTATTTCAGAAACATGCAGTTGGAATAATTTATTTGTTGGTAAATCCAAAAGATACTTATTGAGTATTTTGATAAATGTTTGGTTTGGTTGAATATATAGGTAGGGCACTATTCGTAAATGATGCAGACTTTTCTGATCTCTTTTTATAGTTAATTCTATTTTGTATGTTCTTCTATCTTGATCAGCTTCTTTATGTATTTAATGCTGACGTGTTACTTACTCTATCCACATTTTTCAATTGTGATATAATCGGAAGCAACCGTGAATTGAAATTATTTTTTGTAGGTAGAGTATTCCTAGAAAGTTCCAGAAATAAAATGTAAGTAATTTTCTCAAATTCAGTTACCTCTCAAGCTTAAGTTCTTAGTGGGTACGTATGGCTGAAAAGAACTAGTTACTAGACAACTAGTGTCAAAGATAAGTAAAGAAAATAAATCAGATGGAATGCGCAGATATAACCAGTTTCATTTTTAGGTAAATTTCTTATAGAAATATACCTATTGCGATCGTTCACACTTTTGAATTTCGAAAAAATTTCAACGGCATGTTGTTATATGTCTATAAGTTAGTCCAAAAAAACAATTGGTTCAAAAGTTTATATATATATATATATATATATATATATATATATATATATATATATATATATATATATATATATATATATATGGGATATTACGAAATTTGTTAACACGATAGAGGTCGCAGTTTTGAAGGTATCAAGTTCAAATTTGCTACAAAAATCAATCTCTCAAATATCTCGGTCGAGTTCGTTATTGGGCAATATCGGGTGAGTAGTTTCAAAATGGCGACTATTCAAACATTTAAAAAAATATCAAAAAAGAGCAGTAGTGTAAATATTATTAAAAATAATTTTAGGTTATAGATATAATCAGTACCTACAACTTTTGTTAAGAACAATTTTCCATAAAATACACAGGTAAAAAAATAAAAATTAATAAAGAAAAATAACAAATATTGATAAAACATAAACACTCAATATAAATTTGATGTAATTGTACATTTTCTGGAGATCTTAATATAGACCCTGATTAAAAAAATATATAGTATATTTATTGAAAAGAAATAGACGAAAAAAAAATCTGCCTTGAAGTGGACTCGAACCCTGTCTGCTTTATATTCAACAGCCAAAACAAAAACCTCTAACCGCAAGGCTATGACAATTTTATTTAATAACATGTAGGTATACCAATGAAAAGGTTGTTAAAATTTCAATTCAATGAATTTTGAAAAATTTACCTTTCCGCTGACTACAGGCTATCGGGATTTTTATCTCTGCTATCTGGCGCCAAAGATAGCTTTTTTATAAGTTTCATCAAAATGAATCGTCCAATTTAATAAATGTTTTTTACAAAATTGAATCGACGTTATCAGTTAGTGCACTGAAAAGTATAAAATAATATTAATTCTATTGGGGCTGTTACTTTTAAAGTTGTGCAGTTGCAGGTAGATTGATAACTTTTGGCACCAACTTCACAAGTACCAGCCCCAATAGAATTAATATTAGTTTATACTTTTCAGTGCACTAACTGATAACGTCGGTCCAATTTTTTGTAAATAATATTTATTTCACACTTTTGAGTGTAACATTAGTCACGATAATCGTTAAACATTCACTAATACCAATGAAGATAGTACTTATCCTATTACCCACGTATATTCTTTGATTGTCGTTGTTATTATTGAGATCTCAGAACATCGCTGCGGAAATACGCTTGAATATTTTGTTTGTTACCATTTTAACATCGATTTAACTCGAAAACCGTAACTCTAAGGATAAAATGTCCATTATAAATGTTGCTACAAATAATTATGTCTTTTATGTACTGCAAACAGATTTTCAATTTTCGACAGAAATCGCTCTCTCCACATAGCGAAAATAGGTAGAGGAGGGTGGGGCAGATTGTTACAGGGGCAAGTTGTTACATTGCAAATAATTTCTTTATTTCTTCTCTCAGCGCCCTTTCTTTCGCAGAGGTGATACGATTAGTGACGTTGGACAGTCCTATGAAGTTTGAAATGAATTGCTATCACAGAACCGACATTATTTCATATAATTGTTTCAAAGCCTGTGAAGTGAATTAGCTACTTTTGTAATAATCGGTTTCAATCTGCTAAACGGTGAGTAATCATTTGAGCTATTGGCCTTGACTGATGACTATAACTGTTTGTCTCACATTTCGTCCATATATTTTTTGTTAATAAGTCAACGATTGACAAAAAAAATTTATATAACCAGACTCATCATCTACGGGGCTGGTTGTTACAATCATAGTGGGGCATGCTGTTACATGTAACAACCTGCCCCCTTCAAAAGATGATTGATCCATTAGTTCTAAAGAACTTCTAGTTATTTCATTCCAGCCAAAATGGTAGGGAACTATAAAAAGAAGACGGATAGGGGAAACATACCCCTCACTGTTTTTGAACAGGCAGCTCATGAAATTGCAGGAAAACAAATATCTATCCCGATTTGTCGATTCGCACACCAGAAACTACTAGTCTCTCTAGAGCTACTACATTCAATCGCCATAATGTGGCTTTGTTTTTCGATAACCTTGCTCCTGTTTATGAAAGATACAAATTTAACATCAATGAGGTTTACAATGTGGATGAAACTGGGCTCACCACAGTCCAAAAACCATCAAAAATTATTGCCAAGAAAGGAACAAAGCAAGTTGGGGCAATACCTTCAGGTGACCGGGGAACTCGTAACCATGTGCTTGGCTATAAATGGAAGTTGGAATACTGTCCCACCAATGTTAATATTCCCAAGGAAAAACTTCAAGCAGTTCATGATTTCAAATGCACCTTCCGGTTGTGTAAGGGCGGCTTCATCATCTGGCTGGATGACATGCGAAATATTTTTGGAATTTATAAAACATTTTGCAGCATTCACTCGCTGTTCTAAAGACAAGCCCATTTTACTTCTACTCGACAACCATGAGTCGCACCTGTCTATCAAAGTCCTAAATCATTGTAAGGACAATGATATAGTGCTTCTGAGTATTCCCACACATATTTCTCACCGGCTGCAACCCCTGAATAGGACTGTTTACGGTCCCCTCAAGAGATACTATAGTTCTTATGCTGATGGATGGCTCAAATCGAATCTACGGATCCCAATGACTATCTACGATATTCCAAAGGTTTTGAAAGAAGCACTGCCTCATGCAACTCCCCCAGCAAATAATCAAAGTGGATTTGTAATTACAGGCATTTGGCCATTCAATAGGGATTATTTAAAGAAAATTTTTACCATCAGAAGTTACAAACAGAGAAGCAAATATTGGTAATGATGGAAATGAAAAGAATGACCTATCAAGTGAAGATAAAATGAATGAAGAAGTATCAGAAATTCGCCATTCAACACCAACACCTCAGCCTTGCTGTTCCAAACATTTAGTTCCTGCACAAAAGTTCGATGTGACACCTCCACAGTTGAAACCCTTTCCAAAAGCTGGTCAGAGAAAATCAAAAATAAATCGCCGAAAACGCAAATCTGCTATATTAACTGATACACCAATAAAGGCTGAACTTGAAGCAAAAGCTACTGAAGAAAGAAAAAGGGTGAAACAATCTTGAGGAATGTCACTAACATGGACAACAAGATGTTGGAAAATAAAAGAAAAGGTAGGAAAATTCAAGTTACAAGAGATCAGGCGTCAGCAGATTCTGAAGAAGGTGATGAACTGTGCCTGGCCTGTTTGATGGCTTACTCCGAATCCAATAATGAAGATTGGATTCAGTGTACCATTTGTAAGAGATGGGCACACTTGTCCTGTGGCAATGATAAAGTTTATTATATTTGTTTGAACTGTACATCTGATAGTGAATGATTGTAAGATAAAAGGTACATACATTTTTCATTTTCTTAAGTAGGTATGGTTAATGTTTTTTGTTTTTATGAGCCATTCAATAAATAATTATAATTTCGTTCGTACTTTAAATATGTTTTTAGATTCAAATAATGTTTATTTTCTGTCCAACATGCATTGTAACAACTTACCCCTCATAGTGTAACAACTTGCCCCACAGTGGGGCATATTGATACATTTTACATCAGTGTCTTGAAATATTAATAACTTTTCTATTTATGTAATAAAAGGGTAATTAAAAATTTTTTGAAAAAATGTTCAATTTAAACGCTTCCGGATATTATCCTATATTTAATTATACCACAGCAGATTTTAAATTTTTGAGAAAATTTGCCCCCTCCACCCCATTCGGGGGCGGTTTTCGGAGGGAACGAGATGTCGAATTCCCGTTTTTATGAATATGGGACCATTTCTTAAGCCTCTTCTTTCAAATGAATCAATAATCATCAAAAGTGGAGTACGATTATTATATGAAAGTCGCGCATATTCAAAAAAAATGCACAGAGTCGAATTGTATACCTCCTCCGTTTGGGGTTCGTCGGTAAAAAAAACAAACGCCATAAGGAAAAAATCTAAAGCTATTGCTTGACAAGATCAAGATCTTTAAGAGAAGTCCTGAATTCAGGGAACTGAAAGGGGCAAATAAAATTTTGTTGAGAAATTTTTCCCCTCGATACTGTTTCTTACATTTTTCAGTGATTTTATTTTAGATTCTTACAATTCTGGAAATACGAAGTTCGAAGTTTCAAAATGAATACCCTGTATATATAAACGTTTCTACATTCGACACTGCATGATAAAGAAATTCCAATAATTATGAGAGAAAATATGATAGGTAAGGCTTATATAGAACTGGTAAATGAATAAAAACATTTTTAATATTACATTACATTAATGCAAGAATCCTCAGTTCCGCAAAATGGAATGGAATGAATGGAACTCATGTTAGTCTAACTTAGAACCATTTACTAAAATATTTGCGAATTTACTTAACCGAGTAAGGCGCATTCGCCATATTTGTTAATAATACGCGAAGTAAATTTTTATTAGGTGCGGCAGAACTTGTAGACTGTCAAAGCTTTAGTATATCACACATATTATAACAGACAAGTGAAATTTTTGAAAAAATACTAAAAATAGTTTTTATTGGGCATTGAAGATTTAAACCGTACAGATGAGTACCTACTATTGCTATCCTTTTCTCGATTTTAACTATACTTATGTATTTGTGTTTGCCAGCAACAGCAATTCCATAACAAATTACTGTTTGTCTACCACAACACAAAATTAAACTTTAAATTAACAATAACGTCTGACGTCTGACAATTGCGATATAACCATAGACGATCTTCCAGAAAGTACCTATATACCAGAGAACGTGACGTATATATACGGTCCATGCTCGTGCGTAATTCCAGTGACGGATCCCATTGTCGTTCCATGTCGACAAAATAATGATCTTGGTTGAATGAGATTGAATGAGATAATTATAATTACCAATATTGGATCACACTTGGAGCTTAACAGGCGGCGAGATGTCTGTGATCTAAGTACGAATTCGAAATTTCAAGTCTCTAGACCGTATGAGGCCTGAGAAATCGCTGCGGAGTCCATTGATACAAGAACCGAAAGTAATAAAAACTATTTAAAAACATAGATCTATTTTCGTTGTTAACAATTGAAATGTTACAGAGATATGTCAATCAAATGACGGTAAATAATTCCTGTATAATGTCAATTTACAGCCATTTTAGAAGTACCTATTATGTTATAGAAAGATAATTTTCTTGGATTTTTGTGTTAGTTTTGGCCCAACGAATATAAAGTAGGAATCAGGTAATCAGACATTTAATTTGCATTTCTATCTGTGAATTTCACTTATGATACCTAGGCTTATGTTGCAATATTATTGTAGTTAGATATTTCTGGCCTTGTATCGCTTGTATCACATACACTACTGATTCATATGATCTTATGTATGCTTAATTTTCATATTCGCCAATTGGAACAAGACCAAACCAATGTGGGAGTAAGTTATATAAGCAGGAAATCAAATAGGTAATACACCCTTAGGCTAAAAATGATGGTTTCCTTACCTCTTAACTATTTTAGTTTTAGGTGGGTTAAAATACGAATATTGGCAAATGTTAAATGTAAGGTACATTTAGATATCCACAGAAGACTTTCAAACAAAATGGAGTAAGCGCCTGCATCAATTTTATGAATTTAATAATTAATGATTAGGTTTCACTTTATTCATCACACCCCACAATTGTTTGTTTTGATGTGCAGTGCCTTCTAAGTAGAAATTAGAATCAATGATTATCTTCTGCGCCTTCAAACTATTATGTACGCAATGCTTCTCTATCATAGATTATCTCATTTATCTCATATTGAAAAACGTGCAGCACGTGGAATAATACTGCTTATTACTTTCCTACCTCTACCCTAAGTAGTTATATCGGGCGATCAGAAAAAAGTAGGCTATTAAAAATGAGAAATAATAATGAGCAGATAAGCCAAAGGTCGACGGTTGCAATAACATTCACTCCTAGTAATTTGTATCTATAAGCTTTTTATATTGAAAGATGGTTTAATTTCATGTAAATTCGATATAAGAAAAGATAGCTTCACTATATAAGTGTGCATACGTGTTAATAATAATTGCGATCTTTTTAATATCATTGGGAAATATTTCAAAGATCATATTTAAAGAAGCAGCTGAAAATACGACAATGCGGTCATTGGATTTTTTATGTTTTATTAGTTTTAAACAATACAATTTATACTGCAGAAAACTAATTCACCATTAAAATTATATTCAGACATATTTTAATTATCGAAATGTTAATTTCCACGTATTTAAAAACGAGATTCCCGCTCAAAACGTCACACTCCCAGGCTCCAATCATGAACAAGTAGTTTGTTCGGGTGCGAAACACTTTATGATACTCACTTGCATTGCAAATTTCATTGTCTGATATGCGTCCACCATAACCACCAGATATTATAAAATTTACAATCCTGCTTGGTGTTCACGAAAGTAAATAGAAAACTATAATTTTCTCTCCCACCGTGTTGACAACTTACAGTCACTGTTCCATTAATTACCGACATAATACATCAGATCAGCCAATGCCAGGTGAGCGGGAACTGTGACGTCACAGGGCGCTAAAAATCACACGTTTTGAACCAATTTAATTTTTAGTGTTTTTGTAGTATTTTGAAAAAAAAACACAGGTTAATTTTTTTAAATAAAGTTTCGGAATCATCAATAAAAAATATATGTCTTTTCAGTAGCTTTTATAAAAAGAATGATTCAAATTATCTGAAACTAAGAACTGATAAACAGTGCGACAATTATCAGTTCAGTTCAATTTCCAGATATTATCTAGGTAGACAGGGTGAGGTTCAAAACTGTTCCTATGGACATGTTCAACTTTTGTTATGCTCATAACATAACATTTCTTTCAATGTTAATCATTAAAATATTTTTATACTCGATGGAATTCATTTTAGAGAGGTAGGACAGTCGTGTGATTAGATACATAAGATTTATTTTGTTTTGTAGTGGTACGTGTCATGTCTACCTTTTCCATCATCCCAACAATAAAAAAATATTAAAGAGATATATGTAAACAGATAGTTCATCCTTCAACTCCATGATCTTCGAAAATCATCCTGTTTGTTTCTTTTGAAATATTGACATTAGAGTTTTATAGAGTTTGTCAAAATTTTGGGTACCTATGTTAATTTTTCAATAAAATGTAGCGGATTCAGTTCTGTTTATTTTTCATTAACTAATCTTCAATAGATAGATCTGAGTTTATTAAAGAGCAGTTATTATCATCACTAATATTGAATTAATGATTCTCGTTGATTATCAAAAATCAATTATTATAAATACTTTGGAAATTGAAGTGAATGGAATTAATAAATCAGCTTATGAATTAATTAGTTTAATGTTTCGTATATACAAATTGAAATTTATTCCACTGAAATGCATCCATTCGATATTCAAATTTGACAATGTTAACTATGAACAGCTTTATTATTTTTTGTATATGGAATGTACGCCCGATCGCGACGGTTTCTGAACAACAATTATGAATATTTGTTCATTTGTTTGTCTTCAGTGCGTACCTATAACGTTCTCCCGATTCCATTTAAACTGAAAGTTATTGTGGGCACGGCTGCTATTATTTTTCAAAAATAATGTAACGTGGATAGTTTATCACGTACTTACGGTTATTATTCGTTTAGTGTTTATTTATTTCTACTTCCTTGTTTACTTTAGTGGTTGGTTATGTAATTCATTAATTAGTTCCAGAAATGGTAGATTTATTTTCGAATATTCTAGAAACTATATGTGAGGTATAGTTTGTCACACTATTGTCAGTTTGACAAGCTTCTAGAACATCATTACAAGCGTCTAGATAATCATAAAACATTATCGATGAATGTCATGTCGAGATTCAGATATATAAAGCCGTGTCGATCACGGGTAACAGTCAACCAGTCGATGAAAGTCAGTCTATAAAATTTGTTCAGATGGTGAAGTCTGTCGCAGTTTAGATTGTCAAAGTGACACGTAGTGACATTTGTATTACTATGGAAGGTGGTGTACAGAGTTGAGCATAAACGTTTTGGAAGCAATCTGCGAGCTTGGGGGTATTACGCAAATGAACTCACACGACAGCTTTCATCACAGGATTAACACGTTGAAGGACACAGGAAAATCGGAAATCGTTCGTGCTGTGGCACATACAGATTTTGGTAATTATGAGCTGATTGGATGTAGCTTTCACTGTTATCTGTGACAGAAAGGTTCAAAATCCATATTTTGGGTATTTATATAGATTTTGAAAATTGACGCCGATAGACGCTGTGCCATTTTTATGACGAATGATTACTCAAAATGGTCAGAACTTCTATCGGCATTCTAAGGCAAAAAGATATGCTCAAAATTCAAAATAAAATAAAAGCTCATGGAAAATTCCTTTTATTGACAACATTTTTTGCTTATAAAAATCAAATATCATCGTAATATTTTGGAAAAAATCGTCATTCAAAAAATAAAATATCAAGGTATCTTTGGAAAAATAATGCACTAAAATAAAATAATATCCTAATAAGTATCTTAAAAAAAAATCTTGACTCTAGAAATAAATTATTATTCTAAGTATCTTTGGAGAAAGAGGTAACTGAGAGAATAGCAACGCATAGGAATAAAATAGACATTTTGTGGAGTGAAAAAGTATCAGTCTTTAAGAATTTTTGACTTCGTGGTATACTTCAAAGCAAGTAGGACATAGTGAAGGTTTATCTACGTACCCTGTGCATCTATGGAATTCTGTGTAGAAACAAACCCACGAAATGATCATCACGTGACACAGCAAATGCAACTAAATGTGTTTCTTATGGCCAAGATGACGCCGTACGGCGTTGCGAGTAAATTGGGAGGGGCGAATTCTTGCAAGGTAAGGTGGAGATTTGAACCGATATTTTATGTAAGAAGACGACACTAGACGCACTTATTGCACACAATCCATGACAGTAATCACGTGTCTCCTATAATCTCTATGCAAAATTGAGTGCCGTCCTGTGTTCAGTCCAATTTAACCGGACGTGAGCGGACGCAGTACGGCGTTGTGTCGCATTTGTCGCCGACTTAAATGACGCCGTCTTAAATGACGCCGTATGACGTCAGTGTCCATCAACGTGTTAAACGTTACAATTATTTAATGCAAAAATAGCGTTCTTTTTTATCTATTCTTTATCTTTAAAGCATCGGCTCTGTATATGTTTATCTTCATAGAACGAAGACTGGCATTACAATGCATGCCATAGTAGAGCGCCTTCGCCATATTTTAAACTCAGTCATGTTATTCTGTGTTATTAGAAAATAGGAAATTGTTCTGATCAATGCTTTGAATCAGAAAGTAAAAATCCCAGTCTGCCTTAGACAAATGGTCTTTGAGCAGTGTATACTCCCAGTTGAAGTTGACTTATGGTGCTGAAGCAGTAACACTCACATAAAAATCTGTCGAAAAACTCAGTTGCCCAAAGAGCTATGGAATGTTCCATGTTGGGAGTAAGCTTAAAAGACAAAATACCAAATGAAATAATACGACAAAGAACCTAAGTCATAGACGTAGTCAAAAGAATAACTACTATGAAGTAGGATTGGGCGGGTTAATAAACAAGCACAAAAGACGGAAGATGGACAGAAATAGTGATTGAGTGGTGTCCCCGACACGAGGCGTTAAGAAGTCTAGGAAGACCCCTAACTCGTTGGACAGATGATCTCAAGAGAGTAGAGGGTAACTGTTTAATAGCAGCATAGTACCGCACTAGTTGGAAAGTGTTAAGGGAGGTTTACGTCCAGCAGTGGATAAGATTAGCTGTTTAAAGATTGTCAAATAACCTTTTCACCTTGCTACCCCTATTCCAATTATCATAATAGTTTAAAATTTCTTAAAATTTCTGGCTTCTGGTTTTCAGCAGATGTTCCCTTTTCAAGGTCCCCTGGGTTTCCATGTCTATCTGTCTGTTCGTTTGTACGCGTTCTGTGTCAAGATTATGTCGGGAGCATATAGACCGATTTTGTATACTTTTGTTTTATTTTATAGGGTATCTAAGCGGCTCGCCTGTGACACAGAATCGAACATACATTTCGCAGTAGTTGCTAAGCAATAGCTGAAAAACTTTTTTCACGTAACTGGTGCAAAACAGTCTCCTTAAGGCCCTTTCACACTATCTGTGTGCGCATCTTCTAGAAGAAACATAAAAAAATTATGCTGAGATGATCTGTAAATTTTTCTGTTTTTTTCAATTTTATTATGTATTACATTCTTTAAATTCTTACACAATTCTACATAGATACACAATTTTTTTTTGTAGTGTTGCAGTCAAATGCCCATAGGGCATGTGACATTTCAATAGTCATTACGGTTCCCTATCAAATTTGAACCACCTGCCCGCCGTTTTTATCTTATGAACGTTAATAGGTAGACAGTGGAATTTTTTACAAGGGTATTGAACCCGTCTTGGGAGAGTTTGACTCGCAATTCGTCGCCTTTTTCAATGATTGAATTAATTACATAGATGGATTTTTCCTATGTTGAGAGAGATATTTTTGCCGGAAAACCAATGGTTTGCTTCAGAAGTAGCTTCTTTTATTCTTTTCAAAAGATCATCTATAATCTTAGTACGATGCCTCTATTATCAACAAATAGGAAAGCGCTTGATGTGTGTATATTTTTTATTTTCATATTCCACATAAAGATTAAGAATGGACCTTGAACTGATTCTTGTGTTACTCCGTATTAGTTATATCACAAGGCTGAAAAATTCCATTATTACAGACACAATGATAATGATTTGATAAGAATGAATGTGTCAAATTTGGCTTTCAATACAGAAATTGAATTTGTATAATTTGAGAATAGCAAGCCAGCCACCATGTCCCTATTCTCTAGACGCTATTATCCTGTTCATTATTTAAACTGTTGCGTTTTTGGAGGACTTGGATATTCAAATTGATTTGCAAGGACCAGTGGTTATATTCAAAATAATGCACTTATTAGGTATTCAACATAGACTCGAAGATTTTTGAGAAAATAAAAGTTGTTCTTATAGGGCTATAATTCTTTAAATCACCCCTTTCGTAAACTACTAAAATTATTGATATTTTGAGCGAATTTGGAATGAACTAATTAAACAATTTGGTAACGATTTTTATTTCCTTCATTGGTCTCACATCATAATAGTCATTTGTGTTCTTGTTTTTCATATGATTTATCGTTACATGAACTTGACTGAATGGTAACATAATGAAATTTAAGAAAAACACAATTTTCATTGACATACTCACAAAAGACTCCCTCGACCTAAGAAATATCCTCAATTTTTTTTTACCTCCTACAAAAAAGTTCTTTATGACATCTCATAATTTACTATCTAGATATGAAATAACGAGCGTGTTTCGTTTCTTATTAATTATTTTCCAGCATTGTTTCGAGATTCTTAAGAATATTTCGACTAAACAGTTCGTCCTACCGCAAAATTGAATATGACCATTGTCTTTTGCCTGAACAAAATGAATGGACGATGTAATCGGATGATTTTTATATACAGTAAAATTTACATGAGAGCGGTAGGAAGGTCATGAGATCGAGAGTGCCCGATTGATTTCTTTTTTATGTTTGTTGTCAAGTTATTCATTAGAAACACTGAAATTCGTCCATATACATAGAATTTTAGAAAATCCGACACATCACACTAGCTATCTACTGTAACTAATAATAAAAATAATATGGAAGAGAATGAGGTTATCCGCATAAAGCAACGATAACATGCAAATGGAGTACCTACCTCTACTACATCTCCAAAACCTAACTACCTACCACCTATCTATCAGCGAGCAATCCATACCACTCCCAAAATCTCAGCCGGATAATAATAATAATTTGATGGTGTGAGCATGTTAACATGGTGGTGCATGTCTGCATTGTGAATCAGGTATAACAAAATCGAGAGGGAGAGAAAGAGAGAGAGAGTGTAATATATATGAATATTCAAACATTGAAGGGCATCCGTCAAAAAGCGCCGTAGGTGGATGAGTCGCAGTATGAGATGAAATTAATGAAGTTTGCATGGTAGAAGAGAATTCATCAGGAAACAAGCACACAAGAGTGTGAATGGAGAGAAAACTATTCCATATCAACAGACATGTAGTTTTGGGCGGCGCCGTGTTTTGTACAGGGTTCTGCATATCATCTCTCGTATTTTGTAGTTTAGTTGTTTTTGAAGTTATGAAATTGATATTTTCACCTGATTTTCTGATTTCATACTAATCTCTTACGGTTATCTACATGTTCCAAAAACTTTTAAATAAATCAATGATAATTGCTACCAAGAAAGTAAAACCTAAAAAACGGCCAAGTATGAGTCATATTCGCACACGAAGGGTCCGTGCTAGTGTAAAAGAAAAATCCACATTCAAAATACACATTCTCTACTTATTACGGTTCATACATCCCGCTGACAGACGAACGGACGGACTTAGAATTTGTTGTTGTATAGCGGCAACAGCAATAAACATTCTCTGAAAGTTTCAGCTCCCTTTTCAGTTTATGGGATAGAGCTCGCTGACATACCGAAAGACGGACAAACAGAGGAATCTCAGCAATAGGGTTTTCACTAATGTGGTTCAAAGCCTTAAGAATTCATCAAAATACAAATAGTATCACAATGATGTCTTTAACCAACATAGATTAAAAGCACGTTATCTTAAACAAGCTTTTGACCAGTGCTTCGCCCGCGAAAAATCAGATGTATGTCCGATACTCCTTCGTAAATTTTGGTATAATCTGTATGGAACTTTAGCAGAAATGGAAGAAAAGGCGGCAGATAGAAAATAATTTACAAATACAATAGATTCCAATAAAAAGAATAGGCAAAGGTATTTAAATGGTTACTGAGGAGATGGACATAGCCTAATTTTCTCTATGAATTTATGAAGAACTACAATTCTTCAGAAAAATATTTTAATATATGTTCCAGGTTTAGCCTGCCTAAGCTATGTACGGGCCCGAAAACGGATTCTTTTACGACTAGATTGAAAAACATTTAATTTTCTCTCCCATAAAAAATATCTAAATAACATTGATAACCGTATCATAATCCGTTCCAGGGTTGAGATGAAGTAACCGGAGGAACAGGAATGAGGGCGGACAGATACGGATAATGACTTTTATTTTATACTATATACTCGTAAAGATAGGATGCCCATTGTTATGGCAAGCCGTTTTACTATTTAGTGACATATAACAAATCGAAAATCAAAAATACAAGAAAATTATAGAAATATATGACAGTTATATTAAAGCATAATTGCAATTGAATAAATCAAAATCCGCCATGAAATAATTGTAAATAAATAATTTATATTTCTCGGTTATAAAATTCAAATTTAAAAAATTATTGTTATATTTTCCAATCATAATCATTTGAACTATCAATTATTTAGAATTTTGTTACTTTTATTCTATTTATATGAAGGTAAAGAATACTGCGAAATTAATCATATATCTTATTTCCATTTTTAATTAACTAGGTCTATACAATATTATTTTCCGAATTTTTGTTCTTTTTTATTCTTGAACTATAAAATTATCTACAGAATCTTAAGAATGATATATATATATATATATATATATATATATATATATATATATATATATAACAGTATATATCGAGAATTTCCATTCTTGAATTAGAATTAAGTACCTACATAATTTTAATTCAAGAATAACCACCATTCATGATCTAAATTTAAGTACATAATGAAAAAAGGGCAACACTGCGAATAAGTACTTGCACCAGCTAGTTGAATTAGAGTTACCTATTTTCTGACAGATGCCGTCATGTCATAATCGTAATCAAGAACTTCAAATCAAATGTTTGGGTTGAATAACATACCCATACCGAACCGTTGTTCAAGAATATTCCCGCGAGTTTTTAGCTTTATCAATTACTTTAAGTATAAGTTTATCAATTGTTATAAGAATGAGCACAGACAGTGACATTGTAAATATACCTAACCCTAAAATTTCGAAATACATTACTATATTTGCGTTTTACAAAAAAAGATAGATTAAGATAGAAAACGAGTACCCATATGCTGTCTAGTTTCAAGACAGGTTGCCTAATCGGTGTTGGTGTCAAATAGTTAAAAATCCAAGCAACTATTCAGGTACAAAGCAAAAAATCATCTCATAAACGTTCACAAAATATTTGTCTCAAAAGTAATTCAAAAAAAAATTGTGAAACTTTGTGTTGCCATTTAGTTTTGGTAGATGTGTCAAACAGAGTGGTAGCACGTATTAGGTATATACACACAAGTGGGCCATGATATATACCGACGGCTAAGCACAGTGTTGCCAAATTAAAATTCAAGATTAAAAATTCAGGATTTAATAATATATACATAATTTAAATTTAAGAATCAATAGATTCGAATCATAATTTAGGAATTCATATTATGCACATATTTTCTATTTGAGAATAAAAACTATGCAGAAAATTTAAATTTTAGAAAGAAATTAATATTATGTACTTAAAAATAGTTTACAAATTAAAATAATTTACTCATTGAAGATAGTATTTTTGGAACCAAAGTATAATAAATTTGAAATTATTCTGAGACAATAATAATTGAATTCTATAAAAAAATCCACAACATATTATGATTGTAATTCAACGATATGGTTTACTATTCAATAGTAATATGAATATAACACAATAATAATAGGTACCTACAATTTTTCAAATGTTAAACAGGCTTGAAATTAATTGGGCAATTTCAACAAACAAATAATTTTTATTCTATTGCAGCATAATTATAATCATAGAATATTATATTTTTTGTAACTTATCGAAATATAAATCAATTGAGTTATTATTTTGACATGATATAAAAATATCATGAAATCATATCGTAATTATAAAGAAAATGATAAATGTTGGTTCTATAATTATAATAATAATAATTTGAGATTTTGCCCATTTGCTCCTAGACTCGGAATACATTTTATGATAAGAAATAATAATAATTATTTTGATTATATTAATGCACAATAAGAATGTGAAGATTCTTTTTTGTATTTTGAATAGATAATTTATACATAATGCAATCCTTGCTATTATATAGCAGAACGGCATGCCATACATTATATATATCTTTATTAAATTCGATGCGGAATTGATACAGAAATATTTAATAGTATAACCAATAAAAATTATTGAAAACTAGTTCCATTTACTATTCAAATATACATTTTGTAACATGTTGGATATACAACAAAGACAAGCATGCAAAGATCTTGCGTAATAATGATGAAAATAATACCTAATGATAATTATTAATGATAAACAATGCAGTGCATAAACTCAACTTACCAAGAAATTATTATTACGACATTTTCTTTATTAAAGTTCTTCATAATAAAATTTTCCACCTTGGATGTATAGAAATGTGAACATTAGAAAAGAACTAGCAGAAATACGTAAGAAATAATGTCGAACTTTTTAAACTAAATTTGGTTATTGGCTAAATTTGAAGTACACTTTTTCAAAAATCTTCTAAGTAAAAGTTTTCGGACAGAACGGGCACTAAGAACTTGGGACTTCTGAGATAACTCGTTTGAAACAAAATTTTCGAAATAATCAAAAGAGCATTTCATAGGCTACAACTCGATACCTATTACCCTTTACGATTTTAAGTGGGAAGTTTTTGGAAGGAACGAAGCAAATTTTATGTAAAAGGTTGTCTCCCTCGACATTATTTTGTAGGTATGTATTTCAGTATTTATTTTAATGTTCATACTTTGAGAATAGATAATTGTATTTGAGAACAAAAAAAAAATACTGGAGCATAAACAGTTTAAATCATATAAGTATATTATGTCTTAAAGTTTTTTTCTTGTCGGTACCTAAGCTATAACTTCCTTAATACTTTATCAAAATGAATGATAGAGGCATCATTTTGAAAACTAAGCTCTTCACTGAAGCCGAAAAGAAATTTTTAAAACTATTGTTTCGATCAAACAAATTTTTGAAGATTTTTATGAAGCTGAATTATATAGACGTCGCCATCTAATGACGCCGTGCTTAACAAACAAGAAAGCTTCTTAATTTAGTTGATCTAGTTAGCTGTATTACCATTCAGTAACTACGATAACGGGCGAAATATTCGCATGGGTTAACTAAAGCACAGACAATCTATGGAAATAGATTGTCTGTGACTAAAGCTATAAATGTGTCAAACTTTTACTTTAATGAATTGCAAATATAAAATTGACAGTTTAACAAATATAATAGATATTGATGGCTTAAAATTTTTAAAAGTCACCATCGTTTCTGATTTAGGAAATGTTTATTCGAATAGTTAATAGATCGCAATTTTGGTAATTGTAATTAGTTCTAATTAAAATGGTTATATTTATTCATCAATGCCGCATCGAATGACATAAAAATTAGAGATATGGTTTCAATTTAGGAATAGAAGAATAGGAAGAAAAAGGAAGTGCTTCCAATCTAACTTTATTAATCACACCTTTAATGAGTAGGTACCATGTATAATTTTGTCACCGAAGTACCTACTATTTATATTATATCTTAGACCAAATACGCAATTATTTTTTTTGGTTATTATTACTTTCCTACCGCTTCCCCAAGTAGCTATGTGGAGAAAGTATTCCAATTTTGAGAAATTTCTGGTACCCAGCTAAGTCTAAGAACATACTCTTTGGCATTTTTCGTTCATCTATGTCAAAATAACCTCGCAAATGGCTAGACCAATATTATTGTCATTTTTGTTTTCTGGGGTACCAGTATCGCTCGCCTATGGCATAGAACGGGCATTTTTCTCACAGTAGTTGCTGCGCAATAACTGAAAAGTCTGTTTTGCTCAAGACTGTAACACTTCACTACCTATCCGAGAACATTGCTACCTATACAAGTTGTCTCTCTGTCAAATTGCCGGGAAAAACTTCTTCAAATAAGATATCATATTTTTACCGGTTTATTATTTTTTTGGCTACAGGTAAATGTAATATAGTCAATTGTTGTTTATTTTCACATGATAAAAAAATGGTTGTACGCTTTTCGTTGGAATTTATTTGAGAGCATTAGGAAAGTCGTGTGAATAGACACAGATTTGATCGACTTCCCAGAATAAGTCGCTATACCTATATTTCGACTGTATGTTTTCTTTACGAATTGTAACGGGAATTTATATTAAAACTGGGTTCGATTTATTTTCAAAGTTTATTTATTTCTACACTAAGTCACAGACTATATATCCATAACTATATACAATTTATATTCACTATTTATCTAACTTAATGCTATTTATATTTACACTGCACTATTTCCAACTATGTAAAATTTATATTCAACTATTTACAATTTATATTCACTGCCCCAGACTTACTCGTCTGCACCGGGCGATTGCCCCTGACCAGAGAATATATACCTATAAGAGAATGGTAACTTCCATGTAAATCTTGTTGACTATGTTTTGACCTTGAAACACTAGCGCTGTGACGGCTGCCCTGCTAACATTGTAGAGGCGGCAAATTTAAACATACTGATGGCGGCAAATTCGAAAGCAACAAGCTAGCTAGTATTAAAGAAAAGAATGGAAACCTTCAGAAATTCTTGAAGAAAATTTATAGAAAATAACTTTTCATGATAGTGACCAAGAAAGTAATATGAATGCTGGAAATATTTTTTCTATAACTCTACTCCAACAGGTTTCATTTCTGTCACGTTTTTTTTTAATTGGATTAATAAGGTCATAAAAACTGAAAAAATTGTTAGAAGTTCATTCTTTAATATTGCATAAGTTATCAGATACAGAGTAAATTGTTCAAAATAGTTAATTGTATCATTTTTAAGATATAGTTACAAGGAATTTCAAATATATAACATATATGAGCTCCCTAACATAAAACATAATAACACACACAATACACAGACGAATACTAAGGGCATCATTTGTTTCGTCCTTCTTTCTCCGTGTTTCCTCATTGGACATATAAATAAAAAAGAACAAATTTTAATAATAAATACAAATATTAGTATAAAATAGATATTCTACTATATTCACGGTAGATATATACTTACACATTCAATGTGCTCTCTCATGACGTCACCAGGAGCCAGTAACTAGATGACTGACAGAATTTAGCCCATAATCTGCACCTGTAATTAAAAAAGTGGTATTAGTTTTAGAAAGAATACACCCTAGATATAAGAATTTTATCGGAAAGCAATTTAAACTCAGATAGTCTGAAGTAATTTCAGACAATAAAGTGACAAATAGACACGTTAATTTCATGTTGCTCCAAAGTAGTATGACAAAAAACTAGAATCCAAGGTGAGAAACTGTCGTGTGTCGTTGTCGTTAAGGTATTCTGGAACACTGATTTCATAGACGAAGTAATGAACAGTAATTTGTTGGAAATTCAGTTGATTTTCGAGTGCGAAGCGCAAATTTACTAGTGAACAATGTCTTGATATAAGCGTTATTCGTGATTTATTAACTATCGAAAATTTTGAGGTAGTTATTGTTTTGATCATCCTATTTGTCTGTTTGTAAACACTATAACTCGGAAAATACTTTACTGATCGTCACCAAATTTGGTATACAAATAATACCCCTGATTGGATTGATTTTCATTTATCCGTTTGTCTATCTACATCTACCAGCAAACACGATAGTGAACTATCGACATCAATCTTGGTACACAAATACGTAAGGGTAATACCTGATTTGAAACGGTAGTTCAATGCTGTAGTATTCAAGTAAGAATTGAAAGAAATAACAAATACGGAGCTCGGATAGCTTACAACATTCAAGCAAGACTAAGTAACATTAGGAATAAGCATGTGTTATTACACTCACCTATTAACATTTATTTTTCCGGGGCACTGTTGAGCACAAAACACTTGTCCTTTTCGGAAATTCAAACATCAATTGGAACAAATCTTGATTTAAAGCGATAAAGTTTCACTTTCAATATAAATCACAATTCAATTCAAGTCTGTAATATCGTGACAAGAAAAACGCTCTCTGATACCACACCGAACTAGAATGAACGCCATTTTTCTTTCGTATGAGAGAGAACATTCATTGCTCATTGTATGTTCCCTCTGATTCGTATTCAACGGTTCACGACATTCTTCGGAAGAGCGACAACAGCTGCTACTTGCAAAATTTGATAATTTTTTTCCCATAAGAGTTACCACCACCTGCCCCTGACTGACTAACTGACTCCGCAGCACTCTCCAATATATAGGCAAGCAGAATGGCTCTCGTATTTTCTACACCCATCTTCCGATGCCAAGCGAGCTCTCCCGAACTTGCGCGAAGTTACTAGAAGCATGCATGGCTGACCAATACCAATAGCGGTATGCAACACACAACCCGGATCCCACCAACGTACGCATTCGCTAAGGTGCTTCGCCTTTCGACGAATCGCACATGCCCACCATTATGGCATCGATCACTGAAGCCAAGTTCGTTACAGTATCTAACCTCGGTTCACATATTCAGAGTGGACCGTTGTTTGGACCGACGAACCCAAACGGAGGAGGTATACAATTCGACAGTGAGTTTTTTTTATCATTCACTTTTCATCTAAAAGTTCATCCCTTTGAAAAAGTCCTTGAAATGCTTAAGGAGAATATATTTTTCAAAACATGAAACCTTTTTTAGAACTTGTAGAACATATGATTTCTTGAAATATTTGTGTATGAAAAATTCTCGGTAAATCATACGGTTTTGCAATTAGAGCTCTACGAAGGTATTTCAATGATTTCAGAAATAAATGCTTGTAATTTAAAGTAATTTTATAATAAAGTTCCATATCAGTATAAAAGCTAAAAGTATGATTTGTTTGTTTTTATGATTAATCATCGAATTTCTGACCTGAGGGCATTTCCAAATATCTGACCCCTTTTTTTTAAGTAAAAAATTCACTGTGGTGTATACCAAATAATGTATGCTCGATCCCAACGCGTCTGTCTCACTCACTTTTTCTTTCTATTGTTCTTTACTAACAACTACTTAAATTTTGAATAGTATTTTTTCTCTCTAATTGTTGATTGTGAATAACTTTTCTTCGTATTCATTTGAAAGTTGATTAACAATACAACAATAATCTAAGTATCATGAAGAATTTGAAGTTATGCAAATCTTAATGATCCATACATTTATGTAATGTTATATTGTATTATTTTCAATGCATCATCGAATGAAATCGTTACTAGTTTTTTTATTACTTGTATAATTATCAATGCACCAATTCCAGAAGATATTTAGGACCGTGTAGGTTAAAATATATCAACATGACGTTACAAAGTCTGTTTTCCAATGCTCTGTGCCTATAATTAGAAATAGGCCTAACATTACAGATGAAGTTTGCAAAATATCAATCTAGTAACTTGTAACTAAAAACAGAGCTATAGAAGATATAACGGGAGAAGCAGGACCCTGTATATACCCTTTATATGATGATGATGGTAGGATGGAAGGTGGAACCGGCGTGTGAAGATTGTTAAATGCAGGATGAGAGAGTAACAACGGCTTGTGTGTGTTGTATTATGTTGTACATTTAATGAATGCGCCTTACATTAGATATTTAGGGAATAGATGGTACCGCAATGAAACGCTCCAGGACACTAACGTGCACAGATATTATTTGAGGAAGATTCTGCCATAACATGCTAATTATTATTATTATTTTGCTTTCTCTGTACATGATGTATCTCCAGTCGCAACTTCAATTATATATGTTTATGTGTAATCTAATATATTAATACGAGCTATTCTTGTAAATACATAAATTTTATCTCGGAAACGGCTCTAACGATCTTGATAAAATTTGTTATGCAGAGAAGGTTTTACTTTTTAAGTTTATCTATATAGGTGGCTTCCGTGAAAAAAACACGAGGGTGCTACCTTCGAGGTCCACAATAACTATTTTAAGAATGGTTCCGCAGATTGCGATGTAAATTTCATTATAAAGTTTGGGGGCCGAGAATTCAATTTGGATGGACTCAGTATAGTTCTGGAATACCTATTTCACATTCACATTGCACTTTCTCACTGATTTCGAAGTTAGGTATACCTAACTTATGAGCTATGTGAATGATAAAGACGATATTATTTTACCGATCGCAACTCATTTTAGCTAAAAATATGCACATTTTTGAACTAAGTAACTCTTATAGACCCACCATAAATGCTGTGTTACCCGCTCAGATATTACAATCTAATATTAAGGTAGGTTTGCTAACGTTTCATTGAGTAGTGTCCATAAGTTTTTAGATACCGACGGTTATTCCTAACCTATCACGAAAGGCACAACACAATACATTTTACAATATTGTTAGAAAACTAAAAAAACATTGTGTCTTCAGGTTTCTTGTTGACATATGGCGAAAGATTGAAAATCTCCGATCAGTTCCGCTGATGTCTTGTGGAAATTTGAGATTTGTAAGCGTTCGTTACTATAGGTTGTTATAGGAGAAAATATTGCAAAGACAATCCCTACCTATAGGACGGACGGATAATCGGTATATCAAAATAAATACCAATAAAATTTGCAATAGTTTTATGTGCAATTATTGAAGGGAACAAAGAATTCGGCCTCTGAGATCTATTAGAATAGATATTTCTTACAAAAAATGAACCGAAGTTATTAGTGGATGCACTGAAAAATATAAAATAATATTAATTCTATTAGTGCTGTTAGTTTTGAGGTTGTGCATTGCAGTTACATTAATAACTTTTGGCACGAGCTTCACAAGTACCAGCACCAATAGAATTAATATTATTTTGTATTTTTCAGGGCACCAACTAATAACGTCGGTACAATTTTTTGGGAAAAATATTTATTTCACACTTTTGAGTGTAACATTAGTCACGAAAATCGTTGAAAGTTCACTAACTAGTACCAATGAAGATAGTAAATACTTATCCTATTATCTACGTATATTCTTTGCTTGTAGTTGTAATAACTGAGATCGCAAAACATAGCTACGGAAATACGCATAAGTATTTTAGATGTTACCATTTTGCCACCGCTGTAACTCGAAAACCGTAACTCTAAGGAAAAAATGTTCACTATAAATGTCTTTCATGTAGTATCCACAGATTTTCAATTTTCGAAAGAAATCATTCTCTCTCTACATAGCAAAAATACACAGATTTGAGGATTTAACATGCCTTTAATTCGAAAACCGTAACTCTTTTGAGCAAATGTTCAATTTAAACATTTCCGGATACCTATTTTCCTATTTTTAATTATACCACCTCCGATTTTCGATTTTCGATAAAATTATGAATAAGCTGTGTTATTGTGATCTCAAAACATCGCTGCGGATATACGCTTAAGTATTTTAGATGTTACCATTTTAACACCGATTTAACTCTAAAACCGTAACTCTAAGGAAAAAATGTTCGGTATAAATGATGCTACAAATAATTATGTCTTTCATGTAGTACCCAAATTTTCAATTTTTGAAAGAAATCGCCCTCTCCACATAGCAAAATTACTTATATTTGAAAATTTAATATGCTTCTATGTCGAAAATAGTAACTCTTTTGAAAAAATGTTCAATTTAAACGTTTCCGGATATTGTCCTATCTTTAATTAGGTATACAAGCTCAGATTTTCGATTTTCGAGAAAATTTGTCCCCTCCATCCCTTCGGGGGCGGTTTTCGGAAGAAATGAGATTTCGGATTTGCGTTTTTATGAATATTGGACCATTTCTCAAGCCTTCTCTTTCAAATGAATTGAAAATCATCATAAATCGGAGCTCGTTTACTATATAAAAGGCGTGCAGGAACAAAAAAAGCAGACAGTCAAATTGTATACCTCCTCCGTTCGGGGTTCGACGGTCAAAAAGAAACCCTTCTAACTGTTCAATCTTCTCCTCCAATATGTGATAGCAGCAAAATGGAAAAAAAAATCCCGATGGCCTGTAGTCAGCGGAAAGGTAAATTTTTCAAAATTCATTGAATTGAAATTTTAACAACCTTTTCATTGGTATACCTACATGATATTGAATAAAATTTTCATAGCCTTGCGGTTAGAGGTTTTTGTTTTGGCTGTTGAATATAAGGCAGACAGGGTTCGAGTCCACTTCAAGGCAGATTTTTTTTTAGTCTATTTCTTTTCAATAAATATACTATATATTTTTTTAATCAGGGTCTATATTAAGATCTCCAGAAAATGTACAATTACATCAAATTTATATTGAGTGTTCATGTTTTATCAATATTTGTTATTTTTCTTTATTAATTTTTATTTTTTTACCTGTGTATTTTATGAAAAATTGCTTTGAACAAAAGTTGTAGGTACTGATTATATCTATAACCTAAAATTATTTTTAATAATATTTACACTACTGCTCTTTTTTGATAATTTTTTTAAATGTTTGAATGGTCGCCATTTTGAAACTACTTACCCGATATTGGCCAATAACGAACTCGACCGAGATATTTGAGAGATTGATTTTTGTAGCAAATTTGAACTTGATACCTTCAAAACTGCGACCTCTATCGTGTTAACAAATTTCGTAATATCCCATATATATATATATATATATATATATATATATATATATATATAATAATAAAATAGATTTTTGTTGGGGATGCAGTCATTTAATAAATAAAATTCTTTGTATTATGCCAAGCTTTCGAGAATGTTTATTCTCTTCGTCGGGGCAAACTAAAAATCGTTACAATTTTTTTTTTTTTTTTTTTAACTACATAATAGATTATTAATTAAAGTACTTACATTCGTGAATTTATATAAAATTAACCACAAACAGGAAAGATTTCATTGTCAGCAATCAGAAATGTCATTAGTTATTTATAAATGTCATGGTAACAGCATATCTAGAGTTGAAAGTGTCTAGATTCAAGTTTTCTTAGAAAAAATCCAAATAGTAGTTATCTTTGTGTTTGTAGCTCTTTTTTAACAAGTCACACATTGAACTTAAAAATATTGAGGCAGATATAAGTTTAGTAAAAAGAAAAAGTTATTATTCAATTATATATAAAAAAAATATATTCATAACAGACTTAGAAACACATAATATAAATAAATATATACCCGTACACAGACTAGACTATCTGAATTCGTAGGTATTGCAGTATAAATTCAAGTCAATCTCTCTCACAAATAATAGAGAAACATTAACATATATCATCTTTATCGTATTCTCTCACAATACGATAAATACACAATATAAAATATCCTGAAAAGCATCCATTCATTCAATGAAGCTAATAATAATGATAAGCTGATTTCTCTCACAAATCAACATTTAAGAATATTTTAAACATTTTCCATGTTATTTAATACATTTTAAATAGTGTTATCAAAAAAGCAAATGGCGAAACACAAGGAAGGAAAAAATCATCGTATTATATCTCACTATAGGTTAAACATGAAATGAAAATCCTTTTGAATCAACTAAATTTCTCTCACCAATCAGTTGATCTAGAGATCTCGAAACTCTTAATATTTGTTGTTATAAACTTTTATCCTTCTTCAGTATAATCTGTATACGCATATATACCCATCTATTATAATATACTAAAACAGAAAAAAAATTGACAAATATAACTAAATGATATGAGAATATAATTAGCCTATACCTACATATAGAGCTAGGTACATATTATATTCACACATATATTTCAATTTTGAGAAATATTTTGAGAAAAATTATTAAATTTATTATTATAGAGATTTAATATATAAGAATAAATAGAACTAAGTCCATTAATATCTGAACGTTTATTCATAGTATTATTATGTTTTTTAATATTTATCATTTCTAAGAAACCACGTTTAAAATAATTTTTCTCAGAACAAAGAGCAATAGTATTATCAAAATCAATACTATGTTTTTTATTGATGGCATGTTCAGCCAAGGCACAAGATTTCTTATTACATCTTATATCACTTTTATGAGATGTTATTCTTCCTAAAATACTTCTAGAAGTTTGACCAATATATGATAATTCACAATCAAGGCAATTTATTTTATATACTACCCCAGACATTTCTGTCATTTCTAAAGGTGTCTTTATTTTGGAAAATAAATTAGATACGGTTTTAATATTTTTTCTTGCAATAATAACATTATACCCTCTAAAAACATTAACTAACTTATTAGTAAGCTCATCTATATAAGGTAAAGATCTATAAATAGGGAGGATATTTGTAGTAGAGGCATTATTGTTATTATCATTTAAAGAGTTCTCATGATTTATTTCAGGGTTTTCTATGTTGACTTGAGGTTGCATTAAACATTTATTAATCAATTTCATAGGAAAAGAATTCTCAATTAATATTTTTTTCAATTTTGATAAACTTTCATTTCTATATATAGGATGCGAAAGTTTGATCACTCTGTTTTTTAATGCCATAATTAAGTTAATTTTTATTTTCTGTGGATGATATGAATGGAAGTTTATGTATCTATTACTACATATAGGTTTTCTATACCATTTTGTTCTTAATAAACCGGTGTTATCTCTACATACCATCATATCTAAGAAAGGAAGACATTGTTCATTTTCTTTCTCAACTGTAAATTGAAGATGCTCGTTATAGGCATTAAAAATATTCAATATTTTTAATGCCTATAACGAGCATCTTCAATTTACAGTTGAGAAAGAAAATGAACAATGTCTTCCTTTCTTAGATATGATGGTATGTAGAGATAACACCGGTTTATTAAGAACAAAATGGTATAGAAAACCTATATGTAGTAATAGATACATAAACTTCCATTCATATCATCCACAGAAAATAAAAATTAACTTAATTATGGCATTAAAAAACAGAGTGATCAAACTTTCGCATCCTATATATAGAAATGAAAGTTTATCAAAATTGAAAAAAATATTAATTGAGAATTCTTTTCCTATGAAATTGATTAATAAATGTTTAATGCAACCTCAAGTCAACATAGAAAACCCTGAAATAAATCATGAGAACTCTTTAAATGATAATAACAATAATGCCTCTACTACAAATATCCTCCCTATTTATAGATCTTTACCTTATATAGATGAGCTTACTAATAAGTTAGTTAATGTTTTTAGAGGGTATAATGTTATTATTGCAAGAAAAAATATTAAAACCGTATCTAATTTATTTTCCAAAATAAAGACACCTTTAGAAATGACAGAAATGTCTGGGGTAGTATATAAAATAAATTGCCTTGATTGTGAATTATCATATATTGGTCAAACTTCTAGAAGTATTTTAGGAAGAATAACATCCCATAAAAGTGATATAAGATGTAATAAGAAATCTTGTGCCTTGGCTGAACATGCCATCAATAAAAAACATAGTATTGATTTTGATAATACTATTGCTCTTTGTTCTGAGAAAAATTATTTTAAACGTGGTTTCTTAGAAATGATAAATATTAAAAAACATAATAATACTATGAATAAACGTTCAGATATTAATGGACTTAGTTCTATTTATTCTTATATATTAAATCTCTATAATAATAAATTTAATAATTTTTCTCAAAATATTTCTCAAAATTGAAATATATGTGTGAATATAATATGTACCTAGCTCTATATGTAGGTATAGGCTAATTATATTCTCATATCATTTAGTTATATTTGTCAATTTTTTTTCTGTTTTAGTATATTATAATAGATGGGTATATATGCGTATACAGATTATACTGAAGAAGGATAAAAGTTTATAACAACAAATATTAAGAGTTTCGAGATCTCTAGATCAACTGATTGGTGAGAGAAATTTAGTTGATTCAAAAGGATTTTCATTTCATGTTTAACCTATAGTGAGATATAATACGATGATTTTTTCCTTCCTTGTGTTTCGCCATTTGCTTTTTTGATAACACTATTTAAAATGTATTAAATAACATGGAAAATGTTTAAAATATTCTTAAATGTTGATTTGTGAGAGAAATCAGCTTATCATTATTATTAGCTTCATTGAATGAATGGATGCTTTTCAGGATATTTTATATTGTGTATTTATCGTATTGTGAGAGAATACGATAAAGATGATATATGTTAATGTTTCTCTATTATTTGTGAGAGAGATTGACTTGAATTTATACTGCAATACCTACGAATTCAGATAGTCTAGTCTGTGTACGGGTATATATTTATTTATATTATGTGTTTCTAAGTCTGTTATGAATATATTTTTTTTATATATAATTGAATAATAACTTTTTCTTTTTACTAAACTTATATCTGCCTCAATATTTTTAAGTTCAATGTGTGACTTGTTAAAAAAGAGCTACAAACACAAAGATAACTACTATTTGGATTTTTTCTAAGAAAACTTGAATCTAGACACTTTCAACTCTAGATATGCTGTTACCATGACATTTATAAATAACTAATGACATTTCTGATTGCTGACAATGAAATCTTTCCTGTTTGTGGTTAATTTTATATAAATTCACGAATGTAAGTACTTTAATTAATAATCTATTATGTAGTTAAAAAAAAAAAAAAAAAAATTGTAACGATTTTTAGTTTGCCCCGACGAAGAGAATAAACATTCTCGAAAGCTTGGCATAATACAAAGAATTTTATTTATTAAATGACTGCATCCCCAACAAAAATCTATTTTATTAAATAATAAACCAGTCAAGAATTCAGAATCAAATATATATATATATATATATATATAAACTTTTGAACCAAATGTTTTTTTGGACTAACTTATAGACATATAACAACATGCCGTTGAAATTTTTTCGAAATTCAAAAGTGTGAACGATCGCAATAGGTATATTTCTATAAGAAATTTACCTAATAGTTTAATAGTTTGATCTTGATTAGCAACGGTGTCCCTCATGATTTAAAATTAGAAAATCGCCTTTACTTTAACATTTTTGAGCGACGAACCAAACGGAGAAGGTATAAGATTCGACTATATGTCTGCATGTAGGTATTTTTTTATGGATGTTCGCTTGAGGTTCGCGCCTTTTGCATAGTAAACGTGCACAAATTATGATTTTTTTTTATTTGAAAGAGGAGGATTGAGAAATGGTCCCATTAAAAAAACAATATTCCCTCCAAAACTTCCCCCAAAGTGAAAGGGGGTGGTGTGGGACCTTTTTACCGCAAAGTTAAAATCCGAGATGTCAGATTTAAAGAAAATTCCATTTTAGGAAACGTTTAAATTGGACATTTAAAAAAATAATCATACGTTTCCGCGTTACAGTCTGAGATATGTGTTTCAACTATGTAGAGGGGGCAATGTTTTTCAAAAATGAAAAATTCGAGATGTCCAAATTAAAGAAGAGATAATATCCAGCAACATTTGATCTGGACATTTTTCAAAAAATCATAAGGTTCCGAGTTACAGCAGTGGTAATATAAAATATGTGTATTTCCGCGATATCTTGAAATCTCTAAGTATGAGTAACGCATTATCTTTTTTGGTGAACGTTGAATGATTTTGATGACTAATGATACACTCAAAAGGGTGAAATAAATATTTCTTAAAAAAATTGGACCGACTTTTTTAGTTGGTGTAATGAAAAATTGGTGCCAAAATTTTTCAATCTAACTACAACTGCACAACTTCAAAATAACTAGTGCCAATAGAATTAATATTGTTTTGTATTTTTCAGTGCACCAACTAATAAAGTCGGTCCAATTTTTTGTAAAAAATATATCAGAATAATTTATTGTAATTGGCCGGCATATTTATGAAAATATATTTATTTAAATACTGTTTTTTGCTTTTCACCGTAATATAAATATTCGGAGTCTGGAGGATAGATATTTTGCTCGTATTTGCTGCCATTTCTATGTTCTCAGGATTCAAGAATTTCCATATTCGCAATACTTTAAGGAAATGCTTGGTTAAATTTCGTTTTTTTTTAAATCTCATATCATAAAGACTGCATGTTAATATTCTGCTTTCTGTGTCTCTTCGATTTTCGACAAAAATGCGATTTTTCGAGATATCTCGTCATTGGAGTATTCTTTCCACATAGTTCCACTGTATATTATTTCGTTTTCAGATAGTCACTTTTTCAACAATATAAATTATGGTGGTGGTGCGGTTTCTTAAATATTAAACTAAATAATAAAATTGGAGAATTGCTAAATATTTTTTACTATTGAAAATTCACCACTTATCAAATAGAAAAAAAAACCTAATTTGTTATTTAATATTTGAAACCCCACAAGCCAGACACCCTTCGAATTATTTTCCATAACTCGAAAATTGTTCTTGAAAATCTTAATAAATCATTGAAAATAATAAAAGTTTTCAAATAAATAAATGATTCTTTGTTCACAACAGGCTGTTCCTAGTTAATTATAGAGCCAATTAATTATCCCTTACCTATCGAAAATAATCCCTGAATGTAAATAGTTATCTATATATTTTATGTTTGGAGTCTTAAATCAATATTGCGATGAAATAAATATTGGCCCTCAATCGAAGGAATATTTATTTTGGCTGAAGTTTAGTGTAGAGTACCCAGTAGTAGTAGGTGTCCTTTGATCTGTAATTGTGATCCCGCAAACTCAAACATTCATTAACGTAACGCTGGACCTCCCCCCCAATACGCGAATAAATATTGATGAATTGAGCTGATTGAGGTGCGATAAAGTTACTAATTGGCTTCATTTGTTATTCAGGTAACTGAAACAAAGATAATTTCAACTCATAAAATACAGGGGACTAAAGTAAATGAGCCATAGAACGATACTCGATACCCATTAATTAAGCGGTATATATTTGTATGGTGTTTTATTTTCGCAATCAGATAAGTTTCAGGCAGAGATATGTTACGTATGTATGTAAGTCTGAACCAACACGAACAATGCGTGTAGACCCAACTTTGCTAAAAGGTGATTATTTCGTGAACTATACTTTTCAAAATGAAAGATGTAAATATGTCTACTGAGAAATATATGAAAATATGAATGACTTTAAGTCAACAGTAGAGAATAGGTAATACAGATACCGTTCCTACCAACGATGACATCAACTACTCGGTGAGCTAATACTCCATCCTGTATTGGATTATATCATCGTTAAAGGATGCAATATGGTTGAATACAATGGGGAACTTGCCTATATTTTTTTATTTTATTAATATATGTGTTTATGTATAAAAACACCCTATAACAAATATCAGCCCTTAAATCGCAGTACTTATTTTACAATAAATTATTGAAGTTGAAATCCTCTCTAAGCTGATTCCGCGGGAGCTGCTGTGACGTCACTCTTTGCTGTTTGATGCACATTGCTTTTTTATTCTTATGTGATATTTGGTTTGTTTATTCGATTTTAGTTATTTTTGTTTTGTATGAAATGGAAAATACTTATTATACCTACTCATAAGTACTGCATTGGGCCACTTTCTAGTACAACTGTGAAAATTCCAAATAAAATTTTTATTTACTTACCTGAAGATAAAAATCGCCGATGAAAATCGAGCATGAGGAAGAAATAAGGGGTATATTTATTTATAGAACACTGCTATTTATGTATGTGAAGATCATTTTAATCTAAGTAGGTATATTATATCCAGAATTGCAATATTTAAGTTTTTAGAAAAAGACATGTTATTATAATACTCATAATTACAGATAAAAATCAAAGTTAAGACCTGTTATTTTACTATACCAATATAAAGCGTACCATCTTTTATAACTACGTTTATTTGTTAAGAAAGCTATGCATATTGATTAAATAAGTTCTTATAGCTAAGATTTATTGGTTTGTTGGGTGACAAAAAGAAAATGACACGTGATGTAGTTTCGTTGTTTTCAGTTCATCCAAGGGCAGCAGCTGTTAAAAGGGACAAGAAAAAAATTATTGATGATGCAGTAGCTTCTACCTCTTCAATAAATACACAATCTGACTAGGCTAGTGGTCATTGTAAAAACAGCCCTCAACCTTAACCATTAGCTGACATGGTGTTGGACTTTGAAAATGGTGATACTTCTGGTGATACTTCGAAACAAACAAGTTTTCCGGAGTTACCGGTAGCTTGTCTCCTATCAATGAATTAGAAGGTGAAAAAAAATCAGAAAAACAAAGAACTAAACTTCTGAGAAATATATATGACGGTCCCTCAAGTAAAAATAGCACTCATAATCGTTACAGTGAAAATGATAGTGACTATTTGGCAAACCCTAGTGAAGTGTGTGATGAACTTTATGATAAAAATAAAAATCAATTTACAAAAATGTGTTTGAACTCTATAGTAATGAAGTAGCAAAATAGACCTAGATTGTATATGAGAATACCTGATTATGCTTATTATGTACTTTCTTTTATTGAAAAATAATGTGAAATAGATTCTGTACATATATTCTTAAATGTAAAAAAAATCAGAACTGGAAATTCATTTATATGTCTAGGAGATGATTTTGGCATAAGTGACGGTAATGCTTCTAAAATATTTTCTTAATCTTTACCAATTATTAGTAAATATGTGAAAAAAAATATTATAAAGTCCCAAATTTATTTTATAAAGTCAAATATGCCTCTGGCTTTCCGAGCCCGATATGGTAATGTCTTTTTGTATCAGAATATAAGAATTGTAACACTCTTAAATACATAATTAATTTCTTGTACTCCAGATGGCAACATATGAATGACGCAGCCGTAAAAATATTAACTGTAGGTAAATTATCTGATTATCCTTTTGTAAAACCTGCATCAAACATTTTTAATCAAAGTGTTTACCACACAAGCATATAAATAAATAATATAAAAACAAGACATTGAGATCAAATAACGAAAATTAAATTACAACGACGTTTAAGAATAGCACCTTTATTACTATACGATATTACCCGCTGTCCGCCGTCGTGTTGTTCGGCAAGCAAGGTCTGACGTCACAACTATTGAGCGAAGGTGAAAATAAGAAAATTTTGAACCTACATTTTTCAGGTAAAGATTTTTTTAGACTTTCTTTCTTGAATATGGGGTTTTGATGATAATAACTTACGACATTGAATTTTTTCAAAAACTTTTATTTTTATTTGGCAAGTTCCCTATTACAATATATTGCAAACCTTTAACCCTTTTGCTTAAATTTCATTCGTAACACATCACAGTTGAGTCAAGTGTATGATCGCCGATTTCTTGACTAAATCATATTTTCAACTATACTTTTACTTTCCTACCACTACTTTTGGTGGTAGTCCCAGAACAATCGTTTGTTGCTTGAGGAAGATATGGCTATGGCGGTGCTAGCTTTAGCACGACCATGAATTTTCATAGAAATACAAGAGCGGCAAATTTTCTTTTTTCACGGCAAATTCTGGTACAATTGTTTTTTATTTTCGTTGAAATGGTCGTGCTAAGTTTACAAGCGTAATTTATTACTATATTCCGAAATTAATTGTTTTTGAATATTTTCAGATAATGGCTGCTCTGCAGAGTAACTTTTACAAATCAGTCTAATTGAAAATATTTTGTGTGTGATTATACGGTATTTTCAGTGCTAATCTAGTGCTCTTTTCCAAAATGTATTGCTTTTGTATATTCTCAGATAATGGCTGCTCTGTAAGATTTAGTTAAAGTTGACAGAGCAACCTTTAAAAATCTATTTAATTGAATATCTTTTACATGTAGGTACTTGTTGAGTATATTAAGTACTTGGTTAGTGTTCGATTACAAAAAAAATAATTAATTTAATCCAAACCGAACAATTTTATTCTCTTGGAGATGGCTGCTCTGCTAGCTTTAGATAAAGTTAGCACTTCAAATTTTAAGAATTGTTTAATTGAGACACCTTTGAGTATGCGTGAAAGGTATATTAAATGCTAATTTAACGATCTATTCTGATAATAATGATTATTATGTTTCCCAGTTTATAGCACTGTTCCATCGACAATCAGTTTTAAACAAATGAAACTTTTTTGGATTTGTCAAGGCACTACAAGCACACAAAATAAATTTATCTAGAACAATATATTATTGATTAATTCCAGAATATAGTACTAAATTAGGGGGTACGACAATGTTTTAGTTTGTTAATAAAATATCCAGTAAATCAGCAATCAGAAACATTTTCTCAGTGTGATTTGAGTTTAATCTTTATATCTTGAGCTGAAAATATACCAGGTACAAAGTCTATTATAAGTGATACAACCTTTATATTGTTTTCATTGTACTGTCACTGTCAATAACTTCATTATTGCAGTGGAAATCAAATCAAATGTATTAAGAAAATTCTGAGCAAGGTATTTTTAAATGAATGAAAACTTGGAGAAAAATCAATCATATGTTTTTTTAATGGAACATACTATGTTTTGTATTAATTTCAGCATATAGTATAGGTTCTTCTCTTTACGGTTACACCCATGTAGATTTATTTGAGGTTTTAAGAAGTAAATAATAAAAATATAAAGTGAATTATTTTTATATATCAATTATGTTTATTTATGTAGTGCTGTCGTAAATGTAATCTGTATATAGTGTATTGCTAGATAGTTTGTTCAAATATACATGGGTCTAACATTATCCGTGTTTCTCTATTATCTTATTCAGTAAGCCGCATCACGCGAAATTTTCCCAAATGGAAAAGTAATAGGTAAGTCACAAAAAGGGCGGAAGTTATTCAATAGCTCTAATTTCTGATTGAAAAGCACTCCGCATCCTAAATTCCTTCAAAATTGGCTTTCAAATCATCAAAATCGGCTTAGGCATTTTCACTAGTCTGAGAGTTTTTTCAGAGGGGTAACAGAATGCATACTTTTAAGATTTGCTACTCTTTGTGTTTTATCTCACCTTTAGAAAAGTTATGTGAAAAATAACTGAGACAATTTTCAACAGAAGGCTAGGGTGCTCTAAAAGATTGTCTTTTTGAAAATTTCGTATAAGGATGAATCATTAATCATATACCTATCTACATGATGTTCCGAATCTGAATCTTCAGCTTAAAGCACTATTTGAACATAGATTAGCTGCCAATCATTATTAATAACCTATTTGACAGTTTTGGCTCAAATTTGTTTTGTTCATTCGTCTGCATAATAAACCATTGAATTTGAATAAAGACAAGCCTGAATTCGAGAATCGAATTAGTAAAAGTGGTTTTAAGCAGTGGGAAAAATGAATACGTATGTTCATTAAATATTTCCAACTGAACTCAATTACAGATATCATAAATACTTTTTTTACAAAAAACTGGACCGACGTTATTAGTTGGTGCACTGAAAAATACGAAATAATATTAATTCTATTGGTGCTGTTGCTTTTGAAGTTGTACAGTTGTAGTTAAATTGATAACTTTTGGCACCAACTTCACAAGTACCAGCACCAATAGAATTAATATTATTTCGTATTTTTCAGTGCCCAACTAATAACGTCGGTCCAGTTTTTTTTTTTTTGTAAAGTATTTAACGCTGAACATCCACCGCAAACTGTCGGAACTAGCGAATGAAAATGTGGTGGAACTAGCTTGGGTGCCAGCACAAGATGGGAATGAGGGTAATGACAAGGCGGACAAGCTGGCGGGTGCTGCCTCGTCGGGAACAATGTATGGGCCCGAACCGACAGTACAAATCACACCGCACATCATGGCTAACCTCATTGAAGGGGACACACATCTCAGTCAATGTCAGAGGTGGAACTCAATTCTGGACTGTCGACAGAGCAAGAACTTCATCACGGAGCCATGCCAGAAACGGGCCGAAGACTGCCTAGCTTTGCCCCAGGCCAAACTACGCTCACTTGTAAGCATCTGGACCGGGCATGCTGCGCTAAGAAAACACCAGGTTGTCGGGATACTCGGGGAACCGTAGGTCTGAGGAGCAAGGGGGAGAGGCACAATGGGCCGAATTGGCCTAAGTACCCGCTTTGGCACCACTGCGTCAAATATTTTTGAGTGTAACATTGGTCACAAAAATCGTTGAACGTTCATCACAAATATCTTATTACCCACGTAAATACTTTGCTTGTTCTTGTTATTATGTAGTGATCTCAGAACATCGCTGTGGAAATACGCTCAAATATTTTAGATTTAATCATTCTACCACCGCTTACTTCGAAAACCGTAACTCTAAGGAGAAAATGTTCATTATAAATGTTGATACAAATATTATTGTCTTGTCTATTGGCATCAAAATATTTTCAGTTTTCGAAAGAAATTGAAAAAATGTTCAATTTAAACGTATCAGTAGATTTCGATTTGAGTTTTTACGATTATGAGACCAATTTCCAAGTCTCCTCTATAAAATGAATCAAAAATGATCAAAATTGGAGCACGTTTACTATAAATAACACGCGATCAAACAAAAAAGCAGACAGTCGAATTGTATACCTCCTCCGTTCGGGATTGGCCCCGATGGGGGTGAAGGGGGCAAATGTTCTCAAAAATCGAAAATTCGAAATGCGAGAATTAAAGATAAGACAATATCCGGAAACGTTTAAATTGAACATTTTTTCAAATGAGTTACGGTTTTCGATCTACATACATTTAAAAAAAATGTGACCAATGTTACGCTCAAAATTGTGGAATAAATATCTTTTTACAAATAACTGGACCAACGTTATTAGTTGGTGCACTGAAAAATACGAAATAATATTAATTCTATTGGTGCTGGTAGTTCTGAAGTTGGTCCCAAAAGTTATCAGACTAACTGCAACTGCACAACTTCAAAAGTAACAGCACTAATAGAATTAATATTATTTCGTATTTCTCAGTGCACCAACTAATAACGACGGTCCAGATTTTTGTAAGAAAATATTTTTTATATTGCTCTCGCTTTAGGTATTAAACGTGAACCAGTATTGATTATTTTTTATTTGTTAGAATTGTTGTGAAAGAGTTGAACTGAATATTGATAATTAGATTAGATTAGATTAGATATTTATTTGTCATTAATCAATATAGATTTTACACTCGTCGGAAGCAGTAATTTGATCTTAAATAAATTTACTATGAGAATAACAAATACATAATATAATGAAATAATATATACAACAGAGATTCTAAAAACAGAAAAAATCATAAAAATTAACAAACTCTTTTTTATGTTGAAAAACATGTATATAAAAATATAGTAACAAGTCCAAATAAACAACTAAGCAATAACATACATCAATAAGTACTTAGGTCCGAATCACAAAAAATCATCTAAAGAGTAAAAACATTCTTTTATTAATATTAATTTAAATCTTTTTTAAATGGCTCTAATGCAAGACTCTTTGAATTAAAAGGAAGGTTATTATAAAATCTAGGAGCTTAGAAATTGACGGAATATTGACTTTTTGCTAAGCGCACAAAATCGGGTGCTTGAGAGCGGAATGCCTTGTTTTCTACTGATGAAAATCACCATGAAGAGCGAAAAGATTCTGGTTCTCTTGAATCTACACTAGGCATCGGAATAAATAAAGAGTGGCAGTGGCATAATGTTAAGATTTTGAAACTGCGTTTTGACATCTGCACGGTAATTTAATCCCTTTATGATTTCAATAGCTTTTCGCTGAAGACCAAATACTTTGCCAGAATGTGACGAATGACCCCAAGCAAGAACACCATAAGATAGATGAGAATGGATGAGGCTGAAATAAGCACTCATGCATGTATCTTGATTGGCAACAGGCTTTAGATTTCTTAAAAGACAAAAAAATGCTATTTTATATTATGGGAAAAGACATTCAGGTCTAACCTTTAATTAGGTTTATCACTCCTATGTCCGTGTTATGATAGGATAGTGTTTTGTTTTTTTATTTTAATACGGTACTAGCTATTATCAAACTAAGATTAGATTTTGAACACGCCTGAATATTTATAGCATTTCCAATCCGACAACATTCAAAAGATTCAATGTTTTAGAGTTAGAGATCTTGGTAAATATAAACTCGCAGCCTTTTTATCTTCAGATCACAGAAAGAAATCAAATTTAATTTTATTTAATAAATTGTAAAAAGACAACTTTATTACATTACAAAATTAAATAATTATGTAAATTCTTCCTAGTCCTTGGATCACAAAGGTAGGTTTATCAGGTGAATCAAATAAAATGTAGTATTTACTGACGAAAATATATAGTAAAATATCTGAAAATTTTCCAGTTGGCGCCAAGAATGAGAATTTTTAAGTTGGCGCCAAGGTTATTTTCCAGCAAAGCAATAATCCGAGATTTGTGTATTTTCTCATTAATTAATTACTGATATTTATAGTAGGACTACAAATATAGGTATGTAGTTTGAATTTACAAACAATATGATTTTCATTCATAAATAAAAAGAAAACTGTTGATATTAAATATAAAATTTCTATGATTATTCATTTAATAGATACGTGTATGTGCCTGTTAATACGTTATACAATTCGAGTCAATTTTAACGCACCACTAAAATTTAATACAATTTCAAAATGAGTTTTCTCGGAAACTGCTCGATCGATTTGATTTTTTTTCAAATTAAACCTTGATCCCTCAGGAACGTCCTTACTATCGACTTTTTTTCCAATTTAAATTGTAGGCATATACAGGGTGTTTGAAAAGAAACCGTTTTGATGCTTCATATTTGTCGCACCCAGTGGGATTTCCAAGGTATTGCTATCTAACGAAGAATATAGCCCCGTCATCTCCAAGTATTTTTTATTCTCGTTTTTATCTCTATTTTCGAATGAAATGCAGAATTTAATGTCAAAGGCATACATTTATTAATTTATCTTATTTCATTCAATTAAAGCTCAGTTTTAAATCTTGATAACAAAATTGAGATCGGAAGCACTAAAAAATGGAATAGGGTAGTCAATATCGAGTATTACCTCCTCTAGTTCTGATAACCACTTGGCATCGACAATTCATACTTGAAACCAGATCTTCAATTAGATCTTGATGGATATTGTCCCATATAGTCCAAACAATATTCTCTATATCACCCAAGAAGGCAGGTAGTGGTTGATTATCTCTAAGTTGCCTTCCCACGTGGTCCCATAAAAGTTCAATAGGGGTGATATCTGGACTCCGGGGTGGCCAGTTCAAAGTCTGTATATCGTCCCGATTCAAATAATTTTGCACTATTCTCACAACATGTGGTCTGGCATTGTCATGCATCAGTAGGAAATTATCTCCTATATAACCAGAGAAAGGAACAACATGCTCAGACAAAATGTCTGTGATGTACCTTCCACTATTTAAAGGTGCACCATGAAAAGAAACAATATATGTACGGGCTGTAAAAGAAATTCCTCCCCAAAGCATCACAGAGCCTGCATTAAATAAATCTATTTGACTAATATTACATTGCGGGTAACGTTTATTTGGTCGTCGAATTACCTTTACGCGCCGGTTGTTGCTGTAGAGACAAAACCACGTCTCATCATAATCCAATCTTCAGCAGCTCAGTTTACCTGCACCCTGGCGAATTGAAATCTTGCTCGGATATGATCTGCATTCAACCGTGGTACTCTTCCTGGAATTTTGAGGATTAAATTCATTTCTTTCAAACGTCTTCTTACAGTCGACGTACTGACGTGGATATGTTGAGCAGTGTTTAGTTGTACCTGCAGTCATTAAATTCAAATAGGATTCCAAACCACACAAAAAGTCTTGTTGTCTCAGTTGAGAAATATTAGAACCATTTATCAGAAGAAGTAACATAATTTCCTTTTAATAAATTCAAGAGCAAAAGAAAGAGGTGATTAAAATAAATATCTTCATATATCAAAAAATAATATTTTCGCGTGGATTTTTGAGGTTCTCTCGAAACTTTGATAGTATACATTGTAATCTTCCCATTTTATACCTTTTTTAATCTGTAATGTATCATGTTGTTTCTTGTGTGTAGGAAGGAGTGTGGCCTAACTGACCTGTCTGAGATTCCTCTAACTGAATTTTTTTGTTGATATTAGACTATTTTTACGATACAAATGATGTAAAGCTTCCTTGTTCTCTTAACTCATAAAATGTGTACTTGTTGATAAGCATGTAAGGCATTTATTATTAATATTATTATTATTATATCGAAATTTATCTCAACCTTCATATGAATCATTTTTGTACTAAGCTTGATTGCGATAATAAAAACCTGGTCTGTCCAACCACACGACTTTCCCACCGCTCTCAAACTCCAGCGAATAAGAAAATCATTTGAACAATTCTTGCAACTTTACATTTTTTGAGCGTGCAAGGAAAAACAGTAATGGTTATATAGCCAGAATATGAATAGAAGGTAAAAGAGTTTGACAGTTTTTTTTTTGTTTTCCAAGCTTTTTATCAGAGATGCGCCTAACGATAAGATATTTAAGAAGAAGAAGAAGAAGACGAAGAAGAATAAGAAAAAAGCGTCCTACTCTGATACCTCGCGTATATACATATTACGTGAAACGCACCGTTCCACAAATATATGGGACCTACCTACAGTTTATCGCCAGATCCGAAGGCACTATTTAAGAGAATTAACTAGGCATTATTGTTAGAGGTCCATAAACGTAAACATCTTTTGAAAACCCAACACCGAAAATAATTTTACATTATTACAATACTTTAATTTCTTGAAGTAGCGATAGGAAAAAATTTGACCATTTTTTAATTTCCAAAAATACTGCTGTATATTTTGTATCCGAAATCCAGTCAGCTCTTTGCTACATTTGTATGAATTGATTAAAAGTAGATAGACGCTGTACATTTTCCTAAAACCCATTTTATCTGACTCTGGTGACCTTGAAATGTGAAGATTATTCAATGTTATAATTTCCAAAAATTGAACACATTGCAGCCTCCAACTGAGTAGTTAAAAGATAGTAGGTACTTATTTATGATATTTCTATTTTCACTCTCAGTGGCCGTTTGTAAATTGAAATATTATAATTGATGAATATTGTGGAAGTAAACTCAAAATTAAATGGTTCTTTTTAAATCGTATTTAATTAAAATAACCGTTATAAACATATAATTTATATCTTGTCTCTTCCTCTTAAATTGTAATGATATAACTTCAGAAATTCAAGTCGTTCATTACTCTTTCCTCCATCACAGCAGTTGCCCAACTAATACCAATTAGTTTTCCAGATAAATGCGAAATAACAAGGTACAGTGAGCGCATATTAATTTCCATCTGAGTCGAGCACAGAGGGAGTATTTAGGTACGTATCTTCATGTAGTGCCATATAATAATATAAGATACCGGCTCGTTTCCCCATTATGGACTGAGTTCAATTAGGTCCCAAATTAACGGGTCCGAATCTGCTAATCTAGCACAGGAATTACAATTGCAAATAACTCTAATGGACAGCGAATAGGTGTGTCGAGCAGCAGAAAGTCCACAACTAATATAGCTCAAACATGATGCCGTGTTCCGACGTGGGTATCTGAAATGTTGAGAGTGAGAGTCCAGTCTAGCCCTTCATCCACTAACTATCTCAAAATACCTTGTAGAAGTACATATATATATATATATATATATATATATATATATATATATATATATATATATATATATATATATTCTGTCTATGCCGATATAATTATATTTGTTGGGCCACTGGTAACTAACTGTGCAATGTTCAAAACGAACATTAAGCCTCGAGGTTCGTTGGAGAGAGAAACATTCTACCAATAACTCTGTTAGGAGGATAATGGTTCACTATGGTAATAGAACAAATGCTATAACATATATTTCAACTCAGCAATAAGATTTTTTTTCGGTAATTTTTTTTGTCACCCTGTATATTTCCGTTTTAGGTATAAAAAGTCTAAGACAAAAACAAAAAATGACGGATCCGAGTGTTTTTCGATTATTCGATTAAAGTCTCATTTCAGACGGTCAATATTATTGTGTATATATTGCACAATAACATTACCACTTGCAATTCCATTTTGTTCTATTATCATAGTTAAAACTTTTCGTTACAAAAATGAGCGTTTTTTCTGTGTGGCTTGGTTTCCATATTGTTTTATCTTTTTATTTATATTATCTACTCTTGGAAATCACACTTCTTGCGTTTACGTGAATTTAATCGACGAACGATTACACTGGTGCTATGCGTTTTTTCTACTCTTGCTTCTATTTTGAATTACGAAAAAGTTTGAATCTCACCAACTGTTTAAATTTGGGAAGCTGTAGGCGCAAGCGACTTAAAAAAATGACAGAATACTATTTTTATACTTCATCTTAGAAAAATTGGATTTTAAGATGTTAAGTTTCTCAAGCATTCCCTATACCCAAACATAACATTTATCGATATATTCAATAAAAATCAAGAAATGTCTTATCTAAAATATTTTTTTCTAATTCTATGTCCTTGATTGTCCTAGCTCCGAACAGATAGGTATCAAAATGTATCTTTTTGTGTAGTAGTTTTGAATATAAATATTTTTTACAAAAAATTGGAATGACTTTATTAGCTGGTGCATTGAATCTAAAATGGTAAGGGAGTGCCGAAGGAAGCTCAATGAGCTAGGCAAGAACAACAGGGTCTACTTAGTCTGGGTTCCCGGCCAGTCGGGAATCAAAGGCAACGAGGAGGCCAACACACTTGCCAGGAAAGGAGCACAAGCTCCATTTACTGGCCCAGAACCCTTCTGTGGCACAGATAAAAGCACCTACAAGAAGGAGTTTCTGGAGAGGGAAAAAACCGTAAGAGAAACACTCTTGCGGGATACTCCTGGATTGGATCATTCCAAAAAGTTTCTAAAAAACTTTGATACTGCAAGATCCAAAAGGTATTTGGATCTCAGCAAGAACAAGCTACACCTACTCACTGGATTTCTCACAGGACACTGTCGCCTCAAGAAGCATCTAATGAGATTAAGTCTAGCAGAGGATGACGAGTGCAGATTCTGCGGGGAAGAGGAGGAAACTCCGGAACACCTGGTGACGGAATGCCTCGCCATTGCTGGCCAACGCAAACAGTGCCTTGGAATAGCAACCAGCAGTAGTGAGGAAGTATCCTCCTTGAAGCCAACCCAGATACTGGAGTTCATTAGAACTCTGGAACTGGAAGGCGAGTTGTAGACCGCGTATAGGCGAGTGCAACTCAGGTAGGGGGCACAATAGACCTTATGGTCGCAGTGCAATGTAACCCTCTCTTAAATCTAAATCTAAATCTAAATCTTATTAGCTGGTGCACTGAAAGATACTATGTAATATTAATTCTATTGGTAGTGGTTATTTTGTAATTTTGCAATTGTAGTTAAAAAGAAGACTCTTGCCATCAATTTCACAACTACCAGCACCATGTGAGCACCAATTAATAAAATCGGTAAAATTTTTGGTAAATATTTATTTCACATTTTTGAGTGTACCTACGTAACATTATTCATGAAAATCGTTGAACGTTCACTTATACCAAAGAGGAACCCATATATATTCTTTGCTTCTACTTGTTACGAGTATTATTTGGAGATCTCAAAACATCGTGGTGGAAATACTTTAATTTGGCATTTTGAGTAAGGAATATATTAGCTGATTCAACTGTAATGAAATGGATTCAATAATATTATTACGAAGTTAAACAGGTACGTGATTATGGGAATCTATACCTACGAGTATTTAAAAGATAAAAATTTAAAGATTATTTTTCATTTTCCACACTCTATTTTCCAGAGGAAAAATTAAAAGCTGCTTGTTAGGAAAATTTGAGGTTGAAACACAAAATACATATAATATAAATAGTATAGGGATATGCTGTATGAAATTGAATTTAAATTTGATGTTAATTAAGAGAATATTCTACATAAAACAGATACTGATGTCGAAATGAGGGAGATGTAGCAACATCGCTAGTGTGACAGTATTTTTAATAGTTCTAATACTCTGTGGAGTTCCAATACTGTTTGTTTAGAAGCTTTCATTTCACACTAAGAATGCAGTGTGGCGACTTATCGAGCCCATGGTTGTCAGCGCGGTAATATGAAAAGGGCTCGACCAAACGTCAGGCCCAGTCTCAGTCATGTTCGTTGCCTGGGTAAAATTTTTTTTATCAACATTTTCATGTTCATTAATTATCATTTATAAATAATGAATTTAAAAATTACTGAAGACTGCAGATAAATTTAGAGAGCGGCAACACCGTGTGCCGTTTTCCATTTAAAATACATTAGCTATTGTAACAAACTTGCGATATTGTGACGACGCCATTATCAAGGTAGGCGACAGCGATCGTCAGAGGGTGGAGCATGTTGAAGAGTAGGGACCTTGGTGGGGCCCGGGAGGTATGAGTGTAAGGATACTGTTAATGGTCACCGATACATGCCAAAGTCAAGTTATATCCCGATACATCTAGTGAAATCGCGCTGCTAGTGGAATATTCGTGGCGTTGGAAGATGCCAGTAGAAGCTTCGAGATGGAGGGGCCTTGCCTATATATTGGAGAGAATTGCTACTGCGGTGTTCAGTATAGATGCAGTGCAGTAGTTGAGTGTGTACGGTGGATACCAGCTGTACGATGCATACCGGAGTACGGCCCAGTTCGGTGGGCCCCTATTAATGGACCACCAACATAAATAAATAACGCTCTGTCCACATACAGTTGTAAATAGTGTAAATAATGATTATAAATTGTATATAGTAGTCGAATAGTGTAAGATATATAAATAGTGTATATAAATAATCTGTGACATTTTAGTGTGGAAATAAATAAACTTGAAAAAATAAATAATTCCCAATCATTTTGATATGCCCGTTCCACTATAATACCAGGCCACACTGCGTTCTCAGTGTGAAACGCAGTATAGTGTTGGTCTGTGACAAAATCTTATGTTAAGGCTCTAGTTTTCAAATGTAGATATTCAATCCATTTTGAAATGTTTATATATCGGGGAATGTGGATTTTGGACTCGTTCGTACATTAAGAGCTAGGTGGTGTGATGTTCTTTTTCGACCATATTCGAGATGATTCAATAGCAATTTTATGAACTTATCCCCAAGCGTATAATTTAATGATGTTATGTTATATTTAATGTACTTCAATCGGTACGTAATACATCAGAAAACTGGAGAAAATTGGAGCTTTGCTCACGGTTCACTCTGCTGAAATGAAAAAGAGTGAAAAATATATTATTATCATTCCAGAAGTCTTATATATAGATATAAAAACCGACAAAAACGTATTCCCACAGCATTATTTCATCCGGAAAAGCTCCACCAGCATAATTGGTATATATGTTCAATTAAAACTTTGGGTGTATATGTGAGCGCTGATGAATTACCTGGAACTTTTTCGCATTAGGTATTAGACATGTAATTTTATAATCTCGAGCATTTGATGCAATAAAACTTGATAGAGCCCGCGTCCGTAACTTTAGTTGCTGGATGCCGACCATAAACTAAATCTATATCTGGGGGATATGATGGCCTTTGTTGCGGATGCTTATATACCTGGAAGTTGGTTATGATGATAACTGAATTTTGCTTAGGAAAAAAATGTATTGTATGCGTATTGTTGATTTTGAAAAGTAAATTTAGGTATTTCAAGAAGAAGATGAAGTTCTGGAGTGGTGTATTGTCATCAAATTAAAGTATTTGTAGGTAATTACATTAGAAATTATTTTTCACTTTCCATTGAGAAGCTATATTAATAAGCTCGATGTTCTAAAGCCCAGAACATATAAGTTTTGTTGATATTTTTCTCTCGATAATTGAGGTCCATATCATCGTTGCATTGCTTCCATTCAATTATTGATTAGTTAGATTTCGATAGAATCTCTATCAACATTTTTTTAGCAGTTAAGAAGAAAGAAAACACGAAGTCGTTCAACCTCGGCAGAGTTCACTTCGAGTTGGAAGGAAATTGAAATAATTTTCGTACGGGCAGTACACGTGGTACGTAGAAGACTCGAGAGCTGACCCCCCGAGGTGGATAGGGAAGTCGCGGCCTTGATATTCAAGTGTGGTTCTGGGTTTGCTTTTGAGAAGAAGTCGATTCTTAAGAAGTCTTTGTAGGATAAAAGCACGTGGTAGCTTGGTCTGGCAGAGGCAGGAGGAACACCTCGCGGATAACCTCAAGGGCGTGACAGTGACTGTTATATTCGGATCAACGCAAAATCCCGGAATTTCATTGTCACATGCAATGCAATAAATTCCTTTATTAGAAATATTAAGAAGTAATTGAAAAGTATAGTGACTGGAGGTATGGTTTAGAGCCAGACAATCCTCAGCCACACGGACGAAGCTTCGATTGCGCTAACTAATCGAAGGAGTGCTGGATAAAAGCGCCATTAGGAAGCTAGATCCAAGAAATACTAGGTAGAAAAAGAAGAAGATTAATATTATTAGTTAGGTTAGGTAGGAGAAGCACAATAACAACAGTGAAATGTTTACAATCGAGTTCAAAATTGCAGAGTGCTGAAGAATTGTATGCAGTCGAACTTAATTTGTTCATTAAGTGATGTGATAAGTGGATCATTTATGTTAGAATTAATCTCGAAGATTTCCAGGATGTTCAATAGGAGACCTTTTGGTGCGTGATGTAAAATCATTGTTGATATCGAAGGTATGTTTATAGTTGACTACATGGTTAGCAAACGAACTGTTAGAGTTAATTACATATCGTGGTGTTCTAAGAAACATACATTTATATTTGTCTATCACCTTGACATGTTCATCTATTCTGATATTTATTTTTCTTCCAGTTTGTCCTACATATTTAGCTGAACAGTTAGAGCAAGAGACCTCGTAAACACCTGATCTATCCAAAGGGCTTATTTTATCTTTGACGTTGACTAGCAGCTTATAGATCGTATTACGGGTGAAGAAGGATACCGTCAATTCTGGGTTATGTCGTAGGATAATGTTTCGGATATCCTGGGATGCTTTGCCAATGAAAGGAAGTGAGCAGTATTTCGATGGTAAGGAAGGTGTGATAAGGTACCTGTTAGTGTATTTCAACAAGTATCTATGCTGCTATACTCTCTCTATGAATTGGATTAAATGAGCTAAGTTTATGTGAGATAGGGTGGCATGATGAGAAGCGAATGATATTATCCGTGTGTGTAGGTTTTCTGCAGATAGAGAATCCTAATCTATTGTCTGTTTTGGTCATAAGAATATCTAAGAAGGATAAACAATTATTCGTTTCAATTTCCATTGTAATTAGATAGCTGGATGTAATGAGTTCATGAATGTCAGGAATAGATTAAGTTCATCCAAGTTCCCATTGAAAAGTATTAAGCAGTCATCCACTTATCTGTAGTAGAATGGATCTTCTCAACATAAATAAAGCCTTTAAATTTTGTCTCTAGATTCTTCATAAAGATTTCGGCTTATAGTGGGGATAGATTGCTGCCCATAGCTAGGCCTGATACTTGGGCGAAGTTTTCATTGTTGAACTTAAAAAAGTTATGTTTTAGAACTGTGTCTAAAATATGGCATATGTTGAGACAATGATGGAAGTTAGTGCCCGACTCGAAGAGAGTATTCCTGACTAATTGGATGCAATCCTCTGGTGGTATGCTTGGGAAGAGGTTAGCTACATCGAATGACACTAGTATGGAGTTATTTGGAATGTATCGGTCTGAGATTTTATTGATTAAATCTTTGGTGTTCTTGATAGCATACGGGTTATTGAAATCGGTTAATTCTCTAATAAATCTATTGATCCAAGATGCTAATTTCGATGTTGGTGAACCACAATAAGATTCGACAGGTCTAATAGGTATGCCTGTCTTGTGGATTTTTGATAGTTCATATAACATGGGTGTAGAAGGGTTCATCGGGATTAGTTTGTCTTTATTGGAGTTATAGTGTAAGATAGTATTCATAGTGTCGACTAAATCTTTTTGAATATATTTATTTGTAGGGTCAGAATCTAACCTGAGGAAGCAGTCAGGGGTCAAGAAATTGAAGACCTTGTTCACATAGTCCGGGCGATCCATGATGACAAGACAGCTACCTTTTTCTGCCTTGGCGACTGTTAGATTATGATGTTTGACTTTACTATTAATACTATTCATAATAAAACTTTGTTTCTTATCCTTAGTGTTATATATATAGTGTTATATGTACTATTGCGGTTCAAAGACAAATTTTTGTTTAACATACGTGCGATATCACATCTTAGATAGGTAATCTTTATTATTAAAATTGATAGTTTCAATGACTTTTTCACATTCAACTGCAAAATATAGAAATTATTTTAGGTAAATTTCTTATAGAAATATACCTATTGCGATCGTTCACACTTTTGAATTTCGAAAAACTTTCAACGGCATGTTGTTATATGTCTATAAGTTAGTCCAAAAAAACATTTGGTTCAAAAGTTATATATATATATATATATATATATATATATATATATATATATATATATATATATATGGGATATTACGAAATTTGTTAACACGATAGAGGTCGCAGTTTTGAAGGTATCAAGCTCAAATTTGCTACAAAAATCAATCTCTCAAATATCTCGGTCGAGTTCGTTATTGGGCAATACCGGGTAAGTAGTTTCAAAATGGCGACCATTCAAACATTTAAAAAAATTATCAAAAAAGAGCAGTAGTGTAAATAATATTAAAAATAATTTTAGGTTATAGATATAATGAGTACCTACAACTTTTGTTCAAAGCAATTTTTCATAAAATACACAGGTAAAAAAATAAAAATTAATAAAGTAAAATAACAAATATTGATAAAACATGAACACTCAATATAAATTTGATGTAATCGTACATTTTCTGGAGATCTTAATATAGACCCTGACTAAAAAAATATATAGTATATTTATTGAAAAGAAATAGACGAAAAAAAAATCTGCCTTGAAGTGGACTCGAACCCTGTCTGCTTTATATTCAACAGCCAAAACAAAAACATGTAGGTATACCAATGAAAAGGTTGTTAAAATTTCAATTCAATGAATTTAAAAAAAATTACCTTTCAGCTGACTACAGGCCATCGGGATTTTTTTATCTTTATGTTTATGAACATTGAATTTAAGACCTTGGTTAAGAACATTTAACTCTCGTTCGTTGAAACTGATAGAGGATTGGTTCAACACTCTGGGATGCAATATATAATCGGAAAACTTTTTAGTTTTATGATTCGATTGAGTTACGTTTGGCTTAAGTTTAGATAATTTGTGTAATAATTTTGTGTGCTTCTCCCTACCTTTATGTTCAATATAATCTAGGATGTCCCTGTGCAGCACATCTAGCTCCATGAAGTCCAGTAGGTGTGATAGTATCAAGTAAAGCCATTTGAGATGTGAGTTGATGATGTTCAATTTATGGTAAGATGATTTGATTTCATTTCTGATCCATGTCTGGATGCCTATGGCGATGGCTCTCTCCGCTGATGGGGTGGTGATTCTCGTAAGCAATGAAATGTAGTTAGGCATCAATTTTCTCCTCATTGTTAAACCAAATATCTAAGGAGATAGTCTTCCGTTTTAACAGTAGAACCTTATATTGTCGGACCAGGACAGCTCGACTAGCATTCTCAAATCGTAAAAAGAAGTCCATTTCTCTAAGTGGAGTGGTGTAACCAGTTAAGAAGTGTTTTCTTTCTTCTTAACTGGTTACACCACTCCACTTTTAGAAATGGACTTCTTCTTACGATTTTTTAAGTAGTTTTTTTTTATAAAATTTCTGAGAAGAGTACAGTAGCTGAATTTCATGAAATTTCATATGTGGGTATGTATAATTCATACAGATTTCAAACAGCCACAGTTATTCTTTCCATTAATCCAGTTTTGTCTTAATTTAAACCAAATAATTTTCTTGGAAGTTAATACATATAGTTTGTTTCACGAATGACAGCTATTGTGTATAGTCATTCACGAGCTACGTACATCAGGCTATACGTCTCATCGCATCTCATTATCATGAAATTCTCTACTGCGTTTGACGATCTGAGCTACGACATCAGTATTTCAACATTATCTCCTTCAATACAATGATAGGGCCTTGCACATATGTCCGAAGGAACAGAATCTTTATTTCATAGGCGCCATAAAATTAATGTGACATTTCAGATAATTCAGGTGCGTACATTTATATTCCATAACTCAAGCAATACATTTTTATTTTGTGTTTCTGCATTATTATTGATAAGAAATCTTTCATATTATTCTCTTATGTAATAAATCGATATTTTTTTCTCCCCAATTATATGAACTTTCTTGAAGCATATAAAAAAAATGAAATGCTATATCTTATCTTGAAATCGTTACGCCTTTGATTTACTTCCGTCAGTTGAATTGGTCAATTTTTTGTGTTTTCATGACAGACGCCAACATTCGTGAAACAAACTATATATCGGAAATACTGCCTTAAAAGGGAAACTGTCCAGTATTTTGGAATTCTGAAAATATGTTTTTATATATCATTTCATGATATACCTAACGAAAAAATAGTATCATAAAGGGTCTACAAGCCAATTTAATGTTCTCTACTTATTAATTATGTTTTGTTTGTTGATAGTATTTGCGGCTGCCATATTCCTTAGGGGTTTTTTGTTATACTGTCCTTTTGTATATTTTTTGATTTCTATTTTAAGTTTAACTTTAAGTAAAATTTTATATTAAAACATATTTTCTGAATCCTAAATCGTTAGACAGTTTTACCTTTACTGGGAGTATTTCCGATAGCTTGGCTACACAAAAAGCGAGTTTGTTCCATTTGAGATAAAACCGAGTTCTTTTGCAACGAACATTAAATGTACCATTTTAGGAGAAGAAAAAAAATGTAAATCTGGTCCAGTCTAAAAAATGACATACAGATATCCTAATAAAAGCATATCAGCCTATAAGCCCTCTAAAAATTAATTACGAAATTACAACAAGCAAAGAAATATTAGCGAATAGTTAATCCGTGTGAAAATTTCGAACCATATCGTAGTGGAAATAAATATGACTAAAAACAAAAGCAGCCACGCATGTTAGATAAACGAATTCTTAATACATGGTGTTCTGCATTCCTTATGCTTCATAAACAAGTATTCAAAATATTTGTTTTCGACGAAAAGAATAATTCGAACAATTTTCATATTTTCATCATTAGCCGGGAACGCAATCTTCAAAATGACGCCTCAATGAATAATTTTGATAATGTATTAAGGGAGATATGGCGTACCGAAAAAAAACAATTTTGAGTAATAATATATTATGATTATAAAGTCTGGAAATTTAAATTGGCTCACAGATAAGCAATTTACACAATATTAAATTTGAGAATTTTTTTGGTATTCAGATACGTCAGATGAAAAAATCTTTATAAGATTGTTATCTATTTGTCCGTCTGTCATAGCCTATTTCGTCCGAATCCACTGAACGGAGGAAGTTGTAATTTGGTATTTATTCAGAAATTGCGCAGACTGCATAACGGACCTGTAGTGCAAATAAACGAGTTCTGATTAGGGTGTTAGATTATGGACCCAATTAGAAAATTAATAGAAACATTTTTTCAAGCGCATCATGTGACATATCAAATGAAAGGACTCGTTATGGGTAATTAAATATATGTGTTATGTATCCTAAAGTTTAGGAAAATATACAAGAACTGACCTCTCTTATTTCCGAAACTGCTTGTCATAAATCTGTGAAAGAAATACATTATGCAGTGTGTCCCACGTGGGTTAACATCATGGTCTATAAAGGATAAAATGGTTATCTTTGTTATTAGTAGAGTTAGATGGTCGCTTAAATGGGAAAACAATCGAACTTTGGTTCAGATTTTATTAAGATATACAAAGGTAGAAATCGCCATTTAAAAAAAAATCCTTGTAAATTTTATGTTAGGAGCTATGTTGTTGATGTTTACACCGTTTAAAACAACGAAATGTTTTTAATACTCTTTAGATATGTTTTATATTATTTTTGAACCTATGTCGTTGAAAGAAAGGGGTACCTTGAAATACACGAAATAGATTTAAGTTTGATTATAGCCTAAATAATTATTGCTCAAATACTGATAAAAACCATTTAGCGTTATAAGCCTACTCTTTCTACGATAGGTTATATGTATTTAGTTTTCAAATTTCCTATTTTGTTCAAATACTAATTTTACGGTTTCGCTCTAAGTGGAGACGGCGTGGGTTGCAAGATGGAAGAGGTAAACTACCTAAATCGGGCGCCACAAGGTTTAGACTCAACCAGCCCCGATGTACTCTCAAACCTTGAAACGTTAAGGGTACTTCCCCAAACAGTAGCAAGCAAAAGAAATATATCTATATATATCTTCGAGGCAAAGGTTTTATTTATTACAATAAAATATAAGGATAGCAATAACCAAAATAAATAAAAGAAAAAAAAAATATTGAACAAGCGAACAACCAATGGGAAGAACAGTGATGCTGCACAGAATTAAGTTGAGATTTAAGGTGTCCTATACTCTTGGTTAAAGACGTTCCGTGGGTTTGTCAGATCAGGCGTCAACTGACAACTTCACCAGTCAATGCTTCTCTGATTTGACGCGAATGACAGCAATAATAATAAACACAAAACTACGGTTGTGAATTACGTTCAAATTTTATTTAATAGTGTATTCATCCCATCAGGTAAGCAAAGATTCTACTACTAAAATCTACTCAATAACTAAAACTAACAATATTTTGTAGCACTAAGAGTCAAGAAAGGGTGACCGCTGTGCTCCACGGAAGAAATAAAACTTCCAAAAGGCCGATTAATGATTCTAATCGAGGCGTTCGTTAAGCAGATCTGCGTAACAACGATTATCTCATTTATCTAATGAAATCATCGAATAACAGGGTCTGCCTTTGTACAGAGGTAAGTTAGTATACAAAAATATACGTGAGCTCGAAATATCAATGCCAGATAGATATCGATGTAAGTATAACTTGTACTAACTGATCACTAATATCTCAACGAGATAATTAGCAGCTGTAACTATATTAAACAATACTGACTAAATAGATAATAGTTTTGAATTTTGCTGACTGGACAAATAGTTCAAATTACTATGATTAAATAAATTATTGAAATTCTTATTCTCTAATGTCTAAGTTGTGCAATTATAACATAAAATAAATTGGACTTATCGGTGGTAGGTTAATCTCTGGACATTCGTGGAATTTGAGAGCCGACCGCTGGACTGGCTGGACTCTAGAGCTCGGGACTTCTCTGGAAAGATTGGTGACTACGCTGGACTGCTCGCCGTATGTAGTTGTTGGAGGCCGTTCCAACTCACCCCAGCCACAATGAATTTTGGGTAAAGCTTGAAGCCTCGGATATTCTTGGACTTCTGAGGTGCAACCAGTTTAGAAGATGGTTCACAAGATCCGACTTCCGTCGAGCACGTGTTGTGTGCAGAATCCTTAGGGCTCGGATCCGTAAAACGAAAAGGAGTGAAAGTAAATCTCTCAAAACTGGTGAGTACAAATACAAATTCGACGATTCAACTCCTTAAAATTGCCACAAAAGATTCAGAACTTCTTCTTACTAGGTTGCGAACCGATTACCACGAGGGATCTAGACAATCTCTCCCGAAAAGAAGCCTTCCGCCAGCCACACTTTCCTCCCTCCCGGAAATTCCATTCTCCCGCCATTTTGGATTTCCTTCGTGACAGATTCCACCACTCTGCAGCGCGGATTTCAAATTTCGCGGGAAATAACTACATCATTGGAAGCACCAGCATGAGTACTCCACCCCCGAAAACAGTTGAAGAATATAATGGTAAGTACTAGACACTTAAAATTTTGTGAACGTAACACTACGTATCATTTTCACAAGAGCACGACTCTTATTTGACCAATTTCTATTCTTGATTACCCTTTTAGAATAATGCTTCTTGAGTAGGTAATTTTTTTTAAAGTCCAAATTTTTACACTGGACGCTTTCTAGATTCAATCAATATCGAATGAAGCTTTTGATTAATAACAATAATTAGTTAATAACTTTTTATAAAACTATTCTAATGGGGCGTCATGCCAAATAAATGTCAGATGTCACTAGGGTAATTGGTCATGGTAAAGAATATTAGAGATTGCTTGATACAAAACAAGATAAATCTTATGTTTATCGAAACCAACCGAAAGTAGTAGAACCAAGAACATATATAGGGAGGACGAATATATCATATGTCATTTCTGGGCGTTGCGCCAAATTGCACAGCGCATCCTTCTGTAGCGGGCGGCGGGTGATCAGATTCATTATTTATTGTACGTTCTCTTTGCGGGCGAGATCTTGTTTATTTATTTATATATAAAAATCGAATGTTAACATATATGCCCTTGTATACGAATAAGGCAGTCATTCACTATTTCCAGAATTTCTTCACCATCTTGGATCGAGTTTGGAATATGCCAAGTTATCCAGGTTAATAAATCTTCATGATGATGTGGGTTATCTCGCATCTTTGGATCGTATGAAGTAAGTACAACTGGGCCTCTCAATCTATAGAGCTATCGCCCAATGCTCGTTTGGTAATTTCACACTGAGCAAATTTTGTTGAATTATTTCAAAAAAACTTCTTGCAGAGTCCTTCAAATTCATATCCATAGAGTATTATTTTACAGAAATAGAGTGGAACACAACAAAAAAATGCTCTCGTTTACAAAAGCAATAACAGTCTTCTGATTTATATCGTTACAACACTGATTTTTTATTGCTCACAATTCAAATTTGATGACAAATTACAAAATAATTACCTGATTTGACTAATCCAATGACTTCTGTTTCATAGTAATAATCAAGAAAGTAGGTATAGAGAGCATATTCTTGATAATGTTATAAATATTAAATAGGTTAGCCATAGTATATTGTTATTTGACATCTTGCACGTTTGCAGACGGAGTAAGGTAATTGCATTCACTGAGATACAGCGCAACACCTCAAATTGACAACTTATTAGAGTTACTTGTCCCTCCTTTATATGTTCTTGAGTAGAACTTTCAATAGCACGAGTAATGTAAATGAAATTTGACATCTATTTGCAACTTGATTGATCAGAGATTTTGACTTTATCATCATAGAGCTCTGTCACAGGGTAAGCATTTCTGGTTACTTGCCATGTTAACATAAAAATTCTACTGAGATAAATAAATCTCTGTAGGTAATATCCTATATTATGGCTTACTGGATCCCAATCTCTTAGAATTATGTCCACTTACAGTTGGTTAAAATATATTGGTCTAGCACCTGCTGTTTTAGCTTCAGTGCCCCAATTTTATATAGATTTATATAATAAATAAACATAATATAATAAAATATTCTATATACATATAAAGTAATGGAGATAATATTTGTGATTTTCTACTTCACATAATTCCATACCCATAACGATGATAATAATCAAAATTATTACATGTTTAATGTAAAATACAATAAAGTCAATTATAGGAGCAGCTTTAATATTTACCCTGTTATATGAAGTATAATGAAGTAGCATAGAAACAAAAAGTTCTGATTTTTTGTGAATTATTATTTGGCAGAGCAATTTCTCGATAAATGTTTTTTCTGGTGAAGCTACATAATTTTCAGAAATGTAATGGGTGAAATTAATAACGTCCCAATCATCAAATTGATGTATTTAAATATATATTTTAACTATGTTTGAAAGTTTAATACAATACATTGATCAAACATTCGTTTCCAAATATGCATGAAAACATTCATATTTATCTAATTACTGATTCGGATTTTATCAATATTAACTTTATTGTAAATAGTTGTTTCTAGATGCCCATTGTTAATATTTCAGTGAGTAGTACTTCAAAATTTCCAATTAAAATATTTTGAAGTTCATTTGTATATCTTATTGTTGCGTATGCGGGTTCGCAGATAAGTGAGACTAATTTAGAGTTATTAAATTAACTTTATTTACACTCAAAATAATATAAATTACAACTTAACTTTACTATATTCTCTCTAACTTACTCGGACTATTCTATTTATTCAGACTGCCTTTTTCATTCTCCTTCTTGCCGAAAATTCTCACATATATATATATACCCGATAAAGGATCCAGCGCATTCGGGCGGCTTCTGGTCTTTGACACGAAAGCCGCCACTGTACGCTTCTCGAAATTCGTTTTGTCGGCATTTTAACAGAAGACGCCGACTGCTGCCGTCGCTCTCTTTTTTAACGCCGCTTTTGGTATTTCCAACCACATCATATATCGCGCGGTTACTTCAAACGGATGCCGCTACTTTGTAGCCAATACCGGCGGCTGTTCCCATTTGCACGTTACACTGCTCCCTCCCTTAAAGCTGTTCGCCCCGAACAGCTTCTTCCATTTGCCTCCAGACCGGTGGATTATCTCCTCGATACGGACACAGTCTTTCCACGTGCACCAGTTTTGGCTTGGCTCTTGGCGAAAGTTGGATCCTGTACACCAAGTCATTAATCTTTTTGACAATGCGATATGGTCCTTCCCAAGGTCTTTGCAACTTCGGACTTAATCCTCTCCTTCGCTGTGGCTGGTACAACCAAACTGCATCGCCTTCATTAAAAGAGTTTAATGACTGCCTTTTGTCAAGTCTCATCTTCATTTTGTCGCTCTTCAACTGGAGCTTTTGTCTGGCAGCTCCAAGTGTACACCGTGTCTGGAAATCACGTTTTCCAGAAGGGCTTCGGCCACTGTAACTGCTTCCTGATTCGGCATCGGCACTACTTCTGGCCACTTCGAGAAATAGTCCATGGCAACCATAATGTACTTATTTCCAGAATCTGTCGTAGGGAATGGTCCTGCAATGTCCACCGCAATTCTTTCCCAAGGTTCACCTGACAGATACTGCTTCATTTTTCCTCGGGATCGTGTCTTCGGACCCTTCTTAGAAGCACAGAGGTCACACCTTCTGCACCATTCTTCCACATCTCTTCGACAGTTGATCCAATAATACCGCTCTTTCACACGTGCCAATGTTCTATTTACTCCAAAATGGCCTCCACTGCGACTACCATGCAGTTCACGAAGTACTTCAGCTACCATCGTTCGGGGTACAACGGTTTGATACACAATGCTCCTACCATCTGGACTTTCCCATTTACGAGTGATCAAGTCATCCCGTAAGCACAACGAATCCCACAGAGCCCAGTACCCCTTGACTGTCTGATCAAATCTGAATATTTCTTGCCACTCAGGTCGTCGCTTTTGGTCTAGCCAGCCCCGTACTATCGTCAAATCTTTGTCAGCGATTTGTTCTCTTTTAAAGTTGTCTCTGGTGATTTCGTCGGTATTTTCCATTTCCTCATTCTTAATCTGCATTTGTTGGATATGTACAACATCTGTGGCTATTTCTTTTTGTTCCTGTCTTTGACAGAATTTACAGGAACTGCCACAAGGTCTTCGTGACAAGCTGTCAGCGTTGGCGTGACTTCTTCCCTTTCGGTGTTTAATTTGAAAGTCGTAACTCTGCAGTTTCTCCAGCCAACGCGCTATCCGTCCCTCCGGATTTTTGAAACAGCAGCCACTGTAGTGCAGAGTGGTCTGTTCTTACTAAAAATTTCCGTCCATAGAGAAAACTGTGGTAATGTTCTATGGATCGTACAACCGCTAGCAGCTCCTTCCGGGTCACACAGTAGTTTCGCTCTGCTTTTATCAACGTTTTGCTGAAATATCCAATTATAGCTGCTTCGCCATCCTGTATTTGGGAAAGAACAGCTCCTATTCCACTTTGTGAAGCGTCACTGTCTAAAACGAACAATCCTTCGTCCAAGGGATATGCAAGAATAGGAGCACTGGTCAAACGGTTTTTCAACTCAAGAAACGACTGTTGACATTCTGGTGACCAGTCAAAGTGGGAGTTCTTTTCGGTTAATTGATGTAGTGGCTTCGCAATTTTCCCAAAATCCTTAACAAATCGGCGGTAATAACTGCTGAGTCCCAAAAAGCTTCTGACTTCGTGCTTGTTCTTTGGTCTGGGCCAATCTCGCACTGCTTGGACTTTTTCTGGATCGGTCTCAATTCCTTTCGATGATACGACGTGTCCGAGAAAGTTGACTTTTTCCTGGAATAGAACGCATTTCTTTGGATTCAGCTGGAGATTAGCACTTCGGATCCTGGCGAATACTTTCTTCAGATTCGATTTATGTTCGTCGAAATCTTTGCCAATCACCATTACATCATCCAAGTACACCAGGCAGGTTTCCCAAGTTAGTCCTCGCAGAACTAATTCCATTAACCTTTCAAAAGTGGCAGGCGCATTACATAATCCAAACGGCATGACATTGAATTGATATAGGCCGTTTCCAGCTGTAAAGGCCGTTATCTCTTTATCTTCCTTGTTTAGCTCTACCTGCCAATATCCACTTTTCAGGTCAAGAGTTGAGAACCACCTGGTTCCAGCTAAGGTATTTAAGGTATCGTCAATTCGGGGTAATGGGTAGCTGTGCTTCTTCGTTACATCATTTAACCTCCTGTAATCCACACAGAACCTCGTCGAACCATCCTTCTTCGTCACCAGCACAACCGGTGATGACCAAGGACTGCTGGATTCTTCTATGACGCCATCCTTCAGCATTTCTTGAACCATGGTGTTAACTTGCTGTTGTTTTACAAAAGGAAGTCATCGTGGAGGTTGGCGAATAGGTACAGCATTTCCCGTGTTGATCCGATGTTCGACTAAATTCGTTCGCCCTGTAATTTTTCCTTGCACGAAAACATCAGCTTCTTGCTTTACAAACTCGATGGCCTTTTTCTTTTCCTGTTCGCTAAGATGTTTCCAGGTCTTCTTAAAACTCTCCATTAGCTCTTGGGACAAATGTACATCTTTTGAAACGGATTCCTCTTGCTCACATCTTGTTACACGGGAGACTGGCGAATAGGTACCGATTACTTCCCCTTTCTTCAAAGTCATTCTGTTTACAGTTAAATTGGCTACCCTCACTGGAATAATATCGTTGGAATTAACTAAGCACCTAGCCAAAAGAGCCCCGTTCTCGTTGTTCTCGTTTGGTTCAAAAACCATAGTGTTAACTCCTTCCAGTTGTTCTTCTAGGTGCGCCTTCACGATCTTCTCACTATTTCCAGGTATTCGTATATCTTCGGTGACGATTATTTTAACAGAACAGTTCTTGTTCGAAGTTGCTGAGAAAAATATTTCCTCGTTGCCCACTCTTAACATTCTGTTTTTAAAGTCCACTGTGATAAAATTGAAGGTTTCCAAAACGTCTAAGCCTACTATAAATTCATCCACTATGTCAGCCACGATTGCATTTATCTTTACTTGTGCATTGCCAATTTCCAAAGTGGTGGTGGTCTCTCCAAAAACATTTATCAAATCTCCTTTTGCAGTTTCCAGTATTGGCTTGATGTTGTGCTGCACGATAGATTCTTTGGAAACCATGTCGGGGCGTATCACTGACCTTGTTGCCCCCGTGTCGATAGTCAAATCACATTTCCTGCCGTTGATAAAACCTTGGACAACGAGGCTCTCACAGCTCTTCTGGATGGAGTACAAATGTAACTTGGGGGCTTGATAATCAGTGGTCGCCAGCGTTCGCCCCCTTACACTGGCGAGGTTGAGTTTTCCTGAAGTCGGGTATTCTCTCTCTGAACATTTCGTTTTTCAGATCTGGGTCGTCGCCTGCAGTTTCTACTTATATGTCCCTCTCGGTTGCAATTGTAACACTTAATCACTTTTCTATATCCAGACTCCTTGCTTCCTCGAGAGCAAAATTTCTGGAACATCGCCTCCAACTTCTTAAAGAAATCTGCATTATCTTGTGGTTCGTCTGACACCCTGACTTCTCTTAATTTGCTGCGACGATTCATAGAAGTGTTTTTGGCAGCTTCGTATTCCAGTGCCTGGACAACTGTTTCGGCTAAGGTGTTATGCCTACTTAGTCTCAACGCTTGCTGCATATCAATATCTCGAACTCCATCAATGAAGTATTGGACACTAATTTGCTCGATGAATTCGTCCGGGGCCTGTGGATAAGCCAGTCGTACCATGCTCTCAATGCTACTGCTGAATTCCTGCAGTGACTCCGTTGAACCTTGAGTTCTGCTCTTCAGCTGGCTCTGATATACTTGGCTAAGATATTTGTTGCCGTATCTTAGTTCCAAGGCGCCCGCAACAGCCGAATAATCAGTTTGTTTGGCTTCAGGAATGTTTTGAAGTATTTCAAGCGCCTTTCCTCGCAAAGCCAATACCAACGCCGTTGCTTTCTGCTGCTGATCCCATCTATTTGCATTAGCTGCTGCCTCAAACTGACGTTTGTACATAGCCCAGGATATTTCGCCGTCAAATGTTGGTGGTTTAAGTTTTTCATTGGCTGTTGTGATCCCCGACGTGTCCATTTTGCTGCTTTCGTCTTGGTTGGTATCTCGTTTCTTCTTCATCTCTTTCTCTAGTCTTCGATACTTCTCCTCAAACTCTTCCCGAACTGTCCCAATTTCTTCTCGAACTGTTCCAATTTCTTCTCGAACTTCTTGTTTTACAGTCTCGATTTCTTGATGGACATTTCGGAACAATCCTGCAACGTGCTCGAAATCTCGATGTCGTAGTTCTTCTTCTTTACTCGAAAAATCGGAGAATAACTTGTTCCTCTTTTTTCTGTTCTTCTCGCAGCCTTCGCTCTTCCTCTTCTTTCTTTTCTTGTTGTCGCAGCTTCTTGTTTTCTCGAAAAATCGGAGAATAACTTAGTTAGTTGTTCTTCCATTTTTTCTGTCTGCTTACGGGTGTTCACCATAGACAAAAGCCTCTTCACTCACTTATCCCATTTCTTACACCAAATTGTTGCGTATGCGAGTTCGCAGATAAGTGAGACTAATTTAGAGTTATTAAATTAACTTTATTTACACTCAAAATAATATAAATTACAACTTAACTTTACTATATTCTCTCTAACTTACTCGGACTATTCTATTTATTCACACTGCCTTTTTCATTCTCCTTCTTGCCGAAAATTCTCCCATATATATACCCGATAAAGGATCCAGAGCATTCGGGCGGCTTCTGGTCTTTGACACGAAAGCCGCCACTGTACGCTTCTCGAAATTCGTTTTGTCGGCATTTTAACAGAAGACGCCGACTGCTGCCGTCGCTCTCTTTGTTAACGCCGCTTTTGGTATTTCCAACCACAGCATATATCGCGCGCTTACTTCAAACGGATGCCGCTACTTTGTAGCCAATACCGGCGGCTGTTCCCCTTTGCACGTTACATTATTAATTGCCATATGCTTAATCCAAATTAAGTCATTGTGTTTTGAAAAATTAAATGTGATGTATCTCCATGTTTAAGGTCTTAGAATCCAATTATTAAGCCCTAGGAAAATTTTGGTTTACGGGTGATGGCGTTTAATTTTTAGATCAAAGATTTCCACAACCAATATCGACGTGGGACAGGTTTTATTTAATGCTTAATGATTTGGTAACGTATCTCAATATCCATAATTATTCCATTCTATCGTAACTAATATTAAATTTGTTAATAATTGCGACCGAACTAGTAAAAAACATTTCTAATTTTAATTCAATTTTTCAATTTCTAACATACCTATTTATGCGCGACGTAAAGGTGGATAAAATTTGCAAGTGCAAAACTATATATTATATATATCCAATAAAAACAAATTCAATTTCAATAACCCTCCTCAATCAACATAGACAATGTTATAAATAATCTTTACAAATAACTTTGGAACTGTTATTGTATCAGCCAAACCCTGAAATTATTTATGATATTCCGCAGCATTGCTTGTAGAGTTTGATCGAATTCATTCATCGGTTTTTACAGTGTGCGACCTCTTGTAAGGGATACGTTAATGAGCATAACCCACCAGTAATAACTGAAGCCTTGAAAAACTGTATAAGACATAGGTAGCTTAAACTGCGTCGGGAAGACAGGTGAAATGTGATGAATAACCGACTGAAAGAATGGTACATACTTGTCAACGTGAGGGGATATTTTCTAGAAATAATTAAATCTTAGCACTAGTTAAGATTGTTAGTTAGTTGCTATGGTGATGATATCAAACGAGACTGTTATAGTATCAAACTAAACTAATATTGAACCAAAATTTAATCATGAATACGGAAATTAAAATCTTCTATTGCCGGCCAAAAACATTGGTTTACATAGAACATACAGCCTTTCATTGATGTAACATCTTCATCGTTTTTGAAACAAATAAACAAACTTTATGGCCCAATAGTGTCCCACACATGCATACTACAAAGTGCCACATGCCAAAATGAAAAAAAAAATGTACAGAAATATCCTGAGCATCATCCAAAGTGCAGCGAAAGAAGCCCTTGTGTGGAATCACCAGACCAAAAGCAAGAATATATGGTGGCGTGAAGAAATGGAAAACTGAATAAAAGATGATACTTAAATCTATACATCTTCCTTTATACTTGAGTAAAAAAAACGGTCAAGTGCGAGATGGACTCGCACCCAAAAAGTTCCGTACCACCGTGCAAAAACTATAGAGCCTATTACGGTTCAAAAGATACAACGAGTGTATAAATATTTGGAAAAACAAAAGTTTATTAAATGGGGTCTACCTTTAATTTTTAAAATTATTTTATTTTGATTATTTGTTATTATAGCAGCTATACTATTACCTACTTTTTGAAAATTTTGTTTGTCTATCTATTATAGTTCTACAATTGCTGTCAGTTTTTTAGTTGGAGTTAAACACGACAAAAAAAAATAAGTTGTGTATTTGTATGGAGCCCTGCTTAGTTTCAGTTTTATTCTATTTTTATTATTTGTTGTGATAGAGGCTAGAGAATTACAGTTTATTTCACGAATGATGGCGATTGCCTGTAATCATTTACGTGCTACATACATCACGCTATATCTACTCCTAAGCGCATCTTATTGTTATGAAATTCTCTACTACTTTTGTCGATCTAAGCTACGACATCAGTATTTCAAACTTATATCCTTCAAAACCATTTCATAGGCGTCACAAAGTCAAAGTGACATTTCGAAGAATTCAGATAAATAAATTAATTAATAAACTCGCATTTTATGTTTCTTTATTATTGTTAATAATGAATGTTTCATATTATTGCTTATTTATTCTATCGATATTTTTTTCCCTAATTATATGAATTTCCTTAAAGCGTATAAAATAATTGAAATATCATATCTTATCTTATCACTACAACAACAAATAGTGAGTCGGTCTGTCCATCCGTCTGCTCTTGTGTCAGTAGGCTGAATCTCATGAACCGTAAAAGGTAGAGAAATTAAATTATCAGATAATTGTGTATTTCTATTACCCCTATAACAACAAATACTAAGCCCATCCATCCATCCGCCTTTCTTTCTGTCAGCCGTCTGTATCTTATGAACAGTAACAGACAAACAGTGGAATTTTGCTTTTACAATGGTACGGAATCCTTCTTTTTAGAGCTCGACACCCACTAGCTTACAAATAAGATAATGAAATTTACAAATTAACTTTTGAAAAGTGAAATGAGTTCTATTCTAATAAATCCTTTTCACTCAAATATATTTCTATTCAGTGTGCTGCTTGTTAATTGCCATTTTATACAGTTGATTTTTTTTGGGAGGTAGAAAATTAAGCTCTCCACATGAGCCATATACCTAATATAATAATCATCTCCATACGTTTCAATGAAACTGCAAAAGTGAATAGCAACGTTGAATCGCTTCGGATAAACTAACTACCAAATGATAATTGGTACTGGAGATTAGCTAATTTGTACCGGTGATGTCCATTTACAAATGAAGGAAATAACATGTGTGTAGTATGTGTATATTTGCCGCTGGAGGTCGCCATATTCACGATGGCTTAATGCAGATTTTCTGGGAAGCTGTGTTATACCCAGGATATGTTTGCTAATAATTGGGATAACGTCTGACCAATTATTCGCATACACTATATACTGACTGTGGGCTTGTGCCTATTTGACTGGTGGTCTTGTTGATTGGCCTGAAGCAAACTGTCGGTGTGATACCTATTCAAACATGTATCAATGCTATAAATAGATAGAGATGGATCAAAGCATTTAGAGAGGCTGAATACATTTGACAGAAATTTTTTTACATATCAAAGACAAAATTTACCGTGAACACTACAACACTTTTATTATTCTCACACGGCAATTGTATCGCAAAAAAAGTTGTCATCTCCAGGGGTAAAGTTATCAAGTGCCAGGTAAAACAATTTTTATATATATATTTCATGGCCAATTTTGTCATTCGACCATACGAGTAGAATAACTGAGCATACTGAGCATACAGTGTGGTCAAGTATAGGTAATGGGAAAACGGCTAAGCGTTATCATTTAACTGTCATATTCTCATATGTAATTTTGAAATATATTGCTTATTAATTTTATTGAATTTATATAAATTAAACTTAATTTTTTGAAAGTTCATAATAAGCTGATATATATACCTTATTTTATGAATATCCGCTTATCTATTAAACGAGCAATGCTTGTATATATATATATATATATATATATATATATATATATATATATATATATATATATATTATAGTAAATGGAAGTACGGTAGTAATGGTTGTATAACAAAGTGATTCTTAAAGAAATTGGGAATTCTGCCGAGTTAATTTGGGGCTTAAATAAGTATACTCTTTCTGCTACCCAAGCTTTCGGTAAAATTTATTACCATTATCATATATCCCTCATAATTACAATTAAACACAACTAACTTACATCACAAACAGATTAAAATTAAAACAAAAACGGTTAAAATTATTGAAATAGAAGAGGTGTATGTGATATTATAATATCACCACCAACTATGCAACATTATACACCACTTCCATTTCAATAATTTTAACCGTTTTTGTTTTAATTTTAATCTGTTTGTGATGTAAGTTGTGTTTAATTGTAATTATGAGTGATAATCCTTTCTTAGTTAGTCTGTGCCTGTTTAAATTATGATCCTCACTTGCCACTTGCATTCCTTGATAATGGTAATAAATTTTACCGAAAGCTTGGGTAGCAGAAAGAGTATACTTATTTAAGCCCCAAATTAACTCGGCAGAATTCCCAATTTCTTTAAGAATCACTTTGTTATATATATATATATATATATATATATATATATATATATAAATCGTTTTCAGCTATTAAAATTCTTATTCTATCACCTATAATGATTATAAATGATATGTGCCCACTAACTTAAGCAACATGAGTAGCTCATTGGTTAAGCTCACGCCTGATATTTCGGCGATCCTCGGTTCGTTTCCTGATCAACATTTTTTTTTTGTAAATTAATGGTGTTAATAAGAGTTTCAGATAACTTAATCGGAAATTTTCAATGAAAAAAATTTGTACATATCTAATTTAATACATTAATACGAGTAATTCTTGAATATATACATAAAAAAATCTCAGAAACAGCTCCAACGATGTTGATCAAATTTGGTATATGGTAATGTTCAAAAGTAGAAGTGGTTTTCCTGACAAAACGCGAGGGGGCCACCTTCGGGGTCCATAATCTTTTTCTTGAATGATTCGCAGATTTGGATAAAAATGTGCAAAAGGGGGTTTTAAGAGCCAAGAAATTGATTGGCGTTACTTGCATTTTTGATCAAATTTCCTTATAGACTCACTCTAAATCCTTTATTACCCGAGCAAAGCTCGGTCGCCCAAATATTAATAACCTATAATAGAATCATAGATAATGTTCTTTATTTCAAGTTTTAGACAACAATTAGTATAAAAGAGGCAATGACATCAAAATACGTTTTACTAAAACAAGTTTCTTGAACCAAAGTAATTCCCAAAGTTGTGTGTTCCAAATGAATCAACATTTTCTTAACAACTCTCTTAAATCGATATAATAATAACTTACACATATAACTGAACTTTTCAACGAAGTTTCTAGCTTTCACTCGTACTTCTATAACATTATGAAAACAAGGATATTTACCAATGTAATTTGTCTAAATATTGTATATGTATGTTACCTTTTCGCATATTAAACGTTGACAAACTTCAGTAATTCTTCTTCATTCAAAAGAAGGCTGCAGAGGAATTCTTTTATAGCAGAATATTTTTATGCTTTGACCCAACAACGCTGGGAATGGGATACCTATATTTCTCACAAATTAATAATCTTATATGAGCTTCTTCTCCAAGAAATATTATTTTTTTATAAACTCTGCAGCTTGACTTTTTTTATAAGGATGAAAAGTCGTATGCATAAACAAGTCTAAGTTCGATATCATCATACGTAACAGTTAGTATTAAACTAAGCTGGTGCCAAATTAGTTTTTTAATAAGGTTGGTATATCTGCAAAATATTGAATTTTTCATCAAACTGTAGATTGATTATATGTATTGAGGTATGGTTATGAACACTTCTCAAAAACAAGAAATAAATTACCTTTTGGAAAAGCATAAAATAACTTCCTCAGATATTCCGTTAGAAAAGTAGGGAACTACTTATTCAATAGGTAGGTACTAGAATTATGTCTCCTTGTCCTCGTTAAATTGATTTTGGTACAGTATGATATAAGTGATTTTTAATTTTCTAAAAATAAGCTTCTGGGAAGACAACAGCAGTAAAAGGGACTGATGTAATTTATTGTTTTTAATTTACGATTAAACTCCGCATAAAAATTACTATATTTGGTTTTTAAGTAATTAAAATTGGTAATACCAATTTTAATACCCGTGTTATTTGATCAAACAGTGTTTTAACAAAATATGAATTTTATTCAAGTTATATTTATAGGTACATAGGTACCCCACAACGTTTAGCACAGAGTTAAACGTTACAGCCAGAATTTAAAAATTCTCAAAATAATCACAATTGATTGATGAGAATTTAACGTAACCTGTAAAACTTTATTTATGATTTTAAATATAAAGTTCACATAGAAGAAAGACTACGTTATTTTTGATAAATCAGCATATGTCACTTAAATACATTTAAAATTTTAGCAAAACAATTTAAATGAGTAGAGTCAATAAATTCCCTTATATCGTGTATGGTAATCTCCAACGAGTCCGCGGCCACCTTGATCCAAGCACAGAGGTATTTGTATTGCCAATAGGCAATAGACATTCACACTCATTTAAATGGGTAACTGAATACTACTGAAGCTTCACCCCTTCACTTTTCTCTCAAAGGCAGAATTTTGATATTGTCACCAAAATGTCGCAGAGCGTAATCTTTTGGAAAGTATATTCTAGGTTTAGTAGTATCTCAGATTCTTTGTAGTTTACATAGTTGCTTTGAAAAAGTATTAATAATTAGGCAGAAAACTGCTGATATTGAATTGGAGACTAGAATAAACGTTTTATTCTCGTTGAAAAAAAACCTTTATACGCAAAATCAAAAAAGACTCAGTATCTATCTTCGTTGGCAAAATTAACACATGAACATCATTCCAGTCTGTAACAACTATAACGTTTAAATAACTGTGGAGCATATTTTAGAAAACTGTCCGAAAATTCATAACACTAGACATAAAATCCCTGAGATTTTCTTAGATCTTCTACACTACTCAATTTATTATCAGAATTTAATTAAATATTTCCAAGACATTGATTCAGCTTTTCAGATAAAGAGTATATTTATCGAAATAATAAAATATGTTCCATTGCTAATGACTGAAATGGTGGATAGCTACATCGTTTTTCAAATAAAAAAGAGCTTGTAGATAACCCGTTTGCTGATTCAATTCACTCTTATTTAACCAACTTTTAACCTTTTTCATTATTACAGTATTGCGTTTTTATGAAACTCATATAGCTTCCAAATCAATTGGGCTGCTTTTTTCAGACATTCCTGCTAAATTCGATTCACATTCACTCTGTATTCAATGGGGATGGCATTTTGATGAATGCAAAATCTCCAATAATTGAAGCCGCGTATCACGGATTTATTTCAATAGAAATTGATCTAGGAGATTATCCGTTCGTTCTCCTGTCTCTCATTCCGGTCCGGTAATGTTGCGATTATTTCCTATATCCCACCGTCAAGGAAATAATATCCAGTTAAAGCTAATGTGGATTTTCAGGGTAAACGTTCACATGTTCCGAAATGTGGGTATATGTGTGTGCTAATAACTGGAGTACATGTTGAACCAATTATGTGCACAGGATATATTCGGGAATTAAGCTGGAGAGAAGGCAGGTCTTGTTAATTCAATATACGTGCTAAGGAAGCAAGAATGTCCATGCGATGATATGATTTCTGTTAATTAGTTGATCAAAGTATTTGTTTGTATCGTTGCTAAATGAGCAATTTTAAATTGAATAACAAATTATGCAAATAACGGAAACATAATATTTACTATGAAAGACATGTGTGTGTTTCATAATAAGTATAAATCAGCATGCTTGCCAGTGTTGATAAGGTCATGAAGCGATGCCATTTTGTGCTGGTGAGCCACATTGGTGACACTAGTTTGACATGTATTGTCAATGATAATTTATCAACACACTGTAAAAGGCGTATTTCGGAACGATTCGCCAGTGTGGTGGTGTCGGATTGTGGAGTCATGACCACTGGTGAGGTTGTTGGTATGTCCACTCATATACAATTATCTACATTTATCAAGCAAACACTTTACTCGTCTTTTTCAGCGTACCGAGACGAAAACAAAAATCTCGACGGTCTGTAGCCCGCGGAAAGGTAAATTTCTCAAAATTCATCGAATTGAAATTTTTACATCCATAATAGATTTTTATTATTAATTTTCTTTTCTTTATTAATTTTTGTTCTGTGCATTTTATGAAAAATAGCTTCGTACAAAAGTTGTAGGTAGGTACTGATTATATTGATTGATTTTTTTAGCAAATTGAAACTTGATACTTCCAAAACTTCGACCTTAATCTTGTTAAAATATATAAACTTTTGAACAAATACTTTTTCCGGACCTACTTATAGACATATAACAATATGCCGTTGAATTTTTTTTCTAAATTTAAAAGTGCGGACGATCGCAATAGAGTAGGTACATTTCTATACGAAATAGTTAAATTTGGACGAAGAAGGTGTAGAAAATCAAATGTTTGCAAAAATTGGTGTATTTTACCATAACTTTCAATAAAATCAAGGTGGAAGTCACTATTTTTAATGATTTAATAATAAAAAAGGGAAAAAATGTTGTTCTTAGGACGTATATTTCCCAAGTAGTAAGTATACAATCATCCTTGCATTCTATTAAACGCTAACATCCTGCAAAATTAGCAATGGAATAGGCTGTTCTATGCGTTAGCGTGAGAAATGGTTTTGCTTATGTTCTCTTGAAAATCTTGACCAAAAGAAACTATTTTATTAAGTATATAAGCAGGTAAAACTATAAGTATTATTTCTATATACAAACACTCCTTCACAGTATCCAGATTATTGACAGACCGTTTGTTTAACGGCCAAATGGTTTTTAAATTATTAATTTTGTAAAAAACATGACTGAACTTACGTAAATTATTAACAAAACGACAATAGCTGTTTCCCAAGTTATTTGATTGTTCAACTAAGGGTATGCGGTTATCTTTCATAGTGAGATAAATTCTGCTAAATTCACTTGGACATTTATTGGGAAAAAAATACAAAAGAGGATATCATAAGATCTACTGGGGTTTACCTTGAAGCAATGTCACTTTACAAAAATGTTCAATGTTGAATAAGTCAATGTTCACATTTTATGAAATATCATCAAATTTATTCGTCAAAATTGAATTGAATTGAATGTGCAACTGGTGAAGTGGAAACAACTGATTTGTACAAAGATCTCAACTAATTGAAAGTAAACAATCTTCTCAAGTATTCTCGAAAGGAGGCTAGGACTAATAGGCCTAAGGTGATTATAATCTTTGCAATTATTAATTTTGGATAGGGCAGCTATGATGGCTTCATCTTTTTATGAAATAATGCCTTTTTCAAGGCCAAAGTTAATAAGCGTATCATCGCTGCGTTAAGCTCATCAATTCCAGTGGCTGTCGACTTTAAGGAAATAATTATATTTTCAGTGCATTATTTCTTTTGTAGAATACACTTCTAAGATTAGTTGTTAGCAAAGGAACATCTGTTTTAGTTACATGCAAGGTAAGTATGAGAGCGTCTTTTTCAAACAACTACATTAAGCGACTAGTAAAATGTTTTTGTATCAAAGTCGTCAATGTTATAAAATTGTAGAAATAACTTCATGTTTAAAGTACTCAGTATCGAGGTTCTTAAGTTCTTTATAAGTAATTAACTTGGTTTCAGGCTTAGATCTATAGGTATTAAGTTCACAAAATACTAGCTCATAGTCTGAGATGAGATCAGTTGCTAACGTTCCTGATTTGACTACATTATTCCCGTTATAAATAAATAAAGCATCAATAAAAGAATAGAACGAAACTCAGTTAACCGCATTGGCTTATATATGACTTGCATGAAATCGTATGAATCAAAACAATAGCTGCTTAGCATGTTATTTTTATTAAGTGGATCGACCTTCATATCTCCACAAAGCCATATTTTCATACTGTGATGCGAAATTTGAAAGTATTTTGTATGAAATCATTCAAAGGCTATTGAGGAGATATAATATGTCTACGAATGAATAAATGTTGTTATGTAGGGGTTAAAAAATCAGTCATAAAATCTTTATTTATTAATAATTTTTAACGGTACGGTACGGACAAAACGGCATTCAAAATTTGTATTGAAAATAAGTCTATTACAAGCGGAGTTCACACGTATAACTTTTCGTTTTCATTAAAATTGTGAGGAATATTATTCAATCTGCAAACTTGTAGGCCAATTCCAGAACTTCATTCCGTGTGAACCCATACAATCTCATTCCCAGTAGCTTAATATATTCTAGTTATTCCATAACTAGCTCTGTTTCCATTCCATAATATGTGAATACACGCTTGTACCTACCCATACCTAAAAAAATAAAGTACTCGATTATATCTACTCTAATCATGCTAAAAAAGCGTAAAAGTTTAAAAAATACTAAATATCCCATGCCACCTTTTGTTGCTGGAGCTAAGACTTTATTTTATGTCAGTGCATGTCTTCTAAGAGTCGATTGTGGCACGTTAAATACTTTAGAAGCTAATAGCCAGCCCATTTCATTTTTCTCCACAGCTTCAAAAGCCTTTTCCATGAAGATTTTTTCTGTTTTTCATGAATAGTTACGTGGCATCTTGTTTGACTATCTGGACAAAGAAAAAAATGGTGGGTTGAATAACATATAACTCTATAACCTCAAACATTAATTAAAAATATAATAAGGATTTTGTGCTTTCAGATTATTCTCGTTGTTATTTGTTAAACTCACAATGAACTAACGCCAATAAAATCAAAAGAAATCGAAAAGATTCTTACCTTAGCGAAGATCTAAAATCTGTGTGTATAAAACTCGTGACAGCAAAAATCAGAAAAACAAGTGTCCAGATCACTCGGCCGAAAAGACGAATCTGACATCGCCACAGTTTGAGATTGGTACGGCCATCTACACGTTATTGCGAGATGTAATATGTCCATGGTTTCGGAGAAAAACACATGTGTCATTCAACCCACCTATGTCATTTTGTACGCCTCTCCCCTACTTACTACTAAATTACAGCACAAAATTTCAAATGGTTATATCAAAATTGGGATTAAGTATCTATCTGACAAGCAATATTTGCTAGTCCATCCTTCCTCAATAGTCTATATCCACTTTAGGTTTCTAAATGTAAGGTAGAATCTATGTTTTGTTTCTCTTTAGGTATAAGACATAGGCTGAGTCTCTTATCTCATTTTTACTATCAATAATATTATTTTTATCTTTGAAAGTTTTTCGAAGAAGTATTATTGACTCATTCTTGTAGCATTTTTCCTAAAATAATTTCTGAACTCTACTAGTTTTTAGTTCTAATACCTACCTAAGTAGTTTAAACTAAATTTCCATTTTTGTTCTTGAGAATAAATCCAACAAATACAAAAGGAATTAAAGCTTCAATTGTTTTCTAAATTCTCCAGAATAACTCAACCAAGTGAAGCATTCCCTTCATCAAACATTCTTAATATGGTTTAATTTTGATGTTCATATTCCAGTTTTTTTTTAAAAGGACAATCATAACTGTTCTATACCTCTGAAAATTTATTTGAAATATTGGGCTACTTGTGGAGAGTTACCTGCTATACTAGTAATATAAATGAGATTGAACTGAATACTACAGAAACCACAGTAATAAAGCCTCCTCTTCAAATACCCGAGTAAAAAAATATGGGCACTTTCCCTTCATTACGTTTACTCTCAATCAACCTGATCATCACATTCCTCATTAGCTTTACTCACTCTCAGGTTTCAAGTTGATTTCCCTTTCAACGCACAACCACATGGTATATTATAAATTTCCGCAAATATTCAATCATCCGCCCCTGCCTTCCGTACGCAACACAACAAATGGCATTGTAGCAAACAAACAGGGACCACACCACACGGTCATTTGTTTTAATTACCGCACCGGAAACACAAGATCGTCCGTAGTCGGGTTCCGCACCACCAACGCCCGAGACCACACGCTGAAAATTCCACTCAAGGCACTTTGTCATGTCGTGTGTGTTTTTTGTTCATTCAATATTTTCCACATCGTCCTGGGGGCAGCAACTTGATGGTGGACATTCGTGTTGCTGCTGCGATATTGTCGCGAGCGTCCGCAACAACGGCGGCTGTTCCATGTGATGAATTTGTCCGTTTCATTATATGTCCGCTGTAATGTTAGGTAATGCGAGCCGGAAGCAATCACTTTCGTTTTTGGGGGTGGAATTGATTTGAGTAGATTGTACGTGAGATAGATGGCGAGTGTATATTTTATTTGATTTGTTTTTTTGTTGCTGGATGGGAAGGGATTTTTTCGTCTGTTGAAGTGTTGGGTAAAGTGTAAATCATTACAATATACCATCGGTAAGGGTTACAGAAACGGTTTAGCTGAATATTGATCATCACCATCATTTCATTGTATAGCAACGTGTTAATTAGGTTTCAGTCCATTTCAGTGGAGCATTACCTGAATGAACAATCTGGTGCACGTCTTTGCAAAGCTCATAAGCAAATTTAACGAAATATGAAAATAATCCGATTGGCTGGTGCTACCATTCAATTTTTCCAGCGTACTAAAACTGAGACCAATGGTTTTTTTTTCGCAAGACATACTTTCTATCCAAAATATGAATAAAAAGGGAAAAAATATGTTATTTCACGTGAACATAATTTTTGACCTGCATTTTCTCAGAGAGCGCCTTGCGAAGATGGTTAACGACTTTTAGAAGTAGGTATACTTTCCACAAACTTGAGAAATAAATATCTTTTTCCTTTGTTGTACAGTAGCTCTTGAGATAATTTTGGAACAGACAGACAGACGATCAGTCTAATGACTGAACATACTATTTTTAGACCCAGGGAGCTCTGAAATGAAAACGTCAATTGAAAACTACACACCGAAAATTTTAAACTATAGTATCCTCACGAGGCTACTTAGAATACCTAACGTTAGAAAAGTGAAATGGATGAATTGAAGTTCGTGTTATTGCAACAAGGTTTGATGTAAAAGATATTTCTTACAAAAAAATAGACTAACTTTGTTAGTTGATGCTTTGAAAAATACAAAATAATATTAATTCTATCCTTACCGGTAATTTCGAAGTTCTGCAGTTGTACCCACTTCAAAAGTACCAGAACCAATAGAATTAATATTATTTCGTATTTTTCAGTGCACCAACTAATAAAGCCGTCCAGTTCTTCGAAAAATATATTTAAATATTTATTTCGTAATTATGAGTGTAAAATTAGTCATAAAAAATCATTCAGCGTTTCCCAAATAAGATAATACGCTTTTTATATTTATGAGGGATTTCAAAACATTGCGGAAATATACAAATTTCACACATTACCACTACTGCAACTCGGAAACCGTAATTTTTTGACAAAATGTCCAATTTAAATGTTGTTACATATAATCTCCTCTCTAATTTGGCTGTCTCAAATTTTCAATTTTCGAAAAAAATGCCCCCACCACATAGCCCAGAGACACTTTGCCACTGCTGTGAATCGGAAACCTAGGATTTTTTTGAAAAATATCCAATTCAAACATTGCCGGATGATATGGTCTTCCTCTTATTTCGATTGTCTATAAAGATACCCCCTCCAACACCCTTTGGGAGAAATTCTTGAGGGGAAGGATTTTAACTGGTATTATAACATACGGTAAAAAGTTGAAAGAGCTAGAAGGAATTGTTTTTGAAGGATAGTTAAAAGATAAGAGTATAAATGTAGCAGAAACGTTTAATAATTATTTTATAGATATCACTGATGTCATTGCAAATTTTTTGATTGCGTAGATCATAATATATTAACTAATAAATTGCAGTACTACGGTTTCGGAGGAGTGTCTCTCGAATGGTTTAAATCGTATCTCAACAGCATGAGTCAGATCGTCAGGGTTGATACGTCGATGTCTTCTTGCAAGCCAATTGAATATGGAGTGCCTCAAGGTTCAGTACTGGGTCCTATTTTTTTTCTGATTTTTATCAACGATATTGCTAGTCTGGACATTAGCGGTGAAATCTGCCTCTTTGCGGATGATACTAGTTTCACGTGGAGCAACCCGGATATTACGACACTTCATAGGACTGTATCTAGAGACTTAGTCACGATTAAATCTTGGTGCGATTCAAATCTCCTATGCCTCAACGTTTCTAAAACAAAAGTTTTGTCATATAAAAGTACATTGCAATCTATTGTGCTTAATAACACCACTATTGAGGCCGTTGAATCTGTGAAATTCTTGGGGCTTATTGTAGACAACCGTTTAAAATGGGACTCGCACATCGATGCTTTATCAAAAAGGTTAAGTTCTGCCTGCTTTGCGCTGAGATCAGTTTCCAAGGAGCTCAACCTGTCTACTTCTAGAACAGTCTATTATGCCATTTTTGAATCGCACCTCCGATACGCCCTTCCATTCTGGGGTACGTGTTGTGCGTCTCAATTTGAACGTATTTTTAAACTGCAGAAGAGAGCTGTTCGGTATTCACTGAGACTTAGCAGTAGGACTCACTGCCAGGATTACTTTAAAAAATTTAAAATATTAACTCTTCCGTCCCTATTCATATTTGAATCTGCATGCTTAATCCGCAAGCACGTATCTTCTATTCCAGAGAGGCCATCTCACAACTATCCGCTTAGAAATACGGAGCATGATCTTTATCTGTCAACCCCACGCTCAGAGTTGGTTAAAAGCTCTATACTGTACAATGCAAAAAAATGCACAATCATCTACCATTTAAAATCTTTTCCTGAATTTCGAAAGGTTTTGAAATCATGCTTACTGAAGAGAGCCTTGTATGCAGTAAGCGACATTTTTGTTAAAAATTGTTAATACTTAATATTAAGCTTCTTACACCCACTGGTTTAGTGAATATTATTTGATGTTTGATATCCTAAGGGTCTTTTGTAATGTAAAATCATCTGTCTCACGAAATTAAATCTATAACGGCTTTTCCCAGATTTTGCCAAACTTTCAATTAAATTACCTACTACCTAGATAATGCCTTTTATGCAGTTAACGACTTTTTCACTAAGGCACGTTTCTGCTCAGCTCACGCACTGGATTATTGTTTGTACACAATTTGTTTTTGTTTTTTGTGATTTAGTTAGTGTTTATTTCTGAATCAATTTACAGCTGTATATTAACTTACTTTCTAACCGAATATACAGCTGTAGGTTACATTCTTATATTTATTATCTTATATTTTTACATCTTTATATTTTTATATTTCTGTTTTATATTACATAAATTTGTTTAATTTCAATTTAATTTTTAGTTTTGACTTTGTTTTGTTTGTGTATTGTTTGATTTTGATTTTGATATTTTTATTTTGCTTTGTCTACAAAATTTATATTTTTTCGACAATAAAGCATTTCTCTCTCTCTCTCAAGTATCTACTACAGGGTCAGGGGTGGGCTGGTACCACTTGTTATTTACCTATATGTTGAATTATTTGCAGATTTTCCAGTGAAGCTGACTGGCTGCTGTGTTGTGTTGCTCCAAATATGCGTGTTTTGCTAATATGGGACAGCTCGCAACAATGTGGTGGATGGTTTCGTTGAATGACTGACAGAGTCTGCATTTTGGGTCTGTTTCAGTCTACTTTATTTTAGCTTTCACTTAATTTGTTGCAATGGCTTTATCTTGACAGGCAGTTGTCAGGGCTCCTGTCTCTGTCTTGAAATTTGCATGGGTAAGCCACGCCCATGAGTTGTTGGTGTATATTTTCTTTGACTGCCTCATTCGTTATTTGTCCGTGCAGCGGCTTCTTTTTCCATGTTGTTATTCTTTCATGTTTCAATTGATAATTAATTTTCTGTTTTATTTATTTTAGTTTCATTGTTTCAGGTATGCTGCGGTTGCTGTGACCGGGTCCTTTATTCTCTTCGCTATCTCCATCCTCCTCTTCTTCTTCCTCTGTGCTGTCGTATTCTTTAGGAGTTCCTTGTTGTTGTCTGTACACCATTCCCAGGTATTTGTCTTCTTATTTTAGTTGAAGGTAGTTGCTGATTCTCTCCGTGGCGATCTTGTAGCTAGTCTTATTACTGAGCATTCCTCTACATCCTTCTTTTCTAGGAATATAGGTACAGCTGGTCAATATCAGCATGTGGATGAAGAGCTCCGTGCATTGTGAGGAGCTTGCATGTCTGGGTATCCAGCTTTCGTATCTCTGCCTTGTTACACTTGATGATATCCATGCTTATTGGATGACAGGAACAGTCAGAGATGATAACCTCTCGATAAGGCCATCATCTTCTTTTAGGCATTGAGCTCGGTTTTAAGTATTGCTCTTATTCTACGGTAGTACTCTTTCTTCAACTTGCTTTTCATTTTTTGTGTTGGATCCCATCGTATTCATCTATACCCAAGTATTTGTACAAATCCATTTGGTCTAGGAATTTTATGGTTGTTGAATCGTCGATTTTGATTTTTTTTTTGTTTGGAGTACCATCAAGAAGTTTTACCTTTTTGTACTTGTCTAGCCCTAACACCATATTGATGACGTCACTGAACTTTTTGACGGCTACATGTTGTTCGTCAAGTTCGTCATCATCTTATTATTATTATTTTTATAATTATTATCATATATAATTCTAATATTGTCATATCTCCACCTTCCCAGGTACCATTGCATTCGAATGGTTTTCAGGAGGCTGTATATAAGTATGGTATTTCTTCCTGATTCTCTCAAGTACCAAATATGATACCGATTCCAAACTGTGGTAGTATTCTGTAAGTGAAAAAATAGCGATAGTGAAGGAGAAGAGAAAGATTCTCTGCTTAGTGGTATTCTAGAAGCATTTCTCTTTCGGCCACGGCAATTTTCGTGGAATAAGGGATATACAGAAGGACTTGAAATAGAGACTGTTTTTATATCTACAAAAAAGCTATGCACAAAGTAGGAAGAATGTACAAAATAGGGAAAATTACCCGGCTTCGATGGTTCGTGAGTGATCTTTTCCACAGCAATGGAAGGGTAGTCGAACGACGATAATCAAGACAGATTTGAAGAACCGTACCCTCTCCTTTGAATAAACATTATTGTAATTATCTCAGACTTTTTTTAATTAAATTTCATAGTTTCTAATTTTATTATTTTTTAAATTTCGTTTTTGAATAATATATGTAACAAAAGTTCTAGTTTTAGATCATATCAATGAATTGAAAATATTTCAGATGACATTTACTTAATGGCTATTTTGAGTTTCGTGACATAGTCTCCATTTTGAAACTACTGAGATATTTACATGACTGATATCTGTAGCAAATTTCGATGCCAGCTCTGTCATGTTATTATATACTTCTAATTGAATAATCTTCATTTTCCAATGTTTCCAAGATATCTCTGCTTCAAACTTATATTTACATCTAATTCAGATCTATATTATAATGAATGAAGAGGAACATATTATACGCTTTTGAAACATTTTATGATATGAATATATCTATCTATAAATATATTGCAGGTCAATTATTGTCATATTTTTTTCAAAATGATACCCTAGAAAAGGACGTTTTCTCGTCGAAAAGGTCAGCTGCGTTAAGAACCAAAGTTCTACTGAAAATTACTGTCAAGTCACATTCAAGAATATCCGATCATTCCTTATTATTTTGTTCATAATACGACTCATATTGTTCAATTAAACATTCTTCAAATATTTGTATATTATCACTGTTACAGAGAATACAAACTTTTGTGGAACAAGAAGAAAATTCATTTTGAAGGTTCAAATGAAGAGATTCTCCAAATATATGGATCGATAAAATGTTATAAGAAGTTAATTAAATTCTTGTATAAATATTTGTTCATCGTCCCCTGACAAAGTTACATTAATTCAGAACCTTTGATATAACATATAAGCGGAGACGACACAGTTTGATCAAACAACTATTTTTATTGTTCTTGAACGTATTGATAATGTTTTCAAATTAATTATACATTGCCCCGACGATTTAATAGAGACAGTATTACTATTCCTTAAGCGATAAGAGTCTGACAGATATATAAAATAGAAAAAACTTTCCTTAAATGTTAGTTTTTTTCTCTACCTCAAATCCCACTATGTATAAATTATAATTCTTCATCTTCTCATATACTCATGATCTGAAACAATCATTATTAGTCGTTTATTATGGTTCGATACCAACTGCAAACTGTGAGCAAGGTTCGGAAGCTCCAGTATGAAATTTATGAATAATTCTAAATTTGCAATCATTGTATTTGTGTTTCTTATAACAGGATTTCTAATCTTCCATAATCCTAAACTACCAATTTATTTTGAAAAAAGATCAGAATCAATACTCACTTGATCTGACACTTTGATTTCATGATGTGTGTTTATCACACGATATTTTCGTCCCTTTATTGGTCAATATATCTTTCTTCATGGGACATTTACTTCATTGTCCATAATTATTGCACTGCATTATAAATACTTATTTCAAAAAATCTGATGTAAGTGCTATACCTCGTATCTTTTTAAATAGTTTTTATTACTTTCGGTTCTTGTATCAATGGACTCCGCAGCGATTTCTCAGGCCCCATACGGTCTAGAGACTTGAAATTTCGAATTCGTACTTAGATCGCAGACATCTCGCCGCCTGTTAAGCTCCAAGTGTGATCCAATATTGGTAATTATAATTATCTCATTCAATCTCATTCAACCAAGATCTTTATAATGTCGACATGGGATCCGTCACTGGAATTACGCACGAGCATGGAGCGTATATATACGTTTCGTTCTCTGGTATATAGGTACTTTTTGGAAGATCGTCTATGGTTATGTCGCAATTGTCAGACGTCAGACGTTATTGTTAATTTAAAGTTTAATTTTGTGTTGTGGTAGACAAACAGTAATTTGTTATGGAATTGCTGTTGCTGGCAAACACATATACATAAGTATAGTTCAAATCGAGAAAAGGATAGCAATAGTAGGTACTCATCGGTACGGTTTAAATCTTAAATGCCCAATAAAAATTATTTTTAGTTTTTTTCAAAAATTTCACTTCTTTCACTATCATCATCATCTACGTGTAGCATTTCTCGAACGTGTTTTTTTTTGTCGGCATGCCATATATTTCTTGATACCAAAATTATTGATTAAGATGTCATTTTGAAGATTAATCTCCACGCGAATGACGAGAAATAATCAAAATTGTTCAAAAATAGTTTTGTTTGAAAAAAAAACCCATTTTAATCACTTTTAAGGAAACTAAGAAATCTATTGACAATCCTTTTAACTGAAATGCATGTTAGCAACCTTTTAATACGTAGAACTCGGCCTATATTTTATTGGCTTGATTTTAATCCTTTTTGATAACTCAAGCTCAGAGGCCCTTCTTTGAGCTTGACTTTTTACGCACGTTCGAGATATGAGTGAATTATTAAATTATATAGAGGAGAAATATATATTTCCCGGAGTTTAGCAAATTAAAATGCCAATTTAAATTTCTTTTGTTCCCAATAGTGTGAATTGTGAATATTTGTAACGTGTGTTTCTTTTCATTTGTGATAAAATATTTGGAACAATCGTATTATCTTCGTCTTGATTGCATTTTGCAGGTGCGAAATTTCAACATTCGTCTCTGAGTGTTACATAAGAAAATAGATAAAAGCGAAAACACCGATTTTTTTTCTCAATATTTGAGGAATAATGAAGGGGTCTAAGTTAAACTCTTACCGTTTAAAATAGCAATTCTGTTCCCATGAAATAATCGGGACCGTGTATAGCTCTTATTAGTGACATTAAATAAAATTTCTTTTTCCATTCAACATTTCTGAATTATAGGAAAATCTGTATTGTTAACCAGCAGCAGTCCTTTTTGGGGATGAAATACATTCCAATACATATTCGTTTCTATACATTTGAATAAGAAATTTCCATAGGATAAACATCAATATTGGACTGAGGTCTTTTCATCCACAAAGGTATTGACGTGCTGTGAAATTTAATTTGTGTTTATTTGGCATATCAAACGAACGATATTCGTATTTTCTGATATCTGTATTATTGGATTTTGGTATACCACAATTTCTTAAATATATGTATATCATTGGAATTATGAATGAATAATATGAATTTGTTGTATGTGATGTTGAGAATGTGATTTTATTCGACCTAATTTTTTTTTCATGGACACAGACAACAGTGGGGTTTTATAAGTTTGATGTCTATGGTATCGGAAGTGCTAAGTGGATTAACCGTTTCCGATTTAGCTTTTATTCTTTGAAAGGCGACTTGATCGAGAGTGTTTTGAGTTAGTTTTTTCTCAATTTGTTTAAAAGATTCTAAAGTTTAACCCTACACTAAACGTTGTGGCGTAAAACACCCCAAAGTGCGCATTTGCTTCCAAAGGTTTAGTTTCAACACCTTATACACTACCTTTCGTAGTTGCACGTCTTGTTATCACTCGTCACTTTGACAATCTAAACTGTCACCGTCTTTACCGACTGAACTACTAGATATTAATATCTGAATCTGATTGTCTGCATTTGTGATGATATTGTTCGAGATTATTCTATGATCATACTAGACGGTTCTAATAATGTTCTAGATGCTTGTCAAACTGACAATACTGAGATAAAGTCTACATCAGGTATAGTTTCTGGAAAGGTTCGAGAATAAATCTTATCATTCTAGAATAATTAAATAATGAAATACACAAGCAAAAACTATAGTAAACAAGGTATATATCAAAACGAATAATAACCGTAAGTACATAATAAACTATCCACGTTACAGTATGTATCTAAAGGGCCCGTTTGAGGCAACATAGCTTATGGGCGGAGTATCCAATTTTGATGTAGTTTATTTATTTGGAAATTGAGTTGGTCCAGAGTGTTGTTAACTGCTTAGTTTTTCTTCAAGTTTAGCGTATGTAGGCAACGTAACTCTCAAAATGATTTTGAGTTGAATATTTTTATTGGAAGGGTGACTAGATCTATATTGTTTTTAGCTAGTTTTCTTTTATCATCAAGATTAATGTGTGTATGTGTCTATCTGTCTGGTATCATAATTTTTATTTTTTTATTTAATCTTGTTGTTTAATCTTAATATGTCGCAGTTATCAGTCATTTGCGTTGTTGCTTATTCATCTGATGAAATGGTTCCATTCAGTGAAATAGCTAAACAGATATTATATTCAATTGAAAATATTCAACATGTATCATATTTTTTCTGTAATGATTCGCAATTCGCGATATGAAAATATTAATATTATGAGCAACGAATTATAAATAATGTCATATTGGTATCGACGCTATGAATGATGAGTAAATCTGAAATAATTTTCTTTTCCGTTCAAAATGCTACTATTGTATAGATGCATAAATTAAATTAGTATTGATTATGGTATTTTGTTGTTATTGCTCTTACTAAACCATACATTAATTATTACTCTAGTCAAATAATGGCTAGGTGGTACATATTGAATTTCTATTTTTTGAGAATTAATAACGGGAGGAAGATATGATTCGTTTCAGTAAATGACCGTGCAACAAAGATTGATTATTCATTAATGATGTTAAACTTTATGAAATATTGAACTCATACTTTGAGAATTGAATTCGCAAAACTGTCATTTAAGATTCGATTAGTGTAGCTCATGCATAATATCTTGAATAAGTCCATCAGTAGGTACATTAATTTCTGCATACAATGAATTAAGATAGATGTCCTAGAGTAGCTACGCAAAATATATGTTTCGAACTAATGTGAAGAAGTAGGTACTAGTTAAAACCTATTAAAATTCAAGGCAGTGTTGCAAAAAATACAAAAAACAAAAAATTGAGACATTCCTTTGCTTGAAAGTTTCCATAACAAGTGAAACAAACACAACTATGTTAAAAGTTCAAGTAAAATGCCGGAAGTGTGAAAGATTGTTCGATTATTTTGATAAGTATTGAAGCAGTCAAAATATGAAATAAATATTTTTTTATAAAAATTCCGCAAGATTACCAAAAATAAAGTCGCTGTCGATATGGCTTGAAAGCATTCATTAAGAGTAAGTTAACTTCCAACGATTTTGATGAATAACAAACCAGTGAAACATGAGAAATAAATATTTTTAACAAAAACTGCTGCCAACATTATTGGATTGTGCACTGAAAAACACAAATTTATATTAATTCTGTTGGTGCTGGTAATTTTGAAGTTGATGTCAACATAATTATTATTATTGTATTTCTTTAATAATGTCAGTTGGAGTTTTTTATATTCTTTTTTCTGTTTTTTGCTTATCAATAATTACTACACATCATTCTGCCTTTAAATATGAAGTGACATTCTGTACTTTGCATATTCAGCAAGCTAAAAAGCTGCATAAGCCATATGACGTCATAAGCCATTCGACATCGATACATTTATTTATAATTGGATGGAAAATATAAAAATTATAAATACATTATTGATCCAAATAGTTTAACAAACGAATTTCATATATTAATATCTACAATAAATTAAATAATTAGTTTTATTTTACAAATTATAAATTGATCTAAGCTCGTCTGTCAATTTTTTGAATACAGGTTTAATATAATAATTAATTACACTTAAAATTATAATAGTAAGCAGTATTTCATTTTTAAAGCAATTCTTGAATTGAAACTGAGAGATTTCACGGACTTTTTATACAAAATGTCAACAAAAAGTCCTAGGTATTTACGAAGATATATTTTTATTAGGATTTATTTAAGTTTAATGTGATCTGTTACTATTAAATCAATCACAACAGGAGTTATGATATCATTCTATTTACTTTAAACGATAAATGTGAAAATATTCTGATTTGAAAAAAATGATTTTACGATTTGCCAAACTTTGAATTTTCCGGTACAGTGATGTAATGCAACTATTCATTGAAATAGACTAGAGATCTAGGTAAAATGGAGAATATTATACATGTTTTCCAATATAGCTTACTAGCCCAGTTTTGTATCGAAATAGTATTTCTGCATAATAACATAATAACTAATTACAAATAAATCCTGCAATAATTTTAATTATTAATTTATGTAATGGTCCAACGCGAGAATGGGCTGGCTCATTGTTGATTATTTCACTGTAATTCTAAATCGCTAGGGCTAATGTAATTTTACGATTCAAGCTATTACTGAAAGCCATAAATAAATTAACAAAGCACCCTGTCATAACTTGCCATTTTGCGAATAAAATATAAAAGGTGTTTCAAACTCGATGTCGTTTATGGAGATCAACAAGACATAAGAATTTCAAATGTTAGTTGTAGACATGGTCAACTACGATCTAGAAGAATATTTAGAGTTTTGCAGTGTTGTCCGTATCTGATATCAACTTCATTATTTCAAAGGGTATCTCTATGTTTTATTTTACTTTTTGATAGAGCATCTAATTTGTTTGTCCTATATCCATACTGCCCATTTTTGAGATACTGAAGTGCTTATTTTTCGCGAAAACAGACAAATTTATGGATACTTTAATGTCTACTGCTACAGACTTTCTAGACAATAAAGAATGGACGTTTTCAATGTAGGTATGCATATAGTTGTGTTGACAGAATTGGTCCTTAAATTTCGATCTCTGGGATAAAATAAAATAAAGTATATAGAAAATTACGTCCACAAATAAAGTTTATCTGGAATCTGTCAAGTGAGACTGGCATTTCAAGGGCTGGATTCAGCAGGAATACAAAGATCAATAACTCAGCATCTCATGTGACCAGTTTTTTTATCTGAAAATAGTTTAATCCATCATTTATGTGATTAGTAACAGAAAAGTTAACTTTTTATAGAATTAAATAATGTGGTCCATGTCTATATACTATATACATACTTTGTGTTATGAATTAGATCAATGTGTTTCAAATAATTAATCAGATTTTGATAAGAAATTGAGTAGCCTAATAGAACTGACGCTCTTTGGTACATTAATAAAATATGTTCCACAGTTATTATAACACTGCACAGGAATTTCATTATGATTGATCAAATATTCATGTTCTTGTGTGTTCGATCCGAACTCTGGTTATGATTACTTGCATTTGTCTTTATTTTGACCGACGAACCCCGAACGGATGAGGTATTTAATTCGACTGTCTGCTTTATTTTTGGTTCGTGCGCGCATTTTGTATAGTAAACGAGTTCCGATTTTGATGATTTTTGATTCATTGATTAAAAGAGGAGGCTTGAAACATGGTGCAATATTCATAAAAACGCAACCGCCCCTGAAAGGGGTGGAGTGGGAAATCGAAAATCTGAGGGTATAATTAAGATAGGAGAATATCCGGAAACGATTGAATTGAATATTTTTTCGAAAGAGTTACTGTTTCCACGATAGAGTCATGTTAAATTTTCAAATATGTAAATTTTTGCTATGTGGAGAGGGCGATTTCTTTCGAAAATTGAAAATTTGTGGGTACTACATGAAATACCTAATTATTTAGCAACATTTATATTGAACATTTTTTCCTTAGAGTTACAGTTTTCGCGTTGCAACGGTGGTAATATGCTAACATCTAAAATACTGCGTATTTCCGCAGCGATGTATTGAAATATCAATAATAACAACTACAAAGAATATACGTGGGTAATAGGATAAGTAGGTACTATCTTTATTGGTATTAGTGAAGGTTCAATGATTTTCATTGGTAATGTTACACACGCAAGTGTGAAATAATTATTTTTTACAAAAAATTGGACCGACGTTATTAGTTAATGCACTGAAAAATACAAAATAATATTAATTCTATTGGTGCTGGTACTTGTGAAGTTGGTGCCAAAAGTTATCAATCTAACTGCAACTGCACAACTTTAAAAGTAACAGCACCAATAGAATTCATATTATTTTGTATTTTTCAGTGCATTAACTAAAAACGTCGGTCCAATTTTTTGAAAAAAAATATTTATTATATGTGCACCGTTGGTTTGTTGTCCGATTTGATAACCCCTAGTTTCGATTGCCATTCAGTTTGTCAATTGTTCATTAAATTTATTGGTGGTTTCAAGGTGAACAGTAGATATCTTTCTGCGAGTAAATAATAATAAATATATTCCTAGTTGAAAATAGTGAATCTCATGATTTCATGATATGTTTATGTTATAAATGTGTTTTCATCGTCATAATCAAACTTGGCTTTTTTTGTTATAAATTTAAAAAGGAAATATTTCAATATATCAGTTTTATCAGATTTTAATTATTCTACAAAAGACTGTAAATAATCATAGAATTCTAAGAAATAATTACAATACTATCATTCATCAAAATATCAATGATATTCTACTTTGTTCACTTATCAAATAATAGGTATGTTGTATTCAAGAAAATTTTTTTCTGGCTTCATAAATATTTTTTGGACACATTTTTAAAACAATACATAATACCCTTTTTCATAAGATTTCCATAAATTTGATACTCATAGCATTATAAGTAGATTTACAAATATTTTTTTAGATTTGTCTCTTTTTGCGATAAAATATTTTGAGAATGGTTTGATATGGGTGAGAGCAAGTACCTTGAAATTGGATGTTCAATCCAAAAATAAAATATAACGTAGTCTAAGCCTTTTGAAATAATGAAGTTGATGTCGGGTACGGGTAGATGTGGCAACATTGCAATGCTCAAAATATTTTGATTCCATAGATTTTAGTTGACTATGGCTACAAACCCAATTTGAAATTCACAACTTTTTTAGATCTTCATAAATATCTATGAGTTTGTCGAGTTTGAAATTCTAAGAAAAACTAGAGAAAAATCTTTCCTGCTTCAATACCTGTATGAAAATGGACTTCAACCAAGAGAAAAACAAGTAAATAATTGAAATATCTGTCCAAGAAATTTGAAAAGCGATATAATTTGAATCATGAAACATTGTTACTGGGACTAGAAGATGTTGTTAAACTATTGGACTCAAAAATATGTTGTCCTAATCTATTTAAACAATGTTAGATCTTTCATATGTATACTTTACGTAGTGAAGTAATCCCAGATATAATTAAAAATTCTGTTGTAATTCCATATAGATTAAAAATTAATACTGATACCTCAAATTATGTACCTATTAGTTTTTTGTTATGCTTCTCAAATTCGTAGATTCCATATTTCGTTCGAAAAATTTCTGGACCGTTTGGCGTTGAATTAGCTTGTATTGAAAACTACGCTTCCACCACTCGCCAACACTTGAGCTTTTCAAACCTACGTGTGTTTCACCCAAAAAGTGGCTAATCAGACATATGGGTAACGTATTTTGGTTAACTGTATTGAAGGAATCATTTTATTATCTGACACATGAGTTCAGGAAATAGCAGTTTATCCTTCAAGTATATACAAGGGCAAATATCTGACATTATACTATTTTTTTGTAAAATTCTTACATTATATTATATTGGACGATGTATATACAGACTTTAAATATCTACTTCAGTGATGCAACATCAACGAGCTCTTGAGATTATTTTTTTTTTCGTAGCTGTTTACTAGGTAGGATTCAAATGGTAGTCATAAATAATACATCACCCCTTTGTAAGGGTATGTGCGCTGGATTGCCACAAGGCTCTATTTTCGGACCAATCCTCTTCATCGGGTACCTACATTACAGACTTATATCAGCAAGTCAGCTTTTGCCACATTTTTTTAACCACATGATTTTTATCCAGTGGGCGTACAAAAAGCATGCATATTTAACATAACTTAATTGACCTAACCTAGTGTAACCTTACTTAACGTAACCATAAATTTAGAAGGTATTTTTCATGAAATTTATAGCAAATTCTTAGTCAGCTTTTCAGAAGTAATTCACTTCTGATAGAAATGATAAGTTTTTTAATAAATTTAGTCTTTAAAAAAAAAACTATTTCCTCGATATTTTCGAATGAGGAATTATCATAATTATAACGTCAAAATATGCTGAACGATATCATGAAAGCATAATAATTTCGAGGATCTTATATATATGTTATAAAGTGATTCTAAAAGTGATACCTATTCAATGTTTCACTACATCCTGGAAAGGTATCAATTTTCTATCATCTTGCCATAATATTTGGAAGGCGAAACGAAAAATACACGCTATTTTTGAACTGAGAGTATCGAAAGTGCCTTGCCATGTATCGCACACATCATAAAATGTTGTTCCGAAATCTTTTATTATTCATTGTGTAGATATAGCGCTCAGATCGGCACACTCAAGTTTCAGTTTAAAACGCAATTTAATCTAGCCGGCATGACGGCAGTCAATAAAATTCGGCGCCATAAATATTCATAAATTTCTGAAATTTCCATCAAACTTCAGCATTCTCGCCTTCCTTCTGAGTTAATCAAAAATAATATGAAGGAAACGATAAAGAACACTTATTTTATAAAGCCGCGCAAAGGCGGTGGCGCGATAGGCGTGAAGCAGAGAAACTTTTTAAAAAGTATAAAGCACAGTGAATGTGCACCATTGCAAGAAGTGTTAAGTGTCTGTAAAGAGAGTGAGAGAAGTTTTTCCTGTAAACTTTTATAAGGCACGCGAAAAATTGTTGAGCATTATTACCATACATGAACTTTTGACCCGGCATCGAAGCATGTCTTGAATTTTAATAAACAGTCATCGCCATAGAGAATTTCCGGTTGGATTTCACGTTTGACAAGAAATTATAGTCTCTAATTATTAACCGAGAGAAAATATCCTAAGGCAATCATATTCCAGCTTCATAGACTAGCATTGTTTCATTTTAAGAACAAGGACACACAAGGGATGTTCAATGAAGAGTAAGTAGGTAGCGAGCGACGTCTGCCGGCGTTGGATCGGTAGATGTTTTGTGAGGTTTTCCCGAAAGTTGTTTGAAGAAACTTGGATTGTCATTTATGCCGTGGGCAAAGCTCTTGGTTGTTTCATCTCAAGTTCTGCTTTTCATTAAGTGGAAGAGCATACAATAGTAGCAGTTTATAACAAACTATTTAATAATATCTTGGTAATAAATAACGTGTGTTCAAATTAATATGCTTCCTACATTCTAGTTATCGAATATACAGGGTGTTCCTAAAAGCTATTTGCTTAATCAAACGACATGTTCCTGAGATAATTCCAATCTGATTTAAGCAAAGTAAGTAAGTAATAAGTTGCCTAGCTTAGGAGCTAAATATTCTTGAAGTGATTATTTATAAATTGCATATCTGCTAACGGGTAAACTTTTCTGCAATTTCCTATGTTGATAGTAATAGTTAGGTTAAAACCTTAATCTGGAAACTTTGTTGTTTTAATAATTGCCCATTGATGACTCCTTCAATAGTTAGAGAAGAGCATAGAATCTTGATTCTGATCCCGTGCGTGATATTAAAAGCAAAGTGCAGCTACTAGTTGATTACAATTATCAATGCTTTTTGGATATTTCTATTTGCATTATTTTTATGAGAGTATGGCAACATAGATTGTATTTAATAGAGTCTCTATACCAAGCATTTATAAATTATTTCCCCCAATTTCAATATTATTTCCATTTTTTTTTAAATTTGGTTAATGAAATTTTGCCTATGGTAGAGAATAAACGTTCTAATGAAGTAACTCTATATTCGGCTTTATTAACAAACATGATTTTTTTGTTGTGGCGCTGAATGTGTAGGGATTGGCAGTTTTATGTTAACGTCGATTTTTGATAATTGATTTTAACAATGCTTCACATTAGGAATCCTGCAAATTGGGGAAAAATATCCACCACATAGGATTATATTTTTGAGCTCGTATGTTGATTAAATACTACAAACAAACAAAAAAATATGATCTTTTTTGATATTTCCTGTGTGTAATATATTCTTCTGGCAAAATATTGTCGGATGAGAATATGAAATGCGTTGGTGTGTTGTGAATATTTTTGTCTTTAAGGGGTTCTATTTTCGCCAACGGTTCCAGATTCCAAACATTATTCATGATCTCTTCTTTGAAAAAATCATATCTAGACTTGTAGCATCGATAGTTACACTTAAATGAATATATGTCAATGGTTTGTTCAGTTTCGCTAACATGTTTGAATTGGAATTTCCAAACTTCTAATAAACATCATCATCATCATTCTACCAAATATTTCATGCTATTCATTACCTTTTCATTATTTTACGCTAGCAGATCAGGACATGCAAGCGTATTTACCCATGTTAAGTGGATAGCTACCTGAAATATCAGTTGAATTTAGAAAACAGACCTAAAAACTGAAAAATAAATATAAAATAATAATAATTTTATTGGTGCTGGTACTTTTTGAGTTGATGCCAAAATTATTCTATCTAACTAAAACTGCACAACTTCAAAATTAAAACAATAGAGTCGGTCCAGTTTTTGATAGAAAATATTTATATTTTGTCCGATGGAAATTTGAATAATGATAAGACTTTCCAAAAATCGCATCCTAATGAAATCAGGAACCAGACCAGACAGCACGTGGCACCGATTAATTCCCTTTCAAATAAAATAGCCAGTGTCATGCCATAACAATATTATTTTGGGTAAAATAAAGTTATTAAACCAGAAAGTTGTATTTTCTTGTTATTTTGGCAAAGCTGAGAGGTCCCGAACTGCAATTCAGTTCATTACTTTTTAATGCAATATTTGAAACTAGCCTGCGCCTGTAATAGGCCGATATCTGTACGTTATTGATATTTAAGAAAAATCAGTATTGGGGGTCTTATTATTATTAGAACAACAGAAGCCAGAAAACACTTTCTAGAATATTTTTCTGTCTGTCTGTGTGTTGGTACGCGCATCTGGCAAAAACTACTGCATGGAATTGAATGCAGATTTCACAGATATATTACTAGAGGTCTCACTTAAAATATAGGCTCCATTATAAAGCATTTGTCTGTCTTTCTGTATTCTTGTACACGCATCACGCAAAAACTACCGCATGGAATTGAATGCAGTTTTCCACGCGCACGAAGTCGCGGGAAAAATCTGGTATAGTATAAAAGAGGACCCTCGATCGAAGATCAGCTTGAATTGTTATCTAATTTTTTTCAGAAAAAATATATAGGTATGTTAAAAACTAATATATAAGTTATTAAAACTGGGGTCAGTTTAACTCAGAAAGGACAATCAAACCATATAGGAAAAAATATAAGTGTCTATTTGAAATATGAAAGTTGGTACCGATTTTTGGCACACCCTGTATAGCTGTAAGACTATAGGTAGAACGGACATGGTCGATATGACAGCACAGTAAATGTCAAGTCTCTAATCCGACTGCAAGCTGAAAAAGTTCTGATGCACCATTGAACTGCATAAATAGGTATATAGTCAATGACCTATTAACAGAGATAGACGGAACTGTAAACAATATATTGTGTTGACAGTATCCCTTGTTTGGCCACGCCTCATCGCATATCAGCTTTTCTCCCCCCATTATTTAAATACTTGGTGTTTTGGTTGTTTTTGAATATTCTATTATATTCATAAAGTAGAATCCTCGAACCCAGAAGTAACTTTTCATCGAAGTAGACCGTCTAAATTAAAATTTAGTAACTTATATATTTGAATTTTGAAAGACAATTTATTGACATATAAACGTCGGTCATGGGCATAGTAAATAAATTATTACCTAATCATTGTTATTTCATTAAAGAGATTTTTATATTTAAAAAAGAATTATACCTACACACCTATTTAATAATATTAGTACGGGATAGGAACAAAAATCAATGTCCATTTAAGAGTCAACTGAAATTGATAAGGAGATAAACTTAAGACAGTATGTATATAATAGGTATATATCTCAAAAACTATAACACGTGCGGAGCAGGGATATAAATCTTCCTTGCGATTATTATATGAACGCAAGAAATTTGGCAAGTTTATTTGCTAAACATTGATATTGACTTTTTTACCAAGCTTCAGATTTATTTGGTGGTATTAATTATTTCGACGTATAGCAAATGAAACCTAAAAGAACGAGACGCCACTGGTGTCATATTTTCTATGCGAAAAGACGAGTACAGTGAGGCGGGGTTTAGTTAAAACTGTTCTATCCCCCCTTCTGACCGCTTCCACAGCTCACCATCCCTGGCCCACAAAGTTGTTGTCAACAAACAAAACATATTTTATCAATGAATTGTTCTGCCCATCTCTGTTAATAGGTCATTGTATATAGTCCATTTGAGAAAGGTGTAGAGTAATAAATTATGATAACGAAGGGATCTCTATTGTATTCTGCCATATAAGCACCATACTAAATAGAGATCCCTTCATTATCATAATTTATTACTCTACAACTTTCTCAAATGGACTATAGATAGTTAACCTACAGAACAGACACTCACTGATGAAAAGCGATCCGAGAGAAATGGACATTTATGGAGAATCTATCATTGTCACACATACTAAGTTACAATGAAGATGATGTGTCAGCGCACGTGGGTTTCTATAAGAGAAAGGGATACCTACCTTCTTTCCACAAGTTGCTCTTTGTCTACAGCGCGTTTTCCGTGCACGTGCTGGGTATGGCAGTGCCGATTCCATAACTATATATTTCAGTATAATTCACGGTGTACGTAAATCAGCAAGTAGAAATAAAAAACCAGATCTCACAAATCCCTTAATGGTGCTATCCGAGTTTCAAAAAATTGTATATACAATCTCATCATCAGGCAACAAGGATTCTCAACACGTAGTTGTGAAAACAAAAGACAAACAATTAATCACAGATGAAAACATTTACTTGTATAGATAAAATAATAATTAATAGAAATGAAATAGTTAAAATAATATAGATACAATTTATATTGACCTTTATTCGTATTCATTTCTACGAATGTTTTTCCAGTTAGGCCTGTGAGAAGGTCGGAAATGTATTTAATTAATTTCTGAAACAGATGCTTATTTAAAATATTTGTAATCATCTTCCTACTATCAACCGAATTTAAATAATACTGTCACTGTAGTGCAGAGCTTGAAGTAGGTACAGTTTCACTGACGTTTTCCCTTGTTCTCTTTTAACTAATCACAACATTATATTTTTTCATGTAGCGAAAAGAATTATTGAGTAACTATATAATAATTTTTTATACGAATTATTCGTATTTTTTATTTTGTATAACTTTTCTTTGTATTTTCTTGATTGATAACATTAACATTATTCAACATGATCACTCAAAATTGTGAAAAAATAAATTAAAAAAGCTTGGACCGACTCCATTCGATTATGGACTAAAAATAATAAAATAACAATACCTACATAATGTAGGAATAATTAAGATTGTGAATTTGGTGTAAATAATCTTCTATAGCTGATACATAATATCGCGGAATAAACTTCAAAATCTATATTAGCCATGCATTGTTATTTTACTATTTCTTTTGCATTTTAGAATGAAGTTAGTCCTAGTTAAAAAAATAATATATGCTAGACTGTTTGGCTAATGTCTAAAATTTATCTTAATGGAAGTCAAGTTTAGCTTTGAAAAGTTATTATCAACTTAAATATCTGCATAAAAATGCCTTAGGAGGTATTGAGAATTTCTATTAATTTCACATACTCTTCAAATACACCAGCAACATCTACAAAACCCGATAATTTGAATGGAAGCTCATTTTTTGCTTCATCAAAAGTTTCCAGCAAAATTTCCTTCTCCAAATTACCCTTCGCTCATACAAATCAATAACGTTTGTTCGGGCGTAATAATCCTTCAAAAATAAAGGCCTCCTCCTTTAGGGATTTTCCCTCACCCATTACCTACGTCAGAAGTTATTAATGATCTTTTATTATTATACTCAACTGCTATTTCACTAAATTGATGAGTACTTAGTGCGATGATGTGGAATATATTATAAGGATACCTTGTACACTACTACTTGCAAGAAGTTGGGATATTTTACATGTTCTACGTCAAAACTGGCTTTGTCGAAGATGATTTGCTCTAACTCTCTAAACGGATTGTATTGCTAAGCAGACGTCTGCTATGTATTATTAATTGCTGTCGTCATGGATTTGCTTGCTAACGAAAATCACCATACAGTATGTATAGGTTATACATTTTTATTTTTTACTTTCTTTCAAGTTGCACATTGCGGTCATGAGCGACTATATCAATTAAATATAAGCAATCAACAAAAAACTTAGGTTACAATTCATTGACATGAAAATAGAATGAACAACACAATAAAATGCAAACAATGAACTAAAAACTAAAATAACATGACTCACATACCAGTTATAATAGCGTGTACAATAAAATAACTAAGAACTTATACTACAGAGTGCTTATGAGAAAATTTGTCATTAATTTATATTTTGTCATAGAGTTCTACACCCTTCAGAAAATATAACACACTTCTTTGAAGTACGCAGGATTGCTCAAGCATTTGCTGACGGACGATGTGGAACATTCTACAGGGTGTTTCAGAATAAAGTACCGTATTTTGGGGATCTTCACGAGAAACTAAGAAAAGTGAAATAACATTTTTCGATAAAACTTCTAACGTTCCACGGGGTGATGAAGTAAAAGTGTTAAATACATATTTTTTTAAATCTATTCACTTACATAAGAGGTTTTAACTTGAAAATCGGTATTTATTAGTTGTTTATCAGTACGAATCAGCACATGTCATTTCTACAAATTTGGATTATCCATTGGCGTATTACAGCGGGATCACCATATTATTTTGATCTATACTTCTTGCGCACCCTGTATTATTATAAAAATTACCCCATGCGGATTTTATTGAAAAGGTATTCTTTGTTCATGTCTCTAGAGCCTTCCGTTTTTAAGATATTTCAAAATTAATTCTACAAGTACATGACTGCAAATTATTGATCAAATTCCTAAATAGCATACTTTTTGATAATTAACACTTTCAGTTCATCACCCTGTAGAACGTTAACGGAAAGGTTTACCGAGAAATGTTATTTAGCTTTTCTTAATTTCTGGTCAAGATCTATACAATCCCCAATTTACGGTTCTTTATTCTGAAACACCCTTTATAACTATAATATTTTCTACAGTTAGCAAGGTGCCGGTTTCACAAAATGTGCAAATAGGATGCGAATCGTTTCTCATAAGGTGGATTTGTAAAACTACCTCTTTCCTGCGTTTCAGTGGAATATTTGAAAACTTTTCAAACTAATTTTTTCTGATACGCTTCAATTGTTTTGGAGGCTGCTCCATCCATTTTTTCCATGCAAATACGTGTTTTTTGACCATTAGCTTGGCGTCTGATTTTGTCAAGTTCATTTTCTCAATATCTAAGAAATCCCGTTTCTCTTTTCATAGCCAATTTGTCAGCTGTTCCATTTCCTGGTATACCTGAATGAGATGGTATCCAAGTTAGAGTGATCACTTTCCTTTGATGATGTGTTTAATTTGTTTGTGGATAATGGTTCTTATTTGTTGATTGAACTTTAATGGATTCTGAATTTCTTCAAGAACACCAAGAGAGTCTGTGAGAATTAAGGACGATTTCATGTTTTCTAAGAATAATAAATAACTCTATTGCTTTTTCTATGGCATATGCTTCATATAAGAATGTTGAGCAGGTTATTGGTAGTTTGTAATTAAATTCCCTATTATCCATTATAGCTGCACATCAATTTCCTTCTTCATTTTTGGAAATTCTGTTAAACCAAGAGTTATTTTTGGCGCTGGACTCTTTCTGGGTGGTTCTGAGTCAAGTATTATCTTTCTTGAATAAATTGGGGTAAGTTTAGCTTTTTGATGATTCTAGCGTGACGTTGTTTACATTTTTTTTCTTGTGACTATTCACCTAAGTTTATGAAGGTAATACAGAGAAATTGAGTTGGAAGGATTATTAGGTTGTGAAGTTAAATATGTTGCATACTTTAAACACAATTCCATTCTTATAAATCCTAATGTAGTTTTTCCAGCCTCCTCTAATACCAACGCTGTTTATTGAACAGTTCCGTGCTTCAGAAGGCATGTTAAGCCGGTGGTCTCGGCTACATAACTAGTCGTAAGGTCGCGTCAGAGGCACTTGTGCGACCTGAAAACTCTGACAACAGACCTTGGTCAGAAGGTCATAGAACTTTTTATTGGACTAGACATGAAAGCACCTGTTGCTAATCTCAAGTTTGAATACTGTTTAATATTTTAATGATGTCATCATTAGCTGAGTCATAGATAATGGAGCCATAGGAAGTATATTTTCTGTTGTATAAAAGCTCTATAGGTTTTGATTATAGTTTCTATGTCTGGACCCCAGTTTATTGACGAAATATACTGTATTATATTAAGTCATTGTAAACATGATTATATTTTTTATATGCGGTATAAAAATAAGTCCTAATATTTTAACTTGATTTTCAATCTCCGATGGTTTACCATGTAGTTGTACAGGAATAATAGAAGGTTTTTCTCATATTTAGTAAATAATATAATTTCATTTGTTTCCGAAAATTTAAAGCCCCCCATTTCTGAAGTTTGTTCAAGCAGTCTTGAAGAAGTTGTTGAATTATGATCAAATAATCTGAACGTAAAATATTAGAGATCCATTCTGTTCATCAGAAAATTAAATATTTTTGATGATCTTCTTACGTAATAATTGACTATAATTATTGTTGAATTAAGGTTATCGGTATAATGTTTATGATTTGTTCTAAAGTATCGTACTACTTTCGTAATTTGTTAGCTTTTCAGTTATCATGTGTACCCTTAAAACCAAAACATATTTTTATTAATAATTAATAATTGCGTATTTATTTCGAATATCTTTTTTAAAATGAAGAGTTGTATGGTGATGTTGTTTGTGGCGCATTCGCCCAAATTACAAACTCTATTTAATCTCTTCTAGAAATGGAAAGAATGTACAATAAATACCTTGGGACAAATAACACAGGTGGAAAACTAAATTTTTCCTATTTCCTATATCAGAAGATTGTATGGAAGAGTACGAAAAGTTGATTTGGAAACTATTGGCGATATGAATCGGAATTAGTAGGTACCTATGTTTATGTTGACTGAGTATTCAACTACATATTTATTTATTTATCTTACATAGGTTTAGTAATGAAGGTTTAAAGCATCTCGAATATTAAATAATAAAGAGATTGGATATTTCATAAACATGGCCGTGAGCCAATTAAATACATAGTATTTTCTCTAAAATAATCAATTTTTATATACTATTTGCTCTGATTGAAATTTTATTAAATAATTGAGTAGTGCGGGTCCTGATTCTGATAAATATTAATCCTAATTGTTTCCAAATGACGAATCATTTTGTTAGGTAGGTATTATCGCAAATAAATATATTGATTACATATAATTATATAGGGTGTTAGATAAACATGCGGCAAAAATTCAAGGGCTTATACCTTGGCCTAATTTAACAATAGTTTGTCTTATGATGATTTTTTATAAGCACCTTTGTTTCGAATAATTTGGTTCACATCCATGGCCTGCTCGATCTCCAGACTTAAACCCCCTGAGAAAATTGATTGCTTGTATCCAGGCTGGAGGAAGTCATTTCGAACATTTATTGTAGATTGAGCAATTTTACATGTACTTTTTGAGAATAAAATGTTGCTATTGTCGCAAATTTTATTTGCCCTATATCTTCGAAACAAAGGGGTTTTTGAAAAATCATCGTATGACAAAGTATTCTTAGAATAGACCAAGGAATAACACCTTGAATTTTTGCTGCTTGTTCACCTAACACACTGTATATTATTAATATTAAATAAATAATTACATTTGTAGTTGATGGCTATGCAATCTGTCTTCATTTTATTTTATAGATTAAACAGGCTGTTTCAAATTCGACTCTCACCAATGGGATCTCGGAAACTATAGGGAAAAGTTGCGCATTTATGTGCTGAACAATATGCCTTTTAGAAAGTTTGAAAATTTCGATTAGTTCCGGAGATATCCGAAAAAAAAAACGAATTTTCTGGAAATCATTTTATTTTTTCCTGGCTTTATTTCATAGTGAATTTCAAATACATTGCCACATTTTTCACTCTTTACAATGTTGTTAATTGTTTTGTAACCTGACATTTCCTCTAGTTGTAACTATCATAAACTTTTTTTTCTTATGGGAATCATATTAGCCTTCCACAAATTTGAATAGCCTTTTTTATTACCTTTTTGAGTTTAAGTGGGCTTTGTTGTCCTAAAACTTCGAGAAATTAAATAAATTACTTTTATAAAATAGTTCGCTTTGATTTTTCCAATCGGTGACACGTAAATGACACTCTGTATTATTGTCAATTGCTGAGTCGTTGAAAATGGAGTTCTCCAATGAAGAAAAACGAGATATGATAAAACTTTATTACAATAATGATAGAAACAGTGTGAATGAATGAATACATTGGAAGTGTATCTGAAGATGTATCCCGAGAGACGACAACCACAACCAAATTTATCCAAATTAATGGACAGAATTCGCGATGGGTTTGGCTCTTTTGGAAAACTTAGTATTAATTAAACCTCATTATTAATGATTTCTTTAGTTTCTTCATCAATTCTGTCTCCAGATTTTTGTCTGAGTTGAATAAAGATCAGTGGCGTTTTCTTCTTTCGGGATACCTACATGTTAAGATGATACACTTCCAATGTATTCATACTGTTTCTATCATTCTTGTAATACAGTTTTATCATATCTCGTTTTTCTTCATTGGGAAACTCCATTTTCAACGACTCAGCAATTGACAATAATACAGAATGTCATTTACGTTTCACCGATTGGAAAAATCAAATCCAACAACTTTATAAAAGTAATTTATTTAATGTCTCGGATTTTTAGGCCAACAAGGCCAACTCATGATACATCGTCAGAAAGGTAATAAAAAGGGCTATTCAAATTTGTAGAATGCCAATATGGCTCCCATAAGAAAACAGTTCATGATAGTTTCACATAGACAAAACGTCATGTTACAAAACTATTAATACCATTGGAAAGAGTGAAAAAAGTGCCAATGTAAATGTGCTATTTATTTAGTAATTCATTAAGCCAGGAAAAAATAAACTGATTTTCTGAAAATTGGTTTTTTCCGGATACCTCCGGAACTACTCAAAATTTCCAAATTTCTTAAACGGCGTATTGTTGAGGACATAAATATAAATGCGCAGCTTTGCCCTAATTTAACCATCTTCGTATTCCCTATAGTTTCCAAGATCAATGGTGGGAGTTTGAAACAGCCTGTAGATACCTACAACTGCCCTGACCCTTGCTAAACTCTACGTCTCTGAAGAAATTTATTTTAATATGGATTTTTAAATAGTTTTTATTACTTTCGGTTCTTGTATCGATGGACTCCGCAGCGATTTCTCAGGCCCCATACGGTCTAGAGACTTGAAATTTCGAATTCGTACTTAGATCGCAGACATCTCGCCGCCTGTTAAGCTCCAAGTGTGATCCAATATTGGTAATTATAATTATCACATTCAATCTCATTCAACGAAGATTTTTATTTTGTCGACATGGAACGACAATGGGATCCGTCACTGGAATTACGCACGAGCATGGAGCGTATATATACGTCTCGCTCTCTGGTATCAATGCAAACTGTAGTTTGCAGAGGTGAGAGCGGTATCTCTCACTTCTGGCTACAGATGCATTATTTACAGAAAAATGTTGGATTCTCAAGGTCACGTAATGGTTTTTCCCGATTAATTTAAAAATATGGCTTGAAATTGATGAGATATTGTATATAATACAATCTAAGAATGATAAGTAATCATTTGAGACCGTTTTCAACTCGTAAAAGGCTGTAATATTTATATTATCAATAAATGTAAAACCAAATAGACGGATTCCACAATTTATTATTTTCAAGACTCTACGGTGTTGTCAGTGCTAAAATTTTACCTGCTTTTAAATACCTCAGTAATATAGATATCGGATAAATACCTATCTGAAACTAACAAATTAATTATGATCATAAAATCATTTATTATTTGAAAAGCATTCAAACTACTTCGCTCTTATTCGAAAGTGGTACATTTTTAACGCATTAATAATATTTGTCAAGCGTATACTCCAACTAAATGGCAACAATCAGGTAGAGGTAGCAGTTCTCTGCTACTGCTACAGAGACGTATACATATATCACATTTCATACATCTATTGACTAAGAGATGGCAGAGCGATCGTACGCTGTGCCTTAATAATTATTATTAATAATTATTATTAATATTTCCCATATACCTAGGTATATTTCTTCTAACATTGTCTACTCGTGCATAATTTTTTTTGGTTTTTAATTTTGGTTCAGATCACACGATATAGCTTTTTTATAGTTAGACGCGGACCGCTGTTGGTAAATATCTAGGTACATTTCAGGTATTGAAATACAAGGTGGGAGATCAGTAGTGCGTAGGTATTCGGACGATTATGGGGTTATTGTAAAGATTATGAGAAAATGTTTATAACTAACCCAATCGTATTTTAAACATTCTACAACATAAAAATATTTTTTAATTATACCGGGTGTTTCTAAATAGTTGCAACTCTACACAACTTTGTTTTTTCTTATGGAATGTTTATAGGTAATTTTAATTATTTCTCAGATCAAAATGGAAAAATAATATAAGTTTATTAATATGACTTTATGTTTATAGCTAATATTTTATGAGATATTAATTATTATCAATCCAAAGGATGAGAGAGTCAGTATGTAGTTATTCGCGATTTCACATTTTTTTTAGTATATCTATATTCATGTCCCCAACAATAATGGTAATGTTGGTACCATTATCAATGTTCCGCAAATATGCTTCAAAATCTGTAACATTGCATTTCATTTCTTAGCAAGCCCTGAAAAGAAAGATCGTTACGCTAGATACAAAAATGTTTAAAAATGAGTTTTTCTAAATGGAAAACCCTGTACCTATATTATAAAATATCCTGAAAGATCCCTAAATTTCCTTCGATTTGATTATCATGTTCCTATACCTAAGTAGCCAGAATTCCGAGATAAGATCAATTTTCAAAAAATCGAATTATATTTCCCATATTCATCTAGGTTGATATTAAATGTCATCATAGTACATAACATAATGAAAATTTGACAATTAGTGCATTATTAATAATACCGTTGAGTATTTCCCAACGTAAGTGACTTGAAATGAATGAAATAACAATACAAACGAAGTTCTAATAAAATTGTTTATTCTTCATGGAAAATGTGTAGAAACTATCGCAACAACGTGCAGAAAGTTAAATGAAACGTACTCTGATTTACATCCAATGAACAAGCGAAAGTTTGTAGATCACAAAATAATTTCATTAATTATCAGTTAAAATTTAGAAAACCTTCACAATAAGTTTTCAGAATGCCGACCAATGGCTTTCAAACATTTCAATGTCCGTTTATTTGTAGATATAGTTGTAGGCCTCCTTATTTTACTGGCATCTAGTTCTTCAATGCAGTTGATTACTCGTTGGCGTAGATCTTGTTTACTGTGTACTGGTGTCATGTATACTTTTGACCCCACAAGAAAAATAAAGTGACGCGAGATCGGTTGATCTCGCAGGCCAATGCCACGGACCCAAACGTCTGAACCAGCGATCGTCGAACATTTCAAACAACTCCGTTGTTACTTCCCGAGTGCAATGAGCCGGTGCTCCATCCAGCTGAAACCAACTGCTACGATACTCTTCCAATGACAGATTGTCCAAGTCCAAGTCGTTCACAAATGACCTTAGAATTTCCAGATATTTTTCAGAATTCAACGGTTCATCGTAAATAAGAAAACTTGAAACTAAACTTCTCCTGAAATCCCATTTCCTTGACAATATTTGGATTTGATCAGCCCAGAAATGCTCGTTCCTTCTATTAAAAATTCCTTCTCTGAAAAATTTTGATTCGTCTGTCTAGATATATTTTTTTGAGTTCAGGATCTTCTTGGATGCGAAATAGGATTCTTTCGCAAAAGTGAACCCTACTTTGATGATATTCTGGTTTAAGAGTTCAAACTTTAGTAAACTTGTACGGGCGCATGTAATGATTATGGTTGATCCTTCCAACAGACCCACGATCCAAGCCTAAATCATATTCGGCACATCTAGTGGAAGCTTGGGGATCAGCACGGAAATAGGCCAAAACATTTATTATGTTGTCTTCATCTGAGGTTATAGGTTTCGGTAGATGACGTTCCGCTTTTAATTTTGATCCATTATTAATGAAATTATTTTGTAATCGTACAAACTTCCTCTTGTTCATTGGATGTAAATCAGGGTACGTTTCATTGAATTTTCTGCACGTTCTTGCTATAATTCCCTCTCATTTTCCATGAAGAATAAAAAACAATCATTGGTACCTCAAGTCACTTACGTTAAAAAACACTCAAAGGTATTATTATTAACGCACTAATTGTCAAATTTTCATTATGTCATGTACTATAATGACATTTAATAGCAACCTAATTGAATATGAGAAATATAATTTGATTTTTTTAGACAATTGCTCTTATCTCGGAATTCTGGCTACTTTGGTATAGGAACATAATACATCAAATCGAAGGAAATTTAGGCATCTTTCAGGATATTTCATAATATACAGGGTGTTCCAACTAGAAAACACATTTTGAATGATCCTGTATAACACAGGACAAATTTCTCAGAGAATTCAGAATCCATAAACATTATCTCGATGACCTACTAACAAAGTTACAGCTTCCTAGGAATTGCAATAACGCAGAAATAAACATTTAATTCGAGCTATGTTTTTGATCCAAAATATGGAAAATAATTAATATCTCGGGAACCGTTAGAGATAGGTGTAGGTAAGTGGGGCGGAAATATCAAGAAAGTGAGGACAGATGCAAAAACGCAGTAATACTTATATAAGCGGCAACGCTGCATCGCTGAAAATATATTAAATAGATTATTATTATCATATTATTATATAAAATAGATTAAGAGCAATTACTTAACCAAACTTTCAGAACGATCCTATGTCCCGTTCTCCGTAAACGTCTAAGGTACCATCGACCATATATATATATATATATATATATATATATATATATATATATATATATATATATATATATATATATATTTGTATTTAAAATTAATATGATTATTGAAAATTAAAGTTAGTTCGTGACAGCCACAGTATATATATGCTGTAGTCCAACTCAACGGCGGCCGCCGGCCGCCTTCGATGATAGTTTCGGAGCATCAGCTTAAGGTACGGGCACAGTATAGGTAAACACAGACCCGCCTTTGCCGCCGTGTCTCCCTTAATTACAAATGGGAGACACGAAATCGCGGTGTCCTTTGATGAAATCGCGGTGGCCTTTGACAAACAGACGACCGCAAAAAATGATGCTCCGAAACTATCATTTAAGGCGGCCGCCGTTGATTTGGACTACTGGGTATATTTATACTGTGGGTACGGGAGACACGGCGGCAAAGGCGGGCCACATACCATTTCTTATGTTTCTTTGTATACGCATTTTGCTTTAATGGTACATTTTCATCAAGTAATTCAATCGCTTCTCACCGCCCCCAAAATTCCTTCCATGACGTTGAAACATAAGTTGTTCAATTTTTTTTTCAACTCATAATAGGTTTTATAGATACTTCACGCCTTTCTAAGTCTCCTTAATACGGTGTTAGCAGTTATATGTTTTATAATATATGCGCAGGACTTGAGGATGTGATAGCTCGTCCAAAAAAATGAAAAAAAAATATATTAACTTATCCTCAGAATATACCATTTTCGAGATACGGGGTGTTGAAATTGAAAGAAAAAAAATGTTTTTTGTGAATATCTTGGAATCGTTTATCTTGCAGTAAACAGCTTTTGTAAGCATTTTCCACTCATAATAGGCTAAGTTTTGTGTCAGATTGTGTAGAAAACATTGGCGCTTCAAATGGGCGTTCCAAAACCGTACTTTTCCCATTAGCGTAGAAATTGTGGAGAAAAACCCCCACTACTCCTTCAAAATCTTCACCAATCATGACTTAACAACAATGTTTTTCTGACTCAAAACTTGTACGATGAACGGTTCAGGAGATCGTCGCAAAAACGCCCTGTATGTCTAAAATGGCGCATTTTAGAGGGTATGTTAATGTAAACTTTTTTCATATTTTTGGACGAGCTAGCACATCCTCAAGTCCTGCGAATATATTTGAAACATCCTGTATATTAAGAAATAGATCGTATTGCACTTTTGTATGTTTGGTGTGTGTAAAAATATTGCAGATCACTAACATAGTTGATTTTTTCTCCCATATAGAACCCTTAAAACTTGACCATATAGTTAAATATACACATGTAGTTCGTAAAAACGAATAAAAGTTCAAATGAAATATTATTTCTATTTTATTTCATCTTCTTTTCCAAGACGGAATATAGTGCATTCATTTCAAGTATGTATGTAAGGTGGTAAGGTAGTGACAATTTTATCACTTAAAGTGAGCAGGTGAGTGACTGGAAATGCTAGTCCATATTTAGTGGAACTATGGGTTATGAATATAATACGTCAAGTAGTAATTTCATGGACGGAATTTTGGGGGCGGTGAGAAGCGATTGAATTACTTGATGAAAATGTACCATTAAAGCAAAATGCGTATACAAAGAAACATAAGAAATGGTATGGGTGTGGAGCTCTTACTGAGCGTATGCGAAAGATATAGGTACTTTCTGGAAGATCGTCTATGGTTGTCAGACGTCAGACGTTATTGTTAATTTAAAGTTTAATTTTGTGTTGTGGTAGACAAACAGTAATTTGTTATGGAATTGCTGTTGCTGGCAAACACATATACATAAGTATAGGTAAAATCTAGAAAAGGATAGCAATAGTAGGTACTCATCGGTACGGTTTAAATCTTAAATGCCCAATAAAAACTATTTTTAATTTTTTTTCAAAAATTTCACTTGTTACCCTTTAACTCTGAGCCATATTATTTGCATGTGAAGCGGGTGAAATCGTCATAATTTGTGTCCCAGATTTACAGTTAAAATACAGTAGAACTTCCTTATAACGAAAGCGATAAATCCACTCAAAAAATTGGTTACATAGAATATATTTGTTTCTACTGTCAAATAACCAAATTATTTTTTCTATTAATAATTTTAATTAATAACAATTTTAAGCTTATCGGCCAAACTTAAACAGTTCCGTTTAGACATTTTCGCAAGACAACTTTTCACCCTCACGTAATGGTTCAATTGAAACTAAACAATCTGGGTAGTAAGAAGTACCTGTGCATTTACAACTCTTCCAAAAATAAACTTTGACCTCCGTAATGCGGATGCCGGGATTTATTACTTATGTTCGGTATAATTACTGAGTATACCCGTTCAAACCATGTTGTTCCAAGTATAATCAGTGATTGATATTCCACAAACATTCGCTATAGAGAGAATCTTAGAGAGATCTTACGAACAATTTGTTATACGGAGAAATTCGTTATAGGGACGTTTGCTATGTGGAAGTTCCACGGTATTTCCAATTATCATTGAATTTTATGTTAAACGTTGATATAACATTTTATTCTGAGACGTACATTGGCCACGGTTATCTCTTTTTGACCGACGAACCCCGAACGGAGGAGGTATACAATTCGACTGTCTGCTTTTTTTTTTGGTTCGTGCGCGCCTTTTATATAGTAAACGAGCTCCGATTCTGATGATTTTGGACTCATTTGAAAGAAGGGGATGGAGAAATGATCCCATATTCATAAAAACGCAAATTCGAATATAATAATTAAAGATAGGACAATATCCGGAAACGTTTAAATTGAACATTTTTTCAAAAGTGTTACGGTTTTCGAGATAGACGCATGTTAAATATGTATTTTTGCAATGTAGAGAGGAAATTGAAAATTTTTCGATACTACATGAAAGATATAATTATTTGTAGCAACATTTATAATGAACATTTTTTCCTTAGAGTTACGGTTTTCGAGTTAAATCGGTGTTAGAATGGTAACAACTAAAATATTCAAGCGTATTTCCGCAGCGATGTTCTGAGATCTCTATAATAACAACTACAAGCAAGGAATATACGTGGGTAATAGGAAAAGTACTATCTTCATTGAAATGGTATAGTGAACGTTCAACGATTTTCGGGACTAATGTTACACTCAAAAGTGTGAAATAAATATTTTTTACAAAAAATTGGACCGACGTTATTAGTTGGTGCACTGAAAAGTATAAAATAATATTAATTCTATTGGTGGTGGTACTTGTGAAGTTGGTGCCAAAAGTTATCAATCTACCTGCAACTGCACAACTTCAAAAGTAACAGCACTAATAGAATTAATATTATTTCAGTGCACCAACTAATAACGTCGGTCCAATTTTTTGTAAAAAATATTTATATTTATAAATTTTTCTCTCATCATTTTTCCATATCGTATAACAAAGAAACATACAAGCTTTTGAAACACTATTTATATTTTAACATCTAATTTATGCATTTTCTATTGAATTTAATTTCTAGCTAAAGTTGTTTGTCAACATCTTTTCGGACATGTCATCATTAGAGTATGAATATGATCACTTCAAAATTGTTTATCTCAAACAGAGGGAATTCATTTACTATGGGCGCATGGGATTCAAGACATGCAAACTGCTTTAAAAATAAAGCTTTTTGATGAGATGTAGGTACTGGTGTATTGTTCTAAAGAATAGATTTTTTTACTAAAGCTAAGGCGATGTGCAATCCACCTTTGCTTATATTTACCAGATTTCTCTAAGAAGTCCAGTTATACTTAAAGTCCCTTGGAATCCCTGTGATGTAGCGTGCTCCAATGTTTTGAACTTTTTGAACTCGAGCGGCTTTTGTTATATAAGACAAGGACCATAAATTAATTCTCCTTACTCAATTTTGCTTCGACTAGAGGCATTTGATAGCTTTACCTTCGTATCCCTCGAGCCTGTATTCCAGATGCTATAAATATCTTTTAGTTTCGCATACGCACCCTGAATAATTTTCGATATATGATCGTGGAAGGGAAGGTTTCCCTTAAACACTTTGCTCATAGAAAAGAGAAAATATCTTATGTGATATCTTCGCATTAATATTGAAAACTTTGGAGTTGTTATTTCTAAAGCAATTGGTTAATCTGGATTTAAAAGGTATCAATCGATGCTGATTATATTTAACTGATATAGCTAACTGCTTTTGCATCAACCAACATATACGAAGTTGCGCCATACGTCATCAACCTGCTTCGCACTCGCCGGTGAAATATTTTTTAAGGAAATATAGGGAATTTACGGCAGTGTGAATTATGCAGTTCTAGGTAGTGAACGCACATTTAAATGTAAAAGCCTTTCTTACGATTTCTGCGACGCGTCGCGAATCATTGGACGCTTAGCTCTACTGACATCATTTAGTTGGGAAAGGTACCTCGCTACCCATTGATATGGTTTTTCCAATAGTTCTTCTAAACTAATTATCCTAAATGGGAAAAATGCTGTATTCTTTCTGTAAAGAATAGACAGATTTCTGCAACGCGTCGCGAATCATTGGACGCTTAGCTCTACTGACATCATTTAGTTGGGAAAGGTACCTCGCTACCCATTGATATGCTTTTTCCATTAGTTCTTCTAAGCTAATTATCCTAAATGGGAAAAATGCTGTATGCTTTCTGTAAAGAATACACAGAATCGTGGATCATAAAGGAGAAGTAAGAATTCCAAATTAGGTAATAACGTTGTTACTATATTTTTATTTAAAGTCATAAATATGATCTACGTCTGGCTAGCAAGACCTCTGAACAAACAGTTAAAAAAGTTTGGTGTGCCCACTCTCACGACTTTCCTACCGCTCGCAGGCAAATTCCATTGAATGAAACATTTTACACTATTACAATAGTCTCCTTGCATAGCTACGATAATAGCGGTAGAAAAGCAAAAATCCTCTGGTTAAATCGTGCTACCACTCATTTTTTTCAGCAGTTCAAGACAAACAACAATGGTCATGTAAAATTTTTTCGCGAGATGAAACGTTTAACAAGAATCTGAAGAAGCATGTGGAACATACGGAATTTGATTCAAGCATAACATTTTTTTTGCTTTTTCTCAGAGATGGCGCTATATGTGGGTGGTAGAGGGCTCTTAGAAGAATACTTAAGGCAAGTTTAATCAAAATCCTTAGAGCCGTTTTCGCGCTATAGCCTTCAGCAAATCACGTTTTTTAGCTACAGCTCAACACCCAGTGTATACAGGATTCTTATTAAGTGCCACCGGCGAGTGATATTGGTACCAAACAAAATAAAAAAGAAAGCAACAAAATACACCGATCCGTTCCCGAGATAATGCTGTCGGCTGTCACAGACAGACAGACAGACGGACTGACAGACAGACAGATAGACAGACCAATGACTGGAAATATGTTTATTAGACTTAGCAAACTCTGAATCGTCAACATTTGTAAAAATCTCGATACCGAAAATTTCACACGATTACAATACTTTCCTTATACAGCTAAGTACTATAAGTAGCGTAGGAAAGTAGAAATCTCTATTAATTTACAGTTAAATTGAAAAAAAAAATGTTTCATTTTGTCGTTTCAGATTATTAAGTTCATTCATATTCGGGATGAATTTGAATATTCTATTATTCTTCTGGCTCATTGGAAGAAAATGCTTACCTTAATCACGCAACATATTCAATCTCAATATTTGTCAAAATAACTCGACAAGACACAAATGTCTGGAAAAGAGAGGTGCGTTATGAAGCTTGTGTTAACAAAAATGGGATATAATTCAAACAATGCTCTTGCGAAACCTTAGGTATACTTTGAACATTGTAATTGTTTGGCATGTTACGGATACCTATTACTCTCACGTCTCAATACAACAAAACAACTTTTTTGTTTGCTCACTCAATATAGAGGACGTCGGCTGTTTTTGTTTCAAGTCTGCCTCTGAGACAATAATTTTAACTCGATATTATTGATTGCATTTAACAAACAAGTCGGCCCATAAAAGCTAAGACATTAAAGCCCTACCCACAACCTTTCAGGAATATTCCATCATCATCAACTTGTGCCGCAATTAAATTTTGTTTGCCGGAATACACAGGGTGAACCAAAGGTGTATGTTTTTTTCAATGCAAGCTATCGAGAATAAGCCACATAAAATAGTTCTATTAATCTACACTATGTCCTAGAGAAAGATAAACAAATATCATCTGTTTTCTTTAAATGATAACCCCCATTTTTGTTACATTCTTAGATCGTCTGTTATAATAGATAAATAGAAAATGCTGATATAACTCTGCCGGGTTTCTTAGACTCATCTGTAATGGTTTTCAATTTATGTGTCAAAAATATTCGTGGAAAGAACCACTAAAAATCATATTTTAAAAACTATTTATATTAAGAGAACTTATTTCTTTTCAGTCTATTGCTTGAGCTGTATGCTTCTTTTGAGATGAAGGCGAACTTTTTACTAATGACAAATAACCAATAAAATCGGTCAAATTTTCCATGTTACATTTTATTTCATTCATAATAAGAAATCGCTTATGATTTAAACAAAAATCAAGTCGGCCCTAAATGCTTAAGTAGATCAGAATCTAGTTCCACATAAGCTGCTTATATTCTAGTGAATGGCCTCCGAACTCTATCTAGACAGCATTGACCCATCAACTGAAGGGAAAACATCGGCGATCTCTTTCTCATATCATCTGCAGTGGTTGGAAATACTTTGTAAACCTTTTATACTGCGTACTGCCAAAGAAAGAAATGTGTAGGAGTAAGGACCTGCCTATCCAACAAATAGGATAAGAGTGGTCCTTCTGTAGTTTAGAAATATGTCTTAGTCTAACCTTCTGGAATAATTCCTCCATAAGTATTAATCGACCATCGCTGTTAACGATCACCTGTCTTCAACGAGTGAGGATTATCAATTGCATAATAATGCATGTCTGTTGTGCGACCTTTTGTTTTCTGATGATCTTTAATCAGAGAATATAATGCTATAAAGCTCGTCAATAATGTCGTCTATTTGATTTGCATTCAAGACACAACTCTACTAGTAAATATATTAGCTCTTAAAAAATGCTATACAAAAAATATAGCTTGTTGCATTAGAAAAAGATGCATTATTGCCATAAGTTATTTGTCTTTTGAATGACAGTAGTATCAGGTGACGGAACATCGACTATGAGTACGTAAAAACAGGTCTGGAATCGAAGTATCGAAGGTCGAATTACATAGGTAGCAAGTGGGGCGCTTAGAGTCTTGTTCAAATTTCAAAGTCAATGGTGGTAATACGAAATTGAAAAAAAGGGATGCTACCTAGAACATAAAATAACTTAACTTTATTGAATGTTTTGAGTTTATGAGCGCAGAATACTATGATAAATAATGTTAATGTTAACGGAGACAATGTGAATCTTCTTACAACTTTGCAGCATCCTTTGAATTGGTATTTTTATATTTTAAGCAACATCACCCTTCAAGTGCTAACCACGCAGAAATTGGAAGCTAAATAAGACTGAACGCTAAACAACTCTCATTTCAAGACCTTTCTGTATGACCGTGGTATGTACGTCTGCATATCAAAAGAAGCTCTAGAGCTTAAAGAATCGTCTGGAAAAATATGTATTCAGTTATCTTGAATGGTTCTGAGTTATAATTTTTGAGAGTCTTTGCATGAAGCTTTTTTGATATATATATATATATATATATATATATATATATATATATATATATATATATATATATATATATATATATATATATATATATATATAAGGCAAAAACTACTGCAGATGCGTCTAAGGGTAGCACTATACTTCGCGCTGCCTTCTAGCCTTTTATCATAGTATCACCAGTGCTTTGTCGTTTGGCCATAGAGAAGTTTGATTCTTATGAATAGCAAGTTTAATATAAGCTTTATTTTCTATTTGATAAAAAAAATAAATAAGAAGGCTATAATACATCGTTAATTAAAAAGAAGAGCCTCTTTCGCCAATGTCATCACCTTTACACTGTCCTAAGAATGGACAATCGTCGTTTCTTTGAGTACCTTCCCATAACCATTTGATTCAATAGTTACATTTGATTCGCACAGGAATGCGATGGTATTATGGAGTGCTGTGCGCCATTATGGCCACACACTAAAAGGCCCTGGTCCAATTTATAAAAAATGAGGGGCTACGTTTGAAAAAACCATACCTAGTAATATATAAAAGTTTTTAAGGAAAGGATAGCCCTGATAGAAAAAAATATGAAGCTAACACGTATCCGTGGTTCACCCTGTATATTATATGTACATGGGGACCTGGTGCTGTGTTCTCATGCTTTCGGCCGCCCATTGTGTACTTAACAGTAAATCGTATTACGCTCCAAGTGGCAAGTTGTAGCATGTCAGGTAAACCCTTTTGTGTCGTGTTGTATGTATAGTATATAGTAGTACAGTAACCTTTTGCAGCATGCCAACAGCTACTTGTAGCAGAGAGGCAGCGGCAATATGGCCTTAGCCATTTGGGTCACGTTCTTCAGGAGTTGAAAGGATATACATCGCCGCCGTCCGCCGTCGGAGGGGGTCCCTTTCCATTTCTATAATATGTCGGTATCAAATTAAATGGTCCGTCGGCCGAAGCTGCTGGCTATATGTGAGAGAGGGCCTTCCATTATTGACTATTATTCTATTGTGTATACGAAATTTTGCGAAGGCCCGCCTTCACACACTCTCAAACCGTACGCATTGACCCGAAAGGAGAAAAAGTTGAACATTTTCAAAATAATGGGCTTAAAGATGGAAAGGTTTAATTAATATGGAACAAATTGCTGATTTGTAGGTTAATTATTTTTTGCATGACCTTTCTTGACTGTTCAACTTTGGATGTAGTGACAAATGTGCTCTATATCCACAGCTCTAGCGATGACATTTCATCAAACAAGTGTGTAAAGTAGCTAGTTCTTCAGGTTCATGATTTACAATCCTGCACTAGTGCAGGAAGAAGATGAATATACCCGCGCTCTGACTATGATGGGAGGCTAACCTAACCTAACCAATACAGACAGTTTACTTTACAATTTTCACAAGTTATGCTTGTAGCCTAGGTTAACTACGAGTATTCTTGACTGTCATTTTGGCCCCAAAAAGTGAGAAAAAATTGACAAATTAAATATTTGTGCAATGGACTTCTTGTATACAGTATAAGGAAGGAAGGAAGGAAGGACGGGGCCAAATTGGCCGTCGAGGATACCTACCTGCGCTAGAGCTATAAAATAATTTAAATACAGCTCCACCTACCAGATCACTACATATCTGATTAACCAACGAAATTGCAAGAACATGATTTCAATGGGTTGACTCATTTAAAATTTTCACTAACCTGTACGTGTTCGGTGATATAACCCAGCATGCTAACCCATGCTAAAATGGACGTCAAAACAGTGTCACTAGTGTGAAACACCAGAATATTAGGACGTCGATTCATGTGGTCATGATAACACAGGCCTGTTTGTTGGCAGAAATTTGAAAAGTCGGTCCTTTATCAGTAATAACTATTTATTTCACATTTTAGAGTATTCACTAGTTACCAAATTGGTTAAACGTTCACTTATATTCAGCGATTTCACAATATGTAGGTATAGCAACAGAAAGCTTGCAAATCCATCGATATGTAACTCGGAAAGCTGTAACTTTTTTGAAAATAGTTCAATTTAAATGTTTCCGGGAAACAGTCTCTTCTTCAATTCTGCACCATGCACCAAAATGCCCCATCTATCCCGTTTGGGGGTAATTTTATGGGATCAATTCTCAGCAGTCTTAAAAAAAAAAAATCTGATCTGTCCACTCACACGATTTTCTTACCGCTCTAAAACGAATTCGATCAAATATAAAAATCCTCTGATCATAACGTGTGACCCTTAATGTTTTCAGCGTTTCGGGTCAAAGAAAAATGTTCCTATTCAATTCTGATGGTGAATTAACCATATCCCAGAATATGAATTATTACTTTGAAAATTTGACTGTAGATTTGAGCATAAAATTTGTTCTGCTTTTTGTCAGAGATACGCGTTATAGAAGGTGGTGAAGGACTTCTTGGAGAACACTTTTGGCAAGTTTAATCAAAATCGTTTCAGCCGTTTTGGCGTCGCAGTCTTGAGTAAAACACGTTTTTTGAATATTGCCTAGCGAATAGGTTGCCAAATCTGAATCCTCGGCGAGCCTTATCAATAACCTAGAAAACAAAGACAGACGTACCTATATGTTTTTTTGTCCTCAGGGACATCTGAAACGATCACAAATTTTTCCTTATTAGGCTAATTAAAGTAGCGGTAAGGACGTAAACATTGGGTGTGTTCACTCATACGACTTTACTGCCGAAAATAAAAATCGTCTGATCAGTTCGATTAAACATCATTTTTTTACAGCGCTACACGACAGACAACAATGGTTATACTCAATTTTGAGGTAGGAGGAACTGTGTAACCAGAATAAAATTCACACATTTTGGTATAATCTTTAATTCTCGCTTTTTTCTCAGAGATTCTTTATAGTATGTGATAGAAGACTTTCAGCAGAATGTTTTACACAAGTTTCATTGAAATAGCTAGAGCCGTTTTCACGCCACCGTCTTGAGCGAAATACATTTTTCAACTATTGTTTAGTAACCATCGATACCCTACTAAGCAAAAAAGGAAGTAACAAAATCTATGTATCCGTTCCTGAGATAATCTTGGTACAGACAGACTCAATAATGGCAACATTTCATTGGATTCGTGGACCTGCTGAAAACCAGACACCGAAAATTCTACCCGATTATAGTATTTTCCTTACCAGGCTACTTTTTCTATAAAAATAGGACCTACTTTATTAGTTGGTTCAATAAAAATACAAAATAATATTAATCTTCAGCTACCTAGTGGTAATGTTAGTGAAGTCATCAAAATCTTTGATCTTCCACCAGAGAAGCTATTTTGTTGATACTTTTTCAGAAATTTCAAAACATCACCGAAATACACATATCTCAGACTTTACCACAGCTTTAACTCGGAAACCGTAAATCTTTTTGAACATTATCCAATTTAAATGTTGCCACATACAATTACTTTTTTTAGTTCTGCCGTCTCATATCTTAAATTTTCGAAACAATTGTCCACTACACATAGCATAAACACACATATTTCAAACTTTACTACTGCTGTAACTCGGAAACCATTGTTTTTTTTAATGTTTAATTCAAAATTTGTCGGAAATGGTCTCTTCCTTAATTTAATAGAAACAATATTTTTGATTTTTTAAAAAATCCCTCTTTGGGATAAGTTTTCGCGGGTAAGAACATGTTGAATGTCGATTGTTTTTAATAAGGCCAACTCTTGTTAGTTTTCCTTCAAATAAAAAAAAATAGTCATGAATATCAGGACACGTTTCCTAATAAAAGGCACAAAAATCATGCGGACAAAAAGTCGAATAATTGTATAACACCTCCTCTTGTTAGGTCGTTAAAAAATTAGTCGAATTTAATTCGTGTCTCCTTCGTTTGGAAGAAGGCCAAAAATGAATTGAGAAAACTATACTAGTATACTAACTTACCTTCTTTTTCGATCGTCATTTCTTAAATGCAAATCATAAACAAATGATAATCAGTTTCTTCTGAAAATTCGAACAGGTGTAACGATAGATAAATAGATAGATATTTGTCCCAGAATTGTTGAATATTATAAAAAAAAACAAGTAATGGCTTTATTAGTTCTTGCTCTGAATAAATAGAAAATAATATTAATTAGTGATTGCCCAGAGATAAAATTTCGACAGTAATTCATTAAATTTATATTTGGACATTATTCAGATTCTTCTGTCAAAGAGTAGATATACCTACCTTCTATTCTATTCTATGAAGGGCAACTACGCTAACCACTACACCATGAGAGCGATTGGCTTTACTTATCCGATATATCGATAACTATAAATTGCTGGTCGATGAAAATTTACTTTATTAAGTTATTGTATTGCTTTCTGCATTCCTTCCCCTTATAAACTTTGATTATGTCAAATCACATATTCCTACGTGGACGCAGAATCCTGAAAAAGTGATCCAAACTATTCCCTTCATATATTTATATATTATTATCGATTTTAATGGGACGCGTGTAAACATAGTACGATTATTTCAACAAAAATAAAAAACAATTGTATCATAATTTGTCGTAAATTTGCCTTGGAGAAAGAAAATTTGCCGCTCTTGTATTTCTTGGAAAATTCATGGTCGTGCTAAGTTTATTTAAAGTTAGCACCGTCATAGCCGTATCTTCCTCAAACAACAACCGATTCTATTGGGACCAAAAATTGCCGTAAATTAGCCGAAAATATGCCGTGAAAAAAAAATTGCAGTTTTTGTTTTAATCGGGAAAATTCATGGTCGTCCTAAATTAGCGCTACTATCACCGTATCTTCCTTAAAAAACCAACCGATTCTTATGAGAAAACCACCAGTATTTGCCGTAAATATGCTGTGAAAAAAGAAAATTTTACGCTCTTTTTTTGAAAATTCTTGTTTTTCTAAAATTACCGCGAATGTCTCCGAATCTTCCTTAAATAACAACCGATTCTTTTGAGGAAACCAAGAATTATATTCCATAAATCTGGACCTGGAATTAAAGATTTTAAGATGTTGTGGAGGAGCCAGTGAGAATTTACGATAGATAATTAATATATTTTTCTCATTATTTTCATGATAGTACAGAATTAAATGAACATTTTGAGAGAGAAGCTCACATTTTTTACTCAGTCTGAGGCGAATACCACTTCAGCTTCCTTAACCATAAGTTTGTTACAACAAACTGTATAATGAACAAAAAATACTTATATGTGACTTACACTATACCAAGCAGAATGCAAAGGTATTAATTATCTCGCACCAACGTGGAAAATGTAAGTATGATAGAAGCCGATACAGTTTGTGAAATGACATGTACACGGCGTTTTGACATCAAAATCGTTGAACGTTTAAAAACAAAGCAAAACACATAATTGAGACTCTACTATTGCTGTAATTCTCAAACCTTAATTTTTTTAAATGTGATGCTGTATATGGTATCTTCTTTAACTTTGCTGTCTCAGATTTATGAATTTCGATTTCTACCCATTAGGGGCGATTTTGGGCAGAAAAGGAATGTTGTTTTAAATTTACTTATTAAGCAAACAAATATCAGCAGGTCCTTTTCAAATGAAACAAAAAAAATCCTAAATCAGAGTACTATCCGAAACTCGAAAACGATCATAAAAAATACTGTCCTTCTTTTAGGAAGTCGGTTAAAAAGATAACAGAACATATTATATTGCATGGCTACTATATTGTTAAAAAGATCCTATGAACAGTTCTATCTATTTCAATTTGAATTTCCGGAAAAGGCGATTAAAAGAATACATTAGAGCAAAGGAGAGTATCTAACAATAGAGTCCCGTTTCATACTTGCAGCATATAGGTAATATTAATCATTTATTAGAATAGCAATGATAAGTGAATTGCATTAACCAAACCAAAATATTTGTAAGTTTCAAACTGAACTGAACCTTCCAATCGACGAAGTACGAAAAATTATTGAATTTTTGAAGAAATATTCTATTGAAAAGTAGCTGAAAGTCATCCTTTCTATATGCCAAATTCGATTTTTGAAAAAATATTCATTCTGTACATAACTTTGTTGGACTTTATAGGGGTGGAAGAACATGTTGAATTTTGACGAAAATATAACTTTGTCAGACGAGAAAGTTACGATGCCACCGTAATAAAACTATACCATAGATTCAACAGGTAAGTAGAGGGTAAAGTAATAAAATAATAAACGCATAAGGTGTTATTCATTTTGGTAGTTAGGGCTTGTTTAAATTTGTCCAAAGGGTAGCTAGATGGGTCAATTTGATGGCATTTTACGAGCCTCCATAGTACAAGAAGGGATAATTAGTAAATGTAATAGATGCAGGAATATTTCCACTGATTTATTCATTTATGAGAGGAAGAGAAGGAAGGCAAGTTGGCTTTAACTAAGCTATAATGGATATTGTGATGAACTTTCGGTATGGCTATTCCGTATCTTGAGGGATATAATATCGTGATGAACTCAAGTTTATATTCGAGGTAGGTAGGTAGTAAACTAATGGCGAAGTAAGGGTGTACATAGTTATAACTTTGTGCATGAATATCTTTTCAAAATGATATATAAGCCTAAACTTAATAAATAATAAGCTACTGAACTTGAAACACAGAATTTGTATTGCAGGTGTATCTTGTTTCAATAGCACCCTTTAGTAACGTAGCTTAACTCAAAATTTGAAAATAAAAGACAAAAATTGATGTTTAGTCCAAGAGCTCGAAGATTAAATAGTATTCATCTTGTAAAATTGCCAATATTGCCCGCATGATAGAGTATGACACTGGTTCGGTTCCTTCCAAGAGATATTTATATGAAAACGAAGGACTTAATGATCTGCGTGATTCTGAGCCTTCCTCAATTTAAGTTATTTTCTCTTAATAAGCGACATATAGTGTTATTTTTAGGTAAATTTCTTATAGAAATGTACTTATTGCGATCGTTCACACTTATATATATATATATATATATATATATATATATATATATATATGGGATATTACGATATTCTTATTATCAAGTTCGAATTTGCTAAAAAAATATCAAAAAAGAGCCGAAGTGTAAATATCATCAAAAATAATTTTAGGTTAGAAAAATAGGAAATATCGATAGAACATGAACACTCCAAATAAATTTGATGTAATTGTACATTTTCTGGAGATCTTAATATAGACCCTGATTAAAAAAATATATAGTATATTTATTGAAAAGAGATAGGCGAAAAAAAATTCTGCCATGAAATGGAATGCGAACCCTGTCTGCTTTATATTTTACAGCCAAAACAAAAACCTCTAACCGCAAGGCTATGACACATACGACAATTATATGTAATAACATGTAGGTATACCAATGAAAAGGTTCAAATTTCAATTCAGTGAATTTAGAAAAATTTACCTTTTCGCTGACTATAGGCCATCGGGATTTTTTTAAATGGGTTCAATCGTTCAAGTTTCTCCTACTCCAACAAACGAATTGTATTTGAGACTTTTTCGGATGGAGAAGTCCGCAGAAATCATTAAGCATGGGTTGATGAAGAACATAAAGGGAAGAAAAATTTAATGTTGCTAACTAATGGGTGATATAAAGTTTCATCTATTCTAAGATACTATTTGAATTTAACGCTAAATAAGAGACTAGTAAATATTCTATAATATTTTTAGAATTGAATATTCTTGATTCTTAAGAGAAAATAAAAATAAAGTCTTCACCTTTCCACATTACAATTGATAAAAAGTCATAGATAATTTCATTAATCTATCTTCATTCAAGATAATTCAAAGAGTGTAACACTGTTTAACTCATTTTATATCAATATTATAATTAATAATTTGGAATTTATGTCAATATTCTTATTCAAACCTTTATAACGATATACCTCAAGCAAGCATTTGTAGGAAATTAGTGGAGAGAGAATAATAATAAGAGAATAAATACTTAAAAAAGCCTCCCGAAGAAGCAAAGTAGTACAGAAAAAAAAACAGATGAGAAAAACTGGAAGAATTACGTAGGTGAAGCTCGAATAGGTACCTACTGCATATTTGGACATAAAGATAGACTAAAGAAAAATGGAGTGCCCAGTACCCTAGAATAGATGAGTGATTGGTATTGGGTATAAAATAACTGGAATCAGATACTGCACAACTACAGCAACCTATCTAGTTAAATGTAATTTTGATAAAATATTTAGATTTTGTATGAAACATTTATTGAATATATATTTTTACCATTCATTGCTATTCCCTGAAGAAAATTAAATTATACATCATTTTAAGAGGCACAGAACAATTCGATGTGGACATATAACATTATCTTCGAATAATATCATATCATTAAGTTCGATTTATATTCTATATTCGTATCTATAGATAATGCATAATGAAGTAAATTGTTATGGAAAGAGGGTTAGATTCCCTGGTGTGCTATTACTTAGCCACGTGGCTGTTCCAATGCGAGTACAAATAAAGACCATCGATAATATAATTGGTGGTGATTTATCCACATGAATATTCTATTTATTTCAAAAAGAATCAGTGGTGAATTTGTGGCCATCTTGAATACATTTAGTTGATGATTTGAAATATCTTAAATTCATATGTCTTATTTCTTCGCATTGGTAACATGAAGACTGAATCGTATATTCATGTTTTACATAAAATTTTATTTTATCATTTTGTAACTATCCCTCATATAGTCTAAGAACAAAATAAATGATTTTGTATAATTAATTGGACTCTTTGAATGTCATTCAATGCTTTTCACGTAAGATGAAAATCTTCTTTATTTTATTATTTGGTATTATTTTTTAATTTTAAATAAATATTTAATAATCCAATTCCATTTTTACGATATTATATTTCAAAGATCAGGTTAACTGATGAAAATTGAAGTGACTCACTGGAGGGAATGTAAATATTACTGAATCTTTTCTTGGGATTTATTTTATTATTATTGTGAAAATAGGGACCATAAGGACATTTCCTTTTTGTGGGACACCTCGACTTTAAGGCATTTTGTACCATCTCGTGATCTTATAATATTGTACATTTATTTATGAATTTAAGTCCAGCTCCTTGAAATAATCAATTAGTATACTTACACCACCGGCTTTTAGGTCCCCATAGCCCTTTCTAGGAATCTTAGACTTTTATGCGCTAAGTTTTCTCATTCATTTTGTAAGTGATTGACAATGACGAGTGGTGATTCCAACCAAGTTTCTTATATCAATTCTTTTCAGGAGTAGTGGGTTATCTTCCGTTGAGTATTACCAGTCTAGCAGGCGTTTGGCCAGACTGACTTGCTCCAGGTTGTGTCCGTATTTGGTTTTCAGCCTTGATTCCCCTTTTTTTCTGTTTTGATATGTTGTTTTGCATGTCCACATTATAGCTCTGGGACTAATGGATGCCTTTCTAAGGTTTTTCTAGTCAGAGTGTCAACGTTTTCATTACCGTAAATGTTCTTGAGCCCTGGTATCTATATGAGGCAAGCTTTGCTACCTCTTGCCAGTTGCAAAAGACCTTCATGGCATTTCATTACTAGTTTTGAGTTTTTACCAACAGTTGCCACTTATTTGATGACGGCCTGGCTATTTATAGCATCTAGTCCCTATGTGATTCCTTTTACGAATCGCAAGTGTGTATCATATACCTAATGGTGCTAATTATTTAATTTAATGTACTATTTAGGTGTATCCATACATTTGATCAACCTTTTGTACTGATTTTGACGACTATTGTAAAAAAAGTTGATGATCAATGTGGCATTTTATGATCATATCTTCAGCACTATCACTATCTGTAGCTATATTTCATTCTAACCTCAATTAATCATGATAAGTTTAGGTGGGGTTTCATCTTAAGGTGGTATTTTCGACAATTTACATGGATTTTATGATATTTATATCTGAAACATAATTATTTTTGTCTATAAATTTACTAGATTGAATCAATAACTCTCGTTTCACACTATTTTCTGCGTAAGAATAAATTGAAACTGAGTGCTCTTGTGTTAGAATCCGGCTCTTACAGAATACGTTCTGGGCACTAACTTGAATTTTATTTTCATTTTATTTTTGACAGACTTGGCGTAGATGACGAAGGGTTTACAATTCGACTGTATGTAGGTATGTTTGTTTCAGATAAATGCCTGCTTTGCATAGTAAACGTGCTGTGATTCTGATGTTTTTTTCTCACTGGAAAAAATACTGATGAGAAATGACCCCAATAAAAATAATTCAGCATGGCTTTCTTCACAAAAATTTCCTCCTTTGATATTGGGGGACTTGAAAAAAATCGAAAATTTTAGATGGCAAAATTAAAGAAAAAATTATTTCCAGAACCTGGAAACTGAAACGACTTAAGGTGAGTTTATACAGTAAATAAAATAAAATAAGAAAGAAATTAAGATAAAATAAGAAAGTTGAACATGCTCATTTCCATGGGAACGTTTATACACGAAATAAGCTAAATTAAGAAATAAGAATAAGAACTAAAGATGGCCAACTTTCATCTTTATTTCTTATTTTATTTAATTTTGTTTGAAAACTCATAATGCGCATGATCAACCACCAGAGAACACTTAATTTGCATACAACACAAAAGTTTTTGTCAAAAAAGCTGTGATTTGATTGGTCCATTCTTATTTCTTATTTTATTTTCGTCATCTGTTTAAACCAATCTTTCTTGAGGTTATTCTTATTTCAATTTTAATTTGTTTCTTATTTTATTTTATTTACTGTATAAACTCACCTTTAATAGTGAGAGTGGGAAGTTTTCATAAAAATTCCATTCATTCCACGTATTTTATTGGTGCTGGTATTTTTAAAGTACCCGTCTGTTTAAAAATCACTCTTGTGGTCGAATTAAATTTAAGATGGTGAAAATTACCCCACTTTTCAAGAATATTCATAAATTTAATCAGATACGAACACGAATGCTTCAAAACGAGGGAAAAATCCTGACCCTAAGTAATACGCCAAAACTTTAGGTGCAGGAGAATTATATATATGTATATAGAATAAAGAAGTTTTTGCAATTCACTGGCATCGCTATGAAGTTTTAGTACTGTATTAAACTGATTGTAATACTTGTTTGAGAACATTCTGTTCAAAAATATAAGACGTTTGTTGGCAAGAAATGCTCGCTTTTCTCGTTTGCCAAGAAAACAATAGGACATTAGAATAAGAAATAGTGGCATTGTTTTTTTTGCCCTGCCAGGAAATGGATTATAACTTGTACTTGTCTTCGCAATTTTATGTACATGTAGATATTTATTTAGTTTTATTATCTCTTATCGTTATACTTGTATATGCTACGCTCAAAGACCGAATTCGCCCATCCACTTCGCGTTCTGGATATGTATATTTGGTAACTGTCCAAGATGGAATAACTCGAACGCATTGTGGGCAAACACATTTTCTCAGTCACCGATTTAAGAAAGTTTAGTATGGTTCACCAGGGAGGTGGCAGTTTAAGCAATCGTACCAAAAAATATATCTGTACTTAAATCTGTGTTATGATTTCTTCATTAAAATAAAGTAGATTGTAAATTTTATATTAATATTGCTCTAATTGAACTTGTTTTCAAAATTATTAGTCTGTGATTTGTCATTGATAAGAGATTCTATGCTAGATATACCAACATCAAAGTTTTCAAATTTCTTTGAAATTGAATTATTTTATATAGCCGAATTTTAGAAACTAATCAGTTATTACAATATTCATATGAATTTTAGAAAGATTATGTAACTGCATATTTTCATAAACATATTATAGTGCATGAGTATTTTGACGTTATTGCCAAAAGTATTCAGTCTACCTATAAATTATTTCATCTCTTGAAACAACACTTTTTTATGATTCATGTAATGTGTTTTCTGTAAATAAATTTCATATACCTAAAGCTATATGTTTGTGTTTGTATTCTAAGATCAACGACAAAAATGCTTGAATTTTCTTTCAGTGCCTGGTCTGATGAAATCGGTCCTATTTTAAACAAAAAAGTTAATTCTTACTTAACGTAATCTGTGAATTTGATCATTTTTGCGATTGACTTAGGCTTTCATTCCAAAATAGTTGTGTTCCTATTTATCACCGAAGTTTCGTTATGTAGGTAATTTTATAGCTGTCTGTTTGACCGATGAACCAAACGGTGGAGGTATACAGTTCTACTGTCTGCATGTTTTTTTTTTATATGGATGCTCGCGCCTTTTAAATAGTAAACGTGCTCCAGTTTTCATGATTTTTTTTATTTGATTGAGGCCTATTGAGAATTGTTTCCATTAAAAAAATCAACATATCCTTACCCTCAAAAACATTTTCAAAGGAGGTGGAGGTGGCAATTATTTTTTGAGAATTGAAAATTTGAGATGACAATATTAAAAAAGAGACATCTTCGGCAACGTTTGAATTGGATATTTAAAAAACCTCATAGGTTTCCGAGTTATAACAGTGGTACATATAGTCTGAAGTATGTGTGTCTCTGCCATGTGGTGGGAGCAATTTCTTTCGAAAATTGAAAATATGAGACGGCCAAACTAAAGAATAGATTATCTTCAACAACTTTTAGAAATTTTTCAAAAAAATGTACTGTAACGTGGATGGGTAGTTATTTACTAACGGTTGTTATTCGTTTATTAGTTATTTATTCTACTACCTTGTTTACAATAGTTGTTGCTTGAATATTTCATTATGTAGTTCTAGAATTATAGTAGATTTATTCTCGATCCTTCCAGAAACTATATGTGAGGTACAGTTGTCATATTATTGTCAGTTTGACCACATAATTCTATATACCTATAATTTGATCTTTGAATTTTTTTGTGAAGCTCACTACGGGGATTGCAAGTTTAGTACGCAAGCGCGAAAGGGGAAGTTGGGGGAGGTAGCTTGGAGTCACATATGTATGCCACATATGGTATCCATGGTAACAAAATAGGGACATGTTCCTTCTCTTACCAAGAAAGCTCATGACGCATGCGCATATCGCCAGCTATCCCCAGGTCTTTGTCTTCATTTTTGCACAATGCTAGCGGTATAGAAGTTTAAGTATATGAGTTTGACAAGCCTCTAGAACATTATTATGTGCGTCTAGATAATCATAGAACATTCTCGATGAATGTCATGTCGTGATTCAAATATATAAAGCCGTGTCGATCACTGGTCATAGTCAGTTTATTGTATCAGTCATTTGGAGACATAAGTCGAAAGTATTTGAAACGCGATAGTCAAAGTGACAAGTTGTAACAGTTGTACTTTAACAGAAGGCCGTGTACAGAGTGTTTGAAAATAAACCATTGGAAGCAATCTGCGAACTTTTGAGTATTACGCAAGTGAACTCACCCCACAACGCTTAGCACAGGGTTACGTTACGTTACAGTACGGTCGGATTCATTAGTGGTGAACACTGAAATATGTGTATTTCAGCGATGTTTTGAAATCTCTGAATAAGTATAAGCAACGTATTTTCGTCTTTGGTGAAAGTTGAATGAGTTTGATTATTGATGACTAATGTTATACAGAAAAAAGTGAAATACAGGTTTCTCACAGACAATTGGACCGACTATTAGTTGGTGTACTGAAAAATACAAAATAATATTAATTCTATTGGTTCTGGTACTTTTGAAGCTGGTGACACAAGTTTTCAATCTAAATATAATTGTTCAACTTCAAAATTAACAGTATCAATAGAATTAATATTATTTTGTATTTTTCAGTGCACCAACTAATAAAGTCGGTCCAATTTTTTATAAAAAATATTTATTGTTAGACCACCTGATCTGCCCAACCGAGAAGAGATTTTAGATAAAAGTTAACTAATTTGAAGAATTGATTGAATTGATTATGTTTTGGGTATTTTGCATTTGCGCAAAGACCGAAGTGGAAGATAAGATCGGTAATTGAAGAAATGTGTTTGCCGATAACGCCTTCTGGTCATTTCATTTTGTACAGTGACTGTATATATCCAGAACGCGAAGTGGCTACTTTGATTTGTCAATTTGTTGGTTAGTGGCTTAATTAGGTCGTTGAGCATAAGATATTTATCGCAAAAATTGTAAATTAAATTGCCTTCTTGCTTTTAGAACCCATTATATGGGACTTATTTTTAGACAATATTTTCAGCTGTCTTGAGCTTGAATTATTATAAAAAATATTCCTGTCTTAAATTTATACCATCTTCGTTCATGCAATAATCGACTTCCATTTATTTTCGCCTCAAGATTACAATAGAAGCTTGGGAATTTCTCTCAGCTGTCTTGAAATTGCGAAAGTCACTTACAAACAAAAAGTTCGTCTATTTTTTTCTTCTGCGAACTGGTGGAATTGGAATTTCTTATTCATTTTATGTATTGTTCGCCTTATTCAAGGAAAAAGTCATTAGCTGTGATGTCGGAATCAAAATGTACGTTCGGCAAAGTGGATTTATAGTCATTCTGCTTACGACACTTGCCCTTGAGTATATTATATTGTTGTTCATTTTTAAAGCATTGGCTTTCAGTTCTTAATGGGCATAATATTTTCTAACATATATTAGTTGCTTAAAAACTATGGCGGGTTTATGGAGAAAAATCACGTAGAAATTAGAAGTAGTGAATGCAATCTCGTGATTTTTAAGATTGATGAAATCAATAAAATCTAATTTCCATTCATTGTTTTTTTAATCTTACTTCCTTATTCACATAAAAATTGACTGGACTTTTTCAATATACCTATATGTCATTGAAGTAATATTGGAGCTATAATCTTATGGGATAAAGGCTTATTTTATGGGTTTTAAAATTATTCTAATTTTCACATTATACTTTTCCTCCAAATACATCTTATAGGTATAAGTCATGCGTTAATGGTTTATTTTTAATTCCAGAGAATTATTTCTTACTTCTCAGATCATAAGTCTTTCAGATAATAGAAACAAGGAATCCATGTTTCATTGAGGATTTTTTTTATAAACATTTACATTTCCTTCAATTAAATCTAGTGACTTGGATGTGGGTTCTTAAATAAAATCAATATCTCTGTGTGGTTCAATAACATTTATTTCTTCCAAATAAATATTAAACAGTAACAAATCACAAACCTTCTCATAATATATATTTATAATACTGTGTTGGTATATATAATAATAAATAACTGATAATAATATCACAGTAATCACAATTTTTCTTAAATAACCAATTGTTATAAAGTACAAACATTAACATTTAAGATATGAGTTGATTTGTCTGATTGAGGTATAGAACCGAATGTGTTGACGGGGTTGACTTGCTTTTGAGAACGTTAGTTGAGATTAATAAAATTAATATATTATAAAATTATCGATCAAGTTTTGTAACTGCGAGTTTTTATCAAGATTGAGAATTGAGAGGACTTAAGTGATTGCGGGTTTTCCTGGTTATTATCAGGCCTAGATATCTGCCATTTACACTGTACTTGGCTTCGTTATTATGCAAGTTCAGATTCTATAAACATTTCTGACACATCACCGTTAGCGTCTGAGATACATTGTGAAACTTGAATATATTGCATCTTGATAGCAAGTATTTTCAAAAATGTTCAATTCAAAACCCAATGAGACATCCTTAACCAAGTAAAGATGGAACCAAATATAAAAATCATCTTTATAGTGAGGCAACATTTATTTCAATCCAAATAGGCTAGGAAGAAGGTGTAAGAAAAAAGGCATTATTTAATCAAAGAACATGATGGCTTATCAAAGTCTGACCGTCGAGCAACAAGCACTAACTTGAAGAAGCTGGCAAACTGATTTTTTATTCAACATAAGGTTTGTGATAGCTCACAAACTTTCAGATCAGTCTGTAGATTTTCTTCAAACTGTTGGATAGGAAGATGCGTATTATAGTCAGAGGAACATTTGGATCTTTGATGCAATTGTTCCATAGACAAATAAGATTTTTTTTATATATAACGTAAGAGAGCTATTGAATATTTATTTCTGTTTGTAAAAATTCATTCATTGACCAAATCGAATGATACTTCTTTTTTTATTTTACTTATTGTTGTGACCCTTGCATGTTGCGTTGGTTCATTTTTAATTAAAGAACTATTGGAAATTGGAACGACAGTTTTTCTCCATCAGATTCACTTATCATCACAGTTATATCTTTAGTTATGTAGAGAGCCATGCCTTAAAATGAATTAAAATAATCAACTCAAGAAAGTATAAATTCAACAGCTATCTGTGAGGTTACATTTAAATTCGAATTCTGGAATGTAATCATTTGTTCTAGACACTGCCGAAAGATTCGTGAGATGAACAATTATCTGAGAGACATTTGCATTGAGGACGATTTGCAAACAATTGGAATTTGGTTCTAGATTCAAAGTTGCAACAAAGTCTTTAGTCTAATTTCTACGAGTTCTCGTCTCACCGCACCATCTACTTTCATCTTCACTTGATCTGCGGGTTTCGCTGTCTAGTAATCCGCTGCAAGCCACTTCAATAAATAGAGATAAGTGATGTTTGATTCAAGAACAATTAATATAAACCTGATTCTCTGTTGAAATATTTATCTTATTTTAACAAAATGTGAAGACTCATTACTGTTTACGGTTTAGTTTCATCAGACAGTAGCTTATTGTGCAACAACATACGTCAGTCTCTAACGGCAATCGAAAAACCCCGCAATTACTATGAAATTTGAACGGTGTACACAAATTTAATGAGTAGAGAGTCTCTTGGGAATATAAGTATAATGTGGTATTATGGTGTGCTTCCACAAATAGGGCTGGCATTATTTACATAATCAATATTTGATATATCTTTATACTCACGTTTGTTGACGCAGGAAAACCAATGCAAACAAATATTTTGTACATAATCTAATATTTCGTCCAATGCAAATTCAACATATATTCACATCTATTTTGTTATATACCTAATATATACACACATGTAGATCGGAGATCGTAGTAGCCCGTAAAATGTTTTATTTGTTCACCAATATCATTTTCATATCGATCATAAAGTCAATAATAGAGGAACATACGAATATATCGATGAGAGAACGATATATGGATGAAATGAAAATGGCTGGGAGTCTCAACCTGCAATAAAACTCGCAGTTTATCCTTTACAATAGCAGTAAAAGTTTTATTCGCACATATGGGCAGTCGCTCTGAAAGAGATGGACTGAAAATTCAGTTCAGCTGGGGACAAATGCTAATGACACTTCTTGTTCTATTGGCATGAATTCTTCGGTCCTTCAAGTTATTCATGGTTTCTGATTTAATAAGTCACTGGATCTTATTTTGTTGTTCGTAAACATTTTTGAGAATAATTATTAGACTCATAATTGTTCTGTTACATATTTTTGAATAAGAGGAGGGAAGAGAATATGTTAATAAATTGAAATAAAATCTCACTCTATCAAATTATAATCGTTAGCTGGTATCAAAATTCAAATGTTTTCTGATATTATCAAAATGTTTTGATCAGTAATTGTTTCATAAAATCAACCATTAAGTTATCAAGGTCGTTCAGATTTTTATTTACCTAAGTTTACCATCTCATACCTAATGTGTCTCTAGTTCGTTAGCATTCTCCCCAGTAGATAACTAGATAAACACCATTATAAGAATATCTTTGTAAACATCACCAAACCATTCGCGTCACACTGCACTCCCCGAAAAACTAAACTCATTATTGGTTCTTTTCCCGAAATCCTGGAAACTCGTCTCGGGCACCTGAAATGTCTCAATCATACCGGCACACTTTTTCCGATTCTTCGGATGTTGTAGTGTCTTACTTTTACCACAATATCCACTGGAACTGGTCGAACTCGAGCTGCCCAAATCCGAAACACCCAGAAAGCCTTGGTGCAAAGTCGTACCCGGGTGATCCACATGGTGTATATTGGTACCCGTATGATGCATGGTGCCATACTTGATGGGTACATTGGAGAAGGATAGTGGTGCTGTAGAATTGTGATTCTTTATTGTTATGGGTATCGTTTGGCCGGCAAGAGTTTGAGCAACACTGTAGCTGGTCTCGACAAGATTGGACAGCATGCAGCCCTGTTCGAGTTCCTCGACACCGAAATCGGCGCACGTGTTGGTTGTGCATACGTCAGGTGGGGTTTTGTTTAGCAGGGGACCACATTCAGCCTCGTAGGTGGTACGATCTGTGGGTAGGGGGTCGTACTGGTGAGGTGTCGGTCGCACCAGGTACTCGGTGGAGAGGTGCTGATGCTCACGAAGTTTACGTTCCGCGCCAGGGACCATCTGTTTAACCTGTAATTAGAAATTGGAAGCTTAGTAGTCGAAGAAAATTTTCATTGTTTTTAATTTATTCACGCTAATATTTCTGTTCGAATATTCATTAGTACAGGCAGATAACGATAATGCATGTCAGAGATTAGTACGTTTTTCCTTAATTACCATAAATATAAAATTCGAAAGTCGGTACACATTCGAAATGATGATTGTGGTATTATCATTTTTATTATATACAGTATGAAAGCTTATAATGGAAACGCTTGATAAAATATGCTATCATATGCTATCACAAAAATCTCGGACACGTCAATCTCGGACATGTCAATCTTTAAATTTGAATTGAGTTCATAGATGGAAACATTCAGTTTTTTATCAAATATAAGTAGTATCTTAATTCCTGGAAATTCCTATGGTCATAAACTTGACAGGTTTCCAGTTAAAAAGAAAGTGTGATACGATACGAAGGATAGGCAATACCATATAAACTTACATTATTCAATAATTTAGGTTCTCATCCACGGTAGCAGTTCCATAAATCATTTGAAGTACCTAGTTGTCAGATTTACTTATATTTCAACATTTTTGAGATATTGAAAATGGTACGAATGACACGGAAAAAATTAGATATTGATTTCGAGAGATTACAACGAAATAAAAAGATCCCTTGATGCCATATATAAATAACATTTTCAGTACATTTTGTTAGTTATGCTGTATCAAAAAGGAACTAGTTTCTGGCTCTTTTTCTATATTTCCAAATGTTAAAGCATTTTTCCTCTGAAACCATGAATATTAAGGTATCACCTATTGCCATTTCAAGAATATTTTTTCTACATAGAAGTTTTAACAGAGCATATCCTATTTAATAAGTGAATTTATGGAATTATTATGGGAGATGTAGAAGTACGTTAACCAATTTTCTTTTTTACTTTCCTACGCTACTATAGTAGCTGTATGAGGAAAGTATTGTAATCGTGTGAAATTTCCGGTATCGAGATTTTTACAAATGTTGACGTTTTAAAGTCTAAAAAACATATTTTCAGCCATTGGTCTGTCTGTCTGTCTGTCCATCTGTATGTCTGTCTGTGACAGCATTATCTCGGGAACGGATCGGTGAATTTTGTTGCTTTCTTTTAGGTAAATTTCTTATAGAAATATACCTATTGCGATCGTTCACACTTTTGAATTTCGAAAAAAATTCAACGGCATGTTGTTATATGTCTATAAGTTAGTCCCAAAAAACATTTGGTTCAAAAGTTTATATATATATATATATATATATATATATATATATATATATATATATATATAAAATGAATTGTAAATTCTTGACTGTCTAATTAATGATGAATTTTTAATGATTGGGGTTGCAGTCAAAATGCCAATAAAATTAAAACTCTTTAATCAATGTCAAGTTTTCGGTAACGCTTGTTACCTTCATCGATGAAGGTAACAAGCGTTACCGAAAGCTTGACATTGATTAAAGAGTTTTAATTTTATTGGCATTTTGACTGCAACCCCAATCATTAAAAATTCATCATTATATATATATATATATATATATATATATATATATATATATATATATATATATATATATATATATATTGATTTTGTATTCTTGACTGGTTTTATAATAAATAAAAGGATGTTCTTGGGGATGCAGTCATATATTAAATAAAATTCTTTGATTGAAGCCGAGCTTTCGAGAATGTTTATTCTCTTCTTCAGGGCAAAAATCGTGAATTTAGAATAGATTAACCAAAAACAGGAAAGATTTCATAGCCATCAAAGAATTTTATTTAATATATGACTGCATCCCCAAGAACATCCTTTTATTTATATATATATATATATATATATATATATATATATTATTTGATTCTGAATTCTTGACTGGTTTATTATTTAATAAAATAGATTTTTGTTGGGGATGCAGTCATTTAATAAATAAAATTCTTTGGATTATGCCAAGCTTTCGAGAATGTTTATTCTCTTCGTCGGGGCAAAATTCGTGAATTTATATAAAATTAACCACAAACAGGAAAGATTTCATAGTCAGCAATAACTAATGACATTTCTGATTGCTGACTATGAAATCTTTCCTGTTTGTTTTGTTTTGTTTTTTGACTGCATCCCCAACAAAAATCTATTTTATTATATATATATATATATATATATATATATATATATATATATATATATATATATATATATATATATATATATATATATATATATATATATGGGATATTACGAAATTTGTTAACACGATAGAGGTCGCCGTTTTGAAGGTATCAAGTTCAAATCTGCTACAAAAATCAATCTCTCAAATATCTCGGTCGAGTTCGTTATTGGGCAATATCGGGTAAGTAGTTTCAAAATGGCGACCATTCAAACATTTTAAAAAATTATCAAAAAAGAGCAGTAGTGTAAATATTATTAAAAATAATTTTAGGTTATAGATATAATCAGTACCTACAACTTTTGTTCAAAGCAATTTTTCATAAAATACACAGGTAAAAAAATAAAAATTAATAAAGAAAAATAACAAATATTGATAAAACATGAACACTCAATATAAATTTGATGTAATTGTTCATTTTCTGGAGATCTTAATATAGACCCTGATTAAAAAAATATATAGTATATTTATTGAAAAGAAATAGACGAAAAAAAAATCTGCCTTGAAGTGGACTCGAACCCTGTCTGCTTTATATTCAACAGCCAAAACAAAAACCTCTAACCGCAAGGCTATGACAATTTTATTTAATAACATTTAGGTATACCAATGAAAAGGTTGTTAAAATTTCAATTCAATGAATTTTGAAAAATTTACCTTTCCGCTGACTACAGGCCATCGGGATTTTTTTTATTTTGGTTGGTACCAATATCATTCGCCGATGTCACTGAATGAGAATCCTGTATACACTGGGTGTTGAGCTATAGCCAAAAAACGTGATTTGCTCAAGATTATAGAGCAAAAACGGCTCTAAGGATTTTGATTAAACTTGCCTAAAGTGTTCTTCTGAGAGCCCTTTACCACCCATATATAGCGCAATCTCTGAGAAAAAGCACAAAAAAAGTTATGCTTGAATAAAATTCCATGTTTCTTCAGATTCTGGCTAAACGTCTCATCTTGCGAAAAAATGTTACATGACCATTGTTGTTTGTCTTGACATGCTGAAAAAATGAGTGGTAGAACGATTTGACCAAAGGATTTTTACTTTACTACCGCTATTATCGTCGCTAGGTAAGGAGAGTATTGTAATAGTGTAAAATTTTCCATACACTAGAATTTTCCTGCAAGCGGTAGAAAAGTGGTGTGAGTGGACATCCAGATTTTTTTTATTTGCCAGGGGTTTATTTGGATATATAAAGTTTGTTTTTGCCTACTCCGAAATCCAACCCATCTTAAAAAACGCCTTTTTTCGATTAATGGCTCATATCTCGAGTTCTATATATCGGAACTAGATGGTTTTTGGATGTATATCAAAGTAGGCGCTAGGATGCAGAGAAAAATACCTCCAGCAAGGTACGTGCGACATAGACAACCAAACTTTGGGCTTCGGTTGTTCAACCAATTAGATTAAATTTTATATCAAAATAAGCGCCATTGAGACTTCTTCTAAAATCATTGCATGCGAATGGGTTAATTTTCGAAATAGGCAAAATAAAAGTTTAGGTATCCAAATAACCACCAACTGCACTGGTCTAATAAATAGAACTATCAGGTTCCATTCTCCACTATCCATTATTATGTTTTTATTGCGGATAGCCGAAGTATGAACATGGAATTTCTATTTAAACTATGAACAAAAGTCCTAAATTGGTAGATGTTGAAGTAAATACTTATAAATGAAAACAACTCTAAGAGAACTAAATTATATATTTGAGAACAGCTAGAAACATCTCAATATGAATCAATTTGGTGAAACAAATATTTAGTTCTAAGCGTTTATTTATTCATTTATAATTTCATTACAGTACTCGCAAGACTTGAAATGTCTTTTTGTTTTCCCTTTCTCGGTGCGATACTCATATAATTTCTTGTTGGTGACACCTCATAGATTATTTTTCAACTATTCATCAAGATCTTTCCGTGCTTTTGATTTCAAATGCACAATTCAAATACCTACTAATGCACTGGTATTTGTAGGTAATATTCTCGTCTCAATCATCTCCGTATGCCATAATGATATTGACGTAGGACACCTTCCATTTATTAATTTTCTTTCCATTTTATTTAAACAAATATGTCTAATGATAATAAAATTTCAATGAACACAATATAAATTAACATCATTCACTTATTTGCCTTAGATGATGCACGTTTTTAATCTACTGAAAGGAATTAGTTATGTATACGTTTTACCGTATTCCCGTAATGCCCTATTATAAGCTCATTTTACATTATATCATGAGTGGAACGAAAAGCATGCAAAAATGAAAGGAGCCCAGCATCCACTCTCATTAATTAGGTAAAGTAGCTAAAAATTCGAAAACATAAAATAACTTTTGTCGGGCGAATCTCCCATTCAACGAAATCTTAATTATATTTGAAATATACCGCATTTTCCAGTAGGCTTTTTCCAACGAAACAAAAGCCGGAAATATAATCTGCGAAATGCCTCCTCTTTTTCCCTCTCCCGAGATCCGCAAACAAGATGCAAAACGGATTTAAAAAGTTTTTATATTCACAAGGAATATAAAAAAACGACAGAAAATAACGTTATTAAGATTAATCCCTTTGAATTAAAAAGAATTGTTTTTTTTTCTTTAACGAGGAAAGTTTGTATGAATCGTATCTCCTTCGGGAATCTGTCAGGGTCTAGGTACATTCGGCGTAATTTTATTTTCAGAAAATTTGATAATAACGTACAAAGCCTGATAGGACGTGGAAATGCTCGAAACGTCATTTTATTCTGAGATTGTTTTCGGGAGGTGGTTATGTAATGAGGAGCAGTAGAAAAGTTTCATGAAGTTTTATCCAACGTAGTGAGAATAAGTTTTTCTCACATAATAACGCTTTGAAACTATATATACAAGTACACAATTTGCTCACTTGGAAAGAGTTTTCAACTAGTTAAAAGAGTTTTAACATAATATTTGAAATTAGTTTCTTTCATTGCTTTTACTTTTGCTTTCGTATTTTCGCGTCATTCGTTGTATCTAATGAGCAAAAAAGCAAAAACTTTAGCAGAAGTTAGATCTTGTACATTATATATTAGTACAATTCTATGAATGAAAATTTAAGCAAAAAATTAACAATAGGTATATTAGATTTCTTCAAAGTACCTATTAAGCCCTTGAGCTAAATAGCGACAAGTATGAAGTTAATTAATACTTCGAGGGTTCCGTGTAAAACATGGTAAATATAGGGATTTATTAGAACAAATTATGAGTTTTATGTGCATATATCGACTTAAATTTGATAAATGATCAAAAGAGCAACTAAAATCTTTTCAAAAATTTTCAGTGATTAAAATTTCATTGTAGACTGAAGAAGAATGAAAAGATGATGTGTGAATCAATCCTGTTAAGAGAGAGAGAGAAATACTTTATTGTCGAAAAAATATAAATTTTGTAGACAAAGCAAAATAAAAATATCAAAATCAAACACTACAAAACAAAACAAAGGCAAAACTAAAAATTAAATTAAAATTAAATAAATTTATATAATATAAAACAAAAATATAAAAATATAAAGATGTAAAAATATAAGATAGTAAGTATCAGAATGAAACCTACAGCTGTATATTCGGTTAGAAAGTAAGTTAACATACAGCTGTAAATTCAGTCAGAAGGTAAACTCTGATACTCTATCGAATGAACCTAATCTTTTCTGACCAGTTGTGATGTTGTGATTACTTTGGTTTGACTCTATTAAGCGGTTGAATTATTCATCAAAAAATTAAGGGTGCTCATAAGATTGAGAGAAAAAAGAAATAAATTATCAGCCCAATGCCGTAATATCCCAATAACAGTAGGTATACAATGCGAATTTCAAATACTTTCGGATATTTTAACATGTTAATTTTCTTAAATTCAGAATACATATAAAAAATTTACTGGCAAATTCCTTTATTGAAAGAAGAAAAAAAATCATCAGAATAGAAGTGTTTTGTTCTTATTCAGACGAAATGGATAAAATCTATACTATGAAATATTTCCAAATTCTGTTTAAAGTGTTCACGATTGTGTTATTTGTGCTTGGATGAGTACATATTTCATTGAATCACCGATTTAAAATTTGCGCATTGTTTATAATTTATAAATTATGAACGTAGATTTTGTCTACCATCGTGAGTAATTATCTAAATACTTTTGGAGTTTTAGCTATGTGTGGCAACCTTGCACTTATTGTTCTATGTTGTGTAATTCAAGATGCATTTTTGGTATTCTTCGCCTCTCTTGTGGTATGGATATAAGGGTTCTTGATCTGTGTTCTTTTTTTCATTTCTGAATTTTTTAATTCATTTAATTACATCATATTGAATCATGGGTGTTATTATTTGCAAGTTTATCAAACTCATCCTGTATATTTTACATGTCTATATAATGAAATTATTCATGGACCTTGACTCCTTCAACCTTTTATCAAGAATATTTTTTTCCATAAAACAGACAATAAATAAGTTTGCCTTATGTCGTCGATTTAATTAGACACACTGTAGGTATAAGTATTGAAGGTCTATCTCTCAAGTTGTAGCAAGCAATACACAATAACAAAACTTCATTAAAATCAGTTGAACAATTTTTATACCTAGTATATTTAAATGATCATTGTGAACATGTCATCAGCTAGATATTTCTTTAGTGACTCTCCAACATCATTTGACATTGAGAATGCATACATAATTTCAGAGAGTCGCTATCAGCGCTATCAATGTAAACACTACTGGGTCTGTTCTTGAAATTTCACCCAATTTATGATTCTATAATTTCATGCTAGAAGCATTTTTAAATATTAGGTACTACCTAATTGAAAATACTTTTCAATCTGGAATAAAACCGGCGTCAATAAAGATGGCTCTTATATTTTATTCGCATTCTCACCAGCTGGAATAAGTACAAAATAAAACCACTTTCCCGCTGTAACTTTAGTACTGACTAGCATATCTATTTGGGTTCAGAAAATACTTTCAATTTCAAACTTGCACAAATATCATTGCCCGAATATCTGGTTTATCTGTATATGTCTGAGTTGTGCAGCCCTCAATATGTGGAGAGTATCTTGTTCGTGTTCATACAGGATATACATATGCATATGCTCAGTTAGAGCTCAACCATACCGATACAATTTTTGGTACGCTGTTTTGTATAAGAATTTTTTTTGAATGGTACATTTTCATCAAGTGATTCTATCGCTGCTCAGCGCCCCCAAAATTCCTTCCATGAAATTACAACTTGAAGTATTATATTCATATTTTTTTAAAATTTCACTTGTTACTATTGACCAGAACAAGAGAAGGAAGTTGAAAAGATTTACATTTGACGATGACGATCAAAATGCGTTAATATTGCGAATCATAAATGCAGGGTGGTGAGGAAATGGAAATGCTCGAGTCCAGATTTACTGTAAATGTGGGTTATGAATATAATACGCCAAGTTGTAATTTCATTGAAGGAATTTTGGGGGCGGTGAGAAGCGATAGAATCATTTGATGAAAATGTACCATTCAAACAAAATTCTTATACAAAACAACATACCAAAAATTGTATCGGTGTGGTTCAGCTCTAACTGAGCATATGCGAAATGTTTGAATTTTTTTTGTTGTATTTTGCTGAATATAGCTCTCACCTCCAAAAGTTTTACATTGGGAATGTTTTTTGGGGGTATGGATTTATTTTGGAAACCGGTTAGCTGTCACGGACGTATACAAATCTTAATACTAAAAAACAAACACAACCGAATTGTTTACCTCCTCCGTCTGGCGAAAGCGGTCAAAGATATCGAAAACTCTCTTGAGCAAAACAGCTGTTATCAGAATTTGAGTTTTGAGTGATGTGATAATTATCAACAAAGAAACAATTTTTATTTTTGTATATATAATTTAGAAATAGTTCACAATATAAATTTGAAACGCTCGTCCTTCAGTATGATATTTTTAATATTAAGGTAATGTTATAACCACTAGCAAAGAGAAAATGGTATATTTATCAATAGTTAAAATTACAATAGTGAAATAATACATAAGACTATATATTCACTCAAAATTTCCTTCAATGTTTCTGGTATATGTCGACTTTATTCTTTCTTGCTTTTGAACTGGACAATAACGGAGAATACTTTCTTTTTTCAATTATTCAAGGAATTATACTTTTATTTTAGGCATTTGTCGTATAATATTATGGTGATGTATTTACCAGCAAATAAAAATGTTGAATTTATTTATATACATATTAATATTTTAATATCTAATGTTTCGTTCTTCTAATATGTATTGAAATACTCGTAGTTTATTATGCTAAGTTTTCTATCGTGATTGGTATTTTAAACTCTTCAGGAAATTAATGAATGATTTCTTTTTAAATATTGATGCCAACCCAACCTGGTGGTACATCCAAACTGCATAGAGCGATTCACCGATTCCTATTATTTTTCTCATAAATATTTCTAAGACCCACTTAGTTTTACTCACCACTACATATAAAAAGCTAGGATCTCCTGAAAATTGATATATTTAATATCCTTGCACAATCTAAAGTCTTGTTTTCCGGTAAGAATTATGTAGTTCGGCTATTAATGAACTCCCCTTCTTGTCCAGATGAAGTTTTACCTACTTGAACTTCAAATGTTATGCAAATCTGCATGTGCCTTAACTTCAAAACATCCCGACACGAAAGCTTGTATACGATCCTTTCGCTTACATCAGTCAATAGCGATCTTGCAATTTAGTACACCTAAATATTATTCATGCTAAAAATTAAAAGTTCTACGAAATTAAAAGTTAATTTACCTATCTGAGGGTAAGGGAAAGATTTCTGTTTCTCTTTAAAGTTAATGGTTCTTGCTATATTTTGGTCCATTTGGACTAATTCTCTTAATCGAATAATTAAAATCACTGAATTAGAATGAATATTGATTAAATAACATAATTATCGATTGGTATCAAAAGTTTTTCAATATACGAGAGTTCATCGTCTGGCGTAGTGCTTGTGTATGGAGAGTGTGCGTTTGCAAGCATTTGCAAGCCACAATGACAGGAATACTGTATATCTGACATAGACTTCATACTGACATAACAAACCGATAATGTTTTATGATCCGGACAGTTTTCTAAAGCGGAGAGGCATAAGTTTCGACTTTGGGATAAGTTAAATAAATAAAGCCCGCTGCAGACAGAGTATGTTTTGCTGCATGTTTCCTTGATGGGAGCTAGGCTTGGTGCTGTGCATGCTTCTGTGTAAGAAAATGACATCGCATGCACGCTTGGTTGCTTGAGCTCGTGCATGATTTGATGATAGAACCGGTGATATTTTCGGTGATTGCTTTCACGCATCGTGCCTTGTCGGAGCACTCGGAACTAGTCGAGTCGTACTCAAAAGTTATTTTGCACATGATAACATGTTATTTTTGATTGTTGGGACATTTTCTCTGTTCTAACAATGATTAGAAATAGAGCTTGATTAGAATGTTCAATATTTTGTATCATTTGTCACAGTCATATTTCTCTGTACTGTCATTTTACATATATGGTGGCCTGCATTGTGTGAAGCCAACACGACAAGGGAGTCATCAACACACCATGCGCGGCAACATTTATCGTACCGTGCAGCAAAACAAGCAAGCAATCATGCAGCAAAACATACTTCGTCTGCAGTGGGCTTAACTTAAATTCGAAATAAAGGATAGTGAACTTGAAAATGCTTCAACGTAGGTACATATAACTAAATTCTTGAAAAACTTCAATGACATTTTTTATTTGTTAAATACCAAGAATCTGCTTTGTAAAACAGTTGGAAAGATGAGTATAACTGAAAAATCATTACCTGAATTGGAAGAATTAAAGTATATATTAGTTAGATCCAACAATTATAAATTAATGTAGGTACAAGTTAAAGTTAAGATTAGTAAATTTAAACAATCCAATGTGAAGCATTTAAATCAACCTCAGTTTTATAAAACTATTTGCAAGCCTGTTCTTAAATCAATATCGGTTCGAACTGGCTTTTTAGTTTTCATTATTTGTTGTTTAAATTTATATACCTACTTCATGTGAAAAACTTCTCACACAAAAAATAGTAAAATATTCTGTATCATATAAATTATCTCAAAACCATGTTGAAATGTTTTTTGCGCTTATTAGGGGAATACATTGATTTAATAATAATCCTACCATGATTCAGTTTCAATCAGCCTTTAAAAAGTTACTTCTTAATAATGTGAATGTGTATTTAGTTCCTGCTTCTGTCAATAGACCGATTGCATTAAGCGAACATTGTTCTTCGCATGCGTGGCGGGCAGTTTCAGCGGCCACTTTCATTTGAAATGTCACTCTTTTGAACAGAATTTACTATACCTATGTCCAAATAATTCCATGCTAATGGCTCTGTGCGAGCGCTTCTATCAATTTCCTTATGTTCTATGACATGAACCAGAGAACAATGCTTCTAGATAAGCTTGAAAGAGGTATTCTATGACCGATAATTCACGCATGCGGAGAATTGAATCCATTGATGCAATTGGTCTATCACGCACTTCAAGATCTCACACTTCTAGTATCAACTTCTGCCGAAAATAACAAAATAAAACATATATTATTTGTTATTCGATGACATGCTTCATAATAGTTTTAAAATACTGGAACAGTCAGAATATCTTGAAGCCATCATAAAACATATCGCTGAATTTATAGTTTATACATTAAGGAAAAGAATTCACTGTGAGCAATGTCTTTGTTAGTTTTAGAAAATTCCGATAAATGAGACTTGACAAATTGGTTAGAAAAGTTAAATTTTGCATCAAATGATGTCATCATACAGAAAGAATACTGCGTTTATATAAAGATTCCTTATTAATGAACAATATATATTTCAAAATTGTAAGTGAAACCTTCAAAATATTAACCATTGACAAATACATTCGAGCAAGAATCTTTTTACGATCATAGACAGCAGCTTATATACCTTATACCTAGTACAAAACTACATAGATATTCGCCTATAGGCCTAAAACATGAAAGTGACAAATTAAATGACCTAAAATTCAGAATTAGAATGTACTATAATAAATGGACTATTTTTAGAGGACAATAAGAATTGCAATAAATTTCAATTTGAATTATGCGCAAATATAAACTCTTCCCTCTGTATGCGTCATGAAACAAAGACAGACGATAGTCTCTATCTCTTTTTATCTATGAACCACATCCACTAGCAGTGCTGCATTGGATTGCCTACTCTATGTTAAATATTATATCTCTATGATTTGCATTGATTGTGCAGATAGCGACTCCCTGAGCACTGCCATCGTCACTTGTATTGTTATTGTGACTGACATTTGTTAGTTGGGAGAGAAATACTGCTACCGTGTTGCCGTTTAGTTAGGGGTACGTTAGTTATACGTTTGACGAATATTATTAATGCGTTAACAATGTACCATTTTCCAATAAAAGCGGAGTCGATTGCATGCTTTATAAGTAAAAAATGATTTTACTCTCACGTTCATTATTACAATATTGGTTTCAGTTAAGTATTTATCCGACATATATGACTTAGGTCTTTATAAAAAGGTAAAATTTTAGCACCGGAAACACCGTAGAGTCTTGAAAATAATAAATTGTGAAATCCGTCTACTTGGTTTTACATAAAATTGATAATATAAATATTACAGCCTTTTACGAGTTGAAAACGTTCTCAAATGATTACTTATCATTGTAAGATTGTATTATATACAATATCTCATTAATTTCAAACCACATTTTTAAATTAATCGTGAAAAACCATTACGTGACCTTGAAAATCCAACATTTTTCTGTAAATAATGCTTCTGTAGGCAGAAGTGAGAGATACCGCTCTCACCTCTGCAAACTACAGTTTGCATTGATTACCACTCGGAATGAAACACTTTTAATCAATTTTGGTTTAAATAAATAATATTTGACATTAATTTCTTTATCTTTTGATTAACTCTTAAAATTTACAGTTTTTAGGTAGGTACGTAACTCAAAAACTAAATTGAAAATAATTCCAATAAATCCAATAATTTTGAGATAAATGCAGCCGAATTTGGTGACCGCTGCAACTTGAATTGCATCTGATGTTGCTCATCGCGCAAAAATATTTATTTTCAATAATTTTTTTAAGTTCCTATAGAGACATCCTTCTACGCTTTCCAAAACTCTGACTGGACCATAAACGATTATCGGTTTGTTATGTCAGTGTCAGTATGAAGTCGACGTCGCTGTCAGTTGTATAGCATTCCTGTCCATGGAGCTTGCAAACGCAAACACCATCCATAATCCATACACTACCTCGGAAGAAATAGCGTAGATAGCATTCAGTTATGACGTGACGCACAAAAAATAGAGCTACACGAACAGATCATAGCGCTAGATAGTGCAATTAGGGATTCCCTGAACACAGCCAATGTATGCAAAGGTTTTTTTTGAAATTCATGTATAATTTTGAATACAGTCTTACATAGTTGTCGTCAAATCAATTTGTTATTCACGTCCTCAAACCTATGAAGAGTTATTATCATGCGTATAGGTTATAATTCCTTTTTAATTATGACTTTACTTGTCAATACCAAAACAATCACAATAATAATAATAATGACAAATAATTATCATAACCTATTAAATAGGTAATCAGCAATAACCAATGTCAATTTTACGATTTAACAATGTTGGAAGTTTCAGGTGTACCAACATTCCCGTGACGTAATACAACTAGTTACTTAAATTCTTTGCGTATTATAGATCCGGTATCATAGATACTGGTGGAATAAATTTATATTATAGGTACATAGTAAAATTTACATATTATTTCTACGCAATACCTACCCTCTTTATTAATGTCAAATATCAATTTGCACAATATATAATATGATAATGATATAACGTTATAATGATGTTCCGTTCAAATATTTACTCGATTAAATATTTATATACCAACTCAATGATCATGGATATGTGCTGACAGATATAGAGGCGAATATATTATGTAAATTCCAACAGGGAGGGAGTTCCACGTGAAAATTTGTTGACACTCTGATGGAGGTTAGATTAAATTATTTCCCATTCTTCAAGAAATATCCATTCCTTACGTTTCACTGAAGGTCAACTGTGATGTGGAGTGGAGAAATTACAACTTTACTATATTGAGTTTAAGTTAAAATTGATTATTGCTGATTCAACATCAATTCTTTATTATTATGTTCTATTAAAATTTATTTACCAAGGGTAATAGATAAGGCAATATGTCTTTACTTGAAGAGTTTGTCTAAATTTTTCTGTAACTTACGTGAATTTTAATTGCATTATGGTGTAATTGAAACCTTTTCAGTTGATTGATTAATCGTTAAAGAAGGTAATTCATAATTTGGCTTTTTTCAGACAAATGATCTTTGAATTATTTACAAAGTCATTTTAAAAACTAATACATTCAGCTTGAAATTGAATATAAAAATCTTCACCGAAGAGAACCCACAATACACGTTATGCTGCAATCAACAATGACAATTACGTGGAGATTACAGAACAAATATTGATAATATTATGAAAAAAATCACAATTCCTATCAATATACACAATTATATAGAGCAGCTATATATTTTTTTGTTGGATTCATAAGAAAATACTCAATATCTCATCATAAGAGGTATAAAGATTCATTTATTGTAATATGTGATTATTATTGCTCCCGTCGATCGTTAGCTCATTTAACTGGTCATCAGAACAAACTCATCAGTTATGACATGGCAATTATTTCCCATCTGACTGAGCAAAGACATTGTTCTCATTTCCAATCGCCTTTTTCGAATGATTTTGTTTGGATCCCTCGATATTTCATCATTTCAGAAGAAATATAAACGTTATAGAATGTAGAAAATTATTTTTAAGAAGAAAAAAAGGATGAAAATACAGGATGATCCCTTTGAAATAGCCAAATACTAATTGTCAGTAACTTGAAAACTGTAATTAATTCAGAACCATTTCCTACAATAAATCATAGTTAAATTGTGGATATGACCGCCTCGATTATTACGACAGTATTGGTATCTTGCCACATATTTTCAAGCATTTCTAGTGTACTTGACTGGAATGCAATGGTTATTTCTTCTTCGCATTTCCATTATTTTGCAATTGAGGAATACACGTTGTCCGACGCCCTTTTCCGATCTCCATAATCGTGTGGTCTCAGATTTCTCTCACTGATTGCTTTCGGGATACCCTTTTGACATTACAGTTTTGGTCTTCCTCTTTTCCCATGGCCTGTTGGTTACCACTGAATTGTTGTTTCAGGCAGTCTTGTCTCTCTTGCTCTTCTATGCTTGTCCGTCACCCTCCACGTTTCTGCGCCGTAAAGAATAGATATTGAATTTCCGTTTTTTCGTTATTTCACTACTCCACAGTATTCCATTAAGGCATCCGATGATTTTCTTTGCATTATTAATCCTCATTTTGATCTCCTTTGCATCGGTTCAACTTTTGTCAAAATAAACACCAAAATACTCTTCGCAGCTTGATTTCTCTTGACCATTCTCCAGTTCTAGGTTTCCGTACTGGCTTCTGATAGGGAGGTACTGGGTTTTCCCATCTGTTTTACTCTTCTATTAGCTTGCGCATCATATATTGCATATCTTCGTGGTCTATGATGACCTGGTCGTCGGCAAACTGAGTGCGAAGGCTATATATATCTTTAAAAGTGTGGATGAAATACAGCATCCCTACCGCAGACCTTTATTCCTCTGTAAGATATTGTCCTATTTACTATACTACTATATACTAGGACTGTGTCATAGTCTTTTTGTAAATCTACGAAGGTGATATGAGTTTCAAGATTGCTAGCACTTCAATTTTTTATGATTTGCTTTAGGCAGAAAACATTATCAATACATGAACTGCCTGATCTAAATCCACTTTGTTCTTCCTCTTTTCCTCCTCAATTGAGGAATATATTAGATAATAGCTTGTGATAGGAAAGTTAGAATCCAAATTATTTTCTACATGAATTATCTATATTTTTTCATTTGATTGAAGCGCAATCATCAAAAATATGCATTTACAAGTATGGGAGGTAAGTTTAAATAATAAATATTCTAGTCTTTTGTGTTGTCAATTAGTTGAAGCGTAATAATAAATGAGAAATGTATTGTCCGTCCCAATTGAGAAGTAAATATGGCACTGGTTCATTTAGAATTTTCTGGCATCACAATCAGGTAAGTTCTCAACGATCACTGCGGAGAGGTAATAAAAAGTTTCAAGTGCTTGATTTTAATTATATAATCTTTGTGATTATTACCTATGTAATGGAGACAATCACTTTATAAGTTTCTAATCAATTGATTAACCTAATTGATTTACCATAACTCAATTGGATATTTTTTGATTGTTTTACTATCCATTTCTTCGTTAAAATGCCTCCGTCACTAACATTTATTTCTACCTCAACGTACCGCCGATAAGCTTCTTATTTGTTATATTTTCTCTAGCTCTTCCAGAATTATTGCTGACAGAAACAGTTATCTTTAAATTAAAGTAAAGTGTCCAACAAAACAAATTCATATTGTTTTATCAGAATAAGCGAGCGAATAAAGGAATTGCTACTGACTACCGTTGAAGGTAAATATATCCTGATTTATCTTTGAGATTATTTCGATCATTATTAAGTTTGTGCGAGGCCTGAGCATCGGTAGTTACCGTTTTGGATAAACGAGCTGTACGAAACTAAACAAGATTACTTATCAGGACTTTCGCAGAAATTTTTTGGAAGATCCTCGAACATTGATGAACGTTAATTGAGTCTACAGAGAAGGAATCGAGGAATGCGTTGAAACTTTTGCAGAAAAGTTAACCGTTTACCGTTATCAGATACAAATTTGGAGGAATCACATAAGTTTTTTTTTTATTTTCTTTATTTCGTGCTCTAAAAGATTAGATAGAATGTTTGTATAGTTATTAAAAAAGGTTATATTTTCTTAGATAGCATCAGACTTGAACATGAGGTGTTGAAATTAGAAATGAAAATTAGAACCCACGTCGTTTTGTTGAATAAGAGTTGGTAGGTATATGATATTTTTAAAAATGTACGATTTTAGTTTAAGTAAATTTTGATACTTCACTTGTACATTATATAAACTAAGCTTGAGAACTTGAAGAATATATTGGTTTATGGCCATCAACCCATTGTTAACAAAATGTATTATACATTTGAGTCAAATGTTTGACTTAAACAACAAAAATAATCATGATCTATCTATTAATGAATAGTACATCAACTAAAAGCTTTAAATGGCCATAATACAGAAGCGAATTATTTTTAAATAGTTTTTATTACTTTCGGTTCTTGTATCAATGGACTCCGCAGCGATTTTTCAGGCCCCATACGGTCTAGAGACTTGAAATTTCGAATTCGTACTTAGATCACAGACATCTCGCCGCCTGTTAAGCTCCAAGTGTGATCCAATATTGGTAATTATAATTATCTCATTCAATCTCATTCAACCAAGATCATTATAATGTCGACATGGAACGACAATGGGATCCGTCACTGGAATTACGCACGAGCATGGAGCGTATATATACGTCCCGTTCTCTGGTATATAGGTACATTCTGGAAGATCGTCTATGGTTATGTCGCAATTGTCAGACGTCAGACGTTAATTTAAAGTTTAATTTTGTGTTGTGGTAGACAAACAGTAATTTGTTATGGAATTGCTGTTGCTGGCAAACACATATACATAACTACATAAGTATAGTTAAAATGGAGAAAAGGATAGCAATAGTAGTTACTCATCGGTACAGTTTAAATCTTAAATGCCCAATAAAAACTATTTTTAATTTTTTTCAAGAATTTCACTTGTTGACTTTATGTTCATTTGATCATTTTTGTGAATATAATTCGACTCAGTATAGCCGGCTCATCTTTTTTGTTATACGCGGCATATACCCGAAAAGTTTGTAGTCTTGGTTAGATTAAAATGTAAAAATATGACGTTTTTTCATCATAGTTTGGCTAGCTTCAGGTAAATCAATTTCATTAATATTGAATAATGCTTGTAATAGTTTATTCTTAGTGTTTGAGTGCCGAACTCGAATCGAGCGTATGCATGTTCTCTGCCTTGAGAGTCTTAACACGGACAATTTCAAATGAATTCCGAACCACCGATATTTACTAGCAGCTTATGTTTGACTATGATACCTGATAAACACCGAAAAAGTACTTTAATATCCTCGATATCCTCACATCCGATTAGTATTCAATTGTTACATACAGTTTGTACAAGATAAGCATGAAATAGCATTACTATTAAGAGAATGTTCGTTAAATGAGGAAAAGATGAGCGATTTGATGATATTTGATATCATCATAATTAAATCTATTTTAATAAGCAGTGTGATTGAATCATCAGCCCTAGAGTTTTAGTGATTTTTCTATTGACCATCCAACATGTATAGATAATGTATACAGAGATTATTTATAGGGTAACTTTATGTCATAACTTGAAAATTAATAAGCATATAAATCTAGGTAAGCCATTGGATTCTACGCTAAAAGAATGTGAAGAATGTCGAAATAAATTTTCGATAACTTCACAAATGGGCATTCAACAAATAGGCACAACATTGGATTTTAGGTTATAACTTGAAAACAAAAGGCAATAGCTAATTATTATTTTCTCCATTCAGATTGTCTTAAGAAATGAAATCGAGACTGCGCAATTCATTTTTTCTATTTCTAATAGTTACCAAGTTAACCTATTAAAGCATTGAAATTTGCCCACCCATACAAGACTTACTTATGTGTTTTTTGAAGCCACCATAACAAATATTATAGTTTTTGACATCAAATTATTCCATCTTATACAAAGTGCTCAAAAGCACAAAAAGGGTTTCCGGGTCTTAGACTTTTCAAGAGAGTTGTTGTCAAGTAAAAGTACTCCATTTGATTTCCGGCTGGCGATTAAAACATTCACCTCAGTGAGTGAGGAAAACCTTAAAACTATGAAAACGGTGCAGTCATAATAAACCGGCCAAATAGAAATCATCCATTCTTTGTATCAAAAGATAGTAGTAGCTCTAGTGCTACAAGAGGAGTAATAATAATAAATTAGAATTTAATTACAATGAAATACTATCTTATATTATGACTCTGTCACTTTATTTTTATCAAACATTCTAGAAGAGAAATACGATGATACATGATGATCACATCACTGTCATTTCTCCATTAGCCACTACTTAAAGGTTTCAGAAATGCCAATCTATCAATGACATTTTTGATTTTGTTATTTGTACCTATACTGGGTGTCCCAAAAGTGCGTATTAATAATGCTAATATACATATAAGAAAATAAATATTTTTTACAAAAAATTGGACCGACGTTATTAGTAGATGCACTGAAAAGTATAAAATAATATTACTTCTATTGGTGCTGTTACTTTTGAAGTTGTGCAGTTGCAGTTAGGTTGATAACTTTTGGCACCAACTTTACAAGTACCATTACCAATAGAAGCAATATTATTTTATACTTTTCAGTGCATCAGCTAATAACGTCGGTCCAATTTTTTGTAAAAAATATTTATTTCACACTTTTGAGTGTAACATTAGTCCCGAAAATCGTTGAACGTTCACTATACCATATCAATGAAGATAGTACTTATTACCTATTACCTATTACCCACGTATATTCCTTACTTGTAGTTGTTATTATTGAGATCTCAGAACATCGCTGCGGAAATACGCTTGAATATTTTAGTTATTACCATTTTAAAACAGATTTAACTCGAAAACCGTAACTCTAAGGAAAAAATGTTCATTATAAATGTTGCTACAAATAATTATATCTTTCATGTAGTATCGAAAAATTGCGCTCTCCACATGGCAAAAATAAATATTTAACATACGTCTATCTCGAAAACCGTAACACTTTTGAAAAAATGTTCAATTCAAACGTTTCCGGATATTGTCCTATCTTTAATTATACCAACTCAGATTTTCGATTTTTGAGAAAATTCGCCCCCACCACCCCTTCTGGGGCGGTTATCGGAGGGAAGGAGATTTCTGATTTGCGTTTTTATGAATATGGACCATTTCTCAATCCCCTTCTTTCAAATGAATCCAAAATCATCAAAATCGGAGCTCGTTTACTATATAAAAGGCGCGCACGAACCAAAAAAAAAGAAATAAAGCAAACAGTCGAATTGTATAGCTCCTCCGTTCGGGGTTCGTCGGTCAAAAAGTCTCTAAAACAGTTATACGGCACCAGAAAGGCCACGTTCTGAAAATAGATCTAGGAGCACAGGATGCTATATTTTTCCGTAATAGCAAGAAAAAAATTAAATAGAACAGTTAAATTTTATTGTTTTGTTGTTTAATGTTGCGTTTATTACTCTGATCATCATTTATGTTCATACAGGGTAGATCTAACGTTATTTTAATTTTCATCGACTTAGATTTAAGTTTATGCTATTTTTTTTAAACGTATTCTACTTTCCATAAATTACCTATTTGAGGATACTAGCATGTTATAAGTTATTCCAAACACTTCTTCGATTATTCGCGTTTTTCAAATGGTTTCTACAAAATTAAAGAAATATCTGCTTAATTTTCTGTGTTACAAATAAATTGAGCGAAAATAATCACTCTTAAATATCTTCTACTCTGCTTACATGTTCTGATCTAAACTATAAGAGATCTTTAACTATCCTCTTTTTGTAGATTTTTTTACCAAACAATAAAAACTAAAGTTGGTTAGGATTTTACATATCACCAAAAACGACACGAAATAATAAATTTTGACATTTGTTGACAGTCCGCTGTAAAATTTGCTTGAAAACTTTATTTGTTTATACATTATGAATTATACAAAGGAAAAGTTCATTAGAATGGTGTATAGGTATGTTTTGGGCGCTGGTGAAAAGGATTGTTTCTTTGCTTCCCGTGTGTATTCTGCGACATATCCTGATAGAAGCATCTACAACTGAAAAGTTCTGAAATATTGAAGGAACGATTCGAGAGAATGGGAGTCAGGAGAACCAATTAGCTATTAGTCTTGCAGTGGTAGAAAAAGTTGAGTGTTAGGGAAATAAGCAGAGATATAGAGATATCGAAATCTTCAGTTACCAGGAGTTTGAAATCTTAAAAATTTCACCCTTACCACGTGCAACTGCCCCAGGAGCTGATAGACGCGGATTTTTTTGAATGCAGATCTGTTGGACGATGAAAAATAGAATCACGGAAATTGCAAGATTTGCTGAAGAACATTTTGCTCACCGACGAAAGTACTTTCCAAAGGAACGGAGCCGTTAATAGGCACAACAAAATCCACTTTTTTCGTGTTGACAATTATCAATATACCTAAATGGAGCATTAATGTATGGGTGGTATTGTGGATAATTATGTTGTCGGTCCATATTTTTTAGAAAGAAAATTGAATGTACAAGATTTTCTTCGATATTGATATTTCAGAGAAGACTTTCCTAGGTTGATCGAACACCTACCTAATCACATCAAAAATGAAATGTGGTTTCAGCTAGATGGTTCACCAGTACACTTTTTGGGAGAAGTGCGGGAGGAGTTGTATGTAATGTTTCCTGATAAGTTGGTAGGACGACAAGGACCGTGGCCGCCAAGGTTTATCATTGGGGAACAGAAAACTGGTTCATCGTACTGACGCTAATACACGGGAAGTCATGAAAATACGAATTCGTGAGGCATTTCAACAAATTATTTCTTTTCATTCAGAGTGACAGCAAACTTCGTGGAAAGATTGAGAAACAGGGTGGAAAACATTTTTAACATATCATATAAGTGTAATTATTGTCTGTGAATGATAATCAGAGCAGTAAACGCTACTTAGGTGTCCACTACGTCACTTCAAGAGACACAATTCAGATCTTTGAAGAAATAGCTTAATCACAGTTGTTTTATTCAGGGGCTGCATCAATCTCATTTTTTTTTTGAAAAACTTACCCTCAGCACATTAGACAGAAAATTAGTGCTGATTAGGGAATAGAGGGACCATTAAAATGACAAAAAATTGAATTAGTTGATCTATTTAAAAAATATATTTTTGCTATTACGGAAAAATACAATTGGAGGAACTGGAGATATTTTCAGACCATGGGCTTTTATTAAATACTTTTTTTCATATATAACAGCATTATTGATATAACTGTTGGGACACCCAGTATAAATATGTAACACGTTAATACGTAATATGTAAATTCATATCCATGCTATACTCTTTCAATCAACCTTAAAGATAAATTTCATCAGCATAGTTACGAAGCCAAGTTCAGAAACACAGCCTCCTCAATTGAGTTTTGACAGCCTTAAGTTATGAGTGACGAAGTGGAGAAGTTCTTACTTTCATTTCCATGTCATTCTCACAGTCAGAGATTGGAAACAAACTTTATCAGACTCCTATTCCCGCAGGAAATAACTGTCTACATCCAGTTCCATCGCTTTTTCTGAAACTAATATTTTACCTTTTCTTATATATATTTATGTAGCTGTTTCCATAAGAGCATAAACTAAGGTATCCATCTCAATTATATTAAGTAGCCGTTTTTTTATTTTAGATTATGAAAACTACTTCTTGAGTCTGAAAGACATCTTCAAATAAATAGAGGTATCAAATGATAATAAATAAAAAAAATTAGGAATGACTTTATTAATTATATTTTGATGATTTCCTGTGATTGTGATAAATGACAAACAAATAAGTCATTTTCAAGCCATTCATCAATAAAATCACTACCTACTCAAATAGCAAATTATTATATTCTTAGTAATTCTGTTACCTGCAATAAATAATATTCTTTTTCCTAGCTAGCTTCAATCTTAATCACTATCTGGATATGCTTCGGTGATTATACAAAACGGTCGTTAAATCATTAATATTAAAGCAGTTACTTCAGATTCATATATCCGTATTCATTACCGAAACTTGGTATGCTACTAAATTGAGTGTATAGGTATATGGCTACCAGAATCTTCAATCCACAATCGTAAATGAGGACTGAGCTGCAATCTAACTAACCTAATCATAAATTAGATTTACGACTGGTACGTCAGTGTTATGGTAGGATAGTGTTTTGTTATTTATTTTAATATGGTACAAGCTAGTATCGAACTAAGATTGGATTATGAACACGGCTGATAGATTTTATAATGATACACAATATAATTGTGCCAATATTACGACTTATAGCATGTGTTTCCGCAATAAGTATGACAATTGATTTATTATCTCATAACTACATAACTGTAAAATTTATCAAGAAATTTTCAATCAAGTACGAATTTACAAAAAAAAAATATTTGATATATTACGTAGATACGCTATAGTACAGTCAAAGATTAGAAACCTTTAATCTTTGGTTCAGTCATTACAGTTCTGCTGTTTCGTCATAGCATCACATCTTTATTAATTTACTTCATTAATGGATATCGTGAAGAGAAAGATGTCATGCTATGAGGTACCAGCACAACTGTTCTGACGGGACTACTTAAGGTTATTAACTGTTATTAATCGTTTTAGTATCTATTTGTTCTATTCTCTTGTTTACTGTTAAAGTTGTTGCTTTATCAAACCATGAAAATTTGAATATGGCTCCATCTGCACTTTTGCATACATAAAAAATCTGGTGTGTCCACTCACACGACTTTCCTACCGCTCGCAGGCGAATTCCAGTGAATGAACAATTTTACACTATTACAATAATTTCCTTACATAACGACGATAATAACGGTAGGAAAGTAAAAATCCTTTGGTCAAATCGTGCTGCCACTCATTTTTTTCAGCATGTCAAGACAAACAACAATGGTCATGTAACATTTTTTCTCAAGATGAAACGTTTAACCAGAATCTGAAGAAACATGTGAAAAATACGTAATTTTATTCAAGCATAAGCTCATGCTTTTTCTCAGAGATGGCGTTATATGTGGGTGGGAGAGTTTAGGCAAGTTTAATCAGAATCGTTTTAGCCGTTTTCGCGCTATAGTCTTGAGCAAATAACGTTTTTTGGCTATAGCTCAACACCCAGTGTATACAGGATTCTCATTCAGTGCCACAGGCGAGTGATATTGGTACCAAACAAAATAAAAAAGTAAGCAACAAAATACACCGATCCGTTCCCGAGATAATGCTGTCATAGACAGACAGACAGACAGACGGACAGACAGACCAATGGCTGAAAATATGTTTATTAGACTTAGAAAACTCTGAAACATCTACATTTGTAAAAATCTTGATACCGAAAATTTCACACGTTTACAATACTTTTCTTATAGATACTTACAGCTACTATAGTAGCGTAGGAAAGTAAAAACGTACAGTAGATATTTTGGAAAATTGGTCAGAAAATAAACGAGCAATGAATATGCCATATTATAGTCAAAAACAATTTCGTATAGGCACTAATCGGAATGATGAGTAAAACCGTAAAATCTATTGATTTGATTCACTCAGGTGATTGGTGGTTGAGGACTATTTCTCTTATGCTCACCCGTTGGCGTCACTGGTAACTGTATCATGTCGATGTCACAGATTTTTGTTAGCTTGCAGCCAGATTATCAGGGTTCAATTCATAGTAATCAAATATTCAAAAGGCGAATTGTTTTGAATAACCAGAAGAATATAAAAAGTCCACAAGAACTAAAAAAGTGACATTTAACATAATCTACATAAACTAACCAATCTAGCGGCGAATATAAGCGCGTTTTTTCTCAATTGCCAGATTAGTTCTAAAGTCAGAGCCCTAACCAAATCTAAGCGATAACTACGAATTGGACGTAACTACCACATTTCGTCTTATTTTTTTTATTGCGGTTCGCGCCTTTTGCATATTAAACGTGATCCGATATTGAGGATTTTTTTTTCATTTGGAAGAGCAGTACCTATTGAAAATTGGTCCCATTGGAAAAAATGAATGTTAGACATGTCCTTCCCCTCACAAACTTTCCCCAAAGGCGTTGGTGGGGGCAATATTTCCCGAAAATTGAAAATTCGAGACCGCAAAATTAAAGAAGATTCCAAATCCGGAAACGTTTAAATTGGACATTTAATAAAATAATTATATGTTTCCGAGTTACAGCAGTAGTAATGTCTGTGTTTCAGCTATGTGGAGGGGGCAATTTTTTTCGAAAATCGATAATTCGAGATTGGAACATTAGAAAAGATACCATAAATTTAAATTGGATAGATGGACATTTTTAAAAAACGGTTATGGTTTCCACAGCAGTGGTAAAATCTGAAATATGTGTATTTTCACCGAGATGTTTTCAGATCTCTGGATAACATGTCACAAGCAAATAATATACATGGGTAATAGGAATTGAATAAGTACGATTTCTGGGATGTTTTGAAATCTATTAATAATAAGCTACGTATTATCTTCTTTGGTGATTGCTGAATGATTTTGACGACTAATGTTACACTGAAAAGTGTGAAATAAACATTTTTTACAAAAAATAGGTTCAATTTTATTAGTAAGTGCACTGAAAAAAACAAAATAATATTAATTCTATTGGTGCTGGTACTTTTGCAATTGGTGCATAACTGCACAACTTCCAAATTATCAACACCAATAGATAGTAATATTAGTTTTTATTATTCAGTGCACTTGTTTTTATTTTTGTTAAAAAAAATTATTAATTCCTTGATTGTGAAGAGTTATCAAAAAGAACTGCACTGAGTTTATCATATTATTTAACGTTACATAAATAGATGGTTTTTTTATTATTCAGGAAACTTTTGAACCTTTAAATATGGTAACACATATTATGTCTTATGATTATTCTTATTTGATTTGAAAAGAGCTGAAAAATGGTCCCACTAAAAGGATCTAGAAATCCAACATATATTTCTCCCCAATAATGCCTTCCAAAGATGAGAGCGAGACTTTTTTTTCGAAAATTGTGAAATTTGAGACGGCAAAATTGATGAAAAAACCTTTTCTGGCTACCTTCAAATTGAAGATTTTCCAAAAACTTCAATGGTTTCTGTGTTAGGCCTTTCGAAAAGGGGAGTTATCGAAGTATTTAGAAGTTGTTATAAATATTTATTAAAAGATAAAATTAAATAGAATATAGTATTGGCAATTACTTACTTTTGAAGTAGTTGTCAGAATTATTTATATATATTTTTATTTAACTAATACTTATTTTTTTGCAAAACATCAAAATTATCAACAGGTACAAATAGAACAAATATTATTTTTCCTAGTTTTTGTAGAAAAATATATACTTACCAAATGAGGGTAGTCAGGTAGCGTAAAATTACCATAGTCTTTATTAGTTTACAATTTATGACACCTGTTGCAGATCCCTATAAATATCGGACCTATCTATTTAGCGTTCCCCATGCTGTTCGGCTGCCTCGAACAGCTTACAGATTTAAACATCTGTATTTTCCTTATTACAATATTATTGGAATATTACGATTGAGATTCCGTGTATTTTAGCCGATAAAGTCGAGGGTGTCAACGAGTTATGCAATATGAAAATACCATTGAATGAAAGGAAAATAGGGCCCTCGAACTCCTTTCGTCAAAGTAAAAATCAAATTGTTATTACGCGCACAACTTCAGCTTTGACTTTTCATCTTATTCGAAGGCAAAACTTTTTCGCTAACTTTCAAGTTGAATGATCCATGACCGTTTGCCGACTTCTTTATAAATATGGGAGCACATCTTCGGTCGAATAATTTCTTTGAGGACTTTTAAGAGGCGCAAACTTTGAGAGCACGGAGGAGGAGGAGGTCTTCGCCATGCCTTGCCTCTCCCTCTGTCTCTTATGGATTCTTTGTGAAGAAATCGTTGAACTAAGACGAACTAATGATATTCCCTGGAAAGTCTGGAGATCCCGTTTATGAAGTTTGTCGTTTGCTAAAATTAGTGGTTAACATGGAATCCCAGAGAACTTCGACTAGTTCATGATCAGTAGTTGTTGTTGACTGAAAAGGGACAAAGAGAGTTGGTAATTTGGGAGCTCGCGTTTAATATTAGTTTTGAACTTTGCCTTGCTGGATATGCCAATATATATGTATATCAAGAGAAATTCCGTCTCCCCTTTCTTCATCTGTCTTGTGTCTTTTGTGCAAGTTGAATGTTGGATTCCTCATTAAAATATACCGTACAGTTTGTTCACATTCACAACTTCTCTCATCTCAACGACATCCTTAATGAAACGGTTTATTATATTTATAAATCGAGTGAACCAAAGAAAACTGTCCCTTAGAGAGGGCTGTAGAATGAAAACTCAGGTCTTAACTTGAAACAGATAATAATGAATTTGCCAGTTCATCAACGTATCTGATAGATTGTTAATTTCAAAACTTGTTTCGAATTCCCTCAAGCCCTAAAGGACTGTCATGGAACTGTCAGCGGCAGTGGGAGTACGAAATTTGGGCCGGATATTTGAAGGTTTGTGAAATAAACCTATAGAATGGCTTTCAAGGTAATGGAGAATGCCTTTTTCATTTTTGCTTGCCTGTAATTCAATGGAAGGTATCACTATGAAATAATTGAAAATTAATTACACCGACACCAATTAGATTTAAGTTGCATTAAGACTATTTCATTTTTATTCAGGGCTTCTAGAACAAGATCAACTGAAATTATTGAGACGAGCTATAATTTGGAATTGAAGAACAAGTCAAGCAAACTATCCTCAATTATTACAAAATGTTATTAAAGGTACAAAAATGTTGGTGGAAGAAAGCTATATTGTTGTGATCCTTAAACTGGTTCGGGTGTTAATCATTACCTACTAAATTTCTAGTTTACGTTCGCTGTACGAACTGTTTGCTATTGATACTCGTAGTAAATGAGAACCTATGGTTTGGTTAAATGGCCCGTATTTCTGTTTATATAAAAACTAGCAAATGCCTACGACCTCGCACGTGCATATCAGTAGAAGGGTCCGTTACAAATTAAGCTCCAAAAAAATCTCAATAACATAACCTATATCGGTTTGAATTGAATATTGGATTTATTATTGGTTCCCACTTAAAAATCTAGTTTCCGGAAAATTCCAAGATCCGATTTTGGTTATTTGTACTTAGGAGTGCTTCAACAAAGTTTCAAGGCGTAATATCTATTTAATCTTATTTTTCCATACAAATTGTACCGTTATTTTACTCCTTTAGGGGTTCAATTTCGAATTATTCTCGCTTATTCCTTATATGTATACCTACATCATAAAAAACCTCTATTCATCTAATAGCATATGACCACTATTTCGCACGTAAACATCAGAGGAATACCTTTTAAATGTACCTACACCTACCAAAGTCAATAACAATTAGATAAATTCAACCCCATTTCAAACTAGAGAAGTGATTTTCAGAAAATCAAGAAATACATGTTTTCTTATTTACTTTTAAGAGTACCGGCACCAGGAATTTTCAAGTCGAACTACTGTCTAAAGATGATCCTGTATAATAATTTCTACCTTTGGGATTGTATAGGAATCGAAGGTACGAAAGAATAGGTTTTTGATGTAAGAGCTCTGGTCAAAGAATGAGATCTAATTTATAGTAATCTTTGCTTCAGTATTACTGCTATCGATTTTGTTAAATGTGCGAAAATACTAAATCAAAGATTACTAAGATTACTGGATTTTTGTTTCTTATAAAAGTCTATTTGTATATTTTCTTGATACACTTTTTCTCAAGATCAATATTTTCCAGTTATCACAATCTCTTTAATTTATTTCTTTCAGTTTATACTACGAGTAACGACAAATATTTTCTTGATAAAATTGTATTTGTTCAGATAATCTGCTGTTGTTTTCGTTATATTTATAACATTCTCCAGATTAGGATTAATAAATTTGTTCAAGTGTGAATTGGCCTCGTGTGAAGTGGGTTCCGTATTTTGAGTTTTCCTGTAATGACTAAGTAAAGCCCTATATTCTACATTAAAAAAATCAATTACTGCCAGTTTTCTTCAAGGCTTCCTAGACATTTTACAATTAAACTAAGAGTATGTTTGTGCCACTGATGATAATTTCAATAATTGATATGATCATATTTTTTATCGCAACTGCGGAACCCAGAAAGTAAAGACAATTTAAGAATGTATGCTAGTTTATTTCAGGAACGTATTTTAAAGGTCGGCAATGATCGCAACCCTGATGATTATACATTTTGTGCTCAATTTCATTAAGCGTTTCTATCCCTGTTTCTTGCAAAACCAAAGCTTGTATTTCAAATTGAAATCCAGTAAAACAGGTACCTAGTAGATGTGTCGTTGCCCGATCGTAAGATTACACACAGGTATTATGAAGAAGCCTAGCATATCATGAGCCTGCCTAATTTTTCAATATCTACTGGACAAAAATAGTAATAAAGAAAACTGACCCTTACCCTTACCCTCCTTAGGCCTAATAAACCTATGAATATAAGTAGGGATTTACAATATTTTACAGGGAAACCAATGTAAGATCATTAGTTAGCGCTTAACAACATTTTAAGAGATTTTCTGATAAAAATACTAAGGCTTATTTACTACAAAAAAGAAGGTAAAAAAGCAAATACAAATTAAAGTTGGTCAATTATATTATTTTCGAAATAATTTTTTTGTAAAAACGTTAATGACTGAATGAATGATGTAGCCAGTACTGGTTGATCATTCCTTGAAATTTGACTATATTATGATATATTCGGCGACCTCATGGTATAATCAATTCTATGATCTGGCCACGACAGATGCATAATAATTGTCTAACTAGTGCGCATAGCGAAATTTCGGCGTAAAATATCAGTTAGTTGAAGTAAGTACAGAAGCTTTCAATCGCAGTGAAAGGCAACCAGCTGAGGAGTCTCGTGTACAGAATATAGAAATAATTAGTTTCTCGAAGAAAATTTCCATATTGTGAGAGTGGTATGAAGCGTGAATTCATGTTTTCATTCCGCCCGAAATTAAAACGTTTTCTAATTTCCCAACGACACGATGACAGAGCATTCCCATTAAAGCTGGAAGCCCCACAGCAGCTTCAACATAACACAGCACACACAACCACCCCCTCTGCCATCCCACTTTCCATTTTCCGGCGATTTCCAAAGATGTGCGGGCGGCTAGTAATTCTCCCAACACAATGTGTAGCAGTAGGTACGTAAAAGAAAGAGAGAGGAACAGATATTGTTTGTTTGTTCGAATGTTTGTGTTTGCATGGTTTTCCTCAATGAATATTTGCAACTCGTTATTCCGGTTCCGTGGCGAAAATAGAAAAGAAATGGGAAAAGTTGTCTGTGGATGTGTGTGTGTATGGTTGCGAAAAGAGGAAGTCCGCTAGATATGCGCGCGAGCTTTTATATTATGGAAAACAGGAAAGTTGCGGACAATTTGTTTGGTATAATAGTTATACCCGTCCTAAGTTATTTCTAAAAGTTTGCTGCGGGGTGTATATACTTGCTACGTTGCAGGAAAAATAAGTTGACACAACACTGTGCTACATCGCTCTAATTACAGGTACTATATTTTCTATAGCAAACATGAGAAAGTTTTTCATTGTTTCAGCATACTTCATTACAGTTAATATTAAATAAAGTTACTCAAGTTTCGATTGAAATATGAATTAAGATACAAAAAAAAGTTCTAAGTTATAAATTATTTTCAATATTAGTGTAATCAATATTTTTTTTACAAAAAATTGTAGCGGCTTTATAAGTTGGTGTAATGAAAAAAACAAAATAGTATTAATTCTATTCGTACTGGTACTTTTGAAGTTTTGCAGCTGTAGTTAGATAAATGTATACCAACTAATAAGGTCGGTCCAATTTTTTTTATTTATTCCTCACTTTTCTGTTTAATTAGTAATGAAAATCTTAGAACGTTCACTAATACCGAAGAAGATAGTACTTATCCTACTACCCACGTATATTCTTTGCTTCTACTTGTTATTAACTAGAGATCTCAAAATATCGCGGCGAAAACACGCATATTTCAGGTTTTACCATTGCTATTATCTTTTATAAAAATGTTCAATGTAAATGTTGCTCTTCTTTAATTTTGCCATTAAATATTTTCAATTCGAAGAAAAGTGCGCCCGCCATTTAGCGGAAATATACATATTTCAGACTTTACCATTGCTGTAACTCAAAAACCATAACTCTTTTAAAAAAAATCAATTTAAACGTTCCCGGATATGGTCTCAACTTGAATTATATTTGATTTTCAAGAGAAATTGACCCCACCCCCTTCAGGGGCGGTTTTGTAGGGAAGGTACCATTTCTCAATTCTCCTCTTTCAAATAAATCAAAAATCATCTAAATCGGAGAACGTTTACTATGCAAAACGCGCAAACAGACATACATAAAAACTATACCGAACTATACCTTTTACTTTTTTGATTTTGATCAAAAATGTAACGCTCTATTAACTTTCGTTTTGTGAATATAACATTCCATATTTATATCAATTAAATTAAGGACAAATTAATGTACCCTCACCCCTCATGCCACTTCAGGGTTTTAGACCGACTTCCGGACGGAGGAGGTTATAATTATTCAACCTTCCTCCAAAAGGGGTGGAGTGGGCATTTTTTTTCGAAAACTGAACATTTTGGAAGACATAGTTAAATAGGGGACCATATCTGGCAACATTTAAGTTGGACATTTTTCAAAAAAATAGATTTCCGAGTAACAACAGTGGTAAAGTGTTTTCCGATATGTGGAGGAAGCAATTTATTTCGAAAATCTGAAATAGGAAATATGAAACGTCCAAATGGAAGAACAGACCGTATCTAGCAACATCTAAATTGAATAAATTTCACGAGATGTACGGTTTTCGAGTTACAGTATTGGTAAAGTCTAATATATAGGGTGTCCCATGGTCATGGCCTATTAGAAATTTCTGGAGAATGACAAAAGCTATCGATATGAACATTTTATGGCTTCTATTATACATTTCAAACTATCTTCGGAAAATATTTTCATAAAAAAATCACTTCCGGTTTTGCCGGAAGTAATAACAACTTTGTTATTTCAAATGGGATACCTCATATTTTGATACATTTTTGAATTCTACACAAAATTTTGAGTAAAATGGATATACCTTTCCCTATACTTAAAGTTAACAGTTTTAGAGTTATTTAATTTTATTCGTTAAAAATCGACAAATGCGAGTTGATCGAAAATATATCATAACTTTTTTGTTATTTGCTTGATAAACATGGAGTTTGAATTTTTGGAATCTCTGCACATTGTTTTAAATATTTCATTATGATTTTTCTTAATTTCCTGAGAAATTATTAGAGAAAAATCGATGTAAAGATGACTTAATTTCTAACGTTAATAACTTTCTTATTTCAAATAGAACACCCTGTATTTTGTTGCACTAGCGTATTCAAAATTAAAATACCTTTCTATTGATGTCACCACTTCCATATCTAAAGCTGATAGATTAAAAGTTATTGAACAATTTCCGATTTTTCAACAATTATTTTGTATTACCTTAACTTTGGAACGCATCAAAACGGTAACCATAGTTACCACTTATTTATATCAGTGTCAAAGTGTAAGATTAGAAATTGTCTCATTCATAGTTTTTTTATTGAAATTAATCACAATCATGTTTCAGTTTCAACGTTTTTGCTCTTATAAAAGACAACGCACTTAAGTTTTATATTTACGAAGAAGTGCTGGACAGCGAAAAATATCTTGAAATATTGCGCACCATCGTTACAGACTTTGTAGATGACTTGCCAATTAACGAAGCCATAAGCTGCTGGTATCAGTATCACGGAGCACCAGCTCATTGCAGCCATGAAGTTACCGAAGAACTTTATGAAATGTTTGACGACAGGTGGCTTCGGCGCTTGGGTCCCTGGAATTGGGCACCAAGGTCACCAGATCTAACGCCCCTAGATTTTTACTTGTGAGGGGTCATAAAAGAAAAAGTTTATAATAATCGTCCTCCAGTGCAATCGACAGAAGACCTGAGAAATCGGGTACAAAATGCTTTTGCAGATCTAGACCCTGCAGAAATAAGAAATGCAACATCTAGTGTGGAATGAAGACTTATTGCATGTTCAGAAGTAAATGGGGGGCACTTTGAACACTTGTAAATTTACATTTAAAGTATTGTTATGTTTTTTTTTGAATAGGTTATTGATTCATATTTTTTGTGTAGATTATTAAATTTGTTATTGTTTTAGTATTCTTTCGTTTTTTAATACATACTGTAGCATGCCAAAGTTAAGATAATTAAAATAATTTTTGAAAAAATCTGAAATTGTTCGATAACTTTTAAGTTATCAGATTTAATTGCATTGCTTCATCAGCGGAAATCGGAAGAATACGATTTTATGGAGCATTTTATTGGCCATATTGAACAAAATTATCTTGAATCCGGCAAAATTTCCTTGCAGTCATCGGCGGCAAATTCGGATTTCGGGCGTTAAACGTCCTGCATGTTCTCGTGACAATCGTATTGCACTCTCCATAAATTGCAAAAAGGTTGAGCAGATCGGCATTTGTGTATTCTTGATTCATGATTGTGATTAATTTCAATAAAAAAACTATGAATGAGACAATTTCTAATCTTACACTTTGACACTGATATAAATAAGTGGTAACTATGGTTACCGTTTTGATGCGTTCCAAAGTTAAGGTAATACAAAATAATTGTTGAAAAATCGGAAATTGTTCAATAACTTTTAATCTATCAGCTTTAGATATGAAAGTGGTTACATCAATAGAAAGGTATTTTAATTTTGAATACGCTAGTGCAACAAAATACAGGGTGTTCTATTTGAAATAAGAAAGTTATTAACGTTAGAAATTAAGTCATCTTTACATCGATTTTTCTCTAATAATTTCTCAGGAAATTAAGAAAAATCATAATGAAATATTTAAAACAATGTGCAGAGATTCCAAAAATTCAAACTCCATGTTTATCAAGCAAATAACAAAAAAGTTATGATATATTTTCGATCAACTCGCATTTGTCGATTTTTAACGAATAAAATTAAATAACTCTAAAACTGTTAACTTTAAGTATAGGGAAAGGTATATCCATTTTACTCAAAATTTTGTGTAGAATTCAAAATTGTATCAAAATATGAGGTATCCCATTTGAAATAACAAAGTTGTTATTACTTCCGGCAAAACCGGAAGTGATTTTTTTATGAAAATATTTTCCAAAGATAATTTAAAATGTCTAATAGAAGCCATAAAATTTTCAGATCGATAGCTTTTGTCATTCTCCAGAAATTTCTAATAGGTCATGACCGTGGGACACCCTGTATATGTGTTTCCGCGATGTTTTTAAATTTGTGAATATAATGATGACTAATGATACACTCAAAAATGTGAAATAACTACTTTTGAAGTTGGTGCCAAATGTCTTCTATTCACTTACAACTGCACCACATCAAAATTATCAGCTCTATAATAGAAATAAATTTATTTTGAATTTTTCAGCATACCATCAAATAGAGTTGGACCTATTTTTTAAAAATATGTATTTATCAATCTAAAGCCCTGCATGGCCTCAAATAACCGATGAGTACCAAATTTAAGAGTTTAGCAACTACTGAAAAGTCAACTAAATCCGATATGAAATCACAGCACACTTCTTGTAGTTTGCTAGTTGCTTAGAAATATATATTTTCCATGCAGGAGATATTTAATAGTTGTTTTTCTTTGGCTTTGTCCTAAAATTAACTCGATAAATTTGTATGTACAGGATGACAATTAAGCGTGCAAAGTAGTGCAAAGTATCTCGGAAATTAGAGACTTGCGTTAAAATACTTAAAGTTTCCAAGATAAAATGCTGGAATATACTTTCAGGTTTGTTAAATGACTGCTAGGGGGCGTATTCGCTATCTTGAATAAAGAGTGTTGTATTTCTCCTTATCGAGGTAACAAAAAAGTATGATTCTTAAAGTTGAATAAATTCGAGTTTTCACGAAAAACGCAAGAACACGTCAATTAAAATTTCTAGGGGGGCATTTTTTTGCATATTTGTACTTGGTGTAACTATCATCCCCCACCAACGAGGTCATACCCCTCCATTTTTTTAAATGGAACACCCAATATTTTTTTGCAATTTTGAATTCTCCTGATCAAACAGATTTCAAAAATGTATAATACCTACTTACGGTCCAAATTAAATAGTCTGAGCTACAGATGAATTTTAAAATGGATGTTTCACAATAGGATGGGTTGGAATAGCAAACGTAATTGATACTTTATTTTAACGTATGAACAGTTCCATTACAAAGTTTAGGTTTAGTTTCAAAGACTATTTTATTAGTTATTCAAATTGACCTCCAGCGGACTCCATGCAGTGATAAAATCTCCTCTCAAATGCCTCTCTAACATTGCGCAACACGTCTGGAGTTAATTTTCTACATTAGTGAATAATTCTTTTTCGCAAATCACCTTTCGAATCTGGTTGGGTCGCATAAAGTTTTGTTTTGATATACCCCCACAAGAAAAAGTCTAACGGGGTTAGATCGGGTGACCTAGGTGGCCACTCGATAATCGGACCTCTTCTTCCTATGCAGCGACCGGGAAATGCTTGATCCAAAAACTGCTTTACAGGTAAAGCATAATGTTGAGGTGCTCCATCTCGTTGAAACACAAGTAAATCTTCTGATAGAGTACCGTCTTGTTCTACTATTCGAGTTATTTCTAGACCAACTGCTTCTCTAAGTAATTCTAGATAAGACTCGCCATTTAAAATCCGATCAAGAAGAATGGTCCAACAATGTGATTACCCAGAATCCCACACCAAACGTTCAACGACTGAGGTGTTTGAGTGCGAAATTCACGGATAATATGTGGATCACTGTCGGCCCAATATCTGATGTGTCTGTTCACTAAATCATTTAGGAAAAATGTACATTCATCGGAAAAGCAAATGTTAGAGAGTATATCTAGATTTTCAAGTCTTTCACTCATTAACTTACAAAACTGAAGACGATGGTCAAAGTCATCCTCAAGCAATTCTTGTACTAATTTAATTTTGTAAGGATGGAATTTGTGTTTATGTAAAATTCGAGAAACACTAGAACGTGGAACACCTATTTCATCAGACATTTGTGACAGCGACTGTGATTGCTTCGTTGTTAACCACTCTCTCTGGCTTGTGTGTTTTGTTGGCAACTGATCCTGTGTCCATAAATTTGCGCATCAAATCAATTACGTACTTATGTGTTGCGTTTTTTTAGGGTTGAGTAGTGTTAAAACGCCTAGCTGCAGCTCTTGCGGAATTATCATTTTTATAGTATAGACTTACAATTATTTCAACTCTTTCTTGTACACTGTACACCATTTTAGTAATTTCTTATTGCAACAGCGAGAGTTATAAGTTGAAAGTAGAACTGTCACTAATTTCGCCTTATAAACAAAACAAAAACGTCAAACTAATTCAGTTAACTGTGAATACTAAAGTGACTGTATCTCTCAAAGTACCGCAATTAAGCCGCCATATTGGGGGCAAAAGGTAGCTGAAAGAAGAATAAGAATCCTCAAAATGGTTATCTCTTTGCCTTAAATTACCAGAACATGACAACAACTGTAGTGTCAGCGAACAGCGCCTGTTCTCTGCAACAACTACACAAATCTCTGCGCGGTGATGTTTGCCTCGTGTCAAAAATCCGCCATTTTGGGGGCAAACTTTGTCCTCTCTCTCTAGTACATGGTGCTTACCAATGCGGTACTTTGCGAGATAGTGACTTTAGTCAATACAGTAATTAACTATTCATAATTTGTTATTTCAACCCACCCTATTGTGAAACATCCATTTTAAAATTCATCTGTAGCTCATAGACTATTTACTTTGGACCCTAAGTATTATACATTTTTGAGATCTGTTTGATGAGGAGAATCCAAAATCACAAAAATATTGGGTGTTCCATTTAAAAAAATGGAGGGGGATGAAAGTTACACCAAGTTTAAATATGCAAAAAATGTCCCCCTAGGAATGTTAATTGGCGTGTTTTTCTGTTTTTCATGAAAATTTATTTATTAAAAGTTATTTAGGGTGCATAGTTTTCATTGAAACGCACTGTATGTGGCATGCCCTTCTCCTCAAAAACTTCCCTCAAAGAGGGTGGCGGGGGCAATTTTTTCCGAAAATTTTTTCTCCGAGATGGCAAAATTAAATAAAACTCCATATCCGGAAACGTTTAAATTGGACATTTTTAAAAATAATTATAGGTTTCCGCGTTACAGTCTGAATATGAGTGTCAGCTATTTAGAGGGGGCAACTTTCATCGAAAATCAGAAATTCAAGATGACCATATTAAAGAAGAGATCGTATCCAGCAACATTTGATGTTGAAATTTTTCAAAAAAATCATAGTTTTCCGAGTTATAGCAATGGTAAATGGTATGTGTATTTCTGGAATGTTTTGAAATCTCTGAATAAGTATAGGTATAGATATGAGTATCGCAATATCTTCTTTGCTGGACGTTGAATGATATTGATGACTAATGTTACACTCAAAAATGTGATATAAATATTTGTAAAGAATATTTATATTGGTTTAGCTCATGGTCTATGTGATATACACATCTGTTATCTGTAGAAATGAACCTATTCTATGAAAATTCATAAACAAAATATTGACGGAAGGCCGTTGAGAGAAATGGTTTGGTAGGTACTTAGACTTACAATATCTTCATTTATTGAAAAATGTTCCTTTTCACTTTGTTATGTACGCTTTCATTTAAAAGATGAAACAATTAAACAATTATTTTGGCTTTAGAATTTTGTTGTGAAAACTCGGCTTTATAGGGGTCATATTAATGGCGTGGCTGAGTGGTAGTTCGTTTCTCAAGTTCTCAGCAATGATTCACAACTCATAAAATATATAGGTAAGGTGCGTATCATACTTGCAGTTGTTTCATTTATTTTGAAGAAGGTATTTATCCACTAGAAAATTGAAGGTCACTATATGAATTTTTCTTTTTCGAGAAGTAACAATAAGATTTTTCAGTTACCTACTTTTTTCCTCTAGGCGATGCGTATTCTTCCTCTTTCTTTCGCTTTCTCTCTCTCATTCTCTTATAAACGAATGTGTGTGTATGCGCGTGCGAGCCTATACATCTCTTAATTAAAATCAAAACAGTATAATAGATTTCCATTAATAGGTACCTATATTGTTTAAACGAAACAATTGTTTCGGCAGACTGTGCCTTTCTCAAATGTGAGTATTAACTAAATTCTTGAATAATAAGGATAGTTAATATAAATCTTATTGACTAATATTATGAAATAATTAGGTAACAATTATATATACTGTCATACCGTCGATCTGGTTATTTTTCATCATTGCAATGTAGCGTATTATAAGTTCTTGTTAAATTTATCTAATAATGATTACATAACACAGCCATAAAAAAATATGTTGGCTATCCTTAAAATTTAATTAGGCAATTATCTCCTTAAAATATAGCTAATATACACATTTGAGAGGCACAGTGTGCTGAAACAATTATCATGTTCAAACAATATAGGTATAAGTGGAAATTTATTATAGTTTTTCACTTTCAATTAAACATGGATTTCTATCAGGTAACAGCCAACAAGTTATAACTAGATCACTATATCAAATGAAATTCGAAAATGAATGTAACGGGGATCTCCAGAACGCATTTCTTTTTCTCAACAAATGTTTAAATGAAATTGATTAAAAAGATATATAAAAACTAAAAAATTTTAGTTGTATCATTGAAAATAACAAAATAATTTTAACTATATTGATGATGGTGATTTTGTAGTCTTGCATTTATAGGTAGATAGAAGATTTTTGGTCTTTAAATGCAAAAGCATCAGTAGAATTAATATTATTTTGTATTTTTCAGTGCTCCAAATAATAAAGTCGGCACTTGTTTTTGGAAAAAAAAATCACATTTTTAAATGTATTATTAGTCATCAAAATCTTTGAATGGTTCACTTATATACTCAGAGTTGATGCCATAAGTTTTCAATCTAACTGCAATTGCATAACTTCAAAACTATCAGCACCAATAGAATTAATATTATCTTGTATTTTGCAGTCAACCAACTAATAACGTCGGTCCAATTTTTTGTCAAAAATATTTATTTTTATCTACGTGTTCGGTTAAAATTTCGTAATCGACATTCAATTTTAAATATACCTTAGAACCGTATGTCAATGCAATAATAACACTGAAAAGTAGAGAATATTTCATTTAATATTGTTTTCAGTAAAGCATTTTTTCGAAACAGTCTTAGACAGATAAAATATTCAATAAAGAAAACCTGGAGTGCATAAAGAACTCTATAATTTTTAATCTTTTTTAAATCCTTAAACCTAATCACTAGTAGTCCTTTTGAAAATTTAACATGATGTAGGGCGAATTATTGTAATTATTTTGCAAGTAGATTAGCTTTGCTCAAGGATATATTAATATTTTTCGTTTGATAGGCCTCTGATTTTCAACACGTTTTGTATATTTAACTATGTGATAAGGAGTCACATTTAATGTTTCTTTAGGGATTCCATTTGTTAGAATGATTATTCGATTCTACAAAACAATATGATCAATCTTATTTGATTTCCTTTGGATGACATTCATTTGTTTGGAGTAGGTACATGACAGAAAAAAACGTAAGGCCATTAACTTCCATGGCAAAAGATTCCCATTTCCGAAAAAAACAACAAACAAATGGAAGTCTCCTGACTTAGTTTGCATAATGTCTTTTTTCTTACCATCTCGTCGACAGAGGAGAAGCGATTAAGATAGCCGGAAATGGAAAATACGGCGGCCATGTTGGTCATTATGAAGGCGATCCCGGCAGCAAAGAAGCACCACCCGTACCGGTAGTCGTAGAGAGGACCACCCGTCGGTGGATCCTTGTGATACTGCAGGATCTCCATGAGCGTGTCCGACAAGGACGATATGAAGATCACCAGGCCAGCGCCAAGAGAAAGGCCTGAAATTAAAACAAAGATTTTATCAAACACAATTTATCATTTTATTTTATAGTTGAATATTTATATTGTATAGTTGCAGTCGCTCATTACCTAGACGTTAATACGACTTAATTGTAATTTAAAAAAATATGCATCAATTAAATGTGATTGTAACTTCCGATCAATTACAATATTAGAAAAAATAAAATTAAAACTACTAAAGTATTAATAGTTTTATCCGCAATATTTCATCTTTTTGACCGACGAACCCAAACGGAGGAGGTATACAATTCGACTCTCTACTTTTTTCTTGGTTCGTGCGCGCGCATGTTTTATATAGTAAACGTACTCCGATTTTGATGACATTTGAAAGAGGACACTTGAGAAATGGACCCATATTCGTAAGAACTCTGATCCGAAATCTCTTTCCCATTAAAAAACACTTCCGAAGGGGGTGGAGGGGACCCTTTTTCGCGAAAATTGAAAATCTGAGGTGGCAGAATTAAAGATAGGACAATATCTGGAAATGTTTAAATTGAACATTTTCTCAAAAGAGTAAAGAGAGATGAAGCTACATTATAGCACCTTATTAATTAGATAACCAGTATTTTTATCTCTATAACAAATATCTTCCCATTTTCTTTCATTAGTTGATTGGGATAATTTTTGTATCTAATTAAATAATGTTGTAGATAGTATTGCATTTCGTTGATTATCAGTTCTTCATTTATTTTAAATTTATAAACAAACAACACACTGAAAACTGCTTGAATAATGTAAGCTCAATATATTCCTTGCTATTTCATTCTATTTCGCCCAAGAAATATCCAAAATATGATGTGTGTGCATCATCTGTGTGCATCACGAGTCTTCAAATATTCTACGGGAATAGTGGAGGAGGCTGCGGAATCACGGAAAAATTCGCTTAGTGAGCTGCTATTCCAGCGATTCCGTCCCGATCCATTCCGCACTTTTCCGATCCGCGGGCTGTGTATATGCTTTGGAAAATTCAATTACTGATCAGAAAAAATATGACAATATGAATGATACTTCCGGAGCTTAATATACCTACTCGTAGTTAAATTAATTTTCTGGCATAAAATATGTAAATATTTACTCGAAATCCATAGTCTTTTTTTGATAAATGTCCAATTCAAATGTTGCTTCATAGAATCTTTTCTTTAATATTCGAAAAAAAAAATGCCGCCTCCACATAGTGGAAATATACATATTTCATTATCATTGACCGTAACTCTTTAAAAAAAAATCAATTTAAACGTTCAGATATGGACTCTTCTTCTATTCTGCCGTCTCATTTTTTTCCATAAAATAAAAAAAACCATGGAAATCGTTAAGAGGGGCAAACATCCATAAAAAAAACAAGCACACAAACAGTCGAATTGTATACCTCCTCGGTCAAATACGTTCAGTCAACATAGTTCATTTTTAAAACCTAATGCACGAGTACACATTCTTGTTTTAAATTCGTAGTCGTTATTTATAAATTTGAATGTAGACAGTTGTTGAACAAAAGTATTGCAAATAAATGTCCCTTTTAGTGAATGGAAAGCTAATTGAATCTGCATCCATCTCAGTCAAATGTATTTGCAGCAGAGCTAGTCGTCATAAACAATTAAATATTATTACATCAAGAGCTTTCTTGTGAAGTTTCACTTCAGATTTTTGCACAGCTCTCACAACGTTGAGCGTCGCTCCATTAATAAGTCTTATATTTCTATATTCGCCAAAGCCCAAGGCAAGGATAATATTTAATAGACACGGCAAATAAGAACTTCCTTTTACTTGAAGGATGTATTCAATATCAGGACAGCAAGAAGCAAAATTGTCTCCCGCTTCATGAGTGAAGCTTATTACGCTTTATGATAAATTTTGCATTCTTAAAAAGTCCTGTAGCTCTAGAGTTTTAGAGAATCAACAGCTCAATGAAAATGAGAAGAAATAATTTATTTTACCTTTTATTACTCATAGCAAACATTCAATTTATTACTTTAAAACAAAAAACTTGGTTAAATCAATCATAGTTCAGTTTATTTTACTTCTCGAAGAAAGTATTGATAGTTCTCATTCTTGTATTCATATCAGGGTTGGGCAAATGTGAGAAACTGATTTCTGGCTACCTTTACGATATAATAACACGTTGATAATATTGGTGTCTAGTTGCGTGTGGCTTACATGCTGCTAGCTGAGCAAAAATATTTATCTGCAGAAAAACATAGTTTTAAAATATCAAGAGTGATTTAGTGAAAATTTTAATAACAAACATTTGAAGTTACTTATAAAATTTTATAAAGTGTTATTAATTCAGTGGATTAAAATGTAATATCAAAAGTGATGTAGAGAATTTAGAAGATACGGCTGAATAAATATTGACTGATTATGAAATAGAACAAAGCAAGAAAAACCTCAGTTTAAAATGATAGGTTATGAAGGCGAACTTGAGACTGCCAGATCAAAATGAGTTTAAATGAACATGATGAAACTAAATATAACATTTATCAAGAAAATAAAAACTCATCGACAGTATATGGTGAATGATATCTCATTCCATTGACTCATTATTCAATGGTCAATACCAAACCAATCACAATAGAAATTCGTTTATTCATGTCAATTATTTTGAACGTCGAATCTGATAACTTTTAAACAGGTAGACAGCTGATTCTAATCAGTGTCAACTGTTAGATTCTACAACGTTAGAAATTTCCGGTATAGCAATTCAGCTGTGACGTATTACAAATAGTTACTTATCGAATTCTAATGAAATACTTAATGTATTTGGTACAAATATATTAATATTAGGTAGGTATAACAATAATAAGCAGCTACAGACGTTAATAATATATAAGAGTGTAGTACCAGCCAACGTAAACTTTAAAAAACGACATGTGTTTTGCGAAGAAACTTGGAAATGATAACTGCCCAGATAAAAAGAAAACATAAAAAAGTAAAAAATTATTGTTTTGTTTTTGTTGGCATGCAAACATTCATATAATCTGAATAAAAAAAATTTAGTCCAAAATCACAGACAGAAAATTTTATTTATATGTACAGATGAGTAATAAATATTTTCTACAAAAAATTTGACTGACGTTATTAGTTGGTGCACTGATAAATACAAAATAATGTTAATTCTATTGGTGCTGTTACTTTTGAAGTTGTGCAGTTGCAGTTAGATTGATAACTTTTAGCACCAACTTCACAAGTACCACCACTAGAATTAATATTATTTTCTATTTTTCAGTGCACTAACTTATAACGTCGGTCGAATTTTTTGTAAAAAAATTATTTCACATTTTTGAGTGTAACATTAGTCACGAAAATCGTTGAATGTTCATTAATATTAATGAAGATAGTACTTATCCTATTATCGACGTATATTCTTTGCTTGTAGTTGTTATTATTGAGATCTCAAAAGGTCGCTGCGGAAATATGCATAAGTATTTTAGATGTTACCACCGCTGTAACTCGAAAATCGTAACTCTAAGAAAAAATGTTGCTAAAAATAATTATATCTTTCATGTAGTACCCATAGATTTTAATTTTTCTAAAGAAATCGCCCTCTCCACATAGCAAAAATACACATATTTGAGAATTTATCATGCCTCTATCTCGAAAACCGAAACACTTTTGAAGAAATGTTCAATATAAACATTCCCGGATATTGTCCTATCTTTAAATATACCATCTCAGATTTTCGATTTTCGATAAAATTTGCCGAGTCCATTCCCTTCGGGGCTGGTTTTCGGTGGAAAGGAGATTTCGGAAGACCGTCTCTCAAGCCTAATCTTTCAAATGAATTAAAATCATCAAAATCGGAGTACGTTTACTATACACAACGCGCGAACAAACAAAAAAATGCAGATAGTCAAATTCTATAGGTACCTACCTCCTCCGTTCGGGGTTCGCCGGTCAAAAAAGATGATTCTCGGCGATGCAGTTATTTGAAAATAATTTTTTTTGAATTAAGCCGACTTTTCTAAAAATTTTGCTCTCTTCGTATAGCTGTAGGTATACATGAATCAGTCTATGTTAACATAGTTTAGGTATGCTTTAGAAATAATTGTTAATTTAATTAAATTGCGACTTGGGTTAATTTTCTCGAATTTTTGATCAGTTTTTCCTGCAAATTATAATCTAAGACCTTATATATTGGTTTCCATGTCTTAGATATAGTAGTTTCGAAGATAAAGGAAGGACGTTTTGTAGAATATACATTTTAAATTTTTTAATTAATGTATCATATTATTTACTTGAAGACCATTTCTTTCTGTCTTTTTTGTATAGTAGAATCGGAAGAGTTAGATCTTTTATAGTTTGTGCTCTCTCATTGGATTCGAGGAACTAGATTAGATATCATAAATTATCTAAAAGAATTTCTTTTACCTTGAACAATCAAGAAAACAGAATAAAATAAAAATTCAGTAATGCCTCCTATCGTCTCATCTTCCAATAAAAAGTTATTTGAAGATTTCGATCAAGCTATACTATATTTGCAGCTATTCTTTGAAAAATGAAAATATATCATCATAATCATCCATGGCTCTACAACCCAGGGTGGGTCTTGGCCGACTGCACTATTCGCCACCATTGTTTCCGGTCTTCAATCAACGCTTGCATCAAAAATAAATCTCGAGAAGAACAAAAATCACAATCTATAATCATACGACCGACTGTTATGTATGCTAACGAAACCTGGACCCTTACCAAATAAAACGAAAGAAAATTGAGAGTTTTTGAAACAAAAGTTTTGAGCAGGATTTTTGGACCACTGCGAAACCCAGAAACACAACAGGAAGGAAGGAATATCAAAGAAAATATATGTATCTCAGAAATGTTTATAATATTCCCCTGCAAAATTTTATTTCATTCAATAGTAGCAGAATATTGTTCGCATTGCCGCTACAGATTATCCGAAGATATCAAAGTAATAAAATATAATATGTATCAGACACATCCAAGCATGAATAATTCTTCTTTCTAAGAAACCAAATTTCGTTCAAATAAAACTCCTCGCATGAGGTGTAGGGGAAGACTTGCGAAAATATCACACACATATATATATACACAGAAAGAAATTCACTAGAATTGCCAGGCCCAATCTCTGGCACATCAGATTCCCATCCAGAGATTCAGCAGCAAGATCAAAATGGGGGGATCTACATTCCCCGCTATGCTATTCACACACCAACCAACCCCATATTTTATAATATATCCGTGAATGGGTGTACGTTGTGGATAGGTACATATATCACATCCGAATGCGACACAGGAATAATCTTCTGAGTGTGAAAGTATACCAACTTATATACCTACTTACCTACTTTACCATATAACCTCACGCAGAAAATGATGTAATATATGTACTTAATCAAAAGTTGAATTTGCATAATATAGGGCGTTGGAAAGGAAATGGGTCGCACTCTCCAAATTAAGATATAGAGAGGCAAGGCAACTATATATAGTACAGAGTTACATATTATCCTGGAATTGATGATGCCACCAACCATGACTGAGGTGCTCGTAAACAGTTTTATGAGCGGGAACGCGTCGTCTTTCCCGTTTTGCAAAAAAGTTAGCTGTTCCGCTTTTACGTCGGCTGTAAATATGAGTGTGTTCTGATAATAAGTTATCGTAGTCACTGTGAGAATGAGGATTATGATAACAACTTGACTATAAAAATGTGTTGTTTGTATATCAGCTATAAACGTACTCACGTAATTGGGAAAGAAAACTAAAGTATGCTGTGAAAAGGCCTCAAAGTCTTTAGATTATAAAAAAGATTAGAATTTAATAATCATAAAGTGTGAGAGTAGGAAGAAAATTTGTATTATTCTCAATATTCGTGCCTTTCATATCCAAATTTATTTCCGTTATTTATGGTCTTCTAATTTTGTAAACTGCAGAACATTTGAGAAACACCAAATATGAAAATAGCTCGAACGCCTCTTAACGACCATTAATTTTTGACCGGCTTCAAAGAAAGGAAGAGGTATACAGTTCTGTTGTATGTTTTTAATTTTTATGTATATGTTCGCGCGTTTTAAGTAGTAAACGTGATCCGATTTCGATGATTTTCGATTAATTTGAAAGAAGAGAGTAGAGAAATCGTCTCATATTTATAAAAACTGCAAGAAATGGCAGAATTAAATATGAGACCATATCCAGAATCGTTTAAATTGAACATTTATTGAAAAGTGGTATGGTTTTGGAGTTACAGCAGTGGTAAATACTGAAACATGTGTATTTCTGCTATTTAGAGGGGGCAATGTTTAACGAAAATTGAAAATGTGAGATGGACAAATTCAAGGAGAGATTATATGTAGTAACATTATGGACATTTTTCAAAAAAGCTCCGGTTTTCGAGTTACAGCAATGGTAAATTCTGAAATTGAGATATCTGAATAATAACAAGTACAAACAAAGTATATACGTGGGTAATAAGATAAGTACTATCTTCTTTGGTAATAGTGAATGTTCAACGATTTTCATGACTAATGTTAAACTCAAAAGTGTGAATTTATAAAAAAAAAATTGGTGGTTGGTGCGGTAAAAAATGCAAAATAATGTTAATTCTATTGGTGCTGGTGCTTTTGAAGTTGTGCAATTGTAGTTATATAGAAGACTTCAAAAGTACCAGCATCAATAGAATTGATATTATTTAACCGACTTCAAAAGGAGGAGGAGGTATACAATTCGGTTGTATGTTAGATTACTTTAATTTTTATTTTTATGGCTGTTCGCGCGTTTTTTATAGTAAACGTACTACTCCGATTTAGACGATTTTTATTTCATTTGAAAGAAAAGAGTTGAGAAATGGTCCATATTCAGAACTACTCAAATCAGAAATCTTATTCCCTCCGAAATCCGCCCCACAAAGGGGGTGGTAGTGGCAATTTTTCTCAAAAATCTAAAATCCAACAATGCAAAATTAAAGATGGGACTATATCCGGAATCATTTAAATTTAACTTTTTTTATCAGTTACGGTTATCGAGCTTCAGCAATGGTAAACTCTGAAATATGTGATATGTGTATTTCCGCTATATGAAAGAGGCATTTTTTTTCGAAAATTTAAAATATGAGATCTCTGAATAATAAATATCATGTACTTACAAGCTTAGCCTATACATGGGTAGGTAATAGGATAAGTAGGATCATACTTGATATTAGTGAAAGTTCAATTATTTTCATGTCTAATGCACTCAAAAGTGTGGAATAAATATTTTTTTTTTAATAAGTGGACCGACATTATTAGTTTTTGCACTAAAAAATTCGAAATAATATTAATTAGTGCTGGTAATTTTGAAGTTGTGCCTTTGTAGTTTTTTGTTGTAGGCACCAACCAAAAGTACTAGCACCAATAGAATTAATATTATTTTGTATTTTTCATTGCACCAATTAATAAAGTCGGTCCAATTTTCTGTAAGAATTATTTATTATTCCTTTAACCAGAATATGAATAAACACTACAAACGAACAGAAAATATTGAATTTCGTTTGTGCACAATTTTTTCTGATGTTTCCCCGAGATGCGCCTTGAAAGGATGCACATGGGCTTCAATCAAATTTCATCTTCAAAGACGTTTTCGACTAAAGTCTTCAACAAAATAGTCGATACTTCATAAGATAAGCAATAAAATTGATCCATCTTTTACGAGATGGCTGAAAGCCCCTTCTGCTTCCTGAATATGTACATATATACGAAACAATTACATTAACTTGCATAGAAGAGACGAATAGACAATTAGGCAGACAAATAATGTTTTTCATTCACTAATTTTAGCGCGTACATACTAATCACTTCGAAAAGTTTTATCGTAATCGGATGCATGCAGTAAGAAACCACATAAAAGAACAACAAATGTTCAGACATTAACTTCTTTCGTTAGAAATTTTGTTCGCATATACGTTAGGTTTCTTCGTTATTGGACAAATGTTATAGAAAGGCATGAAAGGCGATCAGATAGACAATCATTCACTTATAAACTTTTGCGGTCGCACACAGTACAACTTTACCATAGTTTGATCGTAATCGGAAATATGGTGTAGGGTCCCTTCTAAGATTAACAGACAAAAAATTATATTTCAAGTCGGGATGTTGAGCTCAGACCAACTTCCAAAGTTTACCTCCAATCAGGTGAATGGTGTAGGAACCAGTTGGTGCCAAAATCCGTCTATCTAACTAGTCAGTCCTATTTTTTTAATTATTGTAAAAGTTTCATAAATAGAAACATATTTTTTGTAGCTATCTAAAAGAAAGAGCTCAAATTAATGAATCATTATAGAAATTACTTACTTCAAAAATGTGCATATTTTTTGTCAAAATATGTTGCGATGATCGGCAAATATTAAAGATCGCCTTTATCGTTCACATAGCTTATTATTTATAGAGCTTGAAATCAATATGAGAGTCCAATGTGAATGTAAAAAAAACCAGAACTTGACTGTACCCAAATCGACTTATGGGCCTCCAAACTCCATACTGAAATTTACATCGCAATCTGCGAAGCCATCCTCGAGGGTCGCACCCATTAAATATGAAACTATCACCAATCGATTTATCGACTCCGAAAACCCCCTATTGCAATTTTTTATCAAAATCTGCCAAACCATTCAAGAAAAAGTTCATGGACCTCGAAGGTGGCACCCTCGCGTTTTATTGAACGCTATTTTTTACCTACCAGGGTCTTGCAATAGTCAGTCAGGCATCTATAGATCATATACCAATTAGGTTACGAATTTGGTTAGTACATAGACCTGTACTATACATAAGAGGATATTTTAGGAAAATATTTTTCAATATACATGGTGCTCCAAAAAATGTAACTGTCCTGCCTTTTATTTTTAAGATATCTGGCTTCACTTTTGTGTTCTTGCTTATTTACCAAAATTTTATTTAAATTGGTTTTGTAGTACATTAAAAATCCCCAAGAAATCGTTTTGCAAGCTTGGAAATAATACTTTAAAAAACGCCCTCTCTGTTATTCCGGATACGTAGTGGTAACTTTAAAACGGGAAGTCTACCGGTACTATGATATTAAAAAGTCTTTTTAATTTTGTACAGGGTATCTAAAATTTCGTTCCAAATTTGTCAATTTTAACATCAATTTTCTTAACATCTTCAAATGATACATCCTGTATATAATTTCACTGTTTATAAATATTTCTTACAAAAATTTGGACCAACGTTAGTTGGTGCACTGAAAAGTATAAAATAATATTAATTCTATTGGTGCTATTACTTTTGAAGTTGTGCAGTTGCAGGTAGATTGATAACTTTTGGCACCAACTTCACAAGTATCAGCACCAATAGAATTAATATTATTTTATACTTTTCAGTGTACCAACTAATAACTAATAAATATTTATTTCACACTTTTGAGTGTAACATTAGTCACAAAAATCGTTGAACGTTCACTAATACCAATGAAGATAGTACTTATCGTATTACCCACGTATATTCCTTGTTTGTAGTTGTTATTTTTGAGATCTCAATACATCGCTGCGGAAATACGCTTGAAAATTTTAGTTGTTACCATTTTACCACCGATTTTACTCGAAAACCGTAACTCTAAGGGAAAAATGTTCATTATAAATGTTGCTACAAATAAATATGTCCTTCATGTACTACCCACAGATTTTCAATTTTCGACAGAAATCGTCTTCTCCACATTGCACTTGTGAGAATTTAACATGCGTCTATCTCGAAAACCGTAACTGAAAAAATGTTCAATTTAAACGTTTCCGTATATTGTCCTATCTTTAATTATACCACCTCAGATTTTCAATTTTCGAAAAAATTTTCCCGCTCCACCCCCTTCGGGGGCGGTTTTCGGAAGGAAGGAGATGTCGGATTCCCGTTTTTATGAATTGGGACCATTTTTCAGGATTCCTCTTTCAAATGAATCAAAAATCATCAAAATCGGACTACGATTACTATATGAAAGGCGCGCACAAACCAAAACAAAAAAAAATCTCACAGTCGAATTGTATACCTCCTCCGTTTGGGTTTCGTCGGTCAAAAACAGAATGTAAGAAATAAAAATATTTTTACAAGTGTATTGAAACTCTTAACCGTTTACAAGATATTTACCAAAAACCATAAATATGTCCGTTTTACCAGAAAACCAATATGAATAAATATTTTTTACAAAAAATTGGACCGACGTTATTAGTTGGTGCACTGAAAAGTATAAAATAATATTATTTCTATTGGTGCTGTTACTTTTGAAGTTGTGCAGTTGCAGGTAGATTGATAACTTTTGGCACCAACTTCACAAGTACCAGCCCCAATAGAATTAATATTATTTTATACTTTTCAGTGCACCAACTAATAACGTCGGTCCAATTTTTTGTAAAAAATATTTATTTCACGCTTTTGAGTGTAACATTAGTCAGTAAAATCGTTGAACGTTCACTAATACCAATCAAGATAGTACTTATTCTATTACCCACGTATATTCCTTGCTTGTAGTTTGTAGTTGTTATTATTGAGATCTCAGAACATCGCTGCGGAAATACGCTTGAATATTTTAGTTGTTACCATTTTAACACCGATTTTACTCGAAAACCGTAACTGTAAGGGATAAATGTTCATTATAAATGTTGCTACAATTAATTATGTCTTTCATGTACTGCAAACAGATTTTCAATTTTCGACAGAAATCGCCCTCTCCACATAGCGAAAATAGGTATATTTGACAATTTAAAATGTCTCTATATCGAAGACCGTTACTCTTTTGAAAAAATGTTCAATTTAAACGTTTCCGGATATTGTACTATCTTTAATTATATCTACGCAGATTTTCAATTTTCGAGAAAATTTGCCCCCTTCACCCCCTTCGGGGATGGTTTTCGGAGGGAACGAGATGTCGGATTCCCGTTTTTATGAATATATAAAAAAAGCTCACAGTCGAATTGTATACCTCCTCCGTTTGGGGTTCGTTGGTCAAAAATATTTTTTGTTACCTAAATACATACATACATACATACATATTTATGTTATGATGTTATGTTATGATATGGAAAATATCTTATAAATGATAAAGATTTTCAATACACTTGTAAATTCAAAAAGTAATTGTTCTTACATTCTGTTGTATTAGACAGTGAATTAATACATGGAAATACCCTCATATGTGTAGTACGGGTACGAGATTCCTGACCTAACTAATTGGTATATGAGCTGTAGATGCCTGACGCACTACTCCAGGACACTGTATCTTTACAAGAATTGCTAATTGCTAAGAATTAATATATTCGATTGAATGATGATAAAGTTATACAAATTGACGTTCCACATGGAAATACTTTAGGTCCAATTTTAGTTTTAATATAAATAAATGATCTGCTTGAATAAACTGTAATATTCATTATGAATACGACTGTATAACTTTTGGTAATTGCAATGACTGAACTGGATACAAAATAGTTTATAATCTTATTGATGATTTTCACAAATTAAAAAAGAATATATGGCAGCAGAAAAGCCGAAACTACTATGTCTACTTTCATGGCATTATCTATTAAACCATTGCATGAGGGGATCTTATAACAATAACTCTTTTTAAAACATTATAGAATAGCATATTTAGAATTGTGATTAAATGTCAATCTAAGACACATTATTTCCGGTGAACTAAGATTTCTTCAAAAATATGTATCTAACTTCGTCTAGCAGTACTAAATAGAATTTAATCTGATAATGAGCTGAAAACTATATTTTTAGTAAAAAATAATTGAAAGTAAAATTTCCTACGTTTGAAGCATAACGTATTCGTATAGTAAAGTGTGAATCTGATAGTCAATGCAAAACATTTGTATTAACTATTTATTACTTTTTTAATTCTTCCTACTCTATTGAGAAAACATATGTTTTATAGTTTTACTTTCAAGTAGGTAATATTGAGTAGCCAGTTCATGTTCTGGCAAATCTTTCCCACACTATGGTTTAATAAATGTAATATTCACACTGGTTCAATAAATTAAAATTATTACCTAAATCACAAGAAAAAGACCATCAAAATAATGTCAAATTAAAAGAAATATGAAGTTGTTGAATACTGTCTAAAAATTTACTTTAAATATTACTAGATATTTATAAAGTGCAATATTTTTCAATGCTAAAAACAGACATATTTGGTATTATATTTTTGCTATAAAGAAAAAATATAAAGCCAGATTTCATAGCACACTTTAGAGAATGTTCTTTTTGAGAATTAAATAAAATCTTGAGTAAATGATTGATTCGAAACTTAATATATATAAAAAACCTATAATAAATATAGAGATACCTTGTTATCCGAATGAAGTTTTATATTTTTTAACTAGATGATTTCCTATTGCTAAATATCAAAACATAAGTAATTGAGACTCGACATTTTTAACACTATTTCGTAGGGAAATTATTTGATTTGTCGATGATATCATGTATTTTCAGCTATTGCCACTCTTTGAAATTAGGCAAACCCATTTCTAGTTGTGACATCAAAGAGAATATTCCATACGAGAGCACAAATAAATTCGAAAAAAACAGTCAGAATATGCATGTCTGATAGATAATTGACGAGTTCATTAAAATAACTTTGCATGAATGAACTATTACAATCAAAAATCCTGTGAAAACATTTATAATGTATTACTCCTTTAAGTATTATTTATGCTATTTGACATCAATACATACACACATAGATACTGTATTAATTTCGTATATAGAATGAATGTACAGAATAGAATTGATTTGTTATAAGCAATTATTATAGAATTTCAAATACGTAAGAAACTGTTTTGCTTTGTTATATAAAACAAGATGAACTAGGATAATGACCATGGACCAATTACTGGTGAAATAATATATGTCTATGAAGATATAAAATATCAGTTCTATTGCAAGACAATGTGATTTAATCGCAACTAATTATTATTGAAATATTTTGTGTTATAAGATTATTTATTGAAACAATAGCACATAAATGTATCTATTTTATCAGTTTTATTGACTAGATTTTCTGGATATTTATAAAAATATTGAATTAATATGAATGAATTATTATTCAACTAGTAAAATCACCAATCTTCAGTAGAGATGCTTGTGTGTTAATTACTTCATAATTCACATATCTTAGAATGGTAAATTGAAATATATAAAGTAATCATCATTCGAAGGCTTCGGTATTGATATCAAGTAAATAAAAAAAATATGTATAATTCTTAACGAAAAAAAAATATTAGGCATTAAAGATCTTATTGAAAAAGGTTACAGCTGATTTTTACCTCTTGACTTGATATGAACCATACCTTACTTTTCTTCAAAAACTTACGTTAGATCGAGGACCAAAGATTTATCATACACGCACAAGTACATACTCACTGCATTTTCCGAAATATAAGCCAGTATGAAGGCCAGAGTTAGACTGGCCATAAAATGTGACAGATATATGAACATGTCATTGAAATATGGTAAGCAAAGACGCATTTACAAAAGACATGCGTATGAAATTTTACACGATTTTAGGGTGTGTTTGATTTCCTGTTTCCAGTGTTTTTGAACTGTCTCATGCCGATAAATAGATCCAGTGACCGCATACATACATGTTCTTTAAATAAATGTTAATGAGTCTCTATAGTTCCATGTCCCAATAAATATTTCTTATGATATTAATTAATCTTTATTGGTTCAACATTACCTTTATTTTATAGGCAGAAATCGTTGCTTATCCACATCTTCCATTTAACCGAAAGTAATAAAAACTTCAAAAAAATAACATGTTTTAAAGTTGGTTTCAAGAATCTTGTATCTCCTATCTTCAAATTATAATTATTTCTCTCTTACAAAAACTCAAAATCTTTTACATTATACGTTGTTTCCTATATTACAGTATTTGATATATGCTATGCTCCTCATTTTGTAACACTAGTTTCGACAAAATAAATATTATTTTGTATTTTTCATTAATTTTACCATAATATAAAGTCGGACTTAGTCAATGTAAAAAGGTATTTTAAGCTATTAACAAAAATCAAAAAGGATGGTTCTCATAATGATTTCTTGGAAATGGAATGGAAGTGTCTGTTTGCTAGTTGTCTAATTGCAAATGGAAGTATATGTGTCATAATTTTTGTCTGTCTGTCTTTTGATCCGGGTAATCTCCGTAACGACTGAATCGATTCCCACTCGATTTTCACTAGCAGGTAGCTAATGTTATAAGGAATAACAAAAGCTGTTTTTGTATTAGAACAAAATCTATACAAATAAATGAAACCGAAGTATCTGTTTGTAATTTTTAAATAACAGGTTCTAACTAATTGTATATGGAAGTATATGTGTCACTAATAACAAAACAACCATTTTTATAATTTTTGTCTGTTTATTCCGGCTTATCTCCGTAAGTAACGGTTGAACCGATACCGGCGGGATTTACACTGACATGTAGCTAATGTGATAAGGAATAGCTTAGGCTATTTTAATTTTAGAATTAAATCTATACAAATAAATAAAACTGAAGTGTATTTTTGTAATTTCTAAATAACATTTTAACTAATTGCATATGGAAGTATAGCTGTCACTAATAACGAAAAAGTATTTTTTATAATTTTTGTCTGTTCCGGTGAATCTCCGTAACATCTCAACCGATTCCGACAGTATTTTCACTGGCAGGTAGCGCGGACGAATCCGTGAGTAACTGCTAGTATTATATAATTCTTTTAACTAAACAAGCCAAGTAATATTTTTTAATGAATATTATATTTATCTCGATTCAAATTACATCAATGTACCTAACGATGAAAATTAATTTGATGCAAATTCCACTTGATAGTAATATCTTTGAGTTTATTAGATAGTTTCTCTAATCAGATTCCAAATTCCATAGATTGTCAACATTCAAAGCAACAGAACGTATCGTAGCTAATTCTATTGTTATCTAATAAATACTGTACTATGAAGTCATCTTTGAGCTCTTTTTTATGGCCTTGGTTTCGTTTCTGTATTTGTTATAATTATGACTTTTCAGGCTAACTAATTTCCTTTTAAATCTATTCCTCATTTAACAGAATTTTCTCTTAATTTCGAGTATTTATGAACCGTAACGACAAGAATGAATATTGAACTACGTCCTTGTGATATTCTGAAAGCTCATTTCAACCACAGTATAGATAAACACAGTAGTCCAACTCAAGCCATTTCGTGATGTGACCCGCCTTTGCCGCCGTGTCTCCCGCGTATTATAAACGGGAGACACGAAATCGCGGTGGCCTTTGACAAACAAACGACCGCAAACAATGATGCTCCGAAACTATCATCTAAGACGGCCGCCGTTGAGTTGATCTACTGGGTATATTTATACTGTGATTTCAACAAAATCTGAGTCAAAGTATTACACCAAAGCTTTTTCATGTTTTATGTTGCCGTAGATAACCAATAATATGAAACAGCTAGGCTGTGATTCCAACGTTCAGGATTTTACAATTTCATATTAAAGTCCTGCTGAAATTTTACTTGAAAACATAATAGGTTGATCATATCGGTCTTTTCAATTCTTAAAATCACTTGTAAAAATTACTGTGGCCTCTTGACTTCTATTTAATCTACAACTGTTTGGAAACTTAACGAATATTTTCTACTTTGTGTGTATGTAGTATAATCGTAGAGACATTTCTTCTTACCAAGCTTGTAGGGGAACTACCTATAATAAATAACACCACGTGGGGGTAATTCATCACGATAGCCTAGGAGACTGCTCCAACACACCAATACATACCTCCAATATTGTGAACAATTAATTACAAAAACGCCCATGTTGTATAGAGAATGCCATCGAAATGAGAAAGCAGACCTACTGAAAAAAAACAACTTGGAAAATAGTAGTTGAAAAGCCATTAATGTATTTGGAGTTATCCTGTCAAAGGTTCTAAGAAATTTAAATACACAATCGTGTATATCCTCTGAAAAATGAAAATCGATTATGGAAGCCACATACAGCAGGAGCTATATCGCACTTGAATTAAAAGTTAGTGAAACGTAATTAGAGTTTTTATCATAAGACTGAGTTCTCTATTTGAAATTTGATAACGAATACGAGAGTTAATGTTAAATATCTATAACCAAAGGAAATGTTTTGATACGTAATAAAGAGTTCTTATCACATATGCCTATGGAGAGTTATTATAAGTATTTTTTGGCTAAGCCAATAATTTGCTCATAGTTTAATCCATGTTTGCAAACAATTGGAAATTAGGCGCTTGTTGCATATTTGTATAGAAAAGAGACTGCTACTGAAGGGCGACTCTCGAGGTCTACATCAATGTCTTAGTCGATCTTTATTTCAAATTAAAAGAAGAAAATCACACATGAGTGTTCCGTACTATAGAGTCTTATCTCTTCTTCTACAGCCTAAATCGCCCAATGTTGAGCCGAGAGGCATCCCTTGAGTTTGACTGGTATGTCCAATTTGAAGATTGTTTTAAACTTTCCATAGGCAGCCCAGGTCAGGTTTATTGTTGTAATTCAAGGGTTGGATTGCCTCTGTCTGTAGTCAGTTCCTATCTCAAATACTTGTAACTATGGACTTGTTCGATTTGTCTATCAATAGAAATATTTTGACTGTTTGTCTTATATGCTGTTTTGTGTAAATTAATGTTGTGCCTGCATGCGTTAAAACAAGGTCATCTGCGAAACGCATGTGGGTCAGCATATTCCGTAGCGGTTCCCTGTTCAATTTTAAAACATATACTCTAGTAACGTTGTAAAAAAATTAGGCGATATGAGGTCTCCCTTACTCCTTTTTCAATTTTGAATGTGTTTATATTCCACTAGGTTTACAAAGTGAGAAGAAGAGAAACTCCTAAAATATATAAGCAGATTTTTCCATAATTATTTGATCCTTCGTCAGAGAGTTTACACGGCTTCGCACATTGTGCAATTTGGAGGCCCACCCTCTCCTTGCGTTTTAATGAATAGTTTTTCAAGCTCAACTTTTCTGATATGCTTCAGTTTTTTCGGAGGGTTCTCCTGACATTTTTATTCCATGCTACGACAACATGCTCATTGATTATGAACTTGACGTATGATTTTGTCAAGTTGATTTTCTCCAAATGTATAAAATCCCGTGTTCCTCATTTCCTGATATACTTGAATGAGACGGTAACAGGTTAAATTGATCTATTTCCTTTGATGGACTTCTACTATTTGTGAACGATGCTTCTTATTTTTTGATTGGTTTGTAGTGGATTCTGAATTTCTTTAAGAACACTTATAGAGTCTGAAAGAATTAGGTAATACTTTACGTTTCCCATGAATAATAATTCTAGTGCTTTTTCTATCCCATATGCTTCACATGAAAATGTTGAGCACGTTATCGGTAGTAAATAATACATCCAATTACTTCTTCGTTTTTGGATTCGCCTGTAAATACTATCATTGTTTATTTGAAGCATTCACAACATTGTCACTGATGGTGAGAAAGTATATTTTCCATAGATATTGAATTAAACTAAGATTAATTTTATGAGCAGAATCATTCCAGGGTGGTTCTGGATCAAGAATTCTCTTTCTCAAATAAATTTGCGCAATGGTTGTTTCTTAATGATACTCCTTGATTGTGATGTGAAGTGGTTTAAATATTTTTTGATTGTTACTGTATTTGATTGTGTGCGGTATTTCGAGAGAAATTTCGTATCAGGGATTATTCGCTTTTGTTTGTTCAGATTTTGATGACATTACCTGTCAAAAGCTTTTGCATGTGAACTGTTTACTTTAGACACACAGACTAATAAACTTTCCATTCCATATTTAAAAATCACTTTCCACACTTAGTATTGCTGGCTTCAGCCAGATCCAGAATTAACTTCTTTTGTTTGGAAAGTAGCTACAATTGAGTCTCTGAATTCTCAAGTCCTTTGAAATGACAACTAGAAATACGTTCCTGGCTCTTGATCTATAGCAAAGCCCAGCCAGTCGTACATCAACTTAGCCATGGCAATAATTACAGTGCCAAGAAAGGCTTTCACATTTTCCAGCCGGTCTGTGTTGTTGTTTCAGCCGCCACTAGCCACTAGTTTCATTTATTTTGCTGCAGCGAAGGATTCAGTTCAAAGGATATTTCTGTGCCGTTGTTGTTGTTGCTGCTATGTAAAAGTTGTGCACCGCCATTCTTTGAAAAAGAATCCTAGTAGGTATCTAAACTACAAAGGAACTTTCTTGTTACTTCTTTTTGGTATATCATAACAAAGAAATTTGTAAGGAGATTAATTAGACGAACGGACGATATTCGAGTGCTCAAGTGAAGTAGCCATTGGGGAATGGAATCAGAGCAATTAATATTAAATGTCTTGTTTTCTCATCGATGAGAAATAGCAGAAAGCTTCTTGAGGTAGCGTGTTTTGAAGCAAATATTATTGAAGAGGAAGAATTTTCCCCAATAGAATTTTATGTTTTATAGGTGTAGAGACTTAGAAAATCGATCTTGAACCTGCTAGAAATAACCGTAAAACTTTTTCGTGGAATAATAGTATTACATCATAACAAGTAATGTTTACAGTTGACCTAGAAGCTTTCCAATTTCTTCATATACGTAATTCCTAACTACATTCAGAATTTGATCAGGTAGAGGTTCAGTTGTTTTTAACATTAGTTATATCTTTCTAGACTAAACAAAGGACTAAGATGTCATGTTCTACAAAATAGTACAAAGTAACAGTTTAATTATTCTATACGGTACAATTATACAGAGTGACCCATGACTAGCGCGTCAGAGTGTAGCTGCCAATCTGATAACTTTCTGAGATTCTTTCTTCAGAGGAAGGTTAATGATATGGTGTTCCAGAAAGTCGCTTGGTATCAAAGTTATATATATATATATATATATATATATATATATATATATATATATATATATATATATATATATATATATTTATTTAAAAGGATCACTCTATATTTTATTGAATATTCAAATTATTTAAAAAATGTATACGTTCCTTTGATGAGAGTTTACTGTTCCTTTGCAAATAAATGAGAGTTTTTGAAAATATAAGAAGATAGAAAAGCTCACATAATTCTTGAAAAAATGGGAAATTTATGTTTTCTAGGTTTCATTCGGCACGCTTTGTTCTATTGAATGTTTATTATAGAATTTCATTTTAAATATACATTGTGTTTCTTTAGATGTTCTCTAAAATTCTTCACTTTAAAACGCGTTAACTTAATTATTTTTCATAGAACATCCAGAATATTTTCCAAAAGAACAGTAGCTCTTTCAATATGTCATCGAATAGCAGAAAGTTTTCCTAAGATTGTGAAGATATTTAAAGGATCATTGAAGAAAAATGTTTTAAATTAATTGCCTCTTTGAAAAATTTTTAACTTCATCTAACATTTCCCGAGCTATAGTAGCACATACAATTTAACGTAGACTACATTTCACCATATATAAAGCATAATATTTATTTCATACTTTTGAGTGTTACATTTGTCACGAAAATCGTTGAACGTTCACCGTTATCCATGTATGCTTTGCTTGTATTTGCTATTATTCAGAAATCTAAGAACATCGTCGTGGATATAAGCATATTTATAAACTTTACTCTTCTTTTAACTCGAAAACCGTAACTTTATGGAAAAAATGTTCAATATAAATGTTGCTACAAATAGTTATTAATTTTCTATTCTCAGATATTCAATTTTCGAAAGAAATTTCCTCTTGCATATGGCAAAAGTACACGTATTTCAAATTTTAAGAAAGAAAGAAACTCGAAAACCATAGCTCTTCAAATAAAATGTTCAATTCTAGACGCTTTCGGATATTTTTGTATCTTTAATTCTGCCATCTTAAATTTTCGATTTTCGAGCAAATTTACCACCTCCAACCCATTCGTTGGCGGTTTTTGGGGAAAGAAGATTTCGGATTTGCATTTTTATGGCGACGGAACCATTTCTCAAGTCTTTAAAATGAATCAAAAATCATCAAAATCGGAGTAAGCTTACTATATAAAATGCGCGCACGAACCAAAAACAAAAAGCAGTCAAATTGTCTAACTACCTCCTCCGTTCGGGGTTCGTCGGTCAATAAAATTGTAATAGGCCGATGTCTGTACATTGTAGATATTTAAGAAAAACTAATATGGGGAGTCTTGATTAGATCAATAGAAGCCAAAATAACAGTCTTTAGAATTTTTGTCTTTCTGTCTGTATGTTTGCACACGCATCACGATAAAACCGATATATTACTAGAAGACTAACTTATTTTACCGCCTCTTTCTGTCTGTCTGTGTGTTTGTACATGCATATCGCAAAAACTACCGCACAGAATTTATATTAAAATTTTTATAAATAAATTATATTATTTTGTATATAGATAAATGAGTACAATACAAAGAGTGGAATAACAAAAGTTAAATTTGGCAATGTGTCTGGATACAATGTTAATTTAAATTTATCAAAATTTTCAGGCAAAAGTCTGTTGTTGTTTGTCATCTAGTCTGGAGCGACGTGAAAATCTGCTGGAGCCTCATATAATTGCAGCCACATTTTCCTTCGTGATAATTAACTTTAATAATCACAGATACTCTAATGAAATTGCCAAAACAAAGAAGTCTTTAACAGAATCATCACCACCAATGGAAATCTTCCTTTCAGAATATATATCTACTCGTATATAAAGTACCTTGTTTTTTTTTTATTTTGGTTCAAAATGAATTCATAACCACAATCAACGTAATCACTCTCTGGATGACCCAGTTGCGAGAATATATATATTATGCTCTTTATAACCTTTTTCCATCATTTCCATAATACTATTACATTGCAGAATGTTTTAATATCCCTCCTACAAAAACTGCCATACAATCTCTCATCGTACCAACACAAAAAAAAACCTGAACCTGAAGACCTTCCTCTTTTTACGTTCACCGAAAAACCATTACCTTCTCTAACGGATTAATCCTTGTAATATGTTAAAATCCTTTAGCGTCGTTTTTCATGTAATAATGTACTCCTTGACAGACCATATCATATATCTTTTGGCTGTCAAGCGGAATATAACCTTTTTATGTGTGGCGTGTGATTCAAGCTCGTGTGCTCCACACGTAGAAAAAGTGTATTGTGCTCATTATGTCTTGAACATGACATGCCGCCAGGATAACGTGTAATAAATTCACAGGGTTTCGCGGGATCATTAAAAATGCTATTCTCTTCTCTTTTTTTTTTCTTCTCTCTCTCTCGCCCTTCACGATCTGTGTACGTTCCAGTGAGTACCTACTGTTAGTTTATTATCCGTGATAAAATTGATGAGGTGGCGTTTTGTTCTTCGTACAGATAAAAACCATGTCTGTAAATTCTTCAGAGATGACAAAGTAGATCTGTATAATATATAAGAAGCTTTCACTTTGATTGTTCGTAAAAATCAGAACAATTTTTCTGCAATCACGTGATGAATAAGCAATTTGTATTGTCGTTCAGCTTATTATATCGGGAAACGAAAAATTCTAATATTGAGCACCACCAAAGGAAGAATTATATTTTTGAATATAAGTATCCAAGCTATAGTAGGTGTGCGGTAAAGTAAAGGTTTCTCTTTTCGTGCCTTATAGAATGTACCTTGAAAATTTCAGACCAGGCCATCGATCTAAACTTTGCAAACATATCTCCTGAAACTGATCCAACTAGCATCATGTGTTGTGTTAACTGTGAACTTTGCATTGGTGTAAAAATATATTAATTTGTGTAATTTAAAGGTTTCTGCTGTTTTCATAAAAATGTATCAATAACTGGCGCAAAATTCGAAAGAGTAGAAATTCAGAAAAACTGCGATATCATCAAAGTGTTTATGAGGTACCAAATTCAGAAATCAAGTAGGAGAGAAATCGACGAAAGCCATTTGAATTGTCCATCTTTAGAATACATACAATCTGAAAACGTGTAATAAATTTAACAAATAAAGGATATCAAGCGTTAATTTGCTAACGAATTTTAAGAGATGCTAAAATATTTAATCTTATGGCTCGTTGTTTCCTAGGGCTTTTATTATCTACATACTCTATGATATGTTTTGTCATATTGATTTTGTTGCTGATCGGCAACAAAACAATTAATGTAATGATAATTTCTAATAAATATTATTTGCTAAAACAATAATGAAAACAAAGTGTCCATAATTTCATGATATCCAAAATTAATTAGGCGATTATATTCATTATATGTATAATTGTATGAGTGCCCACTGCTTTATAAAAGTTATAATAACATGCCATTACTAGAATTAAAAATGTAGATTATATTTGGAATTTATATATTTTACATTTGTAATGCAATCTTTTGTCATATATCTGATACGGCAAATCGTCAATTCATCCCCAGTCAAATTGTGAGTTGATTGTAACTTTAATTTGAATCTACAGAGATTTAAATTTATAAATAATTATGCAGACAGTTTTCTAGGAGATATTATTTCCAGAAGAGTTCAGTTGTTTCTACCACAAAATGATTTTTTTAAATATCGACGAAATCTTACACATTAGCTAAGCAGCAATGGCGACCTTTGACTAAGTATTATATTTTTTTAATAGACAATTAAAGTTCACATATATACAGGGTGGACCATTGAGCCGATCCTCCGGCTGTACCTGAGGAGGTATTTATTTATCGTACAACTTTGGGAATAAAAAGAAAGAGAGAAATCACTGGTAATAACTTAAGGGAAAACGAAATTAGTTGCATAAAGAAGAACGTAGATCTCCCAATGATTTATTCTAAAGAACAATTTTTTTTATTTCCAGTTGTTGAAAAATTAAAAAAAATATGATATTTCAGTTTCATGGATGTCCTGCGCTCTTTTTCAGATAGGTTAGAAACCATTCGAATTTGATATAAAATAATAAATTAATCGGAAGCCAAGTCACCAGACCTTACTTATCTGGACATGTCTCTATGGGAAAAATTGAAAGATTTTCTTTTTGAGGTTTGACCAATTATACAATACGACATGATGGAATACATAGCATATCAATCGATAAGATGGAAGCTGCTGTTATGTCTACTAGCAAAAGACTACGTCTTTGTATAGAAAACGATGAAAAACAATACCAAAATTTATGTTTCATGGATAAAAATCTTCTTCTTTCATTCTAAAATAATAATATGAAATTTGGAAGAAAATATCATATATCTCCGAAACTATTCATTATAGGTATAGGGAATATTTAATAAAAATTAAAACTGAATGAATTTTCTTTTTGTTCAATTCGAGCAGTCATACGAGACGGTTGTGTTTTTTGTCTCGTTTGGAGCTTCTCGGTACTGAATGTTTTGTTTTGCTTTGGTTTGAACTGTTTTGTTTTGATTTGATTTGTTGTGTTACCCGGTGCGTGTATACTATTTTGTGTTATTGACTTCGAACCAGCGTGTGATTTATCATTGTACGTATGTTTTACTGACTGTAAAAATTTTGACCTGGTGTGCGTTAACATTGAACCCGTATTTAACTTGACCTACCGTGTGTGTGCAAACTTTTACTGTGTCATTGACTTTTATTTTTATTTACAAAAATTGAACTTTAACCTTAAAATGTCTGAATTTAAGTGTGATTCCTGCCAAACAATCGTCTCGGAAAAGGACAGATACAAACTTCGCTGCAGTGGAGAGTGTCGCCGGATTTTTTGTATGACCTGTACTGGGCTGGATAAGTCAACAACAAAAGTGCTCTACCACCAAAAGTTCCATAACATTCGATTTTTTTGTAATGTTTGTGACTCTCCTACCTTAAAATATCTTCACGACAAAATATCACAGGTACATAAATCGCAGATTTCTATAGAAAATGTTGAAGCTCTAGGAACATGCTTAAAGAAAAATAATGACCTGCTTCCAATATTTTCTGAAATGTACGACATTTTAAATACTCATGATGCCAAATGGAAAACGTTATACAAAAAGATAGATGAGATTCATAGTCAACAGACACGATTGGCGGAAATTACACCAGAATCTCTGTTCCATTCTATCAAGGAAATGAAACAGGATATTTTTAATCTGTCATCTATTTTAACGGACAATCAAGACGAATCTGTTAAAGTTCAGATTCATGATTCATCAAAGGATGAGTTATTGAAGGAAATGGCCGATATGAAAAAAAGTATAAACCAAATAGCACACACGGTTGAAAAGTTGGCTGCCAATGATAAGCCAATTACTAGAAGTAACCCACCAATAGTGAAAAAGTCCGTTTCGACTCAAACCAACCATACGGATAACCAAAACACAGAGGTTTTGACTTCTCCAAAAGACATTACGCCCAGACCTCCCAAATCCTCCAATAAAGAAGAATGGCATTATGTGGTAGTGTCCAAAATCCCATCGACATATAGCGCTACCCTTCTTGCACACTATGCGAAGGAAAAACTTGGAACTACTGACTTTATTCGATGCTTTCCAATGCTGAAGAATAAGGACAGTTCGCACTCCGACTTCAAAGTTGGTGTGCAGAATAAAAGTCACCTAAAGCAGCTAAAAGACCCAAGGATGTGGCCGCTAGGCACTGAAATCGCAAAATCATCTTTAACACCCTTAAAGATTTCACCACCAGCGTCAAGTTTTTCGACCACAGGCTGTCATTTTATTCCAACCTCTGTAGACAGCCGTAGCCCAACACCACGCCCTGACTTAACACCTGTAAAAGCTAGGGAGATCAAATCTGTTAAGATTGGATCTGACAGGGAGGCTTTAGCTGCCTGTAAGTCTCTTGCGCAGGAAAATGTAGACTTTGTCATGGAAAAAAGTACAAGGAAAGATAGTTTGCTAAATATTGACCCGATGACTCCACCTATAGTGCGGCTGTCCCGTAATTCGGATACGGCTGATGGTCGTTATTTGTTGGCTAGACTGAGGGACTCTTCCTTATTAAAAGCTCTTCGGCTATTTCTAGCCTATCTCCATGACCAACCATCCAGTGTATGTTTTGAAGGGCACACCACCACCAGCATCAAATTAACTCTAGCTTCAGAGGGACTTCCTAGTGACGTGGACACCTTGCGTAAGTTGTATTATCGCTACCACAACGCATATGGTATTGGCTCAGCCGAAGTGGAAGCTGATCTTGCTGCCTTCAGGTCTTTCTTTTCATCCGAGAAACTTCAACAGCTTCAGAAAATTAGGGAGAGTCATGGCAAATATTTTTCTACTGGCTCTCCAAAAAGGAATCAAAATTTTTAACTAAATTGACGCGAACAGAGGATCAAGCACCCTCTGTAAAATTGGACGATGGCAAGCTTAGTGTTTTTCTTATTAATATTCAGTCCTTAAGACACAAAACAGATGAATTAATTCTCTTATTAGAAGAACTTAATTTTCCAGAAATTATTGCCATAACTGAGCATTGGTTAAATGTTGATGAGCCTGTGTTTATGAAAAATTACGCTACAGTAACTAGATTTAATAGAAGTAATTTATCTCATGGAGGTACTATGATAATGTCTACAAATAGCGACTTTTCGGCTGTAACTAAATTCGATAAACTATTGTCTGAAAAAGTATTTGAATTTTCCATTGTCTATCATAATGCTTATAATCTTTATATAGTTTGTATTTACAGAACACCTGAAGCTGACTTGCATATATTCAGTCAAAAATTACTGAGCTTGCTTGAATCCCTGCCTTTAAAAAGCAAGTTAATTTTATGTGGAGACCTTAATATTGACTTTTCCAATGTGTGTACTGCTCAAGAATCTCTTCAGTCCATTTTCGACTCTTTTGGCATAATCATGCATGTTAACTCACCAACCAGAATAACTAAAACTAGTTCTAGTACTATAGACTATGTCGTATCATCCTTCGATCCAAAATTCGTTGACTGTACTGTCCTTAATTCAGGTTTCTCGGATCATGATGCAATACTAACAAAATTTTCAGCTAAATATAAGTGCAAAAATGCTTCGCGCAAATTATGCCGTATTTTTTCTGATAAAAATTTTCGTAATTTCAAGCACCTATGTCTAACAACAGACTGGTTTGTCCTATCTGACGATGTCAATATCGAATTTCCGAGATTTATAAAAACATTATCTAACTTGGCATTCAAATCCTTTCCTCTTAGGCCTCTAAAAATCAAACAACATAAACCCTGGTCTACTAAAGGCTTACGTACATCTGCAAAGAACATGCGCTCACTATCCTACATAAAAAAATCATCGGACAGCGTCATCTACCATGATTACGTAAAACGTTACAGAAAAATCTATCATAAGACTATAAAAGCTGCCAAGGACATTTATTATAATAGGAGGCTGGCCAATTCCGGTAATGTTGCTAAAGAAATGTGGTCTATTGTGAATGACTTAAGAAATAAGACCTCACCATCTAACACAATCTCTATTTCACCCGAGAACCTAAATAATTACTTTGTAGATGTAGCAAAACATTTAAAGAACACCATAACTCCTTCCGATGACCCCCTCTCATTTCTCCCTAAGGCTAATATGAATTTACACAGTTTCTTCTTTACACCCGTAGTATTAGCAGAGCTTAACAGTACAATTAATGACATTAAAAACAAATCTTCATCTGGGGCTGATGGGCTTACTCTGAAAATGTGCTCGAACCTGCCGGAATGCACATTGAATCATTTTATTACTTTAATTAACAAATCATTCCAAAATGGAGTTTTTCCAAACTGTCTTAAGACGGCAATAATTGTTCCTCTGCATAAAGCAGGAGATAAAGATCAAGCTTCGAACTATCGCCCAATTGCACTCCTTCCCACATTATCAAAGATCATCGAAAGATTGGTTAAAAAAAGGCTTCTATCTTTTCTTTTTAAATATAATATACTCTCTACCTATCAATTTGGATTTTTAAGTAACAAATGCACAAATGATGCCATGTTTTCCCTCTTTAATAATGTATACTCAAACCTGATCAACCATCACTCTATAGCAACAATTTTCTGTGATTTCTCTAAGGCTTTTGATTGCGTAGATCATAATATATTAACTAATAAATTGGAGTACTACGGTTTCAGAGGAGTGTCCCTCGAATGGTTTAAGTCGTATCTCAACAGCAGGACTCAGATTGTGAGGGTTGATACGTCGATGTCTTCTTGCAAACCAATTGAATATGGAGTGCCTCAAGGTTCAGTACTGGGCCCTATTTTGTTTCTGCTTTTTATCAACGACATTGCTAGTCTTAACATTAGCGGTGAAATCTGCCTCTTTGCGGATGATACTAGTTTCACGTGGAGCAACCCGGATATTACGACACTTCATAGGACTGTATCTAGAGACTTAGTCACGATTAAATCTTGGTGCGATTCAAATCTCCTATGCCTCAATGTTTCTAAAACAAAAGTTTTATCATATAAAAGTACATTGCAATCTTTTGTACTTAATAACACCACTATTGAGGCCGTTGAATCTGTGAAATTCTTGGGGCTTATTGTAGACAACCGCTTAAAATGGGACTTGCACATCGATGCTTTATCTAAAAGGTTAAGTTCTGCCTGCTTTGCGCTGAGATCAGTTTCCAAGGAGCTCAACTTGTCTACTTCTAGAACAGTCTATTATGCCATTTTATAGTCGCATCTCCGATACGCCCTTCCATTCTGGGGTACGTGTTGTGCAACTCAATTTGAACGTATTTTTAAACTGCAGAAGAGAGCTGTTCGGTATTCACTGAGACTTAGCAGTAGGACTCACTGCCAGGATTACTTTAAAAAATTTAAAATATTAACTCTTCCGTCCCTATTCATATTTGAATCTGTATCCTTAATCCGCAAGCACGTATCTTCTATTCCAGAGAGGCCATCTCACAACTATCCGCTTAGAAACACGGAGCATGATCTTTATCTGCCAACCCCTCGCTCAGAGTTGGTTAAAAGCTCTATACTGTACAATGCAAAAAAGTGCACAATCATCTACCATTTGAAATCAAATCCATAAGATCTTTTCCTGAATTTCGAAAGGTTTTGAAATCATACTTACTGGAGAGAGCCTTTTATGCAGTAAGCGATTTTTTTGTTAAAAATTGTTAATACTTAATATTAAGCTTCTTACACCCACTGGTTTAGTGAATATTATTTGATGTTTGATATCCTAAGGGTCTTTTGTAATGTAAAATCATCTGTCACACAAAATTAAATCTATAACGGCTTATCCCAGATTCAATTAAATACCTACTACCTAGGATAATGCCTTTTATGCAGTTAACGACTTCTTTCACTAAGGCACGTTTCTGCTCAGCTCACGCACTGGTTTATTGTTTGTACAAAATTTGTTTTTGTTTTGTGATTTAGTTAGTGTTTACCTTCTGACTGAATTTACAGCTGCATGTTAACTTACTTTCTAACCGAATATACAGCTGTAGGTTTCATTCTGATACTTACTATCTTATATTTTTACATCTTTATATTTTTATATTTTTGTTTTATATTATATAAATTTATTTAATTTTAATTTAATTTTTAGTTTTGCCTTTGTTTTGTTTTGTAGTGTTTGATTTTGATATTTTTATTTTGCTTTGTCTACAAAATTTATATTTTTTCGACAATAAAGCATTTCTCTCTCTCTCTCTCTCTTATGATATAAAATACAGGGTATTCCATTTAAAAGAGTTGAGAAAATATTGTATTTGAGCTTTAACATTCCCTGTACACAACTTCCGTAATACTATAATAAAAATAAGCTTAAATCATTTTATCATTTAAGTAATATACTGGAAGTTGAAATGATTGCAATTTCTGACAAAAACGATCATATCTTTTGCACCCTTCACTATATCACAGTAGGTATAAGTTTGTATTGATGTAATCGCGAAAAAGAGTAGATTCCTAATTTTGTATCAATTATAGGGTGTTCCATTTAAAAAAACATAAGAATGATCTGCCACCATTTTGTAGGACACCCTGTACATTTCTAATTAATTTAAAAATATGGAAATTGAGAGTGCCTACATTTTTTGTGAAAAACTGCTTTTATTTATTCCTGTAATAACGGAGTTATCGACCGTGGACACACTAAAAATTCACCCTGTATATCTCGAATTAGACAAAAGATATCAAAATGCGTTTTGCGCTATTTTGCGCATAATTTTCGTTTCGAAATATTTGGTTGTTCATCAAAAACGAGATTTTTTATTTTTTATAAGAATATTCGCCCTACCTACAAGAATCAGTATAATATAAAATCGAATTGATCTATGTTATGTGTATATATATATATATACCTCGAGAACTGTAACTCTTTTGAAAAAATGTTCAATTTAAACGTATCCGTATATTGTCTTATCTTTAATTCTACCGTCAGATTTTCGATTTTCAAGAGAAATTGCCCCTCCACTCTTTGCGGGGGCGGCTTTTGGCGGGAAGGGGATTTTGGATTGGAATTTTTATGAATATGGTACTAATTCTCAATATGTTTCGTATTGATTATCGAAAAAGACGCGAACAACAAAACTTGCAGACATACAGTCGAATTTTAAACTTTGGGAAGTCGTTCAAAAATCAGATGGTTCCTCACATTTGCATATCTTTGTATATTAGATATGAATAAAGTTCATGGCTCAATTCTAATTCACATCTGATTGGTATTTAATTTCAATCATCACAATTCTGTTATGAGATTAAATTTTTTACATAGCAATATCCGTCTAGCTGGAAGTAAATCTAGCACTTTTCAATATCAATAATCTTTGACACTTTATTAGTATCTCAGTTGAAAATTGCAGTCGTTCTTCTTAGCACGATCTACTACTTACTATTCCATGTAATCTATCTTGGAGCTTTTGAGCTTCTTTTTCCAAATAACATCCTTCTTCCACATTAATTGAAGATGGAAAAAGAAGATGCAGTTTCCTTACCGCATTTGAATGCGAAACAAATTATCGGCCATCAATTTTTGCAGACGTCGGCGGGAGGATCTCTCAAGTAGATACCACACTATTAGTCTTGTAAATCTCCCTCTCGACGTCAACACATGGATTCTAATGCAATAAGAGAAAATGAAGGCAGCTTTATACTTTGGTACTTTGCAGAATAATTTTGTGCAACTTAATGGATGCACAATTGGATTTACTGGTATCTCTTCTTGAATATAAATTTGGATAACGAGACCTTAGTTGGGAGATAAAAGGATGATCTGAAAAAGTAGCATACAATCATTGATTCTACAGGATGACCAAATAAGCGTGCAAAGTACTGTATCTCGGAATCTATTCATTGCAGAGACTTGCGGTCGAAAACGTAATAATCCAAGTTGTAAGAGAAAATGATATTACAGATTGATATTTAGATACCAAAAAATCAACTTCTCCAATAACTTTATTCTGAGAGAAAGAGGAAAAAATCAATAACAGAAAACTCAGCTATTCTGGGCAGCCTATGGAAACTGTTCCGTATATTAAGAGATAATACGATAAACATAAACTTAGAGAGAATGGTCTACGACACTTGTGGTTTCACAGGAACTAGAAATAATTGCCTTGACCCAGGTAACACTGAAAAAACTTTAGGTGATAAATAGAAGAATGGAGAGAGTAATGCTTGGAGTGAGACTCAGAGGCAACTTTAGAAAAGAGAGCGTTTAAAAGAGAATAAGCTTTAAATACCTTAAAAATCGCACAACTAAAGTAGTAATGGACAAGTCACATAGCAAGAAAAAGAGGCAAACGAGCTACACGCAGGGAAATGAAATGGAGGATAAGGAAAACACCATTTAGATGATATCAAAATACCAATAAGCTCAAAATAGACTCGTTGAAAAAGATCTGTATGTCCAGGAATAGAAGAATGAAGGCTGACAAACAAGAAGAAGAAGACGATCAACTCGAATCTCTTTTACTGTTCTGAAGCAGTCTAGTTTAGACAACCAAATTGGAGGTTTTATAAAGAATAACGTGAAAGAAAATGGAATCTACTGTAATTATTGAGTATCTATTTGTTGTTTATTATTTTTAGAACCCTAAATGAAGAGATAGTATAAAAGTGTAAGATAATTATGTAGCTTCAAAAATGGACTTTACGTCAACTTTTACCCTTGAATTACAACTTTGATTGCAATTTATCTTCATTAGGTCAGTCTAAATTGAGTAGGTTCTAGTTGTGATCTCTTCCAAACATAAACATCCTTTAAATTAAAAGCTCTAATATGCCATTCCTTAAGACCAGTTCTTTTATCATATTCGATGTTTGTAGTCATTTATTGTGAAATTATCTTTTAAACAATCAAATTGAAGAAGACATAATGTATTAAAAAAAATCTATACTGCTAGAATAAGAATGATATTATTCTATTTGTAGCGTTTGATCATGTAATCTATTAGCATTTTAGTAAAATATTTAAGATTATGCCTTCAAATAGTGTTCATATGAGTTTAAAAAAATGTAGATAAAGATACACAAATTAATGTATTATTTGAATACCAGTATCAGCTTTACATTTTACTTATTGAAAATCAAGCTTCTATGGCAGATATCTTACACAGGTGACGAAAGTCTCTTATAACTTCTGTCTTTTCTTGTTGCTCAAGTCTTATAATCTTTATGATACACCAATAATACTTCAAATAAGAGTTTCTTTCATTTCTCAATCTAATAGATAGAGGCATTGTGTTCTTTTGTTCCAACTGTGAAAATTACCTTTTTGTCTTTGTCCTTTCTTTTATCCTGTAGGTATATAACGAGGATATTCCAAACATAAGGCGTGAGTTTTATTATTTTCAATAAACATCCAACAGAATGGATTTCGAACATCCGTTCCGGGACTACTACTGGGAAGCTGCTCACAATATACTATTTTTTCTTGCTTCTTCTTCTTTAGAGCTTCCCCTGCTCGATAAGCCGCCGTCCCTGGCTTAGGCGGCGGACGCCCGTGGGCGGCTTTACCCCGCCACACGGGATTTGGGGATTTACGTGTTTTCCAGCGTATTTCTTCGTTGTGTTCGCCCCCAGCCGCATGCCTTATTGAAACTGCGGCGTGAGCGCGGGGCGCACTAATTTTTTAAATGAGATTTGGTGAGGCGCCTGACAAATTGAGGCCTGATTGTATCTCCCTCTCTGTTTTAGAGAGCCACATCCTCTGCTGCACCACCGCAACAACAACACGAGAATCCGTTCTTATTGTTACGTTAATTTGCTTGTCCAAGCGTTTTTATGACACTGCTGAATTGGATTTGGTATATGCATTCTATGTAGTGTTACTAATTTGAGAGTAAAAACAGTCACGAAATGATGAACAGAGAGAGAGAAGATATGTTAATATTACATTCTAAAAAGTCACGATGGTATTTCAATTTCAGACAAATAGCACATGTTTAGAATTGTGGAAATATAAATTGAAATTATATATTTTTCTTAAGTTTCTTAAGGTGGATATATTTTCTAATATTTATGAACATGGATTTCTATTGTCTTTAAGCTTAATTTGACAAATTTAAAGATACTTAGGTAGATATACATTGGTGACTTTTTCTCTATCTAGACCTATCACACTTTTTAGTGCTTATTTTGTGCTAACATGAGCAAATAAAAATTTAAACGTCGTGCAGTTGTGAAAAAAATTTTGGCACTGCTAGCTTCATATGAAGTCTGCACGACCACAACAAAAAATAATAAAAATTTAAGAACAAGTAGATAAATAGAAAAAGCATAATTTGTGCTAATTATGCTACTAAAAAAAATTGGTACCTCGTGCCGTTTTGAAAAATATCGTGGCGCTGCTAGCTCCATAAGAAATTAGCACGACCACAACAAAAAATCAACAAAAAATAAAAACAAGCAATAAATAGAGAACACATAATTTGTTCTAATTTTCGTTATCAAGAAGAAATTCAGTTTTAAAAAAACACTGGATAAATCATAAACCAGAAATTTTATAGAAAAGTATCCACTTCTATGAAAAGACTCGAGCCGCAAATCTTGCAACAGATACCGTTTATTTTGTGCTACTGAAATATGTAATTGCAGAACTAGTACCAGCGGAATTTCATCAGAAACCATCCAAGAACCAGATAATGCTCCAGAGTAAAGTGCCATTTGTTATCAGCAGAATCCAGCCTCAACTATTTCAATAATTAAAGTGTACTTTGTGGTACCAAAATATGTAATTGCAGATTTTGTCAGGCATTTCGTCAGAAACTATCTCAAAACATGTGTGTTCAATTCCTGTCATTTCATAGGTTGAAGAACTTTCCGTAATATGTAAAATGTTTTCCCCTTTTTGTTAGCTCGTCACTTATACATTTTCAAGGAGAAAGTCTTTAAATTCTTCTCTAAAAAGCGAGATTTCAAAATATTTTTCAGTGCAGTATCCAGTGACTCATTCGCTGATTTTTTGTGCCATTCTGAATTGTCACTCACTACACTTCCATACATGATATGAGACTTATCATCACACGAAACTTCGTTAAAAAGTTCATTTCTTACGTTACATCTGAATTACTTTTTTGTAGTAAGACAAAATAATCGGTATCTCTGGCAAGATTTGCGGTGCGAGTCTATTCATTAAAGTGGATAGGTACTTACTTTTCAATTGACATTTTGGGTTTTAATTTAATAAGTGTTTTTTTCTAGACTGAATGCAAATATGAATTTATATTTGATGGCAAAAATTAGCAAAATTTAATTATTTTGTTGGTGTTGTCCTGCTGAGTTTTTATGAAGGTAGTAGCGACTCATTTTTTTTTTCAAAACAACACTAGGTAAAAATTTAGTTTTGCATCACAAATAAGCACAATTTATGTACTTTCTATGTGTGTGCTTGTTTCATATTTTAAATTATTCTTTTTATTGAGGCCGTGCTGACTTCATATGAAGTTAGCAGTGCCACGTTTTTTCCCAAACGGCACGAGGTACAACATCTTTTTAGATAGCACAAATTAGAACAAATTATGCTCTTTTTATTTATGTACTTGTTTTTCATTTTTAATTATTTTTTGTTGTGGTCGTGCTGACTTCCTATGAAGCTAGCAGCGCCACGATTTGATTCAAAACGGCACGTAGTACAGTTTTTTTCTTAGAAGCACAAATTCGCACAAAATAAGCACTAAAAAGTGTGATGGGTGCGTTTTGATTTTGCCAATTTGGTCGTGCCTACTTCAGAGAGGTAGTGTTTGTAGTGGCATATCGACAACAGTCTTAATCGTATCCGGCTAAAAAGCTACAAGTAGACCATTACGTCTGACTTAGTATGGAGTCGTGAACAAAACATATATTGCCGCAGGTGTGTGTCAATTTACGTTATTCTATTCCTAGTCACATTTTGATATACAATTTCTCACCCACGACTTCCTTTCTTCGTCAAAATATAATTTACCCCTTCTGCTGCTAAGCTTTCTCTTTCTGACATATATAGTATATCACTAGGTTTATTAAATATTACAATAAATCAAGATACTTAGACACCTACAGCTTAGGAAAACATCGCGCACTTCCCGAGCTAGACACTAACTTTAGTTAGTGTATCTACACGGATTGAATAGACTAATCAGGAGTAGTGTAAATTGGTGTATATGGTTCATATACGCTCTATATGAAGGACTCAGCTAGGATAAATTATTCTACAGAGTAACTACAAACACTTTGTCTAGCTAGGGTGGTCTAGCTAAACATGATCTAAGAAAATATGTGCATAGTTTACAGATAACTTAAGATTAATAATTAATAATCCGGCCGTTATGTTTCGCCATTTTCGATAGATGTTAATGCAGAACTTATGAATTACATCATCGTTACATATCGAATCTAAATTTCGATTTTCTTAACAATGGACCAAATCTATAATAACGATCATATAGAAATGCCTGGGAATTATTTATTCATACTATTTATATATCTTAGACTACAATATCGTCTACTACGATACAATTTATATTTATTATTTACAGTATTTACAACCGTATTCTAACCGAGCATTATTTATTTATGATGATGGTGCCTTATTAGGGGACACTGGACTGCCAGACTGCACCGTACTCTCGAGCTTCCAACGCCCCGGACATTCCACCAATAGCACGAACTCACTGGATATAATCTTGACCTTGACATGTAACAGTCACAAATAACTGTTTGCCTCACACTCATACCGCCCGGACCCTACCAACGACCTTACTCTTCAAGATGCTCCGCCCTATGACTAATCGAATACGCCTCCTCATAATGACGCCGAAGAGACATCGCAAAATCGTTACACTATATTTTAAATATGAATCATAGTTTTAAAATTTATTATTAGATTGAATACAGTTCCAATAACATCGAACATTTTTATTTCGCTCCTTCCAGCCCGCTGGAGCTTTCCTCTTCAAAATCTTAAATATTATTTGAGAGGTCCTGATAATTATTTTCTTCCGGCCTTAATGGTGTTGGTTAGGTATATTATTAATATGCATCAGAACAATGTTGTCTAATAAATTATTATGCAGTTTGGAACTGTGCGATAAAAGTATAAAAAATGTTTAAAATACTAAAACTTACCTCCTGATATAAACAGTCCACAAGCTATAACTGTTTTGCTGTCATTGTTGCAGTGACCAATGAGAGCGAAGAGAATGGCAAATAGCAGGAAAACTATCGCCATTCCACACAGCACTGTACATGATCTGAAATAGATAAGAAACATTTGATAGAGCTACATAATTGAACTTTGAAATTTCAGTGTCATGATTTACTCATAACAAAAAATAGTTTTTGACGTCCCGCTTAACATTTGAGGTAAATCTCTTATCCAATTCAAGTCAAAATTGTTTAATATTTGAGAATGTTATGAGAACGTGCACAATAATTTTTGTAATAGTCTAGTTTAGCGGCTTTTGTTAAAAAACCCCAAGAAATCAAATGTCCACAACAATAGATGTATGTTAGCATACATTTTAATAAAATGGAGACGGAAGACGCTATTTTCTTAGGACTCACGACTTTAACCTGAAGTTTTCAATCCCAAATATAATCATCCCTGCATTCTATTAAACGCTAACATCCTTCAAAATAAGCAAAAATGTGCATGAAAATAGTAAATATAAGTTCGCGAAAAAGTAAGGTTAAACCTATCGATGATTGACTTAAAGAATGCCCAAAACGGCTAATATAACGTTTGCAATATTGTTATTTTAAAATATTCGATAACGAAAGCTTAAACCAAGTGGTAAGATTTTAATTGTCTAAGTTTAAAATTTACAAAAAATAGTTTTTACAAATACTTGCTTTAGAGAAAAAATACGATATCAAGGCAAGTTTTGATGGCGAACTTTGTATTCATACTTACTAAAATACGAATTCAGAGATTGTTTTAGTTGAAGATATTGACGTAAATTTTGTCTACAGCAAGTATTCTTGGAAATGGAACACGTAAAATAATATAACGCTGCGAAAGTTTTTCTGGCAACGTTGGCAACATTGATATTAACAGAACGAATATTGAATATAATGCACAAGTCAATCATTTCGTTCATTCAACCTAACTTATTCGCGAACTTAAGTTTACTAGTATTTTCACGTAAATTTTTGCATATTTTCAATGATGTTGGCGTTTGATAGAATGCAAGGATGATTATATACTATTTAGGATTGAAAAAATCAAATCGAAAATTCCAGCTAGATGTCATAAGTCCTAAGAACAAAATGTTTCCTTTTTTTTTATTAACAAATCATTAATAACAGCGTCTTCCGCCACAATTTTATTAAAAGTTATGCTAACATACATTTGCAAACATTTGATTCTTTTGATTCGAAGAAATCGGGAAAGCTGATTATGAAAATTCAATACTCAATAACCAAAAATAGGTGCACTTATAAAAACTCCAGTGAATAATGGAAATAATGATGTTGGTGGATAAGAATAATCCAGATTTCCAAAATTGAGATGAAAAAATCAAATTATTAATTTATGCAACTACTCTAAGAAGTTATTTCTCCTGAAATACTTCAAATGAGAGACTCCTAAGTTTCAGTCTGGATTATAAGCAACTTTTGTCATTCATCCTACTCTGACACAAATATTTATCACCTCAGCTTTGCAACACATTGCAAAAAATTTTTTTTTACAAAAACATTGACCGTTGGTAACGATGGTCCGGAAAGATTTCAATAGGTACGTAATTATTTCTGTAAACTTCAAACAGGCGCTCGATTTTATATATATTTTTTTAATTTCATGTTCAGAAGATTCAGAGATAATGAGAAAGCGGTAAATTTTTGTGTATTTTCTTTAATATTTTCTAAGCCAATCATTATAACAAAATTCCTCTCAAAATCATCCCCATAATTAGAATTTATCTATTTATGTCGTTTTTCTGTGATTTGATCACCTAATTCTGTTATTCAGAATAAAGACTTTAATTTAGATAAAAATTATGGAAAGCTGAGAATAACTGGAACATTTTTAGGTATGTCTAGCTTCCATCTTTATTTTGATCATAATACAAAAACTTCTGTGTTATGGCGATCATAATTTACAAGAAGACGTCTATACTTATTCACGATAATACAGCTATCTCATTTCATATGAGTTGGAACAATCCTTAAGTTATTACCATTTCCAAAACTTATATATCCTTATTTTGATATTGTGTCTCACAACATTGACATAACAAATCTTGGTGCTTTTTTATCATTCCCATTGTTTCGACAAAGTAATCTCATTTCTCTTCATCTTCTCTGAAGACACACACTGTCGTCTTTTTGTTTTTAGATCGAGATAGAAAGGGAAAAGGCTGGTGCTCTTCAAATTTCGTATGTTCGTTCGCTTCAAAGTGATTGTTATAAATCGAAAACGTCGCGACTAACGTCTAATCAACGTATCTCTTTATACAGTTAATAAATCTTGAAGATAAATAGTGTCTGCTGTCTGTGGAAGGTTTATTAGAAAAGTGAAAAATAAGAATGAGAAAACATTTCTCCAGACACTAATTGTCCTATATTAAGATGAATGATCGCCGGATTGAATGCCATGTTTATTCTCTTGCGCCAATGAAGTGAGGTATTAGAGGAAGATGAGTTTCCCATTCTGTAACTTACCAATTGAGTAGTTTTATGGTAGTATTATTTATATAATAAGGATGTTGATTAATCATTCTTCTAATCATGAATGATAGAATAGGATTGATGTTTCTTATTTTTCTGAGTGATCTGATCTATCATTGTCTGTTATAACGCATGAATTTTTGACAAAATTTTCAGATAATCAAAGACAGTCAACATCGGAAACATTGATTTTGAAAAATTTTCTTGAATAATTTTTTTGTCTATTTATCATTTTAAAGGTTCTGTGAATCTGATGAAAAACCAAATCTCTTATAGGATCACATCTAGAACATTTTGTGATTTCTTCTTTCTTATTAATTTTTTCACATTCCAATTTTGAGAAAATACTCCCACGTTCCAAAACGCCTCGACTCGATACAATGTTTTTAATAGGATGTATAAATACTATCAGGCGCATTCATAATCAAAACTTAGTACGCTACTAAATTAAGCGCGGAGATCTAGCCTTAAATTAGGTTTATGACTCTTATGTCATGTGTTATGCTATGTGTTATAGCTAGTTACCGAACTAAGATTGGATTATGAATACGCCTGTATATGTTTACAGGTCTACGCTTGTTTGAGGAATTCGCAGGTTCGAAGTGGGTATAAAGAAAATAAGAAACATTTCTCTTAAAAAAACTCATGCAAAGGAGGCAGAGGGGGCATGTTTTCTCGAAGATAGATTTGAGACAATTATAGGAGAGACCATTTTTGGAAACATTCAAATTGAATTTCAATGGTTTCAGAGTAAGAGGTCTTGGGGAGCTTTCGAAAATGTTGTAAGTCATTAAACCATTTTCATTGAAAGTTCTATATTTAACAATTTTTCTATTACTCGTAACACTCAAAATCTTAAAAAATAACTTTTAAAAATAACATAGACTGACTTAGTTGGTGCAAATAAAAACACGAAATACTATTCATTCTATTGTTGCTGGTAGGTTTGAAGTTGCCACCAAAAGTATTTTTTTTACCAAAAACTGCACCACTTCTAAAATTAGAGACCGTATTTTTCAGTGCGGTAACTAAGTTTATATAAAAAAACTATTTACTTTCTCTCGAATATCTTCCATCTCCTACAATCTCTGATTCACAATCCAGAAGCGTGCCTCCTCTAATTCTCGGAATTTGCAAAGATAGGCCCGAAAGTATCCATGGCCCCATCAATACAGCGAATACATTTCGCCGTCCCATCTCTCTTGTCACTATCTGAGAAGGTATCATCAAGTTTCTTTGTTTATATAGCACACCTGTTTCCCGGCCAGCAAATCTATGGGAGTTATGCCCGCTAACACTAATACCACACCTTGAGAAACTGTGCGATATGCTGATGTGACTCTCAATGCGACTTGTAGTTGACAGAAAGCAGCCTCTTTTTACCCCTTTTTGTTCGTTGTGGTGACGCAGGCTGGTGCAGCGTATAGGATTGGGCGTCATATCTACTTCGAATCCTAGGTACGTTAGTTGATTCTTCCATGCGATCTGCTTACCCATGATAGACAATCTTGGCATCATATGTACACCTTGTTACCAGAACCACTTCTGTCTTATCAAACTCCAGTTCTAGCCCTTTGCTAGCTAGCCATCTTTCCACTAAGGTGACAATCTACTAAATCTTCACCTCTCGGAAATGTTCCTCCAAGGCTTCCACAACTATAATGCATAACCCTATTCTCATTCCAGTAGCTCATCGTACACCACCTTTCAGTAAAATGGCCCCAAGCGAGATCCTTGTGGTGTCCCTTAAGTCATCGTTTCACTTGTGAATGGTAATTAATGCACAAAAGCCCTTTGTTTCATCTCCCTTATTATATCTGGCAGCGATTGCCATTCTCAATGTATCTTTTATTTAACTGTATTTAAAATTTACTTGTAGGTATGGCTGTGGTTTTGTAATAGAATTTTTGTTGAGTTCATAATGCCAAAGAAACGTTTTTAAATTATTGATTATCTGTCTGTTTGTCCGGGCTAAACTCCGAATCGGCTGAACCGGTTTTGACGGGACTTTTATTGACATGTAGAAAACAACAAATATAGGATTATTTTTTACGCCTTACATATTTTTACATCATCCTTCGTGAGCTTTTACCAATATTCTTATCAAAACATATTTCGGTATATAGAGCTCCGTTATTGGCGTGTAGTTAGACAATATTTTTTTGATTCTACATCAAATGTTCCGGTACTCAAGTATTTTTGTTGAATAGTTAGGGATATTATTATAAATTGTCACTATTTTTAATATATTATTCTTAAAATAGAAACTTTTTATGGGGCTTCCATTTTCTATTTTTGGACGAAGTCGAGGGTATCAGCTAGTAGGTAAACAATAAGTATTGGTATTTGCGGAGAATTATTTCGATAACTTGAAGATTCTCGCAACTCTTTTATTCAAATTCCATCTCATGAAAAGCAGAAAATAAGGACAATACTTATTATCAGTGTGCTTCTTGAATTCACTGCTAGTGCTCTATTTCAGGATAAAAGTATCATCCGGCATAAAATATCGAAGACATTCAATCAAGCTTATCACCCGTCGTCATTACGACATTCAACGTTAAAACGTGTAACAAATCGCGAATTGGAATTATTACAACAAGCAACTCATAACTCATGGAATGCATGATTGATGGTGTCTGTGTTAGAGCAAGCATAGCGCACATTCCATCCACATTTTAAAACCAGCATCGGAGCGATGATGGCAGACTTTTCATATTTTCACATTGGTAGTGCTGCTAGGTCACGAGAACATCCACCACCATTCAGACAGATGAGTGTCATTAATTTCCTTGGGTAATTTCATATGAAAGTTTGAGCTTGAACCCCACCAATGCCTGAAAACTACTTACTACATGTAAATTTATGTGGATTCTCATCTCACTCTGTTTTTTATGCCCCACTAACCTAATGGAGTGGGGGAGTGGCTATGTGCTCTTAGGCAGTGTGTTTGCCTCTAAAGAAGTAGAAGTAGGTTTAGTAAATATGGGATGAGAGAGAAGAGGTAAAGCAGATATTGCGATCTTTTTTCATTGGAGCACATTGATAGATGGAGCCTTCGATGAAGCATATAATTTGATAAATAATGTTTTCTGAAATGAATTTGTTGAACGTCTTAATCCATAAACCTAGTCTATAACTTTTCTTTGTTTACAAGAAATATGTTAGAATGTAGAATGGTAATGTTGGCGAGTGTTATTTTGAATAGATAATAGAAAGTGATTGGAGGTTATTTTCCTGGAAATGGCTGGTATAGTTTATCTTAGCCTTGCATCATTCCAATGTATCGAAAATTTTGAATTCGAATATACTTAATATCCACTGTTTAATTTTGGTGTTTTTTTTATAATGATTACCTATTTTATTCTATAGAGGAAGCCTGAGAGATTGTCCCATATTCAAATTTTCAGGGCTTCATATAGCTCATACAAACGGAATGCTAGAAAAAATGTTGGTTAAATCTTTTCGAACCTATAATTTCTTAAAATATTTTTACCTCCTTGGTAACTTCTCGATAAGTCTTAGGGTTTCCTAGTTAGGGCTCTGAGAAGGTTGAAAAAGTATTTCACTCATTTCAGAAACAGCAATATGAAATCCATAAATCTGAAATAATTGCCTTCCCAAGACTGTTTTCTTACATTCCTTTTTCCTTACTAACTACGACATTACACATAAGATATTTGATCTAATTATTTTCCCATCATCATCAATACCAAGACCATGTCGGTCTTGGTCTTGGTCTTGCTTTGCGCATCACTACCTGGCAATCGCACGGCTCCCTCACTGACAGAAAAAATCAAATATATACACTAACGTTATAAACTTTAGTTTTAAACAGTATACATGTAGGATGTAGGTATATTAAAATATCATGGCAACATGATCACGTAAGAATAAATTACTTTTTAAAATTCATTAATTTTTAAATGATAATTGTCGTTCGATTGCCAAGTCATTATACATGTATTATAGAAATAAAGATGTCTAATAATTATTCGGTAACTATAAATGATGGTGGGTAAATAATCAAATCAAATAATCAAATTCATGAAAAAGTTGTTGAATAGGTACTTCCATAGATAAGCTAACTGACTTGGTTTTACATGTGATCTCACAACTGTTTGCGTTGGAAGGACTGTGTTGCGAGACTTGCATTTTTTACATTTCATGTTTTTAAATGGATCTCATTTCTTTTTGTATGTAATTCTCCTTTGTTTCTTCTTAGGTATTATTTCTTGAACATTAGCTATGGATAGTCTATGTGCATGGGTGCATGGGTATATTAATAACGTTTATTAAAACGTTCTCTAATAATTCAACCGGACTAAGGCAATAAAATCTGTAGATTTACTGTTTTTCTGGTAGAGCGCTCAAATACTAGGAAATGCCAGTAATAACTGGCAAACCGGCAACCCTGCACTTTGGTTACGCGCTACGCGCGCATTTTCTGTCTGTTTATGGGTCAGTACTGGTCACTGGTCAGTACCCAGCACTCCAATACCAGCGTGAGGTGTCACACGAACTCTGAGCGGTATTTGAAAGTAATCATAATCACTTTTATCATTATGAAAACGAATCTGAAATTTAGGAATATTTGAGTTTTTCCTTTCATTATTCGTAAAAAACAACTAAATTCCAAATTTGTAGTTTCTGAGTCTCCTAAAAGTACCTTAGAATTTTGATGATCGGTGAGTGTGTCAATGACAGAATTACAGAAATTCGACTGGCGATAGCTCGTAAACTAAAGTTATGAATACTATGCCATTTCGAACTATAGCTGGACATATTATATCCTCTAAGTCTCTGTAAATTCAGACTTCTAGCTTTCTCAACAACGAAGTCACAGGGGAGTCGAAAGTGGCCTGAACTACTTCGAGAAAAGGGTACGGCTGTGCTCGACTTGGCGGGGGCACTACCGTGCTCCCAAATTAAGTAGGAAAATCCAAATATACACATTACAATTGATTAAATTTTACAATAAAAATACAATAACATATCACTATCACTAATCTAAATTCATCCAATATACAAAGAAAAAGCAAAATAATAAGTAATTCATACCTATATAATAATTACAAATAAATATATAAGAGAAAGAGGAAGGGGAAAAATTATATGAAAGCTACCAGAGTATTACAGGGCATTACTTCATTTGGGATAGCATTATAGTCATTCAAAACTTTTAAAAACAACGAGTTCATACCTTTTCTTGTATTAACTTTTTTTATGTGAAAATTGTTAGTACTTCTTGTTTAGTGTTCGTGAATTTCGTGATTGAATTTTGTGGACTGATTGAAATATGTTGGCATTAAATCATTGACTATTTTAAAAATAAAGATCATTACACAGCATGACAGTTTTTTGTTAATCGATTGCCCCTGTAAAGATTCTTGCATATGAATTATTAGTGCTGCATATGAGAATTAATCTTATACCTCGGTTCTGGAGTTTTTGAAGAGCAGGTTTACTGTTATTGTCTAAAAGATAGAGTATGGTAGAGCAATAATCAAAATGTGGTTGGATAATACTTTTGTAGACAGTTATACTAGCTGCCGATGATATTTTTGCTGCTATTCTTGAAAAGAGAAATAGATTTTTTACATATTTTTATTTTAATTGCTTCAAAGTTTTCTTCAAAATTTAGATTTTCATCCAACATAACTCCCAGATACTTAAACTTTTATACTATTTTTATCTATAATTTTAGTTTTATTTGGCTTAGAAATAATCATAGCCTTTGTTTTTTGTACATTTAATTTAAGTTTATTTATTTTTAAATAGTTTTGTAGTTTGTCTAATTCATCATTCATTTTCCGAATACCCATCTCCAAGGAATCATCACTGATCACTAACAATGTATAATCTGCTTATAGGTTAATAAATTCACAATTAATAGCGCAGCTGATGTCATTCATATATGTATAATATAAAAAATAATGGACCAATGATGCTTCCTTGTGGCAAACCAATATTTACTTCTTTTACACACGAAAACTCATTATTTATTTTGCCAACCAGTTTTTGTTCACTAAGGTAGCTGTCCAACCATTTTAATACAGTGGATTTGATACCATAACATTTTAATTTTTGTAACAATTTGAATGCCCGTTTCAAGTCTATGAAAACCGCCACAATGTACTTTCTTTTTTCAGTCAGTTGTTTCCAACTAGTAATGGTTGTAGCGCTGTTTCACAGGAATGTTTACTACGGAAACCTGATTGATTACCTACAATGATATTGTTTACATCTATATGCTTAACTATTTGATTATATGCTGCTCGTTCAATAACTTTTTCAATATCAGGAAGGGTATTTATTGGTCTAGAATTTATTGCATCATTTGAACTTTTAACTTTCGGTATATGTGTTATAACGGATGTTTTCAGCTCAACGGGAAATATTCCCGTTTGAAAAGATTTATTTATAAGATACAACAAATGGAAACCATAGGTATCAATGGTATTTTTCAAAATGTTACTACTCACTACCACACAAATAATATTATTCAATTCATTTAGAATTACTGAAAATGTTCGAGGGTAATTTTTAATTTCTGGTACATCATTGAATATAAAATTGATGAGATAAAACTTAAACCCAAGCAGCAAAATTTTTCTGAGGCAGGATCTGATGGTTGGTCGAGCCTGGCATAAAAAAGCACGCTGGCAAAAATGTGTTTCATGAGACGACACACTGCATTCTCAGTTTGAAACGCATTTGGTTTATGTTGGGCTGGGTCAGGTGAAAAATGTAAAAATCATCGTTGCAGAATTTTATTTATTATTTTTCCTGAATTGAATTTCTCGAATTTCCATCTAGATTTCCAACTTAGTTTAATCTGATTTTAAAGCACAAAAAATGTGTTTTTTATATAAAAAAAGGGGAAAAGTAGCACTATACAGAGTGCACAAAAAGCGCCTATCTTTATTATATTTCGAATACTTATAAGTTTACGAAAGAAAAGTTTCAAAGTGTTATGAAATCAGTTAAAATATCAGAATGAATAATTAGAAAATATACGAGGTGCAACATTACAGCAGAGTAATTCAATGATATATTTTTTTTGAATAACAAACCCTGTATATTTTTTCGGTTTTTAACTGTATAATACTCTGTTAATTTCAAAATTACATCCCTTTGAAAATTCAATTGAATATTATTTTGTTTATGCCAAAAAACAAGCAGATACTTTTCTTTCATTGTTTGCTTTAAAATACCATGAATAAAATTGAAAGGTCGGTTGTGGATTTCTTCAGGAAGAAGACGCATCAAAACTCAAATTCGGCAAGGTCTCCGAATTTATCAACATTAGAGTATTTTGAATGGGATGTCTCAAAAACATAATTTGCAAAACAAAACTTGATAAAATGCATGGATAAGTTTGGAAAAAGAAGACTGTTAACAATCTTATCGACTTGCCAAATTGCATTGTATAAAATATTTACCCATTGTAGACATTTTCGTCTAAAGAAATATTTTTCTAATTTACCTTTATTAATTTGATATAACCTTTAAAATAATAAACTTGGTAGGTACTATAATTTTGAATTTATTAGAGTGGGCAAAAAAATTTTACTGGATGTGCTATTTGAAAAAATGTATTTATGATTTATTTAACTTTAATGGTGCGCCAGATATATTTTTTTATTATTTATGCTGAAAATTTTTAGTAAATCTATCAGGAATCGAAATGTATGCAAGTTAGGTTACTTTTTGTACACAATGTATAGGTATTCAAATTGGAGAAACTATCACCTTATCTTATCAACCTTTGTAGCTTTGCCTATTACGTAAACTTTATAGCCTTTATTTTCAAATATTTACGGCCATAATCATTAATTTGTTTGTTGGTTACTATGACTACTGTAATATCATCGGTTACAAACGTAGCAAACTAAACTAAGTAGTACCGAAATATGATTCGTTTATGAATAGGGCTGATAAATATTGTAAATTTATCTCCATAGCTGTGACATGTGACAAGACACTTTTTTTGAAATTATCAGGAACTCTTTGCTTTTGAAACATAATTGTAAATATTTTCGTAACATTGCTTTTCCTTACAATCGGTTATGCTTGATACCAGCGGAGATATGCTATTAATAAAACGATCTGGAACAACAGTATTATTTGGGGATCTCCCTTCTGCCGGAAGGTCTATTGTTGTTGTGAGTTACCCTAAATCATTGAACAGAACGCGGTGTACCTATTGTTAATATGTTGAACCGAGTCTTAATCTTAGACCCTATCGGAATAATTATTCTCTATTTAATAATAATGTTCGAACAATCTTATTATGAATCAAATTCTGTCTGGTGCCTCTTTTCTCTAGTAATCCAAAAATAATCAAATGGCTATGATTCATTTTGAAAATAAAAATGGTTATCGAAAGTTAAAGTAACCGAGTGGGTGGATATGTAATTTTTGAAATTAGCCATCCATTTTAATTTCATCCTGTTGGAAAACGACATAGTTCCTTCTAACGAAAATCCGAAATCCACGTGTATTTTATTACGAAAGTAAAATTATTTGTGTATTTTCTGTAGACCTACCTACGTTAATTTTACTGGTTATTAGATATAGATAGGTATTCAAAATTATCGCAATATTCTAAACTAATAGGGAACATTAATTTCAGACCAGCTGAATTACTGGAATTTGTACTCTTTTTCCAGGTTTCTAAGCTACAGGCTACAGCTCTGACTCGTCCAAAAATTATTTTTGACCAATTTCCCATAAGAAGGTTGAATACAATTCGACTGTATGGTTGTTTTCGATCTTATGTATGTAACTTCGGTTCGCATAGTGGTCATATTCAAATTTTGATTGTTTCATAATACGAAGAAATTCGTTCGAATGCTATATTTTTTTCTAAGAATTGAAATTATCTTATGTTCATCTTATAGATAATATATTTTTGAAATCAACCGAGGGTCAACCGTGACTTTCAGGAGGCATAATATATGAACCCACAACTGAAGCTCAGTTGTCGCAGACATTTCAACCGGCGGCTTGATATCAACCAGTGTCCGAATCACGGATAGCTGAAATTACCTCTATAAAACTGACCCTTAGAGAAATATCGGTGGCTTGGAGTCCACGTTAAACTGGAAATCTCTTGTCAGTGCCAATTTTGTCAAGGCACAAAAGGAAGCCCCATACAAAAAAGATTATGACAAAAATGTTAATTTTAGTGATTTGTTCATGCAGAATGTTAGCATTATTCTAACCTTATAATTCTAGGAAACACCTAATTGGAGAGTATTCAAATTACTGTTTTAATTATTTTACTTGTACTGAAACTCTGAATTTCATAAGTAAAATTGGGTTAACAAAAATAATCATTTAAATGCATTTTGAGAATCTAACAATTCAGTATTTTTTTATTTGCAAAGAGACGTTCTTAGCTTTATTCTGCTAACGTATTTTAGAGTAACAGCATTTAGAATTTGCTGAAAACACAAATTTTAATTAAGTAATTTTGGCTCTACCGCTTACAATAATAAATTGATACACTTTATAAAATCAACCCTTCGTCTTTGTGTGAAGAAAACTCATTCGAAAGCACACTGTCCCTCTACAAAACTCCATGACCATGAACCCGAAAATTCATTAAAACTTTACCCAGAAATCTTGTCCGATATTTTATTGCCAATTCATCTCTGCTCTAATCTGTTTCCACTCTGAGATAGTGTGTTTCAGTTTCAGCCATTGACTCTATGGCACAACCCTTTCTGTCTTCGCCTACCTCACCCCTCCGAACCTTTCGCCCTGTTACGTTTTCACTTCCAATGGCAAAGGACATAAATAAGTGGAGAGAGAGACTGTGTGAAATACGACTCAATCCCGAATGTTTCAAACATAAATTAAATTTATGTGTTGGCCTCACAGAGTTATGCGGTAAAGTCATTATGCCGGAATGAACAGAAATATGCTGGCTGTGTGGTACTTACAAACGATTCATATTTGCTGTGTCTATTTCTCTAACGATGTATTACAACAGTTATGTCTCTCTAAGTTGCCGACGACAAACCAAAAAGCGGAAATGAATATTTGATAATTCGGCTTGAAGCGGGTAAATTAAGACCAGTTCTGTGTATAGAATTTGGAATCGTTTGAAATTCTAATTGTATTTGATTAGACATTTTCCACAGTGTAACAAAGCAATTTCAACGAGAATCTTATTATTTTGTTATTCCAGTATAAATGAGGAAATTGGAAAATGTCCGTCTTCAAGAATTGATAATACTCGTATATAATAAGTTTAAATTAAAGTGCATCTTTTAAGAACGGCTAGCTAGACCAACTTGACTCATTGTTTTTTAGGGTTCCGTGAAAGATGACAAAAGGTACCCATATAGACTCGCTTTTTTTAAGCACAATCTCTCTGCCCGCGTAATCTCCGAAAATGGCAAAAAAGGAGCTCTAAAAAAATATTGGGATGATACAGTTTGACGTGAAAATTGCAGGAAAAATTAAAGTATAAATGTTGTTGAAAAGAATTAACGTTCACTGAATCTATTTTGATAAATACGTCATCCTTGCGTAAAAACGACCAATATTTCATTGGCATAAACTACAAATAAAACAGAATCTCGTGGCACTATAGCACAGAGCAAAATGTCAAAAGCTTCATAGGAGAAATACTTGTGCATTATTGCCGTTGCATCCGCATGGGCAGCTTGGCGCAATGAGAAAGGTGACTTGCGCTAATCATGATCATGAATCGGAGTCCTGTCCATAGTTCCTACCTCACATTTTATTTATAAAAAATAAATTTGTTAATTTATAAATTTCTCCTATTAAGTACTATGTGTGAGTTTACTATGCTTTACCTTAATACGAATGTACGGAACCCTCGGGGATTGAGTCCTACTTCGAGAAATTGGAAAAGAAAAACAATTTAAGAAAAATTTAAATCGCTTATTTATGGGATTTTTATACTCAAAACCGACTTGACACATGGAGGAGGTATACTGTTCTACTTCTTCATGTTTCTTTGCTCATTTTGTATAGCAAACCTGCACTAATTTCAATGACTTTTTTTCTATGGAGTGAGGAGAATTGATTCCAAAAAAACCCCCAAATGGGAGTGGGGAGACAAGTTTTTTTTAAATGAAAATTTTATCTAGCAGACATTTACAAAAAAGTCCAGGTCCAAGTTACTGCTCTAAAAATGCAAGATTCTTACCTCTTCATACCTATTGAAATTCCTGAATATAAATGAACGTTCAACAATTTTGATGACTAATCAAGCACTCAAAAATATGAAACAAAAAATATTTATAAAAAATGGGATTGAATTCATCAGTTGGTGCATTTTAAAAGCTATATAAATAAAATAACAAAAATCAATTTTTATAATTTTTATCGGTCTGTTTGTTCCGGCGAATATCCGTAACGGCTCAACCGTAACAGCTAGTATGAAATAATATTGATACCGTACTTTTGAAGTAGGTGCCAATAACAAATTCAAAATTACCATTACCATTAGAATCAGGATTATTTCGTATTATATATCGGGAAAGAATCATGATAATTATAAAGGAATTTCAGAAAATTCGGCAAAACCATTACAAATAATAAATGGAAGAAAATATCGTTTTGTTCGTCTTGCTGTCGGGATACAAACAGCAATTTAGAGAAATCTGGAAAACAAATCTCAGCTTAAATGAAAACAAAATTACATTTTCTTACTTTAGTTGTTAGGCTACCTTAACTACCCAAGGAGCATCCTGAAGCCAAAAGAAATTTGTTTTATGTTTTATTTTCAATATTACAACGAGCAATAATAAGGCTCAATTGAAATGCCAAAGACTTGTTTTAACTCAAGGTAAACATGGTCTCTTTGATAGAAAACTGGTGACCCTATATAAACGAAAAAGCTTATTTTTCAAATTAATGAGGCCCCGTCAAAGATTTACTTTGTCTTTGAAATGAGACATGGAGGGGAATAAGAATTCATTTTTATTCTTTGTGTACTTTTTACCGACAGCATATTTTCCTCTGGTTGAACCATACGCTTTCAATTGCCCTAGCACTTCCTCAGTATTATATAAAATGGTCATAAATTAGAGCTTGCTCTATTATTATTCTCCAAAGCCGACTTTCTTATAGTTTTAATGGAAATTTTATTCGGAGTCCGTGCCAATTCAAATAATTCATTGAATTTTACTTTGGGAAAATGCTTCTTCAGAAGAGACGAAGGGATCTTTTTAATTTATTTAAATAACTTCATCTCTGTGGGTTTAATCAAATTTCCGCACATAATTTCTTGAGTAAACTTTTGGCAGAGAGGAATTAGTCAGCAGCTTATCCTTCTTAATCGATTAACGTTTATGCTCAAAGTAAGCTATTACACCTAAACTTATTCTTGAATATTAAACCTTAATGGCCAGTAGATTGTTTCTCTTGTCCATCAAAAATTTATACGAAAATATACTAGAATAAATTCTTAGACGTCATAATCGAGATATTTCTGTAACTGCTATAATTCCAAACTCCCTAAGTATTCATCTACACCATATAAATAAACCCAAAGAGAAGCCAACAGTTATAGCGACATCTGTCGAACAGAATTGCTGTTGACTTTACAGAATGTAATTTGGTATCGATTGAAAATTGTTATTTATTGAAAGATTATAAATTACGGCATTATCGAGCAGCGTATCCTGGAAAAATACAAATGAGGCATTTGGAAATGCACTGCAACTTTGCCTTTGAAGAACTAAGGTCGAAAAGTGAAAAGTAATAGCACACAAAACAACGAATCTCATATTTCTGTCTGTCTGTTTGTTTTTTCTTGCCCATCTCCGAAATTAGTGAACGGATTTTAGTTTGGTAAGAGTTTGGATTGGTGTAGAATATAGGCTTCATTTCATTTAAAAATCAGAAGAAAAAAGACTGGTACCTACATAGTTTCGTCTTAAACATGATAGGAGGTATATATTTCAATGTAAGCAACTTTGTTTCATGAATGATGGTGTTGCCTGTAATCATTCACGAGCTACGAACATCACGCTATACGTCTCATCGCATCTGATTATCATGAAGTTCTCTTCTACGTTTCATGATAGGGTGCTGCTTGTATGTCCGAGGCAATATGACTGTAGACAGGAGATATGAGACCTGTGGGGACGGTGAGTGATTTATGTGTTCACGTGATTTTTCGGATCAGCGCATCCCTAAATAGCTTGCACTCTATCAAAATGTGAAACTGACAGTCAGATTATTAACGGTTAGATTGTCAAAGTCAAAATGACTGTTCCTTTAATGTTGCAAGATGAAGAAGAAGAATGTTAGGATTGCGTGAAGGATTCTTGACGACCGCGTCGCACATGCATGCCATGCGTACAGAATGGGTTAAAATATCGATATTTTTCTCTCCTTGAATTTTCTTGAAACGTATAAAAAAATTGAAATACCATCGATCCTTTTCTCGTGTTTTCATGGGAGATGCCATCATTCGTGAAACAAACTATATGTAAAGCTGCAGTATTAGAAGTAAGAATCTTTATACACTTGAAACAAGGATATGTTCCAAATAAAGTTTATGATTTTGTCACGATCAGTTTTTCTTAAAACGTCTATAAAAAAATCTCTAGATGATGACGTAAACTGATTTCTTATTTAAACAGTCGATATATGATAGTTTTTTCTTCGCTTTGATATTTATAGCAACTATAAACTTTTAGAGAATATATGATTAAGTATCTCTTATTCTTCTTTACCTCTCCATATTCCAATGAACAATTTTCCCAGCCTAAGGCCTTGATTATCTTAAAGTGACTTCCAGGCGATGAAATAATGAGAAACAAGTACAAAATGTTCACTGTTCTACACTTCATTGCATTTGAATCAAACTTTACTTAATAGTTGAAGATATGCAAAATATCGTTTCCATCAGTTATCTGTTTTTCAAAAGAACACCATATTTAATTCGTTTAAAGTCACACTGTTTTATATCAAGAAGTTAAAACACGTTCAAAAACTGCCAACAAGTTGCGACTTTGTAAACAGGGAGCTTACCACTGACTTCATCGAGTTCTGAATCAATCGAACAAATGGAATCGAGAATAATTTGGTAGTCGGTGCGGATAGTGAATAGAATAGAAACTAACTATGATCGTGAAATTAAGACAAACATCATTTATTTCAAAACTTTCCATCTCAGATTAATTGAAATGTGAACATAACATCGAGGGGAACATTTTAACCAAAATTGGTTTCAACCATTAAAACCCCCTGCCCATACCTTCTGAAAAATCGGAAATAGTGATAAGTATCGAGTGATAGCTCATCGGAAAGATCATTTTAACTACTTTCTGGTGTTTTATTTGATTTGATTGATCGGGGCTATCCGTGTAAAAAAGCGAAAAAATATTTTTCTCTCCTGACAGTTATCTATGGATACGAGTGGCTGAAAAAAGTATCGTCGGTTGACAAATACCTATTGTTGATGCTGAGAGAAAATTTCTTAACTGAACCCGCAGCGCTAGCTAATTTTTTTCCTGTGCTATCGTCGGCGCTAAATTAGCTACTATCGATGATGGGAATGAAGCATTCTAGAGCTGCAAGTTCGCTTCAAAAAATTATCTTGGCTTCGACAATAGCTATCGCCACCGATAGCTTTTAGCATTTATTGTAATTTGGAGATAATTACCTTAAAAAAAAGTTTTTGTCTGCTATTCCTTACCGGACAAAATTGGTCAATTTTTACTTTTCTGCAAAAATCCGAGATGGCTTTAATAGCTTCGGCATGAAAAATAAAACGATCTTTCTGATAAACATAGTTTAAAATAATTTAAATTCATAAAGGTATATCGTATTTATCGAAATGTTATCTTGGCTGAAAAAATTGTTATATCATCACCATGAAGAAAACAGAATCATATTTATTCAGAAATAGAATGCTAGTAGTTGTGGAGGAGCAGGTTCAAATCCCACCAAGATCCAAGGGCTCTTTCTGAAATGGCTCCGCAGATTAAGATAAAGAATTCAGTATGGGGTCTTAGGGTCGAGAAATCGATTGATGATACTCTCATATTCCGAAAAAACTCATTCTTGCAATACTTGAGCCACCAGATAATATTTATTCTCATATAAAATTTCTGTACCTATTAATTATGCTTGACGTTATATAATGTACAAGAATCAGAGATCGTTTGTGATTTTTTTTTTGAGAAAATAACATATTTACTTCAAAATTTTCATGTACTCAGATGATGTTTCCGTTGAAGAATGTTGTATATATTAAAGGGTGAGTTTTTATTGTGTCCGTAGATGTTGTTTCTTTGTAGGCATTGTCAATATTCGTATTTTGAAATTTTGTTGAAATATACTGGATGTTCCCATAATATATCACCAAGTATTCTATTCAGAATATATACATCATTACGATTCCAGCAATGTAAACTTAAATCAGGTTATACAAGGTATTTCAAAAGATGATTGTATCAAAAAATCGTAATGATTTCAATTTTCTGTATATCACTTAAATAATAATATAAAGTATAAGTTCGACAAAAGTCTATATTCAAAAATACATATCTACTAGATTCTTATGTCTGTTCTTCCATTGATAGTTGTGGTCTTATATGCCATTTGCCCTACAGATATTTTTTAAACTGGAATACATATTCCCGATGAGGTATAGAGATACCTATGCACGGGTCCAGTTCAAACAACTATGGCTCTGGAGGGGGCGGGACTCGAACCCGCACCCACAATGTGCTCTCGTTGGCTTCGAGCGCATTTCCAGCGTCTCAAACCACTAAGCCATCGTAATAGCTTACTACTGTTAGAATTAATTGTTTTTTTTTTTTTTGGATAGTTTGCATTTAACCAAGGCTATCTTCTGAAAATCACTATGAATATGTATTAAATACATTAAAATATATCTAGCTTTTAGTTTTTGAACTTTTTTTTCAAAATATGATGTTTTTGATAATAATAATAATAATTAGTAGACATAGCTTTATCTATCTCTTCTTCTTCTTCTATATATTTCGAGAGGCTATATCCTGATAAACATTTCAACTAGCTAAGAGCTTCAATATCTCATTTTTTTTCATTTCATACTTATCAAACATTAGTGACTATTTGAGATATAAGAAAACTGAAATACATCAAGCCACACGATCCTATGTTATCTATAAAGTTTTTCTCAAAGCAATTATTATACCTACATACGTTGAGGAGGTGACTTATAAAATTAGCTTGGAAGAAATCAACACCTAATTTGAAATTTCTTAACGTTTTGCTTATTATAAGGATAGAACAAGTTCTAAGACTGTGAAAAAAATACGACTAAATATTTCAAAACAACGACGGAAACAAAATGCTGAGCAACTATTCATTGGCAAATATCGAGAATTATTGAACACTATACAATTATTTAGAACTTGTGAAGTAATAATGAAAAGTTTTCAGTAAAGAAAAAAAAAGTATTGAAAAATAATTTAATATCCATTTTATTACCTACTATTCCCATCATTTGTTATACATAATTACTGTTCTTTTTTTATATTTTTAACTTGTATTAATTGTAAGAATTATTGTTATGTTCCATGGGTTAAGTAGAATAGCCGTGGCTAGACTTCGCCCTATATTTACAAATAAAGTCCATACTACTATTATGATTATTATTATTCTGATCACCATGCATTAGATCCCGGTTTGATTCCGACTAAGATGTGAATAAGAGTTTTGGCGAAGCTGTGCGGTGAATATCTCGTAAAAATCGTGAATTTACTTGTGAATTATGCCTAATAAAGCACCTTAATTAGTACAGCTTGGAATCGGTGATAAACCCATATATTTATTAAATTATGTATTTCACAAATTTATGCTAATGATTGATTAATCGAACTTCGTTTCAAGACACATCCGCCAAACAAATTAGACATAATATATCTATCCATTTCCAACATAAACAAAGTTTTCCCCGTTGAATTTTATCAGCAGCTTCGCACAACCGCTGCCATGATTGGGGGGCGGTATCTTTTCGTGTGATCTAAGGCGACTTTTACTGATAATGACATGAAGAAATAGAACTTTCTCGACCATAACCCATTAAACTTCAAGAAAACGATCTACATAACGTTTTATCTCTTTCTCTCTATATATATACAAGGAACAATGTTATGCAAATTGCTCGGGATCTCCCTTAGGGGGAAAGTAGGCACTTTACATGGCGGTCTCTAGCAAGACGATGCTCCTTTTTGGCCTTGTTTATTATTTTATCAGAATTCATGTTAGCGCTTGATATCTCGTCCGTGTGATGATATCGAAGATGGATAATAGGCCAGATTGTGTGCAGCGCCTTTGTTTGCGCGGGCTTGTTCACCTTGATGGAAGAAAATTGGTGCAACCTCAATAGGTTACCCTAAATTTCTTCTTGTGTCTCTGAACTATCAACGTAGATGCTATTTGAAACTTTATTGAATGATTACATTGAAAAAATATCATTAGGACATATGATTAGAGCTTAAACTGAGAGTTGACATTTAATAATGGATGAGTTGAATCGATATTGGGTGCCTTCAGATAACAACAATGTCATTCAACCATTGTATATTTGTATCTATTATAATTACCACAAATATAAGACAACTGCACAAAATAAATGTGAGTGAGCAATTTCTCCTTTTCTTGTTGACTTTCAGTAATAATTTTACATTACCGAAGTTAATATTTCTCCATTTTAACATAAACTTGTTCTTTGTAGATCCAAGTAATCTTCATTTATATAAGTACCAAGAAGCACGTTTTCTTGTAAGAACGCTGAATTGTTTCTCCATTTATTTCTATATCTATGTATACTATCTATGAGGTATTTACTTTTTCATAGCCATACATGTAAGACTGAATTACTTATTATGACACACTCACTAGTGCTTCAAATGTTTGAGGTGTTGGATATTGTGTAATTGGATTATATTACAAAACTAAAAAGTCTAAAAAAAAGTCAACTCAAAAAAAGTATGATCCAATTACCTAATCTCTAACAATACCACCACAAAAATTTGAACAACGTCTACATAGTTTAAGAAGAAGCTACAATGATCTAGGAATTTTCTCGTGAAAAATAGTGAGGTGAGGAACTGTCCCCGAAGATTACCTACATAATTCAAAAAAAATCTCATTGCTTCTAGGTTTTTCCTCGTACCCAGTTACAAACAACTAAAAGACGATATGAGAAAAGGGTTGATTATCAAAATATAGGCAAATAATATAGATAGTTACACTACATAGAATTGTACATCCTTTGTTAAGTTTGAGACGAAAACCAAAGCAGTTTTCGGACCCAGGAGAAGGGGGCGTCAAACTGTATTTTGATGAGAACTTCAATAGACGGGTACAGGCGAGCAGAGAAAACACTTCTATGTAGCACCTATATACTTTAACAAAGGTATTCTAATGGTTAGAAAGTTGGGTTTATTGAATTTTCTATATTTACAGTAAATTTTTCATTTCGAGTGTGTTTTTTAAGCTGTCAGTTGGAACGGAGCTGACATGGTAACGCACATTAGGTATTTCCAAAAATGTCTTTTTTTTCTTAAAAATCAAAATAACTAACCTAAAGATAGAATCCTAGGCATTTGTTGTTTGTCACCGTGGGAGATTACGAAATTTCAGCCTAGTGATAATAGCTCTCTAATTATTATAATTTTCAATAATTCAGGGTGACGATTTCATTTAGATTTTCTTTTCAAAAAGGATTCCATAACTTCGGTAGGTATGCTGTGACCTCATGAAAACCCAGCATATTACGACATATTTCTAAAACATGAAACAACCAACTAGGTATAGGTATTTTAAAAAAGATATAGTTTGTTTCATGAATGATGGCTTCTGCCTGGACAACACAAGAGACGGATCAATGCAATGGAGAGGAGTAAATCATTGGCGTGACGATTTCGAGATAAGTTATCGTTTTTCAATTTTTATACGCTTCAAGTAAATTCATATATTTAGGGAGAAAAAATATCGATCGATTAAATAAGCAATAATATGAAACATTTCTTATTAACAATAATGCATAAACATAAAAACAAATTTATTGCTTAAGTTATAAAATATTAATATATTCATTCAAATTCTCCGAAATGTCACTTTGACTTTGTGACGCCTATGAAATAAAGTTTGCGATGCGCCTTATCATGGTATTGAAGTAGCCTCATATGTAAAAGATGTTCGAGCAGCGGTTCAAACCATTCCCAAACTGTCAGACGCCTGCGCACTTATTTGCGATGAAATAATTTATTTCCAATTACTAGTAAGATGTTCGAGCAGCAGTTTGACGATTTCCAAACTAGTTCGGACTCAGTTTGAGACAGGCGCAGTACTCTTCCTAGAGTCTAATGTTCTCTGTTTCCCTTTCAGAAAACACTACCACAGTTCTAAGCTAAGCCCAGGGTTTGTATTTTGTCCTTAGACTAGGCTTTCCGAGTCTAAGGTTTTCTCCAAGGAGGATAGAAGATGAGGAGGGAGTACTTAAGTTGTAAAGTGAAGCCGCGCGGAATGTAGGCAACTTGTCAAGTATGAACACCTGTGCGCACAGTAATAAAGGGAATTTGCAAGAAAATCATCAGTTTTAATGATGTTCTGATTTTTTGCTTGCTAAGAGGAAGAAAAATCTTTGAAAAAGTTACAGCGCTTATTTTATCATGGCTTAGAGTACCTACAATCTTATAATATACATTTTATAAACGATGCTTATAAAATTAATTACTACCTAAATCCGCAAAAAAAGAAGCTTACATGATTGTGCAACGTAGAAAAAAACATTAATGTCCTTTAAAATACACAATAATGTCCTTTAAACAAAACTAACTTATTTTAAAAATACCTCCTAGTTTCAGATATATCTATGAAATTTATTGCAATAAAATGATACCTTATATCTACATATTTTGCCGCAAATGTCTTTATTAACGAAAATAAATAATTATCTAAGGGAGGTTGATCGAAAACGTGATCATTGAGGGTTTAAAAAGTAGTAGAATTTGAAAAATATTGCAAAACCATATTGGACAAATGCACTGCCGTATATTGTCTTGCTTAAGTCTTTTCACCACTTTTACCAAGGCCTGACGTATGAACTTATCAGATTTTAGCTAAATTAGCGGAAAGTTAAAGCAAACCATCTCTATTTTTCACTGCCATGAGAGAAAGTGCAGCATGCATTCGCGCGTATGATGTTCGTACTTCGCGGGTTGCCTATACGCCAGATGGCTTCACTGCCGCACTTTGCATTCTAAACCAATACTACCTCGATACCTTCTGTCCTCCTTGGTTTTGTCCATTAGTTTTTCATTGATGTTTTCTCTTATCCTTGGTCTTAAAACATATCTATCGGCATAATCATTTGTTCTATGACGACGAAATTGTAAGAAAGTGGAAGGGGTAGTTTGCAAACTGCGGTTTGGCGTTCGAGCAGAAGAAAATCCCAAACCACATGGAAATTGTTTCAATGAGATGCGATGAGAAGTATACCGTGAATGATTACAGGCAATCGCCATCATTCGTAAAACAAACTGTATAAAAGTTGGTAGTATAAGTTGATCACAGTGCATTTTTATTTGATTAAGCAGCAAGTATTATCTGATATTCAAAATTTCGTATGGCTCATTAGACGCCCAATATATCTACCATCGCCGGTGTGTCACCCTCTTTAAATAAATAACAGATTTGTCTTAAATTACCTACTATACCCATCTAGCTTACATCTCCCTCCACATCAACAATTTGAAATCGATATCGCTGATATAACTGTGCACCATAATGAATTATGCAGCTTGTCTATATTGGCTCAGTTCGTTTTCTCTCACAGCAAACAGTCGCCCATCTTTACGGCTCCGTAGAAAAAGAGCCGGCATCGAGCTGCACGATTTCTCTAATTGCATTACCATCGATAGCAAATACTTGCTCTGATAGACCCTTTTGCCTCTCTCGCAGATCAAAAGAATATGAGGATGACTAAATAAGTTATCTCAAATTGTGCTCGTACCTATATTTACATATCTCTAGCAATGCACTGCAAATATTTAAAATTAAAAATGTTCGTCTTGCCGATACGCCAAGTGAAATATTATATATTGTACGTAGGTACTAGTAGGGATTAGTTTGCGAAGAGTCCTGGCAATCAAGCTAGACTTAATATGGAATTAATATGATTTTTTTTGAAACTAAAAGTTGAAATGAATATCATACAAGCCCAGAATAAACCAAACGACCCGTAGATAGTGAGAATATTCTTCTCGAATCAAATCTGGACAGAATAGCCATAGATAACAAACGATAGGAGTGAGGCTATTAAAAGATAGTGAATCATAAACATATCATAATGTAAAGACGTCACAGAGCATGCTGTCAAATTGTAACGAGGTTCTGCATCCAGGAAAGCTAACTAGGCAGGAGATGGAATGCAGAAATATGACAGAGGGGGATATGACTAGGTAGAAAATTGGAGGGACTCCTGATGTGGTGGAGTGAAGATCTAAAGATGACAGCAATTTGTTGAAACATTTGATGGAGGAGTACAAAGCCCCTTTTTTATTTTCAGTCAATCTATGTATTGGATACTGCAGATTTATATGTCTGGTTGGGCAGTCCTCTTGTTACAATTTGTGTAATAAATGCTTCTGAACAAAAATATTCTTGAATGTATAACGTTGCTATTGTTTGGAGGCTATTTTTCTTGAAATAACTTTATACTTCAAATTTAGCATTATTCTCAATACTCAATTTTGAACTAAAAACACATCTCCAATATCTCGACTACTGCCAAAACATATCAAACTATATCTATCTTTGTCATGACTCAAAATTTGCATGAAACACAATTTACCGTCATTGAATATACATTTTAACTACCTCGAGTGAGTAACAGACTTGATTCAGTTTTTTGCAGAGTTGATCAACATGTATGTCCCAGCATAGGAAACTATCTATGTCTACTCCCACGATCAAGGAGTGTCTACCAATCACAATGTTCTAAAAAAATAAATTTAAAGAAGAATATCCATGAATCGAACGATCTACATGAAAATTAAACTTTTGTTCATAAATAACAACCTGAATCTAAAGTTCAGTCTTTACCTAACGGTACACTGAACATTTTGTATTGAATAATTAAACTAATATTCCACTCCACTTCGAGATTATGGACATCTACTTACAGAATGAATTTATACGATGGACAGATACAAAAGAAAGCTGTCATACCATGACCACAATATTCTTTCAACAAATGGATAATGTATAGAAAGGTTAAATAAAGCTCCTTAGAGGAGTGTGAAAGAAATAGGTTGCAACTTGGACAAACGTATGAAACAAGATGATAGGCATTTTTAATTGTAGATAAGTATTTTACATAGCCAAAGAACGTAAATCTCTCGACATAGCGAAAAATGATATCCAACGTAAAATATGTCACAAAATGAAGAACAACAGTGTTATAGGCGTTTCATTTATTTGAGATCAATTCCGAATCGAGAAAACATGGTGATTAAACCTTCATTTTAACAAACCAAATAATATTGATAAATTCTTAGAATAACTGTAGAAAAAATATTTTCTGAAATAAATACGTTGATATTCTGCTCATGATATATCCGTCGAAATTGGAACACCGATGATGCCACGAGAATATTTTATTAACAGCTTTTGCACTCTTTTAATTGCCGACGCTTGTCGGGAATGCCTGGAATATGGGATATACTCGAATCGGGAATGCGGAACGAACGCCTATATATCGCTAATATATTGGCGGCAGCAGTGGTTATCGGGTGTTGGCATTGTGGATGACCCTGTGTGATGTTTTTGGTTAGCTCATTAATATATAAATTACTAGAAGGCCTTTGTGTTGCCGCAAATGGTTCTCCGAAGAATTTCTGGTAAAATCTCACGATAACACTATTTCAATATATTTTTTTTAATAATATACATTTAAAACGTTTTAAAAGTTCTTTAAAATGATTGTTTCAAATACATTTTAGCAGTAAAATCTTAATTAATTTCCAAAAGTTCAACGCCTTTCCTTGATTTAACCTTTTCCATTCCTATGATTACTCCATTCATTTTGTTCAACTATTCTTACTTTGGTATTTATTTGTAGCCAATGAAATTTTGTTATGATGATAAGTACGTTACGATTCTTTGCAGTTTTGATGTAAATTTTGAATACAAACTGAGGTGTTGAGCGAAATGGAAGGGTTGTCTATACACACTTTTATCATTTAAGGATATTACTGCTTATAAGTAATCTAAGATGTGTTAATAGCGGGATCATAATCCTTGATCCCTTTCCTTGCTCCTACTGTCCTGGGTTCCGACATTTCCTAGAACACGGGAGGAACTCGGTATCTCTTATTTGCTATCTGTAAATTTTAAATTCCAAATGTAGCTCTATGTCAGCTTTGTAAATACTATTTAGATATATGTCTTTTGCTTTTGAGAAGACCAACGTCTCTACGCCTGTATTTAAAGATATTTACATTTTTTTTATATTGATTTTTAGCTAGTTTTTACCGTAGGAAAAACACATTATTTCACTTATTACTTTATCATAATCTTTTTAAAGATTGAGTAAAGCTTCATATCCTCCATTTATTTGAAAACTAAATCTTCCTTTGTATAGTTTGGAGATTCAACAAAGACTGAAGAAAAGGTATATATATATATAGGTGTCCTACGGGAAACTGCTACAATTCAAATATATAAAACTATAAATGAACTGAATTTGAATATTGCGAACAGTAGGTAGTAGAGTTAATAGAGATTAACATAATTTCAAAAATGTTATTCAGTAAGTGATTGCCTTCTTTGTTGTTTAAAACGAAACACCCTATATATTACATTTTTGGTTCAAATCTAAACAAATTTCATGAATAATGTTTTATACGGTTTTTTATGTATTTCAAATACAGAATTTTATTCTCTTGTTATAACCAAACAATTAAGTATTATTTAATTTGGGTTTTTATTATTATTTGACGCAGGAGTGCCATTCGGCCCATTATGCCTCTTCCCCTCACTCCACAGACCTACGGTTCCCGGAGTATTCTGACAACCTAGTCCAGATATCTTAGGATGCATCGACCCGACAGGTCATCGATGACACCCATTGTATGTTGGTGTATTGTTAATTTGGGCTTATTTTCTGGTATAAGAAGATTAACTTTAGTTAAATTTGAGTGATTCTTTGATAATTATGATAATAAATATTTAACTTAATATTGGACCGACGTTATTAATTGGTGTACTGAAAAATAAAAAATAACATTAATTCTATTGGTGCTGTTACTTTTGAAGTTGTGCAGTTGCAATTAGATGGATAACTTTTAACTTTTGACACCAACTTCACAAGTACCTACTAGCACCAATAGAATTAATATTATTTTGTATTTTCAGTGCACCAACTAATAACATTTTCAAATATTGTCCTTTCTTTAATTATACCACCTCAGATTTTAAATTTTTGAGAAAATTTGACCCCTCCACCCCCTTAAAGGGCGGTTTTCGGAGGGAAGAAGATTACGCATTTAAAATCAATCATCAAAATCGGAGCCCGTTTGCTATATAAAACGCACGAACGAACCAAAACAGAAAAAAAATAAAATTGTATACCTCCTTCGTACGGGGTTCGTCGGTTAAAAATCAATATAAATGGCAATTTTACATTTTATTTGGAAGAATAGAATAATATATAGGGCGTTGTAATTGAAATAACCTATAGCCTGAGTATAAGAATTTGTTTATTCAATCGTTTTGCCTTCATTTTAGATACTCTGTATGATTTCCAAATTTGAAAAATTGTATTGATTTATAAATATAATTCTTGGAATAAAATTTCCGTACCGAATCTCCCGGGAGCTTGAAACTTACATCTCAAAAAAAAAAACGAAAATTATTGTGAGATTATAAGATAAAATTTTATACTTGTTGCTTTAAGCAAATCAGATGCTTGGATCTTGACAGGTTGTTATGGCAACAATCTGAATTTTTCGATAAAAATATTCGGTTGCAAAATTAACAAGTGATAATTTCCCTGAATTAACAAATATTGATATATAATAATATAACTAATATAAGTGAAAATTTTTTACTTGTTCTTTTAAGCCAATCACATGTTTTGATTTTGTCAGGTTGCTATGATGACAACCTGAAATTTCCGCAAAATTTTATGATCATGTGACAGCTCCAAAATTAATAAGAGATAATTTCCCTGGCTTGACAGATGTCACGTGCAGATACCAGGGTAAAAAGTGTAGATTATTTTTGATAAATATTTATCTATAAACTGTCAAAAATTGTATTTACTTTAAATATAATTTTTGATATAAAATTTTTGTACCGAATCATCCGCGAGCTTATATTATTCTCCGTATATTGGGATTTAAAAAAAATATATTCTAATTCCACCTCGATAAAAATTTCGGGATTTTTTCTAGCCCTAGCGTGATTATAAATGAAAATTATGGAATGAAAACCTTATATCGATATTTTCGTCTGCTGCTGCATTACAGTTATTCATTTTTGACCGAATTCGCCAGAACGAAGGAGGTATACAATTCATCATTTTCAGCATAATTTAATAAGACAAAGTATTTCCCCGGTACATCACTACATTACCGCCAAATTTTCAAATCACATAAGTGTACGATCAACAATTTTTAGGCGAAATGAGACACTCAGAAATGTGAAATGAATATTCTTTACAAAATATAAGGCGAGCTTAGTTGGTGCAATGAAAAATTTAAAATAAAGTTAATTCTATTGGTGCTGGTACTTTTGTGCCAACAATCTTCTATTTACTCACAACTGCACCACTTCAGAATTATCAGCCCCAATAGAATTAAGATCAATTGAAATTTTTCAGTACACCAAGTAATAAAGTCGGCATTATTTTTTGACCAATTTCAAAAAAGGAGAAGGTATACAATTCGGTTGTATAGTAAACGTACTCCGATATAGACGATTTTTGTTTTTTTTATTTGAAAGAGGAAAGCTGAGAAATGGTCCCATATTTATAAAATCTCAAATCGGAAATCTCCTTCCCTCCAAAAACCGCGACCAAAAAGGGAGGAGGGGGTTTCCGCGTTGCAGTCTGCAATATGTGTTTCAGCTATGTGGAAGGGGCAAATTTTTCCGAGAATCGAAGATTCGAGATTTAAAAATTAGAAAGGGGACACTATCCGAGAACGTTTAAGTTGAACATTTTTTCAAAAGAGTTAGGATTTCCGAGTTTCGCAATGGTAAAATCTGAAATATGTGATACGCGTATTTCCTCTATGTGGAAGAGCAATTTCTTTTCGAAAATTTAAAATATGAGACGGCCAAATATGTTTACTTGCGCCGCGATGTTTTGAGATCTCTGAATATTAAGTAACAAGCACAAGCTACGCCTATATCTTTTTGGGTATTAGTGAACGTTCAACAATTTTCATGAATAATCTTACACTCAAAAATGGGGAATAAATATTTTTTAAGAAAAATTGTACCGACCTTATAAGTTGTGGCACTGAAAAATACAAAATAATATTAAATGTACTGTTGTAATTTGTTGTTGTAAGCACCAACTCCAAAAAAATCAGCACAAATAGAATTAATATTATTTTGTATGTTTCCTAGCAATAACTAATAAAGTTAGTCCAATTTCTTTTAAATATTTATTGTAACTGTCCTTTATCTGAAATAATGGATAGTTTCTTTCACATCTGAAATACATCCTCAAAATATATCTGTGCTAGAAATCACGTTGAATTATTTTGATGAAAAGGGGCAAACCAACAACCGTATATAGATATTATGTTCTTCAGCATCATCATAGTCCATTGCCCGGAATAATTTGACTTTGCTATGCTATCGATCTCTTTAGTGTAGTGGAAAACTTTTCCATGATGCTGTAAAACGTCTGACAATTTATCACGAGCAACTGTTGGCGTCAAATTTTAATAGTCGCATGGAATGGAGTTCCCTTTACACGCCAAACTTTTGTAAAAAATCCTCTATTGAATATAAATCTTCCAGCTTGTAAGGATTAGTTAACTTGATCTTGATATACAAGCAAGCTGAGAGATAATGGCAAATGGGTTTCGATCCAAGTGGTGGGCTACGTATCATAAACAATCTCTCTTCTCCTAATTTATCACGGTTAGTACTTTATGATGCTGATGCTGACGGTGATAATATTCATTAAAAAATTATTGATGGTCAGCTATTATTGTAGGTAGGTATGCGTGAATTAAAATTTGCAGGTCATGATTGATGCTTTATGTCGTTCACAAATAAACGTTTCAATTGAATATAATTAGCTAAACTTCTTGTAAAAATTAATTTATCTATTTCAATCGTTGACGATCTCGAATTTCCAAAAAAAAATCAACGACATGGTGGTCAATATTTGTACAATGTGGAACAGCCAAATGGGATAAATTCATTATCTCAGTTATTGCGTATAATTATAAAAAAGATCGTAAGGTTGGTCGTTTTGTATTTTCATCCGCGCGTTGTATTGATTATTTCGCCAATTTGTGACGTCATCACCGTTGGTATTTGACGTCATCAACTTATCTTTCAAATAAAACACCCTATATATTTCCTCATTTTTCTCGTTCTATAATTAAAGACAATTTTAAAAATATATAATTCTTATGTTCGAGAATTAAGAGTTTTGCAGATACAATCGATATAAAATCAGTGTTTTTACGGTGTTTAGTAAACTGAAAACAATAAAATAATACATCAGTAATACTCAACTGCCAAAAGCTAAATTACAGTGAGTGAGAGAAAGAGCATTCGAAAATTTTCCTGTTTGATTGTTTTTAAGCTATCTACTTTCCTCAAGTTTTTCAAATAATTGATTGTAGAGGTTCAGGTATTACGTTTACAATGATTATATCGTCATAGAATAGTTAATTCCAATCCAATAACACTATGACATATTCTTTAAATGGCCTGTAAATCTGGAATTCAAAATTATGAAAATATATAGGCTGTTCTATTTAAAAAATATATCGATATGACGTCATATACGATATGATGTACAGTGCATCCCATTTTGGTTGAGACAGCCAGGTATCTCGGTTGTTGTTGAAGATAGAACCTTGCGGTTTTCGCGGTCCTGTGTCACTTTTTTGTAAAACTCAAGATGACCTGAACAGATTTTGTTCTTCTTTTGTTCATAAATTATTTTTATAGAGCGTTTTTGAAAATTCACACTTTTTGGAGTGTCCACAAATCTACGAAGTTTCTCAACGATAATGTCAACTTGAAAATTTATCCCATACATAATTTTATGCAGAATCACGTGGCGCACGCATCTTTTTTCTTCTTCGGGGTATGTTAAATGGATATAGGTACGACTCAAACTTAAGATTCAACGGAAAAGCCTATATTTTATTATCTCATTAAATTCCTTTATTTTCCTTCAATATGATATATAATATATGAACATGAAGTTTTTAAAAATGCTCTAAAACCACTGACATTGAATTTTAATAGTGGGCTATGGTTTCTTCATACAAAAAAGTTTAACCAATACGATCATTCACAAACAAAACACAAAAGTTATTCATTGAATTGTTCAATCTGATGTCCATTTTCCCTAACACATAATTGACACACTTTGTCAATACGTTTTAATGAGTTTAAAATTATTAAGGAATATTCACAAGTAATATTCCGTCATTTGGAACATTTTTTGTATGAAGAAACCATAGCATTTTTAAAAACTTTATGTTCATATATTATATATCATTTTGAATGAAAAAAAAGGAATTTAATGAGATAAAATACAGGGTATTCCTTTGAAAATTATCATTAATTTGAGTCGTATATCCATTACCATACCCGAACAACAAAATGGAAGAATTTTCAAAAACGAACTGTAACTTATGAACAAAAGAAGAGAGGCAAAACTGCTTAGGCCATCATGAGTTTCATTAAAAAGTGACACAGGACCACGAAAACCGCAAGGTTCTATCTTCAACAACAACCGAGATACCCGGCTGTCTCAACCAAAATGCGATGCACTGTACGCTTGAGAATAAAACCTGGTATGGTTCTGGATTTCTTATAAATATACACAATAACTAAAATAATGAGTTTATTCCATTTCGATAATCCACACTGTATATATGTACTATAGAGGTCGCATTATTAAAGGTAACATGTTCAAATTGGCTGTAAAATTCGATTGCAGAAATATCTCGGTGCAATTCGGTAACGGCATGATCAAACAATTAGATTCGTATTGGCCGCCGATCATACAAAAAATATCAAAAAGTGCACCTAACTACCAACTTTTGCAATAAGTATATTATTCGAGAAAGTGGAACAAGAAATTAAAAAAATTAAAACTCTGAAATTTATTTATCCGCTGGCTACAGCCGTCGGAATTTGTTTTTCAACTACAGCAAAGAATTTATATGTATATATGTTAGGCTTAAAGACCGAATTCAGCCACTGAGCGAAATTATTACCCAGAACGCGACGTGGACTTACTCACGTTTGCTTTATTCTAAAGAAGGAACTATACACATATGTCCACGTCGCGTTGTGGGAAGGAAACATTTCGGTAAGTGGCCAAATTCGATCTTTGAGCGTAGCATATATATACTAACTAATAAAATCGAAGTGTTTGTAAAATCAAAATAGCAGGTTTTAACTAAATAGTTGCATATGGGAGTATGTTTATGTGTCACTGATTACAAAACAACAATTATTATAATTTTTCTGTTTGTCTGTCTGTTTGTTCTGGCGGGATTCTCAATGGCAGGTAGCTACTGTTATAAGGAATAACTTACGCTGTTTTTATTCTTGAAAAAAATAATTTATAAAATTAAATAAAAGTTTTAACTTATTGCATATGGAAGTATAGTAGTAACAAAAAAGCAATTTTTATAATTTTTGTCTGTTTGTTCCTGCAAATCTCCTTAATGACTTAAACCGATGCCGACAGCATTTTCACTGACAGGGAGCGCGGAAGAAGCCGCGGGTAAGAGTTGGTGTACATTTATAAATCATTCCGTATAATATATCTATATTTGAAAAAAGATCTTAGAATACAGGAATTGTATCATATTGTATTTACAAAAACTGAAAAATTACTCAAATGTAAATGTAACCTTTGGGAGTGACATTCAATGAAGTAATATGCATAATCAAATCGACCTCATTCCATTACCCTCTCAAGCATTCATAGTTTATTAATTTTCACAGCTTACATCTTCAGTTGCCTGGGTTTATGCCTTTCATTAAACCATCTGGAAATAAATAGTATTGAAGCATCAATTATTGTACTCAAGAAGTAGGTATTGATTCTGGGGCTAAGAAAATGTAGGGACGTAGGGTAGGCAAGTGGGTTGAAAGCTCCTCGGGGAAGAAACGTAGAGTAATAGAACGCCGTCTTTCTACTGGTTGCTGATAGATAGCAGATAAAAAAAAATCCCGACGGCCTGTAGTCAGCGGAAAGGTAAATTTTTCAAAATTCATTGAATTGAAATTTCAACAACCTTTTCGTTGGTATACCTACATGTTATTACATAAAATTGTCATATGTGTCATGGCCTTGCGGTTAGAGGTTTTTGTTTTGGCTGTTGAATATAAAGCAGACAGGGTTCGAGTTCCACTTCAAGGCAGATTTTATTTTAGCCTATTTCTTTTCAATAAATATACTATATATTTTTTTTAATCAGGGTCTATAATAAGATCTCCAGAAAATGTACAATTACATCAAATTTATATTGAGTGTTCATGTTTTATCAATATTTGTTATTTTTCTTTATTAATTTTTATTTTTTTACCTGTGTATTTTATGAAAAATTGCTTTGGACAAAAGTTGTAGGCACTAATTATATCTATAACCTAAAATTATTTTTGATACACTACGGCTCTTTTTTGATAATTTTTTTAAATGTTTGAATGGTCGCCATTTTGAAACTACTTACCCGATATTGCCCAATAACGAACTCGACGGAGATATTTGAGAGATTGATTTTTGTAGCAAATTTGAACTTGATACCTTCAAAACTGCGACCTCTATCGTGTTAACAAATTTTGTAATATCTCATATATATATATATATATATATATATATATATATATATATATATATATATATATATATATATGTAAAATTTTGAACCAAATGTTTTTTTGGGCTAACTTATAGACATATAAAAACATGCCGTTAAAATTTTTTCGAAATTCAAAAGTGTGAACGATCGCAATAGGTACATTTCTATAAGAAATTTACCTAATAAGCTCAGCTAACTCCAAGTCACTTTGACACTTGTTTTTCAACTGCTGATAGATAGCCAATAGAAAATAAGCTGAGACATATTCCAGTCACTTTGAAACTTCTTAGTCAACTGCTTTGACACCATGTACCCTGTTTCAGGAACTGTAATGGGTGGACAGTAAAAATTCTCAGAGAATTTGTATTTTTATTACCGCTATAACAGAAAATACTAAGTCCATCCATCGGTCCTTCGGTCTGTCAGCCGTCTGTATCTCATGAACAGTAACAAGCAGACAGTGGAAATTTGCTGTTACATTGGTGAGAGTTCGAGTCGCACTTGCCCGCATTTTTCTCTTATCTGTTCTAAAAATGATAACTGGGTACCCATACAGCAGTAACATAACTGAGGAAATATTTAGAAATAACCGCAACTTAGACGTACGCAACGATTAAAATTTACCTCACAAACTCATTATCATATGTGAATGACATTAAGGCCGCTGTCGTTGTCTGAATGGACCACCATTACCTATTATCGGAATGAAATGATTCAGTCACATTCTGCTATAAACTGATATAATTTAACTAGAAACATGATATCAAAGTAAGTTCAAGAATGATGTATGTACTCCTACTGCCACTTTGGACTAATGAGTCATCAAGAATTAGACAGCCAATTGAAAATATATTTCTTTCAATCTACTATCTTCTGACATTTTCTTTTGGCCCTATCAATCAAATCCCTAATAGACACTTCTAATACCAAAAAACTGAAAGCTTAGAGATTTTCTGAGAATCTCTTAAGATTCAAAACCAAAGTATTGGTAAATCTTTTCAATAAGAAAAAAGTACCAATGATAATTAATTACTTCAGCTCTAGGAATTAAACTCTTTTGCGTGCCAGCCAAAATAATCATCTGAATCACACAAGAACATTAACGTTATACCGTGAACCGGTACTTTAAACATGAGTAGTTTGCTTTCACCCCTTTGTATTGTAATGTATTCATTATATGCACCGCTTTATCTCAGATGAGACAAAACACGTAGACTAGCAAAGCTTAAGTATACATTTAGTTTATTTTCTTTGAGAAATTTCAAGCAATTCGGAGTGAGGAAGCCAGTATTTTGATGTTTCAAAAACTACTGCTAAAGAATTTCAATTCGCAGTGCCTTTGATTAAAAAAAATAATTATTGAAGAAGTACTGTAGTTTCTGTTACTTGAGGTTTGACCAAGATGTAACAAGTTTTACTTGAGGGTGAATTAGCAATTATTCCAATACTGAACTATTTTTAAATTTCACCAAAGCCTACCAATGAGATAAAAATTATTATTTGTGCGTAATTCACTACTCCAACGATTAAGGACTTCGTAAGCTGGTTTATATGTTTATTCATTTTGTTCGGTCAAGTCAAACTTATGAGACAGTATAACATAACACGAGATTATATTTACTATGGTCTCAAATGGTGGAACAACAAAGTTGTACGAGAGTAAATATGGAGAGTTAAATTTTTCATGGTAAGTAGGAAAGCTTTTTTAGAGAATCAGAAGCTTTATCCGTTATGATTTTTCATAGTCAAACTAAAACAGCAGTTCAATGATTTAAAAAATATTTGTTGCTATCTCAGAAAAAAAAAACAATCGTTATTCCTCTATACTATACCTAAGATAAAAATAGAAACAATCCGAAACTGAAGAAAAACTTTGTCAAAAGTAGAAGCTTTTAAAATTTTAAATTTCGAGCCGGTTCATATGAATGCAACATATCAGAAAACTGGGGATTCGAAGAACTTAACCATGCAGTAAGCTTAACAACATACAAAATAGAAAATACGAGTATTTATTGGACCCTCAATGCGCCCCTAAAATTCCAATATAAACAGCAACACTGTATCTTGCTCACCTTCCAATATCTAAGTTTGAATGTGAATAATTACTACGAATAATAGTACCAATTGTGTTTGACAGTCCAAAAAAAATAGCTAGAATGAGTATATTGAATATAGTCACTCAGAAATTATAATTACACTTACAGAAAGAGCCTTGTAGAAGGAAGGAATTGTTCGTTTTGTTTTTCGAATTTTGTTGTTTTTTATTTTTAGTTTTTTTAGTATTATCAGTTTAGCCTAATACTACACTATATTTTTTTATAATACCTTTTGTATTTTTAGTTTCTGAGTATTTATAAATCCCATACCAAAGATCGAAACAAAATATCTCGTCAAAGATGCAATCCGACTACTGTTCAAGGCATCGACAAAACAATCTTCCCCCAAAAGTTTTTACTGCCTGAAAAAAGTCCCCAGAGATAATAAAATTAAATCTGGATAAACGATCCCGGGAACATGGAAACGGTTGAACAGCCCATGACGGCCGGCAGAATTTGCAACCGGCCGAAAAGGCAAAAGTCGACTTGCAAGTCGTTTATTATAATTAGCAAACCAAAAAGCGGCCAACCGGCCATCATGCGTACCGTTTTATCTACAAATTTATCGCCTTCTATTTCCCTAACTTCAACCTTAAATTTCCAGGCATATAGAAGCAGGACGGGACCGATGAGGTCTGGCCCACCACCATCATAATATTCTCAGTATCGGGGTAGGTATAATGTAACCGCTTGTCGGACACGTGTTAAAAAATATATCTTTCCGGAAAGGATGGAACAGAGAAAAAACGGAATCCGGATGTAGACCAACTGGCAACTGAACAGCAGATAGAGCGGAAAGTTTTTTTTTCATATCGCATTGATGCATTAAATATGTTTTTGATTGGTGGGATACTTGATGATATTATGTTTGATATATAGCGCAGTGAGAAAAAAATCCCAGAAGCGTCGTTTCTGTTACTACCAAACAGCTTGTCACTTCGTCCTCTTTTTTATGTCAGACTGACAATAAAAAAGGAATACCACTTACAAGGAAAAATATTGAAATAGCTTGTAGTTTCTATTTTCATTCTGGAACCAAGACTGAAAGAGAGGAATAAGAAGCAATAAAAATGTTAGCTACAGCGATTTAGATAATTCAAAATCTGTGAAAGGATGAGAAGAGCCCAACATTTATTATATCATTTATTTTGTATGGCAGATATTTACGAATGGAAACCAGTGGGGCTGAAACCGTGACGGTATTAAGATCAGAGACAGCCAAGATAAACAGCGCAATTGTTTGAGGTTATATGTATTGTCAATTTGAAAGATAAGCTATAAGATTAGTTATCGGGTAAATTTCAAATTCTTTGCCTAATTACATTTTCCGAATTTTAGTGAGATTCACTGAACCGAAACAGAAAAATTGTTAATTCCAAGATTACACTTTGGAAAACTACTACTTATATTTTGAAATAAATTCCGAGTAATATAAATGTATGTGAGCAATTCTAATTATTGGATTTTGAATTTGAATAACAGACAAAAGTTTCTACGATAAATTTTAACGATTCGAAACATATGAAAATAACGCTAGAATTAAAGCAAAAAAGTATCAGGTTAAAAATAAAGGAAACTTTTAAGAATTAATTTTGATGACCATCAGGATAAATATAAATGTTCAGTAATTATTTATAATAGACAATGAATTTAAATATGACAAAAAAATATAACAGATATATTTAAAGAACAGCGGAGAGGTTTTTTTCATTTGAAATGTATTGCCTATACCCGATCACACTGCATTCTCAGTGTGAAATGTAGTCTAGTAGGCTTTGTGGAAATAGCCTATAATAAATGTTGTTTTTAGGGAATCTCAATAATACCTATTTCTAAAATATTAATATAAGATAAGAAGATTGACAGATCGAACGGATATGTTTCATTCATTCAACTTTGATCATTATCATAACATAAATTGTTAGGAGTTGCTTCTTTATCTATGCTATTCAGATATCTAGTTTTTTTTACCTTTACAATAATGTGACAATTGCTATCTTTATTGAATACATTTCTTATCTTAATATACCTGGTCTGATGGTTTGAAAAACATTGATATTAATTAGCTTTTATAAGCATTTTCCAGAAAAAAAAAATCTTGTTAAGTCATAATTGGTGAAGATTTTAAAGGAGTAGTGGGTGTTTTTCTCCCCAATTTCTACGCCAATGGGAAAAATACGGTTTTGAGAGGCCCATTTGAACTGCCATTGTTTTCTACACATAAAAGGTACTGTTGGTCGTGAGCTCTAAGATCGACCGTTTTCGAGAGAAATCTACTTTTATGTTGAAAAAAACACAGTAAATTCTTGCTCTTGTTACTTTTTCTAATGTTTACATAAATTGTATTCAATTAGTAAATAAAAATAATTATTTCAAAAAATTAACTGTGTTTATTCAGCATATAAGTTGACCGGTCGACTTTTGAGCTTACGACCAACAGTAGTTGTACCAACGTTTACAGAATATAGTGTTCTGTAAACTTTGGTTATACACCTCCAGAAGTTATATATATTATATAAAGTAGAGTATACTTCTCGCAATAGTGGCTATTATTATCTCGGAAATTTTACTACCTCGAAAATAATAGCTATCATTATTGACTACTTGTACAATCTACTATTATATCCAATATTTCGTGAGATGGATATAACAGTAGATATACCATCAAAGTATGACAGTTAATCAGTTTATTCTAATCAATTCAAATTTTCGACAACGTTTGAGAGTTTCGATCGTACCAACAAACATGTGATGTAATGTTCCTTAAAATAACTATACTTCATTCTATGTTTTATTTTTCAAGTTACATAGTACGAACACTGGCTTTTTAAATAGACTGTAGGTCTCATATTCAAAAAAAACAAAAATAAGAGGAGTTTTTACTTCCTTAGCTACCAGAGTCAGAAGGCCTACAGAATTAAATTTCGAAAATAATTATTTTTAAAAGCATTTGGTTGAACTAATGCTGTATGTTTGAAATCTATTGAAGATGTAATTGATTGATCTAGTTGTATTAAGCTACTAAAATACATTCAATGTAGCTAATTAGAAAATAAAATTAATTAATTTCCAAGAAAATCCATCGGCATTAGGAATAAAGAACCATCCCTTGAACGGAATCTTAAGTATAAGCTGAAAGTAATCGCACTGAAAATTAAGACAAAGAATTATCCATATCCTCGGAAGCTGTAGCTCCTTTTATTACATTCTATAATTAATTCTATCAGAACTTTATCTCGGTGACTTTAATGTAATAATTAAAAACTTAGGAGTAGCTCGCAACGACTGAGTTGGCACAAAATGTACAAGAAGTGAAGTGAAAAGGGCTTTATTATCCACGAAGCAGTCACTTAGATAGAGGGTTATTTGCACTAATGAATTCCCACAGATTTTTGTCGTAATTTTATTGAAAGCCTCAGATATTCTTGCGAGAAGATGGTGATTGGGTGAATTGGTGCTTAAAGAGAGTTTATTTTTTGCACAACAGAATTGCTACTGGTAAATCTGGTATTTTGTTTTTATTTTTTGTTTTTGCAAAGCAGTAACTACTAACTGAAAATATTTATTCTACTTTTTGACCTACTTCAAACAAGGAGGAGGTATGTAATAGGCTCTTTCAGCAGAAACGAAATTACTACTTTTAAGACTTTTACATTACACCTGGCAATGTAAAAAACAAGATTATCTTTATAAAACAATCAAATAATTTAGTTGTAAAGTCACAGTTATTGAATTCGTGCTCTTTGAATTCAAAAAGCCCGAGAGATCTCTGACGTCACACCAGAACATTTTTGCAACGCAGCTAGAGTTTGAAGTGTACAAAATAGTTCAAATCAACCAAAGAAAACGAAGAATAAATTGAGGTTATAGTCAATTGTCATTTTATTTTCAGATTATGAGTATATTGCTTTTCCAATATTATTCTTACATTATTTAACAAAAATTAATCCAGGATTTTCTAAGACTGACAGTGATAATTTGCCATTAGTGGAGAGCGAGAAAATAAATAACTTTTATGAGGTGAATATGCAGTTTTGCAATTCGCAATATTAAAACTAAGAAATCTGGTGTGACCACTCACACGACTTATACAAAATTTTAGAATATTACAATACTCTCCTTACATAGCGACGATAATAGCGGTAGTAAAGTAAAAATCCTTTGGTCAAATCGTGCTACCAATCATTTTTTTCAGCATGTCAAGACAAACACAATGGTCATGTAACATTTTTTCGCAAGATGGAACGTTTAGCCAAAATCTGAAGAAACATGTGGAAAATACGGAATTTTATTAAAACACAACTTCTCTTATGCTTTTTTCAGAGATGGCGCTATATGTGGGTGGTAAAGGGCTGTCAGAAGAATACTTTAGACAAGTTTAATCAAAATCCTTAGATCCGTTTTCACGCTAGAGTCTTGAGCAAATCACGTTTTTTGGCTATAGCTCAACACCCAGTGTATACAGGATTCTCATTCAGTGCCACCGGCGAGTGATACTGGTATCAAACAAAATCAAAAAGAAAGCAAGAAAATACACCCATCCGTTCTCGAGATAATGCTGTCACAGACAGACATACAGACAGACCAATGGCTGAAAATATGATTATTAGATTTAGAAAACTCTGAAACGTCAACATTTTTAAAAATCTCAATACCGAAAATTTCACACGATTACAATACCTACTTTCCTTATACAGCTACTATAGTAGCGTAGGAAAGTAAAAAGTAAGGCATTGTAGTAAATTGTATTTGTTTAATGTGAAATCCAAGTGTATAATATACTTGATTTGTATTGAATAGACTGTGTACCACATTTAATTTTTATGATGATGATTCTGTAGCTTACGTACAGATCAGAAGGGTAAATAATATCTGCGCAGTCCGAGGCCCGTGGAAGAATAACTCCAGAACACAAAATCGCCAAGACACCATATAATGTAGAAGTTGTTACTGATAAAACTCCTGGACAACGTAAACTTTATAAACCATTTTGTAACATAAGAAAACAATGACTTTAATAAAATACAATTTCCAGTAGTAAACAAAGTGATGAGCAAAATTCAAACCTTCAAATAAATTTGACATGGACACTTTTTTGACACTAGAGTAGATCTAAGGAAGGGCTGGTTAGTTCTACTATCTATAACCTGCCTAATATGAGGTTGCAATTTATAAGAGTTCGGTAGACTATGACCATCTCTGTTTTTCATATTTGAATAGAAAAGTATAACAAAGTTTTCTGTTGTGACGTCATAACAGTTTAATTTAATTTTTAATTCTTAATATATTCATTATTAAGCAAAATTATGCAGTTTTGATAGATGTTAGATTTCAATTTATAAATATAGAACCAAAAAATATTTTTTTCAAAATTACTGAAATACCCCATTCTGTTAGAGCAAGTTTTTACGGAGAATACCTACGTCTGTATCCATCACTTTTTATTTCAACGTTTAAGTTGTCTTTAATAACTTTTTTCTCATATGGACGCCATATTGGATTGGATTGGAAATGAAAAAGGACTTTATTCAGTGGTGAATAACAATCGGTAAAAAAATATTCACCCAAATCAATTCATTATACTTAATTATTTTTTATCCATTTGGTTCCAGATTTTAAGCCGATCAAAATTTTTAATAAGTCATGAATTTGTGGACTCATTTGATCAAATTTCGTTTCTACTTGTGGGCGTTGGTACATTAGCGTAAGAAATTTTTGACGATAAAAGCTTGACACTTTAAAAATTGATTTAGAATCAAATAATACGCCTAAGGATATTTTTTCCAATTTTTTTCTTTTATTTTGGCACAAATAAAAATTTATTGGTGAACATTCCATAAAAACGATTTGCTTGAATCAACACAAATTTTATTATTATATCAGAGAAAATAATGATGTACAAATGTTTGGGCTGTTATTGTTGGAGATTATGTAATGGGACCAAATGACGCAAATTTGGTGACGTATACGAAGAGAACATATTCAGGAAGTAGAGATGTCTAAAAAGTTTAAATAAACCTCACTGTTCATTATTTCCTCAGAAAAGTATGGCCCTACTACATAATTTCCAACTATAATACAACTCCATACATTTGAAAAACATCTTGTTTGTGAAGAAATTACTATTTTGTAGGGTTTCTCACTTGAATAGGTAATAGTGAAATTTGTAAGGATTCAAACAACCATATGGAATGACCGCGAAATATACATAAATAAAAATACATCTATGTGAGTTTGATAGTTTCTGTTTGCTCAAATTATAAAAATAGGAGAGGATAACAAAAATAAGTTATGGTCGCTTTCCATAAAATAAGTATTTCAATGGCTAGAGTTATGACAATCTTGAATTTTATTTTTTGTTCATTGCTGTTTTTTTTTTGTTCGCGCGTTTTATATAGTAAACGTACCATGATTTGGATGATTTTTGATTCATTGGAAAAAGGAGGCTTGAGAAATGGTCCCATATTCAAACAAACGCAAATCTGAAACTTCCTTGCCTCCGAAAACCACTCCCGAAGGTGGTAGAGGGGGCAATTTTTCTCGAAAATGAAGAATCTGAGGTCGTATAATCAAAGATAGGACAATATCCGGAATGAATTAAACATTTTTTCATAAGAATTATGGTTTTCAAGATAGAGGCATGTTAAATTCCCAAGTATGTATATGTATTTTTGCTATGTGGAGAGGGCTATTTCATTCAAAAATTCTGGGTACTACATGAAACACATAATTATTTCTGGCATCATTTATAATTATTTTTTTTCCTTAGAGTTACGGGTTTCGAGTTAAATCGGTGTTAAAATGGTAACATCTGAAATACTTGATCGTATTTCCGTAGCGATGTTTTGAGATCACAATAATAACAACTACAAGCAAAGAATATACGTGGGTAATAAGTACTATCTTCATTGGTATTAGTGAACGTTCAACGATTTTCGTGAGTAATGTCACACTTAAAAGTGTGAAATAAATACTTTTTACAAATAATTGGACCGACGTTTTTAGTTGGTGCACTGAAAAAAATATAAAATAATATTTATTCTGTTGGTGCTGGTACTTGTGAAGTTGGTGCCAAAAGTTATCAATCTAACTACAACTGCACACCTTCAAAAGTACCAGCACCAATAGAATTATTATTTTATAATTTTCAGTGCACCAGCTGTAGTGTTTGTATTATGGAGTATACGTTCTATGTTGCTCCACAGATTGTATCTATTTCATGGATACAGTATATTGTTCTACGCACGATGTAGGCGGTGTGACGGGGGAAACAACAGGTGCTGGATGTGGTAGTAAGCCAATAAGGAAATAATTAAAGAGATAATAAATAATTGAATCCTACACCAACTAATAACGTCGGTCCAATTTTTACTTTCCTACGCTACTATAGTAGCTGTATAAGGAAAGTATTGTAATCGTGTGAAATTTTCGGTATCGAAATTGGTACAAATGTTGACGTTTCAGAATTTTCTAAATCTAATAAACATATTTTCAGCCATTGGTCTGTCTTCCTGTCTGTCCGTCTGTCTGTCTGTGACAGCATTATCTCGGGAACGGATTGGTGTATTTTGTTGCTTTCTTTTTTATTTTGTATGGATTTGTATTTTGGATACCAATATCCCTCGCCGGTAGCGCCTAAATTGTTCTTGTGAGTGCCCTTTACCAGCCGATGGCGCTATATCTATGAGAAAAAGCACAAAAAAGTTATGCTTAAATAAAATTCCATATTTTCCATATGTTTCTTCAGATTCTAGTTAAACGTTTCATCTTGCGAAAAAACCATTGTTGTTTGTTTTGACATGCTGAAAAAAATGAGTGGTAGCATGATTTGACTAGAGGATTTTTACTTTACTACCGCTATTATTATCGTCACTATGTAAGGAAAGTATTGTAATAGTGTAAAATTTTTCATTCACTGAAATTTGCCTGCGAGCGGTAGGAAAGTCGTGTGAGTGAACACACCAGATTTTTTTTAATATTTATATTTACAGAGTATTTTATACTTATTGTGTTTTTCAAGCTGTCAGTTGTTACAGAGCAGAGCAGTCATGGGTAACTTTAACAATTATTAGGTTTCTCCAGAAAAATTACGTTTTTATTATAAAAAACTTCAATATTTCGGTATAGGGAATATTAGGAGACGTATTGTATTTTCTATGCGGCTTTTGAATGTGATGGAAAATGATATTCTATTTAAAATAACCGAGAAAATTGTAGGTGTGAGTTTTGGCTCATCGTGTGTACAGAATGGATGAGTTACGACAAAACTAGATTGTTACAAAAAAAAACCTTGAGAAAATAACCCTCAGTTGTTGATTTCTTATAATACAGGGTAGCAATTTTATCACGAGCTTTTTATATTATATGGCCATATCTCGAAAAGCACCCAATATAACTTAATAAAACATTATATTGTTGTAAAAACAAAAATTAGCAAAATTCGAATTCAAGATAATATACACAATATACAGGGTATCTCATTCTAATTCTTTTGTAAAGAAGAAAATAAATTCCATGTAACATAAAATTAAAGGTATTCAAAGTAACACCAACATTACCTTATTTCTGTGAATCATAGACATGAACAAAAGAAAACGAAGTGAAATAGCACCATCCGAGAAGAGATTCTTGAGGAAAGAAGAAAATGAGTGAATAAAAATTATTATAGGAGAAATAATATTGAGTTAACTAGGACATATTCACAGGACCAATGGGAATAGATTTTCTTAAACAAGTGTATGGAACAAGGCAAAAATAGAAAAGGGCGAACACGACCGAGATTGGAAAAGCAGGCAAGGCAGAAAAACGAGAAATAGGTACTATAGAATGAAACACCTAACAAAAGACAAAAATGTACAGAAAATGAATATAAGTAATTAATTTACATCAGGTACATCTCATGATATACAGGATGTTATTGATTAAATAAAACAGAATAAAAACTCTTAAATTATAGATAGTTTATTTCACATAAACTGATTGGTGGAAAACCTTTCCTTTTTAACCGACTTCAAAAAAGGAGAAGGTATACAATTCGGTTGTAAGATTGCTTTTTTTTTATGGCTGTTCGCGCTTTTCGCATAGTAAACGTGCTCTGATTTAGACAATTTTTATTTCATTTGAAAGAGGAGAGTTGAGAAATGGTCTCATATTGAGGAAAATCAAATCCAAAATCTCCTTCCCTCCAAAAACCGCCCCCAAAGGGGGTGGAGGCGGCAAATTTTCTCGAAAATCCAAAACCCGAGATGACAGAATTAACGAAAATTCCATATCCGGAAATGTTTAAATTGGACATTTTTGAAAATAATCATACGTAAAGTCTGAAATTAGTGATATGCGTATTTTCGCTAGTACAAGCTAAACCTACCTATATTTTTTTGGGTATTAGTGAACGTTCAACAATTTTCATGACTAATTTTACACTCAAAAATGTGAAATAAATATTTTTTACGAGAAATTGGACCGACTTTATCAGTTGTTGCACTGAAAAATACAAAATAATATTAATTCTATTGGTGCTGGTTCTTTTGGAGTGGGTGCCTACAACAACAAACTACAACGGCACCACTTCAAAATTACCAACACAAATAGAATTAATATTATTTTGTATTTTTCAGTACAACAACTGATAAAGTCGGTCCAATTTTTTGTAAAAAATATTTATAAATTCACATCGACTATCCTCAATCGCTTGTTTGTACATGAACACAATAAATCATACCTACAGTTTAAGACAGACTCACACGCCCCAAACGTGTAATTGATGTAAACTGTTTTGAAAATGTAATTAGAAAAAAAAAAGTGAAAAATATCATATTGGAAATAATAACTCTTATGTTAGGTATATAGTTTCCAAAGCATCAGCTCTATATGTGGCAAATATGTCCATCCGAATTTTGTTCAAAGAATAATTACATTCTACATGGTAGCTTGATTACCATAAATATTCATTGATGTATAATGGAAGCTGAGTAACATTGAAAGGGTAGTTAGGTCAGAACTGTGTGTGTGTGTGTGTGTAAGGGCGATATATAGATAATCTTTTTCACAAAGGCGGGAAACACATAACATGTCTCAAAATTGTTGTAAATGTAATTACGAGTTGCACATATCGTGATGATATCATTTGTGATCGAACATGCAATGTAATTTTATATTTTGTCACAAGCACTGGATCATTCAAGTGCAGAGTTGAAAAGAGATAATGTGTTTTTTACGTAGATTTCTAAAAGAAATATAATATAGTTTCGCAAATACATATTTAGCACCATTTGATTCTGGTGCCGCCTGGAAGTTTTTCGTGATAAAATTAAGTATGTGAAAATGTTAGTGAAGATTGTTTTTCACCTGAATTCAATAAATGAGTTTAAAATACGACTTTTCAATATCAATAAAAAAAATAAATAGGGTAGGGTCAACAAATTAAGAATTATTTACCTTTAGACATCTTATTCTACAGCGTATACCAAAAAGAATTTGACTGGCTATTTCTAGTAAACCACTCAAGTTATTACTTTGAAAATGTACGGACGGGGGTTCCTCATAGTTTCAAATCAATGAACAATATTGACGTTGTGACAGGTCTATCAGTAATCGACATTAACACGCTTATTTCAAAAAGAACATACCTACCTACATATTAATTTTTGTTTTATTAGGTAAATTTCTTATAGAAATGTACCTATTGCGATCGTCCACACTTTTGAATTTCGAAAAAAAATCAACGGCATGTTATTATATGTCTTTAAGTTAGTCCAAAGAAACATTTGATTCAAAAGTTTATATATATATATATATATATATATATATATATATATATATATATGGGATATTACGAAATTTGTTAACACGATAGAGGTCGCTGTTTTGGAGGTATCAAGTTCAAATTTGCTACAAAAATCAATCTTTCAAATATCTCGGCCGAGTTCGTTATTGGGCTATATCGGGTACTTAGTTTCAACATGGCGACCGTTCAAACATTTAAAAAAATTATCAAAAAAGAGCCGTAGTGTAAATATCATCAAAAATAATTTTGGGTTATAGATATAATCAGTACCTACAACTTTTGTTCGAAGTAATTTTTCATAAAATGCACAGAAATAAGAATAAAAATTATTAAAGAAAAAATAAGAAATATTGATAAAATATGAACACTCAATATAAATTTGATGAATTGTACATTTTCTGGAGATCTTAACATAGACCCTGATTAAAAAAATATATAGTATATTTATTGATAAGAAATAGACGAAAAAAAAAATTTTTGCCTTCAAGTGGAAGCGAACCCTGTCTGCTTTATATTCAACAGCCAAAACAAAAACCTCTAACCGCAAGGCTATGATACATACAACAATTTATATGTAATGACATGTAGGTATACCAATGAAAAGTTTGTTCAAATTTCACTTCAATGAATTTTGAGAAATTTACCATTCCGCTGACTACAGGCCATCGGGATTTTTTTTATTATGCTATTGAAGGTCAGTTTTACGAACATACTGCATGATTATTTGTGATAGTTTGTTTTGAATAGGTACAAAACAATTACGATACAAATTCATTTATTTAGGTATGTCAAATATATTGAACGACGATTGTGATTACCATAACCTGTTCAATATGTAATCAGCCGTTTCTATTCAGTGCAATTTAACGAATTTTAGAACGTTGGAAAATTAAAGTGTATCAACTCACCTGTGACGTAATACAACTGATTATTCAAATTAACTATATCTCAAAACTTAATTTGGCAGTGTTGGTAACATTGACAGTACGGTATATCCTACCACACAAGTCAATCAACAATTTGTATCATTATATATAGTTATACAGAAAACAGTCATCTTTGCAAACATTATATTTGCTTTTTTATCAAAAGACGATAAAATAGACTTTTAAACATTTTTTCATATAATTCATGATCATTATTTAATAATTATTGAATATGTTGCTTATCCCTATAAGTTCAATAGATTCAGAACAAGCCTAATGAATTTCCTAAAAGACAGAGAAATTACATGAATGTCAGAGGTGATTTAATTCATCTAAATATTATCTCAGAATTACCTAATATCCCTCATTTGTGCTTATAAGATGATAATCCTTAGAAATAAAAAATGTATTCGATATCAGTGATCAGTTAATATTATCAGACATTAGCGCAATTGAACATTGACAAAGGTCTGTAGTTTCTATTCTGAAACATTATCACATTGCACTTTTAAATAAATAAAACAAACAGATCTAGATATTGTAAACGTTAATCGTATAGGATGTTTTTTTTATAAAAAAAGATTATTATCTTATTGGATACATCTGTAATATTGAAGTCTTGGAAATAATACAAAACAATAGTAATTAGTATAATACTTATAATCAATGTGGAGGATCAACTGTAATAAATCAAATAATAGTGACAACTAGCTAAGAATAGCTACCGGTAATGCTTGGAATGTTCTTTTTTTTAAGGATATAATTTTATTCTTTTGCAGCGCCTTCGATAGCTATTTTCCGTCAAACGCAGGAATTTTTATAAAAATATAAATTCCTAGATTCAGAGTTAAGCTAGAAAAAAGTGAAAATAAAGCTAATATAAGCTAATATATACAGGGTGACCAGGGATTGCGATAAAGCCCCATCACTGTCTTTTTATCTAAGCTATCGATTTGATTTTTGTCAAAACCGGTAAGTCCGATAATGAGGCATATTCCTAAAATATTTAAATGTATATACAGGGTGTCCTATAGTAAGATAAGTAATCATGCGGATCTTTTTTGACACCAAAATGAGTATCAAAAAACCTGTTTGCGTTATATCGACAATTTAGAGGGCCATCTAAAAATATACTGAAATGAATATTATTGCTCATCTTATAACCTGTATATAAATAAAAATATTTAGAAGTAGTAGTAGTAGAATCCATCATATCTTAAGCCTCGATGATATTGAGCTAGTTACCTAGCAGCTTGTTGACTTTCCAATCGCTTAGTAGCCAACAAGCTATCGAGCTTAGGTTAGGATTAATATTACGTGTTATTTTTATGAAAGTTGTACGTTAATAATATAGTGGCATTACCTCATGTCCACCAGCAGTACGCTGCGTTAGGGAATTCATAGGCCAAAAACAAGTATCAACTCCGTACCATTTCCATGCCACAGGTAATGACATGCTGTTGGTTTGAATAAATTGAATAATAACAGTAATTGAAAACTTGAGTCTACTATTAAGAATATAATGAGAGAATATTGCAATAATGAGCCTATTTGACAACAAATTTATAGGTGGATTTCGTTAAGAATAATACATGGGAAGAGAGCATTATCGTATTTCCAGCCACGTTATAGAAGATACGGAAAACATCAACATTACAATTACATAATTGTCGGTGTTTTACATAATGCTATCGACCTTTTACATATTTGAATTTATTTTACTAGGAGACTGTCCTAGATAATATAATTGAAATTTACTCATCTAGCAAAATTATGTTAGATAAATTTGAAAAAAAAATGATGACTTGGATAAACTTTTGGATTTAAAAGCTCTCTAAGCTTATGTCCACAAGTTGACGTCACGATCTTCAATATTTACAATTTCGAATGTAGATATATACTCATATATATAGATACCTATATAAAGAGGTGACCTTATGACAAAGTCAGAGCAAACGCAATTTAGAAACCTTATACGATTCTATATAGAAGCGTCGTCCTTCCCTTATGTAAACCCCAATACTGACCTCATTCTGGATATGAAGACTGGCGCGAACTCCAGAGGACTCCACACACCCAGGTCCCCGACATCCTCCCAACCGGAGTATTTAACCAGAGAGCAGGCGGGAGACGGCACGTCTGTAACAAGATATATCGGAATTATTTCGGGATAAGCTGGGTATAATATATTAGGTTAGGATTATTCCTGAACACATTTATATATTGGATTGCCATATCTCTACGACTTTATATATTCGGAATGGAAATTTGTGGCATAACATCAAAATTTTATTGATAGTTACGCAATTTGTATCGCACGAAGAGGGGTGCGTAAGTGGCAGATAAATTTCCATCCTCCGTTATGTATTTCGAGATAATATTAGAAATATAATAACTAATAGTTTTTTTTCTTTTGTTACGATTTGAATACAATGTGAACAATTATTTCATCTGATATTTCTTATATGTGTCTCAGATCATAATATCTATCTGTGTTCAAAGTCGATAAAAACAACAATCTAGGTAATTAATCATGTGTATAGATAATAAATAAAAAAACCATTCCTGTTTGTTGTTGTTATTGCATAATATTTAGGACTTTCTACCATTGAACGACGTAAATCATTTGCTTGCGTCTTCAATTTTTGATTAAACTATGTTTTTGGCCTTTATAAGCCATTTCTCTTGCTAATAGTCGAAATGTTGAGGGAAATTGCGATGGTGGTCCCAGAGTACTGCCTTGAGGAATACAGTATGCTCAGGGCCATTTTTATAATATCCACTTAACCGAAAATTGAAACTCAACCGAGGGTCAACCGTGTCTTTTGGCATTATAAACTCTAATCCGCAGGCGGAATTGACAGCAACTATCAGTTTCATCAAACATTTCAACTGTGGGTTTGGCTGCAACTGTCACTGTTGAATTGACCATTTTAAAAATGGCACTATTCCGACATGTTCAACTAATAGTTCAATTACACTCCCTGTAAATAATTATAAAGATTCGTTGTTTGCGTAACCATTATTAATGATAAAACTTGCTATTATTAAAATCAAAAAAATACATCGCATGGCACCAGTTGCAGCCACCTAGATAGATTAAGAGAAAGTCACTAGAATTATTTTCCTGAGTTCGATAAAATATCAAAGTTCTACAAATCAGGTGTTCCATTTCAAATAAGAAGGTTTTCCAAATTGTTAAATTTAAATTTTCCACTCATATTTTGTTAACATCATGTAGGTATAATTTTTGACATTAAAATATGAATCTGGGTATTTTGCCAATCCTCATTTGGGGATTTAAAACAATTGCTGAAGTTCAAAATTAGTTAATTCAAGAACTATTTCCAAAATGGCAAAAGATAGGTATAGTGAATATTGAAGTAAGTCACCTTCATTGGGCTCTTAATTTCGAAAATTCCAAATAATATAGGGTGTCTATTTGAAAAATATAACTTTGATATGTGCATATGGAGATTTTGTTTCTATCCAGATGAGAAATAATTATTTTTGTATCTAGTACGCAAAATGCTACTTTCTTGATCGAGAATTGACTTCGCGATCACCAAAGTATTCCGCGCACAAGTTGCAAGCAATTTTTTTCTACAATCGTCAAAAACTGTAGAGCATCAGCTACCCTTCTTGCTAATGCGGGGGGCGACATATGTAGTTTGAAGAGACACGGAGGATGGAAATCTTCGACCGTGGCCGAAGGATACATAGAAGATTTTACCAATAATAAAATTCAAATATCAAATAAAATTTCAGACTTTGAAATTTCTGAATCAAGTGCTATCACCTCTACGGCTATTGCCTCCACATCAAAAATGGACAGCCTTCTAACCACCAAAATTCCATTATCACGATCTGAATCTGAATTATCTGTTTATAATAAATATTTTTTACAAAAAACTGGACCGTCTTTATCAGTTGTTGCACTGAAAAATACAAAATAATATTAACTCTATTGGTTCTTTTGGAATTGGTGCCTACAACAACAAACTACAATGGCACAACTTCAAAATTACCAGCACCAATAGAATTAATATTATTTTATATTTTTCAGTGCAACAACTGATAAAGTCGGTCCAGTTTTTTGTAAAAAAAAATTATTTCACACCTTTCACTAATACCCAAAAAGTTATAGGTAGGTTTAGCTCATCCTTGTTATTTATTATTCAGAGATCTCAAACCATCGCGGCGCAAATATACATATTTCAGACTTTACCATTGCGAAACTCGGAAACCGTAACCCTTTTGAAAAAATGTTCAATTTAAACGTTTCCGGATCCATATACCCCTTTCTAATTTTCAAATCTCAAATTTTCGATTTTCGGAAAAATTTGCCCCTTCCACATAGCTGAAATACATATTTCAGACTATAGCGCGAAAACGAATGATTATTTAAAAAATGTCCCATTTAAACATTTCCGGATATGGAATTTTCATTAATTCTGTTGTCTAAGATTTTCAATTATCGAGAAAAATTGCCCCCTCCACCCCCTTTGGGGGCGTTTTTTTGGTGGGAAGGAGATTTTGGATTTGATTTTTCTCAATATGGGACCATTTCTCAACTCTCCTCTTTCAAATGAAACAAAAATCGTCTAAATCGGAGTACGTTTACTATGCAAACCGCGCGAACAGCCATAAAAAAATTAAAAAAACAATCTTACAACCGAATTGTATACCTTCTCCTTTTTTTGAAGTCGGTCAAAAATAGATTCGTGCATTGGCTGTACCATTGATATTAACATTGTAAAGAATACTTAAATAAAATTAGGTAGTGTAAAATTTTGACATAATTTGGAAAGTGTTAATTATTGTTAAACGTTTAGAAATAAAGGATTTCTTGGATTTTTGATTCATTGTGAACCACAAAGTTTTGCATGCAGTGCACCAAATATTTATTTCTATTTTTAAGTAAAGTATTATTCCGCACACAAGATACATGTATTTTCAATGATCTACAGTTGGTCAAGGCTATCTTGCTGTTAGATTTCAAATTTATTATTTCCCTTTATACTGAATTGTATTCCAAGAAATAATTTGCTAATGACATGTTTAGGGTTAAAGTCCCTCATAATAATGGCAGAGACACATCCATCAATTTGAAATTTATATACTTAATATACACCACGGCTGACAGAAAAATAAGGATTATAATTAATTCATCAAAGATATCCATCAGTCAGTCCACCTGATCCAATTTTGTATTCATAGGCATTTCAATCTGCTATATCCAATTAATATGTAAAAATTCTGATTGGATATAAATATTAATTAGGTTACCACAACAAAAATGAAGATTTTTTGTGTTTAGTATTGCTATCGCAACTTCCCGCATTAAAAATTGAGTTGCGTAAAGCAGGTATAGCGCGTTTGAATAATGACATGCATTTTTCTTTATGTTTTGCAACGGCTCAAAGAGCTCAGGTATTAGAAATGACAGATAGTAATTCTGGTTAAAATATTATATATTTTTTTAGAACCAGCGGAAATTCTAAATGGTTTAATAGTACTTTTCTTGGAAAGGAATTAACATTTAATAAGTAATAAATATGTTTGGATAAAACATTTGTGTGTTCTTAAGTATTATCAAATAGTATAACTATTTGATCAAATGTCAAACTAATAGTAAGATATTATGGAATGGAAATAAAATAACTGAGTAACAAGACTTATATGTTTCAAGATAAGAAACCATAGTGTTTTGTATCAATTTTTATTCCATAGACTCAAGACTTAAAATTTAATTAGGCTGAAGAATAAATGGATTTTCTTTTATCAACTGACTTAACTGAATGAAAATCTTACATGCCATTCAAGACTATACGCAGAGTGAGACTCCAATACAAGCTCGCAAGAAAGGCTGGCTCTTGTTAAGGTCCACTATGAAAACTCGCATCTACTATTTTTGAAATAATTACAAACTTTGCGTTTAATGTGTAAAATTTAATCTCGCTTTGGTGCGTTTGAGATAAGGTTTTTGTAAAATATGGATACAATTATAAAAAATAGAGTGTTGTATTGTTTTTATAGAAAACTAATATTTCTGTTTTCAAATAATAACATTAGATATATTTTTCTAAAAATTTCGTAAGTAAGCGGTAGGGTATCCACGCAGTACAAAAAAGAAAGCAACAAAAGTGCTCTTGGCAAAGATAGATAGACCAATGGTTAAAAATATGTTTTTTTATGTTAGAGGACCCTTGAAAAGAAATATCCAGTTAAAAACGTACACCGAACAATGAACAATTTAGTATTACAATAGTTTCTCTACAAGAGAAGCGGTAAGAAAGTAATGTGGTTATATGTCTTTCTTAAGGCCAACAATTCTTATATACGGGAATAACTACTATACCTACAAGGAATTACTTAAGCATAACTCCTTTTATATTTCACTACCTTATACCAGAATAAACTTATTCTTGTTTAGTTGTTGTATGACACAATAACGGACAAAATTACCAAATGTATAAAAAATCTTGTATTTGTTTATCCCCAAAAACATTCCCAATGTAAAACTTTTGGAGGTGAGAGCTATATTCAGAAAAATTCAACAAAAAAACTCAAATCTTTCGCATATGCTCAGTTAGAGCTGAACCACACCGATACAATTTTTGGTATGTTGTTTTGTATAAGAATTTTGTTTGAATGGTACGTTTTCATCAAGTGATTATATCGCTTCTCACCGCCCCCAAAATTCCTTCCATGAAATTACAACTTGACATATTATATTCATAATTATTTTTTTTGAATTCACTTGTTACTATTGACCAGGGGCAAAAGAAGGAAGTTGAACAGATTTACATTTGATGATGACGATCAAAATGCGTTAATATTGCGAATCATAAATGCAGGCTGGTGAGGAAATGGAAATGCTCGAGTCCAGATTTACTGTAAATGTGGGTTATGAATATAATACTTCAAGTTGTAATTTCATGGAAGGAATTTTGGGGGCGGTGAGAAGCGATAGAATCACTTGATGAAAATGTACCATTCAAACAAAATTCTTATACAAAACAACATACCAAAAATTGTATCGGTGTGGTTCAGCTCTAAGTGAGCATATGCGAAAAATTTGAGTTTTTTTTGTTGAATTTTGCTGAATATAGCTCTCACCTCCAAAATTTTTCCATTGGGAATGTTTTTTGGGGATATGGATTTATTTTGGAAATCGGCTGGCTGTCACGAACTTTAATTTTCAATAATCATGTTATTTTTCAATACGTGTAGGCATACAAATATCTTAATACTAAAAAACAAACACAACCGAATTGTATACCTCCTCCGTCTGGCCAAATCGGTCAAAGACATCGAAAACTCTCTTGAGCAAAACAGCTGTTATCAGAATTTGAGTGTTGAGTAACGTGTGGCTTGAATAATAATGCTAAGGTGATTTGATAATTATCAACAAAGAAAAAAGTTTTATTTTTATATATATAATTTAGAAATAGTTCACAATAAAAATTTGAAACGCTCGTTCTTCAGTATGATATTTTTTAATATTAAGGTGATGTTATAACCACTAGCAAAGAGAAAATGGTATATTTATCAATAGTTAAATTACAATAGTGAAATACAATATTAAATAAGACTATAAATACCTATAGTATGAAGAAAATATATTAATGTTAATGTTACATTATTCACTCGAAATTTCCCTCAATTTTTCTTGTTTATGTCGATTTTATTCTTGCTTGCTTTTGAACTGGACAATAACGGAGAATATTTTCTATTTTCAATTATTCAAGGAATTATACTTTTATTTTAGGCATTTGTTGTATAATATTAAGGTGATGTAACTACCAGCAAATAAAAATGTTGAATTTATTTATATACATATTAATATTTTAATATCTAATGTTTCGTTCTTATAATATGTATATTGTATTGAAATACTCGTAGTTTATTATACTAAGTTTTCTATCATGAATGGTATTTTAAACACTTCAGGAAATTAATGAATGATTTCAGTATGATAGGTCTTCAAGATTCACAATTAGTTTTTTCTATTATTCAATATGCGGAAGCTCTTATCTATAATATAATATTTACTCAAATAAACGGTATCTATCCTGGTCATTCTGTGGTAAACTTATATTGATGCCAACCCAACCTAGCGGTACATCCAAACATAACTGCATAGGGCGATTCACCGATTCCTATTATTGACCGACTTCTTTTTCTCATAAATATTTCTTAGGCCCACTTAGTTTTTCTCACCACTACATATAAAAAGCTAGGATCTCCTGGAAATTGATATATTTAATATCCTTGCACAATCTAAAGTCTTTTTTTTCGGCCAGCTAAGCGGTAAGAATTATGTAGTTCGGCTATTAATGAACTCCCCTTCTTGTCCAAATGAAGTTTTACCTACTTGAACTTCAAATTTTATGCAAATCTGCATGTGCCTTAACTTCAAAACATCCCGACACGAAAGCTTGTATACGATCCTTACGCTTACATCAGTCAATGGCGATCTTGCAATTTAGTCCTCCTAAATATTATCCATGCTATAAATTGAAACTTCTACGAAAATAAAAGTTCATTTACCTATGTGAGGGTAAGGGAAAGGTTTCTGTTTCTCTTTAAAGTTATTGGTTCTTGCTATATTTTGGACCAATTTTCTTAATCGAATTATTAATATCACTGAATTAGAATGAATATTGATTAAATAACATAATTATCGATTGGTATCAAAAGTTTTTCAATATACGAGAGTTCATCGTCTGGCGTAGTGCTTGTGTATGGAGAGTGTGCGTTTGCAAGCCACAATGACAGGAATACTGTATATATCTGACATAGACTTCATACTGACACTGACATAACAAACCGATAATCTTTTATGATCCAGATAGTTTTCTAAATCGGAGAGAGATAAGTTTCTACTTTGGAATAAGTTAAATAAATTAACTTAAATTCGAAATAAAGGATAGTGAACTTAAAAATGCTTCAGGTACATATACCTAAATTCTTGAAAAAAATACTTTTTTATTTGTTAAATACCAAGAATCTGTTTTGTAAAACAGTTAGAAAGATGAGTATATTTGAAAAATCATTACCTGAATTGGAAACAAAAATTAAAGTATATATTAGTTACATACAACAATTAGAAATTGATATAGGTACAAGTTAAAGTTAAGATTATTAAATTTAAACAATCCAATGTGAAGCATTTAAATCAACCTCCGTTTTATAAAACTATTTGCAGGCCTGTTCTTAAATCAATATCGGTTCGAACTGGCTTTTTTTCATTATTTGTTTAATAAATTTATATACCTACTTCATGTGAAAAACTTCTCACACAAAAAATAGTAAAATATTCTTTATCATATAAATTATCTCGAAACCATGTTGAAATGTTTTTTTGGCTTATTAGGAGAATACATTGATTTAATAATAATCCTACCACGATTCAGTTTCAATCAGCCTTTAAAAAGTTACTTCTTAATAATGTGAATGTATTTAGTTCCTGCTTCTGCCAATAGACCGATTGCATTAAGCGAACATTGTTCTTCGCATGCGTAAAGTCCCTGTATATGATAGTCTGGACAGATAAATTAATGCGTATGTGTAAAAGAGAGAAGTCGCTGTCCTTTACATAATATTTAAATGGCGGCTGTCATAACTTACGACGTCTGAGGTCTCATGAAATGCAATATTTCAGAATCACAGATAATGAAGTTGAGGTTCATAGACAAATAAAGAATATGGAGTCATAGAGTAATAGGTTAGGTATATATATATACATATATATATATATATATATATATATATATATATATATATATATATATATATATATATATATCTATGATATAAACAAATGTTGAAGTAATTGTCGTGGAATGAAATTAATAATATATTTTCAACCGAATTTACAATAGTAGGAGATAGCTTGTTATATTGACCTGTTCTTTTAGGAAACTGCCTGTTTGTTGATTGCCATATTGCAAAAATGATTCGATGGATACAGCTAAAATAAATATTTGGATAACAAAAATTTGCAATAGAATCTACATCATCCAAGGGTTTAGTTTTGTATGAGATATTTATTTTGTTCTTCCGAATAATAACATTTTTTACACAAGATAACAATATAATGTCCTTAGTTTCAAATAAAATTCATTTATCGTAGTTATTACTTAATTATATCTTCATTTCTTTACATCTGCTGTGACGTTTATATGTGAAAGTATTGAAATTTACAAAAACAATAATATTTAAATTCAAATTTATGCGAAAGAAGTTAGAAATTGGAATGTATTCAAAAATTAACTTTTAAATAAATTGTGGTTTCCCGCGCTTGTTTCATTGGTGCCGCCATTTAAATATTATTTGGCTGTAGACCAATCCCGCGAACGACCCGATCTGTCCAGACTTTCATCAGCCACTTCTATTTGAAATGTCACTCTTTTGAACAGAATTTACTATACCTATGTCCAAATAAATCCATGCTAATGGCTCTCTGTGACCGCATCTATCAATTTCCTTATGTTCTATGACATGAACCAGAGAACAATGTTTCTAGATAAGCTTCAAAGAGGTATTCTATGACCGATAATTCCCGCATGAGGAGAATTGAATCCATTGATGCAATTGGTCTATTACGCACTTCAAGATTTCACACTTCTGGTAATGACTTCTGCCGAAAATAACAAAATAAAACATATATTATTTGTTATTCGATGACATATAATAGTTTTAACATACTGGAACAGTCAAAATATCTTGACGACATCATAAAACCTATCGCTGAATTTATAGTTTATTCATTAAGGAAAATAATTCACTGTGATCAATGTTTAACTTTGTTGGTTTTAGAAAATTCCGATAAATTAGAATTAACAAATTGGTTAAAAAAGTTAAACTTTTCATCAAATGATGTCAATCTAATTAGTCATCATACAGAAAGAATCCTACTAATGAAAAATATTTATTTCAAAATTGTAAGTGAAACTTTAAAAATATTAACCAATGACAAATATTTTCGAGCAAGAATCTTTTTACGATCACAGACAGCAGCTTAAATACCTTATACCTAGTACAAAATGATAATAAATGACCTATTTTTAGAAGACAATAAGAATTGTAATAAATTTCAATTTGAATTATGCGCAAATATAAACTCTTGCCTCTGTATGCGTCATGAAACAAAGACAGACACGGGCACGATATTCCCTATCTCTTTTTATCTATGGACCACATCCACTAGCAGTGCTGCATAGGACTTGCCTACTCTATGTTAAATATTATATCTCTATGGTGTGCAGATAGCGACTCCCTGAACACAGCCATCGTCACTTGCATTGTTATTGTGACTGACATTTGTTAGTTGGGAGAGAAATACTGCTACCGTGTTCCCGTTTAGTTAGGAATACATTAGTTATACTTTTGACGAATATAATTAATACGTTAACAATGCCCCATTTTCGAATAAAAGCGAAGTCGATTGCATGCTTTTTAAGTAAAAAATGATTTTACTATCACGTTCATTATTACAATATTGGTTTCACTTAAGTATTTAACCGACATTTATATATGACTTAGGTCTTTATAAACAGCTAACATTTTAGGACCGGCAACACCGTAGAGTCTTGAAAATAATAAATTGTGAAATCCGTCTACTTGGTTTTACATATATTGATAATATAAGTATTACAGCCTTTTACGAGTTGAAAACGTTCTCAAATGATTACTCATCATTGTAAGATTGTATTATATACAATATCTCATTAATTTCAAGTCAGATTTTTAAATTAATCGGGAAAAACCATTACGTGACCTTGAAAATCCAACATTTTTCTGTAAATAATGCTTCTGTAGGCGGAAGTGAGAGATACCGCTCTCACCTCTGCAAACTACAGTTTGCATTGATTTAATGTCAAGATTTCTTATCTAACGTAAGAGGTGCAAGAGTTGAATTGAAACTTTCTAAAAAAATAATTATTAATTTACAAACAATTTTTTGAAATAATTCAACGATTAAATTGGTATTCTTAATGGAAGCCTGTGTAACAATTTATGATTTACAAGATTTATTCCATGGGTTTTGTTGTTGTAGTGAAAAAATACTTTCGTAAACTTTTATATATAAATCATTGCTTTACCGTACTATAAAGCAATTACTGAATGTGCGCTCCATGGCATTCCAAATGTAGCCCGTCAGAATTCCAGCTCCTCCGTATCCTATATCCACGTCAAAAGTGAGTGATATAGTTCTGAATTTCCAATTTTTCCCAGGTCATACCTGGAATTAATATTGATAGGATTTCACATTCGGTCCACGAACTGTGGTGTAGGCTCCTGACGTCACACAGAAAAGGACGGACGTGAAGATGAAGGACGGGGTGTTTTAACGGTAAGGGGAGGGCGGAGACATGTCAAGGTCGTAAAACTCATACGTGAAGTGACTATGGAAAAATCTGGCTACATTTAACTGTCTTCCAGAGAGATGTGTCATATCTACTACACCGTTTTAATATATATTTTTGTGAAAGTATCTGGAAGGAAGGCAACATTTCGCAGGCAAAGCACTCAGGACAAATTCTCTGAGAGGCGTGAGTTGTCATCTAATATTTCATATTTCATATGCGAGCATGAGCCTTCAAGAGGAACATGCGATATCTGGGAATGTATTCTGGTTGAGAGGAGACATTTGTGTTAAACAGCTTGGACAATTCCTGATGTTCCATTTGTTCGATATAATTCATCTGTTATATACCTACCACCTGATCATAAGGATAAATATTGTTTTATATGTTTTATTAGCTCATTTTAATGCTTATCTGGCTATTTTAAAGAGCTTGGGTCTATTTTTTAAATGAATAAATATTGGAATATGGACAGTTTTTAATATCGGTAACATTTTCTAATAATTTATTGAAATATTCAAGTTTCTATTTGTTTTATCGATATTAAGTTTGATAAATGTTTTTATACCTGTCAGCATGTTATAGATATAAAGGCTCAAACTGTTTAATGACGATTAAAGACTAAAGTATTTCCATTGCTTTCAAATATCCAATGTCTCAAAATTTTAGATGGATTTAAAAAAATTTAAATATAATCAGCCGTTTTCATAATCGAAACTTAGTACGCTACTTATTTAAGTGCGGAAGTTTATAGCTACCAGAAAACACAACTGACGGACCCTTCAATCCACTCTCGGAAATGAGGACTGTGTTGCAATCTGACTAACCTAACCTTAAATTAGGTTTATGAGTCTTATGTCAGTGTTACGGATGGATAGTGTTTTGTTTTTTTTATTTTTATATGGTAGTAGCTAGTACCGAACTAAGATTGGATTATGAATACGGCTGAATATGGCTAGAAATAATTTTGGATTTAATAGTGTCAAGTTTTTGAACTGCGTTCCTGTATTCTACATGAAACGTTCTCATCCATTCTATCTTAATACACTCTAGCGCCCCATTACTAGACTGCAGAAATATCTGTCCCCCAATTTCGAATAGATCATTTTCAACATCATCATGCAGTAATGTTACAAATAGACATAGATTTAGTTTAACATCGTTGACATAGAGTCCATCGCTCTCTGAAGCTCTTTTCCAGCCCTTCCCAACATCTTGGGGGTTTCCCTAGAAGTGCTGCCTCATCTGCGCAAACAAAATATAGCCAAAGCCTTTTTAAAATATGTGCTAGGCTTGTGACATTGTCTTTCTACGTCACTTTGTTGTGTTTAAAGACTGGGGTTGAGTGCCTTTCTTGAATACAACAATTCTGTGATTCCTTGCTGCACATTTCTGAAGATTCTCAATTTCATCTCCACCTTAATGCTTTTGGATATTCATAGAAAAGAATCCCCTATCACGAGATATATTCGAAATCCACTCTGTATCTCGGAATCTAAAAATGTTGCAATTTTGACCGACGAAATCTTTTTTTTCGTTAATGCGCGCGTTGTATATGGTAAACGTACTCCGATTTTGATGATTTTTGATTCATTTGAAAGAGGAGACTTGAGAAATGGTACCATATTCAAAATCGAAAATCTGAGGTGGTATTATTAATGATAAGACAATATCCTGAAATTTGAATTGAATATTTTTTTTAAAAGAGTTAAGGTTTTCGAGATGGAGGCATGTTGAATTCACAAATATGAGTACTTTTGCTATGTGGAGAGGACAATTTCTTTTGAAAATTGGAAAGCTGTTTGTACTACATGAAAGTTACCTAATTATTTGTAGCAACATTAACTTTGAATATTTTTTTCTTTAGAGTCACGGTTTTCGAGTTACAGCGGTGGCAAAATGGTAACATCTAAAATACTTATGCGTAATTCCGCAGCGATGTATCGAGATCTTAATAATATACAATACAAGCAAAGAATAAACGTGGATAATAGGATAATTAAAAAAATAATTCATAGGTATTAGTGAACGTTCAACGATTTTCGTGACTAATGTTACACTCAGAAGTGTGAAATAAATATTTTTTACAAAAAATTGGAACGTCATTAGTTGGTTCACTGAAAAATATAAAATAATATTAATTCTATTGGTGCTGTTACTTGTGAACTTGGTGCCAAAAGTTATCAAGTACGTCTACGACCAACATACGTCGATCTTTCTATTAAACTAATTAACCCATCTTGGTAAAATTTTGTATGCTTACTAAGGAGAGTATGGAGAATCGCGGATCACAAAGGAAAAAATAAGAAATCCAAGATTTAAGTTGAAAACTTCATTATTATTTATATATATATGTCACATGACAGTGAATTCCAGGCATATTTGTTCTTTTAAAGAAAACGTCTTTCTGAAAACAAAAGAGTTATAGTGGAATTACATTTTTCAGCAAACAGCTAGCAAATTAAACTATCACTTAAAAAAAGGAAATGCGATTATATAAATATGCAGTAGGTGACAAGGTCATTAACGAAAGATTCATGAGTCAATTACACTTATAACCATCCATCTTCACAAAAATTGAAATCTAGCAAATCCTTTCGAGGAATAGACATCTAATGCATTATCAATTTGATGATGTAGAAGAACTTTTCTAATGAAGACAGATCGACAGTTCAGTTTCGTCTGAACTCCAGAGCACAGTGAAACTTTTGTGAAATGAATGTTGTATTAAATCCGGGCATTAATGTTGTTTGTTAACTTCATTACGAAAGCTTCCATTTATAATCATAGACTGCCTACTGAGATTAAAATTTGTAGAATGGGCGTTCAGTCATAACTTTGAAAAATTTATAAGCGTTAGAGAAACAACAATGCTGATTAAAGTTAAATATTAAGTAAGCATAGAAGTATCATAGGGAGTTGTTGGAGAGTTTACTTAGTTCTCTAAATAAATAGACATTTTAACAACAAAACTGTCAAGTTATTTTTGTTGTAATGTAAATGTAATGTTACGTTTATTATATTGATTAACATGAGATGAATGAGTTATAGGTGGAAAAACAATATTTTGGCTTCAAATTCAAAACTACCAGTACCTACCATGAGAAAAAATATTATTTTTTATTTTTTCAGAGCACCATCTAGTAAATTTTGTTTTATTTTTTGTAAAAGTAATTCTCCTCGCTGTTCTCTCTAATTTTTTAAAGATTATTTGTGATCAGAAATTGAAATTATAAATTTTAAATGTATATATCTTTTTGTCTATCTAGACTACCATGAATTAATGGAAAAATCACATTTGACCGACTTTCAGACGGAGCATGTAGGTATACCATTCGGGTGTGCTTTTTTATGTTAGTAAATCAAAAACTTACAACAGATCATATCCGTTAATATTTGATGTGGACAATTTTCGATAAACAAGACAGTTTTGGAGAAACAGTAATTTTCAATATCTGAAATATGTGTGTTAAAGCTCTTTTGTAATCTCTGAACATAAATGAAAGTTAAACCATTTGAATTATGAATGGAATATTCAAAACAGAGAAATATTTCTCTTACAAAAACTTGGAACGACTTTATTAGTTGGCACAATGAAGAGACAAAATAATATTAACTCTAATGGACCTGGTAGATGTGAAGTTGGTGCCTAAACTCTTTTATATAACTGCACTGCACTTTTTTTTAAATATATATCATTGCTTTAACATATTAAAAGAGTTAAATATCTTGCTTATTATCTAAATAAACACATACCTAAGTATACCCATAGCAGTTATCCTATACATTTTCTATATCACAGTGTATAAATACTCCAAACTGATGAATCAATTTGTTTAGAATGCACTTTATGTTCTCTCAAGATACATACGAGGAAGACGTTTCATTATTTTTCTCACTCAGAAATTTGTAATTGTGATCTAGGAGTTTAAGGAAACAATACACGTAAAATAGTTCAGATGTACAATGCTGATTTGGATAATATGCACAGAACTCATTTTGAATTAAAATTTAGAGCCAACTCCAGCATTTCACAAAGTTCACAAAGTCACAAACAAATATGCATGCATGAAATTATTCTCGTACTCCTGAGAGACATTAAGGTATATATTTTACTAAAGTTTCTTAGAGATTTATTTGACACTATCATGTTTGGTGTATCTTGTGATATTTTTATTTCATAATATAGAAACATTTCAATGAAGTAACTTCAGATTTAAGTTGATGTAGAGTCTAAGTACTATTTTCTCTATATTATATAAGTAAATGTAGTTGGTGCGTACTCAACTTCCTTCAACAACACAACATCTATGCCATGAACACCTTTTTCAAAAAACCACCACAAAGGAAATGGACTTGGGTTAGCCCCGACGGATCTACAAAGAATGAGATTGATTATATCCTATGTAATAAAAAGCACATTGTTGGGGATGTATCGGTCATAAACCAATTCTCTATAGGTAGCGACCATAGATTAGTTAGAGCCAGAGTCAGAATTAACACAAAACTTGAAAAATCAAAATTAATCAACATCAACATCTGAATCTCACTCCCCAAACCATTCCCGACTACCTACTGGACATAGGCAGAAGACTGTCCAATGCGCAAAACACAGAACATCTCTCACTAGATCACCTGGTACAACACAAGACCTCCCAGATTTTGAACAGTACCAGGAAAACCCTAACAAAATTGAAAATCACCAGAAACCCCACAATATCTACAGGAACACAGCAACTGATGACCGAGAGACGTAAGTTAGAGAAAGACATACCACAATACAGAGAAATGAATAAATCAATTAATATGGCCTTCCGTAAAGACATCAGGACTCATAACACAAATACGATAAAGGAATGTATAACAAGAAATCCCGACATGAAAATACTCAGGAAGAATAGAGCCAGAGGCAGAAATAAAGTATGCCAACTCACGGATTCAAAGAGCACCCTTATAGCAACAACATAATCAATGCTGACAATAGTTGAACAATTCTACACAACACTATACAAAAAAACAACAATCAGTTAACCCTCTAGGCCTCCGATCACTAATGTCGGCTCACCCTGAAGTAGACATCAACGAAATTAAAAAGGCCTTATGCCAAATTAAAAACGAGACACCTGGAGAGGACAGATTGACAACAGAAACGCTTAGATATAGTGGAGAATCTCTACTGAAGAGAATAAAACAAATCTTTGATAGGTGCATTACTGAACAGAGAATACCACAACTATGGGAAAACGCAATAATCACCCTTATCCACAAAAAAGGAGATAACACAAAACTCGAAAATTACCGCCCCATCAGTCTCTTATCCCACTTCTACAAATTATTCACAAAAGTGCTCACAAACCGCCTAACGAACAAGTTCGATTTCTATGAACCCCCAGAGCAGGCAGGTTCCAGAAGTGGATATAGCACGATTGTCCATCTTCAGGCGATCTGCACACTCATAGAGAAAAGCGCTGAATATAACTTCCCTATATACGTAGCCTTCGTAGACTATGAGAAGGCTTTCGACTCTATAGAACTACAAGCCATTCTAGAAGCCTTACACAATGCCAGAATAAATCATAGATATTCTGGAATAATATCATTTATCTACAGAACAGCTACAATGACTGTCAAATTAGACGAAATGATAACAACGAAGAAAATCAAAATGGAAAGAGGATCAGACAGGGAGATACTATCTCCCCAAAACTCTTTACACTGGCACTATAAGACATCTTCAAGACGCTGGATTGGGAAGAAAACGGTATTGGGGTGGACGGTAAAATGCTTAACCATTCGCGATTTGCTGATCACGATGTTATCATTGCCTCATCGTCGGAAGAACTCCAGAGAATGCTCTAAAAACTACACCAAGTATCTGCAAATGTGGGCCTTCGAATAAATATTTCCAAAACTAAATTTTTAAGTAGAAATGAAGAACAAATTACACAGAATCGAAAACGTCCAAGAATATGTATATTTGGGGCATGCTATAAGACTCGGCAAAGAAAACCAAACAGCCGAAATTTCGAGAAGGATTAAACTTGGATGGGCAGCTTTTGGTAGACTGAACTATATATTTAAGAGCAAAATTCCAAACAACCTAAAAAAAGACGTTTTCGATAGTTTTGCCGGTCATGACGTATGTTTTGGAGACGATGACGGTGACGAAACGAAGCGCCAACAGACTAAGGGTAAGTCAGAGAGCTATGGAAACAGCCATGATGGGGATCAGCCATCGCGACCATATTAGAAACGAGGAAATTCATCGACAAACGAAAATCATTGACATCATCGAAAAAATATCCAACGCTAAGTGGTCTTGGGCAGGACACTTTGCAACTTAGTTTGAACCCAATATGTGTTCAATTTGCAAGGGAAAGGCGACAAGCTCAGAATTCTTGTGTTTACATTTGAAGCCGTCACAGAATAAGTTATATTATTACACTTTATCTGAAATAGTGGATTTATGCTTTTAATTTTCATTTGCTCAAAGAGTGCCAACTGGACCATAATAGTACTAAGCGTCTGCTCTCCGTCCGTCCGGCTGTTAGTGGTGTGTATCTTATGAACCGAAAGAGTTAGACAGTTCAAATTTTCACATAATGTTTATTTCTATTGCCGTCATAACAAAAAATAAATAAAATAGAAAAAAATTATAAATTAAACCTGATTTTTTGTCGTTTTTTGCTAGACTTTATCAAGATAATTATTATATGATGGTACGGAACATGTCGTGTGCGAGTACAATTTGCACTTGGTGTTTTTTTACAATGTAAATGTTTGAGCTGAACATTTATAATGATTTTTTTCTCTTGCACCTTTAAATACCTTTCATTTTATATTTTGGTTGGCTAAGCTAGAATTAACTCATTCCTATGTTCATCCGATGTTACAAACAAAACATAAAAATATTTACAATCAAAGAAACACAATATAAACCAGATTATTTTTTTCAGCCCCTGGTACAGTAGGTACAAAAAAACAAATGAAACAACTCCGTTTCCTCGATAATCATTCCATAGGAAGTGGACCATTATTTGGCCATTATCGTATTCAAATCAAGACAAATATTATCTCCCATTTGCTTTCTCAGTTTTATATGGCATTACCGATAAGTATCTTCTTCACTCAACATTTTGGTCGTCATTGTTTGTCGCACATTCGTTTTATACGTGTTTTGATATTAATACCCGGGCAAAGGAGACGCAGAGAAGGCGAGGTGTGAGGTGACGATCCTGTTGGAACGAAGCCGTTAGACGACGCGTGACCCGAATGGCATTTACGACGACTTTGATGTCGTCCTAGGCACACCAATTTTGCGACGAATTGCTCGAATCGTTCGATAGATTAGAAGTTCGACCATTGGAATCGTTATCGCATCGCATCCACTCTTGGAATACATGAATAATTTTGCCCTGCTATTCGATAACCTCTTTCACAAAAAAAAACGGGGAGTCAACTGATGGTTTATCAATTAAAGTTCATTAGATTGTATACAGCTATAGGTAGATAGAAAGAAGACTTTTGGCACGAACTTTATCGGTATGAGGTGAAAAAATGATGAAGTATCAGTGACAATAAGTTCCAAATGAGTATTCTGAAAAATTGGTAAAAGCCTTTACCTATGACTTCCCTCAACAAACCACCCCGCTTCGAGATGGAAACAACCTCGTCGCTTCTACCGTTCTTATATTGACACTTAATATTTTGGACACCCTGTATATATGATTAACGAAAACCCTTACATTGCGTCGCCGGTAGTCCTTCAATATGCATACCAAAATTCGTTGTTCTAGGTCAAGCCTTTATTGAGCTACAACAGACTACAGACAGACTACTGACAGACAGACAGACCGACGGACTTGAGATACCATGATTTTCGTGATCTAGGAACCCCAAAACGTAAATATCGGCAAAAATCTCGAGGTCGATTTTTTACGTGAATACAATACTTCCCTTATTGAGGGAAGTAAAAACTGGCCAAACTTAAAAAAACTGAAACTAAATTTGACTAAACACAAGGTATGATTCTAAGTACTATACCTACTAGGTAAGTGTCTTTAAAAAACTAAACCATATTTACAGTAGGTGAAAGGAAAAATTGATTAGGTTAAATGTTTACGTAGGTATTTATTTAGATCCGCAATTAAAGCAATCTAATCAAGTGGATTAAATTTGCAAGAAATTGGGCATGAAAATATGGATCTTGTTGGAATATAAAAGAAATGACATTGTATATACATTATGCTGCCTCGTAATGGCGTCCAAGATATATTTTCCATGCTTTTGTACTTATAACATTATTCTCAAGTTCTTCTGAAGATTCTGCTAATAGGGAACTTGCCAATATTTTTTATTTTCATTAATATTGGTGTTTATGTATAAGACACCCTATAACAAATATCAGCCCTTAAATCACAGTACTTATTTTACAATAAATTATTAAAGATGAAATTCTCGCTAAGCTAATTCAAACGAGGCCAAACGCGCGGGAGCTGCTGTGACGTCACTCCTTGCATCGAGACGAGCCGAGCCACGTAGCCATGCTGTTTGCCATTTGATGCATATTGCTTTTGTATCCTGGTTTGATATTTGGTTTGTTTATTTGATTTTTATTATTTTTGTGAAAACTCCAAATAAAATTTCTATTCCCGTACCTGAAGATAAAAATCGCTGATCAAAATGGCTAAGAGCATGCAGAAGAAATGTGGGGGATATTTCTATGAAGAACACTGCTACTTTTGCATGTGAGGATCATTTTAATGTAAGTATATTACATCCAGAATTATTTATTTCAAAAATACTGTTAAATAGATTATGTACGAATATTCTTAAATCTGACGAAATTATAACTGAAAATTCATTAATACGTCTAGGAGATGATTTTGGCATTAGTGATGGTAATGCTTCTAAAATATTTTCAAAATCTTTACCAATTATGTATTAGTAAATATGTAAGAATATTTAGGTATTATAAAGCCCCAAATTTATTTTATAAAGTCAAATCTGCCTCTGGCTTTTCGAGCTCGATATACTAATGTCTTTTTGTATCATTGATTGCTTGGAAATACGTATAAAGAACCGTCAGATGCACTTAAACAGTCGTTAACATTATAAGAAGTGTAACACTCATAAATACTTAATTTCCGGTGCTCCGGATGGCAACATATTAATGACGCATCCATAAACATATTAACTATAGGTAAATTATCTGATTGTCTTTTTGCAAAACCTGCATCAACAATTTTCAATCAAAATATTCACCACACAAACATATAAATAAATAATATTATATCAATACATTGAAATCAAATCACCAAAATTAAATTATAACCACGTTTATTACTATGGGCTTCTACCTTCTGTGCGCCGTCGTTTCGTTCGGCAAGCAAGGTCTGATGTCAACCATTGGCAGCACGTTTAAAGCGGATATCAAAATAACAACATTTTAAACCCTTATATTTCAGTTAAAAGATTTCTCTCGACTTTTTTTCTTGACTATGGGGTTTTTAATGATATAACTTACGATTTTGACTGGTTTTAAAAACTTTTTTAAATGTTCCCTATTCTATTATTTGTTTGTCAATATTTTTAGATTGATTATTGGATATGGCAGTTGCAAAATTCTAACTTTTGATTCAAAAAGTTTATTCCTCCATATGCTAAGTGGTGCATTCTTATCACAAATTTTACTATTTATATATCTTTATTTTTTCAACTGGAAACAGATCTTAAACATTTGTAACTGTAAATGTATTGATCACCTTGATAAGTTTTCAACTATTTGACATCATTATGTCTATGACATAGTATTTTTTATTTTTGTCAGAATTGTTGAAAAAGGCACTTTATACTAGTTTAACTTTCTTCACTGCAGGTTCCAAAGACCGATTTAAGGTTCAATTTTCATTTGACTCACGCTTAAAAAAATATCTTATACAAGTCATTGATATAAATATATTCTTCGCTGTTCATGACATGAAATTTTTCAATAATTGTGCCAACAATGACGGTGTTCTTGGGGTACTGCTTATAAATATGATTAAGGCCTATTGTTTTGCGCTAGCTTTGTGAATTATTGCTCAATGGCTGTTAAGGTCCTTCTGAAATTTGTTTCCCCGATAGTGTCGTTGATGTCGCCGACGTTACAAACTTATGCGATATTCTCGCTTCATGCCCTGTTTTTCCCAATTTTTTTCTTAATTTCTTGTTTTGATATTTGGTGCTTCCTGTGTGCCTCGTTGTTCAGTATTAGATGTATTTTTTTCTCGTCAACAACTTATTTATATCTCAGAATGTCCTTAAATGTGGTCATGCAGTTACTCTTGGATGTAGACATTGTAATAGCTTTTTGTTTCAGCGACTCTGTTGGCATTTGATTCTTATTTCTTGGTTTCTAACCTTATCTTTTCTGTGTAATTCTCTCCTTGTCGAATGCCTCTTTTCACCATCAACACCTATTTCACCAAATCACAGCAACTATTGAGTTCCAATCTTTGTCTGTATTTGAATACAGACAAAGATTGAATAATTGATTATCCCGGTAACTTTTTTCGATAATTCATAGAATGTTAATCGATATTTGACTAATAGACACCCAAGATGCACTATGCTAATTTTTCGTCACAGCAAACTATTGCTTAAAACTTAAATCTAGGTATGTTATGGGCACTTCTGGTACATATATTCCTTTATTGGGACATTTAAATTTCACAGCCTGTTGAGATATATATCAATGACACATACATTTTGAATACATTCTTATTAATCCTGACTGCAGAGAAATGCTGAACTAATGATTATTAGTGAATTAAAAAAAAACTGCTCACGAAATATTCGAGCGGATTTTTTTCTACCTCACATATAACCACACACCCACAAAGCAAATCATACAACTCCCACAATAATCATTGCTAATAATAATTGATTATTGAAGCAAAACAGTGCAAAATCACGTGGAAATTTTGCTGGAATTAAAAACAACGTGGTGTAGGTAGCATACAACAAACTTGATATTATCAGTGGGTACTATCCTAGGTTTCATTTAACGTTTTATTTCATTTAGAAAATCATAATCGATGGCTGAATGAACGCATAAAGCTCCGAGGGGGAAAATACAACAACAACCCACCACCACTAATTAACTCACCGGTTCGGGGTTTTCTCGTTTATCGATGCTCTAATGGGTCCCGCGTAATTGCTTTTATAATATACATTATGATGATGAAATTGGAATTTCAAGAGTACCTACATGTAGGTATCTACATGTTTAACGTTGAGTATGCGTGAAGGGGCGCCATATTGGGATTGTGTATCATGTCGGTATAGGTATACTTACTTGTCACTTCAAATCTACCCATTGCGATGTTTTAAACTATACCTACAGGTATTAGCTTTACTCTTGATGATATAATTATATTAATGGCTGTTTAAATGGAAGACTTAGAAAGTTGAGGCTAGTTGTTTGGAGATTCCTAATGATATGGAAACTACTCTTCGAATCATTATTTTTTTAAGCAATTAGATATTAAACTATCTTTTGAGTTCAAGACTTCTATCATCTGTAAATGGTTCCAATTAAATCAAAGCAAAAAAAACATTCAATCAACTTGAAATCATTAGATTAAATTGATTTGTTTCAATTTTAAAAGTATAATATATAAAATAAATCCAACACCGAGGACGTATTATTTTATTTTCAATACCTATTTATAAAATTTACGGCCATCATGTCGATACTACTTGGTCAATTATCGTCATTGAGAAAATTCACTTTGATCTTCATAAAAATAAGTCCTTTACATGAAAGCAATATAAATGTTAAAATTCGTTTGTTTCATCAAATAACACAATACAACTGTCCAGGCCGCCCTGAAAGATACAAAGGAAGAGAGGAAAGGTAATATTTCTTAATTTATTTGACTCTTCTATTTTTATTGCTGTTATGTTTACGGATTGCTTAATATTTCTGATACTGGTATCATATTTATTATTGTATATAGAATACCTCATATGTTTCTATATTTTTAGGTAAATTTCTTATAGAAATATACCTATTGCGATCGTTCACACTTTTGAATTTCGAAAACATTTCAACGGCATGTTGTTATATGTCTATAAGTTAGTCCAAAAAAACATTTGGTTCAAAAGTTTATATATATATATATATATATATATATATATATATATATATATATATATGGGATATTACGAAATTTGTTAACACGATAGAGGTCGCAGTTTTGAAGGTATCAAGTTCAAATTTGCTACAAAAATCAATCTCTCAAATATCTCGGTCGAGTTCGTTATTGGGCAATATCGGGTAAGTAGTTTCAAAATGGCGACCATTCAAACATTTAAAAAAATATAAAAAAAGAGTAGTAGTGTAAATATTATTAAAAATAATTTTAGGTTATAGATGTAATCAGTACCTACAACTTTTGTTCAAAGCAATTTTTCATAAAATACACAGGTAAAAAAATAAAAATTAATAAAGAAAAATAACAAATATTGATAAAACATGAACAATCAATATAAATTTGATGTAATTGTACATTTTCTGGAGATCTTAATATAGACCCTGATTAAAAAATATATAGTATATTTATTGAAAAGAAATAGACGAAAAAAAAATCTGCCTTGAAGTGGACTCGAACCCTGTCTGCTTTATATTCAACAGCCAAAACAGAAACCTCTAACCGCAAGGCTATGACAATTTTATTTAATAACATGTAGGTATACCAATGAAAAGGTTGTTAAAATTTCAATTCAATGAATTTTGAAAAATTTACCTTTCCGCTGACTACAGGCCATCGGGATTTTTTTATTCCAAAAAAGATAGAGAGAGAGAGAGAGAGAGAGAGAGAGAAATGCTTTATTGTCGAAAAAATATAAATTTTGTAGACAAAGCAAAATAAAAATATCAAAATCAAACACTACAAAACAAAACAAAGGCAAAACTAAAAATTAAATTAAAATTAAATAAATTTATATAATATAAAACAAAAATATAAAAATATAAAGATGTAAAAATATAAGATAGTAAGTATCAGAATGAAACCTACAGCTGTATATTCGGTTAGAAAGTAAGTTAACATACAGCTGTAAATTCAGTCAGAAGGTAAACACTAACTAAATCACAAAACAAAAACAAATTTTGTACAAACAATAAACCAGTGCGTGAGCTGAGCAGAAACGTGCCTTAGTGAAAGAAGTCGTTAACTGCATAAAAGGCATTATCCTAGGTAGTAGGTATTTAATTGAATCTGGGATAAGCCGTTATAGATTTAATTTTGTGTGACAGATGATTTTACATTACAAAAGACCCTTAGGATATCAAACATCAAATAATATTCACTAAACCAGTGGGTGTAAGAAGCTTAATATTAAGTATTAACAATTTTTAACAAAAAATTCGCTTACTGCATAAAAGGCTCTCTCCAGTAAGTTTGATTTCAAAACCTTTCGAAATTCAGGAAAAGATCTTATGGATTTGATTTCAAATGGTAGATGATTGTGCATTTTTTTTTGCATTGTACAGTATAGAGCTTTTAACCAACTCTGAGCGAGGGGTTGGCAGATAAAGATCATGCTCCGTGTTTCTAAGCGGATAGTTGTGAGATGGCCTCTCTGGAATAGAAGATACGTGCTTGCGGATTAAGGATACAGATTCAAATATGAATAGGGACGGAAGAGTTAATATTTTAAATTTTTTAAAGTAATCCTGGCAGTGAGTCCTACTGCTAAGTCTCAGTGAATACCGAACAGCTCTCTTCTGCAGTTTAAAAATACGTTCAAATTGAGTTGCACAACACGTACCCCAGAATGGAAGGGCGTATCGGAGATGCGACTCAAAAATGGCATAATAGACTGTTCTAGAAGTAGACAAGTTGAGCTCCTTGGAAACTGATCTCAGCGCAAAGCAGGCAGAACTTAACCTTTTAGATAAAGCATCGATGTGCAAGTCCCATTTTAAGCGGTTGTCTACAATAAGCCCCAAGAATTTCACAGATTCAACGGCCTCAATAGTGGTGTTATTAAGTACAAAAGATTGCAATGTACTTTTATATGATAAAACTTTTGTTTTAGAAACATTGAGGCATAGGAGATTTGAATCGCACCAAGATTTAATCGTGACTAAGTCTCTAGATACAGTCCTATGAAGTGTCGTAATATCCGGGTTGCTCCACGTGAAACTAGTATCATCCGCAAAGAGGCAGATTTCACCGCTAATGTTAAGACTAGCAATGTCGTTGATAAAAAGCAGAAACAAAATAGGGCCCAGTACTGAACCTTGAGGCACTCCATATTCAATTGGTTTGCAAGAAGAAATCGACGTATCAACCCTCACAATCTGAGTCCTGCTGTTGAGATACGACTTAAACCATTCGAGGGACACTCCTCTGAAACCGTAGTACTCCAATTTATTAGTTAATATATTATGATCTACGCAATCAAAAGCCTTAGAGAAATCACAGAAAATTGTTGCTATAGAGTGATGGTTGATCAGGTTTGAGTATACATTATTAAAGAGGGAAAACATGGCATCATTTGTGCATTTGTTACTTAAAAATCCAAATTGATAGGTAGAGAGTATATTATATTTAAAAAGAAAAGATAGAAGCCTTTTTTTAACCAATCTTTCGATGATCTTTGATAATGTGGGAAGGAGTGCAATTGGGCGATAGTTCGAAGCTTGATCTTTATCTCCTCCTTTATGCAGAGGAACAATTATTGCCGTCTTAAGACAGTTTGGAAAAACTCCATTTTGGAATGATTTGTTAATTAAAGTAATAAAATGATTCAATGTGCATTCCGGCAGGTTCGAGCACATTTTCAGAGTAAGCCCATCAGCCCCAGATGAAGATTTGTTTTTAATGTCATTAATTGTACTGTTAAGCTCTGCTAATACTACGGGTGTAAAGAAGAAACTGTGTAAATTCATATTAGCCTTAGGGAGAAATGAGAGGGGGTCATCGGAAGGAGTTATGGTGTTCTTTAAATGTTTTGCTACATCTACAAAGTAATTATTTAGGTTCTCGGGTGAAATAGAGATTGTGTTAGATGGTGAGGTCTTATTTCTTAAGTCATTCACAATAGACCACATTTCTTTAGCAACATTACCGGAATTGGCCAGCCTCCTATTATAATAAATGTCCTTGGCAGCTTTTATAGTCTTATGATAGATTTTTCTGTAACGTTTTACGTAATCATGGTAGAAGACGCTGTCCGCTGATTTTTTTATGTAGGATAGTGAGCGCATGTTCTTTGCAGATGTACGTAAGCCTTTAGTAGACCAGGGTTTATGTTGTTTGATTTTTAGAGGCCTAAGAGGAAAGGATTTGAATGCCAAGTTAGATAATGTTTTTATAAATCTCGGAAATTCGATATTGACATCGTCAGATAGGACAAACCAGTCTGTTGTTAGACATAGGTGCTTGAAATTACGAAAATTTTTATCAGAAAAAATACGGCATAATTTGCGCGAAGCATTTTTGCACTTATATTTAGCCGAAAATTTTGTTAGTATTGCTTCATGATCCGAGAAACCTGAATTAAGGACAGTACAGTCAACGAATTTTGGATCGAAGGATGATACGACATAGTCTATAGTACTAGAACTAGTTTTAGTTATTCCGGTTGGTGAGTTAACATGCATGATTATGCCAAAAGAGTCGAAAATGGACTGAAGAGATTCTTGAGCAGTACACACATTGGAAAAGTCAATATTAAGGTCTCCACATAAAATTAACTTGCTTTTTAAAGGCAGGGATTCAAGCAAGCTCAGTAATTTTTGACTGAATATATGCAAGTCAGCGTCAGGTGTTCTGTAAATACAAACTATATAAAGATTATAAGCATTATGATAGACAATGGAAAATTCAAATACTTTTTCAGACAATAGTTTATCGAATTTAGTTACAGCCGAAAAGTCGCTATTTGTAGACATTATCATAGTACCTCCATGAGATAAATTACTTCTATTAAATCTAGTTACTGTAGCGTAATTTTTGATAAACACAGGCTCATCAACATTTAACCAATGCTCAGTTATGGCAATAATTTCTGGAAAATTAAGTTCTTCTAATAAGAGAAATAATTCATCTGTTTTGTGTCTTAAGGACTGAATATTAATAAGAAAAACACTAAGCTTGCCATCGTCCAATTTTACAGAGGGTGCTTGATCCTCTGTTCGCGTCAATTTAGTTAAAAATTTTGATTCCTTTTTGGAGAGCCAGTAGAAAAATATTTGCCATGACTCTCCCTAATTTTCTGAAGCTGTTGAAGTTTCTCGGATGAAAAGAAAGACCTGAAGGCAGCAAGATCAGCTTCCACTTCGGATGAGCCAATACCATATGCGTTGTGGTAGCGATAATACAACTTACGCAAGGTGTCCACGTCACTAGGTAGTCCCTCTGAAGCTAGAGTTAATTTGATGCTGGTGGAGGTGTGCCCTTCAAAACATACACTGGATGGTTGGTCATGGAGACAGGCTAGAAATAGCCGAAGAGCTTTTAATAAGGAAGAGTCCCTCAGTCTAGCCAACAAATAACGACCATCAGCCGTATCCGAATTACGGGACAGCCGCACTATAGGTGGAGTCATCGGGTCAATATTTAGCAAACTATCTTTCCTTGTACTTTTTTCCATGACAAAGTCTACATTTTCCTGCGCAAGAGACTTACAGGCAGCTAAAGCCTCCCTCCAATCTTAACAGATTTGATCTCCCTAGCTTTTACAGGTGTTAAGTCAGGGCGTGGTGTTGGGCTACGGCTGTCTACAGAGGTTGGAATATAATGACAGCCTGTGGTCGAAAAACTTGACGCTGGTGGTGAAATCTTTAAGGGAGTTAAAGATGATTTTGCGATTTCAGTGCCTAGCGGCCACATCCTTGGGTCTTTTAGCTGCTTTAGGTGACTTTTATTCTGCACACCAATTTTGAAGTCGGAGTGCGAACTGTCCTTATTCTTCAGCATTGGAAAGCATCGAATAAAGTCAGTAGTTCCAAGTTTTTCCTTCGCATAGTGTGCAAGAAGGGTAGCGCTATATGTCGATGGGATTTTGGACACTACCACATAATGCCATTCTTCTTTATTGGAGGATTTGGGAGGTCTGGGCGTAATGTCTTTTGGAGAAGTCAAAACCTCTGTGTTTTGGTTATCCGTATGGTTGGTTTGAGTCGAAACGGACTTTTTCACTATTGGTGGGTTACTTCTAGTAATTGGCTTATCATTGGCAGCCAACTTTTCAACCGTGTGTGCTATTTGTTCAAATCAAACTGTCTAGGTATAGTTCTTTTCAGAATAAATGGTTGACAACGTTTTTTTATCAGGGATGTTTTGCCAGAGGTCGTCCATAAACATGCAATAAACTGTCGGTCAGGGTCGGATCATAATATAGCAGTATAATAATATTTAAATATCTTTTTTTCTGTGAAATAATTTACATGTATTCATATCATTAATTGTATTATATCAACATACAATGTGTGTAAGATTACTTGCTTCCTAAATACCTCAATGATTTTAATTTTCATTAAATTACGTACCTATATTATATCCCGACTTAAATATATAAAGTCCGGTGCTGTAGTGTAATTGCTTTCGGATTGTGTACATAATGGGAATACACACGGTAATTTTATTGCAGTCATAAGAAAATACCACTTATTGTGAAAACAACTATATCTAGAATGTATATTGTTATTCAAAGTTTATCTAGAAAATTGTGCAGAATCCAAAAATGTGAAATTATACCTATTCTTTCATTCAAAAATTTAAAATTAGAAAGTTGTTACCTGTGTCAGATATATAGAATGTCGTTTTCTAAAATATGATTTGAATCGTAAATCGTTGTTTTAAATCATTCGATTTACAAATGAAATGAAAAGAAACTCTAAGGATCATAGAGCTCGTTCCATATATTATTCTAGTATTCCATTATTTTTTTAAGTAATGGTCAAAATGGTTTATTTAAAATTTTCGATGTAGGACTAAAATAAATGGCATAGTTTATCAAAGAAGCTTACGGACGAAATTGACGATTTAAAATAAAAAAAACTGACAAAAACCAATTAACATGAAACACAGATGTCGAAACATAGCTTTTATTTTTTAATACTTAGCGACAATTCAGACAAAATTACATTATATCAGATAAGTTCAAGCTGTACATAACTAAAAATTGAAAACAGAACAACTGATAGGAAAATACACGAATATATATACCTATATCGCTTCTACTCTTCCTTTTTTGTGTGAACGAGGATCCGTTTCCATTCATCCGATTATTTTCATCTCGTATTATCACCAAATCCCGAAGTTCATGCGATATCCGCGCACATCGCTGAGTCGAGCTTAAAAAAAATATGTTGCCAGAGATAACGTTCAACAGTAATATGGGGAAATACTTTCGGCATACTCAAAGTTTAGATAATGTGACAGGTACCTATTGGTATTTTACAAATTACATTCAAAAAAGACCGTACAAAAATTAGCATTGATCTCCATTGCGAACCTTCCCTAACACTGGACACTTAGCTTGGGTTATTTTGTGTACAATTTTATTCTACCTCATTACCTTTTCCATTTCTACTAATTGAACCAATTCATTCAATGCGCATTTGTATTTCTATTATGGCAAATAAAAGTCAGTATGCAATTAGGCAAAACATTCCGACTGTGCAAACGCTGCAAAGCTCATAATCTGTTGTCGCGGTCTATACCATATTTCAACCGTTTCCACCATTTACCTCGGTCGTTGCCCATCTTCAAGTCTTCAATTATACATGGAAAACTTTATCCACTTCCTGTACCGTTACACTGCCTTGCCAATTTTCTTTAAAATATCCCCATCAATATTCAATTTCTGTGGCTTCTAACATAGCTTGGTAAATATTTTTACTTTCCTACGCTACTATAGTAGCTGTATAAGGAAAGTATTGTAATCGTGTGGAATTTTCGGTATCGAGATTTTTAAAAATTTTGACGTTTCAGAGTTTTTTAAGTTTAAAAAACATATTTTCAGCCATTGGTCTGTCTGTCTGTCCGTCTGTCTGTCTGTGACAGCATTATCTCGGGAACGCATCGGTGTATTTTGTTGCTTTCTTTTTTATTTTGTTTGGTAAGAATATCACTCGCCGGTGGCACTGAATGAGAATCCTGTATACACTGGGTGTTGAGATATAGCCAAGAAACGTGATTTGCTCAAGACTATAGAGCAAAAACGGCTCTAAGGATTTTGATTAAACTTACCTAAAGTATTCTTCTCAGAGAAAAGCACAAAAAAGTTATGCTTGAATAAAATTCGGTATTTTCCACATGTTTCTTCAGATTCTGGCTAAACGTTTCATCTTGCGAAAAAATGTTACACGACCTTTGTTGTTTGTCTTGAAATGCTGAAAAAAATGAGCGGTAGTACGATTTGACCAGAGGATTTTTACTTTACTACCGCTATTATCGTCGCTATGTTAGTAAAGTATTGTAATAGTGTAAAATTTTTCATTCACTGGAATTTGCCTGCGAGCGATAGGAAAGTCGTTTGAGTGGACCTACAAGATTTCTTTCTTAATAACACAGTTTTGAACACCTATTTTTATGTAATTCAAGGTTGGTTTCCCTTTGGAGGTTGTGAAACCTTGGAAATTGGTAGAACATGTTTTTTTTTGATCGTCATAACCTCGGATTCTTGTACCATTCTCATACATATGGCAACGGTTTTCTCTACCCTGGGCGATTACAATCTGATGAGTGTAGATTATTTTTAAGGTCATTCAAGTTCGTTTCTTCTTTGATGGTTGTAAAATATTTTCTTTGATCGTAGTAACCTCGGTTACTTCTCAAAATTATTTTATTCTGACAGCCAAAGATTTGGTTTAAATGCATTTCTAGCCATTTTATGTTCGTATATTTTAATGTTTTCTTTATTCTGGGCAATTACCACCAACAGCAAAATTTTGAGTGTACTGTGTTATCTCTAACTGGTATGTTCATTCGTTCACAATTTCAGTTTTCTGAGTATTCTGTAAAGACCCATGTAGTTTTTCATTTTGGTGCTGTATACGTTCTCTACTCTGTGGAGGACGCTTTAAAATTGTAGTGCTTTTTGTATATTTTATCTATTTCGAATTACTTTTTAATCTATAGGTACATATTTTATTTTATTTATACTTTCTGCAAAATGTGACTAGTCTGATAAACTTGTAAGATGATGTCCAAATGTACCTCAAAATGGTACCAAGCATCTGCCTACAAAACAAGAGATAATCTTTAGAGACAGCTTCTTCATTTGCGATGATACTGGGCGTTTTCCTTCATGATCTGCTCCTTGACTTTATGGCTTCGGACAGCATTTATTGTATCGAAAGAAATATAACTATTGTCTCAACCTCATTGTTTGAGGATGTTTTTTCGATAGCATTGTACGGCAAAGTTTTCGGATAAATGTATTCCAAAGCCATAAAGTCAAGAAATATGTCTTGACGGAAAACACTCCCAGAATTCTTGCAAATAAAAAAGTTGTCGTACACAACATAATGAAGAGATATAAGAATAATTCTAGGTCTGGGCCCAATGACTATAAACTAAAAGCATACCTGGCAGGACGCACTTTCAGTTAATGTATTTGAATTTCCAGTAATCTGCATAAAATTCTTAGAAATTCAGGGTATGGCATTTGCAATTATTTTAATATAAAATTCACACTGCCTATATTGATAGCTAGTGGATTATTATTGGCTATGATCTGGTTTGGAATTTGCAAATTGTAAATCACTAATCTTTAAGGTTTCTGATCAATTACAATATCAAAATATGGTTCATTGATTGATTACGTTAAACATATATAGAACTTATTCAACTAATACTGTGGGAACTAAGCCAATTCTTGTTTGAAGATCCATGATAAAGTTTAAATAGTTTTTATACTCGTTCAACTTAGTTCGATTCTTATGGAAATTCTCTGAATCGTGATAAATATGTTTGACAATAATTCTATCAGCCAGTGATAAGACAACTCTCCATAGATACTGTAAAATACAATTATTGAAACAACTAGATTTAATTCTTGCTGTTACAAATACATTAAATTAAATAAATTAAATCTACGTTGACCAGATCTCTTTCCTACAAACTTACCTTATTCACTAATATGGATGAAGAATGGTATAAAATCAAATTGGTGTAGGTACTTTTCTTTCGTAGGAATTCCACTTGATCATGCAAAAGATAAGTCAAGTTTGAAAGACGTTCAATCATTTTTCTGTGCGAAAGCGAGACACAACAAATATCTACTTGAATTTTTTTCGATATGGAATTGATACCAATCATTGTTTGTCTTTGATCTGATTATTGAGTATTAACGAATAAGTTTTCTGAAAAAAAGATTATTATAGAAGACTAGCTATTTCAGTTACGTATTAAGAGTTTATTATACACATGCTATTCAAAGGTTACGTTTTGCCGTATTATGCTGTTGTAAAATACGGTATTCTTATATAATCAACCAAAAACTTCAGACGGTTCGTTCCCTGTCTCTCTGATGTAATACTGAAGCCAGTATTTTTTTATGAATATACGTAATACCTTCAAAGTCTGAATGCGCCAACCTACCAAATTTTATATCTAGAATGTGACGTGGACTAATAAAAATATCCACATCACGTTCTGAGTTTTTCTAATTGGTCTAATTGTACGGAATAAAATACCCAGAACACGTTGTGGGCAAACATATCGGTCTTTGAGTTTAACATATATAAAATAACAGCCTTATAACCATATCCCTAAAATTATGCTGACATTTAATGATTACGAAAGTGCGGAGGACACATAGCAAGTCTTGTTACAATCGATTCAGTTACTGACGAAAGTAAAAAAAATCAAATAACGATCCGTCGCTCATCTGTTTGCTTAAGCAACGGTTCCGTGGAATAGCAGAGCCCCTGTAATATGTAGCTAACGTAATTTACCTCTCTATTTGTCTATGAATTTAACGTTGAATGATGTCTCTAAAATGTTGCTTATGAAAACAAGACGACGTGGTTTCCTGTAGATTGCGGTTTGGCCATATAATTAATTAACTATATATCTCACTTCGCGTTTAGCCTTATACATCAATCCCGATTTTAAGTGATCTTTCTTCATTCGAAATAGGGCTGTTGAGAGATAGCCCGTGATGGTAAATATTTGAAATATTTAACACGCTTTTCTCCCCAAGATGTTCACAAGGCATTTTTTTACAAAAAATATATATTAAATTTTGGGATTCCAGAAAGGGGCATTTAAAATGGATATTTTCTTCAAAAGCTTCAATCTATTGATCCATCACGTAAACATTTGGAATAAATACTTGCTTGTTTATAAATAAAAACTTTTTTTATTTTCAAATATGATTTAGGAGCAGGATATATTATTGTTACACATAATTTTGAGGTGCAAGCTTATCTGCATGCATATAGGAAAAATGGATGTTGATGTATCGTGATCTGATCTTGATTGAGCGGAAAAAACTGGATAATAATCCGATTGATATCCACAACATTTTATTACCACTGATATCAGGATTACAAAAAAAACTTCGAGAGAGGGTTATCTGTATAAAAGTTTTTTATAGATTTTATCTATTTTTTTCATATAGTTACCTATATATAATCCATGAAATTTCCTCTTGTTATCTTAGTGCACCTTACCTTACCTTAACTTACCTTACCTTAGTGAAATATACAAAATGAAACTCACCATACTTGCTGCCTTGATTGTTGCATCCTTAGTTTGTAAGTACCATGGTATATTGAATAAAAGGTTCTATGCCAACGTTTCCAATGATTCGTTTAAAATCCTGGGAGAGTGTTTAAGCTTTTTATTGTTTCTATATAATAACCACTAATATCAAGTAATTAATTTCAACCTTTCCACCTTTAAGAAATCTATCTTATATTATTTTTTTCAATAAAGCCTATTTATTTCCAAAGCTGTTATCTGTACATTACAGATATTTAAGAAAAACGGTTCTTTATTAGAGCAACAGCCTCCAAAACAACAGACATATGTTTGTACTGCAACACGCAAAAACTACTACATGGAATTGAATGCAGTTTTCACCGATGTATTGCTAGAGATCTAACTTAAAATATAGGATTCATTTTACCACGTCTGTCTATCTGTCTTTATGTCTGTATGTTTTTACACCAAAGATTTTCGCATAGGTTTTCCCTTAAACTTTGAGTGAATGTTTACCATCAATTATTTTTTTAAGTTTACGCTCAGTAACTTCTGAAATCAGGCGGAAGGGCGGTCACTTTCCGCATATTTTCCTGAATATAGTTTAAGACGTTAACTTTGGGATATTGAAATTATATTTATATTTGAATTACTCATGACGTGCCCTTTCATTTAGTATGTCTCACAATGCGCTTGACGAAAATGTGTCTTTGAATGTTTGAATCAACCCCTTGAATTAGAGTGCGCCCTATCCAAATCTGACGTCCGTGATGCGTTTAGCTAAATATGTATCAGTATTTCATAGTTAAGTAGATTCGGAAAAAAAGACTGTGACAAACGGACAGACAGACACCAGAGTGATCTTATAAGGGTTTTGGTTTCTTACAAAGCTCTAACCATTCAGTTCAGTTGTTTCTTATCTAAAAAGATTTATCAGCCGCAATAATAAAGAAATCTTAGTTCCATACTGTTTTAGTTTGCTAATTAATGATAATGATAATATTACGCGAAAGTTTTAGTATCAAAATAAATAAGTACCAAAGTAAGATTTTTCTATGGATACAGTTGTAAGAGTTACATAGGTAAATACCTAGGTTGGTAGAAAAATAAAAATTTGTATTAAATTTTATAATAATATTTTGCAACAAATTAAGTGTCAGCAAAGTAAATTTACCAAAATAATATAGTAGGTATTGCTTAATAGATCAACTGAAGGTAGTAAATTGCGACTGGGGCTCGCGTGGGGAATTATCCTTAGGCTCTTGGTACCCAGAACAGTCTATGTAGTCACGATAGACTGACCCTAGCCTGGCTACCAGGGACCAGGGTATTGATGGCAACACAAAGGCTGACCAACTAGCCAAGCAGGCCATGATCGAACCAGAGCCCTCCTACGGAAGTGCTAAATGCCTCATTAATGGACATATCCATCAATAGATCAAGACCCAGGCATTGCTACTTTGGCACGAAACCACAGGACAGAGAAGCCAAATTATTACTAAAAAGCCCCTCAGCCAAAATGTCCTGCGAAATACTTGGTAAATCAAAGTCGGTATACAAGTATATTGGTAGGGATGCTGACAGATTTAGGAAGCATATGAACAATATGGGCCTGGAAGAGGACGACCTATGTAGGTTCTGCTAGGAACAGGAGAAAATCGCTGTTCGCATACTCGGCGAATGTGAAGCCCTGTTAAGAGTGCGGTTTCAATTGTTCGGGGAAGAGAAACCGAAGGCAGAGAGCTACGTGAAGGACTCTATACCTAGACTGCTAAGTTTGCTAAAAAGAATAAATCTAGATACTGAAATATAAGACAATGAAGAACCACAATAAACTAAAACTGGTCGCGGTGGGTTAGGACGCGTCGCCACTACAACAAATCTAATCTAAATCTAGGTACTTAGTATTTTTACATAGGTTTTCCTATGAATGAAAAAATAAATATTTGTATTACCTACTATTAATGGGCCCTTACATGTGTAACGTGATTCATTTGAAGATAATTTTTCTTTTAGTTTTCTAGTTTGCCCCACAAATTCTACTCACGGTAAATAAACTCGTTTCTTTACGTTATACCACAGCGATCTTGTCACCTAACTCTGAATAAATATTCAACTCTTTTGGTTAAATAGATCAGGAGAAAATATCAGTGTGACAGACGGCCAGTTTGACATATAAAAAGGTGGACAGTAGAGTGATCTCATACAAAAATACCTAGTTGTAAAACTTCTTTTATAATGACTTCTTGAACAAACTTTGAATGTAAGTCGTTATATCCTTGAAATAATAAATAGATAATCATTAGTAGAAAAATTCTATTTTTCTGAATTATTTAATCATGATTTAACTAAAGTACAAACGAGACGAAGAAAGGTGGGTGTGACTGATAAACACTTTACTTTTTTCCAGCCGTTTTCGGTCAACCTGAGAGTTGTTACCACTGCGCTATTGTAGATGGTCACAAATGTAACAAGCCAGTTCTCAGAGAGCTGGCGATACAAAGTTGCAAAAATATACCAACCAACAAGAACACCACTTCTGATGTGACTTGTTACACTGTTCGTGCCACATGGGGTAAGTAGTTGGCTTGATAAATTATTAAATGTATTACTTCAAGATTCCGAGAGTCTATTAGTAGAGGGAGGTTTTCCCCAGTGGCTGTTTGCAGAACTAACATATAACAAATACTTTCATCCTCTCTTTCATCTAATTGTATACTAAGTAGTTGTTTACATTAGAAGTAATGACGGCTTCCTCTACATCTATAACTCATGCCTCGTTTCTGTTTTCATCCGTTCTCATCGCCACCTAAGAGAAACCGATGTTTGTATCATTTTTCAAATGCGATTAGAAGAAATCAAAATAAGAATGTCTAAATAATACTCTGGAATGCTCGTAGTCCAGAAAAGTTATCATTTATTTATTTATTTCTATGAATATTCTTTGAAAATTAAAGCTGAGGATTTACTTGCGACAAAGACAAAACGCTTATCGATTTTTTCTTTGGGAAATATATTTTGCTGGATCAAACTTCGAATCACATACAGAATCGAAATGAGCTGCCTAATAGATTCTTGTGATGTGTTAGCGGCATGAGGTAGACTATTTGTCGTGGAGAAGCCGAGCTTGGAGATGTTTACTTACGCCTTTTTGGTTTACGAATTTGAGCCAGAACTCTAATTGTACCAACGGATGACAGAAGGGCAAAATAAAATAGTTCTCACAGTTCTTGGAGCTATTATTTTTTTTAGATAAACATGCGTTTTAGTTTATTAAGTTCTCTAAAAAATTTTGTAAAAATGTGGTCAGTACGAGTAGAATTCAAGATTCTAAGGTTCCATACATTTGTATCAAAGTAAAGCTTAGTCAACTCAAGCAATCTATAGGACAAACTGTGAGGTATATTCAAATAGAGAAATTTACTTTAATAAATAAAAAAGTCAATATAAAGAATATGTTTTACTTTCATCATTATATACTTTTATTATATTTTCTCATAGTATCTTCTTATGAAAAAACAGTGTGTTTTTAAGGACGAGATTCTAACTCACAACGCCTATGATTACCGGACATCAACATTATCATCGGGCCAAGCTGGGCTTGCAGTTTTATCGACCTATAAGTAGTTTATAAATAATCAGTGAGGGCATATGGTAAAAACTCTTAATATCCGATCACTCGGAGTTATAATTTCATCTTTATCAATACTGTTTGCGCGAAACAACTGACTCGCCTATATTACAGCCTTGCAATCATTACTCTTGAATGTTCACGAGTTAATTTGAAAAAAAAATATGCTGCAAGACTTTCTTATCAATTCAATATTTTAAAATGAAATTTGGAATGATTTTCAAGTGTCTGAAAGAATAAAAATCCGATAAGATTAAGTTGAAATTCATTCTTATCAATATCATTGTTGAAAACATTTAGGATTAATATAAAATTATGTTATCTATTTTTTTAGGTACCTATAAACTTAAATTAAGTACAAACTATTGTTAAAGTGAAACCGTATTATGAATAATATTAATATTGATGAAACTAGATGGTTTCTTAAAAGTAAAATAATCAGTGTGAGCTCACATAATTTCTTATGAATATTTTCGTCAATCTAAGGAGAGTTTCCGATTACTTTCTACGGTTGGTATATATATATTTTCCAAAATCTATGAACTTAAAGCCTTATTATTATCTCTATACGTAGGAGTACAGAAACAATTGCATTATTTTAAGTTTTCATATCAATTTCATCATTTCAGCTATCATGATTGAAGGATCTTTAAGATATCAGCAGTTTGATAAATTGTGTCTATTTTAATCTTTTGTATGTTAGATCTGCAATCTGCTGCAAGGGAATCTCCACATTACCAATAAAATTTGAAACCTTCTTTCAACCATTGTGTCAATATCAATTTTTTTAAGTTGAATATAGGCATTGTTACTTTGGTTGGATAGTTTTAATTTATACCTACATTTAGACAAATCTTAATGGTTTTCTGTGCAAGGTGGAGTACCCGTCACCGAGAGAGGATGTTATTACACTCAAATGGAAGGTGAAGATGTATGCAGTTACTTCAAAAGGACTGAAGTTGATAATGTACCGTTTACAAAGAATTTCAAATGCGATCTTTGCAACAAAACAAATTGTAATAACAAATAATTTTCAGAATAAATAATTTTAGTAATATACATTCTGTTTCAAAAGCTTTCAATGGATATTTGGTTGAAATCGACATTCAACGGTTAGATTGGCATCCTCGAGGCCCAGATTTAAATCGGATTGAAAATATTCGAGACATGTTAAAGATGCTTGCTTGTCTACAACTTTCAAACATAAAGTATTTCAAAATCTTCGAGTGAATTTTCTTGAGGAGTAGAATAACATTCCACAACAGATGATTGCCAGTTGCACCAATTTATTGTTTATTTGCTCAAATTCATTTACGTTTCTAATTTTTGTTACTGTTATAAATTGTTTTCTTTTTCATTCTAAACTACATATTTATACAATACATACAATATGTATATCTTTAAGAGTGAACCAGTGGATGTGAATCAAAAAAGAAAATGTAAAGAAAAGATGAGACTTAAGAGAGTCGTACAAAAACATCACTGTGCTTTCAGTTTTTCCAGAGATTGTTTAGAAATCTGAGACGAATTGCGGTTCTATCCAGTATTACTAACACGAGGCTCATTGTTTATCGCTGGCTCAGTATTAGATCAGATTGAATTTGATAACGCGTACATGTTATTTTTTTTATCAAAGTCATGCAAATATAAAGGTATTTAAGATTGCCTACATCTTGACCAAAAATGATCAAAACGATACAAAATTGAATACGTTAAGCAATACTAAATTTGAGAGAAAAATTATTAGTTTGGATTTTTTTATACGGGATATGATAAGATTTCCGAGATTATTAAAAAAGTCGTATAATAAAATATTATAGATAGCAATAAAGAGGACAGACAGTCTATATCTTGAGCGAGGTCATTGCTCAACAATAGTTCTATAATGAAAGTTGGTATAGAGATAAATAGGGAGTTCATCCTGATCATTTATGTTTATTGTTACTCACAAGTTTTAGTAAATTGAGTGATATTTACTTCATTAGAAGGAGTGTAAGGTTTACGAGAACCTAATTGAAGCTGTGAAGTGAAGCACTTGTAATTAATTAAAATATTATCAAGTGAGAAAAGGATTGTGGTTTAAATGAGATTACTAAATCAGCACGTTGATATCTGGTACTACAAAGTCACCCCTGAGATTATGTAACAATTACAGCAACAAGAAACATTCACAAAATGGCTGTCAATCAGAGGGGAGAGGATGTGGCCTTAGTTAATGCATTTCAAGAGAAAATCTTGTTCTTTAAAATGATCGAAATATTCTAATTGTTGCGCTAAAGATAAAAGATAATTGCAGGCGGTACAAATGGAAAGGAACAGCAAGGGCACATTTAAAGTGAGAGTAATGATATAATGGTTGTAATTACTAAGTTTGTATGTAAGTTATGGCTGCATGTTAAGTATGTTTACTTTAATCTTGTCATTTTATTAGATGAATGAATCTCGTTCATAAAATTATATCATGAAAGAGTATGCGGCTGGAGCCACTCATGTTTACTTATTCAGACGTGATGCGCCTTGATTCTTTTTTTGTAAATGCATTTTAAACGAACTACCAAAGATCTTGGTAATTTATAATCACACGATGGCAAGTGAGAGTTTATTTTCATAAGGTACCGGAATTCCAAATGGTAAATTGTTATACTACCATGTGATGGTTAAGTGGTGAGTTTTTCATGGTAAACGAGATGTTTGGTGAATACTAGAACCCTTGACTGCAGTTTTGAAAGATAGGCACTAGCAAACTAGTTACATACAGTGTAAACGTTTAGAATGGTAACAGCAAATAAAATATGCCCTTAAAACGCTAGAACGGTTATAGTTCCCATCTTATAGAGTATGAGAAACCTAGAAAATATAAAAGGTGCGCTATTTGAAAAAATATGGATATATCTTTGAACTATTTATTATGCAGTAGGTACAGTAGCATCCGATATATTTTTGAATTATTCTTGCAATAGACTCAGTTTCTCTATCTCTCCCAAGTCCCAGATACTAAAAGATTATGAGAAAAAATACGAATACAAAATCAGAATTAAAACGTTTTGCTTTATTCAAGCAATAAATCTGAGATTACTTTTAGTAGGTATCAATATAAAAAAGATCATTGGTAGTGTCCACAGTAGTGCCTGATTATAAAAATAGTAATCCGAAAGTTGACCGGTAATCAATAAACAATAGTGTAACATAACCTATCTTTTGTTTCTGCTATTACCCAATACTATTATGGACATCTACCGTCTCGTTAACTACATACGTAATATTTTTTACCATAAATCTACTGAGCAGAAAATAATGTTCCTTCTTCCATTTATAACTTCTCTAATATTTGTAAATTTTCAATTATTTTGAAAAACGTCAGTTTGAAAAATGAGCGATGCATCAGTCCTGTCCACTATGGACATGGCCATTATTTCATACTTTTTAGGAATTATCTAAAGAAGTTGACCCTTTTCACAAGAATAGTAATCAATTTTACATTTATATTCAAATTACTCCTTGTTTGAGGAAACTATTGTTCTAATATCAGATAAATTGTTTATTAAATTAAATAATTATTCATTTAGAGAAAAAATATTTGAAAATTACCATAATTGTACTTCGGAAGCTTGATTAAAAAAAGTTCAATACAAAAAGATCTTCCATTAAAAAAATTTATAAGACCCCCGCTGAGAGTTGACCATGTTTCGACAATCGGTCTGACCATTTATTATTCTGGTGGCACAAATAAAGTATCGTGGCAATGTGGTTCGTCTATACTGTACTAATATTTGTTGATATTATTCAACCAGAATAGGCGTATTTGCCCTGTTTTCAACATTAATAGAATCGTGTACCTAGATGTTGTTAGCTTTACCAGATATCGGATCAATTACTATAAGGTCATAATAAATAATATTTATAGCTTTTTATAATGCATTTGTAGGTGTAGTGCTGTCAAATTTGTAATGGAACTGAATCAATACATTTGGTTTTAGTTTTGATTGATTCATCTTGAAAAATAACTATGTCAGGAATATTTGTGAATAAAAATACAAAGGTAGGTAGATATTTTAAAATATTTATATCATTTCTGTATATAATATAAGACAGTTAAATAATTTCGATGATTTTATGGAAATAATTGAAGTACTTCTCAAAAAACGGCCCTCTGTCTTATTCTGACAGGCCACTAGCTGCAACTTTTAAATTCGACTTACCCAACTCAAATAGCTTCTTCTCAGGAATTATAAAAAAACAGATTTGATGAGTTATATTCCACAATTATAGATAAAAACACTTAAGATAATTCAATATCCATAAACTCACAGATAAATTAGATTAAATAGCTTCTTGAGTAACGTGTTACTAGAAAATAATATTGGAGATGTTTCAGCCTTTGATCAATTAGTAGAAATTTGATCTAGATTTTTCTGTTATCTGAACGTGATTTTTGTAAATATTATCTTGAAGTGTGATATATAAGTCAGTGGATTTTTTATTATATCATTGTGTATTAAGAATCCTTGTAGAACAAACAAAATGAAATTCATCATCCTGGTCGCTTTAGCTATCACAGCTACTATAGGTAAGTACCTATTAATACTTTTCTATGAAACATTTGATGAAACATTTAATGTAATGAAAAGAGTTTTTTTAAACGAAGTCATTACTATTTTGATAATATGTATATCTCGAATTTTCGATACGTTCTGATGAATAAACCTCAATTACTTACATATTCATTGAAATATGTTTGTATATAAAACTTTTTAAACTTTATATTTACGTAAACCTTTGAATCTCATTCGTATTTGGAAGTGGGTCAAAAAATATTACATTTAAAAGGTATCGGAATATCAATATTACATATTACATATCAATTACATTTGTAATTGATGGATATGAAATCTTTCCTGTTTTTGGTTAATTTATTCTAAATTCACGATTTTTGCCCTGAAGAAGAGAATAAACATTCTCGAAAGCTCGGCTTCAGTCAAAGAATTTTATTGAATATATAACTGCATCCCCAAGAACATCTTTTTATTTATATATATATATATATATATATATATATATATATATATATATATATAAGGGTATAAGAGCGAAATTTCTTATTTGATTTTGTTTTTATATTCGGCGACTTGGAGGTATAGCGGCGATTATCTTTTCGAGATCTCTAAGTCGGAAATCTTTGAATTTTTAGCATAAAATTCATTTTACAATTATTTCGGAACCAAATTGAAAACTTTTTTATTATAGGTTTTATGAAAAAAAAGTTATTCTTGATAAGAAGTTCTGCATAGTCTAAAACTTAAAATGCAACCATCAAATATAATTTTTTAAATCCGTATACGAGATGAGTATAAGAATATGAATTTTGCTCAAGAGTAAAGAACCTTTATTTTTGAAAATATCGAGTTGATCATAATTGAAAACTATTGTCAGATATCCAATATTATCCATCCGCCATGAAAAAACATATTAAGTATTAGATTATTTACGTCTACCGATAAAAATTTAATCTAGGATGCACTGATTTCAAACATTAAATCGTTAGTTCATTTTATAAAATACAAGAAATGGCGGCTCTATTAATTAGCGAGGAGAAAATAGAACTAGTTTTTATTGTCGGAGATAATTATTATAAAACTCATAGAGAAGCAGCAGCTATTTCTAACAACAGACATCCGAATAGAAATATTCAGCATTCGACAGTTCATACATTATAAGAATGAGATTATGACAGATGGTTTGAATTTTGCTCGTCTCGTTGATACAAGGAAAGTGAGAAGAGGGTCCGTCCCTTTTTATTAAGAAAAATATTTTTTATGGATGAAGCAACATTCACCTCAAACGAAGCTCTCAGTTCTCAAACTTTTCCCTGGTGGTGTGAAAGTATTCTTTACTTTACTATCAAAATTTGTGACCAATATTCATTCAAGACCAACGTATGCTTTGGTATTTACGAAAATAAAATAATAGGACCGTACTTTCTTCGGCAGTCCACGAATACTGAAAGCTATCTAATTTTTTAACAAAATGATTTATACAATGATTTTATTAGTGAACTATCCTTAATAGACCGTCAACGTGTATGCTATCAACAAGACGGTGCTCCAAGCGATTCTACAGTAGCTGTTAGGGAATATTTTGAAATTATTTTCAATAACAAAGTGATAGATAGATATTCAGACATTGTTTTGGTCGGCTGGATCTCCACGCTTTACCCCTCTGGATTATATCATATGAGGTTTCTAAACAATAGAGTTTACCAACAAGGACCTTTTCAAAATGTTGATAATTTGGAAAGGACAATCAGAGATGCATGTTAGGAAATTACTGTAAATAAGGGAATTTGATAAACGAACCAATAAATGTTTGGAAAGAGATGGTGGATATATTGATGATTAAGTGAACTGAAAGAAAATATAAATTATTTTATTTCCAATATTGTTATAAATCTTACTTATTGCGTATTAGTTAACTTGTTTATCTTTTCTGTTGCATAATAAAACGATATGATATTTATGCACTAACTATTCAATTGCAATAATACATTGTTACAATACAACAATATCATGTTTTTCAGTAGGCTGTAGGAGAAGGAGTGAATGACAGTATTGGTTTTTGATACCTCTTATATTTTAAGCTATTGCTGGTCAACCAAAGACCTGTTACGAGTGTAATATTCTGCAGTTGGGCACATGCTCTAAGCCAGTTGTGAGCAAATTGGGTGTCCAGGATTGCAATAAAATCAACACTAAGAAGAATACTACTTCCGAAGTCACTTGCTTCACTGTTCGTGCCAAGTGGTGTAAGTATTTTTACCTGACACATTCAGGGTTGACAAAATCTGTTGAAGCACCTGACTAAGCTATAGCTTGAAAGTTTTTTTTTTGTATTTACTTCAATTCTCTTCATTGACGTTGACAATGATTTTCAACACTTATGGGTGGTTTACTCAAATGGATCACCTTGTAAATTTTTACATTTTCAGATAGTCTAACTCATGATTTTTAATTAAAATATTAAAAAAAATAATTTCCTCATTCTTCATATTAAAGAGTTCAATTTATGTAACAAGGTTTTTTTCTCTTTTTAACTTATAAATAATTATTAGTTATTCAAAGTTATTATTTTATTTCATATTTAAAAAACTCAAGTAAAAGACCCACTAAAATTTATATCTTTATTCCTCTCAAAAGCTACATTCTTCTTAAACATAAATGAAGTTTACCCCAATGCTTTGAGCACTTTTTCATATTTAATATTTAGAATGACCCATGTCAGAGTATAAGATAATAGATTTTTTCAAATCTATTGTATGTTTTGGTCAAGACTAAGCCATATTCTTGTTGTTAATTGTACCTTCATATTATTACTTATAAAAATTAGAATGTCCAAGTTTAATTATTCTTTCCATTAAAAGTTGGAGTATCAATCGCCGAAAGAGGATGTTATTACACAGAAATGGAAGGTGAAGATGTATGCAGTTATTTCAACAGAACGGAAGTTGCCAATGTACCATTCACTAGCGATTTCAAATGTGAACTTTGCAACGAAGATAACTGTAATGACAAGTAATGCTTTTAAATAAATATTTTTTTTGTAATTCAATCTTTTTTTTTATTCAAAGATGTTGTTTGATTGAGAAATGAGAAATAAAAGTATTTACTGAAATTAAAGAAATAATAAAATACAAACAACAATTTCTTAAATATTTTGAAGATTTGCAGGATGTCTATTGATGTATTTCTTTTGCATTTCGCTCGATCAAAAATTGCCACAAAATCAGCAGTCCATGTTAGCTGTAAGCTTGTACATTCGGAAAAAGGTCGGATTTCCTGAAAAAATTCAATTGCTGAGGAGCTCAGTTCTATGATCTAGTTTCCAATGCTTGGAAGGTTGATTCTGTATTTCTTTTCAAAATGGAATGTCCAAGTCATTTGATCAGCAGGCGTGCTGTCTTGTAGGGGTTTCATGTTTAGAAATACAATATCGATTGGTGGTGACTTTGCACACTAACCTTCTTATCTTCTCCATTACCATTAGGGTTGTTTTCTTTTCTGTTCTTTAAATCCCTGCTTCTTTGATTGGCTCATCTTATTAACAATGTTTGCGCAACTTTCGCACCTAACCTAACTAATATCCGAAAGTGCTTCGTTTAGCCATGAGAGGACTTTGAAGACTGACACAAAATATTTTTTTAATTGCGTGTGGTTTTACAACACATTTTACTGCTATACTGAGTTTAATTCAAATGTGAGAAGGTTCAAATAATGACGTCATATAGAAACATTCGTTCATAGTTCTACACCATTAAGGTTCTCATCAGGGGCGTAGCTACCGCAGTATCAGCCTTACCAAAGTTAAGCTTATCATACACGATCATCAAAATGATGGCTAAATATAGTAAGGACTTGTCAGATGATCTATATATCTATGATCTATACAATTAATTGCTTTGGATCATGATTAAAATCTGAATTTCAAATAGTTCATTCCATTAAAGGACTGGAATTATGACTACTATTATGACTGATAAAATTCAATAATCTTGAATCCAGTTTTCTGGAGGTTATCACAGCATGTTTTCTATTTTCGATCCTTCCGGTTACAGCAGCAATAGCTGCAAGAAGTTTTTTGAAATTAAAAGTGATAAATACTCATATTAGGATCTCTATGGAACAAGAACAGTTGTCAAACTGATCAATATTGTCTATAGAAGCAAAAACCTTTGAAAAACTGAGATCGCATTCAGCTGTTGATGATTTAATAAATAAGTTTATCAAAAAAAGGGAGAAAAATGAGTTTTTGATTTGAATAGCTTAGATAACTTAGCATTTATTGTAAATAATAACTTATAATATATATTCCTATGTTTATTCTGTTCAATGTTTACTTTCCATTTGGGCTTCACCACAGTTGGGTAGAAGCCCCCCCTCCAACAAATTCTGATTCTGGTTAAGCTACGCCACTGTTAAGTGAAACTTTCTGTTTTTTAGTGAAGTAAAACCAATGGAAAAAAATCTAGGTTTCAATAACTTAGATAATTAAGTAATATCCGGTGGAAGATAATACGTAATTTTGCTGTTACTGCGAAAGCAAACTTTAATACTTAAAAATAAATGGTAGAAATAGAAATTTGGGACTGACCTATTAAAAAAATAATTACATCGAGTGTTCGAAATTGTTGCCATTTCGTTGAATACACATATTAACCCTCCTTAGAAAGTTAAACTGGACCCCTTGTAATGTTTCAGGATTGTTATACCGGTTACCAAATCTTCACGATTATTAACTGGAATTTTATATAATTCTGGGGAGCATTAATTCTTCTTCCAATCCATTGATTGGGGTATTGATCATCTCGGTATTGTCGATCAGCAATCGTGAAATAGTGAGGAGCCCCATCACGCATATACATTTCTCGCTGAAGTAAGATTCGTAAATTTTCAAATGAACCAGTAAGTATTCTACAAAATAAAAAGATAATTTTCACGATATAATCTGTCTAGGATTACCATCAGACCAACCAGAAATTTATCAACAATGTCAACCCACACAATAATTTTGAGTTCATGTTGAATAAATATTTCTTACAAAAAATTTAACCGACTTTATTAGTTAGTGCACTGAAAAATAAAAAATAATATTAATTCTGTTGGTACTGTTAATTTTGAAATTGTGCAATTGTACTTAAATAAAAGACCAACAGATTTAATATTGCTTGTATTTTTCGGTGCACTAACTAATAAAGTGGCTCCAATTTCTTGTAAAAAATATTTATTTCACACATTTGAATGTAACATTCACGAAAATCGGTGAAGGCTCACTAATACTAAAGAAGATAGTACTCCATTCGATGTACTTACAGTCTTATAGGTACTTGTTATTATTCAAAAGCAAAACATAGCGGAGCAATTACCTGCCTATATATATTTCAGACAGCTATAACTCGAAAGCCGTAATTCTCCAGAAAAAAATTGAATTAAAATGTTGCTCTTCGTTAATTTGTCCGTCTCATCTTTCAGTTTTCGAAAATAATTGCTGCCTCCACATAAAGGAAATATACATATTTCTGATTTTAATTGCTGTAACTCGCAAACCGTCTTTTGAACAAATGTTTAATTTGAACGTTTACGGAAATGGTTTTATCTTTAGTTCTGCTGTCTCAGATTATCGATTTTTGAGAAAAAAGAGAAGGTGATTTCGGATTTGAGTTTTTATAAACATGGGATCATTTCCCAATTCTCCTCTATCAAATGAATCAAAAATCATCAAAATCGGAGTAAGTACGCCTGCTATGCAAAACGCGCGAACAGCCATAAAAAGGCAAACATACAACCGAATTGTAACCACCTCCTTTTCTTTGAAGTCGGTCAAAAAGATTCTTCGTCAGTGAATAACATTTTTATCATGAAATTTTGATCTTCATTTACTTTATTTCGGATAACTTGACAAAAATCTAGGTAGCATCGTAGGATCATTTGGTGTAAGTTCTTGAACCTATTTAATGTGGTAAGGATACAATTACTGCTGTTATTACATCGTGGACATTGGTTTTCGGGACAGCCAATTACGCTCCAGACGTCGGTTATTTACACTTGGTTCTCCATCCACTCTAACTAGGATTTCCTCCTTTATTTCCACAGTTCAAGTAGTGCGAGAACGACCTCTTCAAGTCAAATCATTTCTTAAAGCTATCTGCTTCTTGCAGACGACGTCCAATATTATCAAACGTTTGACAATTTCGAACTCAACGATTAGAAAATATTTCCATGTAAGCTTTAACACTCTCACGTCAATATCCGTGATAAAACCCATACACGATAAGCATATCGACTTGTTCAGAATATGAACGAGTGGTCATTTTTAATGATTAAGAATTTGGACATTCCTAAAGGGTAGCACAGGTAATGTTGTCACAGTAAGTAAGTACTTATCTCTGTAATGCCAATGAAAAGCAGATATTTAGCTTTCACATTTTCTGAAAGGCTTCTTTTACTTTTACATGAGTCAAAAAAAATCACAAATAATTCATCTATCCGATTATACTTTTTGCGTTGTATTTATCCTAATGGTACAGAACTTAAGAACGATTATCTTCACGTGGCGTCATTATTTGACACTTCAAAAATGGTGGCAGTCCATAGCACATTTGAGAGTAGGTTATTAAAAAAAGATCTTTTTGCGTCAATCTTCAGAATCCTCTGATTGCCAAACGCAGCACTTCCAGATATAAGTAAGTTGGGCTAAATCGATCTATTTCTCAACCAGGATTCTGCGATTATCTGTTGTCCACGTATTTTCCGGACACCCTTTATATACATACTGTTACGTAATTTATTCATTTCAAATTAGCAACAGCGGGCGCGGGAGTGTGTAGCGGAGAATGGTAACCACCACCAAAACCACCGAGTCGACTGGGGGTGTGTGTTTGTGTGTGTGTTATGTTTGCCCGAGGTAAACTATTTACCAACTACCATTAAGATCGAATAACCCTGATAATGACTTAAGCAAGAACTCGAGGCTCTATGCTCTTGTATTTATATGATACATGATGGTCTTCCTTCCTGGCTATAGTGGGGTTTCTGTGTATACTCAGTCTTTCTACATAGCATTCAACCAAAATCGAAATCTATGCCAGTTGCTAGTACAAAGGATTAATAAGAGGCAAACGATATACATAGTATAGTGCATCAGTTTAATATCATGTTATGTGATTGATGTTCAAAATTGAATAATGTACTGTTAATAAAGAGCATTTGAACAGCCAAAATTTAATCTCCTTCACATATTATACTTTTAACATTACATTTAATCACGTTTATTGACATTATCATATAAAAAAAATATTTTATGTAAGTAAGGAACAGTTAAAAATTGGAATCGCTTGAATCCAAGAAAATGTTTGTTAAATCCGAAGAAGTTTAAGATATTATGTAATTATGATAATCGAATATTATCATCTTTTTTTAAGTTTCAGATAGACGCGGTACAGAATGATCCACAGCACAAAAAAATATGGTTTTGTAGCACATACGTAGCACGTAGAAAATCCTCTCGCATGTTACAATTGCACCTATATGTGAAGTCAGTTGAAATCACCCATTTTCTCTAAAGGACTGAATTTTATTGTCCAAACTTAATTAACTTGAATTTTGGTTGTCTGCTTTCTCCCATTCTCATAAGGTTTATTTCCAAACCATTCTATTCTTTGCCTTTAAATTGTTTTTATTATTGGCTCTCATCCCTTCGTTTAATTCCTTTGACTGCATTTACCGCATTTCCATTGCTTGTACTTTACTTTTTCCTGCTTTCATATCCAAATGTTAATGTTGGTTTGAAGTTCATGTTGTAGATAAATAAAAAAAAACTCAATAATGAAACTCATATAGATTTTTAGATTTATTTGTCTGCGGACACATCTACGAATCATATGTGTACCTGATGAGAGCGAATTCAACTGTGAGTAGTTGGTTACATCATTGATAGGCATGGTAATAGTTTTACCCATTTATCTAATGTTAACCACTCATTTATACTTTTACATATTTCACACACAAATCTTCAAATGTTCCACAGTATACCTAGGACAACAACATCACAAAACTGTTCTCAACTATCGCCTTCATGAGCATTACCAACTCAAGCCGATTAAAGAGAAAATAAAAAACATACCTACCATATAAAAGAGCTTCTGGAGAAGCATCCTTTTTTCCCAGCAACAACTACTGCCGGATAGGGGTAGGTATATATTATAAATACACAAAATTTACATATTTATGTTGACTATTTTTCACATGTAGAAAGAAAAAAGACAAAATAAACGCGAATATGTAGATGCACCCGTGTCACAACCGGGTCGCGATATATGCCATGAAAACAAAACACACGATCACTGGGCGTAGCCCGCCTCAGCATGACGTGATTTATTGCGGAAATTTCAATTTAAAATTTTTCTTCCCCACATTGCCACATCCGACATCCTCCTACCTTCGCATAATATATAAATCGCTCGTCCTCCTCACAACTAACCTCCTCCCAACGTAGGTACTCCTCCACCAAATCCCTTGACCCTCTTTGAGAGCAGGCTTTTCTGTAGCGGATAAAAGCAAATGAGTTGACTCGTACAAGGGACTTATGAAGTATGGCTGTGTTGCTTAAAGACGGTGCTGAATTATGCAAGGAAATTCATGAGGAGTTTGCACTTCTTGGGCAAACATTTTGAGATGAGGGAGTTTGTTTAATACAGGGAGATTTTTCATTTATATTTCCTTGTAACTCCAAGTATGGATAAAGTTGACTACTCTGCTAGTAGGTATAGGTGAAGTGACGAGAGTCTCCTTAAGGTGCATCACTAATATGCACCTGAAGTATAATGGGATGAAATAAATAAATAATAAATATATTTCCATTTCATTTAATCAAGGACGTCACGATACTATAAGGTGAAGGACTGGTAAGATATAATTGGGTACCTACTAAATTTATAAGATGAAATAACTTGCAGAATTCTTCAGCCGAGCTTGAAAACTCTAGGTACTAAATTCTCAGTAATGATGGTGACGTTTCATTGCTCTTCTGAGATTTTCACCAAAAATGAGTTTCATTTATTTCAATTAATGAAATATCTTGCATCACAACCAGACAATATGTCTTAGGGATTTTCCGGAAAAGAACCCTCCACCCTTAAGTCTCAGTTGCACTGGCAGGCACTCACTAAACAGTCTACTGACATACTACACAAAAACATAGCGAAAAATCCTCGAAAATTCAGCCATAGAGCTCAGAGATATTTCATTGGGTATTACAGGTATAGAGCCCCCCACCTAGGAGGCCCAGGTACGGAACCCACCAAATAGAGGGCTAGTCTATCTTTGCACCAAATTTGGTCAAAATAAGATCAGTGGCTTAGACGTGAAAGCGTAACAAACAAACCTACGTTCGCATTTATAATATTAGTTAGGATATTACGTTTTTGATAAAAGTATGTAGAAATATTTCAAAGATTAAATAAAATTCGCCATCTTAGTCTTAGTTGTAGGTGCCTCCTGAACTTCCAGGAGAGATTGTTGCTTTTTTGATAATCTGCTTACTTTCCTTAAGAAAGTAAGAAAAGGGCGAGACCAATTCTGGAATCGTTTGGTTTGAGAGCTGGCAAAATTAAAAACTAAAATTACCGAAGGATCTAAAAAACTTAAATTTATCTATGAATACTTATTGGTCGGAGGACAAAGTACCCTCGGGTGCTGCGGCTTAATACTTTTCCTCAATTTAACGTAACCGTAGGCCCATAGAGAATCCATAAAAACCAGACGTTCTATAGGAAACTGCTGCTTCGGAAGCTGGCAAAAACCGAGTCGTCGGTTTCGAAATCGTGGCTTTACAAAATTGAACTACTGTGAACAAATATGGATTGCGTTCTTATGCAATGCTGAGATAAAACAAATGTGAAGTATGTAGCCAAGAACGTTATTTGGATGTAGCTTTCATGTGTGTCCAATTCACAGAAAATGGGAAAAGGAAACGTGGCTTGTTACTTCAAGCAATGGATTTCACCTTCAAGGAAACAAAATTGTAGTTTTTCGTACAAGAATATGTAAGATTATTAGTATTTTACCTGTATCTTTCATTCAACTTTGTAATTATAAATGCTGTTTAATTATCGATTTGGAAGGCATTTTTATTCCAGACTCAAAATTTGTCGTTTCATGAATCCAGAATGGCAATTGATGTATTAATAGAAACAGCATTAATTTTTTCTGGTTTGCCAAAATTACAATCAATTGAAAAAATGAAAATGTGGGTATATAGCAAAATTGGGTTCTCTCACAGAATTTAGAATTATTTTCACATTCATAAGTCTGAAAATGAATCACATATGAATCATTGTGTAGTTTATTACTTGAATAAAATTATTTGTTTTAAAGACCGTTATATTAAAATATTAAGGGCCGATTTCATAATGAATCCTTAGTGGGAGATTAGTTATTTCTCCAATTTGTCTAAGTCATATCGATAACGGAATAAAAATTTTGCATTTTTCAATAACTTCTACAACGTTAGTTACCATCTCTTTCGTTTTTCTAAAGTAACTTTGAATTATATGTCCAACCAAAAAAAATATGAAATTTTTAATCTAGGATTAAAATTAATAAGAGATTAAATTTGGTTATGAAATCGGCCCTAATTATGATAACACTAAACTTGATACTAAATTTTTGTTTGTTGCTTTTATTTGAGTTACACGTAGGCTTTTTGAATTATTAATTGAAACATAATACTCATGCCAAATATTATTTTCATGATGTGTGAATTTGTTTCACAATTTTTTGGGGTTTTATCGGAACATAATGTTGGCTTATATAGTGTTTCATTAACAAAAACAAGCTGTTAACAGTTGCTGAAATATGTTAATAGAAATTTTCCGCCGCTCATTTTCACGTAAAATTTCTACTACTTTCTTGATTGTATGAAGCCTTTCCGATAGAGTCAATTTTGCAACGCGGGACGATTGAATAGCAATTTTATGTGCGTATTGAAACTCCGCAAGATGAAAATTACATTGAAATAAGGCAAGACGCCTTTCATTTTCGATCTATTTTTGTTGTCAACAAACAAATCAAAAAGACGCGACGACCTTTTTTATCAAATACACAGTAGAAATATTCACATCAATTTTTGATATCGATTAACGTGTATCACGTTTCAACTTCTAACTCTTAGGTGGTGCTACTAGCGGTACCCCGTTATGTTTATGTTGGCATATGTCAACTATGTGTTTCTGCTGAGTTCTAATGAAAACGAATTCGGCGATCAGACTCAGCTGTTGTGACGTGTTCCGAATGAAATTAAAGCAAAAGGGTCAGAAGTCTGCAATATTAAGTATTGATTATAAATCAATAATATTGCACCTATCAACGATGATATAATGCAATGCGGGATGGGGTATTAGCTCACCGAGTAGTTGATGTCATCGTTGTTAGGCACGGTAATAGTTATTACCTTATATCTACTGTTGACTTAAATAAAGTATTTCTTACTTAATATAAATTTATGGAATACCCTTAGTAAATATGAGAGTAATAAATAATGTTAAATATCAATTCTAGCATGAAATTTACTTCTGTTGATTTAATTTCTTTGTACCAAAAAGCAAAATTTCCAGATGATCTATTAAAAATGAATGGAATATTTTCAGGATCTTCTAAGGTTAGAAGGAAAATTAGTTTATGTAAGTAGATAAAGATAGCGCTCTGAAGCTAGCGCTAACATCGAATGAATAAAACATCGATTCAAACTTTTCGGGTAATTTGTGAATGCTTCTACAAACGAGAAAGTGTAACAACCAATTGAATTCTAATATATACACGTCCACCCAAGTGGAACAGTAGAATAGACACAGATACGTTCACACACTTCATATGAGTTTGAAATTACAATCTTATATTTCTCAATTTACAATTGGATAAGTGAGGCTTCTTGAATGTACTCAGTTTTGATGTATTCAATATATAAAAAAGGTATAATCGGAATTTCAAATGTATTTCCAATAACTTTGACACTCTTTCTCGTTAGTTCAGATTTCTCGACAAGTAGGAGAATATAATTCGTCTCAATTGATTGATGGAAATGCAGTACGTCCAATTTGCATTGAGAGAATAAGAATTGGCATAATACGGCTGCATGCATAAATAAATTCAATAAGTTTTTATTGAGTTACATCGAGATCTTTGATAACCAATAAATGGATTCTCTATTACGGATTTCTATTCAGTGTAATATTCAGGTTCAGTGAGCAAAATATATCAGACAAATCAATATTGGAATATTGATAAGCTTTACTGTACAGCACTGCTTGTGAAAAGATAAAAAACTTAGATACAGTTATAGAGCACTTAAATTACTAAAAACCAGTGAACATCGCTGGGAATTTGAGGAATATAAGTATACATATATGATTGGTTTGAATGAAACTTTTGCCGAATGTAGGGAAAACAATAACTGTTTAAATTTTTTTCCCGACTTCCAAATTGTATGCTTACATATTAAACAAATTTAGAATCCAATTTCCTTCTCCAAAAAAACTGCCCACAGAAGGGGTGAAAATTGCCAAATTAAAGAACCCACCATATATTCAAATAGGACATTTTCTTTCCAAATTTGAGGTTTTTATGTGATGAGAGAATTCTTGAACTCGAAGAAGAACTTTAACAAATACATTGGGATGTAGTCGGAATCAGTGAAATTCTATAATGAAGGGGATAACAACAGAGCTTTCTGAAACCCGGAAATATGTTTTACTTTAAATGTGAAGAAGACACGTGTACAATATCTTCAAATTACATAATGTAAGTACTAGCGGCCGCCACGTAATATTGAAAAGAACAGCAGCTGCAATAATGAAATCATCAAAGCTTGTAGACCAACTTTCAGTCACTCATATGAAGAGGTTGAGGTTTTCTATGAAGATATCTCACAATAATGTCATGCTAGACAAGTGGCAAGACAAAACTGAAACCGCACTTGGGTGTCATGGGATTGGAAACAGAAATAAAAAGGAAAACCTCCTCCTTCAATCTGTTCTGACACATAAACTATTGAACACTCTATTTAAAAAAGCTGTGACCATAGAATGAATAGATCAACACTAGTGCTGAGTATGAGGAATCAAAAATGGTCCTTTAAAATAAATACCCAGAAGTATCGTAGATCGCTAGTGAAGAACCTAAAAAAAAGAACATCGAAGAATTGAATGGAAATCAGTTTTAGGAGATCAACGAAGAGATTATTCGAAACCTTGGTACATAACATGAAGCAAAACTCACTATGAATACTAAACAACTGATGAGGTAGAGGCAAGGTATATTACAGAGGTACACAAAAAATAAAGAAGAAATAAAACGATTGAATAAAGATATATCAATGGCTATTAAGACTTATATGAGAGACTTTAATAATCGATTGATGCCCACAGTACCTAATAGAAGAAAATAAGAACATGAAAGTACTACGGAATAAATAAAGAGTTTAGATAAGAATGAAATGATTAAATTGAAAAATTCTGAGGGATAGAAAATAACTAATAAGAAAGATATCTTAAAGACTGTGGAGAGACTTTAAGCAAATCTATACATAGGTATAGTAACCGGGATCAGCAAACGCCATCAGATACTATTGAAACCAAGGATCCTACAAATTGCCTGAAATAACAGAAAAAGAAGTCCAGAAATCTCTTTCAGAAATGAAAAACAACAGATCGCCAGACGAGTATGGTGTTGTCATAGAAGCTATCAACGAGGACCGTAAAGAACTGTGGCAAGCTATAGGTATATAAGCTACTAGCTATTGCCCGCGACATCGTGCGCGTGGAAAACTGCATTCAGTTCTATGTGCTAGTTTTTACATTTACAAACATACAGACAGACAGACGCGATAAAATGTGGCCTATATTTTAAGTTAGACCTTTAGTAATACATCGGTGACAAATGCATTCAGTTCCATGCATTAATTTTTGCGTGATACGCGTACAAACATACAACAAAAGTTCTAAAAACTGTTGTTTTGGATTCTGTTGCTCTAATAAAGAACCCCATATTATTTTTTCTCAATTATCTTAATGTACAGTCGTCGGCCTGCTACAATTTTATTATATACAAACTTAACCCCTTATTTCACCCCTTTGTAAGAGTTGTTCAGAAGGATAATTACCTACATTTTAATTTCTTTAAATAAGAAGTATTTTCTAGTAATTTCAAAGTCCTACCATTAAAAAACTATAGAAATTTCATACAAAGTTTGACCCCCTCAGGGGTTAAATTTTGCAAAATCCGTCCCAATGAGCACCTATGTTTTAAAAGGAACCCCAATGCAAAATTTGAGACCTCTAGCACTTGTAGCTTCTAAGATTTCGAAATGAGGGTGCGAGTGACCTTTCGCTTTTATAAATGCCCAGAAGAAAGAATTACGCCGACAATGTGGAAGAACGGAATTAAATATTATCGAAACACACATTAATTATTTAAAAAAAAATGTTCTCCTTAGTCTCCATGTATATAGGCTTTTCATGAAGATTGAGCAAGTCGTGGCTCAGTGAGTAGAGTACTGGCGTACCACCCAATTGACCCGGTTTCGATTACCGGCAACACCGATAAGATTTTTCCGATACTCGGACTCCTCTGTGCTTCGGAACGCACGTTAAGCCGTTAGTCCCGGCTACATAACTATCAGACATCAGACCTTGGTCAGAGGGTCATACGAATTTTACTTTTTTTCATGAAGATTATTGTCAGAAGATTCGTACCAGCCAAGAGTTCAGTCTACGGAACAAATGACTACCTAGTAAAGAGAATAACTTGTTCATAATGGAATTGGGCTGGTCATGTGGCAATAACGTCAAAAAACAGTTGGACTAAAAGTATCGTAGAGTGGTGACCAAAACGGTAGGTGTTAAGAAGTAGAGGAAGACGTTTAAGAAAAGACTTATGTCCATTAGTGGACGAGACAAGCTAGATAATGATGATGATGGTGATGTTTTATTTCAAGTCTATTTAAATGATAAGCAATCTCACACACCCGTGCGCTGACAATGCCATCAAAGTTTGTTGTGAAATTCACCAATTTGAGCGGTAGAATTTTACTGAGTTGTGTAATCGTTTCAACATTCAAGTATTTGCCGAACCAATCATTATAAAAGTCCGTAATATCATTTTATGTCAAATATTTATACTTGTGATGTAATACAACAGGTTAACTCTAAATTTATTCTACTAAGAGAGTTCACTTTTAAATTATCTCTTAATTACTTGAGAAAAAAGGTAGGTAATGCAAGGAATACATTCTCTCTGTTTTCCTTTATCAAGTTCATTGTGCTTGCACTTTTGTCAAAGAACTAATTAATTTATTGCGAGTTTCCTGGACAATAATTTCGACCACTTTGTTGTACGGATATCAAAGAACACTAATGCGGTTTGTTCGTTACAAGTTACTCTCTTTTCGGAAGCTGTTTTCTAATAGGCATCCAACTGTTGAGGTGCTCTCTTTGTTAGTCGCAACAAACTGTCGACTTCACACTGGAGGCGACATTGTGTAAACACCCTTTTGTTCTTTTAGAATTTCAAGGTCCGATGGACGAAACTTTTAAATTTCCAACATCAGTGCAGCTTCTTTGAGAGATGTACCTACACCTTTTGATAATTATAAATGAAAACAGAATTGTTATATTACCTACTCCTAGTTCAAAAATCATAGGCGTATTATTTTGTACATTTATTTGACATTGACGATATTTTTGCAAAGGTCATTATGACTGCTACTACCACTACACATGAGAGTATGTGATAGTGACCTCATGAAAGCAATGGCAAAGTAGTTACCATAAATATTGCCTTGTAAAATAGTAGGTAAACATTCTCGAACTTTACTGATTGTGACCCACGTATGAGTGAGTATATTTGTGAAATGTCCTTCTCAATTATATTTAGGAGGTTGTCAACGTCTGTGGATTATGGCAATGCAAATAAAAATAAAGAGACTTTAATTAATTTAATACCAAAGCAATCTAATCAGAGATTGAAATCCAAAATTATTTCTTGAATAAAGCTCTATTTAGAAGGACGTTTCTAGTATTAGTCTCTTTCTAGCGGTACTGTGATAGCGCGCAAGTGGGCAAGAGTTTTTAGAAAACTTATTTAACATTAGGGTATATAAATAAATTCTTAGAATGGTGCGATTCCAATATCTGTTTTCTTAATGACATTTTCTAAATTCTTAATCGTTGAAGACAGTATAAATACAGGAATGAAATATTTGGACGACGCTTTGGCTTCAATTGAAATTAAAACTTCTAAAAATGAAAACTTACTGCTTTCGTTGAATAAGGAGATGGGAATACTTATATTCAGCTGTAAAAAAAACTTACAATTTTTCTGCAGTGAAACGAAGTTTTTCTGTGATGGGACCTTCAAATACTGCACAAAATTCTTCAAGCTTGGTTGAGGAAAATACAGAATATTGGACTCAGAAGAGAAAGTACTCTGACAAGGACAGTGAGTTGGGGAAATGGTTACGCTGGTCTTTCGGCCTCATATATTTAGACAGTGCTGATGCTTCGGAATGCATCGTTGAGGAATTGATTGCCGAAGCCTCCAACGATGCCCGTATAATATCCTTCTGCGATTATTTAAGGGACAATTACATTTCTGAATCTGCGAGATTTCCTCCAGAGATGTGGGCTTCATGTAGCCTAAGCCGAGAACGAACCACCAACGCCTGTGAATCTTTTCATAGCCATTTCAATAAAATATTTTATTTCCGGCATCCTAATATTTTTGTATTTTTAAATGAATTGAAAAATGTTCAAGTAGGAACTTATGAGCAATTGAATAGCTTAGATTCACAAAAAAGTAATAAAAATATTAATTATGAAAGAAAATTAAAATTTGTTGCAAATTTTATATGTAAATTTAAAAATAAAGAAATATCCAGAAGAGATTTTGTCAAAACTATAGGTTATATTGCATGTTCAAATTAGATATAGGTATGTACATTATAAATATAAATAAAAATTATAAGTAAACTATATTTAGTTTCTTTCTAGTCCAGTCCGCCTCCTCGTGATGCAGCCTGGGTAATGCTAAATGAATTAGCAAAGTAGGTAATGCTTATTTTGATTCAAAATATTTCTTATTGGGGATCGGGCGTTTTACTAGTACTTATTTACATTGGGTGCCAAATAAAAGTAGGTATCATATTTTTTAACCACTAATAAGTTACAACTATGTAATTCATTTTTGAAGGACTTATAAGTTGACATGTATTCACTAGTATACCTAAATTTAGTCATTTCTTAAGAAAGGATGGAATTTACATTTTTTTAATGTCGAGTTTAACGTCGTTTTTAAAGAACTAACTCTTAATAAAATTGAACTTGTTTTTCGGTAGCTAGATTATTGGAAATACTGTCATGAAAATAACTAAGTATTAGGAGATATAATTTAGTAATTTAAGATAACAAAATAATAAAAATATTTTCTTGAAAATAATTAAATGAAAACAACACTCAAAATAAATAATATTATCAAAACAAATATTTAAAGTTCCACACATTTCAATCACTTTTTACCCACTGCAACTTTTTGCAGTTGTTAGTACTCGCGGCTGTCATATACACAGATACTTTTTCATCTTTATTATAATATTTTTCAAGCTAATGCTTTGTTTGACGGTATAAATATTTATAAAATCATATTTCCTGAATATAAAATTTTCTAATTCCCTTTTTTTATTCCTAATCGATCGATAAAACTAATTATTTAATCGTTGTTTTGTAACGACGTTAAATGCACCGTATTAGAAGACAAAAGAAACTGTTAATCTGATCCGGCTTTGATATACTTACTGTGTATAATTTTCAGATGCAGACAGAGCCGTTTTGACCTATTTTATATAAATATTAAATAGGTTGCTGAAACTATTTCACTGGTCTCATAAAATTTTGTAAAATTTTTTAGCAATCATAACTAACAAAGTATCAATCACATTATTATATCCAGATATACAAAGTGAACAAAGCAAATCATTGTTGTTTACGAGAAGTTTATATACATAGCCAAAAGCTAGTATTTAAATTTCAGTTCATATAGAACATATTTTTATATCTCAGTGAAATTATGAACTTTATCTATAACGCTAGCCTTAAATAGAAAATTTGAATCCCTAGAGTTCTTTGTTTTCTAGTAATAAAATCTGATGCCGTATCTACGCCCAAGTATCATGCAAAAATTCTAGATAAAGACGAGCATTAAAAAAAGCAAACCCCATTTATTTCGACAATTTCCGACCATTTAACCAAAGTACTATAAATTCCACTGATCCCCTGGATATTCTAGAGCAATTCATTTAAAATGAAAAATATGGCTTTCCAACGAACAAATTTAATTTTATAATAGCGGTTGTAACGGTTCACTTAACTAGATTTAGAACAATCGTCGATATATATTTTTCATGTCCGCGCTATAAAACTAATTCGTTACTTTGTTCCGGAAAAATACCATTCGGAAATTAATATTGGACAATTTTCTACTGCCGATCAGCTAAAATTTATTAAACAAAATATGGTAATACATAATCAATGTCACTTTTATCATGCATTGATTCTAGTGGGCGTGCAACTCTATCAAAGCATTGTTGCGTTACGTACCTGCCTATTTTACACCTTATATCTCTTATACTTACAAAGATAACTACGTTATAGTAATTTGATTTTGAGAATCAAGGTCCAAGGATCCTTATTTTTGAATCCTTTAGATTATTAATTCCAAATTAACCAAACACACTCACCTAATTTACTAAAACAAATGAAGCTTCATTTGAATTGTGTAGTAGTCTTAAAACCAACATCTAGATACCCTTGAATTTATATATGAAACGAGATCATGGTAGATAAATAATAAATTCGGATTTTACTATGAATTGATTAGTTTTATTTTCTTGTAAATAATTATATTTTTGGATAGATATACTTTTAAATAAGACATGTAGATCCTAGGACATTACAAATAGGCTAGAACAAAAAAATATACCGTATTTTGTATTCTCCAACTCTCACTACTGGATATCATCCATCAAGCCATGGCCGTACGCTTACAAGGATAGTTTTCTTCCTAAAGCATTGTTCAATATTTTTGTAACAGTAAGTAAGCAGTCTTTCCCAATCTGCCAAAAGAAATATCAATATTCAGTTAATCTTCAAGAATTACTCTGTTTAAAGAACTGTGTTACGCCATGCTATTCTTAATTCGAATATTTGTTATGCATTATTGTGAAATTGCACGTCACGATCATTTTTGAAAGCACTGGACACTGCAGAAGTACACGATTATTTAGTACAAACTTTACTCAGCAAATAAGCTTGAAATCACGTGATTCGCTTCTAGTGGATGACTGTATCCGATGAAATAAAAGCGTAAAGGTGAATAGCATTCTCATTTTGATATTATATCTTCAATTTCAGTAATACTGAATTATAGTTTTCTTTATATATATATATGTACTAAATGACTTCGGTCTTTACAGTAGATAGATGGCTATAATCACACATAGCCATAAACTACCAACGATGAAAACAACTACTCGGTGGACAAAAGCCCCATCCCGCATTGAATTATATCATCGCTGGCAGGTGCAAAGGATGGAAATCTATCCCGATACCAATTGCGGTAACTTCTAAGACCTTTTTGTTTCATTATCTATGGAACACATCACTTTTGAACCAAGAACAGGATCACTGTGATTTCGACACATTCCGAACCATATGTTCAGCTGATGAGATCCTAATAAGGTCGAAATCACAGTGATCCTGTTCTTGGTTCAAAAGTGATGTGTTCCATAGATAATGAAACAAAAAGGTCTTAGAAGTTACCGCAATTGGTATCGGGAAAGATCTCGATCCTTTGCACCTGCCAGCGATGATATAATTCAATGCGGGATGGGGCTTTTGTCCACCGAGTAGTTGTTTTCATCGTTGGTAGTTTATGGCTATGTGTGATTATAGCCATCTATCTACTGTAAAGACCGAAGTCATTTAGTACATATCTTTCAGTAGCGAAATCTTTACATCTTTTCACATTGATACGTGGGTCGCGTTCAACTTTAACTTCTAACTCCTAGGTGGCGCTGGAAGCGGCACGCTGTTTGGTTGTTTGCATCGCTTGTCGATGTAGAACCAGCAGTTTTCTGACTCTTTGGACACATCCCGAACCATATGTTCAGCTGATGAGATCCTAATAAGGTCGAAATCACAGTGATCCTGTTCTTGGTTCAAAAGTGATGTGTTCCATAGATAATGAAACAAAAAGGTCTTAGAAGTTACCGCAATTGGTATCGGGTGCGGGATGGGGCTTTTGTCCACCGAGTAGTTGTTTTCATCGTTGGTAGTTTATGGCTATGTGTGATTATAGCCATCTATCTACTGTAAAGACCGAAGTCATTTAGTACATATCTTTCAGTAGCGAAATCTTTACATCTTTTCATATATATATATATATATATATATATATATATATATATATATATAAATGAGGAGCTATCCGTACCAGATGACCATATTAGAATATGAATAATAATTTCACGCCTAGCTGGTAAATTGAACCTACATTTCGTAGGGTGCCGCAATAAGAACGAGGTTTGTCGTCTACATATTGCGTTTGTGTGCATTTTTTCCACTATACTGCTCAATCAGATTGATTACCAAACATAGCATCAGTCTCCCAGATATATATCGCTCATACTTGTCTCCACCGACAGTTCTATACCGAAGATTGATACAAGTATGAGTTCCAAATAAGGATTGATTATCAAATATGGCTCTTCACCCTACGATATACTGATGAGAGGCAACAACCTCGAAATCATGATATATATCTGGGAGACTGATGCTATGTTTGGTAATCAATCTGATTGAGCAGTATAGTGGAAAAAATGCACACAAACGCAATATGTAGACGACAAACCTCGTTCTTATTGCGGCACCCTACGAAATGTAGGTTCAATTTACCAGCTAGGCGTGAAATTATTATTCATATATATATATATATATATATATATATATATATAAATTTGTAGGCAATTTCGCTTGTCTAATCGGTCATACTTTTAATGACCCACAGTAGTCGAGCAAAATAATAAAATTATAAATTTTATTCTAATAAATAATTTACAAAATAAGAAGCCCATACTAGCTTTATCTATAATACCTACGTGATATTCCAGTTCCTACAATAGCTTCATAGAAATTCATTTCATGTCTAAATGCACTTTTTCACTTAACTAAGAGATACAATTTCGAGCAGCACTGGTCAAGAATCGGCGTAACCATTTACCATGATTCAATACTGGAAATTGGAAGCAAAACCTTATATAGCGATTTCTACTATTCTAATAATACTGACACCAATATAGAGCGCATTTTTATTCCTTCACCTTAATTCTTAATATTGAATTCCATATTCTCGATATGAGCTTATACGAAAAATCAATACCCTCTCCCCAAGTACGAAAGCAGCCAGTCTCTGGCTGGCTATAGCCCAAATAGTACCCGCAGGATTAAGGCCAAAATTTCTCGCTCGATACCGAAATCTGCTGATTGCATTTTCTCTACAAGGTACATTTTCTACATGCACTTACGTGAATATAACTTTTTCGTCTATTTTCAGCAAGGAAAATCGTTTTGGAGCAGAAGCTAGGGTGGCAATATTAGCAGGTGTTTTCCTAAATGGAATATTACTGTATTAAAACGATCTCGGAATAGCTTCACTTAAAAGAAGGTTTTATTGCTTCCGGTCTCGAGCACTCGACTCTAATTAGAGAGGTTTCTTGTTTGAAACAAAAATACACTGAACAGGAAGAAACTTGAACAAACTGTAAATACAGAAAATCTGGAGAATCTTTTGTAAACATTTCCTGAGTGTATTAGATTTCATGTCTTTATACCATAGAAAAATGTAAAAAAAAAACAATTAGTGCCTCTGAATAACCCTCAAACTTTTCAGAAATTCATTGAATATCTATAATTTGGACAAATACATGCCTTGTTATGTCTATTTGTATTTGGAAATTAGCATAAATCTTTCTCTATTGTACCGGGTTTATTCCCGAAATTTGATTCGATCTCGATCTGATTCTTTATTCGATTTAGAACTTGATCCATCAAAACTTTGGTAACGAACACTTTGATAAAAAACATATTTTTCTACAAAAATTACGACCGATATTATTATCTGGTGTGCTGAGAAATACAAAATAATATCAAATCTATTAGCACTTATAATTTTGAAGTAATGCATTTATAAACAGATAGAAGTCCATTGGCACCAATTAAAAAAGTGAAATTTACGGTGACATAAAGACTGATTTTAAATATATTTTTTTGAAATAAATGCTTTATGAATGAGCCCCTAATTCTTATAGGTACAATGGAAGATTGTATTCTTTTTGATTCCTTGATGAAATTGTGCCGGTGTGAAGCTAGAACAGCAGTTTAGCATAAGCACCACTTATACTCCTAGTTTAGGAGTAGGGTTTCACGAGATTCTCGAAATTTGGGACTTTTTTTCCGAGATGAGATCAAGAAGTACTCTTTTTTTTCGAAATTTCTCGATCTCGAAAAAATGCAGGTGCTGCAATAGCTCACAGCTCTTGTTAGATCAGAAAAGTGATAATAAAAAACTATGTTAGGAAATAATTTTAATTTATTTCAAACATAAGAAAATTAACAAAGCAGAAAAATAGAAAAAATAACAAAGCAAATAACAACAAACAACATATTCTTTATAAAAAAGACCCAAACTAATAATCACAAAAAATAACTTTAAACACTTCAAAATGAAAAAGACATGAGAAAAGAAAGCTTTAGATAACATGATTTCTTAATATAAGTAAGTATATTAACAGTTAAGAAAATTTGTTTAGACACTCATATTTTTTACACAGTCAAGAATTCAAAGAGTAAAAATTGAGCCGATTCTCCAGTTAATCGGCTTCGTTCTTTTCTAATGGTCAGTGTTGCTCTTGAAAACAGTCTTTCTGTAGGCACTGAACTAGCTTGTAAATAAAAAAAATATTTTCGTAACATAATTTCAATGATAAACAAACTTTTTTTTGCACACCGCTACTTCCAGGTTCGATGGTTCTCGTTGCGGTGATCCTCATTCCAGTAATTTCAGTTTTCGTTTATGTGCTGTTTCGTTCACAAATTATATTTTTATTAGATTTAAACAATATTACAATGTCTTGTACAATGCTATGATTCTGTATTACAAATAATTAAAAAATAACTATTAATACTTACTTTAGAAATTAATTGAGACGACACTGTTCGGTTAGTTTACCATAAAGTGCCATAAATTTAAACTTATTCCTATTGTATTCGTCAAAAATGTTAGTTCAAGTTTATATATTACTTCCAAGGATATTCTTATGAAACCATTTTTGCATGCATAAAAGCTTAAATTAAAAGATGAACAATTTTTTTTTTCGGGACAATAGTCGGCGGTTTTTCTTATACGTGACATTTAGTTCATAGAATATGACTTGTGTTATATAAAGTTGTATAATATTTTTAATAACATTTAGTTTTCGAGACCCTCGATATCGTGAAATTGTCTTAAAAAAGACAAGAGATTGTTAATTTCTCGTCTCGATGATCGAGATAATACAAGAAATTTCCTTCGAAACGAGATTTCTCGTCTCGATGAAACCTTATTTTAGCGATTAATTATTGGGCTTGGCACTTAAATAGCCCTTAATTCCGATATACTGACTATACTGCTAGCTTCACAGCACTGACCAGCATAAAGTTGAATTTCGGGACACCCTGTATACCTACATATATATGTATCTACACAGATTCCTAATGCCATATTACACGGGCGGTCTGTGTACGAATGATTGATGTCATGATCATTAATTTGACCAATACGGCAGCGGCGTTAGACATACGCATCCACAAACACACACAGCATCTGCAAACTATACCGGAATATCATCTGTTGTGGTCTCTGAGCATTATTCTAAAACTTCAAAAGGATCAAAACTCTACATGATTAAAGGATCGGCCCGTTTATTATGACGTATACGAATCAATGGCAGCATATAAAAGCTTGGGAGTGAGTCGGAACACCACACAGTTCATTTCTATAGAGATGATTTGTGTGAATTTCAGGAACAGATTGCATTTCCACGAAGCCTTTGTCCTGATGCTAAATTTTATTGTAACGCATTGAATTTATCTTCTAGTTTATACATGCTAAACAGCTTTAGCTGTTTGGTATTTGGAGATTTGACAGATTAGATCTTTTGAATGGTTCTTGGATTCGTTAGTTTAGAATATCTTTTTGATAATTCTGAGAACGTTATTATTATTCTCCAATATTGTTTGATAGAAACACGATGTTTCTCACATCGGCTGTAAAGTCTGGAAGCAGCTGTTTGCTGGCTAAAGTAGGTATACTTTATATAAAAAATATCCGAACCAAAGGTTTTCTGAAACATTAGCTCCTTTTAGTCACATACTTTTGATTTTCAATATCTACGCTAATTTTCGGGATATAACGCCTGTTTTTATAATGGAACACCCTATGTATTTGTTGCGTGTCGAGATACTCACTTTTGAAGTAATTTGAATGATATAGGGTTTGAAGGTAGTGCATATCCAGCAATAAAAAAAGCCTTGTACACTTGATTTGTTCAACAAAGGCCTAGAGGTAAGTGGAAAAATAACACGTACGTAGTCAATTTAGTTTTTCAAACCTTATTTCTTTTACCATTCTGTTTTTTTACAGGAACTCCATTATTTGGTGAACTTATATGTGAGAAGGCAAGTTTTTTCATCAGCTGCTAAATTTACATAACCATTTACAAAGCAAGCAGCGGAGGGTAGCAAAAACTTAAAGAGAAATATCATATCATAAGGCAGTTGACTATTACTACTTAGAATGTTTATTCAAACTTTCGAAGACCGCCCTTTTAAATCTATACATAGTCAATCATACTGATTATCTGTGAGCGACTGATTTTTGTACCATGATTAATTACTATAGTATAACATTTACCATCCTATTCATAAAAACAAATTTGAGTTTCATAAGCCTGTTATAACGCGACACTCTCATAAACGTTCAATAGCGTTAAAACACTATTATAGCGATATTAAAACTTATGGAAGGTTCGACCCTGCTATAAACCCATTATAAGCATCTAATAGGGTAAAAATGGCCTTCTTCAGCTGTTTTTTGATTGACTGCTCAACATGAGGTTATATTTTAAGTGAGAGTATGATAGTTTTTGGTAGGTATAAATTTTGAAAAATAGAAGCTGGAACATGTCGCAAAAACGTAAATATAGAAATGAAATGAAATTTTGGATTATTGCTATGAAATAATTTTTTGTATAGCCTCCGATTCTACGGGTTTATCTTAGAATTTACCAAAATAATGGTAACATCATAATTTCAACTTAATTGAGCGTTTATGAGTAAAGGAAGTTATAGCAGGTTTATGAGTATTGTACGTAATGAGCATTTAAAACCTATTCTAAGGAATTTTTATGTATAAGATTATTAGTTTAGTTTAAAATTCTTCTCAGTTATGAATTAACAAAAATCTGCGCTAAAAATTTTGGCCCAAACCTAAGTAGTACAATGTCGTTATCATATTTCGTTCCCAAGATAACGTAATAAAATTGTACGTTCACCGAACATTTGCAATACGTAGATACACACAAAAACGAACTTACGTTTTCCTTCATACCATTTTATATGACCCTGGGTACCGTAAAACATGGAGATTAGTCAAAACAACAACAACTTCTTATTGGGAAGATAATAGAGCAATACTGCAAATTAATGGGGGTCTCAATACAAAAGACTTTTTTTTGCTCAAAAGAGCTATATCCTTTGAACCGTAATAGGTAGACAGTTATTGTGATGGTACAGATGGGTTCGCGTGAGAGATGGTTTGTAAAAACTGGGAAATCCAAGATGAATACAACAAAATAGGCAATACACAGTTCGACTTTGAGCTCCTTTAGGTAGATAAAAATATTTTATACAACAGCGTAGAATAACAAACGAGGGAAAAGAAGAAGCTGAGAGTAAAAGATGAAGTACTAAATAGAGTGAAAAGACAAGTCTTGGAATAGTTTTGTCACAAATGATACTTTTCAACTCGAAACCTCGACTGGCCTATATCTTAATATATATTAATTCTAAATTATCCTATACCTGTCAAATATATTATGGTATTTTATGAATAATAATTCATATTACACTATTACCAAGATGGTTATATATCAGCCATTTTCTGGTAATTAACTACATTACGCTAGGACGTCTAACTGTGCCGGCAACAAATACTACGAGGGCAAATACTCCTTCCACCATTGAATAATGTCAATAACTGTTAGGGCAATATCTACATTTTCACATTTTAACAATAGAAATGTTCAATCAAATCGATTACCAAACAAAAGCACCGCCACCCAAACAAATATCATGATTTCAAGGTTGTTGCCTATTTTCAGTTTTCCGCAGGTACTCGAGCTGTATCTGATGATTCACGACTTTTGCCCTGAAAAAGGGAATATACACTCGAAAGCTCGGGTCCACTCAAATAATTTTATTCATTAAATATATACAGGGATGGGCAGCTAGCGGTATTTGTTGGATCGTGGCTGATCTATTAGAAATAGAGCAAAATTGTTACTACAAAAGTTGTTCGTGGTTGAATCTACTATAATTTAAAAATATTTTCAAAGATGGCCGACATCCGATTATAAAGGAAACTGGCCATTACTTCATTGTTTTAATTAGAACACCCTGTATTTTTTACATTTTTGAGTTCCTTGTGAAAAATAAAGGTCAGTTGAGCATTTGTTGGGCGTAAGTCTGAAGGCTTTGAAGATATTTTCAGCTTTCTGAAAAAAATGACAATTGCAGCATCCTATAAAATGGCAATAACATGAAAAGTAAGAGAGATTTTAAAGTGCAGTTTTTTTAAATCAATTCAGCTGGAATTGTTCCCTTATTCAAGTTTTATTTGAAAGTTCTAGGACATAAGGTTGCTCTGAACTGAGTTTTATTTAGAAAACTTAAATCAGACGTAACTCAATTTTTTCAAATAGCAAGGTACTAAACAAATTACAATGATAGATGCGGATTTTAATTCTCTCTCGATTTTATAAATACGTATTAGCCTTATTTTTGATACTTTTGAAGATATTTAATTTTTTTTGTGTTAACCCTTTCATGGAATATGGCTCGGTAGTTTGGAGTTGAAACAAATGAAAAACAAATAAATCAATGGTAGACATGTTTTTTTATGTTCAGTGAATGCTACAGGAATAGTTTATTGGCTTCAAGAATGAATCAAGAAAAGTTTCCGGACATCGCAAGAAAGCAGGTTTTGGAGAGTATTAAGAAGATTTCTTACAACAGGAACTGAGAAAGACTTTTAACACTATTTTAACTAAACATAAAAATAAGATTTGGAAATTAAAAAATACATAACAAAATAACATGTAAATCATTTATAGCAACTGGTCATAGTGGCCACCTGCGTACTGCAAACAAAGAAGAATTCATTCACGAAATGAATGTTGCACTTGCATATACGATGTAATTATGCCAAGCGGCATGTCCTCACGAGTCTTTGAGGGAATTTTATAAACCTCATAACCCCAAAAGAAAAAGTCTACAGAGTTTATATCAGGGAATCTTGGCGGCCAAGATATCGGTCCTCCTCTTCCTATACATCGTTTCTGGAAACGTTGATTTAAAAATGTTCGCACAATGGTGCTGATATGGGCAGGTGCTTCATCCAGTTGCAGCCACAGGATTTGTAGGGATAGTACAGGGATATCCTCCAAAAATTCAATTAAATTGTTGTCCTAAGATTTGTGAAATATATGGCCTGTCAGCTATCTATTAAAGAAATGTGGGCCAATCATCTGGGTGCCAATTATACCTCCCCATACATTTAAGGACCACCTAACTTGTCGCTTTGTCTCTGAGAAATGGTGAAGATTCGTGTCGGAGTAGTAATGAAAATTGTGACCATTTACTACACCATTATTATGGAATGTCGATTCATCCATCCATAGAACAAAATCAGGTTCCTTCCCAAATTTATTTCTCAGCAACTGATAAAAGTTTATCCTTGTCCTTGATCGGCGGCAGTAATTCCTGATGTAATTTTACTTTGTAAGGAAACTAGTTCTTCTTTAATAATTGACCTATTGAACGAGAACTGATTAGATCTAGATTAGAACAGCAGCTAATATTCGAAACTCATTGCCATCATTAGTACCTGTTTTTTATTGAAGAGGAGCACTGTCTTCCACACTTCCAGTTATAACAAATCTTCCCAATACCATCAGAAAACTGCTTTCTTCCGAATGTCTTCTATCCGGGTACCTTTTTTATAAACACTTGAAGCCAATAAACAATTCCTGTTGCATACACGGAGAATAAAAAACATGTCTTGCATTTCTTCGTGGAACTTTAAAATCAACTTTGAATAAAGAAACGATTCCAGCTTAAATAATTGCAAGAAACCGCACTTTAAAATCTCTCATACTTTTCATGTTATAGCAATTTTTCTAGGATGCTGCAATTGTGAGTTTTTCTAGAGAACTGAAACTATCTTCGAAAAATTCAGACTTATGACCAACAAATGGTGTACAAACTGACCTTTATTTTTCACAAGGAATTCAAAAATGTTAAGAAATACAGGGTGTTCCATTTAAAATAACAAAATGATGGTCAGTCATCTTTGAAATTGTTTTTAAATTGTATTCAATTTAACCATGAACAACTTTTATAGAAACAATTTTGCTCTATTTCTAATAAATCAGCCACGATCCATTAAATACCGCCAGCTGCCCCACCCTGAGTATACTAAATTTTAAATACGTTTTATTTCCTGATTCTATTCATCCTGTCACGACTTTATTTATATAAAGGACATACTTATTATCCACATTGATAAAATAATAATATATATATATAATAAATAATTTATATTTTAGAGACTTGCGTTAGTGGATATTGGACAATGCATTTAAACATATAATTTATATGATAAATAACAATTCACTTTAGTATGTCAGGTCCCAAAGGAAATCTATTAAGTAAATAGCATCAAGCTCAGCTAAAAGAACAAAAGAGATACTGAAAAGAACAATTCTACTTCTCAATTGAAAAAGTTTTCTATTTACATTTGTAGTTTGCCAGCAATCGGCTTTGAATGGAGAAAATAGGATTTTTCCAGACAACTTTGCTCGTTTTATTATCAGAAGTTGGTCTTTTCAACAATTGCCTCCTAACAGTTTTCATAGAGAAATTTTCCATTTCTCAAAGTGATTATGTAAACAAGAATTTTCACAATCATTACCATATTTTGAATAAGAGAAATTGTCTGAAAGAGATGTTCATCAGAGTAAGTTTAATTAAATTATTTCTATATAAAATATTTATCTATGAAGATCAAAGTATGTTCCCATCTATATATTTATTCATATTAATTTAAGTCTAAAATTTAGTTTTTGACAGTTATATTTAGCTAGAATAGATATAATTAATGTGTGTGTATAAATAAGTACATATCCGTTCTATATATAACATGTAAAATTAGATCACAAGGGCGACTTGGCGCCCCAATACCTCCAAGCAAATTTAATCAGATCCAGGATCAGGATCTTGAGGAGAGACTATCCCCTCACCTCTCTAATAGTTGCGTGTCGATGACATTCCAAAATAGGGATAATCAAGTCATATGGGTCAATGGGGTCGTTTACGTGATCAGGTGATTAAACTAGTTAACAGTTGTGTTCATTATAGCTGTTAATGGTAATGAAGTTACATGAGTAAACTGATGAATATTATTGAACTCCAAAAATGTTGAACAAACTTTACTATACTTAATACAGGTATTCTTGTTATGATCATGCATATTTAAAACAGTATCTTGACCTAAAATCTTCAGTCTTCCTATGTGTATACAGATTTACTCATTAGATTAGATACAGACAAATAATCATACATAGGAAAAAAATGGGTGAATATAGGCAAAATGGCTACCTTCAGGCTTATACCCTACGAGAACTGAAAATTATATACAATTAACAATTAGGTAGATTGTAGTACAAAAACAAAAAGTCATAAAAAATCATGAGTATGGAACCGTTCTACCTCAGAGTCCTACTCGCACGTAGAGCCAGTCCGACATATGTCTTGGGGATTCTCCGGTATGGAACCAACCATTTTTAACTCCGAATCACAATGACAGACTCTCACAAAACATTCCATTGACTTCTACAAACAAATATAGCAAAAAATCCTCAAAAAATCAGCCATACAGCTCGAGACACTTCTTTGGGTAATAACCTACAGATATCGAACCTTCCACCTAGGAGGCCCAGTCACACTTACAGCCACTTACCACATCATTCTAATAACATTCTTCATATGTACATGGTAGAAAGACAATGAAAACCTAGCCAAAAAGTTCAGAAATAGACAATAAACTTTCAGGTACGGAACTCACCTCTGAGATTCCCACGAGCACTAAAAGTATGACAGTACTTTGGCTGGGATATCTCGAATAGTGTAAGAGCCATTACGACATATACCTACACACAGATGCTCAGTTTCATATAGATAAGCATTGAAATTCAAAACTAGACAAGCGATGATCTACCCCTAATTCCAAATATGATAACCCTGGTGTTTCTAATTTCAAGTTGATCAGGCGCGTGCAAGTTGAGCTGTATGATTGCTACCTTCGAGGTACACACTATGAACTTCCTAGTAGGTCTATACTTTAAATTTACGATGACAAAGTGGAAAGCTGAATTTCATAAAATGATTAAAATAATACCTGTTTAGTTTATTATTGAAAAATAATACATAAATATAGTTTTGACAAAATTAAAGTCAGAATTTTTATAAATGAATGAGATTTTTGGAATGACGTTTACATATTGGATAATTATTTTATATTTTTTCAAAATCTTGCGCCATTTTGAACTATGCTGCTGACTCTTATTAACAAAATGATTCTCTAACTTCACATGAATGATATCTGTACCAAATCTGATTACATTAGATTAGATTAGATTATTCTCATCTCATCTCATAATTTAGTTATCCATTTTTTGGTTGTCCCTCAGAATTCGATGAAAATCTCGTTGCAACTATATATCCAATAGAACCAATCCATCGACAATATCATTCTTAAATTTCTAGACTTTCATCTTCATCAGATCTTATGCCGCAGAAAGATTGCAGGTGTCAATCGCTTAATACCCATCATTAAACGTCGACGAATATAAATGCAATTGATATACACACTAAAAATGTGTATTTTCTCCATTATTTGGAGTATCTCTTTTCTTGACACCCACTTATAGTATATTTTACAAACCGAGATTCATAGTGATGTTCGCACTCACACATCAGTTTTTATCTAGCAGACTTAACGTAAGTACATACTGTAACGTTTAACCCTGTGCTAAACGTTGTGGGGTGAGTTCACTTGCGTAGCACTCAAAATTCGTAGATTGCTTTCAATGATTTATTTTCAAACACACTGTACACGGCTTTCTGTTGTAGTACAACTGTCACTACTTGTCACTTTGACTATCGCGTTCCAACTACTTTCGAGTTATGTTTTCAATTGACTGATACCATAAAGTGACTGTGTCCCGTGATCGTCACGGCTTTATATATCTGAATCATGATATGACATTCATCGAGAATGTTCTATGATTATCTAGATGAACATAATTAATGTTCTAGATCCTTGTCAAACTGGCAATAGTATGACAAATTGTACCTCACATAAAGTTTCTGGAAGGATCGAGAATAAATCTACTTTAATGAAATACACAAGCAACACTATTGTAAATAAGGTAGCAGCATGAATACAAAACTAAAAGAAATAATAACAGTAAGTACATGATAAACTACCCACGTAACACTGCCCCCTTCTTAGCTTTGATCGTCCCGATCAAATGTCACCTCAGTCCCTTTCTACAGTGAAAGTCTATCGATATGAACCACTTTCATTTTACTGCGTGGGGATTTCTGAATTCTATATACCACATCGTTTATCCTCTTGATAACGGTATATGGTCCCTCCCATTGTTTGTCAAACTTTGGAGAACGACCATTTCGTCTTTGTGGATTGTACAACCACACTTTATCACCAATTTTAAATTGTCCGGTTTCTGCACAAATATCATATCGGGCCTTCATTCGATCACTAGAAATCTTCAACTGTTTTCTAACCAGATTGTGTATTTCCTCGAGTCTTCGCCTCAAACTCTGAATGTAGGTATCTACAGATGTGGGAGGTTCGCTTGGTGAACCAAACAAGATGTCAGACGGAAGTTTCAGATTTCTACCAAGCACAATGCCAGCTTGGGATTCTTTGGTCGATTCATGAGTGGAAGATCTATAGGCCAGTAGGAAGAGCGGTATACACTTATCCCAGTTTGTTTGGTATTCATTGATTACTGACCTCAAATAATTTTTTAGTGTTCTGTTAAATCTCTCTACCATTCCATCGGATTGTGGATGCAGTGGAGTTGTACGAGTTTTCTTAATCCCCATTAGGTTACACACACTCTGAAAGATTTCCGACTCAAAATTTCGACCTTGGTCTGAGTGAATCTCTAACGGCACACCAAACCGACTTATCCAATGTTCAATTAGGGCATCGGCCACTGTTTTTGCCTCCTGATTTGGAATTGCGACTACCTCTGGCCATTTACTGAAATAATCCATGATGACCAAGAGATATTTATTTCCAATAAGCATATTGGAAATGGCCCCGTAATATCGATGGCTATTCGCTGAAATGGGGCAAACACATTGTACTGCTGCATCCTATGGCGGGTTCTGGTATTTGGGCCTTTACTGGTAAAGCAGGTATCGCATCGCCGACACCAGTCCTCTACGTCAGCACGGCTTCCTAACCAGTAGAACCTCTCTCTCATCTTCGATAAAGTTTTATTGATACCTAAATGGCCACCACTTGCTCCACAATGAATCTCTTGCAGTACTTGTGCAATTCTTTTCCGTGGAAGAATTATTTGCAAATGAACAGTCTTACCATCATTACTTTCCCATTTTCTTTTTAAAACGTCATCATCAATTACTAAAGATTTCCAAAGTGACCAGTATCCTTTTATGACAAGAGATAAATCTGATATCTCCTGCCAAGTAGGTCTTACTTCATCCATTTTCCACCTCATCACTGGTCCAATATCATTATCATCCAGTTGGTCTTGTTTGAGTACTTCCGAACTCCAGTTTGGGTCGCCATTTATCAAAGTTCGTTTGACTTTAAGAATTTCTGGCAAATTATTTTCAAGTCTTGAACAGTTTTTACAATCCTCTGCACAAGATGGTCTTGACAGTGCATCAGCGTTTCTGTGGTTAATACCAGGACGATGTTCAATTTTGAAGTCATATTCTTGAAGTTGTTGGAGCCAGCGCGCTGTCTGACCTTCTGGGCTCTTGAACTGGAACAGCCATTTAAGTGATGCGTGATCGGTCCTTAGAACAAATGTCTGACCGTATAAATATTTGTGGAAATGTCTTATTGCCTTGACTGCAGCTAGTAACTACTGCCGCGTCACACAGTAATTTTGTTCAGCCTTTGACAAACTCTTACTGTAATATGCTAGTACATACTCCACTCCTTCTATTCTTTGAGATAAAATTGCCCCAATTCCTGTTTTACTGTATCTAGGATAAATTCTCCTTCTCTCTGGGGATAAGCCAGAACAATAGAAGAGCACAAAGCACCTTTCAGATATTCGAAAGCATTCTGACATTCTGGTGTCCAATTGTAAGGTCTTTCCGTCTCAGTTAGTCGATGCAATGGACGGGCAATACTAGCAAAATTCTTTACGAACCGTCTGTAATATGAACACAGGCCTAAGAAACTTCGCAGTTCTGTTTTGTTCCTTGGTACAGGCCAATTATGAACCACTTCTGTCTTTTCCGGATCTGTTCTTACACCATTTGCGGATATTATGTGTCCTAAATACTCCACCTCAGTTCTTAGGAAAGCACATTTCTCGGGATTAAGTTTAAGATTTGCTTGTGAGAATCGTTGAAATATCTCTTCTAGATTTTTCAAGTGTTCCTCAAATGTTTCACTGAAAACGATTACATCATCAAGGTATACTAAACATTTCTTTCCAATGAGTCCACGTAGTACTCTTTCCATCAATCTCTCAAAAGTCGCTGGAGCGTTGCACAATCCGAATGGCATTACAGTGAATTGCCATAGACCAGTACTGGCTGAAAATGCTGTCTTTTCTTTATCCTCAGGATGCATTTCGACTTACCAATATCCACTTTTCAAGTCCAATGTAGAAAACCATTTCGCTCCTGACAACCAATCCAGTGTATCGTCTATTCTAGGAAGAGGATAACTGTCTTTTTTTGTGATTTCATTTAATTTTTTGTAATCAACACAAAACCTAGTCGAGCCATCTTTCTTTGTGACTAAGACAACCGGTGACAACCAAGGACTGTTCGAAGGTTCAATTACCTTTTGTTTCCTCATGTTATCTATAAGTATTGCCATTTCATTTTGTTTGCTAATGGTACCCTTCTAGGAATTTGTTTTATTGGTTGTTGGTTGCCTGTGTTAATGCGATGTTGTACCATATTAGTTCGTCCTAGATCTGTTTCCGAAAAAGAAAATAGTTCTTTGTATTTTTCCCATAAATCACCAAATTTCGCCTTCTGTTGGTTAGGAAGTTGAGAAATGATTCTCTCTTTCAGCTCTCTTCCTTTCTGGCACAAGGTTTTCCCTTGACTGCTTGAGGTTTTGACAGATACTATAGGTTCCGCACAGGCAATTACTTTATTTTTCATTAACACTTTAGGTTCTTCGGACAGATTTAAAACTCTCACCTTAATTGGATGCTCACTTGATGGATTTATTAATGCGTTTTTTATTTTAACATGGATGAGATAGTCAGACCATCCAGGTATCGTAATGGTCCTGTTTACCTTAATTTTTCTTATTCTAGATTCAGATGTTGACATAAACAACTCTTCTTCATTAACTTTGAGTATTCTGTCTTGGAGGATCAGATTAAATCCAAATTTATTCATGATGTCTAGCCCAAATAAAACTTCGTCCAAAATCTCGGCAACAAATACTTTATGTCTGAATTTTGATTTTCCCAGCTGAACATCTGCCTCGTGAGTACCAATGACGGGTATTGTCACTCCATTTGCAGTTTCAAGTATATAACTTCTATTGGGACGGTCAATTTTGCAAGCAGGAATAACATCAGCTCGCACAATGGTAGAACATGAACCAGTATCAATAACAATATTACAATCCCGACCGCATATTCTTCCTTTCACAACCAAGCTGGATCCTTCATGACTCAGTCGGGAAATTTTGATTTTTAATGATGTTGGGGCTTGGTTGGAGTAAGCCAGTCTTCGCCCCGCAAAACTGGCTAACTGGAGTTTTCCTGCACATTGCTATTTTGAGGCTGTGGACAATTCTTCTTTATATGTCCTTCTTGTCCACAATTCCAACACAAAGTCTTAGTTCTTTGTTCATTTGTTTGCCCATCCAATTTTTGTAACATTTTAATAATGTGCTTTATGGAGTTACCATTGCCATACGACTTCTCTTGGGTTGAATTGACCCATCGTGTCTGTCGCAGTCTGAGATAAATTCTGGACGCCTGTTTAGCAGCTTCGTATTCAAGTGCACGTGCAAGGGCATCTTCAATTCTTGTAGGACTACTTAACCGAAGGGCTTGTTGCATTTCAATATCTCTTATACCATCAATGAATGATTGTACTGTTAACCTATCAAGAAAGTCTTTTGGTGCTGTAGGATATGCCAGTCGAACGAGCCAGGCAACATCAATTTCATATTGTTGTAGTGTTTCTTCAGACCTTTGCTGTTTATTCTTTAACTGTGCTTGGTAAACTTGTTGTAGATGTTGGTCACCGTAACGCATTTCAAGTTGATCCACTAAAATCCCATACGAATGTTCGCCGCCAGTTAGGGTATTTAAGACTTCTAATGCATCACCACGTAGAGCCAATTCTTTCTTGTTCTTGTCTACTCTTTTCTTGATTTTCTAGGAATTGATTCATTTTTGTTTGGTCTTCCTGTCTAATTCTTTCTCGTTCTTCTTTTTCTTGTTGTCTAATTCTTTCTTGTTCTTCTTTTTCTTGTTGTCTAATTCTTTCTTGTTCTTCTTTTTCTTGTTGTCTAATTCTTTCTTTTTCTTCTTTTTCTTGTTGTCTAATTCTTTCTTGTTCTTCTTTATTATTTTTCAAGAACTCCATTATTTCTGCAAAATTTGCCATTTCGTCGTAATCTCTGGATCTGGTATTCACCATATATTCTCAGCAAAATGCGAAGATCCCTTTTTCTGACACCAATCGTAACGTTTAACCCTGTGCTAAACGTTGTGGGGTGAGTTCACTTGCGTAATACTCAAATTCGCAGATTGCTTCCAATGATTTATTTTCAAACACTCAGTACACGAGCTCCTATTATGGTACAACTGTCAACTGTCACCACTTGTCACCTTGACAATCTATACTGTCACTGTCTTCACCGACAGAACTACTATTAACCTCTGATTTCACAGACTGACTGTTATCAACTGACTATAAGACTCACTGCCTTCATAAGACTGACTGACCCTGTCCCGTGATCGACACGGCTTTATATACCTGAATCATGATATGACATTCATCGAGAATGTTCTATGATTATCTAGACGAACATAATTAATGTTCTAGATCCTTGTCAAACTGACAATAGTATGACAAATTGTACCTCACATAAAGTTTCTGGAAGGATCGAGAATAAATCTACAATAACTCTAGAACTACATAATGAAATACACAAGCAACACTATTGTAAATAAGGTAGCAGAATGAATACAAAACTAAAAGAAATAATAACAGTAAGTACATGATAAACTACCCACGTAACAATACATATATTATTCAAGCTCATTAACCTAACCAAACAAAGGAAAACATGCACATATGCAAACTTATACCTATTTGTTTAAATATTATTATATCTATTCTTCTGATCTGGCATAAGAAATACTATTAAACGATCCCATCATTCTCTACTAAACATTAGATTCAATAGTTCTAGATATTGTTATTGTGTTCATACAAAATTTCTCATATATTGATAATATCAACGCAAAAATATTTGAAGTTTTTCACAGAAAAGATGCGAAAAAAATATCTGTTACACATAATATATGCCTAGTATCTTAAAAATCAAAAAAATATCGTATATTCTTTCACTCACGTATTGTACTGTTGACCCTCTTCACGTACGGACAGATCCTCCAAAGGCCTATCCTAAAGGTGATGGTGGTGGAGATACGGGAGTTGGGTAATACGACCGGCTCCTTGGTGTACAGCCAGGAGCCGCTCACGAAGGCGACGAGCAGTGCGACGATAGCTGCTACGCCCCACAGCAGTCCCAAGCGGGATAGGCTGCCCTGGGATTTGCAACACATCGCGGCACATCAAGTCCTGTAACAGAAACCCACAGACATGATAGCACAGGGGTGATTTTGGGAAATATGTCTAAAGTAACTTTGAAGGGTATTATGATATTTGTTTGCGATGTCTGATATAGTGAATTGAGAGATCTTTGCTTCAGTTAATTGACATTTATGGATTTCCCAAAATTGTATAGGATTTTGGTTATTTGTGGAAATGGGGTGAATATAGTATACGCTTCAAACTGAGAATACTTGGTGAATGCGGCGTTTTATGGAGATCATCATTGATAGCGTGTTGTTATGCCGGGTTCGATCAACCATCAGGACCTGTCTCAGGCAGTTTTTGCTGTTTGTTATGTTGTATAATAATAAATAAACAATAAATTTCAAAATTATATCACTGGCAAATTTAAACAACAGCGTTTTCCCTTTTATAATACATTGCATTCTCATTGTAAAACGCTTTATAGCACAATTTTTATGTAGGTATATCGTCTTATCCAAATAAAATCATGCTCAGTAGGTGAGCTATGGAAATAAATATTATATCCTTACTTCTGTTTCAAGGATTTATCAAACGAATACCTATAGTATCGAATGATCCAAAAATCATTCGAAGAAGGTCAATGAATATGAAATCTATTGATTAAAAATGCAAATATTTCAAACAACATTCCTCTGAAAAGCCGAATAATAAGATACCCTCTTTGTTTCAAACTGTTAGACAATGAAAAACTTATTCAAATACACCAGTTCAATTAAAAGTTAACAGAATATTTAGAGATGCTTTGCTTACATCTGCACATCTGCAGCAGTTTATCCTGGAGTTTATCTCTTTTTGGGAGCTTTTAGAAAAAGAATTCTCAACTAATTCAAACGAACTGAAACGGTGAATTCATCAACAGTCCGGAAATTATCAGTTGAATTTAGTTAGTTCCAAATATTATATTTATGTATGTGAAATTCGAAAATTTTTGGATGAATATAGAGACATTTTAAATTTTTGTTATGATCATTAGATTAGATCAGATTTGTGCATTTCTTTCAATATTAATCAATGCAATATTTTTGTTCCAAAAATTTCAGATGATTCATTTAGAGACATGTTTTCATATTCCATGGCACGTTTTGTTTTTTATAGAAAATAATACAGATAAATTCGGAATTTTATTAATCTGTCCTTCTTACTTGAACTTTGTTCTTCCGTTATGTTAACGTTCCCTTAGTCATTTTGCGGTTTATTTCTGATGTTCATGTTGTCAAGAATGCTCCACATTCAGATGAAAATCTATTAATTTTAAAGGGTTATGTAAGTTTCTCAAAAAATATTCGTCTAACAAGCCATATAATAAGAGATTTCCTGCTTCAATTGGAACTCCTAGACAATGAGGTTGTAGTTGTAGTTCATTAATGGATGTTGTAAAAATAAATATGTCATGCCATGACGTAACAGCACAACTGTTCTGACTGGACTATATAACGTAAGTAATTACTCTTGGATTTGCATTAGTTTTTTTTTCAGGAGCGCTGATAACAATACTATCCAAATAATTAAAACAAAGTGACATTGAGGACTTTTTAACAAATGTTTTCTCGTATAGAAACAGAGACGGTCAACTAGAAAGGCAAATTGTGTTCGTCTCACAAACAAATATTGTTATAATTGCATCCTTGTTCAATGTTCATTTACATATATTTCACTGTCCTTGTCCCACAAAATGGATACCGAGTCCTACAGGGCGCAAAATGCAATCATTTTCTGACAGTCCGAATAACACCGATCGTAGACGTATGTTGACGAAATCGTCCAAAATGTCAAATTTCAAAAGTTGGTGTCGTCATTGGTCATTGTTGATTGTTGACATCGCAGTTTTGAATATTGTTTAAGTTTAAGTTATCGTAATTTTATAACAATTATAAACCAATAACATCAAATCAAAATGCCAAAATATTGCATTATTTGTGGATCTATAGCTGATGATGGCAATATGATGCATAAATTTCCAACTAATGCAGAGAAGTGAGTATTTATTGTTGCTTGTTTTGAATGTGTAGTGATTAAAGACAAGCTTTTTTAAAGATCAAAAATTTGGGGATTGAATCTGGGAATGAAGTGCTTTAGTTTGTCACCCAAGAGGATTATCAATATGTTTATTCCAAACTATTAAACCCACGGCTACTCCGAAATTCTATTCTTCTGTATTTGCGCAATCTACATTTGAAAATAACATTTCATTACGTGCGTACAGGTGAGTATATAAATATTTACTTTTCGTTGAAATTAGATAAATAGTAAAAGTTAATCTCTTCCTAAATATGTCATTTGTGAAATGAGATGAAGCGCTACCAATTTCAAGATTAAACGTAGGGAAATATTCAGTTATCTTGCTTCATTATGAACAAAATTTTATCATTCTCATGATATAACTGTACAGTAGCTACATATATAATGTACTTTTAAAATTATTTTTATATTCACTGTAATGGTCATTGTATTTTTTAAGGGAATTTCAATTGGAATTTATAGATGACTATGCAGAAATAATGGACACACAGGCTTCAGTCCCAAGCTGCTCTGGGATACCTGAAAATCAGCATCATCCTGAGTTAAAAGACGATGAGGTTGAATTTGTCAACAACTCTACCAACAAGAAGCAATGTTTAGAAGGACTGATGAAATTGAAAGATGTAAAAATAAGACGACTCAGAAAAGTTTGCAAGAAGAAATCTGATGAAATCAAAGCATTAACTAAACTAAAAAACAGTGGGTACGGTTTTCAACAACTATTTTCACGGGATTAATAATGTGACTGCAAATTTTTTGATGTCTCAAATACGTTGTGCAAATGAAAGGTCTCATGGCCGCAGATGATCTACCCAAGATAAAGTTGTAGCTCTAGCTCTATTTAAGAAAAGCCGAAGATGTTCGAAGATTTCGCTAAGAAACCAAAGATATCTAATACAGCATTTGAAGCATTAATAATATAGACATGGATTTCATTTGCTCAGCATCAGGAAATAACAATTATAGAGATTTTGAAAGCCACTTGCAACATAGGAATGCCATGGTGATGTAAGTCAGGGCACATAAAAGCTGACTGTTTCCGACATCACAAAGCATCTCTTCTTCCTCACGACTCTATTACGGCTTCTACGTTTTCCTGTGGATACAGATAATTATACGATCTTCATTTAAAAAAAAATCAAAACTAAACTCTGCGATGTTATTTCACTATGGAAAAATTAAAATTACCTGTGCTAAATGTTGAAAGTTTGGAAAGATTTTTTGTAAAATTCGGCTAGTAACTCTTCAATTTTTCAATACTCAATTGGATGCGAAAAAGTTGGGTTTTCAAACCTAGAACGGAAAAATCTTACTTTTCCCAACTTAATGCACAAATAGCTATTTCAGCTGATTTCTTCGTAACTGAGACATAAGCAAGTCTCCTTAATTTTTATAAACTGTGAATAAATTCAATGAAAAAAAGTTATTCTTGATAAAAAGTTCTGCATAGTCCAAAACCTAAAATGCAACCATCATATATTTTTTAAAATCCGTATACGAGGTGAGTCGAAAAATATTAATCTTGCTCAAGAGTAAAGTATCTTTATTTTTGAAAATCTCGAAAGTTTTTATTTAAATTGTTGATTATAATTGAAAACTATTGTCACATATATAAAATTCTATTAACTATTAACTTACCGATAAACTTTTTATCTAGGATGCACTGACTCCAAACGTCAAATCGCTAGTTCGTTTTATAAAATACAAGAAATGGGGACTCTATTAGCTAGTAAGGAGAAAATTTAACTAGTTTTTATTGTCGGAGTTAATTATAAAACTCATAGAGAAGCAGCAGCTACTTATAAGAACACACATCCGAAAAGAAATATTCAGCATTCAACAGTTACAAAAATTCTAAATAAATTCAAGATGTCTGGAAGTGTTCACAATAATTTTGAAAAATATTTTTTAAATAAAATAGCTGATGTGTAATTTACAAAATCTGCACATGTATTTTATTTATAGCAAAAATTATTTTATAGCCGATGGATAATATTGGATATCTCACAATAGTTTTCAATTATTATCAACTTTTTTTAATAAAAAAATTCGATATTTTCAAAAATATACTTTACTTTTGAGCAAAATTAATATCTTTCGACTCACCTCGTATACGGATTCAAAAAATTGATATGTGATATATGAGATGTGATAAGTTTTGGACTATGCAGAACTTTTTATTAGGAAGAACTTTTTTTCATAAAACCAATAATAAACAAGTTTTCCATATGGTTCCGACTTAATTGGACACAGTGTATATACTACTACTGATTACAATGGATACACAATATGTTTATAATCTGACCAACTCCTTAAATGATATGAACATAATACGCGATGAATCACTGATAATACCTAATGGTGGATTAATAATCTTCTACACAGTTGGTCGCCACTACTGTGTCCCACATCAATCCAACCAAGATTCAAGTTTTTAAACTTTCCACAATCTGGAGAGCAGTTAGATTGTTATTGCTTCCAAATCCTCCACGAATAACCCCAAATAAAATTTCCAGTGCTTCCTGCTTGTATGAGCGTGGCTTTAAGGTTATTACACCTTTTGAATGTAAATACAACCCGATTTGTCTGATCGCATTCAGGCTTGTCAAACAACCACATTTTTGGTGCAAGATGGTGATCCTTGACTTTATGCAAGAATATAAAAACCAACGGTGTTGCCTGGTCAATGTTATATGCTTTTCGTATATCTCCAAATCGTGCCTCCATTAACATTGACTAACCGCCAACTTCTACAGGGATTTGCACATTATGTATTCGGAATAATGAAGCTGTGCACTTCAACAAATGTGAATAATCAAACATAGTATTGATTCTCTTTCCATCAATGACAATGTATGGATGATCGGCGTACGAGCCCATTTTTTTACATTAGTGGATCCCATATCACATATTGTGGATACAATATCCAATCGTGCTAATTGATGACAGGCTTGGATTTTATTTGTGATACATAGTTTAAGTGCATCTACAGGACAGTGTCCACTAGATAAGTAATAGGCAATTGGTTGCTTCCAATTACGCACTATGTCTTGTAGCATGAATACCAATACTTTGTTGACAACTTTGGATGAACTATAATCATTATGATGTTCTTCTAATCCTTCAATGCGGTATTCTTGGCCATTATATTGGAGATGTTCCTTAATGTCCATTTCGTCAAACAGCAAAGCACAATATTTATCTTCGTCCTTTTTATTGTTTGCCCAATGAGCATGACAATTGGATATTGATTCCAGATTGGAATGGTATACCTTCCGCAGGATTGTAAGAAGTGTTTTTCTTGATGACAGAACTAGTATTTTCCGAAGCAAATTGTAATATCCTGGGCTTTTCTTGAACAGAGCTAGAGCTACAACTTTATCTTGGATAAACCATCTGCAGCCATTGGAGCTTCGTTTTGCCCAACGTATTTGGGACATCAAACAAATTGAAGTCACATTATTAATCTCATGAAAATAGTTGTTGACAACGGTACTGTTTTTCAGTCATGAGATTCTTCTTGCAAACTTTTCTGAGTCATCTTATTTTTACATCTTTCAATTTCATCAGTCCTTATAAACATTGCTTCTTGCTAGTAGAGTTGATGACAAATTCATCCTCATCATCAACTCAACTCAACATCATTAACTCAAGATTATGCTGATTTTCAAGATCGCAGGGCATCTTCGGAATGAATTATCTGTGTACAGTATTTCTTCATGAATTCAATGGAATGGAAGAATGATAACACAATCCTTACCTATAACACCTGTATTTGATGGAATGTCATCTTATTTTAGCCAATACAGAAGAATACAATTTTGGAATAGCCACGGGTCTTAGTGTCGTATAAATATATCTATTCATATTTTTTTTGAGTTAAGTGATTATTACAAACTAAAGCCCTTTGGTAAGGAACGCACCTCATTCACAGGTTCTGTTGCCAATGTTTCTTACTACTATGTTATAGTTATTCATTATTGGCTGGAATTTTATATGTTCTATACAGACTTCCATAGCACTAGATCCACAAATAATGTAATGTTTTGGCATTAGTAACAGTGTACTATGCTCAGGTATACTCTTTAATCTGTCGTAACCAATCACCTGAAAGCAACTGCGTATTTACCTATAGTAAGACTGATCTTCAATGCAGGTTACAGATGTAGCTGTCGTGAAATATTCAAACAACAAGATATACTGACGGTTCGTTCTATCTATCTACCTACCTTTATAAATTGCTATCCATTACCTTCCAAATTCTTGACACACTCACAATGTTATTTTAATTCATAGAATATATTTGTTATTTATAATTATATAATTTCAATAACTTGAAGAATATGTACTCTATATTTTAAGTGATTAACTAAGTATTCTTTTTATACTGATTTGTAATAAATAGATTCATTAATTTGTTGTTTGTAGCTAATAAAACATTTTTGTAATTTAATGAAACAATATTAATTGAACTTACGTTATTCCGATTCTAGAGTTTTATTCTACATAAAGGAGAACGCAAAAATTCCTGTAATATCATTCAATGAAAATGGTATTACAGCAATTTTTGTGAACGCTTTTTAAAATTAATATTCACATTGAAAAACATAATAAGATATTTTGAGTATTCCCGCGGTTTTCAAATCTCTGATACGAGCGCCATCTACGCAGCGTTCGATGGAAAATGTGGACCAGACAATTCTTGAGGATCAAACTTTTAACATTGAGTTGACCGTCTCATGGTTGTCTCTGATAGAAAGTGGAACATATTCAATATCTGTTATTTACTCAACATTTCATTGCATTTCTTTAAAAGCTGCTTGATAAAAAAATATTCTGGATTCTAGAAGTGAAAAGTGATATATGAATATTATGTTATTTAAGATGATTCTAGTAAAGTCTTTATCTGAAATTCTTTGGCACAATGCAAGTGATTTAATTTATGGATCGCTCGTTATACGAATAGTGTCACTATGAGATCAGAAATCAAAACAGAATGTCAAATGACTTAATTACTGATTGGTCACCAATTTATAAAATTATTTTTTTTTACTTGAACTTTTCATTCAAATTAATAATAAATTCTTTAGCTATTACTGACAATGAGGTAAAATAAGTTATCGTCCTGTCATATTTCAAATCCTACTCTTAAATCAATATTCAATTTGCAACGAATGGAAGTATTAGTTATTCAAAAGTGGAATGAATCTTGTTGGGTGTAAAATGCCTGGCTTCATATTGAACTACATAGACTACAAGATATGTTCCCTAAAGATGTCCATCTCAATTTTACCGAATATTTTAGGAATATTCCAAATTAGATTCCTAAAACTTGATACCAGACAGTTGATAATAAACCAACAATACAGGAAATGTTAATGGGATCAAAGGAGGATATGATGAGAGAATGATTTAATCGTATTTTAGGTAACTTCTTAATCTTTTTTCTATTGAGTGAAAAGAATCTTACAATGCAGATATAGAAAATTCGTACTCAAACAAATCGATGAAGAAAACCAGTCCCAATTATTAAGGGACTGTTTCTCATTTAATAAACCTTCAATAGTCGACTAAGTATGTATATAAATTTAACCCGTTATTTTTTATGAAAAAAGTATAAGTTTCATTATTAATTTTATAGATTGTGCCAGTTTTTATATAAATTTGCACTAAAATGAAAATATCGCAGATGGGAAAAAGAGTAGATCTAATATTATTTCAAAAATGTCTGGAGGGAGCCTTTAGCATAATTTTTCTTATCGTGAAACTAAATTCGAGCTTAGAATGACGTTTTATTTTGTAAATCAAACACAATGCAGTGCTTGCACCGTTTTTTCGACATCTTTGTTGGTAATTCTGATAAAGAACCAATTGTTAGTAATCTATACAAATACCTAATCATCGTTTTTCCACTTGTCAACTCGGTTTATGCCTTATAATTTTAATACTTTGATCTTATTTTAAAGACTTTTTATGTTCCAAATTGACGCTAACCTTTGCATGGCCGCCAGCTTCTAACTTAATAGTTAACCCATAATTATTATTACAATAAGTTCGCTGGCCAACCCTATATCGTTTCTCAACTTGCCTAAAGTTCTCAGTTCCCCTCAACTGCAGATGATATCGTTCATCTTATCGCTCGCCCCATTGAAGATTTACCGGGTGAGGGTTGAGGACGTAGAAGGATCAGATTAACCCCAAACAACCATGGCGAGGACAAACCGCAGCGACCGTCGAGAGCTCTGACCCCTACACAACACCTTTTTGGAGTTGGAGGTGCACATTTACGATGCCGCAGGAACACAATAACTTTGAATAAAAATACTTCATTATACAAGGGGTCAACCTTTGTAAAGCCACTTGTTTATTGTCTCGTTATTATTGGATCTATCGATCGATCCAAGGAAATCCATTCAGTGTGCTTGAGAAATGAATATTATCATCCGTATCCTTAATGAAACTGTAGTCATTACGTTTCGTGTTATTGTTATTATAGTAGTAGTATCGTGCGACTCAAAAAAGTACTCACTCGAAGTGTGCCACGTAAGTACTTATTGGAACATATCCCCGAATGCATTTATCATTTAAAATTGCCTAATATTGACACATCACTTCTCATTTTTTAGAGCAGAAATATTTTACTTATCAAAATTGAATGAAATACTCATACCTGAGCTAATTTAATAAACATAAAAAAATATAAAATGTCTATATGTCTATAGAGACATTTTCGAACTTCACTTCACTCAATATCATTTGGAAATGTCTGAAGTACATTAATAATTTCAGCACTGTTGATTAAATCGCTGTTTCAGTTTGTTTGAATCATTTGGTTACTTATGTTTTAAAAGCTTCTAAAAAGAGATGAATTTCTGTATATGTAAGCAACGCTTGTCTAAATATTCAGTAACTTATGTGAATTACACCTGAACTGGTGTATTTGAATTCTTTTCAGTTATCTAAAAGCTTCAAATTAAAGCAGGTAATCTATTACTTAGTCTTTCAGAGGTATGCTCTTTGACATGTTTAGAAAATCGAATGCGAAAATAAGGGGAATCCCTATAAACTACTTCCCAAAATATTTTTAGATTTAAAGTACTTCTACGAAGGATTGAATTGAAATGTATCTATTATTGTTTCCCAATATTAACTCTGAAACCCATTTCTCCAACACCAACGTACAAAAAGCTCAATAATCACACTCATATATATTTTGAGATTTATTAAACCCATTTTTAAAAAATCACAAAATGCTCATTTTCTTATTTTTTTGTACTCACATTTTAACCCTTTATAGCTAGTATTTCTGAATGAAAGTTACCCTTTATACTTTTCTGAAAACCTGTCACAGTGCAAACTGAATTTCTTGAAGATCAACTTTGTTACGGCGCGAAGCTGTAACAAACAAACAAGCTCACATCACATTTATAGTATTAATTTGGATTGCATGCTCTAATTGAAAACATAAAAATATGAACCAAGAGAATTGCATAAATAAAAAAAAATCACTATTTTACACAAATACCTTCAGGATCTGCATGGGTTTATTTCTTTTTAAGAGTCAAAACCAAGTTGAAGAAACTGAAATTATATTATAAAGTATTGAAAAGTCAGAAAGTTAACTGGTCATTTCAATTATCCTCAAATGATGTACGAAAATTAAAATTCTAAAATATTTGGATGGACATTTAGACATATCTAATATTTGCTGTCTTCTTTACATTAATATACATTGATTGAGATCTCGTTTCCTGAATGTGTCAAATGATGTTTGAATATTTCATAATTATAATTACGTAATACATCAGATGATTAAAGACAATATATATTGAGTTCCATGGCACACCTCAAATGTTATTGTCTCTTTGAATCGCTGGAAATAATATTGCTGAAACACTATTTGTGTTGTTTTTCAAATCCTAACCATGATATTCTGAATGCGAATGTGAGTTTGTTGTTTGATCCGCTTTCATGGATCATCATGAAATTTGGTAAGCCTGTTGTCGAGTAAGGGTATAAAATAGCGGTGATTTTCTTATGGAGAAATAATATACATTTTTACAATAATATTAAAATATCTGGATGACCGAGCTTAGCTCGAGTAAGGTAACACAGAATTTAGAGTAGGTCTATAAGAATTACTAAGGATGTTTAATCTTAATCGATCTATAAACATTGCTTTTATCGTTCACATAGCTCATAATTTCCAAAATTCAAAATAAATATGAATGTGAAACATACCAGCACTCAGCTTTATTACCAATCGCCATTTCGATCCCCAAACCCCATACATTTTTATCGCAATCTGCAGAGCCATTCCCGAAATAGCTAGTGTTGACCTCGAGTGTCACACCCACTAAGAATTGAAGGTATCGCTAATTGATTTCTTGTACCAAAACCCCCAAACCCCATATCTAAAAGTCATTGTGGGTGTTGTTATTTTATTGGGGCTCAAGTTTTGGGGGATATTCGCGTGCGTAAATGCTGGCGTTTGCTAGTTAATTAATTAAAATGAAGAAAGGGAAGAAACGCTTATCTATTCCATGTATTACAAATTCATTTATTCGCAGTCATTCTAGCTTGAACTAATTTGAGGAAATTAAATCTCTGAGTCATCCTAATAATTTATTACAAGATTACATTCCCAGGGGTTGAGACATGTTTCGAGTCTATAAAGACTCATCTTCAGTCAGGGTTCAAGTAATATCTGGAGAGAAACAAAAAATAATATAAACATCACCAAACCTGCAAATTAAAACACTGATTCTAATAAAACTCAAATAAATAAAACATTCTAAAAATAAAATAAAAATGGAAAGTAATAAATTCCCTCACATGAGGGGAGTTCACTCGTCTTGACTCTTGATTTAAGAAGTAGCTCCTTTAATTATGGGAATTTTTCTAACGTAATTTTTGTAGGAACTCCCCCCATGTGAGGGAATTTATTACTTTTCATTTCTATTTCATTTTTAGAATGCTTTATTTATTTAAGTTTTATTAGAAGCAATGTTTTAATTTGCGGGTTTGATGATTTTTATATTATTTTTTGTTTGTCTCCACATCCTTGAATTCTGACTGAATATATCTCAACCCCTAAGAATTAATCTTTCAATGGATTTTTTTTCTACAACTAGAACTGTTTTTTTAAATTTTGAATAAGGTATCTCTAAAACCTATTCAACTCCAGAAAACTTTTATACCATAAAATATCACAGATATACTTCAGCATATAAATATTGAGAGAAGCGGAGATTACTTCCATTTTTTTAAGAATAAATACGGTTGAAAGCAACGACGTGTTTCCTGTTGGTGTCACATTGATAATAATTTCTTAGTAATAAATAATATTTTCATGAATATATATTGTGAGCTCACACATAATCCTTGGGAAAATCTTCCCATACTCAGATCCCGGTGCTTTTCAATTCTTATTCCAGGACCATCGTCCCGTGCTTTATCCCAACATAATCTTCAGTTAGCCGTAACGTTCACGTAGAAGCTATTTTTTCTCGCCTTGTCATTGCCCGATGGTTTTTTCATTCTATCTTGACATGACTAGAATCTAGAAGCAGTTATATTTCTACTTGAACCATCGCTATGTTATTATTAATGTGGTCTGCATGAAGGAATTTATTGTAATAATGTTTCATATGATACTTTGGAAGTTTACTTTTACGACTATAGAAGCATATATTGATGTTGTAAAATGTTAATGGCTCCATCTTTTTCTATGTCGAACGACTAAAACATGATTGCGGCGCTTGGACGGCATTGGATATACAATTTTACATCATTCAAATTTATGGCCACGAGAAACTGCAGCAATAAAAATTTGTAGAGGAAAATATTTTACTGCACGTCAAACTGCAATCGCTCCATAATAGTTTTATCTTGCGAATAATATCTTGCCTTGCTTCCTCATATATTAAATTAAGTAAGTTATTTTAGTAATATCTATAGAGGTTTCTCAGTAAGAACGATACCTGTGTCAAATTAAAACAACATCAAATTTTAAAATTTATTATGAAATGTTGTCTATACTAAATTGTGAAAGTCATGTCATTAAAGGTGCAAGACTAAATTTGATGAGCCCAATTTTGGAGTACCCTATTGAATAAATAAGGCAAATAGGAAAGTAGTGCGTTCACATTTCAATCTCTGGTTTTCTGACGTAGAAAAGTCATTCAAAATGCGAAAGTACCTAGTAAATTAGCATTTTTTGTGGGTAGTCTAATTAGTAGTACCTTCACTATACCTACAATCAAATCCAAAAATTATCACAAAACACTCTTATTATTCTCACCTGACATTTTTTTCAAACAAACAACAAAGTTCTTCAGAAGTAAACTTGTCAATGTTGATGAACACCAATGACGAATTCTTTGGAATATAGACGTACAGAGATGTTGAAACACAAAAATTTATAGTGAATGTTGTAATAAGTTTAATTATACCATGATGTAGAGAAATGTCTGTCTTATTTAATTCTTTTTAGAGTGTAATTTTTCATTAGTCGGGCTTTAGTTTTTGAACTTACTTTTTATTGATGCAAGACGTCGTCAGACTATGAAGCAGCTAAAAATTATGAAACTTAATTTGAGTATTACGTCTATTCCTGCTATTTTTTCAGATATGTGATTTGGTGCGATGCTCAAGGGCTACTTTTATAATATTATAAATAAATTTCGTCAAAATTCTATGTGCCATTTTTCAGCAAATCACGGTTTCCGGCTATTGCCGAGCAACCATTGCGAGTCAGGTGTCCATTCTATGCCACAGGCAAGCGGTACTCTATAAAGAACACAGAAAAACCAAGCAACTATTTGCGATATAAACTTGGCACTGACAGATTATTGACCAAGAATATGTTCTTTAGACTCAAGGAACCCTGAATACCTGCCTTAGATGGCCAATAAACTAAACTGTTTTCTTACATTAGTACCTTTTCTATGGAGAATTCCAGTCTAGTGATTCTTCTCTTAATTATAGTGTTATTGGTTTTTGTAATAAATAAATTAAGGCCATTATTTGACTCTGACACTGCCCTTATCTATACTTATATAATAAAGTTGTAACATTCCGAGGTCAGTACATTAATGATATTTGAGAAAAAATTATATGGGGGTCTTAATTAGAGCAACCGAAGCCAAAACACTTTTTAGAATGTTTGTCTGTCTGTACGCGCATCACGCAAAATCTACTGCATGGAATTGAATATAATGCAATGAATTTAATGCAATTTTTACCGATGTATTTCTTGAGGTCTAATTTGAAATATAGGCTCCATTATAATGCGTCTTTTTATCTGTCTGTATGTTTGTACACGCATTAAGCAAAAACTACCTCATTTAATTGAATGCAGGTTTCGACGCAAACGAAGTGGCGGGCAAAAGCTAGTTATAACTATATTTGGGTTTTAATCAACACTCGTTTCTTCTGAGGAAGTATTGTCAGTATTTTTGTTTTTTTCTGGTAGAGAAAACGGTATATAATGAAGAGTGGGATATTTATAATTGATCGACGAATATTAAAATGTAGTTTATAAGGTGTATTTATCCGAGATGTTGTAGAAGAATAGGCATTCATTGAAAATACATATTTCCATGCTAAAGCTAAAGCTTTATTTTGAGAACAAAAATTGAGCAACGTAATTAATACAGAAATACAGTTAGATCTCTGTTGAGAGATTTAGTGTTAATATTGTAATATTTAACACTTTGCTAAAGAGTGTGGGGGAATTCACTTGAGTAAATCACCACCACACCACCATCCGTCGTAGTACTTTTTGTCACGACTTGTCACATTAACAACCACTTGTGACCATTTGTAACGACTGACTGATTCCGTAGACTCACTCTGACCAACTTTTGAATTTGGTGCCAAAAGTTTTCAATCAAATTATAACTGCACTATTTCAAAATTACCAGAACCAATAGAATTTATATTATTCTGTATTTTTCAGTGCACTAACTAATCTAAGTCTAAGTGTCATTTGATATTCGAAATCTTGTTTACATTTTATTCTACTACAAATATATCGGATTGCGTCCGCTAAATTCAACCACAAGAGGCTTTTTTACGATACAAGAATGGACAATGTGTAAATCAAGTGATTGGAATGAATACATTTGACATGCCAAGAGATATTGGAACTGCAACTAATTATACGGCACGTTCATTATGTGAAAGTCGCTGGTTGATAATATGCTGCATTCAACGTAATTACAGCTCACTGGTGGTTCGGTAAAAGCAGCACTGTTTTCCGTTGCATTTTAGTTGCAGTTGCGTTATACCAACATTGACGTCTGACAGCGATGATTGCACAATTTTTGGCAGTCGCGTTGCATTTGCAAGTTACATAATAAGCGTGAGGGTCACTGTTTTCGACGGTCTTTAGCGACTCTAATGGCGATGCTGGAGCACCACCACACCACACCACATTAAAGCGTTTAGACAGAGTAAAAAAAATCATGTGCAACATCGTACACGTGATAAAAGTGAAACTTCTTGCAAATTAGAGAATGAGAGAAATTTGAGTTGTGTTTGTGTGTGTAAGAGAGACAGAGGGAGAGAGAGAGAGATCATTTCAGAATAAATATAGCAGTATAAAATGTATTTAAAAAGAAATGGTTAAAGTTGAGCACCCAGAGGTATGGAGCCCTCAACTAATGTGTCCTAGTCGCACTCATGAATCACAAAAATATCGAGCCGTTTTCAAACCAAAGTAAAAAAAACGAAACATCCAAGATGATGGTCAGTTCAAAAAATGGTGGGACCCACAACAAAAGGGTCCCAAGTGTACTTAGACACCATTATATAATCTTCCCCAACCGCTTGCATAACGCAAGTCCCAATAACAGGCATCCCCGGGGCTGAAAGGGGTATAAGTATGGAACCCACATCCAATGAGTCCCAGTGTACTTAAACATAACCATAACATCGACCCATAAATATTTCCAGCACCACCTATGACTAGCACAAAATCAACATTTAACTGAAGCATATCTAAGAGTGTCAGATACGGAACCCCCACCCTACTGCACCACAGAACACCCATACCCATCGAAAATACCATCAATATACCTCCATATACTCAGTAGATACGTATATAACATGTCAGAATTATGGAACCCACAACTTATCAGTCCCACGCGCACTAACACACCTTCCATTAGCTCCCTACCAACTCCCAACTTCATAGCCATCGAAATACGTGGTTCTCTCTCTTGCTCATACGACGTATTCCCCCTTTCAAGCAACTTGAACCTTGGGCTGAGATTATGAGTGAGGTTCAAGACGAAGGAACGCACAAAAGGGAGACGCGGATAGCCAAAACTGAAATATTTATATAATGTATGGCTTTTTTCCCTTTCTCCCTATGTTATATATCTGTCTACTCTCTCTTGTAACGAAGCCTGTGTTTTAGGTTTACAAAAGGTATAGCTCTCTTTCTCAATCTCTCTACGTTATATCTTTTTTCTCTTGTGTAACGGAATCTCGAAACGTTACATTTTTTCCAATTCACTCTCCATTCGCGTCAAATATCAGAACGCCACCAAATAAGTTTCACTTCAAAAACCTCAAATCCGAAAATATTGCGTAGAACACCATAACAGAATTTTACTATTGCAGCTTATTAATTTTATAATATAATGATAACATCAAGGATAACATGGCATACATTGTTCATTGTTCTAAATTTTTTTATGAATACCCTGATAGTTAATAGTCGTCGAAAAGATATAGGTATATATCTCGATCAGAAAGTATTGTTGCCCGCGCTCTCGCACGATTTTCATGCACAATCGGCAAAAATGTACTTTCTGCTTTTAATAGAAGTAGGAACAATATACATTTCTCTCCATGCTACCGTTCAAAAATGCAAAATTGGTTACATGGTAAAATTTGTCGACAAACTATTTGCATGATATTTTTTTCACAGTCCGTTATTCCTGACTAATTTTGTTTTTTGGTAAAAATACTTTCAATGAACCAAAAACATGACAAACCAATCGATAAATATCAAATACACTAGGCATATATCCCATTGCATTTTCAGTTGTTTAAAGTGAACAATTCAACAACGTTGTGCAGCACCAGTTTGTGTACAAACATAATTAACAATCCGGATGGTGATTGTTTTTCGACTGAGCTGAACAAAGATGGATACTGCTCAGTTTTTCGGTTGATAAAGCAACGCACTATACCTCTCCCAAATAAACATTGCACGTTATATTTGGATGAATTCAAAAGCTATCGCAATGATTAATCACAGCACATATTGACGCTTGTCATTTCTACATATATCTACACCCCCTCCAATAATAATTGCAGTACGCCATCGGTATAACATGCACATTTGTGAATAAATATTTCTTTTACAAACACAATTTTCCTGGTTGGATCCAGCAGAGTTTGTGAAATTTCTCAATTTTGATCCATACCAAGCTGTATATACTATAGGTATAGTGTAATACCTACTGATAAAACGAAAATTATTTTTTTCTATAAATAACGGGGTTGATATTGTTTCCCGTCAGAACACTGAAAATTGGAAAGAATCATTTTAAAGTTTCCTTTGTTATTAATAATCTAGGCGTAATAATAAACAATGAAAGCAAAACTAACCGTTTTCCTATTCATCTTTTTGAAGTTAATTCTGTGAATAGATCTGTGACATTTAATCTTCCCGTCAACTTCTTTTGTTATGTCCCTGTTATTAGGGTTCTGTACGTGAGACGTAACAAAAGGAATCCTCTTAATTTTGAAGCTCGTTAAATCTTAGCTCCAGACGTTATGCATACGTTTCTCAGTTGTTGCTTTAAAAGAAAATTTGTCCTTTGCTACTTGTAACTCCTTTGATCCACCAAAATTGTTATTCGAATTTGGGATCAACTTGGTCAATTTGCATACTATTGAGTAACAAAGAATGTGAGAAATTTTCTTTTAAATTAACTGAAGAACGTTATGCATATCAGGAGCTATACTTTAACGAAATTCGAAATAATCCAGTTAGGTCTTACCTCTTCCTTTTGCGAAGCCAAAATACTCCTATTGCCATTTTTGTTACAAATTTTCTTCTCTTTTACATATGTTTTTTAATGGGATAAAATATAGTAATTCAAGATAATAACGATATAATAAGAATAAAATATATACCTACCTAAGGTTAGCTTTTTTATTTATATGTTAATATTTTGGTTGATATTTATTTAGGACATGATCTCTTTACAGCATTTTTTAAATTTATTTATATCTTTATTATATTAAACAAGCTCCAGCTTCCTAATTGAATTCTCTCCGTTTTTTCCACTACTTCATTTTTAATTCACATCATCTAATATTCTCCTTCTGTCTTTCTCAACGGAATATTTTTTTTTTGTTTATTCAATAAACTTCTACATAAAATATTCAACTTCTTCAGGTATTTAACCTCAAAACCAGTAATTATACATATTGTATATATTAGCTTACTCACCATGTTCTTCCCAAGCAAGGATTTTAGAAGCATTACATCTACATGCGTACTAAAGCCCCAAGGAATATGAAAATAGCTTATTGGCTGCAAAACAGGACTTTTTGGTTATGTTCTGCATAATGCTGCCTGAATTTATTTTTATTTTTGGTTGGGAAGTATTAAGAACTTCTATTATCTGAGAAATACGAAACAAACTAATTGTTTCATTAAATCTAGATAAAAAGTCAGTGCAACTTTTGAAGTCGTTAATGTATAATAAATTTGGTGTCACCACTTACACGACTTCTCTACAGCTCTCAGACGAATTCCATCGGAAAAAGGTCGTGTGACCATTCAATTTTTCACCTTAGAAAATTTTACAGTTTGTTCGATCATCACTTTTTCCATGGATATGGGTTATAGCATATGGTAAAAGGCTTTAAGCAAGGTCCATTGAAATGGTTAGGTTAGAGCCGATTTTGGGCCACAGTCCTGTGCAATACACGTTTTTCAGTTATTGTCCATAAAATATAAAAAGTAAATAGACAGATAGACCTATGACTTAAAACATAGATTTTTTCTGTGACGCGAAAACAGTTTGACATTTTATCTCTGTTAACACGTGAAAGTATATACAGCGTGGGTAGCTGTCGATGGTACGTTAGACGTTTTCGGAGAACGGGACGAAGGATCATTCTGAAAATTTGGTTACTCAAATAATTGATCTTGATCTATGAATAAAGAATATTTTCAAAAATGCAGCGTTGCTGCTCATACCAGAAAGTAGCAGCATCTTTGTTATTTCAAGAAGGACACCCTGTATATTACCGCAATTTAATTTGTCATTACTTTCTGAAAATGTTCGCCCTATTCTAACCTATACCTATCTCTAACGGTTTTCGACATAATAGTTATTATCCACATTTTTCTATCCAAAACATAGCTCGAATTAAATGTTCATTTCTGCAGTATTTGGATTCTACGAAGCTGCAATTTTGCATGCAGTTCATCAAGATTATGTATATTGATTCCACTTAGTTTGTTCTGCGTTATACGGGGTAGTTTAAGATTCGTGATCTTACACCTATATACAAAAGGGGTTGAAAGTGCATTTTTTCAATATAACACCCTGTATATTATGAAATATCTTGAAAGGTTGTCAAATTCTCTTCGAATTGATAATATCATGTTCCTGTACCTAAATAGCCAGAATTTTGTATCTGCTTCGCGTCGGACGACAACACAACATCGAGCTAAAATCTAATACTTTTTTCCCTTGTATAATAAATAACTATTTTTGGACTCAGTGACATCTGAAACGTAGAGTTTTGTTGAAAACTGGACACCGAAAATTATACATGATTACAATACTTTCTCTACTAGGCAATTTAGAGTAGTGGTAGGAAAGTAAAAATTAAAGCAACGATAATAACATAAAAATTTTAAACATATATTCATTATTGAGACTATCAAGGCACTTTGACTTACTCTCTTAAATATCTAATATGCCAGATCCCTTTATTACATAACAACCAATTCCCCTCCTATTTCAAGTAAAGACATGATCCTAAATTTCACAGCCTATTGAGGAAATTTTCTTTTCGGGAGCTTGATACCTGTTTCACATGCAACATGCTCCTTAAGAAACATTTCTGAGCCTTAATAGACTCTTCTGCAGTCATTGCTGGGTCAAGAAAAGGCAGCCTAAAGATGTTTTTTTCATGGAAAACAATATACATTTTCTTTTTATCTGCGAACATTTTCGTATCCACATCGACGTTTTTAGCATCACAAGAGCTCATTCTAGTACCGTTAGTTAGTTTATGGTTGATGTATATTATGGCAAGACTATTTTGAAGACGGCAAATTCATTTGTAATCTTTTTTTTGGTAAGTATTTTTTTTCTCTGCTATAAGCAGTAAAACATTTTTATGTTCCAGTCGTAAAGCTGATAAACTAATGCTTATCAAGAATAACTCATATAATGTAATAAAAAGTATTATTCTGCTCATTTTCTTTATAAATGAAAATCTGGTAAGTCTCCTTCCACGACTGTCCTACTGGAGCAAATCCCAACAAATATAAAAACCGTCCAATTGAGTAGTGGTGAGTGGTGATATTCAATTTCTGATTAGAGAGAAACATTTAGCCAGAATATGCATAAGCAGATTGAAATGATTAATGATATTGCGTACAGGCTGCCCATTCTGTGCCACAGGAGAGCACAGGTATCGGTAATCTACAAAATAAAAAAGAAAGCAACAAAACCGTTCCGGATATAATCTTGGCGATGACTGACAGACGACTAGCATGATTTATCTTTATACTTGTCTGGAAAAATATCTTATTTGGACTTAAAGGGACTGAAATTTTCTAATGAATACCTGAAACCGAATATTTTCCACGATTAGGTAGCTACAATACATTTCTTAGGGAAGTAGCAAATGCTGTACATTGTTAAGTGTTTAACTTGAGGACAGCTGAACCGTTTTGACTAAATTTTCATTCAAAATGTTCGCAATTGTCGGAAGTAGGATATGCGTTTTTATTGACAAAACAAAAAGATTCGGACACACTGCAACTTTTGTATCCACTCTCCGTCATCGCTAACGTTTCGAAACGAAATATTATGTTTATAATTTTTTTGTTTTATTCCTTTGGATCCTGGGATGACCTCAACTAACTGTTTTGAACTACAAAAAGAACAATCTTGGAAGATCACAACAATCTATAAACATTATTTCAGTATTTATCAAGATAATCTTTTTTTAATAAGAACGACTTCATTAGTTGGTGAACTTAAAAAAGCAAAATAATATTAATTCTATTGGTGCTCGTACATTTGAAGTTGTGCCGTTGTAGTTTATTGTTGTACGCACCAACTCCAATAGTACCAGCACCAATAGAACTAATATTATTGTGCATTTTTCAGTGCAACAACTAATAAAATTGGTCCAAATTTTGTAAATAATATCTATCTCACTCTACTGAGTGTAATGTCATGAAAATTATTAACGTTCACTAATACAAAAGAACGAGTACGGCACTCACAGTAGAATACCAATGAAGATAGTACTTACCCATATAGGTATAGGCTTAGCTTGTACTTACTTGTTATTATTCAGAGATCTCAAAACATCGCGGCGCAGATATACATATTTCAGACTTTACTGCGATAACTGGAAAACCGTAACTCTTAAAAAAAAACAATTCATATATTGCTACCTACATATATCTGATCTTTTCTTTAATAAGACCGTCTCATATTTTCAGTTTTTGAAACTTTTGAAAACTACCCCTTCCACATAGCAGAAATACCCAGTGAAATACACATATCACATATTTCAGACCATTGACGTTACTTCAAAACTGTAACTGTTTTGAAAACAATGTTCATTTTAAACTATCATGTTTAACTCTGCCTTCTCAAATGTTCGATTTCGAGAAACTTTGCCCCCTCCACCCTCTTCGGGGGCGGTTTTTTGAGGAAAGGAGTTTTTGGATTTGTATTTTTCTAAATATGGGACCATTTCTCAACTCTCGTCCTTCAAATTATACAAAAATCGTCTAAATCGGAGTAGTTTACTATGCAAAACAGTAAACTGCCATAAAAAAATTCTGTCGATAAAATAGATTTAATTTTTACTTTTGTGTTAGTTTTTGAGATCTATCCAATAGATGTAGTCGTTCCACTTCTACTTCCAATTATTTCACTACTATAGGTTCAAATATCGTTTGCCAGCTAGTAATTGTCAAAGAGCAACTAAAACAAATTATTAATATAGTGGAAAAAAATCATTTGTTTATTTTCACTTGAATTCTGACTCATAAAACTAATTAATAAATTTAAGACATACATTTTGGATTGCCTGTCACATTTGAGACAGATCAAGCAATTACAGCATTTCAGTGGCGTACTGTCTATATGTATAATTCATCCTGTATGTGAAATTTTCCATTGACAAACCTAGACTCCATCTTTAATACCTATATTATACAATAATCACCCCGAAATTTTTACTTTGTTTGCAAATCTCCAAGTTTTCACAGCTTCACAAACAAATTCATTATAATTTGGATAGAGTTAGCTAGTGTTAAATATATTTTATAATAAAAAAAGGTCCCATGTACGTGATATACCTACTCTATTTTAAAATGGCATCCCTTCGTTGTCATAACCTATTATACTCTTCCGTATTGAAAAGGAGTATAGATACTTCTTCTCAGAGAAAGAGTTTTAATAGTCATAAGAATAAGGTGTCGAGAACAATCTTAATACCTTTTTAATTTATTTCTTAAATTTCTTCATTATCTTCAGTTGCTTCATCTATGGATGAAGCGAATACTATGTCTTTATGGTAATCAAAATATCTAACATGCCCTTGAATCTAAATGTAGTATAATTCTCGAAAAGATAGCGTCAGCTATAGCTTATAATATAGTCGTGAAAAGTTGATGCTCATATTTTGAGGGCCTGCAATATTTAATAAACTTTCACTGCTGCATTTACTCTTACTTAGAATTAATTTGGCGCAAGTGTTTTACCTTATTGGTATACTTTGTCTAGAATACTTTATAACCGTTATCAAAACTATAATTCTAAGTATAGCGGGGTTGTAATATTTTAACGTTCACCACATAAGCAACTAACTATTCCAATATTTCTTCTTATTCTTCTTCTCTTGTTCAATTGGAGTAGGTATAACCATTTCTGTCACGCCCATGAGGTTATCCGCCGCGAGGTTCTCCTCCTGTCGCCTCCACCCCATGCTACCACGTGCTTGTAACCTTCAAAGATTTCTCAGGAATCAACCTTTTCTCAAGAGCCAAAAGCCAACCTAGAACTACACTCAAATATCAGGGCGACGACTTCCCTGTCCATCTCGGGAGCCCAGCACTCTAGTCTTCTACTACTAGTATGAAAATTGAAACAATTCTTCCGTATATTTGTAATTCCAATATTAAATGACATAGAGTGTCAGATCCTTAATTCAAGAGAGACAAAAGGAACAGCCGTAGAGAAGGCAACGCGCAACGCCAGAGAAAAGTGTACAGTGAACGCTCATCCCAATCTGACAACGCTATGTATATTGTACATTCTTTCTTTCCATTCAACCCTGTCACATGCTCCATCTCTTTTGCATCGCAAAAGATTCAGAAAACTTGATATAGCCAAAGAATTGAAGATACACATTGCACAGCGACTGGAATTATCAGGAATACTTCTTTTTCCAAATATCCGTGATCTTATTATCCTTGCTTGCTTCTATAATTCTTATTATTCTGATAGTATTTTCAAACAATAGCAATATAAAGATGAGCCTATGTGTGAAGGAAACGATGTTAATCATCTCCCTCTACAAGAGAGCATCCACTTCCGGTGAAAGAGCTTGAAAAAAAAACTGACATCTTGAAGAGACTCGAAGTGAACAGGGAAGCCCATTAATGGCTTTTTGAAAAGAGATTGAAAAGGATGAGTGGACACGTTGGAGAAGGCACGAAAGAAAGCTATTTTTCCTTCTGGCAGATAACGGAGGCCATTAGAGCAGACTTTGATTATGGCTTTACAAGCTAATCGGTACGGGCTAAGAGGAAATGATCTGCCATTCATCGAAAAACGTGAAATCGGCTACGAGTTGAGTAGGGGGAGATTTAAAGAATCCATTTGTAAGCGTTCAGAATTACTGGTCGAAACGATCCGCCAATATAGCTTTAAAGCTAGTGTGAAATAGATATCATCAATCTCATATAATCAAAACTCTAATTATCATCTCACCGTTGCAACAGATTACGAATTTTGGTTCTATAGAGACAAGCGATAAAATATTATGTATTAAATTTTTCGTCTTTTCTTCTTGGTAATTAAACCGCTAATAATGGATTACTATTTGATAATATCATGAGTGCTATATATACCTATCCTGTTTCAGATTAATACTTTACCAGAGTTAGTGTCTGTTATACCAAAGTGCTCAATCTCTACAGCTACCTCCATTATATATACTTATATTATTATTAGGAAACTCAATCTTCTTCACCATTTTGGTGCACAATATGAATGAATCCTTCCTGTACAGTTTGTCTTACTAATAAATCCACGACAGGATTTGATGAATAAAATTGTGAATCTATGGGTCCTCTGTAGAATTAATATGATAATTTCAATTAACAAAATATAGTTATTGTAGGTATGTTACTAAAATGAACTAAGTGGGCTACTGCGAATTGGAATCGTGTGTAGGGGGTTTCCTTGCTCAGAAACTTCTTTTAGGTTTTACCTTTAAAAGTAAATTCGTAATGCCTTCTATTATTACTTATTTTTTGTTAGTTTTATTCTTAGTAGTTCTGGAGTTAAGGAACAAATGATCAATTGTCGTCAAGATTTACAAGATTACAAAATAAAATATATTTGTATCACTCTATGAACAACGCACATTGACACTGCTGAAAACTGAAAAAAAAATTAACAGAACCGATTTATTTTAAATTTTAGGCTTTCTGTCCTGTACTATGTCTACTTAAGATGCGTAGACATACATGTACATAGTTTTATGTTTCGTCTAGAAGAAGAAGACTGGTACCAGAATCAAAGTTTACATAGTATTTACCCGAATACGGTAGCATAGAGTTAATAGAGTAGAATCGGAATGCCATGAGAAAAATTGAAAAGTCTCCGAAAAGGAACAGAAGGTCGATCGAGGTTGTTGTTTAATAAGGAACAAACTCCCACCGTTTATATTTATCTATTTGGACGCTACGGCAGTTTCACTTACAGTAGTGCCTATTACATTCCCTTTTATATTTTTAACTCTGTGTATGGTAGTTCTAAACTTGTTACATACTACTTGAATGACATTAGTAATAAATTATTGTTTTCAGAAGAAACCTATTCGGTATTAGGCAGGCACTTATCACCTTTGTCTAATGCCATTGAAAAGCTGACATCTAAACATTATTTTCAGAAAGAAAATATGGGTTTTTGAATCTTCTCTATATAACAAAATCAGTTTATTTATACCAAAGATTAGTTAATCTTTGTTTATACTAAGATTTTTTCTCCGTTGTGTGATGGTGTAGAACGTATGGACGATTGGTTTCATATGACGTCATTATTTTACATTTGAATTCATATAGCACTGAAAAACATAGTTTCTAAAGTAAGAAATATTCGATTTCTAAAGTAGCGAGAGCAATAAATTATGATACCTAATTTTGAGACTTCTATTATATTTTGGCATATAATTGCCATAACACAATTGATTTTTGTTCAAACTATAATTTATTACTCTCAATCTCATTTCCTACTCTGTTTTTCAACAGATTTTTCTTTTTTTTTAGAAGCTGATCCGAGCTTTAGAGTTATCGAACCGGAACAATCATATTATATTTTCCTGAAATTTTCAATAATGTCTACGGTGGAGTTTCGACCACTGGACAAAAACTATTATAGTAGGTGCAATGATATTGTTATTAGTATTTCAGGTGTAGAAATACCATGAAGAGATAACTAACTAACCCCCATAAAACTTTATTACATTATTATTTCTGCATTGGTTTGCTATATTCACTGAAGTCGTTGAACTGTATGAATAAACATTCAAAGAAGGAAATAGAATTCGGAAAAAGATTTGTACCATATACTTTCGTCTTTTATGCGACCGAATAAAGTATTACAGAAATCCTGCTTATCTTGAAAATATTCAATCCATATAATACACCTTAGAATGTTCAACTGCGAGTATCACAACGAATACCGGAGTATATTTGCTGGAGGGAGAAATATAATATGTGATAAGACTGTGAATGTCTGAAGGTAGAGGATTATATCAAGCCCTTTTTGCTGTACCTTATTTGAGAAAGAAAATACGGATAACCGGTATTTCCTAGGGGAAATCATATACTTAAATTGAGGTTTTATTAAGATTCCTAGAATGGTATGTTCTTATTATTCAACGGTTTCTTCTTCCTGATTCTCAACTTTAAAATAGTCACTTTTTTGATAGTTCACCTAGAGCATCTTGTTACCGAGAGAAAATAGAAGAGATTTCGCCTATTCTTGAAATGAGACTAGAAAGTACCTACTAACATGTTCTTAAATTTTATCCATAGGTAACTTACCAAGTTTTAGAATTAAAGATAAAACTATATCCGAAAAAGTTTAAATTGAACATTTTTCTCAAAAGAGCTACGGTTTTCGAGTTACTGCAATGGTCAAGACTCAAATATGTGTATTTCCGCTATGTGCTGGTACTTTTGAAGTTGGTGCCAAAAGTCTTCTATCTAACTATAGTTGCACAATTTCAAAAGGACCAGCACCAATAGAATTAATATTATTTAGTATCTTTCAGTGCACCAACTAATAAAGTCGGTCCAATTAAAAAAATATATATAGCTAAATCATACTGAACTAAAGTTAAAACTAATCAGCCGTAATAATAATGGATACTTAGTATGCTACTAAATTAAGTGCCGAGGATTATGGCTACCAGAACACAAAACTGACAAAACCTCAATCCACGGTCGTAAATGAGGATTGAGCTGCAATCTAACTAAGCTAACCAAGATTGGATTATGAATTCGGCTTAATGAGCTTAAAAAACTCCCAATATGATAAAACGTAATACTTAAATTATAGATCTATCTGATCTTTTCATTCAAGTAAATCATCCCTAATCAGATAAATTAATCAACACAATATATATAGAAAGGCAGCTATAAAACAACAGAAAGGGATTCAGTCCAGTTAAACATAAAATTTCATTGAAAAAATAAGAGTCAAAATGATTTGGAATGAAAGCCTAAAGCAATAAGAAAAATTATAAAATTCACATACCTATTACGTTGTGAGGTTAGTAACTTTTTTGTTTAAAATTATACCGATTTCATCAGATTATGCGCTGAGAACAATGAAATACTATTTGCTATTGATCATTAAATAAATACAAGCACAGGCACATGACGTGAAAAGAACCGTAAAAAAATGACAAGAAATTAAACGTAAGTTAGAAGTAGATTGAACACTTCTGGCAACCACTTGAAATTACTTATACCTACATCCTGTTTCAAAAAATGATCCACTAATTTCTAGGGTAAATAGAATCTGTGTCCGAAAATAGCTCCTCCAGAAGATACGGCTCTGTAAAAAGGAGTCCCAAGAAAATGTTTCTTTATTATCTCTGAAACGGTTTAAGATACCTAAATGAAATTTTGACTATAAATAACTTTGATTAGGTCATGAAAGTTACTGTTGACAAATTTTTAATATGTTGTACAGAAGCGTCCCTAACATCATTATTCCCTGAGATAGTTCGTTCTCGCACATTGAAATAGCTTAAAATAATTTATTAATTCGGTCATCATTAGATAGGTATTTGCAAAAACCTCGAATAACTCCAAAACCAGTAATTTTTTGACTTTAAAACAGGAGTATCATTTTTATGGCAAATTATTTTACGAAATACCGTTTTTGCAAAAAAATTAAGATATCCCCATAAAAAAAGTTTGGGCGCGAAATAAGTGGCATCCCCCTATTTAGCGACGCCCAGGTACAAGATAATAAACGTTTGTCTGTAGTCACTTGTGTGATCCAATATAAAAGAAATTTATGGTCTAAATTTTATTAAGGTATATTAAGCCGTTTGAGAGATAATAAAAAATCGATTTTTAGGGCCTCTTTTACCGAAGCATCATGTTTGTGACACATATTTATTAATCAAACAAACGTTATTTTTAATATTCTATTTACTCTAGAAATTAGAAGAAAAGTTTTTTTGAAACACTCTGTACATACATATAAGATAGGTAGGTACATTATAATATGTTTATGAAAATATTGCCCGTTTGATAAATGATATAAGAGGATATAAAAAATCTTTGGTGATTATTATTTACTTTGAAATAATCAGTTTCTATATCTCCGCTAACTATATTATAAAGTGTTCTTTTGAAAAAGTTATCCCATAAAGAGAGCGAAAAAACAAAATGCTCAATTTAGAAAACTTTGATGTTGATATAATATCTTAATATTTTGTGCTTTACAGTCAGTTACTTAGAAAAATAAGTACTTACTTTCTTCAATTAAACCAATTATATTATCAAATTTATAATTATTTTTATACTACAAAAAAGATTAGAACAGATTAATGTAGAAAATATGTTGGAACTATAGAACTGATTGAACTCTCACTTCCTTACGTCGCCCGCTCTGTATTGTTAATCGTTGACTGAGAAAATATGTTTGTCCACAACAGACCAGAACGAAATGTGGTTATTTCAATTTTCCCATGTCGCATTCTTGGTAACAATTTCAATCAGTGGCCGAATTCGTTATTTGAGCCTATCAGATGTAAGTAAAAATTACATTGAATAACAAATATTTCATAATTATATTATAATATTTCATGGTGTTTAGATAATATGCTTCTAGCTTTGGGTATACTCCTCCCTAATCATCCTGTATATCATAGCACATTCTTAAAAAAAAGATCAGTTTCTTCTGAAACTTCAAAAGCATGCAGCATCAATTACTTTGACGTAAATACATTCTAAAATGCTCAACTCTGATCGATAATTCACTTTGTTGTATAGAGGGCGATGTGTAAAGTATTTTCTAATTTAGGCGTTCGTAGATGTTGATGGATGATGGTAACATTACAAGTACACTGAAAATGAGTAGCATGGGTCACTTGATCGAACACTGTTTAAAGCCTGAAGGAACGAAAGGCAAAAGCTTTCGCATGAGGCACATTTTCGCCGAATGGAAGCGAAAAAGCTTTTTTCCAAGAATATAAAGGCGTTTCGGTGCTATTAGTAGGGATTTCCTTTATGAATAAAATATAGGGTCTGGTGCGGCTATGAAAGGCAGAAAATGGTTTGCTTTGATATTTGTCATCCATACATATACCTACGCAACTTAAAACATTCAAAGCTTTAGAAATATATTATTTGGAACATGTTATATTTCTCTAGTTGCTGTGTGTTCGAGTATTTGTAAACTTTATTTATGGTAGCAGTTTAAATTAAATTGGGTACTTACAGAAAACACTATACTGTTAATTGATTTGATATATTCGTAATTGTTGTTTTGTGGTGTTTAATTTCTTTTTATCTTCAGGATTATTGAACCAGCATTATTATACTTAAAAGCTATTTTATTTGTTTATATAATGTTATAGTTTGACGTTGTGTATTGTTAATTTTGTAGTCTTTTATAAGCCACTAGATTAGAGGAGTGTTCTCTATCGCCATTCTGATCTCAAAAACTGCCACTATAAAAATATCTACAAGAATGAAACCTATATGCTGCGATCCAGAAAAAAGTAATTTGCAGTAGGCTATTGAAAATGAGATAGATCTCTCACATGCCTTTGCTTGAGTCAGATGATAATCAGATAATCAGATTTTAATAAGTGTGTTAAATCAACGAACAGTAAACGGCAGCAATCACAATCACACATCTATACATATAATAATAATAACGTAACAGGCCGATGTCTGTACATTTCAGATATTTAAGAAAAACTAATATGGGAAGTCTTTATTAGAACAACAGAAGCAAAAATATATATTTTTTTAATTTTTGTCAATCTGTCTGTATATTTGTACGCACATCACGCCAAAAATACTGCCTGAATTGAATGTAGTTTTCACAGATATATTACTAGATGTCTAACTTAAAATATAGTCTCTATTTTACCGCGCCTGTCTGTCTTTCCGTATGTTTGTACACGCATCAACTACCGCGTAGAATGGATTGCAGTATTCCACGCGCACGAAGTCGCGGAAAACTTTCTAAACGGCGTATTGTTGAGCACATGAATGCGCAACTTTGCCCCAATTTAACCGTCTTCGTATTCTCTATAGTTTCCGAGATCCCGAGATCCCAATGGTGAGAGTCGAATTCGAAACAGCCTGTATATTTATCATAAATTAATAATTATTGTAACTTATGGCTGATTTGGAAACGACAGGTAACCTGGTAGTCATTTACCAAAAATAAAAAATATGACATTAAGGCATCAGATGTCATTGATGAATCATAATTAGGCAACACTGTGAATCTTCACATTATATCGTGATAAAATACACCATAAAGCTTATTATATAATCATATAATTTTTATTAATGTTCAATAAGAAAAACACTAGAAAGTCTCTAGATGATGTGACGAAGAAGCATCCTTATCAGAATAGACAAATATTTTTCTATTGTTGAAGGAATACATTCTCTGATTTTCTTTGGGCTATCACTGATCTCGTACCTTCAGTAAGTTTAATTTTCTTCTTATTCATATTCTTTTTTAAGCCAGTGTACTTTGTAATTTTCTAGACCCACACAAAATCTAAACTTTCTTCGCCAGTTTTTTTATCCATCAAATTTCAATCTTATACAATTCATCTGCCTGCCTCTTCGAATGTCTTTTTTTTCTTAAACATTTTGCTGTACCTGAAGGTTCCTGAAAATTCCTCGCAGCCCTGACTATATGTTTTATTTCGATATTTATTATCCCGGTAGCATATTGGACATCCTTTCCATTATAATAAGAATCATCTGGACTTTCTTTATCTTGTTATACAATAATACTCCAATGAAAGTTGATAACTTCTCGCGTCATTTAAAATACATGGTATATACGAGATTTACCGAATGGCACTAGTGGAAAGGCTTTGCTAGGCAGAATTAGCTTGCCAATGCCAATGCTATAATAATTTTGTAAATAAAATGATAAATCATCACCCTAAAAATTAAATAATAATTGCGCTGGTAAACAAACATAGTACCTTCTCTACTAGTCTGTATAACATGATTAGCTTAACACTGTGGAGCCTTATCTCCAATTGGTATAGCCTCCTAATTGTTTTATGCAGTATTCTAGCTATCATCTGTCAAATGGCCTCCATAAATAATCAGAAAGATTTGCAAAAACTACTAAATTGGTTCTTATCAATAATTCATATGCTGGTGTCAATTCCAAAGTATTCAAACTAAGTTTTTAGTTAAATGAGTAATTAGTTCATAAAGTGTATTTATAGGAACTAGAATATTCGTTTCCACTACACGGATATTAATTTGTCTTATAGGAGTCCTCAGGCACTTTTATATAGAAATGAGACAGTAAGTCTGCAAAAGACAAATTATTCAAATAATAAGGATTATCTTGTAAATCACATTTCTACTGCTTCCAGCTTCAACTAATCGATCATAGAAAAGATGTCCAAAACTTTGATGAATGATTTTAGTTTTCTCAACTTCATTCAATACAGCGTGCCAAGGAACCTAAAATTATCGTATAAAATATGCAAAATGTACAATTATAAGTTTCTTCATCGAGCCTGTATAGCAATTTTCCTGCATATTACTCTATTAATCTTTTGGAGTATTCACATTATGAGTACCTCATCTCAGGAATATTAAGAGCTTAGAAGTTTAATTGAAAACTTTGTAGGTGGCAACTTGCATGGCAAACTATCGGTATGAACAAACATTTTGGTTAACTCCATATTCTGTTGCTGGAATCTGCTACTTTCTCTGAAATGGATGAACAGATTGATTTATTTTCCCCGACTTTATTTTTGCTCGAATTTTATGTAATTCCTACCAACATATTTTTGCCTTGTTTCAGTTTCATTATTTTGATTAATTTGAATTTGGAGCTTATGCAAGCGCGAAGGGCTTATCTTGGTAGACAATGTTTTTATTACAGAACAATACTTTACTAGTCTTGTATTTTATTTAAATAATTCATTATTTTTTATTAATTGTGTAAAATATTATTATACTAGTGGTAACGAAAACAGGAAATTACGTAAGCCTTGTCCTAAAAATATACCTAACAGGTATTCCGGAAGGACACAAAAACTGATTTGCATGCATAAGAGGAGAAAATTAACAATAAAGTGCGCTTTCCTTCAGGGGTTTTATATCAAGCGATCGAAAATGAAAACCCTAGGTTGTGTCTGATTACCAATCGCTTAATAATCAGTTATCAAAAAGTTGACGTCTTTAATATGACAGCTAAGTGTAAACAATAGTGTAACATAACCTATCTTTTGTTTCTACTATGGGTATCTATCGTTCTGTTTACCACATAAGCTTTCTCATTATAAATATGTTGAACAGAAAATAATGTTTCATCTTCTATTCTCAATTCCTCTAATATGTGTAATTGTCGAATTAAATTATTTAAAATCTTTTGAGAGACGTCAGTTTGACAAATGAGACAAAATAAGCTAAGCGTCAGTAATTAGTGGTGTCCACAAGATACTGATTTTTGATTACTGATTACTAAGCTAGTGGTAATCGGACGCTGCTGTAGACACGACCGTGTCTTTATTATAGTTGTCATATGGGTGTATTAAGATGACCAATTTATTGAACAAAGGATCGACGGAAGCAGTAATAGTGAAAAAACAATAAATTAATCTGTATGAGTCATAAGTTGCGAGATTCAACAATTCAACATAAAAAGATAACTGCACTATATAAATGTGTGTATTGATAATAATTGTCATTTTATCATGTCCATGTCATTGTCATTTTTGATTGCTATATCTGCTCCAATTTCACTGCAGTAAAGATTTTCCATTTTATTTAATCACAGCTGAATATATTCCTTTTTAAGAGGATCTTCTGCATCTGAAGATTAACAGTTTCAATTACAACTGTTAAACAATCAATTAAAAATAATTCACATGCATCAATTCAGTCAAGATTCACTTAAATCACAGAATATTTAAACAAGCTCCAGCAATTTATCATTTATTCACCAACGAACCCAAAAAGAGGAGGTATACAATTCAAATGTCTACTTTTTTGTTTTCTTTTTTTATTTGAAAGAGGCAACTTGAGAAATGGTCCAAAAATCGAAAATCCGAGACAGTAGAGAAGACAATATCCAGAAATGTTTGAATCAAACATTTTTTCAAAAGAGCTACGACTTTCGAATTGAGCGATTTAAAATTGTGTATTTTCGCTATGTAGAAGGGACAATGTCTTTAGAAAATTGAAAATCTGTGAATGTCAAATTAAATACCAGATTATTATTTCTAAAAACATTCACATTGAACATTTTTTCCATAGAGTTACTACGACTTTCGAGTTACAGCAGTAGTAAAGACTGAAATATGTGTACAAGTATTTCCGCCGCGATGTTCAGAGATCTTCACATAATATTCGTAACAAATACAAGCAAATAATATACATGGTTTCTTCTTTGGTATAAGTGAACGTTCAATTCGTGAATAATGTTACACTGAAACGTGTGAAAAAAATATTTTTCACTAAAAATTGGACCGACTTATTAGTTGGTGCACTGAAAAATACAAAATAATATTAATTCTATTGGTGCTGGTACTTGTGAAGTTGGTGCTTCTATTTAATTACAAATGCTCAACTTCAAAATTACCAGTCCAATAGAATTACCCAATATTATTTTGTATTTTTCAGTAAATGCACTAACTAATAAAGTCGGTATATTTTTTTGTGAAAAATATTTATTATTTTTTTAGAAGCTCTTATAGCAAGAATTTATAAAAGATTCAAACGATCTCTAACAAAGACCTGATGAGCAGTCCGGAAATTATCAGTTAACCTCAGTCATTTCCAAATGTTATTAAGACATTTATTTTTTTGATTTTTTGAAAATGGGTTAATTAAATCTAGAAATCAATATGGGTGTAATTAATGAAGTTTTCTGAATGTTGATTACAAAAATTACTTATATTTTGAAGTCTAAGACGGTGGATATATATAGAAACTAAAACCCTATAGTGAAAGAAACATTTTCCTACAAACACCATTCGTGTCCAGGTTTATAGAAACGCATGATTGACCCAACTAATTCTTAAAATCTGTTAGAAATTTGATTGATTTTGAACTTATATTTTATCAGTTCATACGATGTTTAGATAAACTCTTTGTAAAAGATAACAGAAAAATATTCGATTAATATAGGTAGGTATGTGCAATATGTACCTACCTATCGTATAAAATTAAAATTTTAACTACGGGTTTATCTGTCTGTAATATTTACCTGCTTTTATCAGCATGCTGAAAAATATGAATGTTTACAGGACTTAACTAAACGCTGAAAATTAATAATTGGAATAGAATTCCATGAATACGAAAGTAGTATTGTTACATCTTATGGAAGAAATGAAAAAAGAAATAATTCCTTATTCCATAGATATGGATATTACTATAAAATATTTTGTCGATAAAAGGTACCAAGTCTATATCCATCTCCAAGGTCCAGTTTATCAAAGTTAGCTTCAATTAAAAGCTTCAAACAACGTGAAGAAAGATTGATTTTGAAAGAAATAATATATATTTATTGCAAAAAATTGTAACGACGTTATCAGTTGGTGCACTGAAAAGTACAAAATAATATTAATTCTATTGGTGCTGGTACTTTTGAAGTTGTGCAGTTGCAGTTATATTGAAAACTTTTGGCATCAACTTCACAAGTACCAACACCAACAGAATTAATATTATTTTGTATTTTTCAATGCACCAAATGATAACGTCGGTTCAATTATTTGTAGAAAATATTTATTTCACACTTTTGAGCGTAACATTTGTTACGAAAATCGTTGAACGTTTGCCATTATCCATGTATGCTTTGCTTGTATTTGCTATTATTCTGAAATCTAAGGACGTCGTCTTGGAAATAGGCATTTTATAAAATTTACCACTCTTTTAACTCGAAAACCGTAAATTTATGGAAAAACAGTATAAATATTGCCACAAATAATCTGGTAATTAATTCAATTTGCGAAAGAAAATGCCTCTTCCACAGAGCGAAAATACATATATTTAAAATTTTAATATCGCAGAAACTCGAAAGCTCTTTTGAAAAAACATTCAATTTAAAAGTTTCCGGATATTTTAAAATCTCTAGTTCTGCTATTTCGGATTTTCAATTTTCGAGACAATTTGCCCCCTCCACTGGGCGGTTTTCGGAAGGAAGGAGATTTCAGATTTGCGTTTTTATGAATATGAGACCATTTCTCAAGTCTTCTCCTTCAAATGAATCACAAATCATCAAAATCGGAGTACGATTAGCATATAAAACGCGCACACGAACCAAAAATAAAAAAAAGTTGAATAATTGTTTACCTCCTCCGTTAAGGGGTTCGTCATTCAAAAAGTGCGCCAAGGAACGATGGAACGAAACGACAGATTGGGAAAAGATGTTGCACTGAAACAGTTCGTCGGATATTGCGAAAAAATAATTTACATGGTAGTGCAGGAAATATAATAATAACTAAAGACTTGAACTTTTGGAATTCAGTTATCTTTGCTGATGAGACTAGAATTAATCTGTTTGGGTCCGATGGCAAAATATCGGCGTGGAGAAAGCCTATTAAAGAATTTAAAATGAAAAATACGAAAGCTACTTTCAAGCTCGGTGGAGGTGGAGTAATGATATGACAACTACCGTCATCAGATTTGAACGTAATTAATTGAAAATTTATGCTTGGCAATAAAAAGTAAAGGTCAGGTAGTCAGGTGTCTTAATATCAAGTAAGAATGAATTAAGAGTAATAATTACAGAAGTTTGAAACATATTTTCATTAGTGTACACGAGAAAGTTAGTTGAGTCAATGCCTAGACGACTACAGTGTGTGACAGATAATTAAGAAGGACCAACAAAATATTAGGAGTTCGTTTTTAATTCGTCGAGTTTCTTTTTGTGATTGATTTTGTTATTTAAAATTTTGCATTATTTAAGCAGTGCCATTAAAATCATTGTAATTGTAATTAAATATTTCACCGTACCATCTTAAACAAATATAAATTGAGCCACTGAGACAAATCAGTTCTTCTTATTAGCGACTGCATCATTTAGACTGTGAGTCACAATATTATATTAGTAAAGATTGTAACACTCTGAATAAATCCCAAAATAAATCGTAATGCTATGTGAACGAAATGCCATCTGGAAACTGTTTTTTCATTAGGTTTGATCAAACTTACTGAGTATTCCAGAGTAAACAAGAAGATTTTCAACAATTTTAGAGTAAACTTTCTTAAAAAAATATTTTTTTAATTATTTGTTTGAGTTTTGACAATATTAGCTAATTTATTAATATAGCTGATCTTATCGTTAAGATTTAGAAAGATGGAGAGCAAACGGAACATGATCTTTAATCCATAATTAACCCTCTGCTAATTTCTTTTTGAAATCTTTCTAGATAAAATTCTGAATTAACAGCTTTCTTTATTGATCTTCTCCTGAAGTTGTCTTCTTTACTTAAAACTGAGCCCATGTGGAAATGGTAAAAGAACAAATAGAGATTGGATTTACTTCGCTTTTAAAATTTTATGCTCATTATCGCAGTTCTGCTTACTCAGCCTTTATTAGCGTCAGGAAAACAAGAGATAAAGAAAAAATCAACAAAACCTCACAAAGCTTCACATATAAAAATAACTCTTCTATTGTGAAGAAGACGGAGAAGCCTTAAGGACATTTTCGCATAGGAATGGTGCATCGTATTAAACGAAAAAAATTCAAGAAATAATAATACTGCTCTATAAATGTGATACACAAACAAAGTCTTACTGTCAAAAGCAGGCAAGGATGCTTGAAGGATATATATATATATATATATATATATATATATATATATATATATATATATATATATATATATATATCTGGATGAACAAAGCCTTTGCGTAACAAATCAAAACGGGAAAACTTCTCAAAGAGAGCAAACACTTTGAGAATCGCCTTTGGTAAATAGGGCCATCACTAAGCCTAGCCTTTTCCACAAATCCGACCTCGAGGCGTTAGAGAGAGCCTTACCATTCCTGCACCACCATAGCGAAACGAAGAAGCTCCGTTGCTGGCACAGGACACAAGAGGAGGATTTCCTTTGTTCGCTGTAGAATACGAAAAACCTCTTATCCGTATATATATATATATATATGGAGAGAAATTGAACGAATAATATTAACTCCAACTCGATAACAATGGCAGCCAACAAGTTTTTCGTGGCGAGCTCCTACACGACATACACACTACGAATGGAAAGAAAGGAATGCCAGATTATATTTATATATAAAAGGCCATATATACTAGACAGCTTGGTACAATGCCCGTATACAAGATATGTCGACGGGGAAAATTTAGTGCTTCTGCTGCTGGGGACCTTCTGAGAGAATATTCGTTCGTGTGACTACAGACGAATTGCGGCTGGCGACAGAGGCAGAGCAACTTTCTTAATGTGGAATTTCACTTATTTTGTTATTAAGTAAGGATTCTCCTTGACTTTGAATCCGGCTAAAGAATTTGTCGAGATAGCGAATCAACCAAGTCTTTGAATTTCGATTAGAAGATAATTACGAAAATGTTATCGCAATGTTCTACAACATAATGTGTTCAAATTCTTGTGTTTGGAATTAAGATAGCATATGAGATACATTCTAAATTCACACAATAATTTTACAGGTTCCTGCCTCATGATTAAGCAGCTTCTGCTGTTTTTACTATACGAGATGGTAGAAAACTTTCAACACGAAAGTTGTAGGGTTTATCCTGAAACGTCAGGAAAAATAGTTATTGCATATACAGGGTGAATCACAAACATCTGGTGAAGCCAACTTGCCTTTTTTCAATTGAACATCTTGTATATAATATAAAAGCCTCTCTTCGAATATATATAGTTTACCCATGTTTGTTCAGAAGATTTTGATATATTCAGTATTAAATCCAATAATAAGAATTTTTTAAAATAGTAGTATAATACTTTGCTCCAAACAGTTACTATTACCTTATCATAATATAATAAGGTTGTTACCAATAATTCGTGTATTGAATTTGGTTATTAGGCGTTTATTTCAAGTTCAATTAAAGAAATATGACTACGAGAAAACTTCCCAACCGCCAAACCGCACTATTGAATAGCAAATGGTATAACACATTTTCTTTGAAGGAAATGAAGAACGTTATGCTTGTCAAAAGCTATGATTTAAGGCACTTGGAAAGAACTTGGTATCCAATTGGATCTCACTTCATTTATAAGTGAAGCCTTTATCTAAATAATCACAAGTTTTTTGCTACGAACTTGGCATTCTTTCACATTTATGTGTTTGTCTGGATACCATAATTTTTAGTCTTACATTTACCTAAATGAGCTACCTAAAGTATTTATTTTCAACATTTTTTTTCTGCGTTTACTCACTCCTTTTTTCTTTCTCTCTGCCATTTTCTATATTTTCTTTCACGCTGGAAACGTTAAAGAGTATTGCCCGGTCACTATCCAGATTTTATCCACATGTTTCCTAATTATTAAGAACATCATCAAATCAGGTCGGTCTTATGGTCTTATTCTACAAGGGAATTTTCCTGGGCCTTGATAAAATGCATTATTTGTTATATTTATATGTAGAGTAAAATCGTTAATAAAAAACAATGTTATCTAGTTCACCAGCGCCATATATAATGTTAAAGTAGCCACATTAATAACTTTATCTTCTATACCCACTACCAACTCTCAATGCGATGGTTTCTGATTTTTCTCTATATATAGATACTACCCATAACTTACCGCCACACCAATTTTTAACTTCCTGGTGTGAGAAAAATAGTAATTTTGGACGGCATTATCTCTGATTTAAATATTTTATTTATATAACTGAATATGAAAATTATTTCACTTTTCTCAACCATTAGTCGTCGCAAATTATATCAGATTTGTTCAAATTAAAACGCCTACATCTATTAAAGAGGCTTCCAAAAAATGAATTGAGTATCTGGGGTTTTCTGAACCTTCGAAATTCGACACTTATATTATGGGCACTATAACAGTGCATTTTCAATGAAAACTACTTTGAACAGTGCCAAACCTGGATGAAGCTTATGGGAAAGCCTCTGGTTGATAATAATACCCTCAGAAAAACAATTTCGAAATCAAGTGAATCAATACCTCCTGTCCTGGCGGTTTTCATATTTCGGGCGTTTCCGTCAATTACTCGCAATATTAATCTAATTAAGTGAAATGCGAAATTGGATTATGAATTTGTATTGTTACTGGGAGAATTCATTTTATGACGGGTGATAGTTGGCAGACTTCGAGAGGGGTGATGAATATTGCACGTGTGTCATTTTTATTTTCATGAATATGTCACGAGCCGTGTTCAATAATCATGTCTTAATTGATCTTATATTAGTATCAATCTTCACTGTACCAACGACAAGGTAAGTCGTTCATTCGAGTATCTGAGTAACAAATTCAAATCAATACGTTACTCAATGTTGTTACGAATGTTTTATCAGAAGTAATAATTTTATAGTTAATCCGCTCCGTATTTCTACAGATGTTGAAATAATCTAATCTAAAATAATCTGCCAATTTTCTCAAATCCTGTTTTGAAACCCAAAAATAACAGACGACTGAAATAGAATAAGATTACAAAGAATTTTTCTACAGTCAATCGATCAGAAATATTGGATCTCAACCTTAATTTCTAACAACATTCAGGCAGTTTTCTCTAGAAGTCAAAAGTAGATCACTGTAATAGTTGCTTATGGAAAAGTGAATGGATTGAGCCGGACTTACAGAGTTTTTGACAATCATTAGCTTTTTGAAAGAACTGTTATTTTTAGAAAATAAATTAAAGTATATTTTACTGGACATTAAAGTTTTTCTAGAAAAAAGTGTACAACTTTTTTGCCACATCACTTGAATATTACTTTATCGCAGATAGGGATCAGAGGTTTACGGGGGTAAATGTTCTATGCCCAGCGTAGTTCCAGTGACCTAATATAAGTATAACTGTTCTTTATATAAATTGATATGGGTCACTACGGTTCCATGTTCGCAATAATGAATTCTTATATCATTTTGAGGATAACATTAATTAATCTGTATTTGATCAATATTAAATACAACAGTCAGCGAGATCTAGGAATGACTACGAGTTTTCAAGTCTTTAGCTCGTAAGGAACCTGAGAAATCGTTACAGACCCACGATTTTCACTGAACCGAAAGTAATTAGAGCTATTTAAAAAATAATTCAAGAAATATCTATGGGTACTAGATTTAAAAAAATATAGGATTATCACATCATTCAAACAAGATGTGTTTATAATCCACATGGTACTTGAAGGATATGTAAGAGATGAATTATAATTTATAGAGGGAAGACTCCTGGAACCATCTTCGATTCTTATTATTTCTAAAACGGTAAAATAAAAAACATAACTCGTTACGTGCGAATATACATTGATAACTGATAAAAACAAATAAACAATTGAAATTTTAAACTGCTGCTTTTGAAGAGATGCGTAAAAAAGCAAAAACGTGAGAGTCGGACTAGCACTCGAAGGGTTCGTTACTATCTTACAAAAACTGTCTACCTTTTATGGTTAGAACGATACAGCCATTAATAAAGATCGAACAAAAATCACTTTTATTGTCTGGGGGTATGGCGTTTGTCGAAAGATTTGAAATAACTTAATTCGACAATTACACATATTAGATTATTTGAAAATGGAAAAAGAGACAGTGTTTTCTGTTCAATATATTTATAATGAAAAACATTATGTGGTAAAGGGAACGAAAGATGTCCATATTAGAATTTTGAAATAGCAGAAACAAAAAATAGGTTATGTTACACTATTGTTTAGTGACAGCTGTCATATTAAAGACGTCAACTTTTTGATTACAGATAAATAAGTGACTGGTAATCAGGCACTGCTGAGGACACGACCATTGCTTCTGCAAGGTTCGAGAATAAATCTACCATTTCTAGACATAATTAATGAGCTACACATGAAATAACTATAGCAAATAAGGTATTAGAGCAAATACTAAAACGAATAATAACCGTACATGATAAAATATCCACGTTACAATAAGATAGAGCCCGCTAAAAGACGGACAGACGCACGGACAACGCAGGCATAGTAATAAGGTCCGTTGGCACTAATTGGGTATGAAATCCATAAAGTCACATTAAAACAAGCTACACTTTAAGAAAATTTGCAAACTCCAATATATTTTTATATTTTGTTTTATATTATATAAATTTATTTAATTTTAATTTAATTTTTAGTTTTGACTTTGTTTTGTTTTTGTATTGTTTGATTTTGATATTTTTATTTTGCTTTGTCTACAAAATTTATATTTTTTCGACAATAAAGCATTTCTCTCTCTCTCTCAAACGTTATCAGTACCGTGTATACCCTATTTCTAGCAAATTACAGTCGATGATCAATCTTGATATTTATCTTTGGAATTTGAAATGCGAAAAAGTAAACGATCCCGAAAACTCGTTGGAAGTTTATGCGCCAGCACATATATATCTACTTATCGAGAGCTTTTCCAATACAATCCTCATATTATCCTGAATTCTTCTCGTTCACTGGGTGCCTTTCTCAATCCCTATTGTGTATAAATACTATATACTGTGAGAGTTTGTTTGAACTTTTTGACAAGAGCTTGTCAGCCTAAAGGATGAGAATGTTTTCGACATGTTGGTGTAACTCATGGATGGTATAACTAATGTAAATTTTGACATGGTATATATGAAAAATCCACGTATCTACGTCATCTTTTAAGGACATTTTCTCTAGATTTTAGTGAAAATTCACTACGACGACGTATAAATTAAGGATGTTAATTTCATTGTGAAATTCATGATGGTGAAAGCTCCATAAGGGTGAAAAGTATATTTTCAACCGTTGATTAGTGTGTTTTCACAGAGATGCCTATCTTGGAATGAATTGTTATTTGTCATATTTGTAGGTTAGGCTATCAATGTCAATATAATGAAACCAATACTATATGTTATTTTTAAAATTTACGAGACTGAATGAATCAGCCGGCATTTACCGAAATAAAAGTTTCGAATGGTTCAGATATAACAGACAATACGTCATATTCAATTATATTTAAACCAATCAAAGGTATATTTTGTGGTGTGGTGTCATCCATTTTGACAGATGAAAGTTACAGTAAATCTAACAATCAGATATGATAGACAGGTAATCAGATTATAAATTAAGTTGATTGCATTACAGTAGAGTAAACTTCGTATGCTTCTCTACGTAGCCACATGAGATTACAGAAATTGCATATCAGAGGCGTGGCCTGGTGTACTCTTTATTTGTTTTTGTGATCATGATCTGCTGTTTTTTTCAAACGAGAGCCGGTCGTTGCGCACGGCATGGTGAACAAATACGCATTTACGAAGGATATACGTAAGAAATTTTTCAAGAATTTCTGGGGCGAGTTTAATCTCCTTAATCCAGTCTTCTTGTTCTAAATATTCCTGAATTGAAAACGCTCTTTGCTTTCAGTCAAACTAACCCACCTGTATGTAAATTAACTGATTCTTCAAATAGAATATATTATAGATTCACACAATTTACTTCAATGAATATTAATCTCCGTTCTCATTGCGGTAGCAAGTATTTGATTTTTTATGAATCGGCGAACAATTAGTATACTTTTTAAATAGTTTCTATTACTTCCGGTTCTTGTATCGATGGATTCCGCAGCGATTTAGGGTCCCATACGGTCTAGAGACTTGAACTTTCGAATTCGTACATAGATCACAGACATCTCGCCGCCTGTTAAGTTCCAAGTGTGATCCAATATTGATTAATTATATTATCTCATTCAAGCAAGATCAAACAATTTCTTCAACATGGAACGACAATGTCGGACAATGGGATCCGTCACTGGAATTACGCACGAGCATGGAGCGTATATATACGTCTCTGTTCTATGGTATAAAGATACTCTCTGGCAGATAGTATATCTATGGATATGTCGCGCTGTTCACTGTCAGCTGTTGCAATTTCTAGACGTCAGACGTTGATAACACATTTAAAATTTAATTTTGTGTTGTAGTAGACAAACAGTAATTATAAAATTTCTGTTGCTGGCAAACAGATATACATACCTAAGTATAGTTTAAATTAAGAAAAGGAGAGATAGCAATAGTACCTACTCATCGGTACGGTTCAAATCTTAAATGCCTAATAAAAACAATTTTTATTATTTTTTTTTAAATTACACTTGTTTAATCTTTGTTTTCAGTTCAGTAATTATAGAAAATAACTTTAACCAATGTAATGATTATGTTGACGAATCTGACATCAATAATTTGAATATTTAGTAACAGCCTAATAAGTGCATTCATTGAAAAGGCAGCATTGTTTATATGAATAGTTGAAATATCCCTTGAGCCGGTAATGAAGCACTAATCCATATAATAATTTCCATTTTTTCTGATTTATCCAATAATCTAACAAAAGAATTGGATTCAACGACTCATGCTCTATACTCATAATTGATACAAACTTCTTATATTCCTAAGTTTTTCATAATGTTTTAAGCGTTATTCATATACCCATTTCTCAAAATCTTTCAATAACTGATTTCGTCTTATTTTCTGTAAACATGTATAGCACAATTTATTTTATGGTGGCTGTTGCGAATTCTTTTTTTAATGCAAATATCCACAATAGGATCTATCATATTATACTCATACTCAATTCTTAATTTTCTCAATTGAACGTCAAATTAATTCAAATTTAAGACTTAATTACCAAACCTTACCTAGGGGTAGTAATCCAACTATGTTGAAGAACAAGAAGTCAGTACCTTGAGCAACAACGAGAGTTGTGCACCCTTCACGGAGTTTCCAAACTAATTTGAAATTGAAATTACCTCGAGCATCTCAACGATATAAAGAGATGAATAATCCAATTTTATTTATAATTTATATTTGATGGTGGTTAAATCAACCATCATCGCATTCAAAAATGTGTATTCTTTTCTCTAATTAGAAATGAGGATACTTCGGAAGTATTCTTTCGTATTATAATTCGTTCCATTTCGTATTCTTTCTCATCATCATCTCGAGTAAAAGTTTGATTGAATTGAGTCTAACAACCTGGAGACGAAATTCGCAAAAAAGATGTTTGGTTGACAGTTTTCTTTCACAAATATTCTCGGATGTAGTAAATATCAGATATCACGTCCTCAAACTCGTGACTTAGATGAAGTGTATTTTAATATAACTAACATAAATTCAATTCCAAGTTTGTTTGTCTCTACCAAAATAATTTTATTTTCAACTAGAACGAATATTTATTTTGAAATATTATCCTGTACAATTGTTGATGTAACCTTGTCACGAAGAAACAAGTTAAATATATCAATTTTTTCCTTACTCTAAGGCTGTGTTGTGGTTAAATGATGTAGTGTTCCATTTTAATGTTTTAGTTTCTAAATTCAGACTTGCCATCAATGAATCTCAAATGTTTTTTTTAATCTGAGCTTTCCGGTAGATCTAAATATCAAACTAGATAAAAATGAATAAAATGTAATAAGCTTAAGGTTTTTCTGTCTCGAGGACTCCATACAATGGTATAATATATTTAAAAAAAAATTGACGTTAGGAACTATATGACTGAATCAAATACACGAACCCGATCTTGAACATAACAAGTCTGTGGGTACCTAGTTGGTGGCCAAATAAGTAATTTCTTCGGCCATATCTCGGGAACGGCTAACATAGTACCTACAGCTTTGAGAGAAAAAAAAATATAGGAGAAAATTGGCAACAAGAAAAACATGGAGATTATTTAGATATTTGCATGTTGACCGCTAGAGCACATAACTGAATTCCTAATATTTAAAATAGCGTTTTCTACAAACTATACCTGATTAACGACAACATAAAATACGAAAATTAGATTTTTGGTAAAATAAGTTTTTCTATATCTTATCAAATAAATGTTAAGGTGGAGTGGGAAACTCGTTTTGAATAAAACGCCTATATTAAGTCCCGTTATGTGATACAGAATTTTGTAAACTTACCACCAATGAAATTATGGTAAGTAACAACTAATTTAATAATTAAACTGATAACAAAGAAGACTAAAATGGCAACAGTGCCTGAAAAATCGGATGTTGATATCCTCTTTTTTATCTCGAGATATCTTAATAAAAGTGTAAGTAATGAGGTTTTTTCGTCCGTTAGGTATATAGTACCTAGTATCTATATAGTTTTTTGTCTTTATAACAGTCATTCTATTTGTACTTACATGTTACCGACGCCTTAAGACTGCGTTATCAAAAAAATATTTATCTAAATTCACGGTCATTTTTAATAATAATAGGTATATGTAATGTCCTATTTACACACAAGATGAAATAATGAATTGACAAAAAACCGCTATTTGCTAGCTTTTGTCTCATGAGAGATACCATCCAACAAAGTTAAAATAATTAAAATTATATTAAAAAAATAGGCTCGATTCCATTGGTTGATGCACTGCCCCTTCAACTCCTTTGAGATGAATATTTTATGGTAAAAGACACATGGAATTTAGGATAGTTTAATGAATCATCTAAATCGTTGTTTCTATAATATGCTAAACGTGTGAACAATTATAGGACGCATACAAAATCGAATTGTCTACCAAGTACCTCATTCTTATGGAAGATTGATCAAATACAAAGTCAAGACGCGTAAACCTGAAAACAATAGGCTAATGAAGTAGAATCTATTACGTGCAGTATTTGCGCCATCGGTGTAACCCAAAAGTCATTTTGACATTTGCTTGACATCCGATGTCACTCATATCAAATGTTCCATTCGTTATTGGCGCAAAGTAAATTAATCTATCAAAAATACCCTCTTCTCAAAAAATATGGTAGTTCATAAATCCAGATGGAAATGTCCTTGAATAGGTACTGCGAATAAGAAGAACGTTATAATAGAAATAAATCAAGAATTCCAGCCGGAAGTAATACCCAAAACTTTTAATTTATTTTGTTTGCTAAGAAGTTTAAAACAAATTCATTATACAATATAATAGCAGTAAATTATGTTGCTTATGTTTCTAGAGTTTATTTCATAAATAAATAATATATTGTTGTGTTATATTAATATTTATTAAGGACCAAATATTGGCAATCCGTTCCAGTACCGTTCCAGTTAAACAGTTCAAATTCTTAACATCTGTCACATCTCAGCAAATGTACAATATTTTTAGTATCAATTCAGTTTGAATTTTATTCTATTACTACTAATTTGTTTATCTTCATATTTGTTGATGATATATCCTTCATTATTAATACTCCTACAAAACACAAAATTCATAAATAATCATCGCTAGTATCAAAATCAGGACACGAATGAACGCCTTTTTCAGTTTCTATAAAAATTATTGGATCAACTTCCAAAGTAACATCCTGGTCACTGGTCCATGCACATATAACATAACAGACACAAATAAGCGGATAAATTTCTATGATAGTAATGAAAATTTATCACATTTCAATTATTTATCGTATATTAATTGCCCTTTTCAATTTCATCCAGAATTTGTTAAAAAACAGCTACGATTGGATTTTTTGCCCGCGAAAAAATAAGCTATACAAATTCTGGAACTTTGAAATATCAATATCTGCTCCAATTCAAGTTAGCTTTTCTACCTAGGAAAAAGGTAGAATTGTAAGACTACAGTAGTATTCTTTTATTAGGTAAATTTCTTATAGAAATGTACCTATTGCGATCGTTCACACTTTTGAATTTCGAAAAAACGGCATGTTTTTATCTGTCTATAAGTTAGTCCAAAAAAACATTTGGTTCAAAAGTTTATATATATATATATATATATGGGATATTACGAAATTTGTTAACACGATAGAGGTCGCAGTTTTGGAGGTATCAAGTTCAAATTTGCTACAATAATCAATCTCTCAAATATCTCGGCCAAGTTCGTTATTGGGCAATATAGGGTCAGCAGTTTCAAAATGGCGACCGCCCAAACATTTACAAAAATTATCAAAAAAGAGCCGTAGTGTAAATATCATCAAAAATAATTTTAGGTTATAGATATAATCAGTACCTACAACTTTTGTTCGAGGCAATTCGCCATAAAATGCACAGATAAAGAAATAAAAATTAATAAAGAAAAAATAAGAAATATTGATAAAACATGAACACTCAATATAAATTTTATGTAATTGTACATTTTCTGGAGATCTTAATATAGACCCTGCATAAAAAAAATATATAGTATATTTATTGAAAAGAAATAGGCGAAAAAAAAATTCTGCCTTGAAGTGGAATGCGAACCCTGTCTACTGTATATTCAACGGCCAAAACAAAAACCTCTAACCGCAAGGCTATGACACATACGGAAATTTTATGTAATAGCATTTTGAGAAATTTACCTTTCCGCTGACTAAAGGCCATCGGGATTTTTTTAATTTATATTTGACAGTGATAGTAGATTCTACTTTACTAGCCCATACGTTAGAATCATAGCTATGACAAAAACGGTCAGTGTGTTTCGTATTTGCGTTTATTTCTAATATAAAAAAAGGCTATTATTATTTCAGATGAGGAAGCTTTTGTCACCCGTTTAGGTAAAAAAGCTCTTTGAAATTATTTAGAATGCCTATTGGTAGATGTTTGGCGAAAAATATCGGCAAATAAATATTAATTAATATATCTCGATATAGAAAAGATATATCAACATACATTTTTGGCTAATTTGTTGCCAATTCACTCTCCTTCTCAAATTTAAATGTTTCCTTTTGATATTTAAAAAAACCTGATTTAAAAAACACGTTTAAGAACTTAAACATTCATGTATTAGCTGTTTTTATATTTCTCATCGAAAACACTATTGATTTTATACAAAGTAGAGAAATCGATCCATTTGTTAGTGGAGATGATAGAAAGGATGGGTCACACCCATGTTACTTTTTGTAAAAGTGGATCTCAGGAAGATTGATCAGAATAAACAAATGTGTATTCGACCTTTCCAGCATAGGTAGATACTCGTTAAATGGAAGATAAATTATTATACTCCTGAAGATCCGCAATGCGGTTTCAGTACCAACAATTCTATATCTACTAGAAAATATATATATATTTAATATTCCTTCAATTCAGTGGGGCTTTCTTTCACAGCAAATATTTGACATCATTATTGTTAAAATTTCTATGGAAGTAAAATTGCCAGTACAGAGAATAAAAGCGGACTCTCCGAGCTCGGATAATAATTAACCTAGATTCGATCATTAATCCTCTTCTTGAGCTTATTCTGTTTCATCAGAAGCCAATTATTTTTTTACACTTGATATAAATTCAGTACGGCTTATTTAATGTCATCGAAGGGATTTCAAGAAATATCGTTAATTATATTGAAACTCAAAGCTGATGCATGAGAGTCTGGGAAAATTAATGTGCCGAGACACAAAAAAAATGAATTCCTTCTTACTCCAGGAGGACTTTCAATCCGTTTCTTTTAAAAGTCAATTAACTTGATTGAATTTCATCCCCCGCCTCCAATCGAGCAATAAGGCGATTGAATCGATAGGAAAATAATGGCAAGGAGATAACAATTTCATTGTCATGATTGAATTGATTGAACTTAATTTTTTTCCTAAAGAAAGTTTATCAAAAGCCTGAATCAGCATTATACTGGGTGTCAGAGGATTTATTGTTTAACTTCCAAGTAAAAAGTTGTTGTAATGGTGATATTTAAACAAAGTTTCAATTTACTATATTCACATTATAATGTCCCTGTCCATATATGGTACAAAAATCAGAGGTTTGTATACTATATATAAGATGAGAAACGCATATAAGTATGCGTATCGCATATCAACTTATTCCGATATCAGGAATATGAGGTAGCATTTAATAAAGATGTGTTACAGGCAGCCTACATATATTCTAGCAAGTACTTTTATTGAAAAATTTGTTTGAATAAATTTAATTTTATGAAGATCGAATCTCAACTTCAAAAATTGATCCAAATATTTAGCACAGTCAAATAATATTTGGAAGTATCCAAGTGAATCATTTGTTATGCTTCTCTTAAAAACAAAAAAAAACTACTGACCCTCTTCAGGAAACGAGGCGCATTCTCCAGATAATCTGCATGATCTTCTCCATATTTAATACAAGTTACGCTTGATATTGCATTGTTTCAGATCTAAGCCTCTTAGAGGAATAATATGTGCAATTGTTATATAAATAATACAAGTTGAATACGTGTTGTATATATGTAGACTTACTAGATTTTCTATAAAACCCATGCGCTTAACTGCAAAATCTCCCTTTAGAGGATGCAAACTAGTTCTCATAAATAAGTGAAAAGTTTGAATCCAGTGTAATTGGTCTGTATTTAGAATGGAATACAGAAAACAAATTTATTTAACAAAAAAGTTATATACAATCAATCAAGTTATTAAAAAGAATATTTCAGAAATATACCGGATGCAGCATTACTGCCGAATAATTCAAATTATATATTTTATTAAATATCACATCCTGTATATTCTCGTAATCTATTAAATTTAAAATATAACTGAGAAAACCGCATAACGTAAATTTTCAACATTCGAAAGGTACGGCCGTTTGAAAGTAAAACTGGAAAAATATTCAATTTATGCCTAAAAAGTAAAAAGTAGGCTCTGGTTTCTTCCATTGCTTATTTCAAAATATTATGGGGGAAGTTGAAACGTTAATTATAAGACTATTTACATAGAGTTTTTCAGGAAGAAAAAGCACGAGAACAGAGGGGCCAGCAAGATCACCCGATTTATCACCTTTAAATAATTGTCTATTGAGATATCTCAAAAACATCTCTTACGAAACATAACTTGATAACCTCATACATAGAAAGTTGATGAAAACCAATTGAATAACAAGATAGCAACATTTTGTAATAGACTTGGTTATTGCCAAACATGACAAGCAAATACATTTTGATCAAGTGCTAGTCGAACCCGCTTGGGGAGGTTTCCGTACTCACTTGTCGTTTGCCTTTTTGTAATATGGGAGTGAAGTCCTATATTGTGCGTATTTTCAAAATAAAAAGTTTAATAATTTTGAAAAAAATGCTTCTATTGTCGTATATTTGGTTTAAGATATTCCAAGCCCTTTAATTTCTATTATTAAGAAACATATATTTATCTCTCTCACAAAAATGTGAGTAGAACTCACGTGGATAATAATACAATCTTAAGATATTATATTTTAACCCGTTCATTTTCTAACAGTAGAAAACTGAACTACTCATAACGAGCCCTCTCATTTCATGTATCAGGTGAGGTGCCAGAAAAAGTATATTTCCCATTTTCTAATTTCCTCCGGAAAGTTAACCCCAGCATCAACATTCTTTTATTTGAACTATGTGGCCGTGATACGGTTATGGTATCAGTGGCAAATTTCATCTGTCTCCGTTTCTTAAATTTGCAAAAATTAGACAATGACAGTCATCACACTAGAGTCATCTTTTAATGGTTCCGTTTTTTCATCAGGATCAGGATATATTTACTTATGTGAATCGGTGGCATCAGTGACACGTTGGGATACATCATTTGATTATAATAATGATATTGTTCGTTTACAATAAATAAAAACTCAAATTGTTGAATGCCATAATATAAGAATATTTGAAAAAGATAGAAGTCTTGGACTTACTAATCACCTATTTCAATACTTTGTAAAGAATAAAAAAATATAAATCATTAGAAAACACAACTTTCTTAACTTCACTTATTATAACAGATTATTGAATATATTATAGATTTTCACCATATTTCACTTATGTAAGTAAAATACTACGGAATAATTTATCAATACAGTAACTTCAAAAACGTTGCAGACATCAAACCTGTTTGTCTTGATTACGAGCAGACAATAAAGCTCAAACAACAAAATAAAAAAAACAATGCTAGATTAGTCTACAAACTTATTCGTATGAAGCAATTTAAATAATAATAGTTCAGATGTCATGTTATCCAGCTATTTTATCATATAGTATTCGTATTCCACTTGAATTCTCAAATCTTAATCTTTTCATACATATATTTCAACAAACTATTCTTGATTCCAGGTCCGGAAATTTATACACTTGTTTCCCTTGAATATATATTACATGCCAGCATATGCACAATTGTTGCTCTCGGGATAATGTGCAACTCAAGCACGTTTTGTATGTATAGAGCAGAGAATTTCAACATTAAAGTTAACCACTTTCCTGCAGATTGAGCTTGTTAGAAGAATATAATCTTGCTGCACTTATGAAGATATTCAATGAATTTTTGAGTGCAGACTATATTAAAGTAGAATATTTAATTGAATAAGCTGAATCAGTGTGGACCTCAAGGGTCGAAATTAGCACTGGATACTTCAAATTATGAACTAGGGCAAATGTGATTTGCATTGAATGAAATTACTTGAAATGCGATATAATTCCAGTTTAACTGTTCCATTCAAACAAGGAAACATTTCAAATTTGGAATTTTGGATAATGGTAGTATGTAAAATGCATAAAGTGCTAGTGGTATTTGTGCTTAGGGGGGTCTTACAATGGTAACATATGTAGTAGTATAAATTTTATCCAAGAAAGACATACCGATACCATGAAGGTGAATTTCATAAAAAAAGACGCATGGAAATCATAATTGTTGAATTATTTTTTATTATATTTTTACTATTGACAAATATTGTATATAGAAAATATAAAATCAATGAAAAATCGATTATCGCATCGGAAACCACCTACCTATACAATAAATACCTCAAGTTCAAGGATAGAATTCTAGGCACAGGCACAATAGAATAATTGTCTCTATACCATCTAGAATATCTCGTACCTACTCTTCCATAAAATTTAGTCGTTATTACCTGATAAATTAACTCTTATATGAAATGTGTTATTTCATGATGACAGTTTTATCCATTTGATAGCTTCAAAAAAGATGCTTCCTTTTTTATCACCGATAAAACGCCTGTTCTGTAACCAAACCAAGGAATTTATAACAATTGTGTATTTAATAACTGTTCATTTAAATAATTTGATCATATCAATAAAGATACTTATTGGTCTTGTTCATTCATATATTCAGTCGTTAATTTATGTTGCCAAAAAACACACTCCATTTGAATTGACCGACAGCAAATAGATATCAAAAGATAAAATGGATGAAGGTATTTGTCCCGTTGCATTTTTAAAATTAATGTTCTAAAAAGGAATTGAAAAAGTGACATTTGAAATATTTTCTTAACTCCAAATAAACATTCTAAGGGTTGGTAAAAAGTTCCACTGGGTATTAGTACGATTTCTACCTGGACCAAAAATCCTGCAACTAACATAATCGGACTCGACATCACCAATAATAGACTCACTATTTATTAATCATTCGAACAGTGCTAGTACAGTTTTCCCAGTTAGCCAAAGCAGGAGTAAGTGACCAACAACTTATAAAGATAATGGGACAGTCATCATCATCTTCTATTAAAATCTACCTTCAAATTAACCCTGAACATAACGAAAATCTCATTATTTCCTTGTGAGCCTCGAATAATAAAGATCAAAATGAATATTCCACATGTGTGAATACCAGAGAAGAATTTTTTTAAATCAGTACACCTAACCAAACAATTTATAACAAAAATTGTGTGAGTATTTAATTACTGCTCATTTAAATATTTTAATTATATCAATAAAGATAATTATTCTTATTTTTCTTTCAAATATTCGGTCGCAAAAAAACAATCGGACTTTTTTGAAGGATAAATTTCTTTTGAACTCAAAATTATTTCATCAGTAATTTTACTCGAAAAACTGACATTTGACAAAATCGCTCGACCTTCGGTTCGATTTGAAAAATTATTTCGTTACAAAAAGAAATGTTTCGCATGAAAAAGCTCTTGTGTTTTTACTGGTGACTAATTCATCCAAATTCACAATCTTACTATCACAATTATAGTTAATAAATTATAATATTAAGATACACAATGCCGGTCATTTCGAGTTATGGAGAATAAAAAAGTATTCACGCTTTATTGTCATTCACAGAACTTTATACAGTATATATCACACATACTATTTGAGTTTTTGTATCGTAGAGAATTCAATCTGTTTCAATCAAATAGTCAAAAAATCTATTTACGGACGCTTACATGGCTTACGCTGGCTAAACCTTGAATATATATCAAAATATTGCACTGAGGATTTGTAGTTCTTCAACAATCCTAGAGAAAAATCCGCGATAGTGTACCTATGTCTATCTCATCAGGAAACCCACAGTAAACATTTATATTCCCCCTTCTCCTATACATTGGAATCTGCTGTACCTATTTGTTTAATAATCTCAGTCTAAATATAAATATCAGTATACATTTGATTTTCCGTGAGTGAAGTAGTGGGCAAAAGCTAGTATTTCTAATGCACGACAAAATAGAACAATAGAAATGTATATATACGTACCTACGTACATACGCAGACATTGAAATCGAAACATATTTCTATCAACTTTCAACTTTTTTTTCGAAAATGTCTACTATAAGTTGTAACTATATATAAATTATATGAAATAAATATCGTTTTAATGAGATTTATAAAATGGCAAATTTAGAAAAATAAAGTCTGGATGTTGGCTATTTTGAAATTCTTTATTTGTTCATGTACGCTACATTTTTCAAAATCCATAGCGAATTGAATTTTGAAACAAATTTTTCCACTATACATCGAAAAATGTAAACCATACCGTAGTTACAAAATAATAACAACGAGTTGGCCATTGGTCGAAAGTCGACTGTAAATCATTAAATAAAAGTAAGTATGAATAGTAATTTAGGTTATTTTGCCAAAAAGTAAATATTTTTGACTGACGAACCCCAACGGAGGAGGTATACAATTCGACTGTCTGCTTTATTTTTTTTTTTGGTTCGTGCGCGCCTTTTATATAGTAAACGAGCTCCGATTTTGATGATTTTTGATTCATTTGAAAGAGGAGGTTTGAGAAATGGTCCATATTTATAAAAACGCAAATCCAAAATCTCCTTCCATCCAAAAACCGCCCCCGAAGGGATAGAAGGGCCGAATTTTCGATCGATCGAAAATCTGAGTTGATATAATTAAAGGACAATATCCGGAAACATTTAAATTGAACATGTTTTTAAAAGAGTTACGTTTTTCGAGATGGAGGCATGTTAATTTTTCAAATGTGTGTATGTGGAGAGGGCAATTTCTTTCGGAAATTGAAAATCTTTTGATACTACATGAGAGACATAATTATTTGTAGAAACATTTATAATGAACATTTTTTCCTTAGAGTTACGGTTTTCGAGTTAAATCAGTGTTAAAATGGTAACATATAAAATAATTAAGCGTATTTCCGCAGCGATGCTTTGAGATCTCAATAATAACAACTACAAGCAAAGAATATACATGGGTAATAGGATAAGTACTATATTTTTTGTAATTGATGGCTATGAAATCTTTCCTGTTTTTGGCTAATTTATTTTAAATTCACGATTTTTGCCCTGAAGAAGAGAATAAACATTCTCGAAAGCTCGGCTTCAATCAAAGAATTTTATTGAATATATGACTGCATCCCCAAGAACATCTTTTTATTTATTATAAAACTAGTCAAGAATAGAAAATCAATATATATATATATATATATATATATATATATATATATATATATATGCAAATTTTATCTCGGATGGTCTACCGATTTCGATGAAAATTCATGTAAGGGCTTTCGAGTGTATTGAATCGATTGGTTGTATTCACATTCAAAAGAAAATCGTTTTCAGCAATTAATATTCTTATTTTACGAGTTCAGATTATATTTAGGATACCAATATGAACCCAATAACATCATGGGAAAAAACAGTCCTATGGTTAAAGTTCCGGGTACTGATCTAGATAGAGATCCTCGGTTCGAATTCTGATCACCTTTGATTTTTTTTTAACAAAACCCATTTTTTAAAATAAAAGATGTTAATATGAGTTTCTAATAATTTAATCGGAAATTTTCAATGAAAATTTGTACATATCTAATATATTGCGACCCTTAAGGTGCACATTAGCTATTTCAAGGAAGGGTTAGCATATTTGGGTAAAAATTAGCAAAAAGGGGTTTTCGTAGTCGAGAAATCGCTTGACGATATGTAATTTCATATTTAATCGGTGTGATCCTCAAGGTCCATCCACACTAGCTATTTCAAGCGTTTTGGTCGAGGTTTTGGTATATTTATCATTCATATTACACAGTCATATGTATTTCGAAATCTTACGAATATGTGAATAATAAAAGCAGTATTTACCGATCGCAATACATTTTAACCAGAAATATGCACATTTATTAATAAGTTTAAATATCCTTAGTAACTCTTATAGACCCATCTTAAATCCTGTTTTAACCGAGCAAAGCTCGGTCTCCAGATATTTATTAACTAATTTTAGCTTGGTGCACTCCTTCGCCATATAAGCTTTAACTATGCCAAATCTCATATTCCCCTGTAACAGAATTTCTCTGAAAATTGGGTACAAATAAATTCTATTTACGTGTTAAAAGTTAAAAGATATATAGATATATATATAATTGGGAAAAACATTCTTCAGATAAGATCATTTTTTAATGGCCGTAATTCTAAATCTTAGTTAAATGTTTATTGACCCTAATTTTTCATTAACTTACCAAGCCTAGAAGAAAATTTGGGAATACAATAGCAAATAAGAAAGTTAAATGCTCATTAGCATAAAAAAACATTATATAAATATATTTACAGAATATAGACCTGCTATATATGACTCTAAAGCTCCATATATTTTCTAATGGATTTGAGTGGAGCACAACCAAGATATTGTTGTATTATCTCTCTCAAGAACGCAAGTGGGATCTTAGCTTAGCCGATAAAGTATATGCGAGTATTTTAGAATATACTTTATTCCAGAGACTAATAACTTGAAAGATGAGAAAAGATACTCAATGGCATGAAGCAACAGGTATTATTATATATAGTAGAGCTCAGCAACCATAAAATAGACATAATATATGTATTTAAATGGATGTTGAGCTGTACTATTTCATACGTAATATTTACGACACATACAACGAAGATGAATGTTTTGAATAATGAATTTGAATAATAGGCATAGATTTGAGAATATGATGTAAGTATGAAGTTGTGTGAACTTGATTTATAAATGTAGAAGGAATTATATCTTTAGATTTACTAATCATGGAGTAGGTACCGATCAATGATCTGCCAATTGAAGAGAATACTGCTGTACCATTACAAAATACCAGTGGAAGAAATACAAATGTACAAGTATGAGTAAGACTCATACCCTGAGGTTTCTTTCAAATTTCTACTACATTAAGTAACATAGTGTTGAATTTTAGGAATTATTCATGAATTATAACCAAATAACAACTTCAAATAAATGTTTTCCTCAAAAAGGAACATCTCAAATTTTATCAACTCTCGTATCTATATTTTTTTGCAATTAATATTATAATTGTTTATTTTTTGTTTTCTTGAATTTTAGGAAAATATAACAAATGTCCGTCCTATCTCACCATTCGAAGATAATAAAAGAAAAAATTCGAAGAAAATTGAATTGATGTGGTCGATTTAATTTAAAGCTTAATATGCAGAAAATTATCACGTTTTGGTGACCAAATGTTTTTGTTTACCTTTAAATAATTTCATCTCTCACATCTCATCTCATCTCAATACATTATCTAATGCAGTCAGTCCAATTTTATGTCTGTTTCTATGAATTAGCAAAGTTCTCTTTGAGAAAAGTTTTCTGAACGTGCTGATATTGATTGAGGTCATAGATGTGGAATATTACGAAACTTGTCTAGAAATTCCAAGCATCGAAAAAATATAGAAACCCCGAACCGAGAAGGTATACAATTCGACTATCTGCTTTTTTTGGTTCGTGCGCGCCTTTTATATAGTAAAAGTGCTCCGATTTTGATGATTTTTGATTCATTTGAAAGAGCAAGCTTGAGAAATGGTCCCATATTCATAAAAACGCAAATCCGAAATCTCCTTCCCTCTGAAAACCACCTCCAAAGGGGTGGAGGGGGCAAATTTTGGTATAATTAAAGATAGGACAATATCCGGAATCGTTTAAATTGAACATTTTGTTTCAAAAGTGTTACGATTTTCGAGATAGAGGCATATTAAATATGTATTTTTGCTATGTGGAGAGTGCGATTTCTTTCGATACTGCATGAAAGGTATAATTATTTGTAGCAACATTTATAATGAACATTGTTTCCTTAGAGTTACGATTTTCGATTTAAAATGGTAACATATAAAATATGCTTATTTCCGAAGCGATGCTTTGAGATCTCAGTAATAACAACTACAAGCAAAGAATATACAAGGGTATATTCAACGATTTTGGTGACTAATGTTAAGTGCACTCAAAAGTGTGAAATAAATATTTTTTACAAAAAATTGGACCGACGTTATTAGTTGAAGCAACGAAAAGTATAAAATAATATTAATTCTATTGGTGATGGTACTTGTGAAGTTGGTGCCAAAAGTTATCAATCTAACTGCATCTGAAAAACTTCAAATGTAACAGCATCAATAGAATTAATATAATTTTATACTTTTCAGTGCATCAAATAATAACGTCGGTCCAATTTTTTGTAAAAAATATTTATTATTGGAAGGATATTTGTCTGCGCGATACTTTTCTATAATGATGAAATTGTATTTTTTATACTTTGCTGTGATAAATCTCAATTTTCAAACATTTTCTTATCTAGAGCCGAAAATAGATGGTGCTCTCCATTCAATTATGATATAATTAATACTTCCACAATCTATTATTTTCAAAGTGGCAGATATATCTGAAAATAGTATATTTATCGTTGTTTGTATTCATTACGCATAGATTATGTCAAAATGTTAATAGCAGCTTCCAAGTATTCCAATAAGATATACCCTCTCTTGCCAATTTTCGTATTACTTAGAACTTAAACCGGATGCACATTATATTTATTGTTTTGTTATATTTATATAGTTACATGTTGGTTAGAAAGTCTGTGAACATCTAATTTCGTGCTAAAGTATACGTTATATTTAAAAAATATCCGCGAGAATTTTTGGGATGTGACGTCATCGGTGTTTATTTAAAAAATAGAACACCCTATTTATTTTTGCATTTTCATTTTGTCTTATACAACAATTTTAATGATACAGGGTTTGGTGGGTGTGCAACTTATAGTTTTATAGGTAATAAATAGAACAATAACATTAAAGCAGTATACTAAAAATGTATTAATGAACATCAAATGTTATCACAAAAAATTTAGTGATTTAACATTGATAAATTAGAAAATTTTCTAATTAATATTTAAAAATCACGAGTAGCATACCCAATAATCCCTATATCATTTGAATTTTTGTAAAGTGAGCATCTGAATATGTAAAAATATATACCTAATGTATTCTCTATACCTTCTACCTACTGATATTTTTTAATGTGATGGTGTTTTCAGACTTTTTAACCACCCTGTATATGATTGAATGACAAATTACTCTGATATGATTGTGAAGAATTGAAAACGTTGTTTCAACCAGGTTGGCAACGCTGCTGAAACAACTAGTTTTCTTTCAACCCAGAGAAAATGTACTTTCGCACCTAGGGTAAAATATGTCCTTAGAGCTAAAATGTCTTGATGAATTTTATCTTTTTTATATATAACTAGAAATCGCTTAGGTAGAATAAAAAGTTACATAAATATTGTTAGTATTGGTATAATCTAAGGCAACGATATTCATGATTTAGTAAGTAATATGTCATATGACGGAAATACGGAATACAGAAATATTTTCGGTACAAAATCTAAGGTAAAGGTAGAGCAACAACTTCAAAACTACCAACAAACTTCAAAACTGTTCAATGGTCACTTACAACGGTAAAAAATCTTGTACAGTCTTAGTACTGATACTCAGAAATCTTGATTTTTTTAAAATCTTTCCAATTCAAGTGTTTCCAGAACTGATCACTTTTGATTCCAGCTTCCTGCTGTATTGTTTATAATAAAAAAAGCAGCAAAACCAGTGCACGTTCACTATGCAAAACGATCGAGATCCATATAAAAAGCAAACTTATATTCTTCATTTTTATGAAGTGTGAGAAACTCTAATTTAGACCGCTATCTCAAGTTTTTGACGCAAATATCCTATCACAAGTCAAGAATATATTAACATACATCATACATTATGTTATAATGTTGAAAAATGCAAGAAGCTTTCAATTTTATTCACTGAAAGGATGCTTTTTTCCTACCTTTCAATGCAAGAAATACTTTCCGGCATTATTCATGAGCCGAGACGTTTTTTTTGTTCAGAAAGAAATTTCAATGATCCATATTTGACAAGAAGAAATATCTTACACTATGATTTTATCGTACTAAAAGTACCCTTTAATATATCCATTTCAGTCCATAGTATCTGTCTAAGCACTGGATATAAATAATAGTTGAAAATACATTTCTTCTCAAAACATCTCAAAGCACCAACACTTGAGTATTGACTTAAAAAACTTCAAAGGTGAACCTATTACTCTTTGTTATTTCGTACCGACATTCCAGAAGAAGGAGGCATACAGTTTCATTGTGTATTTGCTTTTTCAGGAATTAAAGATTATATCTAACAAGGCCAAGCGAAAGATCATTTCCGGCAACATTTGAATGCAATATTTTTCTCAAAACTCAAGGGTTTCTAAAATGGACTTCTAGGAAAGTGGAAGATTGTTGCCGCTATATTTTGAGATCACTGAAAATAAGTGAGCGTTCAAAGAAATTTTATGACTTTTTAACCACTAAAAAGTATTTTTAATAGAAACCATGACTTTGGTACTTTTGAATTTGGTCGAAACATACTCCTATCTAACTATATTTGTACCTGTACCATTATACTTAATGTTATTCTTTTTTTTCATTTCAGAATCGAATAAAATTATTTCGGAGTGTTTGTTTGTGAAAAAATATCAACTGCGTTAATGATTCCAGATCCTTTAGGTATATTAAAATGATTTTAATTTATTAGGTACATGCCTACACATCTCCTATTTTTTTAAAAAATTCAGTAAATATTAAACTTTCATTTTGAATCTTCTATAGATAGTTTTTCAAAAAATGATTAAACTTACTATCATCAATTAAAAAGCAGAATCCTTACAACAGAACCAACACTTCATTATCAATATCTGTATCTACCCAAATAAAACAATCACACCGGGTGAAAATAAACTCTGTCCTGCAATGGGATGCAACATTGGCGACAGATACGGCGAAAAAACAATCGCAGCTTCAAAAACGCCGAGTGAATCCCCGGGAGCCGGAGAAAAGCGCGCGTCGCAGTCGGCTGGTAGCTTCAGCCGCAAAACAACTGACTGCCGGCCGAAAGCTCGCTGCCGCCGCCGCGTTAAGCTCAAAGCTCTTGTGTGCGTTCAGCGCCGTCGCGCTTTTCTCTGCCATACATCAAGGGCGAGAGAGTGAGAGAGACAGACGATGAGCTTTTTTGCGGAGACTCTGGTCGACAATTTTTGAATGTCAAACGTCGGAAAAGCCAGCCGGACGCCGTTATGGTCTGGAGTGTGTGGATATGAAGCGGATTTATATATTTTTTCGAAGGGACCAGATTTCATGCTTTTTAATGGTTGAATTTCAGTAAAACCGTTCCGAGGGTTTCCGGTTGTCCATTGAATAAACTCGAAAAAATATTTGAGATGAGTAACGGTAGTCCCCCGTTTATTTTCAAGTATGTACCTTCCATTCATCAACGTATTGTCGTTATAAATGGTTAAGCCTGCAGATGTATTTTCTCTCTTTGGATCCCCAGTTATTTCATCAATATTTAAGCCATATACATATTAACACTGCACAGCAAATAATATATCTGGCTGGATCAAGGATTTTCTATCACAGAATACTAAATAACAGGAGTAATAAAAATTTGAAAAAGCTTTATCCTTTATTCTCCACAGTCTGTATTTCAATTTGGAATGATGTTACAGATAATGTTGAAGACCTTTGAATGAGGAAGCTACTTTAAAATGTTCATAACGAAACCTTATTTTGAGTAACCTTGGTAATTATTTGTTAGCATGACTTGCCCAATCAAAACACCTAACCTTTTATCATGTGGAAATCCTGTGGAAGCTGAGATATGATTGATATTTAGGAAGGTTTCCAAAAATTCCAGGAGTACCTACTATAACAAGAAAATATGAGATATTAAATTAAATCTCCTTAACAACTAAGTCAAAAAGGTTTTAAGATGCACTTTTCGCTATAACACCATTAGGACACTCCAGCTATACGGTAAATAAATAAATAAGTAACCGACCACTACTTGATTCCCATAGGGTGTTCGCTATTGACAGGTTCCACTATAATAATGTTGAAGGTTTGTCATCCAGAACTGTAGGCGCAGATAGAGGATAGATTAGATTAGATTAAAGATAAAATCTCTTCAACACACCAACATTTTTATTACTCTCACCCGACAATAATTATTTCGCCAACACATTTAGCATTTTGAGGGGCTTACCCAATTTTCTAGTGATTAGTGATGTAAATAAATTGTTGGTGTGTTGGGTGTGTCTTTGATATATTGCTCGAAAAGGATCACCAACTTCTGAGAAGTAGGTTATTGTAATAAGGCATCTCAGAGTTTAATGGACTGGTTTTAAGGAGGATGGAATAGATTGAAGTGTACTTTATTAGGTAAAATGTGCGGCGATTGTCTTCATATTACCTTCGATTATGACCTGTTCTGAAGCGTTCTATCTGTTATCATCTTGACTTGGCCGATTAACCTTGTTGAGGATCTTCCGCTCGGACTTCTACTTTTGCTTGGACTTTTCCAGTTTATCCCCATCTCTACTTATTATCAGCTCAAAATAATGCAAATTGTGGACACTCTGCCTTTGATCTCGAGCTCTTTCAGTACAGATATATTAGGGCCGATTTCATAATGAATCCTTAATGAGAGATTAGTTAATTCTCCAATTTTTCAATAACTTTCACAAAGTTAGTTACCTTTTCTTTCGTTTTTCTAAAGTTACTTTGAATTATATGTCCAACCAAAAAAATTATGATTTTTTTAATCTAGGATTAAAATTAATAAGAGATTAAATTTGATTATGAAATCGGCCCTTAGTGTGTTTGTTTATCCAGGGAATACGCAACATTCGACGCCAACATAATATCTCGAAAGTCACAATCCTTTTTTTAACTAGTTTGACTGTTGTCCTTCTTGTGATTTGCTGATGTTTCCAGATCTTCGTCTAGTGGCTTTCTGTTCTATCGCTATTTGTCTTTTAATTTCTTTCTCACAATTTCCCTGATTGCTTATGAGTGAGCCTAGGTTTATGAATTCTGTTACTTTTTCTATTCTTAGTTCATCCAGAATAATTATTTATATTCGAGTATTACCTCTATCTATTATCATCAATTTCGTCTTACTTAGGAAGTTTAGATTTTCTTCTCTCAATAAATCTAGCATTTCTATAGAACTCATTTGTCTTTCTCCTTCAGTGTCCTATCGTCGGTATGTCGGAGATTAGTAAGTTTCTTTCCACCAATTGAGACCCCTCCTTTGAAGTCTTTCAATGACCAACTGATTATATATTCCCCATATACGTTGAACAAGCTTAGTGACATAATCCACCCCCTTCTTAACGCCTTTTTTCTACATTAAACGCACGTGAGACCTGAATGTTTAATTATATTGTTACTTCTTCTCTTTTCTAATGATTTCTTATTATCTGGTGCTACAACATGATTTGGCACTCCCGTTGCGCGGAAGACTGACACAGTCAAACACCTTTTTATATTCAGTGAAACATAGCAAAATTTAAAAATGTAAATAACTTTGATTAACAGTTCAATATTGCCGTGCCTACAACAAATGACAGCAACTACTCGGTGAGCAAATAATCAGTTCCGCATTGGAACATCATTGTTGATAGGAGCAATATGATTGAAATAGTATTTAATACAATTATTGTAAAACCTTCCAACCCTTATGCTTTTATTTCGTTCGCTACACATAACAATTGAATCAGTTATATGATCGCAGATTTCGTTCTCATTACATATGACTCGTGTCACTCTTCTCACAATCAATATCTTCCCAACTGCTATGCGCCTTCTGTCTTATGCCTTTTCAGAATAAAGCTCTTCTTCTTCTTGTGTCTATCCGTCAACTACCATCTTCTCTGTCCGTAGTATCTTTTTATATATATCGTCTGTTACTTTTTGGAAAAGATCACGTACAATTGAGAGTGTTGTTGTTCATTTTTAATTGTATTGTCTTTTTCAATTTTAATTATGTTATGGGTCTTAAAAATGCCTCAATTCATTCGTATCATGATTTATTTTCTTAATAGAAAAGCCGCAAATCAGTACATTACCAATAAGAATTTATTATCTACCGCCATACCCTTTGCCATATCCCTGTAACATGAATGCCGCGTTATACATATTTTCAATGTGGATGACTTTCTGGCTTGCCATGGAGACTGAATTTAATAAAAATTTAATATATCTCTCTTCATAAAAGCAGCATTCAGGAATTTTCTGCATATAAAAGAAAAATAAGTAAAGTTGGAAAATGAATGATAGCCTACCCACATAAAGCATAATATACAATACATGGCAAAAAGTGCACGAAACTTTTAAAGTACAACGTATGGTAAGGCTAATAAATATGTGTATATTTATATTATATATTGTTTGAAATGGAAAGCTCTATTGTTGAATTTATTCAATAAATCATGCATATTGTAAATAAACGGCAAAATATTTGAAATGCCTAAATATTTCATATTCCAATTTGAGTTTTATTAACAATTCACATTAACTTCATGCATATAATAATTGCATATGGATGGTATGGCAAAAAAAATTAATAGAAACAGAATGTGAATTGATAGAAACAACATATTTAAAAAGAAATATTTGTACTACCCTTACTGTTTGTCAGAGGAAATAAAAAACGGAATACTAATTTAATTTCGTTTATGGACTGCTATAATCGTGTTCGGAAATTATTGTAGGCACCGAATTCTCGGAAATAATGATGACGTTTCAGTGTCCTTTTTGCTCCTCTTCTGACTAATTGGCTGGATAATGATTAATAATAATAATAGCATAGTAAATAATAGACTCTTTAATGCTTCCAGGTTTGATCGAATCTAGAGTCTACAATTTCCGAACTACAATTATAGCTGATTAGAATTTTTATGCCTTCCCATAGTTTATTTCAGATGTTTTGTTAGTCAGTATTAATACTGATAATTATAACTAACTACGAGTAGTAGCGATCCAGGTCTTCAACGATGGTCGTTTAATGCTAGGAATAGCAAATATTAGCTTTATTCAAACACGCATTCTTAAAAGTCTCAGACAAGTAGAACTTTCCGCGGAGTATCCAAAAACCGTTTCTACCCCAACGCCTGATGATCAGGGAGTGAAACTTCTTACGGCTCACCCTGGCATGAACAATATGAGGAGTGAATTGACGAAAACGATATATTTTGTTTATTGAATATTTTTTCGAAAATCTAAAATTTGAGATGACACAATTAAAGAAAAGACCATTTTCAGCGATATTTAAATTGGACATCTAAAAAAATGGTTTTCGAGTTACATCATTGTTAAAGGCTTAATGGTGTGTGTTTTCTCGATGTTTTGAAATCTCTGAATTCTTAGTGAACGTTCAACGGTTTTGATGATTTATGATACTCTGAAAATTGTGAGATTCAGGTAGCATAAATTTAAGTTTTTGAGACACATTTCTTTTAACAAATGCTTAGTCATATAATTTTTAAAATGATTAACAGTACCTACCTACCTCACTAAATTCACATTGAGTGTGTCTATTCGATTTATATGGGGCTAAATTTGAAGCAAGAACCGTGATAAAAGGACAATTTCTACAGAATGACATTTGATGTAATGGCTTCTAATTCCTCTTAATTCAAACTAGCTAGCAATGACAATTAATCTGATGGCAGAGGCAATTGACTGGTTCAGCCAAAACTCGTCTTTAGTAGAATGCAAGTTTCTCTTGCGAATTTTGTCATGTATTAATAGATTTCAAAGTTTACTTTGAAATCTTAATATAGGTGCGGAATCGAAATTATATGAACGTTAGATGATGTCTAAAGTTTAATCAGTAACAATACATAATGCAATAATCATAAGAGTGATGAAGTTGGTGCAAAGAGTTTTCTATAGCTGATACCGTAAAACGGGGCTATTTTGTCACCCCGGGGCTACTTTGAATTCTTGTTGTTTTATGATTCCGTAAACAACAGCTTCCTTCACAGGTTCTAAATAACTAGGGAAAAATGAAGACGTATGAAAGAACACCAGGAAGCCGAACGTACCATAACTTCTCCGAAGAACAGGTGGCCGAAGCGATGCGTGCGGTAAAAGATGGTATGAGCAAGAAGCAGGCGGTCAGGGTTTATTAAATTCCACATAGTACGCTTACTAATAGATACCTTGGTAGACTTACAAAACCTAGAGGCCATCTTACCATCCTGAATTCGGAGGAAGAAGCCGTCATTGCAGACTGGGGTTTTCCGCTTAAAAAGTTGTTGTTATTTCTTTTGTAAAAGACAATCTCCCGGGGGAAGATATGGTAGCGTTATTTATCCAGAGGAACAATTTAGCTGCGGTGATAGCATCAAACATGAAAAGGTCCCGAGCTTCCGTTGACCAAGTTTGTTGGCAACATAATGCCGGCCTTGTTAGAATCTGCTGGTGCCCATATATACAACATGATGAGACCAACATTACGGACGACCCTGAAGCACGGAAAGTCATTGTTCCTAGGAATTGCAAATGGTGGAAAGATTTCAGAATTTCTCGAGGACCGCGATCAGTATTATGGTGTGTAGAAATGCAAGTGGTGACTTCCTGCCTCCCATGATTGTTTACAAGGTATCCAACCTTTACGAGAATTGGTGTGTCGGTGGGCCTACTGCGACTGTCTATAAGAACAGCCCTAGTGTTCGATCTCTTTGAGATCTGGTTTTGTCAAATTTTACTGCCCCACATCTAACGGACAAGGGAACCAGGAAAGATAGTCATTGTAGTTGGCGATAATTTGGCTAGTCATTTCGCCCCAAATGTCATTCAGCTTGCAATGGAACATGATATTTATTTAACACCGTTTCCACCAAATGCCACAGACTTAATGCAGCCTCTGGACAATGCAGTTTTTGCGCCAATGAAAAGAATGTGGCAAGTGATTCTAGATGCGTGGAGAAAGGAGAGCCACTATTCGATGGTTCGATTCCTGCGGAGCAATTTCCTCTGCTGCAATGAAGACTCTGGTCGCAGATGGAACCCAACGTCAAACAAAATGTAATTCCTAGCCTTGGAGCCACTGGTCTCTATCCATGCAACCCACAGGAAGTGTTGAAAAGGTTGCCGGATGCTACAGTACAGCAGGAACATGTAGGGCGTCTACTGGACACAAGCCTTGTAGAACTACTGAAAGAACATAGGGGTATTGATAAAGATTCGTACACCAAACGCAAACGTGGGAAGAAGGTTAAAGCTGTCATGAGAATTGTGCCAGAAGAAAACCCATCCGACGATCCGAGACCATTAGCATCACGGTTGAGAATCCTACTAGGGCTATCAAGAAAAAAGAACAGTCTTCAAAAGAAAATACAGCAGAAGAAGCTGCTTCAAGCAGCAAGAAAAGGACTTCGGAGAGAATAAAACAGAAAGAAGATAAATGCAAAATTTATAAAAAGCTGTCGACAAACTACCGAGGACATGTGGATTGAATAAAGTGCTGCAGGTGCCAGAAATGGATTTGTGGTATTTGCAACGAGGACAGCAAAGAATCCTTTTTGTATGTGCAGTATGCGACGATGATTCAGCTGATGAACACCTGTTTCAGACGGATGAAGAAGAAGAATTCGTCCCCTAGAAAAATTTGCCACTGCCAAATTAGAATAAAATTTAAGTTTATTAATGGTATTTAAGCCAAAGGAAAACTAAATATATAAGTTTATTATTGTTATCTAGCCACAAAGAATAATATTTAATTCTGATGATGTTTCTACCTTTTTATACGTAGCATTCTATGTTAATTTCATGTTTATAGTCTTTAAATATTTAAGATATGTCTAAGAAAAGTGCCTTTAAGTGACTGTTGTAAGAAAATATATTTATATCGTGATTTCACATGCCAAACAGAACAAGTTTTATACTTTTATAACAAGAATATATATTTTTATTTATATTAAAACAGCAGTGAAATGTGATATTTTGGAAAATAAAGAAAAAAAAACAAGAATCTTTTATTTTTAAATTTAAAAAAATCGAAAAATATATAATTTATGTTCGAGGAATCCAAATCTGGGGTTACTTTGCCACTCCAGCTACTCGTTTCAAAAGCAAACACGGGACTATTTTGTCACCCTATTCCTTATTTCTTCCACTTTCTATAGATGTTAATTAAGCAGCTGAATTTTGGGCTACGCCTACAAAACGGTAACATCAGTATGCGTGATTGATTGATTGCATTCCCAAATTAGAACAAATAAAAAAGTTACAATGCAAAATGTGTCAAAAAGATGACAAAGTGGCCCCGTTTTACGGTACATCAGCTCTTGGCACCGACTTCAAAATATTTATAATTCATGCATACATAATGTGTTATTATTTTATATGTTTTAGTGCATCATTTAATAAAGTCGGTCTTGAATTTTTTCGTAAAATATATTTGTACTTTAGTATATATACAATTACGTCTCTGACTGTAGCTTTTTTGTATAATAACATAAGTTTTGGCAACGCTTATACACCAAGTCGATGACTTGTGTTAATATAAATTATTATGTGTTTAGAAAGAAAACTCAACAAACTTTGTTGAGTATATTTCTCCAATATTTGCTATGGCAGACCTTACGAAGTAATAATATTCCAGGCTTTACCATTAAAATCATAATTTCTGGAAGACTTTCCTTCTATCGCATCCACGAACGATAACCACGGTGCAGATGTTGCAGGGGTCACGAAAAAAAAACAGCAGCTCACAGTTTAACTCAGCGACATGTCTTACTGGCTTGTTGCCAGGCCCTGTGGACGTTTTCGGTTGTTTTGTGGATTTTCAGTAGTAAATCACACAAAGGATACGACCACAACATATAGGAACTTCATAAAATTGTTGTAGGAGAGTTAATTTATAATATAGTGCGAGAATACCAGCATTAAAACTTAAAATCTGCCAGAATATACATATTCAAGTTTATACAGTGTGGAACAGCCGAATTGAATAAATTCAATATTTCAGCAATTGGAGATGTACCTATATATGAAAAATCTTCAAATATGTCGATATTTATTTCCAACGGCTACTCTTACTCAGAATTACGCCAGTTTGTGACGTCATCATCGTGTGACATATTACGTTTTCGATTTATTTCTTTTAAATGGAACAACATTTATATTTTTGGACTTTTGCAAATTTAAAAGTAATTTCAAAAATATATCATACCTGTGTTTGATTTTCATGTCAGTGCTCCTGTAGCTGTTCAATAAATTAAAAAAGAAGAAAATAATATAGTAAATATAATTTACTAAATTGTCACAATGATAAATTACTGTAAGATTTTCTGATAATTATATCTAAAGGTCCAGGTACTGTTTTTAATATGATAATATCTATTTTTTTTGAAATTGGCTTTAAATGTAAAAATGAAAAAGTATTTCGGGTTTGTTCCATTTAAAAACTAAATCGACGTCATGGATTTGTTTATATATATATCAAACGTTCATGACGACACAAAATGGCATAATACTCGATACGATGAGCAGTTGGATATAAAAATCGTCTCAGGATTTTATATAAATATACAGTAGAAGAAAATAGGCTGTGACAGACAGACAGATAGATATAAAGATGTATACCAGATCTTAGAAAATGTTCCCAAAGGGGGGGGGGTGGAGGTTGCAAATTTTCTCTAAAATCAAAACTCTGAGACCACAGAATTAAAGATAGAACAATATCACGAAACGATTATATTGAACATTTTTTAAAAAGAGTTACAGTTTTCGTGTAACAGCGATGTTAAAATCAGGTATATGTATTTTCGCTGTATTTCTTACGAAAGTTGATCTGGGGTAAGCAAATTAAAGATCAGATTATTTGTAGCAACATTTATATTGAACATTTTTTCGAGTTACAGCGGTGGTAATGTCTAAAATATGCGTATGCGATGATTTTTTTAGATTTCAAAGTAATACCAAGTTTAAGCAAAGAATATACATGAGTAATGGTTCAACGATTTTCATGACTTAAGATACACTCAAAATAAATATTTTTTACTATTAATTGGATCCACGTTATTTTAAGGTGCATTGAAAAATACAAAATAATATTAATTCAATTGGTGTTGGTAGGTACTTATGAAGTTTGCACCAGAAGTGTTCAATCTAATTGCAACTGCATAACTTCAAAAGTAACAATACCAATAGAATTAATATTATTTTGTATTTTTCAGTGCACCAACTAATAACTTCGGTCCAATTTTTTCTAAGAAATATTTTTATCAGATAAGTCTATTTTAATGTAATGAGACATCCGACATATGTATATTCTTCTTATATTTTGTTTATAAAAATTATCAAAAGAAAACATTTTGTTAATAGTATTTAATGTAGCATAAATGAGAAATTGCCAGCTAAGCTCAAAAGTGTGTACCTACCTACTAGCCATTAACATATTGTCAAAAGTAGGATGTAATCTAGGTATGCTGAAGAAGAAGTTTTAAAAAGTTTCTAAGCACTTAAGGGAAAAATCTGACAAAGTTGATGTATATTTAAATACCTTTGCATTTTAAATGGACGTTCAAGAACGAATGTTAGTTTTTTAGGAAAAATATAGGGAGTGCACCGTGAAAAATAGAAGAACTCTAAGTAATGCTTCTAGTTTACAAGTTTACTGAAACATATTAATGCTCATGAAGAGAACCTGTATTTTTTCTAGTTTCTTACGTTACTTCTACAAATAAGTACGTATTTTCATAGAGTAATATATTATTAGCATGAGTTTAAAATTAACGAGTTGTTTTCATGGAGTGTATGTAGTTATTTCAGCCATACCTCACTCGAAGAACGGCGTTGACGGAATATGTGATTATAATTAATGTCAAAATTCCTTGAAACTCAGGATATACTTTCTTTATTTGAGTACTCTAAAAATAAAAAATCCCGATGGCCTGTAGTCAGCGGAAAGGTAAATTTTTCAAAATTCATTGAATTGAAATAACAACCTTTTCATTGGTATACCTACATGTTATTAAATAAAATTGTCATAGCCTTGGCTGTTGAATATAAAGCAGACAGGGTTCGAGTCCACTTCAAGGCAGATTTTTTTTTCGTCTATTTCTTTTCAATAAATATACTATATATTTTTTTAATCAGGGTCTATATTAAGATCTCCAGAAAATGTACAATTATATCAAATTTATATTGAGTGTTCATGTTTTATCAACATTTGTTATTTTTCTTTATTAATTTTTATTTTTTTACCTGTGTATTTTATGAAAAATTGTTTTGAACAAAAATTGTAGGTACTGATTATATCTATAACCTAAAATTATTTTTAATAATATTTACACTACTGCTCTTTTTTGATAATTTTTTTAAATGTTTGAATGGTCGCCATTTTGAAACTACTTACCCGATATTGCCCAATAACGAACTCGACCGAGATATTTGAGAGATTGATTTTTGTAGCAAATTTGAACTTGATACCTTCAAAACTGCGACCTCTATCGTGTTAACAAATTTCGTAATATCCCATATATATATATATATATATATATATATATATATATATATATATATATAAACTTTTGAACCAAATGTTTTTTTGGACTAACTTATAGACATATAACAACATGCCGTTGAAATTTTTTCGAAATTCAAAAGTGTGAACGATCGCAATAGGTATATTTCTATAAGAAATTTACCTAAAATGGATAACCTCAATCGAAGGTTTTAGATTCATGGTATACCTAATGAAGATTTCGTAGAAAGAATGTAAATATTTTTTTATTTCTGACTATTTTATAAATATTCACTGAGAAACAGTTCCACATATTTTAAAGTAGTTACAAGGGATGTTCATGAACAAACTGATCATCTGAAATTTGCTATGGTTATTATACAATACTAAAAAAAGTTTTTACAAAAACTATGACCGACTTTGTTATTTGATGAAATCAAAAATACTAAATAATATTAGATCTACTGCTGCTAGTAATTCTGAAATTGTGCAGTTATCGGTAGACAGAAGAAGAAAAATACCATCACCAGTAGAATTAATACTAAATATTTTGTATTTATCAGTGCACCAACTAATAAATTCGGTACTAGTTTTCATGATCAGTTCATGTGACAATCATTGTTTCTAGAGCGCCAAAACAAACATGAATAGTCATCAATACAACAACAGAGAAATACCACAGCACAACAACAAATTTATTATTTTCACCCGACAATTGTTTCGCCAACAGAAAGTTGGCATCTTCAGGATTAAACCTGTTTCTAACAGGAATCTACAATATTTACCTTAATACAATATATTGGCAACGGTTTCAAATCCCAAACACTATGAATGGTGATATTCAATAAACAGTTACCTACACAATTTGACAGTTTATTCCTGGTTAAATTTTGTCTTGCTTTTTCTTAGAGATATTTGTATAGCAGATGATAAATGAATTCTAGGAAAATACTTCACCAAAATCATTAGATTCTTATCGGTACAGTCTTGAGCCAAACACGTTTTTCAACTAATGTCCAGCAACCAGTGCGAGCAAGCTGCCCAATCTGTGAAACAGGAGGGCATTATCGATACCCTACAATAGAATGAAGTAAGAAACATTTTTTTGGTTAAACGATTTTATTAGAAAAAAATAATGATAGTAATAATGCAGTTAATTCACTAAAAGCTAAGAAATAATTTGGTAGGTCTGTGGTACCAAGCATCACACTATTCTCCTCATCAATCTAGAATCTAGGGCATTGGTCAGAAAAAAATTAAAATCATTGGGCGCATGAAAGACAACCGCTATAACAAATGTTATTTACCTATTTTGTATTCTCAGGTGACCCTACATAATCTCACAAATTCTCCTCAAAATACTCCACAATTTTAACTGAACACAGTTCGATCTATTTCCATTGAACGCCAACACACTTATGTTTCTCGATATTAAGCTTCTGATGAATTTCAATCCTACATAACAAGATAATCATAAGCGAACAGAATTTTAATTAAAAAAATTACGCCATCCTAATGGAATTTGCCAAATCAACAGCTACCGATAGATAGATCTACACATACACCTACATACAGTGCGACCCAAATGAAATGTCTAAATTCATTTAAAACGTAACCGAGTGTTATTTGTAAAAACGCTTGCACCCTTCGATTTCTATTTCCGAATACGGGTTTTTTATTGTTGGAAAATTCATGTCTAAAGGTAAGTTACAAACATATCTTTATCAAATAGAATCACCCATTTTAATTTTTGCTTTGAATTCCAAGTATGTCTTCTACCTAAGCTCAAAAGTTATCAAAATAATTGCGTTTAAACATATAAATATGAGTGAGTCCTAAAAGTAAAGAGTAGATTCATTCATTATCATTACCTAGTGTATTCTTTGGAATACCGTTTGGACCCGTCGATTATTATTTTACAGAACCATCGTTTTTGATAACAAATTCATGTGTAGAGAGTAGCCGAAAAAATAAACTACTTCTCTTTGCATTTTTAAAACTTCGAATTCTAAGTATTTTTTTAAAATTCCATAATACCTTATCTCAACACTGTTGATCAATAAACAGGTCTTACCTATCTTTTGATATGTTCAATCGTAAAATTAATTTGATAACTGTTTACTTTAGGTATAGGACATGTTACATGAAAATTGCTTCAAACTCGGAGCACAACTCAAAAACGAATTGAAAACTGGTGTATTCATTTGAAAAAATGAAGTCCTAATTTACTTTATGGCTACCCTGTATATATGAGCTTGTCATAGAAAAAACACATCGAGAAATTTGTATAACTCGATAGGCTCGAACTTTTTTTACAATTTTTTTGATATTCTTATCGAAGAACCTAAACGGAGGAGGTATTTGAGAAATGGCCTGATTTTCGTAAAAACTTAAATTCAAAACCTCCTTACCTTCAAAAAAAGCACCCCCCGAATGTGGTGGAGGCTGCAATTTTTCTCGAAAATCGAAAATCTGAGGTGGCAAAATTAAACTTAGAACAATATTGGGAAACGTTAGAAATGAACATTTTTTCATAAGAGTTACGGTTTTCAAGTTACAGCGATGTTAAAAATCTCAAATATGTGTATTTTTGCTATGTGGAGGGGGCGATCTCTTCCGAAAATCTAAAATCTGAGTCAATCACATGAAACACCAGAATTATTTTTTGGCAACATTTATAATGAGTAACAGCGATGGGGTAAAATTGTAAAATCTGAAACACTATGCGTAGTTTCGCCGCGACATTTTTGATCTCTATAATAACAAGTAGGTACAAGCAAATAGTATATGTGGGGAATAGGATTTTCGTTGCTAATGTTACACTCAAAAGTGTGAAATAAATATTTTTCACAAATAAATACACCGACGTTATTAGATGGTTCACTAAAAAATACAAAATAATATTAATTCTATTGGTGCTGGTCCTTGTAAAGTTGGTGTCAAAAGTTAACAATCTAAATGCAACTGCACAACTTCAAAAGTAACAACACCAATAGAATTATGTAATATTATTTTGTCTATTTCATTGCACCAACTAATAACGTCGGTCCAATTTTTTGTAAGAAAATAAATAAACTTGGAAATTACCTCTGAGACGCACTGTAGTTACAAGCTTTATAATACGTATTTTGTATATGAATTGTGTCTGTTAAAAGAACGTCCATCCATCTGTTGAAGAGCGTTTGTTTTGTACGTTCAATCCAATTTCCTGTGTTAAACAGTTCACATTCCGAAAACCCGTCAATTTGCCTATTCCACAATAATACAACATACAGACGTGTCCGTATCATAGAAGCGTTTGTTCATTGTTTATGAAAAGTGAAATAAATATTATTGTATCGCCGCCGATTCCAATACGTTCGAAACAATTTCAATCAGAATTAATGCTCTCAGATAATAGGATTTCGAGATATTGCTAATATGTATATAAATATATATCGTATTGCATATCAAACTAACAATCGGCATAATTTGAATATTGATCCATATAGATATACCAAGTATGTGATGAGTATCTGAGTATCAGTCCCTCATGATATAAACTGTAAGCTGATTAACATAGTTCTAACGAAAGAAGAAAGAACTATTCCAACTTGAGAGGCAATTTTTTGTGAGTTTGGTATATTTGGAATCTTCTGAATACAATGTTAGTGAGATTGTTAATACAACCGATACACGAGATTCTTTTGATGTCTAGATTGGGATCAAGTATCTAGCAATTAAGGAAAAAGACCTTTCAAATAAGTCAGCACTCTTTACCTCTTACCGTTTTTTTAAGTGGGTAGCTCTTATTGGCAGGTTAATAAACGGGACAGAGGGAGATTTAGATAAACAAGTTATCTTCTTTGATATTATTTCAGCGATTTCGTTTCAAATGTTCATACATTGAAAATTCGCGTTGGGTCGTTTTGAAATGAACATGCCTTATAGACAAGCATACCTTGGTATTATTTTGATTATTTAATCATCAATCCATATGGACCAAACATCTAGTGAAAATGCTTAAAAGTAGCCCCAAATTGCAGGATACGTCCAGAAGAATTTTCAGCTGAAGAGTCCAGAATGAACCAGTTATTACGAGAATGTTCGTATTCATAATGATTCACAAATTATAGTGTATTCAAAAAAGTAAATAGAATAAATATAAAGTTTCTTGAAGACGCGTAATCGATTTAAAAATTTGTCATTGAAATGTCTCAACTTCAGGTCATCGAAAATGATAGGAATTGAGTCATATTATAGTAACATTCACGGTTCAAAATCAAGTCATATATTAAAAAAACATAGGAACGACATTATTAGTTGTTGCATTGAAAAAACACTTCTAGTTACACAGAAGACTTTTGGCAACAGCTTCGAAAGTACCAGCACCAATAGAAATATTATTATTTTGTATTTTTCAGTGAAACAACACCAACAGGACAAGTCGTTCCTATTTTTCATAAAAAACAATTATATATTTCACACATTTGAGTGTATTATTTTACTTGTCAAATTCATTCAACTTTCACCCAAGAAGACAATACCTTGGTTATACTTATTCAAAGATTTCAAAACATCGCGGAAATACACATATTTTAGACTTAACTATTACTGTAGATTAAACGTTGACTATGGTCTCTTCTTTAATTTAGTCTTCACAAATTTTCGATTTACAAAAAAATCCACCCTCCACCAGTTTTGGGAGAAGTTTTTTGGGGAAGGACATGTCGAATGTTGATTTTTTCAATGGGACCAACTTTCAATAGTTCTCTATACAAAGAAAAATGAATCATGAAAATCGGAGCACATTTACTATTTAAAAGTCTCAACCAGACATAAAAAGCAAACAGTCGAACTGTATAACTTCTTCATTTGAGAAGTCAGTCAAAAATCTGAAGCTTCTAGGTTTTGGCATAAGTATTTTGAATGAAATATTAAATTTAGGGTAAATCATAATAAAACTAAGACTTCTGAAGCTTGTAAGATATTGATGACTACAAAAGATATTGCTTTCTACCAGTGTTCAACATAATGAATCACAATAAAATTAAGACCATGTGACACTTTAACGACTCCCCTCTTTTACAACCTGTACCACCACCGTACCTATACATACCTGTTCGGCTGTATATATTAAATCTCATTTTAAATAATGAATACTATCAAAAGGATAAAGCCGTACCTACTAAAATTAACGCTTTTAATTAACCAGAGGCAAATAAATAAGAACGCGGACGACTAACGTAATGCATATTTAAATTTAATTAAAACACTCTCTTGGCCCAACAAAACCCAGACCAATTAAACAGCGAGCAGACCAGAAACGAACGTTTAACATTAAGAACAACGTGTCAAACACGAGAGGTTTTGTGTTGTATATTTAGCTGCCAAAAACTGATTTGAATAAGGTTAAATGGAGAGGTAGAAGTGGGCAGTTACGAATGGTTGACTTTGACTTTAAATTACAGAGCTCTATATTCTAATTTCTAAGTATCCATCCGAGAATTTTAATGGAAAAATAACCAGAAGCCCCGCCATTTTGACGACCAAAACGATAATTCAAGCCTTGTTATATTTATTGTACTGGGTGAACCAACAAGCCGATCCTCTGAGAAAAAGCATAGCCGAGCTTTGGAAAAGATACGCCTCTGCCTCTGCAGAAACGGACAGGAGCAAGCTTCTGATTCTCTAAAAAAATTGAGATAATTTTTGACCGACTGCAAAAAAAAGTTGTATGTTTGCTTTTTTATTTTTTTCTTATGGCTGTTCGCGCGTTTTGCATAATAAAAGTACTTCGATTTAAACGATTTTTGTTTGATTCGAAAGAGGAGAGTTGAGAAATGGTCCCATAATGAGAAGAATCAAATCTCTTGCTTCCAAAAACCGCCCACAGAGGGGATAGTGGGGGCAATTTTTCTCGAAAATTAAAAATTTGAGATGGCAGAATTAATGAAAATTGGACCTTTTAAAAATAATCATAGATTTCCGCGCTACAGTCTGAAATATGTGTTTCAGCTATGTGGAAGGGGCAAAGTTTTTCGAAAATCTAAAATTCGAGATTTGAAAATTAGAAAGGGGACCATATCCGTAAACGATTAAAATGAACATTTTTTCAAAAGAGTTCTAGTTTCCGAGTTTCGCAATGGCGGAGCGTGAAAGATTGAAAATCTGACACGGCCAAATTAAAGATAAGATTATATATAGCAACAATTAAATTGAGTTACGGTTTTCGAGTTACAGCATTATAGTCTGAGATATGTATATTTGCGCTGCGATGTTTTGAAATATCTGAATAATGAATAACAAGTACAAGCTAAGCCTATAACTTTTTGGGTATTAGTGAACGTTCAACAATTTTCATGAATAATGTTACACTCAAAAATGTGAAATAAATATTTCTTACAAAAAATTGAACCGACTTTATTAGTTGTTGCTCTGAAAAATGCAAAATAATATTAATTCTATTGTTGCTGGTAATTTTGAAGTTGTGCCCTTGTAATTTGTTGTTGTAGGCACCAACTCCAAAAGAACCAGCACCAATAGATTTAATATTATTTTGTATTTTCCAGTGCAGTAACTAATAAAGTTGATCCAAATTTTTGTAAAACATATTTATTCTCTAAAATATGCCCAATTATATTAAGGCTTAAATAAGAATGATTTTGTTGAATATTCTTGTGCATTTTTTCATAAGAGGGGTGGTGGAGAGTGGGGTGCGTGCTTATGAACTACATCTCTGATGTACTCAACCTATTTTAATGACACAAGTTTTTATTGATGTTTTTTTATAGCAGATAAGTTGAAACATTTCTTTTTCAATATTACATTTCTTATGATTTTTTTGTTTTAGAATAATACCTGTACCTTCTCTAGAAAATAAAAAAGAAGTAAAAACGTGATTTTGATGAAAAAAGGTAGGTTTCGTCAACGAGGATTCAATGCACGGATCATGTTTGCTAGTTAGCTTACAGCCATTTAGATCATTATCCCGACCAGCCAAGGCATCGTTACAATGGAGTAGTGGTTATTCAATAAGATTGTTAATTAATAAATCAATGCATTAATGCGAAAGCAGCTGCAAAACCTTAAAAAATCTGCGAGCAGGGTTCAACACCACCAGTACCAATCTCAACAGCAACTTCGGAAATAAGCATAAGCTTGATGATTGCCAACCTTTGGCTCGACTCAAAAATTATTTCCAGCGATTTCTCTTTTTCTCACCAAAGTTACTATAAATATTTCTTGTGATACATCCGGAATATTGGCCTTATTGATCCACCCGGTAAAAATCCAAATAACAAGGGACAAAATTTGACTTTTAAAGTGAACTAAACTTGTATACTGTATCTCGTCAATGTCGCATTTCAATTTAAATAAGTGGATGCAGACGCAGAGTTGTGCAAGGATGTTCCGGTAGTTTGAAATTTATATGTGTGTAATAAAACAAGTCTATAATAATATAAAATGAATACCGACTCCAAATATAAAAGACATAAATGCCGTACGTGGTGTAACAATTACTAAACCAGTTTACACATTGGATGTGACATGGGGGACATAAAGTTTTTTATAATCTTGTTGAATTTTACGAGTTCTAAAAGAGTAGTAGATGTGTGTGTAAAATGAAAGTCGAAGAGTGATAAAGTTTCTTTTTCATGTGAACAGATTTTCTCTATAAGAATGATATTCTATATTGTAGAGAGAAGGAAAACTGGGGTAGGTGAAAATAACATTTGGGAGCTGATATTTTGCATTTCCCGAAATTTAAGAGGTAGATTAGAAAAATTACATTTTACTTACACAACTACATACTTAATGAAGCAAAACGATGATAGTCATCAAAAACATAAATTTTCTCCCTTACTTTGAAAAATTATTTATCACTGATATGTCCCAGGGCGTTATATTCAAAATTATGTCAAGACTATGAAGAATCATTAGGTATACCTAATCAAAATTTGGGGAATTAGAAAAGGTGTGTTCACGCAAATGAAAAAGAAATCATTAAATATTCTCTTAATAACTGCTAATAAACTCTCAGTTGGTAGGGGAAAGGTCTACAATATGATCACAATGAGGGAGAATGCTTGTAGTTAATATAATAATCAAGTTGATGGTAACCTATAATATCTATAATTTCGCACAATGGAATGTTCTACGTGAATTATTTTGCATAACTTCTTCCCTTTTTCATAAAAGCTGTCATAATCCTGAATCGTTTTGAATATTAGATTTCCGACTCGATACTGAGTGATCATATCCATGTTCATGTCTATTTGTAGTAGTCAGAATCAACATTCTAGTATTTATTATTATATTGCACTATTTTTAAGACTCTACCAAAGCATTATCTTGGAAAACACCGTGCCCTTGTTGATCCCCGGATTTTGGGCAAGATGAATCTTGCATGTCTTTCAAGTTATTCTGGGTTTTGCTAGATTGGAATAAAAAGAACAACTTGTTGAAAATGAATTATTCTGTGTAATCTTATTATAAGTACTATTATATATATAATTTTTAAGTAGACTTTGGGGCAAATTCATCGACTTCACTCAAACCTTCACTCACCCTGAGTCTCTCCTCAAATCAACCCTACAATCAAATTTGGGAATCAAGAACGATACTATACTCAAAAGGCCTTTCAACTGATTCTCAAATAAAGTATAGATTCAAGGTGTCAAATATTGCCACTCAGTTATTTTTAACGTAATTTTTGGAACTTGGAATTATTCTTGTGTTGGTATAGGTGCATTGTTCTCCATTTTTAAAAATGATTTATTTTAATGATTTTATTCATGTCAATCATTAGGTAGAAGGTCTTCAGCAGCGGTCGTATGAAATTGAAACTCTAGTGCATTTCAAATTGAGAATGCAGTATGGAGTCTTATGGAATCCATAGTTGCCATCAGGAATCAGGAAAATTTTGTCGCTTGGATTTACATTTTATCTCAACATGTTTTTGTAATTAATAACAATAAAATAGTAGCTTAAAACCACAGAAGGGATTATTACTGGTAAATTTAAAGAACTACAACACTATATGCCATTTTCCCATAGAAAATACTTTGTCTATCCGGGCCCAACTGCATTCTGAGTGTGAAACGCAGTATAGAAGCATGATTTCCAGTAATATTTTTATGGGGGACAGAGCATATTATGCACAGTTCCAACATTTATATGAAACATAGACATACTTCTGGAATCTGGAAAGAGAGAGTCCGATTCTTCTTCTTATCAGTGAATTGAATAAAGAATAAAGACAAAATAATAGCCGCTACATAAGTTAAGTGGTGATGATGAGTACTTTGAGAAATTTTGAGGAGTACTACAAAGGATTAGGAAAGAGCAAGGGTCGTGCAATTCAATCAAGTAATAAATAGACATATTTAGCTCATATATTTATATTTTTCACTGGTATTGCAGACTCAGATAAACTGTTAACTTTTAATTATTATTTGATTTGATGTTTTCATGTGTGTTTTCATTTTCTCTATATGCACAATTTCCTTGAATAACACCCAAAATTTTTATATTTTTTGACTGGTTTTGTGGTATTTTCAATAAAGAATCCTTAAAATAATTCTGGGAATTAAGCTTAAATTATTTATGAGAAAAGATAATATTGTTTTAATTAATACCTCCACTAACAGATACTCACAAGATTATGCACTTTCCGATTGAGTTAACTTATAAATAATAAATACTCAAATGATTTAAATTTTTTCATACGAGAAAAGAATGCCCAAATGGTTATAAATTCCCATTATCTATCTACAGACATCATCTCAAACTGAGATGTGATTGAGAAACAATGATTTTTATATCTCTGGATCCCAATTTTAGTCTTGATATCCACTTACCCCCAAATTGTTCTTAAATTGAGTGTAGTAAATAGGTATTTAATATGAGTGACTTCTATGAGTTCGGCACTTGAACTGAACCAATCTTCAAAGAGAAATAAAACAACAAATCTCTCCATAATCAACATGAAACGTGTCTTGTTTCCCGGATCATGATTCCCAAAGCTGCAAGAATATAGCTAACGGTCTTTTAAAGTAATAATTTAAGGTTCCATAAACAATGATTTCATTGCAATAAAACATCTGGTAAATGACCGCAGAAGTACACGCATTTTAATTTTGACAACTTTCACTCACGTTGTTACATATTTTTTTTTTATTAGTGGTTGTGGGCTTGTTGACAGATTCTTGTTACCTCAGATAATTTCACAGTTAAAACTTCAAAAGTTTTAAATCACAAAATCATGATGGCTAATTCACGTCACCAAACAGGGAGATTAAACTGTTCCATGCAGGTGAGTTACAGTGACCGAATACATAGGTAACTACTTACAGATCGTTGCCTAAAAGGAATGTATGGGTCCAGGTTACAAAACTATTTAATAAATTATTCTAAGGATAATTTATAATGAATCCCTAATGGGAAATTAGTTAATCATATTTTGATAACGGAATAAAAGTAGTGCATTTTTTAATAACTTTTACGTCAGTCACCTCATCATTCGTTCTTTTTGAGTAACTTTGAAATAAATGCCCAATCAAAAAATAAAGTTTTTAATGTTTGATTAAAATTAAGATTAAATTACTGTACGAAATTGGTACTTTTTAATCTTTATTGGATCAGTATTAAACTTGACAGACAGTGAAATGCCTACTATTTTGGTATGAATAAGAAATTTTAAATCTCGAGCTTGTACCTGGACCGAAAATAATGAAAACTATTTAAAAATGCAGAACCGTCTAAAAAGTATAAAATAAAAACACTCAATGTAGAAATAGAATATTTTAAATTGAAGGTTTATCTATGGCTGATAAATCATCTCATGACTTCAACTTCAAAATCTGTATTGAGTGCAATATCTAATGAAGTTGTTAGTAGTTTTCATTTTAAGCTACTTATTTTCCTCGTACCATAAATTAATTTTGCTATAAAAGGCCGAAAATTGATGCATTGACCCATTTACTATATATTTCACATGGTTATTTTCATCTCAATCAATACAAATTGTGTATTCTAAACCCTTCTCAATGATGATGCTACTACACCAGCGAAAGAGCGTCCGCTCGAGGTAGAAAGAGAAAAAAAAAGACTAAAACTTTTGAGCACTGGGATAAAATTTCATTTTGTTAATAGCTTGAGGCAAGGACGAACTTTTAACATTATATACAATTATTTTGTCGTTACTGGCCATGTCGCTGAAAGCGGTTTGTTAAATACATATTTCATCCGATAAATTGTGAGGGTACGTTTTTTGGGAAAATTCGAAAATGTATTGAACATAGTATTTACTTTTTCGAACACATAAACAGGCGTACAATTATATTTGATTAAGTGACTTTCATATATAAATGATAACAATAGAGAATATATTAGAATATATGCATATTTTTTCATGAATAGTGGATGAAAGAATATTTTGAACAGTAAAACCTAATGACATGCCTTTTGTTCGTGATGATTCAAGAGTTGAGGAGATTATGTTGTAAATAGGGGACAATTGAATTATTCAAAATAAAAATCTGACCAAATCTGATGGTGGGATTCTAATAATATTCATAGTTCTTTGTTCCTGGTGAATTTTATTTATAAAAATAATATATTAGAATAAAAGCCCCGACAATAAAAACTAGCTGAGAGCACTCTCAATCACTCAAACAAAAGAAAAAAGAATCGAAATTGTGTGTACCTATACACATTAACCGTAAGTATCTGGGCGCCGAGTTTCGCTCGGGTAACACAGGATTTAATATGGGCCTTTAAGAGTAACTAAGTTCAAGAATGTGCTTTTGTTTAGTTAAAGTATGTTGCGATAGGTAGATCGGATATCGCCTTTGTCTTTCACATAGCTCATAATTTATAGAGCTAGAAATTAAAATGAAAGTGCAATGTAACTGTGAAACATATCAGAACTTGAGTATGTCCAAATCGACTTCTCGGCCCCCCAAACTCAATACCTAAATTTATTTCGCAACCTGTGGAGCCATTCTTGAAATAGCTTGTATAGACCTCAAGGGTCGCCTGCATTAAATATGAAAGTATCACTGAACAATTGCTCGGCCTCGAAAACTTTTTTCTGCATTTTTTTAACGAAATCTGCCGAGCCATTTTAGAAAAAGATTGTGGACCTCGAGGGTGTCCCCTCGCGTTTTTTCACGAAATCCACCTACGTTAATAAACTTAAAAAGTAAAACCTTATTTACATATCAAATTCTGTCAAAATCGTTCGGGCCGTTTCCAAGATAAAATTTATATTGTTATATATGCGAGCAAAGTGCGCAAACGTCCAATGACCAAAATTATTACTCAAACCTAAGTTTAGACGTTTTAAAAACGGCGAAAGCCCGAAGTTGGATTCATTATCACACTTTGATCGTTTTCAAATAGACAAACTAGGTTTGTGCAGTTAGGAAGCATCCAAAGCTTTTAACAGAGAAGCCGAGAGAATTGTTTAATATTGAAAACATTTATAAAAAGTAATTTGAAATAATCGCTCGATCAATTTGACTATCAAACAGAACAAACTAAATCCGTTTGTCGGATAAGAGTCCACAGACACCCTCACATGTACACACTTCAAACTTAAAAGAACCCTCTTTTTGCTTTGTTGGGGTGCCACTAAGTAAAATCAACATGAGAGTCTAGACAAAATAGTTACGAATATTAATAAATGTCATGATCAACGATTTTTTTGAAACTTTACTCAAATATCTTCTTCAAAATGTTGATGTTAAATATTCTTTTATTGCTTTTTTATTTTTGCAAATATACATTGAAATTTATTAGGAGCTGGTGTCAAACGTCTTTTATATACCTATAACTGCACAACTTCAAAATTACCAGCACCAGTAGAAATAAATTTATTTTGTATTTTTCACAGCCTTAAGTCGGTCCTAGTATTTGCAGAAGGAATATATTTTCTAATAATTATTTCTAGACGGTGTAAGTTGTCTCGTATACCTACTTCCTCAAACGAAAACATTATCACTTGACCCCCTTTTTTTAACTATTTATACCGAACTAGAAATGGAAGGAACCAACCGTTGATATCAAATTTCCTGTCTGTCTTTTCCAGATTCATGAAGCTCAATTTCCTCCCTCTTGCAGCATTCCTGTGTGCTGTGCTGTGCTTCCCTCTCACATGGCGCATCAAATGACTCTGGTATATATGTATAGGAATAAATCAGGATACCACTACTGAGAATCGATGATATTCCTTCCTTATCCTGCCGGCGTGGCGTAGTGTTCCGCCAAAACCGAATCTTGAGGTGTGTATGTCTGTGTAAATTCTTATTCCATAAGAGAAGATGGAGACGAGAGCCTTTCTTGAATTTTATATATTGCGTTCTGGTGGATTCGCTTGGTTTGTGCGAGAAATAAAACTGTTCTTCGCAACCAGAATAATACTCAAGATAATATCGAGTGCATTTTTTACGAGAGCATATTTCGGAAGCGTGTCGGTGCTGTATATTTTTTGTGTGATCCTCAGGCTATTCAGAATTGTATCTACCACCAAACATTTTTGCTAACATAACGTAAACAATTTTCTAAATGGATATTTTATACTATCAGAAATTTGAAAAAGGGAACATATCACAGGGGTATAAATATGTGAATAAAATATTGCTATAAGGGTGAAAATATTATGGGCAAGTGCCAGTAGGTGAATCTCCCTGTCTTATAGCTCAAGACAGGAAAGCTTGGATCAGTAGGTCTCAATATAATAATATCTATTCATCTCTTTTATATTTATTTCATCATTTGATCTCTTTAATCAACTTTAAAAAACGAAGGTGTTATATAATTTTCGACTGTATCTTTGTTTTCTTATGAATAAACATGCTCCGGGTTTGAGGATTCTTCTTTTATTGGAAAGTGAAAACTTCTCATATTTTTGACCGACTTCCCAAATGGAGGAGGTATACAACTGGACTGTTTGCATATTTTTGAATATAACATGTATTTTTGCCTAAAAAAATGTTTATGTTGTAATTTTGACAAAGATAATTCACATTTCAAAGCCTATAACTACTAGAGTCTAATTTTATTTTTGAATATCTCGAGAGCTAAAAAGTAGAACTAACTTATTAGAAACTTAATTATGTTTCTAGAAACTGATAAATTTCTACATGGGTATCCTCTTGATAAAATTATCTGTATTTAGAAAATTATAATTTGTTCTAGCTACTCCCACAAGTTTCAGATATGGTCAGGGAAAGTATATTTAGACAATGTTTTCAATTGATCATAAAATTGTCCATAAATAGCAGAGGAAAACTTATTTTTACAGAAAATCTACGGCGTGGGCTCGAATAAAACCTACCCTATTTTTTTCATATAATCATCAAAAATAATGTGAATATCTACTAGGACATTAATTATGTGAAGTCAAATTGCTGGTGTAGTTTTTGCCTCCCATTTCAGTGTCTCATACTCCACTGTAGATATGTAAATCATCTTATTAGGTTCAGGTTTTCATATTAAAAAAAATAATTCCTGCTATTGAAATTTCTTCGTTTAAATTTATTTTCAACTTGCATTATTTATTGTTTGTTTCATTTCCTCTGAATTTTTGGCATGTCAGCATGAATTATTAGATAGGTTAGATTATATTAGATTATATTGGAGAGTACTTCTTAACTTAGGCCTATTCCGATTCTCCATTGGATTAGAGCTCCGTATCTGATTTTATCCTTTTTATCAAGCTTAACAATCTAGACTCTGAGTTCTTCGCGTAGCTCTCTGCCTTAGGTTTTCCATCCCCGAATACTTGAAACTACACATCACTTTCACAATCGCAACGTATGTGTACGGCGGTTTCCTTAGAACATACATAGATTGTTCTCGTCCAGGCCGATATTGTTTATATTAGGGATATATGCTTCCTAAAACTATAGTGTCCTTTAAATGTTCCCAACAGTATTGTCGTTTTCATACATTGATTTAATAGTTTGCGAATAGGATCTTTAGGAGTAATTCAGCTTGTCTCTAGCCTGGACTTTTGTGCCAACATATCCACGCCTATTTCTTAATCCACTGTTGGACATGCCACATGGAATGCTTCGCTCCCTGCTTGGACAATTGTACGGTCGTTTCTTTGCCTTCAATATCCTGAGACCTAGGCTAGAATCCTGGCTAGAATCAGACTAGAGCAGTCTTGCTATTTTTTATGAATTCAGAGATTTCTCTGCTGCTTCGCTATCTGAGTAGACGACGATTCTTTAGCTACTATTTAACACCCGTCTTATCAAATACCTACTCCATAATACAAGACTGTATCGCCATTATCTCTGCCTAATAGACAATTGCATAATTCCCTAGGCTCAGAGAAATTAGGGTCACGTTTTTGCTTCGTAACCCATAATATTATAAGTTTATTATTTCATAAGATTTTATTCTATTAAATCACAGTAGGTAATTTATATATTATGTTGCATATTTATGAATATTTCCAGTAGAATCATTAAGAAACAGGAGTGCTCAAGTCCAAAGTGTTTAGATATTTCTTTCAGTCTTATATCGCTTCTTCAATTTATGCTAGCTAGTCCTGATGTTCAATATTCATCTGACAACCCTACTTGAGAGATATTTGTAAGGCCTCTCGAATCGTGAAATATATTCGACAGAAAAGCATTAGGAAACAGCACAAGTTTTTTTTTTGTTTTTAATGGAAAGGTTTATCTCATCTGGGGATACTATGTCATTTCAACACTCATTGACATAAGTATGTACGGCTAGGGTGAAATATTTATCATTTGTTATACTTAGTGTTTCTTCAAGTACCTTTTTAGTTAAAGTGGATAACTTATATGAGTTGTGAAATATATCGCACTCTCTTATGACCAAAGTCAACATGCACTTATTATGTGACAAAGATTTATAATATTTTTAAGTCGATAATTATATGGCTTATTTTCTTCTATTTGTATATGTTCACAAGATAAGTCGATCACGGACTGCATTTTTTTGCCCCGGTCCTAATTATAGGTAGGGGCGTATATTCTATTTGTAAACTGCCCTAGTTAAGCCCGAATGTTTTTATTATAGTTTTTAAAGCCTAAGTTAATTGCCTAGTGATAGGCCCAGTGCCGGATAGAAAATTCGAGTTTTAATGAACGCTTTAGGAAGTGTATGTGATTTTGAATCTACCCCGTATACTAATATAGCTAATATAACTTTTCGTAAACCTGAACCTGGTAGGTACTCGGTAAACTAAGTTCAGGTTGAATAGACTCACAACACTTTTATTTAGAGGACCTACTCTCGAATCTTGTTTCAAAGTCGTTTCGAACTCGATTCGATACTTTTCGACTGAAAACTCGATCTAGGTACCAAAATATTTTTCTCGAACAAAAACAAATCAAAACGCATTCTGTGAAATGAATTGTCCATGATTGTGATTTCTGATTCTGAATACTAGTTAGTTTACCTATAAACGATTTGCAATCATGTCTTCACCTATTGGTAATTGTTCTCAATTCTAATTCGACTGATCCAGAACTCCGTGCAGTTGGGAGTCAGTCCCCAACTCATTCATTACACTTATTTCTGTGCATTTCAGGTACTGTTCAACTTGAAAAAATGATTTTTATCAATCCCTCAAATAGGTATATCCTATCAAATATTTTAATCGATTAAATATCATGTTTAATTCATATATTGCAGTATCCATCTTTCTTACAACCCTTCAAGCTTCCTCTCTTATTTACCAACATAGGCACAATTTATTATGGTGGTTATGATTAATACCCGAACGTGAGAAGTGAGAATAGACTGCTTCTATCGATTTATCTAACAGCCAGTCTAGTTTGCTTTGCGTTTGTCTCTTTTTTGGTCCTGACGAATACTTTGGCTCATGCTATGTTTGTTTTTCTCGCTTGTTCGACAAATAGTTTACATATTCAACATTGTCACTGAATAAGTAAAATATTAAAAAATACTATTTTCGACATATAACACAATTGCCTTAGATTATCATTTTCATAATTAATCTTATCATTTGAGTTTATAATAAAATATAGTATGTTTAGGTATCTTTCTTGATCCTTTGGATACCAAAACCTGTAGCCATATGCATAGTTCAAAACTATATATTCCACACCTATTTTCTGTTTTGATAATAAGTATCTTTCACCGAAAAATTAAAGAGGAATTATATATATTTATTTATTCTTGAACACATAATATTTACAAACGAGTGAACAATGAAGGTGTATAATTCTATAAGATAATATCGAAATATTCGTCCAACGAGTACCTATAATCACCTTTTTAGTATATTTGCATTACAGTACAGTTTTCTGCCGTTAAGTTAAGCCTTTGTGGAAGGTAGTATCTAGGTAGAACACCTAAAATAGAGAAGAAAAATATTATCTTCTCTAGGTCATCATTCAGGTGCTCTTACGAGGCGGTACAGACGAACCCAAAGGGTATCGAAATAGCGAAGAGAATATCATTCGTATCTTTTTTTCAAGTTACGCGGTGCCAGATATCTTATGCCTAATATTAAATATTTTCTTTTGACATATAAAATAAAATATAATGTGATTTACATCTAGATTCTCAAATCCATAAATAGGTTCTTGCACGGTTACCTTCGAAGTTTGAAAGTCATTGTTCTCAGTACAATCAGAAAATGGTCTAGGCAATTATGGAAATGAGATGAACCCGGTATCTTAGCAAATTACGAAAGCTTGCCCAAAATATTTGCACAGAAGGGGAAAAAAGTCGGTACAATTAAAAGTGCCAGGCGAGAGCAGCATATCTCTATCACTGGCTGTGGCAGTGTTGCTAAGAGTTTCGTTCCACCTGGAATAACCATCAACCATCTCAAGAATATGATTGATGAACCGTCAGGAGCATATGTTGTGATATTGCTCACATGGTTGGTGACCTGAGTGGGTTTAGTTCGGCGTGAATGTCAAGTCATTGCTAAAGCGTCTACCGGGCAAGCAAGAAATACAAAGATATAATTCACTGACTCTCAAGGTCTGATGAACCTAATGGATTTTATAAATGATGCTGATGAAGTTCATGCTATACCTTAATATGTAGAGCATTGGGTTTGTTGTCAATATGTGAATTATGCACCAAATATTAGGTATGTCACCATAGACTGGCCTTTGCCATCTTACCCATATGAACATGACGTTTTCTATTTTAATTCATTTTATCAATTTCCTATAAATAAACGTCTTGAATGAGTAAACTGAGATTTATTTTTCCCTCACAATTTAATTTTGAAATATTTGCTCCTAAACAAAAAGTAGGTATGTCATCTTATGCAGAATTAAATGATACGGTGGAAATCTCTCAGTTTTTTAAATCAACGACATAATATATACTGACCCTTACAAAATCCAGCACTACTGTTCACACAAATTCACGCCGCTCAACTTTCCCAAATCTTAAACTGAATTATCCAACGGCTGGTCTCTCGTTCACCCCGGAAAATCATCCCGGCATCCAGTAGAGCCCAAGCAAATTAGGATCTTAACAGCAGCAATACCCAGAGCTTCATTCGGCATAACATTGGCAGCGCACCCTGTCATCAACTAGGCGCAGTAAAGGGATCAAGGTAGAATATATATATATATATATATATATATATATATATATATATATAGGTATGTATATTATATCCTCCGCTTTCTGGGGGTTACATTTTAATATATTACATTCAAATTCTCGTTAAAGTTTCGCTAATTGCCTCTACACTTCGGGTTAATTAATATTACAAGTAGCATCGCCGCCTAAGATTTTAACGGCGAAGGTGAAGATTTAATAAGATGAATTATATTTAAGTCAGCTGCAAAGAGAGCGCCCAAAGGAGGGAACGTTTGCTCGTTTCGGGTATATATACCTACGCAAGAAGTTTATTATCGAATTAGTTTAGACTGCGCGCATATTGTGGAACTCGAGAGAAATAATTATTGTGAATCCACTAACATATAGGTATACCTAATGAAATCAAGTTTAAGAATATGGTGGATGATGATTTTAGACGAAGTGCTGAAATTATCATACATCTGCATATCTACTATAGTATTCACAGTTAAACGAATAAGAATTTCATTTATACTTAGACCACGTTGATTATTATATTATCATTAATCTTTACGAATGACTGTGTAGGTAAGTACCTATTTGTTGCAATTTACTGTTCAATTTCGCAATCTACCTTCGTCATTGCATTGGTGAAGCTTTCGCATTAGAAAATATCTACTTGGAACAATGAATTTCTTATTGAGGAGAAGTTAAACCTATAAGGTATTATAAAAAAAATTTAGATATGTATATAGACACAAATATACTCAGTTTAAGAAATGAGTCGAAGAAAAAAATCTGGACGGCCTGTAGCCAGCAGAAAGGTAAATTTCTCGGAATTCATTGAACTGAATTTTAAACATAGATTTTTTTTCTTTATATATATATAGGTTTTCACACTGCGGCCCTTCTTTAATTATTTTTTTGAATATTTGAATGGTCGCCATTTTGAAACTACTAACCCGACAATGCCCAATAACGAACTCGGCCGAGATATTCAAGAGATTGATTTGTAGCACATTTGAACTTGATACTTCCAAAGCTGCGACCTGTATCGTGTTAAAACCTTCGTAATAAAAATTTTTGGACCTACTTAGAGACATATAACAACCTGCCGTTGAATTTTTTACGAAATTCAAAAATGTGGACGATTTCATTATTTTAGAAAACTTTATCATAACCAAGATAGTAAACCAAAAGAGTAGGTTTTTATCAAAAAACTGCGATATGCGCTAAACTGGGACAACGAATGAAGTATATCTGGATCTGTAGGTATTTCAACATATTTATTAGTGAATATACAATAAATAAGGAAAACTGGCCCAAAAGGCACATTGATTAATAACTGAATATATTATAACTGGCGGAGGGCTTTCAGAAGTTTTATCAAAATTAGAGCAATTTTTGACCGATTCTCAAAAAAGAGGAGGTATACATTTTCGTCACATGTTTGCTTTTTCTGTATGGCTGTTCGCGCGTATTGCATAGTAAGTAAACGTGATTTTGAAGTTGGTGCCAAAAGTCTTCTATCTAACTACAAATGCAGAACTTAACAATTTCCAGCACCAATAGAATTAATATTAATTCTTATTTTTAAAATCGGTCCAATGGGTAATAAATATTTATTGAGTGACAGTTTAAAGCTCAACACGTTTTTTAGCTATTGCCTTAGTATGCACTTTAAAAGCTCATCTGTGATTCATTATCTTCACACTGGGTCAGTAATTTAGTCTAACTCTTCTGAACGTTAACTTATATTCAGAGAATTCAGAACATAATGGAAATAAACATATTTCAGACTTTACCACTGCTGTAACCCGGAAACCTATGATTTTTTTAAAATGTGTATCTTAAACGCTACCCGATATCGTCTCTTCTTTAATTTTGTCGTCTCAAACATTCGATTTTCGAAATAAATTGCCCCCTCCAACCCCTTTGGAGGGTAAAAAACATTTTGAACGTCTATTTTTTTAATTGGAACTAATGCTCAAAAATCCTCTCTCAATTGAAAAAAGGATCATGAAAATCGTTCATGTTTACTATGCAGAAGGTCAAAAACATATAGTATTTTTTATATTTAAAGATAGTAATATTATCTTAATCTTGTCTTGTGAACACGGCATTTTGAGACTGAGAATTGTGTTATATAGATGCAGTAATATTATATCACGCTACGCACTTTTTCATAAGTCGACGTTTTCTATTGATACATATCCAGAGAATAGATTAAAATTTAAAATATAAAAAAAGTATTCGAGAGCTTTATCAAAATGGAACATGACCAATACATCTACCATTTATCTCCATCGAGACGTTGGCTTTAAAGAGCCTTCAACACAATTTTTATTCCAGGAACGCTAATCTCCAACTGGTTCGATTCAAAAATAAGGATGCGATATTTTCTGGCATTAGATTTGTCTTTGGTAATAAGATGGGTTCTATTTTCAAGAGCTTGAGGAAATAAATGGAATGGAGGAGAAAACTAAAATACAATAAATTGGAGTTGGACTACTTTGAGTGTGTGTAAAGGCACTGCTCTTGTAATCGCAAACGTAGTAGTAGTAAGCATTTACAAAAGACGGATATTTATTGGCGTCTTATTATTATTGAATACTTTGAAGCAGATGGGCAATTCAAATTTAACATTGCTAACTCAATGAAAAATAGCAATCTTAGATAATGCTCTTAGCGATTGTATTTGTCTTTCCAATAATTAATATTTCAGAAAGAGCTCCATAAAACAATATCGATATTCCACTCTAAGTTTCTGATATTGAATAAACTAAGTATTTATATCAAAGGCTTTAATACCACCACATATCAAGACTGAAACCAGTAACTCGATAAATGATTTCTAAACAACGTTTTCCGATTGCAAGATTCTATAACTTTGTATTTGTATAAAAAGTTTGTCATGCATAAAGTTCGACCTTGCTTTTAGTGTTTAATTTAAATTAAATGTTGTATCTTTAAGATGTTTGAAGTGGTATGAATAAATTAAAATAGAAGTACCTACCAATGTCATATTCGTTCATCTAGTGCTCTCTAGTTTGACAAATGATAAAGTGGAACTATTTCCGGGGCAAGAATGTATGAACACAATATCTTCCAAAAAGATGAGCACTCATCTCCAGACATCCAATTAATAATATCTATGATGCATAATAATATTCCTTCATTCTGCTATATCACTGAAGCTGCTGGGTAGGTAAAGGGTATTATTATTAGAGCTAAGACAGACGCGATGGTTATGAGGTTTTGAGCTGGAGAGAGAGGAATATGTGAGGATATAAGATATTATTATCGCTCACAAGAACCCATGCAGCGCAAACACTAACGACGAGATTATGAAGTGCGTCACGACGATATTCAGGTCATTTTATCCTCTGAGTGCAGTACACTTATTCCTGGAGCTCGATAGAGGCACGTATATATACTATTATAATATATAATATACCATATACATATTTACGAAGTTGAGGGTGAGGTTGAGAAATTGTATTAAAAACATGGGGGTAATATTGAACCATAATATATGTTTCTGATACATCTAGTAACCTTATCATCCTTCTGGTGATCAAATCAAGTAATTCAATAGCTTTGAAACGAGAAGTGTATGCAAATAGGAGCTCTAGAGTTGGTACCTATATAAGTGGTTCAAAAGCTTTCAGAATGCTAATATTTGCTGAGCTTTTGTACATTACGACTATTTAAAGTATTGTCTGTAGTATTCTGTATTTTTAATCGTCCAAGATATTCCATTGACATCTGATCTAGTATTGTATAGTCTACATATAACACCAGGAAATTTTCAGAATGATAAACGTAGCTTTGCAATAACAATTACTTAGATGATATATATCACTAATTCGATTCTGTTTTTCTGTTCCGAAATGAAAGCATTACACTAGAAGGAAGCTTGGTGATCATATGCTGACAGTATTTTTTGTAATATTTTCTTTACCAGTGCAGCAATAGCACAATATGACATTTCTATGATGTGGTCAGTACAGTGTAATAGATTTCGTTTCCAAAAATTTGCATGGTTATGGTCGTAAGACAAGAAAACAAAGGGCGGTAACTGAAATCAAGTAGTATTTGTTTGCAGAAAATTAGTTCTAATCTATTTCAGTGCATAAATTTACCATATTAATATAGAATTTTGTTTAGAAGATCTAACCCATTTTAGTCAGGTATTGTCAACACTCGTCGTGTTTGCGCAATTTGTTATTCTGTCGCAACTGTAGCTCGAAGAAAAGATAGGGGACTTGAAGGAAATAATCGCATACAATATGGAAGACCATACAAACTTGAAGAAAAGAAGAAAAAAGAAACCTCACAACATCAGCCTTAGTATAGAAAGAAACGAATCCAGTGCAAAAAAAACAATAACTTAATAATGTTTAATAATATTAAAAAGGAGACATTTTATGTTATACTTTCTTGATTTTCGTAACGAAATAATAAGTAGGTATATATTATTTTTTTACATTTACTCACTATTGAACCTTAAATTCCTCTTACAAATTCTACACTAATATGGTGCATTTTTGCACACTGATGGAATAAGATATGTAAATAATATTCTGCAAACAAAAAGTACTCTATTCCAGTCACCGTCGTGACTGAATTGGTATAGGATATGTAAATTAGCATTTAAAACCAGACCCCAGAAATTTTACGAAATTAAAATTCTAGTTTTTACAAAGCTATCTACTTTGTGTAATAGTGGGAAAGTAACAACACAATAACTTTATTTTAAGCTGAAAAGGTCAGGAGGAACCATCTTGAACATCATCTTAACATGAATGTTAGTTCAATATTCCTAGTGTAGTACAGCAAACACTACATGTGAATATTTTCTTATTTTCCCACATAAAAATCAATAAGATATTTTTTGTAAAAATCCGCTTCACTTCCACTACATCCACAAACACTTAAATATATTTACCAGCAATGTCACATGCACTTTCTTGAATCAACTATGTCACCCTGAAATTTTACAAGTGCCTGGTAAATATGAAAACTCTGCCGTGGACGTGACGTATTTGAGATTCTCTCGTGAATATGTTGTTTTTTCTGTTTTCGAAGTTTGTTTTTTTTTGTCGACAGCAGGTAGGTAAATAAATATAAGTGAGCGATTTACATGTTGTCTTCTCTTTGGAAAAAATAGCTCTGCCATGACAAGTTTATTTATTGCTCGACCAGTAAAAGTAATCTAACTTTCAGATACAATTATTCTAGTCAAGGAATAGATCTGGATGGATTCTCGCTGACTTTATGTTGGAGAGAAGGTTAGGTTATCGAAAGCGTTTTCAACTTCCCAGCAGAAAAATATCGACATAAGAATGATTTTAGTTTATGCATAATTATGTGCATATGTTGGGTTGGTTTAAATCAAAATCCGTGGAGCAGTTTCTAGATAATTGGGTTAAATTATTTTTGTGAAAACTAGATTGGATGATGTATTCAAAATATGCAAAATAATACTACTTATTATAGCCTCGCAGAAATAAGAATATTCGAGTGAATAAAAGTATAATATTTTTAGTTAAGATATACTTAATGAAAAATCATTTAATTTTATATTTGTGTAAAAATTATACATACAGGGTGTTTCAAAAAATAAAAACTTAAGGTGGTGATATTCAATATAAACGTTGTGTCAAAAGTTAACCATTATGCGTTTTTTCAAAGTAGTTATGGTATAATAGCATGGGGTGAGGCATACCACAATAAGCTAACTCTCAAACAAAGCCATCAAAACTAAATATTAAAAATTGTAAGCAAAAACAAATCTATTCTGAATAATTCCCCTCTTATTTTAAAACAACTTTTTTTTCTTTGGAAACCTTGAATTATTACTACAAAAAGCTAAAGAACACGTATCAACAATCTGATAGTATTACTAGAAATAAAAGTATTCAACTTAACCTGTAAGACATAAAGTACCAAAAATAACGAACTTAAATCTTTGAATAGTCCATTCACAGTAAGAATATATTAAAAGAGTGGATTCGAAAAAATAAGAAATTTTCAACCAGTATTCCGATAGACAATTTGAAACATCACGTATAAGAAAGATCTTATAAGTAGAAACTATTAATGTTGATATTATGGAAAGAATTATGCATATATGTCAGTTTGTTATGTTACTTAGATATATGTTATTCTTTATATTTCATTTAGGATTACTAGTTCTACACACAGGTATCTACGTAAACCTCTGTAGGTTACATATATTATCATTTAATAAATATATAAGTAAATAAATATCTCGCTACAAATATTTCGGAAAAATAATTTTTTCATTAAAAAAAGCTAAAAGAGATACAACAATAACATTTTATGGAAGTATTACTATTATAAAAACAAAGTTTTTGCATATTTTTTCACTTTTCTAGTAGAAGGGATTGAATTTGACTACCCATATCGACCCCCTTCTCATTTAAAATGTTTGAGGGGGGCTCATAATTCAGAGAGGGTGCAAGACGGAGGTAATATTCTCGTCAAATTGAGAATAGAAATCGACCTGTTTCAGTTTTTTTCTAACGAATACATAATAACGCTAAAAACTAATTTTTCCATACCTATGGACCGCACTGTATATAGAAAAGATGCTTTGTCCCTCGACGGTATGTAGTAGCTCACTTTGCATTTCTAGGACTGTAAGTCTGCTTATCGTATTACCAAGGATTAGAGAATCATCATCATGGGACAGTCAGAGAAGAATAAAAGCTAAGAGAGATAGAACTTCATATCAGATATAATACCTGCCAATTTAAAGAGTCAGGTATTTGCCTAAATCTTTTAATTTTGTCGTTCATATAGGTACGGAAGGCAAAAACATTTGAAGAATTTCTTATTTTTTAAAACGTCAAATTTATAATCGATTTCCATCTGTTTTCAGTGGATGCATTTGATTTTCACATCATTCTGAATAATGATAAATAAAAAATATTGCTTGAAATAGATATTGAATATTAGTTGAAAAAGAAGTAACTCCAAGTCATCTCCACATTTTATTGTATTTTAAATTAAGTTGTAAGACATGTTTCGGTGTTGTACAACACCATTATCAATCACATAAAGGTTCTGTAAAAATAGTTTAATGTAAATTCTAATTTAACTTAAAACTGTTATTAAATCATAAAATATCAGAATGTTGTATAAAGATTGTGAAAATTATGTTAAAAACTATCAAAAACAAAACAAAATAAAACAAAATGATTTTTTCAGATACTTACATGAAATAATGTTTTTTATAATTTTAATCCATATACCAGAAATTCCTTATTAATGAAGTGCAAAAATTTAAATTAACGTTTGTCCATAATACCCCAAAAATACCCAAATTTAATTTAATTAAAAGGTGATTTTGAAAATAATCTTGTAGCAAAGTTTCCTCTATTTAAAAAAAAACGGCATTCAAGGTCAGCAGCAACCAACTTGAAACAATAACAAATTTTTACCAGTTGTCCTATGTTGTTAGTTTTTAATTTTTAGTGGAATTTTTATTTTTTATTGAATTAAAAAAATAAAAGTAGATAAAATTTTCAGTTTTAAGAGACTTCCGAAGATGGAAATCACTTCTTTTCTAAACTGAGTTATAAAACTTCCAGTGGTCGTGATATTTTTATTTGCCCCTTTTCGTTGTACTAAAGGTACACACAGTAATGAGAAACAAACAAACAAACATATAGGTGAAATGTATATCTTCATTTTACATTAGAGATAGTACAAAAATCAGTTCTTTACCTATCGATCAAGAATGTTTAATCTAATGAGCATGCTTTAATTAAATTTAAACAGCAACGAAAATCCTATGAAGAATGTTCCGGGACTGGCGTGAATATTATGTGACCAGGTACTGGCATGGGACTGTAGGTCCGCATAGGCAATATGATGAAAGCGATTGCAATTATTCCTGCTTATTTATATCAAAACGTCTGAAATAATTAAGCAACATCTATTTTGCAACCTAAAACCGGAACATTTTTCTGACTGAATATGTTAACTTGCTGTTTTAAAATATCATGAAACTAAAAAAAATAGAAGTCAACCTATTTGTTTTGAGAATAGAGCTTAAACTTGAAAAACTAGATAAAACATTTCTCCTTTGAGCATTGAGTTGCTCGATCTTTTTCAATGAAAACATGGAGCCACTGAAACTTTCTTCTCAAATTAACATCAGATTTCTCCTGCTGCCTATCTGAATCACCTGATTCTGAGGTTTTCCAATACATATCAATTGATAAAGCAATATAACATTCAATCTTTCCCGCTCGTCATCATATGAACCCATTTTAAAATAACACATTAGGTAGATATACATATATATATATATACACAATGAAACCACAGCTTACCAAAAAATTAGGTTGTGATAAAACTAAGAGTTTAGTTTATATACTCAATAAAACTCTGAAACGTAAAACCAACGGTTACCTACTTTCTTTCAGTACTCAAATTAATAGTTTTTGAAGTAAACTTGCGCCAAGTCTCGTTTTTGGTTCAGACTGCCACCTATACCTATGATGATAATGTTTGAAACTTGATTACGACAGTAAACTATTTATACGGGAATTGTTGGTTGAGGGGGAAGAGGAGAGCAGTACATATGCTTTAATTAGAACGAACTGCAGCATGTACAGAAAACTATTTATTGGATCATCCCTGAAGTTACAGATTCCATTTGAACTAAAATATTTTTCTTGGACATTTTCGATGGTCCATTATTTTAAATTGGCAGTATTTTTTAGAAAGCATTTTTTTTAAATTTATCGAAAATTGGTTCACAATGAATTATATATTTTAATTTAAATTTTATTATTAAGCGTTTTTTAAATAAACTAAAATCGGCTATAGAGCTTTTTCTAGATTATCAATCGAAAATAGAAATAGTTACTTACATTTCATGGATATGTTGGCATTTCATCTGATTTTAAAAAATAGTTATTTATTACAGAAGCAAAAAAAGTACTAGATGTTAAACTCCCGTGTATAATACACTATTTTTTTTCTGTGACGGGAAAAATGATGATTTAGTATTGAAAAATATTACAATATATTAAATTCAGAAGTAAAATTTGAAGTTTCAAAGTCGTAGGCGACAATTAGACATGTATTGCCAAGGAAACATTTAAAATAATCAAATATCTGTCAGTTTAATTATGTGTTTTGATTGACATTTGTGTGTATATATATCTAACCGGGGAAAAAGTACTCACTTTTTTCCCGTGGGATAGACAGTGATACTTTGTCAACAGAGATAAAATGTCAAACTTTTTTCCCGTCACGGAAAAAAATTCCTTATTTCTATTGTCACTTGTACATGGCGCAAAGTTTCACAGACCAAATGTCAGTTTTGCTTTACAGGTCAAAATGTGATTGGGGCTGGTATCGGACTCGTTAATCCTAAGTATTTTAAAAACAAAATTACCTTCCTTAGAATCTGGTGTCTTACTACTAATAGGATGCTTCAAGAATACTGATCGCATCAATTCGAGATCTGAAGGACTGCATATAAAAAAGGCTACATGACATGACATGACAGTTCAGGCGTCTCTCCGGAAGCTTAAGTATTTTAAAGAATATCACTAATGTCGCATGTTCTCTTCAAAATGTAATCAATTGTCCTTATTTAATTTGAGGGTAGAATTCAACTGCTAGATAATAAAAATTAGATACGCTTTATGGCAGGTGGTAAATTGCTTTAAGCAGAAAGTCTTTTTCATTTTCATTTTCATCAAAATCGTTTTTCAGCTATTATCTACCAACCAGTGAAAGTAGGTTGCCAAATCAAAGTTATCGACACCCTATAAAACAAAAAATCTAATACTTTGAAAGGCTTTTGCATTATTATTATAAAAATATCACAAAATCGATATCATGCTGATCTCTGACTCCGCACAGTTCAGTCAATTGCGCATCCCTATACAGTAAGATGCCAACTTATTGACATGAACAGATCTGAAATTTCCAAACGATAAACCACTATCCACGCCCTCAAAGGATCAGGCCATTAGATTTGTAATGAAGTGTGGCCTAAACAATTCCATTAGTTCAGCTACATGAAGCAAAGCCGGATGCACTTGTCAGCACGAAAGACCTCCCCACTAAACCAAGTGTCTCTCTCACCACAACCAAGAGAATCCTCCATCGCCTTTAACAGACGTACGTACGTTTATATACTATTCTACTATTATATGTACGTGAACAAGCAATCGGGATAGTAGAGACTATATCCAATCGTAGTCGGAATGAATTAGTTGGAGAGATAAATCTCTTCTATACTAGAGATATGTGGATATCTATTGACACATTGCTGGTATGTAGGCTACCCAGTTGTTGGAGATGTATTGCGACTAAGACTTATATCTATGCTGTAATGAGAACAAATAAGCCACACACGCCGACAACGTCTAGATCTATTTAGCTTAAAACCCTCTATATTGTGTTAGGTATTATGTGCGTCAGTCTGACATCCTGATAATTATGAAATATTCATGAATATATATTTGAGGGGATTTTATGTTTTTCACAGGACTTTCATCCCAAAAATATCAAAGCTTCAGTGGATCAGATCGCTCTTCATTTTGGTACCTTCCATATTATCGATGTCGAATGTCGCGTTCAAAAACTCAGTTCATCAAACTATAGTATCAAGAATACAAACTAGATGTGAGTTTATGTTTATACCCTTATTAGAGATGCTCACTCTTTTAGAAAACATAAGACATAAGGGTAATATAGACGTAATAGATTTATTTATTTTAAAAGCCTGGTTGACAACTCGCAAGACTTTCGTACCGCTTTCAAATTTCTTAGATTTTAAAAATCGTCCGATCAGATCATGTGACAGTAAAAAACTACCATTCATTTGAGTATAAACTTTATTCCTTGCTTTTTAGATACCACTCAGGTGCGAAAAAACGCAACGGTTCTTATTTTGACAAATTTACTATATTATCTGTTTTTATTTTAGCCCAATTTTGATGATTTTTTAGCAAACTGTATATATAAATAGATCTTTTTTACAGAGTTAATCGAAGTATTGTTACACTAACTTTAAAATAACCTGGGCGATAATTTTGTGAGCAAATTATATAACTACATTATTTTTTAGTCAGAACCATGTCTCCTGAGCATTTTAGGTAAATTTCTTATAGAAATATACCTATTGCGATCGTTCACACTTTTGATTTTCGAAAAAATTTCAACGGCATGTTGTTATATGTCTATAAGTTAGTCCAAAAAAACATTTGGTTCAAAAGTTTATATATATATATATATATATATATATATATATATATATATATATATATATATATTAAAATAGATTTTTGTTGGGGATGCAGTCATTTAATAAATAAAATTCTTTGGATTATGCCAAGCTTTCGAGAATGTTTATTCTCTTCGTCGGGGCAAACTAAAAATCGTTACAAATTTTTTTTAACTACATAATAGATTATTAATTAAAGTACTTACATTCGTGAATTTATATAAAATTAACCACAAACAGGAAAGATTTCATAGTCAGCAATCAGAAATGTCATTAGTTATTTATAAATGTCATGGTAACAGCATATCTAGAGTTGAAAGTGTCTAGATTCAAGTTTTCTTAGAAAAAATCCAAATAGGAGTTATCTTTGTGTTTGTAGCTCTTTTTTAACAAGTCACACATTAAACTTAAAAATATTGAGGCAGATATAAGTTTAGTAAAAAGAAAAAGTTATTATTCAATTATATATAAAAAAAAAATATT